>OU452253.1:10012500-15012500 GCA_911728495.1 Furcula furcula | reverse complement strand
CCGCAAATACTTCAATTTATTTGAATATATTGATGCTAAAAAGTTACTAATCGTTGTGTAAACGATATTTGCGTAATGGCTCATAAAGAGGACGAAGATTCGTTTCAAGAAGACGACGTTTACATAAACCCAGAAGACGGCATGCCGAATGTTCATCCCAATATTGCTAATTTAGAACAAGAAAGCGATGTGCAAGATGAACTTGACGATTTAGATGACTTGCCTAAATCTGTAATAGTCACAAACATACACAGTGAAGTGTTCAATGATGAAAAGTTAAAGAAGGAAATGGAAGGATTGTTTTGTACAATTTCCGATCATGTAACGTTTCAGTGGCTTCGTAGTTTCAAACGTTTGCGGGTTAACTATGACAGTCCTCTAGCAGCAGCGAATGCCCGCGTACAGTTGCATCAGTACCGATTCCATAACTCCTGCATCAACTGTTACTTTGCACAGCCAGTGACGCCTGTATCTCTGATAAATCTAAGGCCACCGGCACCGGTGAAACAATTTCTGATCTCTCCTCCGTCTAGTCCACCGGTGGGTTGGGAGCCTCGTGAAGAGAATGAGCCATTAGTGAACCATGATCTATTGGCAGCACTGGCAAATCTGGCCCCTGGAGAGAGCCATGAACTCCACGCACCAACTCCCACACAACCTGCTATTATTGTTCATACTGCTGTAGCTGCAGAACCAAAGGGCCCTCTTTCAGGAAAGATACTGCATACTCGCTGTCCAGATTATTGATATACATGCCTATTTAATTATTAATCCAGTGACTTCATTTGGGTGGGGAATATGAATGCTTCTTACGCAATGGCATGTCATAGTTTATGATACGAAGGACCAAAGACACATTATGTAAAAACTACCTTATAATAAGAAGTTCTGTGGGTTTTTGTGTCGTTGTGAAGGGACTAGTGGGCTTTATAAATTTAACAATGCTAGACTAATAATGTAGTTTGGCTTGTTAAAGATTTAGTTTTTTACAGAAATTATACAATTGGTGCTATGTTCCATAATGGGGTTGTTTTAAACAATTTTGTTCTCACCATATTTCCAGTTGTGAATATGTATAGTTATTGTAATATAACAATTAGCCTAAAACATGTTATGATATTACCTTTAGTTCTTGCATTAAATTTTATTTAGGATGTTGAAGTGTTAACAACACACGGTTGGAACATATCAGAAATTCAAGCCTTCTAAAAATTTTAGACTCCTTTATTGTAAGGTGGTTGCTCAATATAAATATAATTTAAATTAATAACTATCAACATTTTTACCAACATAGTATCAGTTGTCCTAGTTTTGTTTTGATAGTGCTGTTATATTAGAAACTATGCAATACTATTTGCCTTACAACATTTATATTTTCAACATTTTGCAATCCATAATATTTTTCTGAATGTCATGTGGAAATCTAGCCATTAACTATGTCCCCTTGAAGCCTTATAGGACAATGCATAAATGGTATATCTGTAGTAATGGTAGCTTTGTGAAGAATGTTCCTTGATTATACAGGAAATTGAAACTGGACAAGGCTACTGAACTTACTTTTGTCTTTATTTTTTATTTTAGTTAGTAGTGTTGTTTTTTTGAGCATTCATTATTACTAATTAGCAGTTATTCAGATATTAAAATGTCAATCCACATCCATTTCTTTTCTAAAAAATATTATCTCATTTGTAAACATTGTATGACTAGTATACCTACCTTGTTTGTTAGATAAGAACTATAGAACAATGTCTTAATTACCAACACTCGTTTTGTTATTCATGATAAGCTTTGCTTGATACTTACATATTAAAGTAAATACTGTATAAAGTAGTAAGAATTTTGTGATAATGTTATGTAAATATAAAAATTTTGAGTTGAGGTTTTCACTTAAAGGGTATTTATTACAAACAAATTGAATGGTTCAATCCTTGTGAATACTTCTTAAAAAAAGAAAAATATCTGCATATGGAAATGTACAAAATTTTGCAAATACACAAAATGTTTATGACTGTTTATAGTATAAATTTTTCAATTTTCGATTTCTTATTTGCTTGATAATTTAATTTGTTTTGTCATTATTATTAGCTACTAGACACTTGTCTTTGATATTGACGGGCCCGTTGGTCTAGTGGTTAGTGACCCTGTCTGCTAACCAACAGGTCGTGGGTTCGATTCCCACCAAGTGTCTGGGTGTTTTATCTATATAAGTATGTATTTACAAAAAAAAAAGTATATAAGTATTAGTATCAGTTGTCTGGTTTCCATAGTATAGGCTCTGCCTAGTTTGGGATCAGATGACCGTGTGTGAATTGTCCCAGGATATTATATTATATTAATTGAAAATAACCATTGTTTTAGAAAGAAGAAGTATTTTAGACATAGGTAGTTAGGTATGCTTAAAATATTGTTGCTATTTATTTTAGTAAATTAGGTGTAAAAATTATCTTCTCATTAACTTACATTTAGATCTATGTATTTTAACTATACATTGCTATAAGTGCAATACACCAAAATGTTAGTTAAGTATTTATTATGATCAAGATATCATCTAGCAAGCCATTTAGTCTTATTGTTTTGGCAAATGATAAAACTTATAACGCATAACTTATTCACTATATATGGTGGTTCTATATAAATATTTCTGTTTCAAAGATTGCTCCGATGAAGTGAATAAGTAAACTGTAAAGGGACCTTATTTAAAACTCGTGATATCCAAAGATAAAATAACTATTATAACCTTTTTATTCCCATTTTTAACTTTCGTCTGGTTGCTAGGGTATTGAACCATTCAGATGAGAAATATTTCATGAAAATCTGAAATACTTTTTGATAGATTTAATGATTGTTGTAGTTTTTATATACATTTTACAAATTACAAGGCAAGCTAATTTAAAATTGTATCAACGATGAAGATAACGCCACAAAAGCTCCTATATTATTTTTAGATCCAGATTTGTTACGAAATTATATTGGCACCACCCAGACACTTTTTGTAAAATCCATTTTGATATTAATTTCAGAAACCTAATAACGCTGTGCTGCCAAAACCTTTAGACACCTTTTGATGTGTTTTTGAGGCACACATATTTGAGCGATAATGATATACATCTGTCCTTATTCGTTACGCACGCCATTGCTGAGTATCGTGACTCCTGTGAACCACCGTGTCTTACACGGCAGTCGATTTCCGGCTGTGTGGATCGATGTAGGTACTTAATGGCATGTCCAGATTTTCGGACATTTGGTCTGTCCATCATATGAGACTTCTTCCTCTAGATCACTTTCCCTCTATCTCTCCTGTCGCTCGCAAGCTTTTCTAAATTGCCAGGCTACCTTCGGACTATGTGGCCGAAGTATTGGAGGATTCGCTTAGTGCATCGGTATAGGTAGGAGGTTGTTTATCTATGATTGCCAAGTTTTGGCTATTGCAAATATCTGTACGAAGTTTATTACTTTGCAGGTACGTAGGTATCTACTAAATTATTTAAAAATAATACCTAATTTGTCACATACTTACCAATCACCAACACGACCGGGGGAGAGGATAGGTGCAGGCCCGGATCTATAGGGGGGCAACCCGGGGCACCGGCCCCGGGCGGCAGTTTCAGGGGGGCGCCAAAATCATAATATAATATGATTCAAAATAAAAAAAATCGCTCCACAAAGCGTCTAGCATACGAAAGCCTGGTTGGCTCATCTTCGACTTGTTAGAAAAAGGCGCCACACAGGCCCACATCACAAGTGAACTTGTGATGTCGATTTGAGTTTTGTTAAGTAATTTCTCAAACGCTGAAGGGAGGGCGCCACTATCAAGTTTCTGCCCCGGTTCGAGAAAATCGTAGATCCGGGGCTGGATAGGTGCAGGACCGACTTTTAACATGCCCATCCGACGCATGGATCATCTTACTTTATAGACAATCAGAACCCTAGCTAGTAAGGAACAACTACACAAAGTTGTTGACCCCCCCCCGTCCATTGCCACTTCAACTTGCAGATTTTTAAATCTATGTTATTAAATAACGTAGCCTTCCTTGTTGTCATACCTCTCCTTGTAAAAAGCTCTTAAGATAGAGGTGTCTATGCAATTAACAGCAGCTAATTTACTTGTGTTTTTACTAATTAAGAATATATTAATATGTACATTGTTATACATCGATGTGTCTCTATTGATGTTTTTAATCTCACTGTTATTTCCATTATTGTTTTGTGTAAATATAAAATTTTATTGAGTTTATATCAGTCTTTTCATGCACAAAATAAAACTACCGTTATTTAATAAAAATATATTGAATTATGTACATTTTTACAAAATTGAGTTAACAGATCATTATAATCACTAGCCCGCAATCATCACTAAGGCCAATTTTCTATTAGCCCTATCTTATTAGGTAGAGTAGGTATAAGTCTTTAATATTTTCACAACAATGTTTATACCTTTGCTAATAATTATTATAATACATAAAAGTACCTACTTATACAAGAAACAACAAACTTAACCACACAAAACCTGTACTAACAATACAATTTTAGTAGGCACTTATTGATACTAAGCTATTTTTACGATCTACTTATAGTACCTAGATATCATTTTGTTCAATCAGGTATACTTTACCATTGAAAACTTTGGTCAAGTAATTTAACCTAATAGCCTACGTAGAAGTTTTTAAACTTTTCCATTTCTATCCTCTAAAGGAACCATAGATTCAGCAACTTTATTATCTTCGGAATAAGTTCTGTTCCGTTTTTTCCTTAAACAACTGCCGAAACAAGTGTCCCCTTTTCCAAACCTTTCTCCATCTGCAAGCGTTTGTGGCATAGGCTGGTTCATAGTTTCAGGCAAAAAGAAACATAAGAAACCCGAAACAATAGCGACCGCACCAAACATTATAGCAGGAATTTTAGGGTCGAATGAATCCAACAGTGTAATCAAGGGCGTTAAAGCTCCAGACAACCTAGCACACATTGAGCCCAAACCGAGTGCAGAATTACGTACAACCGTAGGGAAAAGTTCAGCAGAATAGTTGTATATGATTGCAAAGGAGCCCGCTATGAATAATTTACCTGCTATTACGATTCCCGTCGATATGTTACCGCCCGCGGGCAGGAAAGTGGCAATCACACATGCCGCCCCACCCACTAACATCATCGAACTTATGAGTGGCCTCCGACCCCATATATCAAGGAAATATATAACTGCAGCGTAACTGGGGAACTCGACAAACCCTAAGATAGCTGTAATTAAATAAGGGTTACCCTCTAGTTTGCCTGTGCTTAATGTGAGACCGTAATAGGCAATTGAATTAGCAAACCAACAGAAGCACACGTTCATAGTTTTATTTCTCAGATTTGGTGTCTTAAATAAGTCTCCGGTTCCAGCTGAAGTGGCTTCCGATCCCTTGGATGCCTCCACCTTCCCCCTTGATACTAACTCGGCTCTATCTAAAGTGTATTCAGATTTATTGAATTTTAACGCCTTCTCTACAATGTCCACAGACTCTTTAGATCGCCCTTGAGCCCATAACCATCGAGGCGATTCGTCCATAATCCAGATATGCGGAATAAGCAAAAGACTGTGTAGTCCGTATACCACTTGAAGTATTTGTCTATTATCTATAAGAGCTCCCCAGCCAGCGACCAACATAATTCCTCCGGCGAAAGCGGCTTGAAATGCTACGCCACAAGCAGTTCGTTTGCTTGCTCCCACTAGCTCCATACTTAGTACAAAGCCAGTAATATAAGAACCGGCAGATCCAAAGATTCCGTATAGGAAACGAACAACTAAGAATGACCAATATTCTGGTATAAAGGCTACTAACACGCCGAAAATTAACTGTAGCACTCCCGACCAACAAAATATAGATTTCCTTCCATATTTATCTGCCATACCTCCCAAGACCACAGCTCCCGTAAACACTCCTAACATGTAAATAGTTTGCGCCAGTGCACCCATCCATCTCTGATCGCAGATTAAATTCCATTCTATGGAACGTGATGAAGACCTATATCTAGTATCGAAAACCCATTTAGAACAACTTGTAGATACGTTATTTTCATCATAAATTTGACAACTATGTAGAGCACCAGACGGAGTCAGCGGGATAGCCGCCAATATTCCTGAAGAATTCCACGCGGCTATCGAGTCGTTTGTGTCAACTCCCTCGACCCAGCATCTGGAAATATTAATGTTATGAATAATAAGTACCTAAGTAGGTATTTTCCTTACTACATAATACTAAATACTCACTAACTTATTTATTTAATTTATTTATTTTATCAGTTTATGTACACAAACCAGAAGAGAAACGGGTAGAGAAGTTTTAGGATAATTTATTTTTAGTAGGTGGTAGGTTTCTTGTGCATGGGACCGTCCAGGTCAGATACCACCGCAGTGTCAGATATTCCGCTGCCAAGCGGCAAGGTATGTAAGGATTGCTGTTTTCCGGTTTGAACGGCACTGTATAGCTAGTGAAATACATGGGGTCTAGTCTTGTAAATAATGTGTCGGGTAACGAGTTGCGGTGAATTGTAGCTGTATATAGGCAGCGGTGTCGCTTACCATCAAGCGCAGGTTGTGCTTGTCTCATTAGTAACATGAATAAAAAGAAAATCGCTGCAGCTAAAAGATTTCCACTGCTGAACAAAAGCCCCTTAGAAGTGAGGGGCTACCATAATCCCCACGCTTGGCAGACGTCTTGGAGATCGCAGTATAGGTGGTAGGTATTCAATAGAAAGACGCTGCTGCCCGTCTTCCTATTTTCCCTTAGTTGCATCCTACGGACACCCAACGGGAAGAGATGCGAATAATAAATATACCTTGGATAATATTAACTTCACCAAGCCTCTACTGGCGGTTAGGCTCCTGAACATTTAGATCACAAGATAAACTAACTCCCCCTCAAAGACTACTAAGGCCCAAGTTCACCGCAAAAAGGCTTCCGTTTATTTTAGCAAAGAATCGATTATCTAGGTATTTAACTACTCAACAGTCTTAACGGTGACCGGGGGTGTCAAGCTAGGTTAAGATAATGGTCTGTTAAGGGTCCATAACCAGGGTTATGGTGGTGGTGAAAAATAGATAATCGATTCTTTGTTGAAATAAACGGTTGTTTTTGTGTCGGTGCACTTGGGCCTAACTCTTGTCTAACTTTCTGGAAATCGCTTGGGCTATCGGGCTCATCACGTACACTTTAAAATATGTTTTCTTTGTTCTATTACGTGTCGAAACAAACAAGACGTTCACCTAATGTAAACCTAGACGTTAGTTAATAAGTCTTGAGTTATCTATTTGTACCATGAATTAATATGATTTTTTACTGTCTAGCATTAAGTCTGACACCAGGCTGGCCACTAACCATCAGGCGCGGTCACAACCAACGAGTTTGGGGGGGGGGGGGCATAGATGACAGGCCCGTTGGTCTAGTGCCCTGGCTGCTAGCCAATAGGTCGTGGGTTCGATTCCCACCGTGCGTCTGAGTGTTTTAAGTGCGTAACCCTTTTTGAATAAAATTGTTTAGACGTTTTAAAGCAAGAAGTTAAGTTTGACAAATGGACGTGAATGAGTTTGAGTTTGACTCTCGGACCGCCACTGCTAACCATACGACAAAACAAAATAACTGTCTAGCCGCAATCAGTAAAAGCTCTCATAAAATTACCTAGATACTTGAGAGAACTCAATCAATTCGTTATTTTCAAAATATTCATCGGCTTTGCCGACACGCAGCGTTGACTTCTTTCTGGAAGCTCTATTGTAGAGCAACACTGTCCAATAGGAATTAATGAGATCTTAAAGACCCATTATTTACTGCTTTACAGGAATCAACTTTGAAATATACCTACTAGTGATACTCTGCAGTACCCACTGCATACCCGTTATGTTTTATTTACAAAATACCTATCTAAACTGTGACAACATAGTAGGTAGAGACTAAAAAAAATATAACAATCCAAGGGAATTAGAAAGGAGTTGAATAGATTCAATCTGGCTGCAACTTCTGAACGAAAAGATTAGGAGGAAGTGCGAAGTGCTCAGCGTTTATCAATTGTTTCAGGATGTTCGAGCGTCACCTTGATGACTAAAACCGGTTTCTCTACGAGTTTTCTCATTGCTAGCATTTCTTCACAATTAAGCTTTTACTGTCAGTATCACAATTAAGCTTTTACTGTCTGTACAGATCTCAAAAACCTATGCTGGATGGACTGCAGCACGGATGGACCACAAAAATAGGTTATCAACTATTATCTATGAGTATTAAGTAGGTAACTTTTTTGACACTGTTATTTAGGCTTGCAGCAAGATCCACTAAAAAATTACAAATAAAATCACTTGTAAGTACAATTGACGTTATCCATTATATTTTAATATTTCGGATAGATAAGATTTTATATGAAACAAGGGTACTAGCCCAAGTATGGTGTGCTCGGAGCGAATACTTACAGATCGACTAAGGATACGCCCACTGCGATGTCCTAGCCAAGTTGCATTCTCATTGCACTGTTGCTCAGACCAGCTCCTCTTTGAATGCATCGTTATCATTATCTCAGCCGTAAGACGCCCACTACTAGACACATTATATTATCTCCCTTCGACGCCCGATGTTGAGCCGCCTTCGCATCCAACGGCTTCGGGGCTTCCCACCATACCACCTTGTCTAGGTTATTTGAATAAGAGTTAGTCCCAAACACTGCGTATTTTTGTCCTTAATTGCCTGAGTCATGCCCCTGGCTATATGACCTACCCCTTGGTATAACTCAACACCTACCACATCGATATAATATATGAACTGGATAAACATTCACGAACAAAATGACATCTAAAATGTGGTCGCGGAGGTTGCAAACTTATCTGTGCTGGTGGCGGAAACGTGAACTAACGGGTTTATTATGACAACGACGTGTAGTTTGACAGTTTCATATAGACAGTAGCGACACTCGTATCGGCAAAAACAATTTTGTCAGGCTGTGGCTTGTAAAGAAATAGCGACTCAAGGGCGCTCATTCTCGCTACCACTTTCTGGACCGTGACACCAAATCTAGACTTACCATATCAAATACTTCAGGTGTGCATTCTTATAGCTTACTAAGGTTCTCATTTCTCAGTTTTTTTTCAAGTAGGTACATAATGCAGGTACATAGCTCTTTCCACAGCGTTTAGAGTAACTTTTTATCACGCTTATAGTAGGTAAGTATTCTTGGATGGTATTTCTTACTATCTAATACTATATAATAATTAATAAGTATATTTATGTACCCAATGGAGGATTTAAATAAATAAACAATACATTTTTTGTTTGAAATATATTTATTTTTTATATTAAAAACCTGTTTTTACATAATTAATTGGCACGCAATATTCCTGTACTTTTACTATATTCAATAACTTAACGTACCGAGGTACTTATATTTAATATCTTAACGTTAAAATAGCTTAAAAAGAGCAGTAACAGTTTTAAGAAAAAATAATAAGAAATATGATGCGATACATGTATACGATTCGTAATTTATTAGGATCCTCATTGACGTAATATGATCACCACGGAATTCTGAAACTGAGTAAATTGATTTTTTGTTTATTATATAAACAAAAAATCAATTTACAATGTAACTACGACAAAAAGGAAATATTATTTAATATTTTTACATAAGTAAGTAGGTACCTTTCTTTCTCTTGTAAGCTGCAGAGACGTGGACCTATGTGAAATTAAAAAGAAAAAGATAGACGCTCTTGAAATGTGGAGCACCACATCATCATCTCCAGCAGGAGAAGTATGCTTGGCGTATTATGGACCGAATTTGGAACGAACTTGTCTATAATCCAGAACTCGGCATCAAGTAGCGTCAAAAACCGCACAGTTCCGTATTCTAACGTCACGTCTCTCGAAGCGAAGTCTCCATAGAGCGCCTTGTCGTTCAGGGGGTACTAGACCGCGCGGGCGGTCACCTATTCGATAGACCGACCAAAATTAATATGCGGTAGGCGGTCCCGTGCATGAGTGCACCAAAATGACGGCAAACAGGGAGAGATAGCGGGATATGGTGAGACCAGTGACATCTGCCCCTACTAACGTTACATGAGGGCCATGACCGCTCTGTCAAGAGCGTTAGGGAATATCCTAATTAAAAGCGAACACGCGATCATCGCGCGAACGAACGATCGACGACGAGTGTCCTAACTGGCGGTCGCGCGAACAGAATTCGCGCGTTCGACGTTCGACGTCCATAAGTTTGAGATTTCGCGATGATCGCATGTTCGCGTTTAGTTAGGACATCGCCTTTCGTTCGATAGAGATGAGGTACCTACCTAGATAAGTAGACAGGTTTATATGTACTTACCTACTTTATTTATAACACAGTGACATTTCGTTGGGCATTATATTTTTATTACATCTGATTAGGTACTTCGGTAGATATCACGGAGAGAGCCTCCTCGAATAGTGAAATAAAATTATAATTAGGTATGTTAGCCAACCCGCAGTCCGCACTTGGCCAGCGTGGTGGCTTAAGCCCGTTCATCTTGAGGGGAGGCCCGTGCTCAACAGTGTTTTTGTATTCATAACTCATGACTGTACTTGCGCAATGGTTCGCCAAACCTAATTTCACAGACACAAAGATCCACTGTGACAACCAGAGAGAGTGAGTGTGGTGTGTGGTGTGAGTTGTAAGTGTATAGATAGATCCGTGTACATTGATATAATAAAAATAACAAGTGACAAATAGAGTCAAAGATATGCTTATAAAAATATAATGTAATATATTATAACGTAGGTATAATATACCTATAAATAATAATAATAGATGCGGTAACAGCTCAATGGGCGAGCGTTTTTGCCTTAGAATCCGATCCTCTGATTTCTTTAATTAATCGTATTGTTACTAGCTTTCGGTGAAGAAAAACATCGTGAAGAAACCTGCATGTCTGAGAAATCCTAACTAGCTTTCGAATGACATACGAAGTCCTCCAACCCGCACTTGGCCAGCGTAGTGGACTACGGCCTGAGCCCCCTCAACTTGAGGGGAGGCCCGTGCTCAACAGTTGGACAAAAACAAGGGCCGGTATTTTAAGTATGTTAGAGTAACGCACTTCGGACAATCATGCGCGGTGCTAGTGCCCCCGCGCTAATTAAGGGGGAGGGAGGGGAAAGGCAGGGTCTTACTGATATACCAATATCTCCACTACCACATTTATAACACCAACGTATTCAAGTCGACACGAAAAGAAGAATATCTTTTGGTGTTAGATTAAGTCGCGTACTGTACATAAATTAAGAAATTAATTAATTTCGAATTTTTTTTTTAATTTTGAATTTTTTGTACATAATTAATCATTTTAATGCTTGTCATGTCCTATCAGTATCTACTTGTATCAAAATTATTAGAATTACCCTCCTTACGTTTGTAACATTCTTAACAATTGCTTATGTGTTTAACGTAGGTATCATTTATCGATACACGCTAAGGCCCAGTTCATTTTGTCACCACTGTTATAGAAAGCAAAGCAAAGGTCAACGCAATGAAGGTTGAAGAATAGCACGGAAATTCTAAAATTATGCACAACTTAGTAATTAGTATTCGTATTTCGTTCAAACAAAATTACGAGTGTGTTTATAGTTAGGAATGCTACTAGCTACTAGTCATAAAACGTCAAGGAATCGTGGGTCATTAAACACTGCTATTTTGAAACTCATGGGTACGCGAGTAGTGTACGTACGTACCACGTGTGTTAAATGTTGTTTATCTATGTAAATAACAATAATAATATCTTGGGATAATCCACATACGGTTACTATAGAAGCCAGACAAACAGATACAAATACTTTTTTTTTGTAAAAAACATACACATAATTTTAGAGATAAGTAACACCCAGATACAAGACAAACAGACATGCTATCTTACACAATGTTTGTTTTAGTGGGAATCGAACCCACCTATTGTGCAGTGGCGTGCACAGAAAGCAGGCAAAAATACTTTCGAGTTGTTTATGCTTTATGCTAATTGTTCGTTGTTCCAGCACAAATATCCTTAAATTAATCAACATTACCAACATATCCATTTACAATAAAAAAAATTACGTTAAGTCATGTCCAAATTAAGATTTTTTAAAATTAAGATTGTTTAGAGAAATCCTAGGGTAGGCAAAGTATTTTTGTCAGTATGGAGCCGCTGAATGAACTTATTAATGTTTTGAAATGCAAATTAATATGTCTATAGTATTTGCTTCCTTATGTGATATTTGAAATGTTATACTAATATACTTAATATAGGTTAAACAAGCCGAATACATTTTTTTGCCTACCCTCTGTGCACGCCACTGCTATTGTGTAGCCACCAGCTGCCGATAATGTGTCTAATCACTAGCCCAGTACATTGGAATGTGGCCGTCATGTCAATCAATAACAAAATACATACGTACCTACGTACATACATTCGAAACTGCAATACTTATATACGTATATTATAATAATACCAGCCCTTGTTTATGTCCCACTGTTGGGCACGGGCCTCCCCTCAAGTTGAGGGGGCTCAGGCCGTAGTCCACTACGCTGGCCAAGTGCGGGTTGGAGGACTTCGTATGTCATTTGAAAGCTAGTTAGGATTTCTCAGTCATGCAGGTTTCTTCACAATGTTTTTCTTCACCGAAAGCTAGTAACAATACGATTAATTAAAGAAATCAGAGGATCGGATTCTAAGGCAAAAACGCTCGCCCATTGAGCTGTTACCGCATCTATTATTATTATTTATAGGTATATTATACCTACGTTATAATATATTACATTATATTTTTATAAGCATATCTTTGACTCTATTTGTCACTTGTTATTTTTATATGAATGTACACGGATCTATCTATACACTTACAACTCACACCACACACCACACTCACTTTTTTTTTTTTTTGGGAATGATGGACGCTGTTGGCCGCAGATGGCCATTGCAGCTTCACCGGACAATAGGAGGCGAGCGCTTAAAGCGCTCTAGCCTTTACGGCAGAAGTAGCGACGAGCTCAAGGGCACCTCAGGGAGGCACGGCCTCGGCTTGGGCTGTCGCTTAAGAGAGGGCTGAGTTTACCACCGGTTCACAACGCGCCCCCACTGAGAAGAACCGGCAAGAAACTCAGTGGGGTGATGCACGTCGTTACGGTAGCATACGTACGACCCTTCGGCCTCGCCGGCGAGACCGGTGTCTGATAGCTAGTGTAGCATACGGTTGTCGGGGAGGGGTCGGTGCATCCCGGTCCAATAGGACCGTCATGGGGTCAGGAGGGTCGAGCAGTACGTGCCGTGGTCTGCGGCGCGAGTCAGAAGGACTAGGGGCGTAATCGGCGGTGGCGCGGATTAAACTGTTCGCGTGACGGGACGCGGATTCAAAGTAGCGTTTCGACGCTTCTTTGAGGAACTTACGAAGGGGATCTAATTTGAAATCGGAATGACCACACTCACTGGTTGTCACAGTGGATCTTTGTGTATGTGAAATTAGGTTTGGCGAACCATTGCGCAAGTACAGTCATGAGTTATGAATACAAAAACACAAACATAGCTACTGCGCAGCGTCTTGCAGCCAACTTCAGACACACAAAGATCCGTTGTGACTACTGTAAGTATATAAATATTTTAAGCTTACACGAACTAGGTACCATGCATTTTAATTTGATAGTAAATGCTATAAAAAATCGCCAACAAACTGCGCGGTGCAGATTGGCGAATTATTGTTAATATATGTGTTTTTGTAAATCTTTTAAGAAATAATAAAAAAAAATATATTAACTTATCTTAAATTTGTTAGTACACCTGTTCTTAATACCTAAATAAATTAGTAATGCTTTTAGCTACAGTCTAATTTATAAAAATTTTCGAGCACCAAACATGAACACAAGTTCTACCTATCTACATTATAATTCCGTTTAGACATGTATATACTTAATATGAGTGTACTTGCAGTATATGTAAAGTTCGGCCGCATTTGGAGTACTGCTGTCACCTATGGGCGGGAGCGCCTGAATACCAACTTGGACCACTTGACTCGGTGCAGAGACGAGCCATCAGGATTGTCGACGATCCTGAACTCTCAAACGGTCTAGAATCACTACGGGTGAGAAGAGATTTTGCTTCCCTGTGTGTTTTCTACCGATTGTATAACGGTCAGTGCTCTGAAGAATTGTTTGACATCATGCCCACGGCCACTTTTTACCATCGCACCTCTCGCCATCGGCAGGGAGTTCATCCTCACATCTTAAAAACAATGTCATCCCGCACTTTGCGGTTTCAAAGAAGTTTTCTTCCCCGCACTTTGAAGATGTGGAATGAATTGCCTGCCGAGGTTTTCCCGAATAATTACAGCATGGGTTTTTTTAAAAAGGGAGTTAACAAATTTTTACGGGGTCGGCAACGCGCTTGTGATCCTACTGGTGTTGCTAACGTCCATAGGCTGCGGTAACTGCTTCCCATCAGGCGGGCCGCATGCCTGTTTGCCACCTTGGTGGTATAAAAAAAAAAAAATTTTTCTTACTCAATTTATTTAACACCATCGATATACCAGACCAACTAGTATATCGCTGTTTGACACAAATATTATGTAAGTCAACAACATAAAGTTTGAATAACTATTCGGCCGGACGTTGAATTTTAAATGACGTAACTAAGTTAATAGTATGTATTTTTATTCCTAATTTATTACACGGTAAACGAGGTCGGTAAATGTATCATTCAGACTAATAAAAACCTCGAAAAATTAAATATCTGTATTGTGCCTAAGGGATTGTCTGTCCGACTGTATTTGACTAAGGGATAATATATTGTTAAATCTGTTAATATTTGGTTAAGTTATTATTAAATTATGCACGATTATTAGCCACGATGACTAGGTACAAGCAGTCAAATATTTTCAGTCAATGTTTATCTATCAGTTTTCTTACGTAGGTAAATAAAGATTTTCATGTGGTCAAGTCTTACTATCTTCATTCAGTCAGTTTAAGGGCAGTACGAGTATCTACCTGTTCTATATATTTCTAGTGTGAAACAGATAGTTTTAGTAATAGAATTGTAAGCTGAATTCTTAAGATATGTCCCCTATTTTTCAAATTAGGTACATCTATTCTTAAACAAATGTAAATTTTATATACTTAAATCAATAAATCCATCATTTTTTATATAACCTGATAAATATTTACTACAATAACGTAGACTTGTAAATATACATATACGGGGTGTAAGGGACATTGTACCGAAAACCGATTCCAGAGATCCAGTACATGATTCTGAACACTCTAGTGTTGAAATTTTTCATCGGTTTTTTCGATCGATTTAAAAAAAAACACTCTTTTTAAATAAATTTTGTCATCATTATTGGTATAATAATAAAGCATGATTTTAATTTAAAAACAATAAATTACTTATTTGTGGAAAAAATATTTATTTATTTATTCTTTATGCACTAAAACAGTACATAGGCAATGAATTAATAGGCAAAGTATTATTATTATTTTAGAAAATTAGCGATGTAATTTGAGAAATAAATATTATTCCGCATATATTCATTACATGCTAGAAAATGAATAAGTTAGTAATTTTCCATATCTGTAATGATTTAACGGACTTATAAAAAAAATCGGTACGAGGTCCCTTACACCCTTTTTAATGACAGAGCAACACTTATTACTTATTAAGTTAATTACAAAAAGTTAATGTTACATAGAACATGCAATAATATAGTAAAATTTATTTTCCTGTATAATAACTAGTCGTTAGTTGAACAATAATCCAGTCTAAGCAAATGTGTTCAAATGAACTGACATCGCTCAATATAAAGACGTGACTAGATAATTTTAAGCATCGTTATTATGACAAATCTTATTGCATATCTACTTATACACTAAATACCTGAAACAGTAAACGAATTATAAAAACTACAGTAAAAACTTAGACAATACGCATTACGCCATCTACCTGAAAAATGTAGCATACAATTTGCTTATTTATAACAACAATCTAAGAACTTAAGAGGCATAAACAACTAATAATAATGAACAATAAGTTGGTACCCTGTTATTGTCTATCTGAATTAATAAATTAATCTTATCTTTCAATTTTTAAGAGGCTAACGGAGTATTGGTGTTTATAATGACTCATTACTTTTTTTCTATCACCTCTAAAGGCACCATTGTTTCTGGCAATTCTACGGACTCGTTGCTCATACGTCGACCACTGCAATTTGTGAAGCACGTATCCCCGACACCAAACTTCTCTCCATCATCTAATGATTGGGGCAAATTTCTACCAATGGTCTCAGGCAAAAAGAATGTCGATAATCCAGATAATACAGCCAAAAATCCAAAAATGATCGTAGGAATTTTAGGGTTTAGCGTATCGAGCAAATTAATAAGAGGTGTTAAGGCGCCGGAAACACTTGCACACATACTGCCCAGACCTACACCCGAGCTTCTTACGACTGTCGGAAATAGTTCCGCTGAATACTTATATATAATCGAATAGGAACCTGATATAAATAATTTTCCGACCATCACAACCCCAGTGGTCGCCGTAGAGCCATGAGGTAAAGCGACTATGACTAAACAAGCAATCCCACCCAACAACATCATAGTGCTTATTAAAGCTCTATGGCCAACGCGATCTAAAAAGTATGTGATTAAGACGTAACTAGGTAATTCCACTACGCCCATCAAAAACATGATAAAGTATGGGTTCCCATTTAATTTTCCAGTGTTAAGTGATAGTCCGTAGTATACAACCGAGTTTACAAACCAACATCCACAGATGATTAAAGTTTTCTGAAGCATTTTTGGTGTCTTAAAAAGATCAGATGTTCCAGCTGAATGTTCGTCTGTATATTTGGCACATGTCGCTTTGCAGTGAGAAACTAATAATGGCGTGTCAACCGGTTCGGCAGATCCGTTGATTCTTAATGCTTTTTCGATAATTGCAACTGATTCACGTGCGCGTCCTTGCGCCCACAACCATCTCGGTGATTCGTCCATCAATAGCCAGTGGGGAAGCAATACCGCTGCATGTAAAGCATAAACTATTTGTAAATAGAACCTATTGTCTATTAAGTATCCCCAAGCGGCCAACAGCATTATGCCAATTGCAAACATGATTTGAAACGTAACGCCACATATAGTGCGTTTAGACGGTCCGACTATTTCCATTGTCAATACAAACCCGGCAATGTATGAGCCTGACCCAAATATACCGTATAGAAACCGAAGCGTGATAAAACTGTAGTAGTCTGCTGTGAAAGCTACAGATGTGCCAAGTATCAGCTGAAGGATTCCGGACCAAAGGAATGCGGTTTTTCTGCCTAATTTGTCTGACAGCCGTCCAAAGATAAGAGAGCCACCTACTACTCCAAACATGTAAGCGGTTTGCGCAGAGGCACCCATCCACCGGTGGCTGCAGACGAAATCCCACTCGATACCCCGAGAGGATGTAAAGTATTGCGTGTCGTAGACCCATGACTGACATTCTATCAAAGTCTTATTCTCTCCATACATTATACATGACTCTAGTTTTCCATGCTCGTTAAGAGGTATAGCAGCCAGCACTAACGTGGAGTTCCATGGCTCCGTATGATTGTCACTATCTACTCCTTGTAGGTAGCATCTGGAATTCAAAAACATTTTTATTGCTTCCTGTTACGATATTATTTCACACACGTATAGATAGGTATTTATTACATTCGAACGGTGCAGGCAATGCAAGGTGCATGTTAATTACTTCTTGATTGAGGTTTTTTATAACCTTTTTAGCTATTACATTTACTCTAATAAAACTAGTTTCATGACTGTGACTCTACATGTTTACGTTTGGTATAGAAGCGATGATATGTTACGATTGGTGTGATTTTCGAATATTTATTAGCTTGGCTATATTGAATGATGATGTTATTTAATATATTTCTACTTAATAAAATTAATTATCTTCACCTTTCATAAGCATATTATTATTTAACTGATACCATACTTTTTACATCATCTTAAAGTTATCAAACATTCTGCGATTGACTATAATATAAAACAAAAACATGAATGTTATTCATTTAGGTACTCATTATATTTCTTTCTATCATATATAAGAGAAACATTCCTTCAGTACCTTATTCCAAGAATTCTGTGATTCCTTCTTTTTCTTCATTCATATGATTATTATTTATCTTCTTTATTCATATGCAAGAAAATTATGAATGTCCCTCTAAAATATACTTTATCCTAAAATGTACCGACGGATCTTTGATATCACATAAAAATTATGGTTTCAGTGAAATTTGTTGGTTGCTGTCTGCATGAGAATACAGCTAAAATATTGGTCTTTATTCCATAAGATGGAATTTAAATAGTTGTTATAGTCGTAGGTAGAGGATGTTGGATGAGGATTAAAGGCATTTAATTTGCAAAAAAAACACGTTGGTTACAAAGTAGTTAAGGTACAATTAGTTCATGTGACTTCATTCAATGCGTTTATATTAGTACCACATCATAAGTTTTCCAAAAATATGCACACATTTGGATATGATAATGTTGTTGTTAATAATTATGAACATGGACATTTAAATATGAGACAAGAAGCGATATATGCTGTGAACCTCAAACCAGAACACAAATAGATATAGGTTACAAAATATGGTACTTACGTCTATTTTGCCAAATACTGCACCAATAACATCACTGTTGTTTTAAAAAAAACGAACACCAAAGCCGAATTTCAAGTGTCCCACCCCAGCCTGACAAAGCAATACAATACACACCATTATAACATAAACACTTGGAAAACCAGAAGCAAGGACTATACGTTAAGAAATCCCATACCATTTTGCACCCACTTTACACATATAAAAACAAACATTTTAGGAGTAATAACATATAGGAAGATTAAAGTATCCAATAATGTTATATTTTGCATTTCCGTATTAGGTAAAGTACAACAATACAACCCTTCTACGTAACACCCATAAGATGAACCGTATTATAAATATCTTACATATAGTAAAATAATATCATGCGCATGCACTATAGATCAGTTTTACTAACTACCTTTATTAAATTAATTGGACAGCTATTATACACTACTAAACATTAGTGGTTACAACCTTTTTTATCAAATTTACTAAGATTTATGTTTTGAATTAAGATTTTTTTACATCTGTATTGTGTTTCCGAAAGTTCTTTTTTAGATACATACCTAGGTCTAAACCGCTGTGAACTTGATAATATAGAATCATGTGTTTCTAAAATCTAATAATATCGAAAACGAAAAAGGAGATAAATAGATATGAAGTTTACCATATAAGTTTCGATTATTATATCGTATGGTGCACTGGATGTAACGTGTCTGCGCAATGTCGTGTCATGGGAAAATATAATTATTCCTCTGTTTACTTATATGAGAATAAAGCTTCAAAGACTGAAATATCAGCAACAGGTGGTGCATACCTAAACTATAGAAATAAGACATATTTGGGTGCTACTGAACATTAACATTAGTAAGTCTTTATTATTTTACTTCGAATTCGTTCTACCCAACAATCATTATTTTCACGTTTCCCTAACTTCTGTTATATTATACTCCAATAGATACAGATCTTATAATGAACGGAACTACAAAGGGTCAACGACCAGCGTGTATACATATGTGACATCAAAAATAACCCCGTTTCCCGATAGAACAAACATTGTGGATGCGGCTCTGTGATGCTGAGTATACTGACCTATGTTCAGGCACCGCAGCTACTGTCACCAGCGAGAGCATGTGCATACCAGCCGTCATGGCCGCCAGGATGTGGAGCAGAAACTGGAAGCACTGGTACCGCCCGAAGTCACCTGAAACAGTGCGTATAAACAAGATAAATATACTGGTTTCTACTTTCTTGTCTGTTGGGGTGTCAAGTCGGTCTGCGGTCAACAAAACAAAAACGATTAAGGCTATAGAAAATATTGCACTAAAAATAAAAGAATGCTAATACAATCTATACTTATAATAAAACTGTAACAGGTCCAATTCTGTACATTGAAGATATTTTGAAAATTATATTTGGAGGGCATTCTATAACAGATACTGAGGCCGAAAATGTATTTTTTTTAATTTTTGTCTGTCTGTCTGTCTGTCTGTCTATCTATCTGTCTGTCTGTCTGTCTGTATCACGGCTGCGCATCACGCCGAAACTACTGAATGGATTCAAATGAAACTTGGCATGATTTGAGATCTTACTACGAGGTAGGACATAGGATACTTTTGATCCCGTAATCTAGCACGGTTCTTTTGGGAGAGGGGATTAAAGTCAAAATGGGTACTTGGTTATACGCTTGGTCCGATTTTATCATTTTTTCTTTATAATATAATAAATATTAGTAATGGAACATGATTACGAAATATTAGTAATCGATCGGGTTAAGCAACGTTAGGTAAGGTCATTAAATAGATGGGTGACCGTTTAACGCCATTTGAACTAAACGGGTCCGTGCTTCGGAGAGCAAGTAAAAAGTGGGTCCCAGTTTTTAACCGACTATAAAAAAGGAGGCTATGTATACGATGCGAATGTCTGTTATTAAAAGTTTAGTTAACGTAAAAATAGCGCAGGCGGAGCTTCGTGGGTCAGCTAGTAATTACTAATTCTCTTTAAATTTTATCATCATCAACAGCCAAAAGACACTCACTGCTGAACGAAGGCCTTCCTTAGAAGGGAGGCGTTACCATAATCCCAACGCTTGGAAGGCATTTTGGGATCGCAATTTCGTGGTAGGTAATCAAATAGAAAGATGCTGCTGCCCGTCTTCTTGTTTTCCCTTAGCCGCCTCTTACGGACACTCAACGGGAGGAGACGGGAAGGTGCTAATCTTATCTGGACAGGGGGATTATCAATTGTAAGGAATATTAAATTCATTATACCTAAGAGGTATATTTATTTTATTTTATTTTTTATTTATAATTAGAAATACCAACAGCATAAATATCAATATTACATTACATCATGAAATAGAAACTTTGGTCTTATAAGTATGCCAGTTACAGGTATTCACATCGTTGTATTAGTTAGTCATTTCAAAAATAAACAAAGGGATAGTTTTTTTTTAACAAGGAAATTTCGAAAGTGCATCATGGCAGAATAATAGGACATAACATAAGTACATAGGTATAGGACTCATAGTACAATATTTACGATAAAATGTTGTAATAATTGTGTTAATTGAATTAATTGAAATAATTGAGATAAAAAATATTTAAAGTTAGTTAAAATTAGAATTATATTATAAACTGTTACAGTTTTATTATAAGTATAGATTAACTACTTGGATACTTAAATGTATATCTATACATATTATAAAACAAAGTCGCTCTCGCTGTCTGTCTGTCCCTATGTATGCTTAAATCTTTTAAACTACGCAACGGATTTTGATGCGGTTTTTATTAATAGATAGAGTGTTTCTTAAGGAAGGTTTATATGTATAATACATGCATAATATAGTAGAGAAACACTGATAATTTTTGAGGTTTCTAATGTGATGTCGTAAATAAGCACATTTTTTTGCGCTTACATTGCAAACGCTGGCTGAACCCTACGAGATAGATCAAAATAATGTACTACAGTATTGTACATATTAACAAGGTCTACAAAAAAGTTCGCGATGGTATATGTTTATCTCTTAGACATAACCCACAATAACCATTTTTTATCCTTTACTTTTTATGACAAATAACTATTAATAAATTGTTGTTAGCATGAATTTGTCCCTTCTTCAATATAACATAAACTTCACTAATATATACACCAATGACAAAAAAGCTGTGCATGTTGATCATACCGCTAGGTTAAGGTTAAGCAACATAAGGCTAGGTCATTAAATAGATGGGTGAATCAATTTGTATGAAATTTTGTTTACATATCGGGTAGGTCTGAGAATAAAATCGTAAAGTATATTTCATGCCGCTAGGTTTAGCAACGTTAGCCAAGGTCATTACATAGATAGGTGGCGGGCGGCGGCGACTCCGAGGAGGACGGTGACGGGGTTGCAAGCCCCGTCCCTGTGATCATGGTGCCAGGTTCCCGGGGGCTATAATGCACACTGAGGGGTATTTGGTGCATATCCCACTGGAGAGCCCAGGTCTCCCCTCATATATGGCGATGCGACAGCCGCAGGGGTTTAAGTGGGTAAGAATCCCAGATACCAGATACCATGATTAACGAGGATATTTAGAACGAGAGGAGGGTGCAAGAGAGGAAAGAGAGGGAGAGGGGATTCGAGGAGAGAGTGATAGGGTGAGGGATAGGGGGATTAAGGTAGAACAAGGGGAGAGTGAGGGGAGCAAGGTGGTAGAAGAGAGAGGGGGACGGGGTTCAGAGAGGGGACAACGGGGAGAGGAAGAGGGGGACTGTGACGGGGACCGAAGCGGGAAAGGGGAAAGAGAAAAGAGAGAATTAGAATTAGATTTTTCTTATAAGTGAGAGAGAGATGGAGAGATAAATAAATCAAGGGAGGGGGGAGAAAAGGGGAGCAAATTGTAATAAAAGCGCGGGCGGAGCTGCGCGGGTCAGCTAGTGTATTATAAAGGTATATGTATTATATCCGCTTTCTGAAAGTGGTAGATTATAAAATCAAATTATATTCAATAATCATGAAATATAGGTATCAATTATTTCCGTTAGGCGCGTTGGCCAGTGGGTAGCGGTAGCAGACACCCTGACCGCTAACCAGTAGGTTGCGGGTTCCATTCAAAAGTGCCTGAGTGTTATTATTTATATACTTAAGTATGTATTTACAAAAAAAAGTATATATGTATTAGTATCAGTTGTCTGGTTACCATAGTACAGGCTCTGCCTAGATCAGATGACCGTGTATGAATTGTCCCAGGATATTATTATTATTAAATATGTAATACATCCTTCTGCTGAAGCCAATACGTATACATCATAATTATACATATTAATAGACAATCATGGGACCTTGACATAAGACATCTGAGATAATTACTTTTATCTTAATGTAATTGCGTCTATAGAAAATGTATTCATTTATTACGTAATGATCTTAACATAATAGGAAATATAATAGAGCAAATTACACTATTCATTCTGTGATTATAACATTATTTGTCGGAAGTATTATGATACAGAGTAATGTTCCATAATGTGGTTGGTTTAAATAAAGTCGGTTAAAAATTTAACTTTAATTATAAAGATTTTGGACTTCTTTACGTTGTGACATCCACATTAGTGAAAGTACTTAAAAACTAAACCTATCTATATATACATATATATTTATATTCTATATACATATAGGTATTGTTTTTTATGTACATATAGGTATGCGAACGTGTTCCCTCTTCCTGTTTCTTATTGTAACAAGTTCTTACTTAAAAAGATGACGATTAGAATAATAAGCTTTAGTTATGTAGAATGTAGGTAGGTATGTAGAGTCCTTTATCTATCTATATCTATCTATACATATTATAAAACAAAGTCGCTAATCCTGTCTGTCTGTCCCTATGTATGCTTAGATCTTTAAAACTACGCAACGGATTTTGATGCGGTTTTTCTTAATAGATAGAGTGATTCAAGAGGTAGGTTTATATGTATAATACATGCATAATATTAATAGAGAAACACTGATAATTTTAGAGGTTTCTAATGTGATGTCGTAAATAAACACATTTTTTTGCGCTTACATTGCAAACGCTGGCTGAACCCTACGAGATAGGCAAAATAATGTACTACAGTATTGTACACCTTAAAAAGGTCTACAAAAAAGTTTGCGATGGTATATGTTTATCTCTTAGGGATAACCCACAATAAACATTTCTAATCCTTTACTTTTTATGAGAAATAATTAACTATTAATAAATTGTTGTTAGCATGAATTTGTCTTTTCTTCAATATAACGTAAACTTCACAAATATTTACACCAATGAAAAAATAGCTGTGAACGTTGTTCATACCGCTAGGTTAAGGTTAAGCAATATAAGGCAAGGTCATTACATAGATGGGTGAACCGATTTGTATAAAATTGTGTGTGCATATCGGGTAGGTCTGAGAATAGGTCGTAAAGTATATTTCATGCCGCTAGGTTAAGCAACGTCCCTTCGGAGTCGCTGGACGCTCGGGGTGTGGGCCCTTTGAGCGTCCATTGAGTACGGTGGCGACTCCGAGGAGGACGGCGGCGGGGTTGCGACCCCCGTCCCCGTGAGCACCGTGACAGGTTCCCGGGGGGCTACAATGCGCCCCCCGGCGGCGGGCTCAAAGGCAAGGCACTGAGGGGCCCCTGGTGCAGATCCCACCGGAGAGCCCTGGGGTCCCCCCTCTCATGTGCCGATGCGACAGCCGCGGGGGTTTTAGTGGGTAAGAATCCCACATACCCCATCAACAAAAAAATAAAAAGGTTAAGTAACGTTAGGCAAGGTCATTACATAGACTGCGGCGACTCCGAGGGGGACGGTGACGGGGTTGCGAGTCCCGTCCCTGTGATCATGGTGCTAGATTTAAGGGGGCTATAATGCGCACTGAGGGGTATTTGGTGCAGATCCCACTGTGGGACCCAGGTCCCCCCTCTTATGTGGCGATGCGACAGCTGCAGGGGTTTAAGTGGGTAAGAAGAGATCCCAGGTACCATGATTGACGAGGATAAGGAGGGTGAAAGAGAGGAGGGAGAGGGAGAGGGGATTCGAGGAGGGGATGATGTGGTGAGGGATAGGGGAACTAAGGTGGGAGAAGAGAAAGGGTGAGGGGGTACAGAGAGGGGACAACGGGGAAAGGAAGAGGGGGAGTGTGACAGGGACCGAAGCGGAAAGAGAGAGGAGAGAGAGAGCATAGAATTAGATTATATATATAAGAGAGCGAAGGAGAGAGAAATAAATCAAGGGAGGAGGGAGAAAAGCAAAATGTAATAAAAGCGCGGGCGGAGCTGCGCGGGTCATCTAGTACAAAATATATTATAATGATTTTGTTTATTGTTGTTCAAGGCTTTTATATGATGATGGCTTTTTTTTTCTAAATTTCTCATATGTTTGTTTGATTAGCGCTATCAATATGTTCACTCCATGTATCTTAATTCAATCATTAGTAGAAACTTTGTAGGCTAGATGTTTTAATTGTATGTTCAATATTATGAACTATTTATGCTGTTTGTTTCTCTTATCTAAATAAATAAATAAATAGATACTAAATAAATTTACACATTTTGTTTTTCTATGTGGTTTTAGCGATTTGTCATTTGTTTACATTACACAATGTAAAATTAACTTAAGAATCTAATACACCTATCTTTTGATGTACAATAAAAATATTTATAAGTATTTTATTATTTATCTATCTCGATAGATCTTATTGTAAATATTAGATTGTTGTTTAAAGCATTTTAGTACCTACTTTTTCTTAAAGATGAAATACTAATAGTTTTAATTCTTTGTATGAGTATATTAAAGGTGTTATAGATCGGTCACGGATAAACATAAAGTAAGAAATATTTGGCATTATTAAAATATTTGAATTAAACAAATATTCAGTTCGACAGGCACCGCTTGGGCTAGGACGTTGGATTTCTTACTAACTCTCTGATAAAATTTAAAAAGTGGTAAATTCAGCTCTCTCTTAAGCGACAGCCCAAGCCGAGGCCGTGCCTCCCTGAGGTGCCCTTGAGCTCGTCGAGAGGCTGACAACAGCCAAATAAGCTTTTTTCAAATCATCTGTAGCCAAATCTATACAGTTTGTGGTTGCAGGAAAAATATATGTTGTTCTTGAACATATTTCTAACACTACTATAGTGTCCAAAACACGTTTTCGAATAATTTTCTCAATACAAAAAAATAGTAAACTGACCTCCTAAAATTTGCTTCAAACCCCTAAAATCCATATTATATATCAACTTACGTTGGTAAAATTAATAACAATAACGTATCTTATGTAAATATAGAAATTTATTGTTTTTATTTTTCGATTACTCAACCCATTTTTAAATAATAAATTATTTTATGTTTTTTAAATATTGTATTAGGTTACACGCACCCTCGGTCATCGCGTTTCTCGTTCTTTTCTATGCAGGCAGACCGACAGTGATCGCCTCTTGAGTAATAGTGTTCTGTGGTGATCGCATGGATGGACTGCTATACGGACGTATGCCACTTTGCTCCGCTGCCCGAGAGGGCGACGAACGGCGAGAGCCATTGATTATAATTTGAGCAAATTTATTTGTGTAAATATATTATTTTGTTTATCAATAAGTTATAAAAAAATTGCTTGTACATATTACAAATAATAATTACTTAACTTAAATTAATTGATTACGAAAAAAGGGAAATAAAGAAAAATGCCAGAGATCAACAGAGATCAAATATTTGTATATAACTAACAAAAACTAAGTAAAGAAGTGAGAAACTAAGTAAAATGTTTTAATATTATTGAAATGTAGGTATTTCTGATATACTGATTATTTATAAATTTATTTACTGATAAGTCTGCACAACATTGGAAATGAGTATTCTGTGGAAGGCATACTTTAAATTCACACTAAACTGTAAAGTTTCCTTGGTCTAGCGGTACTGTGTATAGATTAAATAGCCACGAGAACAAGATAAGACTCGGGTTCGAATCCTAGTGGTGATATTTTTTTATATTATTTATTAGTGTTTTGTTTATAGTTTAAAAATAATAATAACGTTTTTTGGTATATTGCTTTATTTTATTACTTTGTTTATATTTTTGAAATAATTTGTTATTTACTTTACGGTAAAAAGATGCGTTTGGCGAACAGTATATAAATGTAAGAGAATGCCATGTCATCGAAAAATCACGTGACAAATTATAGGGAATTGACACCGTTAGCGAATGAAGAAATAGATTCGCTATGAAGCGATTGCATCTTGTCTAGGCTCTAAGTGAACCGACATTGGAAATGAGTATTCTGGGGAACCCATATGTACTTTAAATTCACTTCAAATCGTAAAGTTTCCTTGGTCTAGCGGTATTGTGTACAGATAGAATGTGCACGAGAGGAGTCTCGGGTTCGTATCCCAGAGATTGATTTCTTTTAGTATATTGTTCATTTATTAGTTTATTGTTTATAGTTTTTATATAATATTAATGTTTTTTTGCTATATTGCTTTATTTTATTAAACTTAGTTTATATTTTTGAATTAATTTGTTATTTACTTTACAGTAAAGATGCGTTTGGCGAACAGTGAGAATCAAGTGAACCGTCTGAGATTGGTGCAATAAGTTCATGTACTTGCTTATATAAATCGATAGTAATGACCATAATAAATTGGTAGGTAGGCACTTATTATTTTCTTAGTAAAATGGTTCATGTTTTATACTTCTTCAATCTAAAGGAAGTAGGTACTCACTTCCCCCGGGACGTGCTCTAGCAAGCGTTTTGCACTGCAGAGACTGGTGATTATCGCTAAGCATATGTGTTTTTATGAAGAAGGGATAGTATAATAATTTTTTATAGGGTATATTATTGTTGCAGAGAACATACCAAGTGAGCACGAAATATAGTGAAGTGAGCCCGAGTGATAGGCGTTCTAGGATTGTCATAGACTTATGGCAATTTTACATTAGAACTGGCTTATTTAAAGACCTCGTAAACGTAACAAAAATAAATTGATATAAGATATCGTGATAGAGTAAATAAATTATATTAATAAGAAATATAATTAAATCGATAATTTAAAATACAACTTCCATTAAAAATTACATTAAATTATAGTAATTATATTGGGTACATTTTTTTTTGTCTTCAAAAAAATGTGGCAGTTGCAGGAACTTCAGAAAGTAATTATTACCTATATACTTAGTTCCCTCTGAAAATGTTCCTAAGTAAGTGCCTGGGGTCCTACCACCACCTCTATTAGCAGTACTATTATGATCGGGTTCGAATCCCACCAAGTGTGGGTGTTTTATCTATTTAAGTATGTATGTATTCACAAAAAAAATATATATACAGTCGAATTGAGAACCTCCTCCTTTTTTGAAGTCGGTTTAAAAAGTATGTATTATTATTTTTTCTGGTATCCATTACAGTTTCCAGTACAGGCTCTGCTTAGTTTGGGATCGGGTCGTTATACACCGTGTAAAGTTATTTTTGCAGAGAACAGTCACAAAAGAGCCGAGCGATAAGCATTCTTGGATTGTCATAGACTTAGGACAATTTTAGAACCACTTTAGAAAAAACTCGTTGACGTCAGAAAAATACAATCGAAACATCAATTATTATCAATTATAATTATAAAAATATAATTATATCAATAGCTACTACTTTCATTAACTTGAAAATTATAATCATATTATTTGCAATTTTTTTCAGTTTATAATATGTATCAGTCCAGGGAACGTCTGAAAGTAATCCCGTGAAAATGTTCCTATATAAGTACCTGTACTGTATATATAGCTATCTAACTTTATTATTTATTATATTATGCTTCTGGGAATCATACTTATCAGGTTTGAACAATCGGGAAAGGAATCGTGTGAGGTCATAGTATTATTGATCTAGAATCAAATATATCCCAGTATCTAGAATTAGATATATCTGAATCCACCGCTGATCTTCCCGAATTCTAGGTATTTACAAATTCCGCATAGTTTAATTGTATTAAATAATAATACAATTAAACTATGCTAGAGCTTCATTTTATTAGAATGAGACACACAAATGCAGGACAGTTTATTCTCTGACGAGAGTTGTACAACGAACAAATGACATATTTTTCACAGTAACGGCTACTTTTATACTTTAAACAAAACAACAGATTGTTATTGGCTGTCGCGACTACCCTCATGTTTTCATAAATGAATGAACAAGGATGCAGATTTTGAATTCATCAGTTTCAGTTCATTCATCATTCAGTCATCTGTATAATCTGGGCATATGAATGTGGTCTAAAGCCTTTTCGGAACCCAGCTTGTTCGGGAAGCTGGAAGTCAACAAACCTGCGTTCGTCACTGTTCATAATGACTCTCGACATCTTGTACACGTGGCTCAGAAGTGAGATAGGTCTATAATTCTTCAATAAAGTGGTTATCACCTCTATTGAAGAAAATCAGTACCACATACTTCAAGCGTACTTAGTACCCTCGAGTAAGATGGAATTAAATAACCTCTGGAGGACTAAACGTCTCGGTTTTCCACTCGCTCTCAAAGGTTCTGTTGTGATTCCGTCTTCTACACTGAGGAAATCCCAGACATGCCAGACCAGCTTGTACGAGATTAGAATGGCTCTCAAACAGCTTAAAAACCACAAGGCGCCGGGTGAAGACAGAATCACAACAGAACTTCTGAGAACGGGTGGAAAACCGATACTTTTAGTGCTCCAGAAGTTATTCAATTCCGTCTTACTCGAGGGTACTACGCCAGAAGCATGGCACAGAAGTGTGGCAGTGCTTTTCTTCAAGAAAGGTGATAACACCTTAAATTGGAGAATTATAGACCTATCTCACTCCTGAGCTATGTGTACAAGCTATTTTCGAGTCATTACGAATCGTCTCGAGCGCAGGTTTGATGACTTCCAGCCTCCCGAACAAGCCGGGTTCCGAAAAGGCTTTAGTTAGTACCACATTAATACGCTCCGCCAGATTATACAGAAGACCGAGGAATATAATCGGCCATTATGTCTGTCGTTTGGACTACGAGAAAGCCTTCGATTCAATCGAGATCTGGGCATTGGAGGACGTTTTCAAGCTCTTGGACTGGAACGGATTCGGCATCAACATCAATGGCGAATGCATCACTCACCTTCGTTTTGCCGATGATATAGTCATTATGGCAGAGTCGCCGGAGGACCTCAATACGATGCTCAGTGACCTCAGTAGCGATTCCCAACAGGTGGGTCTTAAAATGAACATGGACAAGACGAAGATCATGTCTAATGTCTATGTTACCCCGTGGTCGTACCGGTAGTTGTTGGGAACGATACAATCGAAGTTGTTGACCACTACGTATACCTAGGACAAACTATCCAGTTAGGTCGGTCCAACTTAGACAAAGAGGTCGCCCGAAGAATCCAACTCGGATCGTTTGGGAACTACGGGATATATTCTCGTCCGAAATACCGCAGTGCCTGAAGACGAAGGTTTTTAACCAGTGTATGTTGCCAGTGATGACATATGGTACTGAGACGTGGTCTCTAACGGCTGGCTCGCTCGAAGAACCGATAACCGTTGGGGAAGAAAGATTCTCGAGTGGCGACCACAAACCAGAAGACGCAGCATTGGCAGGCCTCCCACTAGGTTGACAGACGACATTGTGCGCGTCGCAAGTAACCGATGGATGCAAACAGCAAATTGTCGTTCATTGTGGCGTTCTAAGGTGGAGCCCTATGTTCAGCAGTGGACGTCTTCCGGCTGATGATGATGACTCGGTGAGACGTATCCAATGAGTCCAAAATTGGTGGGTCTACGTTTAATAGTGCAGAAATCCTGTGACTGTGTTCCTGCTCCATCGTCAGACCCTGATCACCATTTTTGTACCAACTACTCGGCGAGACTTATCCAACGAGTCCAAATTCGTTGAGTCTACATTTAATGGTACAGAGATCATGGGATCACCTTCTGCACTATCATTAGACCCTGATCACCATCTCTCTACCAACTATTCGTTGAGACCTATCAGCGAGTTCAAATTCGGTGTGTCCACGTTTATTCGTGGAGAGATCCTGGGTCCATCATTCCATCATTAAACCGTGGTGATGTTACCACTTATCTAGTCTTTAGTATCATCGGATTTAGGTACTCATGAATTTTTAGTGGCTTTCAGACGAATGGAAGTTATAGAAAATGTCTTTCGTATATCTAATATGTCTGCATCGATTTGGAAAAGAGCTCATGGTCTTCAAACGGCTAAACTGGTTTTCATGTAACATAGCTAAGAACCATCTGGCTTAAACTAGCTTTCAAATAAAAAAAAAACAGTAATCAAATCCATCTACTTGTTGGAGCGCTACGACGCCATATACAGACAGACAAACAGACATAGTCATCGGACTTATAACACCTTTTTGGTAAGTGTCAATCCGTTTAGGCCGAAAAGTATTTTATAGTAGTTGTAAATAAAGTCTTAAAATTATTACAATTTTTTTTTTTCGCCATGTCTAATTTATTACTTGCTCTACTTACAGGATAAAAAACGAACCGACTTCAATTCTTCGCTTAATTTTTTTTTTTTAATATTTTTATTTTACGGCGTTTTTACATTTTTTTCTGACACGCCTTTTTTGTTTTTTCAGGAACTATTTAATAATTCAGGAATCTTTTTTTGTATGGAATATATTTTCAAATAGGTTAATAATTGCCAGTGTTATGCGCGTACATTCATAAAAAATATATATACAGTGGATTTGAGAAACTCTTTCTTTTTTGAAGTCGGTTAAAAATGAATTATTACAACAATGAATGCACGACGGGCCTGTTAATCTAGCTGTAAGACCCTGCTACTCAATAGGTCGAGAGTTCGATTCCCACCAAGTGTGTGGGTTTTATTTATCTTTTTTAAGTATGTATTTCCAAAAAAAAAAATAAGTTTATAAGTATTTGTATCAGTCAAGCGTCTGAATATTATTTATCTTTTAATGTATGTATTATAAAAAATATATATATTATTAACAACGCCATCTATTGTTTAAATTCGATTTATTGATCGCGGCAATGCGTTCGTCAGCTTCGTACCTAGTTCATTATTTTACCGCAAATGGCATCGCGCTGGATTATCGGAGAATAAGAGGGCGTGACACGGGGGCGTGACTGAAACATCGAAACGTGGAAAGTATTTAGGTCCTGTCAGCCTCTTAAGGCTAGAGTGCTATAAGCGCTCGCCTCCTATTTTCCGGTGAAGCTGTAATGGCCATCTGCGGCCAACAGCGTCTATCAGTCCCAAAAAAAAAAGATTATAATAGCATATCACAACTAATATAATTAGATTCTTCTCAATGGTAATTATGTAGGTATGTACGTATGTAATATATGTATATATATATATATATATATATATATATATATATATATATAGTATTTTTATATCCTAATATATAATTATTTATATTAATTATTTTAATTTATATGATAGTTTTTATAATATTTATGTAAGTATGATTATTTCGTTTTACTTGTTTTGTTTGCACCTACCATTATTTGTCTCTGCATCACCAATCTCGGCATTAAGTCCTCGTACTGTTTTTGTGCATAAAGTATAAATAAATAAATAATACAACTAATATTTCAAAGTGTCTAATAACCACAGTAAATAGAGTAACATATTCATTATAACGGTATTCAGCGCTATCGCCGTCGGCTTTGACTGACCCTTGAACTGTAGCGCCCTGCACTCGATACGTCCCACTCACGCCCCTCGCTTCATTAACTTATCACGTGACATGATAAAATAATTAATACAACTAAACAGGCTAAGTTTAGCGTCTACCAGAACTGTGTATTAATGTTCTTTTGTTTAGTCCCAAACGGGAACCGAATTTTCGTAATATTTATGTGTATATGCACGAGTATAACACAGGGGAGTGATGGCTGCTGCTCGAGTCAACTCGTGCGCGGGTGCTGCTTGGGGGTACCTACTGGTCAGACTACTACCACTTTGGCCTTTTAGTTTGTTGTAATTTTGTCGTTTTTTTTTCTTTTCTCTCTTGTTTTATCTTTAGAACGGCAGGACACACTATTGCTGATGTTGATCCAATTGTAACAAGACTAACAATGTTAAAAAAAGTGAAAAAATGACAAGCCCTCGTGAGTTTCTTGCCGGATCTTCTCAGTTCAGGCCGCGTTGTGATTCAGTGGTAGCTTTTAAAAAATTGACCATTCATTAGTGCAAATTCATTAGTGTTAAGCCTATTTGAAATGAATAATTTTGACTTTGACAGACCTTGGATAATTGCGGAGCCAGACTACAATGCATCGTCACGATTAGTAAATAGGTACTTCAACTGTCTCCGCCTTAGACGTAAGCAAAGATATTATAATTTAACATATTAGCCATTGTTTTTCATGAACTGTTAGCCAAATATTAAGATAGGTATACATAAAATATAGATATTTTCTGCTAGTTCTGAGTATTAGAAGAATAGACAAAACGGTTAAAATCATAGAATTACTACGTCGGTAGTAATTCTATTGGTCAAAATATATATTTGGCCAATAGCTAACGACTGCAGAAAATGGCTCACCGATTGTTTAAATTTGATACGCTATTAGTCGCCTGACTGTCATGCAGGCTAGTATTGTATCAACACCGACAGAAATCTAACACCCAAAAATACATCAAAGATATTCAAATGAGGCGTCTCATACAATATCACCTTTACAATGAGAATAAGATCTCTAACCACAGTTATGTAACTAAATATTCTACGAAGGCATTGTCTTAACGTCAACTAACTGATGACTGTAGTTTTATCTATAATTCTATTAATACCTAGGTGATATAACAGGAGATCAAAGTAGAATAAAGCGATTATCAAAAATTTCATCGATTTTTTTTATTGACGAAACTGTTTTTGGCTCAGTAGTAGTTACAGTTCGTGAATCCCTAATTTATAATCGAAGTAACTTATCTCAAGCAGATCTGTACAAATATGATAAAGAGAAATAATTTCATAGTCATTGCAAGGTTAAATTCCAGCAGCTTAAATAATGTGCGTTATCAGTTCCTACTGTGCAACGATTGCCCTTCGTTACGTTTCAATTCCATAAAGTTACATAATTTTGCCACCTTGAAAATGTAAATAAAACAATAGTCTTGATTTCAGGTTAGAGCGTAGTCTTGTCACGGCATATTGTAATGGTTTTGTTGATATTGACGATTACACTCGTACGTATTAATGACATTACAATATTCTCTAGCTTAGAATAGGTGACATATTGACTGTTGACACAGTTGCAACGATAATCGTTGCCACCGATAACGAAAGACTCACGCTTCGAGACAAGTTTGTTATTACATATTACACTCTAAAAGATTAATAAGAAAAGTAATATTTCTCAATACACCATGCGTCTCCACAGAAATAGTAAATCGGCAATTGGTGAAGACGATTCTTTAATTTGCTGCCACAGGATCTTCCAAATAATAAGCTTACAACATCTATTGAAAGCAGTTTGTGTAAAAGACTGTTATTATAAAATCTCAAATTACCTGGAAGATTAATTCAAAATATTTGAATTGAAGCACATGTTTAAAATAAATGCTTCTAAAGTAACATGTAATAAAAAAATACCGCTGTGTTTCTTGTCAGATTTTCTCAGTAGAGATCGAAGGAGATACGAAACGGTGGTAGTTGTAAATGAAATTATTTACCTAAGTTCCACCAAGTTGCGCTTGACCTATAATAAACATAAACAATGATAAAATATATTAAAATGTTCTAAATTTTCTTATAAATTATTATAATATATGTAGAGTGAGTAATAACTCACTCCCACTCCACATAATGCTCTGCATAACAGTACGAAATACATTTATATCGGCTAATCACACACTTGTGATGACCTCTGTTATGGGCTGTAAAACAAAAAGGAATAGGTATATAAGTCCATAACAAAACATGATCAAGTACATATGATACTTTTGTTTTAAACGCGCTTCTAAATACATATATCCGAACAGATAAATATGACGTACTAAAATGTTATGTAAATCATGTGACGAAATCTTCGTGTAAATACTGTTTACATGCAATAAAAACAAGTTGTAACATCTCTCGTCTCTCTCTGTAAAGTAATCGCAGTAAAGTAAAATGTCAACTGAATTATTTACGTGCTAAAATTATAATAGTATTGTTTATTATGGTGAGAAATTCAAGTTAGTAATACCGAACGTTTCGCTATGCTAGTGAGCGAACAATGTTCGCTCACTAGGGTACCTATACCGAACATAAGTACCCTGTTTTTTTTTTCTAGATTAAAAACGGACGGAACAATAAAATAAACATTAGATACAAATAATTATTATTTTTATTTATAAACAAATTTGTGAATAAATTTATTTATGATGGTTTAATAAAACATACTGCCTGCGCCCTACCAATTGGCTGTTAGCCTTTTACTGGTTAGTCATCACTCCTGTGTTCATACATATTGTTCTGATATTGATTTTGAAAAGAAAAACGGTCACCTAGTAGGTATATTAGTATGATTATATCCATATACCTACAAGTCATCGTATTCCATCTAAATATGTGGATATAATCCGCTTTCCCAAATTACACGAATCATTTTTCTGCTGATTTTTCAGCAGACAATCATTGCCATTCTTACTACTCTTTCTTCTTCTTTTAATATAGTGTAAACATGATTTTTGATAAACTTATGCCCAATAACACACGTACCCAAACAAAGATTCGGTGGCGTAGCACGAAGGTTGCGGATCATATTCATACAGAACAACAACACAAAATACAGAACACATAGAAAAAGGAAACAGAAACATTGCACATATAGGCTTATAGGCCTTATCGTTGATAAGCGATTACTTCCAGGCAAGGTAGTTTCTTACTGGTCGGTAACTACTGGTGGTACTACATGGGGATCTGTTCAAAAAGAAAGATGATCCATACGTGAGTGTATAAAAATTAATTTCTGCTCCTGACATTTCCCCGGTGGCGTCAGTATTTCATCAGATTGTGAGAGTAAAGGAACAAAGAGTGCACCTAAATCTGTGCAAGCACTTGTGCAATATAACATATTCTGCGTATTTAACCGATGATTTCAAAAATTGGCTGCAGTGGCTGTTTGGTCGAGAAGACATTACACTAACATCAATTGATCAAATTAATGTTTTACTCATAGGCACAGCTACATGTATTATTAGGTCACTCTTGTCACCTGCTACTAACCAATTTATTCCATTATAATGTTAGAAAAGGGTCGAGCTACAAATGATCATAGCCCCGTCTGGGGACTCTGTACTGAGCTAAATGCCGAAAAATGTTTTTTTCTTTTCTTGTAATTAGTTGGTAACTGGAACTAGAACATTTGTTAAACAGCAAATTGGAGGCCACCGGCAGAATGTCGTTTACGCCAATCAACTAATCCGGACTAATGTCCTGCCCACGTGGCTACTGTGGTTACTGTGAAGTATAAATAAGATGTGTGAAACATCTTATTTGCGTCATTGTTATGCGTACTGTAAAACAATGTTTTTATTTCAAAAGTACAGAAGTCATGTTTGTTTTCATCGAAAGAAACCTAAATATGAATTGTATGTGTCATCGAACCCCAGAGTCCATATCTGTTTATTTTAACATGGGACTAAAATAGACGCTACCCGACGTTAAAGTATTTATATTATATATAGGCCGTTTCTTTGTTCAGATTTCGTGTTCTCGTTTTAAAGAATCTTACTTTCCTTATCGAATATTAAATAATAATTTTGTTGAGCGCTTAAATAAAATTGAATGTACATTTACATAACTAGAACAGTACCTAACCTACATAAAACACATGATAGAAGTGAAAATAACAGCATACTTACGCAGTTGGTGCCTACAGAAATATATTTGTTTCAATACCATATCGAATACAATTATAATATTACAATTCCAGAATCCAATTGTTATATTTTGTTAAGTATATAAAAAAATTAAGACATGATAAGCAAAAAAGTAACTAAAAATGTTAAAAACATAGAATGTTTATTTATTAAAATAAACTGGTAACTGTGTTTATTTAGTATTAGTATAGTTTATCGTAAGATAAACGACCGAATGAAAAACAAACATTGCATTATTAAGATAATAAAAGTGTGTGTAATGTTAGGCACACTACACACGCTATATGTAGTTAGTTATTATCTAAAATACGCGTAATGAAAAAAATAACGTATTTTTATTCGTAACCATTGTAAATAATTACTGAAAAGCATTATTCAATAAATTAACTATAAGCTAAATATTCATAGTTACACCAGTTTACCTATTGTAGGTTTCTTGTGCAACAGTACTCTCTTAAAGATGATAATTAGGATTATGACCGATATGTGATCAAAATTGATCAAAATAGTATAAAGAAAACCAGAAACCTTTTTTAAAAAACCATAATTAACTCATTAAGCTGTGTTTAACAAGAAACACAGCCTGAATACTGGACAAAAAGAACCGTAGCTTACGGTTTGTCAAACCGTATGCTACGTATAAATGTAGGTATCGTAAAAATATATATTAGGTAGGTAAATGTAATTAGTTATTCAAGTTTCCTTAAAAATTGTAACTGATTTCTGTAATTGCGCAATAAAGAATTAATCCATCTATCTATGTGCTCTCGCGGTGATGAACGGTGTAACACCTAGGACGATAGTCGATTGCATGGGCCCGGCCAGCCCAAAGTTAATCGCACGGAACGTCGTTCAAACGATTTTGATTGAAAACCGGTACAGCGTTCGTGTCCGCGATAGTACATAGATAGATTATTAGGTGCATTCATGCATTGGTACACAATTCTGTCAACTTTTAATGAAACCAAGAATAAAATACGTCCTTTGCGTAATTTGACACACCCTCAAAACGTCGAGTCTAACGTAGAAAGGAGCTCTACATAGAGTTTTCTACTACGTCGTGCCAAGACCGCGACGTGCAAACAGTGATATTTTAAAACATTAACCTATATTTGAAATACCTTGTCTGTCCGAGTATTCAAGATCATTGTATTCTAGTCACGTCCTTGTGCCATTATGAACGAATAATATTTGTAAAAACCGATGGTAGTGTGAACGACTTGAAAATATTGCGTTTTCTTCTATAATATTTAGTTTTAATTCGATATTAATATAGTAACTGTCGCACTTATAAACGTTTTTTTATTAGATTATTTCGAATCTCGAAGCCGTCCGTTATTAATTAAATGGTACGAGATAATTGATATCTCTACTCACTATCTGAATATAACTTACTAAATAAGATCAAAAATTCAAAATAAGCCGGTTTTTAAAATTCGATGAATGAACATCATCATCATCAGCAGCAGCAGCCGAAACGTCCACTGCTAAACAAATGCCTCTCCCCTAGAAGGGAGGGGTTGCCATAATCCCCACGCTTGGCAGGCGTTTTGGGAATCGGAGTATAAGACAATCCAATAAAAAGAAGCTGCTGCCCATCTTCTTGTTTTCCCTTAGTCTCCTTTTTTCTGACACCCTACGGGAGGAGATGGCTGGGTGCTATTCTTACCCGGACACGGGGAAAATTGGGAACACAGGGAAATTAATGATGATGAACGCTAATTAACGTTCATGACGGTTAATCAATGATCTTAACCTTTTTAAGGTTTTCTTTTTAATTCGTTATGGTTGGTATTTAAAATAATACACAAACATAATACATGACACTGTTTTATGTCTTACAGTATAAATATCTTTTGCAAAGCATTGCATACATTTTGTCCGTCTGTCATCATTTAGTATATAACCTATAGAAAAATGGGCATAGAACATTTACTGGGTTCAAAAGACTTAGTACCTACGTAATCTGTTATGTATATATATATTCATATATATTCATATGTATATATTTGTAGCACACCGCTGCCCATTTATTTCGATAGCGTTTCTCCTGCAAAATGGTTGTCTGGAAGAAATTGCTTATAGCGATAAGACCGCCATTTGCACATTCTATGTTTTAGTTCTAAGTTTATATTGTAAACTAGCTGACCCACGCAGCTCCGCATGCGCTATTTTTACGTTAACTAAACTTTTAATAACAGACATTCGCATCGAATACATAACATCCTTTTTTATAGTCAGTTAAAAACTGGGACCCACTTTTTACTTGCTCTCCGAAGCACGGACCCGTTTAGTTCAAATGGCATTAAACGGTCACCCATCTATTTAATGACCTTACCTAACGTTGCTTAACCCGATCGATTACAAAACCTAGATAACAACTCTCTATGAGTGTTCCTTTACTAATATTTATTATAATTATGAAGAAAAATTGATAAAATCGGACCAAGCGTATAACCAAGTACCCATTTTGACTTTAATCCCCTCTCCCAAAAGAACCGGGCTAGATTACGGGATAAAAAGTATCCTATGTCCTACCTCGTAGTAAGATCTCAAATCATGCCAAGTTTCATTTGAATCCATTCAGTAGTTTTGGCGTGATGCGCAGCCGTGATACAGACAGACAGACAAAAATTAAAAAAATTACATTTTCGGCCTCTGTATCGGTTATAGAATGCCCTCCAAATAGATAGATAGATAATTCTTTATTGTTCCACCATCATTAAAAAACACAAAAATACAAGAAAAAAAAACAGTAAAATAGAATGAAACAATGGGCGGCCTTATCACTAAAAGTGATCTCTACCAGGCAACCTTTGGATGGAGAGGAACTATGAACTGCAAGACGGGGTTGTTTATACAAACCAATTATAAAAGAGAAAAAAAAAATACATAACTATAAACAATAAAATACGTAACAGCAAAATAATATATAAATATTAGTATAATACATAAATATTATATTTGATAGAAACAAATATAAATAACCAACAATAATAAATAAATAAATGCAGCCGGCTAATATCAATATAAAATTCATAGGGACAAATAAAATGCTTTCAAACGATCTTTAAAGATAGGCAGAGATGATGCATGTCTAACAGTGACCGGTAAGGCATTCCACAGACGAACAGCTTCTACTGTGAATGACTTATCGTAAAACGAACTATTATGAGAAGGGAACATAAGAGTGAGATTTTCTGATGACCTCAAACAAAATAAAATATAATTTAATAAATAAAATAATAAAATATAATTAAAAATATTATTTTCAAAATATCTTCAATGTACAGAATTGGACCTGTTACAGTTTTATTATAAGTATAGATATCTTCTTGGTGTACAATAAAGGTACGCGTCCATTGGCCGGCGCCGGACGCACCGCACGCACGGCACGCAACGGATTTTAGTTTGCTTTCTATGATTTTACATAGCGCTGCGTCCATTATCCGCGCCGGCATTTTCCGATGCGGGCCGTCAAAATCATTAGGCCTCGTTTACGGAGGCGCGGAGCGTCGAGCGTCGCGTGTGGCGTGGCGTCTCGTATCTCTCTCTCACTTCTATAACGCCATATGTTTTATCTCAGTGCGGGCCGCGCCGCCCAACGCGACGCGTGACGCCCCGCGCCTCCGTAAACGAGGCCTAAGCGTGCCGTGCGTGCGGTGCGTCCGGCGCCGGCCAATGGACGCGGACTTTGAAGAATATTCTATTCTATTCTAATGTGGTGACGTGCGCTGCAATGAAACTGTCCTTGGGCAGGCGTCTCGCTTATTTCACTCGGTTTCTCACTAAGCTAACATAAAATGTGCAAAAAATCACAGCAAAAAAAGATGAATTACTTAGGTACCTTGTAATATTTCTTTTCCTTTTAACTGTATCTTCTCTTTTGGTGTTCAATAAAGAATATTTGTATTGTATTGTAGGTACCACAGATATTGTAGTAGGTACCCTTTGCAACTCGCTTTATTGCGTAATGTCTGAATAATATGTATAATAAACAGGAAACTTATCGAAATTAGTAGGAACCAAATATAGAAGTGCAAAATCCAAAGGAAATACAAATATTTAAATAGTAATTAGCAACACGCTACTCTGGCAGAGCTTGCTGCTGGCAAGAATTGTTCTAGCACATTATTTTTACAGTCTGATCCTTCCTCAAGATAATACGAAACGCATTAAAATTCAGAGGTAATTTCAAAGACTTATTTCTCTAAATGTATTACGTCACGGACAACAAGTCCGAACAACTTCAGTTTGTAACGAAAACTATAATAATCTGAAAATACCATGCCCAATACCTTTAATGCCGTGGAATTTTGTACGAAGAGTTTCCACTAAATATTTAACTAATAGAACAAATAATCATAGCTATGGCCTTCACTATTAGAATCAAACAATAGTAAGCTATACAATAGTAGCTATGAAACCGAGACAGGAAAACTGGCGACAGAATATGCAGATTTTCAGAATATTCCAAATAAGACAAATTATTTACGCCAAAGCAGTAATGAAAAAAAATATTAAAACTGTTTATTTCACGTTTTGTTCAATAAAAATATACAAAAAAAAAACTCAACGATTAATCTTCTAAAACAAGATTATGTGCTTGAGTATTTGATTACACTCTCGATACATTTCTTATTCACAATTAAAGGAAATACATTCAATAAATTCCAGAATATTATGTAGCGGTCTTTCGATAAGTTAGTTTCCTAGTAGTGCTATGAAACTGTTGATCAATCGTTTGTCCCTTTTACTACTTACACAGTGATGCCTCTGAGCTTATGTTGTTAATACTGAGGTCTCTACGTGGCGCAGCGGAAAACCACTTGCATTGCAAACCGGAGGTTGCGGGTTGAAAACGGACGGGGAGCATCAAAAAGCGGCCAGTGGCATTAGATAGACTACTTTGATAAATAAATAACAGACAACACCGTATTTACACTCCCAATAACATTCGCAGACGTGGAGCTGTAAATTACTTATTTATAGATACAACTTTGATTTATTAGACAAAGATTAGCACGATATATATTTCTTATCACTGTAAAAAACGTGTATTGAGGTCACAGAACAGTAATTAGGTAGTTCGTTAGTCAAATGCAATAATTATTGACGGTGGTTTACTGAATAATTCAGGGTCACTGATGTCACGCGATGACTTCCAACGACATTAACATGAACCTATTGTTTATTTAAAACGTTTACGTAGTTACATTACGTGCAAGCCAGTAGGTGTAGTGTACCAACAATGCAGCATTCTATTAAACTCTATACAGGGTTGTACTGTTACAAAAGCCCTGTCTGAATCGTGATTCGGTGTATTAATAGAATCATCATGTACATATGTAACTGATGTGTTGAATATATCATTGTTTTTCTTAATTTCTTACCAACAATACGAATCCGATCATGTATTTTCTCACTCGCTGTGATGGGTTAGCAGTGTTAAGTCCTCTTTGGGTTAATACTTAAGGAGCTGTAAGATATGATCGTACTTTGTGCAAAAAATAACTGTATTACCCGGTTAAATTAAGAATGCTCTGTTTATTCGCATATAACTTGCAGTAGAGTACTAATTTAATTTGTCGTAATAATTCTATTACGTACTAGTGTGTAATGTCATTTTATTACGCACGTGGCTCGGTTTATTACCCTAAAAGTGATGCAATAACGCTCACTTTACGAGCAAGTGTGTTGAAAAATAAATTAAAAAATTAGTAAGTATTTAAAAAGAAATTAAGCATGTTATGTTCATGCGATGAGGATGTAAGTGCTTTACATATATATGAGGAATTGACGAGGAATGTCTGGCTGGTGTACCATTGCCTTGTACCTTTTACTGTCTATCCAACCTAGTGGCAACCAAAGTAAGACGTATGCCTGATGGTAAGCGATATGTCTGCCTGTATATAACTGCACTGCCGGTCGTAGCCCGATACCTTATTTACTAAGTTTCCATGTCTTAGAATATGAATCAGTACAAGTACTATAGAATGCTTAATTCAAGTAAGAACATGTAGCCACGAGTAAGAACATCAAAATACATAAATATTTGGTACACGACAGTAAGTACTATACCGTCAGCTGTATTTATCGACATTTGAGCTTGTGACAGATCAAACCAATCACTATTTATCACTTACATATCAATGTAACTCTTATAATATAACTTGAAAATCTGCCTACGCTTTGTTTAAAGGGGACCATAGACAAACACGTACTCTATTTTTATTATATAAACTCTATGTTCCATGGGCTATTTACTGAGCTACCAAGAAGCTTTGAGAAGCCTTCACAAATAAATACAGAACAACAAAAAAGAATGTGAGTTTCCTTCAATATTTGTTGGAAAAGTGATTGGCAAGGTGGTTGCCGTGTTTACTCCCCCTGTGCCAAAAACTAAATTGTGTGACATCTCAGCCGAGACCTATATAATATATAATATAATATTACACACACAACCAGAGTAGAGTTGTTTATTAGTGTCATCGATATACTATACCAACTAGATTTGCTGTCACGACCCGAAAAGTGGTCACGAAAATAAGAGCTACGGAGACGGCTGTCGCTCAATTGTCTGCAATTATTATTGAACCTTATTTTATAGTATGTAAGTTATCTTTTTATATGAACATATTATTGTTTTGCGTGTACGTGTTTAGTTGTGTAAGTATATGTAACCGCGACCACATTTTCGATGTCATTTTGTTCGTGACAGCAAATCTAGTTGGTATAGTATATCGATGATTAGTGTACTTATATAATAACTAGCGACCCGCCCCGGCTTCGCACGGGTGTAATTGAGAAAGAAAAGAAGTGAATAATTTAAAGTTACTGCCTTTGATTATAGAATTTCTTCATAAATAATGTTTGTAGCTGACATTTCGTAACGCAATATGAACAAATTTTGTTTAGGAGTCACGCGTGAAAGGACTATTTATAGCTGTCTGTCCATGGGCAAAGCAAGTACTCAACGCTTAGGTTTAAGCCTGCATCGTTGAATCTCTGAGCTTGTGATTTGTTAATTGTATTTTTAATTTTATAAGAAACTGCAGACGTGTACCGGTGCACAATTTCGGTGGATTAAGGACAGGAACAGGACACCATTTCTTTAAAACCAATTTATGGAAGCAAAACGGGCTTCCTTGTTCGGTATCATCGTTAAGACGTAGACGGGGGTCAACCGGGGAATTCTTACCCACCAAAACCCCCGCGCTATCTGTCGGGATCTGCACCAGCTGATACCACTCAGTGCCTTGACTTTGGACCCGCCACCGGGGGGGCACAATAAAGCCACCCGGGAACCTGTCACCATGCTCACGGTTACAGGGGTCACGGGGGAAGCCTTCAATAGGTCCCCGGGACCCTGTTGGCGGTCAACCGGGTTATGTAGGATTCTTGTACACTAAACCCCCAACGGCCGTTAAATCAGTACATAAGAAAGAGACCTGGGCTATCCGGTGAGATCTGCACCAAGATCCCTCAATGGCTTGCCTTTGAGCCCGCCACCGGGGGTCACAATAAAGCCACCTGAGAAACTATCATCGTGCTCAAAGATATGGGGATCGCGGGGGAAACTTCCAATAGGATCCAGTGGGCGATCGACTGCGGTATGTGTCCCCCACAGCTGTCCACACAAAAGACAGAGAAATCCACACGACTGCACCGACCGTGAACGATGGTGAAAACCGCTGCATGGTTTAGGAGGTGCTATCGGATAGCCAGACTCGGATAGCGACTTTGTTTCACAGTAAGTATGTGTAAATTTTACTATGTACTTTGACGTCGATAGGGAACAACACCAGCCAACCTGTAGAAAAAACCCTGACAGACAGACAATAATTCCAATAAAGTTTTGGTTTTTATATCATACGTGCAATACATGCATATTGTATTCCTACCCAAACAGACATTTTGAAAATATATTTTCATTATTTTATTTTTATTTTGTTATATTTGGGAAACAAACAAATGATACAACTTATTACTAAATATAAGATCCAATAGTACAAAAATCAATTCAGTTTCCACTAATAACTAAATCAACATTAGAGAGAAGTTAACATATGCATGATTTTAAATTTTAAAAAAGTATTAAATATAAAAAATATATTAGGGATAAAAAGTGCCGGAGTCAATATGAGTTAAATATTTAAAACATCGAATCTTAATATAAATAAAAAAATAAAAAACTAAGTTTAAAAATACAAAAAAAGAACCGCACACGGGTAGCGAACCCGGACAGTCCGTAGTTATAGGACGCTTCCATAACCACTTGGCCAAGGAACTTTTGTAATATCTCTCGAATTACCGTATCTTATTGTTGTAATAAATTTGTACCGCCATCGGTTGAGTAATAATACTTCTTTTTTACCCTGTAAAGGGATAAATTATAAAAAATATGAAATACTAATTCAATTAATTTTCTTAACGAATGTCTGTGCAAAATTTCAAGTCAATAGGACCAAGGAATCGCGTTCTCCCATACAAACTTTGCCCCCCTATTTGACCCCCTTAGAGGTTGAATTTCGCAAAATCGGTTCTTAGTGAGCACCTACGTCTTAAAAGGAACCCCCATGCAAAGTTTGAGACTCCTAGCACTTGTAGTTTCTGAGATTTCGTGATGAGTGGGTTTTTGTCTACTCTTTTATATAATAAGACTAGCGACCCGCCCCGGCTTCGCACGGGTGTAATTGAGAAAGAAAAGAAGTGAATAATTTAAAGTTACTGCCTTTGATTATAGAATTTCTTCATAAATAATGTTTGTAGCTGACATTTCGTAACGCAATATGAACAAATTTTGTTTAGGAGTCACGCGTGAAAGGACTATTTATAGCTGTCTGTCCATGGGCAAAGCAAGTACTCAACGCTTAGGTTTAAGCCTGCATCGTTGAATCTCTGAGCTTGTGATTTGTTAATTGTATTTTTAATTTTATAAGAAACTGCAGACGTGTACCGGTGCACAATTTCGGTGGATTAAGGACAGGAACAGGACACCATTTCTTTAAAACCAATTTATGGAAGCAAAACGGGCTTCCTTGTTCGGTATCATCGTTAAGACGTAGACGGGGGTCAACCGGGGAATTCTTACCCACCAAAACCCCCGCGCTATCTGTCGGGATCTGCACCAGCTGATACCACTCAGTGCCTTGACTTTGGACCCGCCACCGGGGGGCACAATAAAGCCACCCGGGAACCTGTCACCATGCTCACGGTTACAGGGGTCACGGGGGAAGCCTTCAATAGGTCCCCGGGACCCTGTTGGCGGTCAACCGGGTTATGTAGGATTCTTGTACACTAAACCCCCAACGGCCGTTAAATCAGTACATAAGAAAGAGACCTGGGCTATCCGGTGAGATCTGCACCAAGATCCCTCAATGGCTTGCCTTTGAGCCCGCCACCGGGGGTCACAATAAAGCCACCTGAGAAACTATCATCGTGCTCAAAGATATGGGGATCGCGGGGGAAACTTCCAATAGGATCCAGTGGGCGATCGACTGCGGTATGTGTCCCCCACAGCTGTCCACACAAAAGACAGAGAAATCCACACGACTGCACCGACCGTGAACGATGGTGAAAACCGCTGCATGGTTTAGGAGGTGCTATCGGATAGCCAGACTCGGATAGCGACTTTGTTTCACAGTAAGTATGTGTAAATTTTACTATGTACTTTGACGTCGATAGGGAACAACACCAGCCAACCTGTAGAAAAAACCCTGACAGACAGACAATAATTCCAATAAAGTTTTGGTTTTTATATCATACGTGCAATACATGCATATTGTATTCCTACCCAAACAGACATTTTGAAAATATATTTTCATTATTTTATTTTTATTTTGTTATATTTGGGAAACAAACAAATGATACAACTTATTACTAAATATAAGATCCAATAGTACAAAAATCAATTCAGTTTCCACTAATAACTAAATCAACATTAGAGAGAAGTTAACATATGCATGATTTTAAATTTTAAAAAAGTATTAAATATAAAAAATATATTAGGGATAAAAAGTGCCGGAGTCAATATGAGTTAAATATTTAAAACATCGAATCTTAATATAAATAAAAAAATAAAAAACTAAGTTTAAAAATACAAAAAAAGAACCGCACACGGGTAGCGAACCCGGACAGTCCGTAGTTATAGGACGCTTCCATAACCACTTGGCCAAGGAACTTTTGTAATATCTCTCGAATTACCGTATCTTATTGTTGTAATAAATTTGTACCGCCATCGGTTGAGTAATAATACTTCTTTTTTACCCTGTAAAGGGATAAATTATAAAAAATATGAAATACTAATTCAATTAATTTTCTTAACGAATGTCTGTGCAAAATTTCAAGTCAATAGGACCAAGGAATCGCGTTCTCCCATACAAACTTTGCCCCCCTATTTGACCCCCTTAGAGGTTGAATTTCGCAAAATCGGTTCTTAGTGAGCACCTACGTCTTAAAAGGAACCCCCATGCAAAGTTTGAGACTCCTAGCACTTGTAGTTTCTGAGATTTCGTGATGAGTGGGTTTTTGTCTACTCTTTTATATAATAAGATGATGTATGTCTGTCTGTGTAACTTCCGTTTGTATAGTACCTAATAGTACTAATAATAATAATGAATTGGCAGAGCCTATACTATGGAGACCAGATAACTGATAGTAATACTTATATAAGTACATTTTTTTTTGTTAATACATACTTAAATAAATAAATAACACCTAGACACTTGGCGGGAATCGAACCCATGACCTATTTGGTAGCGGCCAAACACCCGTCTAACCACAAGACCAACAGGCCAGTCAGAATATATTTTTAGTATTCTAAATTTCGAGTGACGTGGAGTGCCACAGACAGTATATTGTTTTGGTTGCACGTACGGCAAACAGATATAATGTATGTCAATGATATTATACTCGTAAACTATAGATATGATCCTAGTAATGCGCGCCAAAAATTGGCACTCATGTAATTAAAATATTTTCTCATATATAGTTAAGGTATGATATCCTTCCCTTATTATTTACTTTTGTACAGTACTTTGTGCATTTCCTAATTACGCATTAAGACATTTTACTTGATTTTCAAAGGCACACGTGACGTACGCTGCATTTTACCGACGCGTGACTTACTGCTAGTTCACCCAATTTGGGTGAATTTCGTTGTTTTTTTTTTATCCAATATAAGCCAGTGCTTGACCACAGTCCCACCTGATGGAAAGCGGTGACGCAGTCGAGGATGGTAAAGCACACTAGCTTATTAATAGCCTATTCACTCTATTCTTGAAGACATCTATATTATAACCGGGCGGGAAAACCGACGCAGGCAAACTATTCCAGTCCGTAGCTGTCCTTATTATAAACGAAGAAGCAAATCGCTTAGTCCGGACTGAAGGCACGTTTACTACATATGGGTGCGTATGCGCTGTGCGTCTCGTCGTCCGATGATAGAAGGGTGATGGTGGGATCAATTCATGTAATTCCTGCGCACAGTCTCCAAAATGCAGCCTGTAGAATACCGAGAGGCTGGCTACTCTGCGCCTGTGCTCTAGGCTTTGTAGATTGGCCTCCACTAACCTAGTGTCGCCAATTAGCCTTTTAGCACGCTTCTCCACCGAGTCCAAAGCTGCTAAATGGCATTTTGTTGTTTCACTTCTTGTGCGCTAATGGCATATCTATTGTATAAAATATAATTGATGCATGTGGATCGGATACATTTTAATACACTTATGAGAAAACAAAAATCAAACCTCAGCTAAGACCGTGAAATGGCTCCCAAAACGGCAAAAACATAACAGGCCGCTTCAGTAAGATTTTGACCGTTGTTTTCTGGACTGTCAAGGTGTTGTTTTCATTATGTCACACTGTTGGGCATAAGCTATTTTCATTGAGGATCAGAAAATAGTTAATACCGCTTTACTGTACTTGAACAAGTAATAAGTTTTAAAAATTAAAACCCGACTACGTATAAAATCGCAGTCTAATAACGATATTATATAGTCTATAACCAGCGGACAATCAAGACGCTTCTAACGACACCCTACTTGTCAAATTATGTTAAGTAAATTAGAAGATATGCGGGAACAGATTAACATACATACATTCTTGTTAAAATCATAACCCTCCCTCCATTCCGTAGTCGGGTAAAAATGGGCTCTTCACCCCTATTCACCGGGTCCACCAACGATTCGATCGTTAGGAGTAGGTATATGATTTGAGTAAAATTCCGAAATGAATACACTTTGTAATATTTTTCTGTTTTTTCAGAAACTAAACATTTTTATTATTTATTATGAGTGAGTACTCAGAAAGAAATGAAAACATGTTGAAAAATTTTAAAATTTACGTATCGAACTAAGCGTATCAAACTAAGTGTATATTTTTATGTAGAGTCGGTCGGAGTTAGGTTCATAAATAATAGGAATATTGTAAAATACAGTACAATATTTTTATTATTTTAACTACTTAGATATTAGTTAATCAAATATCAATCCCATAATTTTGGAGTTGTTAAGAATCAATCCCGTGTCACTATTTGATTATTTCGGTCACCATAAAGTTATGTCTATCACTACTAATACTAGAATTATTTTTGCATATTTATAAACTTACGCAATGATAATGTAACAATTTTATCAAATAATCTCTCTGTTTACATAATTATGTAGGTTTAGGTAAACCTACTATCAGAGAAGTACCTTTTTATTATGTATTGCTATGGAACAAGGTAATCAAAAGTGTATATTTTAAAATGAAACTAATTTTACGGATTATATCGCGGTTTATTTATGATTTTAATTACCCGACGTTTCGAATACTTTACAGCATTTATAAACCGCGATATAATCCGTAAAATTAGTTTCATTTCAATGTGTAGTATTCGCGTAAATATCAGAAATCAATTACTTTTAGGTAAGTACATACTATTTTAATGTCTCTGCCACGGTTGGCATTGAAGGTAAATACTATTAGAAAGGAAAGTGTTCCAAAGGTGAAGCTTGTATTCCGCACTCATATGAAGGTTTATACTTACAACACAGATCACATTTCTTGAGCCAGACAAGACAAGCTTGACCAGTCACAGCTAAAACGAGGCCAACGCACGTTACACGTTTAACCGTACCGAACAAATATACGATACGTGTGTTTAAAGTAAAAGAACCTCGCGGTTAAATTTTTAAGCTTCCATATGTTTGTACACGATGTGGACGGTCACTCACCGAGCTTCCCCATCATTTCCTCCAACGCGTGATCCTTGTCCATGGTGGCGGCGGTGGTTCCGGGCGTCGCAGATGTGTTGTTGAACTTCTGTAAATATATTCACAAACACCATTGATGGCGAATTGTTGGGAGTATTGAGTGGAACGCGCGGCGTGCGTTGTGGAGGCGAACGCCAGGCGTGCGTGCCGGCGGACGAGCGAATGGATGGCGATGGCAATCGGCGTGTCGTGGCGCCGACGACCGCGGGTCGGTTACCGCAATCGCGCGAAAAAAACCTAACCTCTTATCTCCATACCTGCGGGTCCAGTGCTCACCGTCAAAAACTCACTACGACTCTATCTATCGATGAAAACTGACGTGCCTATCTCGCTTAGCGACGTACGATAAATCTAATAAATCACGAAATTATCGAGCACATGGTGTTATCAATATTTTTAGTGCACTATAGATATAACATTCGTACATACGTATAGATATCCGCATCATAGATGGGCGTTATTTGAATGACGGATTAGTGTAGCGTTCGGTAAGCTTGTTTGTTTGTTGTTTACTAGGAAACTAAACAAGCACGCATCTGCGAGGATATTATGGGATGCAGACGGTTACAAATAGAATAAACAATAGATATAAACCACAAATATCAGATCATATGACTGACATCAGATCATATGCGAGTCCGTACCAAACTAGGTCTAATGTAACTCGGAGACAAATTGTTCAGCTATTGTTTCAAAATGTGTATTTGCAGTGAGTATGTAAGAATTAATAAAATGTTTTAAAACCTCTTTTGAGGTAATTACTAGTAGATAATATTATTATTAGTAAAAGTAAACAATTTTCTAATTTCATAGAACACACATGAGTGCATTTTCTTACTCCGGATTGCTACTGAGAATTTTCTTGCAAGACCTGGGAAACCAACCCAGGGACTCACAATCAACAGCCTAACATTGCGCAATATTCCATACTCACATGTTGTGTACATTAAAAAAAACCGTAAACAAGTGTATTTTGGGTAATTATTTTTTACTGATTAATATTTTCTTAATAATAATAAAAATACAGGTAGGTAAGTTACTTTTATTACGAAATATACTTATCTGTGAATCTGTTTATACTGTATGCATACTTACATGTATTATAATATTATTGTTCCTAATCTCCACTAGAAACCGGAGGTCATTTGTACGCTGTAAGCCATTGAGTGTAAGCCTCCATTTATGATAAGGTATTAAAATTGACACTTTCTTACTTACTATCAGAGTGAGGATAATATAAATTTTATCTCATAAAGCCGTTTGGCTTTTACTTCAAGGAACTTTTATTTCTTAATTGAATATTTTTGTAAGTATATATTTATGTAGTTATTATTGACTATTGTTGAACCAATCTCTCTAGTGTTGAAGTAAATCTGATATACTACAGACAGACGTACTTGGAAAGTGACTTTGTTTTACACTATGTAAAGGTAAGCCACTAAGCAAACGGCGGGATTAGCATGACGTGAACGTCCTTAAAGGTAGGCCGCCCATACTCTAGGGTTGCCATTTCTAAATTTTGGCAACCAGGACAAAAACACCTGAAAACCCCAGATTTTTAAGCTTAGACCCCGGACGTATCTAGTGTTTTTTTTTATTACGGAGAATCCGGCAACGCTCTTGGTCTTGGCGCAGCGCGCGGTTCGCGTGGCCGCCTGACTGCGGCTGGTGCCTTCGGACTACAATTGAAACCCTGCCCGGACACCCTCTATACTAGGATAAATTCGGGGAAACTCGGACTGATGGCAACCCTACCTAAGTCATTAGATAAGTCTCTTGGGCCGATAAATTATTCGGCAACATTGCCCTTTAAACCGTACCACGGCACTGTGTAAACAGTGTATGCCGTGTCATTGTCCTGCTAACACTGCGGTGGTATCAACCCGGTGCCTTACACCAAAGATGTACCTATTATAGGTACTTACGATCTCGAATATTTTCAGGAGTAAATAGAATTATTGAGAGAAAAAGCCCTTTCTAAAAAAGTTTGCGGGTGTACTTACCATCATCAGCATCAGCAGCCGATACACGTCCACTGCTGACCAATTGACCTCTCCCTTAGAAGGGAGGGGATGTCATATTCCCCACGCTTAGCAGGCGTCTTGGGAATCGTAATATAGGTGGTAGATAATCTAATTTCTATTAGATTATCTACCACCTATATTAATATATATATATTAATATTAATTATATTAATATACTATATTTATATTAATTATTAGAAAGACGCTGTTGCATGTCTTCTTGTTTCCCCTAGGTGGCCTCTTACGGACTCACACGGGTGTTTTGCGGTATAAAACAAATTAAAAAACCAGTCAAGTGCTACAACGGGCTCGCGCATTGAGGGTTTCGTACCGTACCTTTGGATGTATAAACGTTCGCTATTCGTCCGATACCTAAGGTAGCAAAATGGACAAACCTTGTTTGATTGCTCTTTCTTTAAATACCCCACTTGATTTTATATATTTTTTTTTTTTTTTATGTCCGGGCGCTTTGGCCCGGCCCGCGAACCTCTAACATTATTAGAGCCCTTACTCAGTTTTTTATTTATTAACATATTGTTCTCTTATTCTACTAGGGATTTCTATTTATTTCTTATTTATTCTAGCATGCGTACACAGGAAGGGGAAATGATCGGATATACACTTTTTGTAAGTATGATTATTTTACAATTTTTCAATATATCTATGTTTCTATTTTTCAGTATCTTATTTTAGCTTTTTAGTTTTTGAACCGTTTACATTTCCTATACTTATTACTATTTGTCATTTAAAGTCTACTATTTTATTTTACGATATCTTATTCTAGTTTAATTTACATTTTGTATCTGTTTACATTCATTTCTTGTGTTAACTTGTTTTTACAACATTGTTTCTTTTTATTATTGACTTATTCTATTTTGCTACATTTATAACTATCTTAGTTATGTTTTGCAATCTTATATTACAATGCTATGATCATATACTATACAATATATATATCTAACATTATTTGTTGGCTTATTTTTATTTATAGATATTTCAGTAGCCACGGTACATCGGTTTTCAGGAAGCCGGGAAGCGGGGCGGTGCCCTCGCTTATTAAATATATACATAATATATGTAAATATACGTCTATATTCGTCGCTACTTTACATATTGTTTTGGCTGTAAAGTCATCCTCTCCGGGGGTCTCTTTGGCGTTGAACCCCTCCATCGCCGATTCGATCTCCTCCATTATGAGGTACGGCTCATGGTTATCATCATGTGTCGTAGTCTTAAAGTGGTCAGTTTGGGTTCGGATTCGGCGACGGTCTGGGTTGTTCATTACCTCCAAGTTACCCGGACAGGATGACTCAGCTATGTAGTCTGCCAACGCCTCGTCCCCCGGTCGCCCCTTTTCATTCTCTGATTTCAATTTTTTACTTGTTTTACTTTTTATGATTTTATATATTAGTCTCACATAGCAATTTCAGCCCCGTATTTATAAGAAAGTTTTAAAAAAAGATATTTTTTTCTGTTTGCGTTGAAGTTGGGTAAGCAATGTTTAATACTGATCACGGACACAGTTCTACCATAAAGTTGCCGAAATGTCCTGTCATCTATATAAGCTAAAAATCGTAAGGTGTTTTGGTACAAAAAACATACTAACATGAACTTGTTCTTCTTATATGATTTACATATATAAAATATAGAACTTTTTTATATTAGTTCGATTTCTTTGCAAGATAAGCTGATTGACGTATCTATAGGAATATAGGTAAGAATTTTACAGTCTCTATAACATGTTTGCATTTTGATAATGATAGAAGTAAGTAACTATCGTATTGGTAGCGTCCATAAAGTCCTAATAATAATGATTATTATACATTAAAGCCCCTTACTTCCATGTTCTCCGTAGCGAAGCTTGTTTGAATTTAATAGTTTGAACTCCAACTTTAAGGAGGAATAACTTTTATTATCCTTCAAGTGTCATTGAACCCATGTTAACTCGTACTATAATATTTTTCACGATCAAATTGTTTAGCCACGGTAACTTTTGAATTAAATATTTTATTATAGCTGCAAATTGATTATAGCTGCTTATTTTTGTAATTACCATAACTGCAATAATAGCATTACGATGCAAGGAACGTCAAGGTAACTCGAAATTATTCACAAATCTATACAGCACATAAATGTACCTAAGTTTGTCAAATTTGATGAATGTCATAATTAACTGATACCATTAGAAAGATAATATGTCTGTGTATGTAATATATTCTAATTAATTCTACGAAAAGATATGAAGGATGTAACCGCTGTGATTTATTTCTTGTAGAATTGGAACAATATATGAAGACGTGACCACTGATGTTCTCGGCAGAATTGGACGTTGGCAATGGATTGTGACATTCGTGTCTACTGCTCTTATGATGCCCGCTCTCTTCAATTATTACGAAGACATGTTCCTCCTTCAGCCGTCCGAGGTCGCCTGTATACCTCCGAGCGATTTAAATATTAAAAATTCTAGTTTATGCTCTATCACTTTCGAAAATAATGGAACAGAAGAGTTCAAATGCAATACATGGCATTTGAAGCTGTTCTGGCTTATCTGGATGAAAAAGACGGTAAATGGTTTCACGCGGTTTTAATAAATAAACAGAAACTGTCTGAAAAAAAAACGTTAAAATTATTAATTATTTTTTGCAGTGGCTTGTGTTTTGTGACCATCATTTAAAAGTGCTTTCTCTAGGAATAGTAAGCCGATTCGGTATGATATTCGGCTGTGTCATTTTTGGTTTGGTGTCAGACAGGTAACGACAGTATACATTTATGAATATTGGAAATAATGTTATACGATAATAATAATTTACGATAGATTAATGTATTGAAATGAAACTAATTTTACGGATTATATCGCGGTTTATTTTTGATTTTAATTTCCCGACGTTTCGAATACTTTACAGCATTCATGGTCACGGGCGGACTGAGGTGGTAGCTGTCCATATGTCATAGTTGTCTTAGGGTACCCTCAGGTCTTCTAATTATTATTGTTAGTCCGATCTACGCAGAAAGAGCTTACAGTATCTTGAGGTCTTGCAGTGGAATGCTTGTCTTTGGATTTGACTATGTTTATCACGGGATCCCAAGCTGGTGGTAGCACCCAGCCATCTTCTCTATTGAAATTTGGATGCTTTTTAATTTCAATAGCCTCACGAATCATCCTTGGTAGGTAGCGCTGTTCTTTTGCGAGGATTTGTGGTTTGTCAAATCTAATATAATGGCGGGTGCGATCCTGAACATGTTCACAGACTGCAGACTTCGTATAGCGTCGATGTTTAACGTCAGCTATATGTTCTTTTACACGGGTTTTTACCGATCTTTTTGTTTGCCCGATGTATGAGAGCCCACAGTCACAATCCAGTTTGTATACTCCTGCATCTTGTAGAGGTATATGGCACTTGACTGATGGTAAAAACTGACTAATCTTCTTTGGTGGCTTAAAAAATGTTTTAATTGAAGCTCGCTTTAAGATATAGCCAATCTTGTCTGTTACCCCTCTAACATATGGCAATACAGCAGGCATACGTTCGACTGTGGATGGCTTGACACGTTCACAGTGACGGCGGCGCGGAACTCGGAGCTTGTTATCATGCAGGACCTGCTTAACATGTTGAAGCTCGGCACCAAGATGTTCCTCGTCACAGATCCCGTGTGCTCTCTGAAACAACGATTTACCTACAGTAGCTAACTGTGTTGGGGGATGGTGAGATTCGCCGTTTAGATATCTATCTGTATGGGTCTTTTTCCTATACACAAAAAAAAAAAAAAAAAAATAAAAAATAAAAAAAAAAAATAATAAAAAAAAAAAAAAAATTAGTTTCATTTCAATGTGTAATATTCGCGTAAGTATCAGAAATCATTATTAGATTAATGTAGTTCGGTATTTTATTAATTTTCGTAAGTTAAGGAAATCTATACATATAAAATTACTTGTCCTGACTGACTGACTGATTGATTCATCAACGCACAGCCCAAACCGCTGGACCTAGAAAGCTGAAATTTGGACAGTAGGTTCTTCTTATGACGTAAGCATCCACTAAGAAAGGATTTTTAAAAATTCGATTCCTAAAGGGGTTAAATGGGGTGTTTTCTTTTGTATGAAACTTTTTATTATATGGTTCGATTGACTTGAAATTTACTCAATCTCAAAAATAGTTTATTTCAAATAGGCTTAACGCTAGCACTTTTGAAAGGTCATGTATTTTTTTTTTAAAAAAGCTACCACCGGATCACAACGCGGCCTTAACTGAGAAGATCCGGCAAGAAACTCAGCGGGCTTGTCATATTATCACTTTTTTTTTAAACAGTGTGTCATGTTACTATTAGACCAGAGCGACAGTGTATCTTGCCGTTCAAAAGATCAAATATGACAGAATAAAATAATAAAATACGACGAAAGTACAACAAACTAAAAAGCCAAAGGGACCAAGGGAAAAGTAGTCGGACCAGTCCCCCCAAGCAGCACCCGCGCACGAGTTGACTCGAGCAGCAGCCATCACTCCAAACTGAAAAGATTTTCTAAATAAAATAAATCAATACGTGTTTTGCGAATTTTCAAAAGCAACCTTTGGGGGTGTGTTAGGGGTTGGTAAACTCTGTAAAAAAATTAGCGGGCTAAGCCGCAGGACACTGCTAGTTAATTATAAGAGTCCTCTACAGACGACGATATGTGCAATAGACGGCCCCTTGGTTTAGTTGATGGACACTCTGAACTCTATCCCATAGGACGTGGGTTCTTTTCCCACCCTGGACAAACATTTGTCCTATCTCATGTCTAGTTCTCTCGTGTTATTTATCTAACATATAGACAAAAAATATTCGCGCATGGTGTAAAAACTACTGAAGGATTTCTATGTATGCTTCAGTGAAGTCTTCATTATTATATTATGATAAACTAACTCAGTAAATACAATTATTTATTAACTAAAGGATAACTATTAGAGGAGAGAGGAGGGGTTAAAATTCATCGTCGTTCTTTCACTTACTGTATTCTTTCACTTACTGTATTCCATTCTTCCTCGTGACACAGGAAAACCTATTTGAACGCATTGTATGAATTCAGACACCGTTTCGTGAAAATGCAGTCTTCTTATCTTTTCCTTCATATAAGTAATTGGGGTTCTAGATTGTAGCATAATGTCACTGTCCTACTATCATAAACCAGTTATATTATTTATTATGTTTAAATGAAGCTAAGTAGATACCTAGTTATCTTTATTAGCTTAATGTAGAGATTTATATGTTGACGTGAAAAGAAAAGTAATTCGTTCCTTTTATTTCAGTTTTGGCAGAAGAGTAGCAATCGTTATTGGCATTTTTGCCGATATGGTGCTTGGGCTGGTGATTACATTTTGTGATTCAGAGGGTTGGTTTCGATTGATCATCTTTCTGAAATCATTATTAGGGAGCGCCAATTTTTTCATAGGCCTCATAATAAGTAAGTTATATTTAAATATCGTCTCTAGATTTGTAAAATATAGTCACTAGTAACAAACAAATAGGTACAGTGTGTGTTGCCAGTAATGACATATGGTAATGAGACGTGTACCTTAACAGCTGGCTTTTTAGAGAAGCTCAGAGGCACACAACGAGCTATGGAGATAGCTATGCTCGGAGTTTCTTTGCACGACCGAATCCGTAATGAGGAGATTCGCCGAAGAACCAAGGTCACCGACATAGCTCTCAGAATCTGCTGAAGTTGAAGTGGCAGTGGGCAGGTCACATCGCTCAAAGAACCGATAACCGTTGGGGACGAGAGTTTCTCCAGTGGCGACCACGAACCGGAAGACGCAGCGTAGATAGGCCTCCCACTAGGTGGACTGACGACATTGTGCGCGTCGCAAGTAACTGGTGGATGCAAATCGCCAATTTTCGTTCATTGTGGTGTTCCGGCCTATGTTCAGCAGTGGACGTCTTCCGGCTGGTGATGAGGTAGATAATTAAAATATTTATTACCGACCAGGGGCCCTACCACCAACTCCATCAGCAATATTACTATCATCTCACTTGACATGAGGTAGAGACATCAATATACATAGTTTATAACTCTGTCACTTTCTATTAAGACAGTAAGGTGACAATAATATTGCTCTTATAGCTGATGATACACGCCCTGGTATATTTTTTTTTGAATATTTGTTAAATAACTACTCTACCTACTTACACGAAACCCCCCGTCACCATAATTCTTTCATATGGTGTCGCAGCAAATTGTACTTTTTATTCGGTGTCAATTCTTTAAAAACGATTCATAAGATAGGTATACCTCCATAATAACAACTCTAAATACACGTGATTACATACCACGACATGTAAGAATAACATACCTACACCTAAACAAACAACTATTGTTCATTTCTTAGTTTTTTTTTTCTTGTTAAGAAAGCAACTTTACCTTATAACATTCAGTCAATCATAATAATAACACCCAGACCCAGCGGATCTAGTAGTAGTCAAAGTAGTAGTAGCTTTTATAGTTACCGAAAGCAATCAAACATTTTTTTTATCCATAGCGTAGCTAACAGTAACTGTCAAAACGAGTAAAACGTACGAGAGATGTAATGTAGTTTTTTCTGAACTATTATTACTTATTACTTTTTTTATTAACCGACTTCAAAAAACGAGGAGGTCATCAATTCGTCGTGTATGTATTTTTTTTAAACTACATTTGTATCTTATTTTTGTTACACTTTTTATAGTTACTCTTAATTTTTTTCAAACTTTTTATTTACGTGTTAACTTCATCGGTAACTGTAGTGACATATACAAAAATTAACCGAATTCAAATAATTCGATACAAAATACATAGGTGCTAGTTAGTCAATTTGCCTTTAGCTTACCTACTGTGTTTATTAACCGGCTTCAAAAAGAAGGTTCTCTATTCGACGCGTATGTATGTAATATTAATAAAAATGCGTAATATTAATATTATGTTAGTCTATGTGGGCTTCTAAACAAATGGACCAAATTTTATCAGTGTATGTATGTATGTATGTAGATTTGTCCGCGGATTTCTCAGAAACTACAAGTCCGATTTCAAAAATTATTTTTGCAATAGTTAGAGTATTTTTCAAATTAGGGTAGAGTAGAAGTTTCATCAAAATCGGTCCAGTAGTTTAAGAGATATAAACTTTTTATGTTTTCAGTAAGTTACTGTGACGTAGACGTTCGAGTTGCGTGATAGTGCTGATACCTGTCTTGGTAAAATAAAAGTCACTAAAAAGTGTTAAATAAACTATTTTCAAAAAAAAATAAAAACAGACTTCAAAGTAAATTATCTAAAAATCATAAGATAACGAAAATATATTGAAGTCGGTGTCAGCTCGTGCTAGTATTAGTTTAACATGATGTGCTAGCACCGACTTCAATATATTTTCGTTATTTTATGCTTTTTAGATAATTTACTTTGAAGTCGGTTTTTATTTTTTTTGAAAATAGTTTATTACCACTAACTTTAATAATATAAAAAAAATACACGAAGTACCTACCTTAGTTGGTTTTACTTTTTAATAATAAAAAAATTATACTTTTCCTCCAGAAAATTTACCCCGTCGTGATAAAAATGTATGTCCTATCGCGGACACGAACGATGTACCAGTTTTCAAAATCGCTTGAACGACGCTACGTGCGCTTACCCCGTCCGCACGTATTGTGGGCCAGCTCGTGCAAGCGATTATCGTCCTAAAGGTGATACACCGCTTGTGACCGCGAGAGTACAATCATTTTAATGGTTCATTCACTACAGTAAAAATAACAATTATTGAAATTGCTTAATAGTTACGTACTTACGACCATTTTACTTTGCTTAATACCTACCTAACTAAATCATTTTTAAGCAAATTATTTCTACGCATCATTTATGTTCAGAAACTATTAAGTAGTCCGTTCGTAATAAAATTCGTATGAGACATTTTTTAGATACGAAAAATAAGTATCCAAATCGGTATATATGTAGAGCATGACGAATTGAGAACCTCCACCTTTTTGAATACGGTTAAAATGTGATAATGTACAATTTGTTAGCTTTCAATAAATAAAATATAGATATGTTTACTTTTCAGTATGTGAGATCGCAAGCAACAGCTGGCGCACATGTCTTTGTATAATTGTAATGGCTCCAAGATTATTCGCTTTTATTTGCACGGTTCCAATTGCAAACAGCGCTCCTAACTCGGAAACGTACAGCTTCGTTGCATGCATATTCAGTTTATTTTGTATGATATTAGTAAGGTAAGTAATAACAACACTATAAATAGGTTTATCAGCATAATGTTCGGTGTTTATGGAAACGTTAACTGGTTATATTATAGCCAGTTTGCTATAAGAATGAAGTGCAAGCAATTATGAAAATGACGTCACCGAGTCTCATAACCTACACAATAATGTGATGTTTACGTACGTCTTATTACAATATACTTATATACTCTGCAGTTATACCTACTTATTTTTATGTCATATAGTACTTCTGGCAGTATTACCATCATCAGCAACAGCAGCCAAAATAAGTCCACTGCTGAACAAAAGGGTTCAAAAAGCAGGGGTTGCCATAATTCCCACGCTTGGCAGGCATATGACCCCCCCCCCCCCCCCCCCCCCAATCCATAATAGTACTCGGCAAAATTGGGTAGCGGCTAGGATGTCTAGGTACAAGACCAACGGCAACGGGACCGTCAAATATGAACCCCCCCCCCCCCCCAAATCGTTGGCTGCGACCGCGCCTGAGACAGCAGTCGTTAAGCTAAGTCAGAGGCCTAAGGCAACTTGAAGACACCAGGTTGACCACTAACCATACGACAAAAAAAAATTGGTGGTAGGTAATCCAATAGAAAGTCGCTACTGCCTGTCTTCTTGTTTTCCCTTAGTCGACTTTTACTGACACCCAACGGGAGGAGATGGTAGGATGCCAATCTTACCCGGACTCCCCACGGGCAGTATTAGTATATGAACACAAAACAAACAAATGGAAATAATACTAATGTATTACATGGTAGGAGACATAAACGAAATAAATTCGGTTGTTAGCTAAGCATCTCAACGGTTCAAATAGGTATCAGCATTTAGCTTGACGCTGATTTTCATCTGACCCCTTGAAAACTTTTCCATGTGTTTCGAATAAAAAAAAGAGAAATTTGTTAAATATTTTAATTTTCATTTTATTTCAGATGGCTCCCAGAATCTCCTCAGTGGTTGTTGTATAACAGAAAAATAACTGTTGCTGAAAAAATACTTTTAAACGCTGCCAAAAGAAACAAAATTAAACTTTGTACAGATTTCAAGATAAGGCCAATTAACCACAGAGTACGTCTGTAAGTTTGCGGCAATCTGCTTAAAAATAAACTTAACATCGTGAAAGTGGTATTAATGTGTCCTTCTCATTCCAGGCGTATAATTCACTTGATGAAACGGCGACTTGTGTTGGAATACTCTCCATACACAATATAAGAGTTTTATTTCTAGTGTCGATTTTATTTTGGATCTTATATTATTTCCTATGGAGCTCTTTGTATGTAAGAATATATAGTGGAGAGAACATTAACAATCAACTAGTGAAAGTGTTCTGTTACGTTACGGTGCTCGGGTGCCTGACGATATTTTCATCGAACAAATTCATGCTAAGACACTTGTTGCTCGCCCATATAGTTTTAACAGGCATTTTCACAGCTGGCGTCATATTCTTCTGTAAAGTAAGGATCTATATTATTTATTTGGACTTTTGCACAATAGCTAATCGATTTTAGTACCTTGCGAAAAAATAATCTCGTAAAACTACATAAATCGCAATACCTGAAGAGCGGGCTTTCTAACCAATATGGTGTTCCCTGTTATGGTACATAGTTCTGAGACATGGTCCTAACTGCTTGCTGGCTGGCCTTTTAGAGAAGACAGCTCAGTCCTACAACAGTTTTTTTGCGGTAAAATACAGAGGAAATTAGCCCAAAAACCAGTCACCTTCTTAGCTCTCAGAATTTGTAAGTTGAAGTGGCAATGGACAGGCCACATCGCACGAAGAAACTGTAAGCGATGGGGAAGAATGGTTCTTGAGCGGCGACCACGGAACGGAAGTCGCAGCGTAGGCAGGCCTCCTATTATGTATGTAGAATTCTCGTTCATTGTGGCGTTCCAAAACAGAGAGGCCTATTTTCAGCAGTTAACGTCTTCCGGCTGATGATGATAATTAAGATTTCCAATATCAAAATTCTGATTATTCATAAAATATAATTAAGTATGTTTTACCAATGACGCAAAAGTCCTATTCCCTTTTTCTCTTTCCAATGATATGGAAAAATCATTGCGCCTATGATTATCCAAACGATTGGACAGATTTTAACAATTTTTATTTTATTTTAAGTTTATTAATGTCAAGGAATGTAGGTATTAAAACTTAATATGACTTCCAGGGTACAATTCGCAGTTTTCTTTCTCCGATAGCGCTGGCATCTGGGATTATGGTGCATGCCTTACTACTTACCATAACTCCTCGACTCTTCGGTATAAACATTCGGGCAACTGTCGTTGGTGGCTGCCACGCTGCTGGACAACTGGGCTCGATGATCAGCTACATACTATTTTTATTCTATCCAATGAACGATGCGACGTTAATAGCGGTGGAGTTAGGAGTGACCATAACTTTAGCAGGATTGTGTTGTGTACTTATCGATGTGGATAGAAGAGAGTTGCCAGACGTTACAGCGGATATGGATTACTTTGTAGAGTAAGTAGAGCCATTTTAGGACATCAATGTGTCTTTTAAAGTCCTTCAAAAGGTCCCCGGGAGCTGTGGGGCTCGATCGATATGTGGGATTCTTACCCACTGAAACCCTCGCGGCACATGAGAGGGGATCCCCGGGCTCTCCGGCGGGATCTGCACCAGAAGCCCCTCAGTTGTATATAGCTTTGTGCCCGCCGGGGGGAGCATTATAGCTCGCCGGGATCCAGACACGGTGCTCATGGGGACGGGGGTCGCAACAGCGCCACCGTTCCCCTTTGAGTCATCACCGTACTAAATGGACGTCCAAGGGCCCACACGCCGAACGCCCTCACAAAGTGCCTGAGTGCGTTAAACTATTAATTTAAAATGTACAAAATAAAAATATAAGTAAGTAAGTAAGTAGGTATTTTACTACAAATTCCAGAATTTGTCCTACAAAATCAGCTGCTTTACTACTAAGTAGGTAATGTTGCAAGTTTCATTTTAATATCTAAAGTCACTTCTCAATCTATAAGGACATAACTGTCCCATGCCCATCTAGCATCTGTGAGCAGAGTGGAAATACCTAATTAAAATAGTTCTATTAGGTATATATTAATAGTGCAGAACTATCAAAAGTGTCTCATGTGTTCTTTAGGCTTTCAAAACCACTGCGTTGGGTGACTCAGAAGACCAGCTCACCTTCTCGAGAGGAAGTGGAGATAAGGGTGCATTCCTTCGGCAGTGCCGGCATATCCAGACTCAGCCATTCTGAAGAAAGAATTCCTGCCAGACCTTTAGGCTGTTCGCGACTCTGGCGTGTACTTATGGGCTCTATTTGTCCGAGGTGTAACAAAAGAACTGACACTAATTTATAAAAATAGGTAAAATTGGATATGGATGAAGAACTTAAATGAGATTAAAATGCAGCTTAAGGTTATTTAAACTATTTAAAAATAAATAAGAACCGACTTCATAGTAAATTATGTAAAAAGCATATAAACAAAATAATACCAGCCCTTGGTCTCATCTCAAGATGAGGGGGCTTAGGCCCTAGTTATTATATGTATTCTGTGCCCTAGTCCACCACGCTGGCCTAGTGCTGGTTGGCGGACTTCACACGTCATTTGAGATCTAGTTAGGCTTTCTCAGACTTGCAGGTTTCCTCACGATGTTTTCCTTCACCGAAAGCTAATAACAATCACACAAAGACGATTCGCACATGATTCATTGAAGAAATCAGAGGTGCGAGCCAGGGTTCGAACCTGCGCACCTAGTTTCCAATACAAGCGCTCACCCACTGAGCTGTTACCGCATGTGTGTTGTACTTAAAAACCTGTCGGTGCTAGCACATCATGTTAACTAGCACTAGCACCAGCTGACACCGACTTCAATATATTTTCGTTATTTTACGTTTTATATTTCATTACATACATATGCGTCGAATAGAGAACCTCTTCTTTTTGAAGCCGCTTAATAAACAGATTTACTTAGAGAGACTTACTTATGAGTATTTTTTTTACTATAAGTATATGGAAGGTCCTTACGGCCCGGAGGCAGGGGCGGCTTGAACTTTAGTACAGGGTGTGTGAGCGGTGTACCCGGGCGCAGGGACTTAGGGGCACTGACCTCCATTTTCCATGCTTCCCCCGGTACGTGCACTCTAGACTCTGGCAAGGCTCCCCATACATACCTACAAGGCTTCAAACGGTCGATGAAGGCCACTGGGGATGTTATTTGTTCAAATCCCACATAACCCAGCCTTCGCCCCTACGAGCACGGGTACCTCTCGAAGGTTTCTTCCCCAACAGAAAAGTAACTCCCCTGTCGGGAGGGACCGGTCAGGTATTATTAGTTGACCGCAGTGTCAGATATTCTGCGAAGCAGCAGTGTGTAAGTAAACATTGCTGTTCCTGTGTGAAGGGCAAAAAATGTAACGTTACCACCCACTGCTGGGCAAGGCTCTCCTCTTCTCCTCCTCGTCATGAGAGGACTTAGGATATAAGGGGAATGTGGGATGAGACACGCCCTTCTAGGCTAGTAATATAAATAAATTCTAGGGCAATTCTGGGTTCAATGGTGCAATACCAACTGTAGGTGAACGTGATTCACACAAGGTAGAAATTATATTGATATTACAAAGTAGGTAAACACATACCTAATTATTATTTTGAAAGACAGAATAATGACTGTCGTAGACAATAATAATAATTGATAACATAATAGGTTCCTCCATAATAGGGTCCAGAATACCAGCGATGTGTCAGATTAATTTTTGACACAGCAACATGCTGAGGCAGCATCCTTTTTGACCTCACACAACCTCTGTTTTTTTTCTTTACTGTTAATTTTTACCTATTTTGTTTTTGTACACACACAATGTGTCAAATAAATGTATTTCTTTCTTTATTTCTTCTTTCCTACTTATTAATTTATTATGGAGTCAGAAATGAAAAAAAAAAACAAATATTTTAATAGTTTAGTTTATATTTACTACTTTGTTTAGCAGCCGTACAAAAATAATACACATATAAAGACTAAAGCCAAACTTTAAACGCAATGTGCGTTTAAAATTTGGGATTAGACACATATTAATACACTCATGCACCACCAGGTGTGACACCAGCTCATTAAAATGTTATATTCGGACCCACTTTTAGACGATACCCCTAAGTAGTAGGTAAGTATATTATTATTGTAATCTTACTTCCTCGATAGAAAGTGACAGAGCTATAAACTACGTAAGTATATTGAAATCACGTATCATCGTAAGATTACAATAACGCTGCTTTAGATGTCCCCCAGGATGCCGATTTAACCACCGATAAGTCTTCAACACTGAGTACGAAATATTGTTCACATTTAAATGTTTAAATTTCTGAAATCGCGCTCAAAACTACTATCTTAGAATATTTATAAGTATTATGTAAACTCTGACTGTACTCTATTCAGTATTTACCTTACCAGCTACTAGTAACTTATGTACCTACAGTGAAACACAATGACCCGCGACTTCACTCACACGGAAAGGGCAGAATCGCTCTAACAAAATTATTATTCACCGGTATTAGATGATTAGATAGACTAGTTGCTGTGGTGTAAATATAACTTGGGTGTATTCTGTGTAAATACTACTGTGTAAATATAACCTGGGTGTATTCAAGTCTAGAGTGAACAGGCATCTTATGGGTAAGCGCGCTGCATCCTAGACCACATCTTCACTTACCATCATGTGAGATTGTGGTCAAGCGCAAACCTATTAATTATAAAAAAAAAGGTTGAATTAAGTGCCGTCTTAATTGGTAATCGCTCACGCGGCTTTATCTGTAATTTCAGACTCTATCAAATATTTAATTATTTCCCATCATCGTACTACCGACCGAAAATAATAATTTGCCAGAGAAACAAAGTTATAGACCCTATCCATTATCCCAAAAAATAAAAAGTAAACAATGAAACCAACAATTTTCAAACTTCGAAATATTCTGCAGAATTCAGGTTATAAAATAATAACTTCAGACAAATTGTAATGCAAAGCAATTAAATTTATAGCAAATACAATGAAAAAACAAACACGCTACTTCAACAACATAACCTCAAGTTGTTTACCTTTTATTATTTGGGAAAATGGATAGGGTATAGCTTAAATGATTAAGGAGGAAAGAGTCAAGTGGCAGTCGGCTGATCATATTTGCCCCAGAACCGATGATCGTTGGGAACACTAACTCTGGAGTGGAGACCACAAACAGTAAAACGTAGCGTAGGTCGCCCTGTGGCCAGCAGGTCTAGTACGAGTCCCGATAGTTTTCGAGCTCGATCACCGTCAGTTTTCTCCATACATATCACACCAGCGCCCCTAGCGGCAACTATCAACAATTAGTAAAATGTACGGGAAAAAACTGTCAGTTTGATCTAGCTCGTAAACTATCGGGACGAGTCCCGGTAGTTTCCTGGGGGTCTAGTACTCGTACTAGACCCCCAGGTGGAGCGACGATATACGCAAAGCAGTGACAATGAGGAGAGCCGAAGATCGGCGATCAATGTCAATGTATAATCGGCGATGGCGTGTATTGGGGCAGGTCTATGTCCAGCAGTCGACTGATGTAGGCTGGTTATGATGTTTTACGACCGTGCGCGTGTGTATGTGCGTGCACGAATAGGACAGATTTGTTGTTCAATTAATCAATAATATGTAAGTATTGGCACGAGTAGTGTACTTGAACCGATTCACCCTGATAAAGCTTGCAGGTGACCAAATCGGCATCCCGTGTACCTATATAAAGTTTTATGTAAACTAAATATCTAATTTTAACAAATTATATAAAATAATATGATTTTATTGTTAAACATAATTCAAGAGCGGTAGTATTTAGTTTAACATTTATACTAAACAACAGTATATTACATAATAGGCACACAAAGTTACTATCTCAATAATAATGGATGAATATGCAAGTAAATTATCAAATATGTTTGTATGTAAACATAATTAGATATACGAATATAAATAACTTATTTGAGATAGGATCCTCTTAATTATGTATACCTACTTAACATGAGTATCGCGCATGTCGTCACAAAATCAAACAGACACAACATAATAGCAGCCAGGAACAGATTGCATTTATTTTTACAGGGTTAATTTAAAAATACATACTAATAAAAATTTATAGATAGTTTCTCTACATAATACTGAACGCTTTTTTCCGACTTTTAATCATTTCCTTTCTTATTCAGTCTTCTTTTTTTATTTAGTCTTTAAAAATATCGAACAAAATGTTTGTGACTGCGTAGTAGGTTTGTTTCCGCCTATTGCAACCGCGGAGAAGAATTGTCATTTTTTACATTTTGACAAAAAAAATATTGCCGTACGAATTTGGTTGTTATGTTTATATGAAGACCCTTTAAAATACAAATTAAATATTTGTATTTTTAAATTAACACCGTATCCATGCATGTACTTTGTACATCTATATTTAGCACCACTTACATAATTAACTCTACATTATTAAGAATTATATAAAATTGTACTAAATAAACTCTTATTCACATACAATAAAGTTTATGGCATAATAAATTATATAAAACGAAAAAGGAACTTATGTTCTAATATAAAAGTACTTAGTTACCGTAGACAAAAATATTATTGATAATATAGCCTCTATAATAGAGAAGCGAGAAAACGAAAAAGGAACTTATGTTCTTATAATATAAAAGTAGTTACCATAGACAAAAATATTATTGATAATATAGCCTCTGTAGTAGAGAAGCGAGAAACAATCTGTAGATCGCAACGACAACTTTGTTTGTATGTTGTACTTCGTAAGGTTCGTATGTTGTACTACAGAACATGAAAAATGATACTTACCACTTGTTTGGTGCTGATTTTGGGATTCGAGACCGAAGTGTGTGAGGACCAGAGATTAAGCAGAGGCCATAGAGCGGCCTGTCGGATTCTTTTTCATACAAAAACTGTCGTCACTTTTTATAATAAATTCTTCAGTTTATTTTCATATGAAAAGAAAACGGAGCCGAAACGTGGAATTTCACGGTAGAGCTGATTCACAAATTTAAAGTCGCTTAGCGAGCTAGGGAAAGGTCTATTCTTGGAATTTCTCTGAAAGATTGAATCTGGAACGAGGTGATCAGACAGAGAACCAAAGTTATCGACATAGGCCATTAGCAAGTCGCACTGGGCTAGCCATATCTGCCGTAGAACGAATAATATCGATGGAGTGCAAGAACTCTTGAGTGGAGACCGCGAGTTGGCAGACGTAGCGAGGGACGTCCTCAAGGGAGATGGAGTGACGATATACGTAAAGAGGCGGGCAAAAATTGGATGAGGAAAGCCGAGGATCGCAATGGCGTGATATTGGAGAGGACTATGTAAGCAGTGGACTACTGTAGACTGATGATGATATGAAAATAAACTGTAGTCTGATTCATACAGTCATTTTGTCATGGAAATTAGGCATATTTTTTCAAAAAATACCTGTCGTATGCACACTTATTAATTACACATGTAACGAGTTTTTGGTTAAAACATTGCTCGTTAAGGCCGTTCTAGTCTTAAATGTCTTTAGTTAGGACACACACAACGCTTTCGTACGCGGTTATCAAAAAAACTACGCCTTTGTGTCTGTTAAGGAGCTCCGCTAATTATGACTCCCGAGTAAAAAACGGGAAATGTTACCACCGTACTGGTGCGTAAAACGTAAAGAAAAGCAATTTAGCTTAAATGATTTGTGTAAGAGATAATGTTTATTTGGGCTGATCTGTACCTACTATGGTCTATGGCCGGTGGTAGTTGTAAAAAATTGACAATATGTCTATATGTATAGTGCCCTCGTGAGGCCTATGCATAATAAAGATATTTTGAATATTGAATAATTGGTCCACAAGATATCTATTTCCACTCCTACAACGAAGACATGACTAAGACCGTTCTAACCATACAAAAGGTTCTAACGATACTTCAATTGTTATTACAAAAAACATTACCCACATTCAAGGACGAGTAAAATAATCAAATATAGGTACTTACGTACCTAATAACTAAAAGCTTATTTAAAACGAGAGCTTTCAATTTGCATAAAAAATATAAATGCAAAACATACCTATTAAGAAATTGTATGCAGCCTGCAGACAATTACTTACCTATTTCGATAAATTTCTATCTATTATCGTAAGTTGCTTAAATTGCCATCTTTGGATTAGACAAACAGACCTCAACAACAATAACATAGGAACAATACAAATTACAACTTAAGGTAATTCATTCACATACATTTAATTGGTCGCATAGGGAGGGCCGCTACCCCAAATATGTCTTTATAAGTTACGAATTTTTCTTGTCTTGTTGATTTCGTATAAAGTTTCCTTCGTAATCGTAGTGTAGTACTACGAAGTAGCGGCGGTTGTGGTTGGATGTATGTATTTAGGGTACGCAACATTGGCGCAAATTCAAACTAAGCTATTATAAACAAAATTCACTACACTCGAGCGTTTTCTATACTGACGATTATTAGTGGTAGGGAAAACAAGTAAAAATCATAACCTTTAAAATAACAAGTCATTATAAATTATTTAAAAGCGCAAAAAGCCCGACCATGAACAAACAAAATGGGCTTAAATTACATTATACATACATAAAACGTATACACATTTATATATAATATTTCAACTCGTCTCGTTAAGACATTTGATTTGATACTCATAATCAAGTATTTATAGGTATCAAATCAAAGGTTTTAGGAAGTAAAAAAATACAAAATGGCGGCTAACGGCCGCCATATTATTTATTTTGGAAAAATATATAGGCTATGTCACTCCCACAACTAAGACGAATCGTACATATTATAACTCTCAGTCCATCGAACCGTTTAGGCTGTGCCAAAGAAAATACATACATACAAACATAGGTACTCTCGAAAAACATATCCCTCTTCCTAGGGCATTCTGGCAACAAAATATGAACAAACTTTTTTATGTAAGTATAGAAATATAAAAGCAGCGTTCGTTTTTCTTAGGTGCATTTTTGTGCGTCGTCTGTACTCCGCAGTGATGATCAGCACGATTAAAACGTAGTGATTATATACTCAGTGCACGATACTGAAACGCAGGGTTACCAGATATCAGCTAACTCAATTCGCCTATTGTTGCCTGCCGAGTAGCCTAAATCGCCTAATATATATTTTTTTGACAAATAGCCTAATTCGCCTAACATTTTGGGCTATTTAGTTAGCCCAAAAAAGAGAACACGTTAAAAAAAAACTCGTAACCGTCTCTGTTGTTGGAATGAGTAACTTAAATTGACACAAGGCCCTGTATTCATAAATCTCGGAAATTTTCCGCCTCGCTCGCTTTTTGGAACTTTTCGGGAACTTGGCAGCTCCATGGTTTAGAGCGAGTTAGCCGCAAGCTGCAAGTTGACTCGACCGGGTAGAGATATTTTCGGGATCGGAACGTTTCCGAGGTTTGTGAATACAGGCCCTAGATTCGTGACCTTATTGCGGCAGCTCTAGGCAATTGCATAAAAGAAAGCAAGCAACATGGAAAGAACCTGAGGATTCCTCAGACTTCTTTCCTCAGTGGCGAAAGAACGTTAGGCGTGCATATTACGTTTCGTCAATCAAGAAATTATTGAAAAAATTTGGGGAAATCCTGAAGTAGCCTAAATCGCCCGTTCCTTTTTTTCTAGGTCGCCTAAATGGCTACTGGTAGCCGATTGGATTTGGTCGCCATTTGACATCCCCCCCCCCCCCCCCCCCCAGGATAGACTAAATGGCGATAAATCGCCTAATCTGGCAGCCCTGCTGAAACGTCTCGCGCTGAACCTCAGCGCTGACAAGCTACGCGCTGAGCTGTCAGCGCCGACCTCTAAAAACAGCCAAAAGAAATGAAGGGAAGCGTCAGGTCTAAACCACTCCAAAATCTTTATCTAGCACAAGGATGGACTGTGGGGTTAAATTATTAAACCTAAACAGATCACAAATAAGGCACCTAATAGGTGTACTCACGGAACATTTTGGTACCAATGAGCACCTACACATAATGAGGCTAAGTAGGTACTTGCAGATTCTGCGAAGGTGTGAGAATCAATGCGACACATATTGTTTGGTTGTGACGCTCTTGCGAGACGTAGGTAGAGTCATCTGGGAGTCGCTTATCCTACACCAGATGATTATGTACAGCTCCAAGCTGGCGCAATCATTGCGTACCTAAGGGAACTCTTCGACACGTCAGCAACAGAGTAAGGGCTAGAGCATGCAAAATGGATCCAACTGGGTCGAAGTGCGTTCCGGTGTCTACCAGGCCCACAACATGCCAGGAAAACAATAGAATAGATTACCTTAAAGGACACAGATAATGTAATACAACAATTTTAGCATTCAAGACAAATATGGGGAACAGAATTCTAAGGTGCCTCATTATGTTCTAAACTGCCCTCAGAGAAAGTACCAAAGGAGTTAGTATCGCGTCGATTCCCCGAACAAATTTTTCGTGGCACTTTTGCGGGGTGCGGGAGGCGAAGTAAACACACACAGATACACTTTCACGCATACCCACACTATAGTAAACTCGCAACACATTCAAAAATACACGCACACAAATAAAGAATGACCTGACCATATGACCAAAAATTTGGCAGATGGGGTTAGCGCATCATGCTCTCTCCAGTGGTATCTCCTCTAAGAAACTGCCTAAATATATAACTATAGTTACTACATAACTATATTTTATTTAAGTACATAACTATAGTTAATATTGCTATTGTAACTTATGTAAATTATATACCTAAAGGTGGAGGCGTGATGAAAATTACATAAAGATGGAGCCGTGTAATTAACAACATATTTAGTTATTTTGTGATCTCTGTGTCTATTTGCCGATAAGCTTTGTTTAAAATCAATAGTAAATGATATTTCAAATACCTTAGTCATCACATTTTTTTTAAAATGTTAAGTAGCTTTCAAATCTGCCTCCTTCTCCTCATTATTATTCTACATAATTATATAACTTTAATTAACCCTGAAGATCGGCAGTTATAAATTTATATACTTAATAAGCAATTATTTCGCTAATTGATATTTTATTTAAATTAGGAACCTATATTTCAGACCCGTCAGCGCAAGTGGCCTAAGCCTAAGCTTAGGACTGGAAAGACGGGAAAAAATATCCTACCCGTGCTACTACTGAGTTTTAATCCTCCAAGAAAATTTTCAGATTCCACATTCAAATCATGCCCACTAAATCACGTTTTCATCGTTAAAATAAAGTTACTATCCTTTCATGATCAATTCAACATGATTTCGTGAACATGATTTGAGCGTGGTATCTGAAAATGATCATAGAGAATTAGGGCCCTGGTAGTAAGCACAGTATATTATAACAGGAGTGTTATTTAAGTTTAGTAAGGAATCCGTCTTTCGATAAGGTAAGTATGTATAAACTCTTTATACGACAAAATGTGGCCACTTGCGCTGACGGACTAATTGCATCTTGTCAAAACTTAATGCTTTATACATTTTATTTTTATATCTAGAGATTGAAATATTATACCCCTATAATATTTCAATCTCTATAAATTGTATGCAATCATTAATAAACAACACCTACTTTTGATTTATATATAATAGGGTAGTATATAGCAGTGGCGTGCAGTTCATAGAGGCATAAAGACTTTGCCTACCCTACAACACCTCTGAATGATTGAAATGTACTAACTAATGTTGTCTTTTACTTACGCGAATATTACACATTGAAATCAAACTACTTTTACGGATTTTATCGCGGTTTATTTTTGATTTTACTATCCCGACGTTTCGAATGCTTTGCAGCACCCATGGTCACGGGAGGACTAACTAATTAATCTAAGAAAATTGCTTTTTTGCCTACCCTGTCATGACAGTGTGTGCACGCCACTGGTACATAAGTACATACTGTAATAAGTTGCATTATATGTGTGATTACTACACTGCAAACTTTGCCCTTAACTTGCCTATTCGAAGTACCTGATAAAAATAGTGTTCCTCAATCATCTTCTTAAAATTAAACCTTTTTAATTATAGATAAAATTTTATACTAGGAACTTCAAACGGTAACTCTTTATGTGTACCAAAATAAATATGCAACAGAAAAAAACAGAGTAAGTATATATAACATTCAATGCCATCACTAGAAGGCATAACAAGATAGTAAGCAAATAACAATAATTAATATCACTTCTGTTATGTAATATAACAATTTAAATAGTATTTTAATTGACCTCCATGACATAATTTGTATTAATCCTGTAGTTTCTATGACATTTGTGAATAATTTTTAACCCCACCGCAGAGGGATGAGAGTTACTACCGTTTCGCTTTTCTCTATCTCCGCCACTGACATAAAATCGATTTCGATGCGTTGGATAATTGCATGATTGAGAAGTTTTTTAGCCGGATTATAATCTTCAACCACGTCAAGACAAAAATCTTTCCCTTTCTCTATGCTCTCCGCAAACTCATCTATTTATCTATGTCTCGTGGAATCATTTGCAAACGTTTTAAATAGCTTTACTTGAAGTAAAGATTTTCTTTTCTTCTTAACTACTATCTTCATAGCCTGATAATGTCCAGGAGCGATCAGCTGCTTCATTTTCTACGACTACTCATAATATCACATTCAAATTTTAAAATATCTCATGCATCCAATTATTACTTAAAATGCTGTTATAATGCAGTTTGCTGGTTTGCTTTTCCATTTTTAAGTAACAAGGCTTGTGATGTCTCTGTAAAAAAGAGAAAAATATTTAAAAAAACTATGCTATTATTATATCTATGCTCAATTGATGAGTAACAAAACAGCGGAGAGAGTAGCCAGCCTCTCGGTATCCTACAGGATGCATTTTGGAGTGTGCTAAGGAATGACATGACTTGATTCCACCATGGCCCTTCTATCATCGGACAACGAGACACACGGCACGTAGGTACTAACAGCTAAGGATTGAAACAGTGGGTATATTACAGGGTTTGATAGTTAACGAAATCGTTAAACGATTAGTTTTTGATAGATACCGCTAGAGGAGCTGGTGTAAAATGTATGGAGAATACGGACAGTTTTATCGATTTCGATTACTATCAAACCCACCGCGCGCGCGGTTTTCCCGACCGGTGATAATGTGGTTCTCTTCAAGGCTAGAGTGAATAGGCTTTTAAGCTAGTGTACTTTACCATCCTCGATTACGTCGCCGATTTCCATCAGATGGGACTGCAATCAAGCACTGGCCTATATAGGTACTACAGACCCAGTGGCGGTCCGAGAGGGGGGGTCGTAGGGGTCATGACCCCCCCCCCCCCCCAATCCATATTCGTACACGGCAAAATTGGGTAGCGGCTAGCGGTCTAGGTACAAGACCTAAGGGACCGGCGGACCGTCAAATATGACCCCCCCCCCCCAAAATCGTTGGCTGCGACCGCGCCTGTACAGACCTTGGTAAGTAGGTGTTGTTAAATCGCAAAAAAAATACATAAGTAGGTTGTGGTAATGTCTGCACTAGATGTGTAATACATTCTTTAAATTACCTAGTTTTTAAAATATAAACCAACATATAAACGATAATCAAACATCCGAAACATATCAAATAGTTTTGCTTGCCAAACGTCGGCAAGCCTTTGCGTTGCAAACGCAAGTGGATGAAGTGTTTTACTTGGATTGCGTAGGCTTCGGCCGGTCGAAGTTTGTAGTGGCTTTGGGCTTGCAGGAAACTACAAGCGTTTGGACGCGCAATAAAGCGCCATTAGACTTTTATAATTCTCGTGGTATATGTACTATAATAATGCTCATACCTTTTAAAAACCAATGCAAAACGGGTAGATGAAGTTTGACGTTTATGTCTGCGGCAACAAAACGAATGAACGGATTTGAAAGCTGGCATAATTGAAATGGTTCATAGAAGTTTGGTAAAAATCTATTTAGCCATTAAAACTATACCTACCTAAATCAATCCATGATTTATTGTGACGTTTAAAGAATGCATTACTCCTGTGCATTTATGTTTTGCGAGCGTCAGATGTTCTAATTACAGATATTGAAACTCACCCACGTCTGTAGAGTTCGGATGAATATTGACGCCATTACTATTTGTCTCCTGGAGGTCCCCACTTTCGCAAAAACGAGTAGTAAACATTAAGGTAGCACCAACTAATGGAGAAATTCCAGCAAGAATAAACGGTAATGTATACGACTGGTAGATACTATAGAGATAGCCAGCTATTGGCGGCCCTACAGATAAAGGAGTAGCAGCCAGGCCTAGCATACAGCCTATGGCTTGTGCTGCATATGGACCACCACACAACTGTATTGCTATAGGCCCGATTAATGAAATAAATGCACCGTCAAATATTCCCATTCCCAAAGATACTACTATTAACAAAGGAAAGGACCTTATAAATGGCAAAAAGATAGTTAAAGTACCAATAACGTAAAATGAAATTTGTTGTAATAGAATTCTGTCAATGCCGGGTTTATCGCCAAGGTAACCAAAAATTAATCTCCCCACACCAGAAGTAATACCAATGCATTGTAGAGGCAAATTCAAGTTAACATCCACGAAATTCCTCTCAATGAACTTTTTAATATGAACATATGGAACAAAATATCCAAACAAAGCAACCGGCATGGACAATGCCCAGAATCTGTATTTCCTGTTTTTCCATATGTTTGTATTTATGATTTCCTTAAGAAAAGATTTGATAGTATTGTCTGATCGAGTGGGTTTTTTAATAATCATCAAAGGGATTGGTTTGAAGAGTAGGCCACACAGCGCAATACCCGCAGTGAATAGGGCTAGTAATCTAAACAACCATTCTAGACTATAGTTATCGATCATATATCCCATTAGAGGTGGCATAATGACTGTAAACACCGAACTGCCGACAGTGACAAAACCGTTAACAAGTCCTAAATGTTTTTTGAAGTAGTGGCCAAGGATAGCAAGAGATGGTATGTAAGCAAACGATGCACCTATCCCATACATAATACCGTATGTAAAATAGAGAGCATCTACTTTATGAACGAGAAATGATGATATGAGTAAACCAAAAGAGGCAATAGTGCCGCCAAGAACTGCAGTTAGTCGCAGCCCTAGTAAGCCGGTCAATACTCCGGACAACGGTGATAAGAAAAACGTCGTTCCCATAGTCAGCGCGCCCACCAGAGCTGAAAAATTAATACAAATATATAAGATCTCTTACTTTTATTCAAGCAACACAATAATGAAATATCTAGGTGTAAACTGTTAGGTCCTGTAAGTAACAAGATATAAAAAGATTTAGGGCTTGGATTGACTGTAGCGAGCCAGTTTTATAGAATTGACTATCGGAAATATTTTGATCGGATTCCAAAATAGTTCCAGTTGTGGGCATAAACATAATTATTTGTCTTGTGTCCATGTATGTACATAAAAATATAAATAATAATAAAAACAGTAAAATAAATAATAATAATAAATACATAGGTAAGTATATAAGCAATGCTAGCTCATAATATTTGAGAATCATCAATTCGACATATTGTATCCTTGCTACCTCTGTTAGCTACCACAATCGAGTTTCTTACAGGAAATTGTTGGGCGTCTCATCAAAATGAAGCTACTCACGAAAAATTAGCTTGATAGTAATCAAATGCAAAAATGTACCAGGGATCCCGGACTATAGTTAATTTTTACTATATTTCTTCTTACTTTCTATCGACGTAATTTTTTGCAGTGCAAGATATTGGCTAGGAATGAAATTATAACACTTTCAATCGAGAAAGTAAGATTACAATAATACTGCTATTAGAGATGGTGGTTGGGCTCGGCCCCAAATGTCACACACACCCAAACTGTCTTACTTATGGTTATGCTCGTGTTATCGCTCGTGCAGAGACCATCGATATATTATATCGATTTAGTAATGCTCTTTTTAACACGCTTTTATTAGCTTGACCTGTATTATGTATGTAACTATGTATGTATGATGGTAATGGAATCTTGCGATGCAATTTTGACCCACTTCTACACGTCCAAAACATTTGAAATTTTGCACATGTATCAAGGACCGGTGACAATACAATAATATGGTATCATCGAGCTGATCTGATGCTGGAGCTCGAAGGTGGATAAGAGAACCCTTGGATGGCTACTAGTAAACTAATCGAGTTTGGGTTCATTTGATTTGTTTTAAAGAGTTCTTTTCACTTTGACTATTAATGAGGACCTGATGGTGGAACTGGAGAAGGTGGGTGACGGAACCCTGGATTGGCTACTAGTAAACACATCGAGTTTGAGCTCATTTGATTTGTTTTAAAGAGTTCTTTTCACTTTGACCATTAATGAGAACCTGATGATGGAACAGGAAGGTGGGTAACGGGACCCTGGAATGGCTACTAGTAAACACATCGAGTTTGGGTTCATTAGATTTGTTTTAAAGAGTTCTTTTCACATTTACCATTATTCAGGACCTGATGATGGAACAGGAAGGTGGGCGACGGAACCCTGGATTAGCTACTAGTAAACACATCGAGTGTGGGCTCATTTTATTTGTTTTAAAGAGTTCTTTTCACTTTGACCATTAATGTGGACCTGATGATGGAACTGGAAGGTGGGTGACGGAACCCTGGAATGGCTACTAGTAAACACATCGAGTTTGGACTCATTTGATTTGTTTTAAAGAGTTGTTTTCACTTTGAACAATAATGAGGACAGATGATGGAACAGGAAGGTGGGTAACGGAACCCTGGATTGGCTACTAGTCAACACATCAAGTGTGGGCTCATTTGATTTGTTTTAAAGAGTTCTTTTCACTATGACCATTAACGAGGGCCTGATGATTGAACTGGAATGTAAGTGATGGAACCCTGCAATGGCTACTAGTAAACACATCGAGTTTGGACTCATTTAATTTGTATTAAAGAGTTCTATTCACTTTGCCCAATAATCAGAAACTGATGATGGAACAGGAAGGTGGGTGACGGAACCCTGGAACGGCTGCTAGTAAACTCGTTGAGTTTGGGCTCATTTGATTCGTATTAAAAAGTTCTATTTACTTTGCCCAATAATCAGGGTTGATAATGGAAATGAAAGGTGGTTGACGGAACCCTGGAATGATTACTAGTAAACCCATCGAGCTTGGACTCATTTGATTTGTATAAAGGAGTTATATTCACTTTGCCTAATAACGTGGACCTGTTGATGAACCCGGAAGGTTGGTAACGGAACCCTTGAATACTACTTGTGAAGCTATTGGCTTTTAGCGTACATACTTTCGACTGTTTAAAGGGTAAATACGTAGTGATTTATTAAACTCAATCAGATACCTACGCGGAATACCTAGTTTAGTAAAAATATGTTTTGCCACAACCTGCCTACGATTCAAGCTACGAACAAATCAATACTTAGGCTAATTTTATCTATAGTTTTGGCGAATATTGCTAAGACTAAAAAGTATAAAATAAATTACTAGTTTAAAAAACTAAAAATACACGCTTTTATAAGGACTACTGCACTAAAAAGCAATAAATAAATTATCGAAACCGTTCTTTCTTTCTTTCTATCCCGTGCTTGTAATTTATGGATTGTATTTATGTGTAAAAGCGTGGGGGGCCTTTTCTGAATAATAGCTTAACATTTCTGTCAAATTTCAAGAACGCTACGTATTTGTATTCACATGACAATCATTTGTAATCATTTATAGAGAAAAGGCGCCCCACGCCTTACACATAAATATAATCCATAAATTACAAGCACGGGGTAGAAAGAAAGAAAGAACGGTTTCGATAATTTATTTATTGCTTTTTAGTGCAGTAAGTAGTCCTTATAAAAGCGTGTATTTTTAGTTTTTTAAACTAGTAATTTATTTCAACTACTATTATTCAATTACAATGATAATTTATCATTATATTTTTTATGCAAGTTCCCCATTGTCTCCAATTTGCTATGTTATCAATTTGTTAACACGTTCTCTGCCGCGTAGGTCATCGGTGACCTCACCTGAACTAGATCGAGACGCCGCGTAGGGCATCAGTGACCTCAAGGTAGGCCTAAGTTTGAAACTGATTTGTGAGCCGTAGGCCATATTTACTGAACATTTCTCTATAGCAGGTGACCGGAATGGCGCTGTAGACCAATCCTTTAGTATGGTTTCTGAGTAATCGTAAATTTGTTGAAAATATGGGTGAAATTGCAAAGCAATTAAGAAAAAATAAAGGCATCCATTATAAATCGTGTTTATTTGTATTAATTATTAAACAGTTAGCTACTAAATTATTTTAAAAAAACTTCGAAGTAAATAAAAAAATATCTAAAAAGCATAAAATAACGAAAATATATTGAAGTCGGTGTCAGCTTGTGCTAGTCTTAGTTAACATGATGTACTAGCACCGACTTCAATATATTTTCGTTATTTTATGCTTTTTAGATATTTTTTTTATTTACTTTGAAGTCGGTTTATATTTTTTGAAAAATAGTTTACCTATAGTAAATAAAAACGTTCACAGACACAAACTCAACCGCTCGGCGCAAGCGCTTACGGACAACTGCCCCCCTAGACAATGTAATTCTGTAACATTCTACAATCGTTATCGCTAATAGAAAGTATAAAAATTTATGAGTATGACATATGTCATCGAAAAATCACGTGACAAATTATAGGGAATTGACACCGTTAGCGAATGAAGAAATAGATTCGCTATGAAGCGATTGCATCTTGTCTAGGCCCTCTGCCCCCCTAGACAATGTAAAATTCTACAATCGCTATCGCTAATAGAAAGTATAAAAATGTATGAGAGTGACATACATAATGTCATCGAAAAATCACGTGACAAATTATAGGGAATTGACACAGTTAGCGAATGAAGAAATAGATTCGCTGTGAAGCGATTGCATCTTGTCTAGGCCCTCTGAGGTGTGGGGGTGACCGGAGGCGTGCCCTACACGGCGCCAGCATAACGAATATTCACTTATAAGTATTACAGCGCCGCGTAGGTCAATTATGACCTCACAAAGTTTTTTTGAAATATCTACGGAATCCAGTGTCGAATCAAAACATTTCATATATAAAAATGTATATTTTGATCTAACGCTTATATTGCCACCAAAAAGTTTTTTTGTGTTTTTTATTTTTTATACTACCGGCAGAGAACGTGTTAAGGACTTGACAAGACCTAAACAACGCAGCCGTATTTCCTCGAACTGAATCTACAAAAGTATCGTTTAACGAGTTCACTCTCAGACTAATTTGTCCGAGTTTAGTTCTAATAACTATAGAGCAGCAGCCGTGTATGATTTACTCTCTACGAATCGTCGTTATTGATGATGATTTGCAATTGATTCATTTGCGACAGATGTTATCTGTCTGTAACATCGCAGCTCCTAAACAAAAGGACGGATTCAAATTTAATTATTATAGCAGTTTAATGAAAATCTGTTTAACCGATTACTAATAAATTAATAGTTTAAAGAACTAAAAATACACGCTTTTCTAAGGACTACTTACTGCACTAAAAAGCAATAAATAAATGATCGAAACCGTTCTTTCTACCCCGTGTTTGTAATTTATGAATTATATTTATGTGAAAAAGCGTGGGGTGCTTTTACTCTGTAAATGATTACCTACAAATTATTGTCATGTGAATACAAATAGGTACTTAGCGTTCTTGCAATTTGACAGAAATGTTAAGCTGTTATTCAGGAAAAGCGCCCCCACGCTTTTTTATTATTAATATTTATTTTTATTTCCGACAGATGTCCATAGAATGTCAGTATTATTAGTAACAATTTTTATCTTAAGCCTACGTTAGATGTATTGTTAGTAATACCACAATTAAGTATGTACATGTGTTTTTATTTCAATCCTAAGACCACCCCAATCCAGTGTTCTTGAAAGGGGCAGTCATAGCGTTCAGCAATAAGTTTCAAGATGATGTTGGAACTACACACATCAAAAGTGTCTAGGGATCAACATATATTTTTGCAATAACTTTTCTCCTGATTGATATTAATTAAAATTTTCTTTAAGGATTCATCAAATAAAGTGTTTTCGTTTGTCACAGTAACGATAAACCAAGTCACCTTTGCATTAATAAAGAAATTTGCCATTTTCCTAATAAAGGGATTTTTGACATTTGAACCACTAACACAAAAGTTCGAAAAAAAGACTGAAATAACAGTTTTCTTTAAAATTTTATTGGGTAACTTAAACAATTAATAATCCGTGTTTCTACCGCGAACACTAACAACACAAGAACATCGGTTTGGCATACTCAAAATGAGTTCATCCAAATCACGCTGTGGAATGGCCGCCCATGTTCGTTGCAACAACAAAAAAAGGTCTTCTTGCGACTGGATACCCTCCATATTCGGCAGAGCTCTTCTCTGTAGCATATCCCATGCATGCTCAATCGGGTTCAAGTCTGGCGACTGAGCAGGCCAGGGCAGGACATTGATGTTAGCTGCGGCGAGAGTCTGTCTTACAACTCTTGCGGTGTGCGGTCGTGCATTATCATGCATTAACTGAAATAAGGGACCGATTTTCACTTGTAGAGGAACGATGACGTCTGATACAATCGTCTCAGCATAAATTTGAGCGTTGAGGTTGCCTCTGATCCAAATCAACTCAGTTCTTCCGCCGATCCAAATACCCGCCCATACCATGATGGTTCCACCACTATAAGGATGGACTTCCTGGCAGGATTTTAATCGCTGTTGGCGTCCAGGGGTTCTCCAGTGTCGTATACGTCTTGTATCCGGTCTCATACCAAAACGAGACTCATCAGAAAAGCACACGAAACGCCATTGTTCTTCTGCCCATTTTTTTGCCCAAAAATGCTTGATCCCTAGACACTTTTGATGTGTGTATCTCGCAAGCGTCGCAGCATCGAAGCAGCTTTTTTGCGTAAAATGGCGTAAAAGTCATCTGTACGAGCTTCCGCAAACATACCTGAAGCGCTGCAGCGTCTGGGCAATCCCAACAATATCCTGAAAATATTGTTATATTGCACCCTTAGGGCGTGATACGAACTTCGATTGTACTTTACCCACAGGGCACTCGAGTAAAAAGATTGACAAAAAGCAACGCTATTTTTACTGTTGATGTACATCGAGCGAACGAACCTGCGGGCAAGCATATTGCCTCTTACAGCCAGCGCTCTGCACTCGCGTTCTAAGTCATCACCATCCCTGAGATCACATGTGACTAGGTATGTGGCCCAAATACTTAAATTTGTCAACCTGATTTAAAATTACACCATTAATACTTACTGGCGGCACATGTGTAGGCGCACAGTTTCTAGATTGAAATACTAAAAGTACACTTTTCTGCGAATTGTATATTAACTCATGTACCACCGCGTATGATTCGCAAATGGAGGTGAGAATTCTCAAACCGTTTATTGAAGGACTCAGCAAAACCATATCGTCTGCATAACTAATGTTATTTAAACAAACACCATCAATAAAACATCCAACATGGGTATTGTTGAGCTAAACGGACTTATTGAGACCGTTTATGTATAAATTGAATAAAACAATACACATAAATATATTCCATAAATTACAAACACGGGGTCAAGAGAAAGAAATAACGGTTTCTATAGTTTATTTATCGCTTTTTAGTGCAGTAGTCCTTATAAAACCGTGTATATTTTTTTTATCTATTAATTTATTTTATACTTTTTAGTCTTAGAAATATTCGCCTAAACTACGAATAAAATCAGCCCAAGTATAGATTTGTTCGTAGCTTGAATCGTAGGTTGTGGCAAAACATATTTTTACTAGACTAGATATTACGCAGATACCTAATCTAAATGAGTTAGCGAAGTTTAAGAAAGCACTACGTATTTACCCTTTAAACAGTTGAAAGTACGCTAAAAGTCAATAGCTTCATAAGTAGTAGGTATTCAAGGGTTCCGTTACCAACCTTCGGGTCCATCAACAGGACCACGTTATTAGGCAAAGTGAATATAACTCCTTAATACAAATCAAATGAGTCCAAGCTCGATGGGTTTACTAGTAATCATTTCAGGGTTCCGTCAACCCTCGGAGTCGCTGGACGTTAGGGGTGTGGGCCCTTTGAACGTCCATTGAGTACGGCGGCGACTCCGAGGAGGATGGCGCGGCGGCGGCGGGGTTGCGACTCCTGTCCCCGTGAGCACCGTGACTGGTACCCGGGGGGCTACAATGCGCGGCGGGCTCAAAGGAAAGGCACTGAGGGGCCCCTGGTGCAGATCCCACCGGAAAGCCCTGGGGTCCCCCCTCTTATGTGCCGATGCGACAGCCGCGGGGGTTTTAGTGGGTAAGAATCCCACATACCCCGGTCGAGCCCCACAGCTCCCGGGGATCTTTGGAAGATTTCCCCCACGTAAAAAAGAAATCAACAATCCTGATTATTGGGCAAAGTGAAATAGAACTTTTTAATACAAATAAAATGAGCCCAAACTCGATGAGTTTACTAGTAGCCGTTCAGGGTTCCGTCACCAACCTTCCTGTTCTGTTTATGGGACTAATCCCACCACTGTGACTACTGTTAGCCAGGATCTACAGTGGTTACCGGTGAAGACACCAAGGTTTTACCCTCGGCGAGTCCCGGGGAAAACGCTAAATTGTCTTGGAACCCGCGACAAATTTAATTAGAAAAGTTTATAGGAGTTAGAAAAATATAAATTCCACTTCCCTCCTTTGCAAAGCGGGAGACAAGTAAAAATCACACAAGTCGATATAACCTCAGAACGAAAGATTCTTACAGGTGCACCAACTGGTTAGTCCACCTGTAAGACCCTACTTGATTTTATATTTAGATTTCTACTATAAGACTTGTTTCCAATAATAGGTATGGCAGAAACGCTTGAAAGCACGGAAATTTTCCGCAGTCGCCACAAGGTCCGAGTAATATACAACCCCGGATGTTATTTCCTAACTATTCAACATAACATTGCGCTCATTGTGCCAGAGATCACACTCCCAAAGTATATGATGCGCAGTTTGTTCGAACTCATTATTCACCGTAGAATATTGACAGAGAGGTGAAGACACCAATTTAAAAGAAAATAATTTGCTTTTAAAGTTGCCATGTCGCGTCATAAATTGTGCAACGCAGTGGTCTACTTCTATCCATGGTCTATCAAGCCGCTCACGGACATCTGGGAAAAATACCCTTTGAGTACGCATCCCATCTGGTTTGCCATTCTGTGAAGAGGTCTTCATAAACAACCGATTGAGTTAAATTTAGGATTTTACAACGGTCACGAATTGCTAGGAATTCGGCGTTTAAGTTTTCATGAGAGGAGTAATACATAGCCGCACGTCTTTGTGCTTCTAGGTCGACCGGAAGTACGGTCGGCCAAGAAAGTTGTTTACCAGTTTTGACAAAACTTCCCATGCAATCAAAATAACAATAAGGTTGAACATTTCTATCAGATGCGACAATTTAAACTAGGAATACAAGTCAGTGTTGACGTTAACGATAAAGAGAGCATTAGTAATTGTATGGATAATAGCAAGGCAAAATCAACCTTGTTGTTTTATGATGTGCATATAAACTTCAACCTAAACCATATTTTTGGCTGACCGTACACCCGCTAGTACCGGTAGAGCTTCAGTACTGACCGTTCTATATGCTTTACACGAGCATATCAGACGCTGACTTTGTAGCAATTTACGTCGTGCCGCCCCTATCGTGGCCTTGTCAGCCCATACTGGGGCGCCGTAACACATGCAACCCAAATAAGTGGCTCCATATATAATCTTTAATGTATTGAACGAAAGTCCCCAAGTCGAAGTTGATATTCTGGTAAGAGCATAGAAATTGCGTTTAGCTTTTTCTCCGATAGTTTTATTTAATACTAGCTGACCCACGCAGCTCCGCCTGCGCTATTTTTACGTTAACTAAACTTTGAATAACAGACATTCGCATCGAATACATAACCTCATTTTTTATCGTCGGTTAAAAACTGGGACCCGCTTTTTACTTGCTCTCCGAAGCACGGACCCGTTTAGTTCAAATGGCGTTAAACGGTCACCCATCTATTTATTGACCTTTTTTTTTTTTTTTTTTTTTTTTTTTTTTTTTTTTTTTTTTTTTTTTTTTTTTGACGCGGGGGAAATCTTCGAAAGATCCCCGGGAGCTGTGGGGCTCGACCGGGGTATGTGGGATTCTTACCCACTAAAACCCCCGCGGCTGTCGCATCGGCACATGAGAGGGGGGAACCCCAGGGCTCTCCGGTGGGATCTGCACCAGGGGCCCCTCAGTGCCTTGCCTTTGAGCCCGCCGCCGGGGGGCGCATTGTAGCCCCCCGGGAACCTGTCACGGTGCTCACGGGGACGGGAGTCGCAACCCCGCCGCCGTCCTCCTCGGAGTCGCCGCCGTACTCAATGGACGCTCAAGGGGCCCACACCCCGAGCGTCCAGCGACTCCGAAGGTTGCCCGTTGTTTATAGCCCCGGGCTCAGGGCTGGGGAGCGAGACGTTGGGCGGCCGCTTGACGCGGCCTGCGCCTTCGTCGCCGAGCGGGATCAGCGCGTTCGCGTTCCCGCTCAGCGGCCTCCTTCTGGGACATGACAGTCTCGCAGAAGGCGGCCATCGCTCCCCACGCCGCATCCCCGGACAGCATAGCCGACACTACGCTGCCCAGGGAGAGGTCCGATCCGATGACTGCGACCAGGTCTCGACGCTCCAACGACCACGCGGGGCAAGCCTCCAGCGTGTGTTGGGCGGAGTCAGACTGGTCGCAGTGGAAGCATCTCGTCGTCGCTTCACGTCTGATCTTATGCAGATAATCACCGAAACAACCGTGACCGGTGATTATCTGCGTAAGCCTATAGGTGAGTCGTCCACTCCGTCGCTGTATCCAGGCTTCGAGATGCGGCAGGAATGCCTCAACGACGCGTTTGCGCGCTATGTGCTCCGGCTGGAGCCGCTCGCGCCACGTCGCGAGAGCGATGTGTCGTTCCTGCCGCTTTATAGATTCGAGCGCCACCGGCTCGCCTCCGCCACTCTGGCGGGCGATGCGGATCCGGTCATAGACCCTCGCATACATGCCCGCCAGGAATCTATTTATTGACCTTACCTAACGTTGCTTAACCCGATCGATTACAAAACCTTGATAACAACTCTCTATGAGTGTTCCCTTACTAATATTTATTATATTTTATAGAAAAATTGATAAAATCGGACCAAGCGTATAACCAAGTACCCGTTTTGACTTTAATCCCCTCTCCCAAAAGAACCGTGCTAGATTACGGGACAAAAAGTATCCTATGTCCTACCTCGTAGTAAGATCTCAAATCATGCCAAGTTTCATTTGAATCCATTCAGTAGTTTCGACGTGATGCTCAGCCGTGATACAGACAGACAGACAGACAGACAGACAGACAGACAGACAGACAAAAATTAAAAAAATTACATTTTCGGCCTCAGTATCGGTTATAGAATGCCCTCCAAATATAATTTTCAAAATATCTTCAATGTACAGAATTGGACCTGTTACAGTTTTATTATAAGTATAGATGCTCAATGAATGTGAAATTGCGCTCTAATATTAACCCGAGATAACACACCGAATCTTATCGTTTAACACGCACGTTGTTAATCCGTGGCGGTCCTACCAAGTTTCCTTGAAGTAAAAGCTGGAAGGTTTTTTCGGGTGCGAAGTTGTCGGTTGCGTTCACCCTACTCCGAGATTAACTGTAGGCATGTCTCCGCTGACTTTTCGAGACCGGATCTAGTATTAGATTGTATTAAAAGAAGACCGTCATCAGCGTAACCGGTTAAGGAGCACCCGCTTGGTAGAGGTATTTCTAGGAAGTCGTCAAAACCTATATTCCATAAATAAGGGCTTAATACAGATCCTTGAGGGCAGCCAATCGTGAGTGCTTTAGTCTCCGAACGATGACCAAGCTTAAGTTTAGTTGTTCCGTGAGAGAAGTACGAGCAAATGAGTGAGTAAATGTTTATACTCTTATCTATGGTCTGTACTCGGCCGGCAGTGATCTGCACGATACTGAAACGTCTTGCGCTGAACCTAAGCGCTGACAAGATACGCGCTGAGCTGTCAGCGCCGATGGCCATCGTGACTCTAAAACCAGCCTAAAGGAATAGAGGGAATCATCAGGCCTAAACCAAAAGTTTCTCTAGCACAAGGGTGGACTGTGGGGTTAAATTATTAAACCTAAACAAATCACAATTAAAGAAACTTATAGGTGCACTCACGGGATATTTTGGTACCAATGAGCACCTTCACAGAAGTACTATTGATGCTTGCAGATTCTGCGAAGGTGAAAAAATTATGGCTAAAATGGAGATGGAACTTTGAATTAATGCACAACTTGTAAAGTTGAATAAAAACTTAATTTGAGCTATATTATATCAGGAGTGTTCTTTAAGTTTAGTAAGAAATCCGTCTTTCGATTAATATGCATAAATACACTTAGCAAGTTACATATTATTTTCCCTACATAACTTTTCATACGACAAATGTGGCTTAGGCCACTTTTGCGCTGACGGACTCATTTCATCTTGTCAAACTACTTAAATGGTTTATAAATTTTATTTTTATAGGTAGTTATAGAGAGTAAATTTAGAGAGGTATAGAGGTTCAGATATACCCCTCCTAAATAAAATGCATGCAATTATTATTAAATAACACCTACTTGTGATGTATATGTATAATAGGGTAGTACATACCGTAATAAGTTACATTGTATAGGGTGTTTGGTGCATCGTTTGCCAAATTGATTTGTCCAAAAGAAGAGGTCTTTGGCTACTTACTTAGGCCATAAAACTCATTCCTTGCCACATCAGATTTTTTGTTACAATTTAGTAATTATTTTTTGTAAAAATCCAGAATTCAGCATTTAGCTTAAATGAAAATAAAAGATATTAGTATGGTGTTCAAATTTCATTTTATTTCTTAAATGTACAGTTGTGTGGTTCTATCAAATACAAAAGTACTTGCTAGTAACATTTAGTTTTTTTTTTAAATACCAATCAAAGTTTCTGAAAAAAAATACAGAAAGTTAAACATTAAAGGACCGTGCCCATTTGTGCCCCAGAAATGCCCAGATAAAGTATATTACAAGATTGCTCTAATAAATAAAAACTAGAATTATGTTGTTAATTTTAAATCATATGAAGCACTGGATAAAAAGTAATAAAAAAAATAAGACGTTCTGTTGACTTTGCAGTACCAGTGTATCTAAACAAATTGTTTTCACATACATATTGACACTATACAATGGAGACAGACTAGATAATTCCAAATAAACTCGGTAGGTATACGTTTTTTGGTGCAGAGATCCTTTATAATAATATCTTGGGACAATCCACACAGTTTTCCGATACCAAACTAGGCAGAGCCTGTACTATGGAAACCAGACAACTGATATTAATACTTTTTTTTTTGTAAATACATACTTAAATAGATAAATAACACCCAGACACTTCGTGGGGGAATCGAACCCACAACTCATCGAGTAGCAGCCAGGAAGTCTAACCACTAGACCAACGGGCCCGTCACCTCATCCTTTGACCACCTTCCTGCTCTATCATCAGACCCCCATCTAAAGATCACCATTTTCTAGCAACTACTCGTGATACCTACCCAAGGAACCCAAATTCGGTGAGTCTACGTTTATTCGTGCAGAGATCCCGTGACCACATTCTTGCTCCATCTTCAGACCCTGATCACCATTTTTCTAGCAGCTACTCGTAGAGACGTACGCAACGAGCCCAAATGCGGTTATTGATTCCGTGACCACCAACCTGCTCCATCATCAGACTATGATCACCGTTTTTCTAGCAACTACTCGTCCAGACATATCTGACGAGCCCAAATTCGGTGGTTCTGCGTTTATTTGTGCAGAGATCCTTTGGCCATCTTCCCGGTCCATCATCAGACCCTGATCATCATTTTCTAGCAACTACTCATCGAGACCAGCCCAACGAGCCCAAACTCAGTAGGTCTACGTTTATTGGTGCAGAGATCCTGTGACCACCTTCCTGCTCCATCATCAGACCGTGAATTCCATTCTTCTAGCAACTACTCGTTGAGACCTATCCCACGAGCCCAAACTGGATGAGTCTTCGTTTATTGGGGCCGAGATCCTATTTCCACCTTCTTGCTGATCATCATCAGACCCTGGTGAAGGTTCCCATTTTATTTACTATTATCGGATTTATATATGTACTAAATTTCAGATCTTTTGGACTTATAGAAATATTGAAAGATGTCTATATACGAAATAGCCCTACCTCGACTCGGAAAAGAGCTGATGGTCTTCTAACAGCTGGACCGATTTTCATGAAACATAGTTAAGAACCATCTCACTTAAACTAGCTTTAAAAAAATTCAAACGCATTCAAATCCATCCACTGGTTGGAGCTCTATGATGCCACAACCACAGACATACAGAGAGATAGACACTTCCAGCCAGACATAGGCGTCAAAGTTATAACTCCCCTCGTTTTTGGTCGGGGGTTTCATTTAGCCTTTGAATAGAACATTAAAAAAGCAATAAACAGCACTTCAATAGACAGCACACTAAAAAGTATGATGTATTTTAAATATGATTAAAGTTGGTGTTGTACGTACAATCGCGGACGGTTTACCAGTTTTCAATCAAAATCGTTTGACAAACATTACGTGCGCTTATCTCGTCCGCACGTATTTCGGGTCAGCTCGTGCAAGCGATTCTCGTCCTAAAGGTGGTACACCGTTCGTGACCGCGAGCGTACTTACCTACTGTGTAAGTTTAGCACCAAATAATTTTATATTTTTTAATGAGCTGTATACTGGTCGGGTTTAATTTTTTTAAATAATTTATTAGTATTTTTTCATTCATAAATCGTCGTGATGAACTTGGTATGATACCATTGTAGTAGATTAGTCTCACAAATAAAGAAACTCATTGAAATCGGTTCATATTCGTTAGAGTAGGTATAACGGAAGATGTCGATTTTATGGTTTTCACCAGTTAAATTCTTCCATGTCGTTTATGTTCCTCCAAATTATTTTATCCGATCTGTATGAATCATAAATATCTATAGCAAACAATCGGAATACTGGGCTCAAGAGAATAACTATACAGTTGTTTATAGGCAGACGTTTCGCTTACCATCAGGCGAACATCTTGCTATTCTCATCACTAGGTTGAATAAAGACATACTACCACTAGGTTGAATATTACACAATTTAAATTACTTAAACTGTGCATACAAAAAAAAACACATCAAGCACAGACACTTGCATGATAGCCTACTGTAAGCTCCAGCAGCAAACCGTCCATTGGAATTAAAAACGTGTGTACATGATAAGACTCAGTGATGCGTTACAATAATAGGCAATATCCTACTTAAAATGATTGTTCTCTCTGCAGTTTCTTATTCTTCGAACAAATTTAGACTTTGTGTAAGCAGTACCGAGTGAAATTGCTAGATGGCGTTGACGTCGGCGGCGGGGTTCCGCGGGCTCCAATCCTCAAGGTCGTTCAGAGTTATTAAGGCCTTAACAAAACAACGATGCGTTATTTTCTAAAATTTATTTGTATAATATTTAACCAGTTTGCGGCTTTCCCCCATGATAAAAAGAGACATACATGTAACTACATGTACATGTATTTGGTGTACAATAAAGTTTATTTATTATTATTATTAGACATAATAATATGAGGAATGCCACTGTGCAGTTTTTCAGAAACTTTGTTTGGTAAGTATTTAAAAAAAACTAGATAATACTAGCAAGTAATTTTGTATTTGATAGAACCATACCTATAACTGTACTGTTACGACCGGGAGATAAATGTTAATTACTCCCTTAATTATTACTTAATTGCAATGATCTCAAAACGCATTGTTAGTCTATAGGTCTACTATCGATCCGTACCGAAAAAACTAGACTTCTCAATGTAGTAGTAATAGTAGAAAGTAGTTCCCTCAAATTCAGCAAGTACTTATGTACCTACCGCTCGCTCCCTCTCGGTTCACTGCCCCCGTCTATTGTTAGTTTATTCTCGAAGGCCACGCCGCTATTGTATCTCGCGAAAACGATAGAATAGGTAGGTACATACGAGTACATTCGAGATACTTCCACCCCTCTGTTAATTTAGGTATATAAGCTGACGCATAGAGGCGTCCAGACAGTTTGACACCGGTCTCGCCGGCGAGGCCGAAGGGTCGTACGTATGCGACCTCAACGACGTGCATCACCCCACTGAGTTTCTTGCCGGTTCTTCTCAGTGGGGGCGCGTTGTGAACCGGTGGCAAACTCAGCCCTCTCTTAAGCGACAGCCCAAGCGGAGGCCGTGCCCCCCTGAGGTGCCCTTGAGCTCGTCGCTACTTCTGCCGTTAAGGCTAGAGCGCTTTAAGCGCTCGCCTCCTATTGTCCGGTGAAGCTGTAATGGCCATCTGCGGCCAACAGCGTCTAGCATTCCCAAAAACAGTTTGTGTTTACAAGCGACAGCGGAAACATCTTAAGGAAGAGATCGAAGATAATTGTACCAGCGACCCTTGCGACGACTTTGGACTACTGTGAAGTACTTACTGTGCGATTCGGACTACTGTGTCATGTGTGTATACTGTGCCTTGTGTGTATACAGTGGGAGTGTACGTGGAATAAAATCTTCTTGTACGTTAATCGGCATTTAATTACCCACCCGCACGTAACAGTACATTTAAGAAATAAAATGAAATTTGAACACCATACTAATATCTTTTAATTTAATTTAAGCTTAAATGCAGAATTCTGGATTTTTCACAAAAATATTAAAAAGATGTATAACAAAAAAACTGGTGTGGCAAGTAATGAGTTTTATGGCCTAAAGAAGTATCTTTAGGCCATAAAACTCATTACTTGCCACACCAGTTTTTTTTGTTACATCTGGCCAATGACATCTTCTTTCAGCCAAATCAATTTGGCAAACCATGCACCAAACACCCTGTATATGTGATTACTACTCGGTAAAGTTTGACTTGAACTTGTCTATTTGAAATACCTGAGAAAAATACACACATCAAAAGTGTCTAGGGATCAAGCATTTTTAAGCGGATTTCTTGAGATTGAGATGTGGCTTTGTAATAAATTTATGATTTTATAAATTTATATGGATCCTTTTTGGTGCATTTCATAATTTGAATCAGGAACTGTGAATCAAATTCGAGTAAAAGATGAAAATCAGCTGTCAATATTTTCCCTATAAAAACATACAACGCATTGAAGACATTATTAGTGCTACTGTTTCCCTACTACTGATTAAAACCAACGTTATTATGGAGCGGCGACGTCATTTAAGCAGGGAAGAAATGCTCAGAGCCGTGGGAATGATAGAAGCTGGTTCCCGGCAACGTACTGTGGCTTTAGCTCTGAATACAAGTCAGAGTGTTATCAGTCGACTTTGGACACGTTACCGAAGCACTGGTACCGTGGCTGAGCGCCATGGAGGACGGTATCGCTGCACCACACGGAGACAAGACCGATATATTCAAATCTTAACTCGAAGAGCTCCAACAATAACTGCCATGATGTTAGCCGTGAGGCTTCATCACTCTTCAGGGAACTTAATTAGCGACCAAACAGTCAGAAACCGCTTGCATGAAGTGAACCTTCATTCCCGAAGACCGCTACGGGTACCACCTATAGCAATGCACAATCGTAGGATTCGATATCAATGGGCTCTTGAACACAGAAATTGGGCAGAAGAACAATGGCGTTTCGTGTGCTTTTCTGATGAGTCTCGTTTTGGTATGAGACCGGATACAAGACGTATACGACACTGGAGAACCCCTGGACGCCAACAGCGATTAAAATCCTGCCAGGAAGTCCATCCTTATAGTGGTGGAACCATCATGGTATGGGCGGGTATTTGGATCGGCGGAAGAACTGAGTTGATTTGGATCAGAGGCAACCTCAACGCTCAAATTTATGCTGAGACGATTGTATCAGACGTCATCGTTCCTCTACAAGTGCAAATCGGTCCCTTATTTCAGTTAATGCATGATAATGCACGACCGCACACCGCAAGAGTTGTAAGACAGACTCTCGCCGCAGCTAACATCAATGTCCTGCCCTGGCCTGCTCAGTCGCCAGACTTGAACCCGATTGAGCATGCATGGGATATGCTACAGAGAAGAGCTCTGCCGAATATGGAGGGTATCCAGTCGCAAGAAGACCTTTTTTTGTTGTTGCAACGAACATGGGCGGCCATTCCACAGCGTGATTTGGATGAACTCATTTTGAGTATGCCAAACCGATGTTCTTGTGTTGTTAGTGTTCGCGGTAGAAACACGGATTATTAATTGTTTAAGTTACCCAATAAAATTTTAAAGAAAACTGTTATTTCAGTCTTTTTTTCGAACTTTTGTGTTAGTGGTTCAAATGTCAAAAATCCCTTTATTAGGAAAATGGCAAATTTCTTTATTAATGCAAAGGTGACTTGGTTTATCGTTACTGTGACAAACGAAAACACTTTATTTGATGAATCCTTAAAGAAAATTTTAATTAATATCAATCAGGAGAAAAGTTATTGCAAAAATATATGTTGATCCCTAGACACTTTTGATGTGTGTAGTATTCCATAATCATATTTTTAAAATATTTAATATATAAAATTTTATACTAGGAACTTCAAACGGTAACTCTTTATATGTACCAAAATAATATACAACAGAAAAAAACATAGTATGTATATAACATGCAATGCCTTCACTAGAAAGTATAACAAGATTGTAAGCAAATAACCATAATTAATATCACTTCTGTTATGTAATATAACAATTTAAATAGTATCTTAATTGGCCTCCATAAAATAATTTGTATTAATCCTGTAGTTTCTATGACATTTGTGAATTATTTTAACCCCACCGCAGCAGAGGGATGAGTTTACTAACGTTTCGCTTTTCTCTATCTCCACCACTGACATAAAATCGTTTTCGATGCGTTTGATAATTACAAATTAGTATGTTTGAGAAGTTTGTTAGCCAGGGTTATTATAATCATCAACCACGTCAAGGCAAAAATCTTTCCCTTTCTCTATGCTCTCCGCAAACTCATCTATTTATCTATGTCTCTTGGAAATATTTGCAAACGTTTTGAATATTTTTACTTGAAGTAAAGATTTTCTTTTCTTCTTAACCACTATCTTCATAGCCTGATAATGACCAGGAGCGATCAGTTGCTTCATTGTCTACGACTACTCATAATATCACATACAAATTTTAAAATATCTCATGCATCCAATTATTACTTAAAATGCAGTTATAATGCAGTTTGCTGGCTTGCTTTTCCATTTTTAAGTAACAAGGCTTGTGATCTCTCTGTAAAAATGGGGAAATATTTAAAAAAAAACTATGCTATTATTATATCTATGCTCAATGATGAGTAACAAAACAGGAGATAGTAGCCAGCCTCTCCCTCTCGGTATTCTGCAGGATGCATTTCGGAGTGTGCTAAGGAATTAAATGACTAGATTCAACCATGCCCTACCATCATCGGACAACGAGACCAGGCCCGGATCTTTGGTAAGCCGGGGCACCAGCCGGGCGGCAGTTTCATGGGGCGCCAGAATCGTAATTTTGGTGAAAATCTATTTAGCCATTAAAACTATAGCACCTAAATCAATTCATGATGTATTATGACATATAATGCATTTCTCATGTGCTTTTATGTTTTGCAAGCGTCAGATGTTTTAACTACAGATATTGAAACTCACCCACGTCTGTAGAGTTCGGATGAATATTGACGCCATTACTATTTGTCTCCTGGCGGTCCCCACTTTCGCAGAAACGAGTAATAAACAATAAGGTAGCACCAACTAATGGAGAAATTCCAGCAAGAATAAATGGCAATGTATACGACTGGTAGATACTATAGAGATAGCCAGCTATTGGCGGCCCTACAGATAAAGGAGTAGCAGCCAGGCCTAGCATACAGCCTATGGCTTGTGCTGCATATGGACCACCACACAACTGTATTGCTATAGGTCCGATTAATGCAATAAATGCACCGTCAAATATTCCCATTCCCAAAGATACTACTATTACTAAAGGAAAGGATCTTATGAATGGCAAAAAGATAGTCAAAGTACCAATAACGTAAAATGAAATTTGTTGCAATAGAATTTTGTTAATTCCGGGTTTATCGCCAAGGTAACCAAAAATTAATCTCCCCACACCAGAAGTAATACCAATGCATTGTAGAGGCAAATTCGAGTTAACATCCACGAAATTACCCTCAATGAACTTTTTAATATGAACATATGGAACAAAATAACCAAACGAAGCAACCGGCATGGACAATGCCCAGAATTTGTATTTCCTATTTTTCCATATGTGTGTATTTATGATTTCCTTAAGAAAAGATTTGATAGTATTGTCTGATCGAGTGGGTTTTTTAATAATCATCGAAGGGATTGGTTTGAATAGTAGGCCACACAGCGCAATACCCGCAGTGAATAGGGCTAGTAATCTGAACAACCATTCTAGACTATAGTTAGCGATCATATATCCCATTAGAGGTGGCATAATGACTGTAAACACCGAATTGCCGACAGTGACAAAACCGTTAACAAGTCCTAAATGTTTTTTGAAGTAGTGGCCAAGGATAGCAAGAGATGGTATGTAAGCAAACGATGCACCCATCCCATACATAATACCGTATGTAAAATAGAGAGCATCTACTTTATGAACGAGAAATGATGATATGAGTAAACCAAAAGAGGCAATAGTGCCGCCAAGAACCGCAGTTAGTCGTAGCCCTAGTAAGCCGGCCAATACTCCAGACAACGGTGCTAAGAAAAACGTCGTTCCCATAGTCAGCGCGCCCACCAGAGCTGAAAATTGAATGCAAACATATGAGGTTTCTTACTTTTATTCAAGCAACACAATAATGAAATATGTGTAAACGGTTAGGTACTGATAGTTAACAAGATATAAAAAGATGGGCTTGGGTTGATATCTGTAGCGAGCCAAATTTATAGAATTGACTATCGGAAATATTTTGATCGGATTCCAAAACAAAACAGTTGTGGGCATGAACATAATTATTTATCTTGTGTCCATGAAATAAAAAATAAAATAAAAAAGCTTTTATTTCTGCTACTATTTACATAAAATTTGAATTACACTCGCTTCTCACTCACGCTTTCTGCATCCAGTTCACATTTCTGTTTAAATAGGTCTATCCACCTTCTTCTTTGTCTCCCTTGCTTCCTTTTCCTTCCAATGGAACCCATTCTGTTACCTTTTTTGTCCACTTATTACTATCTAATCTGCAAATGGGTCCTGCCCAGTTCCATTTTATCAATCTTATTCTTTTTGTGACGTCCATGAATCCCGTCCTCTCCCTGACCTTCGCATTGCTTACTTTATCTGAAAGTCTTACACCCAGCACATTCCTCTCCATTTTCCTTTGGCAGATAGCTAACTTTTCCTCATCTTCTTTTCTTAATGCCCATGTCTGGCAGCCATACGTCAGACATGGCAGTATTGCTATATCGTGTACTTTTTCTTGATATGCATGCTAATTTCTTTGTTTTTTAGAATCTCCTTAAGCGCCCAGTATTTATTCCAAGCTAGGGCAATTCTTCTATTCAATTCCTTTCCGGTACAATTTTCAAAAGACATTGATTGACCTAGATAAACATAATTCTTTACGTATTCGATTTCCTCATTATCTTTTGATATTTTCTTTATCTCTCCATTAGTTATTATTTTTATCTTTGATGTGTTTATTGTCAATCCGACTTTCTTACTCTCTGTTGTCAGCTGGTTGATCATAGTTTCTAAGTCAGATGCATATTCCGCTACTACCACAATGTCGTCCGCAAAACGAAGGTGACTCAGAAATTCGCCTTCAATATTCACTCCTTTGTTGTCACATTACAGTTTTCTAAATACGAATTCAAGTACTGCTAAAAAATTTTTTGGTGAGAGTGGGTCCCCTTGCCTTACCCCTCTTTGTATTGGGAATTCCGCACCCTCTCTTTCCAATCGTACTTTAGCCCGGCATTTAGAGTATACGGTTTGTATTAAATTGACATACAGACTGGGGATCCCTTGTTGTGTAAGTGCTAGCCAAATGGTTTGGTGATGTAGAGAATCAAAGGCTTTTTTGTAGTCAATAAAACACATGTATAATGTTCTACCATGCTCGTTAGCCTTCTCTTTTAGCTGTGTAACTACTTGTAAGTGGTCTGTCGTGAAGAAGCCCTTACGAAAACCTGCCTGTTCACGCGGCTGATTTTCTTCGAAGATATTTGTTAATCTATGCAGCACGATTTTAGAAAAGATCTTATAGAGATTCGTCATGAGGCTAATTGGTCTACAATTCCCAATATCACAGCGATCGCCTTTTTTATGTAGTAATATTATTGTAGAATCTGGCCATTGATCTGTTGTTGTACCGGATTGCATGATATTATTAAATAGTTGTTGGAGCGGTTTCAGTAATGAAACGCACAAGCATTTCAGCACTTCATCGTGATGTTGTCATTTCCCGGGGCTTTCTCGTTTTTAAGCGTTTTTATAGCATGCTCTACTTCAGATATTAAAATGCCTGGAGGTTCTAGATCAGCGTACATGTCAGTGTTTTGGCTACAATTTTCTAGTCTTTGCTCGCCATAACTGTTTATAAAAATCTGTTGCCAGATTTATTATGTCCGGACGTTTGAATATTACTTTCCCGTGTTTATTCTTTAAATTCGCTGTCCATTCCGACTTAGTATTGAGCTTTTTGTAAGCTTTCTTTAGCGCTCCACATTTGTTTACAAAATCTTCGAAGACTTTTTGTCTTTTTAATTTCCTTTCTTGATTGATGTTCTTTTTAATTTGTTTGCTTATTTCATCTTTAATTTCTACATATATATATGGTCATGATACTCATCCCAACTTACCTGTCCGGTAGTTGTGGTATAGTATACGGGTATGCGACCCCGGCTTCCCTAGCCATTACTGTCCCATCCCTTGCCCTCCTGGGCGGTAATAAAAACCCTAAAACCTGGCTGGTAGGAAAAGTAGGAACTTTTCCTATTTCCCACTCTAACTTCTTCCTTTTCACAACACCTATCCTTCCCTTTCCCTCCTTATTCGTGAGAACGCAATGGTCAATATATAGATTAACCAAAATGGCAGCGATGTAGTTCGCCACCCTTCACGTCTCGTTTCTCACGGAGGCGAAAAGCGGCCCTTGGGCTCTGCCTACCCCTACGGGAAAAAGACATGATTTTATGTATGTATGTATCTTTAATTTCTTTTGATCTTTTTTCTTTGTAAAATAATTTCCTTTTTTCCAACATATTTTTCGTTTCCTGATTTAAAGACCCTACTCCCTTTTTTCTTATCTCTCGGCAGTTGTTTTGTAAAATTGTTTAGTTGTCTCTCTAGATTATTATATTGCTTTTGTACTTCATTTGAACACTGTATTGCATTCATAAACTTCAACTCCCAATACTGCTGGTTTTTTTCTAACATCACTGGTATGTTTTCTCTATTGTAAGTTCTTGGGTTAAACTTTCTCTGTTGATATTTTATTGAAACTGGTATTTTGCAACGAATCATTCTGTGGTCAGTATTGAAATTCAGGTTCTTTACTATATATCAAAATTATGGTTTAGCGCTGGTTTATTTGTCAGTATATAGTCAATTTCGTTCAGTTGTTTTTCATCTGGTGATCGCCATGTCCATCTTTTATTTATTTTCCGTTTGTACATGCCATTTGCGATCATACAGTTATGTTGTAGTGCGAATTCAACCAGTATTTGTCCATGAGGACTCCTACGTCCATACGAGTATTTTCCAAAGATTATTTTTTCTCCACTTAGCATTTCTCCTGCTTTACAATTGAAGTCACCTAATATGATTACTTTTTTAGATTGAAGTGACTCCAGAGCTGATTCTATTTCCTCATAGTATGTTCTGAAGCTTAGTATATTGTTTTTTAGGGTTTTTTTTTACCATAAAGCCAACTCCATTTCTACCCGAATTTGAATACGTATGATACAGAATAAAATTTGGATGTTCTTCAATTGTCTGTTTTTCTCCGAGTTTCCCAATAGGCCTATAATATCCCATTTCAATGACTTTACAGCCAAACTTAATTCTGTGAACCTGCTATCAGATAAAAGTCTTCTTACGTTAATAGTGGCCACATATAGGTATTGGTTTTTCCTAGAAACTTTTCGACATCAATGTTTGGGGACGATTGTGATGAGTAATTCCATTAAGACGGACGCCGAAAACTTTCGATATTTTGCGGGTTATTCTTTTTTGATACTTGTGTCCATGTATGTACATAAAAATATAAATAATAATAATAAATATTAGGTCCTTACATATGAAATTGGCGTTTTGTACGGGAGGAATATAACGTAATTTTTTTTTGTTAAATATATTTAATTTTGCAAAGTATGCACCGTTGTTATCTATGAACTTTTGCCATCTCACAGGTAGTTCATTGATCCCTTTACTAAAAAAAACCATGGGGGCGACAATCAATAAACTCTTTGAAGGCGGTTTGGACTGCCGCATCGGAGTTAAATTTTTTCCTTGTAAGAAGTTGTCCAAATTCCGGAAAAAATGGTAATCTGTTCCAACAGATTACCATTTTTTCCGGAATTTGGACCACTTCTTACAAGGAAAAAATCCAGCAAGCCAGCAAGCTGTCTTGCTCCAGCAAGGTCCGGGGAGTACGGTGGATGTCGCAGACATTCCAATTGTAGCTCATCTAACTTATTGGTTGTTTGTAGTGCAGTGTGTGGTCTTGTGTTGTCGTGAAACAGCAGTGGCCTAGAGCGATTGACCAATCTCGGTTGTTTAGCAGCTAGTTCTTCCTTCATGGTTTGCAGTTGCTGACAATAGATATCTGCCGTAATCGTTTGGCCAGATTTTAGAAAGCTGTAGTGAACGACACCGGCGCTTGTCCACCAAACACTCATAAGTAACTTTTTCTGAGTCAATTATCGTTTAGGGCAGGATTTGGCTGGATCTCCAGGGTTCAGCCATTGCGACGAGCGCTTCCGATTATCGTATAGTATCCACTTTTCATCACAAGTGATGATTCGATTTAAAATCCCTTCATTATTGTGTCGGTTGAGCAAAGTAACATAGCAGTCGACGCGTGTTTGCAAGTTCGCTTCACTCAATTCATGAGGTAGTGTACCCATCGTTCAAGTTGTTTTACTTTCCTGATTTGCTTCAAGTGGCTTAATACAGTTTTATCACTTACCCCGAAGCCTGCAGCTATCTCTGAAGTGTTTTGTAATGGATCCGCTTCCACAATAATAATAACCCGCAGGGCAGCTAGTGGCGAGCTGTTGGTGCGTAGCGACACCACGGGCCCGAGTGCTCCAGAGTTGGTCAGGGCCCCCACCTCGGCGTGTCTTCGTCGTCCGAGTGGAAACCGAAGGGGGCCCGCAGGACTCTCAGCTCTGGCTTACCTTAATTGGCCGTCCAGAGAGGAGTTGTTAGAGCTATATGCTCCAGGGGTGGAAGTGTTAAAGGGCATAACGCCGCGAGTAACCACGGAGAAAGCGCAGCACACCTCTCGACACCCCTGAACTACTCACACCGGTGTTGCACTCCGTCGTCTTCTGACGGCTATATGGAGAGCCCATCTAGTGGGTGGCAAGTCACCGCTTGCCTAAATATAATTAGTACTTACACGAATTATGGCAAGTGACCCCGGCCTATTTGCAATAGCCTAGTATTCAGTCCACCAAATGCTCATTAATAAAATCTAGAAATCTTTCCACATACTTACAATAGTCCCTACACCTGTCAGAGTCAACTGCTGTTTATATCTTATTTTCAGCAGTTGATCCTGACAGGTGTGTTCCATACCTACCATTAACTTCTCTCAACAGGCCTCTACGTGTTGGATTCGTCCCCACGCAAGCCTTTTAAAAGTCCGGGTGTAAAAGCCCGTGTTATAAAAAATCAAAAATAATAATAATAATAAATTTATTATCAGACAAACAAATCCATATTAAGAATAAAGAAAATTAAAAACAGATCAACCAATAATTATATTACAACCGCAAAAATACAATAGCCTTTAATTCTTCATTTTTCCACTTTGGTCTCCGGCCGTCCGGGGGACGGGGTTGGTTCTGAAGGTCGAAATTTCCAGAACGAAAACGTTGAAACCAAAAACGTACCGTGCTTTCTTGTGCGACACCAGCGCCGTACACATCATTAATCCTTCGAGCTGTTTCTGCAGCACTGGTGCCACGGTAGAACTTGTACTCGTAAAAATACCGATATTTAATGTTTTCCATTGTGCGGTAATAAGCGACGCCAAGAAAAAAGTAATGAGGAAAGAACTACGAATTACTGTTTTCAAAACTCAAATGTACCAGCGAAATGAATTTATGAATTTGAATTTGGAATTCTTAACCAAAGAGGAGATACGATACGATTAGTACGTACGGAAGTTTCTGAAAATAAACTCTTTTAAAAAAAAAAATACCGAAAAATAAAATGAAATGTGTTAGCTTTATACCTGTTGTGTATATTTGGCACCAACTTCAATAATATTTCAATTATTTTATACTTTTCAGTGATAATGAAGTCAGTTCATTTTTTTTTAAAGAGTTTATTTTAAACTTTTTTGTGATATTTTCATACAATAATAAAGATTGAACCATCGAAGACGGTAAAATGATCTAGGTAGATTATGATCACATTATCGTTTACATACTTATATCCGGTCGTAATGAAATTTGCATGAAATCATCATAGTAGTTTACTCTCTCGAATAAAAAAAGAATCATCGAAATCGGTTCATATTTGTCAGAGTAATGTAATAGAGAACATCAGTTTTATAGTTTTTACCAGATAAATTCCTCCACATCGTTCATGGTCCTCCAGGAAGTTTTTATCCGGTTGTGATAATATTCATACAAATTCATCACAGTGGTTTCTATTCTCGAATAAAAAAATTATCATTGTAATTGGTAAATATTTGCCAGAGTTATGACCATTTTTGTCCTTATAAAGCGACATAAAGTCATCTTATAGGCATTCCTGCAGGTTTCCTGCGCAGTCACCAGTCTTATTTTTTTCAGGAACTACTTATTCGTAAGTGATTTTTTTTTTATGGGACCCAATTAATGGTTTGAAGAACGGATGGAAGAAAGATTTTTTCCAATCGGTTCATAATTGCCAGAGTTATGCGCGAACATACATACATAACGAATACGAATTGAGAACCTCCTCCTTTTTTGATGTCGGTTAAAAAAGAATGGCGCATTAGAAAAATCTGTAAAAACCCCTAAAAGAAGACATTTTTGTCACTTTTTAAGGAACAAAAATGGTTAACTAACTAATAACTCTTGCAAATGTTTACCAAGCTCTATGATTATTTTTTCGTTCGAAAGAAGGATGGATGAATCTGTATACTTTTTATCACAACCGGATAAAAAGCTCCTGGAGAACTATGAACGATGTGGAGGAATTTATCTGGTCATCATCATCATCAGCCGGAAGACGTCCACTGCTGAACATAGGCCTCCCCCTTAGAACGCCACAATGAACGACAATTGGCTATTTGCATCCACCGGTTACCTGCGACGCGCACAATGTCGTCTGTCCACCTAGTGGGATGCCTGCCTACGCTGCGTTTTCCGGTTCGTGGTCGCCACTCGAGAACCTTTCTTTATCTGGTAATAACCATAAAATTGATGTTCTCTATTACACTATCTCTGACACGGACTGACACCTGGTCTGATTAAGAATGAACTGATTTCGATGATTATTTCTTTATTCGAGAGAGTAAACTACTATAATGATCCCATGCAAATTTCATTATGACCGGATAAATTGTTAATGAAGAATGAATGAATGTTAAAAACTACGTAGACGATAATGTGATCATAACATACCTACACTCCAAACCAAATAAGCTTGAAGGCGATTACAACTTTATTATGCAGTCATAAAACACCCCCGCTGTATAGTTGACCGTTAACGCGGCAGCAAAAAAAGGTTGGTAATACAAAGTTGTTTTTGCTGACGCGCCTAGTTGACAATGTATGCGTTATGTAGTTATTGAGCCGCAAACGAACTTGTAATCGCCTCCAAGCTTATTTGGGATGGAGTATAGATAATTTTACCATCTGCGTTGGTTCAATCTTTATGTATGAAAATATAACTAAAAAGTATAAAATAAAATATTTTTAAAAAATTTAACCGACTTCATCTATACTTATAATAAAACAGGTCCAATTCTGTACATTGAAGATATTTTGAAAATTATATTTGGAGGGCATTCTATAACCGATACTGAGGCCGAAAATGTATTTTTTTTAATTTTTGTCTGTCTGTCTGACTGTATCACGGCTGCGCATCACGCCGAAACTACTGAATGGATTCAAATGAAACTTGGCATGATTTGAGATCTTACTACGAGGTAGGACATAGGATACTTTTTATCCCGTAATCTAACACGGTTCTTTTGGGAGAGGGGATTAAAGTCAAAATGGGTACTTGGTTATACGCTTGGTCCGATTTTATCAATTTTTCTTCATAATTATAATAAATATTAGTAAGGGAACACTCATAGAGAGTTGTTATCAAGGTTTTGTAATCGATCGGGTTAAGCAACGTTAGGTAAGGTCATTAAATAGATGGGTGACCGTTTAACGCTAATTGGACTAAACTGGTCTGTGCTTCGGAGAGCAAGTAAAAAGTGGGTCCCAGTTTTTAACCGACTATAAAAAAGGAGGTTATGTATTCGATGCGAATGTCTGTTATTAAAAGTTTAGTTAACGTAAAAATAGCGCATGCGGAGCTGCGTGGGTCAGCTAGTTAAAACTAAAAAGCATAAAATAATTTTAAAATTATTGAAGTTGGTGTTAAATATACACAGTAGGTACGCTAACACCGAATAATATTTAAATTATGCTTTTTAGTTATATTGAAGCCAGTTTAGTTTTTTTTAATATTTTATTCAAAACATAAAACGATCTTGTTACTTGATACCGGATAACACAATACTTTTAATATCATTTAGTCCGGTCAATCTAGACATTCGAAGGTGCATACAATCACAACAAACTGAAAATCAGTAAAATTGTTCAAAACATAATTATCTTTTTTTTTTAAGTTCCAGTGTATGGAAAAAATTTTACTCGAGGTAAAAGGTAAAAAAAAAAAGAGTTTTTCGCGTTTTTCAGCAAAACGGTAAGTTTTATCATAAATGTACGCCAACAAAAATTCTAGATTATAAAATTATCTATAAAAAATGTATGAATCCTTTTTTTCTAGGAGCCACCGTTTCTGAGATATAACGATTCAAAAAGTTGTAAAAGTTGCTATCGAGTAAATTTTTTTCCATACACGGGAATGATGGGGAACTTAAAATTTTTATTTATAATTATGTTTTGAACAATTTTGTTGAGTTTGCTATAAAATATAAAACCTTTTTCTATAGATAATATTACGAACTCTATTGTCAAAATTTTCAATAAGATCACGATCATCAAGAACAACCTACTGAATTCTATGATGCAGAGGAAGAGACCATCATAGAAGAACCGAGGTACAGCTTGCGAGACCGCAGCACCTTCCGACGGCCACAGAGGTTTAATGATTTCGTCCATACCGTAGCAGTTGAAGACTGCCCAAGTACCTACAATGATGCTATGGATAGGGAAGATCGGGATAACTGGCTGGAAGCGATGAAAAGCGAGATAAAATCATTACAGGAGAACAATGTTTGGACATTATGCGATCTACCATCTAACCGAAAGGCTCTGCCATGTAAGTGGATATACCGGATAAAACGCAATCCTGATGGATCCCTTGAAAAATACAAGGCGCGCCTAGTAATCAAAGGATTTCGGCAAAGAAAAGGTATCGATTACAATGAAACATTTAGTCCAGTCGCAAGAATGGCCACGGTTAGAGCATTACTCAGTGTGTGTGCAAAAGAGAACATGCATCTGACTCAGTTTGACGTAGAAACTGCCTTCCTTAACGGAAAACTGGAAGAGAACATTTACATGAACAGCCACAAGGACTTGATGATGGAACAGCGAGAGTTTGGAAACTCAACCGCAGCCTGTACGGTCTCAAGCAAGCGCCACGGTGCTGGAATTCATGTGTAAATGATATTCTCCTTGATCTAAATTTTCAACAGTGTTCAGGACGACTACAATAGGAAGAAAGGACAAAATAGTGTTTGTGTTACAGAGTGTTGTGTTTTATAGTAATATATAGTTAAGTTTTATAACTCTGCGATAGTTAAGAGCCTAGATTTAATTTCCTAATAAATTATAATATAGTTTTGTGTATAAGCTCACTATCCCGAGGAGGGGTGAGCTGAATCAGTTATAGATAGCCTAGCCTAGGTCTCATAGTACTTGCTATTTGTAATTAGCGTAGGGTAATAGTATAATAGAAGTACCCACATGCCCTAGATGTGTGCTAAGCACATATATGAACGGCAAATAGCTATTTGCAGCTAGGTCCCAAATCTAGGAACCAACTCAGGACCTAGATCTGGGTCCGCCTTGGTGGGTCTAAGTGCCTAAACAGCACTGATGTACATATTTCCATAGTTATAGGCAGTTGTTCTATCGCATATCATGTTTTCTAGGGTTTTCGCTATGACCTAGGCCCCTAGGTGGTCTAGATCATAGATGTACAGATAGTACACATCGCAGGCTACCTATCGGTACTACTTGTGGGCATGTGGATGCTACGGGCAGGGCGCAGGCGAAGTGACAAGCGGCCAAAGCATGGTCGTCGCGCCCCTATTACAGTATTTATCGGCCTGTAGTTCCCTAACAGAAATAGATAGATAAACCCTATGTACACCGTTAGAAAGCTGCTTACACGCACTTTCTAACGGTATAGGTATCATGTATGTGTCTAGAATAGTCTAAGTAGAATAAGCGAAAATGTACAGTTTTTATAATAAAAATAAAACGTTAGTGGCTGCCTCGGTGGGGCTCTCGTTACGGTAAAGTTCCCTGCAAGGATAGTAAATGCGCATTCGGCGCCACTGTCGGTGAACAAGCAAGCGGTCGACGCGGGAACTAAAAGCAAGATATAAATAGAAGAAAAGAATATTCAGTACGAAGAGCGCCACCGTCGTAGCCACTATCAAGCTTGCTATCAAATTGGGAGTTCTTATTTCACGGACACCTTGTAACCAACCTACATTGTAACCAACAGCGTCAAGACTCTTCGGCGGGTTCATACCGTACCAGCGATAGCTACAGACACACAGGACGTCAGTGGCTCGTGCATTCGGGTCCGCCCGTCCTGCACATTCGCTGGTCCTATCGAGCCGGATTACCGAAGAATCGGCTGAAGAGTACCAACCAGCATTCGCTGGTCGCATCGAGCCGGATTACCGAAGAACCGGCTGAAGAGCTGAAGATTTGAACTGAAGAACTGAAAATTTGGACTGAAGACTTACAAGATGCCCATAACGCGTTCAAGAGGACGGGCTCCCGAGGCGTGGATGATTGAGGTGGGGGGGGCCCCCACCCCCAGAGAAGAACCGTCCGTTCGCCACGAGCTGCCGCCGCGTTCCTCGTCGACCGTCAGCACCGACCCGCCGCGGCCCGCGACCCCGCGGCGGTCCCCTCCGCCGGCCCCGAGGACTGTTCCAGAGAGACCAGAGCCGCCGAGCCAGAGGAAGGGGAAACATACAGGAAAACATTCAGATGCGACGCTGCGCCCCGCCGACGAAGCACACCGACCGGACGCAGCGACCGTAATCCGGGAAGAAGAAACCCGGACCGAAGAATCGAAGAGGCCGACCGGCCCACCGAAGTCCCACAGGACTCATCGATCCCAGAAGAGGATACTGAAAGCCCGTGAAGAAATACTGAAACTCAAGTTGGAATTAGCCGAGCTAGCGCTACAGAAGGCTGAAGAGGACTCATCGGAGGACGACTACGATGACGACGGTCACTCCAAGACAGAATTCGTACGTTCCTGGCTGGAAGAAGCACCGGAACCAGAGTCACAGCCACGCCCAGAAGAGGACGAGACCGCCGGGAGGGATGCCGACGCCGCCGACGCCGCGCAGCCCGTTCAGACACTGCCGCTCTGCCCGGAGGACATCGCGCCGGCTCAAGACAGAAGACTTCACGAGCATCGACCGGATCCCGACGCCGCACAGAAGACTGGGGTTCCGGATACAGAAGAACAGAAGCGTGCTGATCCAGTGAAGATCCCGAAGGAAGGCGACGCACTCCGTCCGTTCATCAGCGAACTAACGTCCGCTATCGCCGCGCTCGCCGACCGAAGCAAACCGTTCGAGACGTACGCAGTCACGCCGGTTGCCGCCGCATCGAAGGTCATCATGGACCTGCCAATCTTCAGTGGAGCACACACCGAGTGGTTATCGTTTCGCGCCATATATGACACCACTCGCAGCTACTTCAACGACGTTGAAAATACAGCAAGACTAAGAAGAAGTCTCAAGGGAAGAGCCTTGGAAACAGTTAGCTCGGAACTCATCGGGCACGCGAAGCCGGACGACATTATGAAGGAATTGGAACTACAGTTTGGCCGTCCGGACTCCATAGCTCAAGCGGAAACAGAAAAACTCCGAACTTTGCCGCGCTGCACAGAATCGCCGAAGGACATCTGCACCTTTGCAAGCAGGGTCAGAAGCAGCGTGGTCACACTTCGCGCGTTGAAGAAAGAATATTATCTCATCAACGCCGAGCTACTGCGGTGTCTCACCGAGAAGCTACCGAACTCTCTGCGCGTCCAGTGGTACAAGATGTTCACCGAGAAGTATAATTCAGTTCCGGACTTAGCAAGATACAGCGACTTCGTCACCGAGCAAGCCCGCTACTGCAGCGCCTTCGCACCGCCGGAGCTGATCACCGAACCACGGGCCAGTCTACGGACGACGCCGACGCACAGAGCGCACACCGCAACAGAGAAGCAGACGCCGCGGTGCAGGGTCTGCAACAAGGAGGGGCACGCCATTACAGATTGTGCCAAGTTCAAGGAAGCCGATTCAGATGGAAGGTGGGATCTCGCGAAGAAGCACAGCCTATGCTTTCGCTGTCTGAAGCCAAGATACGCGAAGCATCACTGCAAGATCAGAAGGTGCGAGATCAAGGGATGCAAGAGGACGCACCACCGCCTTCTCCATCACGAAAAGGCGGCGTCGGTTGCGTCCACCGAAGACAGCGTGGAGGAAGCCAAGGAGACAGTCGCCAACGCATGGATGTCGCAGAAGCCTCAAGCCTATCTGAAGATAGTTCCGGTACGAGTCATCGGACCGGCGGGAGAGACCTCGACGTACGCCCTGCTGGACGACGGGTCTACGGTGTCTCTCATCGACGAAGAGATCGCCAAGCAAGTGGGAGCCGAAGGACGTCTGGACCCGCTCAAGATGGAAGCCATCGGGGACATTATCGTCGACACGCCAGAGTCTCGTCGCGTTGCGGTCTCGCTCACGGGGCCGCAAGGACAGCGCGTTAACCTACACGCGCGCACCGTACCAGGACTGCACCTGTCGCCGCAAACCGTGGACCGGAACGACGTCACGGGCTGCGAACACTTAGAAGATCTGCGCGAGAAGCTCGCCTACGAGGGAGCGGTGCCACGAATACTCATCGGGCAAGACAACTGGCACCTGCTTCTCGCCAGCAACGTGCGAAGAGGCCCGCGACATCAGCCGGTAGCTTCGCTCACTCCGCTGGGATGGGTGCTACACGGCGCGCACACCAGAGCATTGGGTCAGCGCGTCCACTTCGTGAACAGATTGACTGCCAGCGAAGACAGCGTAGAAGAGCAAATGAGGGAATTTTTCGCCATAGAATCTCTCATCGTCAACCCTCGTCGGCCGGCGAACGATCCCGAGAAGAGGGCCGAAGACACGCTCAATAAGCACACACACCAGTTGGAGGACGGACACGTACAGACTGCGCTGCTATGGAAGAAAGAAGACATAACGATGCCAGACAGTTACGGCACCGCTATGAAGAGGCTTGTCTCCACGGAGAAGAAATTGGATCGCAATCCCGACCTGAAGAATAGGTACGGCGAATACATGGATTCGCTCGTACAAAAGGGATACGCAGAGATAGCACCGAAGAACAGCGTACCCGGAAGAACCTGGTACCTGCCCCACTTCGACGTCCACAACCCGATGAAGCCTGAGAAGCTGCGGATCGTACACGACGCCGCCGCAAGATCAACAGGAATGTCTCTCAACGATTACCTGCTCACCGGACCGGACTTGCTGCAATCACTGCCAGGAGTGATGATGAGATTCCGCCGACACCCCGTCGCAGTCTCGGCGGACATAGCTGAAATGTTCATGCAAGTCAAAGTGAGACCAGAAGACAGAGACGCGCTCAGGTACCTGTGGAGAGGACACCGGCGGGAGGGAGCCCCGCAAGAATATAGGATGACGTCGATAATTTTCGGCGCAGCAAGCTCACCGTGCACCGCCATCTTCGCCAAGAACTGGAATGCACAGAAACATGCCAGCAAGCATCCGGAGGCGGTTGAAGCAATCGTCCATAATCACTACATGGACGACTATCTCGACAGTTTTCGTACAGAAGAGGACGCTGTGCGAATAGCGAAAACAGTACGTGATATACATCGAGAAGCACACTTCGAGTTACGAAAATGGGTCTCCAATTCAGAAGACGTCAAGAAGACGCTGGAACCAGAACGGGACGCAGTCAACACAGTCAGTATAGGCTGCAAATCAACAGAAGAGAAAATTTTGGGACTGATCTGGAAGCCGGAAAAGGATGAACTGAGCTTCAATCTAAAGCTAGCACGTCTACCAGAAGACATACTGCACAGAGTCGCGCCGACCAAGAGAGAAGCCCTCAAGATCGTGATGTCGCTATACGATCCCCTCGGCCTCGCCTCACCGGTCACAATACGGGCCAAACAAATACTGCAAGAAGCCTGGAGAAGAGGAATCGGATGGGATCAACAGTTAGACGAAGACCTGGCGCATCAATGGAAGGAATGGGTCGAGCACCTCAAGAATCTCAAGACCGTCAGTCTGCCGAGAAGCTATCCCGGATACACAGACGCAGAATCTCTCCAAGTACACGTATTCACCGATGCCAGTGAAGCCGCCTACGCTGCAGCCGTCTACTGGAGGACGACTTCGCTCGACGGAACACCGCAAATCAGCCTGGTCATCGCCAAGGCGAGGGTGGCGCCGCTCAAGACCACGTCAATCCCACGTCTTGAGTTGCAAGCCGCCGTAATGGGAAGTAGACTGGCTGCTGCCGTCGTGCAAGAACACCGGGCGAAACCAGAGTCGGTAACATACTGGACCGACAGCAAGACCGTTCTCACGTGGCTTCGAAGCGGCGCGCGGTCGTACAAACCGTTCGTCGCTCATCGCGTGGCCGCCATAGAAGAGCACAGCAGGGTGACGGACTGGCGCTGGGTGCCGTCCAAAATGAACGTCGCCGACGTCGCTACCCGCGACGTGCCGCCGAACTTCAACGCCGGACACGAATGGTACCGGGGCCCGACGTTTTTGTATGAAGATCCGTCACAATGGCCGAACGAGAGACCAAGCATCAACGAACCAACGGGAGAAGAGAAGACTCTGACAGTAACAGAAGCTCGCAGCGCACCGAAACACAGAGAAGTCGTTCCCGATCCGCACAGATTTTCGAAGTGGGAACGATTACTGCGGGCCACGGCAAGAGCGCTTCAATTTATAGCACTGTGTCGAAAAACCACAGCGAAAACGTGTTACAAAAGGACCAGAAAGAATCCGGAACAAGATCCCGACTGGAGACGACAGAAGAGGACTCAGAAGACCTGCAGACCTCCACAAAAGACAGTCACCACTCGAAGATTCGTCACGTTACCGGCCGAATTCCTAAGGGAAGCCGAAGTACTACTGATCCGCGTAGTACAAGAAGAGTCCTTCGGACGGGAAATCAATGACCTCCGGAAGGGCAACAGTATCGCCATCGACAGTCGCCTGAGATCGCTGCCGATAGAACTCCGCAACGACGGCATCATCACGCTCAGAAGTCGCATCGCCGCTGCTGAAGATGTAACAGAAGAGACGAAAAGACCGCCCGTGCTAGACGGCGATCACTACATCACGCAGCTCTACATCGACTGGACGCACCGCGATCTACACCACAGTGGAACAGAAATGATCGTAAACGAGGCGCGCCAGCACTATTGGATAGTGCGACTTCGGCCCGTCACGAAAAGCATCGTGAACCGTTGCTTGAGATGTCGCATACGACGAGCACAACCTCCAGTACCGTCCACCGGCGACCACCCGAAGACACGACTGGCGCATCACCAGAGACCGTTCACATTCACCGGTCTGGACTACTTCGGACCGTTCTCCGTCACCGTCGGTCGTCAACACCAGAAGAGATACGTGGCCCTCTTCACCTGCCTCACCACACGGGCCGTACACCTCGAAGTCGCGGCCAGCCTCAGCGCGGACTCCGCCGTGCTCGCGCTGCGAAGGTTCGCGGCGCGCCGCGGGTGCCCCGCGGAGATCTATTCCGACAATGGCACCAACATGCACGGCGCGGACAGGGAGCTGCGCGACGCACTCGCCGAGGAAGCCGGCCGTCGTGGGATGGCGTGGCGCTTCATAACGCCCTCAGCGCCCTTCATGGGAGGCGCCTGGGAGCGTCTCGTTCGCTGTGTCAAGACCACACTGAGCACAGTACTACAGGAGAAGCACCCGCAAGAAGAGGTTCTGGCCACGCTGCTCTGCGAGGCCGAATACACAGTCAACAGCAGACCACTGACGCACGTATCAGTGGACACCGGGGACGACGAAGCCATCACGCCCAATCACCTGCTGCTCGGGGGGTCGGCGCGGCTGCCGACACCCGGGACGTTCGACGAGAGCGACCTAGACAGCAAGAAGCAATGGCGACGCTCGCAAGCGCTCGCCGACATGTTCTGGCGACGCTGGGTGCGCGAGTACCTGCCCGAGCTACAGTACCGGCGGGAGCCCCACGGGAGGGGTCCCAGTCTCCAGGTGGGCGATCCCGTCCTGATCGCCGACGGACAGCTGCCGCGCAACACTTGGCCGCGCGGGAGGGTCGAGGCAATCTACCCCGGAGCCGACGGAGAAGTCCGCACTGTGGAGGTGCGCACTGCGGGGGGCATCTTAAAACGCCCCACGAAGAAGATCGTGCCACTACCGAAATAGAAGCGTCGAGAGCGCCGGAAGCGTCGCCCTTCACCGGAAGAGGATGCAGCATCGCTCCCCCGTCGCGCTGCAGCACGGCGGGAGAGATGTTCAGGACGACTACAATAGGAAGAAAGGACAAAATAGTGTTTGTGTTACAGAGTGTTGTGTTTTATAGTAATATATAGTTAAGTTTTATAACTCTGCGATAGTTAAGAGCCTAGATTTAATTTCCTAATAAATTATAATATAGTTTTGTGTATAAGCTCACTATCCCGAGGAGGGGTGAGCTGAATCAGTTATAGATAGCCTAGCCTAGGTCTCATAGTACTTGCTATTTGTAATTAGCGTAGGGTAATAGTATAATAGAAGTACCCACATGCCCTAGATGTGTGCTAAGCACATATATGAACGGCAAATAGCTATTTGCAGCTAGGTCCCAAATCTAGGAACCAACTCAGGACCTAGATCTGGGTCCGCCTTGGTGGGTCTAAGTGCCTAAACAGCACTGATGTACATATTTCCATAGTTATAGGCAGTTGTTCTATCGCATATCATGTTTTCTAGGGTTTTCGCTATGACCTAGGCCCCTAGGTGGTCTAGATCATAGATGTACAGATAGTACACATCGCAGGCTACCTATCGGTACTACTTGTGGGCATGTGGATGCTACGGGCAGGGCGCAGGCGAAGTGACAAGCGGCCAAAGCATGGTCGTCGCGCCCCTATTACAGTATTTATCGGCCTGTAGTTCCCTAACAGAAATAGATAGATAAACCCTATGTACACCGTTAGAAAGCTGCTTACACGCACTTTCTAACGGTATAGGTATCATGTATGTGTCTAGAATAGTCTAAGTAGAATAAGCGAAAATGTACAGTTTTTATAATAAAAATAAAACGTTAGTGGCTGCCTCGGTGGGGCTCTCGTTACGGTAAAGTTCCCTGCAAGGATAGTAAATGCGCATTCGGCGCCACTGTCGGTGAACAAGCAAGCGGTCGACGCGGGAACTAAAAGCAAGATATAAATAGAAGAAAAGAATATTCAGTACGAAGAGCGCCACCGTCGTAGCCACTATCAAGCTTGCTATCAAATTGGGAGTTCTTATTTCACGGACACCTTGTAACCAACCTACATTGTAACCAACAGCGTCAACACTCTTCGGCGGGTTCATACCGTACCAGCGATAGCTACAGACACACAGGACGTCAGTGGCTCGTGCATTCGGGTCCGCCCGTCCTGCACAAACAGTGTGAGGCTGACAGTTGCCTCTATTCAAAACGAGTTGGAGCAGAAAAGATCCTGGTAGTACAATACGTCGATGACGGACTGGTAGCAGCTTCGAGCGAGAAGCTAGCCAACCGTTTCCTGGATGACCTTCGGTCAAGACTGAAGATTACCACAAAACCGGCATCTTACTACCTAGGTCTAGAAATCAAGCGAGAGGAGAATGCAATTTCGATCAGTCAAGAATCATACACGACTAAACTTCTAGAAAGGTTTAATATGGCTGAATGCAATCCTGTTTCAACTCCAATCGAAAAATTAGAAGTCAAGGATGAGGAAGATGTTGAATCAGGGAAAGCTGCCAACTACCCATATAGAGAGGCAGTAGGCGCCCTGATGTACTTGATGACTGGAACCCGGCCTGACATTGCATATGCAGTAGGGGTAGTGTCAAGGAAATTAGAAAACCCGTCTACAGCAGATTGACTTAGAGTGAAAATAATACTCAGATATCTCAAAGGTACTAAGAACCTGGGAATAAAATATCATATCGGAAATAATGAATGTATAGAAGGATATAGTGATGCAGATCATGCTGGAGATCCTAACACAGGCAGATCTACTTCAGGCGTCGCATGCCTTTATGCAGGTGGAATAGTTTCCTGGCTAAGTCAGAGACAAGGCACAGTTGCACTTTCAACAACAGAGGCTGAAATAGTTGCTGCAAGCGAGGCCGCTAAGGAACTGATTTGGCTCCAAAGGATATTTAGTTTTCTGTCGCAACCAGAGGGAATATCGACCTTAAAAATCGATAATGATGCTGCGATAAGGTTGGCCAATAACCCTGAATTTCACAAACGCACCAAGCATATCCGTATTCGACACTTCTTTGTGCGAGAGATGGTTCATGAGAATAAGCTGAGAGTCATCAAGACGAGTTCGGCGAATCAACTTGCAGACATTTTAACTAAGCCAGTCCCAAGGCCAAGACTTGTGGAAATGTGTGCCAAGCTTGGTCAAACCATAATAAAATTAGACAAGGGAAAGTGTTGAGTTTGCAATAAAATATGAAACCTTTTTCTATAGATAATATTGCGAACTCTATTGTCAAAAATTTAAATAAGAAAAACTGTCAGTGTTGATAAAACAATTGATATGTAAAATTCAATAGAAAATAAATTAAATATTCTTATATTACAAAGTGTTATTCATCCCGTTAATTGAAGTTTTCCTCCACTGTGTACATAAAACTCTGCACTTCAAGAAATTTTACTGATTTTCAGCTTGTTGTGATATGATTTATTAGCCTGTATGCAACCCGCCTGAGCTTCTATACCTAATGTCACTAGGTCTAGGCGTGAAAATATCTACATAACTGCAATCAGGGGCGTAGCTACCGCCGTATCAGCCGTATCACCGATACGGGACCCCCGGGCTACAGGGGCCCCGAACGTGTGTAAGCAAAAATTCGTAAAACGTTATCCATAATCTCACTTAAGCACTTTGGCTGTACTTCCTGGGAAAAAATCATATCTATTTGTAAAAGTAAATAAGTGATAAGTTTGTTTCGTAATCTATACTACTATTATATTGATAGAAGATAAGATATTAGATTGATAGAATGGAGGAAGGTATTTTTGCTTTAGATTAAAAATACCTTCCTAATCTAAACATAAAAGAAAAAATCTTTTTCTACGCGTGCGAAGCCGGGGCGGGCCGCTATTATTGTATACCATATAAAAGGCAAGTTCTGACAGGCAACGCATAGCCTATACCATGAAGCTATAGGTCAAAATGGAGACAACCCTCCCAGACAGACATCTTTTTAACTTCGTCGCATAATACGACTTACTTGGCTTTATGCTTTTAAACGGATCTAGTTTAAACGGATTAAACATGTCTCGTTGCATAATCAGTCTGATTATGGGTCCAAATATGGAGCAGTCCAAATACGGAAAAACTGTGAACAAGATTGTGGTTGATTGGGAAACAGATGATAAATAAATAAGGACCTCCTTCTGGTCGATACGACCACAGTGGGCAATATTTTGAAAGATTAGCAGTCTACGCGAAATATATTATAGTTCACAAGTGCTTGCGTACAATTATAGACACAACTGCACTCTCTCTCTCTTCCGTTTACCTCTCAAAATACGATAAGACAAAAAACCGATCTGACGCATGGAGCATCTTACTTTACAGACATTCAAGTGATAAATAAATAATAAGCTAATGGTTGTGAAAATAAAAGCATATGAAGTTATGATAAAAATGAAAAGAAATATTGTATTATCATTTAATCAGTACGTTTAACGATTTCCGATTAATCACAAGATATTGAATAGCAATTTGCATAATATGCAAACAACTAAAACACCTTTTAACCCACACATTAGACGACAGAAAAAAGCATTTGCGGTAAATTTAGGTTTCCATTGGACCAACTGCAGATCATTGCAGCTTCATAAAATTTATTTTCGAATGGGACAATGGATAGTCATACATTCCTTCGCTCAATATCCTTAGGAAATCTACAAGAAAACAAAAAAATGTATTAATATTGACCAGGGGTAAATAAAACAGTATGTATATTTATGGAATGATACTGATACTACTCGACGTGACAGGACTAGGACTAGACAATAATAAATATGATTTTAATAATATGTATGTATCTAATAAGTTACAAAACTACACACACTTGTAAAATTAATGAACATACAATATTTTTTCAATATCAATCCTTTATACTAAATACATCGTTTATACAGAGAGGTGATGAGGGCATAGGTTTAAATGAAAACACGGCTTCTACTAATCCTTAAAAATAAATATAAATGATAAAATAATTGGTAATACCAAAAATCTAAAAGTGTTTTTTTTCAAACAAAGTTAATAGTAAAATAATCGTAGAATCGTGTAACACCATGTATAATGATTACTTAATGACCTGGTATGACTTGATAAGAATGTCAACGTCACAGGATTTCATTCACACACACACATGTACCTACAAAGCTAGGCGGTGGCCCTTGGAGGAAGGATTAAAGACATGCGAACTGGCGCGGCGGGGCGGCAGCCCAGGCGCGCGCGTATTTCTATTGCGACACGCACGCTCGGTCATACATAGGCACCAAACACATCGTGAACAATTCAATTGCTTGCTATACATAATCACTCAATACTCTGATTTTCGAGACACATACGATATCTTCTGATCATGTTGATCTTACTTTTCGTAATAATAAGTCGCCCTGGTTAGCTAGAATTTTTAAATTGTTCAAAACAAGCATTATTATTTCATTCAAATCAGTATTTACATTTACATCAGTTTGACATTAGTAGGTAACGTAAACCTCGTTGTTTCTCGTATTGGTCTAGTTTTGTTTGTGGCTCATCCGAAAAAGAATCTAATGGGTTTCTAGCTAAACTTATGTACGTAGTAAATAGATTCTCTTTGGTAGTAACTACTAAGTATGCCGTGCCATTGCCAATAGCGGCGTTCAAACCGGGTGCACGGGCGACAGCCTGCTCGCGAGTCAGCATCAGTAGTTTGCCCGGAAACCCCGAGGCGTGGCTCACAACCAGGCCGGACATTGAACATCCGAAATGGATAGTTGCGTAATATCTGTTGCAGCTGCATTCATTGTGGCTAATTGTTTAAAAAACACAAAAGAAAACTGTTGCGTTTTAAAAAAGACGTTTAATATGATATTGTAACACGAATCGACTGCTCATGTGTTCATGTTGATAAAACTTGAACAATTAATGGAATTTTCCGTAAAAGCTGGCTCGCGAACCAAAAACTAGCGTCCACACCTGACGAACAGCGCACAACGAGGCACCTTCGAGCGCGTCCTGTTTAACGACAATTGATGGCTCGACGAGGCAACGTGCTCCCGAAAAACCCAGAGCTACAGCCACACCGAGCACACATTTGGCTCGTAAGATAGCCACGCGAGCCCGTGCGCCCGGTGGGGACGCGGCTTTGGGTAACCCTAAATCCATGGAGCCTAGCAAGAAGAGTCTAGAGACACTAGCTAAGTACGTAGTAACTAGATCCTCTTTGGCAGTAACTCTTTAATAACCTTGTATACAATGTTAAAAAAACGGAGATGTTGATATTTAGGTCTGGAAAAGGACCGGAGAATATTCCCCGCGTTTACCTCTATGAACAGCCTATTAATATTGTTGATAGTTTCAAGTACCTTGGCCACGTCGTGACATCTAGCCTAAAAGATGACGAAGATATTGAACGACAGCGCAGAGCACTGTGCGTCGTTGGTAATATGATTGTTAGGAAATTTTACAAATCCTCCCCGGACGTAAAAGTTACCTTGTTTCATTCCTACTGTCAGAGCTTTTACACATGTCAACTTTGGACAAACTATACAAAAAGAGCACATGATACTATCCGAGTTGCATATAATAACATCTTTAGACAATTAATGGGCTTAGACCGCTATTGTAGTGCCACCAGTATGTTCATGGAGGCGCGCATTAATACCTTCACTGCGATTCAGAGAACCAGAATAGCTAAGTTTATGTCCAGAGTTGACATGTGTACGAACTCCATCATTAAAGGACTATCAGATAGGATATTCCTATCAGACATGTACAAACGATGGCTACTAATCGCAGCCTGATTGAGTAATTTAGGTAAGTACCTACTTCATTTATGTATAGGTACTTACACTATTATATAACTGTATTTTATATTATTAAGTAGTTGTATTTTTTATGTTTTTTTTTATGTTCTTTTTGAACTTTTATTTTTTATGGATCTTGTGTCTGACAAATAAAGATATTATTATTATTTATTTCGATAACATGAGTAAAAGAGAAAGAGTGAGTTTAGTATTAAGTGATGAATGAATGACGTTGAGTGACAACGTTTAGTAGTAGTAGTACTCTCCAGAGTTCCTCAATGACCTATTTACGCATTCACAGTATGTGTAAATATTATGAAATTGAAAAAAAAATATATATATACAGACGAATTGAGAACCTCCTCCTTTTTGAAGTCGGTTAAAAAGTTATCCTGTGCCTAAACTAGTGAATGTATCTGATAGATTTTTTGTGTACACTCCTAAAACATTACACCCTATTCGTGGTATCAATAAACCTATACCGTCGTCACCACTCTGTATACTGGATATAACATATGTTTGCAACCAAATACTACACATTTGATCACCATTTTTATTATTTTAATTCACTATAAATATACGTGAAATTATGGTACCTATTTAAATGTTGGATCGATTTAAATGACAGACAGTTTCATGCTGACAATAAGCGCCAGTGTTGCCACAAAATACGAACCCTTAAAATCGGTATTTAAAATTGCATTTGAGTACAATTGGCGAAAACACAATAGAACATTATTCTAATCGAACTCGCAGAAACATTTTGTATTAGACATGATTGTCATCGTATTTTATGTTTTCGGGTGGAAAACAATCTTTTGATGTTGAAGTAGAGCATTTGTATATTAGGGTATCCATTTCTTGGGTAATTTCAATTATTACATGGACCACACATCGGACCTCTTAGAAAGAGAGATCCGACTTCAATGAAAGGGATAGCGTTTGCCTCAAATCAACTATTTGCAGTGTAGACTCCATTTTTGACCTATAGCTTCATGGCCTACACCAAGTGACCCACCGTGGCTACACGGTTATAAACCACAGGCACTAACTTGATAAAGTGGCTATGATTCCAGGAAAAATATCGATATGTCGATATTTTATGTTTACTAGTCTTGTGTACTACAAGAACGGTGAACGGTTAGGAACCGTTGCGCAATGCTCACCGAATAGATTCGGTAATCTTAATCGTACATCGGACACTTGCTGTTTTAGTTCAGCTTGAACGATGAACAAGCAACCGTACGAAGTACTACGTACGAAAGAGTCCGGTCCTCATCTTGCGGATGTTGTGTGTTGCCAGGGCCAAAGTTCGGTGGGGGTGGTAGCGGGGCATCTGCCGGAGATTCTTAGCACCCCCTACTGGACCGTTACCCCACCTGCTACCAAGACGAGGAATAGAGGAGCCGCCGGGGACTAGGGGCCATTTGCAAGTCGTGTCTGTCATTGTGTGTTTAGTGTGTTAGTTTAGGGATTTGCCATAATCCCCACGCTTGGCAGGCGTCTTGGGGATCGCAGTATATATGAAGAAATGAATCTCAAACAAAAGACGCTGCTGCCCGTCTTCTTGATTTCCCTTAGTCGCCTCTTACGATACACCCAACGGAAAGAGGTGGGGGATGCAATTCTAACCCGGCACCCCACGGGTATTTTATACTACATATACAAAATTCCTGTGACCAGTAAAAAAACCCCGCCCCCACACCATGTGATGATAATGATGATCGTTGTGTGATGCTGTGATGATGATCTTCATCACCAAGATATGAACGAAGTTGATGATGTGTGATAATGATTTATCTTTTAATGTGTACTTATGTATACATGAAAAATACACGATATATTTATTTCAATTTGTAAATAAAATTCGTTTATTAATCGGTTGGTAAAAGTAAACAAGAAGACTAAGCTAGTGTAGAGGTTCAAAAAACGACGGATGCATCGTCAACGATTGACAATGACGTCCACAACTAAAAACATTCTGTTTACGATATAAACTAGTCGAATATTTTCTGTTTTTTTTTTTATCTATTTTTTTTTCGGGGCTTTTGCTCTGGTGGAGTACACCAGCCCCATTTAGACTGTTTTATAAAACAGTTTATCGTGGACGATATACGGTCTTGTTTTGTCGAATGAAAATGCGTCGACGATAGACTTGTGTAGTACATGAGAGAACTATTCCTTTTCATTTTTAGTACAACACTCTTTTAGTACTTCGTCTTTCAGTATGTATTCGACTATTCGTAGTATCTAGCTCTATAATAACTGGTCAGCTATTCCTATTCGTACATCATTCATTTGGATTCATTTAGTACTTCGTCTTCCGCTCGAGATTTATTCGTAGTCTCTGGTTCTGCACGAACTGGTCCGATCAGTTACTCGTTGACACACTCAGAACGGGACTGAATGAGCGGGAATGATATGTACTAAAAGTACTAAAATAATAAATTATTACATTTAAAAGATTATACTAGTACGTAGCGCTCCGTTCAATGTCCGAGCAAAAACAAGCCTAGAAGATATGCATACCTATATGAATGTTAAAGAACATGAGGATTAGGTTATTATTGAATATTAATTATGTAACGTTTGTGATTTTAATAGTTTTAATATTATTGTTGTATGACGCAGTATGTAAACAAATAAAGCTAACAAAAAAAAACAAGATAATTAAATGGCTGAAATGCGTGGGGTGGTGGCGTCTTCAATTCGAACAATGATGATGATATAGATGATGATGGTGATGATTATGATGATAGTTGTGTGATGAACGTGATGAAAATGTGAATGATGATGTTGAATGGTGATGAAGATATGAATGGTGATGATGGTGTGAAAGTTGTGAATGATGATGAATGGTGATTATGTGTTATAATGGTGATGAGGATGTGAATGATGATGATGATGAATAGTGAAAATGTGTGATGATGGTGATAAACATATGAATAGTGTTGATGATGATGAATGGCGATGATGGTGTTTGATGATGATGATGAACGGTGATGAATATGTGAATGGTGATGTAGATGTGAATAATGATGATGATGATGTGTGATAATGCTGATGAAGATGTGAAAAATGATGATTATGATGAATGGTGATGATGGTGTGCAGAAGTACACATGAAAAATTACACGAAAATATACTGACTACAATTTGTAATTAAAGTCATTGATCTATACGTACAATCTATACATACAAACGTAAACGAGAAGCCTACACTAGTTTCGTCGTTGACCAAACGACAACGACAACGATAGACAACGACGTCGACGATCAACGTCTACAGCTAAAAACATTCTGCTTACGATATAAACTGCTCGAAACTTTAGACTGTATTATAAACTAGTTTATCGTGGACGATAAACGGCCTCGTTTCGTCAACCGAAAATGCGTCGACGACCAATCCCTAGATGCGTGTTTACCGGACGCCGGAGTTCTAAACACACTGAAAGTTCAAATTAGTTTTTGTGTGTAGTACAAGAACCGTGAACAGTTAGGAACCATTCCGCAATGCTGATTAACCACCAACCGTTAATCGTACATCGGACACTCGCTCTATTAATTCAGCTTGAACGATGTGCAAGAAACCGCTCGATGTACTAAGTATGAAGAAGTATGGGTACACGACTATCAGATGCAAGTGGAAAACAGAACGATGAGAGGGGGAACCCCAGGGCTCTCCGGTGGGATCTGCACCAGGGGTACCTCAATGCCTTGCCTTTGAGCCCGACGCCGGGGGGCGCATTGTAGCCTGCCGCCGGTGGGCGCATTGTATCCCCCCGGGAACCAGTCACGGTGCTCACGGGGACGGGGGTCGCAACCCCGTCGCCTTCCTCAATGGATGTTCAAAGAGCCCACACCTCGAACGTCTAGCGACGTCCAGCGTCATATTCAGCTTTCATCTTTTACCTTACTGGACACAGACCCAATGGAAATACATGATGTGATTAATTCGTTGAAATCTAGCAGTGCTCCAGGGACAATATACCTTCTAGTTTTTTAAAACTTGCCATAAACGAAGTTACTCCAATTATATGTCATCTGGTCAATCTATGCTTCAAACTGGGCGTATTTCCTGCAATGCTTAAGCAAGCTCTTATTACTCCGGTATACAAGAATGGTGACAAAAACGATGTTAACAACTATCGTCCTATTTCAGTACTATCTTCTATATCTAAGATAGTAGAAAAAGTAATGAACAAAAGATTAATCAATTATTTGAGTAAATATAACATTTTATCTGATTCGCAATTCGGTTTTAGGCAAAACAAGTCGACAGAGGATGCCGTCATAGCTTTAAGCTCACTAATAGCTTTAAGCTAACACATTTAGATAAAGGATACAAGAGTCTTGCTGTATTTCTAGATTTAAAAAAGGCATTTGACACCTTTTCTGTCCCCATTCTGGTGCAAAAGCTTGAGAACATAGGCATCAGGGGTACCCCTACTGCTTTTCAAAGACTATTTGAGTGGTCGGAAACAGAAAGTAAAAGTTGGACAATATGTCAGTGATGACACACATATATCTTACGGAGTGCCACAAGGCAGTGTGTTGGGCCCGACGCTGTTTTTGATTTATATCAACGGGCTGTGTAATTTACAAATTAAAGGTGCTAATATATTTTGCTATGCCGATGACACAGTCTTGGTTCTTAATGGTTCTTCATGGAATACTGAACGATCATAACGATACTGAACTGGCACTTATGCAGGTGGCTCATTGGTTAAGGATGAACCTTCTTTCGCTCAATAGTGAGAAGACTAACTATATATGTTTTTCGAAAAATATTCGTACCCAGCCTGCTACTAACTTTAGTATTCAATTACATACTTGTCATTATTCACCTGAAATAAATTGCAATTGCTCTACAATTAATAAAGTAGCTTCGACTAAATACCTAGGTGTAATGATTATCATGGCACAGTCATATAGATTTAGTTTCTACCAGAATAAGAAAGTTAATTTGGATTTTTAAAACATTAAGATATGTAGCCTCTGAATCACTTTTGAATAGAATATATTTAGCATTAGCTCAGTCTGTGTTAGGTTACTGTGTCTCTGTCTGGGGTGGGGCATCCAAAATAAATTTTTTGGAAGTGGAACGAGCTCAAAGGGCGCTCTTAAAAGTGATGTATTTTAAGCCGTACATGTACCCCACAAATGAGCTTTACATGGAAAGTAATTTATTGACCGTCAGAAAATTGTATATTTTATTTGTAGTACTGAAAAGGCATAAATCTGTAGTCTTTGATCCCAGTATTTTAACTAAAAGGAGGAAAGATATCGTTTTCACTATAGACAATGTCAAAACTGTTTTTGCTCAACGACAGTATATTAAACAATCGGCCCTCTTATATAATAAAGTTAATAAAATCTTAAACATCTATCCTATGGATACTCGTACTTGTAAATTAAGGATAACTAATTGGTTAAAATCTTTAACATATGAAGATACAGAAACATTATTACAATCATCTTCGTAATTTATATTGTAGTAAGTACCTCTAATAAAAATTAAAAATCATGAATTTGAATCATTCGTATGAGACGTTTTTGGATTATATTTATACTTATACATAGTTAAATATCAACACTCTCTCTCTCACACAACTACACACACAGTCACACACGCACACACACACCTACACACAAACACACACACATAGGCAAACATACATTCAGATACAAAATACAAAAAAAAAACTTACCTTTTCTTTATTTTTTGTCTGTTAATGTTAATATTTACAATAACACACAATTTACTGCTAGGTTTATTGAAATGTATAAATACATATGGCTATGGGAGAGCGGAATCGTCTGGCACAGGTGTTACACTTAAAAGGCGATTCCAACCTTGTTTTGAAGTTTGTAATCTTTCTGGTTAATGAATAAAGATTTATTTATTATTTATTATTTTGCTCGGACATTGAACGGAGCGCTACGTACTAGTATAATCTTTCAAATGTAAAAATTTATTATTTTAGTACTTTTAGTACATATAATTCCCGCTCATTCAGTCCCGTTCTATGTGTCAACGAGTAACTGATCGGACCAGTTCGTGCAGAACCAGAGACGAATAAATCTCGAGCGGAAGACGAAGTACTAAATTAATCCAAATGAATGATGCACTAAAAACGAATAGGAATAGCTTACCAGTTATTATCTGTAATAACTGGTCAGCTATTCCTATTCGTTCATAGAGCCAGAGACTACGAATACATACCGAAAGACGAAGTACTAAAAGAGTGTTGTACTAAAAATGAAAAGGAATAGTTCTCTCATGTACTACACAAGTCTATCGTCGACGATAAACTAGTAATATCGTCCACGATAATCTAGTTTATAAAACAGTCTAAAGTTTCGACTAGTTTATATCGTAAACAGAATGTTTTTAGCTGTCGACGTCGTTGTCAATCGTTGACGATGCATCCGTCGTTTTTTCAACCTCAAAACTAGTTTAGTCTTTTTGTTTACTTTTACCAACCGATTAATAAACGAATTTTATTTACAAATTGAAATAAATACATCGTGTATTTTTCATGTATACATAAGTACACATGAAAAGATAAATCATCATCACACATCATCAACTTCGTTCATATCTTGGTGATGAAGATCATCATCACACAACGATCATCATTATCATCACATGGTTTGGGGCTGGTCACAGGAATTTTGCATATGTAGTTTAAAATACCCGTGGGGTGCCGGGTTAGAATTGCATCCCCCCATCTCTTCCCGTTGGGTGTATCGTAAGAGGCGACTAAGGGAAATCAAGAAGACGGGCAGCAGCGTCTTTTGTTTGAGATTCATCTCTTCATATATACTGCGATCCCCAAGACACCTGCCCCTGCGTGGGGATTATGGTAACTCCCCCCTAAACACACAATGACAGACACGACTTGCAAATGGGCCCCAGTCCCCGGCGGCTCCTCTATTCTTCGCCTTGATAGCAGGCGGGGTAACGGTCGAGCAGGGGGTGCTAAGAATCTCCGGCAGATGCCCCGCTACCACCCCTACCGAACTTTGGCCCTGGCAACACACAACATCCGCAAGATGAGGACCGGACTCTTTCGTACGTAGTACTTCGTACGGTTGCTTGTTCATCGTTCAAGCTGAACTAAAAGAACAAGTGTCCGATGTACGATTATGATTAGGGAATCGAATCTATTCGGTGAGCACTGCGCAACGGTTCCTAACCGTTCACCGTTCTTGTAGTACACAAGACTACTAAACATAAAATATCGACATATCGATATTTTTCCTGGAATCATAGCCACTTTATCAAGTTAGTGCCTGTGGTTTATAACCGTGTAGCCAGCGTGTGACTTGAAATATGGGAGGTATATAATATTCATCACAATAGGTAGGGGCACACTGACGGAACTCTTCGGAATTCGAATCGTAAGGGTTATGGACCCCCTTATGAAAAGAGAATTATATTATTTTATAGTACTAGATCTAGAAATTTTAGAAAAGACCTAAAATTTTTTTTTCCAAAGTAATGTTTTATTTATTACTAGCTGACCCACGTAGCTCCGCCCGCGCTGTGTTTACGTTAACTAAACTTTCAATAATATACATTCGCATAGAATACAAAACCTCCTTTGTTAAAGTCGGTTATAAACTTGGACCCACTTTGTACTTGCCCTCCGAAGCACGGAGACGTTTAGTTCAAATGGCATTCAAACGGTCACATCATCATCTATTTAATGACCTTACCTAACGTTGCTTAACCTGATCCGATTTCCAAACATTGTTAACAACTGTCTATGAGTGTTTCCTGACAAATATATGGGAAAATATATGTATAATAATATCTGACACAAAATACGAGTAGAAAGGTAATGGGAAATAACGTTTCTTTTTCTTCTTAACCGACTTCAAAAAAGCAGGAGGTTCTCAATTCGTCTGTATATATATATTTTTTTCTATGTATGTTCGCGCATAACTCTGGCAATTATGAACCGATTTGAAAAAATCTTTCTTCAATCCATTCTTTAATCCGTTAATTGGGCCCCATAAAAAAAATATTGCTTAGTAATAAGTAGTTCCTGAAAAAACAAGAATGTTGACAGCGCAGGAAAGCTGCAAGAAAGCCTATATAGATGACTTTATGTCGCATTTTAAGGACAAAAATGGTCATAACTCTGGCAAATATTTACCAATTTCAATGATTCTTTTTTTATTCGAAAGAAGAAACCACTGTAATGAACCTGTATGAATTTTATCACAACCGGATAAGAACTTCCTGGAGGACCATGAATGATATGGAGGAATTTATCTGGTAAAAACCATAAAACTGATGTTCTCCTTTACATTTCTCTGACAAATATGAACCGATTTCGATGATTCTTTTTTTATTCGAGAGAGTAAACTACTATGATGATTTCTTGCAAATTTAATTACGATCGGATAAATTGTTTCTGAGTTTCTGAAGAAACATGAATTATGTAAAAGTATGTAGACTGTAATGTCACAGTTAAAATATGGATACAGTTTGGAAACTAAGCCTAGTTGACGAAATAATTACCTACACTCCATGGAAGCGATAGGGTTGACACCTTCAATTTTTATAAATAACTTGTACATGCAGTAACTTATAGAACTATAGATCTTAAACTTTGTCATTAAGACGTAACGAATAAGTAGAAAGAAAAAAGAAAGAAAGAAAAACATTTATTCAACGACATCTTGTACAGTAACTAGCCTACTTAGTACACTTAAACTAATAATTAGAATGCCGTTGAAAGGTTATCCACACAGCATGTGTCGTTGCTCCTAGCTGGCACAACGACGCTGAACTTCCGTGGATACCCGTCAGCTTGAGTGCGTCGGAGAGCAACAGCATACACCGGACACAGGTTTTACAATTAATAATAAACTATTTAAAAAAAATAAAAACCGACTTCAAAGTAAATTATCTAAAAAGCATAAAATAACGAAAATATATTGAAGTCGATGTCAGCTGGTGCTAGTATTAGTTAACATGATGTGCTAGCACCGTTAGATAATTTACTTTGAAGTCGGTTTTTATTTTTTTTAAATAGTTTATTATTAATTGTAAAACCTGTGTCCGGTGTATGCTGTTGCTCTCCGACGCACTCTAGCTGACGGGTACCAAAATAGGTATCAGCACTATCACGCAACTCGAACGTCTACGTTACAATAACTTACTGAAAACATAAAAAGTTTATATCTCTTAAACTACTGAACCGATTTTGATGAAACTTGTACTCTACCCTAAGTTGAAAAATACTCTAACTATTGCAAAAAGAATTTTCAAAATCGGACTTGTAGTTTCTGAGAAATCCGTGGACAAACCTACATACATACATACATACATACACTCATAAAATTTGGTACATTTGTTTAGAAGCCCACATAGACTAACATATATTAATATTACGCATTTTTATCAATATTACATACTTACATACGCGTCAAACAGAGAACCTTCTTTTTGAAGCCGGTTAAAAACAACACAAGCAATTGAAACTGACCACAAGGAATTGAGAAGCAGGAAAATGAAATGAAAAAAAAAAAAATGATTTCATCAGATTGAAAAATTAGGCTAAAAGTGATCTTATTATTATACTTAGTCTATTCATAAATACACTGTAGGTATACTATTACAACTAAATGCTATTACATCTAAATGCTGAATTCAAATAGTGTTTAAATATTATGCGATATGAAAAGAAAGTAAAAAAAAGTGACGAAAAAGTTGAAATTTTATTGCGGCCGCCATCTTGGATTTGATAGCACCAGCGGCTTCAATATCCTCGAAAACCATGAAAACGATACCCATGACAAAAAGTTGATAACTTATTGTAGCCGCCATCTTGGATTTACAGTTTAGCAGCATTATCCGCTATAACACCCCGGAAAACCACGAAAACTACAACCATAACAAAATAGTTGATAATTATTGCAACCGCCATCTTTGATTTACTTTTGTGTTAATAAAAGCGCCGCCATTCTGGATTTACAAATAAGTTCACGAATTCATTATGATCGATCACACAGACCAGATATAATATAACGATACATTAATATAAGAATAACAATATACCTATCATTCTTACCTTTTAAAATCAGCAGGTAATTTAAAATACTCGTACGATAGCTCCGGTTTTGATGAATTGTTAAAACTATTTAAAAAAAAATAAAAACCGACTTCAAAGTAAATTATCTAAAAAGCATAAAATAACGAAAATATATTGAAGTCGGTGCTAGCACATCATGTTAACTAACACTAGCACCAGCTGACACCGACTTCAATATATTTTCGTTATTTTATGCTTTTTAGATAATTTACTTTGAAGTCGGTTTGTATTTTTTTTTTTAATAGTTTATTTAACACTTTTTAGTGACTTATTTTACCAAAATAGGTATCAGCACTATCACGCAACTCGAACGTCTACGTTACAATAACTTACTGAACACATAAAAAGTTTATATCTCTTAAACTACTGGACCGATTTTGATGAAACTTATACTCTACCCTAAGTTGAAAAATACTCTAATTATTGCAAAAAGAATTTTCAAAATCGGACTTGTAGTTTCTGAGAAATCCGTGGACAAACCTACATACATACATACCTACCTACATACATACATACATACATACACTCATAAAATTTGGTAAATTTGTTTAGAAGCCCACATAGACTAACATATATTAATATTACGCATTTTTATCAATATTACATACATACGCGTCGAATAGAGAACCTTCTTTTTGAAGCCGGTTAAAAAAGATCGCGGAGACTAACTTCGCGGCACGCACAACTGACGGCATCGCGACATTCGCTTAGAACTCTCGTCGACGCGCATGTTTGTGTGAGTGTGCCGTTTCGAGCGTTTGTAGGTAGCTTCCATACTGTATACATATTTATACTGTGGTAATGTGTAATCATAATGATGTCATAACCTACCTAGATCATTTTACCGTCTTCGATGGTTCAATCTTTATGTATGAAAATATCACTAAAAAGAATAAAATAAAATATTTAAAAAAAAAAATTAACCGACTTCAATAACACTAAAAAGTATAAAATAATTTAAATATTATTGAAGTTGGAGCCAAATATACACAGCAGGTACGCTAAAACCAACTTCTATAATATTTAAATTATTTTATACTTTTCAGTGATATTGAAGTCGGTTCAATTTTTTTTTAAGAAGATTTTATTTATAAACATTTTATATTCGTTCCATTCGTTTGTACGCGTACCTACGATCTGGTGCCTTATGTGCAGTAGATGGGTGCAAATCAAGTAAAAGAAGGGATAAACACCTTACATTTTTCCATGACCTCTATAATTATGTTTTAGATGTATTGCACAGTCAGCACCAATTTATAAAAAAAATATTTTTCACACCATCTGCTCGATAATGCTCCATTATGTGTCATATAAACATGATATAAAGTACTTCATTATACCCCTATAGTGTAGCTGGGTAATAATTTTGTACTAAACTACCTTGGGTAATAATGTGATTTGAATTTCGAATGTCCTATCAACACATTTACAACAGGTATAATACCACACCATAAGCAGAGTCTTACACGAAAAAACATTTGAAAATCGAACCGGGCGCGACGACTGGGTTGGGAAAGGAAATCGCTGCAAATAGCTATGTTGATATTATTTTACTTCTAGCAGTATTTATATTTTATTGCCGTGCAGTTATTAGAATCCTTCGTTACGCTCGCGATTCAATTTCACGCCCGCGACATAAAACACTTCTTTATCCCCTTGTTGAATAAACTACTAATAAACGATACAATTTTAAACAACCACCTATAATCAGAACATATTCACAGTTCTCAATAAAATAGACACAAATAGTTATTTATGTTAATTTAATTTTATCGAAGAGGCAGCCCTGCGATTGCTGTGGGATCGCGCGGTACGAAGCAATCACAATTGTACGCTTGAGCATTTAGGTACATTTTAGCATGTAGCGGTTGCTGACGCGACAGAGTAGGCTATTATAGCAGTAAGTATTGGTCATTTTCTTCTGAGTGAAGTATCTGGCCTTATTTGGGATGAGATAGCCGTGTGTGGTCTTCGGAGTCGCTGGACGTTCGGGGTTTGGGCCCTTAGAACGTCCATTGAGTACGGCGGGCGGCGACCCCGAGGAGGACGGCGGCGGGGTTGCGACCGCCGTCCCCGTGAGTACCGTGTCACGTTCCCGGTGGGCTACAATGCGCCCCCCGGCGGCGGGCTCAAAGGCAAGGCACTGAGGGGCCCCTGGTGCAGATCCCACCGGAGAGCCCTGGGGTCCCCCCCTCTCATGTGCCGATGCGATAGCCGCGGGGGCTTAGTGGGTAAAAATCCCACATACCCCGGTCGAGCCCCACAGCTCCCGGGGATCTTTGGAAGATATCCCCCGCGTCAAAAAAAAAACCTGTGTGTGGTTTGTCCCAGGATATTTTTGTTACAGAATTCCCGTCTTTTCCTAGCTTGAAATTTACGGAAAAGATGTGTAGAAACCGGAGACAGTTATTTGCATAAGTACATGTCGAGTGCTATTAACAATGAGTCTGTCTTGTGCAGGTTTTACGTAGAGGTATAGGTGCATTACCTATTTAGATCGGATAAAGATATAAAAAAAGTGATAAAATGACAAGCCCGCTGAGTTTCTTGCCGGATCATCTCAGTTTTGGCCGCGTTGTGATCCGGTGGTAGCTTCTAAAAAATACAAAAAAATTGACCGTTCAAAAGCCTAGGTATTTGAAATAAATGATTTATAATTTATGATTTTATTTATGATAAAATCTTTTAAAAAAAAAATCGAACCGACTTCAATATCACTGAAAAGTATAAAATAATTTAAATATTATTGAAGTTGGTGTTAGCTTACCGGCTGTGTATATTTGGCACCAACTTCAATAATATTTAAATTATTTTATACTTTTCAGTGATATTGAAGTCGGTTCGATTTTTTTTTTAAAAGATTTTATTTTAAACTTTTTAGTAATATTTTCATATATAAAGATTGAACCATCGAAAACCGTAAAATTATCTAGGTAGGTCATAACCTACCTAGATAATTTTACGGTTTTCGATTTTACGGTATAGCATACTATATGATCACATTATCGTCTACATAGTTTTACATAATTCATGTTTCTTCAGAAAAAAATATCCGGTCGTAATGAAATTTGCATGGAAACATCATAGTAGTTTACTCTCTCGAATAAAAAATGAATCATCGAAATCGGTTCATAATTGTCAGAGCAATGTAATGGAGAACATCAGTTTTATGGTTTTTTCCAGATAAATTCCTCCACATTGTTCATGGTCCTCCAGGAAGTTCTTATCCGGTTGTAATAAAATTCATACAGATTCAATACAGTGGTTTCTTCTTTCGAATAAAAAAAGAATCATTGAAATTGGTAAATATTTGCCAGAGTTATGACCATTTTTGTCCTTAAAAAGCGACATAAAGTCGTCGATATAGGCTTTCTTGCAACTCTCAGTGCGCAGTCACCATTCTTGTTTTTCAGGAACTACTTATTACTATGCAATAATTTTTTTATGGGACCCAATCAATGGATTGAAGAATGGATGGAAGAAAGATTTTTTCAAATCGGTTCATAATTGCCGGAGTTATGCGCGAACATACATAAAAAAAAAAAAAAAATATATATACAGACGAATTGAGAACCTCCTCCTTTTTTGAAGTCGGTTAAAAAATATTTTATTTCAGTAACTTTGTTATATATTTTTTTTAAATTTAGATATTCCTAGCAAGTATTGATAGAACCATACAACTGTACATTTAAGATATAAAATGAAATTTGAACACTATACTAATATTTTTTATTAATTTAAGCTTAAATGCTGAATTCTAGAATTTTTCGAGTCAACTTTGGGGGGACTGGTCCGACTACTATCCCTTTGGCCTTTTAGTTTGTTAGAGTTTCGTCGTAATTTTTCTTTTTTTTTTCTTTCCCTTGTTTTATCTTTCGTACGGTAGGACACACTGTCGCTTATGCTGACCAAATTGTAACAAGACATAAACTATTTAAAAAAAAAAAAACCGACTTCAAAGTAAATTATCTAAAAAGCATAAAATAACAAAAATATATTGAAGTCGGTGCTAGCTAATCATGTTAACTAACACTATCACCAGCTGACACCGACTTCAATATATTTTCGTTATTTTATGCTTTTTAGATAATTTACTTTGAAGTCGGTTTTTTTTTTTTTTAAATAGTTTATTTAACACTTTTTAGTGACTTATTTTACCATGATAGGTACCAGCACTATCACGCAACTCGAACGTCTACGTTACAGTAACATACTGAAAACATAAAAAGTTTATATCTCTTAAACTACTGGACCGATTTTGATGAAACTTGTACTCTACCCTAAGTTGAAAAATACTCTAACTATTGCAAAAAGAATTTTCGAAATCGGACTTTCTGAGAAATCCGCGGACAAACCTACATACATACATACATACTTACATACATACATACATACATACATACATACACTCATAAAATTTGGTAAATTTGCTTAGAAGCCCACATAGACTAACATATATTAATATTACGCATTTTTATCAATATTACATACATACGCGTCGAATACAGAACCTTCTTTTTGAAGCCGGTTAAAAAACTGTTTAAATAAAGTGAAATAATGACATGCTCGCTGAGTTTCTTTCCGGATCTTCTCAGTTGAGGTCGAGTTATGATACGGTGGTAGCTTTTAAAAAAAAAATACCGTTCAATTGTGTTAGCGTTCAGCCTATTTGAAATAAATATTTTTAAATTTGAATTTCAAAATAAATTAAAAAGTTCTAATAAAAAAAAAAACTGGTGTGGAAATTAATGAGTTTTATCACCTAAAGAAGTAGCAACTGAAATCTTCTTTCAGACAAATCAATTTGGCAAACGATGCACTAAACACCCCGTATAATTATTTTAATTCAATGTGAGCGTTTCTGTTTCTTTTGAGAAAAACTAACTTTCATTAGGGGCCCCTAACCAGAATTTGATACAGGGCCCCACTAGGGCTAGCTACGCCACTGACTGCAATGTATCTACTTTGAAAGTAGGAAGGTATTACGTGGGCGTTCGTCAATCAGCACAAAGTGGATGGAAGTCGAAAACTCTATATTTAACAAGCAGTTAAAGTTGACAAGTGACACACAATGTCTCGTAATTTAATCGGGTCATCACTTCACAGAGTCACGCAGAAGGTAAAACCGATATGACGTGTTGCTTTTAAAACGTTAAGTTTATAAGCATTATAGTTTTGTTTATTTTTAAGCGACTTCAAAAATAAACGCGTATTTATAGTAGTCCTACCTAATTACCTTTGCCTTTGGCTTTGGAGTGATTTTCGCTACTCCTCATGGCTTCGGATTTAGCCATTCACGCCCACTTGAAGGGTTTGCCCTCTGTGTTGTTATTTTTTCTGAAGTAAACTTTTCTTTCTTTCTAATATTAATAAAAATGCTTAATATTCACAATGTTAACTTTGTGGACATCTTAACAACCATACCAAATGCTAAAAATCACAAATGTATGTATGTATGCATGTAGGTTTGTCCACGTATATCTCAGAAACTACAAGTCTAATTACTATAATCGTTTTTGTATAGTTTACGTATTTTTCAACTGAGTAAAATTCGGCTAAGTTTCGTCGGGCAATTTTTTTTCTCTAACACACATACATATAGACATTAGTGTCTATATGTATTAGAAAATTTCGAGTTAGAGACAAAAAAATTGCCCGACGAAACTTGGCCGAATTTTACTCAGTTGAAAAATACGTAAACTATACAAAAACGATTATAGTAATTAGACTTGTAGTTTCTGAGAATACTGAATTCATACACTTATGTTATTTATTTTTAAATATTTTTTATGAGCATTCTATGTATACTTATAAGACATATGCAAATTCTTTGGGACGCGGTTATTAAGAACATATTTTTAGTAGTGTCAGTTAAATCTTACCCAAACCAAGAAGGTAGTGAATTGCAAAGGATTTTAGTTGTCCCAGATAACTCAATTCATAATTAACCCGAAAGTCGTAACTTTGTATGTGCCACTAAAACGTTATTAAATGTCTCAAACATTTCTTTATTCAATCATTTTAATGGTTATATAATTAAAATTTTCAGTATGAGTGATCAACCACCGCACTGCATAACATAAAATTACCCAACTTGGCTGCAGTGATTCGCACTTTTACTTTCCATTTATTAACTTCAAGACTACATTACATAATGTACTAGAAGAGTATTATTCTGTCCTGTCTATATTTCAGACTAACCGATTTCCTACTGACGATGTCTTGGTAAGGTGAAAAGGTATAAAAGAAAATATGAAGTAAGTATATGAAAAATTATAACTGAATTAAAAAAAAATCTAAAACTACACACATCAAAAGTGTCTAGGGATCAAGCATTTTTAAGCGGATTTCTTGAGATTGAGATGTGGCTTTGTAATAAATTTATGATTTTATAAATTTATATGGATCCTTTTTGGTGCATTTCATAATTTGAATCAGGAACTGTGAATCAAATTCGAGTAAAAGATGAAAATCAGCTGTCAATATTTTCCCTATAAAAACATACAACGCATTGAAGACATTATTAGTGCTACTGTTTCCCTACTACTGATTAAAACCAACGTTATTATGGAACGGCGACGTCATTTAAGCAGGGAAGAAATGCTCAGAGCCGTGGGAATGATAGAAGCTGGTTCCCGGCAACGTACTGTGGCTTTAGCTCTGAATACAAGTCAGAGTGTTATCAGTCGACTTTGGACACGTTACCGAAGCACTGGTACCGTGGCTGAGCGCCATGGAGGACGGTATCGCTGCACCACACGGAGACAAGACCGATATATTCAAATCTTAACTCGAAGAGCTCCAACAATAACTGCCATGATGTTAGCCGTGAGGCTTCATCACTCTTCAGGGAACTTAATTAGCGACCAAACAGTCAGAAACCGCTTGCATGAAGTGAACCTTCATTCCCGAAGACCGCTACGGGTACCACCTATAGCAATGCACAATCGTAGGATTCGATATCAATGGGCTCTTGAACACAGAAATTGGGCAGAAGAACAATGGCGTTTCGTGTGCTTTTCTGATGAGTCTCGTTTTGGTATGAGACCGGATACCAGACGTATACGACACTGGAGAACCCCTGGACGCCAACAGCGATTAAAATCCTGCCAGGAAGTCCATCCTTATAGTGGTGGAACCATCATGGTATGGGCGGGTATTTGGATCGGCGGAAGAACTGAGTTGATTTGGATCAGAGGCAACCTCAACGCTCAAATTTATGCTGAGACGATTGTATCAGACGTCATCGTTCCTCTACAAGTGCAAATCGGTCCCTTATTTCAGTTAATGCATGATAATGCACGACCGCACACCGCAAGAGTTGTAAGACAGACTCTCGCCGCAGCTAACATCAATGTCCTGCCCTGGCCTGCTCAGTCGCCAGACTTGAACCCGATTGAGCATGCATGGGATATGCTACAGAGAAGAGCTCTGCCGAATATGGAGGGTATCCAGTCGCAAGAAGACCTTTTTTTGTTGTTGCAACGAACATGGGCGGCCATTCCACAGCGTGATTTGGATGAACTCATTTTGAGTATGCCAAACCGATGTTCTTGTGTTGTTAGTGTTCGCGGTAGAAACACGGATTATTAATTGTTTAAGTTACCCAATAAAATTTTAAAGAAAACTGTTATTTCAGTCTTTTTTTCGAACTTTTGTGTTAGTGGTTCAAATGTCAAAAATCCCTTTATTAGGAAAATGGCAAATTTCTTTATTAATGCAAAGGTGACTTGGTTTATCGTTACTGTGACAAACGAAAACACTTTATTTGATGAATCCTTAAAGAAAATTTTAATTAATATCAATCAGGAGAAAAGTTATTGCAAAAATATATGTTGATCCCTAGACACTTTTGATGTGTGTATTTAAAGCTTTTCCTTGAATTCAGTTTTAGTAAAAAACACAAAATAACATTGAAGTCGATGCTATATTAGCTCAGGCGGGCCGGCCTGTCATTTGCTTAGTCACTTTTTTATTTTTCCGAAAAAAAAATATAATTAACGATGGATCTATATGTATAATACTTATTTGACCTTTCAAATAAATCATCCAACTTTCTTAGACTGATGTCATACTAAATGTCTATCTAATGGTATCAAGTAGGTACCTATATCGAAATCATCGACTTAAGCAATACTATCAACAGCAGTAGTTCAACAGCTGAACTTATTGTGACAGCGATAGAACACGTGTTAACATAATGTGCTAAATATTAATTTTCAAGTCAACAGTCCACCAGATAAACTAGTTATCAATCAGCACTATATAATAAATTACATTAAAGACCTAAATAGGCCAACGGCGTCCGTAACAGATTCAAACATGACGAATACAAAATAATCATTATAATTTAACTAGCGACCAGCCCGGGCCTCGGCCAAGGTTCAAAAATATGTATGCACGCATCTACGCAAAGCGGTGACGCGCCGGATTTACACGAGGGTGAGGGGTTGAGTGTATTATTTTGTAGTGCATCTAATTTTCAAAATAAATGCTATAATATACAGTATGTAACAAACACCCTGTCGGATCACTGCGGATTCAATCTATCGATATAGTTCATTAATTATATCGATAGATTGAATCCGCAGTGATCCGACACGTGTACCTACCTATGTAATTCATTTGTTGAATATCTAATTTTTTTTCCTAATTCGTACCAGCGCCAGCGATACAAGATCTGATTCATTTTGCTAGTACAAATTAGGAAAAAAACGAGATATTCAACAAATGAATTACATACATAGATAATTATATCGATAGACTGATTTAATACCCCCAGTGATCTAACAGGGTTTTGGTTACATACTGTATAGCTAGATAAACTAAACTGTATTTTGAACTGTTATTAACGGTAGGTATTTGGGTATGCAGTAAAATGATTGCATGACGGTGCGTCAAACAAAAGCTGAAATTGAACACAATGAACGTGGCCTTCGGGGCACGGGCGTATGTCGTCTGCCATGCGCATTGATGATTGGCGCCATATTGCAATCAGTTCCATGAGTGCAAATTAAAAATATTTAGGTAAACTGCGTTTCAAATGAACTTACAAGCGATTACAACTTTATTTTCAAAAACACACTATCCTATAAATTTCTATAGCAAAAACTGCTAGGTAAGTAATACAAAGTAGTCTTTGCCAAGTTGACAATGATGGCATTATGTGGTTACTGAGTTGCTCGAAAGCCAAGCTGCTCGTCAATAAGGAAGCTTTTGGAAGTGACAAACTCCTTGAGACTTGTTAGAAGCAAGCGCTCGTAGTTTGACTAGAGATTTGATACTGATGGTTCGAGGCTTAATCTAACCGGCTTATGGATACCGATGACATCAGCAATCAGCATCCTTCCACTCGGTAGGAAAATGCAGTAGGTCATGGCAGCATTGAAAAAGTCCCCATAGATATATCAGGTGGGCGCAGAGAACCTTATTGGAGGCGATTGGACATTCCATCGTAGCCCGGTGCTTTCTTAGGCTTAAAGCTTTTAATGAAGTCTTCTACTTCAGTCCGAGCCACCGGAGTGAGGGTTTAGAGCACTGAGTATCCAGAGAGTTCGCAAGAACCTCGACCTTCTGGTCGTCTTTGAAAGGGGCCATCAGCTAAATAGGTATTTAGTCGATGCTAGTCCAAAACGGTCCAGCTAAGTCAGCGACCAGCTGAATATAGCCAGTCCACAATAGCGCGCAAACCCGCTAAGGGCTTATTATTTCCTAAACATTTCTCTGTCGAGCTAAATATTTGGACCCGATTAAAACCGGTTAAAACAGTGCTTGTTTCGCTCTCAGTCGCTAGTTTGCCGCCCCCTTGTTAAGATTAAATAAACTATTTATAAATTCACAAATATTTATACTCATACTCAAAAGGAACAAAAACACACCCTGTTTGTCTATAGTGGTAGTAGTTATGTCGTTATTATTTTTTATTTTTTTTGTAGGAGTAGTACTGTTGGCCGCAGATGGCCATTACAGCTTCACCGGACAAGGATAAGTCGTGGGCGATAGCACATGTAACACATAACATAAACAATGATCTTAATTGATTAAGTATATTTATGGAAATGTTAAAAGGTGGAAAATGAAGGAATTCGTGCTTTACCACTAAAACTGACTGATTATTGGACCAAAAGAAAACAAATTGTCAAAGTTGAGGAATACATAAGTTCTGAAGAAAGTATAGAATACGGGTACCACAAGGTAGCATCTTGGGACCCACTTTGTTCTTAATATATGTACATTGATGATTTATCGAGACTTAAATTACCCCATGCAGCCCTCATCAGATTCGCGGATGATACGGTGATAAATTTTAATGGTGACAGCTGGGAACAAGTAAATAAGAATGCAGAGGAAGGATTTAAAACTATCACTAAATGGCTCGATAATAATTTGCTAACGCTTAATAAATCAAAGACTAACATTTTTACCTACTTTATAAATACAAACTAGACCAGGAAGCATTTCTATAAAGGCGCACACGTGTCAAAACACTCAGACTTCTAGATGTAGTATGCTATTGGTTGCTCCTTCTGTCCTATATTGGCGGGTTCATATTGACAAACAACTGAATTGGAAAACTGAAATCAAAATAATTACTAATCGTAATGATTACTCCAAGATCACAAACGGAGTTGACTTTGTCCAACAGTATGTTATTTATGGAATAATCAAATTTATAAAGATTTTTATCTATCTTCTATCTATACTATAATAAAACTCAAAGAGCACTTTTTCTGTACATTGAATATTTTTCCAAAATTATGGCGGAGGGTCAATTTTTGTAAGGGGTAAGCCGGTCCGGTACACCCAGGACATTTTCATTAGATTTCTGTATTGTTCTAAGTACGTTGCTGATAGCAATATGACATTATATCTTTGAAAAGTTAAAATCTGTAATTCCCGAGCGAGTCCAAACTAGATTAGGAAAGAAATAGGCAAGGGAAAAATACCATTTCATTTCATTTAAAAGCCAGCGGTTAGGTCCGCTGCACCACCAAGGCTACATTTGTATAGGTAGGTAGAAATTGAGAATACGATATTGCTAAATTTTTACTAAGGTAAAAGACCTAAAATGACTCGAAATGATCTAACGCAATAAAATGTACAAATACAATTCACACTAAACACAATGAACAGCGCTCCCAAAAAACGCTTCATGGTCAGGGCTCGGGGGGGGGGGTCATGAAATTTTAATAAAACCCCCCAAGTCCAGGTAGTGTATAGGAATTGTATTACAGTCGCAACAATAAAAGCAAGATGCGAAAAACTTAAAACTTCGAATATGATTAGACAGTAATTTACGATGTTAGCGCGATTTACATTATGAACAGCGCCATCTACGGTGAAATTGAACATACAATCACTATAGAACTTTAATCTATAAATTTAAAAGAAAGTCGTGTTAGTTACACTATTTATAACTCAAGAACGGCTGAACCGATTTGGCTGAAAATTGGTGGGGAGGTAGCTTAGAACCAGGAAACGGACATAGGATACTTTTTATCCCGGTAGGTTAAGGTTAAGCAACGTTACGTAAGGTCATAAAATAGATGGGTGAACTGATTTGTATGAAATTTTGTGTGCATTTCGGGTAGGTCTGAGAATAGGTCGTAAAGTATATTTCATGCCGCTAGGTTAAGGTTAAGCAACATAAGGCAAGGTCTTTAAATAGATGGGTGAACCGATATATGTATGAAATTTTGCGGGTAGGTCTGAGAATAGGTTATAAAGTATATTTTATGCCGCTGATACCATGATTGACGAGGATATATAGAACGAGAGGAGGGTGCAAGAGAGGGAGAGGAGAGGGTGATGGAGTGAGTGATCGGAGGAGTTAGGTGGAGCAAGGGGAGGGGGGGAGTGAGAGGGAGCAAGTTGGGAGAAGAGAGAGGAGGGAGAGGGTTCAGAGAGGACAAGGGAAGAGGGGAAGTGTGACGGGGACCGAAGCGGGAGGGGAGAGAAAGAGTATAGAATTTGATTTTTCTTATAAGAGAGAGAGATGGAGAGAGATAAATCAAGGGAGTAGGGAGAAAAGGGGAGCAAAATGTAATTAAAGCGCGGGTGGAGCTGCGCGGGTCAGCTAGTCTTTTATAAAAGTAATTATGTTACATTTGGGTAAACTAAGTTGGAGTTTATTAGTATTACGGTAACAAGAGAGTCTATTATGGTCCTCCTGGAGAAGCAAGCAGTCTTGAGCATTTTTACATGGCCTGAATATCTTTATATCATCAGCATACATTATTATTTATGCAGTTATTTTCTAAGTTTTTCTGTATGTTTTACTTCGGTGTGCAAATAAAGAGTATTCTATTCTATATATTAGAAATTTTGAGTTAGCGAAACAGACTTTAATGTCTGTTAATAAATATAATAAAAAGCAATGGACCTAAAATGGATACCTGAGGAACTCCAGAGGAGACATTAATGTAGTCTGATTGAAAACCATTAATAGCATTTGATTTACCATCATTTTAAGTATTTCTTCCAAGTTGCCAAAGTTTATGAATATAATATTATATGATACATAAAAATACTTATATGTATTCTGTGCTACAACCTACATAATAATATGCAGTTATTTGTCATTACAGAAATTCACCGATTATCAATAAGGTAACCCATTCATTTTGTCCGCATAATAACCAATGTTTATATGTATACCCAATTACCTCTGCTGCAATTATATTAGCCTCCATGTGCAGGGGAAACCACATGATTTGCAAACCAGACCTGCAGGGAGCTTGTGTGGTTGTTCTTTACTTAAAATAATAATTCTCTGTAATTAGCATTATTACTGGCACATGAGGTGTCCGGGTATAAATAGCACCTACACGTCTCCTCCCATTGGGTGTACGTAAGAGACGACTAAGGAAAAACAAGAAGACGAGCAGCAGTCTCTTTCTATTGGATTACCTACCACATTTTGATCATAAATACACATTTCTCCAGATGACTTAGACAAATTATGCAACAAATATCTGTAAAGAAGCTGTGGCCAATGATGATACTGCGATCCCTTAGACACCAAGCTTGGGGATTGTGGCAACCCCTCCCTTTTGAGGGGGAGGCTTTTTTCATTATGACAGTTTCACACTCAAAGCATCATGTTGAATAGAATGCATTGCCTTTTCTTCAAATGTAACAAAAAAAAGTATATTATAAGTATATTGAACTATGACCATTTAAGCATTTTCAATAATATTCATTCATTGACATGACGTAGGACAGGGATGGCGTACCAATGGCACACGACTCAATATTTTGGGCACGCCATCAATCACAATAATAATAATAATATCTTGGGACAATCCACACACGGTCATCTGATCCCAAACTAGGCAGAGCCTGTACTATGGAAACCAGACAACTGATACTAATACTTATATACATTTTTTTTTGTAAATACATACTTAAATAGATAAATAACACCCAGAACACTTGGTGGGAATCGAATCCACGACCCATCGGTTAGCGGACAGGGTGTCTAACCACCAGACCAATGGGCCCGTCTTGTTGACACTGTGACAATGTTCATTATACATGGAGAAAAAAAGTATTTTTTATCGCAGTGAAGTATTAAGAGCAAACACAAGTGATCCTACGCTACGGAGAGTTTGGGTGTGGTGGCTTAGTATATAGCTAGGAGTCTTTAGTATTATTATTTTTTCAATAATCACGAAATCAAAATTATTTGTCTGGCACATATATGCAGTGGCGTGCACTGAAAGCAGGCAAAAATATCTGCGAGTTGTTTTTGCTTTATGGTATTTGTTCGTGTTCCAGCACAAATATCCTTAAATTAACCAATATTACCAACACATCCATTTACATTAAAAAAAAATACGTTAATTCATGTCCAAACCAAGATTTTAAAAAATTAAGACTGTTTAGAGAAATCCTAGGGTAGGCAAAGTATTTTTGTCAGTATGGAGCCGCTGAATAAACTTATTAATGTTCTCAAATGCAAATTAATATGTCTATAGTATTTGCTTGCATATGGATATTTGAAATGGTATAATAACATACTTAAAATAGGTGAAACAAGCCGAATACATTTTTTTGCCTACCCTCTGTGCACGCCACTGCATATATGGCCTTATTTAACATCTATACATATATCTAATAATAAATGTTTGTCTGTATGTCCTTTATAGAATCGTAAACTATGCATTTGATCATGTCATGATGTTCAGCAAAGTGAAAGAGTGCGAGAGGAGCTGCGCAGGTCAGCTAGTTTCTTTATAAAAACGGGCATGTTGACACATAAAAGATCGCCAACCCTGCATAGGATATACGTGTTTATTAAATAATAATAATATGATGCTTCATGAATATCAGCTTTTTGCTTAATATTTTAGGTACTTACTTAAATTAATTAATTAATGCATTATAAATTTAATTAGGTACTTAAATAATACTGTGTACATAAGGGAAAAACTTTTGCCATAAATGTACACAGTATTATTTAATTACTACTTATTAGTTACTTAGATGGTAAATCCTTACATATTATCATGTGAGTAATGCAGTAAATATTATTTTGTGACACCCACCTGCGCGGCTTTCAGAGTTCGTAATTCCTTCATCTTTTAGCTGTTTTTCAAGGACTGTGTAAATCACGCTATACGAATTTATCACGCCGAATAACAGCCCATTCGTCAGAAAGGAACCAACAATGACTGCATAGGCTCTTAGCCCCCCATCGGGAGGACCTTTTTCAACATCACTACGTAAATTACCGTTCCTCTCACGATTATTCCTTGCGGCAAGCAAGTCTGAATTTTTTCTGGGGTCCGTATCCATTTTATAAAAGGAAAGTATTAATTTTTCTTTTTCACAAGCACATGGTTCAGTTTCAAATATTATCCACAATTAATTGATACTAAAACAGCGTTACATAGCGTTACAAAATATAATTGAAATATATCCTTTATACGTTGTATTCAAATAATCCCACACAATTTATTTAACAATAAAACATTAAATTTCGTAATCGTAACTTCATAACAATAATAGACACCGTACAATCAATCAATCACCACGCATGCACGCACATTGACTGACGTACAAGACGTACATACACGCACCAGTGGCCTGACACTCTGGTATAATTTATTAGAGTTCGCTAAACAAATTCGATTTTCAACTTTAAGTAAATGATATAGAGCATAAATTTGAACTACAGAGAATACTATTCGAGACCGGCATTTTAAGGCAACATGATCAACAAAATTTTATGTGTCACAGTTGGTCAGATTGAACTGTCTGACGGACTCTGACGCGTGTTTGATTGAAGTTTATTATTATAATGGCGGTTACTGCTTCTATCTTTTTTATTGTTTGTTACCGTTTTTGAGTTTTTAGATGTGTTTTGCATCGAAAATACGTCACCTCCAGATTTGGTTCCTCCATATTCATCAAGTTACTGACTTTTAAGTTTTGTGTTCCTATTTGGTACCGTGAACGAACAAAAACGGAACTTAAAAGTTCTGTAATAAAAAATGTGTACCTAAGTTGTAAGAAGTAATGCGGATTTCGGTGTATTGTTAATCTTGGCTCGTATACAACTTGATACTGTGAGGTAAGATTATCGTAAATTCATAACCTTTTTCATAATCAGGCATCACTCACTCATCATTGCGATATCAGAGTTTCGGTTGGGTTGACCGCTATCCAATAGGTTGTGGGTTCAATTCCCACGCTGTGACTGGGTGGGGACTCTTATTTACCTTTTTAGGTATCTATTCACAACAAAAACAAAGTATTTAAGTATTAGTATCAGGTGTCTGGCTAATATAGTCTGCCTAGTTTGCTCATGCTCTGTCTAGTTTGGGATCTGATGACTGTGTGTGGATAGTCCAAGGATATATAATCATATCTCACATGAAAATACATCCTCTAGTGTTGTCATGCCTATATAATTCTAGTCATGATACATATATATAATTCAAACAAAGTCCTTTTGTTTTAGATGTATTACAAGATATCATTAACTCAGATTTAGTCCCTGTCAAACAGCACAAGCAAATAAAAGGATGCATGATCATCGGTAAGTTACATTGAATAGTCTTAACTATATTATTTATTCTACTATTCTTGACGGGCCCGTTGGTCTAGTGGTTAGTGACCCTGTCTGCTACCCAACAGGTTGTGGGTTCGATTCCCACCAAGTGTCTGGGTGTTTTATCTTTATAAGTATGTATTTACAAAAAAAAAAGTATATAAGTATTAGTATCAGTTGTCTGGTTTCCATAGTACAGGCTGTGCCTAGTTTGGGATCAGATGACCGTGTGTGAATTGTCCCAGGATATTATTATTACTATTACACCTAATAATGATGGACCTGTTGGTTTGGTGGTTACACTCTGGCCACTACTTTTGACGGGTTGCAGGTTACGGGTATGATTCCCATCTTGCGTCTGGATGTTGTGTATATAAACATGTATTTACAAAAAAATATGTATATCAGTGGTCTGATTACCATAGTACAGGTTCTGCCTAATTTGGAATCAGGTGAATGTGTGGATTGTCCTAGGATATTATTATTATAATGTTAGTCACCTTTTTACATCATGGTTGGTAGATCCCATAGAACCCAACTTGCTTTTTTGATGATATACTAGCAACCCATCATGGTTTTACTATCTTGTATGTATGTCTATTTCTTTGGCACTACCCCATACCCAAACGGCTTGATTGATTATGATTTTGAACATAACCTATACCTCTCTACTCAATCCCATAACAAAGACTTTGTTCGAATGTTCAAAATCTAATAGGAAGCAGTAGCAATAGGGAGAGGCGGTCTATCGCCATTTTGGGGTATATTTACAAAATAAAATATCATTAAGGGTATCAAATGTCTGTCTGTCAGGCTAAATTCAAATATAAAACTCATGCTTATGTAATAATATATGTAATCAAATTAGAGATAATGCTTTTGCAGCCTTGTTCTTGTATTATTGCCCAACTGCATTGAAGAAAGGGCTATGTTTTTTGCGAGTATGTATGTATGTCTATTTCATTGGAACAGGCTGCAGTCCAGTTGTGGAATTGACATAGGCAACTATTTTTCATCAAAATTATTATAAAAAAAGCATGGGAACCTTTGACTGAATATGCGTCTTTAACATTTTTTCAAATTAATATTTAGTGTCTCTAATTACCTTAATTGATTAACTTTTTGCAGCTTCTCATCATTGAAAAGCGTAAAAGCAATAGGACGGAGGAGGAGGCTGCAGAGGTTAGTTGGGTTGATGCCAATGAAGACTCTTCTGGGTTGTGATGAAGACCGTAATAATACCAACTTTTTCACGTGTTTTATATTAAGGAGAACCTTCTTTTTTTGTCACATAATTAAATAAATATAATAATAACCAGTGTTTGTTTTATTTACCAATATTCTGGTAAAAATATAATTCATTTGAGTGTTTCGTTATTTTCGATCTCGAAAAATGTGACTAAACGCTCAAATAAAAAGAATAAGTACTCATATGTACTCCGCGGCCATCCCTACGCATTTATCGATATATTTTCGATAAAATACTATTGATGGTACATCACTAAAAGCATAAAATAGACTGGCTTAAAAGCCTGGTTATCAATACATAAAAAAAGAATTGCCCCTTAGTTGGTTGGTAGCAATGATATGAACTATTTCATAGTTGGCAATGAAATGCTGCTGTGCTTTAGCTAGGAACAATGTATGGAGTGGGGTCTCTTAATACTTATATACTCATTGACACGCACGCAAAGAGGATTTAGACTGCACGCTAGTGATGGAATAATTAGCATTCGCATTCATTGTTAGCATGCTAACAATTTGCATTTCACAAATTAAATGTAGTTGCTAAATTCTGTGAAATGCGAATTCATCTTATACTACTATTACGCAGCAGCGGGCGGCAACGCGAGCGTTCCGTCGTATTTACAACCACGGGAATACTAAATCTATCTGTTTCATCTACTTACCTCGTTCACGAGTGAAATTAATTTTAGCAGATGATACGAAGAATGAGGTTAAGCAATTACTATCTTTGACTACTTGTACTTAGGGTCGTATATTGAATGAATGTGTGCGATTGTTTAATTCGTTTAAATTATTAGCAGACCACCCTGCGAAGAATGGATGAATGCGTGTGAACTGTGATATTATATAATAATTTGTGTGGCGCGCGCCGTATTCTTCAGTACGTTTTGGCAAGTGATAGTGAGAGTTTAGTTCGCATATTCGATATAAAATAATTACATCCTATCGTCATATGCTTATTATTGTACTTAAAATAGATGCACAATAGGAGACGTACGTCTTAAGGTAAACGCACCCTTTAATTCGCATTTGAACAAAAATCATTATCATCATATTAGCAAATAGCATAGCAATTAGCATGCTAAGACTCATGAATTCGCATGCTTATAAAATTAATACTAAATCACAATAATTGCCATCCCTACTGCACGCTGCACGTAAAACATGCGTAGCATCCCTATAGAATTGGTACTTACTATATGTCCCTAATAGGTACGAAGTAAGGTGATAATACGTCTAGTCTGTGCGTAAAACGTAGTGATTATACTCATTAGAGAGCTGGCACTTTCTTTCTTATTCGCGCAAGAAAAGAATGCATTAATAAATGCATCGATATACTATACCAACTAGATTTGCTGTCACGACCCGAAAAGTGGTCACGAAAATAAGAGCTACGGAGACGGCTGTCGCTCAATTGTCTGCAATTATTATTGAACCTTATTTTATAGTATGTAAGTTATCTTTTTATATGAACATATTATTGTTTTGCGTGTACGTGTATAGTTGTAACCGCGACCACATTTTCGATGTCATTTTGTTCGTGACGGCAAATCTAGTTGGTATAGTATATCGATGAATAAATGTGATAGAAACTCAGAGAATGGTATCTCCTCTAAGGATAGAAAGTAACAGAGCAAATGATATTTTGTCCCTTAGCGTGTGTTCAAAATCTGGCGCACCGCCGGTGCGTTTTCTTCGAGTACTCATGAAATTTTCTAGTACACGATCTAGCTTTGGAGTTATAAATTGAATTGCATTAAGAAATATCGTTTATACTACATAAGTGCATTTGAATAAATATCCATAACGTGTGTTATGTGTACGAATGATTATTTTCTGTCCTTATCGGCGGCACGCTAGCTAGATGTCTTGTTATATTCTGTCTACGTCACGGGTATGACAGCTAGAACATTGGTCGTCGAAAAAGCGCGGGAACTCTCGAACTGATTAGGCGCGATTTTTGGATAAGATTTAAAGAAAATATTTTTTATTATAAATAAGACGATCAGTAGGGTATTGTATATAATATTTTATTTAGTTTGATCATAGATTAGCATTAGTGTATATATTTCTTCATATTAGTGGTAAGTTTTTTTAAATTTCTATTAGTCTTTAATGGAGCCTCCGGACCCGGGGGGCACGGCCCCCCCGGCGTCTTATTATGTAACTATTTCTAATGAATCCGGCATGGAAACAGACGGTTCCACTCATAGTCAAGCTAGAAAATTAAAGCGCAGCAGATTTACTAAAGTGTGTAAGCACTGTAATAAAAAAAAGAGGAAGCACATTAACAATGATACTACAAACTCGATATCAGACTGCAACTGCACTGAACACGATACTAATAAAAATGCAATTCATGAATACCATTCCAACCCAGGGATGCCTTCTGGGACTTCAGAAGGAACTGTTGTCACTTCCTCTAAAGCCTCAGAGGTCACCGGGGCCGGGGAATCCTCACCTCCGCCTACAGTAGGTCGAAAATTATACTCATCCTCAGATTCTTCACCATTTATTGTACATGTTCAAAAAATCCAAAGCTCAGATAATGATGGTACTATTCTACATCCCGTAACATTTGGCAAATTCTTAAAAAAAAATTCATTTCAAAAAATTATTAATGGTAGTGTGAAGAAAATTGGTAGAAACAGGGTTTCACTGGCTTTTGAACACTATATTAATGCTAATGATTTTCTTTCTCATGAGAGCATTGCCTCAAATAAATTTAAAGCATTTATTCCATCTTTTAATGTAACTCGAATGGGTTTAATTCGTGGAGTTCCAGCTGACTGGACTATTGATGAAGTGAAGCAAAATATAACTGTGCCCATGGGTTGTGGGGAAATCCTAAAAGTAAGACGAATAAATTATAAAGTTATTGTGGATAGTAATCCTGTATGGAAACCTACACAGACTGTTATTTTAACGTTCGATGGACAAGTTTTACCAAAACGCATATTTATGTGTTATAATGCTCTTCCAGTAGAGTTGTATACCTTTCCAACAATACAGTGTTATAATTGCTGTCGCTATGGCCACACCAAAACACAATGCCGTTCTAAGCCAAGATGCTTCAGATGTGGTCAGGGCCATTCTGGGGCTACATGTACTGTTGAGGAGGACCTAGCATGTTGTTGTATGTGTTCTGGTTATCACTTTGCAACCAATAAAAGCTGTCCTGAATTTATTAGACAAAAAGAAATAAAAACCTCTATGGCCAAAAACTGCATATCCTATGCTGAAGCTGTGAAATTACATCCAGCATCATATAAATTGTATTCTGATGTATTAAGGCACCAAAGTGATAACCAAACTAAAAATGTTTATGCAAACACAAACGAACAAAATCACAATACCCAGGTTCAGTCACAATACACCAACAGCTTATCTCATTCTTATAATAAAACTGTCTTTTTAAAACCACGATCACCTCCAAAGTCAGTAAAAGGATATGATCGGTCTGCCCATGAAGCCCTCACAAAAGATTATAGTTTTACTCCATCGTCAAATGGTTGTGCATTAAATAATAGTAGTGATTCCCAAGATGTTAAGATACAACAGTCATTACCAGATATTATCATAGCATTAATAAACGCACTTTCACAGTTTAGTTTAATTCCACCGTCCAACGTTGCCACAGTCATCGACTCTGTTATAAACACTTCTTCCCTTAATGGATCAACAACTCCAAACAATACTTCAGTGGAACTGCCGAAGCGCAGTCAGTAAAAAAAGTGACATCATTTATATGATTAATAAATATAATCCTTCTGTCATATGTCTTTCTGAAACATGGTTAAAATCAGAATCCAATTTTAGGATTCCAGGTTTTTCTTGTCTCAGGGAGGATAGACATGACGGTTATGGCGGTGTTGCCATTCTTGTAAATAATTCTTGTACATTTTCTTCCTTCCCTCTTCCATCTCACAGAGATGATATTAGTATAGTTTCAGCTTGTGTAAATAATTTGTACATACTAAATGTATATATTTCTCACCCGTCTGTAGATAGTTTTAAAGAATTAAGAGATATTCTAAGAGTTTTACCTAAACCATCTATAATTGTAGGAGACTTTAACTGCCACCACCAAATATGGGGTAGTTCAGTTTCCAATAGTTATGGTGACGACCTGTTGGAGATTTTAGATACATTAAATTTATGCCTACTTAATACCGGTACCCCTACTCGAAGAACTAATCCGAATGAAAATGTTAGTGCAGTCGATTTGTCTATTAGTTCTCCAGACCTTGCTTCTTCTCTATCATGGGAAGTATTATCTTCTTCTTTTGGTAGTGATCACTTTCCAATAGTTATATCTTTTCCTTCTTCTAAATCTATAAAACATATTAAGAAACCGCGAATGAAATATAAATTAAGAAATGCTGATTGGGATAATTATAAACATAAAGTAGAAGATAATATTTCCCAGTTACCAACAAATATTAGTGGCAATGAAAATTCATGTGCACAAATGTTTACTGACACCCTAATAAATGTAGCGGATGAAGTTTTCCCAACAAAAAAACCGGTAGGTTCCATTCCTTCACCACCATGGTGGGACGATGAATGTTCAAATGCAGTAAAAGCAAGGAAAGAAGCTGAGAAAGTGTACTGTGAAGCTATGACTACTGAAAATTTTGAAATCCTCACTGAAGTCATGGCCAATACCAAAAATTTATTAAAGCATAAAAAGTCTGATGGTTGGAAAACCTTTTGTTCATCAATTTCTCCTTCAACTCCTCCTTCTACAGTATGGCAAAATATTAAAAGATTTAAATGTGGTGTAATTAATCCTCCCACTTCGATTCTACCCCCTGCGTTATCAGAACCTTTTCTAGATCATATTGCCCCAGCTAGCGTTAAAGAATTCCATGACAAGGTTTCACCCATACCCGCAAATGAATGTTGTCTTTCTTCCTGTGAGAAAGATCTTCATTCGGCGTTTTCGCTTGCAGAATTAAAAGGCGTTTTGTCATGTGTGAAAGACTCTGCCCCTGGGGTAGATGGAATCCCTTATTCCTTTTTGACTAACCTTAATGATGTTACTCTATCATATTATCTGGACATAATTAATTCAGTCATGAGTTCTGGTAATATACCTGATTCATGGAGGACTCAAGCAATAATTCCCTTCCTTAAACCCAATAAACCTTCCTCAGATGTATCTTCTTATCGACCAATAGCTTTATCTTCAGTTCTATTAAAAGTGGCAGAACATTTATTAAAGAATCGTTTGGAGTGGTTTATCGAAAACGCAAATAAACTTTCACCTAACCAGTACGGATTCCGAAAAGGAAAAGGTACTATAGACAGTATTGCAGTACTTACAACAGATATTCGTATAGCATTAACTCAGAATAAATGTGTATTAGCGGCATTTTTAGATATTACGTCTGCTTACGATAATGTGATAATATCAATATTAAAAACAAAACTACAACAGTTAAATGTTCCACATATATTTGTTAATTTTATCATAAATATTTTATCAGAGAGATATATTCAATTGACACTTGATGACGGTATAACCACGTCCAGGACAATTTACAAAGGTCTGCCTCAAGGATCAGTACTTAGCCCGATATTGTACAACATTTACACATACGATCTAGAGCCAACCTGTTCATTACAGACAGATTCTACATCAGTGAATGTTCTACAATATGCAGATGATCTGTTAATATATGTTAGCGATAGTTCAGTTAACAGTGCGTCCCACAAGCTAAATTCAACTTTGAGCTTGCTGAAGGAATGGCTTAACAACAATGGTATGGAATTATCTGTTTTAAAGAGTAATATCGTTCTGTTTTCCAGAATGCGCATGCCACCACCGGTATCTGTTTATTATAACAATTATTTACTACCTGTTAAAAGTCAAGCCAAATTTTTGGGAGTAATTTTGGATTCAAAGTTATCAGGCACACCGCATTTTGATCACCTCGTGGTCAAATGTGAACGATTAGTCAATATGTTGCGATGTCTAACCGGAGTGTGGTGGGGTGCACATCCCTACTCTTTAAAATTAGTGTACACTTCTATGATAAGAAGTATTTTGGACTATGCTACTTTTTTGCTAGAACCTGGTAATGTAGCAGGTTTTAAAAAATTAGATCTAATTCAATCTAAATGTTTGAGAATAGTGACTGGCGCCATGGCTTCTAGCCCTATAAATGCTTTGCAGGCTGAATGTTGTGATCCTCCATTAAAGTTGCGTCGGCAGTATTTATCAGATAGGTTTCTATTTCGTTGTTCACAATTTTATAACCATCCTATTTTAAGTAGGTTGAATCAGTTACATGAATACATATCTACATCTCCTTATTGGAAAAATAAATCTCATCCTTGCTTAGTAAAGAGTTTTGCAAAATACCGCTCCCTTTCAGCACCGGTGCATAGTTATTCTTGTGTTCCGTTATTTAAAAACAACTTTCAATCCCTCATACACTCTCCGGCAGTAAAGTGTGACTTACTTTCAAATAGAAACAGTGATCCTAATATTGAATTTAAACAATTAGTTGATAAAACTTGGCCTGATTGGCATCATATTTTTACGGATGCCTCTAAACAAACACCTGACAGCTGTGTTGGCGTAAGAGTTTATCATCCACAATATAATATAGTACAGAAAATTAAGTTACCTTCAGAAGCGTCAGTCTTCTCAGGTGAATGTTTTGGTATTTTTAAGGCTTTGGAGTACATAAATATTTTCAATCTAAGTAATACAGTAATTTTTACGGACTCTTTGAGTGCACTACAAGCACTTTCAAGATTTCCTTTTAAGTCAAATATTCATTTCCCTATAGTGTATGACATTCGTAATTTATTATATAAATGTAAAACAAAACATTTATCAGTGGTTCTTGCGTGGATTCCAGGACACAGTGGTATTAATGAAAATGAAAAAGCAGATGGTCTGGCTAAAGAGGCTTGCTACTCTGGTGATATAGTCCCTTTCAGAAATTACTCCCATGATTTGTTATCATTATCAAAGTTTTATCTGTTAGACTCATGGAATGAACTTTGGTCAGACACTTGTAAATATAAAGGTAAACATTACCACCAAATCCAGAATTCCATTCCAGTGAAGCCTTGGTTCTTCCAATTTAAATATAGCAAAATCTCTACCACCATCATCATCCGTATCAGACTGGGACACACATGTGCTCCAGCTCATCTTTTCAGACTCAATATACGAAATAGCCCTCACTGTGACTGTGGGGCGGAATTGGGTGATATAAATCATATCTTTTTTTCTTGTCCGAACTACAACCGTGCCTCCTTTTTTAATTCTCTAATATCTCTTGCAGTCCCTTTTCCTACATCCATCACTTCTTTATTATGTACAAATGATGTAAATATTTATAATGCAATAGATTCATTTATTAGCATAAATAGTTTAAAAATTTAATATAATATAAATAGATTTTGTTTTTTGTTATTGTTTATAGACATATGTATATATTCATCATATATATCCTACTGATCTTTCCTGTGTACAAAATTCCTATTTTTCTCATTATCTTTTCCTAATAATTTGGTTCCTTCGTTTTATACTGTCAACACAAGCAAAAAAAAAAAAAAAACCTGACATTGGCTAAATACACCCGTGTGAAGCCAGAAGCAAAATAAAAAAAAAATAAAAAAACATTGGTCGTCTCTCGTAATAGTTTGGGTATCCATGACGAATGATCACCAGATGTCGCTTTTAACCAGACGGCCATGTTGGATTGAGACGTTCGTTTGACGACTTTGATTGACGTTTTAGTTACGTACGGTTGTGGTGGTGAGTTTATTTCTTCATTTTTACGGGTGTTTCAGGAAGACTGGATTTCTATCTTAGATTTCAAAGTAACAGTATTTTACGCGACCTGGAATTGGACAGACGAATATAAACTGACGCCGATATTGCTTGTAATTTATGTGTGTTCGACTCTCGCTATGGCTATGCTATTGAATTTACCAAAACGAGACACCGGAAAGAAAGAAACGAGTTCATTGTCCAGAAGTCAAGTCAACAAATAAGAAAGACGATTGTACGACACTTGAATGAAGGTTCCATAATTGCCAAAAAGACTACAACGCGTAACCTACCTTAATTATCAAAGAGGAAATTACAGCAGGACTATCAACAAAGCCTATTGGTTTTAAGGTAAGATTTTTTTGCTATAATTTATACATAATAACATATGACAGCATACAACTTCTATAATAATATTAAGAACTGGTAAACATTTTCAGCTGATCAGATGTATTCAACGCCACTATGTGAATCAAATCTTTATCTTAAAACTTAAGATGAATGTGATGAAGCTCAAAGAGCGACGGATGGGCCTGCTAAGCACATCAACTGCAGACAGCTGCAGTGTGTGTGTGTTTATTTACTTACCAGTTGCCTTTGAGGTAAGTACAGACCTACCTCAAAGGCAACTGGTAAGTAAATAAACATAGCAAAAGTATACCAATTTAATTACAAAATATTACATAAATGGTACCCCCCGTGGTGTGTCCAGGAAAGAATAGCACCCACTCATCTCCTCCCATTTGGGGGCCCTAACAGGCGACTCAAGAAAACAAGAAGACTGGCAGCAGGGTCTTTCAATTGGATTATCTACCACCTAATACTGAGATCCCCAAGCCGCCTGCCAAACGTGGGTATTATGGAAACCCCTCCCTTCTAAGGGGACTCCCCCTTTGTTCAGCAGTGGACGTTTTTCGGGTGCTGATGATGACATAAATAGTTATAAGTAAAATATATAAATAATTCTTCAGCGGATTGCCCTTCATGTCTGAATACAGTAATACATAGGCATAGGCTGAATATCTCGCAATAGTGGTGAAATATTGCTACAAAATATATTATATTAACACATAAATTATACACATATGGTAGTTTTTGGATACTGTATTTCTGTTAATATTTCAAAAGAAAATTATATTGATTACAGGTCAACGATATGATAGAAGTGCAGTGAGTGTCACTGCTGTAAACACAGAGAGAGCAGGACGGTGTTGAATTTGTTGACAAACTTTTTGATAGCAATTGGTCAAGAGCAAGAAGTGTGTGTGGAAAAATGAGAGTGGTTGTCAAAATAATAATAATATCCTGGAAGTGACAATGGAACTTGTGTAGATTACACACGGTTATCTGATCCCAAACAAGCCAGAGCCTGCACTATGGTAACTGGACAATTGTTACAAATACATACTTGTATTGTAAATCGATAAATAACATCCAGACACTTGGTGGAAATCAAACCCACAACCTAGCAGCCAAGGTGTCTAAACACTTCACCAACAGGCCAGTCAAGTGAATTGTCCACATAAAAGTTTTTGGTTAAAACATAAGTAAGTTCATAGAGAACATGCAGGCACAAAGAATAATGCTTATTAAAAATTGAATAACTATATTAGAAAGCCTGAAGTGACTTACTGACATTTTGTTTTCTTAGAGGGGGTCTATTTCTTTTGTATTAGAAATTTTAATCGGGCACCCTTGAAAACCTGTATAGAAATAATAATTCAGACTTATAAACATTCCAAAACTCTTTTAAATCTTTGATTATGACAAACATGTTAAGTTTTCATTCCAATCATGGAACTTGTGAAAAGGACATGGGGACAACAATAATTAATTTAGAACAATTATAGTTCACATGTCCTCCAGAAGAAATAAATAGTGAAAATGTTGTAAACAAAGCCGCAATATCCCAACACAAAGACCTGCAGAGAATCCTCAAGGAAATAGAAATAAAATCAATTGTAATGTTTGAGGATTTACTGCAGGTTACATGTTAAATTAAGTTGAGTAGACTAATTAATGCCGAAAAACAATGGTGACGAGACATGATAAATATGCAGACTTTAATTCCATATACAAGAAAAATTGAAAAACAAATATTCTATATCCATCTACATACTTATTGTGGCTTTTTCTGTGATTATAGATTTACAAAATTATTCAAATAGGCTGTAAATTGTTATAAAAAATGTTTGTTGAAGCTTAAAGGAAAATTATATCAAGATAGAGACGTTAAGCTGTCGCACCCATAAGTGCTTAAAAAATAAGTTTGTAATAACTAGGATTACAATTTTTTTCACACCACCTGCTCGATAATGTCACATTATATGTCATATAAAGATGACATAAAGCACCTCATTAATCCCTATAGTCTAGCCGGGTAATAATGTTGTACTAAACTCCCTTGGGTAATAATGTGTTTGAATTTCGAATGTCAAATGAGAATTCCTCAACACTTTTACCACAGGTATCTGCACGAAAAACAAAACATTTGAAAATCGAACCGAGCGCGACGAGCACAACCCAGTGTTCTAGAAAAGAAAATGAAATACTTACTTAGATGATAACGCGGCAAATCACTATGTTTATATTATTGACGGTCTCGTTGGTCTAGTGGTTAGACACCCTGGCCGCTACCCAATAAGTCGTGGGTTCGATGACCACCAAGAGTCTGGGTGTTATTTAACTATTAATTAATATTAGTTATCTGGTTTCCATAGTACAGGCTCTGCCTAGTTTGGGATCAGATTACCATGTGTGGATTGTCCCAAAATGTTGTTATTATTTTAATTCTAGCAATATTTGTCGTTTATTACCTCGCAGTAGGTGTGAAAAGTAGTGTATTCACCTCGGGGATAAAGGTGCCTTTGTCTTGGGCGAGCTTAAATCCCTCGCTGTACTCAGGATTCTAGTATTAACTCTATACTCCCTCGCTGCGCTCGGGAGTTGCTAGAATCCTTCGTTATGCTCGAGATTCAATTAAACGCCCGTAACATAAGACACTACTTTATCCCCTTGGTGCATAAACTACTATTAATTGGTGTAGAGGTATTAACCAAATATTGGGTGGGAGAGTCCAGCTTAAAATAAGTTTAAGTGAACGGTGTCCAAACTTTAGCCTATAAGTTTTTGTAAAAAAAATGGGATATATAAGCAATAATAAATACAGTTGTTTTATTTGTCTAATCCCTCGAGAAAAAGCCAATATGGTTTTTTATAATTTTAATTTGGAAATAAATATATATGGTTTGTACATCACTATACTGTCGATAGAAATTATCGATATCGATAAGATCGCTTAATTGTATACTCAAAGTTGTATAGGTACAGCGCTACGCAATGCACAACAGTGCCTCTAGCGAGCTAACGTCATGGATACCAAAACTCGTTACGGCTTTGGCTAAGCTCTGAGCTGTCCTATCTGTTGTAAACATATAACTATCTAATCTGTGGTCTACGTGTTAAATCCTCTTTGACTGCACGCACCACGCACGCACGCACGCAATTGGCTGAGCAATGCAATCATAAGTAGAGCAGGGACATGAAAAAAGTATCGATACTTTGTGGTATCGGTATATAAGCTTCTTGGTCCTACCACAGTGTACAAACTAATACAGTGAACCTTTGATGTTTGAGAAAAAGCCGACACCGCATGGCGTACTCCTTAGCACATAGAGTTGTCACAGTTTGTTTTTATAATTTACTTAAAATATTATATTATTACTTATTTGGTCATAGTAAAATACTAAGTAAGTAAATTATATTTTTAGTAACGCACGGGATGGCAATGATTTCTTTGTTTATATTTACTTTATTTATTGAAGTTCTTCATAGTAAGAAATACAAAAAGGCATTTCGTGGAGACAAATTCAAATAGAGTTTTACAGTGTTATATATATTGTAATTAATTTATAAAGGAGTTGTTCCAGAAATGTATGGAGCCTGGGCCAACACCATGTACACTATATGTATATATAACTATTCAATATAGTAACTGTTTTGTAATGTTATCTTTTTTTAAAAGATATCTTGGTCAAGGAGAGCAACACCAAAGAGAATATAATATTACTGTAGCAACACCCCACAATAATATGATGGATCGGAAATACGTAACTAAAATGCCATTTTGACAACTGACTATACCTGCGACTGAACTTGTTGCGGATTCCAATCCAAATCACAGACGATAATCAATACAGTAAAGCCCCAGGTCAAGAAAGAAATAGTCAATGAATGTCCGCAAACATAAATAATTACTAAAAACTCCGAAATACATTATATACTCCACGCTTATACAATCTATTACGAAACGTCAACTATAGCATTAACTGTCAGTAGTAAACCAACGTCAAACGCAACTGTCTTGACTGCTCTAAAAACAGGGTGGACATACTAAATAACTGCAAAAGTAATCATTTTTGTACAATTGTACTCTGCTTCAAATTAATTTATAAGTATTTTTATGAAACTCTCCTATGTTTTTCCTATTTTTCCATGTAGTGTACATAGTGTTGGCCCAAAATGGAACATCTCCTTTCCAAATCGTTTATTATAAATGGCCCACTGAAAAATATTTTCGGTTTGTATACTTACTGGATTTGAAATTTCTGTTAATGAAATGTATAAAATATTTCAGTCATATTCGATTTGAAAATGGATGTCATTTTCGTAATCAGCACCCCGAAAAACCTCAAAAATTACACCAGTAAAATTTGTTCGAGAAAATAAAATATTCGCCATTACGGATTTGAAAATGGATAGCATTTTCATAATCAGCACCCCGAGTAACCTCGAAAATGACACCAATAACATTTTATTGAAAAAAGAAAATATTTGCCATTTTGGATTTGAAAATGAATGCCATTTTCGTAATCAGTACCCCGAGAAACCTCGAAAATGACACCAATAAAAAAATTTTTTAAAGAAAAAATACTCCATATTGGATTTGAAAATGGATGCCATTTTCGTAATCAGCACCCCGAGAAACCTCGAAAATAACACCAATAACATTTTTTTGAAAAAAGAAAATATTCGCCATTTTGGATTTGATAACGGATACCATTTTCGTAATCAGCACCCCGAGAAACCTCGAAAATGACACCAATATATTTTTTTTTAAACAAAAAGCCCGCCAATATGGATTTGAAAATGGATGCCATTTTCGTAATCAGCACCCCGAGAAATCTCGAAGATGACACAAATAACATTTTTTTGAAAAAAGAAAATATCCGCCGTTTTGGAATTGAAAATGTGTAAAATAATATCTGTCTCACACAGCACAGGTACCGTTATAACTGCTTACAAAAAAAAAATACATACACAACGAATTGAGAACCTCCTCCTTTTTTGAAGTCGGTTAATTAAAACAAATACGCGTCAGCCCTGAAAGTTATGTCCCGAGCTACTAACTAATTCGGGCGGCAGCAGCGTACGATGCTCGGGTGCGCCTACCCGCGTCTCACCCCTCACACCCCGCACGATTGCCCTGTCTAGACGGCTTCGTTGGACGACTGTATTGGTTTATAGACTGTGGTCCTACCCGCCAAAAGACCCAAACCCAAACAAAACTGGGTCGTACGTACCTACCGCCATGACGCTATAGGTCAAAGTGGAGAAAACACTCCCAAATGCATGACTGAGGTCAACGCTATCCCTTTCATTGAGGTCGGAGCTCCCTTTCTAAGAGGGCAACCTTGATGTATAATGAAAAATCAGGACATCTTTTTAACTTCGTCGCATAATACGACTTACTTGGCTTGTTTATGCTATAAGTTTAAACCGATTAAATATGTCTAGTTGCTTAATCAGTCTGATTATGGGTTGGAGCAGTCCAAATACGGAAGAACTGTGAACGAGAAGAACAAACTGTGGTAGATTGGGAAACAGATGATAAATAAATAAGGTCCTCCTTCTGGCCGATACGACCACAGTGGGCGATATTTTGAAAGAGCAGCAGTCTACGCGAACGATATTATAGTGCACAAGTGCTTGCGTAGACACGAGTGCACTCTCTCTCTTCCGTTTACCTCTCAAAATACGACGGGACGAAAAACCGACACGACCGTTGAGAGACCAGGCGCAGGACCAACATTTTACATACCCATCTGACGCATGGAGCATCTTAATTTACAGACAATCAAGTGATAAATAAATAATAAGCTAATGGTTGTGAAAATAAAACCATATGAAGTTATGATAAAAAAAAATTATTACAAGATCATTTATTCAGTACGTTTAACGATTTCCGATCAATCACAAGATATTGAATAGCAATTTCCATTATATGCAAATAACTTGTAACCCACACATTAGACGATAGAAAAAGCATTTGTGGTAAATTTAGGTTTCCATTGGACCAACTGCAGATCATTGCAGCTTCATAAAATTTCTTTTCGAATGGGACAATGGATAGTCATATATTCCTTCACTCAATTTCTTTAGGAAATCTACAAAAAAGAATGTATTAATATTGACCAGGGGTATATAAAACTAACCAAGTAGCTTTACTTTTATTAGATGCAGTACTTATAAAATAATCATTTTGAAATTTACGACTTAAACTAACAATGCGCTTAAGTCTATTTGAAAGAGCTACAAATTTATTTTTATTTATTACTAGCTGACCCACGCAGCTCCGCCTGCGCTATTTTTACGTTAACTAAACTTTTAATAACAGACATTCGCATCGAATACATAACCTCCTTTTTTATAGTCGGTTAAAACTGGGACCCACTTTTTATTTGCTCTCCGAAGCACGGACCCGTTTAGTTCAAATGGCGTTAAACGGTCACCCATCTATTTAATGACCTTACCTAACGTTGCTTAACCCGGTCGATTACAAAACCTTGATAACAACTCTCTGCGAGTGTTCCCTTACTAATATTTATTATATTATAAAGAAAAATTGATAAAATCTGACCAAGCGTATAACCAAGTACCCATTATGACTTTAATCCCCTCTCCCAAAAGAACCGTGCTAGATTACGGGATAAAAAGTATCCTATGTCCTACCTCGTAGTAAGATCTCAAATCATGCCAAGTTTCATTTGAATCCATTCAGTAGTTCAGGCGTGATGCTCAGCCGTGATACAGACAGACAGACAGACAGACAGACAGACAAAAATTAAAAAAATTACATTTTCGGCCTCAGTATCGGTTATAGAATGCCCTCCAAAAATAATTTTCAAAATATCTTCAATGTACAGAATTGGACCTGTTACAGTTTTATTATAAGTATAGATTGTGCGCTTTTTCCTATATTGCCACAGGAGTTGACGCTTACGTTTGCAGCACTTTCTTATACGTGAAGTAATCCATTTTGGTCGTTTCTCACTGTACATTCTTACTTTAATTACTGGAAAGCATAAATTGTAAAATAATAAAAATAATTCATAAAACATGTCAAAAGCTGTATTTGGATTTGTACAAGTATAAATATCACTAAATGACAAAGAATTAATGCATTGCTTAAATTTATCAATATTTTCTTTACTATAGTCACGTTTCTGACCATACCAATACCTAAGAATACTAGTCGGTTTCACTGGAAAAGTCAAAATTTGTGCTGTATGATCAGAAATAGAAAATTCCTCAATTTGACACTTACTGCCACGTATATTATGCAGAAAATTGTCTAAACATGTACCAGATTTTATTCGTGTGGGTTGTTTTATTTCAACCCGCAAGTTGAAAGCGGATGATATTTCTTTTAAAGTATCAGCACTTTTACACCGCTTTAACATATTTATATTGAAGTCTCCGCATATTATTATTTTATTTTTCATCGAAGAAAGAGTTGTTAAAATTAAATCAAGATTATTAAAAAATAATGTTAGGTCATTATTGTTGGTTCTGGGAGGCCGATAGATACAGACAATATAAATTCCATGGCTAAGTAGTTCTATTCCAGAACATTCTATAATCCCTTCCCTTGAGTACTTTTCAATGTCAGAAATAGCTTTAAACTTATGCATGTTACGAACCAGAATACAAGTACCTCCATGGCGATTTTTACGTGAGAAACACGAAACCAGAGAAAAATTATTTATATGAAGTAGCTGCAGGTCATTAACTGTCATATTATGCTCAGTAATGCATAGTACATCAATATGATTAGACGTTTGTGTTTGATATGAATCAACAGCATGTATATTTATGGAATGATATAGGTACTCTCGCCGATACGACCACAGCGGCCAATTTTTTTTTCGCAAGATCAGCCATCAGCCAGTGCACAAATGCTTGCGTAGACACAAGTACACTTATTCTTCCTTTTACCTCTCACAATTCAGTGATACGGAAGATCAACACGACCGGGGAGAGGTCAGGCGCAGGACCGACTTTTTATATGCCTATCCAACGCATGGATCATCTTACTTTACAGACAATCAGATGACCGGCCTGCATTGTCCTAGCCAGTAAGGAACAACTACACAAAGTTGTTGCTCCCTGCAGGATGCGAACCTGCGACCCCCGGTATGCAAGCAAGCGATTTCCCACTGCGCCACGGAGGCTACTAGACGCGACAGGACTAGGAGGCGACAAGAATAAATATGATTCTAATAATATGTATATAATATGTTACAAAACTATGTTGAGTATAATAGATACTCGTTGTATTAAATATGTACCTGGCATATAGAGAACCAATTTGTAATAGGTACGTTACCCTAGTGACGGTTGCTCTGTTAATACAAAATTATTATCGTGTCTTGTCTGCCCTTGTTTTTTACAATATACCATTTACTTTTATTTCTATTATATTATTTTATTTCTTATACCCAAACTTCCACTGCTAGCTAAGCCCATAACCTGCTACAATGGTTATGGGCCCAGCTTATGCGTAAGAAATAAAATAGTTATAATAACGGGTACGAAAAGAGTACGAAGTTATTAGAGGAGATCGTGTGATCGCAATTCAAAAAGTGTTTGAATTCTGCTGTGGGTGGAGCCGTGAGGAGGCAACCATGAATACGGTAAGAATTGAAAATCTTGATCGGGATAATTTTCATTCCTGGAAGATCCAAGCACAAGCGATCTTAATCAAAAACGATCTTTGGGAATACGTAGATGGTACTAAACCGAAGCCTGCTGAAATAGTAGAGGCGGCTGTATGGGAATCAAATGATTCGAAAGCAAGGGCGGAAATCATACTAGCGATGAGCCCGAGTGAATTGCAACATGCAAAAGGGTGCAAAACGTCTAAAGAGCTCTGGACGAAATTAGAATCAGTTTATGCTTCTAAGGGACCCGCCAGAAAGGCCACCTTACTGAAGCAGATCACATTAAGTAAGATGAGCGAAGGTGACGATGTTCACGAACATTTGAGCAGATTCTTTGATGCCAGAGATAGATTGCACGATATGGGCGTTGAAATACAAGATGATTTAGCATCAATAATGCTATTGTATAGTTTGCCTTCAAGCTATGAGAATTTTAGATGTGCAATAGAATCCAGGGATGAGTTTCCTGAGCCTGAAGTGCTAAAGATTAAAATTCTAGAAGAAAGTAGCTCAAGGAGATCTTGCACGGAGAATATAATGTTAGTCAAGGGCAAGAGGCTAAACAAGAAAACTCCCAGACAAAAACCGGTACAGTTGGACGATAATAAGGGTTGCGAAGCGAGTCCAAAATTCAACTATAGATGTTTTAAGTGCCATAGAAAGGGTCACAAAGCTTCGGAATGTAAACAATTCAATAAACAAGAGTCGGTGAAGTGGGTATCGATGAATAAAACTAAAACGTGTGCTATTGATACTAGTTTTGTTACATTTAGTTGTGTTTCAGATGATTGTCATGCTGCAGCCTGCGAGAATGGAAACTGGATCATTGATAGTGGTTGTACAAGTCACTTGTGCAATAATAAAGCATATTTTGGAGATACCTTACAACCATCTTATGGAAAATTGAATTTAGCAAATAATGAAAGCGCTCTTGTACAAGGTAAAGGTACGGTAAGGTTGTTCGCATGTAATGATCACTCTAAGTGTGTAGTAAAACTACCAGACACGTTGTACGTTCCAGATTTGAGAGCTAACTTGATTTCAGTTGCAAAGATTACCGATAAGGGTTTTGAAGTCATGTTTGGGAGCGATAGAGCTCTAGTGACAGATTCTCAGGGTAATATTAAGTTAGTTGCGAATCGTAAGGGTAATTTATATTACGTTCAGGAACAGCGTGCTGAAGCTGCTGCTATATCGAATAAAGAGGTTGATATACAAGCGTGGCACGAGCGTTTAGGTCATTTAAATGTAAGAGACTTAGTTAAACTCATAAATCATTGCGATTTGGGCATGAAAGTCGATTTGACAAATGTCGATAGGTTACGTAATTGTGAAACCTGCATTCGCGGTAAAATGAGTTCCGTTCCTTTCTCCAGTTCGGGTGGACCGTGTAACGAGAAGCTTAAAATTATTTATTCCGATGTTGTAGGGCCGATGAAAAATACAGCCCTAGGAGGCGCAAGATACTTTGTAACTTTTATAGATGATTGTACAAGGTGGTGCGAGGTATATTTATTAAGTAAAAAGAGTTCGGTTTTTACTGTTTTTAAAATATACAAGCAGTTTGTCGAGAACTTAACTGGGAAAAGAATCAAATATTTGCAAACTGATAATGGTGGCGAATATTGTAATAGGGAGTTTGATGATTTCTTGTCAAAGGAAGGAATCAGTAGAAGATTGACTATTCCCCACACTCCTCAGCAAAACGGTGTTGCTGAAAGGATGAATAGGACGCTCGTTGAAATGGCAAGGTGCATATTATTATCCTCAGGACTATCAGAAGGCTTTTGGGCAGATGCGGTGGTAACCGCATGCCATATTAGAAACAGATGCTCATGTAGTGCGGTTGGTGGTGAAATACCATATGAAAAGTTTTTTGATCGACCTGTGAAGTTGGATTATTTGCGACCTTTTGGTACAAAAGTGTACGTTCTTGACAAGGACACAAATAAGGATAAATTCACACCCAGAAGCAAGAGGGGAATATTTGTAGGTTACCCACGTGATCAAAAAGGATACAGAGTATGGTTGCCAGATGATCGAAAACTGATTGTCGCGAGAGATGTAAGGTTTTTGAACGTAGAGAAACCCCAAGACGAGAATACTATAGACCCTTTTCAGATGATTGTGACAGAGAAGTCACAAGAGCCGGAGCGAAAAAGGTATGTGGAGTTGGAAATCAATCCACCAGTTTTTTCACCTCCTATAGAGCGAATTCCAATCCCATATGGATCAGCTCAACCACTGGCTTCAAGCAGTGATGATCCTCACATTGAGATGCCATCGGAAGATGAAGAATTAAGAAGAGCTCCAGGTAGACCTAGGATCCAAAGAGGTCACGTAGGAAGACCGAAGAAAATGTACAGAATGGTCAGCGTACCAAGGAGGGAGCGAGAACAGGATCAGGAGGAGGAGAGAAATTACAGAGATGGAAATGAGACTGATGTTGAGCCAGCTGTTACATCAGATGAATTTGCTGACTGTGAAGACTTCGTAGCTGCCGCAACAGAAGTGTCATTGAAAGAGGCGTTATCTTGTAATGAGCGAAATCTATGGGAAGCTGCCATTATGTCAGAGATAAGAAGCCTCGTTAAAAACCAAACGTGGAAAATAGTGAAGAAACCTCCGAATCGTGAAGTAGTAGGATGTCGCTATGTCCTCACTACGAAGCTGAATGTGGACAAAACTGAAAAGAAGAAAGCAAGATTGGTTGCAAAGGGCTATAGTCAGCGTTATGGTATTGACTATCGTGATACCTTCGCTCCAGTCATGAGGCTTGATACAGTTAGATTATTGTCCGCATTGGCAGTTGCATTGGATATGGAGATTCATCAAGTAGATATAAATACTGCTTATTTGAATGGATATCTTGAGGAGGAAGTATACATGAAAATACCTGAACTCTTAGAAGAAAGTTTAATAAAACTGTTGCGCATAGAAGAGGATGACTTAGTCAAAGACCAAGCGCAACAAATGTTAAACGATATAAGAGCTGGTGGTAATGTTTGCAGTTTACATAAATCTCTTTATGGTTTGAAACAAGCTGGACGCCAATGGAATATCAGGCTGGACGAGAAGCTGAAAAAGATGCATTTAAAGCAGTCCTTGAATGAACCATGTTTGTATTATAAAGAACTGGATGACCGCGGAGCAATGTTTTTTGTTTGTGTCTACACGGACGATATTATGATTGCGAGTCAGAAAAGAGATTGTATAGTAAATTTTAAAACAGAATTAGCAAAAGAGTTCGAAATGAAGGACTACGGAGTTGCTAAATTTATTTTGGGCATAGATATTGTCAGAAGTGACAATGCAATTAAGTTGTCACAAACACAATATGTTGACAAGATTTTACGAAAATTTTGCCTAGAAAATTGTAAAGAAACTTGTTGTACGCCAATGGAGGTAAATTTTAAATTACCGAATACCGAGAAGGACAATGATCGTAACATACCGTACAGGGAATTAATAGGATGTTTAATTTACCTGTCCGTAGGAACCAGGCCAGACATCTCAAATGCCGTGGCGAAATTGGGACAGTATGTGGATAAATCCGATCAGAGGTGCTGGAAAGCAGCATTGAGAATCCTTCGTTACCTCAAGAGGACCCGTGAACGTGGCCTCGTCTACAGGAAATCCGGTAATAGTGTCATTGGGTATAGCGATAGTGATTGGGGCAATTGTACAATCGATAGGCGAAGCTACTCAGGCTATGCGTTTATTTTAGCTGGGGCAGCAATCTCGTGGAAATCGCAGAAACAAAAATGTGTTGCGACTTCAACCTGCGAGGCTGAATACGTTAGTCTAGCTTTGAGTATGAAGGAGGCTATATACTTGAATAGTCTGCTAACTGAAATCGGATTAGCGCACTTTAACAAGGTAGTGTTACAAGCGGACAATCAGGGAGCGATCGCATTATCAAAGGATCCAGTCTTGCATTCCCGCAGTAAGCACATTGATATTAAGTATCACTTTTTAAGGGAAACTGTCCGTACTAATAAAGATATTGTGATACGATATATCCCGACTGAATTAATGCTTGGCGATATATTAACAAAACCTTTGCCTAAGCAGAAACATTATTTTTGTATGGAAGGTTTAGGCGTTACTTAGTGTTGTGTTTTTTTTTAAATGTGCTGTTTATTTTATACCTTGTTAGTTTAGTGTTTTTTTGTTGTGTAAATTGTGTTATGCAAGGTACAATTTAAGGGAGCGTGTTGAGTATAATAGATACTCGTTGTATTAAATATGTACCTGGCATATAGAGAACCAATTTGTAATAGGTACGTTACCCTGGTGACGGTTGCTCTGTTGATAAAAAAAATTATTATCGTGTCTTGTCTGCCCTTGCTTTTTACAATATACCATTTACTTTTATTTCTATTATATTATTTTATTTCTTATACCCAAACTTCCACTGCTAGCTAAGCCCATAACCTGCTACAAACTACATACACACTTGAACATACAATATTTTTTCCATATCAATCCTTTGAACTAAATACCTACATCGTTTATTTTTATTTTAAAGTGGCGGTAAAAAAAAATCCCCAAAACGGAAAGTCTTCAAAAAATCTTTACCATGGTTATTCTATGAAAACAATGTGAAATATATTAAATTAAATAATTCAACTACAAATTAATAGAAACTTAAAACCCAATACTAACAAACGAACTGAAAACGTGCCTATCGAAAGAAGAACTGTTCGAAAATATGGTTCATAATGCAAAGGGATCAACGGTAGGTACATTATTGAACAAATCGGACTTACGAGTGATATTCGGTATTACGGGGTACAACATATTTTTGCAACCAAGTACTACACATTTTATCATCATTCTTATTATTTTAATTCACTTTATCGTGAAAATATGATATTTAAAATGTTGGATCGATTTAAATAACAGACAGTTTCATGCTGACAATAAGCGCCAATGTTGCCACAAAATACGAACCCTTAAAATCGGTATTTAAAATTGCATTTGAGTACAATTGGCGAAAACACAATAGAGCATTAATCTAATCGAACTGTTCTGCGAGCAAACCATTTTTTAATAGACATGATTGTCATCGTATTTTATGTTTTCGGGTGCAAAACAATCTTTTGATGTTAAAGTAGAGCATTTCTATATTAGGGTATCCATTTCTCGGGTAATTTCTATTATAACATGGACCACACATCGGACCTCTTAGAAAGAGCGATCCGACCTCAATGAAAGGGATAGCGTATGCCTCAATCAAGTATTTGGAGTGTGGACTCCATTTTTGGTCTCTAAGCTTCATGCCTACCGCGCACCTACGTAAGTCGTAAGGGTTGCCATATATCAGTTAAATCAATTCGCTAATTTTGCTTAGAACCTTGAACGTAGTGAAAAATCCTAAATCTATGCCTAAAACCATCGATATAATTTATTTTTGCCGGAGTGTCGGTCGCTACCATCCACATGAAGATATAGGGTCAAAGTGGAGTCCAAACTCCAAATAATTGATTGAGGCATACGCTATCCCTTTCATTGAGGTCCGATGTGTGGTCCATGTTATAATTGAAATTACCCGAGATATTGATACGCTATTATAGAAATGCTCTACTTCAACATCAAAAGATTGTTTTTCCACCCGAAAATATGAAATGCAATAGCAATAATGTATATTAAACATTTTTAGTACTGTTAATCGAGTTTTCTTAAAATAATGCTGTATTGCACATCCGCCAATTGCGCCCAAATGCTAGTTTATATCCCGCATATAGGGGTCAGTATTTTATGGCAATACTGACGCTTGTTGTCAGTAAGAAACTGCCTGTCAGGGCGGGCTATTTAAATCGTTCCCAAACAATATACTATAATTTCACGATAAAGTGGCTTAAAATAATAAAAATGGTGTTACAATGCGTTGTACGTGGTTGTACGAGCAAGTGGTATCCAGGATGTAATATCAAATATCACTCGTAAGTGCGATTTTGTTGAATAATTACCTGATGAAGATATCTTTACATTAAGCACCAAATTTCCGATTACTTCTTCTTTCGATAGGTACTTTAACACGTTTTCAGTTCGTTTGTTAGTATAGGGTTTAAGTTTCTATTAATTTGTAGTTGAATTAACTGATTTAAAATATTTCCCATTGTTTTAATAGAGTGACCATGGTAAAGATTTTTTGAAGACTTTTCGTTTTGAGTTTTTGGTCTACCGCTATTTTATGATCAAAAAATAAACAATGTATTCAGTTCAAAGAAGTGATATTACAGAAAAAAAAATATGTTTATTAATTTTACAAGGTTGTATGTGTATTTTTTTAACATTATTATGAATCTATGTATTCTTGACTATTGTACATTATTTGAAATAAATTGGTAAATATTAATTCATTTCTTATTTTCTTGTATATTTCCTAAAGATATTGAACGAAGAAATTTATGGATAGCCAAGGTGCCGTTCAAAAATAAATTTTATGCAGCTGCAAGAATTTGCAGTATACATTTTGATGAGTCTCATTACGATAAGTTTACAAAGCGTTTAAAGGCAACAGCAGTACCATTTTTTATTGAAGAACAGTCATTAGCGGACGAGGTGAATTTAATAATCATCATTAATTTTTATATAGTAAAATATGTAATAATAATAATGAAACAGGAACTGTAAGGCCTATGCATAATAAAGAATTTTGAATTTGAATTTGCTATAGACAGCGCGGAAAGAGATTTGCGGGTCAGCTAGTTTTTAATATAAGGATTCAATGGAACAGGACTTTATCTAAACCAGCTGTAAGATATTATAGGTATTATCTTTATCTATTATTGACGGGCCCGTTGGTCTAGTGGTTAGTGACCCTGTCTGCTAACCAACAGGTCGTGGGTTCGATTCCCACCAAGTGTCTGGGTGTTTTATCTATATAAGTATGTATTTACAAACAAAAAGTATATAAGTATTAGTATCAGTTGTCTGGTTTCCATAGTACAGGCTCTGCCTAGTTTGGGATCAGATGACCGTGTGTGTGGATTGTCCCAGGATATTATTATTATTATTATTATTATCTATAATACCAAAAAGCTTCATGTCAATGTTTTCGGCTAAATTACAAGATTTTTATACTCCATATTATGCTTTGATCCAATTGAAACCTAGGTAGGTTGTCTGGAAGAGATAGCTTTTTAGCAATGAGGCCGCCTTTGTACATTGATATCTTCAACGTATTGTTCAATTTTCATGTAACTTTTGGTGCAAAATAAAGTGTATTTATTATTATTATTAAACCTAAAGTTACAACAACCGCTTTTTCTCTCCGCTATACATATTATCGTGTAACGTGTGGGTTAGAGGTACTTATTTGTTTTTTGTATTGTCAATTGTTATTCAATATCTTGTAATCAATATCGGAATTCGTTAAAGGTATCGTAGATTAATTTTTTAAAATTCAAATAACTACTAAATTGTTGTTGCAAAATTAAAGTTGTATTTCAGACCGAACCGCACTCGTTCAATCAGCTCTTATTCTGTTGAATATATCTCTCGATTTATTACTATACAGAATTTTGTCAAGAGCACAACTTTTTCTTTTTAACGTGGGACCCATTTTGAACAATTAATTATAATTAAACAGTTCACATCATTAATTTTCTTGTTTGCTGTTTATGTCATATTTGTTGACTTCATTTCCTTAGTGAATATATCAAATGCAGTGTGCGACACCGCAACAGACACGCGTCGTGTGATAACTACACATGTCAGCAAACAAACTAATTTTACGGATTATATCGCGGTTTATTTTTTATTTAAACACACGATATAATTCGTCAAATTAATTTTATTTCATTACACATTGAAATAAAATTAATTTGACGGATGGTCGCGTAAAAATCAGAAATTATGATCTGAACCGTACAGAGCCAATGAGAAAAAGATGCTCAGTCATTGACGTAGTAAGAGGCATAAATTATGTGTGACTAGATAGGTACAAAATAAATGATTTTATAATACAATAACTTTTTATTTTTATCATAATTTTATATAGAACCCTTGTTTACACAACCATGATCAGCCATCACATTATTATTTATTTATCATCATTTTCCCAATCGACAACAGCCAAAAACATGTCAAATCCAGAATCATGTGATTTTTTTTTTTGCGTGCGTTCATCTAATATTCAACGTGGTTTGTCGCTAGTAAAAGCTTTTTCTTAGTAGATAGGTAATATCGCGTCTGATTAATAGGGGTTTAGTTTGCTGAGCCTAGTCCACGCGTGACTTTAGTAGAGCTTCCCTCATTATTTCGCATTGAAATTGTATTTTTCTTTTATACACTTTATGGTGCTTATTTAAATAAAAATGCGGTCCGCTTGATGTAGGAAAGGTTTTTTTTGGTCGAATTCCGCCTCTCATTCCCACCACTGTGACTCCTGTTAGCCAGGATCTACAGTGGTCACCAGACACCAAGGCCAAGACACCAAGGTTTGACCCTCGGCGAGTCCCGTGGAAACGCTAAATTGTCTTGGAACCCACAACAAATTTAATTAGAAAACTATATAAAATATAAATTCCACTTTTCTCCTTTTCAAAGCGGGAGACAAGTAAAAATCACACAGGTCGATATAACCTCAGAATGAAAGATTCTTACAGATGTACCACCTAGAGTTAGTCCACCTGTAAGGCACCACGGAAGTTACTAGATTTGAAGGGGCCTATATTTAGATTTCTACTATTTAACTCGTTTCCAATAATAGTTATGGCGGAAGGTAAAGTTCTTCCGTATATTAGGACCGATTATGCAACTAGACTTATTTAATCGGTTTAAACAAACCAAGTAAGTCGTATGCGACTAAATTAAGATGATGTCCTGATTTTTCATGAAACATCAAGGTTACCCTCTTAGAACGAGAGATCCGACCTCCATGAAAGGGATAGCGTTGACCTCGGGCATGTATTTGGGAGTGTTGCCTCCACTTTGACCCTATATCTCCTATATCTTCATGACCATCCACCTACCATCATGAAGGTCGCTACTGTCTATAAGAAACTGTCAAACTACAAGTCATTATATAGGTACTCATTATCCATAGAGAACGAAACTGTCTACTTAGAGGAGATACCACTAATTAATTCTAATTACTCTGAGACTGTCTAGGTACGTCACATTATAAAATCACCATTCTCGGAGCACTGACCCATAGATAAGAGTATATTACACCGACCCACAGACGTATTAGGGATGCTACGCATCAGACGGTGAACTGCCCTAGAGGAAAAATCACATTACGGATTTGCAGTAATAGAATATGACGTCTGTTTTTTTTTTAAATTATACGCTCATATCATGTGCCGTGGGTCAGGACTTTTCGCCCAGTTTTAAAAAAAACGGAGACTAGTCTTTTAAGCCGCTTTACTTTTCATATTCCTATTCCATTTTTCTTTAATATTTCATATTCAGGTTTAGAATAAAATACAATATACATAATTTAAATTATTTTTATTCTTTATAAAAAAAATATACATTTAAGGTAAATAAGGTTAATACTTTGGTCAGGATGTGACTCTCCGGGTAGTTTTTAGTTAATTCATTTGTTTGATAAACTGTCTCCATTTATAATAGCGGCTAGTTAAATATTATTAAAGAATGGGTTAATGCCATGGTCGAGATGTGGCTTGTCACAGCTTTTTAGAGATATGTTTGTTTGTCCGATAAATTGGCATCGTTAACAGCATCAAAGGGACCATCGCAGAGTGTACAAATTCCAACTGAAACAAAAGAGTGGCATGCTTTAGTATTTTGTATGACACACACAATTACCAGAGAGAGAAGATAAGAGAACCTAGTGCAAAGTGAATAATTCTGGTTAATTATGATTCTATCTTATTTTTACAGTAATAAGTTTTCAGCACTTGCAGATTTATTAGCCTAGCCTAATAGTATGGAACTGTCCTACTACAGCACAAAATTTACATCATTATCATCGGAGTAAATGAGGACAAATTAGGTACAATAATGTATAGTATAAATACAAGACAACTGTGTAAAATATATAAAACTAATGTTATAAATGTTAATTCATATATTGCATGATATAGTAGATTATAAGTTAAATTAGGTAGCATTCTAATGAAAAGTATGAGAAAATATTCGTAACAAGGTAAGTACTTACCATTGTGGTCAGTGTGCATTGTATAAGGAGAGCATTTGTTGATTTCGTAAGCCAAAAATAACGTAGCATAGGCTTCAACACGAAGACGAAGCCTCACTGGTATGAGGCAATGAACTTTTCCGTGAAGAATATCCTTTCACAGTTTATGTTTATATGTTACAGTCCTGCATATTACAATCTTGGGGAAAAACATTAAATTGATTGCCGTCCTTACTCCTACAAGCACAATTCACGACACAGTCTTTTAAAACGTAATGCAAGATTTTACACATTCATTATGTACAAAATTGTAAAATTACAATGAACAACGAACTTGGTAAAATCACAATGGCGTCCTTGTTTCCTGTCTTATTAGAATCAAATATGGCGTCTATATTACAGACGACAAAGGAATGAAGTATGAAGGAGGGAGGAGGGAAACTGTCAAAATGGATAGTTACAATATGGCTACATTGCGAGGCATAGAAGTACCGAGATTTATAGCCGTGCACCGACCATACCATTCCGCCGCGCCAGGTAGGCGAAACTTCCCTAGAAGCGTAGAAAGACCTCCGACGCTCATTTCTATGGCAGTCAATATGGCAGCCAATATGGCCGACAAGATGGCTACTCCATCCATCTTGCTCGCGCCAATGTACGCACCTTAGAGGAAGAAAACAATAGAGGGCTGGACACTTTCTTTCTCATTCACGCAAGAAAAGAATGCGTTTATGTAGGTTACGTGTGATAGAAAGAAACAGTGTATATGATTTTTTGTCCCTCAGCATGTGTTCGATTTTTCCGCGCCGTGGGTGCGAAACAAATTTGACGTTTGCTCCCACTTTGCTCCGTGACAATTTTATCGTGGTTTTAATATTAAATAAATAACTTAAAATTCAATAAAAAACTAACTGTGACATTACTGTGTGTTGTGGAAATCCTATAAGAATCGTGCAGTGCAGTATTATAGGCTGTAAAAGTGACAGTGAACGTAAAATTAGTGGAGTATCGTTTCACAGGTAAACGTGAATTATTATGGCCAATTTAGAGATTACATTTAGAAACTAATACATGTAAATGACTTATTTAGATCTTATTGCTCTAAATTAGTTACTATTTTACTTGAAAGTTACGTGTAAGATCGATAAATTCTTGTTTTTCATCCATAACCTAAAATTTTCGGTTTATTGATCGCCATTATCAGTGTTGCCAGTGTATAAAAGAGAGACTACCATAAATAAGTGGTAAATTATTATTAAGTGCATCATACACGATCCCACATGCTGGGTGCATCGAAGAATTTCTCAGATTTTCCGAATTTATTTTTATGATTTCCTGAAAATATGGATATTTGTATACTGTGGATAGCAGCAACAAAAAGAATTAATTAGGTTGCTAAAAGTTATTCCCGAATGCTTAAATATTCAGAAATAACGTAAGCGCTCAAGTAATTCGTCCAAGGCTGCGCAGGACGTATTCATTCGTTATTTATAGGCACAATGGTCATTGTACATTTAATCGTGCTTTTACTATATGCATGTTGTTTAAATATATGTATGTATGTTGTTGGTTACAATTTATTGGTAAATTTGTCTGAATTATAAATAAATAGTACCGACGTTGAATAGTTTGTTTCATTTGCCCCCCTATTATGTACCTATCTCGTTTGACAACTAAAGTGATGATCAATAAAGCAAAGTGACTATTAAATAACTATCAAATGACTCATTTGGCATTGCCTAACTTGAATCACCAATAAATACCAAACACATTTTCAGTAGACATCAAAGTTTGGTGGACAACTGAAGCTTGATAGTCACTTTGCTTTATTGATCATCACTTTTTTTATTGTAGGAATAGTACTGTTTAACCGGACAAGAGGGCGAGCGCTTAAAGCGCTCCAGCCAGAAAGGTTTGGGTAGCGACTAGCACAAGGGCACCTCAGGGAGGCACGGCCTCGGCTTGGGCTGCCGCTTAGAGAAAATGAGTTTATCACCGGTTCACTACGCGCCCCCGCTGAGAAGAACCGGCAAGAAACTCAGCGAGGGGATGCATGTCGAGGTCGCATGCGTACGGATCCCTTCGGCCTCGCTGGCGAGACCGGTGTCTGTGTGTTGATGTGTTTACGACTCTTGACATCGTTGTCGGTGTTGGTGTTGGTGTTGTGTCATGGTCCAGGAGGACGGACATCGGGTCGGGTGGGTCGAGCAGTACATGCGGCGGACGGCGGCGATGTACGGCTGTTCGACGATCTGAGGGACCTGGCTGCTGCCCAATAGGACATGGGTTCGATTCCGAAGGATTCCGAACAATTGTCTGGGTGTTATTTATCTATTTAAATATGTATTTATACAGTTTACAAGTATTTGTAATCATTTATCTGGTTACCTTATTAAAGGATCTGCGTAGATTGAGATCAGGTGGTCATTGGTCAAGCGTAGATTGTCCCAAGATACTAGTACTATAGATTTGTATATTGGAGAAATTTACTAAAACTTACCCGGTAAATGGTATGTATTATATGTATTAAGTTATAAGAAAGCCAATTTTTGCCTACCTCTCTGGGAAATAGCATATTATTGTTTTTATCTCTTAACTTTTTTGTATAAGGCTAATAATTATCTACAGCTCTTAGCCACTTTAATCACCACGTGATATCACCCAGGTGAACAATGTGGAATAGACCTTAGCTACAGCATATATGATATTAAGTGTACATTCACTTTGTAGCCTCCGTCGTGGGTTCGAATCCTGCGAAGGGCAACAAATTTGAGTAGTTGTTCCTTACTGGCTAGGACAATGCAGGCCAATGACCTGATTGTCTGTAAAGTAAGATGATCCATGTGTCGGGATTTGCGATAGGACGTATGCCCGACTCCTGTCCGTCAAATTAAAACACCGAGCTTTGGTAATAAACACTTATAATCAAATTGAGAGAGAACAACTTATAATACAGTGGAGTAATCGTAATAATTAAAACATGTCTCTGCCATAGATACTAGCGCGCTGTCATCTTTTTCACTGCCCCTTTGGCGTTCCGAAACCGTGATCCGAGATACGCCACACATGCGTCGGATGGGCATGTAAAAAGTCGGTCTTGCGCTTAACTTCTCCCCAGTCGTGTCGGTCTTCCGTCCCATCGGATTATGAGAGGTACCTATTATATAAAGGAAGAGAGAGTGCACTTGTGTCTACGCATGCACTTGTGCACTATAATATCTCCTGCGTACATGGCTGATCTTGTGAAAGATTGGCCGCTGTGGTCGTTTCGGCTAGGAGGACATTATTATAACAATCACTTTCGTACTTTTTGCAGACTGTCATAGATTAAGACGATATAATGTAACAAAAAAGTGGTTTTTGGTTAGGAATGAAAATATAATTTACAACAACCTCCGTATTTGCTTTACACAAAGTGTTGGATCTCGTTATTGAAAACTTATTATTTACCAAAATGCACTTGTAGCAGGCTGGATTTCCTTATCCTTCATCCTTTCCCTAGTGCGCCTTATATAGAAAAAAGAAGAAATGTGACGTGAATTTGTCACCGCCGGAAAAAAAATATTTTCTTATGGCGTGATCGCGATATTATTTAAAAATCATTATAATAATTAATTCCGCCCTCGTTAAAAGCAAAAGAAGTGCCAGAGACAATAGCAGCAGATACAACTATCTAATTTGTGGAGCAGCAGAGGACGCCGCCATCATCGCATCACAGCCGTTCAAGGTAGGGCGCACCATCCGTTCCTTGTAGCAGCTGCGATTTATTCCTTTTGTGTTCCCTGCAGTTGCTAACTTCCTTGTCCTTGCAATCCAGTATGCTGCGAATGTAGTATAGTTTCTTTTGTCCGCGTTTTTAATATATAATTATATATTTATATTTACAGTCCACTAGAAAATTGCTTTAGGAAAATTTTTAAACTCCTTAACCCGCCATCTTTTTGGTCACTTCGGCCCTGATAATGAATCTTAGATTTTTCCGAATATAATTTGTGCTTATACTATTATAGTAAAGCAAATGATATGGTTATTCTTAGCCACCGCTTACAACTTACGTACTATGTCTATATACGTATAATTTAACGTAATTGGTATTGAAATAATTATCAAATTTATTATTTTAAGTCGTATTCTTACGCATCCCGCATTGATAATTGTTTCATTCCATTACATAATCGCATTAGAATACTCTTATTCTACCTATTATACCCATTAATATTTTCTATTGAGAGTGATTTCGCATATATTTATTATAGTGCAAAATTAATTGCAACCGCATCAGCTGTCAACGCAGTGCGCGTGTGTAGCTTTTGTTTTAAGGTCACGCCTGAGCGATCCCTCAATACTCGCAAAAAGGATTTATTATAACGCGTTCGGAGTAATTAAGGTTACTTCATATATGCGTTCAGATGTATTAAGGCAACTTCACACATGCCTTTGAAAATTCATATTTATCTTAATTTTTAATTTCTTGTATTTACCAACTGATTGAACATTGTTATAGTTCAACGGTGTTTTATGACTGATTTAACAGTGACATAAAATATATTTTATTTGTGTACCCATTTTTAATTAACTAAATATTAATAATGGGGAAGGGTAAGAAGGCAGATAGTGAGGAAGAGTTTGAAATATCTAACGAGGATCAGGTCCAGTTGACTATCCTGCGCTCTAAGTGCGATGTATTATTTGCCAGGCTGCAGTCTATATATGATTTATCTAAGTCTGCTGCTACCAATGAATCCCAACGTGAAGTTTTCCTGTGTAATGTGAGTAATATTGATACTTTGCGTAGTGAGTTCAAACAAGCGACAGATAAATATAACACATTTAAATTGCAAATAAACCCAGAGGATAAAATTGATTATCAGGCATGGCTTTCATTTGAAGAAATGTACTGTTACATAAAGCGAGTTATGTCACAAGTAGACGCCGCTAGTAGTAAAAGTCACAATCAAAACTTTTCTTCAGCATCGAAATCCAAGCCTAAGTTACCTCCTATTGAGTTAATGTCCTTTAATGGAAACGCTCGCAATTGGCCACTATTCTACCAGCAATTTAAAAGTGTTATACATGACAATGCGGATTTAACTGATGGTGATCGTGTTTACTATTTAGTTGGCAAGTTGACTGACAGCGCAAAGTCTGTGTGCGCTGGTTTGCCACCAACCGCCGAGAATTATAATATAATTTGGAATGCACTTATTGATAAATATGATGACCCTCGCGTATTGGCTGGTAGTTATTTAAACCAGTTGTTAGAATTTAAACCGCTGAATATTAACAGTGCTTCAGCTTTTGAAAGTTTCATTAATAATTTTAATTCGTCTGTAGAAGCACTTAAACAACTAAAAATTACTGATTTATCGGATTTTATATTCTTACACCTTGCGTTACAAAAATTGGATTTAAATACGATCAAATTATTTGAAACAATGTATCGTAAGCAAAAAATTCCACCATACGCTAATCTAATTGAATTTGTAAAAGAGCAAAGCAAGATTATGTCTCGTTCTATTGGGCAAAGATTTTCAGTTCCAGATTTCGATAAATCACGTAATAAAGTTCCAACGCCAAAACTAACTAAGTCTTTTATTAACACTGATGTTAACCTTACAAATAAAGTGAATAAAGTTTCTTGTACCCTGTGCAAGAATAGCGCTCATGAGCATCTGTATCAGTGTCCTGTCTTTATGTCAAAAACACCATATGATAGGTGAAGCGGGTTGCACTCGGAGGGCAGTGGTTCCCGCTGATTATTAGTGGTTTTATGGTTAGTTAATTTAGGAGAGATTTATTGGTTCAAAATAGTATAATATGGTCTAAAAATACAATGGTTCTTAACGGTAACACACACTTATCACTATGCAGCTAAAAATGGTTATTATATGGTAATGGTTTAGGCACTGTTTGCAATGGTCTATAATGGTTTATACTGGTTAGTTTTGGTGGTACGCGGATGGTTATTAGTTAGTGCCGCTCGCTTGGTAGTTGATTGCGTACTGCCTTAAAACAGGCAAGGAAAACTGTCGTGCGCGAAATATGCTAAACGTGCAGAAATTAAACTGCTTAGCTGTTCGGTTGCGTAGCTCCGAACATACTCCCGAGCACGAGATGAGAGGATTCTTAAAAAATCTGCTAATGGTAAAAAACAACAAAAATGAAATTAAGTTAAATAGCAAAAACATAAAAGCTGGTAAATAGACATGTAAGCAAAATAATAAAAAGTATAAAATAAAATCACTATGGAAAAATATTAAACTACAGTATCCTCTATGGTATAAACAAAATTGTCCTTAGCGAACGCCGATATATTGCCTTTGTTATGGTCCAAAACACGCTTAACCGTAGGCCAACGGCTGGCCAAATTATCGACTGTTACGCTTGCACTTTGTCTTTCACTTGGTTCATCTACACTCAGCTGACGCGAATCAGCTGTACGTTGCGTGGTTTGCGTTACTCGTGGACTGGTCAGATTTGGCGATTGCACAGAGTCCTGTTCTTGGTTTTCGTTGCGACGAACATCAGGCCTCCTACATAAGCGGCAACACCTGCTCCTCCACATCCAAACAGCTGCTCCACACAAGACTGCAGCCAACAAGATGTAGCTAATGGTGTAATGGTGGATATCATGTGCGGACATCTCTTCCTCTTGCATCCTTTCCATGGATTTCATGTCCTGTATTTGGTTGCTGATACTGGTAAATGACGAGTTAATTTCTTTGGTATTCTCTGGTAATTCTATAATAGGCATTTTTATATTAACTATGTGGTTTATCTGGTCAATTTTTGGTATATAAATTTCTGGTGTCATAATATTATTAATTTGGTTGGAGTGGTGTTGTAAAGAGTAAAGAACAAATTCCTTTCCTTTGATAATACATTTCTGACCCAAGTCAATGATCCCCGACCGAGTCAGCTGGCGCATGGTAATTTGATCTTCACATATAATTTTAATTGAATATGTGTCACAACAGTAATACAGGTACTGTGAAGTCTGGTGTAATTCAACCCATCGATTGGTGCATGATCTCTGCTGAATTTCACATTTATTTTCCGGCATGGTTTTAGCACAGAAGTTCTCATCGTTTTCTAGTGTAAGAATTGGTTTGAGCAGCTGACACATGTAAGATTCTCCGTGACGTAAACAACTGTTTAAGTCGCCTATGGTAATAACAATGTATGCATCTTTTTTGAGGTTTACTGCAACATAGTCTGATATTGGTACTATATTGACCATGTTGTTTTTTATCTGATGTGGAACTGGTAATACTCTATACAATTGGAAGCTTTCCCTGCTGACAAGAGGAAAAGTTACTTCAAAAATAACAAACTTTGGTGTCACTCTCGCCTTTACTTTCAGTAACTGGTAAATGTACTGAAGGTCTGTCTCGAGGTTGTTAATTGGTAGATTTAAATCATTTATAATTTGCCCCTGTATGGTTTGCAACTCTGCCTTAAGTTGCGCTGGTGTTAGTAGATGTAAACTAATTTGGCCATGGTAGATATCCGTGATAGTATCAAGCAGAGTATCTTGAAGTCTCTTTAAACTTTGTAGCAAATTAGTTCCGGCCATAGCTGATAGTGTAAAATCTTGTACATAGGACATCTTCTGGATTTCTTTTTGGATAAGGTTGGTATTATCTTTTAAACTGTTAAATTTTTTATTAATAAACTTAAACTGCATATCCATGGTACCCTCTAACTTCTTCATCAGGTTGAATTCCGACTCAATTACGGACGTCTGGTTTTTCCATAGGTTGAATAAATGCTTGTCGTTCATTTTAATTGTTTCGATGTCTTTTGTATATTGTTCGGCGAAACGAGAGTCTAATACACCGAACAGAGTGTTTGCCAGATATCCGACACCGTCGATAAGCCCCCGGCGCCGACGCTGTCTATCGTGGACGTTAAAATGCTGAGACATCAAAAGTTCATTGTAGTATTTCACTTCTTGGTCGTCGTGACGCATTTGTGATATTATCATATGACATGGTGAATGTGTTTCAATGGTCATGCAAAGTTTTTCTAAATAATTAGTTATTTTATTGTATGCGTGGATACCTGTCCAGTATGGTTCCATGTCATAATAGACAATTAAATTCCACTTGTCCCGAATAAGTTGCATATTGGCGATTGGATCAAAGTATAATGTTTGATTACTAGGCAGTTCATAAATGGTATGCGATCCGTGAGCAGGTGGTACTAATGTCAACATAAAAAATAAAAGTGCGGTCGCTATCGCTACAATTGTTGACCTTTTTGGGCATCTTCTTCTATCTTGTGGTTTGGTGTTTTCTTTCGAATGGTTCAGTATTTCGTGTTCTGGTTCTGGTAGGTTGGTTTTCTTCACTGGTAATACTGATAACTTAACAATTGGTCGCTTCATAATGCCGTTTTTGGTTTTTAAGGTAACGACTCGTATTAATCCGTCGTCACCTGGGTGCGTGTCAATTACGCGTCCCATAGCCCACTTTCCTGCTGGTAAATTATCGTCTTGGATGGTTACTAAGTCACCTATCTTAATATTTTCGTTAGGTGTCTTCCATTTGGTTCGAGCTGATAATTGGGTCAAGTATTCCGTTTTCCATCTTTTCCATAGATCTTGAAACAATTTTGTGGTAAGATGCCATCTGGTCCTCGCATCTTGTTCAGTTTCGATCACTGTCACCCCTGGTCGCGTTGATAAGAAATGAGCTGGTGTGAGAAAATCAAGGTCTTCACTATCTTCAGACAAGGCATATAGAGGTCGGGAATTTAGGCACGCCTCCAGCTTCGTGAGAAGAGTCGTGTACTCCTCAAACGTCAATTTTTGATGACCAATCACTCTTTTTAAATGGTGTTTCAGACTTCTGACAGCTCTTTCCCAAAGTCCTCCTGCGTTCGGCCATGATGGTGCATTAAAATGCCATTCAATACCCATTTCTGTAATTTCCTTCAAGAAACTATTGCTGAATACTTGTTGGAGCTGGTCATATTCCTCCTGTAACATTCTGTTCGCTTTTACAAAATTGGTTCCATTATCACTGTAGATGTGACGTGGTGCCCCTCGTCTGGCTGCCATTCTCGTCAAAGCAGCCAAGAAAGCTGAACTGCTTAAGTCGGACACAAGCTCTATGTGAACAGCCTTCGTGACCATACACACGAAAATCGCTATGTACCCCTTGGTTGTTTTTATACCTCGGCCCTTGTTAGCCTTCACTTCTACAAAGCCGGTGTAATCCACGCCGCAATGGTAGAACGGCTTTTCTGGATTAACCCGGGCAGCTGGTAGGTCTCCCATGAGCTGGTACTGCTTCACGGGATCCCTTTTCTTACATAAAACGCATTGTCTGCAGAATTTTTTGGTTGCTATATATCCGCTGGTGATCCAATACTTTTGACGCAGATGTGCCAAAGTAAGGCGAGCTCCTCCGTGGAAGGTAAGTTCATGCGCCTCTTTGATCAATAGAGTGGTGAGGTGATGGTTATGTGGTAAAATAATGGGGTGTTTCATTAATAAAGACAGCTCCGCATTTTTCAGTCTTCCTCCCACGCGTAAAATTCCATCTTGATCTATGATAGGATTTAAATTTAAAATCTTTCTTTTTGAGTGCACTTTATTATGTTTTCTTAAGTAATTAAGGTCATCGGAAAATAATGATTGTTGAACATTTTTGATGATCAGCAGTTTCGCTCGTCGTAACTCGTGTAAGGTGAGATAGGGTTGATGAACTCGTTTATTGTATGTATTCATTCTTAGTATCCAGGCCAATATTCGAGTAATTTTACTAATCGAACTATACTTATTTAACAAATGGTCGATTATATTGGTTTTATTTGGTTCTATTTGGTTGGTTACGACACAAATTTGTTTTGAAATCACTGGTTTGGTTTCTAAGTTGGTTTCGTATATGGTTTGTTCGATTGATGGTTTACTAAATGACAGCAGCCACTTCGGGCCTTGCCACCATAACTCATGGTCTTTTAATTGAGTGGTAGATAATCCACGACTTGCACAATCAGCGGGATTGTCATTGGTGTTTACATATTTCCAGCACTCTGATGGTATTATTTTGGTAATTGACTTTACTCTATTCGCAACGAATGTCTTCCAACGTGATGGTTCTCCGTGAAGCCAGCCAAGTACTGCTGTAGAGTCAGTCCAGCAGTAAATATCGGTGTGTTCATAATTTGCTATACAACTTTGTACCTTTTGCATTAGTTGCGATAAAAGATGAGCACCCAGTAACTCCAGCCTGGGTACGGATATCACCTTGTTTAAGGGCGCTAATCGAGCCTTTGCTGCTACTATCGTGATGGTGGTGCTGTGTTCGCTACATATTTTGCAATAAATTACACACGCGTAGGCCTTATTTGAAGCGTCGCAGAACCCGTGCAACTCTATTTTTTGGTTTTGCCCTATTCCAAGCCATCTTTTTATTTCTATGGTGTTTATTTCCGTCAATTCTTCTCTCAATTTTAGCCATTTGTTGGTAATATTTACTGGTAGTGTGTCATCCCATTCTAGGTTTGACTCCCAAACGTTTTGAAATAGTATCTTCATGGTGATACTTAGTGGGGTTAGCCACCCCAAGGGGTCAAACAGCTTCGATATGTCGGAAAGTAGTGATCGCTTAGTTGGTTTGAACGGCAAGACACACTGTCGCTCTGATCTAACTGTAACATGACACACTGTTTTAAAAAAAAAAAGTGATAAAATGACAAGCCCGCTGAGTTTCTTGCCGGATCTTCTCAGTTGAGGCCGCGTTGTGATCCGGTGGTAGCTTTTTAAAAAAAAAAAAAAAAATACATGATCTTTCAAAAGTGCTAGCGTTAAGCCTATTTGAAATAAACTATTTTTGACTTTTGACTTTTGACTTTTGGTTTTGCTGGCGATGCTGGTTCTATTTTGATATCGAATTTGAAAGTGTCTTTTTGAGGGTTCCATCCCAGCCCCAATGTTTTGGTTGAGTCTGATTGCTTAAATTCATAGGTTTGTTGGTTACATTGGTCTTTTTGTAAGCCTTCTAAGAGGTACGGGTGGTTGGTTGCCCATTTTCTAAGATTAAAACCTCCTGACTGCATAAGTTCGATCAGCTGGTTACGCAAATCTCTCGTCTCTGTTAAGGAATGACCTCCGCCACAGAAATCATCCATGTAAAAGGACTCTTCTAAGGCTTTTGCGGCTTCAGGGTACTGGTGTTTCTCATCCTTGGCTAATTGTTTTAAACACATCATAGCTAGGAATGGCGCTGGTTTTGTGCCATAGGTAATGGTTGTTAGCTGGAACGCTTTAATTGGTTGGTCAGCGGAATCCCTCCATAATATTTTTTGGTAAGCCTGGTCTTCATGGTGTACCATAATCTGCCTATACATCTTTTCGATGTCAGCAGTGTAGACAAACTGGTATTGCCTCCATTTTAAAATGAGTTCCTGTAAATCTTGTTGAAGATTAGGACCTCTGTGCATGGTATCGTTTAAACTAACCCCCGTGGATGATCTCGCAGATCCATTATACACAACCCTAACTTTTGACGTCATTGACTCCGACCGTATTACCGCATGGTGAGGTAGATAACACTCCGGTGTCTCATTCATTCTTGATGGTATCATATGACCTAAATTATAATATTCGTTCATAAATTGCTGGTAATCTGTTTTTAAGGTTGAGTTTTTATCCAATTTTCTTTCTAAGTTATGAAACTGGGCGAGGGCTAATGGTTTGGTTGACCCCAACTTTCCTTTGAGATCAGACTTGAAAGGAAGTCTTACTTCGTACCTTCCGTTCTCAAGTCTTTTTGTGGTAGATAAAAAGTACTGTAAGCACTCTTGGTCTTCTGATGACAGTTCAGAGTCTTGGGTGGTTATATCTTCAGTTTCCCAAAATCTTCTTAAGTCGTCAGTGTTATGTAGAACAACGTTGCACTGGTATGATGTATTCATTGACCCACTGAGCAGCCAGCCTAACTGCGTCTGCTGTGCTATTGGTTGGTCTTCGGTTTCCCCTCTTAAAATACCTCCTAGCATGATTTTGCTGTATATTTCTGCTCCCAGGATCAGATTCACGGATCTACTTATGAAGAAATCCTTGTCAGATAAATTGATATTTTCAGTATGTGCCCATACTGGTTTAACAAATGATCTATTTGGTAAACTCTTGATCAGGTTGTTCATTATGAGTACGTTGGTTTCACAATTAAAGTCGTTATAGATTGACCCTATTCTAATGTGAATCATTCCCTTACAATGGTTTTCTTTTTCCCCGACACCATATATCTTCCCTTTACACTGGTTCCTTTTTAATCCTAATATCTGTGCGGCATTTTCACTGATTAAAGAAATCTGAGAGCCCTGGTCTATTAAAGCCCTCATGGTGTGCTGAGTACCATCTGCCCCGGTGACTTTTACTATAGCGGTGGCCAATAATATCTCGCAAAATTCATTTGAGGATACATGTGTCGAAGTTGGTGCATGGTCTTTTGTGGTGTGCGCGGTGACGTTGGGTGCATTTCTATGACCTATTTTTCGGTCGGTCAATGCCTCGTGTAATAAACTGTTATGCTGTTTAAGACACTTGCGACATCGCTTTTTCGAATAACATGGTTGGTTGTTATGACTAATTAAGCAGTTTGTGCAATAATTGCGTTGGTAAATTAATTTCAATTTTTGCTCGTCCGACAATTCTGAAAACTTGCTGCATTTCCATAAGCCGTGGTCAGCGTTGCACAATATACAAGTCGGTGACCTGTACACGTGCAATGACTTCAAATTAGGTCTTTCATTATTAGTAACTTTATTATAAGCAGGATTATAATGGTTTGAATATCTTCTCTGGTTCTGATGAGGATTCTGATGTGAAGCTTGGAGATGCATGATTGGTTTTTGGTTCACAGGCTCCTGTTTGCGCCGCGAAGCCTCTAATGTGGTAAATTTGCTTTCTAAGAAGTCCAAGAACTCTTGCAATATTGGTAATTCCCTGGGTTTCTTTACTGATTCGACATATTCAGCAAACGAATCGCTATCTAATTTTTGCGCTAATAAATGAACAAGTAATGGGTCCCAAGTGGTTATATCAACTCCTAGATTTTTTATCGCATAGAGACTCTCTTTGGTTAAGTCATGCAATTTTTTCATCATGCTCATTGATTGCTGTTGCATGTTAGGAAGACTCAATAAAATGTTGACGTGAGACGTAAAAATCAGCTTCTTGTTGCCGAATCGATGGTTAAGTATATCCCAACACACATCATAATTATCAGAGCTGATTTGAAGATGATGAATTAGACGTTCAGCTTCGCCGGTGATTTTTCCTTTTAAAAATTGCATTTTTTGCGCTTTTGAGAGGGACGGATTTTTATGTATGGTCTCACTGAATAAATCCTTAAAGGAAGTCCAGTGGTGATAATTGCCACTAAAAACTGGAATATCCATCTGCGGTGTCGACTTTTTCCGATGTGACACTGACCACATCTTGGTATTGATAGCTTTCTTCAATTCATTAAACATTTCCTCATATCTACTAAATTCCGATTGGTACCATGAATCTTCTTCATTTTCCCCTTCTATTTCCCAATGTAGGCTATCAATGACTGTCCAACGGGTTTGCAAATTCTTCAGAGCATCCTCATATTCCCACTTGTTCTGCATTTGGTCTATATCTAAGGTGTTCACTGTACGCATAAAAGCTTTAAAATTAATGGTCTGCTTCTTCAGCATGTCTTCTATTCTTCTTGTACTTATTGGTATCGAAATATTTTCCTGACGACGAGCTGTCTCAACACGAGACGAGGTCCCTGGTTCCACCTCTGGTCTACTGCTGCTAGGTGTTCTAGGCTTTGGTTGTTCTGGTCTACCCGGGTTTGGTTTTAAAGCTAGTTGCTGCATCGTAGATTCGATTAATTCTTTAATGGTCACATAAAGTTCTTCCGCGGTCTCGTAACAATTTTTCCTAAAATAAACATGGTCAAATTCCGCAAGCTCACACATCTTACTATGGTTATTCTGGTAATCTCTCCAATAAGCTTCTAAAATATCTAGCTTACGCTTACAATAATCAAAAGTTTTACGTTCGGCGCCATCCTTTTTAAAATTGGTTAAGGTTTTCATTAAGGCCTCGTAAATCTCCGTCTGGTTAAGGAAATAGTTCTCCATTTTCTTGACAATTACGAAATATCAAGACACTAAAAAATAATAATAATGGTTTGATCTGACCTGGTTTGCTCCTTACGGTATAGCTCGGTCTGCAGATTACTGGTATGCAATCGGCACTGGTATCCAATGGGCACTGGTATCCAATAGGCACTGGTATCTAGAACCTCGACTAACGAAAACACTGGTTGATTTTTCACTCGCGAACCGAGGCCCTTTGTCGAAGGACCATGAAGCGGGTTGCACTCGGAGGGCAGTGGTTCCCGCTGATTATTAGTGGTTTTATGGTTAGTTAATTTAGGAGAGATTTATTGGTTCAAAATAGTATAATATGGTCTAAAAATACAATGGTTCTTAACGGTAACACACACTTATCACTATGCAGCTAAAAATGGTTATTATATGGTAATGGTTTAGGCACTGTTTGCAATGGTCTATAATGGTTTATACTGGTTAGTTTTGGTGGTACGCGGATGGTTATTAGTTAGTGCCGCTCGCTTGGTAGTTGATTGCGTACTGCCTTAAAACAGGCAAGGAAAACTGTCGTGCGCGAAATATGCTAAACGTGCAGAAATTAAACTGCTTAGCTGTTCGGTTGCGTAGCTCCGAACAATAGGTTTATTTACGTAAAAAATAATTCATTTTGTAATAACTGTTTAAGTTGCAAACATAGAACTTTTAAATGCACTTCGCAAAAATATTGTTCCCACTGTTCCGCTAAACACCATTCATTATTACATTTTGGTGAATTAAATAATTTTAATAATTGCACTTCCAATAGAAGTGTGTCCGCTCCACCTCTACATGTGACTCGCGGTGTATCTCAATCGGATCATATATCCGCAACACCTGCAAATAGCGACTCTATGTCTAATAAGAATAAGGTCAATCAAGTGAATGTTGCACCTACCGCTATACACACTTCTGTGTGTAATGTTTCTCGCGATCATTCTGATCGTTCTTTATCTACTACTTTATTAGGAACCGCAAAAATAATTATTATTGATAACAATAACCAGCATCATATTGTAAGATGTTTGATTGACCCAGGTTCGCAAAGCGATTATATTGCATCTGCTTGTTGTAAGCGTTTATCCCTTCAAGTATTGACACAAAACCGGTTTACTGAAGTACAGGGTATCGGTGGAAGTTCACAGCGTATTCTTGGCGTAACTGATATCAAATTTAGCTCGCGTTTTGGTAACTCCACTGTGTATTCTATCAAACCGTTAGTAGTGGACAATATTACAACACACTTGCCAGACTCTTACGTTGATACTTCAAGCTTAGATTACTTGAAAAATATTCCACTCAGTGACGATTCCTATGGCGTACCTGGACCGATTGAAATATTGTTGGGAGTAAATATTTACTGTCAAATTTTATTATTTGATCGCATTATGCGTAATAATAATATGCCTTCCGCTATTGAAACTACATTAGGGTATATCGTAATGGGTAATACGCCTGTTGTTATGACACCCAACTTATCCCGCACTTTTTGTTCATTCACTCAAGACTCGCTTGACAAAGTTTTAGAAAAATTTTGGACCCTTGAGGAATTACCCGCTAATAAATTTTTAAGTCCTGAAGAGGAAGGATGTGAAAATATTTTTATTTCCACAACTACCCGCAATAGCACTGGCAGTTATTCTGTAGTGTTGCCTTTTAAAGAAAGTCCTGATAAATTAGGTAACTCTTACATTACAGCTAAGAAGAGGTACTTGTCTCTGGAAAATAAGCTAGATAAGTCATCTGAGTTACGCACTCGATATAATGATGTCATTCGTGACTATCTGGATAAGGGTATAATTTCGCGTACTCCACCAGAGGAGTGCATACAGCCAGGTTTTTATCTACCGCACCATCCTGTTATCCGCGAAGATAAAGACACTACGAAGTTACGTATTGTGCTCGATGGTAGTGCCAAAACGGATGCTGGGGTTTCTTTAAACGATATCTTACATACTGGTTGTAATCTTCAGGCTGATATATTCCGTATTCTTCTTAATGTTCGTATGTTTAGTGTAGCATTTTTTGCTGACATACGGCAGATGTACTTATGTATTGAAGTACATGCTGCATACCGCAGATATCAAAGAATTTTGTACCGGTTCTCTTCCGATGAACCGCTAGATACTTTCGAATATAATAGAGTCACGTTTGGTTTATGTTCTTCACCCTTTTTAGCGATGAGAACTTTGCGAATGTTGGCTAAGGATGAGGGTCACAAATACCCACTTGCCGTGGATGTGTTGGAAAGGGATACGTACATGGATGATGTATGTTCTTCGGCATCTTCTGTATCTTTGGCGGCTGATATTGCCTATCAGCTCATCCATATGCTTAAGGCCGGGGGGTTTGAGTTGGCGAAGTGGGCTAGCAATTCTTCAGAATTTCTAGAACACATACCAGTGTCTCAACGTAAGTCTGAGTCAATTTCTTTTGACAGTGACAGTGGCTTAAAGATTTTATGTCTACGTTGGCTTCCTGCTTTTGATAAATTTGTTTTCTCCACTTCACCTCCTCAACCAGTAGGCACAAAGCGTGCAATTTTATCGGCTACTGCCCGTCTTTATGACGTCTTAGGTTTGGTTGGTCCCGTAATTTTATATTCCAAATTATTAATCAAAGAGCTATGGCTTCTCAAATTGGGATGGGATGACATACCTCCCCCGCATATTTTAAGCTTATGGCATCACTTTATTAGTGAGTTGCATCTAATTTCTGAATTAGACTTCCCGCGACACATGGGAATTGAACCTGGTTGTAAATTGTCGTTGATAGCATTTTCTGACGCCAGTGAGAAGGCGTATGGATGCGTCATTTATACTCATGTTACTATAGGTGATCGAGAACCAATCGTTCGTCTTATTTGCTCAAAATCACGCGTTGCTCCAATTAAAACTGTCACAGTTGCTCGATTGGAACTGTGTGGTATCGTTCTTATGACGAAGTTATTGCGTATGGTGTGTGACACATTATCGCAACGATATCCTGTTGATAGTATTTATGCTTTTTCTGACTCTGAAGTCGCACTGTGTTGGGTGAAATCATCTCCGCACAGATTTAACACATTTGTTGCTAACAGAATAGCACAATGTCAATCTTATATTGACCCTGAACATTTATATTATATTCCGGGTGTGCAAAACCCCGCAGATGCTTTGTCGAGAGGCCTTTTGCCTTCCCAATTAAAGGACCATCATCTATGGTTCAATGGCCCTTCATGGTGCACTCTACCTATTAGCGAATGGCCTATTTCAACTTTCTCTCCAAGTTCGGTAGCACCACTAGAATCAAAAATTGTCACTTGTGTAACCGCTAGTGTAAAGGAAGATCCAATATTATTGTTGAGTGATAGGTGCTCTTCATGGAGTAAACTGCTCCATTGTGTGGTTTATGTTTTAAGATTTTTGAAACAACTGCCTCGCAACGATGTAATTACCGCTAATGATTTAAATACCGCTGAGATATATTTAATAAAACATATCCAGCATTTTTATTTTTCTAACGACATTAAGAATTTACAAACTGGGAAAGCTGTTTCATCCGCTTTGCGTAAGCTTAGTCCATTCATATCTTCCGATAACTTATTAAGAGTTGGAGGACGTTTAAGTTATTCTTCACTTAAGTTTTCTCATAAGCATCCTGCTCTCTTGCCGAGAAAGGGACATGTGATTGATCTTTTAGTTGATTATTATCACCGCACTTATTTACATGCTGGGCCTCAATTATTGCTCTCAATAATAAGGCAAAGGTTCTGGATTCTGTCGGCCAGACGCATTGTAAAACAACGCATACATAAATGCAATACTTGCTTTCGTATGAACCCAAGGCCAACTTTCCCTATAATGTCTGATTTACCTGAGTGCCGTTTAGAACAATGCAACGCATTTACTCATACAGGGGTAGATTATGCTGGCCCTTTGTATATTACAATGGCTAGGAAGCGTGGGATTCGCAGTCAAAAGGCATATCTTTGTCTTTTTATATGTCTGGTGACGAAAGCTGTTCACATCGAATCAGCTTCTGATTTAAGCTCTGCCACATTTTTAGACGCGTTTAAACGCTTTTTGTCAAGACGTGGTCCATGTAAATTTTTATATAGCGACAACGGCAAAAACTTCATAGCTTCAAAATCGTATTTAAACGAGTTGCATGACTTCTTAAAGTCTGATAATTATTATAAAACTTTTCAAAATGAGCTTACTAAAAACCGCATTATTTGGCGTTTTAATCCTCCCACCGCCCCACATTTTGGAGGGATCTGGGAGGCAAATATAAAAAGTGCCAAGGCTTTACTTTTTCGAGTAATAGGTAAACAAATCCTTACTTATGAGGAGATGCTTACGATTCTTAATCAGATAGAATGTGTTCTTAATAGCAGGCCACTTTATCTCCTAAGTTCTGATCCATCAGAACCCACAGCTCTTACTCCTTCACATTTTTTACATACCGCTCCTTTGGCATTCTTACCAGCAGCGGATGTAACCAATGAGAGAGCTAATTTACTGTCTAGGTTTTCTTTGATGGACTCGATTGTCCAGTCTTTTTGGAAGAGGTTTCGTTCTGAATATCTTCATAACTTACAAATGCGGGAAAAATGGAACACTCTTACCAACCCTGTAGCTGTAGGTACGATTGTCATAATTAATGTTGATAATGCGCCCCCTCTGCAATGGCCATTGGGGGTTATAACACGATTATTTCCTGGTAAAGATGGAATTGTTCGTGTTGCAGAAGTGCAAACTAATTGTGGTACCTACGAGCGACCTATAGTACGGTTGTGCCCGTTACCAACGCAGTAGCAATTTTACTAATAATTTTATTATATTTATTATTTAAGTTTAGTAATTTATGTTAACGACACACAGGTTGTAAGCGGTGGTAACCAACCAGTTTTTTGTTATTTATTTTAATTGAAGACTGATATAGTCAATTTAATATAGATTTTATTAGTCTATATTTTTTGAAGGGATTCCTTCAAGGCCGGGGGGATGTTGGATCTCGTTATTGAAAACTTATTATTTACCAAAATGCACTTGTAGCAGGCTGGATTTCCTTATCCTTCATCCTTTCCCTAGTGCGCCTTATATAGAAAAAAGAAGAAATGTGACGTGAATTTGTCACCGCCGGAAAAAAAAATATTTTCTTATGGCGTGATCGCGATATTATTTAAAAATCATTATAATAATTAATTCCGCCCTCGTTAAAAGCAAAAGAAGTGCCAGAGACAATAGCAGCAGATACAACTATCTAATTTGTGGAGCAGCAGAGGACGCCGCCATCATCGCATCACAGCCGTTCAAGGTAGGGCGCACCATCCGTTCCTTGTAGCAGCTGCGATTTATTCCTTTTGTGTTCCCTGCAGTTGCTAACTTCCTTGTCCTTGCAATCCAGTATGCTGCGAATGTAGTATAGTTTCTTTTGTCCGCGTTTTTAATATATAATTATATATTTATATTTACAGTCCACTAGAAAATTGCTTTAGGAAAATTTTTAAACTCCTTAACCCGCCACAAAGGGTAAAATTTCCCTTACGTGGCAACTCTAAATTTAGTATGTACTTATTTTTCTGTCCTTATCGGCGGCACGCTTGGTATATGTCTGTATTATATTCTGTCTACGGTACGCACGCTCGCGCGCAATGGGGTCTCTTTCACACGTTGTTTTTATCCACTTTGCCGCAAGGCAGGCAAAGGTATTAAAACCATACAGCCTTATTAATTTTTAACCAACTTTAGTTCTCATTTGGATACTTACTTTTAACCGGTAATTATCATGTAATTATATAATTCTATTTGGCGATGTTGCGAAGCCAAACACAAACTGGCCAGCTCTGCGAGCGGAACTTCAGATACCAGACTACTGAGATTTAGAGAGAAACTAACTAAACGCTCAATGAATTACCTTTGGTACCGTTCTAATACGTTGTAGTAACGTTGTTAAGCCCTGATCGGTCTACCAACTCTAAAAGAAGTTTTACTATAATCTTACTTTACACCAGGTAGAGAAGTCAATATACCTATACCATAGAGTTTATATATTAAGAATAGAGTACGCGTTTGTCTATGGTCCCTTTAAGCAAAGCGTAGGCAGACGAGGCAGGTAAATTGAACTATTTAAAGATATAATATAAGAGTTATATTGTTAAGTAAGTGTTATGTAGTGATGAGTTTGATCTGTCAAGCGCAAATTTCGCGCTATTTATAGTTTTCATGTTCTTACCCGTGCCTACTAGTTCTTACTTGAATTAAGCATTCTATAGTACTTGTACCGATTTGTGTTCTGTGTCCGGAATACCAAGAAAATAAAACAAAACCAATAGTTCTCAAAGTATGCTTCAAGTTATTCTAATTCCGAAGAACTCACCTAGTAAAATAATAACTTCAAAGATATGTTATTGAAAAGCAATTAAATATCTAACAAAAACAATGAAAAGAAAACACGACACACCAGAAACTTAACCACAAACACGAGAAAGAAACATGGCGAGTATCATTCGACCGAATTACAAAACACTACCTATCATGTAAAATATTCACGTGTGCAGTACTCTTAAAAATTGTTAACTTAAAATTCCATTTCGAACTTGAAATCATTGTCAATAAAGGTTCAATTTAATTTAGTTTAAAAATGTTCCCTAAACGTCCTAGTAACTGTAAAAACGACACCCCAAGAACCCTTTTTACGATTTGTTTACATTTTATTTTTTGGATTCCGGATAGCGTTTAGTGTATTAGCTCCGTCACTTTCTATCGAGAAAGTAAATAAGTACACCTGTTTTTCGAAATTGTCTGTCAAGTATAAATAGCTCAGTGGTAAAGAGCTCGGATTACAAGATCGTAGTCGTGGGTTCGAATCTTGGTAGTTGGGTTTATTTATTGTTTATTATTTTTAAATTATTCTTACTTATTTTCCTATTTATTATTTCATAAATTCAGTAAAAAAACGGTTTAAAACCTCTAAAATAAGAAGTTAAGAAAAAAAGAAAAAGTTTTGAGGGCGCGATGCGACTGACGATTTTTAATTCCCCTTATTACCGGCGTAGCGCTGCAATCGCCAACATTTAAGTTGGCCCTACTGGAAACTGTCAATATTTTTTTTTGTGTTGTTGTATATACTGTTCGCGTCGGACATAGTCAAGTCCATAGTTACGATGTATGGAAGTCCCGACTCTTATCTATTACATCCTCTTTGCGCCGCGCGCTCCGGTCCCGATCGGACGTGCGCTGTAACTACGCTTTTACGCTCTGTGTGTTACAGATTCGCCGCCAGGAGTCACCGCCGTCGCTTCGTGACGGCCCACCGTTCCGCCGCGTGCCTGGACTGCCGCGGCCTGTGCCGCCGGCTAACTGCACGCCCGGCCACCTGGGCGCCGCGTACCTGCGTCGCGCGCACCCGGGTGCGCGCGACTCAAATAACAAGCAGTCATTTCGCGTTTTAAAAACCACGTGTTTTAGTGGTCGCCTAGGGGATCCTTGCGGTGTTAACGCACCTAGGCGGAGCGTGACCCGAGCGCTCGCCGGTTCCCTTCAGGAAACGGCAACTCGGACGGGATCAAGGCAACCGGCCCTGGGAGTGACCCCCTAGTCGATCTTGATCATCGCCTTCCCAACCCTTCCGCTCCCTATATCCTATTCCTTGGGTGCTGTTTGGTTTCGAACCGGCTTGCCGGTCTCGTCTCTTCTGCCCCGGGGCTGTTAGGCTACACACCATCCACACCCACACACTAGGGCCACACGTAAGACACTCACCCTCTCCCCGCCTTGCGGCGGGGAGGATCCTTCACCCGCGTTCCGTCCGGAGAGTTTCCCTTCGGACGGTAAAATGTCGTCCCCCGCACTCTCCGCAGTGCCTCCCGAATTCGCGGGGAGGCTGGTGGAGATTATCTCCGTCAAGTATCCGACGATCTTGACGGAGTTAATCTCAGCCATGAACGCCGGCGCCACCTCGAGCGATACTCCTCTTTCGCCAACCCTACCCGACCTTCAGTCGCAGCCCTCCGGTGCGTTTACCGTACCGGAGGGCCACCCCTCCGGTGGTTTACCCCAGTGGCGCTTACCCCGCCACCCTCCGCCGCGATTATCTCGCCGCAACCTGCCCCGGCGCACCTGGATGCGCCAACCCAATTCCCTCCACCGGGGTTCGAGGCCGACCCTCAGTCAGCCTCGGACATGGAGGTCGAACACGAGTCCGCCAAGCGTCCCATCTCCTCCTCGGAGGACGCTAGTCAGTGACAAGAAACGGGCGCGCCAACCCCGGGACCAGCGCCCGTCGAAGCACCAGTGTGTTGAGGAGGAGGCCTCTGCGTCCTCCCCAAGCTCCCTGCGTGCCTCTCCGTCCCCTCGCACCTCACCCACTCCGCGCGCATCAGCCGCCCCGGTGAGCCAACCCGAAGGCCGCAAGCCTCGCCCGCCTCCTCCTGTAATTATACAGGACAAAGCCGCATGGACGCGCGTCTCTAACGCCCTTAAAGCGAAGAACATTCGCTATACCAAGGCCTCGAACACGGCTAATGGTATCAGCGTAACCGCCATGACCACCGACGACCACCGTCAACTTACGTCCCACTTGAGGAAGGAGAAGATCTCCTTCCGCACTCTTCGAGTGGTCATTAGGGGAATTCCCAAGGAATTCGAGCCCGCTTTCATCTTACAGGACCTTCAGTCCCAAGGATTCCCCGCCCACGAAGTCCACCGCTTGGCGAGTGGCCGGCGCGGTCCCAAAGGTAGCCCATACAGTATGGTCACCGTCATACTCGACCGTACCCCCGAAGGCAAACAGATCTTCAATATATCGCATATCTGCGACCTCACCGGGGGTTTCTATGTCGAAGCCCCCCACAAGCGTGGCACTCCCGGTCAGTGCCACAATTGCCAGTTATACGGCCACTCGGCTCGTAACTGCCACGCCACTCCCCGATGCGTTAAATGCATCGGGGACCACCCGACATCCACCTGCTCTCGCAAGCAGGAGACCGCGACCGAGCCTCCCGGCTGTTTCCTCTGCGGGACCGTCGGACACCCCGCGAATTATCGCGGCTGTTCGAGGGCCCCAAAGAGAAATCGCCGAGTGGCGAGGCGCAACGGGCTCCGTGCGCCCAGGAACCCAGCGCCTACAGCGCCCATCTATTCGGCACCCATTGTGCCCGGGCCCCCTGCTCCTCCTGCGCCCTCTGCGCATAAATTAGTCCCGAAACCGACAAGTTCGGCACCCTCCTTACCGCAGGCTCCTCATGACCTGCACCCAGGTCCACAAAGCGTCGCGTCTTCTGCGCTCCGCGACCCACGGCTCAACCGTCCCGTGCCCTCTGCTCCGCGTCCCAACGCATGGAACACCCATGTTCCCAGTGCGCCCATGCACCCTGCGACAAGCGCCCCGGTGCCTCATGCCGTGTTCACCCCAGTGCCCTCAGCACAGAACTCCCTAGTGTCGGACATCCAACTGATCCGAAACACTATGAGCAATTTTAACATTGCCGCCATCCGCGCCCTCGCGCACAAGCTTCGAGTCGCTAAAAACGACTACGAACGCACCATGGCCCTTGTCGAGCACGAGAGCGTGCTCAGTTCCCTGTCAGTAGTCCCCACCACCCAATCTTATCCTTCATCCATGGATTCACACCCGAAACGGATTAAGCCCCGCTCCTTGTGCCTGGCGTTTTTCAACGCCCATGGCCCCTCTCCCCAACGTGATCAAATTGGTGAATTCCTTAGGGATCACCAAGTTGACGTCATGCTAGTGCAAGAGACATTCCTCAAACCCGCTCATAGGAGCGCCAACATCGCCAACTACCATCTCGTGCGAAATGATAGAACTGCCTCCCGCGGAGGCCGCACTGTCATCTATTATAGGAAATCCTTGCACTGCATTCCACTCGATGCCCCTGCGCTCACCAATATCGAGGCCTCGGCTTGCCGCCTCTCTCTCTCGGGTCATCCCCCTGTCACTCTCGTCTCGGTGTACCTTCCACCAGACAAGCAACTTCTCAGAAGTGACATCGAAGCACTTCTTGACATGGATAGCGCCGTCATCCTTGGCGGCGACTTTAATTGCAAACACGTCAGATGGAACTGTCACACCACCAATTATAACGGCGTGCGCCTCGACGCTCTAGTCGATACTCTCGACTTTGACGTCATTGCACCAATGCGCCCCACCCATTTTCCCAACAACATCGGCCACCGTCCCGATATCTAGACATGGCACTTCTGAAGAACGTAACGCTTCGGCTGCGCTCCTTAGAAGTGCTCCATGAACTAGACTCCGACCACCGTCCCGTTCTCATGGAGCTCGGACTACCTCCCTCACCGGAACCGGTCATGAAGACCGTGGTGGACTGGCAGCGGACACCGAACAAGCCGTCAGTGCTTTCACTGACAACCTCCAATCGGCCATCAGCCAATCTTCCCGGCAGGTTGAAGCGGTGGACCCTTATGTCCAACGCTTCAAACTGCCGGCCGACGTCAAAGAATTGGTCCGAGCCAAAAACGCGGCTATCCGCGCTCACGACTCCTACCCCACCGAAGCCAACCGGATCCGTATGCGCGCTTTACAGAGGGATGTAAAGCTCCGCATCGCGGAACTCCGGGGGGACCGGTGGGACGGTTTTCTCGAGGGTATCACTCCCTCTCACCAAGCCTACTGGCGGCTAGCGAGGGCTATCAAGTCCGACACGGTAGCCACCATGCCTCCCCTGACCCGCCCTTCCAGCTTTTGACGACGAGGAGAAAGCCGAGGTCCTAGCAGACTCTCTAGAGAGACAATGTTCTCCTAGTGTCACAATTTCCGACCCACCCCATCGCGATCACGTAGATAGGGAAGATCGCCGATCGTCCTCGGTCGACTCTACCCCATGATCTGCAGGCGAAGTAAACTGTCGCTTAGAAATAAGTTGACACTTTACAAAACCTGCATCCGTCCCATCCTAGCTTACGCCAGTGCCGTATTCGCACACGCGGCTCCCGTTCACATCAATAGCCTCCAGTTTATTCAAAACCGATTCCTTCGACATGCCGTCGGTGCCCCGTGGTACATGCGGAATGTCGACCTTCATTCCGACTTCGGTCTAGTCCCTATCCGCAAATTTTTCAAAGAAATGTCCGAACATTACTTTGAAAAAACGTGCGTCCACCCAAACCCGCTAATCGGCGCCGCTGCCGACTATATCCCCGACCGCGACCCTGGTCCTGGTCCCTCAGATCGTCGAACTGCCGTACATCACCGCCGTCCGCGGCATGTACTGCTCGACCCACCCGACCCGATGTCCGTCCTCCTGGACCATGACATAACCACCAACACCGACAACGACGTCACGAGTCGTAAACACATCAACACAGACACCGGTCTCGCCGGCGAGGCCGAAGGGTCGTACGCATGCGACCTCGACATGCATCCCCTCGCTGAGTTTCTTGCCGGTTCTTCTCAGTGGGGGCGCGTTGTGAACCGGTGGTAAACTCATTCTCTCTAAGCGGCAGCCCAAGCCGAGGCCGTGCCTCCTTGAGGTGCCCTTGTGCTAGTCGCTACCCAACTGGCTGGAGCGCTTAAAGCGCTCGCCCTCTTGCCCGTGAAGCTGTAATGGCCATCTGCGGCCAACAGTACTACTCCTACACATTAAAAAAAATAAAAAAACATTATAAAATCGTTAGTTCACGTTTCCGCCACCAGCACAGATAAGTTTGCAACCTCTGGGAGCTCGAATCAGCCAAAAAGCTTAGTGAAAAAATCTTAGAGGAAGAATCCTTAAAGAGCTGGCACTTTCTTTCTCATTCGCACAAGAAAATAATGTATTTATATATATTCTAAGACTAATGACTATTATAATAAGGATTACTTTGTAACTGACATACTGGTAGAATGAAACATGAAGGAGTATGAAAAACAGATAAATCATATCACTGAAATAATAAAACCCTTTATTACCAAGTAAATAAAATTACAATCATTGCATACTATGTACATATTATTTGCACTTCTTTATATCCTGTACCATATTTTTTAAAGACGGCAGTTCTTCACGCAGTTTCTCTTCAATTCCGCTACTTCTTTCTTCCTCGGATGAAGTTAAATATTTTGCGACCAATTCTGTGAATTTTTTTATAAGCACATTAATTAAAGTGGTAAAATAAGTAGAAAAAAAACATCATATTAAGTAATCTTATACTTTTATACTTAAAAAAAAACATTAACCGGTCAAGTGCAAATCGGACTCGCGCACCAAAGGTTCCTTACCTTCTTTGGACGCATAAAAGTTAGTTTACTATTCATCTAACACAGTAGGGGGTTTAGTACAAACTGTCAGCTTTCTCCCGTACATTTTACCAGTTCCTATAGTTACCGATAGGGCACTGGTGTGAAATGTATGGAGAAAACTGACAGTTTGACCGAGTTTGTTATCTATCAAAACCCGCACTTGACCCCAAGGTAGCAAAAAGACCAAACCTCAACACTATTTTTGTTCTTTATTATTTACATAACCATTTATTTCCTGTAATTATTTCAGATTTTTCCTAAAGAAGTTTGCCCATGAAGTGACAGTGTAATTTATGTAGAAAAGATTGCATATAGAGAGATTTTACTCACATATTTGTACACATTAGTATATTTATTTTTCAAATAATATAAGTACATAGAATGAGAATCATTTCCGGTCACCTTTAGGACGATAATTGCTTGCACAAGCCAAAATACATGTGGGCGGGGTAAGCGCACGTAACGTCATTCAAACAATTCTGTTTTAAATCTGGTCAAGCGTTTTCGTGAACGCGACGGTACCTATTTAAGTACTCACCATGACATAATTGCAATTTATGATGCTCATCTTCCTTCAAATGAGTTTTCAAATAAGATATTATTACTGGAACTTGTCTACCAGAAGCATGAAGCATGCTCTGAGTTACAATAGTGAAAATTGCCAGAACTGCTATATGCAGACATAAAGCTGGGTCTTCACAGTTTTCTAGCTCATAAATTAATTTTTCTCTGTGGTTTTGGATGAGGAGCCTAAAACAAATTATATTTTTAAGCATCTGCTATCAGCGCCCGCTCTAGTGGTTACGTCGCCCCACACAAAAAGAGAAATTGCCGCCTCTTAAGAATATTATATTTGTTATCACCACACCATGTCTCTCAGCCATCGATATACTACACAACGTGTTACAAAATACCCCGTAAAAAATATATTTAATTATCAAAGCCAAAAATTTTGTCAACCCTACTAAGGTTAGGTCTTTTAAAACTTTTGTCGTTCCGCGAATTAGGTAGTAATGTAGGTACATTCTGCATCGTTCATTTTTTAATTTTACTGAAATAGGGTTTGCACATCAGTGAAAATAATTTTTTTTTTTTATTGTTTTTTTACGGGGTATTTTGTAACACGTTGTATATCGATGCTCTCAGCACAAAGTCAGTGATTTGTCAATTACGAAAAGCGCGCGGGCGCCAAATGTAAAGCACGCGGTTGCTGGAAGAAAAGTACGCAGTCGATCGGGGTAAAAAACGCGCGTGCGACGGGTGAACAGCGCGCAGGCGCCGAGTTGACGGTGCACATTTGTAAATATTCTGATGTGCTGGTATAGTAGGTATTGAGGTGTTGGACGACAACCGATAAAGGAAAGGAAAGTCGATCATTGTCACATCAATGTGAGTAAATTTTTCCCACACTTAACAGCCAAAATGGCGCCTCTAGATTTTGGCGCCCAGGGGATATGTCAGGCCCTGAAACGGGCGCTGCTGCCATATAGAGATCACTAAACTTGTCAAACGCCCATTTTAAGACAAAATCAATTATTCATATTCAGTTTTTTTGTTTTACTTTTTTTAACAGCCCTGGTTTTTGTCCCACTATTGGGCATGGGCCTCCTTTAAGAGGAAGGGGTTTAGGCCATAGTCCACCACGCTAGCCCAGTGCGGGTTGGCGGACTTCACACGTCATTCGAAAGCTAGTTAAGGCTCTCGCGGGCATACAGGCTTCCTCTCGATGTTTTCCTTCACCGAACGCTAGTAACAATCGCACGACGATTCGCACATGATTAATTAAAGAAATTAGAGGTGCGAGCCGGGGTTCACCCACTGAGCTGTTACTGATTCGTTTATGTTTACTCTTCTATGTTTTACTTAGCTTATTGTTGTTTTTATTATCTACGTAGTCATACATTAAAAATTACTAAGCACTTACTTATCTTTCTTCTTGTCAACTTTCTTTAATATCATACCAAATTCTGATAAGCATGCATCAACAGCTTGATAGAATGACTCTGTATTAGGATCTGATAAAGTTCCATTTAATGTTAAAAGTGGTTTCATAAATTCCTCTGACAAATCATTAATAATTTTATTTCTCTGTTCAACAGATAGAACTTCAACTTGTACTGACAAGTTACATTGACTTGCAGCATATTTGCAAAACTCAGAAAGAATATCACCACCCAATGATTTGAGAAGATATTTTATGAACTGCGGTTGTTGATCTGAAGAAAACATTTTTAATCCTTTTTCATAGAGTTTCATATCATTAACTAAAATATTAATCTTGTCTTGAGCAGATGTATGAGTTTGTTTCCTATTCTGACTTGCGTCCTGCAGCAATTTCTCTGCTGTCTCTTTAGCGATTGCTAAAGCCGTTTGATTAAGATTTCTGAAAATAATAAAAATGGCTTTGAAACACAGAAATGTACAGAAAGTGAGTTTAATGTTAATATTATTCATACATACATACTGAATATCCTTAAGAAAACAAAAAAAACACGTTTGATATTGTACTAACCCTTGAAGGTATTCTGCTATATGTGTCAACAAATCTTCTAATCCTTCATTTTCCAGTGTGTCCTTAATAATATTTTCTATATCTTCTATAGCTACTATTTCCATTTGTGTTTGCGATTTCTTGATTACACTTCCACCATCATCTGAGTCAGAATCAGGGGCAGTTTGCTTGGACCTTGCATGTTTTTTTACAGCTTTAGTTTTTGTTTCTCTGCCCTGAGTGCCACCACCACCCTTTCCAGAGGCTGCTTTTCTTCGTCGTTCTTCCCTTCTCTCGGCTTTGTGGTCCACATGGCTTGATTGTGAAAAATCAGATGTTTTACTAATTTGTTTCTCTAAATAAATTTGTTGATATTTGCCAGATTTCACAACAGCTTCTGCTTTTTTCTGCATCATAGGCATGCAAGCTTGTCTTAGACCTTCTATGTAATGATTACTGAAAACTGAAATAGTTGCCATTGAATATATGTTGTCTCAAACAATACAAATATAGCAACACTGACAAGAAAACTTTATAATAAACACCCATTTATTAATATATTCATCAAACAAAACTCGGAACCACCTTCACTATACCAGCGTTTAAATAAAATGCATTAAAAACCATACACCAGATTGGCAGTTATGATGCCGGGAAATCTACTCAGATTTAGTGTTGTTCCACATAAAGCATTAGACCATTTAACAAATAAAATGTAAAGAAAAAATGTGCTTACCAGTGTTTTCAAATAATATTGTAGATTTTGAATTTTTCAAAAGTGCATCTAGTACTGTTTCAATATCTATATCTGACAATATTGATGGCAACAAGGATACAACATCCAAGTAGCTTTTAGAAGCTATGCATTCTTCTAGTGCTGTATCTAATTGCTGTTTAATTTGGGAACCAATAACGCAGCTGCTCAGAAAAGTCAATTCCTCATTAGGCAGAATTCTTTTCACATAGCCCTTAGGGTCTGACAATCCTAAACGAGACAAAGCATCATATTCCAGGTAGTTATTTTGTTTGTAAAAGCTTAATACCCAATCATTTTGTGATTTAGTATAACAAGATGGCACATATAATGCTCCTGCCTGACGTCCAGTTAATACACCTGGAGCATTAATTTGATCAAATAAGGACAAAAACAAACGTTCAGACAAATTACAGTGATTCACTATGACAGCAATGGGAGTTGGCTTTAACAGACCCATTACAGCCCCCCGAATCTTAGCTTTAGTCCTTGTAATGTACTCTTCTGTGTAGAATGTCCTGGGCTCTGATGGATCCTGTTTCCCTAAAATTATTTTACCTAAATACCGCTCCAAAACATTATGTTGCAATAGCTCTGCTGGTAAATCATATTGTAAAGTTAGCTCTCCAACTGATACCTGTCCTTGCAGCTGCAATTTTTCATTAATTTCCCTTGCAACTTTTTCTAAATAATAATGTGTAATTAAATATCCAGATACCAGCTGCACTTCTTTCCCTTTAATAATATCTGAGACACTTGCATTGATTTGACTGAGGTCAACATTCAATTCTTTAGCAAGATCAACGGTATTTATGCGTCCACCATGCACATACAATTCGTCTTTTATCTCTTTAATAAGTTGTTGAGGTGTGAGATATTCTTTTCCATCAGTAGTGAATATGACATCTATTAATTTAAGTTCTATTAGCTTTGTTACAATCTCAATGCAGTTCCTTTCAGACAACCTGTAAATATGGAAATAGCTTAGCAACTAAAATGAGTGTCATTTTAATTAATATATTGGTAAGTATAGCATCTTAGTGACTTTGGTCAGTTACCTATAGGCGTTATATTTTGAATTCACTGAGGAAATTAAACTGGGGCCAATAATTTATCATGGACAGTACCCTTCATACTAGAAAACAGCAAGGTTTATACACACCGTAGCTTGGCACCAGAATCTGATAAGTTGGTATCAGATTAACGAACAGTGGGGTGCCAACTATACAAACAAATGCACAAGATAACTACCACCAATCACAAGTTCTTTCTGATTTATCAATCTTTACTTTATGACATTTTTGACTTCATATTATTTACCAATATGAAAAGAATAAGAGTGAGTGGTATACATCCCTTTGATTATGTTGAATCGTTGGGCCAATTCTTACCAATTCAAACATAATCCAGCATCACAAAAGTGGTGTCTTTATATTGGAAAATTAAAAGAAATCAACTCGTCATTATCACCAGCTGGAAGACATCTACTGCTGAACATTCAACACCACAATGAACAACAATTGGCTATTTGCATCCACCAGTTACCTGTGATCCGCACAATGATGTCTGTCCACATAGTGGTAGGCCTACCTATGCTGGTCTTCCAGTTTGTGGTCGCCACTTGAGAACCTTTCTTCCCCACCCTGTTCATCCCCTTCAGTAATCAACACATGTTCTACTTAAAATAAACATTATGGCAAACAGCCTCTAGTATTGAGATCTCGCTCCATCTTAAAACGAGCCGTTGGCCGGCTGGCCCTGGATGTATAAAAACAATTACCTTTGGGAAGTGGAGGTAAGTTGAGCTTTTTGAAAGTCAGCTGCCAGACGCTTTATTTCATCCCAATCGGTTGACGGCGCCATTATACTCGGACTTTAATATCACCGTTTGCTTGCTGCAATATTTTACAAAATATGAACATTGGTGTTATACACAGAACAATATGCGTGTATTCAAATTTGCAGAGCGTCTGCAGCGCTGCAGCCCCGCTCTCGCGCTTCAAATTTGAAGTCGCCTTAAAGCGACTAGGTGCTTACGATTGCAGTGATGATTGGTTACTCAGAAATTATTTTACACTGGTTGTCACTTTGTAAGTAATCTAATGTGCACACACAGTCCTTCCTCCAAGATCTGCACTCACTGGTCTGGTCATTAATAGTACATCATCTATGTTAATATTCTTGCAGATATTTATAGAATCAGAGGATAGAAATTGATAGAATAGTCATTCGTCGTAAAACTTTGTGTGATCGTTGGGTGTCTTCGTGTAAGAAGAGTCGGAGTCGACACGACGTGTCAGTGTCACTAATTGCTCAATCTGTCGGCCTGTCACACGAGTCAAAAATTATTGGATTTATTCCAGTCAAATGATCGAATACCTACACTTTGCATCTTGATTTTGTCCGTATTTTCTAAAAAAACTAACACCTAAAAAACTGCTATATTGACGAAATTGTTCATTCAATATATCTCAACCGCTAGATCAAATATCGATACCTTATTTTTGCTCTTGGCAAGATCTCGGCCAGCAAGATTCAAGTTAGACGTTAGAGATGTACTCTAATCTCTACTCTAGGTTTGCATTACAAGGGCGCTATTTCTCGCTACCACTTTTTGAACCGTGACACCTAGTATATAAATTATTATCGATGAGTCGGTCACTAATTATTTGTAGACTGGACTTCCGCATGACATCGTCCCATGTCGTTTTCTACATCTACATTTTGTTCTATGTTGGAGGTCCGGATAGTAGACAGACCCTCTTCTGTATAATACGATGGTGGTATATGCACATAGGTGTTCTTAAGGGTGCCCACCAGGGGCGTAGCTACCGCAGTATCAGCCGGGGTGCTAGCTACCGCCGCGCGGTAGGTATCAAAGATACGGGGTCCCGGGCTACAGACAGATGCCAGAACGTGTGTAAGCAAAAATTAGGCCGTACCTACCTTCATTTCAACAAAAACAAATTTTGATACACCACTATCAAAATCTATCTATTTTGGTTTGCAACCTGAGTTTGCAACCGTATAGCCTTAGGACCTCTCATGTGATAATTTTTTTATTTTATTTTACTGTCAATTCGCAATTGCTTTGATATAAATTGAACAGCTTTGAACATTTTTGGAAACAAAAAAAAATACAAAATGGCGACTAACGGCCGACATATTAACTTTTTTGAAAAAATTTGTAGCCTAAAAGCCTGCTATATTAGTGTTCTGTGAGCATAAGTCACTTCCACAACTGAGACGTATTTATATACATATTTTATGTCAAACTCCATCAAGCTGTTTAGGCTATAAGCCGTGCCAAAGAAAGACATACATACATAAATACAGACAGACAGTACGCGACAGGTTGACATGGCAATCGGGGTAAGAGTTGAGACGCGGGGTAGGGAATACCCCGCATATCGCCCGTGCCACCTTAGGCAGGTCCCCTCCGCGATTTCCATGTCGTCCTTTCGCGTACTGTAGGTACATACATTCATACTCTCGAAAAACATAACCCTCCTTTTGGGACAGTCGGGCAAAAAGGGCGCCGATTTCTCAAGCCTCGCCACTGGGCGGTACTTCACACCGGGACAGTTTTTGATGTTATAAGTACGTATATATAAAGCGCAAGTCCGGTCGTGTAAGAAGTACCTGTAGTCATATATGGGCTGGTGCTGCAAAATTCCATCTAGGAGCTTTGGATTCAGTGGAGAGGCGTGAAAAGGCGAATTGGTGAGACTAGGTTAGTGGAGGCCAATCTTCAAAGCCTTGAACACAGGCGCAGAGTAACCAGTCTATCGGTATTCCATGGGATGCATTTTGGAGTGTGCGCAGGAATTACATCGACTTGATTACACCTTCTATCATCGGACGACGAGACGCACAGCGCATACTACACACAGCCCCGGATCTAAGATTTTTTCGAACCGGGGCAGAAACTTGATACCCCTCCCTCCAGCGTTTGAGAAATTACATAAATCGGCATCACAAGTTCACTTGTAGTGTGGGCCTGTGTGGCGCCTTTTCGTTACAAGTCGAAGGTGAGCCAACCAGGCTTCCGTATGCAAGGCGCTTGGCGGGCGGAGCGTTTTTTATTTTTAATCATATTATGATTATGGCGCCCCCTGAAACTGCCGAACGAGGCCGGTGCCCCGGTTACGCACAAAATCTGGATATGCCTACGGGGGACGTTCCCCTCTGGTTGGGATGTCCTGTTTACTTAATTAACAAAATAAAATTAAATATGTAGTAGAAGCAAATAATTTTGTTATTTATTTATATAAGCATCATGTTCACAAAATCTAGTTAGTGTAGCATTTTGACGAGTACAAACATTTTTTAATGTTGGGTTTAGGATTTTATAATTATTGAAATAATAAATTAACAATAACCATAGAATAGAACCAAATTAAGTCACAGACCAATATTGATCATAGGCACAAAACAGTAAGTAGGCACAAAATAGTACAACGCGCGACGATATTTTTTTAAGTTTGTATTGACTTTAAGATATGAACTGAAAACATGTATGTAATTCAATAAAACGTAATGTATTTCTTTTTCACTTTAAATATAAAAAAGTTTTACACACACTTCTTCGTTAGGACCATCAATATACTTTACCAATGGTTAGGATGTAAATACTATAATATTGCTACTGGTATAAAATAAACAACAAGAACATGGTTGTTTTATGTTTGTGACTGAGTACCACCAAAATCATGCTTTAAATCTAATGAGGTTGGCAGAGTTGTATTCTGAATGTGTGTGTTAATACACCCAAATTACACTGACCTAAGGATGTTCTCATTATAACAGCAACAAGACTATCGCTATTAACCAGACACTGATATAATATATTACTGCACCACAAATGAAAGGAAAATAATAAAAATTATCAACATAAATATTGTTTAAATTGGGTTTTCTAATAAAACACGTGAACCAAAATTTAAAGTATGTGCATCACACAAGGTGAATTTAGAAATAAGGTATGATAAATTTCAATTATTAGCTGGACGCTTTAGCGGCTTGTCGTTTCTTCACATCCCAGTTGTAAACTCTAGCCATGTTCACTTCTGTAGTTGTCCATTGATCTCTGCAATATAAAACAAGTATAAATTATAGAAGCATACAAAGCCCAACTTTGAACAAACACTTTGGACTTAAATTTCATTATACATACATATTACTTATACACATGTTTATATATTTGAACTCGTCTTGTTAAGACCTTTTATTTGATACCCATATTGACGTTATTGAAAGTAAAAAAAAAAATACAAAATGACGATTGATGGCCTCTTTTGAAAAATATATATAGCCTATGTCACTTCCACAACTCAGACGAATGTAAAGACATATTAAAAGTCAAAATCCATCAAGCCATTTAGGCTGAAGGCCGTGCCAAAGAAATAGACATACATACATACTCTTGGAAAAAATTACCCTCCATCTGGGGCAGACGGGCAAACAAGTTTTATTACCAGATAAGTTGTGTTTATTTATGTTTTTTTTTTATTTAACTTGGTGATGACACAAACAAGTAGCTAACCAAGGCTAAGCGCCTGATGGTAAGCCTGCCTGCAGACAGCTGATGCACTGCATGTCACTTTTCACCCGAGACATTAGTCATTGTCCCTAAAGCCTTATCAGACACCGGTCTCGCCGGCGAGGCCGAAGGGTCGTACGTATGCGACCTCAACGACGTGCATCACCCCACTGAGTTTCTTGCAGGTTCTTCTCAGTGGGGGCGCGTTGTGAACCGGTGGTAAACTCAGCCCTCTCTTAAGCGACCGCCCAAGCCGAGGCCGTGCCTCCCTGAGGTGCCCTTGAGCTCGTCGCTACTTCTGCCATAAAGGCTAGAGCGCTTCAAGCGCTCGCCTCCTATTGTCCGGTGTAATGGCCATCTGTGGCCAACAACAGCGTCTATCATTAAAAAAAAAAAAGTCCCTAAAGCCTGGTAATTCCAGCTGCTAGTGTCCACATCAGAGCACAGCAATGTTTACACATTGCTGCTTGGCAGCAAAATACCTGACATTGTGGTTGTACCTACCTAGATGGTCCCTCCCTTGCACCTACCAACCCACCAATCATTAAATAAAAATAATGGTAATTTTTTGGAAATCAAGCAAAAAGTTTACCTCAGGAAATCTAAATCATGTTCTACACACGATAGATTTTTGTTAGCTGTTGCCATATTTGATGACAATAGATTTTCAGCGTCTTCTAAAGTGTATTCCAACATAACATTTGCACCAAGCCATAAGTAGACTTTTTGTGTGGGAGGTATGTTTGCCTGTAAGTTTAGATTATTGATTATACACAACCAGTTAATTAATATCATATTTGACACTTCATCAAAATTTAACAATGTAACCTTGTAACGGCCGGCATAAAATATTATTTATTGTGCACAATTGCTTAACTTTTCTAAATTAGGATTACATATTTATTGTAATACGAAACCAACAGAACAAAGAAACTTACAGACGTCAAATGTGATCTATTAAATTGGCTGTACATTAATAGTACAAGCAGTAGCTAAGGGACAGTATTAATACCATCATCATCATTAGCAGCCTATAGACATCCATTGCTGAACAAAGGCCTCCCCCTTAAAAGGGAGGGGTTGCCATAATGGCAGGTGGCTTGGGGATCACAGTATAGGTGGAAGATAAATCCAAAAGAAAGACACTCCTGCCTTTTTGTCTTAAGATTAGTGGCCAACCTGGTGTAAGAGTTGATTCAGCTGCCCTTAGGCCTGTGACTTGGTTTAACAACGGCTGTCTAGATGACCTGGAGCGACTTTTTTCAGCACAGACGCTGAGTTCAAATCCCTATAAACGGTCACTCAACTTAGGTATGACCTTGCCTAATGTTGCATAACTACCAGATTGTTTAGCAAACAGTGAATACAACTGGCTATGAGTGCCTTAGAATGACTTAAACAGATTGTAAGCGTGTGTTAATACAGCTACTGTATATTATGTGTACTGTGTTACGATTTACATAATCCTATAAAATAATGATATCCCAAGTTTTAATATTAGACAGTAAATAAACATCCCATATCAAAAACAAAGTTGCACAGAAGAAACTACAATACCTTTACAAATACTTGATCACTTAAAAGAAACTGAGTTTCCATTTTCTCTTTTTGAATTTTCAGCTTTTCAATCATCTCCAAGGATCTTGCTAAATCAGGTATTTGCTGCCTCAAACGCCTACGCTTAGTAGCCAATGACAATTCCATGTGTTTGTATTTTGCATGTTGTTCATCCAATGATCTTAATACTTTATCAACACCATCGGAATTTTCAGGTTTACTCATAAATTCGTCAACATTATCCTGAAATTATTTTGATACTAGAGCTGTATACAATAAATAAAAGCGTGTATGTAGGCACTACCTAAACCACTGGAAGAATCTCATTAGTTCCATCAGCCTATACTCGTCCACTGCTGGACACAAGCCTCTCCAATTGCACGCCACTGCCGTCAATATTCGCAATGATGTATAATCTTCGGCTTTCCTTCCTTGGGGAATAGTCAATTATAACCAAAATATAAATATGAAATTATCCAATGGGTTTTCGATTTTGATTTCCACAATGAGTAGAAACTTCAAAAGTGAGCCTGTGATTGTGAATTACTTACTACGAAAATAGCCTCAGGTATCCCTGAATATGATTTTGTGTTCGAATTGTCTTTTCCATCACCTTCCATAATTGCTTATTTATGGTGTTTTACGCTTGCTTGCTACAACGGATAAATAAAAACTAAATTATTACTTATTTAAATGATGGTTTAAAGTTAATCTATAAGATAATTAAATAGTAAATACATTTATTAGGCGTTTTGTAAATCATATGGCGGTCCAGCACGCCTTCCACTCAAATCAAGTAGGGATGTTAAAAAATAATCAATTTTTATTTTAATCGATTATTATTTTCTAATAATCGATTTTTTATTGTCGATTTTTATAATAATATTAATCTTTTTTTAGTAAATCGATTATATAAATTGCGTGTTTAAATCGATTTTTAGAAACAGCTCGTATCTATGCGACCGATGAAAAAATCTTGCAGTAAGTTTCAATTTTATAAACAGAGGGCCTAGACAAGATGCAATCGCTTCATAGCGAATCTATTTCTTCATTCGCTAACTCACTCAATTCCCTACAATTTGTCACGTGATTTTTCGATGACTTATGTCATTCTCATACATTTTTATACTTTCTATTAGCGATAGCGATTGTAGAATGTTACATTGTCTAGGGGGCAGGGCCGTTTGCGTTAGGTGAAAAATCCCGAATTAAGTACATACGTGTAAGTTCAATATATAAAAACGGCGCCATCTGTATGTATGCGTGTAAAGTAGTTTCAGTGCAGTGTGACCAGATTTAGCAGAATTCTGCTATTTTAGCAGAATTATGTCGCAGAATAGATAATTTTAGCAGAATCTAATGAACTTCAGCAGAAATTTAACAGAATACGGTAGTTAACATATAGAACGCCAAGTACCTGATACGCAATGGATTTTTCTATTGGAATGTTGCCGGGTTAAACAATAATTAACAGGGTTTTATTTGAATAGTTGCTCAAAACACATAATTAAATTTAAATCCAATTTCTATTTATGTTATTAAACTTCGTGTTAATCTAAACCTGCGCTTACCTCAATTTCTTGTTTTACATTCAACTTTAGCGAGTACGATTACGAGTAGACCTGATTTAGTATCACTGGCTAATGCCTATCTAATTTATAAATAAAACTGATACTAATATTTATAAACTTGTTTTTGAAAATGGATATGTGCTTAAATAGATGAATAACATCCAGATTTTTGCATTTAGCATGTACCTTTTAGTAATACAAAAAAAATCGATTTTTTTCGCAGAAATCGATTATTTGTTTTTATTAAAATCGATTTTTGGCAAATCGATTAATTTTGAACATAGAAAAATCGATTTTTATTTAATCGATTCTTTTCCATTAATCTCACATCCCTAAAATCAAGTCAACCACAGACTCAGGCCGTCGACACTGCCTAGAAACCGATATTTGTATGGAGTTATGAACGTACTTATTAGAAATAATGGCACTAATTAGATAGACTAAGGATATAAATATAAAGTTACCAAATTAAAATGACTGCTAATACGTATTGGCTTCAACTGTATGAAGTTCTGTTTTAATTTGGACGTAATAAATTATAATACGAATTTGTTATTTTTTTTGTTGTCTAACCTGTGGATGTAACTTGACATTTGAAAATTTTATTCTGGTTTGAATTTTGGCGGCTAATAAGTTATTATATTATTTACATTTATTTAAGCCTATAATGGGCGTTGTGTTAATATTATGGGTGGTAAATCGTTAAGAAAATGTGAAATATGTGGTGTTAGGCGAGTCACAAAAAGGTTTTCTGAGATATTTTTGGCCAGATTTCCACATGACCCGGCAAGGTAAAATTTTATGATAAATTAATATAAAAATGTAAATATTTCTTGTGGTGTAGCAGTTACATTACTTTTGAATCCTATTTAGTAGTCGATCGCAAGTTTTGTAATGGAATTATGAATTTATTCATAAAACTTAGTTGTTGAACAAAATAAATAGTGATGTACATATTATATACTGATAAGTCCATAAATATCGATATTTTTGCCTGACTAGCCCAGAAGGAGGGCTATATTTTTCGAGTGTGTGTATGTATGTTTTTATTTGTAGTTATTTTTTGTGCTTTTATAATATTATGCTTTTTTCTTCAGATGGGTGAAGTTAATTGGAAATGAAGACTTGTTGTATTTATCCATACAAAGATATGGCACAACGTGTTATCAGGATTAAGAATAACTAATACAGCATATAAATAAGCATATCTAGTATGACGACTCCATTGTGAATCGAATTTTGAGATTAATGATCGTAAAGCATTCAAAAATCATAAATATTTCTTTATTTTATTTGTAAAAATTGCTTAATTTTATTTTGAAAACATAGTATTGTACATAGGTAACTTTGCGTAAACTTAACAATTAACAATAAACACACCCGTATATTGTGTTCTTTCATTTTCATCGATATCGATAGAAAAACATACTAAGGGTGGCAAGCCCTAGTGGTATACAATATACAAAAAAAATGGCAGGTTGGCCAACTGGTAGCCATTAAATTTTATGTTTATTAAGTTAGGAAAAGTACGTTCATGATTCGATTCAGGGGTTTGTATGGGAGTGCCGACTCTTATACGTAGTGTTAAATCCTCTTTGCACAGACTAATAGTAATAACACAGACGTATTAGGGATGCTACGCATAGTAATAAGGTGATATGAAATATGCTTAGAGAAAGAAACCAATAGAGAGCTGGCACTCTCTTTCTCATTCGCGCAAGAAAAGGATGCATTTATATATAATATATGATAAAGTGTAGTGTAGATGTGCCATGTGTATCTTCTAAGTTGGGATAGTACCTACTTTACCCTTCGGAGTCGCTGGACGTTCGGGGTGTGGGACCTTAGAACGTCCATTGAAAACGGCGGCGACTCCGAGGAGGACGGAGGCGGGGTTTCGACCCCCGTCCCCTCGATCACCGTGACTGGGGCCGCCGGGGGGCTATAATGCGCACCCCAGCGGCGGGCTCAAAGGCAACTCACTGGTGCAGATCCCACCGGAGAGACCTGGGTCCCCTCTAATGTGCCGTTGCGACAGTCGCGGGGGTTTTAGTGGGTAAGAATCCCACATACCCTGGTCGAGCCCCACAGCTCCTGGGAATCTTTTGAAGATTTCCCCCGCGTCAAAAATACACCTACTTCACTGTTTGGAGTCATTGGACGTTTTGGGGTATAAGCCCTAGACGTCGATCGAGTAGGTACGGCGGCGACTCACAGGAGTACGGCGGCGGGGTTGCGACCCATGTCCCCGTGAGCACCGTGTCTGGATCTCGGGGGGCTATATTGAGTCCCCTGGCGGCGGGCTCACAGGCAAGGCACTTAGGGATTCCTGGTGCAGGTCCCACCGGAGGGCCCAGTCCCCTCTCTCATGTACTGCTGCGCCAGCCGCGGTTGATTTAGTGAGTAAGAATTCCACATTTCCCGGTGACACGGGTCCCAAAAACTTGTTTAAGGTTGTTTCCGCGAGAACAAAAAAGTACCTCCTTCATTATTATAAATTGCATTGATTTGCATACAGCCGGGCCGTTTTTCCGGGATCAGACAGACAGAAATGTTAAAAGTAGCCAATATTGTGTTCTTTCTTGCTTATTTATTTCTAAAATTATAATTTACAGACTCAAATTATAATTTTCAACCTTTACTGTTTTAGTCAGGTTTTAGTAGATCATTTCGTCTTATCTTTAACGATTTATGCAGCGCACGCGAAGAAAGAACGGATTGACAATTTTAAATTCGAAGTATCTTTTGAACGGAATGTCCGATTTCAATAATATAAATAGTAATGTATAGATATTGAAGCAGACTTGAATACAACATGATTTAATTGGATAAGGATTATTATATAGGTATCAATAACATCATCTGAATGAAGACGGAACTTTTATCAACATTTAAAATATAAAAAAGTACTTGTAGTGACATAACTCTAATAGTTAGACATATGGTATCGCGGATTTTTTTGTAGATATTGATACGTTCTATAATATTGTAGAACATTTTTTTGTTGTATCATCAATAGTTTCCGCAGCGCATGCAATGACAGACATTTTATGACTGAGTTTTTCACACCTTGGGTTACAGTATTTTAATTTTAGTAGGGATCCCTATTTTTTTAAAAATATGAAATAGCCTATGTTACTCAGTGAAGATGTAGCTTTCTAATGGTGAAAGAATTTTGGAAATCAGTTCAGTAGTTTTGGAGCCTATTCATTACAAACAAACAAATCTTTCCTCTTTATAATATTAGTGTAGATTATAATATTAGTGTAGATTAGTGTAGATGTAGATATATGATAAAGAAAGAAACAGAGCATATGATTTTTTGTCCCTCAGCGTGTGTTCAAAATCTGGCGCACCTGCGGTGCGTTTTCTTCGAGTACTCATGAAATTTTCTAATTCACGACCTAGCTTTGGAGTTTTAAATTGAATTGCATTATGAAATATCGTAACTACTAGGCGCATTGGAATAAATATCCATAACGTGTGTTAAGTGTACGAATGGTTATTTTCTGTCCTTATCGGCGGCACGCTAGCTAGATGTCTTGTTATATTCTGTCTACGGAAATATGAATCACAGATCACAGATATGAATGAAGTCCAGGGTTGCCAGATATCTGCTAACTAAATTCGCCTAATTTTGCCTACCGAGTAGCCTAAATCGCCCAATATATTTTTTCTTGACAAATAGCAGTTCGCCTAAAATTTTGTATAGTTTATTTAGCCGAAAATAGAGAGCACACTGAATAAAAACATGTAACCGTCTCTGTCATACAGCGAGTTGGAATGAGTAACTTAAATTGACACAAGCTCGCTTTTTCGAGGTTTTCGGGAACTTTGCACCTCGCTAGGTTAGAACGTCTTCGCCTAAAGGTGCAACTTAACTCGACCGGGTAGTGGATATTTTCGGGATCGGAACGTTTCCGAGGTTTATGGAAACCAGACAACTGATTACTGATACTTAATACTTATATACTTACTTTTTTTTCGTAAATATATACATAAATACGTTAAATACCCAGACACTTGGTGGGAATCAAACCCATGACCTATTGGCTAGCGGCCAGGCTGTCTAACCACTAGACCAACAGGCCTGTCAATTGCATAGAAGATAGCAAGTAGTATGGAAAGAACCTGTGGGTTCCTCAGACTACTTTCCTCAGTGACGAAAGAACGTTGGATCTGCATATTACGTTTCGTCTAAGCATACAAATAACAAGAAATTATTTAATTTTGAGGTAATCCTGAAGTAGCCTAAAGCGCCCGTTCCTTTTTTCCTAGGTAGCCTAAATGGCTACTGGTATTATAGCCGATTGGATTTTTTGGTCGCCATTTGACCCCCCAAGGTAGCCTAAATGGCGATAAATCGCCTAATCTGGCAGCCCTGATGAAGTCAACTCAAAATTCAAATCCATCCACTCCTTCGGCCGATCCTATTTCAATGATCATCAACATCATCAATGATGGAACCATGTTAATTGGATGGAACCATAGATTTAATTTTTTTCACTACGTTCATGAAATAAACATAGCGTGGTAGGGAGAAGTTTTTTTTTGAAGTGAAACTTTTTATGCGACTTCCAAAAATGTTATCATTTAACGCGTTGGACGTTAAGTGATAGGTGTAAAACGATAGGCGATAGGCGTTAAATGATAGGTGTTAAACGATAGGCGATAGGCGTTAAAGGAGTTGTTGCAGATTGGGTTATGAATATGTACACCACCTCAAAAAGTCGAGAAAAATTCATAGAATCTGGAAAAAAATATAAATATTTCGTTTTAATTACTATTATTGTTGTAATTTTAATTATAATTATCATTTATTTTACATCTATATTCAACATGGCGTCCTAAGATGGCGTCTCACTGATGTCGAATTGAACTGTCAGCCAGCCAGCTGTCAATAGCTACTGCTGCTGTCACACTTGTCACCTTTTAATACTCAAAGCTTGTCACAGTTGGTTGTGTGCGTGTATTGTATGTAGTGAATTGATTATCATTGATATTTTAATTATTAAAATGATGTATGAGAAAACAGAAGCAAAAATATAAAGAGTACTGTAGTAAAAATACTTATAACGCCATTGATAATAAAAATGACACATGACAGTGACATTTTTCCGCCATGCCAGTTTTATGTTTTTTTTTTTTTTATGGCAATTGTTTTTAACATTATGCCAATGTCAAGTTAAGCAGTTTTATGTTATGTGTTGCAATTTTATGTAAAAATTCTTAAGTTTTACAAGCAAATAAAGCCAAATTAAAGTAAATGGATAGTTAAAAACTGTTTTATGTGTGTTTCCCTATTTTAGAGTATAGTGTACAAAGTCCTAGCCAATGATATTTTACTAAAGATATGTTATATCCCTACTAACGCACGATAAAAGTTGTCTCACTTGTAGTTAGCTATACCTAGCTATACATTTTCCTACATATAGTCTGACAAGGACAGATGCATAACGAGAAAAGTAAGAGAAAACGAGATGGCTATATTTTGTGCGTTCCGTTGTCAGCGTTGGTTAAACGCTTGTCAGTGTCATCTTGTCAACTGACATATTCAATTTTACAATTATTTCTTACAATATTATTATGAAAATTGAAATACAAATTGAAAATCAAATTATTTTTTCGAAGTTACATGTGCTATATTATTCCTGACTGTTTATTTACTTTTGCCTGGTAATTTGTGCACATTATAAATACGCAGGACGGCATTTTCAATTTTTAATGATAGACGTCACGATGTCGCATTAGCTACGCGGGGCGGCGTGCGACTAACTGCCACAAAACCCAGTTGGGGGATACTCGCTGAACGTCTGGCGAGCGCTAATGGCATATCTATTGTTTAAAATATCATTGGTCCTAGCCCAGGGTCCATACATTTTGGAACATCTCTTTTGTTAAGGTTATGAAAGCGCTCATGTGACGCCATCACTGAGTGAGTGGGTGAGTGAGTGGGTGAGTGGGTGAGTGAGTGGGTGAGTGAGTGGGTGAGTGAGTGGGTGAGTGGGTGAGTGGGTGAGTGGGTGAGTGGGTGAGTGGATGAGTGGGTGAGTGGGTGAGTGGGTGAGTGGGTGAGTGGGTGAGTGGGTGAGTGGGTGAGCTGGTGAGTGGGTGAGTGGGTGAGTGGGTGAGTGGGTGAGTGGGTGAGTGGGTGAGTGGGTGAGTGGGTGAGTGAGTGGGTGAGTGAGTGGGTGAGTGGGTGAGTGGGTGAGTGAGTGGGTGAGTGAGTGGGTGAGTGAGTGGGTGGGTGAGTGAGTGGGTGAGGGAGTAGGTGAGTGAGTGGGTGAGTGATTGGTGAGTGAGTGGCTGAGTGAGTGGGTGAGTGAGTGGGTGAGTGAGTGAGTGACTTCGTTGACTCCGTTGACTCCGTTGACTCCGCTGACTCCGCTGACTCCGCTGACTCCGCTGACTCCGCTGACTCCGCTGACTCCGCTGACTCCGCTGACTCCGTTAACTCCGTTGACTCCGTTGCGCGGTGAGGTAGAATAGAAAGAGACAGAGCGAGAATGAAGTTTCACTTCTTCCGCGCGGAGGGACTCCACGCACGCACATTTTTTTTAATGGTAATGTTTTGAACATTATGCGAGCGGGACCATTCCGCCGTGCGCTCGGACATATACGCCGCGTACCTGCGTCGCGCGCACCCGCCCGTGACTTTTTGTTATTTGAAAACAAGTTCCTGTTTCCAAATAACAAGCAGTCATTTCGCGTTTTAAAAACCACGTGTTTTTAGTGGTCGCCTAGGGGATCCTTGCGGTGTTAACGCACCTAGGCGGAGCGTGACCCGAGCGCTCGCCGGTTCCCTTCAGGAAACGGCAACTCGGACGGGATCAAGGCAACCGGCCCTGGTCGATCTTGATCGTCGCCTTCCCCACCCCTTCCACTCCCTATATCCTATTCCTTGGGTGCTGTTTGGTTTCGAACCGGCTTGCCGGTCTCGACTCCTCTGCCCCGGGGCTGTTAGGCTACACACCCTACACACCCACACACTAAGGCCACACGTTAGGCACTCACCCACTCCCCGCCTTGCCGGCGGGGAGGCGGGATCACTCACCCGTGTTCCGTCCGGAGAGTTTCCCTTCAGACGGTAAAATGTCGTCCGCCGCACTCTCCGCAGTGCCTCCCGAATTCGCGGTGAGGCTGGTGGAGATTATCTCCGTCAAGTAACCGACGATCTTGACCGAGTTAATCTCAGCCATGAACGCCGCCGCCACCTCGAGCGATACCCTTTCGCCGACCCCACCCGAACTTCAGTCGCAGCCCTCCGTTGCGTTTACCGCCCCGGCGCACCTGGATATGCCAACCCAGTTCCCTCCACCGGGGTTCGAGGCCGACCCTCAGTCAGCCTCGGACATGGAGTTCGAACACGAGTCCGCCAAGGGTCCCATCTCCTCCTCGGAGCACGAATGGACGCTGGTTAGCGACAAGAAACGGGTGCGCCAACCCCGGGATCAGCGCCCGTCTAAGCACCAGTCTGTTGAGAAGGAGGCCTCTGCGTCCTCCCCAAACTCCCTGCGTGCCTCTCCGTCCCCTCGCACCTCACCCACTCCGCGCGCATCAGCCGCCCCGGTGAGCCAACCCGAAGGCCGCAAGCCTCGCCCGCCTCCTCCTGGAATTATACAGGACAAATCCGCATGGCCTCGCGTCTCTAACACTCTTAAAGCGAAGAACATTCGATATACCTCGGATAGGCCTAGAACACGGGCAATAGTATCAGCGTAACCGCTATGTCCACCGACGACCACCGTCATCTTACGTCCCACGTGAGGAAGGAGAAGATCTCCTTCCATACTTACACCCTCGAAGTGTGGTCATTAGGGGAGTTCCCAAGGAATTCGAGCCCGCTCTCATCCTTCAGGACCTTCAGTCCCAAGGATTCCCCGCCCACGAAGTCCACCGCATGGCGAGTGGCCGCGGTCCCAAAGGTAGACCATACAGTATGGTCACCGTCATACTCGACCGTACCCCCGAAGGCAAGCAGATCTTCAATATATCGCATATCTGCGACCTCACCGGGGGTTTCTATGTCGAAGCCCCCCACAAGCGTGGCACTCCCGGTCAGTGCCATAATTGCCAGTTATACGGCCACTCGGCTCGTAACTGCCACGCCACTCCCCGATGCGTTAAATGCATCGAGGACCACCCGACATCCACCTGCTCTCGCAAGCAGGAGACCGCGACCGAGCCTCCCGGCTGTGTCCTCTGCGGGACCGTCGGACACCCCGCGAACTATCGCGGCTGTTCGAGGGCCCCAAAGAGAAATCGCCGAGTGGCGAGGCGCAACGGTCTCCGTGCGCCCAGGAACCCAGCGCCTACAGCGCCCATCTTTTCGGCACCCATTGTGCCCGGGCCCCCTGCTCCTCCTGCGCCTTCTGCGCAAAAATTAGTCCCGAAACCGACTGGTTCGGCACCCTCCTTGCCGCAGGCTTCTCATGACCTGCACCCAGGTCCACAAAGCATCGCGTCTTCTGCGCTCCGCGACCCACGGCTCAACCATCCCATGCCCTCTGCTCGACGTCCCAACGCATGGAACACCCATGTTCCCAGTGCGCCCATGCACCCTGCGACAAGCGCCCCGGTGCCTCATGCCGGGTTCACCCCAGTGCCCTCAGCACAGAACTCCCTAGTGTCGGACATCCAACTGATCCGAAACACTATGAGCAATTTTAACATTGCCGCCATCCGCGCCCTCGCGCACAAGCTTCGAGTCGCTAAAAACGACTACGAACGCACCATGGCCCTTCTCGAGCACGAGAGTGTGCTCAGTTCCCTGTCAGTGGTTCCCACCACCCAATCTTATCCTTAATTAATGGATTCACACCCGAAACGAATTAAGCCCCGCTCCTTGTGCCTGGCGTTTTTCAAACGCCCATGACCTCTCTCCCCAACGTGATCAAATTGGTGAATTCCTTAGGGATCACGAAGTTGACGTCATGCTAGTGCAAGAGACATTCCTTAAACCCGCTCATACGAGCCCCAACATCGCCAACTACCATCTCGTGCGAAATGACAGAACTGCCTCCCGTGGAGGCGGCACTGTCATCTATTATAGGAAATCCTTGCACTGCATTCCACTCGATGCCCCTGCGCTCACCAATATCGAGGCCTCGGCTTGCCGCCTCTCTCTCTCGGGTCATCCCCCTGTCACTCTCGTCTCGGTGTACCTTCCACCAGACAAGCAACTTCTCAGAAGTGACATCGAAGCACTTCTTGACATGGATAGCGCCGTCATCCTTGGCGGCGACTTTAATTGCAAACACGTCAGGTGGAACTGTCACACCACCAATTATAACGGCGTGCGACTCGACGCTCTAGTCGTCGTGACGTCATTGCACCAATGCGCCCCACCCATTTTCCCAACAACATCGGCCACCGTCCCGATATCCTAGACATGGCACTTCTGAAGAACGTAACGCTTCGGCTGCGCTCCTTAGAAGTGCTCCATGAACTAGACTCCGACCACCGTCTCATGGAGCTCGGACCACCTCCCTCACCGGAACCGGTCATGAAGACCGTGGTGGACTGGCAGCGGCTGAGCACCTGCTTGGCCAATGCCGACACGCCACAGCTCTCTCGTATCCCGGTCCACCTCTCGTCCCCTCAGGACACCGAACAAGCCGTCAGTGCTTTCACTGACAACCTCCAATCGGCCATCAGCCAATCTTCCCGGCAGGTTGAAGCGGTGGACCCATCGATATACTATACCAACTAGATTAGCTGCCACGAACAAAATGACATCGAAAATGTGGTCGAGGTTACATATACTTACACAACTATACACGTAGCTAGAAATTGTAGAAAATAGTTTTAAATAATTCGGAACGTCGGACTAATAGAAGCCTTCACATGTAGTAATAAAGTCTAATTCTGTATGCAGTAATGTTGGCACATAAAACCTTTACATCGGAGACAAAGAAAAATCAATAAAATCGCCAAAGCTATACGAAAAAAAGTAGTTGTTTTGACTTAAACAAAAATGTACTCATTTAAAAGAAAATCTTAACCACTATAAAATAAGGTTCAAAACAGGTGTGTTTCCATTGTATGTGTACTGACTTACAAACTTATCCATGCTGGTGGCAAAAATGAGAACTAACTTTTTTATTATGGTAATGACGTGTAGTTTGACAGTTTCGTATAGACAGTGGCGACATCCTATCGGCAACATTAATTTTGTCAGTCTCGGCATGGCAGTTGCGAACTACTAGCGGAGAAAATATCAAATAAATAATTTCTATTTCGTATTATAATGATATCTTACTTATATTTCTTATTTAAACTAGTAGTAATAAGAACACGAAACGAAAAAAAAATTCTCCATCTGCAATTTTAGTATTACGATAAGTATTTGGACAGTTTATAAACGCGCAATAAGGAATTTCGATACGTCCTTACGCTAGCTGTTGTCGGCTCGTACTAATTTGAAATAGAGCGATAGCCGTCTCCGTAGCTCAATTTTCGTGACCACTTTTCGGGTCGTGACAGCTAATCTAGTTGGTATAGTATATCGATGGGTGGACCCTTATGTCCAACGCTTCAAACTTCCGGCCGACGTCAAAGAATTGGTCCGAGCCAAAAACGCGGCTATCCGCGCTCTCGACTCCTACCCCACCGAAGCCAACCGGATCCGTATGCGCGCTTTACAGAGGGATGTAAAGCTCCGCATCGCGGAACTCCGGGGGGGGGCCGGTGGGACGGTTTTCTCGAGGGTATCACTCCCTCTCACCAAGCCTACTGGCGAGTAGCGAGGGCTCTTAAGTCCGACACGGTAGCCACCATGCCTCCCCTGACCCGCCCTTCAGGCGCCCCTCCAGCTTTTGACGACGAGGAGAAAGCTGAGGTCCTAGCAGACTCTCTAGAGAGACAATGTTCTCCTAGTGTCACAATTTCCGACCCACCCCATCGCGATCACGTAGTTAGGGAAGTAGAGCGCAGGGTTTTGGCCCCGCCATCTGACACGCTCACCCCGGTCACCCATTCCGAGGTAGAAGACCTCATCAAAGGCCTTAAGCCTAAGAAAGCCCCCGGCCCTGACGGCATCTCGAACCGTGTACTAAAAATCCTTCCCTACCACTTGATCTATCTCTTGGTAGCCATCTTCAATGCCGCCATGACGCACGCTATCTTCCCTTCGGAGTGGAAAGAAGCAGACGTCATCGGCATTCACAAACCCGGTAAGCCAAGTGACGATCCCACTAGCTACCGCCCCATAAGTCTCCTTAGCGCCCTGGGCAAACTCTACGAGCGCTTGCTTCTCGCAAGACTCAAAGAATTTGTCATCTCGAAGGGCATACTCATACACGAGCAGTTCGGCTTTCGAGCTGGACACTCTTGCGTTCATCAAGTGCACCGTATCACGGAGCATGTAAAGAAAGAAAGAAAAAGAAAAGAAAAATAAATTTATTCAACGACACACAAAAACTTAAAATAAACGAAAGTATAAAAAAAATAACTAAAAACTACATTAAAGTCGTTGAAATGGTGCTCACTCAGCTTAATGTTATTGCTCCAAAAAGCAACAACGCTGGTCTTCCGTGAGCACCTAGTGACGATACAAACAAAATAAAATAAACGTAGCCCGAGCCCCACGCAATGCGCGGCGCCGCCGCGCTACTATATAATTATATAAATATGGCCAAACCGGACCTGTCACATGAGGCAGGGTGTCGCGTCGTCTGTCGCCGCCACCGCTGCGCCGACTCGCTCATACGCAGTTGTTATCGCACGCGAGCGTGACGCGACACTTCGTTCAGCAACATTTAATACTAATAACAGGTATGTGTAAATCAACCGATTTGAATTAAACTAATGCAAATGTTGACACGCTATAGTATACATTCTATTCTATATCTATTACAGGATAATATTACATACATCCGCGCGTACAGAGGAAGAAAGGACACATAGAAGAAAAAAAAAAGGAAACAAAAATTAATACAAATAAACAGGAACAAGACATGACTATTATATTACAACACTAGGCTTAACCTGCGGATCCTACCCTAAAGGTATTATCTTCGCAACTTCTTGTACTCAAATAACTGTATTAATAACTAAATGGGTGGTTAATTGCATGTCCTCTCCGGGCTCAACCAGCCCAGCGGGGCTATTGCGTATCTCGTTTGACAACTAAAGTGATGATCACCAAAGCTAAGTGGCTATCAAATAAATGTCAAATGATGCATTCGGTATTGCCTAACTTGAGTGACCAACTGAAATGACGTCATGAGCACCGATTCTCGGTGATGATCACCGTAGACAATATTTGACAGATGTTTCTGTATCGATAACCTATAATTGGTATTATGTAAGTAAAGTGTACATCAAACTGATGGTCACCCAAGTTGCGATGACCATCGTAAAAGCAACTAATAAGAAGCAGTGTTTTATACTGTTGAAGGTGATCGTCACTATTAGCCGGCTATTTGAAATGTCGACTAGAAGCATTATCAACGTAGGTAAAAATGTGACAACTATTTTCGCAGGATTATAACTTTTTTTTGTGATCTAAAGAAAGTATTTGGTTGGAGTGTATCCTTGGGGGCTGTGGTGGGGGCGCTGTGAAGTTGAGATTTAGATGAATCGTTGAAGATTTTTTTTCATGCTGCGAGAGTACCTACTACTCTCGCGGTACGAACGGTGTACCACCTTTAGGATGAAATGCTTGCACGAGCTGGCCCAAAATGCATGCGGGCGGGGTAAGCGCACGTAGGTAACGACGTGCAAACCATTTTGATTGTAAACTGGAACAGCATTCTTGTCCGCGATAATACATTGAGCTATAATGTACTGAAGTAGGTACATACTTATTTTTGATTAATTTCGGATGCTGCCTTTCTCTTGTTATTGACTTATAGTTTAGCGGCAAATGGCATGAAAAGATGTAAAACACTTCGAATTTCTTGAAAACTTTATTTTAATTTAGTGAGTTTTTTTTTTCATAGATTAATTTAATACTTTATTGTACACATAAAAAACAATACATTAAAACAAAAGTACGGAGAATCTATGTACAAAGGCGAGCTTAACTCAATGATGAGTTCTCTTACAGCAAACCTTTGAGTGACAGAGAAAATAAAGAAAAACGAGGATAGGAACAAGTAGAGGATAGATTTAAGATTTTTCACAATATCTTTGGGTTTTTTATTAATTTTTATGTTGTCTATGCTCCCAATATCCACTAGGCGAAAATACCTGCAAATTAAAAAGTACCACTAAATGTTCTTTGTTTAATGGTTCGGGGGGATATTCAACTTGGTCGCATAATGTCGATAAAAAAGTAGAGATGGTTAAAAGACAAGTGATGAGCACCGTAGTACACCGTAGGTTGATATCCACCGAAAGCCATACGTAATACCAATGTTAACACACTTTCGGTTGACATCAAAGTTCGGTGGACAACTGAAGCTTGATAGTCACTTGGGTGGCTAAAGATACGCAATAACCCTGCAGACCTATATACACCGGAGCCTTATTCTTCGATGTCACCAAGGCATTCGATAAGGTCTGGCACAATGGCTTGCTTCACAAGCTCTACCTCATGGGCGTGCTAGACCGTCTCGTTCTCATCATACGAGATTTTCTCAGGAATCGGACTTTTCGATATCGTGTCGAAGGTACGCGATCCACTCCCCACCCTATTCAGGCCGGAGTCCCTCAAGGCTCTGTGTTCTCTCCACTCCTGTTCAGCCTGTTCACGAACGACATCCCTCGTTCGCACAGGGTGCAACTAGCCCTATACGCGGACGACACCGCACTATATTTCTCACACAGAAATAAGGCTTTCCTGACGCGCACTCTTCAAGTCGCCGTCAACGCCCTAGGCGAATGGTTCTGTAAGTGGCTCATCGATGTGAACCCGGAAAAGAGCGCCGCGGTCTTCTTCTCCCGGGGTACCATCAGATCCCACACTGCGGGCCATCCCAGTCGTCATTTAGGTCCGATCACCCTCTATGGGCGTCCCATCCCCTGGACCAGAAAGGTCAAATATCTAGGCGTCACCCTAGACTCCCACATGTCATTTGGACCACATATACGGTCAGTACGCAACCGAGCGGCCTTCGTCCTCGGTTGGCTCTACCCCATGATCTGCAGGCGGAGTAAACTGTCGCTTAGGAATAAGTTGACACTTTACAAAACCTGCATCCGTCCCATCCTAGCTTACGCCAGTGCTGTATTCGCACACGCGGCTCCCGTTCACATCAATTGCCTCCAGGTTATTCAAAACCGATTCCTGCCCCGTGGTACATGCGGAATGTCGACCTTCATTTTGACTTCGGTCTAGTTCCTATCCGCAAATTTTTCAAAGTAATGTCCAAACATTACTTTGAATAAGCGTGCGTCCACCCAAACCCGCTAATCGGCGCCGCTGCCGACTATATCCCCGACCCCGACCCTGGTCCTGGTCCCTCAGATCGTCGAACTGCCGTACATCGCCGCCGTCCGCGGCATGTACTGCTCGACCCACCCGACCCGATGTCCGTCCTCCTGGACCATGACACTACACCAACACCAACACCGACAACGACAACGACGTCACGAGTCGTAAACACATCAACACACACACACCGGTCTCGCCGGCGAGGCCGAAGGGTCGTACGCATGCGACCTCGACATGCATCCCCTCGCTGAGTTTCTTGCCGGTTCTTCTCAGCGGGGGCGCGTTGTGAACCGGTGGTAAACTCATACTCTCTAAGCGGCAGCCCAAGCCGAGGCCGTGCCTCCCTGAGGTGCCCTTGTGCTAGTCGCTACCCTCTTGTCCGGTGAAGCTGTAATGGCCATCTGCGGCCAACAGTACTACTAGATGCGGATTAAAGATGAGGATGGATGGAATACCTACAATATTCCAGTGTCTGTGATAAAGATTTTGATTTCTGTCTGTGATATCCATTTTGAGGCAAAATGTTTTAAAGTGTATCACAACATCAACGTTGCCTAATGAGAGGCTGTACCTTATTTATTTTACTCGTACTTATGTATGACACTGAAAAAAATATTAGTCAATCAATACCAGTTCCTTTGGGAGACGATAACACTAAATAAATTATGTTTGTTACCAGTTCAAATTGAAAAACAGATGATCTTGTTCTTACGTAAATAAAGTTATTTTACCGCTATCAATTACAGGGTTGTAAACCTATTATTGATTAAATTTTACTTACTTTAATTTACCCATACACCATTACCGGCCGGTAGCCGGTCCACGTAAGAAGAGTGCTTACCTCAAAACCGGTTCGTCAAGCAGCAGGCAGCCATACGCACTGCACACCTCGACTCACTGAGGACTACGCAGCATCAGCTCCGTCGTACTGGGACTACGCACACTGGAATTGTACAAGTGGCATTGGCATAGCGACTGGAGCGCAAGGACGAGCTAATACTTGAAGACCATTAGTGTGTGGCGACTAGAACCTCTTTGCCACTTGGAAACGTGTGAGCGTATTTTCTATGTGTTTTGAATGCCGAACAGCTCGGTTTAGAACGTGCTGTCTGACTAGTGTTTGACACATTCTTTGTAAATATTTAATAGAGTCAAGTCGTGATTATTGAAATATTATAGTAAAACCAATTATGTATTTAATACCAAAGTGATCGTGGAATCACGAGTCGTAGTGTAAACGACACACCAGTGCTTTGCAGGTCAATAAACGTTTGGAACCTCGTCTGATATTATCATTTGGAGCAGATAATCTACGAAAGGTCAACGGACCTTCAAGTGCATCGACTTCCAATCTTCGGGGGGAGTGATGTGGTGTGTCTACTACATATGAGAGTACAAAATAAAAATGTTCTTGAATCGCGCAAGCGAAGTTTCGAAGTACATTGAGTATATATACAACAACCCAACAACAATCGTTGAGGGTTTCGGCCCTGGCCGAGCATCACACCTCGCTCGGTCGGAGGATCCTCCCTTTAGCATCGCTCCGCGCTAATCTCTTAGGGGATACTCCTTCACCCATACTGAACAACGTTAATAATTATTGTTTATAATGCATGCTGATTTGAGTAATTTTATCATGAGTAACGATAACTTATTTTCATGATCTAATTTACGATGTTTCAAGCAAAAAGAAACTAATTTTTTTGTTTTACGACTGTTTTACCACTTTTGATAATTTATCATTAAGAGATTTGCAATACTAAAGGTTATTAGTAAATTGTTATAAATCAACATCAATTTTCAATTATACAGATAATCGTGTATATCTCCACACAAAATATCATCGATATCGATTATACGTACGTAGTACTTTTTAACAACACTTTTTTTCCTTTACACATAAACAATTCAGTAACACATAGGTTTTTCTTTTTTGGTTTCATTTTTTATCGGACTATGTCGATCTTCTATAATATCTTTGGATGGAACCAAACATGAACCAAACTAAGATCAAATCTGTGCATCAAATCATCATCAAATACTAACCATAGAGTAAAGATGCGCGACTATGAATGATTTCCTTAGAGAAAGAAACCAATAGAGAGCTGGCACTTTCTTTCTCATTCGCGCAAGAAAAGAATGCATTTATATATTTTATATGTGATAGAAAGAAACAGAGCATATGATTTTTTGTCCCTCAGCGTGTGTTCAAAATCTGGCGCACCAACGACGGTGCGTTTTCTTCGAGTACTCATGAAATTTTCTAGTTCACGATCTAGCTTTGGAGTTTTAGATTGAATTGCATTATGAAATATCGTTTATACTACATAATAGGCGCATTTGAATAAATATCCATAACGTGTATTATGTGTACGAATGATTATTTTCCGTCCTTATCGGCGGCACGCTAGGTAGATGTCTTGTTATATTCTGTCTACGATGATTTCATTCGAATTATTCGAATACAAAGTCCATTCGACTTATTCGAATGGTTTACGAAGTTAGTAACTAATTTGAACTTTCTCGACTTTGGTTATTCGCTCATTATTCGGCGTATTGAATGACGTGATTTGATAGGCCCTCTGACATTATTCGTTCCGTGACCGGAACGGCAAATAATTCATTCATATTTCATTCCAAAAACTGTCGACTGACTCGCGAACAATCTAGTTCAAACGCCGTTAGTAATTACTAATTAGTAGTGGTTATTCGACTATGAACATTAGTATATTACTAATATTCAAGTCGAACGCGTACATTAGTAGTTGTAGATTATTCGAATCGTCGAATTAATAACAGTCGCGCATCTTTAATGGAGTAAACGAAGGTGTTGCACTATCATTTGACAAAAATCCTCCTAAACTCGTCAGAATAAGCCACAAAAACATTGTTTCAGTAAAGGAATTGTTGCAAAATGGGCTAGGAATATGTACACCACATCAAAAAATCGAGAAAAATCGATAGAATCCGGGAAAAATATAAATATTTCGTTTAAATTACTGTTATTGTTGTAATTTTAGTTATAATTATCATTTATTTTAAATCTATATTCAACATGGCGTCCTAAGATGGCGTCTCACTGATGTCGAATTGAAGTGTCAGCCAGCCAGCTGTCAATAGCTACTGCTGCTGTCACACTTGTCACCGTTGGTTGTGTGCATGTATTATTATGTATGTAGTGAATTGCTTAACATTGATATTTTAATTATTAAAAAGATATATGAGAAAACAGAAACAAAAATACAAAGTGTACTCTAATAAAAAAACTTATATCGCCATTGATAATAAAAATGTCACATGACAGTGACACTTTTCCGCCATGCCAGTTTTATGTTATTTTTTTTTTTTATGGCAATTGTTTTTAACATTATGCCAATGTCGTGTGTTGCAATTTTAAGTAAAAATTCTTAAGTTTTACATGTATTTAAAGCCAAATTAAAGTAAATGGACAATTAAAAACTGTTTTATGTGTGTTTCCCTATTTTACAGTATAGTGTACAAAGTTTGATGATAGTTGCCATAGTTACGGAGACGCGTAAATGAATAGGTCCAAACCGTCCAAGGCCAATCACGGAAATAAGTCTTTCGCAACGCAATCATAAGCCTTTTTTTTTTTTTTTGTGTAGGAGTAGTACTGTTGGCGGCAGATGGCCATTACAGCTTCACCGGACAAGAGGGCGAGCGCTTTAAGCGCTCCAGCCAGAAAGGTAGCGACTAGCTCAAGGGCACCTCAGGGAGGCACGGCCTCGGCTTGGGCTGCCGCTTAGAGAGTATGAGTTTACCACCGGTTCACAACGCACCCCCGCTGAGAAGAACCGGCAAGAAACTCAGCGAGGCGATGCATGTCGAGGTCGCATGCTTACGACCCTTCGGCCTCGCCGGTGAGACCGGTGTCTGTGTGTAGGTGTGTTTACGACTCGTGACGTCGTTGTCGGTGTTGGTGTTGGTGTAGTGTCATGGTCCAGGAGGACGGACATCGGGTCGGGTGGGTGCAATCCACAGCCAAAACAGGGCACGCCCTCTATTAGGACACTTCCTAATATAACGCGATCACGCGACCACAGTCGTGATCGCGTCTGTGGCACAGTGGTGGTGGGATTAGCTATCGGGGAGGTTTTGATGAGTAAAAATCCCACATAACCAGGCCTCCGCCCCCCCGGAGACTGGGTACTTTTTGAAGGTTGAGAAAAAAGGTTTAAGTATTAATGTATATTTTATAAAAAAAATAAAACAATGTTTAGGTACAAATAGCACAGTTTTTTAGAAATCATCAAAAAAACTTTGCGGTTTGGTCTTTTTGCTACATGACTGAGGTGTTACATGAATAGGAAACTAACTTTTTTACGTCAAAGATGGAACGGAATCCTCGGTGCGCAAGTCCAGCTCGCACTTGAACAATTTTTTTTGAAAATAATTATCCGATAAAAAGAAAGTATTTGATTTTTTGGTATATTCATAAAATTAAATCTGGTCACACTGATGTTCAATCAATCATTCAATTCTCAATTCATTCATTCATTAAAATAGACTTTCCCGTCTTCCCGTCGATGAAAAGTCATCATTATTTTCAAAAACTTATTTTTTTTTGTAATTGATAAATTTATAGCTGTTTACGGTAACTGCGTAATTGAAAGTTATTTATATGTATTTATTTCGTGTGGTTCGAGGTTCTAAATATTCTAAATGTTTCAGAATAAACATCTTTGTGTAGGCTACGCCCTGTTTTGCTTCGGACAAAGACCTATTTTGCGTTCAACATAGGCCTATCAGACACCGCCGTTATGGACATGATGGTTTCAACATTGCAACAGCAGAGGGCTGTCACTGAACAATTGAGGCGAGAAGCAGCTATCAAGAGAATCCCTGTTTCCGTGGCTGTAGCAGACATTGTCAAATACATTAATGAACACGAACAGGAAGATTGCCTTCTTGTTGGCTTTACCAGTCAGAAAGTCAACCCTTTCCGTGAAAAAAGTTCCTGCACTGTTCTCTAGATCACTAATACTATGAACCTATTTACACAAAGCTACCTATTTATAGATTGCTTAAGCAGCATTGTATTGGGTAAACATACAGAAAATGGATGTGTGTATCAAAGTTGTGTATTGAGTTAGGTGTACCTACGTGTATTAATGGTTTTTCTGTCTTGTGTACTGTTCATGCATCATAAAGCTTAATTTCAAGCCCATTGTTAATCAATTAATAACTCAAAGCACTTACTATTCATTTTGGGGCCACAGATGTAATTTTAATTTTTTTCATTTAATTATTATTTTATGTCCCTATGCCAACTGGTTCTATTCTATAAGTAATTCAGTTCAGTAATAAATACAACTTATAAATTGTTTTGTTTTATTTGTGCACAAAAACAAACTGTACATTTACTGATACAATTCCTCTATTAGGTATGATTAATGTTCTACCAATTCCACAAAATCTTCATAAGTTCAATGGGGCATTCATTCCTAAATATATGTGCTTATAAGTAGATTAAAACTAAGGGTAAAAAAATTGTATAATAGGTAATTTAGCAAATAATGTACCTAATGCCCATTGTTAGTGATAAGATTATGGTTAACTTGTGTATGTAGTAAATTCACAAAAAGGTATTTTATATTTGGTGTTTTTTTTCTCACAATAATTCAACTTACAGCCTATGTTTACAAATTTCGTATATTAGGACACTGCTATTTTTCATTACTATTCTAATTGAACTATCCTATGTGTATGTAGTTATATGCAGATTCCAGGTTTCTAAGAACATAATTTTAATGAATGGGAGTAGATGGTGTGTTATGAATTCTAAATGATACCCATAGTAAATATAAGATATTTCTTAAAACCTGGGCTGGCTAAATATGAAAATCAAAGTATTAAGCATAACATATGACTCACACATGTTGTTATTTCACTAGCTACAGTGCCCAGGCGCTTCTCACAGTAATGATAGCATATTGCTGCATGGTGGATTATTTTACCTGGCTGTGGTGGTGGCTATCTGGACTTATACCGTTTTTCTTTACAGGATCAAAATTGGAACAATAAAGGTATGAACACATGACTGATGGCCAGCCAAATACATGTAATTGGTTGGGCTCAATATATCATTAAACCCTACCAATTGTCTCTGGTTGGCTGGTTGGCCACTGGGCAGGCATCACTTATGTGTTCATACACATATATATTGTTCCGATTTGACCTTGTAAAGAAATACAGAGAATACCTGGCACATGGGATCTAGGTACCACTTACAAAACATGTGTATATAATATACTCGTAAATATATCCATGCACTAGCAATACCTGTCTGTTGGTGACTACTAATATCATAAAGGCATAAGTAGGCAACTTTCATGAAAATCAATAATTTTTAATTATTTATACAACATGGTAGGCAGATCTTTTCTTTAAAAGCTAGATCGAGTTGTGCCTAAGTAGTGTTACAATTTCATAAGCGTACCAAATTTTAAATATCTAAATAGATTCATAGATCATGGAGTATAATAAAAGATAGATATACATACATAGTATAATTTACACTTTACTTTTACAAGAAAGGAAATGGAGAATTATAGTTTCAAAAATATAGGTAACAGGTAGGCCTAGTAATGGTTTTGTAATTCCTGTCTTTCACACTGACTGGACACATTTTGATTTAACAGGAAGAAAATTCCCCTATACTATTGGTAGATAATGGCAATTCCTCAAATAGTTATCTACTTTCAAGAAAAATTGTTACACAAATGTTACACATTACTCCCACATAATAATGCTTTGATAAATTGTTTTTAATCGTTAGAAGACAAATTTGCAGATATATTTTTTTGTGGCAGTGGCTTAGAACTTAAAAACTTATTTTTATCAATTAAATATTGTGTAAAATATTTGAGCAAATTTGGAATAAAATCAATATTTCTTACTCTAGGGGTAAAAATATATAAAAAAAATTAAATTACCAACTATCAGTCTTTTAAATTGATGTTGATTATCAACCGTGTGGCAAAATTGTCTCTCAAAAGTTTACAAATATAAAATAAAAGCAACATGTTGTTTTTAATTATACATTGTAGTATTAAACTATGCGAACTTTGGAATAACACTTGTAATTTTCAAATCTGAGTGGCATCATACAATGTCAGAATAATACAGCCATATATTTAATGATGATCATACAATATTTACTCACTTTTGTTAGTATCATTTGTAATCAGGTGTATTAGTAGCATTTGTAAGAGCAAACTTTCTTGCTAAAATTGTAATGGCTGCATGAAACTTGAAGTTAAGAAAAAGTTGTTACATTAATGTTTACATGCCTAGTTATATACCTTTATTTCTCCCTACAGAATGTTATAAATTTCAATTTCAGCTCATATTCATAAGATTAGCGTTTTATTATTATAATATAATATTGTTGCTACAAAAATGTAATATTGGCACAACTCTGAACCACTATTATCTTAACATTTTTGTACCAACAATACTGGGTTTTTAAATCTACCATTTTAACCTATTTATGTTAATATAATTTTCCCAAATCTTCACATAGTTTGGATTGTTTAATGTACACACTTGGTGTTTAAATAAATAATATCCTTAAAAATGCTACCTACTACTAGTATGCTATGAACTTAAAATTAGATACCTTCTAAGATATTTTTAAAATAAAAGCAGACTATTTTAATATTGTCACTACATTTATAATGCCACTAATAAATTAAAAGCTACTTTAATTTTTTTGTAAACTTTTGAGGGAATCCATTCCTTAAAATAAATTCAGGGTTACATTTTCATTTATTCATCATACCTTAATAACTAAGTACAAACAACAAACTAAGTTTAAAAATATTTCAGTGCATAATACCTATTATGCTACTGTACAAAAAATGATGATTATAATAAATTCTGCATCACCAATGTAAGAAAAAAAAATAGTTAGAATATTATTATTAAAAAATCCTACTATTTTTCTGCATTCCCAACTGAAAAATTGGGCAGATATCAATGGCAATTGTAGGTATTGTATAATAATAAATTTAGGCAGCAACGTCAGTCTGTAGCAACTTTTTACTCAATATAATAATAATAATAAAAAGCTAGTGGGGTTGCATTGCTGATTGTAAGCGAAGCTATAGTATAATGGATGGAAGTGCACAATAACAACACCCTTTTCAGGATACTCAGAATAAAATAAGGTTATTGTTAGTACAACTAATTCTTTTAAAGACAAGAAAAACACTTGTATGAATATTACTAAGCAAAACCAAATTGTTTTCAGTATCAAGGTATGATGAATAAAATATTATAATTAAAACTCAAAAACTCTAAACTCTTTCCTGTTTTGGTGGTGACATGTCTTCTGCGCCATTTGCTACACTCTGATGGTACAGTTTTAACAATTCCATTGCATCTTGAGCTTGACGTTTTTCCAGTAATATTCTGTAATGCAATAAATAAATACCTTTTTATAAAATACCAATAGAAACAATTATGGGAATTGGTAATACTAAGGTAAGTTCGGTGAATTAGCATTTATGTTTCTAAGAACATTAGAAAATATTATAATCTAAAAATAAGATATTTTTCAACAATGCCTACTTCTTTTGTTAGGAATACACATAATAGAGTAATAGTTATAATATTAGGTGTATATATCAATACTATTACTTCATTAGGAGTACATAAGTGTAATGTAGTGAATCCATAATATATTATTTTATTTAGACCAGAATAGCAACAATATTTATTGTAATTAGTGCAAAAGAATAATGGATTAACACCATCTGTAATAAATTCATAATCTTATTATTATAATATATCTTTATTATTGCATAGGCCTGGCCTAACTTACATATTGTTAACTCAATAATAAAGTAGCTCAATAATAAAGTCAATAATAAAGTAACATGGCTTGAAGGGTTAAATATTACCTTCCAGAAGCTTCCTTGATGTGCTCCAGGATTATTCTGTTGTCTCTATCTGTAACAATATCAGCCAAGCTATCTGGATCCATATCAGACAACAGTTCCAAATCTTGCCCTCCAAGTAGGGAAATATGACACAAATTATGCTGCAATCGCCCCACCAGGCTTGCTACCTGTCCCTTGTCACCTAATGCATCATCAGTTTGATCAAGAGATACTTGGCATTTTGGCATGTTAGGAGCCCATCTCTCATTGCCATGGAGAATCATTAGCGAGGTGTCTGGATCTAATGTTGAAAAGTATTCTTCATCATCCACTTCTGTGCCATCAGACTCTAACACCACTGTCAGATTTTCAGATGGTAGGCCTAATTTATCCGGCACCTTGGTTATTAGATCTTCAAGCGAGGAAGCCACTACTCCTTTCTTTTTCTCCCGGTTCACATCACAGATTTTGTACGGATTACTATCATGCTCCATTATTTCAAGTGTTTGAGCAAATATGGTTACGTATAAAATATGTATTCGTGTAATTAATAAATACAATAATTCTATTTATTTAGGCACAACAATTTTCTATCAACGAAATTTTATTATGCTTTCTAGTAAAAAAAAAATAGCGAACGCGACTGAATTTTCGGATTTGATTTGACGTTTTGAATAAATATTGCCAGATCAAAAATAATTTTTAGTAATTTTTCACAGCCGTAAAAACGCCAAGAAGGTCTTTCTTTGTGGCACTTTGTATGGATGTAACTATGGTTAGATGATAGTAAAAAAAATTAAACATTAGATTATTAACCTACAGTATTTTAGCGCACTACAAAATATTTTAGTGTTGATAACAACGACTACCTTCCACAAGCTCTTGATTATGACTCGCTCGTAGCCTCGTAGCTAGCAAGCTACGCAGCATACCGCGCGCGCCGACCGAGACACGTGGTGGCACGTAGGTATACAACTACGTAGGTACCAAATCAGTACCTAGGCACCTGTACCTATGTACCTACTCACCCTATACCACAACATCTCATCTCAATGATATGGACGATAACATAGAGGACGATAATATTGTTATTAGTCCTACCTATTAGTTTCTACAAATTTTATATTACCTACCTACCTAAGTAGGTACTCACTTAAGGTAAAGTACTGCAAAAGTAGTCTCATCAACCAATAGGTTTTGCTTTGGTATTTTACAAATATTTTTTAGATTTTAGAGGTATTTTCAACAACTGGACACACATTATCGATCTCTTAACAAACAGCTAAAACAGATTTTCATTACACATAGGAACCATAACGTCCACTACACGATAACTAACAACATTAGGTACTACATTTTCCATTCCCCGAAGGAGTCGTTGGTAAATAGGTACCGTATTACCTACCTATGTAACTTGTTTGGCCAATTAGGTCCCATGTCAAAGGACATAAGTAATTGAGACTAATAATAACTATAATGTTTCCGTTGAGCGGCAGTGCTTCGTAGCTTTCTTTATGCTTCCGTGTTGCTTACCTTCAGAAATACTTAACCATGCTCATCTCTTGATCATAATCGTTGATAATCGTTGCTTATACAACACCTGGTACACTTTTAAAGATGATTGAAAATCCCAGAAACAATATTTATGAGAATTTAGGAATCGATTCTAGATCTCGCGATCAGTGCCAGGCTTGTATGATTTTGACCGACTGTCTTGATGTAAGTACGTGGCTACTGTAGCACTGTAGTAAGTAGTATATTATTATGCTAATTTCAGATATTATAGTAGGCAGTCCGTAATTGTAAAGAGAGAAATGTTAGAGAATTAATTTTCGATATTGATCCTTCATTAGCTAAGGCAAATTAGATAAATACAAAGTTATATTAGAGAATGATTAAATAGATCTGCCTGTTCACTTAGCACTAAACTACCTTAAGTGGTCTTTGATGCGGTTTGGTTTTTATCAGTTTTCATCAATTTCACCATAATTTAGAGAATTTCTTCTGGAAGGATAAGTTTAAAGGCCGGTGGAGATGCAGCGGATCGGTAGTCGTGCGTAAAAAAATAATCTAAGCAAAAGTGCCAGGTTATACAAGGGCGGTCGCGGGGTCACGTTCGGTCAGAGCTCGGCGCGACGCGCGAGGATCAATATAGCCACCCTTGCGACTCATCCCCGTAGCTCTATTTACTAATAGCACTAAAAGTACGCAATTTACAACTGTCAGTTCATTTTGCTTACCTGCATACCTTTCGAAAGTACAAGGAATATACGAAATACAAAGAGTTCTTTGAAGTAGGATATCTTTGGGAATAATCATAATCATAATCATAATCATTTATTAGTAAAGTTATTTTACACGTCAGTTCATTTAAGTAAATACAGTCAAATCATAAATTACATATCAATTTCATAAGAAAATCATTAATTAGCAATACTAGTCTCTATAGAAGTCGTTAATTTCATGTCACAATTTAGTCATAATATCAAAATAATAATTAATGTCAATGTCATTTAAGAAAAAATAATATTAACTAATTATAGGTCAAAAATCAATAAATTTGGATATTTACGCGTTACGTTTTTTGTGTTATAAATTCCTCGTAACTATAGAACGAGTGCTCAATAAGCCAGCTTTTAAGGCGACGCTTGAAACTGTTTAGCGTAGGTGCCTTGGTTATTTGATCCGGCAGCTTATTGTAAACCGTCGAACCCATGACATGGGTAAGTTTGGATGATTTCGAGAGGCTGTGCTTTATCGCAACTAGTTTTTGAGCATTTCGGGTGCTGTAAGAGTGCACACAGCTGTTAGTCTTGTATGATGTCCAGTTTACTCTTACGAATACGGCAACCTGCAATATCACTATAGCCGGTAGCGTAAGTATGCCTAGAGATGAATATTTGCGGTAGGTATGTTATGTTGGCAGGCACGGTCGCAGTCAACGATTTGGGGGGTGGTGTCACATTTGACGGTCCCGTTGGTCTTGTACCTAGACTAGGTTAGGGTTAATTGCTACCCAATTTTGCCGTGTACGAATATGGATTGGGGGGCGGTCATCCTATCTAACTGACGCATATTTTTTGAATTTGGGTTAACGGACTCTGAGTGCGGGTATTCATAAATAATACCTACATATTACTGAAGATACGTTATTTTTTAATCGATTAAAGAGCAACGCTATTGTTCAATAAATAATTAACGAACTGAGCGAACAACAAGTGGGTTGTACTGCATTATTAAAGATATAACAAGTGCATTATTAAAGATCAAGGCGGTGCCGCCGCCGCCCGTACTCCCCAGGCGACGCGCACTGCAATACTGAAATCAACTGAAATAAACATAGCTCCGAGAGCTGTGTGAATATTTTTTACGCATTTGACCACGATTCTCCTTTATGGTATTGGGTGTGCACTCGTAGCTTATTAAAAACACATGGAAAAGGACTCTCTACTATAGGTGTCACTACAGAGTAAATTAACTAATTCAGTAGTATCACTGTGTCAGTACCCGTGGAGTGCCGGGTTAGAATTGCATCCCGCGATCTCCTCTCGTTGGGTGTCGTAAGAGGCGACTAAGCGAGAACAGGAAGACGGGCAGCAGCGTCTTTCTTTTGTATTTATCTTCCACCTATACTACGATCCCCAAGCCGCCTGCCAAGCGTGGTGATTATGGCAGCCCCTCCCTTCTAATGGGGAGGTCTTTGTTCAGCAGTGGACGTCTATCGGCTGCTAATGCTGTGACAGCAGTTGGGCTGCAAAAGGGAAAAACGATGGTCTTTCCTTCAGTCTCTAACAAAAGGACTCCCTAAGCAATTCTGGCAACACTGGTTGCCAGTCAGCAGATGAATAAAAAAATGGCTGAAAGTTGTGCTGAATGGGGCCGATTTTTTCGAGGAAAGGTTGACAACACTGGAATAAAAATTATTACTCGGAGTTATAGTTCTATTTCTTTCCATGTAACCTAAGGTATACTGGTAGAGTGCCTCAGGCAATATCGCTATGTAGGCACTATTGGGTGCATGAAGTATATATAACTAAATATTTCGAAATTCGTCAACGAACTACTTACCTAACGTTTTGGCTGTCGGTGGCTCAAAGGCCTATGGCAGCCAAAGAATAAAAAGATATATGCATAGATTAAAAAGGCCGTAAATCAGCCCGATCTGGCGACGTTGCTGGGAACCTTACTTAACGGAAGAACAACGCCACCATCGAATGGCTCTATAATATTTCTGGGATCTCTACACAAGGTAAAACAATTGTTTGTCTGTAGTAAGTTTCACAAACAATTGATATTTGTAAGTTTGTCTTATTGCACGTGCCACTAGCTATGCCCATATATCACCTAAGCTAAAAAGACTATAAATAAATGCCAATTCCAATCGAATTTCAATTTACGAAATGGCATGTTTGGTTGATAATTTATGTCCGGAGCACTCGTGAAACTACACTCATAAAATATAAATACGCGAGCAATAAGCTGATGTCCGTGTTTGCATGTAATATGAACCTATGTATTTACTTAAGTACTCGTAGGTAGAAGTAGTTTCTGCTTTTGCTATGTAGGTACCTAACATTGAATTCTGACCAAAACTTTTATAATGACATCAGACATGGTACATTATAAAGGAATAGGAAACTACTAAGATATTACTATCTCGATCGATCTCACTCCATGTCTCAGAATAATTTCATCATATTGTATAGGTATACCTTCCCAAGCCGCCTGCCAAGCGTAGGGATTATGGCAACCCCTCCCTTCTAAGGGGCCTCCCCCTTTGTTCAGCAGAGGACGTTTCAGCTGCTGATGATGATGATACCTGGATACTAATATCGTAAATGCATAGTGTAGAATTATTATAGTGCCTACTAACAAATATGAATCTATTCGGTTTATTTTTTTTATTAAGATTTATTTATTCATGACATACATTATTAACAACCAAATTAATAAAAGAACTATGATGACTCGCGTCATTTGGATTCAAAATGAATAATATTTTAGTAGCTGAATTACCTGAAGTACTTAATAGGTAATTTTAAATGACACTGTATGTCAGGTGGCACGATGCGGTCTCAGTGGTGTAATATAAACTTGATAATGTCGCGTCGACACGGTCCCTGCATCAACGGAACAACGGAACAAGATTAGGTTGGGTTATTTGGATTTTATAATTTATTTCAGAAAAATACTTACACTTAGGACGCGACGACCAATCTAGAAAACGCGGCATTTTGGTACTGCGCATCATCTATACTTATAATAAAACTGGAACAGGTCCAATTCTGTACAAGATATTTTGAAAATTATGTTTGGAGGGCATTCTATAACCGATACTAATGCCAAAAATGTATTTTTTTTATTTTTGTCTGTCTGTCGGTCTGTCTGTCTGTCTGTCTGTCTGTCTGTATCTCGGCTGAGCATCACGCCGAAACTACTGGATGGATTGAAACGAAACTTGGCATGATTTGAGTTAATACTCCGAGGTAGGACATAGGATACTTTTCATCCCGACATACGGCACGGTTCCCTTGGGAGAGGGGACTAAAGTCAAAATGTGTACTTGGTTATACGCTTGCTCCGATTTTAACAATTTTTCATTATAATTATAATAAATATTTGTAAGGGAACACTCATAGACAATGTTTGGAAATCGATCAGGTTAAGCAACGTTAGGTAAGGTCATTAAATAGATGGGTGACCATTTAACGCCATTTGAACTAAACGTCTCCGTGCTTCGGAGGGCAAGTACAAAGTGGGTCCAAGTTTTTAACCGACTTTAAAAAAGGAGGTTTTGTATTCTATGCGAATGTATATTATTGAAAGTTTAGTTAACGTAAACGTGAATTTTTATCTTTTGTCCAAAATAAGTTGGATGTTATGGACGAACTCTCTCTTGAGCAAATCTGTGCATCCAGCTTCAGCGAGGATGAAATTCTGTGCGGGAAGAAGCTGTTTATGGACACGGCCAAAAGCACCGTTCGTCTCGGCACAAGAATACGAGATGGGCGCGGCAAGAGGAACCTACAAGACATCTTCCGGGCCTTCAAGGAAACTGATCCGGATGACATCCCGACGTACGTGGCCCGTGATCTTTGTAAGTTGCCGCCTGTGACTTTCGATCATGTAGATGTCACAAGCCTCCTAAAGGATATCACGCTGTTGAAGAAAGACGTCTCTCTTATGAAGGTGAAACTAGAGACGTCAGAACAGATCATTAGTGATTTACAGTACGAAATATCAGAGTTGCGTAAAGTAAACTCTACGTCAGCTATGCCGCCGACACCGGTGCGCAACGTCACGACGAAGCGTGGCGGCGGCGCAGCTCCTTTTTCGCCACTCAGCGAAAACGAATGTGCGAATAATAGCGATAAGCAGCGCGCAGAGTGCAGTGACCACAACGTGACGCCTGCAAGTGACATAAATATGTCTAATACAGTAACTAAGCCTTTATCATCTGCCCTGGGAAATAAACCACAGTTGCAGAAGGCTACTTATGCCAAAGTTTCCAGCCGTAACTGCCAGACTACCAACATCCGACGAACCGGCTGCAATGAAAATAAGAAGGCGGCGAGTTTATCACAACCGCGGCCTGTGACGGATAATGACGGGTTTACTGTGGTTACCAAAAAACGTCGTCCACGTTTTAACAAAAACAAACGAGGTACAGCTCCTGAATCTGAGGATCTCCAGGTTGCAGAGCCCATGATGCTCTTGTATCTCTCCCGGGTGAACGCGCAGACGTCGAGGGAGGGACTCATGGAGTACATCCGTAAGAGAAGCAAGGGTCGACTCGCACCTGGGGAGCAGGTGGCCCTTACGCTTAAAAAGCTGGAGTCGAAGAGGGCTACTAATTTCAAGTCCTACGTCCTTGAAATCCAAGCGCGGCACAAGGCGGTGTTTTTAAGCCCAGACTTTTGGCCTGCAGGATTAGTGTTTCGTCGGTACAGGGAAGCCAGACCGAAAATAAATTCCCTAACTTAATTTTAGTTCTTAAATAACATTTCTTATGTATGTATAGTAATTATAGTTAATATTATGTATATAATTAGTCACTTATATGTTGTATGGTATTATTGTATTTTATATGGGCCTAGTTGCCTGATGTAAAAGAATAAATAAATAAATAAATAAATAAATAAATAAACACAGCCCGGGCGGAGCTGCGTGGGTCAGCTAGTTAACAATATAATCATAACGCATCATCATTAATTACGTAGTGTCCAATGATATTATAAACGACTAGCGGCCCGCCCTGGCTTCGCACGGGAAAAAAATATGTTTATATTATACCTAATGTTAAGAGAAATACGATATCTATTTAAAATAAGATAAACATTTTTTCTATAACTACTAAATTGAGAAAAACAACAATTTATAACGTAAAAATACGTTATGAATTGTTGTACACGTGTTGTAAATTATAGGCGTTTAATAATTTTGTTGAAGAGTTTAACTAAAATTATTAGTTTCAAGTTCTTAAATTCGACAAAATGCTAATTTTCCTTCTCCATTTTGCCTCTTAGGAGAACAAATCCAAAAAATAATATACACCCTGGCGACGGGTGATATAGGGTAGACTGGGTACGGTTGAAACAATTTCACTTATATCGTCCATACATACGTATAGTCACGCCTTTTTCCCGTAGGGGTAGGCAGAGCCCATGGGCTGCTTTTCGCCCCCGTGAGAAACGAGACGTGATGGGTGGCGAACCACATCGCCGCCATTTTGGTTAGTTAAATTATTTATGACCAACGATTGCGTTCTCACAAATAACAAGGGAAATTGAAGGATAGGTGGTGTAAAAAGGAAATAGGAAAAGTAGGATATTACCACCCAGGAGGGCAAGGGATGGGACAGTAAAAGCTAGGGAAGCCGGGGTCGCATACCCGTATACTATACCACAACTACCGGACAGGTAAGTTGGGATGAGTATCCTATGACTTATATCGTCCATAGTTTTGCATTTTTACATTCTGAGTGATGAAGAAGATTTATTACATAATAGAGCATGTTTCTATCTACTAATGGACAATGTTATCTTAGTTCCACGTGTGTTATTTTTAACAGTAGATCAAATAATTAAAAAAAAACTGATTTCTTTCAAACGTACCTCAACCAGGGGCGGTTGAAACAATGATTGGGGTCAATTAATACACATGCGAATAACACAGAATATAATATTATAACATGTTTTATTCACTGTTTAAGGTACTCTTTGACAATAACAATCAGCCTTCAATGTTTTAAATACTTCATACACAAATCTTGCTATAGGCAAGAAACTTGAGGTTTTACCATAGAAAACTATACCTAACTGATGACACAAAAAAATTACGTAGAAGGTAAAAAAATCATTAGAGTACTTATAACATATTAAAAAAAAAATTGAACCAACTTCAAAAACACTGAAAGTATAAAATAATTTAAATATTATAGAAGTTGGTGTTAGCGTACCTGCTGTGTATATTTTGCACCAACTTCAATAATATTTAAATCTATACTATAATAAAACTCAAAGAGCACTGTTTCTGTACATTGAATATTTTTCCAAAATTTCTATGTTGGGGTACTATACTATCGACATAGAGGCCAAAACAATTTTTTTTGGAATTATTGTCTGTCTGTCTGTCTGTCTGTCGTTCTGTTCGTCCAGGTATCATTTGAAAACCCGTGGATGGATTTTGATAGGACTTTCACTGATGTGTTGTGTAGAAGTCAAGGTGTAAGTTGGTATATAAAACATCACGCTATGTTTCATAGGGGCTAAGCAGTGAAACATTACTTGCACATATTACCACGTAATTTCCTTTGTATGTGAATAGGGTAATTATAGACTGATCAGTTAATCATTAAGATATGTATTATTACGCTATATACAATAGGGACTGAGCAGACATTTAGTTTGCATAAGGGTTTACATTGACGAAGGGTCAATTTTTGTAAGGGGTAAGCCGGTTTGGTACACCCAGGACATTCATTAGATTTCTGTTCATGAAATTTTAATGAAACTCCCCAAGTCCAGGTAGTGTATAGATAAATATTGTATTACAGTCGCAACAATAAAAGATGCGAAAAGCTTAGAAGTTTCATTATCGAATATCATTAGACAGCAATTTAGGATGTTAGCGTGATTTACATTATGAACAGCGCCATCTATCGGTGAAATTGAACATACAATCACTATAGAACTTTAATCTATTTATTATATCAAAGAAAGTCGTGTTAGTTACACTATTTATAACTCAAGAACGGCCTAACCGATTCGGCTGAAAATTGGTGGGGAGGTAGCTTAGAACCAGGAAACGGACATAGGATACTTTTATCCCGGTAGGTTAAGGTTAAGCAATGTTACGTAAGGTCATTAAATAGATGGGTGAACCGATTTGTATGATTTTTTTTGTGCATATCGGGTAGGTCTGAGTATAGGTCATAAAGTATATTTCATACCGCTAGGTTAAGGTTAAGCAACATAAGGCCGGGTCATTAAATTGATGGGTGAACTGATTTGTATGAAATTTTGTGTGCATTTCGGGTAGGTCTGAGAATAGGCCGTAAAATATATTTCATGCCACTAGGTTAAGGTTAAGCAATTTAAGGAAAGGTCATTGAATAGATGGGTGAACCGATATGTATGAAATTTTGTGTGCAAATCGGGGAGGTCTGAGAATAGGTCATAAAGTATATTTAATGCCGCTGATACCATGATTGACGAGGATATATAGAACGAGAGGAGGGTGCAAGAGAGGAGAAAGAGGGAGAGGGGATTCGAGGAGGGGGTGATGTGGTGAGGGATCGGGGGAGTTAGGTGGAGTAAGGGGGGAGTGAGAAGGAGCAAGTTCGTAGAAGAGAGAGGGGGGAGGGTTCAGAGAGGGGATAACAGGGAGAGGAAGAGTGGGGGGGGGGGAGTGTGACGGAAACCGAAGCGGGAGGGGAAAGAGAGAGGAGAGAAAGAGCATATAATTAGATTTTTTTATAAGAGAGAGATAAATCTAGGGAGGAGGGAGAAAAGGGGAGCAAAACGTAATAAAAGCGCGGGCGGAGCTGCACGGGTCAGCTAGTTATTTTATATTTTTCAGTGTTTTTGAAGTCGGTACAATTTTTAAAGAAAATATTTTATTTTATACTTTTTTGTGATATTTTCATACTTAAAGATTGAACCGTCGAAGACGGTAAAATGATCTAGGTAGGTTATGATCATATAATACATGTTGCTTCAGAAACAATTTATCTGGTCGTAATGAAATTTGAATGTTATCATCATAGTAGTTTACTCTCTCGAATAAAAAAAGATTAATCGAAATCGTTTCATATTTGTCAGAGTAATGTAATGGAGAACATCAGTTTTATGGTTTTTACCAGCTAAATTCCTCCACATCGTTCATGGTCCTCCAGGAGGTTCTTATCCGGTTGTGATAAAATTCATACAGATTCATATTGGCCAGAGTTATGATAAAAAAAGCGATAATGTCATCTAAATGTCATGTATTTAAGCATACGTGCAGGTTTCCTGCGCAGTCACCATTCTTGTTTTTTCAGGAACTACTTATTCGTAAGCGATAATTTTTTATGGGACCCAATCTATGGATTGAAGAATGGATGGAAAGGATGAAAGAAAGATTTTTTCGAATCGGTTCATAATTGCCAGAGTTATGCGCGAACATACATAAATATATATATATACATATACAGACGAATACAGAACCTCCTCCTTTTTTGAAGTCGATTATAAATAGCTGAATACACAACCTTTTGTGTTCCAATTAGTGTTCATCAAGATGTAGGTACTTACTGGTTTTCAGTATGTTCTACTCTAATGAGATCTGTCAATGGGAAAAATATTCTTCTCGTAGATCAACTCGCAACATATTTTAAGGTTTGACCGTTAATAGTAATAAGAATTTTTGTCGAAAATTGCTAACGCTAAATTGGAAAGCTATATCGGTTGGGATTATAGGGGTGCGAGGATTGTGTGCAGTTTGACCAGCTACTGGTCCAATGAGGATAATGGCGTTATGTTTTCAATGCATTTGAATCTTTTTCGTCATCATTTATACGTTTATATTATACGTTTAATATTCGAGTAATTATGGAAAATGAGTATCGTCGCGGGCAGCAACGCGGCACAAGCGGCACGCAACATCAACGGCGTTTACGGAGCTACCACTACGAAATAACGCTGCAAATGTTATTGGTTTGCCCGGTTCTATTCTGGAAAATTCGACCTGAAAATAAAACCCGTGGACGTCCGAAAACATCGGTCGACAATGACGAATTAAAGGTGATTGTGAAAGCTGATGATACTCAATCTGCGGCTGAATTAGCAGCAGCTTTCGACGTTAGCATTAAAATAATATTGGTCCATTTGCGTCAAATTGGTAAGGTAAAACAGCTTAACAAATGTGCCCCACGAACTCAATAATCGCCAGCGCGAAGTACGCGTCGAGACTTAACACACACATAAACGATGGAATTTTAAACTGCACTGTTACCTGCGACGAAAAATTGATTCTGTTTGACAATGGCAAACGCGATGCTGGTTCAGCACCTAAAAATGTACTAAATTAAACCGGGTGCAAACCGGGCGGCAGTTTCATGGGGCGCCAGAATCCTAATTTCATATGATTAAAAATAAAAACTTGCTCCTTATAGCGTAAGTAATAGATAATAAAGGGTATAAATTCTGTAGCGTGTCCACCTACGTTTGTTAGCCCTATATAAATAAATACTATATATTGTTATTAATAAATACTTACATAAATAATATTAAGTAAAATACATACTTACATATTCTTATATTAGTCATAGGAAATATAAAACGTACATATACTTATTAAGCACTTACCTACTATAAACACATTGCATTGTATAAATAAATAATCTACAACTATATTAAAATAAAATAAATATTAATATTTTGTATGTTGAGTAGGACACGCGATCCTATTTTCTATATAGATAAAACAGCCGGCTCGCGGCCGCCTCAAAACCGGTCGAGAGATCGTCGCGCGCGGCGCCCGTAGCCCCCGCTGACCGACCAGTCAGATCTGAGTCGCGACGCGCCGCGCGTGTATGAGCCTACGCCACAATTCATTAAAGGGTTCTTTATACCCCATTCATGAAAAATGCCATATTACCTATATTTGTGAGGTTTTTTAAGTAATTTATCTGAGACGCTAGAAAAGGGGCACTATCAAGTTTCTACCCCGGTTCGAAAAAATCATAGATGTACTGGGACCGTAACGAAAACTTACCCCTAGAAAAGTAATGGTAACTATTAGGTGGTCTTGGGCCGGTGTGATTCATCACAGCTTCTTACCAAACGGGATGAGCATTATTACAGTTATTGTGTACTGTGAACAACTTAACAGAGTGATGGAGAAGCTCGCACGCGTCCAACCCGCTTTGGTCAATCCCTCGTCTCCGCTGCTCCTGTACGCTGGGGATGGAAGCTCTCAGTCATCCGCCATATTCACCAGCAAAGTCTGGTGAATTTGGCAGATGACTGAAAGCTACATAATGCCTTTTAATGCGTTTGAAGAATTTGTTGCCGCCCGTCCAGCTGATTTCTTCAAGAATGGCATCAATAAACTGCCAACGCATTGGCAAAGATGCATCGAAAACAAAAAAAAAATGCATCGTGATTACTTTAATTGATAGAAATCAAATAGGTAAGTATATATAAAAAAATTGTTAAGTTATTTAATAAAAAACGCCAATTTTAGGTAATTCCAAAAAGTTCAAAAAAAGGACGCCTTGTAGGTTCCCTAAAAACGACATAACTTTCCAAATATTTAACTATTTAATCCTGAAAATACCAATATTAAGAAAACGCGATTGATTTAAGATTTAGTAGAAATAGGTACTCAAGTACCGGATTTTTAGGGCTCTGTAGCCAAAATACATAAAATATTTTCAGAAAAATAAAAACTGCCTTCAAAGAAAATTGTCTAAAAAGCAATAAATAACGAAAATATATTGGAGTCGGTCGGGGCTGATTGATATTAGTTAACATGCCATTCTTACCATATGTGGGCTAGGTACAGAAAATCAGTTAATTTAAAATTTATACAAAAATATACTTCTCTGGCAACCCTTTTTCGGAATATGGTATTGAAGTCCAAAAAAATTACGAGCTACATGCGATTTACTATTATTTATCACTAGCTGACCCACGCAGCTCCACCCGCGCTGTGTTTACGTTAACTAAACTTTCAATAATATACATTCGCATAGAATACAAAACCTCCTTTTTTAAAGTCGGTTAAAAACTTGGACCCACTTTGTACTTGCCCTACGAAGCACGGAGACGTTTAGTTCAAATGGCGTTAAACGGCCACCCATCTATTTAATGACCTTACCTAACGTTGCTTAACCTGATCGATTTCCAAACATTGTTAACAACTGTCTATGAGTGTTCCCTTACAAATATTGATTATAATTATACTGAAAATTTTTTCAAATCGGTACAAGCGTTAACCAAGTACACATTTTGACTTTAGTCCCCTCTCCCAAGGGAACCGTGCCGAATGTCGGGATAAAAAGTATCCTATGTCCTACCTAGGAGTATTAACTCAAATCATGCCAAGTTTCGTTTCAATCCATCCAGTAGTTTTGGCGTGATGCTCAGCCGAGATACAGACAGACAGAAAGACAAAAATTAAAAAAAAAACATTTTTGGCTTTAGTATCGGTTATAGAATCCCCTCCAAACATAATTTTCAAAATATCTTCAATGTACAGAATTGGACCTGTTACAGTTTTATTATAAGTATAGATTATTATAGCTTGCGTTCACGTTATGACGTATACGTTATAACTTACTGGAAACATTAACAGTCTATATCTTTGAAACTACAGAACCAATTATGATGAAACTTGTACCCTTCCCTAGATTGACCACTATCGGATTTATAATTTCTGAGAAATCGGAGGACAAACCTACATACATACACTCATTAGATTTGGTACATTTGTTTAGAAACCCACATATACTAACATATGTTAATATTAAGTGAAGCCGGTTAGTTGAACAATATTTTTTTTTATATAAATTCTCATGTCTACCTAGCTACCTACCGTGTATCTATCCACCCCTGCAGGCTTAGCCCGATTTGCCAAGATTTCGTAATCTTGACAGTTCGGTGTGGAGTATGACGTAGTTATCGACCTAGCTAATACCGAAAATGACGTTTCTACGTCGATAATTACGTCATACTCCACACCGAACTGTCAAGATTACGAAGTCTTGGCAAATCGTGCTAAGCCTTTCGCCTGTTCGTGCATATTGACTCATTCATATTTCTTGAATCTGGATGCGTCCTATGTTGAATAAACAATATTTTAGGTATCTAGGTGAAACGATGACGTGACGATCTATTAGATATAATATTTATGCTAGGTACCTATTGATCAGCATATAATTTTTCTTATCAATGAGGAGCTTGTTCAATAACAATAGAAGTCGGCTGACTGATACATTTATGGGCAGTGATAGGTATTTTTTGCGGGTCTATGGGGTTTATACTTGTAGTGTACTGGTAAATTGTGTAAAGTTGTGGGTAGACAAGTTTATCGTCTCAAGCGGGCACACTACGCAGGCACTGAGTGGGGATGTGAGAAAGACATAAAAGCCCCTCTAGTGTAGGAGGGGAGTTCAGTCGAGTGTTAACCACTGTGCGGGTCAGACGTGGTGTGTGCGTTAACGAGCCGATATAGTTTAGTGTTAACATTAACAAATACAGTGAACTCTACATGGCGACGAGGTGAAAACCGTGAGTAATTATATATTTTTGATAAATAAAAGTGCAATTTAAATTAAAAACAAATAAGTGGCGTGGACGAAATACTTTATTACGTGATAAGTTAATAAAATTAATCATAATAAACTATTTTTGAATAATTGAAAGTGACAAAATAAGTGTTTGATCATATAAGTACATACAATTAGTTTATTCACTTTTTGGAAAAATAATATTCAAGTGATGTGTGTGTGTAGAATTGAGTGGCAAAATAAGTATTTGATCATATAATTACATACAATTAAAATCTTTTCACTTTTTGGAAAAATAATATTCAAGTGATAAGTCAACATAATTAAACAAAAACATAAAAAAAAAACAGAAGTGTGAAGTCAAACGATTATCTCAATTCTCAAGTAGCCTCTATCTTGACATGGTCTAAAGATTACCTTTTGTAAATTATATTTTTACATGTAAAAATGAACATACCTACAAAAAAAAAAAAAAAAAAAAACAGTGAAGTCATGATTATCTCGATTCTCAAGTAGTCTCCTATCTTAACGAGGTCAAAGGATGGCGACCATTTTGTCATAATATCTTTCGCTTTAGACAGATGATTTAGAAATATCTTAATACTTTAGAATAGCTTGGTAAAAATAAAAAAATAAAAAAATTACGTGCAAAGGTGCGTACGTACAGTATGCGGGTTTAAACACAAACTCTTTTCTGTAAAATATCAGAACTTTAGTTGTCAGAACCTGGGCTTCTTTATAAAAATACCTTGATACCGAAAAGGAAGCCGAAATGACTTAAAAAAAAAAAGAGGAAATATTATATATAATAATATATTAACAACAGATCGTAGAGCCCTTTCCGCAGTTTAAAGAAGCGTTTTGATGCGCTTTCCCAGACAGATAGAATAGCTAATAATTGACTGACCTAAAGGCGTGTAGTTGGTTTTATTATAAGTATGTCCACAACGCCTCTAAAGTTCATAAAAATGGCACCTGTCCTGATACGCGCAGCTAAACCACAAATGTAAACGCTAAATAAAATTTCTATATACTTGCATATTATATTAACAATGAATGTCCCTGGGGCTATTATATCCCAGATTAGATTTTCCCACAAAATTTGCTTAAGGTTGTGAGGTGAACCTAATAAAATGTAATTGCATATATGAATGATTAATGGGTATAGATGAAACATAAATTCAATGATCACTCTCTAATTGTTATACGAGAAATACTACTTATAAGTAACTAGTCCCAATAGAAGAAATTATTCAGTTATAATGTGTAGGTGTAGAAGGTTAGCAAACCTTATCCTGATCTGTAATGTAAGGGTTGTTTTAAAGTACCTGAGTGCTATTGATTCTAGTATTTAATTTGCAGTACCTAACCTAAATGGTATTACTTACTTGTATAAAATTTTGCTAAGGACATTCAATAAATTATGTAGGGCGGTGTCAAATTTCTAATGGGTGTTTGAATACCGTGCATTCATTTGCGATGGTTCAAATACCACGCATTAAATTGCGAAGGTACCATACAAAAAGTGGTTCACATTAAATTGTGAACAGGCATTAAATTGCGAATGATGGTTTAAATACCGTGCATTAAATTGCGAGGGTTTAAATACCGTGCATTAAATTGCGAGGGTTTAAAGACCGTGCATTAAATTGCGAGGGTTTAAAGACCGTGCATTAAATTGCGAGGGTTTAAATACCGTGCATTAAATTGCGAGGGTTTAAATACCGTGCATTAAATTGCGAGGGTTTCAATACCGTGCATTAAATTGCGAGGGTTTAACAAACGTGCATTATATTGCGCAGTGGTGGGTTTAGATATCGTACGAAAAGTGGTTCACATTGGATTGTGAACGGGCATTCAATTGCGAATGAGGGTTTATATACCTTGCATTAAATCTCAAATGAGTTCAAAATACCGTACAATAAAGTGTATGGTGGAGGCCAATCGGGAGGTAGCAATATCAAGTATTACTGATCCTGATCTGATGGTTACCCTGGTAGGACAGAGATTGTTCAAGGACTGTAGTGTCGGTCACGGCATGGGGCATTCATAAGTATACCAAGCGGAAACCTATGCCATAATTGCCAGCATTAAATAAATGCAAAGGAGAAATGTAAAAGGTAAAACCATTTGCATTCTCAGCGACAGTCAGGCAGTACTGAAGGCTCTGAATTCCTTCAGAGTTGCTTCTAAACTGGTCAAAGAACGTGTTACAGGTTTGAACAACTTGGGAAGACAACAATGTCTGCCTTATCTGGGTACCTGGACACGAAGGCATCAAGGGCAAGGAGAAGGCAGATAGACTAGCGAAGGCCGGCTCTTAGACAACCGAACCATTTGTGGGGTTCCATATGGAATGTGTCACCAAGCATTATATGCACATGCTAGAAATGAACACATGAAGGAATGGAGGGCAGCGTTAGGCCTAAACCACTCCAAAACATTCTCTAGCACAAGGGGGACTGAGGGTTTAAATTATTAAACCTAAACAGATCACAAATAAGGCACCTAGTAGGTGCACTCACAGGACATTTTGGTACCAACGAGCATCACACAGAATGAGGCTGAACTGGTAACCCCGCATTGAACATCGACGCAGCCTTCGAATCGGACGACAGCACAGCTTCGCCATCGCTCTCTTCTGCAACAACCAGCGAGTCACAAGCCAGCCAGTATCCCGGCGTCATCGGATGACCAACGCATTGCGGCTGCGGATGCAAGCCCGGTCGACCTTCGGCCACAACATGGCACAACACCCCTGCACTATGGCCGGTCCTTCTAAGAAGAGCGCATCCCTCTCACCGGTACGCCTAGCAGCCGTCAGTCATACCCACTGCACACCTCGACTCACTGAAGACGTAGCAGCCTCAGCTTCGACTCACTGGAACTGCATCCACTGGTATTGGCACAGCGACTGGAACACAAGGAAGAGCTAGCAAATGAAGACGTTCATCGACTTCCAGTCTTCGGGGAGAGTGATGTGGCGACTCGACATGACCGGATGGCGCCACATGTGGTACAGCGATGCGATGAAAAGCAAGCAGCATCACATACAACGCGATACATGACGACACCTCCGATTCAGGATCGTTTGGATTATTTTCATCTCCAATCACTATTTAAGCGTAGACAAATCTCAGATTTATTGTATCTGCATAATATACTTCATTTATATAATAATCCGACCATACTTGCCAAAGTAAAATTAGCCGTTCCCTATAACTACCCTAGACAACCAATCAAAAATATTTTCTCCAGACCTATGTCTCGTACGAATCTGTACTCAAATTCACCTGTACCACGTATTCTTAATCAGTATAATAAGTGTAATGAACGTAATATTGATATTTTTTAACGATAACTTTAAAACTTTTAAAAATAAGTTGTCTAAATGTTACATGATATAGTCAATTTACTCAAATTATATATGTAAGTACATATTAAGTACCATAAAATACTATGAAAATACGAATGTTGAGGACGTATGTTATAAGATACAGTAACTAGCCTATAATTATCTTTAAGACTAATATTATACGAATGCTATGTACTGTACTGTTTACGTTCCAAATTAAATAAATAAATAAATAAAATAAATTCCTGAATCTCGCAAGTGAAGTTTCTCAAACGTGGAGAATATATACAACATCCCGACATCAACTGTAGGGGGCTTCGGCCCTGACCGAGCATCACACCTCGCTCGGTCGGAGGATTCTCCCTTTGGTACGTCGTTGCATCGCTAAAATTTTAATGAACCTTCAGTTTCCTTGAACCTCTTTCGGAACTCGGGTGATACTTTAAGGGGAAAAGTTTGTGTGACTAGAAGTTCTAATAATCTGCTCTGTTAATTTTATATAAGTTTAATTTAATAATACTATGTTTTTCGAGTTATTTTCAGAACAATACTAAGTGTTTCGACAGCAAGACTCGCGGAGTAGTTGGGAGGTTTCTTCTCATCGAAGTTAACTGCAAGGGCGTGTTGGCTTAGGCATCTCGGTTCTGATCAGTAGGTAATCTTGATCCGGATGCGTTAGAGTTAGAACTGATTGGCTGTCGTAAGCAGATTTGAATTTGATCTCAACATTTAATGTTAATAGTCTAATTAGTTCCTAGTTTTGGCTTTATTTCACTAGAGTCCATCAACTCTGTCAAGACTGACCGAGCAAATAAAGCTATGTGAGTATATGGATCCACACACGGGGAGGCAGTGTCTCGTAGGATGGACGTGCTAGCGATGTCATTGATACGGGTGGCTGACTGACAGCGAAATAGCGTGGTCTTATTTGAACTTTTCGGTGGAGGATACAATTGTTATCAATATTACCTATTTAATCGACTGAGTCTATCATAATAATCGATAATTATCCGGGGAGCAGTGGTAGTGAATCTACTGTAAAGATCCAATGCGACCAACAGATATTACGAGTCTTGTTGTTGTTGCCGCTGTACTTTCTTATTACTCGGGAATATTCTCTGGTGATATTTCATGTAGTGCTGTGGGTTCGTATCTTATTAGCTTGTGTTATCAAATCATATAATAGTTATGATCAACACTCTTGTGACTTTAGTTCCTAGGCCGTTGGAAAGTCAGAATAGGAAGCTGGTCGGCTAGGGTTGGCTGTGAGCGAAAGAATAAGATTGGTGTACGCGCGGGTGAACTATTTCCCGCGTCGATGGCTGGTCTTGTCCCCACAAGATTGGCCGGATTGGCCGGTGTGCCAGGAGGATATTATTTATTGCTTTAAACGCAAGCATCGGTGAGTCAACCATGAGTGCAGTTGACCACAGCCGGTACATTTAGAATGTCTGGCGAAATGCTTAAGAGTGCTTCTAACTTCCTTTGAAGAGCACGCCAACTTGCGGGCCAATATATCCTTCCCCGAGTGACCCCGCACTCCTTCTCAATACAAGCCTTATCCTTGAGGTCCCCTGGGACCTGGTGTTTGGTAGAAACTCATTTCAGGGGCACTCCACTAAGCCACACTGGCAGGAGTAACGAAACGTGCTTTAGATACTCTGAGAATATATAATAAAATAGGTACTTACCTAGTTTAATAAAATGTAATAAATGCTTCTATGTAAAGAATTTAAGAAATATATTATTTCAGAAATGCTATTATGAAGTAGATAGTCTTAAATTTCTAACTAGGTAATTAAATTACGATGAATGTCTAGTTTTGACATTAATATTCTTAATTATCAAAAAAAAAAAAAGAAAGAGATGTATAAAGAACAGTGTATTATAAGATCAGTTAATGAACATTATTCATTTTATGATAGTTACATACTTGTTATTTTGAGAAACGATTATTAATTTACATTTAAATTAAAAATTAAATTTTCTTTAAAAAGGAAGGGATGTAGTGTACTGGTAAATTGTGTAAAGTTGTGGGTAGACAAGTTTATCGTCTCAAGCGGGCACACTACGCAGGCACTGAGTGGGGATGTGAGAAAGACATAAAAGCCCCTCTAGTGTAGGAGGGGAGTTCAGTCGAGTGTTAACCACTATGCGGGTCAGACGTGGTGTGTGCGTTAACGAGCCGATATAGTTTAGTGTTAACATTAACAAATACAGTGAACTCTACAATACTATAAAGTGAAAAATGCTAAATATTGACTATACTTAACCATAAATTTAGATTTTTTTACTGTTTTTTTCACTCTTTGACTTTAACCAATGCTGACCGAGGAATTTGCATATGTCTTATGCTGACCAATACCTACGCTCAAAAGCATCGATATATTATTTATCGATGCTCAAAAGTTATTTACTCAAATAAAATAAAAATATACCATCATAAGTTCGTTATTTTACAAACTTGTCGTTGGCAGAATCATCGGTGAACGATGGGGGACATAATTCAAAATAGAAGTGGAAAATAAAATAGTGTGTCATCGGTGTCATCTCAAAGAACTTGCATTTATGTCTTATGCGGCGTTCCCACTTTTTCGAGACGACAGTCACGGGGCAGTCTTTGTTGCGCAGTTACAAGTATCTGCTAGCCTTTTTAGATGCAGCCCACGTGACCTTTGTAACTCGGTATTGAGGTCGAGGTCGCACATCTGACCCCAGGCTCCCACGGGCATAATGACCTCCCCGCCACTAGAGTTGCAATTTGAACCGACACACCACAAATGCACATTTTCACCGTAAACCGATACGGACGGAGCGAAATTAAAGTTGATCAAGACTAATGCTGATGTTTTTAGTTTCTAATTATTATTATATATTAAGCCACTATGTATGCAATGTAACTATGCAATTTGTAAAACAGTGTCCCACAAGTTGAACTTGTTTTAGGTTTTAAAATGTATGTATTTCTGTATTTTATTTACGCGAATACTACACATTGAAATCAAACTACTTTTATGGATTTTATCGCAGTTTATTTTAGACTTTACTATCCCGACGATTCGAATGCTTTGCAGCACCCATGGTCACGGGACTACGTCACGGGAAGACTTCTAAAATAACCTGCGATAATATCCGTAAAAGTAGTTTGATTTCAATAATATTTCTATTTTCTTTAATTTTAATGGAGGTTTTACCTTTCTCGGATGGTTTATGTGTTTATTTGCCATCGATACCGATGTCAAAACGGCATTTTTTTTAGTCTATCTTAACCATAGATTTAGGATATTTTTCACTTTTGATCATAACATCTTAACTTACGAGATGGGGCTTGGATGGATGGGACCCACTGGTGGGATGTTGTTGCAGTTTAGATATTATTATAATAGATCTAACTTAAAGTGAAGTTCACTTTTAAAAGTTCACTTTAAGTGAACATTTAAAAGTGAACTTTTGCGTAACATGACGCAGTTACGTTCTATTGGTGCTGTCAAAAAGAAAATAAACGGTTGGACGCTCTATTGGTACGCGACTAAGATCCACAAAGGCTTGTAGCGCCTTCTGGAGCTCTACCACCAGCTCTTAGCAGTTTTAAAGTAATCTTACTTATAAGTGAGAAGAATATAATTCTCTCTCTTGAATATAAGATAACCATAATAATATAAACCCCCTGATGTAAGTAAGTTAAATAATCGAAGTGGTTAAAGGGTAATTGTTAACTCGTAATAATCCCACTGCATAATTTTTTTTATTATTATTTTTTAGTAGGCACAACTGGATGGAGTTTGGTGTTATTTGGTTGTTTATATTATAAAGAAACAGGTTTTAATTCAGGCCATTTTGGGTAACGGTTGCTATCCCTAAAAAAATATAGCATCAATATTATGTTCGAGTTATGAATTATCCCGCAGACGCAGACACCTGGATGTTATTAAAATGATAAAATATCCCTGGCCATTAGACTTATAACCACATTTTGAGCAAGTTGTTTGGGATTTTTTTACCTTAAAATTTTGCTTCCTGCAGGGTATCTGTATAGTACTATTTCTACCTATAGTGAAGCCGCAAGTAACACCTACCTAAATAGGGATAATTCCCTACGTTGTTTTAGGTAAGTGGAAAAGCACTTAGTTCAGAAAATTGGTTCAGGAGAGACGTTCGATAGTCATTAATCTTTGTTATGTACGTGTTTATGACGCGCTTAGGAAAATTCTATGTAGAGGCATCAAGTTACAAGTCATCTGGTCTATTGTAAACTTGGTTTTGCCACGACTTAGATACTGACCTACTTATTGTTATGTATCCGAACAATTAAACGGTGAAATAATAGTATTTGGGTCCAAAAAGAGAAAAGTCATCTTCATTAATTAAAATTGCTACAGTAAGTACCTTTCGCCAACAAAAACTATTACAGTACCTATACTTGGACAGAAAATTAATTAAAAAATGTATTTGGATGTAAAATATATAATTAGTTAGGTATAATACTTTATGACACCTAAAGACTTTTAGATAGATATTACCTATCTTGTTAATATTATGTTACCTAGTTTACAATTTACTTCCAGTAATATTATAACTAAGAAAATTTTAAAGTTTATGGGTGGTCAGTTCCACTTTAGCCGTTAAGATCGGATTACTTAATCCGATCTTAGAATAGGCATGATGACTACCTTCGGAGTCGCTGGACGTTCGGGGTGTGGGCCCTTTGAACGTCCATTGAGTACGGCGGCGACTATGAAGAGGACGGCGGCGGGGTTGCGACCCCCGTCCCCGTGAGCACCGTGACAGCTTCCCGGGGGGCTACAATGCGCCCCCCGGCGGCGCGCTCAAAGGCAAGGCACTGAGGGGCCCCTGGTGCAGATCCCACCTCTCATGTGCCGATGCGAGCGTCGCGGGGGTTTTAGTGGGTAAGAATTCCACATACCCCGGTCGAGCCCCACATCTCTCGGGGATCTTTGGAAGATTTCCCCAGCGTCAAAAAAAAAGGGCATGATGACTAATTTTGAAAAAATACTCTATAATGGTCTATTTCCGAAAATAATCATATTTTTGTATTAAATTTAAAATTATTAGCAATATTTTCAAGTTTTAAATTAGCGATTGAATTTCTTTCCAAAACGATGGCCGGTGCATGGTGCCATTTTGTGACATCACTAAGGTGTAAATAAACATCTGTCTGTAGGTATAAAAGTGAATCATTGTATGAAAGAAAATATTGAGATGACCATCTGTTCTAATATTCAAAACCACAGATTTATTGGTATTGTGTTGCTGTCATTCTGCCTCTACGTCATAGTTCAACAAACAATGAATTTCTGAATCACACCGTTTGTGCTACTTTTCACATCCACTAATTTAAATAGAAAAGTTCAAAAGGCAACATAAATAACTAAAATGGATGGCCGGGGTTCTGATCATAATTTAAAACTGTACAAATTAATTAGGTCAAATGGCGCTAGTCAGCGGAGCGAATAGTTTCGTTTTCGTGAACTGCAATTGGGTTTGGTGAAATCATAAGCGTGTTCTATTTTAGTTTATGGCTCCATCGTTTACCGATTACCCTGCCGACTATGAATTCAATCCACAATTAAAAATATTAATTAAAGCTTTTTATAAAAAGGTAATTTAAGCTAATCGGTCTTTAATTCTTCATTATCCAAGACATTATTTTATGAGAACACATTATAATGTCTGGTAGACATTTTACGAAGGAAATCTTTAAGTTTCATTCATTCATCGTTTACTCTGATAATGGATCGGCCAATGACAAGTAAAATAGGTAAGAGAGAATTAAAAAGGCTAATTAGTGGATGTAATTTGTATCTAATCGGTTTTCAATTCCCTCTGTTTCAACAGAAACGTATTTTTGCTTTGCAAACTGAAGGTCGCAAGTTTAAATTCTGCAGGGAACAATAATTTTGTGTACCTAATTTTTCCTTACTGGTAAGGACATCATCATCGTAAAACTCGGAGCTTTAGCCAATCACGGCGGTGTATTCAAAACTAGGTGTCAAGCAATCGTCGAGTGAAGTTTGTGAATAAGGGTGTAAATCTATGGAGCCCTGCAGGCTTAGCACGATTTGCCACGACTTCGTAATCTTGACAGTTCGGTGTGGAGTATGACGTAGTTATCCACCTAGCTAATACCGAAAATGACGTTGACGAACTGTCAAGATTACGAAGTCTTGGCAAATCGTGCTAGGACTGCAGTAGTTTATTCAACTACATTGCACGTTATTGCATCTGAATGCAATGTGTAGTGTTATCCTGCAATTTGTCAGAATTGATAATTTTCTGGTAGCCTACGAGTATAGCTGGGGTGAAATTGAGCCTCGTAAGTTTATGTGTACCGGACAATTACGTAGGGCGGCGACGTCGGCCACCACTGCTGGCGGTGCCGCGCGGCCGCACGAACTTAGTTAACAAGGCGCCTCTTACGCGCGCGCTGCGGACACTCAATCAAGTGGCGGAAAGGATTGACCTGTTTTCCTGTACTTTGAATGAATTCACAATAGTGACATTATGTGTATTATGTTAAGGTACCACACTGTTGCATTAGGTTACCCTGTAAAAACAGATGTGTTGAATTTTTAAATAAAATAAAATAAAAAAATAAAAATAAAATAAATTATATACCGGGCCCAAGAGAGTTAATAACTAATAAGTAGGTATCTCGAATGTCGAGCGGCAGTGTACAACAGCTATCTATAGGCGAGCGTGTCGCTTGACTTCAGTAGAACGTCTTGGTGGTCTCGCCACTAACTTGGACTTTGACTTTGAGTATGTACAAAATAATTAAAAGCTTATTAATAATAATAATAAATAGGGTAAAAGTGGGATAGTTGCCCCAGGGGTATAGTTGCCTCGATTGTAATTTCTCTAGTTTGGTGGATGATCACATGTTATTTTATTTATCTTTCGAGAGACTACAACTACCACTAAGTTGACCGTGTTGCATGTCTTTGTGCGATTGCATGGTAGGGCAAGGTGAAATCAAAGTTTTTGCGGGATAGATGGCCTCTTTTTCAGTGGGGCATCTATCCTATACGTAATTTACATAGATTAGGCAATTATCCCCTATATGGGATAGATGCCTCAAAATTTAGAGGTCCGCAAAAATCGCTAATACTCTGGAAATATCAAAGATGATGGTATTTCCTTTCATAAGTTTGAAGATAATAAATCAAAGTACCTACCCGTATTACAAATAAAGAATTTTGCTTTTTTCACTGAGATATAAAGTAATTTCAAAAAGTGTGGCAACCATCCCACTTTTACCCTACACTTTATTGTACACCAAAAGTTACATGTAAATTGAACAATACGTTGAAGATATCAATGTACAAAGGCGGCCTTATCGCTAAAAAGCAATCTCTTCCAGGCAACCTAACTAGAAAAATAGGAAAGGTCTTATTGTTAGGAAAATGGAATAAAACAATTTTTTATTTCTATATTTATTAAATAACAATTTTTATAAAATTATTTCACACATGATAATAACTAGAATTAAACTATACTATAATTTACGATATATCTGTCTGTGTGCTGCATTTAAATGCACTAAAATGCTGCTAGCACGTAGCTCGAAATCGTCATGGCACTCCGCAATACCAGCTGCAAGCATTTTTGTCAAAATTTGCTTGTACGATCTTAGGAAATTATATAATCCTACGAAAAGTTTAATTGAATTTTGCAAAATGTCAATGATCATTTGAATCTAATTAATGTTAAAATCATGACTTAGATGATGGAAAACAGTACCAGAAACGAACTTTAATTTTAGACCAAAGAACGTTCTTTAGTACCTAATTGATTCCTCTCTTTATTTCGTGGATGTTTTACGCATTGAAAGCGGATGCCCTTTTGACATTTGATTTTTTAAACATAATTATGCCAAATAACTTTCCAGAGAATTAGTTTAGTGCAAGCTCTGTTGGAAACAATATAAAACATGTCCATCACAAGAATTTGTTGAAACTCCAATTAGGTAGGTATTAATAATTTATAGTAAGTATCTATCTAAATATGTACCTATGTCGTAATCAAACTGATTTCAATATGACATCCATATCGTGATTAGACACTATTTCATGATGTGCCTGACTGTCCCATCGTTCGACATTCATCATGTCGATTTGTCTGACCATGTATAGCTATACAGTTTTGTAGGAAGACCAGGTTCTATTTACAGAATTAGAGAAAATAACTGAATCTAACCTAACAATGCACTCTACGGTTTTTTCACATTATAAGCGCCTAAACTTGCTTTTAATGTTAGACGCATGCACGAACGTAAACATAGTGCTACTAGCGCGCTAGATAGTATAAGTTTTTATATTCGACCTGCTTAAATAAATCATAATGGGCCCAGACGAGTAGCAATGAATAATCAGACGATCTTCTTCGATCAATATGCTTGGTTAAAAATTAGCCTTTTTTTACGATTTTGCTAAGCGTTTGTTGCCAATCACAAATTTGCGGCAAATCTCGATATGCCTAGACAAAATAATCTGCCTAATTGAATGATTTACGATATACACGTACAATAACATGTTTGTTATTAAGATATTAAGTAACTTTTTCATTGGTGTTTAAATTATTTTTAACCGCATTGCTAAGTATCCACTATCTTGTGATGATGAGTTATGAGTTACTGAATATTAAATGATAAAACGTACTAGCACTGCTCGCAGCTGACAGTTTTGATAAAGTGCCAACACATAATGAGGTCAAGCTGACCCCAGTGGTGAAATATACACATTTTACTTATCTATAATCATCATAGTTCAAAAATACGACGATATATCTGTAGAATCATTTCCCATCGTCGCATTCACAACGATTTTTGGGATCGTAATCTTTATGTTATACTCGTAAGCACGATTATGTACATTTTCTCCGAAACTGATATTATTTTATATAATGTATGTATATTCTATAGAAGCGTTATTTTTTGGTTAGGCAAAGGAACGAGAACGTGAATTATAAGGCAGTCGGTATTTTTTTATGTTAATTATGAAATGTCACCTACAGCCGGCGTACTAACAAAGGCTTTTCAAAGCTAATAACAGGGTTGGTGGAGATGAAATAAATATTCATTATGTAGGTAAATATACACTAGTAAGTAGTTATTTTCAGCCGAGGCGGACATTTTTCGCTAACGAAGCGCCCTCTTGGTATACGTGTTTAAGTGGCTCGGCGCCCGCTTAAATGATCGCTAGGCTTACTTCAACTTACATATTAGTGCACAGGGTGCACTTCACATGTAGTGATCTCAATTATACACTTATGTACATACATACGTGACAGTCGCCAATTTCGTTACCTATAATATAAGGTCTGATAGGGATAGTAAAAGCACGCAGGGTCTTAACTCGTAAGCACTCAGATTTTAAAAGTTCAACGACAATTAATCATCTAAGTAGAACGAGACCACTGTTTTACTGGGATATTTACACACCACAAAATAAATATTTCATATTATATATAATATTTCATCATTATTCGCATTTTTGTAAACTCAAACTTAGGACGAGAATAAGTAAGTTCTAATTTCCATCTCATTTCCACCATTATAACGGCAGAACAGCCCGTTACACTTACTATTATACGTTATATACATTGAACTTTACGTGGCCTAAATTAAAAGTCATAATCGTATAATGGGCGGTGCTGGCACGCAATAAAAAGGATCAGTGAAACATGAACCGAGGTATTAATTAGTTGGTCGGGACGTTGAGCGGGGTTCTCATTTATTCGGCGTAGAGGCCTTCGTATAGCGAACGGGGCATGTGTTCAGCCAGCAGAGACTTCAGCTTCTCCCGCGGGGAGACTGGTGTGTAGCGCGAGAGCGGGAACGTGCGAGTGACGCCGTCGCTCAGCGCGCGGGTCACAGCAGTCAGATCAGCGTCCTACCGGAAAAAAAAAGAAATAGGGTCAGTGGGAGGAAGACGAAAGGCGGGGTAAGACAAAAAGTTGGTTGCATAAAGGCGACTATTTTTTAGTTACCCCGCCTTTCGTCTTACTTTCATCTTCCCCCCACTCACCCTAATAATAATATCTTGGGACAATCCACACACGGTCATCCGATCCCAAACTAGGCAGAGCCAGTACTATAGAAACCAGACAACTGATACTAATACTTATATATTTTTTTTTGTAAATACATACTTAAATAGATAAATAATACCCAGACACTTCCTGAAACCTACCTAATCAATTAAATTCAATTAAATACCTACCAATACCTATTCTATGATGTAACCCCCCGACGCTGAAAACCAGCGTCGGGGGGTTACATCATAAAAATCCTCCGGCTTAAGCTGAGTGCGTCCTTTTGTGGTGTATAATGTACTTATTCGTGTTTCTTTTTGTTATTGTATTTTTATTTTTTGGTACTTACATCACAATAAAATTTACTTTCTTTCTTTCTTTCTATTCAATTAAATTTTTTATCAAAGCCCATTACTGTACTACCCGTGGGCTGTCCGGGTAAGAACCCATCTCTCACTTTTGGGCGACTAAGGGAAAACAAGAAGACGGGCAGCACCGTCTTTCAATAGAAACCGCCACCTATACTGCGATCCCCAAGACGACTGCCAAGCGTGGGGATTATGGCAAGGGAGGGGTCCCTTCCAAGGGGGAGGCCTTCGTTCGACCGTGGACGTCTTTAATGATGATGAATTACTTGCCATTGGTAAATAAGGGCGAATAAATTCATAGTCTCATGTCTTTGTTACTCACAGCACTCTTTGTGTATTTTTCAAGACTACGGAGGGCTTGTTCGAAGTAATCTTCTCCGTAGGCGCCTTTTTGTTCGTCGCTAAGTCTCTTCCACATGTCGCGAGCTTGTTCCAAAAGTTTCTCCTCTGATAGCCAAGCGCTGCCTGTTGTGTATTCTCCAGCTGCCACAACCACCTATGAATAACATAAAATATTTCCTAATATGCAGTACAGATGTTCTGAAATATGATTTGATACCTATCGAATAAAAGTCTTAAAGTACCAGTGAGTTTGGGATGACTATTGGGATGTGTGATTTCAAGAGTAGGTACTTACCTACATTAAATGTCAGTCATATCTCACTGCCGAACCTACAAACGTCAATTATAGTTAATTGTGATTAAGTCATATTTTGTAAATGGATTATTTCGACTTTCGAAGCCAAATAATACTTAATACGCGAATAGTGTGTAGATTTATCAATAATCTCGTAAATAATAATAAAAGATAATTATAAGAGACTCGGAGATTCGAAATAAATATACATATTACAAAAAATGACTTAATTGCGATTAAAGTTAATTGATGTCTGTGAGTGCGGCGGTCAGTGTTGGTTTTGTACCTAGTTCTTTTTTGATATCGGGGAACCTTCAAAGGCGAACCTTTTGAAGGCGGAAACCGGGTTATGTGGGAGTTTAACCTACTAAAACCTCCCCGTTGGCCTTCATCAACACTGTAAGGAGACGCTACACTGTAAACGCACTCCGTTCGGACCTCGTCAGTCTCTCCCGCGCCAGACACTCGCTAGAGCACGTCCCGAGAGAGTAGGTACCTATGCCGTAGAGAACGCACGCTCTCCCTGGCATTGAATTCGTGTCTAGCCTAATTAATTATGTTTTGGTCTGAGAAATATAAATAATCATTATCTCAGTGCTCGCACGTCATTTGTATACTGACTAAATTATATAGCTAGAAATATTTTTCTTTCTAGCTAGTTTTGAGTGCGCGTAAGAAGCATATATAATAAGCAGTGTATTTATGTAGCTATTTATTTTTTCGCATCGATGAATCATTCGGCATTTTTAGTAGTCAGTCTGATCCTCAGAGTAATTAGAATGGAGCTAGTATCGCGTCGATTCGCCGAACAAATTTTTCGTGGAACTTTTGAGGGGTGCGGGAGGCGAAGTAAACACACACAGATACAATTTCACGCATAACCACACTATAATAAACTCGCAACACATTCAAAAAGATACGCACACAAATAAAGAATGATCTGACCATATGAACCAAATTTGGCAGAGGGGTTAGCGCATCATGCTATCTCCAGTGGTATCTCCTCTAAGGTCTGATCTGACTAACTTCGTCATAGTTCAAGCAAGTAGTATGTCGAATGTCTATCCTCTATTTTGGGCTCAGTGAGATTTTCGGAGATAGTTACTTGAACGTTCCTAAACACAAAGTGCAAAGATTGATGTTATTTATTTTATTCTTTCCAATTTCGAGTTTCTCCAGAATTTATATGAATGTAAGAAAAGAATTGGGACTTGACGTCAGAAGATCAAACGGTGTGCTGTCAGACATCGGATTTTATTTAGGCAGACAGGCTATCATCGTGTTTTGTTTTTCAAAGAAATGTTCAGGTTGTCGGCACTCACGGTATCTACAAAAAACAGAAAGATTTATTACCTATTCAGAAAAATCGGTCAGACCGCTCAGGTCAATGACTTTAAAGGGTAATGTAACCAATACTGACACTGTAATGTTAGGAGCAATAACTTCCGTTTTTAATAATAACTATGATTTTACTAAACAGCTATTACCTACTGGGAGTCAAATATGAGTGTTGACCGTTAGCGTTTACCATCAAACACGTTTGATTTTTTTCATTACCTATCAAAACTCGTACTATAATCCCAGGCTAAGAATAGTCTAGCCACTGGAAAATCACTGATGGAAATGGAATGAGCATGGTTTACTCACGACGTCTACTCCGCGTGGTTTGAGTTCACGGCGAAGGCAGGCTGCGAGGGCGTCCAAGGCGGCCAGTGACGCAGCGTGGACGCCACGCACGGGTGCGGCCACGTGCGTCAATATCGAGGACGCCAGGACAACGCGGCCACGAGCACGGCGCACCAATGGGAGCATCACTTGTACGAGCCTGGTGGGCCCTAAAATTGGGACGGTGGGATCTAAGTGTTAGACTTGAATGTGTTTGAGACAAAAGACGATTCCATAAGCTGAAAATTTCCAGATAGAGGGTAAATGCCGCATTCAGAAACGTCAATTAATTTTAATTATCACTTATCTTTGATATCAGATTATTTTGATAATCGAAGCCAAAAACTTTATCACTCTGTTACCTAGTAAGAATAAAATATAGAGTAAACGAGAATTAACGCTAGTTAGCGTTTGTGAATGCGGCATTCAATTCAAATTCAATATATTTATTATGCATTATCACGGGGCTCTTACATATTGTCATTTTATACAACTACCACAGGATCATCACGCGGCCTCCACTGAGAAGATCCGGCAAGAAACTCATCGGGCTTGTCTTTTTTCAATTATATAATAAAAAACAATATTTCAATATATATATATCTCTTAAACTATAAGCTTGTAAGAGTACTACAGTGAAAACGTTTTAATATAAAAAATAAATAAAATAAAATAAGCCTTTATTGCTGTTTTTCTTTTACAATATTCTTATGAACCAGTCGATTCTTAATTTTCCACATATTAAGTTAGTTATTGGCGGTCGGTATGTTTTACAACAGCTTGTCCTTCGACATAGGCCTCCTCTAAAGATTTCCATACCTCTCTGTCTTTAGCCATCCGAATCCACTCTGGACCGGCTACTCTTTTGAGATCATCTTCCCAACGTTTTGTTTGTCGCCCTTTGCTCCTTTTGCCGTCTCTTGGGTACCACTCTGTTATTATTTTTGTCCATTTCTCATTTTTTTCTCTTAGCATATGTCCTGTCCATCGCCATTTTTGTCTTTTACATATTGTTTTTGCATCTTTAAATTTAGTTATATTTTTTATTTCTTTTAATCTTACTTTGTCTCTTCTCTTGACTCCAATTACACTTCTTTCTATACTGTTCTGACAGACGTTTATTTTATTTATTAGTTGTTCCGTTACAGCCCATGTTTGGCAACCATAAGTTAAGCACGGCAGAATGCACATATCATAAACTTTCCTTTTTTCTTTAATTGGCATGTCCTTATTCTTCATAACTTCACTAAGGGACCAATATTTTTTCCAAGTGTTAGCTATCCTTCTATCAATTTCTTTATTCATGGTATCAGTTACAGATATTAATTGTCCTAAATAAATGTACTCTTCTACGTATTCTATTTGTTCCCTATTTACTGTAATATTATATGTCTGTAACGAGTTAGTCATAATTTTTGTCTTTATTGTGTTCATTGACAGCCCAGCTTTTGCGCTTTGTTGTGATAATTGTTGTAGCATTTGTTCAAGCTTTTTTGGGCACTCTGAAAACAGAATCAAGTCGTCTGCGAAACGTAGATGATTTAGGTTTTCACCATTTATATTTATTCCGTATTCATTCCATTCCAGATTCCTGAATATCATTTCCAGAACCGCTGAAAACAACTTAGGTGAGATAGGGTCGCCTTGTCGAACGCCTCTCTGTATTGGAAATTCATCACCTATTTTTTCTATCTTGACTTGTGCAGTACTCCTTGAGTAAATGTTCTTGAGTATTCGTATGTACTTTTCTTCTATTCCCTGACTGTGTAGTGCATCCCATATATATTCATGTTCTAAAGAATCGAAAGCTTTATTGAAATCAACAAATGCTATATAATAACCTTTGTTATATTCTTTATATTTTTGTAAAACTTGTCTAATAACATGTATGTGATCTATGGTCGAAAATTTACTTCGGAAGCCTGCTTGCTTTTTTGGTTGGTTCTCATCAAGAGAAGTTGCAATTCGAGATAGTATTATTTTGGAAAAAACTTTATAAACATTAGACATTAAACTTATTGGTCGATAGTTACAGATTTCTCCCTTATCTCCTTTTTTATGTAATAATGTTATTGTCGATTTAGTCCAGTCGGCAGGAATATTTTCAGTCTCTAAAATTTCGTTAAATATGTCTGTTAATATAGGAGCAATCGCGGGTATAGTAGACTTTAGTAATTCGTTTGTTATTTGATCAGATCCAGGCGTTTTGTCCATCTTTTGTGTCTTAATAGCTTTGATTGTTTCTTCCTTCAGTATTTTCGGTACAGGCTTAGATTTTTCCACGTTGCACTCTTTTACAACTAATTTTGGGTTGTTGCTTTGGTACAGTTTTCGATAGTAGTCTGTGGCTGCTTTAAGTATTTCGGTTCTTTTACTAGTGTGTTCCCCGTCCTTAGTCTTCACATTTGGCATCCAATCTTTCTTAATGGTTAATTTTTTGATAGCTTTCCTTATTCCACCTGTTTTTTCGATATGTTTTTTTAATATATTTTGTCTATTTACTTTTTTGTCTTTTCTAATACTAACATTTATCTTTTTACTAATTTCCGATATTTTGGGGCGGTTTTCTTTATTTCCTTTATCTTTTAATAGTTCTTTTCTTTCTTGTAGCAGCTGCTGCGTTTCAATAGAAATTACTTCTTTATTTTGTATATTCAATTTCCTGGTTTCTGTTTTTAGTATATTCAACGTTTTTTCGTATTTCTCCTGAATCGATGTGTTTCTTTCGTTGTTCTTTTCTATAGATGTTTTAAATTTGATCATAAGTTCATCAATATTACCAGTAAATACTAGGGCTGAACTGTCCTTTTGAAATTTTCTGTGTCTCTTTACAGCCATACCTGTTAATGAAGCACGAACCATTTTATGGTCTGTGTGAAAATTCAGGTTCTGTATAGTTGCAACGTCTTTAAAAACTTTGACGTTGTTTGACATGATGAAATCAATTTCGTTTTTATAAAGCCCGTTTGGGGATATCCATGTCCACTTTTTTATTTTCTTTTTCTTGTAAAAACTATTCAGAATGCTGAGTTTGTTTTCCAACGCAAAGTTTACCAGTCTTGTCCCATTTTTACTTCTTGTTCCATATCCATATTTACCTATTGTATATTCTTCTCCCGCATTATTACACGTTCCTATCTGTCCATTAAAATCACCCATTCACCACCCCCAGAAAACGTTTTAATATAAAATCTTTAAAAAAAAAAAATTAAACCCACCAATACCACTGAAAAGTTTAAAATAATTTAAATATTATAGAAGTTGGTGTTGGCGTACCTGTTGTGTATATTTGGAACCAACTTCAATAATATTTAAATTATTTTATACTTTTCAGTGTTATTGAAGTCGGTTTAATTTAAAAAAAAAAGATTTTATTTTAAACTTTTTAGTGATATTTTCATACATAAGGATTGAACCATCGAAGACGGTAAAATGATCTAGGTAGGTTATGATCACATTATCGTCTACATAGTTTTACATAATTCATGTTTCTTCAGAAAAAAATATCCGGTCGTAATGAAATTTGCATGGAATCATCATAGTAGTTTACTCTCTCAAATAAAAAAAGAATCATCGAAATCGGTTCATATTTGTCGGAGTAATGTAATGGAGAACATCAGTTTTATGGTTTTTACCAATTAAATTCCCCCACATCGTTCATGTTCCTCCAGGAAGTTCTTATCCGATTGTGATAAAATTCATACACATTAATTACAGTGGTTTTTGCTTTCGAATAAAAAAAGAATCATTGAAATCGGTAAATATTTGCCAGAGTTATGACCATTTTTGTCCTTAAAAAGCAACATAAAGTCGTCTAAATAGGCTTTCTTGCAACTTTCCTGCGCAGTCACCATTATTGTTTTTTCAGGAACTACTTATTCGGAAGCAATAATTTTTTTATGGGACCCAACTAACGGATTAAAGAATGGATGGAAGAAAGATTTTTTCAAATCCGTTCATAATTGCCAGAGTTATGCGCGAACATACATAGAAAAAAAAAAATATATATACAGACGAATTGAGAACCTCCTCCTTTTTTTGAAGTCGGTTAAAAAACAAGACATATTGGGATAAAGTACCCTTACTGGGCAAGTATCTCCACCTTAAAAATATTGCTTTCAACAAGTTGACTATAAAAGCAAAAAAAGCCACTATGGTGGCACCATCTCTTATTTGACAATGCTACCTACAGACCTTTAGGATTACGGAATTGTTCAAAATTAAACACATGTTACTGGTGCCATCTAGCGGTATGCAAACGTAAAATAAACGTAGCAAGTTATCGTAGCGCCCGTAGCTCGTAGTAACTTACCTAGCAAGTTAACGTCCATCGCTCGCTTGATTACGGAGAAAGGCACCCATTCTAGTTCACCGAGCGCACACCACGATTCGCAGTTGACAATAGCCCAGAGGCCCTGCGCGCCCTCTGGCAGGTGATCCACAATGTACAGCGAAGCCGAGAGAATCTGGCGTGCAAATACAATAAACGTAGCCATGAAATTATGCAAAGTCGCGACGATGGCAGCTGTCGTTACATGATAGTTGCTATAAAATTTATTTCACAAGTACTGTTTAATTTTGATGAACTTCCTAATAAAACGTTAAATAAACTAATAAATCGATAAAAATAACACATTATCTACTCATAGTTTCGTGTGTGTGTGAGGATAGAGTGAGCACCCTCTGAAAAAAATTCAAAAAATGCTAGTCGTTTAGTAAAAGTTCTAAAACAATTTGTAAAATCGATCTCGCAATTTGTAAAAAGATAAAACAAAAGATATATCCAATAATGTATGCTCACCGACGACCACTCAGATCTCCAAATATATTATGTTTACATAAAGTATTTGAATACTAGGATTTAGTAAAAGTTTTGTTAAGTATCGACCTTTAATTACAGATCGCCACATAGTTTCTACAAAAATTTAAATACGAAACAAACAACAAGATTGTTTGCCTCGCAAATTGGGATTTTTTTCTTATCAAAAGTTAATGCTGTTGTTCATACTAAGTAATTATTAAGTAAGTGACTATAGATCATCATTCATCATCATTAGCAGCCGAAAGACGTCCACGCCGTTGAACAAAGGCCTCCCCCTTAGAAGGGAGGGGTTGCCATAATCCCCACGCTTGGCAGGCGGCTTGGGGATCGGGGAAAGAAAGACGCTGCTGCCCGTCTTCCTGTTCTCGCTTAGTCGCCTCTTACGACACCCAACGAGAGGAGATGGGGGATGCAATTCTTATTATATCATAATTTTCTTGCCACTAAATTGTATGAAATAAAAAATATAGAATACATATACCTATTATACTTATTTATTACAGTCATTCAAAAAGTCACTGACGGAAAAATGTATAAAGTAGACGTGGGTAGTCAACCTTGCAGTTGTAATTTTCTTTTTGTTGACAATCTGAATTAATTTAGAATGGAGTACATTATAAAATGAAACTTTTTGCTGGCGGCCATAGGTAGACGCTGAGGGGAGGGTAGATGCAGAAAGTTAATCTAGGTACCTACCTGTGTACTGTAGACATTCGTTCAATGAGGTTTTATTTTATATTTTTGTCTGTCCAACATGCTATTTCAATAAAAATGCACTCGGAACTTATTATCATAAAACTTAAAGGAGACATTAGAGATTCGGAATACATTAACCTTTTTAGCCTAATAAAATGTAGTTAACTTCTAAAATAAATAGAATAGGTATACTATACAGTGCCGTGGGATGTCGGCTAAGAATTTGCATCCCCCCCTCTCTTCCCGTGGGTTTCGTAAGAGGCGATTGAGGGAAAGCCAGAAGACGGGCAGCAGCGTCTTCTGTGTAATATATCCATCTTTTCGAAACTGCGATCCCCAAGACGCCTGCCAAGCGTGGGGATTATGGCAACCCCCCCCACCCACAATGATTGACAGTATTTATTTACGGCCCCCAGTCCCCGGCAGCTCCTCTATTCCTCGCCTTGGTAGCGGGCGGGGTAACGGTCGAGCAGGGGGTGTGAAGAATCTCCGGCAGATGCCCCGCTACCACCCCCACCGAACTTTGGCCCTGGCAACACATAATGTCCGAACACTTAGGACTGACGAGAAGATTATCGAGCTGGAGGAAGAATTGAGCAAGTTACGTTGGGATATCTTGGGATTATCTGAAATCCGACGAGAGGGACAGGATACGATAACCCTTGATTCCGGAAACTGGCTCTTCTTCCGGGAAGGAGACCAAAAATCTCAGGGTGGTGTTGGGTTTCTCGTCCGTAAGTCTCTCATTAACAACGTTATAAAGGTCGATAGTGTGTCGAGCAGGGTAGCGTACCTTATACTCAGAATAACCAGTCGGTATTCGTTGAAGGTTATACAGGTTTACGCTCCGACCTCGGCACACCCTGACGATGAAGTAGAGGCTATGTATGAGGAGATAGCAGAAGCCATACATACCTCCAAAACACACTTCACCGTTGTTATGGGGGATTTCAACGCGAAGGTAGGCACACGGATGGCGATGAGTTGAGAGTGGGGTCATATGGGTACGGGCAGCGGAACCAAAGGGGCCAGCGGCTGGTCGACTTCATGGAGAAGGAGGGACTCTTTGCGATGAACTCCTTCTTCAAGAAGCGACCATCCAGGAAGTGGACGTGGATAAGCCCCGATGGTTCAACCAAAAATGAGATCGACTTCATCATGACGACCAAGAAGCATATATTCGATGATGTCTCCGTGATCGGCAGGGTGAAAACCGGTAGCGATCACCGCATTGTTAGAGGCATATTGAATATCAATGTCAAGCTTGAGAGGTCCCGTCTGATGAAGTCCACGCTCCATCCGGAAACCGCCCAAATCCGAAACCCCGAAGACTTTCAACTCGAACTGCATAATCGCTTCCAGTGCCTCGCCGAATGCGAAACTGCGGACGAGATAAACAATGGGTTGGTGCAAACTGTCCACGCAGTGGGGTCCAAGTTCTTTAATACCCCACGCCGTAAAAAGCTTCAAAAGCTCTCCAATACAACCATTAAGCTAATGGAAAACCGGACTGAGATGAGACTGCAATCTTCGGCTGATATGTCGGATTATGCCAAACTCAATAGACGAATCTCGAAATCCATGCGACACGACTTGCGTTCCTATAATACAGCATGTATTAAGGACGCAATTGAGCGGAACCAAGGCTCTAAAGTGTTCGCAAAGAATTCGTCTATTGGGCGAAGCCAAATGACAAAGCTGAAGATCGATGACGGCAGTATCACCTCATCGAAACCGGAGATATTGAGAGAGCTTGAGAGATTTTTACGGACAGTTATACACCTCAACACGAGAGCCCATTGCTAGAACAGCTCAGGACACCAGAGCCAAACTAACCCGACACTACACTGAGGACATCCCAGACATCAGCCTGTACGAGATTAGAATGGCTCTCAAACAGCTTAAGAACAATAAGGCGCCGGGTGAAGACGGAATCACAACAGAACTTCTGAGAGCGGGTGGAAAACCGGTACTTTTAGTCCTCTAGAAGATTTAATTCCGTCTTACTCGAGGGTACTACGCCAGAAGCATGGCACAGGAGTGTGTTGGTCCTTTTCTTCAAAAAAGGTGATAACACTTTATTGAAGAATTATAGACCCATCTCACTCCTGAGCCATGTATATAAGCTGTTTTCGAGAGTCATTACGAACCGTCTCGAACGCAGGTTTGATGACTTCCAGCCTCCCGAACAAGCCGGGTTCCGAAAAGGCTTTAGCACCGTAGACCACATACATACGCTCCGCCAGATTATACAGAAGACCGAGGAGTATAATCGGCCATTATGTCTAGCGTTTGTGGACTATGAAAAAGCCTTCGATTCAATCGAGACCTGGGCGGTATTGCAGTCCCTCCAGCGGTGCCACATTGACTATAGGTACATCGAAGTATTGAAGTGTTTGTACAGCAACGCCACCATGTCGATCCGACTACAGGACGAGAGCACAAAACCAATCCCATTGCAGCGAGGTGTGAGACAGGGAGACGTTATTTCTCCGAAACTGTTCTCAAACGCATTGGAGGACGTTTTCAAGCTCTTGGCCAGTCCAAGATTCGGATTCGGCATCAACATCAATGGTGAATACATCACTCACCTTCGTTTTGCCGATGATATAGTTATTATGGCAGAGTCGCCGGAGGACCTCAATACGATGCTCAGCGACCTCAGTAGCGTTTCCCAACAGGTGGGTCTTAAAATGAACATGTACAAGACGAAGATCATGTCTAATGTCCATGTTGCACCCGTACCGGTAGTTGTTGGGAACGATACACTCGAAGTTGTTGACCACTACGTAGACCTTGGGCAGATTGTCCAGTTAGGTCGGTCCAACTTCGACAAAGAGGTCGCCCAAAGAATCCAACTCGGATGGGCAGCGTTCGGGAAACTATGCGATATCTTCTCGTCCGAAATACCGCAGTGTCTGAAGACGAAGGTTTTTAACCAGTGTGTGTTGCCAGTGATGGCATATGGTACTGAGACGTGCTCTCTAACGGCTGGCCTTTTAGAGAAGTTCAGAGTCACACAACGAGCCATGGAGAGAGCTATGCTTGGAGTTTCTTTGCGCGACAGAATCCGAAATCTGGAGATTCGCCGAAGAACCAAGGTCACCGACATAGCTCTCAGAATCTGCAAGTTGAAGTGGCAATGGGCAGGCCACATCGCTCGAAGAACCGATAACCGTTGGGGAAGAATGGTTCTCGAGTGGCGACCACGAACCGGAAGACGCAGCGTTGGCAGGCCTCCCACTAGGTGGACAGACGACATTGTGCGCGTCGCAGGTAACCGGTGGATGCAAATAGCCAATTGTCGTTCATTGTGGCGTTCTAAAGGGGAGGCCTATGTTCAGCAGTGGACGTCTTCCGGCTGATGATGATGATGATACTATACAGTATATGCTATATTGCAATATACATAGGCACATGTGGCTACTAAGTAAGTACCTACTTATTCACTAAATAATTAAGAGATGATTAATTTCTATCATCTGACGCCAAAAAGACTTGATTGACGAATATTACCTGAGTTTCCGACGTGATATCAAGTTGCAGAGTGTGTAATCTTCCGGAGCAGTCTTCTTTAAGCATATCAGCGTCTATGTTTCCAGCTTTAGTCTGGAATCCAGCGAAGACGTGGTAGCCAAGGTCATCCAGTCGTCTCGCGAGTGCATTGCCCAGGACGTTGTCACAGCCTGTTACTAGTACCGCTTTCCCGGCAGCTGTTACCTGTTAATAATGAATGATTTTGAGCAAGTGTGGGAGACACAGGGTGACCTAATGTGGGACGCGCAGTGGATCTTAAGCTTGTGATATTTTAACTTAGTAAATATATTTTCATCTTTTGTGATTAAGACGGAGTCTTGCTAGACTATACAAATTATACCGAGACTTTCTTGGTAGTTATGTACAATAAGTTTTATTAAAGCTTTAAGATTTCAGTCATAAGAGAGCTAATAAGTTTCAGAATACGGCGTTTTTTGCAAGAACTTTCAATAAAGTTGTTTTGGTTGGTGAATTTTCTGGCTTTGAGCTTCGAAACCATTTATCCATTTAAGTAACTAATAAATTGAGCATATAAGCAGATAAACAAAGTAACCAACGCTTTATTCTTTACTTAAACTTTTTTATTCACAATTTCAGTTTAGTTAGTAAGTGAATTATTTATGTTGTACCTGATGTTTACAAACTTTCTAAATGAAATACTTATCTAATACACAAATATAATTTGCCCAGAGAGGTTGCTCTAAAGTGAAAAGATAAATTAAGTCTCAGATATTAAAATAAGCATGAGGTTTGCAACAATAAAGTTTATCTAGGAAATGTCACAAACACAATGTCTAATATAAGAAAAATAAACAACAAGGGAAATCATCGTTCCTCCTGTAACCATGAAAAAATCTTTAGAATTGTTAAAACATTCCGGTTATTTTTGATATTATGAAATATATGGAGAAAGGGGTAAATGAGTGTAGGTATCCATAATTATGTGCTAACCAAAATTAACCGAAAAAAAGATAAAATTTTCAAGTGGATTCCGAATATTGATTTTTCAAACATCGAATTATGCAGTGTTTATAATAATAGGGGTAATTATCTGGTCTGAGGCGGCTTTGTAAGTATTTTTCGCTATTTATTTCCTTATAGTTTCGGATTAGGCCATCCACACTCGAAAAATTCACCCAGGTAGGATTATGTATAGTCGTTCCTTTTTCGCTTATAATTATCGGTACATATTTAACTAATTTGTTTACGAAATACATAGTTCTATATAGTATATGCTTTAGTTTTGCTTTCTTAGCTTTTTCGTCGTTTCTTACATATTTCGGCGAGTATTTATGAACTTGTTTTCAATTAAAATATGCCATGTTACGTATAATAATAATTTTGTTCCACAATTTTGTCCACATAAAATTACTAATGTATTTTCTACTAGAAATTCGCGTAGGTGCGGTTAATATGCCAACAACTTGATGAAAATATAAAAACAAAAGATTGGGGCTTTGTTTTCTACGGAAGTTGTTAATTTAAGGCAAATGGTGTTAATTTGGAGCTTGTAAGCGAGCAATATGGTATTAATTTACACATTTTCGGGTACGAAAGTGTTTCCTTAAATTAGGAAAAGTATGCGTTTTAGTAATGAGAATGTTTCCGCTTCTTTTCTGGATGTGTATTTCGTATGCTCTAGAATGCCCTATGCATTCCATTGTCCGTTTTATATCAATCCATCTATAAAATAAACAATGACGTAGGTAGGTATTACTAATGAATAGTTTATCAAGTGGTAGGTCCCTAGTGCAAGGTTGTCCAGGGACCACTCGTAATATCAGATGTGTGTTAATTGATTAAAAAAAATCTGCCACCAAGTAGCAATGTGTTAACTTTGCTGTGTTCCGGTGTAAAGGCCACTGTAACCGGTAAAACCGAGCTGAAGAGATGTCGAATGCGTAATATTCATATATGTTAGTGTATGTGGGCTTCTAAACAAATATACCAAATTTTACGAGCGCCGCGGATATCTCAGAAACCACATGTCCGATTTCAAAAATTCTTTTTGCAATAGTTAGAATATTTTTCAACTTAGGGAAGAGTACAAATTTTATCAAAATGGGTTCAGTAGTTTAAGAGATATAGTCTTTTTATGTTTTCAGTAAGTTACTGGTTCGTTCGAGTTACCTATTATAAGAGTATAGTGCTGATACCTTTTTTGGTAAAATAAAACTCACTAAAAAGTGTTAAACAAACTATTTAAAAAAAACCGACTTCAAAGTAAATTATCTAAAAAGCATGAAATAACAAAAATATATTGAAGTCGGTGTCCAGCTAGTGTAAGTGTCAGGTAACATGATGTACTAGCACCGACTTCAATATATTTTTGTTATTTTATGCTTTTTAGATAATTTACTTTGACGTCGGTTTTTATTTTTTAAATAGTTTATAAGTTTTTGGTTTTAATCGATATCGATAATCATCTAAAATAGTTGATTAATTTTTGAGATACTTGTGGACACACTTTATATTAACATCGAGGTTGTAAATAGAATGTTCATCCTTTGCTTAAAAAATAAGAAAGCACTGAACTTGCAGAAGGTAAAATTCAGGGAACTCGCAACCCGGGAAGGAGAAGAACATCGTGGTTATAAAACCTTCGACAATGGTTTAACACGTACACTTTTTAGAGCAGCTGTATCAAAAGTTCAAATTGCCACAATGATCGCCAACCTTCGGTAACGAAGATGGCACTACAAGAAGAAGAAGAAGAACTTGCAGAGGTGATTAGAAAATTGTATATCCGAGAAAATTGGTTCGTCAACCATTTAATTTGCTTAGAACAACACCGGCCGTCGTGAATCTCCATCTTTGATCAAACCGGTATTGTTTCTGCGTTTTAATTAATTACATCTCATCGGGGAACGAACGTTTCGCTATATTATATATAAATATAATAGGCGGGCGACGAAATTATGTTCTCGTCGAAAATAGATGACGACAGCTTGATTGATGTCCGTTATAATAACAGCTGAGTGAATATTTTATTCGAGTGCTAACCTATGCGTGACGCAGTGACGTTCGAGGTTAACTATTTCAGGGTTGCCTGATCGTTAATTCTTAATCCCATAGTCCTCTCACTGTATAAAGTCACGCACTAGTCACAAGCTGTGTTAGCATATATTAAGTAGGTAATGATATTCCTACAAATGGACTATTAATTGTTAAAACTCGTTCTATATACTAATTTATATTTCTTAACAAACTATAACGGTGAAGAAAGTACCGATTACAAGTAGTTTGCCTTTATTTGTTTCATCTAAATCGTGTACGAATTTTCAACGAAAAGTTGTTTGTTTTTTTGTTGAATATATCATGTTTACTTCTGCTTAAGCCACAAATCATATAATAAATCCAAAAGACAATATATTATGTAAATATATTGCTTTCCTGAGACGTATTAAATTGATATTAGCATTTCTTTATAGTATATTGTATTGAAACCCAAAACTGAGCGTTTTATTATTAGTGTTTGCTCAGTAAAAACACTACCATTAACCTATTTTAAATCGGACTTTCGAATGGATTGATGACGCAACCACGGAGGCTGGCACAATGGTACAATTGTCGCAATCTTTTTGGCAATTTATAATGCGACATGCGACACAAATTCACACAGACATTACGAGTATAAGGTTAATACCAAAGATTACGTACGAGTGTATTTCATAACAAAAACAACATTTTGTAACATAATTATGTGCTTCTGTTATGCTGTTTTACTTTTGATGTTATTATTGCTATTGACAGTTTAAGAATGTAGTTGTAGTAGATATTAAATACGTACATTTAAATTAAACTTATAAAATACTTCTTTATAGTTTGCGTCGTCATTTATAATGCGTAGATCTAATGACTGAAATAGTTGGTTCTCGAAATTTTCTATTATAATGTGGGGGTCTTCAAGGTTAGAGTGAATAGTCTTTTAATTTACCATCACCGACTGCATCGCTGCTTTCCCTAAGGTGGGATTACAGCCAAGCACTAGTTTATAATAACTGTGGGGACGCGACGTAACGGAAGAGATGGCGCTGTAGAGATGACTGTAGAGGGGGATGGTGGTTGTTAATGGTGAAACAAGGGGTTGATTTGGGTACACGTATATTGCCCCTGGTGCAGATCCCACCGGAGAGCCCTGGGGTCCCCCCTCTCATGTGCCGATGCGACAGCCGCGGGGGTTTTAGTGGGTTAGAATCCCACATACCCCGGTCGAGCCCCACACACACACCCACAGCTCCCGAGGATCATTGGAAGATTTCCCCAGTGACCAAAAAAAAGGGTACACGTATATTATTCAATAGGCTAATATAAAAATGGTTTATGATATGGTGAATGGTAGGTACTAGTGGTAGGTAACGCGCTCGCAGCGGTTGATTGTGTACCGAAAATTATATAAAGATAGAATGCGATGCGCGGTGACAAGTTGCTGAGGGCTCAATATGTTGCAATGCATGTACGTATACCGTACATATACCCGAACAAAAGAGATGAAGATGCGAATGAGAAATGGTTTAAAATGGTGATGGAATCGTGGTGGTACATTGGTTGAAATTTAATGTCTCTATGGATCCATAGGCATCGCTAGAGTTTCTCTAATTTTGTTGACACGCGAAGGCGACGTAGCCTTATTAACACGCACATTGACTTTGGCAGTATTGTCGTCCATGTTAACACAAAACACTTTTGGGGTAGGTGCAGATTGGCTCTCTGTTGCACTTTCACTTTGAAATTGACTATCGTCTTGGACGGTAACCCTACGTTCAGAAGCGCGGGGCGAATGCTGTCACACACGGCGGCAGACGCACACCACACCCACGGAGGCTGCAGCTCTCCACAGCACGTAGATGGCGGTGTATATCGTGGGAAGATATTCCTTCTGAAATGCCCTCTTGTGACTTCAAATTCTGGATCTGGTCACCTATCTCCTTAAACTCAGCATTGAAATTGCTGGTGTTCATCTTAAATGTCTCCAATATAATATAATAATATAATATTCTGGGACAATCCACACACGGTCATCTGATCCCAAACTAGGCAGAGCCTGTACTATGGAAACCAGACAACTGATACTAATACATATATACTTTTTTTTTTCGTAAATACATACTTATATAGATAAAACACCCAGACACTTGGTGGGAATCGAACCCACGACCTATTGGTCAGCGGGTAGGGTGTCTAACCACTAGACCAACAGGCCCGCCAATGGTAGAGATACGTTTACTACGTGATTAATGGGTATAAGTGGCATCATGGTGTCTGGTTGAGTATTTAGCTTAGAACTAAATCTATACTTATAATAAAACTGTAACAGGTTCAATTCTGTATATTGAAGATATTTTGAAAATTATATTTGGAGGGTATTCTATAACCGATACAGAGGCCGAAAATGTAATTTTTTTAATTTTTGTCTGTCTGTGTGTCTGTCTGTGTGTCTGTCTGTCTGTATCTCGGCTGAGCATCACGCCGAAACTACTGGATGGATTGAAACGAAACTTGGCATGATTTGAGTTAATACTCCGAGGTAGGACATAGGATACTTTTTATCCCGACATTCGGCACGGTTCCCTTGGGTGAGGGGACTAAAGCCAAAATGTGTACTTGGTTATACGCTTGCTCCGATTTTAACAATTTTTCATTATAATAACAATAAATATTTGTAAGGGAACGCTCATAAACAGTTGTTAACAATGTTTGGAAATCGATCAGGTTAAGCAACGTTAGGTAAGGTCATTAAATAGATGGGTGACCGTTTAACGCCATTTGAACTAAACGTCTTCGTGCTTCGGAGGGCAAGTACAAAGTGGGTCCAAGTTTTTAACCGACTTTAAAAAAGGAGGTTTTGTATTCTATGCGAATGTATATTATTGAAAGTTTAGTTAACGTAAACAAAGCGCGGGCGGAGCTGCGTGGGTGAGTATATTAATAAAAATGGGTAATTCAACGTTAAAATTATAAAATAAAGATGTTTTTTTACAATTTATGAAATAAATAATGAGAATAGTAATAGTAAAATAAAAAAGTCATTACAGCAAGTGAATTACTAGGATTTGAACCCGGGTCTAACATCACGTTATCACCTTAGTCAAGCTCATAGATTATCGAGTCAACTGCACATACTATACCGTCGTGAAAAACAAATACGGGCATACCAAAGTCGAGAGCTGTTATACAATTATCAAACCAAGCATGTCTATATTTTCAAAGAAATGGAGACTTGCATACAGTTCAAGTCCGTTTGAATCTTTCTAAAATAAGATAGCTTTTTATATAACGTTATTAAAATATGTCATTTTTGGTGTCGTTTTTAATTGTTATCCTTTTTTCGTACTAGCTCCTCAGTCATCATCAGGACCTCTACCACCACCTGTAATAGCCTCGTGTCAAATAAGATGATAATAATACTTTATTACCATCCTATTTTTTGTAAAGGTTAAAAAGAGTCAATGCGACACGTTTTGTGTAGCTGCGACGCTCTTGCGAGACGTAGGTTGAGTCATCTGGTAGTAGCTTATCCTACACCAGATGATTATGCACAGCTCCAATCTGGCGCAATCGTTGCGTACCTGAGGGAACTCTTCGACACGCCAGAAACAGAGTAAGGGCTATAACCACCGGAACGCACTTCGACCAGTTGGATCCATTGTGCATGCCCTAGCCGCTAGGGCTGCCTCTTAGGCCTCTGAGTTAGCTTACCGAACTGCTGTCTATATGACAACAGCCGGGACCGACTTTTAACGTGCCCTCCGAAGCACGGAGACGCTCAGTTTAAATGCCACTAAACGGTCACCCATCTAAGAACTGACCTTGCCTGACGTTGCTTACCCAACTGATCGTTTACCGAACAGTGGTTACAACTGACTATGAGCGTCTCACAACGAAAATAATATTGGTCTTAGAGGTAGTGGTAGGCCCCAGAACGTGCGTAATTATGTTGTGTATTCTTTAAATATTATAATTTAAATAACGACTTATTTTTATATACAAGCAGTTTTTATTTTACAGTGGATAAATTGAGATAATCATAATCATTTATTTGTAATGTTATTTTACACGTCAGTTCATTTAAGTCGATACAGTCAATCGAAATCACAAATTACATATTAATTTCATAAGAAAAACATTAATTAGCAATACTAGTCTCTTTATAAGTCGTTAATTTCATGTCACAATTGAGTCATAATATTAAAATAATTCATGTCAAAGTCATTTAAGAAAGATAATATTAACTAATACAGGTCAAAATCAATAAATTTGGATTTTACCAGTCACGTTTTTTGTGTTATAAATTCCTCGTAACTATACAACGAGTGCTCAATAAGCCAGCGTTTAAGGCGACGCTTGAAACTGTTTAGTGTAGGTGCATTGGTTATTTGATTCGGCAGCTTATTGCAAAATTGAGATGAGATATACGAGAGAATAGAATTGATTGAATTATAAGAATAATACCTGTAGTAGGAGTTCAAAATGTGTATTTATTTTTTACATCTTTTATGATTTTTTGGTGAGTGTGTTGCTTAAGTCTATTGAGTCCAGTAATGTTTGTAATGTGCCCTTCACACCAGAATTATGCTGCTTTCTCGGCAGAATACCTTACAAGTTGGATACGGCCTCTGGGCATAAGGGACCTTCTTACCTAGTAAATACTTAATTTATTTATACATAAATTGAGTTGTGAAGACAATGAGCGAGCTATTTCATTACAAAGTTACGGTGTAACATTTGCAACAGTTTCGTGGTGTAAAACAGTCTTGGGAAACGTACCAACTAGACTAATTAATACTGTACTGTACAGCTGCAAGATCGGTTCTGTTGAGATTCTGTATTTGACTTTGTTCATTTATTACAGCGCATCAGTGATGCCATCAAACATCGATATCATCAAACAATGATATCGGACTTATCGATTCCGGTAAATTCACGATTATATGTATCCGGCATGAGCGCTAGGAAAATATCTCGGTCTATAGGTACCTACTCGTAGCATACAAGCTCGATGGTTTTTGTGATCAATTCCTAGAGTTTATAAAACAACTTAGAACATCTCGATAACTGAACGACAACCGGCTATTATTCGTGTTTTCTGTGGTTTTATTTTTATCCACCGATTTTACTCGTCTACGTAAGTACATAAATCTAAAATTAGCTTGTTTAGTAACGAGATCAGAATTGATTACACTACTTTTTGATATGGTTAATTTTTACTGAAATCCTATTTATTTATTTATCATGCCGAGTTTAAAAGTTCAGCGATGTGACCAGTACACGAGTGAAGGGTTACTTGCCTTCACCAAGTACATGCGTGTAACACGCATGAGTATAGAGTTATGAACAAACAGAGTACATACGAGTACGATACAAAAAAAAGACAAATATCATCAACGTTAAAATATGAAAAAAATAATAGTATGTTAAATTAATATTTATAAACAAAATTAAGGAGGGGTGTATGAGGATTTCAGTTATTCTATTACCACGTTGTATAAAATTTATTGTTGTCCATTATAAATTAGAACACTTCCTATAATAGCATGTGTGTTTCTATTTTTAGTTTATTACTATAGTATGTTATGGTTTCGGTGGAAATAAAAAGTCTTTAGTGTAATCGTCATACATCCACAATAGCTATATATAAATCTACTAACAAACAATTTTGGTACTAAACGTGTCCCATTAAAAACATTTTACGTTCATTCATTCATATATATTTTTCATTCATACAATTTTATGTTGCCATGAAATCTGTTGTTTTTTTTAATCCTATAGTTTAATCCTATAGGAACATCAGCTCTAATATCGTGCGCTTAATTATCATCCTGAATTTATTATTGGTTTTGAGAAACAAAAATCTCAACAAGTATCTAATTATATAAAAGAGTAGACAAAAACCCACTCATCACGAAATCTCAGAAAATACAAGTGCTAGGAGTCTCAAACTTTGCATGGGGGTTTTAGGACCCTTTTAGGACGTAGGTGCTCACTAAGATGGGATTTTGCGAAATTCAACCTCTAAGGGGGTGAAACTGGGGGGCAAAGTTTGTATGGGAGAACGCGATTCCTTGGTCCTATTGACCTGAAATTTTGCACAGACATTCGTTAAGAAAGTTAATTGAATTTGTATTTCATATTTTTTAAAATTTATCCCTTAACAGGGTAAAAAAGGAGTATTATTACTCAACCGACGGCGGTACAAATATATCACAAGATATCATAAGATAAGGTAATTCGAAAGATAAAATATAAGTTCCTTGGTCAAGTGGTTACGGAAGCGTCCTCTAAGCACGGACTGTCCGGGTTCGCTGCCCGTGTACGGTTTTTTTTTGTATTTTTAAACTTTTATTTTTATTTTTTATTTATATTAAGATTCGATGTTTTAAATATTTAACTCATATTGACTGTTATGATATAGTTATTAGTGGAAACTTAATTGATTTTTGTACTATGGGATCTTATATTAGTAATAAGTGGTATCATTTGTTTGTTTCCCAAACATAATAAAAATAAAATAATGAAAATATATTTCCAAAATGTCTGGGTAGGAATACAATATGCATGTATTGTACGTATGATATAAAAGCCAAAACTTTATTGGAATTATTGTCTGTCTGTCAGTCAGGGTTTTTTCTACAGGTTGGCTGGTGTTGTTGCCTATCGACGTCAAAGTATCTTTACATAGTGTGAAACAAAGTCGCTATCCGAGTCTGTCTATATCCGATAGCACCTCCTAAACCACGCAGCGGTTTTCACCATCGGTTAGATAATTTTTCTAAGTAAATAAACTTATATAGCTTACGTTGACTAAACCTAAAGAGATACACAGTTAACAATAAAGTACTAGAGAATTTCATTAATTCCGTTTATTATAAGATAGGTAAATATCCGGGATATAATATACCCGCCCCCCGGCGGCGGACTCAAAGGCAATGCACTGAGGGACGACTGATGCAGATGTCACCGGAGAACCCTGGTTCCCCTCTCATGTGCCGATGTGACAGCCACGGGAGTTTTAGTGGGTATGAATCCCCCACAGGATCCTGGGGACATATTAAACGCCACCCCTATAACTGTGACAACGGTGACAGATTCCCGGGGGGCTATAATGCGCCCCCGGCAGTGGCTTCAAAGGCCCTTGCCTTGCACTGAGGGGTACCCGGTGCAGCCCCATATTTTGTGCGGACAGCCATGGGGGGTTTAGAGGGTAAGAATCCTACACACCGCGGTCGACCGCCCGCAGGATCCCGGGAGCCTATTGGAGGTCTATCCGTGATCCCCGAAACTTTGAGCACGGTGACAGGTTATTTTTTAAATTTATCCCTTAACAGGGTTAAAAAGCAGTATTATTACTCAACCGATGGCGGTACAAATATTTTCACTTAGATTAGCTTAGTACGTAAATTAGGTACTGTACACGGATAACTTTAACACACAAGATAAAATATCACGCTATATTCATTAGGGACTGAGCAGACATATAACAAGAATATGATCAAGTAATTTGAATAATAGAATAAGAGTAGTCGTGGTCTGGAGGTTACGGAGGCCTCTTCTAAGAACAGCAGGGTCCGGGTTCAAATTTCTCTTTGGGATTTTTTTTGTGTACTTTTAAACTTTTTATTTTTGAACCTTTTTTTTATTTTTTCAAGGTTTATATATTAACTGAATTTATTTAGAAGTTTTATCTAAGTAAATAAATTTAATTAGCTTACGTTGACTAAACCTAAAGAGGTACATACTTAAGTCAAAGTCAAAGTCAAAGTCAAAATATCTTTATTATGTATAGGCCCCACGGAGGCACTTACACAAAAATCATTTTTACAAACTACCACCGGATTGTAACGCGGCCGCTACTGAGAAGATCCGGCAAGAAACTCAGCGGGCTTGTCTTTTTTTGTCATTTTTTTTTTACAATAGTTTTACAAATTATACATAAGTCAGCCTTAAACTTCTAAGCTTGCATGAATTGAGCAGTTCAAGCCCACGCAGCTTTATCCTCCAGGTAATCCGAGATTTTATAATAAGCCTTTTTTGACAAACTGCTTTTTATCAAAGGTTTAAATTTCTTTATTGGAAGATCTCGGATATCCTGTGGCAGTTTGTTATAAAAGCGTATACTTTGGCCCATAAACGATTTGCCTGTTCTGTGGAGACGCGTGGCATGTACAACAAGATCGTGTTTGTTCCGGGTATTAATATTATGTGTATCACTATACTTTTTAAAAGAACTGATTTTTTTTTTAACATAAACTAAATTTTCAAATATGTATTGTGACACAACCGTTAGAATATCTATCTCTTTGAATTTCTCTCTAAGTGAATCAATAGGAGCCAGATTGTAAATGGCTCTCACAGCTCTTTTCTGCAGAATAAAAATAGTATTAAGTTCTGCAGAAGATCCCCAAAGTAATATACCATAATACTGTGAAAATAGCTGAAATAAACAATTCTAGCGGTTTCAACATCAGTTAAACGTCACGTTAACAGTCACGTACTAGAGAAGTTCATTCTATATATCATTATCATTCCAAATAATATAAGGTAAATCTCGGATATAATATGCTTGCCCCCCATATTGCATATGTATGCTTGCCCTGGTGCAGAACCCACCCGAGAACCCAGGTTTCACTCATGTGCCGATGTGACAGTCACGGGAGTTTTAGTGGGTAAGAATCCTAAATACCCAGGTTGACTTCCTCATGGGATCCCGGGGACATATTGGATGTTTCCCCCGCTACCCCCTTAACTGTGACAACGGTGACAGATTCCCGAGGGGCTATATGCGCCCCGGCAGGAGGGGTACATGGTGCAGCTCATCTCTTTTGTGTGGACAGCCGTGGGGGACACATACCGCAGTCGATCACCCGCAGGATCCTGGGGGCTTATTGGAAGTTTCCCCCGCGATCCCCGTATCTTTGAGCACGATGATAGTTTCCCGGGTGGCTTTATTGTGTCCCCTGGTGGCGGGCTCAAATGCAAGCCACTGAGGGATCTTGGTGCAGATCTCACCGGATAGCCCAGGTCTCCTTCTTATGTACTGATTTAACGGCCGTAGGGGGTTTAGTGAATAAGAATCCTACATAACACGGTTGACCGCCAACAGGGTCCCGGGGACCTATTGAAAGCTTCCCCCGTGCCCCCTGTAATCGTGAGCCCGTGACAGGTTCCCGGGTGGCTTTATTGTGCCCCCCCCAGTGGCGGAGTCAAAGGCAAGCCACTGAGGGTATCATGGTGCAGATCCCACCGGATAGCCCAAGAAGAGGTTCTTATGTGCTGATTGCACGGCCGTTGGAAGTTTAGTGTATATGATCCTGGGTTGACCACCAACAGGATCCCGTAAATCCCATTAAAGGCTTCCCCGTGACCCCTGTAACCGTGAGCACCGTGACAGGTTCCCGGGGAACTATAATGTGCCTCTCCGGCGGCGGGTTCAAAGTCAAGGCACTGAGTGGTATCACCTGGTGCAGATCCCGACAGATATCCCAGGTCCGCGCTCTAATGTGCCGACGTGATAGCCGCGGGGGTTTTAGTGGGTAAGAATTCCCCGGTTGACCCCCGTTTACGTCTTAACGATGAAACCGAACAAGGAAGCCCGTATTGCTTCCATAAATTGGTTTTAAAGAAATGGTGTTCTGTTCCTGTCCTTAATCCACCCAAATTGTGCACCGGTACACGTCTGCAGTTTCTAATAATAAACAAATCACAAGCTCAGAGATTCAACGTTGCAGGCTTAAACCTAAGCATTGACTACTTTGCCCATGGACAGACAGCTATACGTAGCCCTTTCACGCGTCACTTCTAAACAAAATCTGTTCATATTGCGTTACGAAAAGTCAGCTACAAACATTATTTATGAAGAAATTCTATAATCAAAGGCAGTAACTTTAAATTATTCACTTCTTTTTTTTCTCAATTACACCCGTGCGAAGCCGGGGCGGGTCGCTAGTAAATTATAAAAGGACAAACCTCCTTTTTAATTTGACCACGCAGTTGATGTACTAAACAAAAACGATTTTTTTTTTAAATAAGGCCGTCTTGCTGGGGCGGTCGGGCAATAATACAGTTTTATTAATTCATAAATTGTTTAATTCTAACCGTCTCTGGAGATATTACGGCCTGATTTCTAACGGTACACTCAGCTTAGGTACAGCAAATGTTTACTCGTAAAAAAGTAAGACAGAGGCGTATCCTTGAGGGAATAACGGGAAACGATGCCAGATTACTTCCAGTAAATTATCTGTTTGATGCCATTATTGTTAGGGTTCAAATACGATATAGGATAAAGTCGTTTCACTCAAACAGAGTATGTATTAGGCGGAATATTAAAAAATAATATAATATATTCAACACCACGTACATCTCGCTTCCAACTCGTCATACGATGCTGTAAAGCTGGTTTCCGACTACGCTATACTATTGTGCTATATAGTATAGCAAAGAAGGACCTAATGCTACTATATGGCGTTCACATTACGCGATATTGTCGCAAGCATTTATAGTATATCGCTCGTTTCGCTTGCGGGACGGCCGGGGGTGAGGGTAGTATAGTAAGCCAATAAAATATAGGTAGTACAGTACAGTGTGAACGTGTCCTTAACAATGTATGGTGCGCGATATTGTTGTACCTACTATGAGCTATATACTAACTATATGCTATTATATTATAGCGTAGTTTGAAATCCGCTTGAGGCGCTGTCCTATTGCCAGCGCTTACGCGATGATGCGATGCGATTTTATCGTGCAATGAAACCCCATTCGGTCCCATCGCATGATCACACGACCTTCAATCGGACATTAATTTGTTACCAGTATGATTGAACGCACGGTCGCGCGATCATTTTCGTCAGACGCAACGCATCATCGCGCGAGCGAAGGCAATAGGACAGCGCCTAATTATTTCGCGGGACACTGACTCAACTAAATTCTTTGATATTTTTACTAGAATACATTTTCGCTTCGTGTGGCAAATCGTTGCGGCGTGAGGACTTAGAATGCATACAGAAAGATGACATTCAGGGCTAACCTGCTAGCGACCGATGCCGCTACACAATGGAAGATGGTAGAGGCAATCAGTAGTGTACGAAATACTCAGCGGACAGACAGTTCTAGATCAGACAACTTTGATCAACTTCTGAACTCGAGTGACAAGCTCAACGGATGACTGTTCATAAATCGGAACTAGTAAGCGCTTATCGGCCCCATACTATACCAATTTGAAGATTTCCTCCCAGACAACAAAAAAAGGTACTTAGCGGCACTTGATCTGCCTGTTGTATAGAAATCATCGATGTATTATTAACATATTGAAGACGGATATTGCCTATGCCGGCTACCAGCGAGGCTTAAAACAAAGGATACAAGATCAGATTCACTAGGTTCGGAGCACAAATTAGGAAAAAAAGAGATATTCAACAAATGAGTTACATACGAGTACATACATATTATTGATATTATTTTGATATACCGAATAATAACTCCAGTGATCAAACAGGGTTTTTGTTACGTACTGTATAAACGATGACGGCGCAGATTCTGTCGTATCAAATTAATGTAATAGACCTTATCAATACAGTGTTAAAAAACTCGTGTCCGATATGCAAGTAGTTAATGTAAAATAATTGTAATATATTTGAAGTGTTAAATTTTTAATGTAATATAAATTGTCATGTCATCGTACACAAGTACGATAGCGCATATCAATATTGTATTTTACCTCATAAATGATAGAATTTTATACTAATAATTAAAGCAATTCGTGCAAAATTATTCCCTAACCATTCCAAAATATCAAAAATGCACAATATTCAAGTTTTCACTTCTGCCAGCACTCCTGGAGTACAACCCGTTGTTTTTTTTTTATTATAGGAGTAGTTTGACATGAGAATATTTTTTTAGCATCATTAGGGTTTCGTAAATTATACTTGGCAGTAGACGACATTTTTTATGGGCACATTTTTTTACTGGTACGCCACCGTACTACATCAAAATTATGAGGATTAGACCTATGCTTCATAAGCTCAGTCAGTCATAACTAACGGTATATTATTCTTTTCAAAGAATGGAACTATATACCACATGATTCAAGTTGATTCAACATTACATTCTCGAGAAAGAAATGAATAGAACCGATGATATTGTATACAAAATCAATACATATAAAATTACTTGTCCTGACTGACTAACTGACTGATTCATCAACGCACAGGCCAAACCGCTGGACCTAGAAAGCTGAAATTTGGACAGTAGGTTCTTCTTATGACGTAAGAAACCACTAAGAAAGGATTTTTAAAAATTAGACTCCTAAAGGGGTTAAATGGGGTGTTTTATTTTCTATGAAAATTTTTATTGTATGGTTCGATTGACTTGAAATTTACTGGAAAGATTCTTTGAATGAAATAAATAAATACGTGTTTCAGGATTTTTTAAAAACAACCATTGGGGGTGCGCTAGAGGTTGGTAAACTTTGTATGGGAAATAATTATTACTTAGTTCAATTGATTTGAAAGTTGGTGAAACATTATTCAATAGTTAGTATTAGTAGGTGAACAATAAGAACGAACTCGACATTTCACACCTAAATGGGTCAAATGTCAAATGGGCTCCCAAAGAGTGTATCATCACCAGCCGGAAGACGTCCACTGCTGAACAAAGGCCTCCCCCTTAGACCGCCACAATGAACGACAATTTGCTATTTGCATCCACCGGTTTCCTGCGACGCGAACAATGTCGTCGGTCCACCTAGTGGGAGGCCTGCCTACGCTGCGTCTTCCGGTTCGTGGTCGCCACTCGAGAACCTTTCTTCCCCAACGGTTATCGGTTCTTCGAGCGATGTGGCCGGCCCACTGCCACTTCAACTTGCATATTCTACGAGCTATGTCGGTGACTTTGGTTCTTCGGCGAATCTCCTCATTCCGGATTCTGTCGCGCAAAGAAACTCCGAGCATAGCTCTCTCCATAGCTCGTTGTGTGACTCTGAGCTTCTCCAAAAGGCCAGCTGTTAGAGACCACGTGTCAGTACCATATGTCATCACTGGCAACACACACTGGTTAAAAACCTTTGTCTTCAGGCACTGCGGAATTTCTGATGAGAAGATGTCACGTAGTTTCCCGAACGCTGCCCATCCGAGTTGGATTCTTCGGGCGACCTCTTTGTCGAAGTTGGACCGACCTAACTGGATAGTTTGTCCTAGGTATACGTAGTGGTCAACAACTTCGAGTGTAACGTTCCCAACAACTACCGGTACGGGTGCAACATGGACATTAGACATGATCTTCGTCTTGTCCATGTTCATTTTAAGACCCACCTGTTGGGAAACGCTACTGAGGTCGCTGAGCATCGTATTGAGGTCCTCCAGCGATTCTGCCATAATGACTATATCATCGGCAAAACGAAGGTGAGTGATGTATTCGCCATTGATGTTGATGCCGAATCCGTACCAGTCCAAGAGCTTGAAAACGTCCTCCAATGCGTTCGTGAACAGTTTCGGAGAAATAACGTCTCCCTGTCTCACGCCCCGCTGCAATGGGATTGGTTTCGTGCTCTCGTCCTGTAGTCGGATCGACATGGTGGCGTTGCTGTACAAACACTTCAACACTTCGATGTACCTATAGTCAATGTGACACCGCTGGAGGGACTGCAATACCGCCCAGGTCTCGATTGAATCAAAGGCTTTCTCGTAGTCCACAAACGCTAGACATAATGGCCGATTATACTCCTCGGTCTTCTGTATAATCTGGCGGAGCGTATGTATGTGGTCTACGGTGCTAAAGCCTTTTCGGAACCCGGCTTGTTCGGGAGGCTGGAAGTCATCAAACCTGCGTTCGAGACGGTTCGTAATGACTCTCGAAAACAGCTTGTATACATGGCTCAGGAGTGAGATGGGTCTATAATTCTTCAATAAGGTGTTATCACCTTTTTTGAAGAAAAGAACCACCACACTCCCGTGCCATGCTTCTGGCGTAGTACCCTCGAGTAAGACGGAATTAAATAACTTCTGGAGGACTAAAAGTACCGGTTTTCCACCCGCTCTCAGAAGTTCTGTTGTGATTCCGTCTTCACTCGGCGCCTTGTTGTTCTTAAGCTGTTTGAGAGCCATTCTAATCTCGTACAGGCTGATGTCTGGGATGTCCTCTGTGTAGTGTCGGGTTAATTTGGCTCTGGTGTCCTGAGCTGTTCTGGCAATGGGTTCCTGTGTTGAGGTGTATAACTGTCCGTAAAACCTCTCGAGCTCTCTCAATATTTCCGGTTTCGATGAGATGACACTGCCGTCGTCGATCTTCAGCCTGGTCATATGGCTGCGCCCAATAGACGAATTCTTTGCGAACACTTTAGAGCCTTGGTTCCGCTCAATTGCGTCCTTAATACATGCTGTATTATAGGAACGCAAGTCATGACGCATGGATTTCGAGATTCGTCTATTGAGTTCAGCATATTCTGACATATCAGCTGAAGATTGCAGTCTCATCTCAGTCCGGGTTTCCATTAACTTAATGGTTTGATTGGAGAGCTTCTGAGGCTTATTACGGCGTGGGGTCTTAAAGAACTTGGACCCCACTGCATGGACAGTTTGCACCAACCCATTGTTTAACTCGTCCGCAGTTTCGCATTCGGCTAGGCACTGAAAGCGATTGTGTAGTTCGAGTTGAAAGTCTTTGGGGTTTCGGATTTGGGCGGTTCCCGGACGGAGCGTGGACTTCATCAGACGAGACCGCTCAAGCTTGATATTGATATTCAATGTGCCTCTAACAATGCGGTGATCGCTACCGGTTTTCACCCTGCCGATCACGGAGACATCATCGAATATATGCTTGTTGGTCGTCATGATGAAGTCGATCTCATTTTTTGGTTGAACCATCGGGGCTTATCCACGTCCACTTCCTGGATGGTCGCTTCTTGAAGAAGGAGTTCATCGCAAAGAGTCCCTCCTTCTCCATGAAGTCGACCAGCCGCTGGCCCCTTTGGTTCCGCTGCCCGTACCCATATGACCCCACTCTCAACTCATCGCCATTCCGTGTGCCCACCTTTGCGTTGAAGTCCCCCATAACAACGGTGAAGTGTGTTTTGGAGGTATGTATGGCTTCTGATATCTCCTCATACATAGCCTCTACTTCATCGTCAGGGTGTGCCGAGGTCGGCGCGTAAACCTGTATAACCTTCAACGAATACCGATTGGTTATTCTGAGTATAAGGTACGCTACCCTACTCGACACACTATCGACCTTAATCACGTTGTTAACAAGGGACTTACGGACGAGAAACCCGACACCACCCTGGGATTTCCGGTCTCCTTCCCGGAAGAAGAGCATGTTGCCAGAATCAAGGGTTATCGTATCCTGTCCCTCTCGCCGGATTTCAGATAATCCCAAGATGTCCCAACGCAACTTGCTCAATTCTTCCTCCAGCTCGACAATCTTCTCATTGGTCCTCATCGTGCGGATGTTGTGTGTTGCCAGGGCCAAAGTTCGGTGGGGGTGGTAGCGGGGCATCTGCCGGAGATTCTTAGCACCCCCTGCTCGACCGTTACCCCGCCTGCTACCAAGGCGAGGAATAGAGGAGCCGCCGGGGACTGGGGGCCGTATGCAATTAGTGTCTATCATTGTTTGGGGGGGGGGGGGGGTTGCCATAATCCCCACGCTTGGCAGGCGTCTTGGGGATCGCAGTTTTTGTGAAGAGTTGGAATTAAAACAGAAGACGCTGCTGCCCGTCTTCTGATTTCCCTTAGTCGCCTCTTACGTACACCCAAAGGGAAGAGATGGGTGGGTGCTATTCTTACCCGGACACCCCACGGGCAAAGAGTGTATGGATAAAAAAAAAAATCATCACACAGACATGAAACTTTGTCAGTATACTGAGCAAAAGAAATAAACAAACATGGTATTAGCATGGTTTTTGAGTATGAAATGCGCATAAAAAAATCATGCTGCATTGATGAAACTTTGCGAATACATTTATCACCGCAAATGCAAATCCATGTGCCAATACTATTGTTTTGATTATCAACCCCCTAAGAGGTTCTAATTGGGGTCCAAAAAATGTTTTTTGAACTACAGCCAATACTTAATTTATGCATTGCTCACAAGAATCTAACATATCTATTCCGGAAAAAACAACGCCTATGTTAATTTCATGGGGTTGAAAAGTTTGCACAAAGAAGGATTTCCATTTAATGCTATAATGCAGGTACTCTACCTGCGCAACGCAACTCGGTAAATAAACTCTAAATTGAAGAAACAAATTTTTGGATTTTTGTCTAAACCTTGATCCAACTCGAACCAGTTCAATGCAGTTTGATAGTCCAGCTTGCCTCATCTCGATTCACTTTGTTTCACCTTGACCCACATCGACCCACCCATACTTAACAATATCGATCCACCTCGGTGCATTCGATTCACATCGATCCACCTCGATTTACCTCGCTTTAGCTCGATCCAGCTTGATCCTGCTTGATCCAGTTTGATCCAGCACAAACCAGATTTATTCAGTTCAATCCGGTATTATCCGGTCCAATCGAGTTTGATGCAGTTTGACGCAACTCAATCCACTTTATTCCAACTTGACCCACTTCAAACCACCTTGACTTATCTCGATCCCCTCGGTTCATCTAGATTCACATCGATCCACCTCGATCCAGCTCGAACCAGTTCGATACAGTTTGATAATCTGGCTTAACTCATTTTGATCCATTTTGTTTCATATTGACCCATTTCGACCCACCTTGACTTATATTGATCCACCTCGGTCCATCTTGATCCACATCGATCCACTTCGATTTACCTCGATTCATCTTGATCCTGCATGATCCAGTTTAATCTAGCTCAAACCAGTTTTTATTCAATTCAATCCATTATTATCGAGATTGATGCAGTTTGATAATCCGGCTTGACTCATCTCGAACCAGTTTATTTCACTTTGAGCTAATTCGACCCACTTTGACTGATCTCGATCTATCTCGGTTCATCTTGATCCACATCGATCCACCTGGATTTACCGAGATAAATGTTCCAGCTCACTTTAGCACGATGATCCGGCTCAACCCAGTATAGGCAGCAGACAAAATAATTTTCAAAATCGGATCAGTAGTTCCGAAGATTACCCTTAGATTACACATACTTACAAACACACAAACATACAAAAATACAAATTTAAACTCTTTACAATATTAGTATAGATGTGTTAGATATATAAGTATAGATATAGATAGATAGTATAGAAGTAGGGAGGAAGTAGGGATAGTAGGGAGTAAGATTTCTTATCAATTGTAAAACAAAGTCATGGTATTATTTTCAACAATGACGAAATTACATTGTAACTTTAATTCCCTATTTCAACCCCTTCAATCTTTTTGTTCGGGATAAAATGTAGTCTTCTTAAGGTCTAATCTGTCTCTGTACCAAATTTCATCGAATTTGGTTCAGTGGATTAGGCGGTAAAGCGTAGCAGACAGACAGACACTACTAGACAGACAGACTATCCCTTTGGCTTTTTAGTTTGTTGTACTTTCGTCGTATTTTATTATTTTTTTCTGTCTTATTTGATCTTTTGAACGGCAAGACACACTGTAGCTCTGATCTAATTGTAACATGACACACTGTTTAACAAAAAAGTGATAAAATGATAAGCCCGCTGAGTTTCTTGCCGGATCTTCTCAGTTGAGGCCGCATTGTGATCCGGTGGTAGCTTTTTTTAAAAAAAAATACATGACCTTTCAAAAGTGCTAGCGTTAAGCCTATTAGAAATAAACTATTTTTGAGTTTGAGACAGACAGAGTTACAAAAATACAGGCTATGTCATCAAGTATGTATATTTGATGACATGACACATAATAGGTCCAGGTTTAATAAAAGTGTAAACAATATTTTTAAAAACCTTCATCCTTAATTGAAAACGCGTTTTACTTACCAAATCAATGCGGGCGAAGCCGCGGGCTACAGCTAGTCGTTAAATAAACGGAACGGTTAAAGATGAACGTCAGACATTGATCTATGTAAATCAAATCTATTTGGCCCGGAAAATTTAACCTCTTACTGCTCTGAAGTTCAGAATTCTAATCATAGAATCTGAACAGTATCAAGGCCGAAGCCGTTTCAGACAGGTCGAGAATGGCAAAACGATTCATGGACTAATAATACCTAGAGTGTTCAAATGTGCGTACGCAGCTAATACGAGGATGATGGTGACGTAAGCTGCTATTCAGTTAAGGTTGTTTTGACATTTCATATTCTATCTTGTGGGAGTAATTCTGCAAATAAATTACCAAGATACACTGCGTGGGTGTTAACGACTTTCTTAAGGGAAATTTCACTGTCTGTGATGTGAATTTTAATTTATTTTGTTCAGATTTTAATAGATACACGTAGTCCATTTTTCGTACACGACTGTACGTAGGTACTTTTCCTTAGTATGAGTTTTGTAGTATTATTTGATTGAAGCGTTTTACAATCCGCAAGTCGCAAGTTCGAATCATGTGGGGAGCAATGACTTTGTAAATGTCTGATCCCAGCCGTGACTCGTGTCAGTCTTCCTATCATATGTACAAGTACACTAAAAATAAAGCAAAACGTCAAGTTTGAAACGATTAAATACATTGGTAGATCATACAAAACAACGTTTTTCCTACCACAAATTTAATTGTAACAAGCATCGATATACTATACCAACAAGATTAGCTGTTACGAACAAAATTACATCGAAAATGTGGTCGCGGTTACATATACCTACACAACTATACACGTACACGCAAAACAATAATATGTTCATATAAAAAGATGACTTACATACTATAAAATAAGGTTCAATAATAATTGCAGACAATTGAGCGACAGCCGTCTCCGTAGCTCTTATTTTCTTATTTTCGTGACCACTTTTCGGGTCGTGACAGCAAATCTAGTTGGTATAGTATATCGATGGTAACAAGGCAAAAACTGATTAAAAAAGAGTGAAAAATGACAAGTCCACTGAGTTTCTTTGCTGGATCTTCTCAGTTGAGACTGCGTTGTGATCCGGCATTTGCAAAAAAAAACTTAACCGTTCAAAAGTGAGCGTAAATCAAATAGACTTAATTTGAAAAAAATATTTTGAATTTGACTACTATATTTTATTTAGTTTTCTTTCTATCTATTATTATCATATCATCAATATAATTAAGTACTTATTTAAATTTAACATACACAGTTCCAAAAAATAATCCTATGTACATACTGTGTGTTGTATATTCTCTTTTGTTTGACCATGTACAAATGTTGTCTAAATAATTTCAAAATAGAAAATTTTGAGAGGCAATATACATCAATGATTTACTAAAAGTCGTGGTACTTGTTCTATACAAGTGTTCTTAATATATTATGATGTAAAGAAATTGCCGACTCTTACTGTCTGATCATGCATATTACCTGCAAATTATGGTAGAACCATAGCGAGCCGGTGACGGAGATGGCGAACCACAGGAATAGCGTAAACACGGATATTGAGCTGAGATGCAAGGCGTTCAGTGCGGCGGAAAGCACCACTGCGAGCGCGTGGCACAACACTATCGGAAGCGCGCACCGGTCGATTATATCCCATGGCACCTCCTACAACAGAACATCAGTGTTTGGTAAAAAAAATGATCAAAGTGTGAAAATACCTAAGTTCGATTTCGCATTACACTAGATTAATAATCATGTTCAAAATGAAATCCAAAATGTGGTGGCATCAAAATTTTTTTTTAATTAAAACAAAACAATTTTTTTTTATAAAAAATAAAAACCCACCGTAAGTTAACATGCGTAGCACCAACTTCAATATATTTTCGTTATTTAATACTTTTTAGATCATTTTATTTGAAGTCGGTTTTTATTTTACTAAACATATGTTTTTTTATAAGAAGTAGTTAAGATTTTAAAAGAGGTCACTTTTAATGTTAAACTGCGCTGCTATGAGAGATCATGGTAAATGATATGGCCCCTGGTTTCTGAAAGGCTGATCGAAGGAATATTTTTCACATAGCTGTTAACTTGCCAGCGTTCTATCAATCTGTCCGAGTTTCTGATAAGATTATTACAGAAAAATTTACTAATCGACTTGACGAGTATTTTGAAATATGGTCACGTGATGGCCACATTTCCTATTTTGTTCAAAATTTCAATCAATAGCTCATTCAAGTCAAAGATATTGTTATAATCGATAACTTAACATAAATTATTAATTAGAAAATCAAATATACAAAAAAATATTAAATGTAAAGCGGCACCATACTCTTATTTCGTGGCGCGCGAATGTGGAGTGTGATTTCATTACAGAAGTATCATTACGATCGTAAACTTCAGTAGAAAAATTTATTCATATAATCCTCGTATTTTCTGTACAAAGGTACCTTAATACACCTTAGAAATGCATACTATGAAACAAACTAGAATATTCTAGTAAACAAACAGCATAATTTAATATTCAATTCCGTCGCCGCGATTAAATTGACAACGCTATTGACTAAAGTATAATCATGCCTTAATTTGCGTTCCAGAAACCCAAACTAGCAAAACATGATGATTCTGAAGTAAAATTTAACAGCTCTGACTGGATCATCATCATCATTACCATCCAGAAGACGTCCACTGCTGAACATAGACCACCCCCTTCGAACGCCATAATGAACGACGTTAAAAACCTCAGTCTTCAGGTCCTCCGGAACTCCAGACGAGAAGAAGATTGGATTCTTTGGGCGACATCCTCATCGAAATTGGACCGACCAAACTGGACAATCTGTAGACATAGTGGTCAACCACTTAAATAAATAAAATAATAATAATGATTTATTTCAAACACAGTTTTTACAACACACAGTTATTACAAACTAGATACAACAATACACATTTTTTAAAGAATTACCAGAGGTTCCCAAACTAGGCTCAGCCTGTATCTTGGGAGACCAGGTAAGAAGTGGACACCCGAATTTAAACAACACACAGGGCAATGGAAGAATTGTGTGTACGAGTATGCTTGAGTATGTGCGAAAGTGTGTGTTAGCGTGTGTGCGTTTGTGTATGATAGGCAAAGGAGTACCTACTTAATCCGAATTTAAAGCAATTCTTATTATTATCCATCGATATACTATACTTAGTATATCGATGTTATTATCATTCAAATATTGAGAGGTTTATTTATTGATACATAGAGATTCTGTTTGATTATAATCCAGACTCAAAAGCAACTTTGTAAATTTTTCCTTAACTTCCTTCACAGAACTCAGATTATGACGAGATGTAACCGAAAATGTACGTGGCCAAGAAACAGATGCGAGCAAATCTTTTTGCAAAGGTGGTTTTAACTGTGGGGGTAGGTACCCTGAAAACGCATTTTTCCAAGAGTTTTTTATAATCTGGAGATTTAAGAAGCGACTTCGAGTGTATCTTTCCCAACAACTACCGGTACGGGTGCAACATAGACCAATGTCCATGTTGCATGATGACATGATTTTCGTCTTGTCCATGTTCATTTTAAGACCCACCTGTTGGGAAACGCTACTGAGGTCGTTGAGCATCGTATTTAGGTCGTCCAGCGATTCTGCCATAATGACTATATCATCGGCAAAGCGAAGGTGAGTGATGTATTCGCCATTGATGTTGATGCCGAATCCGTACCAGTCCAAGAGTTTGAAAACATCCTCCAATGCATTCGTAAACAGTTTCGGAGAAATAACGTCTCCCTGTCTCACGCTTCGCTGCAATCTGTTTGATTTTGTGTCTCATACAGTGTGTGTCTGACAGGATGATCAAATTAAAATAGTTGACCACGCTTTATGCAACCCAATTTGACATCTATTTATCTAGTTGATTTTTCCGTTAATAATCCTTTCAGAAACTAGGCGATCTACTAGAAATCATATTGCAAATCGATGAAGATTGGTCTGTGATATTGTGATTAAATGCCTCACGATCAGTTAAATTTTCTATAGTATAGACTACTTCGACGGTTTCTAAAATGTTGCTTTTCGGACTGTCATTAATCCAGAAACTGCAGCACTCAAGAGTTCATTAATGAATGATAAGATAAAGAATTATAAACTGACCCAAAAATAAATAGACAGACTATACGACACATAATTATCAAAATATCATCATCATCATCATGAGCAGCCGATAGACGTCCACAGCTGGACAAAGGCCTCTCCTTTTGAAAGGAGGAGTTGCCATAATGCCCACGCTTGGCAGACGGCTTGGGGATCGCAGTATAGGTGGAAGATATATCCAAAAGAAAGACGCTGCTGCCCTTTCTTCCTGTTCTCGCTTAGTCGCCTCTTACGACACCCAACGAGAGGAGATGGGGGGATGCAATTCTAACCCGGCACCCCACACCTATATATTTTAACTCGTCTTGATAAGACCTTTCATTTGATACATACTCTTACCTTAAGATGAATTTTGGAAGTAAAATAATGCGAAATGGCAACTAATAGCCTGTAATATTTTTTAATATACTATAGCCCGTGTCACTTGCACAATTATCAGTATAAGTTAAAATCAATGTTAAAATCCATCAATCTATTTAAGCTGTTGGTGGCGCCAAAGTAACAGACATACATATAAAACATAGCCGTAATTCTAGGGTAGTTGTGTAATCATAATTATTTCACATGTTTACGAGTTGTAAATGGAAAAATCAACAAATATTTCGATAATCCATATGTTTTGTGAGGACATTTTTATAAAAGAAAGCATATTAAAATTTCGAGCTCCAACTATGTAAACGTTGTTTCTAGTTAATTCTATAGTAAAGGTAACAGAATAACATGGAATGGATTGTAACATGAACATGTAGGAATAGAGAGGTACCTTGTAGTCGTCAGATGTAACAAGTACGATATATCCATTAATTAATATTCCCACTTGTAGCTTAAATTATAGACAAGATACATTCAATAGTGAGCGCAAAAAAAAATAGATTTTTAAATATGCGAAATTGACATCATCATACTCGTACACGTCCACTGCTAAACAAAGGCCTCCCCTTTAGAAGGGAGGGGTTGACATAATCCCTACGATTGGCAGGCGACTTGAGGATCGCAGTATAGGTGGTAGATTAATCCAATAGAAAGACGCTGCTGCCCGTCCTCTTGTTTTCCCTTAGTCGCCTCTTACGGACACTCAACGGGAAGAGATGGGTGGGTGCTATTCTTACCCGGACATGGGGACATGGGGTAATTCACGGAGAATTGACATATTTTCGGCAATTTCACATCTCGAGCTTATTTGTTACGATATGATTTTTGATTTCAACGTGTAGTAACCGATCAGGTTAAGTAACGTTAGGCAAGGTCGTTACATAGATGGGTAACCGTTTCATGCCGTTTGAATTTAGCGTCTGCGTTCTTCGGAGGGCAAGGAAAAAGTGAGTCCCAGTTTTTCCTTGCCCTCCGAAGCTTTAAAAAAGGTAGTTATGTATTCAACGCAAATGTGCACTATTAAAAATTTGCGGGCGGAGCTGCGCAGGTCAGCTAGTCCAACATAAAGACGGTACTGCGGACTTACGGACACCCAACGGGAGGAGATGGGATGGAGATGGGAGATGGAATATTTACGAATATATCAGAAATCATAACATAATATAGTATGTTAAGGACATGCTTTTTCTTCTCATAGAAGAGTGTTATGAATCATTTTATGTAATACTAGCTGACCCACGCAGCTCCGCCTGCGCTATTTTTACGTTAACTAAACTTTTAATAACAGACATTCGCATCGAATACGTAACCTCCTTTTTTATAGTCGGTAAAAAACTATTTTAAAAAAATAAAAACCGACTTCATAGTAAATTATCTAAAAAGCATAAAATAACGAAAATATATTGAATTCGGTGCTAGCACATCATGTTAACTAAGACTAGCACGAGCTGACACCGACTTCAATATATTTTCGTTATTTTATGCTTTTTAGATAATTTACTTTGAAGTCGGTTTTTATTTTTTAAAATAGTTTATTTAACACTTTTTAGTGACTTTTATTTTAGCAAAATAGGTATTAGCACCATCACGCAACTCGAACGTCTACGTTACAGTAACTTACTGAACACATAAAAAGTTTATATCTCTTAAACTACTGGACCGATTTTGATGAAACTTGTACTTTACCCTAAGTTGAAAAATACTCTAACTACTGCAAAAAGAATTTTTGAAATCGGACTTGTAGTTTCTGAGAAATCCGCGGATAAACCTACATACATACATACATACATATATACATACAGACATACATACATACATACATACATACATACATACATACATACATACATACATACATACATACATACATACACCCATAAAATTTGGTAAATTTGTTTAGAAGCTCACATAGACTAACATATATTAATATTACGCATTTTTATTAATATTACATACATACGCGTCGAATAGAGAACCTTCTTTTTGAAGCCGGTTAAAAACTGGGACCCACTTTTTACTTGCTCTCCGAAGCACGGACCCGTTTAGTCCAAATGGCGTTAAACGGTCACCCATCTATTTATTGACCTTACCTAACGTTGCTTAACCCGATCGATTACAAAACCTTGATAACAACTCTCTATGAGTGTTCCCTTACTAATATTTATCTATACATATTATAAAACAAAGTCGCTCCCGCTGTCTGTCCCTATGCATGCTTAGATCTTTAAAACTACGCAACGGATTTTAATGCGGTTTTTGTTAATAGATAGAGTAATTCAAGAGGAAGGTTTTTATGTATAAAACATGCATAATATGGTAGAGAAATACTGATAATTTTAGAGGTTTCTAATGTGATATCTTAAATAAACACATTTTTTTGCGCTTACATTGCAAACGCTGGCTAAACCCTACGAGATAGATCAAAATAATGTACTACAGTATTGTACGCCTTAACAAGGTCTACAAAAAAGCCCACGATGGTAGGCCCTTTAGGTTTATCTCTAGGGATAACCCACAATAAACATTTTTTATCCTTTATTTTTTATGAGAAATAATTAACTATTAATAAATTGTTGTTAGCATGAATTTGTCCCTTCTTCAATATAACGTAAACTTCACTAATATTTACACCAATGAAAAAATAGCTGTGCGTTGTTCATACCGCTAGGGTAAGGTTAAGCAACATAAGTCAAGGTCATTACATAGATGGGAGAACCGATTTGTATGAAATTTTGTGTGCATATCGGGTAGATCTGAGTAGGTATAGGTCATAAAGTATATTTCATGACGCTAGGTTAAGCAACGTTAGGCAAGGTCATTACATAGATGGGTGACCCGTCCCCGTGATCACGGTGCCAGGTTTCCGGGGGCTATAATGTGCACTGAGGGTATTAGGTGCAGATCCCACTGGAGGTCCCAGGCGTCTTATGTGGCGATGCGACAGCCGCAGGGGTTTAAGTGGGTAAGAATCCCAGATACCATGATTGGCGAGGATATATAGAATATAGAACGAGAGGAGGGTGCAAGAGACGAGAGAGAGAGAGAGGGGATTCGAGGAGGGGGTGATGGGGTGAGAGATAGGGGGATTAAGATGGAACAAGGGGGGAGTGAGGGGAGAAGAGAAAGATAGAGTGAGGGAGAGCAGGGTGGGAGAAGAGAAAGGGGGAGGGGGTTCAGAGAGGGGACAACGGGAGAGGAAGAGTGGGAGTGTGACGGGGACCGAAGCGGGAGGGGGAAAGAGAGAGGAGAGAGAGAGTATAGAATTAGATTTTTCTTATAAGGGAGAGATGGAGAGAGAAATAAATCAAGGGTGGAGGGAGAAAAGGGGAGCAAAATGTAATAAAAGCGCGGGCGGAGCTGCGCGGGTCAGCTAGTTATATTATAAAGAAAAATTGATAAAATCGGACCAAGCGTGTAACCAAGTACCCATTTTGACTTTAATCCCCTCTCCCAAAAGAACCGTGCTAGATTACGGAATCAAAAGTATCCTATGTCCTACCTCGTAGTAAAATCTCAAATCATGCCAAGTTTCATTTGAATCCATTCAGTAGTTTCGGCGTGATGCTCAGCCGTGATACAGACAGACAGACAAAAATATAAAAAAAATATATTTTCGGCCTCAGTATCGGTTATAGAATGCCCTCCAAAAATAATTTTCAAAATATCTTCAATGTACAGAATTTGACCTGTTACAGTTTTATTATAAGTATAGATATAACTTTTAACAAGTCCTTATCAAAACAACGTTGAAGTATCAGCGTGATCTAGAGCGGTATAATTTCCTATCAGGGTTTCATTTGTCGCGAACTTCTAAAGTTTACTAAGTATCTGTGTCTACAATGGGGACAAATTTAATGCTGTGTTTTTCCGTTCAAATGTAGAAAGTAATTCGTATCCGACTCCAGACATTATGTAGGTATTGTTGACAGTCAGCTATGGATAGATAAAATAAATAGACCCTGAAAAAGCAAAACTTTTAGCGCCCACGCTAGTTGTTCGCAGATACAGGGTGGGTGTATATAACCAATGATAAACTAGAGAATACTGGAAATACATACTGAAATCTGCCAAGAGTTGGGTATGACTAAGCACTCACAAACTAGATAAAATGGATATGTGTAAGCTATTAATGGAATAAACCAGAACTTTTGATAAATACGAAAATTAAATGTTTGATCTGGATGGTAGATTGTATTTCATGTAAGTTCTAATATAGATTAATTAATACCTACCTAATTATTAATACCTTTAACCTTTATCGAGCTATAGGTACATTCTTGTAACTGTTGTATCGTACATATTATTACACCAGCTTACACGGCAGCTCTGCCCACGCTCTTTCTACATTAACAAAATTTTTAATAGCAGTAATTTTAACGTATGCTTCATTTGCGTTGAATACATAACCTCCTTTTTTTAAGTCGGCTAAAAACTTGGACCCTCTTATAACTCGCCCTCCGACGCACGGAGAAACTTAATTTAAATGGCATTAAACGGTCACCCATCTATGTAACGACCTTGCTTAACCTTATCGATTGCCACTTCATATTGACAACCTGTCTATGAGTGTCTTATTATAATATACAACTTCGGATGTTATTTCCAAACTATTCAACATAACATTGCGTTCAATGCGCCAGAGATCACACACCCAAAGTATATGATGCGCAGTTTGTTCAAACTCATTATACTCCGTAGAACGTTGACAGAGAAGTGAAGACACCAATTTAAAAGAGAAAAGTTTACTTTTAAAGTTTCCATGTCCCGTCATAAATTGTGCAACACAGTGGTCTACTTCTATCCATGGTCTATCAAGCCGCTCACGGACATTGGGGAAAAATAAATAAAGGCACCCTTTGTGGACGTATCCCATCTGGCTTGCCATTCTGTTAAGAGGTCTTCATAAACAACCGATTGAGAGTTAAATAATCGCGGGATTTTACTACGGTCACGAATTGTTAGGAATTCGGCGTTTAAGTTTTCATGGGAGGAGTAATACATAGCGGCACGTCTTTGTACTTCTAAGTCGACCGGAAGTACACCCGCTAGTACCGGTAAAGCTTCAGTACTGCCCGTTCTATATGCTTTACACAAGAATATCAATGCCAGACGCTGACTTTGTAGCAATTTACGTCGTGCCGCCCCTATCGTGGCCTTGTCAGCCCATACTGGGGCGCCGTGACACACGCAACCCAGGTAAGCGGCTCCATTATTATTATTTTATTTTTTCATTTTTTATCCATCTGCGATCAGCCACATAGCTTTTATCAGATTTGATATTATGTCTCTTTCGCGATTTGAGGCATCATATCCTATGACATGACGTCTCACGTGTTTTTAGATTGAGGCTAATGGTGTTCTTTTAAGCCGGAATACATAATCCAGGAGAGAGGTGGCCAGCTGGTTTTTATGACGCTCCAGACGTTGTTTATAGCTCCCACAGAACTTCTCTATCTCTTCCTTTATGGTGGGGATTTCTAAATATTGGTGTATTTCGGTATTCTTGATAAACTATGGTGCATTAGTTAATGTTATTAGGTTTTATTTTGGAATCGTTGTAATATCTCAATGTTGGAGTGGCTTGTTGATCCCCATAGCTCAATACAGTATGTCCATACGGGTTTTATGATGCACTTGTATATCAGGTGTTTATTCTCTAGACTCAGTGTAGACTGTCTTCCTATACGCCAGTCCATTTCTCTTACTTTCCTATTTGCCTGTTCTCTTTTGGTTTTTATATGCTCCCTCCAAGTCAGCCTTCTGTCTAAATGCATGCCAATATATTTTACAGTAGCCTTTTGCGATAAGGTGGTTCCATCTAGAATTACCGGTGGACATTCTCCGCGTTTCAGTGTGAACGTAATATGTGTAGATTTTTCCGCGCTGGCTTTTATTCTCCATTTTTTTAACCACATTTCGATTTTATCTAGGTGTCCTTGGAGATTTTCGGATGCAACATTACTGTCTTTATGGCAGGAAAGTACCGCAGTGTCATCCGCGTAAGTAGCGGTGACGATTTCTTCAGAGGTGGGTAAATCAGCAGTATAAATCGTGTACAATATTGGACCTAGCACAGATCCCTGAGGTACTCCACAGGCACAGGCTATCTTCTGCCTTGACCTGAAACATCCGGTTTTCCTAGTAAGACTCCAACAGCATATAGGCCGTATTTGGTAGACAAAGTCTAAGTTTATATACAAGGCCCTTGTGCCACACTCGATCAAAAGCCTGTTGTATGTCAAGAAACACGGCAGAACAATACTCCTTCCTTTCAAGAGTTTGTCTAATTGTATGCGCAACTCGATGTATTTGCTCAGTCGTTCCATGATGTGCTCGGAATCCAAATTGATGGTCGGGTATAGCTTTTGTGTCTTCTAGCAGAGGCAGTATGCGTTGGAGGATTAATTTTTCGAGTACTTTTGATTACCTCTAATAGTAATAGGCTTATGGGCCTGTATGAAGTCACTTCTGTTGGGGGCTTTCCTGCTTTAGCAACCATATTTATAGTCGAGACCTTCCATATCAATGGATAATACTGCAGCCTCAGCACAGCATTGAACAAGATAGTAAGTAAAACTATCCCTTTTCGTGGTAGTTGACTTAGAACCTCCGCTGTTATCAAGTCAAAACCTGAAGCCTTTTTTTTCTTAAGATATCCTATACATTTCCTGACTTTAGTTGGTGTTATAACTCGAAGTGGTAGAGACATCTGTTGAACGCCATTAACAATTTTGTCTATTTCATCATCTGGTTGAATGATATCTGGTTGAATGATATCTGGTTCAATGGGTTTAAAAACTTCACTTAAAAACTGGGCAAATAAATTAGCTTTCTTTTCAGGTGTTCGTGACCATTTACCATCAGGTTGTTTTAAAGCAGGCACATGTTGTTTAGGCCTTTTCATTGATTTAGTTATTTTCCAAAGGGAATAATCTTCCGCCTTATGTGGTGATAATGTTTTTAACATGTCTTGTAGAGTAATGTTCTCGTTTTCTTTAAGTTAGTCCTTCAATTCTTTTTGTGCTTTATTGAGTTGCTCTATATATAATCTTTAATGTATTAAACGAAGTCCCCAAGTCGAAGTTGATATTCTGGTAAGAGCATAGAAATTGCGTTTAGCTTTTTCTCCTATAGTTTTAATATGCTCAATGAATGTGTAATTTCGCTCTAATATTAACCCGAGATAACACACTGAATCTTGTCGTCTGACGCGCATGTTGTTAAATTTAATCCGCGGTGGTCTTACCAAGTTTCCTTTAAGTAAAAGATGGTAGGTTTTTTCAGGTGCAGAGTTAAGTCCGTTGCGTATGCCCCACTCCGAGATTAAGTGGAGGCATGTCTCCGCCGAAGATTCAAGACCGGATCTAGTATTAGATTCTATTAGAAGAAGACCGTCGTCAGCGTAACCGGTTAAGTCTCTGAGTCAGTCTTTGTCAGAGTGTTAGTATTATTTATTATAATTACAACGAAAAATTGACAAAATTACACGTGTACTCCCAAGAGAACCATGCTGGATTACGGTACAAAAAGTATCATATGTCCTACCTCGTAGTATTAACTTAAATCATGCCAAGTTTCATTTGAATCCATTAAGTAATTTCAGCGTTATGTGCGGCCTTGAAACAGACAAAAATTAAAAAAATTACAGTTTTTATTCAGTATTGGTTATAGAATGCCCTCCAAAAAATATTTTCAAAATATCTTCAGTGCACAGAATTGGACCTGTTACAATTTTATTATAAGTATAGATATAGATAGATATAGATTTACATAGATTATCTAGAGTGCGTGCGCCCTCCGACCTTTGTAACTTCTTAATTTTACTCTCCACCCTAAGGTTGCCTGAATGAGATCGCTATAACGATAAGACCGCCTAACTGTTGCATTGTTATTATTTACTTGTTATTATCTACTTACCTTTGATTATAGAATTTCTATTTATTTTATAATTTATGTACACACAATTACATTAAAGAAAACAAGAAATATAGGAAAGAATAGTACAAAGGCACAGATTATTTCTAAAGAAACTTCTTCGTTAATAATGTTTGAAGCTGACTTTTCGTTACACAATACCAACAAATTTTGTTTGAAAGTGACGCACGAAAGGGCTATTTAGGTATAACCATCCATTAGGGGAGAAGCACTCAACGCTTGGGAATGACATAAGAGGGGCTATCTGGTGGGATCTGCACCAGGTACCCATCAATGCCATGCTTAAGAGCCCGCCCCCGGGGGGCTCATCATAGATCATAGATTCCCAGGAATGTGCCACGGATGCAAAATATTGTTTTTTTTCTACTTACATAAAATTTTATTAGCTTTTGTATATATGTACATACATAAACCTAAAGTAAAAAAAATATTTAACCGTGTTAAAAACCACTTAATATCCGTGCGTGGTTGAAACGAATATGTATGTGTATAGAAGATAGATAAAGATATGTGCACAATGAAGAATGTATCTATCCAGTAGAGTGTAGTGTGTGTCCATCTTCGTTTGCGTCGCCACTTTCCATCAGGTGGGTCTGCATTCAAGCACTAGCTTATGTTGAATTAGAAAAAAAACTATGTTATTTACCTAATCATGGGATACTCATCCCAACTTACCTGTCCGGTAGTTGTGGTATAGTATACGGGTATGCGACCCCGGCTTCCCTAGCTATTACTGTCCCATCCCTTGCCCTCCTGGGTGGTAATATCCTACTTTTCCTATTTCCTTTTTACACCACCTATCCTTTCCCTTGTTATTCGTGAGAACGCAATCGTTGGTCATAAATAATTTAACTAACTAAAATGGCGGCGATGTGGTTCGCCACCCATCACGTCTCGTTTCTCACGGCGGCGAAAAGCGGCCCATGGGCTCTGCCTACCCCTACGGGAAAAAGGCGTGACTATATGTATGTATTTACCTAAATACACAATCCACAAGCGGATGCTACCTTAAATGGCTACCCCTTTCACTTGCTCGGTGCGAACACCTTGGTTCTATTAATAAGCGCAGCGATTTTGATGTATTTGGTCTTTGGTATTTTTAGGACTTTAGCTGTAGTGTCATTTTTTATTTTCAGTAGGGCAAGTTCTGACGAAGTGTGAAGTAACATTAAGTCAAAAATGCAATAAATACTAAACTGGTGAACTCGAAGCAATTTTTAATACGTGTTAATGTTATAACGCAAATCTCAGACATTCAGATTTATCTATCTATACTTATGATAAAACGGTAACAGCTCCAATTCGATATAATATCAATATTTGGCAATCGATCAGGTTAAGCAACGTTAAGCAAGGTCATTACATAGATGACCGTTTAATGCAATTTGAGTTAAGGGTCTCCGTTCCGCTCCAAACTGTAGGCTATGCAGGTGACATAATCATACAAGTAAATAGCAAATTTCCTAAAGTGGTATCGGATTTGCTGCAGGGTGAAAGCACCCTAACCAAAGGGTTATGGTGGAAAGATGGTGTAAAAATAACAATCTTTCCCTATATCAAAGCAACGTGCCTTCAAAACAACGCCTACACTATGGATACTGGGATTAATCCCACTACACACTCATATACAATAATAGCCACCAACAATAGAATAGAATAGAAAGAGTCTCCGTGCTTTGGAGGGCAAGTAAATAGTGGGTCCAAGTTTTTAAACGACTTAAAAAAAAGGCGGTTATGTATTCAACGCAAATGTATGCTTAAAAATTTTGTTAACATAAAAAAAGCGTGCGCGGATCAGCTAGTTATTTAATACTAGCGGCCCACCCCGGCTTCGCACGGGTGGCAAAATGTTATGTTTAGATTATAATATGTTTAAAGAATAATACCTTACCTTACCTACAGTAGTTTTTCGTAGAATAAACTTTCCCCTAGCAATTTTGCCATAACTACAACATTTTTGGATTTCTTTTAACACCCTTATAAATTGAATTTTAATTAACGCGTTGTAAATAATTTGTTAAAGAGTATTAACCAAAAGTATTAGGTAAATTGGACAAATTGCAAACTTTTCTTCTCTATTTTGCCTCTTAGGAGAAACAATCCAAAAAAAATAATATACACACAAACTATCGACACGTATCTTATTATTTTTATTTAAGAGTCTAATTACAAAATGTGTAGCCAAAAGACAATGTTTTTACACCCATCCCATACAAACTTTCATCCTCTATTTTACAACCTTAACTAACGATCTTATTATTTTTGATAAAGAGTCTAAGTACAAAAATTCAAGTCAAAAGACATTGTTTTTACACCCATCCCATACAAACTCTCAACCCCTATTTCACACCCTTAGAGTTTGAATTTCCAAAAATCCTTTCTTATTGATTGGTAAATCCATAAAATGAACCTCCTGTCCAAATATTGTATGCCTGGCTTAGGCAGTTTCGTCTCTGCGGTGTTGAGTCACCCACGCGAACCAGGCCCACCTCTTTATAATATTAGTTTATTTACACCCGTAACTAACGAATTATGATAAATGCTGATACACGTGTTTTATTATTTTCGTTAAAGAGTCTAAGTGCAAAATTTGAAGTTAAATGACAATGTTTTTACACCCTTACCATACAAACTTTCAACCCCTATTTCACACCCTTAGAGTTCGAATTTCCAAAAATCCTTTCTTATTGATTGGTTAATCCATAAAATGAACATCCTGTCCAAATTTTGTAATCCTAGCTTTGGTAGTTTCGGCACTGCGGTGTTGAGTCAGTCACGCAAAAATGGCCTACCTCTTTATAATATAGTAAAGATTAGTTTATTTAGTATACTATTATTAATTTCCATAAATTAGGGCCGATGATATATTTTTTGATGTATGTACTTACATATCTATTCTGTTTGTTGATAACTCATGCATGTCTCACGAATGCACTCGCTGCAGGTATAACCTCTTCCCGCCCGCGTATTGGTTATACTGCCGAATTTAGACTCGGCAGGATAAATAAATAGAAATATAGTAAAAATTTACCTATATTAAAAAGACCATGGAGCCTTGGTCTCATGAGACGCACGGTTTGGTGAAAGAAATTTCATCCAAATTTATCGAAGTCTCAGGAGACCGTCGGGCTGGTAGCTTTTTTGCCAACGTACAACGTAACTAGCTTGGCCATACAAATAGGTAATGCCGCCAGTCTTTTATGTATAGGGAGGGAACTCCCAGTGCGGCGACAACCTTGCAGGAACTTGGAGGAAGTTTTTTACCTAGTTTAAGTATATTGTATATTGTAAAGGCAGTGGAAATTCCTTCTTTATGACGCTCACATAATGAGCGTAGAGTTACGAACAAATAGTTATCCGTCCTAGGACCTCGAATAGTTATCCCCGGTCGTGTCCGTCATCCATCCTATCTGATTGTGAAAATAAAGAGAGAGATAGTGCACTTGTGTCTACGGAAGTACTTGTACGTAGTACGATTATGTCTTCTGTGCACTTGTGCACTCTAATATTGTCCCACGTAAATCTTGTAAAAATTGTGCAACCGTAGTTGTACGGACAGGAGATTGTAATTTTGTGGATTATTATCATTATTTCTCTATCTAGACGATTTATGAGCATCACGAGCAGATGGTTTTTGTTTTTTTTTTTCAGCCAAGTAACGATTCCTATGCTCAGGGTTTGAGGGTTGCATCTTGGGTTATAGGAATACTCACTGGCACATACATTATAGTTTTGTTATTCGCCAATTTCTATCTATTTGTTTATTTACTTTCTTCGTGTAAAGTATTAAATGAAACAAATTTTACGGATTATATCGCGGTTTATTTATGATTTTAATTATCCGACGTTTCGAATACTTTACTGCATTCATGGTCATGGGCGGACTGAGGTGGTAGTTGTCCATACGTCATAGTTGTCTTCGGGTACCCTCAGGTCTTCTAATTATTATTGTTACTCCGATCTACGCAGAAAGAGCTTACAGTATATTGAGGTCTTGCAGTGGAATGCTTGTCTTTGGATTTGATTAAATATTTATGACGGGATCCCAAGCTGGTGGTAGCATCCAGCCATCTTCTCTATTGAAATTTGGATGTAAAATTAAAAAAAAATAGTTTGATATTGTAAAATTAGTTTCATTTCAATGTGTAGTATTCGCGTAAATTTCAGAAATCATTTCGTGTAAAGTACACAAAATATTTTGACGCAGTCTTTTAGATCCACCATCAAATAGAGTTTTTTTCCAGAAGATTTATGTTTTCATTTTTTTTTGTGAAAACTACGTTATAAAAAGACGGTATTACAGTAGATATATATGTTGTACATTATTATCACGTCATTTACTAAAAGACCTGAATGCAATTTTTCTTATACATCAGCGTAGCTTACTACAATATTACAAATATGTATTTATATTTAAACCTGCCTAAGTAAGTGTTTCATAAGTGCCTTGGTTTCAAAAAATCCAAATTATTCAGTAACCTATGAGTAGGTGGTATAATTGCAAAAATATTTTTCGTGTTCAATTCGGACGTAATAAGTCTGGGTCAAACAATTAGTACAGACGTCATTCCTGGCGATGCATTTTATTATGTGTTATTTATCGGCGGGTCGTCCGGGATGATCGTGCGACACGTTTGCGCGCAGTTTTATTTTCGTGCGCGGAGCAATAAAGGAGCAATTTTGGTTTGCTCACGGTATTTATGATTATCTCCAGGCGTCACAAAATTAATATTCAGAGATAAAGTAATTGGAAACTTCTAACGTGGAAAAAGTTTCAAATACATTTTTGTATGTATATAATAGGTACCTAATCATTTTATTGTCATTGTGAAATTTTATGACCACTATTTAACTTACCTTGATTGAATTCATTTTTAAAAACTGAACATAATATGTAATATATATTAACAAAAGATAGCCGGTAGAGATTGCAGTTTTTATGATGCATATGATACAATAATTACACATCCCTAACCTACTAATAAAAACGTGGTATTAAATCCTATTTACCTCATTATAGACGGTTTCGTCGCGCGCTGCAAACTACCAAAGTAAACTTATAAACAAATAAAATTACATCTAAAATACCCAAGGGCATAAGCCCTTGATGGTAAAAAAATCTACAATCATGTAAATTTTGTTAACACGTTCCCAGCGGCACAGATTGATCTGTACTTTCCATTACTGCGTTACGAGGCGTTCAAAACCTTGTCTTAAACCAGACATTGTGGCGGCACGAGGCTTATTAAACCCCACCGCCCTTAGGAGACCAAAATCCTTTTTTTGGTGCCAAATATGACAAATTTTACAGCTTTTATTAACCGACTTCAAAAAGGAGGAGGTTCTCAATTCGTCTGTATATATATTTTTTTTTTTTTCGCGATTATTATTAACAATGAGTTCATTAACCTATATCTGCCGCCGCCTATGGTTAGATTATTTAGTTTAGATTCTATAGGTAAAATAAAATGTGGGGTCTGATGTACCTCGTACCGCACTGAAAAATAGCAGATTTTCATATTATTTAGTGATGGGAAAATAAATATCGATTTTATTTAATTGTATTTATTTATCAAAGTTATGGTTGTTTTTCAGTTAACTTAAAAGCACCACTCCAACTATTCAGTACGTACTCACAGATCCGTTAAATACCGTAATCCTTTATGCTAGATCGCTACAGCAAACAAAATAAAAATGTAGTTAATTCATAATAGCTGTCTGTGGATATAAAAAATCATAAAACTCACTTAAACACTTAATCAGAGAGGTTGACTAGTAGAACTACTTATTCCCACTAGCAAATCTGACGTATTAAAAAAAAGTCCTCGGAGTTTTGTGACAATTACCTTAAAAGGATATCAATTACCTACGTTTCCTGTATCAATCCTCCTATATACCTACTGAACATTTTGAACAAGGACAGAAAGCGTGATTATAATATAATTTCTCACTATACAGATATACAGCTAGCCTATCGAGTCCCACTGCTGGGAGTCCCTCCCTATACATAGTATACAATATTATACACAATATTTTAAAATTAACGTACTTATTTAGCTGAAATTTATTTATTAAATACATAATTATTTCATCTATATTATTATTATTTATTCGGAGTAGGTATATTTATGTTTTTGAAATATCATCAGCGATTTTGACTCAGATTCACCACCCGGTTTTTCTTCATCATCCTCTTTATTTAACTTTCTTCGGCAACGTTTCGACATAATCGACAGCAGTTCTTCGTCGCGTGCGCAGCCTGGCATGCGTTGCACAACACTAACCGCGTGAAGCTAGCGTAGAGTGCGGTACGAGGTGCGCGGGGGTACGAGGTTTTCGGAACCTCTTACCGCACTGTGTTAGAATTTTATTTGTTCAGTGCGGCACGAGGTCTAAGAAACCCGGTATTAAAATAAGTATACCATAGAACTAGGAATCAATAGCACATCTCAGATATATAGTTATCTCTTTCCTATACTGAACCAGATGGAAGTTATGCCTCGCGCACGACAGAGAAGTTTAAGTTTTTCCTTACCGCTATAAAGACAAGACACGTACAGGGCGTTTCAAGCCCTGTTTCGCACTTAACGTGTTAAGAAGCAGTTGCTTGACATGATGCTTGAAATTCTTTAGAAGTTCTAAAGTTAGATATTTCAAAACTGTTATAAAACATAATGGAGGGTAGAATGTTAGAACGGCCCAACGCGTATAAAAGTGACTGCTCTGGCAGTGCAATAGATATTCATTTATTAGATCTCGTGCGGAACGGTTGTCCCAGTAGTTGTAAGATGTTGTATTGAACTGTCACTGTATGATTATCGCGCTAGATTTTTTGCAATGCCGTCTTGCTTTTGAATGCTATGTATTTCTTTTTGGTTATTTCTTGTAAGAGTTGGGATTGGTGTGTTTTTAGGGGCTGGCGGAGACCACTTGGAGGAGTCCCCATATTTTTACCTATCAATGGGTCACAGTAACTGTGTCAGTAACCTTTGTGTCGGAGAGTTTCGGTTTGTGAACATTGTTCTTCTTTTTTGTTTTAATTTCTACTTAGGGTTTCTAATAATATAATAACCTGGGACAATCCACATTTTTTTTTCATTAATAACACCTAGACAGAGACCTGATGGGCATCGAATTCATTGGGTGGCGGTCAGGGTGTCTAACCGCTACATCAACCACCCAAATAAATTCTTAATCTATGTATGGTGTAGAGGTCGAGACATTTGGGACTTTCTTGTCATAAACAATGCTCTGAACAAAATTTTGTCGCTACACAATTATTTTGTTTTGTTTTTACTCAGTATAAAAATATGAAGGGCCTCATGTATTGTGTAGATATTTTTGTTTAAATTCAATTCAAATTTCTTTATTTGCAAAAATTGTGTAGTAGTTTTTTCACATTGTTTCTTCCTTATTTACCTGATTGCCCCAAAAAAATTTCGAGTGTATTGTTGAAAAGGGGATACATCAAACTATGTATTTTATACACTGGTTGCTGTGAAAATTTTGTTTTCATGTATATACGTATGCGTATATATGTATGTCTATTACTTTACTCCGGCCTACATTCTAAACGGCTAAACGGATTTTGGCATATCGTATATCGTTAGATTCGTCTTAGTTGTGGAAGTGATATAGAGTATTTCTAATTGTATTTTGTATGGATATCAATTGAGAAAAGTCTTAATAAGACGAGTTTAATTAACATATAATATAATTAAAGACCATTTTGTTAAACTTTGTTTTAATCGGGAATTAACGCGATTTACCTTATATTTTGGCTTATATTTTTTTGCCCGATTAAAATAAAGTTTGATAATGGAACGCGAAAGTCTAAAAGTATACCATTTTGTTACTTCGCAATCGGGCTTCTTGTACTTTTTTTTATGTTTGTTTTCAATATTTTACTTACCTGTGACGTCGACTGTGGGTTTTTTATGAGTGAGCCTCGGCGGGCCGATGTCCGCCGATGCATAGACGGCGCGGTGATAGAGGCGCGTCGCGTGACGTCGCCCGCAACCATTTTTGCTCACTGACCCACACTTCTGCCCGCTGCATTCATAAAAAAAAAACTTTAAACCATTCATATATAAATTAATGTGTATAATTCCATGCGTTCGGCAGGTTTTAGAATGTTATCACGTGGTAGGTAATGAAAAATGATTCGTAGGTAAAAGTGCGTCAGCAAAGGTAAGCCAGCCCCCAGACTGGGCAGCCCGGGTGCGGTTTCGCAAATAGAAAGTGCAGCCGATGTAAATGTCGCAAATCTCTAACAAGTGCTAGCGACTAGGGCGGTCGACACGTGTTTATTTATAAACGGACGGTCGGTCACTGTGTGGCAACCTAAAACGTGCCCGTGCCAAATTTATATAAATTTTGATAGACGTCGCGTCCGCGCGTGACCGAATTTTGACTGTAATTCGAATGATTGTTACAGTTTGTTTACTGCGCCTATTCAGCTTATTTAAAAAAGGTTTCATTTCCAATTTATTTTGAATGAAGAAGCAACGTAAATAAAAGTTATTCTGGAATTTAATCGACACATTATGATCTAATGAAAAAACAAATACGTAGTAGCTACTAGAAATTTTATTTGTGCATTTTTTTGTAATGGTATTTTATACATTATAAATAATGAATACATTGAATAATGTTTATTTTTGTCGTGTTAGTGCTGAATTAATAGGTAGTTCGCTTTAGACCAATGTGACCACAATGCACCAATTTGTCTCTTCATTAGTTTTGATATGAAATGTAACAATAATATGGCACGACTTGACAGGTCTGAATGGTACACCATTGTTTAGAAAGGTCAATGATCTCCTTTACGGATGTATTTAATGTAAACTAGATTTTAGTTGGTAGGCTATCAAAAATAATTTCCAGAAGATTTATTATTTTTATCAAACACGATTATTGACTGGAAGTAAATATCGATAACGGATCCAAAATGTTGGCAAACGTCCAAATCGTAAATATTTGTTTTGAACGGGCATCAAATCGTGAACTATTTTAAGATGTTAAAAATATGTAAGTATAATAATAATAAACGTGAAGTCTACAAAAAAAATGCATGCAATATATTGTTTACAATGTAGTTACTACGTCAGCAGTATTACTTTACTCGGTTAGCCAGAATTTCAGTGGCTTCCAAATTTTCGTCACCAAATTCTTGAACAGCAAAAAGTTTCACTAAAAGACGTTTCTCTTGAACAGTAAAAAGTTTCACTGAAAGACGTTTCACAAAGGTTGGTAGGTATTTCATTCCAGTTGCCCAATGGTTTTTTGTCCTCGGTCCTTGAAAGGCTTTATGGCTACGCATTTTTCCTTTTCAAATTGTTCCTTTTGTGTTTTGAGTTCATGTTTTCTAAAGGTTATAAACAATTGTTACGCTTTTATAAATAGTATACGCAACTTATAAAATTTATTGCAATGACTAAAGAATTGTTTGTTTTTGAGAGTTGCGCTATGTAACAAATAATTATTTGCAAAGACGCAGCCACCTTGTACTCTTCCCTTTCTGGCGAAAACTTCAAGGAAGTTCTTTACTAAGTGTGAATATATCTGTTTGTAAATAAAAAACCAAAACAAAAAAAAACATAAAAAACCTTATGGAAAACTTTAGACATTTAAAAATAATATTTCGACTTTTACATACTATATAATAGTATTAATAGTAATATTTACAGTTTATTTACAAATAAACTTAACCTAAGTAAAAAACTTCCTCTAAGTTGTCACCACACTGGGAGGGAATGGTACCTAACAGGGGTAAATAAATTGTAAATATTTTAAATAAAGTGTGTTAGTTAAAATCCGTATAAGTAGTTTTGTTTCAATATAATTATTTTGATTTCTTTCCAGACCTATCTATTCACAAAAGGTGACACAACCGTTTGTTTTTATTGTTATGTGAATATTATACAGCACTGTTTTGATAGCAAATAATGTTATTTGCAAATGCACTTCCATGCATTGAGTAGATTTTTATGAATAAGATTATATGAATAACATGTACCACAAAATAGATAGAACGCCTAACAAAAAGCGAGTGTACGGCGGCACGATGCAAGCGCGCGTAGGGCGGATCGCGTACACGAGCTTCGGGCTTGTTCGGGGCGGGCGGCGTGTGACGGTTGCCGTCTCTCACTGGTCGGCGCGGGCGCCGGCCGAGGGCGCGCCGCCGCGTTCGCGCATGCGCCGAAATAAAACATGACCATTATTATTTATTACTAAACTAAATTTTCGCATAGACTGTAAAATCCGATGATGAGACCGACTCGGTGCTTCAGACGGGAATGTTTTTGAAACTAAGCATCGAACTGTAACTCAAAGAGTATTAAGTTGATATACAATTAAATTTAAAAAAAAAAGTAATTATATCCAGATTGTTAGTAAATATACTACTGTTTTCTTTTTTTCTACACATTGATATGAATGCGATTTTTCCATTGACTTTTACAGTCCTTCCTGTGACCATTTAAATTGTGGTGAAAGTTACGAATGATATTGATCTAGAAGAAGTTATGTGATTGAATAGGAACCTCAATGAAAGGAACCTCAAGGGAAAGGTAGTCTTTTAGGACGATAACCGCATGCACGAGTCGGCCCAAAATTCGTGCGGACGGGGTAAGCACACGTAACGTCAGCGTTGTTCAAACGATTTTAATTGAAAACTGGTACACCGTTCGTGTGCGCAATAGTACTCACTTAAATAACGTAAAGTCCATGAAAAATTAAGTTCTAAGCTCCAATCTAGTTAAATAAAGTACAGAGAATAATAAATGCCAATGCTCTTGATCAAAGTGGTGCAAAAATCCTTTTAGAATACTCTAGAAGGTCTTCAAGCGTACGTATTATATTAAATGCGAAACCTCTTGTGAGAGAACCTGTAGTTTATTCTTTGTTATACGATGACGTCCATATTATTATAATAACATGCAAATGCATCTTCGACGTACGAAATATTTCAGATAGTCAGATAGATTCGGGATTAGAGTGGATTTATATTTAAACTGTTAAAAGGGTTTTGCATATAATATGAAGTAGTACGTTAGAAGTATGCGATCCTAATGTACCTATACGCTAGCCAAACGCGCATGTTGTTATTCGAAACGTATGAACGGTATGTTTTTTTGGGAAAAATCGAACGGTTGCGGTAACAATTCATCTATATATATATATATATAAACTTACTTTTCCTGACTGACTGATTCATCAACGCACAGACCAAACCGCTGGACTTAGAAAGCTGAAATTTGGACAGTAGGTTCTTCTTATGACGTAAGCATCCACTAAGAAAGGGTTTTTGAAAATTCCACTCCTAAATGGGTTAAATGGGGTGGAAAAAATGCGGGCGTAGCCGCAGGGAATTGTTAGTTTTATATTCAAGTTCCCGAATACGGAAAACTAATTCGAAAAACGACCATGTGTAGCTAGCCTTACAAGTAAGTCTATCACAAGTATTTAGAAGTAGGTAATGTGTATTTGTTAAGCTTTAACAACTGATTTAAATTAGTTGTATGTAAATATATCAATTTATTTGTATGACTCTATCACCATCATCATCAAAATACGTAAACTGCTGAACAAAGGTCTCCCCTATGAAGGGTGGGGTCACTATAATCCCCACGCTTGGCAGTCGTCTTGGGCATCGCAGGATAGGTAATCCAATAAAAGGAAGCTGCTGCATGTCTTCTTGTTTTCCCTTAGTCGCCTCTTACAGACACCCATTGGGAAGAAATGCGAGGGTGCTATTCATACCCGGAAACCCCACAACTTGTACTTGTTCAGAGGATGGATTAATTTAAATTCACTAAATACATATAACACGTGTCCATCCAGTTAGGTCGGTCCGACTTCGACAAAGAGGTCACCCGAAGAATCCAACTCGGATGCGTGAAACTACGCGAAATCTTCTCGTCCGAAATACCGCAGTGCCTGAAGACGAAGGTTTTTAACCAGTGTGTATATTGCCAGTGATGACATATGGTACTGAGATGTGGTCCCTAACTGTTGGCTTTTTGGATAAGCTCAGAGTCACACAACGAGCTATGGAGAGAGCTATGCTCGGAGTTTCTTTGTGCGACAGAATCCGGAATGAGGAAATTCGCTGAAGAACCAAGGTCACCGACATAGCTCTTAAAATCTGCAAGTTGAAGTGGTAATGGGCAGGCCACATCGCTCAGAGAACCGATAACCGTTGGGGAAGAAAGGTTCTCGAGTGGCGACCACGAACCGGAAGACGCAGCGTAGGTAGGCCTCCCACTAGGTAGACAGACGACATTGTGCGGGTCGCAGGTAACCGGTGGATGCAAATAGCCAATTGTCGTTCATTGTGGCGTTCGAAAGGGAAGGCCTATGTTCAGCAGTGGACGTCTTCCGGCTGGTGATGATGATGATATGACACGCGTCAAAAGCATTGAATATACATTTAGAGAGAATAAGGAAATAAATCATTGATATGAATTTGCAATTCAAATAGTCTGTTATGCAGGAATAAGCTTGCGATTTCCGTACGGTCCACAGACGCCGAACTGACCTAAGGCCTACTTGTGAATACCGTCAGACGTGTTGAACTAACTTTATCACTAAACTCGCTAAGCGTCACCTCCTATAACTTTAAATAAACGTGCGTTTTGATTTTTTAAAGTAGTGTATTTTTATGAAATATCTCTGATGATATCAATAATTGCATCAAAATAGGACTGATGATGATATCAATAATTGCATCAAAATAGGACTGATGCGTTTTGAGTTTACTACTAAGTATCAGAAAATTCTGGATGCAATCCAATAAACTCTATCTTACAATGCAATGTATTCGCATTCCTCAATTAAACCAGTTATGTGCCAATATCAAATAGAAGTAACACAATTATATATTTGTGACGGACGAAAACCCACAACAAATTAACTAATTAAAAGCATACCTAATGTAATGTAATTAGTAGATAGCAATTTGTTTACTGCGTTCAACACTGACTAGTTAAGACCCTAAAATTGTATATACCAGTAAGTCACTTAGCTAGTTAGTTGTCGACTGGATCCTAACATACGTAACCTAGAACATAAGAATTTATATATACGAACTAATTATAAGGAAGAATTGAAGAAAGCGAAACACAGTCCATTGTTTTTTTACGTCGATTGAGGGATTTATTTACCGCCTCCGATAGGATCCCCAAAATATTATTTCTAAATTTGATAAGAATAAGCTGTTATTTTAATCAAATAATACAAGCACCGACTCGTCGTATTCGTGTTAAATCCGTAGCCATAGCAACACATTACCAGCGGAATTTCATCAACTGCCTGTTGCTATTGTGTCGCCGGAAGCGGAAGCTATTGTAGCACCATCTTACTCCACTTAGTAGCTTAACACACGAAACATACTTATTTATATTATTCATAGGCAGCTAATATGAAAGTTCTTAATTATTTCTGACCATGACCATGTAAATACCCAATAGTGTAGTATTCGAAACTTAGGAAAAGTATACCTTTGATAAAATCCGTAAAATTAGTTTTCATTTGAAATTAAATTCCTTTACACTTTATAAGTCGTTTAATATGTTAATTATATACGCAATGATTTATAAAATTCAAGCTGATTTCACTAGACACAAATTTAAAGATTTGAATTTTTGTTTATTTTATTTGCTTAATATATTTTTATGACCACTTTCAGAAAACTATTTTAAATATAAACATTGTTTATGTCCATGTATGTATATTACCATGATACGTACGGGCAGCTTGAAAACTCTACTACCAGATTGGCCAGTAATCATACGTGTTAAGAGCCAGCATGCCTCGTCAGCATATACCTAGACCGTGGGACATTTGCCGCGCAGCGGACACCGAGCTCATGACGTCACGGCTTGGTGGGAACGCTTTCCTTTCCTAACATTGGCGTTAACAGATGTTTAGCTTTTAAGATTACCTACCTAAATTATTACATATTAAAATTATATTTAAAATTAAGACATATACCTATTGCAGAAATTGATTATACCATTTAACTTCTTGAAAAGACTATTTTATTGAAGTTTCTGTGTTCGGCGCCACCAAACTCGTAATTTACGGCAAAACAAAAACGGTAACTACCACATTAGCAAAAGTACATGGAACAACAGCAATGCCAACAGAGCAGAGCACTTAAACACAACCGATATTAATACTCGTAAACATCTAGTAATCCAAGCTAACTAGTACGCTCTATTTCTGGCATCTAAACGGCACAATTAAAATTACATAAACAGTATAAAGAAAACGTTCCATGCTCATTTCGCAACCATACCAATATTATTTTGAGTAAGTATGTCGTCTATAGTGTGGCGGAGTTCGGATCGAACACGTAGGCGACACACCGCGATACTATATTCGAGTCCGTCCGATTGAAACCGTGCCAGGCGCCGAACCACCAAAATAATTTTCTTTACACACTCGTCAACGGGTTCCTACACAATATCAAGACAACATTTTTGACATTCGATGACAATTAAATAATTAAGTGTACATATGTCATCACTGTCAACACAGACTGGTTAAGGCACTTGTATTCAGGCACTGCGGAATTTTAGAGGAAAAGAGTCGTACATGTCGTTTCCCAAACGCAGCCCATCCAAATTGGGTTCTTAAAATGACATAATTGTCATCTCATCACTTAAATTAGCATACCTGCATAAAAAAACTTCCTCCAAGTACCTAAAAGACTGGCTGCATTACCTCTTTGTATGGCCAAGCTTATACGTTTGCAGAAAAAGCTACCAGCCCGACGCACAGTATGTTTTTTGCCCCGAAAATCGGACATCCTCTTTTTATTCGCTTATTGAATAGAACAGATAATTCTGAAGCTAAGAGTAAAACTCCCGTGTGCCAATTTTGTTCCAAACGGAAGATATAATTTTTTATTTATTTTTCCTATTTTTCCCAAAAAAACATGAAAATCGTTGAAACTTCAGTCATGTTCAGTTTTTGTTATATCACTCATTGCATTTGCTTAATACATTATACCACCTATATTATTATGAAAACACAGAAAGTTTATCATTAATCAGGAGTGAGTTATTGCGAATAATACATAATTTCGATTTTTATTTTTTGAGGGATCTATAGGTGGGTGTTTATCTATAGGTAGTGGGTGCCAATTTATAAATTAAAATATTGTTTAGGCATCAAGAAACACTTCCTAAAAAAATCATATCCAAAAATCTCATAGTATATGGAAGTTACAGGGATTCAAAGTTTTTGACAGTAGGGCTGACACCAAACAAAATTCTCATTTCGAAAATTTTATATAGATCAAATAATATTTAAATAGTTATTTTTTTAATATATTAGGTTTAATGTATTTTGTTTATGACGAGCATGTTTGATTTCATTTACTCTAAATTATATGTTCCATTTGGAACAAAATTGGCACACGGGAGTTTTACTATTAGCTTCAGAATTATCTGTTCTATCCAATAAGCAAATAAAAAGAGGATGTCCGATTTTCGGGGCAAAAAACATACTGTGCGACGGTCTCCTGAGACTTAGATACGATAAATTTGGATGAAATTTATTTCACCAAATCGTGCGTCTCATGAGACCAAGGCCCCATGGTTTGCACCGCAAAGGGCACAAATATAAAGCTGGAACGTTTGCTTTGCATCACTAGCGGTCGCTGCAGCCCCTCGAGCCGCCCTACAAGTTGCTGGGGTGTGGGACGCAGCAAGTATATCGACACATGTCGCATCCCACACCAACTGCTTTCTATGTTGCCATGGTATTAAAGTGATACCATCAGGCCTCTTGCCATCACCTCGTGTAATATCGACTGGTTCCAGTACGGCAGGAACACTGGCAGCTACAAGCCACCTGCGAATAATATAATTAAGGGTGGCATTGCGTGACATACGGCCAGCGCTACGAGAGCAATATACTGTTACGACTGCGACATAAAAGTGTTAATTACTCGGTTAATTATTACTTAATTGCAATAATCTCAAAACGCACTGTTAGTCTATAGGTCTACTATCGATTCGTACCGAAAAATCTGGAATTTTCAATAGAAAGTAGTTCCCTCAAATTCGGCAAGTTACTTATGTATGTACCTACCACTCGCTCGCTCTCGGTTCACTGACCCCGCCTATTGTTAGTTTATTCTAGAAGGCCGCGCCGCCGCTATTGTATCTCGCGAAAACGATAGAATAGGTAGGTACTTACGAGTACATTCGAGAGATTTCCACCCCTCTATTAATTCAGCTATATAAGCCGACGCATAGAGGCGTCTAGACAGTTTGTGTTTACAAGCGACAGCGGAAACATCTTAAGGAAGCGATCGAAGAGAATTGTACCAGCGACCCTTACGAAGACTTTGGACTACTGAGAAGTACTGTGCGACTCGGACTACTGTGCCTTGTGTGTTTACTGCGTGTATAGTGTATACAGTGTGAGTGTACGTGGAATAAAATCTTCTTTTACGTTAATCGGCATTTAACCCACCCGCACGTAACAATACTATAATATGTGTATATAATATAAATAAATATAATTCGTGTGAAATTGATATTTAAATATTGAATTTTATATAATATAATAAATAAGTATTAGTAACATAATATGTTCTTAATATAATATTTATTGTTTGTACACATTGTATTCTCATGTTTTATGACTGTGCACTACACTGCATATCTATTTTTGTATAGCTCCTCCTACAAAGAGATCGTTTTTGAGCGATAAGGCCGCCTTTGCTCACATTAATATGTTACTGTTTCATGTATAACTGTTCTATAAAATGTGTGCAATAAAGAATTTATCTATCTTAAATTAGACTTACTTAAACTTACTTAATATCCTACGTTTATCCACAAAAAAACGAATCCATGATATACATTATGCTAAAACCCATTAAACCCTTAAAGGCACATGCACAGATAATAACGAGCCAAAGACGTAGAAATACATCATTCCTCAAGTCCTTCATAAGTTTACTTATTTATGTTGAATTTATTAACTTTATTTGTACACCATAACAAAAATAAATATATTCAACGAATACACCAGTAAAAAAGCAGTCGGGTTAAAATAACCACCCACGTAATGTTGATAATGTTTTCCTTGGGCTACGTAGCCTTATGAAGGTTTTATTTAAAATATTCTCTCGTATCTTCGCGTAAATTAATTTATTATTCACTAGCTGACCCACGCAGCTCCGCCCGCGCTGTGTTAACTAAACTTTCAATAATATACATTCGCATAGAATACAAAACCTTCTTTTTTAAAGTCGGTTAAATACTTGGACCCACTTTGTAGTTGCCCTCCGAAGCACGAGACATTTAGTTCAAATGACATTAAACGGTAACCCATCTATTTAATGACCTTACCTAACGTTGCTTAACCTGATCGATTTCAAAATATTGTTAACGGTCTATGAGTGTTTTCTTACAAATCTATACTTATAATAAAACTGTAACAGGTCCAATTCTGTACATTGAAGATATTTTGAAAATTATTTTTGGAGGGCATTCTATAACCGATACTGAGGCCGAAAATGTAATTTTTTTAATTTTTGTCTGTCTGTCTGTCTGTCTGTCTGTCTGTCTGTCTGTCTGTATCACGGCTGAGCATCACGCCTAAACTACTGAATGGATTCAAATGAAACTTGGCATGATTTGAGATCTTACTACGAGGTAGGACATAGGATACTTTTTATCCCGTAATCTAGCACGGTTCTTTTGGGAGAGGGGATTAAAGTCAAAATGGGTACTTGGTTATACGCTTGGTCCGATTTTATAAATTTTTCTTTCTTTCAAATCATGCCAAGTTTAGTTTCAATCCATCCAGTAGTTTCGGCGTGATGCGCAGCCGAGATACAGACAGACAGACAAAAATAAAAAAAATACATTTTTGGCTTTAGTATCGCGTATAGAATGCCCTCCAAACATAATTTTCAAAATAAATCTTCAATGTACAGAATTGGACCTGTTACAGTTTTATTATAAGTACTAGCTGACCCACGCAGCTCCGCCTGCGCTATTTTTACGTTAACTAAACTTTGAATAACAGACATTCGCATCGAATACATAACCTCATTTTTTATAGTCGGTTAAAAACTGGGACCCACTTTTTACTTGCTCTCCGAAGCACGGACCCGTTTAGTTCAAATGGCGTTAAACGGTCACCCATCTATTTAATGACCTTACCTAACGTTGCTTAACCCGATCGATTACAAAACCTTGATATACACTCTCTATGAGTGTTCCCTTACTAATATTTATTATATTTTATAGAAAAAATGATAAAATCGGACCAAGCGTATAACCAAGTACCCGTTTTGACTTTAATCCCCTCTCCCAAAAGAATCGTGCTAGATTACGGGACAAAAAGTATCCTATGTCCTACCTCGTAGTAAGATCTCAAATCATGCCAAGTTTCATTTGAATCCATTCAGTAGTTTCGGCGTGATGCTCAGCCGTGATACAGACATACAGACAGACAGACAAAAATTAAAAAATTTACATTTTCGGCCTCAGTATCGGTTATAGATTGCCCTCCAAATATAATTTTCAAAATATCTTCAATGTACAGAATTGGACCTGTTACAGTTTTATTTTATGTATAGATATAGATAGATAGATTCATTTTCAGTTATTTTTCAATACCAATGATTAATCATCAGTACATCTGATATTATAGCTGCAAAACAACTTCTTTGCTATTAGAAATTCGGTAGAACAGAAACGTCTTGTATTTAACTGAGTTCTTTTTATGTATGAAGATTGAATTTAAACTCGAGCGTAGGGAACTTTTCTCTACTGGCTTGGTCCTAGCACGGACTGTAGACGGGAGTAGTTTCACCAATTGTATACGTATCTTACTTAGTTTTGAATTGGTTTAGAGATAAATATATTTGAATCGGTTTACGGGCTTAGCATAGTTTTTCATATAGAATGCAAAAAAATATTCATGCTTCATGGATGAAACTTTGCGAATAAATAGATGAAATCCACTATTTTGAGAATACATCCGTAAAATGCTCTTATTTTGGTCCAAAAAATATCTTTGAGCAGCAGTTAAGACTTGTTTCATGAACTGTACAAAAGATATCTATCTTTTTTTGTCATCGAGGAGAAACCTTTCAACCTTCGCTAAAATCTCTCCAGCGCCAGATGGTCGCTAGAGCACGCCCCGGGGGGGGGGGGGGGGGTGCAGAAACGCACGCTTCCCCCAGCACCTACGCGGTGCCTCGTGACGCAGGACCTACACCGCGGCGTTGCCCGCCTTGAGGTCGCATTTATTAGGGACGCACAGAGCCCCCACCCTATGCGTCTGCGACCCACGAGCAGGGGATACCTCGTCAAATTTCTATTAGGCCCCTGACGATGTCGCCACCGCCAAACGGGATCGGGCCTCTCCCAATCCCGCTCCCCCGCCTCCTTCTGGGACATAACGGTCTCGCAGAAGGAGGCTACGGCCCTTCACGCCAATTTCTCCGCCAGCATAACCAACACTACTGCTGGCAGAGAGAGGTCGTGACCGATCCGGTCGAACAGGATCCCTGGTTTTCGTTACAAGATCAAATATGAAATCAAAATTTCTAAATTTTACAATAAATGTATGAACGCAGGCGTGATGGCTGACCGGTGGCCAGCCAAAGACAGTTAGTAGACATAATGTTGTCTTTTATTTACGCGAATACTACACATTGAAATCCAACCACTTTTACGGATTTTAGTTTGATTACAGTTGATAGGGTCGCCCTATTTGGATGGCCACCGATCAACCATCACTCCTGCGTTCATACCTTTATTGTTCAATTTTTGATTTTATCAAGAAAAACAGGGGTATATGTACTAATACACTTACGAAGTCCTACCTATATGGAAATTAATCTAAACTCTCTAAAGTATATTTAATCTCGTAATTTGTAAGGTTTCCGCTAATATCGACGTAAACATCTCGCGCATGAAGTCGTACATCTACGGGCAATCTACGTAGGCGAAGTAAGAAGAATCTACAAGTTTAAATTATGATTTAAAAGTCATTTGATTCGACGAGTTTGTCAACTTTGTATTTGAATTCTCGTTTGTGTAGAGCTCGATCTCATCAACAGCTTTTCATTTATATAACATGTCGTGTAATTGAATTTTGCTACGGAATAATATGTTTATTACCTCGTGGGGTGTCTGGGTAAGAATAGCACCCACCCATCTCCTCCCGTTGGGTGTCCGTAAAAGGCGAAAACAAGAAGGCGGGCAGCAGCGTCTTCTTATTGGATTACCTACCACCCATACTGCGATCCCCAAGCCACCTGCCAAGCGTGGTGATTATGGCAACCTCTCCCTTCTAAGGGAGAGGCATTTATTCGGCAGTGGACGTTTCGGCTGCTGATGATGAATATGTTTGTTTAGTTCTATATGTAAGTAAAAACAAATAAAAATATGAATTCATTTTAAGTTAATCTATCTATACATTATTCTATTTAGATAACTAATGGACTTGCGAATAAATTCATCTACCACATACAAGCAAGAATGCATACACACCACACCATGAACACACCCTCACACACGCACACACCTTCAAACACACACACAAACACACATTCACCAGGAACATACCTTTCTACTTTGGTATTATAATAACATTTATTTTTTCAATAGAGTTATGTAGGCTGAGCGCCTAGATGTATTAGTAATAAGACCCTAATAGTAGTAATTAAGATAAGGTAGAATAAGGTTTCATGTATTAGAATTAAGATCATACTGTCAGTTCTGAATAAAGCGTCGAGCTGTAAAGTTGTTTTTTAAAAGCTTCTCCGCCTCGCCCCAACTTAAGTGGCGCAGTCGTGGCGGATAGTTAAGATCGGTTTCGCGTAGGCTATAGCGGTATATCGAATTCTGTATCGCGCCGATAGAATCCGCGGTTAACTGTTCGTAGAACCTACGAGGCGAGAACGCGAAGAAAACGACCACAGAACTCATCGGGCAGGTTATGGCGATATACCTGGGGTAAGATAAATCTCTTTTACTGTCCAGTATCCCTACCTATCCTGATTAATACCATCCTCAGACAATAACCATTGTGTATATTGTTTTGAATTGAATTTCGTGTATTCAGTGTGTGTGTTTTTCAGCCTAAAATTGGTAATGGAAGCATTGTACATTGCACTGTAATTATCTTAAAATTAGTAATTATAGAAATACACAACATCGTGCTTTCGCTTAGAATCAGTAAAAGCAACGATTAAAATAAATAATATCTGAAAATCGATATAGTATTGAATAAGTGTTAAAGAAAAAGAAAGAAAAATAAATAGATACTTAAATAAGAATTAAATAAATAGATAAATAAATAAATAATATCTGAAAATCGATATAGTATTGAATAAGTGTTAAAGAGAAAGAAAGAAAAATAAATAGATAAATAAATAAAGAATTAAATAAATATATTTAAAATAAATAAATAAATAACAACAATGGAACCTAAAGAGTCCAACCCTTTAGTGGAACTGGCAGCGGCAGCAGCACGCGTGTCACCAGTGGAAAATTACGACCTAATCGACAAGTTACTACCATATTATGATGGTAACTCAAAATCATTAAATTTCTATATTAGGAGTGTAGAGAGTGTGCTTCGTACCCATTGCATAGCGTCAAATCATTCAATAGTCATATGCTTGATTAGAAATAAATTAACAGGCATAAATTAAATTAACAGAGGCTGTTTCGCTGGAAGTAGATATAGATAACTGGCAATCAATAAAGTTAGCATTGTTAAATAGGTTCGGTGAACAACGGAACGAGGTACAGCTACTCCAGGAATTAATGCGATGTAGGAAACAAAAATTTGAGTCCTGCGAAGCATACGGACACAAAATTAGAGAGCTATTAGATGCATTATGCGGTGTAGGCTCAACAGCTAGTAAGGGTAATCGCTATTACCAAACAATCGCCATAGAAACATTCGTCGATAATTTGGAATATAACATAGGCCTTGGTGTTAGACTCAGCACACCCAAAACGCTAGAAATGGCTATATCCCTAGCGAGACAGGAAGAAGTTAGGCTCAAGAGACAAGAACTTAGGAACCAACCTTCTTTCAGTCCGGGGCAATTTAGACCGCGAATACCTATAAATAATCGCCCATTCTTTAATGCTCGAACACCAAATAATACAGCTGCATCTACTAGTTACAATATGCCTCGTGCGATTAAACATGAACCATCGCAACAGAAGTCGTTTAATCAAAATAGCAAGGTTCATATTTTAACGGAATCGGACGTAAATAATGATGACTACGACAGCTACGCCGTAGAGGACGTAGACGATCAAAATGCACAGGAAACATCGGATTTTCCAGAGGAAAACCTAGGCGAACCCGCTACGTAATGTTTCATTTACCTCAATACGAATATATAATTACCGTACATGCACATATCAGAGCTAGGTGGCAATTTTTTGATTGACACCGGAGCCACGCGATCGTTAGTTAGCTCGCTTATCGCAGCGGACGCGAGATTTATAAACAACATCTTAACGGAACCATTTAAGATAACAACAGCTCACGGTGTTTCTACACATAATCAAATGCTTCAGATCGCGTTACCATCCGTGTTTGGATCAAATAAACGACATAAGTTTTTAGTGTTTGATTTTGATAACAAATACAAAGGTCTGATAGGAAACGACATCTTGACTTCCTTAGGATGTCGTATTGATTACAAAACCAAACAACTGTACACGCAATCCACAACGATTCCGCTTCAATTTGATAATATTAAAATCAAGAGAAATTTTAAAGAGAATAGTAACTTATATAACTTATCAGCTTCAGAGATTGAGATAGAATTGAAGGAAAATGTAAATAGAATAAGAACGGCACATTTAAATGAAGAAGAAACACGGGAAATCAACAAGCTTTGCTTTCAGTATAGAGACATCTTTTATTCCGAAAAACTACCATTGAGTTTTACGCATTCAGTAAAACATTCTTTACGTTTAACCGATAACACTCCAATTTTTACGAAAAATTATAGGCGTCCTCCGTGCGAACACGAGGAAATAAAGAAACAAGTTGATAGCTTGTTTGAGAAAGGGGTTATTAGAGAGAGCATTTCTCCATGGTCCAGCCCAGTTCATTTGGTGCCTAAAAAACAGGACGCGTCGGGCAAAGTTAAGTGGAGGCTCGTCGTCGACTATAGGAAGCTGAATGACAGGACAATAGAGGACAAATACCCTATCCCGAATATCAATGACATCTTAGACAAGTTAGGACGTGCGCAATACTTCTCCACCATAGATCTAGCCTCAGGGTACCACCAGGTTGAAATGGACTCTGAGGATATCGAAAAAACCGCATTTACAACCGATCGGCATTACGAATTCCTTAGAATGCCCTTTGGTTTAAAAAACGCGCCTAGCATATTCCAACGGCTAATGAATAATATACTTAGAGATCTGTTACATGACACCTGTTTAGTCTATTTAGACGATATTTTAGTGTATTCCACATCACTGCAAGAACATATTTTAAAACTAAAACGTGTGTTTCAGCGCTTGAGGGAACATAACTTTAAAGTACAATTAGACAAATCAGAATTTTTACAGAAAGAAGTAGCATATCTTGGCCATACATTAACAGAAAACGGCATAAAACCCAATGAGGAAAAAATTAGTGCAGTTAGACAGTTTCCCATACCGACTAACCAGAAGGAAATTAAATCCTTCCTAGGCTTAGTAGGTTACTATCGCAAATTTATACCGGAATTCGCGAAACTCACTAAACCACTAACAAAATGCCTTAAGAAAAACGCTAAAGTTATACATACACCGGAATTTGTGAACGCATTCAACAAAGCTAGAGAAGTACTTTGCGACGCCCCTATTCTTCAATATCCCGATTTTGATAAACAGTTCATACTAACCACCGACGCATCGGACGTCGCGATAGGCGCTGTATTGTCACAAGGAACCGTAGGCTCCGACAAGCCCATCGCGTACGCCTCACGTACATTGTCAGACACAGAAAGTAAATACGCGACTATAGAAAAGGAGTTATTAGCTATAATTTGGGCTATTAAATATTTTAGACCTTACCTATATAGGTACCATAGGTAAGGTAGGTATAGGTCCATATGGACGCAAATTTATTATTTACACCGACCATCTTGGTTAATGTCGCTGAAAGACCCTAACTCAAAGCTCACACGCTGGCGCTTGAGATTAGAGGAATACGACTATAAGATAGTGTATAAAAAGGGAAAGTATAACACCAATGCAGATGCGCTGTCAAGAGTTAAGATAAACGTACTCGACACAAATCAACCTAGTACGAGTTGTCACACCGATCTGATTGACGAAATAGCGTCATCGGGAATCGAACCCGCACCAGCAGATACCTCACTAATACAGCTACGCGATTTGTTATCACCCAGCAGTAGTGACGCGGAACGGTTACGCGACATCGACGTAAGCGATATACTAGACATACCGGTGACGTCAGATAACGTAGGTCAGATCAGTGACTCTACCAGCGCTGTAACAACCGACATACCTACCTGTTCAGACGCTATAGATAAACAGTTGAAGCAATTTCATATTCGTAGCTCGCCCGGTACAGAATATAGAGTTGAGGATAAATCCAAGAAACATTTCATAATTAAACATGTCTTTATTCCAATTAATAATACAGAATCAGAAATAATTCGTTTTCTTAAAGAGATTGCTCTGAACAAAAGCGGTTAATACAAAAGTATCACGAAGGAAAAACTCTACATAGAGGTATACAAGAAACGTACAAACATCTTCGTAAAAATTATCACTGGACTAACATGCTCGCATCTATACAAAAATACATCAATGAATGCGAAACATGTATTAAGGCTAAATACGAGCGGAACCCTCTAAGGCCACCGCTAGTATTCACGGAAACCCCGGAAAAGCCCATGCAACACATGTTCATGGACTTATACAGCACTGATAGCGCAACGTTTCTCACTATCATTGATAACTTTACTAAATACGCCCAAGCGATTCAGTTGCAAGGAATCACAAGTATTCACGTAGCTGAGGCATTATTACAGTTATTTGCGATAATAGGTACACCGAATAAATTAACCACGGACTCGGACCATAAGTTCGATAATGAGGTAATTAAAGAGATATGTTCTCTACATAGGATAAATATTCATTTTACTACACCTTACAATCCAAACTCAAATTCACCGATAGAGAGGTTTCACTCTACCGTAGGCGAACTGATTAGGCTTCAGAAGTTAACAGATAAAAGTCATATCAGTATATTGATGCGTAACGCTATCATTGCTTACAATAATACAATCCATTCCGCAACGGGTTATACACCGTTTGAATTATTATACGGTCACACCAGCAGCCGAAACCCCTTAGAGTTATTTTATACTCAGGAGTACTATCAGGATTACGTAGCGAAACACAGAAGCCAAATGGAAAGCGCTCAGAAGCTTGTAGCCTTAAAACTATCAACTGATAAGGAACAAGTTATAACAAAAGCAAATAAAAACAGCGAAAGCGTATCATTCAAAGTAGGCGATAAAGTGTTTAAGCAGGTAGCGAAGTCGTCCCGTAGTAAAAAGACGGAACCACGCTACTTAGGACCATACACAATAGTTAGAATTCACCCCAATAATATATTAGAAATATTAGGGAAGCATGTAAATTCTAAATCAGATATCAGAGTGCACAGCCGACTCCTAAGACGACCATCTCAAATTACAGAGTCGTTATCATCTGGCTCGTCGCCGGAGGCTGCGGAGGTTGCAGAGCAGCTCCAGAACCAGTCGTGCGGCCAATAGATAGTGAAGATGGCCTATTAGTACTTAAGGAATCTAGGATAGTGCATAGGATAGATACATATAGCTTAATCTGTACATATAACACTACATACTTATATTTTATTTTTAAGGAATTTATTAGCATATATTCAAGTTTACTACTAATAGAAAATAGGCAACCGTCGTATGCGGATAGATATGTTCATAGGGAACAGATAAGTTATATTATAAATTTAATAGAGAGTAAGTTCTTTTATATTTTACCAAGAAGTTTAGTTAGGAATAAGCGGGGGTTGGAAAACGGCTTAGGAACTATTATTAAAGCCATAAGCGGAAACTTAGATGAAAATGATGCCCTTAAGTATGAAAGCGAGATAGACAAATTACGTAAGCAAACATACATCATATCAAATGAACAAAAAGTAAGCATAGGTCTCATGAGGCAGTATATAGAGCAGTATAATGAAAACTTAGGTAAAATGGAAAGAAATATGGATATGTTAGTAACAAATATAAATAACATTAGTAAAAATGTATCATCAATCACCTCGCAATTAAATATACTTCAATCCAGCATCCAGATACAAAATGGACTCCAGTTGCTATACGATAAGGTTAGCACACTTGAAACAGCAATAACTTTTGCATCAATGGGCACGTTGCATCCAAGCATAATAGAACCAATGTACTTATTATCAGAGTTAATCAAGATAGAGAGCACATACAAGCTTCCTTTACCAGCAAGGCGGGAAAACATGCATCTATTGGATAGCACTATTTCCGTCAAAGCATATAGTACCTTAAATTCACTTACCTTTGTCTTAGAAGTACCTATCGTAAGCCCTACCTCTTACGACCTTTTGCACCTGTATTCCATCCCTGATAACAAAAACCTAACTCGTATACCTAAATCACCTTACCTTATACTGGGTAGTGAAGAATTTACTTACCTCCACGAGCCATGCCGCCGCATCACGGACGACCTCAAGATCTGCGACCACCTGAAACTGGAAAACATTAAAGAAAAAGATGACTGCATCATCCAAATTATACATCACAAACCGCCGAGGAACTGCAAGTCAGCAGAAGTTCAACTGCCGCCTGTGAAGATCCAATAAGTTCACGGAAACGTGTGGCTTGTCATCACAAGAAATCAAGAAATCCTGAAAATCACGTGCGGGCGCGACGAAAGATTTCAACGCGTTCAAGGCACCTACATACTTAGTACCACGGAAGGCTGTACGTTTACTTTAAACGGACAAATTCTACAGACTCACCAGAATAGTATAACTATTCAAGAATCAATACCATTACCCCGAATCAGCATACCTCCGGTGAATATCACATACAAGAATATTCAACTGGAACACATGGATTTAGACAAGCTACATTCCCTGGCTGCCCAAATTCACACGCCTGAAGTAACGCCACTAGAGACAGACTTCACGATCACTACGATACCGAGTTGGCTGTCTTTGGCCGCCTTTATAATCGTAGCCGTAGCACTGGGCTACTACGCAGCCTGCAAATACATTGAGTGCAGGCGCACCAAACAACAGGAACCGAAGGTGGAGCAAGACATAGAGTTGGGGATCGTTTCGCGCGACCGGTCTACGTCGGTTGCGCCGCCTCTGCTGCAGCAACCATCCGCCGTGCATCAAAGACTTGGCGCATCAACTCCAACCGTACGCAGCTCTCTGGGAGGGGAGGAGTTATGTAGGCTGAGCGCCTAGATGTATTAGTAATAAGACCCTAATAGTAGTAATTAAGATAAGGTAGAATAAGGTTTCATGTATTAGAATTAAGATCATACTGTCAGTTCTGAATAAAGCGTCGAGCTGTAAAGTTGTTTTTTAAAAGCTTCTCCGCCTCGCCCCCAACTTAAGTATAGTTAAAAAAAAAAATTGTATTTTTTGTTTAATTAGAGATGAAAACAACATTCTGTTTCAGTATAATTTATTGTTACTAAATGAAAATATTGCTACTATTCATTTGATGTTAGCTTCTACGACACAGTGTATACTAATGTAGACGTTATCGAGCATGCTGTTCAATGTACAATTTTTCTTTTTCAATAAATAAACATTTTATTATTATTATTTTTTTTTATTTACTCACGGGCTTAGCCCGGTCTTTTAGAGGCTTGCGTGGGGACGGATCCAACACGTAGAGGCCCGTTTTAGAAGAAGTAAATGGTGTGTAAAACACCTCCCGGGGTCAACTGCCACAATGATGACCTTACAGTAGTTGACCTCGGTAGGTGGTAGGGACTATTGCAAGCATGTGAAAAGAAGTCTAGGTTTATGGGGTTGAGCGTTTGGTGGACTGGCGATTGGGCTATTGCAAAGGCCGGGGTCACTTGCCATAATTACATTCATAACTATTTTGTGGCAAGTGGTGGCTTGCCACCCACTAGATGGGCTCCCCAAATGATCGTCCGATGACGACAGAGAGCAACACCGGTGTGAGTGACTCAGGGGTGTCGAGAGGTGTGCTGCGCTTTCTCCGTAGTTACTCGCGGCGTTATGCCCTTTAACACTTCCACCCCTGGAGCATATAGCTCTAACAGCTCCTCTCTGGACGGCCAATTAAGGCAAGCCAGAGCTGAGAGTCCTTCGGGCCCCCTTCGGTTTCCACTCGACCGACGAAGACACGCCGAGGTGGGGGCCCTGATCGACTCTCTGGAGCACTCGGGTCCGTGGTGTCGTTACGCACCAACAGCTCGCCACAAGCTGCCCTGCGGGCTTATTATTATTATTATTATTTATTATTATTATTATACTTATAATAAAACTGTAACAGGTCCAATTCTGTACATTGAAGATATTTTGAAAATTATATTTGGAGGGCATTCTATAACCGATACTGAGGCCGAAAATGTATTTTTTTTAATTTTTGTATGTCTGTCTGTCTGTCTGTCTGTATCACGGCTGAGCATCACGCCGAAACTACTGAATGGATTAAAATGAAACTTGGCATGATTTGAGATCTTACTACGAGGTAGGACATAGGATACTTTTTATCCCGTAATCTAGCACGGTTCTTTTGGGAGAGGGTATTAAAGTCAAAATGGGTAGTTGGTTATAGGCTTGGTCCGATTTTATAAATTTTTCTTTATATTAAAATAAATATCAGTAAGGTAACACTCATAGAGAGTTGTTATCAAGGTTTTGTAATCGATCGGGTTAAGCAACGTTAGGTAAGGTCATTAAATAGATGGGTGACCGTTTAACGCCATTTGAACTAAACGGGTCCGTGCTTCGGAGAGCAAGTAAAAAGTGAGTCCCAGTTTTTAACCGACTATAAAAAAGGAGGTTATGTATTCGATGCGAATGTCTGTTACTAAAAGTTTAGTTAACGTAAAAATAGCGCAGGTGGAGCTTCGTGGGTCAGCTAGTACTTATAATAAAACTGTAACAAGTCCAATTCTGTACATTGAAGATATTTTGAAAATTATGTTTGGAGGGCATTCTATAACCGATACTAAAGCCAAAAATGTATTTTTTTTTATTTTTGTCTGTCTGTCTGTCTGTATCTCGGCTGAGCATCACGCCGAAACTACTGGATGGATTGAAAAGAAACTTGGCATGATTTGAGTTAATACTCCGAGGTAGGACATAGGATACTTTTTATCCCGACATTCGGCACAGTTCCCTTGGGAGAGGGGACTAAAGTCAAAATGTGTACTTGGTTATACGCTTGCTCCGATTTTAACAATTTTTCATTATAATTATAATAAATATTTCTAAGGGAACACTCATAGACAGTTGTTAACAATGTTTGGAAATCGATCAGGTTAAGCAACGTTAGGTAAGGTCATTAAATATCTTCGGAGTCGCTGGACGCTCGGGGTGTGGGCCCCTTGAGCGTCCATTGAGTACGGCGGCGACTCTGAGGAGGACGGCGGCGGGGATGCGACCCCCATCCCCGTGAGCACCGTGACAGGTTTCCGGGGGCTACAATGCGCCCCCCGGTGGCGGGCTCAAAGGCAAGGCACTGAGGGGCCCCTGGTGCAGATCCCACCGGAGAGCCCTGGGGTTCCCCCTCTCATGTGCCGATGCGACAGCCGCGGGGGTTTTAGTGGGTAAGAATCCCACATACCCCAGTCGAGCCCCACAGCTCCCGGGGATCTTTCGAAGATTTCCCCCGCGTCAAAAGAAAAAAAAAAAAAGGTCATTAAATATATGGGTGACCGTTTAACGCCATTTGAACTAAACGTCTTCGTGCTTTGGAGGGCAAGTACAAAGTGGGTCCAAGTTTTTAACCGACTTTAAAAAAGAGGTTTTGTTTTCTATGCGAATGTATATTATTGAAAGTTTAGTTTACGTAAACACAGAGCGGGCGGAGCTGCGTGGGTCAACTAGTACTTATATATAATCGTACATTGTAAAAAAAATATTCCCATCAAGTGTCTGGACGATATCTATTTAAGAAAGTATTTACAAAGAGAAAGTAAATAACTATTAGTATCAGTTAACGTAAACACAGCGCGGGCGGAGCTGCGTGGGTCAGCTAGTAAAGATATAAAATCTTTAAAAAAAAAATTAACCGACTTCAATATCACTGAAATTGTATAAAATAATTTAAATATTATTGAAGTTGGTGTTAGCGTACCTGCTGTGTATATTTGGCAGTCTCTCGAAAGATAAATAAAATAACATGTGATCATCCGCCAAACTAGAGAAATTACAATCGAGGCAACTATACCCCTAGGGCAACTATCCCACATTTACCCTATACGTTGGCAGAAAAAACTACCAGCCCGACGGTCTCCTGAGACTTCGATAAGTTTGGATGAAATTTCTTTCACCAAACCGTGCGTCTCCGTCTCCGTCTCCACTGCAAAGGGCGCAAATATATAGCTCGAACCTAGAGCTGCATACTTGCGTCGCTTTGCAATACTAGCGGTCGCCGCAGCCCCTTCAGCCGCCCTGCAAGTTGCCGGGGTGTGGGACGCGGCAAGTGTGTCGATAAATCATACTCAATTCATTTATTAGCACTAATCAGCAGACTCATATTTGGTGTTTATGCTGCCATACGAAAACAAATTAAACCGTACTTACTCATATTATGATTCACCGAAAGTGGCCTTATAAGATCCGCTGTAAGACCCGCTGATTTCTTTAGTTAATCATGTGTGAATCGACTCGGGGACATTTTGCAAAAGGGACAATAGGCGAAAGGGACATTATGCGAAAGGGACAATTTGCAAAAGGGACAATAGGCAAAGGGGACATTTGCGAAAGGGGCATTATGTGAAGGGGGCATTTTGCGAAAGGGACATTATGCGACGAAGCCCTTTAAAATCCTTTTGGGAGGGAAGCACCTCATTTAAGCACCGCAAGGTGTTGGTACGCAGAATTTGATCGTGGCCGTGTTTCTCTCTATGATGAAATTCGTGAAGGTCGGCCCTCAACTGCGTTCACTGAGGAAAATGTGGCGTCAGGCAACTAATTTAAAAAAACCGGCGTATCACCTACGAAGAGATTCGAGGACATTTGGGGATTGGTATGAGCCAAATTCAAAAAATCTTACATCAACAATTAAAAGTTTGAAAACTTTGTTGCCGCTGGATTCCTCATGAACTCATCCCAGAACAAAAATGGACTCGTGTTGATTGTAAAAAAATGTTGTTAAAGTACGATCACAGACGTTCAAATGCTGTATGACATTGTGACAGGAGATGAACATTGAAAGAAACCAACAGTTTTCTGTATGGGTGTTCGAAGGTGATAGCAAACCAACAAAATTGAGCTAGGCGAAAAAAGTATGCAAAAAAATTATGATGTGTTTTTTTTTCTCCCGGACGGGTCCTGACTGCACGATTCCGCTTGAAGAATAAAAAACAGTTAATGCTGAGTGGTACACCACTATTTGTTTGCCCAGTGTATCTGAGCTACAATAAGTAAAGGAAAAATGACCAACAAGTCGTATCCTATTGCACCATGACAATACGATCGTCTTGCGGCCGTGCGAATAACAATCTATCTATACTTATAATAAAACTGTAACAGGTCGGATTCTGTACATTGAAGATATTTTGAAAATTATGTTTGGAGGGCATTCTATAACCGATACTAAAGCCAAAAATGTATTTTTTTTTATTTTTGTCTGTCTGTCTGTCTGTCTGTCTGTCTGTATCTCGGCTGAGCATCACGTCGAAACTACTGGATGGATTGAAACGAAACTTGGCATGATTTGAGTTAATACTCCGAGGTAGGACATAGGATACTTTTTATCCCGACATTCGGCACGGTTCCCTTGGGAGAGGGGACTAAAGTCAAAATGTGTACTTGGTTATACGTTTGCTCCGATTTAACAATTTTTCAATATAATTATAATAAATATTTGTAAGGGAACACTCATATCATCAGGTTAAGCAACGTTAGGTAAGGTCATTAAATAGATGGGTGACCGTTTAACGCCATTTGAACTAAACGTCTCCGTGCTTCGGAGGGCAAGTACAAAGTGGTTCAAAGTTTTTAACCGACTTTAAAAAAGGAGCTTTTGTATTCTATGCGAATGTATATTATTGAAAGTTTAGTTAACGTAAACACAGCGCGGGCGGAGCTGCGTGGGTCAGCTAGTTAGTACTAAAGTTATTCTAATAATAAATGTATATATGCCGGTTGATAATAACGATAATATGACTGAGTTTGTAGACTGTTTGGCGGAAATAAGTGCTATTATTGATGAGGCTGATGTGCAATGCGTCTACGTCATAGGCAACTATAACGCACACCCATCAGCTGATTTTGGGAAAGAGATGCAAAAATTTTATAATGACATGGAATGGGAGTGTCCTGATATAAACGTGCTAGGCCGAGAATCGAATAGTTTTACCTTCGTAAGTGACGCTCATGGTTGTCAGAGATGGCTCAACCACTGCATAACGACGAAAGCAGCGTGGCTGACTGTGGTGGACGTTAGTATTGTTTATGACGTTGCCTGCTCCGACCACTATCCACTCCAAATAAAATGTGACATTTCCATTTCAGACAATGTGGTACCGGTAGTTATTTCTGACAGCCATGATAACTTAAGTAAGATTAGATGGGGTGTGCGTTCTGAAGATCAGATACGTGAGTATACCAAATATTGTCATAAATATTTAGATGACATTGATATATACACATGTGACTTTACCAATAACCAAAATTGTGTACATTATAATGATTATTGCCTATATATTAATAGGTATTATGACCACGTTGTTAGTGTCTTGCAGAAGGCAGCTTGTTATACATCACAAACCAGGTATAGTAAAAATAAGAATAAACAAGTAGTCGGGTGGAACTACCATGTCAGAGACAGTCACCAGATGGCCAGACTACAGTTTCATTGTTGGGTGATGGCTGGTAGGCCTAGGAGTGGAACTTATTATGATAACATGCAAACTAGTCGTCGTGTATTTAAAAGCAAACTTAAATGGTGCCAAAGTAACGAGGAATCAATTAAAATGAACATTTTAGCTATGCACACACGTAACAAAAAATTCATAAAATTTTGGAACTCAACTAAAAGACTACAAGGTAAATCGAATCTACCAGTTGTGGTTGATAGTGTTCAGGAACCAGGCCGAATTGCAGATGTGTTTGCAAATAAATTTAAAGTTAAAACTTTACCTGTAGAGCATGTGCCTGACCAAGGGTATTGTGACAAAGACGCATCCTCATTATTGAATTACAATAAAGATGCGATAAGAACCGCAATAAAATGTATAAAGCGCGGCAAGTCGCCGGGTCATGATGGTCTTAGTGTCGAGCACATGCTCTGGGGTAGTGACAAATTAATCGAACATTTGTGTACATTTTTTAATCTTTGTATAAAATATAGCTATCTGCCAAACCCTTTAATGAAAACTATAGTGGTACCGGTAATTAAAAACAAAACATATCATTAGGCACTATAATAGGTAAAATACTGGAGCGTCTCATTTATCCCGAGCTCAGAAAAAGTATAAGCATAGATGACGCGCAGTTCGGTTTCCGTCCCGGTCTCTCAACGGACTCGGCGATAGTGGCATTAAAAAGTTGCATAAATTATTATACAACTCGTAATACCTCAGTATATGCCTGTTTCTTAGATCTTAGCAAGGCCTTTGACCTCGTTAATTACGATATCCTCTGGAATAAACTCAAAGCATCACAAACATCAGCCGAGGTTTTGCGTCTCTTGAGATACTGGTACGGAAACCAAACTAACAATGGTAAATGGGGCGCCAGGGAGGGCTCACCTCTCCGGATCTGTTCAATCTCTATATCGATGACTTGGTTGTGGAGCTCAGAAGGACAGGTATCGGTTGCCATTTAGGTAATACATGTATGTATGAATAATTTAAGTTACGCTGACGATATGGTGCTTCTGAGTCCCTCAATCAAAAGTTTGCGCAGACTGGTTTCAGTCTGTGAGAATTATGCCAATTCGCATGGCCTGAAATATAATGTCGCCCGCTGAGTTTCTTGCCGGATCTTCTCAGTTGAGGCCGCGTTGTGATCCGGTGGTAGCTTTTAAAAAATGACGATTCAAAAGTGCTAGCGTTAAGCCTATTTGGATTTTTGAGTTTGAGTTTAAAATTATGGGTGTCATTTCCTGAAATAAAGATATATTATTATTATTATTATTTTTCATTTGTTTTTTTTTCTCCCAAAAGGATTGGGGTAGAGCCATATCTGCGGGCTTTTGGCCAAGCAAGAAATGGTGGGAAGGGTTTCATGTTTGGTCAAGAGATAAAAACTTTCTAACTATTCTACAAGTATTTATTATTGTTGCTTTTTGTAGAAGAGTATATGTGAGCTGGTGTATGTCTAGAGATGCGAGACTAGTGTGTAACGTGACAGGTATAACTCCTGTGGATGATAGAACTATAGGTATCGTTTTAACTGTCTGCACTCTCCATTGATTTTTGAGCTCTATAGATAAATCAGTGTATTTGGCAATTTTTTCTGTATGAGTTATTGTGAGGTTGTGCGTATTAGGTATTGCTATGTCTATTAAATATATAATCCTTTTTTCTTTATCATGAAATAAAATATCTGGCCTATTGTAATGTACTGTTTTATCAGTAATTATTGTACGGTCCCAATATAATTTATACCTAGTAGATTCTAATATGGTTTGCGGAATATATTTATAGTATGGTATTTTATGTGTGATGAGTGAATGTTTGTATGCGACATACTGATGAATGATAGCGGCCACTTGATCATGCCGATGTTTGTAATCTGTTTGCACTATTGCTTTGCAAGCACCGGTTATATGTTGAACTGTCTCCGGGCTACTTTGACATCTTCGGCATGCGTCTGTTAATAGTGTTCTGTCTTTTATAATGTATTTCCTATAATTACGGGTATCTATCGTTTGATCTTGAATAGCGATTATAAATCCCTCTGTTTCCGAGAATATCTCACCGCGCTCAAGCCATGCGTTCGATGCATTCTTATCGACGGTTGGCTTGAGTAAGTCTTGGCGGTGCCTGCCATGGAGAGATTTTTGTGCCCAAGCATCAAATTTCTGTGCAGTGGTTGTGATGGTCTCATTTTTTTGTGCTGTGTAGTCAGAAAGAATGAGCGGGGTTAATTTCTTGTCTGTATGTACTATGGCTTTGTGTAAAGAAGACCTTTCTAGTTGATTATGAAAGAATGTGCGCAGTGAATTAATTTGTTTGTTATGTAGATTTTGAATGTCTATTAAGCCTCGCCCACCTTCGGATCTGGGGATTGTAAGCCTTTGTGAACAAGATCGATGATTCCTGTATTTTGTCATAGTGGTGTTTATTATGCGTTGAACTCTTTTTAAATCTGTCTGTGACCAATTGATAATACCAAAGGAATAGGTGAGTATAGGGATAGCAAACGTGTTTATAGATTTGACAGTGTTTTTAGAATTTAGTTGCGTGTTTAAAAGTTTGTGTAGTCTAGCTTTAAATGCTTTCTCTAACGTTTCTTTAGTATTTTTTTCATGTATGTATTGTGATTGTTGAAAACCTAGGTATTTATAGCCAGTATTAATATCTACAGGATCTATCGTTTGGCCATTTTGAAGTTCATAGTTATTTATTTCTATCTTTCCCTTATGAACGGATTGTATCTTACATTTATCAATACCAAATTGCATGTGAATGTCTTCTGAAAAATAGTGTGCAATATCTGCTAATTTTGTCAATTTATCTAAGGTGCTAGCATACAGTTTGATATCGTCCATGTACATTAGATGGGAAAGAGTATGATTATTGCTATCATTTACAATTTCAAAGCCACTACTGGATGAGTTAAGAAGTTGAGAGAGCGGATTGAGTGCCAGACAGAACCAGAGAGGGCTTAAGGCTCTCCCTGGAATATTCCCCTGCGAATCCTTATCGGTTCGGTCTCTAAAGTTGTTCCATCACTATCTATCTTTAATACAGTTAACCAAATTTTCATAACATGCTTTAAACATTCTATTAATGTGGGGTGTATACGATATAGGTCAAGTGCATACATATGCACTTGACCTATATCGTATACACTCATGGCTTAAATAAGCCATGAGTGTGAAACTGAGTCAAACGCCTTTTTATAATCTATATACATAGTGAATATATCTGTTTTCTTAGTAAAAGCTTCTTTTGAAACGACTGCATCTATAGTTAATTGTTCCTTGCAACCCTGACTTTGCTTTCTACATCCTTTTTGTTCTTCTAACAATATATTATTCGTGTTAATGTGAGTGCAAATAGTTTCAGCAAGACAGGATGTCATAATTTTGTAGATAGTTTGAAGGCATGTGATTGGCCTATATTTTGCTGGATTAGCAGTATCTTTAACATCTTTAGGTAGCATGTATGTAGTCCCTTCTGTAATATAACATGGTATTGTATTTGGGTTAGCAATGAAACTATTTATATAATTGAATAAGTGTGGATGAATGTGTGTGAATTTTTTGTACCAGTAGTTATGAATGTGATCTGACCCCGGAGCTTTCCAGTTATGCAATCTCTTAACGACCTTACGGAAAACTTCGTCGGAAATATTTATAAAATCCATTTGTTGTAGGTCTGCAGTAGTTGTTTGTAAGGTTTCTAACCATGTTGCCTGACTATTATGTTCCACTGGTACATCCCATATATTAGACCAGAATTCCTGGAAATCTTTAGGTGACGGTGTGGTATTATGTAATGAGTTACTCTGACTGTCGTGGTTTTGTGAGTTTGTGATTGAGCGATAGAATTGTTTTTCGTTAGTTTTAAACTGAGCATTTTGTATTTTACGTTGGGTACATTTTTTATATCGTCTTAGTCGATTCGTTGTAGCACTAAGTTTTTGTTTTAGCGTATCCAGAAACTGTGTTAGTTCTGTATTCGGTTCTTCATGCATAGAGTGCACTTTATTTTGATCACAAATTAAACCTACATAATTATAAATTTTTCTACTTCTGTTCCCATTAATATATTGTGTTAATTTACCTATTTTTACCCTTAAATCATCTATTTTCCTTTCTAGTCTTATTTGCCACTTTGGTTTTGTTCTGAATCGTCTATTTGTTGCACATAGCGATAATGTAATGTTTGTTCCATTAGATTTAGCGGCGGTCCACGCTGCACTATATAAGATAGTTTGGAAAGTGATGAAATCCGTACTTGCATCTATATATTCTGGTAGTAATACATTGTTTATGCACTGTACTGATATCGCTAGATTTCTAGTCGTTCTTTGCCTAGGAATGTAAGCCCTTTTACAAGGATGTATAGTCATAAAATGATGTAACGCCTCTTTAAATGTTTGATCAATCAACTCATTTCTTCCACCACCTACCTGACACTTCTGTCTGAGTGTCTGAGGTTGGATATATATCATATGTTTGTGCAATGATAGTGTTCTGAGAGTTTGTTGGCAAAGTTATGTTGTTTCCTACATCCGTACTGACTGTTGATGAGTTCATTATTGGGGTATGTGAGTCTGGTGTGTGTATTAATGGAGGATATATATCGTGTGTTAGTTCATAGACATTATTTAGTGTTGGTGTATTACCTAAATTAAGTTCTGGAGATGTTTCATTTCCAGAGAACCCTAATCTTATTTGTCTCACATCTGTGTTACTATTTGTCAAACTTTCTGTAAGCTCAAGTTGTAGTTCTCTAGAGACTTCTTCTTTAATTTGTTTTATTCTACCCTCTGTAATAAATTTATTATTTATAATTGTTCGTCTTTGCTAGTCTTTGTTCAGATACGTGTGCCAAATGAGGAAATAAATTGATGAATCTTGGTGTAAATATTTCCTATATGTAGTTTTATTTCTTTCTAGTTGAGTAATTTTAAAATATATTCTTATAATAGCTTCGTTATATTCATTTGTCCACTTCATTCGTTGACCTGCTTGTGTATTTAATGATTGGGAGTAGTTTATAACTTGAGTGTGGGTGGATTCAAGCTCAGTTTTAACATCGCTGTATATTTTATCTATATGTTCTTGAGATAGTAATTTCTTGTGCAATATAGCCCTACGTTGGTCTCCTACTCTTTGACGACTTACTTCCATGTGTGGGAATTTCTCAATGAATTTCGTATGAAGAGGTAATAGATACGATTTAGTGTCAGTTTCCATGTTAGTGAGGTGAAGGTAAGTACGTAGGATGAATTCATTCATTTCTGTGCTCCATTTTCTACGTGTTTTTATACCGCTAGTGGTGGGCCCAGGCTCGTTGACAGAGTTTGCCTCCTGCGCAACATCCACTAGTCCTATACTGGTGGTCAATGATAGTGTCGGCGACACACAGTATGATGGTGTTGATGATGAAATAGATGAAAATAGTGACGGGGGTGAAGTAGAACCCGTCACCGAAATGTGGTCGGCTGTAGCCAATTTCTCTGTAGCTGTTCAGCCCCTCGTCGCCAATGGTTCGCATGCTGTGACATCCAGCATTGAATCCAGATGTGCCTCGGCGACCCCCGGGAAGCGGCCGCAAATTATATTTACCATTTCTTACTTTCTCCATATTCTCTTCATTGGTTTGGGACCGTTAGTTCGGAAAGGGTGTGGGAGTTTTGATATCATAAACCCTCGTTTTAGTACCTCCTTTACAGGGTTAGTCTGATGGTCGGACCTAAATAGAGCCAGCTTTCCTTAAGCCCCCCCACCACGTCATTGTGGTCCCCAGGGGGGTTATTATTATTATTATTAATACTTCGGCCGCGGCCACTACTGACCGCGAACAATACAATGTCATTTGTGGCTTTTAAAAAAGTAGAGCTAGGGACCCATCCCACTCATAGTCCCGACCTGGCGCCATGCGATTTCTTTATTTTTCCAAAAATTCAAGATTCAGAGAGCATACCTCTCATTTACGGGGCTGGAAGAGGCCGTGATAGCCTTCAACCAGCACGTGAAAAACATGCCCTTGGTCTAAGACCATTGGGTGCTCATGTTTTCAAGAATGGTTTGACCGAATGAAAAAGTGTTAAAATGCAAGGTAGAATCCTTCGAAAAGCAGTAATACATTTCTTTACCTGTAAATTGTTTAATTCACGTAAACGTAAAACGTTCAGTGTACCCCACGTAAGTGTGCCCTAGACCAGAGCCCAGTGCTGTGAAAGCCACTAGACAACCGTTATTTGGGAAATCAAGGATTACCCACCTGCTTATTAACTAATTGGATTCATAACAATTTTGACGAAAGTTAAATGTTTTTAAATGCGCCTGTTGTCTTCTTCAAAGCATAAATGTGCGACTACGAATATTCACGTCACGTTAGGCAAAGCTCATGTAGGCGTTAATAACTAACGTTATCACACCACGTGGATGTACATATATGCACATTTATATGTGAACACATATAATATAATTACGAACGGTAGAGCTATGAGGCGGATGTTTAAATGTCAGGCTCGTTAGGAAAGGTCCCAGTGTGAAACAACTGAAAGTAACTTTAGTTGGGTATGCATCTACATATGTTATAACGACAATTATTGAGAATAAGTGTGACGCATCAATTAGTTTGTAGTTACAATTTCTTTACTAATTAGTTAATATATTGTATCTGTCTTTGGAATAGGCATTTACGATAAACATAATATAGATATGTTAATAAACATAATGTTATAATACAATGAAAAGTTGTTAGGTATAGATAAAAAAACAGCCTTATTAAGGGAGAGCTACCAGTGTCATCACCTGCCTTTTTATTCTTCTGGGCTGTACGACCCAGCTGGACCCATTGTGCATGCCCTAGCCGAAGAGTTTCCTAAGATGCGCCACCTTGGATCTGTGAATAATCTTCTGGTGTAGAATAGGCTACTCCCACACGTCTCAACCTACGTGTATGTCGTGCGAGAGCGTCACAGCTGCGTAATATGTGAAGGATTTACTCTTTTTCATGTTCATACTCGTAGTAATAATAATAATAATAATAATATCTTGGGACAATCCACACACGGTCATCCGATCCCAAATTAGGCAGAGCCTGTACTATGGAAACCAGACAACTGATACTAATACTTATATACTTTTTTTAGCAAGTATACTTAGCCTTGTTCTGTGTAGGTAGGTGCTCGTAGATACCAAAATGTCTAGTAAGTGTACTCATTAAGTGCCGAGTTTGTGATTTATTTAGGTCTGGTAATTTAACCACACTGTTCTATTTTGTGCTGGAAAAAGTTTCACTGAATTCTGAAGGAGTTTAAGAAAGAAGGAGTTAGCCTTCAGAGTTCCGTGACTATCATTTAGAATGTAAATGGTTTTTCCGTTGGCATTTCTTCTTAACATTTTTTTAACTCTGGCAATTATTGAATATTTTTCAGCTTGAAACACTAACGCATAATGCCCCATAGGTAATGTAAGCTGCAGACATTGGAATAAATCCTTGCCCCTCTACCCGACTCCATTTTTGAGCCATCAGTGTGCCAAATGAGGTGAGTTATACTAGCCAGTTTGGGTCCCCTAGTTTTTTCACTTTTTAAACATTTATACTGGATTAAAGTTATCGTATTTCGAATAGGTCATCCAGTTCTGTCACAGGATCCATTTTGGGCAAGACTTGTTACGATTTAAGGCTTCCTTTAAGTATATATGTATATCACCATCAGCATCCAGCCGAGTCGTCCAGTGATGAACATATAACCCCCCCCCCCCCTCCCTTAGAAGAGAGGTGTTGTCATAATCCCCTCGCTTGGCAGGCGTCTTGGGATAGCAGTATAGGTACGTAGTCCAGTAGAAAGATGCTGCTGCCCGTCTTCTTGTTCTCCCTTAGTCGCCTCTTACGGACACACAACGGGAGGAGATGGGAGGGTGCTATTGGACACCCTACGGGGTAGTATATTATATAGTGAAACTTTATTATGACATCGTGATCCAAAATCTTTGATTCAGCTGTTATTTAAAATTACACAATCATTTATATTATACAAAAACGTCTAAAAAGACTTTGGATTCTTTTGGATTATATGAAACGTCATTAAAGAAACAAATTGTATATAAAAACTAGAATCCCTTTCCAGTTAAGTTCATCCAATTTTTTATTTGTGAGATAAAAACATTACTTATCAAGGGCGTTAACGATTACCTACGCTCACCTGAAGGCGGCAATAAAAAGAGAAAATGTAATAAGAACCCGTTTTATAGACGACATATATCTTTTGGTATTAATTTCATCTTTTGCGTTCTTAACGTCTGCGAGCTAAATTATGAGTTGATTATGATGTGATAACACCAACATTGTGCATAGGTAATTGAAGTACTATGTACAAAGCAAATGCGAACAGCCATGTGACTTTCGTCACTATCTTGGACGTAAATATTGCTTAATAGTTGTATTCCATTTGTAACGTAGATGCTTACGTATGTAGATCGAGCTATACTTATAATTTGTCTGTGATTTGGATACAATCACAGAAATCTGAACAACGTTATTTAGATTGCTGTCGGTACAACGTACATTCTCGGTCATATAAGCATAAGAATAGACGGGGCGCACAGTACTCTTAAGTGAAGCCAATGAAAGTAATACCAACTAGCAACCAGTGTGTAAATAAATCAACAAACAGTAGGTGCAATGCGAACAAAAGGCACTGCGGTTGGTTCTAGTGCTTCAGCTGTATTATTTACCCTGTGTTCATTGCTTTAAGCCCGTCACAGAGCTAGCCATAAATAATAATACCATATTATGACACATCACAGAAATATATATTAGGTATAGCTATGTGTGCGGTCGCTCGAAAATTAGCATAGAAAATATATTGCAATATGCCATAGCGATATTTATATTAATATGTATTACAGCTGGGTTTGTGACGGGCTTTAGGCCATTTCACTAATTAGTAAAGATCGCCCCTCATGTATTTGACTGACTGACTGACTTCACTAACCGGCTTCAAAAAGAAGGTTCTGTATTCGACGCGTATGTATGTAATATTAATAAAATCTTTTAAAAAAAAATTGAACCGACTTCAATACCACTGAAAAGTATAAAATAATTTAAATATTATTGAAGTCGGTGCCAAATAATACACAGCCGGTAAGCTAACACCAACTTCAATAATATTTAAATTATTTTATACTTTTCAGTGGTATTGAAGTCGGTTCAATTTTTATTTTAAAAGATTTTATATTTGATCTTTTGGCGGCAGGACACACTGTCGCTGATGCTGATCTAATTGTAACAAGACAAACATTGTTTAAAAAATATATATGTGAAAAAATTACAAGCTCGCTGAGTTTCTTGCCGGATCTTCTCAGTTGAGGCCGCGTTGTGATCCGGTAGTAGCTTTTAAAAAAATTACCGTTCAAAAGCGTTAAGCCTATTTGAAATAAAAAAATTGAATTTTTTTGAATTTAGTTGCAGTCGGTCTTTATTTTTCTGAAAATATTTAATTTTAAGCTGATATTTGCTATCAGTATATACTTTATTTTCAAAAACGATGTAACTTTCAGTTCTTTTCACATGCGCCTTTAGCGATAAATACGAAACCGCCCCTGTATTCTACTGCCTCCCCTTCTAATCTATGTTTTGGTGTAGTTTTAATCAGTGATTACCTAACCTACGTTAACAGTAGTAGGTAGGTACTTCGGTTAGTCCAGTTGGTATTGTTCTCATAACTTGAATCCTTACAAAAATTATCGAACTATTGCAATACTAACACACAGTTAGCAGGCTAATTGTTGGCTAGACGTTGGGTACAATGTGCATTTTGCAACTTATGTTAGGAATTTATTGACGAACAAAAATTCTTCAATAAATTCCCAAAACAATTTTAATGAAGTGTAATAATGTACCTATATTTAAACGATTCGTTCTTCTAATGGTTCCGTCGTGCACTGCCTACTTTAGCACTTTGGTAACTTTTGAATATTTTCATGTAATTGGTGGTAATATGATACACTCAAAATTTAAAAGTGGTAACCCAGTGACAGCTCAGGGGCGAGCACTTGCCTTGGAAACAAAGTGCACAGATACGAACCCCGGATCGCACCTCTGATTTCTTTAATTAATCATGTGCGAATCGTCTTTGTTCGATTGCTTTTGGTGAAGGAAAACATCGTGAAGAAACCTGCATGTCTGAGAAAGCGTAACTAGCTTTTGAATGACGTGTGAAGTCCGCCAATCCGCAATTGGCCTGCGTGATATACTATGGCCAAAGCCCTTTCCTCTTGAAGGAAAGTCCGTTCCTAACAGTGGGACAAAACAAGAGCTGAAAAGCACCTTAATGTACCTTAATCCCTCACCGGCTGACGCGTAATCGCGCTATTGTGCAGATCCGAGCGATCGGCCGTGGAGGGGAACATTGTAATTTATTATTTGTAAGTAACGATTCTACACTGTATTTATATATATTTTATTTTATTCGGGGAGCTTACGGCTACATTTACAAAATAAGTAACATTATAACTACATGCCAGTTACAAGCTTCCACAGATAGGATTTTATTCACAGTTAAGAAAATAAACATAAATAATTAATCTATGACAAATGATTTGGATCATCATGAATGATAATGCTTGACACTTAAAGTACTAGTACAAAATAGATCTATGCGTGAAACTTGGCTCAATTTGTTGAAAGAACGGAATAATCTTGGTAAGTAACTGTTGCCTCGATAATTACTGTGGCAGGATGGAACGTGAAGCAGATTGTGAGAGCGTGAACGTCGAATTGACACAAAAAAAATATAAAAACAATATCGGAAGAATCCACTCACAGTCATCTGATCCCAAGCTAAGCAGAGCCTATACTATACTATGGTAACCAGACAACTGATACAAATCCTTAAATATATTTTATAAATATATATTAATAACACCCAGACACAAGGTGGAAATCGAACCCACCTCATTCATCATTATATTGGAGTAGAATCCAATTCGCGTCGTTGCGCAATTATGATTGCCGGCTTCTGTACAAAACCCAATATTAAAATTTTAAATTATTCACATCACCCAAAATTGAAATTAATGATTAAAACTTGGTTGAAAAAATGTAATTTACTGTAAACACTCCGGCCAGTTATTTCAACTAAAGAGCAAAAAATACTTGTTGCGGTATTTTATCAGCTGGAGTGGTGAAACGTGGCAAGCGGATAAAATGAACAAAGATTGTTAAGCGATATTATTAAATTCTGAACTGTACATTTAAAAAGCATGATTAAATTGTGTAAAATTAATATTATATTGTGTTTTATTAATACCTAATATACGGTATTTATTTGTAAATTTGACATGGTAACCTGGTATTATTGTATGTTATAATATTGTCCGCATTTTAAATGTGATAAAAAAAACCATTTGAAGATAATTAATTGATTATGATTTAGGTAAGGTCTACTTTATTTCTCTTTTTCTGATTCGAAAAAATATAGCGTATAGAACTAAAACAAAATTAATTAAATTTTTAATTACTATTAGTAGGTGCTTTCAGTGACAGATTTCTTACCGGGCTCAAAGACTTAATAACTAATATCTCGGGTGATGAGCGGCAGCGTAGTAGTGGTAGTAGGTACAGCTATTTATTGGCAGATGTGTCGTTTACCATCCGATGAACGTCTTGCGTGTCTCGCTACTAGATTGAATTTTAAAAAAAACACCAGAATTTATTCATCAAAACTTTCGCTGCTGGTATCTTAGATTTTGCAATTTAATCTTCCTCGATAACTTTATACTGAATGTGTCTGACACGCACCAACGGCAAACGTCGAATATTGAACGAACTATTTTAAGCTACAGACAGAGCGGATGATCTAATGGACATGCTCTGTGATAAGATAAATCCAGTGCACATGTTTAATCAGCGGTACCGAGTACACATATCATCAAGGGACGAGTGGACACGGGGACTCAAACCGGTTGGTGGAACTCACCTGATATGCTACACTGACGGTTCTAAAATGGAGTAAGGTACAGGGGCTGGGATCTATTCCAAGGACTGCAGTGTCAGTCAGAGCAAGGGGCATTATGCTTCGGTATTCCAATCGGAAACTTATGCCATAATTGCCAGCATTAAAGAAATGCAGAGGAGAAATGTCAAAGGTAAAACCATTTACATTCTCAGTGACAGTCAAGCAGCTCTGAAGGCTCTGAACTCCTTCCGACTTGTCTCTAAACTGGTTAAAGAAGGTGTTAAAGGTTTGAACTACCTGGAAAAACGAAACAACGTCAGCCTTATCTGGGTACCTGGACACGAAGGCGTCGAGGTTAATGAGAAGGCAGACAGACTAGCGAGGGCCAGCTCACAAAGATATTTGGTAGGGCCTAAACTATTTGTGGGTATTCCTTATGGAACGTATCACCAAACATTATATGTACATGCTAAAAATGAACACATAAAGGAATGGAGGGAAGCATCAGGCCTAACCACTCCAAGACTTTCTCTAGCACAAGGGTGGACTGTGGGGTTAAATGATTAAACCTAAGCAGATCACAAATAAGGCACCTAATAGGTGCACTTACGGGACATTTTGGTACCAATGAACACCTCCACAGAATGAGGCTAAGTACTGTTGATACTGCCAGATTCTCCGACGGTAAAAAAGAGTCAATGCAAAACATATTGTGCGGCTGCGACGCTCTTGCGAGACGTAGGTTGAGTCATCTGGGAGTAGCCTACCCTACACCAGATTATTATGTACAGCTCCAAGCTGGCGCAATCGTTGCGTACCTGAGGGAACTCTTCGACACGTCAGCAACGGAGTAAGGGCTAGGGCATGCATAATGGATCCAACTGGGTCGATGTGCGTTCCGGTGGTTACCGGTTACCGGGCCCAATTTTATAGCCACCAACAATAGAATAGAATAGAAGCTACAGACACGGACAGTCTATATCCGAAAAAGGTATGCCTAGAAGCCCTTCTATACCCTCTTCTTCTTTACAAAATCAAAAATGGAACAATAAATGTATGAACGCAGACGTGATGGCTGACCAGTGACCAGCCAAATAGGGCTAATATGACATATTCAACCCTACCAATCGTCTTTATTGTCAAATTTAATTTTTTTAATCTAGTTGACAAAAATTTAAATTTGACTATTTTGTCAGTGATAAAGAAGAACATAATATTATAAGTACATTTTTTTATTCTGGTTTTTTCCCGAAATCAAGGAACATGTGTGGTTTCTGCCACCTCCATACACTCAACTAGCTGACCCGCGCAGCTTCGCCTCTGGTTTAATATTTTTTCACTAAAACTCCAATTTTCAGCTTCAATACATTTTTACCCGACTACGGAACGGAGGGAGGGTTATGATTTGAACAAGAATGTATGTATGTTCATCTGTTCCCGCATATCTTCTAATCTACTTAACATAATTTGACAAGTAGTATGTCGTTAGAAGCGTCTTGATTGTCCGCTGGTTATAGGATATATAATATCACATTATTAGACTGCAATTTTATCCGTAGTCGGGTTTCTATACATATTATAAAACAAAGTCGCTCCCGCTGTCTGTCTGTCCCTATGTATGCTTAGATCTTTAAAACTACGCAACAGATTTTGATGCGGTTTTTCTTAATAGATAGAGTGATTCATGAGGAAGGTTTATAAGTATAATACATGCATAATATTGTAGAGAAACACTGATAATTTTAGAGGTTTCTAATGTGATGTCGTAAATAAACACATTTTTTTGCTCTTAAATTGCAAACGCTGGCTGAACCCTACGAGATTGATCGAAATAATGTACTACAGTATTTTACACCTTAACAAGGTCTAAAAAAGTCCGCAGTGGTATATGTTTATCTCTTAGGGATAACCCACAATAAACATTTTTTATCCTTCACTTTTTATGAGAAACGATTAACTATTAATAAATTGTTGTTAGCATGAATTTGTCCCTTCTTCAATATAACGTAAACTTCACTAATATTTTCACCAGGGAAAAAATAGCTTTGAACGTTGTTCATACCGCTAGGTTAAGGTTAAGGTTAAGCAACATAAGGCAAAGTCATTACATAGATGGGTGACGGCGGCGACTCGGGTTGCGAGCCCTGTCCCCGTGATCATGGTCCCAGGTTTAAGGGGGCTATACCTAATGCGCATTGAGGGGTGTTTGGTGCAGATCCCGCTGGAGGGCTCAGGTCCCCCTCTTATGTGGCGACGCGACAGCTGCAGGGGTTTAAGTTGGTAAGAATCCCAGATTGACGAGGATATATAGACCGAGAGGAGGGTGCAAGAGAGGAGAGACAGGGAGAGGGGATTCGAGGGGGTGATGGGGTGAGGGATAGGGGATTAAGATGGAGCAATTGCGGAGTGAGGGGGAGTGAGGTAGAGCAAGGTGGGAGATTAGAAAGGGGGAGGGGGTTCAGAGAGGGGAAATCGGAGAGAGGCAGAGGATGAGTGTGACGGGGACCGAAGCGGGAGGGGGAAAGAGAGAGGAGGCAGAGAGCATAGAATTAGATTTTCCTTATAAGAGAGAGATGGAGATTGATATAAATCAAGGGAGGAGGGAGAAAAGGAGAGAAAAATGTAATAAAAGCGCGGGCGGAGCTGCGCGGGTCAGCTAGTTAGTTATAAAAACTTATTACTAACAAGCTGACCCGCGCAGCTCCGCCCGCGCTCTTTTTACGTTAACTAAATTTTTAATAGCATATATTTGCGTTGAATACATAACCTTCTTTTTTAAGTCGGTAAAAAACTGGGAACCCTATATTTACTTGCCCTCCGAAGCACGGTTGGTGGTTGGTTATAGAATGCCCTCCAAAAATATGTAGTTTTCAAAATATCTTCAATGTACAGAATTGGACCAGTTACAATTGTATTATAAGTATAGAAGATCTCCTCCCCTCTCTTTCCCCGCATCCCTCTACCCCTTCTATCGGCGCATGCCTTTGGCAAGTACTTCCGCTCTGTTTTTAATGAGGCGTGCAAATGTTGTAATTATTTTTCTCCAAACAAAATTCACTAATCTCTGCGCTGAATTTCAAGCAAATCCTTAACATTTCTACTAGGTTTTGAATAATAGTCACACATGTTAGGTGGATCATACTCAATTCATATATTAGCACTACTTAGCAGAGTCATATTTTGTTTTAATGCTGCCATACGAACAAAAATGAAACCGTAACTTACTCATACGTGGGGTGCAATAAAAGTTTCCGGAATGAATAAGGAAATTAACCGTGGGAACTAGCATTGTCGTGGCGCAAGATGATACGGCGTTTCCGGTTATTTTTACGGAGTTCGTCAATAATTTCCGGCAAACAAATGGTCGTGTACCAGTCACTATTCATGGTACGACGATCATCCGCTTAGATGTACTTTTCACGCGCGCCGCTTTGGTTGGCTTCGGCTCATCTTGAAATACCCATACGCTCGATTGTTAGGTATATATGTATATATATGATACTTTGTCTTGGGATCGTAGCAATAAAACCATGTTTCGTCACCTGTTACTATGTCCCATACCAAATTTGACGCAACTTCGTTGAATCTGGTAAGCATGGAACTGCGCCAAGTGACGCGGTCCGTTTTTTGAGCCTCGGTCAAATTGTGTGGGATCCACCATGAGCACAGCTTTCTCACACCCAAATGTTTGTGTAGGATTGATTGTATTTGATTCATGCCTATGTCTAAGGATGCGCGGATCTCATGGTAGGTCACATGCCTGTCTGTTTCAATCATACGGCGCACAGCATCGATGTTTTTGTTGTTCACAGTGGTGGACGGGCGACCATCGCGAGATTCGTCACTGAGATTGACACGACCGCGTTTGAATTCTGCAAACCAGCTATAAATAGTCGTCTTACATGGTGCTTCATCGCAAAAAGCAGATTGAAGCCGAGCGATGCTCTGTTGAGCTATCAAATTACACTTAAAATCGTAGAACATCATACTACGAAAATTTTCCCGTGTTAAATCCATGTTAATGTAGACACGCAATTTTTAATATGGCGCCAAAATGTAAATAGAATTGACAGTCCGATGAAACAAACTGCATTCTACAGCCAAAGAGTTCCATTTTAAAATGTTGTAATTATTTTTTAAATGGAGAAAAATGGAAAAAAGTATGTTGGGAATAAGACAAAAGGAAAAAGTCAAAAATAAAATAATTAGAGAGAAAACATGCCTTAAAAATGTAGCAAAAAGGATTCGATCGCTTAAATGGAAGTGGGCAGGACAAGTTTGTCGGATGGAAAATAGTCGATGGGCAAAAAGAGTGACAGAATGGATACCGAGAGACGGCACGAGATGTAAGGGTCGACCAAAGAAAAGGTGGACAGATATTTTTATAGAAAAAGCAGGATCGCAGTTGATGACAAAGGCTCGGAACAGAAATTCATGGAAGAAAATGGGGGAGGCCTACGCCGAGGAGGCGACTACTACGAATAATGTAATTAATTAAATGTAATTGTAGTAGAATAAAGGCTAATTTTATTTATTTTTATTTTATGTAAGTGGTCAGTTCCGGAAACTTTTAGTGTGACCTATGTATTATGATTCAACAAAAGTGGCCTTTTTATAGCCGCAAATGGAGCGACAGCCAGCTGCAGTTCTACGACAAGGACGAACACAACAACGCGATGCGATACGAAACTATCAAACAATAGCTGACCCTTCGCAATTTCACATGGCTTAGGTTGTCATGTCGTGTATTTAGTCGTATCTGGTCACTGTTGGTCTAAAGTCACAGGCAGGGGGCAGCCCTTTACATACTAACTTCATATGGTCAAAGCTGTAGGAAATTGCTAGGACATTTATAAATTACATTTATTTAGAAAATTGCAACAAGAAGTATCGTTGGCAGCGGTGTACGCGCCTTTAACAGTATCTGACCACAGCATTATTATTGTATTCGCACATTTTAGAATTACGCTTGTCTGCTGCAGTTGTGGCGGCTACCAGTAACGAGCGAGTTCCGCTTCCACCGCACCTAAGCGCGGTATGAACTTGAAACGATTGCTCTACATTTACGTCACTCGAAAGTTTAATGTTTTTATACAAGGTGAAAATAACGCAATCATAAGGTGAAACGTTTATGAATCATTAAATAGTGTACCACGAAGTCGCTAACCACGCCTATCTGTCTCTATATTCGCTTAGTTGTGTAGATACAATTTATGTATAGAATTTTATAAAAGTCGAGCAAAGCCGCGGTACTAGTTTATTAAGCGCGCCTTAGTAGTTCTAAAGTTATTATATGAATTAAGTAAATCCTGGCCGATGCGACCATAATGCCAAATCTTTCACAAAAGATCAGCTAAAGGGTAATATTAGTGCACAATAGTTAACAAAAAAACAACATAAAAAAGACAACATTTTGCACAATAGTTGCCCAGAAATAAGTGCATTCTCCCTTTCTTTAATCTCACAATTCGATGGGAGGGAAGACTGACATGACCGGGGTGAGCTCAGGCACAGGACCGACTTTTATATGCCCATCCGACGCATGGATCGCCTTATTTTCCAGACAATCTAAACGTAAGTAATAACGACAAAAATTTGTTGGTCCCCGCAGGACTTGAACCCGCAACCTACGGTTTGCAAAGTAAGCGGTCTGCCGATGCGCCATCGAGGCTACACATATGTGTACATATACCATCCGGAAGAAATTTTTATACCTAACTATACTTTTTTTCTGATTTCTTTTCACTAAACCGCAAATAAACTATTTTAAAAAATAAAAACCGACTTCAAAGTAAATTATCTAAAAAGCATAAAATAACGAAAATATATTGAAGTCGGTGTCAGCTCGTAGCTCGTGCTAGTCTTAGTTAACATGATGTGCTAGCACCGACTTCAATATATTTTCGTTATTTTATGCTTTTTAAATAATCTACTTTGAAGTCGGTGTTTATTTCTTTTTAAATGAGTTTATTTAACACTTTTTAGTGACTTTTATTTTAGCAAAATAGGTATCAGCACTATCACGCAACTCGAACGTCTACGTTACAGTAACTTACTGAACACATAAAAGTTTAAATCTCTTAAACTACTGGACCGATTTTAATGAAACTTGTACTCTACCCTAAGTTGATATGATAATACTCTATTGCAAAAATAATTTTTGAAATCGGCCTTGTAGTTTCTGAGAAATCCGCGGACAAACCTACATACATACATACATATATACATACATACACTCGTAAAATTTGGTGAATTTGTTTAGAAGCCCACATAGACTAACATATATTAATATTACCCATTTTTATTAATATTACATACATACGCGTCGAATAGAGAACCTTCTTTTTGAAGCCGGTTAAAAATCCAAAGTGTACATGAAAAAATATAAATACACTACTACCAGTCGGTATTACACGAGATGATGGCAAGCGGCCTGATGGTGTCACTTTAGTACCATGGCAACATGGAAAGCCGTTGGTGTGGGATGCAACATGTGTCGACACGCTAGCTGCGTCCCACACCCCGGCAACTTGCAGGGCGGCTGGAGGGGCTGCGGCGACCGCTAGTGATGCAAAGCGGCGCAAATATGCAGCTCTAGGTTCGAGCTATATATTTGCGCCCTTTGCGGTGGAGACCATGGGGCCTTGGTCTCATGAGACGCATGGTTTGGTGAAAGAAATTTCATCTTAACTTATCGAAGTCTCAGGAGGCTGGTAGCTTTTCTGCCAACGTATAAGCTTGGCTATACAAAAGGGTAATGTCGCCAGTCTTTTAAGTACCCTTCCCTCCCAGTGCGGCGACTTTGAGGAAGTTTTTTACCTAGTTTAAGTGTACATGTTTGTAAATAAACTGTAAATATTTAGTTTCAATAACGACTATTATTAGAAAAATATGGAACACACCTGTCAGGATCAACTGCTGGAAATAAGATATAAACAGCAGTTGACTCTGACAGGTGTAGGGACTATTGTAAGTATGTGGAAAGATTTCTAGATTTTATTAATGAGCATTTGGTGGACTGAATACTGGGCTATTGCAATAGGCCGGGGTCACTTGCCATAATTAGTGTACTAATTATATTTTGGCAAGCGGTGACTTGCCACCCACTAGATGGGCTCTCCATATAGCCGTCAGAAGACGACGGAGTGCAACACCGGTGTGAGTGGCTCAGGGGTGTCGAGAGGTGTGCTGCGCTTTCTCCGTGGTTACTCGCGGCGTTATGCCCTCACAGCACGAGCATATAGCTCTAACAGCTCCTCTCTGGACGACCAATTAAGGCAAGCCAGAGCTGAGAGTTCTGCGGGCCCCCTTCGGTTTCCACTCGGCCGACGATGACACGCCGAGGTGGGGGCCCTGACCGACTCTCTGGCGCATTCGGGTCCGTGGTGTCGCTACGCACCAACAGCTCGCCACTAGCTGCCCTGGGGGTTTATTATTATTATTATTACTCGTATAATAAAAAAATATTTTTTTAAGCACAGTGGGAACGTCCACTCAAAAATGGAGTACCGCGACCATTTTTTTAAACTAAATCTAGTGACGAGATAAGCAAGTTGTTAGCATGGTGATAAGCAACTCGCCTGCCTATAAAGAGATGCATTGCACTGCCGCTCGTCACCTGGGACATAACTTATAGTGTCTCTGGAGGCCGGCAATTTCACCAACTACTTGGCGGTAGTATATCTAAATCTACGCTGGTACCTCCCTGCACGGTCCACTGAACCAGATACTATTTTTTTCTCGCAGTGGTAACCTTTAATAGGTCCCCAGGACCTGTGGGGATCAATCAGGGTATGTGGAATTCTGTCCCACTAAAACTCCCACGCCATCATCAGTAAACCCATCTCCTCCCGTAGGGTGTCCGTAAGAGGCGATTAAAGCGACTTATGGGAAAACAAGACGACGGGCAGCAGCGTCTTTCTATTGGATTAACCTACCATCTATACTGCGATACCATATCCACACCGCCTGCCAAGCGTGGGGATTATGGCAACCCCTCCCTTTGTTCAGCAGTGGACGTCTATCAGCTGCTAACGATCATTCCCAGTCGTCACCACTGGCAACGTCCCCGCTGGTGACAAACGGGAAAAAAAATCCCATTTGTCGCCAGTGGTGACGAATGGGAAAATGAAGTCACAGTTGTCACCAGTGGTAACAATCGGATATAGGAAGTCATCATCATCAGCAGATGGAAGACGTGAAGTGTGTGTGTACGTGAAATAAAATCTTTTTCTACGTTTATCGGTATTTTACTACCAACCCGCACGTAGAATATTTACACTTGAATTAATTATGTGGCCGTTTATAAATAACTAGCTGACCCACGCAGCTCCGCCTGCGCTATTTTTACGTTAACTAAACTTTTAATAACAGACATTCGTATCGAATACATAACCTCCTTTTTTATAGTCTGGTAAAAACTGGGACCCAATTAATTACAAAACCTTGATAACAACTCTCTATGAGTGTTCCCTTACTAATATTTATTATATTATAAAGAAAAATTGATAAAATCGGGCCAAGCAAAAAAGAGAAAAATATAATCTATTTGTTACAATACATAGATTAACCATGGCGGCATGTTTTTCAAAATAAATATTTTTAACGTAACTGTACTAAAATAGGCAATACGCGATCGATCGATTTGAATTTCTAAAAAGTTGGCAAATTGCGATGTAACTGTCGCAAAAATAAAAAAGTAGGCAAGGTGCGATCTAACCTATGGTGGTTTTAAAAAGTTGGCATTGTGCTACCGATTATTTTAAAATACTACAAAATTACCAAAGTGCGAAAGTAGGCAGCGCGCGACGAGACCGTATAACCAAGTACCCATTTTGACTTTAATCCCCTCTCCCAAAAGAACCGTGCTAGATTACGGGATAAAAAGTATCCTATATCCTACCTCGTAGTAAGATCTCAAATCATGCCAAGTTTCATTTGAATCCATTCAGTAGTTTCGGCGTGATGCGCAGCCGTGATACAGACAGACAGACAGACAAAAATTAAAAAAAATACATTTTCGGCCTCAGTATCGGTTATAGAATGCCCTCCAAATATAATTTTCAAAATATCTTCAATGTACAGAATTGGACCTGTTTCAGTTTTATTATAAGTATAGATAAAGTAGAAAAATAAGTTTAAAAAAGTGACAGCTGTCGGTTAATTTTCTCGAGATTGAGTAATAAAATCGACAAATGATTACCGAAAGTAATAGGGTAGCATAAATAGCAGGTGCATAATCTTGTGCCTTATCTTGTGTGAGCATATGAATGTGGTTTAGAGCTAACATATTTATAGTAGAAGTACCAGGTTAGCATAGGACTTACGGAGACTAGGACTAGACTAGGATTAGGACTTCCTTCGGAGTCGCTGGACCGTTCGGGGTGTGGGCCCTTTGAACGTCCATTGAGTACGGCGGCGACTCCGAGGAGGACGGCTGCGTGGTTACGACCACCGTCCCTGTGAGCACCGTGACTGGTCCACGGGGGGCTACAATGCGCCCCCCGGCGGCGGGCTCAAAGGCATGGCACTGAGGGGCCCCTGGTGCAGATCCCACCGGAGAGCCCTGGGGACCCTTCTCATGTACCGATGCGACAGCCGCGCGGGTTTTAATGGGTAAGAATCCCACATACCCCAGTCGAGCCCCACAGCTCCCGGGGATCTTTGGAAGATTTCCCCCGCGTCAAAAAAAAATTACATACGGTGGAGTCCTCTCGTACGAGTAGAAGAGTATGTCCCGGCTTACTGGTTTTGTTTGGTGTTGCAAATCAAGAGGTTGAGGGCCGGGCCGATAACGGATATATCAAGAGGCCAGATATCTTTGTATTTTGTGCTTCCCTGGTACTTCTGCTATAAATATGTTAGCTATTACTCATTAGGTACCACATCTTCAGTAGGTATATCCTGGACGTAGTTAAGTATCACATTGGATTGGAGGTGGGCTTAAGGACTCTTCCTTATGTCCTATGCTTCCCTGGTACTTCTAGTATAAACTTGTTAGCTTTAAACCACATTCATATGCTGCTTATACAAGATAAGGCACAAGATTATGCACTTACTATTTTATGCTACCCTAGTACGTTCGGAAATAATTTGTCGATTTTATTACTAAATCTCTACTAAGTACCAAGTAAACGATTACAAAATCAACGAAAATAATGATTTTTTTATTTAAATCAAATTAATTGATCTCTGGTGGTACCACGGAGTTGTCCGTAGTACCCCAGTGGTACCACGGACAACAAACGAAAAAGATGCTGCCTCAGCATGTTGCTGTGCTAAAAATAAACTCTGACGTATCTGATTGATGATGGTGATGATGTTTTTTATTTATTTCACTGGCGACAATTGGGAATTAAAAGTTCCAATTGTCGCCACTGGTAACAACTGGGAATTTAATGTTTCATTCGTCGCCACTGGCGACAAATGGGAATTTTTTTCCCGTTTGTCACCAGTGGGGACGTTGCCAGTGGTGACGACTGGGAATAATCGCCCCGAGACCACAGAACATTAAACCTGTCCTAGGTTTGTGTCCTTTTATAATGGTCCCACAGCAACATAAATATTTACATTTCTTTGGTTTGTCTCTAATGCTAACAGCCCAGCGATATAATCAGATAATATAACCATTCACGGATCCCCTTACCATCAAGTGTGATCGGCGGATAAGCCGTAGACAAGTTTCTATGAAGCTAATAAAAAAAAATATAAAGTATATTTCTTTGGTGTTCATTTAATAGTAACAACATAGGCTTACAAAGACTTCCAACATAAACTTCTTAGTTATATAATTGCGAAGGACGTAATGTATAATTAATAATGTTTACAGAAGTACAGACCTTGTACAGACCCTAATTTTATATCTTAAAAAAAAATGGATTATCTCCGTCCATACAGCAGGGGTTTACAAAACCAACCAGCAATTGGACTCATGGTTGGCTGGTTGGTATTGGATTGATTACCGACAAATGAATAAATTATTAACAGTCTTATTTCACCATTTCGCTCCATCCCAATCTTAGATTAGACATAGCTTACGTAAACTTTGACGAAATTGTGATTTAGTTTTGCTTCTCTTACAGGATATTAAGCAAAAATAAATGAAATGAAAAAAAATACTGTAAATACTTACGAAATAATCGTCTTGAAATATCCTTTTGTGGTAACACTACAACAAGAGTTATGAATTTTTATGTGAAATTCATATAAAGAATGATGGATTTACGTTTGTAAATGTCCGAAACATTAAAAAATTATGGCAACATTAATTTATGCAATACATACAAAACAAATCACGTTATATTTAAAGTCCGCAGCCAGTTATCAGCAATAGCGTCTTTATTTCTGGTTCCGTTCATTCCTAAACCAAATGGGGAACTGGATGTTGTACGTAAAAAATAAAGGCCTCGAGTTGCTGTTGATGAACCATACCCTAGTACAGCATAATCATTTTTTTCACAAGAATTCGCCTCGAAGTGTTTCCAGCTCTGACATCGGATTCCTACGAACGATTTTGGCATTTTAATGCTCTCTATGTAAACTTCGGCCGCTCGCAGGTGGCTACACGACGGCATAAAACAACCTGGTTGAGTTGGTCCTCCACCGTTGATGTAGAAATCTGCATGTCCTAACGATTCTATGACTCCTTGAACCAGACGATTAGAGTGTATCACATCCACATACATTGCGTCCATTTTATCTAGTCTCTGACCACTAAACGCGTATGAAAAACAGGGGCCCGCTGGGTCTAAGCCCGTTATCCGGCCTAAGCTACGCGCTTTATATTGCTGAAAGTATTTGCCGGCCCAGCCAGCGATATGTGCACCCAAACTGATACCCAATAAATGAAAATCATCTGCATTCGCTCCAAAATTTTCTAAATTCGCTAAAAGATTTGCGAGTCTCTTGCCCACGATACGAGTGTTGTGAGCAGACAAGATGTATCCTTGCTTGATCATTTCCTCTGCGTCAACTAGTAGAACGTTGAACATCTTCTTATCATTGTAAGCACGGGCTAATTCCTGGGGTATTGTAGAATACGGATTATCTTTATATCCGTGTATGATAATTTTCGTTTGTTTCGTTATGTCAAATATCATCGGCCTGGTGAGACCGGCGAATGCTTCATTAATCGGAAACGTCGTGCTATTTTCACCGTCCACTCGAATAATCTTCATAGTTTTTAAAGATTCACTGTGATCGTCCGCCGTATAGCGCAAATCCATGATTGCTCTACCTGCAAGTCAGAGGATAAAATTGATGTCTGTTAAAAAGCCCACACACATTAATATACCTACAATTAAACGCGTGATTATAGAGTTGAAGGACACTCACATGCACCGGACATTTTGACGTAAACGGATTCGGCGAAGGTGAGGTCGGGCTCGGAGCGGCGCACGCTCACCGCGGAGGCCGAGAGTGCGGCGGCCGCGTAGAACATGGCCACAACCACCGGCACCACGACAATATAGTGATGCATGGCACGAGCCCTCCTCTGTAACACGGTCACTGTGTCACTGTCCGCAAAGAGAGAAAGGTCCGTTTCGTGCGCGCTGCCTCCAAGGGGCGACCGCTCTGGAGGGGGATTTGGTGCAAATAAAGCGCACCGCACTCGGTGACAACAAGGCCACTGACCGCTGGGTACTGTTATTGTCTCTCAACTGCACGAATTAACGAAATTCTGCTATTAATAACTGGTTCTAAAATGAAATTACTGCGTTTGTCGGGTTTAATTGTAGCCATTGAATAAACCAACTAGTACACAAACATGATTGACTTGGTCGATGTAATCTTATTTCGGATCACATTTGTGAGCTAATTAAATGTAATTTTTATCGTAAATCGAAGGAGTGTATTTACACGCCAGGCAGCTCAAGTGAAAAGCTAAGATAAACTTTGTATTGCAATGAGAAAGCAATCACGAACTCACCACGTTGCTGCTAGCTGCTGCTATGAAAGATAGAATAGTTGCATAAATTACTTTCAAGGGCAAGTTTAAACTGCTTAAATTTAATTTATGTTTACATTATGTTATTATTCCATCTTATTAATACTGATATGATGAATTCGTACACACGCGAAAAGTTAGTTTTATTATAAATACTATTCTATGATATTATCGATATTTCTTGACCAACTTGACATATTCCAGACTAGAAAAGTACTTGATAATTTACCTATCTACTGACATTTACTTACTCAGCTAAAAAGAAAATAGTGCTTCAAAATTGACACACTATCGATAATATCGATATTATAAATCAAATCGATAATAGGTACCTACGTATAATTTTTTTTTCAGTTGATACCTAACGGCTTCCATCGTTTAAAGTGGTGAAATTATAAGAATAGGTTTTACAGATTGAAGTAATAAATAGGAATTGCTAAACAAAATTTAGTGCGATTATATTTTTAAGAAAAACCTAGAAGATGAAATCAGAAATATTGGTTCGAGAATGCTTCGAGATTTCATTTTAAGTCGATGAAAAATAATTAAACACAGCTTCGTGTTGACGTCTAATTATTTTTCATTTCCAAATTGCATGGGTGTTACAGCGTAGTTAATATAAATCGGTAAGATACCTTAAAGTAAGGCCAATTTAATACATCAAATTTGACACTTCATCAAAACTACAAAAGCTTGTAACGGCGGGCATAAAATATTATTATTTTTTTCGAAGTTAGAACTGCATAATTACTTAACTTATTTGAATTGCGATTAAATATTTATTGTAATAATGACAAAAAAACAGACAGAACAAACAAACTGACAGCTAAGAAATTTCATCGTGTCTGCTGCAGAAAGGACCAAATTGTATCCGATCTAGGCACAAACACCACAAAATATTCGCGCGTCGCGTCGGATCCAGCGCAAACAATATTTTTTTCTTGGTCAGCGCCGATGCAGTGTACACAGTTCGTGTGTAGAAAAGACACGAATTCTTGCATTGGTCTGGTGAGGTTTTATAGCGTATACACGCGGCTTTAGGGACTCGTTAGGTTTAGCTTAGTAGCAAACTTTATATGCGGAAAAATGGTTAGGTTCTACTATTTATTTCAAATTTGGTCAAAATGATGTTTAAAGGTACGCGTCCATTGGCCGGCGCCGGACGCACCGCACGCACGGCACGCCACGGATTTTAGTTTGCTTTCTATGATTTGGACGGCCCGCATCGGAAAATGCCGGCGCGGATAATGGACGCAGCGCTATGTAAAATCATACAAAGCAAACTAAAATCCGTTGCGTACCGTGCGTGCGATGCGTCCGGCGCGTGCCAATGGACGCGCACCTTTAATGTACTTTTAAAAGCTTATTTTATCATTTCTCCAAAAATCACCAGCTGGGGAAAAGGGGGTGAAGTTTGATGACAAACTAGTATAAATTACAAAACCACTAAAAGCCTGACTGCGGTCTAACAAGTACAGACTGTAGTGAAACCAGGATTAACACTCAATAAGGTAATACTGTGTGTATGGTGGGATCCTTCATTATGAGCTTTTACCGCCGAGCAATACCATCGATTCGGATCTCTACTGCCAAACAACTAACGGGAATCAAGCAAGAAATTGAGATAAAAGGTCCGGAATTGATTGACAGGGATGGTTTTTCATCATAATAACACCAGACCACACTCAAATGTTTGCCCACAAATCAAAAATTGAGAGAGCTTGGTTGGGAAATGTTAATGCATCCACCATATAGTACTGACCTTGCATTTCAGTCTCTTCAGAATTCTTTGGATAGTGTTAGGTTAACAGCAAGAGAGGACTATCAAAACTACTTGTCGCATTGTTTTGATCAACAATCCCAAGATTTCTACAGCACATTTGATAAAAAAATTAATGTTAAATCATAACACAAAAACATATCACAACCTCAAGTTATTAATGCTCTAACTGCCGAACCTACAAACGCCAATTAAAGTTAATGATTATTAATCCATTTTAAAATCGGATTATTTCGACACTCGAAGCCCATTTATTTTAATACCCAGATAGTGAGTTGAGATAACAATTATTTCGTGTCCAATAATTGAAATTAATCATAAATGGCTCCGACAGTCGATATAAATAGATTTTAAAAAGTGACTTAATTAGAATTATAGTTAATTGGGGTTTGTGAGTGCAGCAGTAAGTACCTCAATGATCACAAACAATTTTTCTAGGCTACTGCCACCATCTCATACAGCATCTTGAGCTTGTCAAAGAATTTGCATGGAAAATGCTTGATAATATTTAAAAAAAATACTCTATGCCTATGAACTATATATTTTTATTATGACGCGGGGGAAACCTTCAAAAGGTCCCCGGAAGCTGTGAGGCTCAACCGGGGTATATGGGATTCTTACCCACCAAAGCCCGCGGCTGTCGCAACGGCACATGAGAGGGCTCCCCGGTGGGATATGCACCAGGGGCCCCTCAGTGCCTTGCCTTTGAGCCCGCCGCCGGGGCTATACAATGCACCCCCCGAGAACCAGACACGGTGCTTAGATTTTTCTGGCCATTCAACATCCGCACCTTGCCTTCACATTCACACCTATTTCGCGCATCGTGGGCTAAGAAACCGACAAAAATCGGGGTACCAGATGCAAATCTGCAGATACAGACAAATTGGCTCCACATTGGACCGCGAAATAAATTTCTCAGTCCTTTAAGAGTTTGCAAGCGAATGTGGAGCCTGCATCTATGGCACTGATGTATAAAACTTTTTTCTAAAACAGGCAAGGAAGAAAGAATTCCAAATTACTGACACTGACATAAAATGCGCTCGATAAACGTACAAAGTTGAATTTGTAGTACTTTTAAAACAGTATACAACAGCTTTCAAATTTACTAGCATATAATGTTACCTACTCAAATCACTCAGTCAAATCAAGATGCCATATACGAAACAGTCATTTCGTCATGTAGAGGACGAAGTAAATATAAATCCGTGTGTAGAGCATATATTTACATCTCATTCATTCATTCAAAACCCATTCAAAATCGCTAGGTCCTAGGTCGGCTAGCGAGCTATTTGAATTCTGCGGGGAACAGTAGTAGTTTAAGTATACATATTATAATTGGGACTAATCCCACCACTCATTCCCACCACTGTTACTCCTGTAAGCCAGGATCTACAGTGGTCACCACTGAAGACACCGAGGTTTGACCCTCGGCGAGTCCCAGGGGAACGCTAAATTGTCTTGGAACCCGCAACAAATTTAATTAAAAAGGTAAATAGGAGGAGTTGGAAAAACATATATTCCACTTCCCTCCTTTGCAAAGCGGGAGACAAGCAAATAATTAATAAGCGGTCGATACAACCTTAAAAAGAAGACTCTTACAGGCGGACCAACGAAGGCTAGTCCACCCGTAAGGCACCACGGATTCTGCTAATATTTTATAGGGGCCTATTTGATTTTTCAAACTTGTTTCCAATAATAGGTATGGCAAAAACGTTTGAAAGCACGGAAGTTCTCCTTAGTCGCCACAAGGTCCATGTAATTTACGACTCCAGATGTCACAACCAAACTGTCTAGCATAAGGCTACGCTCATGTTGCCAGAGACTGCACTCCCAAAGTATATGATGGGCAGTTTGTTCGTACTCATTATTTATCGTAGAACACTGACAGAGAGGCGAAGGCACTAGATTGAAGGAAAATAGTTTACTCTTAAAGTTGCCATGCCCCGTCAAGAATTGTGCGACACAGTGGTCCACCTCTATCCACGCTCTAGCGAGGCGTTCACGCACATTCGGGAAAAATAAGTACAAATGACGTCCCTTCGAAGTCGAATCCCATCTGATTTGCCATTCAGTTAGAAGGTCTTCATTAACCACCAATTGAGAATTAAACAAACGCGAGATCTTTGCGCGGTCACGTGTTGGTAGGAATTCAGTATTTATATTATCACGAGTGGAATAATACATAGCCGCACGTCTCTGTACCTCTAAGTCAACCGGAAGTACGCCCGCGAGTACTGGTAACGCTTCAGTACTGACTGTTCGGTATGCCTTACACAAAAATATCAACGCCAGACGTTGAATTTGAAGCAATTTACGGCGTGCCGCCCCTATCGTAGCCTTGTCAGCCCACACAGGGGCACCGTAGCACATACAGCCCAGCTAAGTGGCTACGTATATAATTTTCAACGTGTTGAACGAAAGTCCCCAAGTCGATGTCGATATTCTTGTAAGGGCATAGAAGTTACGTTTGGCTTTTTCTCCAACCGTTCTTATATGCTCAATAAACGAAAAGTTACGTTCCAATACTAAACCAAGGTAACAGACTGAGTTTTTCTTTTTAACAGTCGTGCCTAATAAAGTTCAACACTTTATTCGCGGTGGGCCTACCAGACTACCTTTTAATAAAAGATGATACGTTTTTTCCGGTGCAAAACTAAGCCGGTTACGTTTATCCCATTCGGATATTAAATTTAGGCAAGTTTCCGCCGAGTCTTCAAGACCTGATCTAGTGTTCGATTGTATTAAAAGAAGACCATCATCCGCGTATCCTGTTAAGGAGCACCCAGGTGGGAGGGGTATTTCTAAGAAATCATCGAAACCAAGATTCCATAGATACGGGCTCAAGACAGACCCTTGTGGGCAGCCTATCGTTAGCGGTTTAGTTACGGAATGGTGACCAAGTTTAAGTTTAGTCGTTCCCTGCGAAAAATACGAGCAAATAATTAAGAAAATGTTTGCATAACATCCGCGAGATTTGAGTTTGAGAAGTAACATCGGCCACCATGCGTTGTCAAAAGCACCGGATATATCAAGAAATATCCCAAGCACGTACTTAAATTCGGAATTACTTACAGTTGCTCTAACCGAAATGGCCGCGTCGATAGTCGATTTTCCGGGTGTAAAACCGAATTGCCTCTGGTTGAACGTAGGACCACCCGGCAACAAGCGTGGGACTATAAGGCGTTCTAAGAGCTTTCCAAGCGCTGGCAGTAACGTAATAGGGCGATATGATTTCGGGTCGTCGGGGGGTTTGTCCCCTTTTTTGGGTATAATCCGAATAAACCCGCGTCTCCATACCCGCGGAAAAACGCCTTCCGCTATACATCGATTAAAAACGGTTAACATTGAATCGCCTGCAGACCTACACGCTTCTTTAATCATTTTATTGGATATTTTATCTTCACCGGAGGCTTTATTTAAAGGCAAAGCTCGTACGACGTTCTGGAATTCAATAATCGATGGTAAGTCGGATGACGGCGAGAGAGGTAGCTCTGCAGCCCACGCTCTTATTTGGCGATGATAATCGTTGTCGCTTTCTGTGTCATCGTCAGGGATGAGCGTATCGAGTAGCGCTACCGTGGTTTCCTCTATACCTGTAGTATGTGTATCATTAATTTTAATGTTATGTATATAAGCTGAGTCAATTGATCGATTAGCTTTAAACTCATGGTACAAAGGAGACCACGGCCCCTCACTGCCTAATTTATCTACTACTCTCTGCTATAAAATACATTTAGACTTTTCAACCGCAGCTCTGTAACGAGATTTGGCAACTCTAAGATCACGTGACGCGTCCTCAAATGGGGCACCCGTGATTTTCGATTTTTTGAGTTTATTCTGTTTTCTACGCGCTCTACGATAACATCTGCGTAGATGAACTAGGTTATTACTCCACCATTCGCATCTTTTAACATTAGTAATAGCACATCGACCTATAGCTATATCGGCGCAGTATGTCATGGTGTCAGACATTATTTCGGCACTTTCTTCGGCTGACAATCCATTGCGAGTGAAGTCTCTGACAGACGACGCGAATAGTAGGCCGAAAAACTCCCAGTTAGCTCCTTTGCACTTGTAACGAAAGCTACTTGCGCAATCGGGAGAACTCTGTGACGGCCCAGGCAGAAACTCGTACACGATCAAGCGGTGATCACTACATGACGCGTCGGGGATAACACGCCACCTATCCAAGCGAACGTCGGCACTTGACAGTGTGACGTCAATAGAAGACTCGCCCACTGGGCTGCAATATGTCGGTGGTGCATCTGGGGTATTGTGGATTGACAGGTTCATCTCGGCGATGAAGTCTTCTACTGCGCACCGACGATCAGTGTCGGTGTACCTAAACTTGCCATACCACAAAGTAGATGAAGCGTTTACGTCGGCTCCGATAGTGATTTTTCGCCCAGCTAGGGACTGGAGAACGCGGCGCAAATGATGTATATGTGGAGTGACAGGGTCTGAATACTGAAAATAACAGCTAACTACATAGACCCTACAGGATGGGGAAGTAACCTCCGCGACAGCACAGTGTGACGTCATAAGATCTTGTATTGACGTTATAGTGAATTTAGAACTCGACACGTAAATTCCAGCTCGTGATCCGCGATCAAACTGCACAATCCTATTACGCAAGTTGTTATTTTGATATTGTTCCTGAACGAGTACTATATCTAAACTATATTCTGTAACAATCTGTTCTAACTCAGACGTCGCCACCCTATCGTTATGGAGATTTAATTGTCCTATATTCAAACCATCCATTATTATGTCAAATAAACGTTTTTTCTTCTTCTTCTATTAATATAAAAAATATAAAATAAAATAAAAATCAATAATTAGTATTCAGTACCAGCTGTTCTAGCTTATACTTATAAGTGGGACATTCCGAAGATCCGCAAGGGTGATCACACGGTTTTTTAAAACGTTTGCATGACTCGCATGATGGTTTGAAATCCGGGTTATCCTTGATTGTACAGGGTTTCGAATCGTGTGCTCCGACACAGTGGGCACACGCTGGCGAGTTTTCTGTGCAATATTTATGTACATGCCCGAATTGCTGACATTTTAGACAACGAACTATCTCTAAGTCATCAAAGAAACGGCATCTGGCCCAGTCGATGAACAATTTATCTTTAGTATCTAAAAGATGTTTTCGAACCGCAGAATCTATCTCTAGGCCAATCCATTTGCGCGAGTGAAGTGAATTCCGCCGGCGGATGATTTTAGTTGACTTAATAAAGTCGTCTTCCTTAATTGGCATTTCATCTTTAATATTCTGCCGATATAACGCAGTTAAAAACGCAGAGTCGGTCATAGAGGAAGGGATATCCTTGATCAACATACGGGGTCTACGTCCCTTAGGTTTTTCCAATCGTAGACCTGCGGACTTGATTGCCTCTACAGATTCTAATATTTTAATTTGGCTTTCATTGGTGACGCGGAGGACAACACCCGACTTAGCAGTCTTTTTAACGCCAACAATTTGAAAGCCATCGTCACTAGGATTGATGGCTTTCATTAACGCCTGTTTTGTCGCGGAAGATGACGCGTAATCAGTTGAGCGCTCGGCAGTGGGGTACGCAATAACACAAGGTGCCGGTGGCGCACAAGTTTCAACAACCGGTGCCGCTTTTGGTAGACGTAATTTTAAGCTTTCAGCATAGGACAGCTTGTTTTCCACCTCTTCGATGTTATCTTTTTTAACGCACATTTTTACTAAATCGCGTTCTGCATTTGCCAACTTAGTTTCAGTACATGACGATTTAATGGCTAGTAATGACACTATCGCGGTGACACGTTGTGTCATATCCATTATGGCGCTTTTGTTCGCGACGTTTATACGACTGCCCTGATCGTTGACGAGTTCATTAATTTTCGACAAATATGTTGAAGCCTCCGAAACTAAGTCGCAGTAGTTCGCGTGATCAGCGGTGGCGGTAACAGATGGAGATAATGTGTCGCTCTCCGCGGACTCAGACAGTTGGATTCGTTTGGTCAGTCTATCATCCGGTGTTTGAAATTCCGATGGCGACGAAATATTTTGAAAAAGCCGCTTGCCACTTACAGACGGCGGTGACCGACACGTTAGCCTACTCTTTCCGAATATTTCTCCACCACGATCCGGTGGATCATCGTTATAAGATGCCATTATCTATTGGACGGAAAACGACTTTTGTTATTGTTTACAAAACAGCGGCAAGTTTACTATTATTGGTGGTCAGATACGTTTACTTATAGCTGTGTCACTTGTGAAGCTCGCACAGTCTACTCTGCTTGATCAGAGAGGTACCAGGAGCGACTCCAATGACACAAAAACCAACGGCTTATAGCCAGGCCGAACGCCGGCTACCGCAGCTATCAACCACAAAGTTATTTATATCGTTACCCGCAAGTAAAATGAAAAAAAAATATCACTTACCGAAAATAATTTAACAAAAAATAACGTAAATCGAATAATACTTATCCCAAAAACACTAATCTATAAACAAAACACCTCACAGCACACTTTGACACGGCACACGAGCATAGAATTTATGTTTAAACAATAGAAAATGATTTTTTAATTGCGTAAACAACAAGCCTTCACAGTACCGTTCGGAAGCGGGGAGGAGTGTACATATTAGTAAATAAACTGTAAATATTTCGTTTCATTATAAGATGTCTAGTAGTAACAGCTCAGTTATAAAACAGATCGTTATCTGCATGTCCGATGACCACCGGCCGTCTAATACTGAGGGTTATGATGGTATAAGTTTGAATATGCTAATTTTAACTTAGCCCCATTCATTAGAAGCAATAACTGGTATTGTAAATTATTCAATTACATCTAGCGTATTCCTGGATATTTGGAAAATAGCTACAATAAGACCACTACCAGAAATCCCTAACCCAAGTGATTTAAAAAACCTACGCCCTATTAGCATATTAACGTGCCTCTCCAAGATTATAGAAAATGTAGTATGTCAGCAGTTAACTATACACGTAGAAAACAATAAAATCCTACCTGAGCTCCAATCTGGTTTCAGAAAAAGCCACAGTACTTCCACGGCTCTTATAGATGTTACAGACAATATTTTATCAGCTTAATATCAAGGTGCACACTGCTAGTTCTCATAGATTTTTATCGAGCATTTGATTGTATTAATGTTCCTCTTATTTTAGCCAAATTATGCTACAATGGGCTAGACCACGGAGCGTTAAAATGGCTTAAGAGTTATTTAACCAACCGTCAACAAATGTTGGCCGATGAACCGACTAGTAACGGGACTTGTCAGACGTCCAGTATGGCGCTATTGAAAAGAGGCGTCCCTCAAGGTTCCATCTTAGGAGCAATATTATTATAAAACATAGTAAATATCATTTATACGCGGATGATGTTCAAATTTACATTTCATTGAAACAAGAGATTTAAATGAGGTTTTAGTTAGAATTGTTTGTCAGAAGGAAACTGTCTCGTGCTTAACCCCTCCAAAACTAAGGACATGATGTTTGGTACCAAGCAACAGTTGAGTAGGTTACCTACTGTTCTAAGTGTTTTAGTAGCAGTCGCGTCGATAGAAAGGGTATCCGATGCTAGAACCCTTGGGCTTACTATAGACATAGGCCTTCGGTTTGAAAGGCATGTAGCAAAACTGGTACAAAACTGTTTTTATCGCCTTAAGATTGTATATAAAATAAGACCATACTTGTTCTAAGTGTAATCTCTCGTTCTCTCCAAACTAAATTACGCGGATACCGTTTACTAGCGAGGACGCAACGGCTCATTCAGAGGGTCCAGAGCTCATGCGCTCGGTTCTGTTTCACCATCCCTCCCAGAACACAACTAACACCTTTCCTGTATAGATATGGATTATTAAAAATGAAGTCACGTCCATCTAATGCCTAAAAGATGACGTCAAAGACGGTTGGTGTTGACGTACCTACTGTGTATATTTCATTAATATTTAAATTATTTTATACTTTATAGTGTTATTGAAGTCGGTTAATTTTGTTTTTAATTTTTATTTTATACTTTTTAGTGATATTTTCATACATAAAAATTGAACAATCGAAGACAGTAAAATAATCTAGGTAGGTTATGATCACATTATCGTCTACATAGTTTATAGGAACACATTATCCGGTCGTAATGAAATTTGCATGGAATCATATAGTAGTTTACTCTCTCTTATAAAAAAAAGAATCATCGAAATCTGTTCATATTTGTCAGAGTAATGTAATGGAGAACATTTTACCAGATACATTCCTCCAAATCGTTCATGATCCTCCAGAAAGTTCTTATCCGATTGTGATAAAATTAATACAGATTCATTACAGTGGTTTTTTTTTATTTCGGATAAAAAAGAATCATTGAAATTGGTAAATATTTGCCAGAGTTATGACCATTTATGTCCTTATAAAGCGATAAAAACGTCGTGTTTTAGGCATTCCTACAGTTTTTCTGAGGCGCCATTCTTGTTTTTTCAAGAACTACTTATTCGTACGTATTAATTTTATATGGGACCCGATCAGTGTATCCGTGCAAGAAAGAATTTTTCAAATCGGTTCATTGCCAGATTTATGCGCGAACATTACATAGAAAAAAATTGAATTGAGAAACTCCTCCTTTTTTAAAATCGGTTAAAAATATCAAGAACCGGCTTATTTGTACAACAAGTTGAAATGGATTACACGTAAAAGGGACCGTTCGAATGCAAAATGTTCGCAGCACCTATCCACACATTCTCACAGGACTGCAGCCTTCAAAGGTAGTTTCCAATATGCTGCGTGGTGTGGAATAATATTCCACCACCTTTCAGAATTATTAATTCATTGGATACTTTTAGAAAACGACTGCGACAGTATTTTATGGATTCACAAAGGGAGTGTGGCCATATAAATATTGATATGTCTTTTCTATTAGTCGTGATTATCTTTTTTTTTAATGGGGTATCAAGCCGGTAATGACACATAGTCTAATACACAAGTTATCAATTTGTGAAAGAAAATAATGAAAAAGTCAACAGTTTTAGTGCAGTGAGCTCAATCAAAATTTTGATCGTTATTGAAAGCGTACCAGACAGGCTCAGAGAGTGCATACCTTGCAGAGGAGGCCTTACTCGTTATTAAACATTAAAATTTGTAGCAAAGTTAAATTAAAGAAATGGTGTTATTGGATGTTATGTTTGGCTCTACTTTAATTGTAAGTTTCCCTAACTTCGTACAATAATGTATTTAGTGATATTGACATTTACGCTGTTTCGAAATCAGCATTTAAATCCCAGATTCTGCAGAAAATGCAGAAAAATATAACTTAACTTAAATAACGATTTGGAACGGTGTTAACGGTGACAAAAATAGAATATAGGTATATATATATATATCTAAACTTATAATAAAACTGTAACAGGTCCAATTCTGTACATTGAAGATATTTTGAAAATTATATTTGGAGGGCATTTTATAACCGATACTGAGGCAGAAAATGTATTTTTTTTTATTTTTGTCTGTGTCTGTATCACGGCTGCGCATCACGCCGAAACTACTGAATGGATTCAAATGAAACTTGGCATGATTTGAGATCTTACTACGAGGTAGGACATAGGCATAGGATACTTTTTATCCCGTAATCTAGCACGGTTCTTTTGGGAGAGGGGATTAAAGTCAAAATGGGTACTTGGTTATACGCTTGGTCCGATTTTATCAATTTTTCTTTATTATATAATAAATATTAGTAAGGGAACACTCATAGAATTGTTATCAAGGTTTTGTAATTGATCGGGTTAAGCAACTTTTATGACCTTACCTAACGTTTAACGCTATTTGAACTAAACGGGTCAGTGCTTCGGAGAGCAAGTAAAAAGTGGGTCCCAGTTTTTAACCGACTATAAAAAAGGAGGTTATGTATTCGATGTGAATGTCTGTTATTAAAAGTTTAGTTAACGTAAAAATAGCGCAGGCGGAGCTGCGTGGGTCAGCTAGTCATCATCATCATCATCATCATCATCAGCCTACAGTCGTCCACTGCTGGACATAGGCCTCTCCAATATCACGCCACCGACTACGATCCTCGGCTTTTCTCATCCAATTTCTGCCCGCCACTTTACGTATATCGTCACTCCATCTAGCTTGCGGACGTCCCACGCTACGTTTGCCTACTCGCGGTCTCCACTCAAGAACTCGTTTGCTCCAACGATTATCGGTTCTACGGCAGATATGTCCAGCCCACTGCCACTTCAGCTTGCTAATCCGGTGACCTATGTCGATAACTTTGGTTCTCTATCTCATTTTTCGTTAAAGAATCTGGGCTGCGCCATGTCCACTTCCTTTGAGGCTGTTTCTTAAAGAAAGAATTCATTAAGTAAAGCCCCTCTTTCTCGAGGAAGTTGACAAGCATTTGCCCTCTATGATTCCTACTGCCAAACTCATGGGATCGTACTACCGATTCACTGCAATTTTGTACTCCCACTTTAGCGTTAAAATCCCCCATGACAACATTGTAGTGTGCCCGAGTGGTATCATATAGGGCTTTTGATATGTCCTCGTACATATCCTCCACTTCATCATCCGAGTGCGTCGAAGTCGGTGCATACACCTGTACAACCTTGAGGCTGTACCTCTCGGTAAGCTTAATTACAAGGAATGCTACCCTGTTTGACACACTGGAGATTTCTACGATGTTGTCAGAAAGGGACTTGTGTACCAAAAATCCCACGCCACCTTGGGATAGTTGGTCCCCCTCTCGGAAGTACAGAAGGTGGCCCGATTCCAGGGTAACGGTGTCCTCCCCCTCTCTTCGGACTTCACTAAGTCCCAGGATGTGCCACCTTAGACTTTCAAGTTCTTCTTGGAGCTGTGCCAAGTGTTCGTCAAGCCTTAACGTGCGTCCATTATACGTCGCTAGGGTCAGATTTTGTCGGCGGCCTTTCTGCCGGAGATTCTTCGCACCCCCTGCCCTGCCGGAACCGTAACCGCCGCCATGATTAGGAATAGTAGGGCTGCCGGACACTGGGGGCCATCGTTTACGTAGACTTGCCATTGGAGGTATTGCCCATAATCGCCACGCTGGGCATGCGGGTTGGCGATCGCAGAGCCTAGTGCCTTGCACATGCAATGCTGCTGCCCATTGCCAGCCTGAGATATTTTCACTAGACTAGTGTTGGATGGTTATACCGCCATCATTCGGTCGCCAGAGCCTCGTTCGTTATTCAGCAGGATGTACCACGAGCAGGTGAGGTTGACATTTGGAGAGCTAAGATGAATGCGCTCCCCCTTACATCCCATATATATATATCTATCAGCTAGTATATATATATATATCTATAAATATATATTACATACATACTCATATATATAATTGTGTTGTCATTGTTATTTTTCGTACTGTCTTTAGCTACACTATTCGCTGTTCTTACTTAGTTAAAATGTAAGTTTATGTATCCTGTTTTGGCTAAGATACTTCATCTTAAATTTTTTATTGTATTTATATTGTGAACAATGCTGTTTGGATACTTAATAAATAAATAAAATAAAATAAAAACTGTTTTACTAGTGCAGTTTTTACATAACAAAGACAAATAACCATTTCTTAAGTCTGTACAACTTCTAAATCAATGCTTTGCATGTACCTATTCATAAAAACGTCGTAAAGTTGTGTGTTATCTAATTAGAGTACAAAAACAAGGTGGACCCTATTTTGTTTTGAGTAGTTGGATAAGTAAGATCTTAAACTGTTCCAAGTATCAAATCGATAGCGCAAGTGGTTCCTGAAATATACTGGATGTGGTTCTGCATTCTTACCATATTTACGGAGGTTGATATATACCTGAAGGTCGGTAGACCTTTCGTTATTTATCTGCTCCAAATGATTAAGACGGTCGAGGTTCCAAAACATTTATTCTCCTGCAAAGCACTGGGGTGTCGTTTACACTACGACTAGTGATTCATCGATCACTATGTTACAAAATACATTATTGGTTTTACTATAATATGTTTCCTTTACGACGAATGTTTTTACACTGATAACCATGCCAGTGGCACTCTCCTTAAAACAGGTGACAAAATTTTAATGTATGGAAACTAGCACACCTTCAGGCGAGGGAAGGAACTAAATTTTAAGTTTCTACTATAATATGCCTAGATGGCGTTAAAAATGTAGTTTATATATTTTTATTTAATTAGTTTAATATTGTTATTGTATATCTTCAATTTATTTGAGTAAATCTTATACATTTCGTATATTTTTAGTAAACTTCCATAATGTAATAAAACCTATGCAACAGCCGGCCTCAACGGATGCCTAATAACACTATGGTTTTACTCAAGGAGGTTACCCTATAGGTACTATTTTAAATTGCCTTTGGCGGTACCTATGGTAACCTAAGTTGTTACGTCATTTTTTCAAAATGACTTGTTTCATTGAAGATAAACAGCTTTTATACATTTTATTGAAACTAAATATTTACAGTTTATTTACAAATATGTTTTTGAAGAATTCTGTTTGTTCTGTGTCTGGGTGTTATTTATCTACTTATGTAGGTATGTACTTATTTAAAAAAGCTAAAACAAACAAGTCATTATGAACCTAGCATAAGTATTTATATATAATAATATTTATACTACTCGTGAACTATTTCAGGTCCACTACATCTTTGTCCTTAACCACAATGGCTTGAATTGGAAAAATTTAATGCAATGCTGTACTGAAACAAGAAACTCAAGGGGATTGGACTATATAATTAATAGAGTACGATTGTGCTTCAGATAATATCTGATATCTGAGCATAGATAATACACTATATACTTAAGAATAGATGGGTCACTCTAGTTCATCTTTTTATAAATTAATTTTACCCTCGCCTAAAGATGGCGTAACTTTACAAGAATCCAAAATGTGCCAACAGATGGCGTTTTTTTTAATAATCACTTTACGTATAGGTAAATGAAGCTTGAATATTTGTAAGGAACATGTTTAAAGGCAAACCAAAGATATATTTATTGTAAAAGTTTATTTGGTAACCAATAACTTTATTCAACATATTATTTGGTAACCAATAAATCTCATCATCATCCATCTATTCTTAAGTATATAGTGTATTATCTATGCTGAAAACCTTGACTCAACTGCGTCAACCGCTAGTCAAACAGCGACGTTCTAAACCGAGCTGTTCGGCATTCAAAACACATAGAAAATACGTTCACACGTTTCCAAGTGGCAAAGAGGTTCTAGTCGCCACATACCTTTTAAAGAACATAAATCAATCATTAAATGATAGACGTAAAATCATTAATTATTTTTTATGTTTGGTACGAAAACAAATCCCGTGTGCAACCGTCACTATAAAATAACCCCGTCTGGCACCGCTCTTCGCGCAAAGTAGGTAAACAAGAGTACACGTCACCCCACTGAGTTTCTTGCCGGTTCTTCTCAGAGGGGGCGCGTTGTGAACCGGTGGTAAACTCAGCCCTCTCTTAAGCGACAGCCCAAGCCGAGGCCGTGCCTCCCTGAGGTGCCCTTGAGCTCGTCGCTACTTCTGCCGTTAAGGCTAGAGCGCTTTAAGCTGTCGCCTCCTATTGTCCGGAGAAGCTGTAATGGCCATCTGCGGCCAACAGCGTCTATCATCCCTAAAAAAAAACAAGAGTACGCGCAGAATTGCCAACCTTGGGACCTATACTGAGCGTTCGAGAGCTCTTATTCTGGTCGAACGTTAATCATGAATCATTAATTATTATATTTTAATTATTAGCCACTGAATTATTAATCTATTTTTAATCAATTAACATAATCCTGCGGGGTTATTACGTATCTCGTTTGACAACTAAAGTGATGATCACCACAGCTAAGTGGCTATCAAATAACTGTCAAATGATGCATTCGGTATTGCCTAACTTGAGTGACCAACTGAAATGACGTCATGAGCACTGATTCTCGGTGATGATCACCGTAAACCTTATTTGACAGATGTTTCTGTATCGATAACCTAATTGATATTATGTAAGTAAAGTGTACATCAAACTAATGGTCACCCAAGATGCGATGACCATCGTGAAAGCAACTAATAAGGAGCAGTGTTTTATACTGTTGAAGGTGATCAACACTATTAGCCAGCTATTTGAAATTTTCACTAAAAGCATTATCGACGTAGGTAAAAAGGTGTCAACTATTTTCGAAGGATTATAACTTTTTTTGTGACCTAAGGAAAGTATTTGGTTGGAGTGTATCCTTGGGGGCCATGGTGGGGGCGCTGTGAAGTTGAGATTTAGACGAATCGTTACCCAGTACTAACAAAATATATGAAGTTGGTGCTGGTGTTAATTTATATACTTAGCACTAACTTCAGTATATTTTGTTATTTAATACTTTTTAGGTAATTTTCTTTGAAATTGGCATTTGTTGGTTTTTATCTTTTCTGCAAGTTATATTTTTTCATGATCTAGGTACTCTCGCGGTACGAACGGTGTACCACCTTTAGGACGATAAACGCTTGCACGAGCTGGCCCAAAAATCATGCGGGTGGGGTAAGCGCACGTAGGTAACGACGTTCAAACCATTTTGATTGTAAACTGGTACAGCGTTCGTATCCGCGATAATACATTGAGCTCTAATGTACTGAAGTAGGTACATACTTATTTTTGATTAATTTTGGATGCTGCTTTTCTCTTGTCACTGACCTATAGTTTAGCGGCAAATGGCATGAAAAGATGTAAAACCCTCTAACTTAATGTGTGGCTTAGTTAGGATTTTTCACAATTATTATTATTATTCCATTTATTTATTTTTTAACAATTGTTATATATAATATAAAAACAAGTACATTTAAAAATATAAAAAAACCACTTCCAACCGGCTGCGGGAACAGGGTCCTAGCAGACGGTGGTCAAGGCTCCAGAGAGAGGAACTTCCTCACAATGCGTGCCGTTTCCAATAGTACTGCTTTCTGCATCTGGCCCTTGATCCAGCCGTCTAACGTGAGCCTCTTAAGATGTTTGTCGAGGCTCTTGGCCATAAGGCCATGGACGGAAACGACTATAGGTACAATGATTGCGTTATCAATGTCCCACATGTCGACAACCTCGTGCGCAAGATCAAGATATTTACATTGTTTATCTTTTTCCGCCTTCACGAGGTTCTCATCATGGGGGACAGTGACGTCTACAATCATTGCACGACGCTCGGTGCGATCTATCAGCACAATATCAGACTTATTGGCGACAATAGTCCTGTCTGTGATGATAGATCGGTCCCAGTATAAGGTGATATGGCCATCCTCCAGAACTGGTTCTGGAACATACCTGTAGTACGGTACCTCTGACGTCACAAGGCGGTATTTTAAAGCAAGTTGCTGGTGGATTATCCTGGCCACTTGGTTGTGTCTGTGCAAGTATTCACCATTTGCGAGACGCAAACAACCGGAAATAATATGCCTGAGGGATTCACCAGGGCGATGACATGCCCGACAAATGTCGATGGTACCATCCCTCAAGATATATTTCCGGTAGTTGTTCGTCATCACAACTTCGTCCATAATTGCACAGACAAAACCTTCGGTTTCCCCAAAGAGGTCACCGAATCGTAGCCAGGCCACGGAGGCTGAGAAGTCTACATCGAGCCCATGAAGAGCCCGGTAGAACCTTCCGTGTAGCTCCTTACTTTGCCATACCGCCTCGCGATCGCCAGTGGTGAGCACCACAGGCTTGCGCCAGTTCCCTTTGGCTAAGGATAGAGGGGTCAGTCCATTGTCCACAGCAACCACATCCGTATGCATCTCTCCGCCGCAGTGGAGGAAATATTCTCTGAAGTTATATATCTCACGGTTGTGTAGGGTCTGGGCATTTAAAAAGCCTCGGCCACCACATTTCCGTGGGATATATAACCTCATCACTGATGAGCGAGGATGATGCATACGATATGTGGTTAACAGTGTACGGACTGTTCTATCCAGGGCGTCTAGTTCAGTCTGGGTCCACTTGAGTATGCCAAAGGAGTACATCAAGACTGGCATGACCCAGCCGTTGTAGGCTCGCACCTTGTTTCCGCCCGATAAAAGACTTTCAGTACTTTTCTCAGGCGGCCCAAGAAGCGTTCCCGCAACGACTGTTTCATGTCAGTCTCATTGATGTTCAACGCCTGTGACATACCCAAGTATTTGTAGGTTTCGGTTGCAGAGAGTGTCCTCAGGTCGGTGGAGTCTGACAGCTGTACGCTCCTAGACTCAACCATCCTCCCCCGCTTTACATGCATAACTGCACATTTGTCCCCACCAAACTCCATCTTGATAGAATTACTGAAGGTTTCTGTGACCTTCAGTAAGCCTGTCAGTTGGAGCTCAGTGGGGGCAAACAATTTCAAGTCATCCATGTAAAGCAGGTGAGATATGACCTGACCACCTCTCCGCAACCGACAACCTAGCCCTGAACTCTTTAAGAGAGTGCTTAAAGGGTTCAGGGCCAGGCAAAACCACAAGGGACTCAGACTATCACCCTGGAAGATGCCCCGTTCTATCCTTATTGGATCACCGTTTCCAAGGGTCTGTCGAGACCCTGGATAGAGAAGGACTGTTCTCCACTGCCTCATACACGACGCCAGGAAGGTGCGTAGAGTTGTATTGACTTTATACAACTCTAGCACCCTCATAAGCCATGTATGAGGCACAGAGTCGAAGGCCTTCTTATAGTCTATCCAGCATGTCGACAGATCCTTACGGTTCCGGCGAGCCTGCTGGCAGATGGCCAAATTAATGAGGAGTAGCTCCTTAGTACCACGGGCCCCACTCTTACATCCATTCTGAGTCGAAGACATGATGGAGTTGTCCTCAACATGCCTGTAGATTTTTGCTCTCAGAATGGATGTAAGAGTTTTATAAACGGTAGGGAGACACGTTATCGGCCTATAGTTCTTTGGGTTCGTGGTACTATCGGTCTTATGGAGCAGGTGGGTTATTCCAGTAGTCATAAATTCTGGCAGCGACCCAGACTCCAAGGCCGATTGGAACAGAGATGCTAAGCAAACATGCGAGCTACGTAACCACTTGAGCCAGAAATTATGCAGTCCGTCTGGTCCTGGTGCCTTCCAATTAGGCAAAGGACGGACTGCATCTGCTACATCTTGGGGCCCGATGGTGATGGGCCCCATTTCTGGCAAAGGCTCGCATACTTCCTCAACATCCCTGATCCAACCACCCTCGGAGTGAGCGACGGGCACCGACCAGATGTTGCGCCAGAACCTAATCATGGCGTCATCTTCCGGTCGCTGCACCTCACCAACTGTCTGGCTAGGTCGCTCCCAGGATCTATATACCCACCTTTGATCCCTTTGAAACATGTTGTTCTGAGAGTATCGGTCCACACGCGCCCTATACCTGCGTATCCGGTTCGCCCATGCACAAACTTTCTGCTTCAGAAAGTCGATGCGCTCTGTGACACGCGAAAGGTATTCCCGGGGATCGATGTCGGTCCCCGAGAATGCGCGCCTCACAAAGCGCATCACTCTAGGGCGCGTATTGCCCTCCCTGAAGCAGGTAAGCTTGCCAATGAGTACCCTAGCCTCGCCAATGCGACGCTCTATCCTGTACTGCCAAGCCGGTACAGCAGGCTTCGGTCGCGTAGCTGCGTCAGGAAACTTGACGCGAGCTACGTGACATACCGTTATGGCTGCACAGTACAGGAGAACGTGGGCATCGGCGAGATCTTCACTACTGTCAAAATAACTTGACAGTAGTGAATCTACGGCACACACAAGCGCTCTGTTACGTCTGTGCATAGGCAAAGGTCTAAGGCTTTGCGGCATGGTCCGATACTCACGAACAACATCTTCCAAAGTACTCCTCAACTGGGTACTTACGTTGGTACTTACGTCGGTAGTCATATCGTCCCTATCGTCGCCGCTATTAGCTGCGAGCCGTGGCACGAGCGCGATGTTAACCGCTGGGGCCACAGCTTGCGACGACGGTATACAGGGGGCGACACGGCTACCTTGCACCTCCGAGCGTAGCCGATCAAGCACAGGGCCATCCAACATGTGCCCACGCTGGATGGCCCGCACCTGATCAGACAGTCGTTGCGCCGAGACGTTGACAGCTGGCTCAAGCGCCTGGAACAGTGACAGCATTCGGTTACGGTACGCGGTGAGGTTAGTTCCTCCCTCTGTTGCCTCGTAGTAGGCGCGCATGACACTCTCGTTTATGGAAGAGGTCCATTTCATGCGCCGCACTACACCACCGGGGGCGAGGACCCTGTTCGGAGCCGGTTGCCCCAAACGTCCCATATCCCTCGGCGGCCGGCCTCTCCGCCGACATACAGATGGTGGCGATGTCGGCGGGGAGAAGTATTCGTCGCTCTCGCTCGACGCAACTGCAGCCGGCGTGCCATCTGCTTCTGCGTTGAGGCGCGATGACTGCGAGGCGGCGAACCCGGGGGTCTCATGCGTGCTTTATTCCGTGTCAACATTCCATGTCCTTTTCATCAGCTTCCAATATATATAATTAACTGCATTATTATTGATGAAAAATTTCTTTATCCGTATAAAAGTGCGGTTGTCATTTATATGTTGTTCTTCCAAAATGTGGTATGATGCCAAAATAGGTTCCCGATATGAAAATTTACGTATATTGTTTTATTTTCGTTTATCAGGGTAATGTGTAATAACTATAAATAATATTACACTAGATTTCTCTGCAAAATTTGTAAAAATATATATTAGAATAAAAAATTTTCGACTGACATTGTTGACAGTATTTTTTGTTTTTTTTTTTTTTAAATATCGGACAACAAAGATCCATTATGTTAGTAAAACCTATTCTAAAACTTACGCTATGTTAGTACTTAATAACTAGTTGTGATCTGGTCCTCTGGGTGAGTTCCCAGATCAGTGGGCTGTCCGGCCTTGTTGCTATCGCATTTAGGCTGCTGCTGGGGCTGCCTCGCACCCTAGATACAAGTGACGCCGACTTTTTGCGCCAGATGGCATCAAATCCATCTGTACGCGCATTTGCAAACATAGTCGACGCACTGCAAAATTTCGGCAGTCGCAGCAGCACCCTAAATGCATTATTATATTGGACCCGCAGAGCATTGTAAGATTTCTTAGTATAACTGACCCACAGGGCCCCCGAGTACAGTGATGTGCAATACGCCTTAAAAAGCGTAACTTTCACCTCGTCTGTACATCGCGGAAACCTGTGAGCCAGCATGTTCGCTCGTACTGACAAGGCTCTGCGTTCCCTCTCCATATCATCATCGTCTTTCTTGTCGTGCGTGACAATATGCCCCAGGTATTTAAACCTATCCACCCTGTTTATCTTTACACCGTGTAATAATATTGGGGGTACCGTTACTGGGTTATTGGCGCCTGCCCGAAAGACGATGTATTCTGTTTTGGCGCTGTTGTATTTAAGTCCATGTGCCGCCGCATACGACTCACACACGCCGAGCAATTTACGAATAGCGCTGATCGAGGGGGCCAGCAGCACCATGTCATCTGCATAACTTATGTTATTAAAGCTGACTGCATCTATAAAGCAACCGACACGAGTGCTGCTAAGCCTCTTACAATATCTTTGGTTTTTTTATTTGTCTATGCTCCCAAATATCCACTAGGCGAAAATACCTGCAAATCAAAAAGTACCTCTAAATGATCTTTGTATAAAAGGTTCGGGGGATATTGAACTTGGTCGCATAATGTCGATAAAAAAGTAGAGATGGCTAAATGACAAGTGATGAGCACCGTAACACACCGTAGGTTGATATCCACCGAAAGCCATACGTAATGCCAATATTAACGCACTTTCGGTTGACATCAAAGTTCGGTGGACAACTGAAGCTTGATAGTCACTTGGGTGGCTAAAGATACGCAATAGCCCTGCTGAACTGCTAGGTCTACAAATATGGCAAAAATGCAAAACCACACCCTGTATAGATGTGACAGACAGACAGACGAAATCTCACCATAAGGGTTCCTTTTTACCTTTTAGGTATGGGACCCTAAAAAAATGGTGGGTCGACCCTGGATTAGATCCGTCTCATCTCATAGAGTGAGAGAAAGGGGAGGAAAGACAGAAGAACAAGGAGAAAGTGGGAAAGGGAGAGAATATTTTAAATATTTGACTGAAAAGTGGAAAGTGGAGCATTCGTTAATTTAAAAAAAGCGCGGGTGGAACTGCGCGGGTCTGCGGATAGATTCAAATGAAACTTGGCATGAATTGAGTTGATACTACTAGGTAGGACATAGGATGTCTTTTATCGCTTAATCTAGCACAGTTCTCTTGGGGAGGGGATTGAAGTCATAATGTTTACTTGATAATAATTAACAATATGGAGTCATTCATACATAGTCATTATCAATGTTTGGCCATCGATCAGGTTAAGCAACGTTAAGAAAAGTCATGACAAAGATGGGTGCACGTTTAATGCTATAATTTGAACTAAGCGTCCCCGTGCTTCGGAGGGCCAGTAAAACGTGGGTCTCAGTTTTTACCCGACTTTAAAGAAAGGACAAATAAATACTATTAGAAATTTAGCTAACGTAAAAAGAGGGCGGGCGGTGTTGCGCGGGTCTGCTATTAAACAACAAAAACACTAACGACAATGACATGTGTTAGAGTCTGTGAATGTTTTGCGGCTTTAGAAACTAACAACATTGCGACAAATGTCATTTGTTGTTTACATAACCTCTAGAGTAAATCTGTTTGGGAAACCAAAACAGTCTGTTTGTTGTGAATCATTATCATCATCATTAGCAGCCGAAAGACGTCCACTGCTGTACAAAGGCCTCCCCCTTAGAAGGGAGGGGTTGCCATAATCTCCACGCTTGGCAGGCGTCTTGGGGATCGCAGTATAGGTGGAAGATAAATCTAAAAGAAACACGCTGCTGCCCGTCTTACTGTTCTCGCTTAGTCGCCTCTTACGACACCCAACGAGAGGAGATGGTGGATGCAATTCTAACCCGGCACCCCGCAGGTGTGAATATTTCTGCGTATTTCAAATTAAATATTATCTGAAACTATTAAAAGTAGTGTCAGAAATATGTTAAACGGCATGATACGTAAAAAACTACCTGTACCTTTATCATGAAAACGTAAAGTTGTTTACATCGATATGGGAAATTACAGGCACAATACTGAATTCTTCTTGATACTTATCTTCATTAGGCGAAAGACATCACAACAGGCTGAACATAGGTTCAGCAGTGGATGTCTTTCGAGAGGCCTATGCCTACCCTTAGAATACCACAATGAACGACAATTGGCTATTAGCATCCACCGGTTACCTGCGACGCGTACAATGTGGTATGTCCACCTAGATCGTTATCGTCTTGTTCATATTAGCAAACTAGATTTGGTGTCACGGTTCAAAAAGTGGTAGCGAGAAATAGCGCCCTTGTGTCGCTATTTCTTTACAAGCCACATCCTGACAAATTTATTTTTGCTTATAGGAGTGTCGCTACTGTCTATATGAAACTGTCAAACTACAAGTCATTATTATTATAAAATCGTTAGATCACGTTTCCGCCACCAGCACAGATAAGTTTGCAACCTCCGCGACCACATTTTGGATGTCATTTTGTTCGTGAATGTTTATCTAGTTTATATATTATATCGATGTACAAATCCTAAAATGTAGCAGACTACCCCCGCCCTAACTAATAAATTAAAAGACTTAGAAGAATCAACATCACTTATTAATATAAAACAATACCTTAAAATCGCTTCTATGACTGGTTAGTATTTTAAGTGTAACCTAGTTCCTTTTCCTACCTTTTACGCCTGCTGATTTGTCCACTACAACCAGACCAGGGGGTGTAGTACGAGTTCCGATAGTTTACGAGCTCGAACAAACTGACAGTTTTTGCCCGTACATTTTAACAGTTCTTGATAGTTACCGCTAGGGGCGCTGGTGTAAAATATATGGAGAAAACTGACAGTTTGATCGAGCTCGTAAATTGTCGGAACTCGTACTAGACCCCCAGATGCAACTTCGAAGACGGCACAGTGTGCAGGGAGATTGCCATAGAATTCTGTTCAAAAAATGAAGTTGTGTTAACCAAAGTAAACCATTGCTATGAAGAAAGGGTACCTACCTATTTATAATTTATGTTGGTGTATATTTTTTAAGATATACATTTGAGAAAAATACAGAATGCTTATAGGATTTTTCTAGTACTCATTTATTATTACGTTATTAAGACATTAATGTTGAGATAAAGTATGTCATCTTTTGATGGAATGAGAATTAAAAATAAGGTCCTGATGTGTAGGCTTACAAGGAAATTAGGAAATTATAATAAAGTATAATTTCATTTTTTGTTTCGGGCGTTAGTATAAGCACACTATGGTAAATGAAAAACGAGTTTTATGAAATTGCGAAGACAAGAATAAAAGAAAATATAGTAAAACTGTGCCTCGTTAATAATATAGGCCAGTTTAAAATCTTGTAATTTGATATGGTTTAAAATAAATTAAACAAATATAGAACAAATTTGTTCTATTCTATTTTTTTTATTCTATTCTACTGCATATAACAATGATAAGCAATAAGTATACGGTGTAAGTAATAAGTATACAAAAATATTTAAAAAAATATATTTAACCTTTATTAAGCTTTTTTGTTTTATTTTAATCGAATGTTGATGACAAAACAAGTTAGACGTTCACCTGATGGTAAGCGGCATACCTGCCTATAGACCGCTACACTGCACTGCTTCTCAGTATATTAGTGTTTTATATATAGAACTGTCGCTCATCACCAGAGCCATGGGTTATTAAGTCTTTTGAGACGGTAATTTTACCAGCGATTGAGCCCTTCAAGCCGTAACAAAACAATGTTTACACCATTGCTGCTTGGTGGCAGGGTACCTGCCTGGACAAGGGACCTATCACATTTTTTGTCGGGGAGGAAACCTTCAAAAGATCCTGGTCCTGGTCTTCGTAGGGGTGAAGGCCGGCTTTCGTGGAACTTTTACCCATTAAACTACCCCAGTGGCCTGCATCAATAGAATAAAGACCTTGGGCTTCTAAAGTATAACAAATATATTAAAGTATCAAGTATGATTATTCCTAGTATAGACAGAGTTGCACAACCATTTTTTTTAATTTTGCCTCCCTTTTCCACTCTCAAGTTAGACTAGACCATAGATTCCCTTCGGAGTCGCTGGACGCTTGGGGTGCGGGCCCTAGGCGTATGGCGGTGACTCCGAGGAGAACAGCGGCGGGGCTGCGACCCCCGTCCCCGTGAGCACCGTGACGGTACCCGAGGGATTACAATGCGTACAGCGGCGGGCTCAAAGGCAAGGCACTTAGGGGCTCCTGGCACAGATCCCACCGAAGGGCCCAGGTCCGCCCCTGGGCGGAAAAATTTAGAATTTTTTCACTACGGTCAATCAAAATCTTTGGACTACACAGACTAAAAATCTTTGGACTAGACAGACTAAAAATCTTTGGACTAGACAGACTATAGCTTGTGTAACATCATTGATAGGTATTTTAATAGGTAATTATGTAGATAGTAGGATTTGGTTGCAAATAATAAACAAAAAATGCAAATTTTTAGTTTTTCTTTTTCTCATCATTACTTGATAATATCATTCATTTTGCCATTGTTATTTCTTGACACCGGCGAAATCATCAATCAATTGATGGAAGCCATATTTTTGTAAAAGAACAAGGTGCATATATATAGGAATAGTGGGACTTATTGTAATTTTGCTTCCTTTAAAATAAGGTCATCAATTTGGCGACGAAAATATCTCGTTCAATCAATAGAATTCAATAAAACAAATCACAAAGGATGAATCCGCTCTCACCTTTTGTTAAAGATTTCACAATTCTGAAAATCCGATCTTGGAATATAATAGCTTTTTATATACAGCTGTAAATGTTATGAGGGAAGCAATAGCAAGATGAATGAAGAACATCGTGACAAGCAAATTTTATTACTGCGTATTGAGTGGTTTCAAAGAAAGGTTGTCCTACTAACTTGACGCACAAACATATGACTCACTCTACTCTTACGTTCATAAAGTTCACATCTTTTTCATTTTCATAAAAATCTGAGTCATTCAAAGTCATAGGAAGATATCGTTTAATATAACACAGAAAAATAATGATTTGCCTTCTAAGACGTTTATCCAATCTAAAGAATGTATGTATGTATGAAAGACATCATGATGCTGGGGCACTATACGTTTTTTTTTTATTTATTGTTTACCCAAAGACATATTATGTTCCAATATTCATGTTTACTTAAGAGTTTCATCTCTGAAACGTTTCTTATTTAATCTTATCTACTCTGTATGAATTATTTGAAATACCCTGGTCACAGTGATTGCAAATATACAAAAACTAATGGAAACAAAACAACCACGTTTAAGTACACATGCTCATAGAAACCAAACATTTTCGGTTTTAATTTTCAAGTCATTAAAATAAGAAAATGAAAAATTAAATGTATAAGTGGTCTTTTACATTTCGACCGGTACTGGTCGAATTATTCAAGTAAGGTGGTGGATTCTAAAGTAATCATTGATTTGGATGTCAAAAATTTGTTGGTGTGATATTATGTGATGTAAAGATTGTGGTGGGTAAATGGTGTGACGACAGCGGGCCGTGGGCGGGCGGCCTGCGCGGTCGGCCGGCGGCGCGCCGCCCCAGTCAGTCGCAGCCTGCCGCCGCGTCGAGCACTCGCTGCACTGCCTTGTCGGAGCCCGAGTGTTGCTACCACTGCTCAGCCCGCCGCTCAGCCCCGAGACCCTACCCAGCCGCGCCACCGTGCCGACCGCCACAACAAACTCTCGCGCGGTTACTGTTAAACTATGTGCTTCTAGACGCATCACGGGACGCACGCACCACACGCAACAACATGTAAGTTTGCGTAGTTATTTACCGCTTTTTAAAGCTAATGAATGTGTATCAATTACTACTACTATTTATTAGCTTTCGGCTTAATTTATTATTTGCTAAATAATTTTACTGAGGGAGAAATTATTGGTTTTATTTTTCAAAGCCTATAAAGTTGTCCATACTTATTTCTCTTAACCAAAATCTAACTGCTAATATTGATCTTTACCAACCACTAATCGTAATTAATTAAATTAAGCTTCATCATTACTAACAAGGTTCAACTAAAAACTGATGTTACGTAGAAACGAGCACACATACATAATGATGTAGAAGTTCCGCTGCTACCCTTTGGTTTGATCGTTTTGCTAACGATAAAATTATATAAAAATCATGGCACTTCTATATATTGGGTAATGAAGTCCTGAAACGAAGTAACTCTATGACTTTTAATTAAATATTAGTAGATAAAAGGTGCGTCTTAAAATAGGTACGTGTATGCTCCCAAGGAAAACCTTAAGCGCGGTGTTATACCTTTTTTGATCGTTAGTATCACATCTCCAGGTTTTTCATATCTCTAAACATCTTACAATCTATTTCAAATAGTGTATTTACCTAAAATATATTTTTATCTGCGTCTGTCTGTCTGTTTGTCCGCTTACTACTTCTCAACTATACATGGGAGTATTTGTTTTAAAAATATATATACATAAAGTACCTAATACAAATGCAGTACACGTTGCAAATTGAATTGAATCAACCAGACTCAACTGTCAAAATGCTTGTAACCACCTTTCAAAATACGAGTAATAATTACCACCCTCTCAACAAGTTAATGAAAGCCGCCCACGATGAGGTCGCATATGTAATTGCTGTACTAAAACGTTAAAAAAAATTAATTGTCAGTTGGCCAAATCAGAGTACACCGATTTTGTCAAGTGTTGGCATATGCATAGATCTTACGCGATCTCGGAGGCTTTCTTTTCGATTCTAGTATTAATTACGCTTATGATAAGGTCGCTCAAACGCGCACATCGCGCGAGGTTGCGACACGAGCACGGGTTCTAGCCATACGCTGACTAAACCATTAGGAATAGGGACCGAAATGATGAAATGTAATTAATTATTTCATGTAGAATTAGCGGTAGCACTTTTGAATGGTCAGTACAACGGTGACCGGAACTGATTTATCCCTTTTTTTTATTTCTTTATATGTTTTTGTTAGAATTATATCATCAGCGACAGTGCTTTTGCCGCTTGAAGGTATACGATAGACTAAAAGTATTTTTCGATACAATCTTTCTTCTCTGAAATCTTTTAAAATGTTAATAAATTCTGACACACGAACTACTAATAAGCGGTTGAACAGATTTTCACCAATCAAAGGTAAGATCCATTATGCTTCTTTTAATTTAACTAAAACTAGATTCAATTTCTTTATTTGTTTGGGAGTTAGGTACGATGCATCAGACCGTCAAACTTAATACTTCTTGTTTTTGCGTTAGGCTTTTAAAAAGTCAACGACAGCTTTGTATAGATAGATGTCATGGCATCTTTGTTAAAAATACTTTTATTTTTTGATTCAATCACTATTATGGAATTGGTAATGCCGCATCACATAGGTACTAATGTTTTTTTTTTTTCGTGTATATATCTTGCGAACAGTCTATCAGTACAGACTATAAGCAGATGAGGTGCATGCAGTTGATTAAAGCTAAAGCACTTCTCCCAGCTATGCTTGGAGTTTCTTTGCGCGACAGAATCCGAAATGTGGAGATTCGCCGAAGAACTAAGGTTACCGACATAGCTCTCAGAATCAGCAAGTTGAAGTGGCAATGGGCAGGCCACATCGCTCGAAGAACCAATAACCGTTGGGGAAGAAAGGTTCTCGAGTGGCGACCACGAACCGGAAGACGCAGCGTAAGCAGGCCTCCCACTAGGTGGACCGACGACATTGTTCGCGTCGCAGGAAACCGGTGGGTGCAAATAGCAAATTGTCGTTCATTGTGGCGGTCTAAGGGGGAGGCCTTTGTTCAGCAGTGGACGTCTTCCGGCTGGTGATGATGACTTCTCCCAGCGGAGTAAGCCCTTTCTTTCTAGAAGTCAGATTTGCTGACTATCATGGTCGAATATATCCCGCCGCTTTTTTAGCTGACGTATGGTTTCAGGGATAGTGAGTTGCCCCGCTAGCTGGTTCGGGTGGTTTTGAAGTCTGAGCATATATTTGGCACCATGCATGTTTAGCTCTTCTTTAACCATAGGCATATTGAAGATTTCATGAACCTCTGTTGTTTTGATGAACCATGGTGCATTCGATATTTGTTTGAGGATGTAGTTCTGTACTCTTTGGATTATCATTACATTAGAGTTACTAGCAGAGCCCCACAGTTGTATGCCATATGTCCAAATTGGTTTTAGGATCGTTTTGTAGATTAAGATCTTATTGTCAACAGCGAGTTTTGAGTTTCTGCCCAGTAGCCAATAGAGACCTTTGTACTTTAGGTTGATTTCATCTCTTTTTGTTTGTATGTGCTTCTTCCAGGTTAGTCTGCGGTCTAAGTGCATTCCCAGGTACTTGACACTGTTGCGATGAGGCAGTTGAATACCATTTAAGGTTACTGGGGGACAATCCTCTTTTCGCAGGGTAAAAGTTACGTGGACCGATTTGGTCGCGCTCGCAGCGATTCTCCATTTGTTCAGCCATAACTCCATGTTTTTTAGGCTGCTTTGTAGAAGTTGCGAAGCTTGGATAGGACATTTGCTTGAGGCGACCAAAGCCGTGTCATCCGCAAATGTTGCAACCGTAACCTCCGGGCTTTGTGGTAGATCAGATGTGAATAGAGTGTACAGGATGGTTCCAAGAACAGAGCCCTGAGGCACCCCTGCGGATATTTCATATAGGCCTGACGTACAGTCGCCTTCTCTTACCTGAAATATTCTATCAGTTAGATAAGATTTTAATATTCCATAGTACGTGTGTGGTAATAGGGATTTCATTTTACACAAAAGACCCTTATGCCAGACTTTATCGAAGGCTTGTTGAATATCGAGGAAAGTCGATGAACAATATTCCCCTTTCGAAAGACTGTCTAATTTTCCTACACACTCTATGAACTTGTTCTGTAGTAGCATGTTCTTTCCGGAATCCGAATTGGTGGTCAGGAATGATGGACTTTTCTTGCAGGATGTTCATAAGTCTACTTAGTAATGTCTTCTCAAACAACTTAGACACAACAGGCAGTAGACTGATAGGCCTGTATGAGGTAACTTCATGGGCAGGTTTACCAGGTTTGTTTATCATGATGACTTGGGATACTTTCCATATATCAGGAAAATGTCCTACTCTCATTATTGCATTAAATAAATTTGTAAGGTACATGATTGCTTTGTGTGGTAACTCTTCGAGAATCTTTTTATCGATAAGATCAAAGCCTTATTGTTATCCATGGATTTGATATTTTTGCGGATCTCTCCAGGTGTCACTGTTTTTAAAGGTAAATCAAGTTGAAGTCTTGATTAAGGACATAGTCAATATTTGCTTCATTTGCGTTAGGCCCTGCGTCGTTTGGTTTGAAAACTTGAGCAAGGTGGCATGCAAAAGCCTCAGCTTTACAATGTCCCGTTCTAGCCCATTTTCCATCATGTGTTCGAAGCGGGGGCTTGTGGTATAAGGGTCTATCAAGATTTCTACATGCTCTCCATAAAGAGTAGTTTGTGGATTTTGTTGCTGAGAGACCTCCCAAATGGGTCTCTAAGGCAGCATTATTCGCTTCGGAAATTGTAGTCTTTAGTTCGCGAACTGCTCTATTAAACGCTTGTTTGTCAGTTGGATGCCTGCTAGTATGCCATACTCGTCGTAGTCTCGTCGTAGTCTTCTTTTCCAAGATTTGTTTCCTTATCGTTGCCGAGTACAATTTACATTTTGACGGGTGTTCTTTGACTTCAGGCGTAGACAACCAGCAACATTCTTGGATCGTAGTTGTTATTGATCTCGTAGCGTCGTCAATGTCTGTGTCACTTTTTAGAGCTATTTGTGGTTGTAGTCTATCGTGGACTAGCTCTCAAAATGAGGCCCAGTCTGTGCGTTTTGTTGTATAATTTTGGGTTCTTCTCGGTGTTTAGAGCTGTAGTACCAATCGTTAGTATTACTGGGACATGATTTGAATGAGCATCGAGGCATGTTTCTATGTGATGGAAAAGTCTAGATATACCCTTTACAATAAAAAAGTCTATAACTGGTAGCCTATTTGGGTCCGTAAGCCAATTAGTGGGCTCCGCCGTTGAAATTGTGTTCAGATTATTTTTGTCTAAGCATTTCTCAAGTTCTCTACCCCTGGTGTTAGTTAGCCTAGATGCCCAGTGAACATGCTTAGCATTCCAATCTCCTCCAGCTATGAAGCGCAACCCTAGGGTATTGAATAGCTCATTATATCGCTGCTCTGTTATTTTATATTTTGGAGGGCTGTATATAGCAGATACATTGAATGACCCATTTTGATCTTCTATAGCAATGGTAGCTGCTTGTTTATGGGGTTGTTTAAACTGCGGTAGTTCACAGTGTTTAATAGAAGATCTTACAATAATTGCTGCTCCTGCATGTGCAGTGCCGTCTGGATGATTCGTGGCATAAATATCATAATGCTTTATTCGAATACTACTGCTTGCAGTAAAATGAGTTTCAGACACTAGAAGAATGTCTATGTTGTGTGTTTGTAGTAGAACTTCAACTTCTTCTTTATTAGGAGATAATATGTTTTTTTATAAAATATTTTTTTAACAATATACACACATCAAAAGTGTCTAGGGATCAACATATATTTTTGCAATAACTTTTCTCCTGATTGATATTAATTAAAATTTTCTTTAAGGATTCATCAAATAAAGTGTTTTCGTTTGTCACAGTAACGATAAACCAAGTCACCTTTGCATTAATAAAGAAATTTGCCATTTTCCTAATAAAGGGATTTTTGACATTTGAACCACTAACACAAAAGTTCGAAAAAAAGACTGAAATAACAGTTTTCTTTAAAATTTTATTGGGTAACTTAAACAATTAATAATCCGTGTTTCTACCGCGAACACTAACAACACAAGAACATCGGTTTGGCATACTCAAAATGAGTTCATCCAAATCACGCTGTGGAATGGCCGCCCATGTTCGTTGCAACAACAAAAAAAGGTCTTCTTGCGACTGGATACCCTCCATATTCGGCAGAGCTCTTCTCTGTAGCATATCCCATGCATGCTCAATCGGGTTCAAGTCTGGCGACTGAGCAGGCCAGGGCAGGACATTGATGTTAGCTGCGGCGAGAGTCTGTCTTACAACTCTTGCGGTGTGCGGTCGTGCATTATCATGCATTAACTGAAATAAGGGACCGATTTGCACTTGTAGAGGAACGATGACGTCTGATACAATCGTCTCAGCATAAATTTGAGCGTTGAGGTTGCCTCTGATCCAAATCAACTCAGTTCTTCCGCCGATCCAAATACCCGCCCATACCATGATGGTTCCACCACTATAAGGATGGACTTCCTGGCAGGATTTTAATCGCTGTTGGCGTCCAGGGGTTCTCCAGTGTCGTATACGTCTTGTATCCGGTCTCATACCAAAACGAGACTCATCAGAAAAGCACACGAAACGCCATTGTTCTTCTGCCCAATTTCTGTGTTCAAGAGCCCATTGATATCGAATCCTACGATTGTGCATTGCTATAGGTGGTACCCGTAACGCTCAAATTTATGCTGAGACGATTGTATCAGACGTCATCGTTCCTCTACAAGTGCAAATCGGTCCCTTATTTCAGTTAATGCATGATAATGCACGACCGCACACCGCAAGAGTTGTAAGACAGACTCTCGCCGCAGCTAACATCAATGTCCTGCCCTGGCCTGCTCAGTCGCCAGACTTGAACCCGATTGAGCATGCATGGGATATGCTACAGAGAAGAGCTCTGCCGAATATGGAGGGTATCCAGTCGCAAGAAGACCTTTTTTTGTTGTTGCAACGAACATGGGCGGCCATTCCACAGCGTGATTTGGATGAACTCATTTTGAGTATGCCAAACCGATGTTCTTGTGTTGTTAGTGTTCGCGGTAGAAACACGGATTATTAATTGTTTAAGTTACCCAATAAAATTTTAAAGAAAACTGTTATTTCAGTCTTTTTTTCGAACTTTTGTGTTAGTGGTTCAAATGTCAAAAATCCCTTTATTAGGAAAATGGCAAATTTCTTTATTAATGCAAAGGTGACTTGGTTTATCGTTACTGTGACAAACGAAAACACTTTATTTGATGAATCCTTAAAGAAAATTTTAATTAATATCAATCAGGAGAAAAGTTATTGCAAAAATATATGTTGATCCCTAGACACTTTTGATGTGTGTATTAATATGTATGAAATCAAATGAAATTTATTAACCGACTTCATAATTTAACAACTTACGAACTACAATGTTACACCGTCATGTAAAGCTGCACTAGGTCATTAAACTAACGTACCTACTGCAATAATTATTTTATTAAGAATTGATTAACAAATAATGGATGGAATAAAAGTTACAACCTTTTAGGAACCTTAAAGGTAAGGACACAGTAAGGCCGGGAGTCAGTCATAGCGTGGTTTTTATTATCGTACCTATATAAAGTTTGCTCAATCGGACTTTTGGCAAGATTTATTGTAAAACCGCATGAAAACTACTACGATAAGTAAAATCTCTGAAGCATCGATCCTCTCGAGTCAATAAAGAAGTATTTCTTTCGGGAGGTGTAGAAATTATGGAAAAATACATTATTACGGTATTTCACAAAAGAACAGCTTTTGTATCTTTACAAAGCTCAGGTTCTACTGGTCTCACCTGTGGGATGGCTCTGCCAAATATCAACTTGACTCTTTGGATTCGCGCTCGCAGGATAATTGACGATAAGGACTTATCAAATGAAAAACTTCAACAATGTGATCATCGTCGGCTTCTTGCACGTTTACCGGTTTTTTAATGATTATTTCACGGTGAATGCTCTCAAGCACTTTTTGATCTTGTACCACCATCCCCTTTCTTTTACCGGACTTCCGGTCTTTTACCGGACTTAGGCGTCGGCAGGGTCTCCACTGCTTTGTCGTTGACACTCAAACTTGCCGTACTAAGCGTTTCGCTTCTTCTTTCCTCATGCACACGGCCAAGCTGTGGAATACCCGGACACCGTTTTCCCTGATAAATATAACTTGGGTGTACCTATTCAAGTCTAGAGTGAACAGGCATCTTATCGGTAAGCGCGGTCCATCCTAGATCACATCTTCACTTACTATGATGTGAGATTGTGATCATGGTCTTATGTTGATAACATTTACAAGTTACAACTTAGTATTCTAAAAACAATTGTACCCAAAATAGTAAAACTACAATTTAAAGGTGATGAAGCAGGTTTATTTAATTGTCAAATTGTAAATGTGTTCAACAAGGTCCGTATCTGCGTACTAAGCGATAACTACCACAATGTAAAAAGCCTACATAAACATGTAAGGCTGGCGTCGCTACGATGCCTGTCTTACTTACCTACCTATAAGCTACCTAAATACAATAATGTATATGGGATACGGACGTGGGAATACATGTTACCATCTATCCTGAATAGCTTACCCATCAAAATATGCAATGCTCTAAATGCTAAAAAATTTAAAAACGAGTTAAAAGAACATTTCCTACATTTATAAGTTACTTATTTAAAAACTATATATTGTATAAACAGTTGTACCGAGATTGTGTCAAATTATACCGCTGTTAAACCCGCGATGGTTTTTCTGGTATATTCGTGTAAACAAATGTTTCACGGTGAATGCTCTCAAGCACTTTCTTCTCAAGCACTACACAATGTATATACTTACATATTATAGTCATAAATAATAAATAAAAAAAGTGTAAACCTATTGATTATAAAAAAAATATATGAGAAAAAGCATTATATTAATAAAAAGGAAACATAAAACTCGGTGTAATAAAACTGAGTTCTGCGCCGCAGGTGTAGAAAATACTCGAATAACATCGTACCCCTAAAATTTGATTTGTATTTCGTTTCGAAGCAAATTGATTCAAACTCAATTTTATGGTTAGTTTTTTCGATAGATGAAAACCTACTTGCCTATGTAAATGTAAGTATACGCATTTCAGGCAATTTCTTACTGTGCTTAGTACTGTGTATTTCGTAAAATGTATAAATAGGCGGTGTTACATAGAATTCAAATAAAATAACAAATGATAGCTTGAAATGATTAATTATTTTATAATTTGCCAGTCACGTTGTGAGAAATGGGTACCCGTACAATAGGTGGCATTGTAATGTGTCGGTGACATTGTCTTACATCCTTTGCTTTGAAAATTAGATAAAATCGGAGCTCACGTTTGAAAAACCATGTCCGATTTTCTAATCTACTCCTGGATAATATACGCTGTGTTGGAATATAACTGGTCTCACTTTGCACTCACAATCGTCAATTAGGGTTAAATTTCTCTATTTTTTCATATTATTAACGATTTAAATTAGTTACTTAAATCAATATAAATCACACATACACTTCCGAAATTCGTTCATCTATTACTACTTTGTCAACAGTGATTCTAAGTTTTACATTCACCATTAACCTAAAATAAACCTAGACTGGCAAATATTTGTTGTATTCTCATTGCAGCTGTACGCCAGATCAGAATACTGGTCGAAGTAGAAGGAGAGATGCTAACAACGTTATTACTAGTCTTCAAAGGAGGAGGTTCTCAATTTGTCGTCATATGTGTATATGACTTTACAATAATTTTACCTAATCAATAGGTATACCTCCCTGTTTTTCTTTCCAAGATCAAAAACGTAGCAATAAATGTATGAACACAAGGGTGATGGCTGAACCTTGATTACAACTAAGAGGCCGTTAGGTTTATCGTGTCTCCAGGCTTAAAAAGCTTAGCGTGGTTCGCCGCCGGTGGTAAAACAACCTTATCTACCCTACCATTTTTAAGATGACAGACTTGGAATTATGATGGATTATCTCGGGAATAAACGAAATACATTATAGATACTTAATAGGTATAATTTATTACAGTATCTCTTGTGTGTGTTTGTGTGTGTGTGTGTGTGTGCGTGTGTTTGTGTGTGTGTGTGAGTGAGTTATAAGGAGATCTCAAATCTAAATAACAGGAAGACAAAAAAGTGGTGAAAAGGATATTTAGAACGTAGCAAGGCAAATATGTAGGTAGTTAAATTATAAAACTCCCGAGGAGAAAGCGTATTCTTGTAAGCGGGTGAACTATAGATAACAAATGTGGATAAATAAATGGGTAATTAATTATGTAACCTGCTTAGTTATCTACAAAATAGAATAAAGTAGATCCGGGGTTGCGCCTCAATAAGAACTTTTCATATAACATTGACATTATTGGCAACAACGAAACTGGTCTGTATGAAGACGAATAGTAAAATAACTTTATTAGGTCCAAAAAAGGTATGGAAGCCATGGTGTGTAAGTCCAAGTCGCACTTGGCTGGTTTATTTTTTATTTATGCAAACCAATCTAAATTTTCGCCTAATTCTGTCAAACGCCTAGTCGCCTAACAAATGAGCGGAACACAAATTATAGTAAAGATCCTACTGTACCTGCCTATTCCCAATAAATGAGCATAATAACAAAAAATTAGATCAGAAGCAATTTATAATAAAACTAACTGATCCGCGCATCTCTACCCGCACTTTCATTACATTTTGCTCACCCTTTCTCCCTCCTCCCTTGATTTATTTCTCTCTCATCTCTTTCTCTCTCTCTCTCTCTCTTATGAAAAAAATCAAACCAATGTTATGCTTTCTCCTCTCTCTTTTTCCCTCCCACTTCTGTCCCCGTCACACTCCCCCTCTTCCTCTCCCACTTGTCACTGAACCCTCTCCCTCTGACCCTCTCCCCTCCCACCTTGCTCCCTCTTACAATCTCCTTGCTCCACCTAACTCCTCCCAATCCCTCACCCCATCACTCCCTCTCTCGAATCCTTCCTCCCTCCCACTCTTCTCTTGCACCCTGCTCTCGTTCTCTAGATCCCTACCCCCTCACCTCCCTTTTCCCACTCTATTAAGGTACACTATAGATTTTGACGCATTTTTTTAGATTCGCCATTAAATAGAGAATTTTTCACGAAGATTTATTTTTTATATTTAATTCGTTTATTTGTGAAAACGAGATTTCAGGATAAGAACCTGAAAATCCCAGACGAAACCGCCGCTAGTTATTAATTTGGAAATACACTACAAAGTCGATTCACAATGTTAACTTCCCACGTACGTTCCACAGAAAAAATAATACCGAAAAAATCTGTATAATGGGCTCGTGCATAATTAATTTTCGCTTCTCAACCGTGTAATAAGATTAATCTAAAATTACCTAATTTGGGTAAATGAGTAAAATGTCACGTCGTAATTAGGTCAGTGTTTGTGGAGTTTCAGTCTCATCTTTTGTGTTTGAATGATGTTCCTGGAATCTGCTTACAGATTTGTAATAAAAATGTATTTCGATTACTTTGCTTCATTTACTATATTTTTTGTACTCATTATTAAAGTGCGTAGGAATTTTTTATCCCTAACGGGATACATTTCTGGAACTTTTAGAGGAAGACATAAAACGCATAAAAGTCTGTAAGTATAAGCATAGGTTTACAGACAAACTATAGAACATGTGTTTAAGTGTCTTTGAATCGATCTAGTAATTAAAAGTTTTATAAGTTTAAAGTCTGAGTTAGCGTTATAACTTTTCACCTTTAAATCTGTAATCTATAATAAGCGGGTGATGTCGCAGGCGACAGCTATGAACATAGATAGGTACCTAAGTATATCAGAATTTCATGTGGACGAAGTAGCAGGCACAGTGGCTTCAATAAGATTACAATAAAACATATCTTCTCGTTCTCCGTTTGCATAGCATCAAGAAAATTACGCATTTTGATCCCAAAATTGCTTAAAAAAATTGAAATTGGTTGGTGGAACTGGTTCAAAATAATGAAGAAGTTGTTGAATACATAATGAGAGATTGGTCTGTCGACCTTGGATCTTTCCTTTGGACAATTTTAACATATTCCTGTAATGATCAGAACTTAATATATTCTAGGTTTTCCTGTCTCTCTCAGATCTCTCAGATCATCGATCGATCACGATCAATGATCTGAGAGTTACCCGATCATCGTGGAAGACAAATTACTTCCCTATTTCAAAAAATAACTAAATATTTAAAAAAATACTATACATTTTGCAACATAATAAAACTAAGTAGTATAAGTTGTAGGACAAAGTGTGTGAGTCTTAGTTACCCGGTTACTAGCTTAACAAGTACATTGTCTAATAGGGTATGTGTGGTAAACTTATTCCAAGTGATCGACCCACGCACTCAGTTACGAGTTCTGGGTTGTCAGATTTATGAGACTTTTGGTCTACTAAGCGTAATGCGTGTATGTTACCAATGAGAAAACACTTCGCGGGTTTCCCGAGCGTTCAAATTATTATTTTTTTCTTTTTTCAGTTTCAGTAGTACGCAAAGTGCAAAGGTTACCTTTGCAAATTATGCTTATCGCTACGTACGCCACGTACTTGGTGTAGCCGTGTGTTACCATTATGTATTATAATTTCGTGGTAAAATTAAATGCTCCATCCGAAGTTGATGCCATGCCACCCGGTCACGATATAGACCGATATAGCAAACGAGTTCTTGAATGGAGACCGCGGATGGGCAAACATGACTAGGACTTTGGCAACAATATTAGTGTGTTAGTCAAGAACTGGATGAAAAACCCAAAGATCGAACGGCGCATAGTTATTAGAGATACCAAATTTAGAGGCCATTCTGCTCACAGTCACGATGTGACGCAGAGTGTATTTAATCATTAACAAAATAACACCTCCACTAGATGTATCTTATGCAGACATGCAATAATGCATTGTAACCTGATTTCATCATCATCAAAAGACACTGAAAGTCATACCATTAAACAGCGTTTAAGGAAACCCAGGCATGCTCTAGAATCTATTCAGAAATTATGTCCGATTTAGCCACCAGTCCGCAGTTACCCCGCGTGGTAGATTATGGTTGACAGAGCAAAGAACAATCTAGCAGGATTTTAATAATTTTTACGCAAATCTTTTCAAGTAGACGAATCTCATCACATCACTTTCACAACTAAATTAAATTAAAAAAAAAAAACATTATTTCAGATCACAAATAGGATCCATAGTGTTGGTACAAACGCATCTTAAGAAACTAGGTTAGTAAAATTAAATGATATACAAACAATTAAAAAGGTAATGGACTAGAGCACTGCACACTCATTTGTTTTAAGATGTTTTAAGATGTGCAAATTAAGCCCTTTCATATGATACCCCACTCAATATAGTAGTCTCACTTTGAAATTTTGATGACCCATTTCGACCCCCATTATAAAAAAGAAAAAAAAATGTTTTTTCATTTGCAATTGGGTTGGGTAATTAAGATCTAAAACTATTCCAAGTTTCAAATTGATAGCATCAGTGGTTCCTGAAATATATAGGTTTGTGACAGACAGACAGACGACCATAAGGGTTCCTTTTTTACCTTTTAGGTATGGAACCCTAAAAAAAGCAGCCGCCTCGCTCCTCAGCCATAAGCCCGGACAAATAACGGGCAACTTTCGGAGTTGTCGGTTGGACGTTTGGGTTGTGGGCCCTAGATGTGCATTGAGTACGGGGCGTTTTAGTATAGGTAAGATACTTCGGTTCGGAGCTAGGTACCGAATCAAACCAAAAAAAACCGGTCAAGTGCGAGTCTGACTCGCGCATCGAGGGTTCCATACCTTCTTTGCACGTATTAAAGTTATTTTAATCATCAATCATCTTCTATACTATGATAAAACTCAAAGAGCACTTTTTCTGTACATTGAATATTTTTCCAAAATTTCTATGTGGGGATACTATACTATCGACATAGAGGCCAAAACAATTTTTTTTGGAATTATTGTCTGTCTGTCTGTCTGTCTGTCTGTCTGTCTGTCTGTCTGTCGTTCTGTTCGTCCAGGTATCATTTGAAAACCCGTGGATGGATTTTGATAGGACTTTCACTGATGTGTTGTGTAGAAGTCAAGGCGTAAGTTGGTATATAAAACATCATGCTATGTTTCATAGGGGCTAAGCAGTGAAACATTACTTGCACATATTACCACGTAATTTCCTTTGTATGTGAATAGGGTAATTATAGACTGATCAGTTAATCATTAAGATACGTATTATTACGCTATATACAATAGGGACTGAACATACATTTAGTTTGCATAAGATATGGCATTGGCGAAGGGTCAATTTTTGTAAGGGGTAAGCCGGTCCGGTACACCCAGGACATTTTCATTAGATTTCTGTATTGTTCTAAGTACTTTGCTGATAGCAATATGACATTATATCTTTGAAAAGTTAAAATCTGTAAATCCCGAGCGGATCCAAACTAGATTATGTATGTATTACAGTCGCAACAATAAAAGATGCGGAAAACTTAAAACTTTCATAATCGAATATCATTACACAGTAATTTACGATGTTAGCGTGATTTACATTATGAACAGCGCCATCTATCGGTGAAATTGAACATACAATAACTATAGAACTTTAATCTATATATTATATCAAAGAAAGTCGTGTTAGTTACACTATTTATAACTCAAGAACGGCCTAACCGATTCGGCTGAAAATTGGTGGGGAGGTAGCTTAGAACCAGTAAACGGACATAGGATACTTTTTATCCCGGTAGGTTAAGGTTAAGCAACGTTAGGTAAGGTCATTAAATAGATGAGTGAACCGATTTGTATGAAAGTGTGCATATCGGGTAGGTCTGAGAATAGGTCATACAGTATATTTCATACCGCTAGGTTAAGGTTAAGCTACATAAGGCAAGGTCATTAAATAGATGGGTGAACCGATATGTATGAAATTATGTGTGCATATCGGGGAGGTCTGAGAATAGGTCATAAAGTATATTTAATGCCGCTGATACCATGATTGACGAGATATATAGAACGAGAGGAGGGTGCACGAGAGGAGAAAGAGGGAGAGGGGATTCGAGAAGGGGGCGATGGGGTGAGGGATCGGGGGAGTTAGGTGGAGTAAGGGGGGAGTGAGAAGGAGCAAGTTCGTAGAAGAGAGAGGGGGAGAGGGTTCAGAGAGGGGATAACAGGGTAGGAGAGGGGGAGTGTGACTGAAACCGAAGCGGGAGGGGGAAAGAGAGAGGAGAGAAAGAGCATATAATTAGATATTTTTTATAAGAGAGAGAGATATGGAGAGAGATAAATCTAGGGAGGAGGGAGAAAAGGGGAGCAAAATGTAATAAAAGCGCGGGCGGAGCTGCACGGGTCAGCTAGTGAATATATATAAAAGGAGATGTCCTGACTGCTTGACTGACTGACAGACAACGCACAGCCTAAACCGCTGGCTCTAGAGACTTGAAATTTGGGAGGTGTATTCTTCACAATACGTAAACGCACACTAAGAACGGAATTTTCAAAATTCTCATCCTAAAGGGTCCAAGTAGGGGGTTTTATGTTTTATAATAAAGCGTTATAATTCATGAACGATTGGTACTACGAGTAGAGCCGTGAATTTTCACACGCAGACGCCTCAAAAAAGATAAGGTCGAGATATCAGTGGGTCAAGGTGGAACAAAGTAGATTGAGTTGTCAAACTGTATCATTGAGCTGCATCGAACTAGATCGACCTGACTCAAACTGGATCGAACTGGATAAAACCGGATTTAGCTGGATAAAACGGCTTTGAACTGGATCAAGCTAAAATGAGTTAAAATGAGTTGGATCGAGGTGGATTGATATGGAACAAGATGTACTAAGGTAGATCGAGATAACTCAAGGTGGGTCAAGGTGGAATAAGGTGGATCGATCTGAATCGAGCTGTATGAAACAAGATCACGCTTGATAGAGCTGGATAGAGATGAATTGAGGTGCACCGAGACACGTCAAGGCGGATCAGTGGGTCAAGGTGGAACAAAGTAGATTGAGTTGAGTCAAACTGGATTCTTGAGTTGCATCGAACTGGAACGACCTAATTCAAACCGGATCGAGCTGGATTAAACTGGTTTGAATGGGATCAATCGGTATCAAGCTGGAGCAAGCTGGATTGAGCTAAAATGAGCTGGATTGAGGTAGATCGAGGTGGATCGATGTGGATCAAGGTGCACCGAGAAGGGTCGAAATGGGTCAAGGTGGATCAAAGTTGATTGAGATGAGTTAAGCTGGATCATCAACCTGCATTGAGCTGGATCGAGCTGGTTCAAAATGGATTAAGCTGGATCAATCTGACGCGAGCTGGATCGACCTAAATCGAGCTGTATAAAACACGAACAAGCTTGGTAGAGCTGGGTGGAGCTATAATATTATAAATGGAAAGTGACTCTGTCTATTACGCTTTCACGCTTAAGCCACTGGACGGATTTAGATAAAATTTGGTAGAGATTAGACAGGATATAGGCTTATGCTAAAAAAGCCTTGAATAAAAAAAAATATTAGTTCTAGCATTTTTGAAATTTCGAGGGGTGGTTTTAAATATAAAAATTTGGAAAATCAATAAAAGCAGATAAACAAAATAATAATAACAGCGTGGACGGAGCTGTACGTTATGTTTTCAAAAATAGTTAGACCAAATGAAATATGTTTAAAATGTACACGGACACCAGAGTTAAACTAACCCGACACTACTCTGAGGACACCCCATACATCAGCCTGTACTAGATTGGAATGGCTCTCAAACAGCTTAAAACAAAAAGGTGCCGGGTGAAGACGGAATCACAACAGAACTTCTGAGAGCGCGTGGAAAACCGGTACTTTTAGTCCTCCAGAAGTTATTCAATTCCGTCTTACTCGAAGGTACTACGCCAGAAGCATGGCACAGGAGTGTGGTAGTGCTTCTCTTCAAAAAGGTGATAACACCTTATCGAAAAATTATAGACATATCTCACTCCTGAGCCATATGTACAAGCTGTTTTCGAAACGAAGGAATAGCAATAGTTCCGAACGCAGGTGTAATGATTTCCAGCCTACCGAACAAGCCGGGTTCCGAAAAAGCTTTAGCACCGTATAACACATTCATACGCTCCGTCAGATGATACAGAAGACTAAGGAGTATAATCGGTCATTATGTCTAGCGTTTGTGGGCTACGAAAAAGCCTTCGATTCAATCGAGACCTGGGAGTATTGCTGTCCCTCCAGCGATGCCATATTCACTATAGGTATCGAAGTGTTGCAACGACCACCATGCCGATCCGCCTACAGGACGAGAGTACAAAATCAACCCGATTGAAAAGAGTCGTGAGACAGGCAGACGTTATTTCTCCGAAACTGTTCACGAACGCATTGGAGGACGTTTTCTTGGACTGGTACGGTTTCGGCATCAACGTCAATGGCGAATACATCACTCGCCTCCGCTTTGCCGATAATATAGTAATTACGGCAGAATCGCTGAAGGACCTCAATACGATGCTCAGCGATCTCAGTAGCGTTAACCCAGCCGGTGGGTCTTTAAAATAAACATGGACAAGACGAAGAATATGTCTAATGTCCATGTTGCATTCATACTGATAGTCGTTGGCAACGATACACACAAAGTTGTTGATCACTATGTCTACCTTGGATACATTTAGTGGGTCCAATTTCGACAAAGAGGTCGCTCGAAGAATCAAACTTGGCGTTTGGGAAACTAGGTGACATCTTCTCATCTGAAATTCCGCAGTGCCTGACGACAAAATTCATTCAACAATGTATGTTGCCATTGATGACAATATGGTAATGAGACGTGGTCCTTAACAGCTGGCCTTTTAGAGAAGCTCAGTCACACAACGAGCTATGGAGAGAGCTATGCTTGGAGTTTCTTTGCGTGACAGAATCCGTAATGAGGACATTTGACAAAGAACCAAGGTCACCGACATAGCTCTCAGAATCTGCTAGTTGAAGTGGCAATGGGTAGGCAACATCGCTCGAATAACTGACAACCAATGGGGAAAAAAGGTTCTCAAGTAGCGACCACGAACCGGAAGACACAGCGTAGGTAGGCCTCCTACTAGGTGGACAGACGATATTTATTTATCTTTATTATAATACCCATTTGTCGTTCATTGTGGCGTTCGAAGGGTGAGGCCTATAGTCAGCGGTGGACGTCTTCCGGCTGGTGATGATGATGAATACCAATTAATTAAAAACAGTTCTACAATTTATGTTAAATATTTGATTAGTTAAAATAATTCATACGTGACAAAGAATAGTGGAAGTACGTAACAGATACATTTACGATTTTTTAATAAAAAAATATTGTTATAATAGCATTAAGAAGTCATTACCTACTTAACTTTAGATGAGTTTAAGTATGCCACACACATGTACATGTCCCTGTTTGTTTATTATAATTAAAATAATTAATGTACTTAATAAGACTTTTTTGGGCATGGTGTTAAGATTCGGTGGATATTTGGGTGACGGTAAATAGAACATGTCGATTACTAGATCACAATTATTGGATCATGTCGATTACTGGGTGTCGATTTATGGCATTTCCTTGTCGATAACTAGGCCAAAAAGAGCCTAAATCTAATTTGATTTATTGATCTACTTATTGGTATTACACTCGTTTTTACTTTAAGATAATATAGAATGAACCCTAAACTTATACCTAGTGCATGAAAGTATCGTATAATATTATAAATAAACTAGATATTTTTTTAAATGTTCACTTTCGATCCTTAAAGTGTCGATGATTTGTTTATGAAATATCCCTACCTCGACTGGGAAAAGAGCTGATGTTCTTCAAACGGCTAAACTGATTTTCACGTGTATTCCAAGATGTCCGATTGGTATTCCGAATGAAACATCACTAATAACCATCTAACCACTAGACTCTAGTGCTTAGACACCCTGGCCGCTACTCAACAGGTCGTGGGTTCGATTCCCACCAAGTCTCTAGGTGTTATTTATCTATTTAAGTATGTATTTACAAAAAATAAAAAGTAGGTAATAAAAACTGGTTCCCATAGTACAGGCTCTGCCTAGTTTGGGATCAGATGACCGTGTGTGGAATTGTCCCAGGATATATAATGTACATTTTTCATAATTTTAGTTAGTCCGAAAGTTTGTGAACATTCAAAGGATTTCTTCGAATTCTTTCCCTTACTGCTTTAACCACCTTTTTCATACGAACACTACGTGGACGGCCAGATCTTTTTCTGTCACAAAAAGAGGAGGTCTCATGGTACCTATTAATAGCCCCGTAGCCGCCTAGCGGTTTCAACATCAGTTAAACGTCTGTTTTTTTTTACTGCTTAGGGCGCGGACTTTGCCTACTCGACAGTTTCCTAATTTGTGGGCCCCATTGTAGTTTAGCTTCAATTGTTATACCGAAAAACACAGAGTACAAGAAACTCAAACTACAAGGTCCAACGCTGCTCCATTAATTTATATCACCACCTATCTCAAATTATAAGTTACAAATTTCATACATTTAGTTTTGGTCTCATTAAGTTTCAAATTGTTGTACTAAAACTATTAGTGGGCAACCTTACGTAGGTATCATCCTGTTATTCTCTTATGGAGCCGCGGCCTTTGGATTGTATGTACAATCTAGATTCCCAGTTCTAGCTTATGTAAGCTAGATGAATTTTGTAAGTAGCTAAGTACTCATCGATATAATAATATATTATATCGATGTAAGTACTTGTATAACTTTATGCTAGCAACATTTTATTTATTTGAATGACTATGTAAATGCATACTGTCAAGAAATAGAAGAAAAAAGCTTGATAACAAAGCGACATAAGTAGCTTTATAAATAAATAATCAAAGACAATAATAAAAAAGGATGGTAAGTAAAAAGGGATTTTTCCGCTATAATCTAAGTGGTATCAGATTTTTTACAGGTAATTTTCATTATTGAATGAAAGGTAACGCCACAGCTATAAATAAATAATGTTTTCAATAAAATCATATTATAAGGCTTTTATTGATAACATTAGATAGTTAGTTATATAGATATACACTTTATTGTTGGTACACACAAACTTACACATAAAATAAAGCACATAGAAAACACTTAAAAATGAAATATGTACAAAGGGCGGCCTTATCGCTATTCGCTATTCGCTTTAATAACAGGCTTTTAACCGGCTTCTTAAAGAAGGTTCTATATTCAACGCATATGTATGTAATATTAATAAAAATGCATAATATTCACATGTCTTTGCGTATGTGGGCTTCTAAACACACGTACCAAATCTCATGAGTGAATGTACGTATGTATGTACTAGCGACCCGCCCCGGCTTCGCACGGGTGTAATTGAGAAGAAAAAGAAGTGAATAATTTAGTTACTGCCTTTGATTACAGAAATTCTTCATAAATAATGCTTGTAGCTGACTTTTCGTAACGCAATATGAACAAATTTTGTTTAGAAGTGACGCGTGAAACGCTAGGTACGTATAGCTGTCTCTCCATGGGCAAAGTACTCAACGCTTAGGTTTAAGCCTGCAACGTTGAATCTCTGAGCTTGTGATTTATTAATTGTATTTATAATTTTATTAGAAACTGCAGACGTGTACCGGTGCACAATTTGGGTGGGTTAAGGACAGGAACAGGACACCATTTCTTTAAAACCAATTTATGGAAGCAATACGGGCTTCCTTGTTCGGTTTCATCGTTAAGACGTAAACGGGGATCAACCGGGGAATTCTTACCCACTAAAACCCCCGCGGCTATCACGTGGGCACATTAGTGGGCGGACCTGGGCTATCTGTCGGTATCTGCACCAGGGATTTTTGACATTTGAACCACTAACACAAAAGTTCGAAAAAAAGACTGAAATAACAGTTTTCTTTAAAATTTTATTGGGTAACTTAAACAATTAATAATCCGTGTTACTACCGCGAACACTAACAACACAAGAACATCGGTTTGGCATACTCAAAATGAGTTCATCCAAATCACGCTGTGGAATGGCCGCCCATGTTCGTTGCAACAACAAAAAAAGGTCTTCTTGCGACTGGATACCCTCCATATTCGGCAGAGCTCTTCTCTGTAGCATATCCCATGCATGCTCAATCGGGTTCAAGTCTGGCGACTGAGCAGGCCAGGGCAGGACATTGATGTTAGCTGCGGCGAGAGTCTGTCTTACAACTCTTGCGGTGTGCGGTCGTGCATTATCATGCATTAACTGAAATAAGGGACCGATTTGCACTTGTAGAGGAACGATGACGTCTGATACAATCGTCTCAGCATAAATTTGAGCGTTGAGGTTGCCTCTGATCCAAATCAACTCAGTTCTTCCGCCGATCCAAATACCCGCCCATACCATGATGGTTCCACCACTATAAGGATGGACTTCCTGGCAGGATTTTAATCGCTGTTGGCGTCCAGGGGTTCTCCAGTGTCGTATACGTCTTGTATCCGGTCTCATACCAAAACGAGACTCATCAGAAAAGCACACGAAACGCCATTGTTCTTCTGCCCAATTTCTGTGTTCAAGAGCCCATTGATATCGAATCCTACGATTGTGCATTGCTATAGGTGGTACCCGTAGCGGTCTTCGGGAATGAAGGTTCACTTCATGCAAGCGGTTTCTGACTGTTTGGTCGCTAATTAAGTTCCCTGAAGAGTGATGAAGCCTCACGGCTAACATCATGGCAGTTATTGTTGGAGCTCTTCGAGTTAAGATTTGAATATATCGGTCTTGTCTCCGTGTGGTGCAGCGATACCGTCCTCCATGGCGCTCAGCCACGGTACCAGTGCTTCGGTAACGTGTCCAAAGTCGACTGATAACACTCTGACTTGTATTCAGAGCTAAAGCCACAGTACGTTGCCGGGAACCAGCTTCTATCATTCCCACGGCTCTGAGCATTTCTTCCCTGCTTAAATGACGTCGCCGCTCCATAATAACGTTGGTTTTAATCAGTAGTAGGGAAACAGTAGCACTAATAATGTCTTCAATGCGTTGTATGTTTTTATAGGGAAAATATTGACAGCTGATTTTCATCTTTTACTCGAATTTGATTCACAGTTCCTGATTCAAATTATGAAATGCACCAAAAAGGATCCATATAAATTTATAAAATCATAAATTTATTACAAAGCCACATCTCAATCTCAAGAAATCCGCCTAAAAATGCTTGATCCCTAGACACTTTTGATGTGTGTATAAACCTTCAGTGAAATATTAAAAAAAAAAAAACAAAATGATCAAAAATAAAATGTTTAAAAGTACACAAAAAAAATCCCAAAGAGAGATTTGAACCCGGACCCTGCTATGCTTAGAAGACGCTTCCGTAACCTCCAGACCACGGCTACTCTCTATTATTCGAATTACTTGATCATATTCTTGTTATATGTCTGCTCAGTCCCTAATGCATATAGCGTGATATTTTACCTTGTATCCAATTGTACAAAAATTAAGTTTCCACTAATAACTAAATCATAACATTAGAGAGAAGCTAACCATGGATGCATGATTTTAAATTAAAAAAAGGTATTAAATATAAAAAATATATTAGAGATAAAAAGTGCCGGAGTCAATATGAGTTAAATATTTAAAACATCGAATCTTAATATAAATAAAAAAATCAAAAACAAAGTTTAATGATACAAAAAAAAATCCGCTCAGGGGTAGCGAACCCGGACAGTCCGTACTTAGAAGACGCTTCCATAACCACTTGGCCAAGGAACTTTTATCTTATCTTTCGAATTTTTTCTTATTGTTGTAATATATTTGTACTGCCATCGGTTGAGTAATAATACTTCTTTTTTACCCAGTAAAGGAATAAATTATGAAAAATATGAATGACTAATTCAATTAATTTTCTTAACGAATGTCTGTGCAAAATTTCAAGTCAATAGGACCAAGGAATCGCGTTCTCCCATACAAACTTTGCCCCCCTGTTTGACCCCCTTAGAGGTTGAATTTCGAAAAATCGCGTCTTAGTGAGCACCTACGTCTTAAAAGGAACCCCCATGCAAAGTTTGAGACTCCTAGCACTTTTTCGTGATGAGTGGGTTTTTGTCTACTCTTTTATATAATAAGATATAGCTTTTTCCAGACATTTCTCCGGAACTATAAATCCGGTTGTGGTAATTCTTCTTGCAATAGTTTAAAAAATATTCATACACCAAATAATATCCCCAGTGCCGATGATCGAACAGGCTTTTTGTTACACACTGTATGGGATGATTAGATATATCTGCTGATGTATACAGAGGGGAGAGACGTTTTCGAATGTAGAAAATAATATTCGTTGTGATTTTTCCCGGATGATAAGTCAGCAAGTTGCAGGAAGCCGAAATCAAATCGTCTCTCGGCAAGTTAGTTCAGTTAAGTAACTAATATTCCTGCAGAAATTACTACAATCACGTACACGTTCTTGGAACATGAACGTGGTTCGTTATCCTTCGTTACCGTTGTATAAACTTAGTTAACCCTCGGGTAGTTACTGCTGTTTTCTTTTTCACTAATTATTGGGATAATTCGGTTATATGTCATCATGATGTCATTTACATATATTTTTCATCCTGTAAGATGATAGATATATGTAGTTCTTATCATTTTTACTACACTTAACAATTGGCTAAGAAGGTTTTTACCAGAAATCCCATCAATAACTTAAATATGGATAAAAGGGGATCGTTGTCAGAAATGCGTTCTCACTTTCTTTTCTGAGCTTAGTATACACTCACCCGTAATTAGTACTACTGTCGAAATAGTCGTAGTTCCATAGAAAGTAAAATATATAGCTCTGTGGGGCGTAACTACGCGGCCCGAAATAAACTATCCAAATCGATGAATTCCGAATTTGATGCGTAGGTACTTGATAGCACAATATAATAGGTACGTTATTAAGCTGCGAATGTTAACGGTTGCGTGCTCATCAGTCCTTCATGCCAGTTTGAATGCTGTCACCTGTGGCTCCTCTGTGGCTATCACAGCCTACAACGCGGTAAATTAAATTGCGTTTCTCTTTTTCCTAACACATTATGTCTGTGTGTAGATAGGTACCGTAGAGTGTATAAAAACCTAATTAATTTATGTAGATCACAATAAAAAAGTTATAACGGATTCCTCAGGTGACATTATGGCAGTGTATTGCATACTTCGGAATCGGGAGAACGTATCGTTTGTCATAGAATATACTATTATTGCATTATGTACTAAAAATACTTATTAAAATATGTTGTACATCAACAGTACAATTAAAAAAAATGGTATTAATCTTATAGAAAATTGTTAGTAAGGATAGGTGTGTAGTAAATGTATAAACTCAATAGGTACAGAGACTGACTGACTTTATCACTATTCCCCAATGATATGTATGTTGTGCTGAAAATTGCGCATGTAGGAAGTAGTAAGGAGTGTTTGTACAAACACTACTTGGCACTTCCTTTACAGAGTCTACGATGTTGACTTTACAGAGGGCTAAAAAGCTTGAGCGCCTCTAAAAATTCTGTATAATAATGATATTTAGTTTGCACAAATATGATCACATCTCTCAATATCGTTCTAAGCTTTTGAGCTTAAGAAAAGGTTCTAAGTTTTTACAATGTTCTATACAATTCTGCACTATTTAAGGAATGATTTCCCCACTGCGACAATTTTAATTTCATCAGACCTAAATTTACTTTACCATTGTGCATTTCGCATGGAAACTGTCCTCCTGTGCTGCTAGATGCATCATATTTATTTTCAACACACTTGATCGTAAAGTGAGCCTTATTACATTGCTTTTAGGGTCATAGACCGAGCTATAACAAACGCGTGCGTAATAATGACATTATTACATTTGTTATAGCTCGCTATTTAGGACCAAGTGTGTTGAAAAAAATATATATATAATGAATAATATTTTCATACTAGGATTTAACAGAGCTTATAATACAAGGAATAGTTTGTTTATCACTATTTAATACTCTACATCCAAAGGTTACCTGGTAGAGTTTACTATTGTTGCATTATGAAGCTTAATTCTTTTTACATTAATCTATCTATCTACATACATATTATGCTATACTAGTGGCGTGGCATGTACGCTAGGTACGTGTCCACTAACCCCCAGTGTGGCAACAGACTTGTTTGACAATAACGAGGCGATGTTTGATGTGCACTACAAAGGTTCCGGGTTTGCCGCACCGCCGATAAGGGTACCTATGTCGCCAAATACATATAGGTAATTTCCAAAACCAAAGTAAACCGTACAAATAATATAATAATTATGAACAGTGTATGTCTTTTATTCTAATTTTGATATAAATTTTTTAACATTATACGTATCCTGCGCTCTCTTTATTATGTCTATACAGGATGGAAACGTTGTCAAGAGACGATATTTTCGTAAATTTTAGTGGCATGATAAAAACTGAAATAGATTTACAAAATAAGTGTCCTAATAAGTAAAACGACATTAATATGTATTATAAGTAAGTTATTAAACTAGTATAAATATTTTAAAATCCCCGACGTGGTTGAACAAACTGTTTAAATAATTTTCCTGCGCCATTATCAGACCCTGGTCTATCTACTAACTACTCGTCAAAATTGACCCATAGATTTACAATTAGGTGAGTTCTACATATGGAGCAGAGTTCCTATTACCATATTCCTGCTTGCTCCCATCACCAGACTCATCGTTACTCACCAGACACCCAGTGAGCCCAAACTCGGTGGGTCTACGTTTATAGGTGCAGAGATCCTTTGACCACGTTCCTGCTCTATCATCAGACACTGATCACCATTTTTCTAGCAACTACTGTTCGAGAGCTACCCAACGAGCCCAAAGTCGGTAGGTCTATGTTAATTGGTGGAGAGTTCCCATGATCACCTCCTTGCTGCATCGTCAGACCCAGATGACTATTTTTGAAGCAGCTACTCGTCGAGACATGCGGAACGAGCTTACATTTAGTGGGTCTACGTAATAAACGTAGACCCGTAGTTGCAGAGATCCTGAGATCAGGTAGTTCCTGATCCATCATCAGACCCTGATCACTATTATTCTAGCAACTACTCATCGAGATCTATCCAACGAGCCCAAACTCGATAGGTCTACGTTTGTTGGGGCCGAGATCCTATGTTACCACCTTCTTGCTGATCATCATCAGACCCTGGGGAAGTTACCGTTTTCTATTGTATCATTAGATTCACTTAGTATGTTCTAAATTTCAGATCTTTCGGACTAACTGAAATTATGAAAAATGTACATTATATATCCTGGGACAATTCCACACACGGTCATCTGATCCGAAACTAGGCAGAGCCTGTACTATGGGAACCAGACACCTGATGCAAATACTTATATACTTTTTAATTTTGTAAATACATACTTAAATAGATAAATAACACCCAGACACTTGGTGGGAATCGAACCCACGACCTGTTGAGTAGCGGCCAGGGTGTCTAACCACTAGAGTCTAGTGGTTAGATGGTTATTAGTGATGTTTCATTCGGAATACCAATCGGACATCTTGGAATACACGTGAAAATCGGTTTAGCCGTTTGAAGAACATCAGCTCTTTTCCTAGTCGAGGTAGGAATATTTCATAAACAATGTCTACATGCCTGTTGGTCTAGTCACTAGATCAACAGGCATGTAGACATTGTTTACTCACGTTTATTCACGTGTATTCCAAGATGTCCGATTGGTATTCCGAATGAAACATCACTAATAACCATCTCGCGTTTTCAATTAAAAGAAAAACATAAATCCTTCCACTCGTTCGAGCACTGCGTTGCCACATTCAGACATAAATACACCCCGATATAGGCGTCAAACTTTTTTTTTTTGACTCGGGGGAAATCTTCTAAAGATCCCCGGGAGCTGTGGGGCTCGACCGGGGTATGTGGGATTCTTACCCACTAAAATCCCCGCGGCTGTCGCATCGACACATGAGAGGGGGGACCCCAGGGCTCTCCGGTGGGATCTGCGGTGTGGTGTGGTGGGCGTCAAACTTATAACAACCCTCGTTTTTGGACAGGGTTTAAAAAGAGTCAGTATGTATCTAAAATTTTATGTATAGTCGAATACAAGTTAGCAAGCTTCGCTGTTGAAGAATAATAATAATGTCCTTCTGACCGATACGACCACAGTGGCCAATCTTTCACAAAATCAGCCATATACGCGGGAGATATTATAGTGCACAAGCGCTTGCGTAGACACAAGGGCAACTACACAAAGTCGTTGCCAAGTCGGGAAAGTAAAACATAAAATAAACCGCGATATATTCCGTAAGAGTAGTTTTTTTTGCAACGTGTAGTATTGGCGTAAATAAAAGACAACATTACCTAATTAAGTAATAGTCAATTTTAGTTCTAATACTGCGTTTATTACTACAGCTAGGAGTAAACTGTAAACAGCTGCGATTGTATAGGCCAACACAGTGCCATTGCCTGCCTGTGGATGTATTGCAAATTGGATGCCTTTAGGGAAAAGCAATGTTTTTTTAATTGGTTTACAACATACAATCATGATCTACCCACGCAAGGTTACTGCGTTCCAAATAAATTTACGTTAAATATTTGTACGATTTATATTTTCCTTCTTAGTAATTATAAATCTAAAATAAACCGCGATATAATCCGTAATAGTAGTTTTATTTCAACGTGTAGTATTCGCGTAAAAAAAAAACAACATTTAGAGTGCTCAACGTTCACAGCAAAACTGAGCAGTGGATAACATAAAATAAGTGTTTATAACTTACCCAGGATTATGGATGAAATTATTATATTAGCTAACAGCTATCGATATCATTATTATTAATATCATGTTATTAGCATCGAGCTAATAGCAAGATATTATAATATAGTTCCATGGCCAATGATAACACTAAGATTTCACCGCCGCTGTGGTTATTACAAAAAAATTTAAAACCAACACCTGGTTTCTGAAATTAACAGCTCTGTTAATAAAGGGTTGGTGCAAACTGTCCACGCAGTGGGGTCCAAGTTCTATAAGACCCCACGCCGTACAAAATCTCAAAGGCTCTCCAATACAACCACTAAGCTAATGGAAAACCGGACTGAGATGAGACTGCAATCTTCAGCTGATATGTCGGAATATGCTGAACTCAATAGACGAAATCCATGCGACACGATCGAAATTCTTTGCGAACACTTTAGAGCCTTGGTTCCGCTCAATTGCGTTCCTATAATACAGCGTGTATTAAGGACGCAATTGAGCGGAACCAAGGCTCTAAAGTGTTCGCAAAGAATTTGTCTATTGGGCGAAGCCATATGACAAAGCTGAAGACCGATGACGGCAGTGTCATCTCATAGAAACCGGAGATATTGAGAGAGCTCGAGAGATTTTACGGACAGTTATACACCTCAACACAGGATCCCATTGATAGAACAGCTCAGGACACCAGAACCAAACTAATCCGACACTACACTGAGAACATCCCAGACATCAGCCTGTACGAGATTAGAATGGCTCTCAAAGAGCTCAAGAATAACAAGGTGCCGGGTGAAGACATAATCACATCAGAACTTCTGAGAGCGGGTGGCAAACCGGTACTTTTAGTCCTCCAGAATTTATTTAATTCCGTCTTACTCGAGGGTACAACGCCAGAAGCATGGCACAGGAGTGTGGTGGTTCTTTTCTTCAAAAAAAGTGATAACACTTTATTTTTAATAAAAACACATATACATATCTCATACATATATTTATAGACATATCTCACTCCTGAGCCATGTATACAAGCTGTGTTCGAGAGTCATTACGAACCGTCTCGAACGCAGGTTTGATGACTTCCAGCCTCCCGAACAAGCCGGGTTCCGAAAAGGCTTTAGCACCGTAGACCACATTCTATAATTATTCTATAACTTAAATTTTCCATTGTAATGCAGAGATTCTCGCTTCGACAACCATGTGTAGTATAAGAGAAAACAATAATGACTAATAATAATAATGAATAATGAATGAGTAACTCTATTTTTAAGATCACACTAACAATACATACTTACCGCATTCGCGTGATCAGAAGATGTGAAAGAAAAGTATAACTGCAGATCGCCCGCATAGAGGTGATAGCGACAGTGGGTAATATCCTTTATAATGCCTGCACTGTATAAGATGGAGAGAATCGACCCAAGGATAGATCCTTGAGGAATTCCACGCGACACAGATTTTAAGGACGACTATGTTTTGGAACCATCAGGTTTTGTGATTTCGATGGTTCATACTGATTTCGATGGTTTCTTTTTAGTGATAAAGGTAAATGAGTATAGTTAACTATACATCATTAAAGGGAACATGACTAAAAATAATAAAATATTTTTTTTATTAAAAATAAAGTAAATTGAAGTTCAATAGACACACATTAAAAAGTGAAAAATAACTTAAATATTATAAAGAGATGAAACTTAATAAAAATTTTCGTGGAATAATAATGGCGGATCCTTGTGGCGTTATATTCAGTTACCAAAAACCAGAGATACACGAGAGAATCTATTATATTGACCACTACTTTAATATTCCGAGCGTATCGCGGTGAGAGACCGACACGAACAAAGCAAGTAGTGGTTGACGCAGGGAGCCCGCACACTCCCTGAAACTAGCTAACTTAGCACGCTTTCAATCATTCAAGCGGACTGGGGGATAGACACTAAATAATAATAGGAACAAAGACACCCTTTATTCACACACCTACGTACATATCCCTACGCAATCATAATAACATGGGAGCATCAATGACGCGTGGCGTAGCTCGACCCGAGGACGTAACGACTGTGGCCCTTCATCGATTGTAGTGCGAACATTACAATTTTATGTTTTAAGCTATTTATATATTGTATGTTATATTATATAATCATTCAGTAACGGTGCAATAAATGTGTATAATATAAAACAAAAAAAAATAAATATATCATCAAAATCCGACCTGGTGTTATGACGGTTAGAGATAACAAACATAGCTTAAGTATCTATCATCATTAGGTACTAGATATTAAGTAGGCACTATGATTTTCATAAAACAGCGTATTATCAACATTAATCCCGTGCTCAGTATAAACACCTCAACTAAACATGCTCTACTCATCCACTCTAATGCACGCGACATAACAAACCACTATTCACATCTAACACACATACATTAACACTTACTAAGTCTTTTTAACTTTACTTTCAGAGAAATTAAACCTCCGGCAACGAACTAATAGAAGTAAGTAAGTTACCTTACAATTAATTACGAAACACTTATCTAGGTTAGATGCGGATGGCACAAGAAAAACATAATGGTCATAAAATTTACATATCCCGAAGAATCTCAGCCACTTAGGTTAGCAGCATAATGTGTAAGACTTGCTGGCGTTTGCTTTAGAAGGATACTTAACGACAATATTTACATATGTATTATTGACACATCAGCTGAATTCACCACTTTTTAACAGTATTGTTTTGATTGGAAACATTAAGTAAATGAGATTCTCGAATCTTTCTGTAAATTGTACATACGTAAGTTTTTAAGCGTGATAATTAATATTATTATTTTCTATACAGCGTGTTAATGAATTAACGCAATACCTAAAACTAGTTTGTTTAGTATCGAGAGCAGAATTTATGATAGTACTTTTTATTAAGGTTTTTTTACTATACTTACTTCTATTTATTTATCATGTTTAGTCTAACGCACAGGCAGTCTACTTAATACGGAGGTGACGAGAGGCTATTAACCTCCAGCGAGCGTATACGACACGCACACGTAATGAGCGTAGAGTTACAAACAAACAGAATAGTTATGATAATCATCATGAAAGGGCTTCAATAGGTTATGGAAAAACATTTTATTTTGGCTTTATCTTTTTTTTTAGCCATGGCAGTTCTGTGGGTTGGCTTCTGGTCGCTAAAGTTACGAAACGAGCGAAACAGAATAGTTATGATATTATTAGTCATTATGAAAGGGCTGCGATAGGTTATGACAAAACATTTTACTTTATATTACTTATATTCTTGGCTTTATTTTTTATTCCGACTGCCATGATAGTTCTGTGGACTGGACTAGATCCTGAATTTGTTTTTATTCAATACTAGCTGACCCACGCAGCTCCGCCCGCGCTGTGTTTACGTTTACTAAACTTTCAATAATATACATTCGCATAGAATACAAAACCTCCTTTTTTTAAAGTCGGTTATAAACTTGGACCCACTTTGTACTTGCCCTCCAAAGCACGGAAACGTTTAGTTCAAATGGCGTTAAACGGTCACCCATCTATTTAATGACCTTAGCTAACGTTGCTTAACCTGATCGATTTCCAAAAATTGTTAACAACTGTCTATGAGTGTTCCCTTACAAATATTTATTATAATTATAAAGAAAAAATGATAAAATCGGACCAAGCGTATAACCAAGTACCCATTTAGACTTTAATCCTCTCTCCCAAAAGAACCGTGCTAGATTACGGGATAAAAAGTATCCTATGTCCTACCTCGTAGTAAGATCTCAAATCATGCCAAGTTTCGTTTCAATCCATCTAGTAGTTTCGGCGTGATGCTCAGCCGAGATACAGACACACAGACAGACAGACAGACAGACAGACAAAAATTAAAAAAATTACATTTTCGGCCTCAGTATCGATTATAGAATGCCCTCCAAATATAATTTTCAAAATATCTTCAATGTACAGAATTGGACCTGTTACAGTTTTATTATAAGTATAGATAAAATAGTGCTTGACAGTCCCACTTGATAGAAAGCGGCAACGCAGTCGAGTATGGTAAAACACACTAGCTTACTAATCGCCTATTCACTCTAGGCTTGAAGACATCTATCTACATTATTTTCGGGCGGGAAAACCGACGCAGGTAAACTACTACAGTCCTAACGTGTTCATGGGTACAGTTTTGACAGGATATTGGTCTATTAGGACATTATTAGGCTATATATAAGAAGCTTGTCAGAGGCTACAGCAACTGAGCTGTTAATTCTAAAGTGTAAGCTACATCGATTATTGATTTACCAAAGTTATTACACGCCATCGCAATTTTTGTGACAAAAGTACAATAATTAACTAAAATTTTGTTCAGTTACTTATCTTAATTAAAATAATAGCTCGTAGTGTAATTTTCGTTGATAGGGCTCTGAAATGTTAGAATAAATTCTACGTTATCCACTTTTTACTCAACATAATTTAATTAACTTCCAAATCTAAACAAAAAACACTTTTACGTTCTGCACCAAAAACAAAACAATGGTCGTGTTTATGATTATGTAAGGTACCTATTATGAGTGTAAAAGCGGTGGGCGCTTTTACAATAAAACATTTGAATAATAATCAACCTCTCCTCCTTAGTCAAGCTCCTTTGCTGAGGATCGAGACTCCTACCGAGTCGTATTCCTCCACTGTTGTCGGTCTTCGGCTGTGTAGATCGCCGTACATAAGGGAATGTCCAGATGTTCGGACAATAGGGATGATGACTGGATTAAAAAAACAACTAATTAGTCCGTCGTCAGTTAGATTATCAAAAAATATTGGACACGTATTTTTTTATTTAACATATCAATAAAAATTGCCAAATATATAGAGCGTCTAAGCTCGGGAGTAGGGGCTTTTTATTAACCGACTTCAAAAAAGGAGGAGGTTCTCAATTCGTCTGTATATATATATATTATTTTTTTTCTATGTATGTTCGCGCATAACTCTGGCAATTATGAACCGATTTGAAAAAATCTTTCTTCCATCCATTCTTTAATCCGTTAATTGGGTCCCATAAAAAAATTATTGCTTAGTAATAAGTAGTTCCTGAAAAAAACAAGAATGGTGACTGCGCACTGAGAGCTGCAAGAAAGCCTATATAGATGACGTTTTAGTCGCTCGGACTCGCTCGGTCGGACAAAAATGGTCATAACTCTGGCAAATATTTACCAATTTCAATGATTCTTTTTTTATTCGAAAGAAGAAACCACTGTATTGAATCTGTATGAATTTTATTACAACCGGATAAGAACTTCCTGGAGGACCATGAACGATGTGGAGGAATTTATCTGGTAAAAACCATAAAACTGATGTTCTCCATTACATTGCTGACAATTATGAACCGATTTCGATGATTCTTTTTTATTCGAGAGAGTAAACTACTATGATGTTTCCATGCAAATTTCATTACGACCGGATATTTTTTTCTGAAGAAACATGAATTATGTAAATCTATGTAGACGATAATGTGATCATAACCTACCTAGATAATTTTACGGTTTTCGATGGTTCAATCTTTATATATGAAAATATCACTAAAATGTTTAAAATAAAATCTTTTAAAAAAAAAATTGAACCGACTTCAATATCACTGAAAAGTATAAAATAATTTAAATATTATTGAAGTTGGTGCCAAATATACACAGCAGGTACGCTAACACCAACTTCAATAATATTTAAATTATTTTATACTTTTCAGTGATATTGAAGTCGGTTCAATTTTTTTTTTAAAGATTTTATTACGTCACGCCTCAGTAATAATTGTATACCGGAGTAACGGCACGCAACATTTCAAAGCACTATATCTTTGTCATTTTTTGTTTAATTGACAAAAGAAAAAATACATGTCCAATATTTTTTGATAATCTAAATGACCGACAAAAAAAAATGTTTTAGTCATTTAGTCTATTGTGTACTATGGTTGAATTATGGTCAAGCCTGTCTAAATAGAACTGCAAATTATTCATGAAAAGTTTTACTATTTTTTTATTTAATATAAGCTAGTGCTTGATTGCAGTCCCACCTGATGGAAAACAGCGACGCAGTCGAGGATGGTAAAGCACACTAGCTTATTAAAAGTCTATTCACGCTAGCCTTGAATACAACCATATTATAATTGGGCAGGAAAACCGACGCAGGCAAACTATTCCAGCCCTTAGAGGTCTTTATTAGGGTTCCTAATAAAGGCCTCTAAGGGCTGGAATAGTATACCTAAAAGTTAAAAAGGAACCCTTATGGTGAGACTTCGTCCGTCTGTCTGTCTGTCACACTTATATATTTCAGGAACCACTGACGCTATTGATTTGAAACTTGGTAAAATATTTTTTGAAATCAAATTGAAAACAAAATATTTTTATTCTATTATTTTTTTAATGTGGGTCGAAATGGGTCATCAAAATTTAGGTATTAGGGTTTCATTTGCAACCTCAAAACATATTTTTATCTTGGTTTAGGTCACTTAGTTTTTAGACCTTTACAGAAAAATTAAAATTATATTTATATATAGTACAGTTTTTTAGTAATGCTATAAAACCTCGACAAACAAACTTAGTTTTGCGGTATGGTTTTTTGCTATCTAAGTTCTTAGACGAATAGTTATTAGTTCATTCGAAATCGGTTTTCATTTTTTCTGTGAATATTTTACTTGATACTTTAGTGAATTTTATGCTACTAAGATATCAGTGCATGGGCTGCAAATCAGTTAATATAAACTGTATACTTACATAAATATACTTCTCGGGCTACCTTTTGGTGATATCCAAAAAACCTACCTTTACCTACTTGCTGGCTACCTTTTGGTGATATCGTGAAGTCCAAAAAATTACAAGCTAAATGCGATTCACTATTATTCATCATTGTAACTTGCGTTCACGTCTCACGCAACTCATACGTCTATGCTAGAGTAACTTGCTAGAAACATTTACAGTCCATATCTTAAAAACGACTGAACTGATTTTGATTAAACTTATACTAACTCCACCCTAAGTTGAAAGATACTAAAACTATTGCAAAAAGAATTACCACAATCGGATTTAAAGTATCTGAGAAAACGCTGGACAAATTTTTCAACAACACAACCTTTTAACAACTACCACCGGATCACAACCGGATCCAGTGGTAGTTGTAAAAAAGTTGGCAATGTGTAAGCGCCCTAGTTAGTCTTTGTGATTATAAAACCCACGGAGATACCAAAGAATCCTATAAATAATAATTCATGCTTCCAATGTACGTAAAACCCGTTTATTCAGCAGAGACATGTGACAGACAAGTAAAATATGAGAACAGGACAATATTCAAAATGATTACTTAAATATAGATTACAAATCAGCCAGTACCAACAACAGTTAGGTTAGGCCTATGCATAATAGATATTTTGATTTTGAATTATTTATACTGTGTTGGCGCGTAGCGGAAGGGCAACATCACTGGCCATGTAGAATTCATCTTTTGAATTTTGCCAGGTGCGTGCATGACATGGCCGGATAAGGCTTCCGAAAGTTTCATAAAAAGAATATTTTTTTGATTTGATACATCCATAGTACGGTGATGGTACACTCATAGAGAGAGAGTAGAGTTTAAGAAATATAGCTTTTATCGAATTGGATCAAGAGTGCATTTGATCATTGGTCGCTATTGCTCTTGTGTATCCATCCTGTGTATAATAGTTCCGGAAAGTTGACAAACAAGCCACATTATAAACGCATAGAAAAGCGGCTTTTTGCACTACCGACATCAGTTACATAACAAAATTACAAAAAGAAATTAGAAATAGATGTTCATATTGTTTATATCATGAAATTTGTACATATTTAGATAGTTTGCTTTTAAATTGCTTAGTTAGAGTATCGTAAACATTAATCTTAAAAAGTAATCTTGCAGCATATACATACGAGTAAAGCTCATGGGACGCATCGATACTTTCTCGACCTTTGTGTGAGCCTTTTATAAAGTAAAATGAAATCCCAAAAGCGCTGGAAAGCATAGTCTTACTTACCTCTACTAGATAAAAATCTCAAACAATAGATTACCAAAACTATTTTGAAAAAAATAAAAACCGACTTCAAAGTAAGTTATCTAAAAAGCATAAAATAACGAAAATATTATTGAAGTTGGTGTTAGCGTACCTGCTGTGTATATTCTGCACCAACTTCAATAATATTTTCGTTATTTTATGCTTTTTAGATAACTTACTTTGAAGTCGGTTTTTATTTTTTTCAAAATAGTTTACTTAACACTTTTTAGTGACTTTTATTTTAGCAAGATAGGTATCAGCACTATCATGCCACTCGAACGTCTACATTACAGTAACTTACTGAAAACATAAAAAGTTTATATCTCTTAAACTACTGGACCGATTTTGATGAAACTTGTACTCTACCCTAAGTTTAAAAATACTCTAACTATTGCAAAAAGAATTTTCGAAATCGGACTTGTAGTTTCTGAGAAATCCGCGGACAAACCTACATACATACATACATACACTCGTGAAATTTGGTAAATTTATTTAGAAGCCCACATAGACTAACATATATGAATATTACGCATTTCTATTAATATTACATACATACGCGTCGAATACAGAACCTCCTTTTTTGAAGTCCGTTAAAAATAATAAATGGCACGGTATAATCTCTTGTAAGGTTTGGTCTAGTCGACCTATGGAGGCGAAAAACTTGACATTGTCTTACAGGTTTAGTTTTAAAAAAATGTTTATACATTTTTTTTTAAAATGTATGAGCCTACTTTATTTCTACTAAAATATCGTAAGTTTACATGATTTAGATACACATAAATACCTAGTAAAACTATTGAACGTACAAAGGTGATATTAACATACTAACAGTATTTATATATACTTATAATTATTTATCCCATTAATGTTCTACTACTGACAATGGTCTCCTCTCCTATATGACTAGCTTTAGTATAGTAGAGTAGCTTCTATGGCTCAGTGGGTAATCGCTTGCTTTGCAAACCGGAGGTTACGGGTTCAAAACCCGCGAGAAGCAACCACTATGTACTTATCTATATTATTGTGTAGTTATTCCTTACTGGCTAGGACAATGCAGGCCGATCACCTGATTGTCTGAAAATTGAGATGATCCATGCGACGGATGGGCATGCAAAGAGTCGGTTCTGCTGCACCTGACGTGTTCCTGGTGGTAGGTTTTCCGTTTCATCGGATTTTGAGACTAAAAGTCTTCTTTTAGTCTGGGATGTCCTGTGTGAGTGCAAATGTGTCTTCGCAAATCCGTGTGCACTATAGTAATGTCTCCCGCGTAGATGGCGGATTTTGTCAAAGATTGGCTGCTGTATTCGTATAGGCGGGAAGGATATTATTATTAACAGGACCTCTATAAGACCCTAATGGTATGGGCAAGAGCAGATGAATTAAACAAAACGTCGAATCGAAATCGGCTAAATTTACCGCGTACATCGATATATATAGTATATCGATGACCGCGTACAGCGGTTTGATCCTTAGACAATGGTAGGTAAATCTCTGGCTTAGTATTTATAATTCCACAAGCTACATAGATTTTACGGAGGTAGGTATATACATATATTTATATCAGGCATCTCACAACGTTTAGGAAGGACTAAACAAAAACATTTCTAATAGCTCTTGTTATGCTCCGGTGTAATAGGCGGCCTGTAAATGCATTTCGGCTGTTATGCTCCGGTGTAACAGGCGGACCGTAAATGCATTTCGGCAGATTACCGGAATCCAAATGCCGAGTCAGTGGAAATTGATTGTGACATGCCACCGTTCACCGGCCACCCGGCAGGACCTGCTACCTGCATTCTTGCCACATGCATTAGGCAATTATCACTCGTTTTTAGTTAGATTTAAATAATATTAAATTAATGTATTTTTTTCCTAATTAAATAGTTATTAATAAATCTGGTTTTTTATGGCAATCCGGCTGTGAAAACCTTAAGTAGCGCAGTCACGGTAGTATTCTCGAAGCAGTGCGCGGCGCGTAAAAAGGACTCTAGCATTGATCCTGTCGGCTCCGCATAGCCGCTGCGTGTGCTTTCTAGCCTTCATCGAGAATCCAGAAGAACCACGGTGATCTACAGCCCGGAGTATCCAGACATTGATGCCGACATAAAGATACCAGTGTTGCAAGTCCTTGAATCGTTCAAGTATTTGCTAATCCTTATTTCTATTAGTCAGAATATCTTATATAAGAATCCCCTATATATGTATAATGAAATTAAATACGTAAGTAGGTACATATATATATTTTAGATTGTATTCCATATTAAGATAACAGGGCCCACTGGTCTGTCAATTAACTCCAATGATATTCCAGACAACTGGATTGATATATGGAGTCTTCTCAGACAGACAGTAGTTTCTAGCAGTTTCCAAGATTTTTAGTTTAGTTTTTAGTATTATAATGACTTACTCTTATATAAATTTAAAGGAAACGGTTCTGGCGACTATTGCTGCTAAGCGAATCTTTTATAAAAAGTTAACTTTACAGTGGCATTTAAGTGACCTTAAAGTATTGTTAGGCTCTAGGATACGTTACATATATCCTGAAATCATAGAAAAGGCATTAGAGTTTGGACAGGAGATGCAGCAGCGCTACAAGGGCGGTACCACTAAAATAGATTGGCTACCGGAACCCTCTGACCCTCCTGATGATTCATGCGATTAAAGGATACAAAATAGCGACAGCGACTCGCTATAAAAGTCATGTCAGTCTATCGAAGACTGGATAATTCCTCTTAGATATTTGGCAACGTAGTTTATAATCAGGTTTATAATCAGGTACCAGTTAAGATTAGCCGTACCGAGGCTACTAACGAAATCATACAAGATTTGGTTAGGTATGCCCATTTAGGTCAGGAAGTATCTACTTTAGGAGAAAATTAGGTTAGACTTCACTAGGAATTGGGTTCCTTATTAACAAAAAAAATACATATTATATTACCCGCAATACTTTCCCAAGTACAAATTTTTTATATAGGATATATTTTTATATAATATCTATAGTACCTAAAAAAAAAAGTATTCTGATATCCTTACACCCCGTTATCCATTCCTGGCAAAATACGAAGGACGATACAGGTACATACTACATAGAGGCTGAATGCCCGAAGATCCATAAATGGTATATTTTCAATGAAAACCATGGCATCCAGAACCAGTCGTCGAAACGAAATATTATATCACCATGGACCAACAGGAATTTCACCATGTATTCTACCAGTTTGAGTTGATAGGCATTTCACTATGTTGAGAATTATGGACACGGAACTCATGGCTTTGGACTTCAAGACGAACGTGAATTACGAGTATACTACAATTTCAATCTACGTAATTACATATATTTCTCTGGACTACTTTTTCGGAAAAAGCGTATGAAGAAGTCTCCAATTGCTACTGTCAGCGACATCGCAATGGTCCTGAAGAACAAAGGATTTATACTGTCCCGAGCAGCGCGGGAATCAATTCAGAACAACATTCAGCTCCATTTTCAACGACAGTCTTCAATGGTCGCTGATCTGAAGGGGGAGGTGTTATGCTCCGGTGTAATAGGAGGCCTGTAAATGCATTTCGGCTGTTATGCTCCGGTGTAACAGGCGGACCGTAAATGCATTTCGGCAGATTACCGGAATCCAAATGCCGAGTCAGTGGAAATTGATTGTGACATGCCACCGTCACCGGCCACCCGGCAGGACCTGCCACCTGCATTCTTGCCACATGCATCGGGCAATTATCACTCGTTTTTAGTTAGATTTAAATAATATTAAATTAATGTATTTTTTTCCTAATTAAATAGTTATTAATAAATCTGGTTTTTTATGTCAATCCGGCTGTGGAAACCTTAAGTCTCTCTTAACTATCATCTATACTATAATAAAACTCAAAGAGCACTTTTTCTGTACATTGAATATTTTTCCAAAATTTCTATGTGGGTGGGCTCTGTGTGGGCTACTATACTATCGACATAGAGGCCAAAACAATTTTTTTTGGAATTATTGTCTGTCTGTCTGTCTGTCTGTCTGTCGTTCTGTTCGTCCAGGTATCATTTGAAAACCCGTGGATGGATTTTGATAGGACTTTCACTGATGTGTTGTGTAGAAGTCAAGGTGTAAGTTGGTTGGTATATAAAACATCACGCTATGTTTCATAGGGGCTAAGCAGTGAAACATTACTTGCACATATTACCACGTAATTTCCTTTGTATGTGAATAGGGTAATTATAGACTGATCAGTTAATCATTAAGATATGTATTATTGCGCTATATACAATAGGGACTGAGCAGACATTTAGTTTGCATAAGATATGGCATTGGCGAAGGGTCAATTTTTGTAAGGGGTAAGCCGGTCCGGTACACCCAGAACATTTTCATTAGATTTCTGTATTGTTCTAAGTACTTTGCTGATAGCAATATGACATTATATCTTTGAAAAGTTAAAATCTGTAAATCCCGAGCGGATCCATACTAGATTATGTATGTATTACAGTCGCAACAATAAAAGATGCGGAAAACTTAAAACTTTCATTATCGAATAACATTAGACAGTAATTTACGATGTTAGCGTGATTTACATTATGAACAGCGCCATCTATCGGTGAAATTGAACATACAATAACTATAGAACTTTAATCTATATATTATATCAAAGAAAGTCGTGTTAGTTACACTATTTATAACTCAAGAACGGCCAAACCGATTCGGCTGAAAATTGGTGGGGAGGTAGCTTAGAACCAGTAAACGGACATAGGATACTTTTTATCCCGGTAGGTTAAGGTTAAGCAACGTTAGGTAAGGTCATTAAATAGATGGGTGAACCGATTTGTATGAAGGTGTGCATATCGGGTAGGTCTGAGAATAGGTCATACAGTATATTTCATACCGCTAGGTTAAGATTAAGCTACATAAGGCAAGATCATTAAATAGATGGGTGAACCGATATGTATGAAATTATGTGTGCATATCGGGGAGGTCTGAGAATAGGTCATAAACTATATTTAATGCCGCTGATACCATGATTGACGAGGATATATAGAACGAGAGGAGGGTGCACGAGAGGAGAAAGAGGGAGAGGGGATTCGAGAAGGGGGCGATGGGGTGAGGGATCGGGGGAGTTAGGTGGAGTAAGGGGGAGTGAGAAGGAGCAAGTTCGTAGAAGAGAGAGGGGGAGAGGGTTCAGAGAGGGGATAACAGGATAGGAAGAGGGGGAGTGTGACGGAAACCGAAGCGGGAGGGGGAAACAGAGAGGAGAGAAAGAGCATATAATTAGATTTTTTTATAAGAGAGAGAGAGATATGGAGAGAGATAAATCTAGGGAGGAGGGAGAAAAGGGGAGCAAAATGTAATAAAAGCGCGGGCGGAGCTGCACGGGTCAGCTAGTTATTTATAAATATCAAGTAATGATATCAATACTGGAGTCTATTTATAAGTTAGAATATCAAACAAATGTCCATAATAGACAATAATATAAATCTATATAAATCTATACTATAATAAAACTCAAAGAGCACTTTTTCTGTACATTGAATATTTTACCAAAATTTCTATGTGGGGATACTATACTATCGACATAGAGGCCAAAACAATTTTTTTTGGAATTATTGTCTGTCTGTCTGTCTGTCGTTCTGTTTGTCCAGGTATAATTTGAAAACCTGTGGATGGATTTTGATAGGACTTTCACTGATGTGTTGTGTAGAAATCAGGGTATAAATTGGTATATAAAACATCACGCTATGTTTCATAGGGGCTAAGCAGTGAAACATTACTTGCACATATTACCACGTAATTTCCTGTGTATGTGAATAGGGTAATTATAGACTGATCAGTTAATCATTAAGATATGTATTATTACGCTATATACAATAGGGACTGACATTTAGTTTGCATAAGATATGGCAGTGGCGAAGGGTAAATTTTTGTAAGGGGTAAGCCGGTCCGGTACACCCAGGACATTTTCATTAGACTTCTGTATTGTTCTAAGTACTTTGCTGATAGCAATATGACATTATATCTTTAGTTAAGTTAAAATCTGTAAATCCCGAGCGAGTCCAAACTAGATTAGGAAAGAAATAGGCAAGCGAAAAATACCATTTCATTTCATTTAAAAGCCAGCGGTTAGGTCCGCTGCACCACCAAAGCTACATTTGTATAGGTAGGTAGAAATTGAGAATACGAAATTGCTAAATTTTTACTTAGGTAAATGACCTAAAATTACTCGAAATGATCTAACGCAAAAAAATGTACAACTACAATTCACACTACACACAATGAACAGCGCTCCCAAAAAACGCTTCAAAGTCAAGGCTCGGGGTCATGAAATTTTAATGAAACTCCCCAAGTCCAGGTAGTGTATAGGTATTGTATTACAGTCGCAACAATGCGAACAAAGATGCGAAAACCTTAGAAATTTCATTATCGAATATCATTAGACAGTAATTTACGATGCTACTAGTCCGCCAACCGCCAAGCTACCGGACAACCAAATTAAGTTTGCCGCTACTGTCTAAACAAAACACTCAAACTACACGTAGTTCTTATAGGATTATAGTTCAATTCTCGTTGCCACCAGCAAAGATAAGTTGGTCGGCCTACGTTGAGACTTGTTCGGTCGCCCCCCATGCCTTCGGTTATCCCGTTCTCCCTTTCGCGCGTTGTCCGCCACTAACCCTGTCTCGTTCGTGGCGTGGCTTGAACGGTACTACGGGTATAATGCGCTACGGTAGGAACATCGTAGAAATAGTCTGTAACGCTATACATCGTTGTTTTTGTAGCGTAAATATTAATACAGCATTGTACAAAAAAAAAAAATGTACAATGACCATTGCGCGTATAAAAACCGTTTACATCCTGCGCAGTCCTAGAGGGGTCACTCGGGCTCTTACGTTCATACGGAATATTTAAGCTATCACTGCCATATTTTGGATGGAATTTAGTAGGCGACTGCTTATCTGGTTACTTATTATATATATCGATGTATTTTGCAATCGATCCGAATGTTTATAAAATCAAAAGTATACTCAAATATTGCGACTGCGATCAATTATTTCGGTCACAAAATACGAGTTTTCAAAATCCAAGCTACGAGTACCTATATTGACACAACATTCGTATATTTACATTATTGTCTATTATGGACATTTGTTTAATATTCTAGCTCATAAATAGACTATAAGACTATCATATTTATAAACAACCAGTATTGATATCAATACTGGATATATCATATTTATAAACATCCAGTATTGATATCAATACTGGATGTTTATAAATATTATAGTTATGGGAGCTATTAGAAATGTATGTACATACATATATTTATCAGGCATCCCACGACGTTTAGGAAGGACTTAACAAAACCATTTCTAACAGATCTACGCACTTTCTTTTATTGATCAGACAAAATATATAACTCTTTAGTTCTGAACGGTAGTAGCCTCAGAAAACAGAGTTTCTTTTACAGGATGAAATCTTACAAAAAGATAAATGTGTAGAACTTATTTAAATGAGAACGAGTTTGTGATCAAACAAAATCTAAAACATAGTTTTAATTAATAATATGTCCTAATAACAGTAGGACATTCTAATGCCGATGCTATACTGAAGTATTAGTTTGGTCAGAGCGGTCTCAGGAGTGGAGTTTGAAAGCTGGATCCTTTTAGAAAACCATATTTCGTCGTTATGCTGAGTTTAAGAGCAAACAACTTAAGTCTGTTTCATTTAAGTCAACAAATCTCTGTAATCAGGAACTCAGAGCTATGAACTCTCTGAGAGAGTGCTTACAGAGCTCAAGAGCAAATAAAACCAAAGAGAACTCTAATTCATAGTTCTACAAATATTATATATTTAGCCGTAACCTAATAATAGCTTTACGGTCATTTCCATTAATGTGTACGAAAGTTCAGTAAAGAAGGCAAATGTACTTTCTTATCCGTGACACGATTAAGCTGCGAGTTGCGTGATACGTATAATTGAATTGAGACCCACATAACGTAGAATAATTCCGGGAACACGGAACAGGCCAATTTAGTAAAGCGCGCCGACCACAACCGGACTGGACCGGACGGCAAGCGGTCGCCGGAGACGTCCGACGATATGCATCGCTTGTGATTGCGGTAAGCAACCACAATTTGCTCATTGAATATTTCATTAGACGAAACTGATGAAGCCTTTGATAATCGATGCCAGATACACTACACTGTAGTTGTTAAAGAGTAGCCGACTGCAATATTAAATCAAGTTTTCGTGTGGGACGTACCTCTGAGTCTCGCTAAAAGTCACTTGCATACATTATTAAGTAGTGAATTCTGCATAGCTGACGTCTGTTTATTTACCTACTCATGGTTTCTTTACCCGGCTATTTTAACTTAAGGGCACCGGTTCGCATTTAGCATAAGTTACTATTTTTAAAAGTAAAACGTCTTCTATAATTATATGACCTCAAATACATGAGGTGCTTGACACCAAAATTATTCTATCTGATCGTAAATTCTCTGTGTACAATTATGAAATAATGGGTACCTAACTATAAATTGCTATAAAGCTTTACGGAGTTTAAAATAATAAGCCAAAAAAGCCTCATGCCTTTGCCTTTAAAGAGTTCTGCAGACTTTAGCTCTACCATATTGTCAGTGTTTAGTGACATTAAAATGTTATGTTTCTTTATTTAACATTATTTGTGTACCATCACCGTACTATGGATGTTTCAAATCAAAAAAATATTCTTTGTATGAAACTTTCAGAAGCCTTATCCGGCCATGTCATGCACGCACCTGGCAAAATTCAAAAGATGAATTCTACATGGCCAGTGACGTTGCCCTTCCGCTACGCGCCGCCACAGTATAAATAATTCAAATTGAAAAATATCCATTATGCATGGGCCTGTTGTCGGTACTGGCTGATTTGTAATCTATATTTAAGTAATCATTTTGAATATTGTCCTGTTCTAATATTTGATTACTTGTCTGTCACATGTCTCTGCTGAATAAACGGGTTTTACGTACATTGGAAGCATGAATTATTATTTATAGGATTCTTTGGTATCTCCGTGGGTTTTATAATCACAAAGACTAACTAGGGCGCTTACACATTGCTAACTTTTTTACAACTACCACTGGATCTTAGGGAACTAGGGAAGAGTAAGTATAAGTTTCATTAAAATCGGTTCAATAGTTATAAAGATATGGATTGTTAATGTTTCTAGCAAGTTACTCTAGCATAGCCGTTCGAGTTGTGTGATAACGTGAACGCAAGTTATAATGATGAATAATAGTGAATCGCATTTAGCTTGTCATTTTTTGGACTTCACGATAATATTCCGAAAAAAGGTAGCCCGAGAACTATAGTGTAGTTTGTATACAGTATACAGTTTGTATACAGTACAGTGTAGTTTGTATACAGTTTATATTTAACTGATTTGCAGACCCCGTACTGCTGATATCTTAATAGAATAAAATTCACTAAAGTGTCAAGTAAAATATTTTCAGAAAAAATAAAAACCGAATTCGATGAAAATGATAATTACTATTTACTATTCGTCTAACAACTTAGAAACCAAAAAAAAACATACAGCAAAACTAAGTTTGTTTGTCGAGGTTTTTTTAGGATTACTAAAAAACTGTACTACATATAAATATCATTTTAATTTATCTGTAAAATAGACATGTTTTTATTAATATTTCATCCCATACTTATTCCATAATTATTACATATTTTTCCCTCCACAAACTTCGGAGATAAGGGTAATTTTTTGTCATTTTTTATTATCAGCTAAAAACTACGTGACAACCCAAAATAAATGTCAGTTTTCAGATGTGCAAATGGAGCCCTTTCATATGATAGCCCACTCGATATAGTAGCCTCACTTTGAAATTTTGATGACCCATTTAGACTCCAATCAAAAAAAAGTAATAGGGAAAAAAAAAATATATTTTTTCATTTGCGATGACGTTGGGTAAGTAAGATCTAAAACTATTCGAAGTTTGAAATCGATAGCCACAGTAGATCCTGAAATATATAGGTGTGACAAACAGACAGACAGACAGACCAAGTCTCACCATAAGGGTATGGAACCATAAAAACACACGAGCATAAATCCAGTGGGTGGCCATAGTATAGTGTTGTTGCGGGATAGGTTTTTTTTTGTTAGGATATAACTACAGTACTGCATTAATCGACCCAATAAGCTGTATCAGCTGTTGTCCCATCCTGCAGGAACCATGTGTTTTAATTGCAACAGGGAATATTCTGTAATTTAATTATAAAATAAATCGCGTTAATTACCGATTGTAATAAATGTTGATTACATTTTAATGTTTTCACTAAACACTGGCAATATGGTTGAGTTAAAGTCTGCAGAACTCTTCAAAGGCCTTCAAGGCATGAGCCTTTTTTGGCTTACTATTTTAAACTCCATTTATTGTTAGGTATCCATTATTTCATAACTGTACGCAGAGATTTTACAATCAATTAGGAGGCTACTACCGTTCGGAACTAAAGAGTTATACATTTTTTGTCTGATCAATATAAGAAAGTGCGTAGATGGACGTCGTGGGATGCCTGATAAATATGTATGTACATACATTTCTAATAGCTCACATAAATATGATAGTTTTATAGTCTACTTATGAGTTAGAATATCAAACAAATGTCCATAATAGATAATAATGTAAATATACGAATGTTGTGTCAATATAGGTACTTGTAACTTGGATTTTGAAAACTCGTATTTTGTGACCGAAATAATTGATCGCAGTCGCAATATATGAGTACACTTTGGATTTTATAAACATTCGGATCGATTGCAAAATACTTTGTTCATTCTCTTTGTTCGTTAACCAAAGAGTGGGCTAACAATCCATATTTTAGCGTTAATCTGTTGGATTATATCTTCGAAAACAGATCTACGCACTCTCTAATATTGAGCATACAAAATATACAACTATTTAGTTCTGAACGATAGCAGGCCTCAGCAGACAGAGTTTACGTTACAGGAAGAAATCTTATAAAAATATAAATGTGTAGAACATATTTAAATGAGAACTAGTTTGTAATCAAACAAAATCTAAAACATAGTTTTAATCAATAACATGTAACAACAGTAGGACATTCTGATGCCGATGCTATACTGAAGTATTTGTTTGGTCAAAGCGGTGTCAGGTGAGTGGAGTTTGAAAGCTGGATTCTTTTAGACAACCATATTTTGTCATTATGCTGAGTTTAGAAGCATTTCATTTAACTCATGGTTTCTTTACCCGGCTATTTTAACTTAAGTGCAATGGTTCGCATTTAGCACAAGTTACTATTTTTAAAAGTAAAACGTTTTCTATTATAATATGACCTCAAATACCGTAATAATAATAATTAAAAATTAATAATAAATAATTAATTAATATAATAATAATTAATTAATATAATAATAATTAATTAATATAATAATAATTAACTAATATAATAATTAATTAATATAATAATTTATTATTATTAATTCTCTGTGTACAGTTATGAAATAATGGGTGCCTAACAATAAATTGCTATAAAGCTTTACGGAGTTTAAATTAATAAGCCAAAAAAGCCTCATGCCTATGCCTTTATCGAGTTCTGCAGACTTTAACTTAACCATATTGCCAGTGTTTAGTGAAAACATTAAAATGTAATCAACATTTATTACAATCGGGATTTAACGCGATTTATCTTATATTTTATAATAAATTATTTTTATTATTGTTTATAATAAATGGAAATTTTATAATAATGGAACGCGAAAGTGTAAAAGTATTATTATGTAGGTATATTAAAATGTTATATTTTTTTATTATTTAAATAATAACTAAATGTACACTTATTTTACAAATATAGTTAAACTAAGTAAAAACTTCCTCGTAATAAACAAATAGGTAGTAAAACAGGTAATAAACAAATTAAAACACATTGAAGCTAGGCGAAGTGTCAATCTTTAAAAAGTTTTCTAGGTCCCGCTACAAATCATTTTCTGGACAATACCTTTTAAAATGTGTTGGCACAAAAATTTCAGAACTACTATACTTTTATGGCTTTATAAATAAGAATACATTTTTATGAAGATACTAGCTGACCCACGCAGCTCCGCCCGCGTTGTGTTTACGTTAACTAAACTTTCAATAATATACATTCATATTATTGAAAGTTTAGTAGAATACAAAACCTCCTTTTTTAAAGTCGGTTAAAAACTTGGACCCACTTTGTACTTGCCCTCCGAAGCACGGAGACGTTTAGTTCAAATGGCGTTAAACGGTCACCCATCTAATTAATGACCTTACCTAACGTTGCTTAACCTGCTCGATTTCCAAACATTGTTAACAACTGTCTATGAGTGTTCCCTTACAAATATTTATTATAATTGTAATGAAAAATTGTTAAAATCGGAGCAAGCGTATAACCAAGTACACATTTTGACTTTAGTCCCCTCTCCCAAGGGAACCGTGCCGAATCTCGGGATAAAAAGTATCCTATGTCCTACCTCGGAGTATTAACCTGGACGCCTCGACGCGTCGTCGGCTTATATAGATAAATTAACAGAGGTGTGGAAGGCACTCGAAGGTACTAGTAAGTACTTAGTCTAACGTTTTCGCGAATTCACACAATAGCGGCAATAGTTCGAGAATAAACGAGGCGGGGCAGTGAACCGAGAGCGATTTGTAGGTACATACCCTAAGTACTTGCCGGATTGGAGGGAACAACTTTCTATTGACTATTCTCGATTTTTGTGTACGGATCGATAGTAGACCTATAGACTAACAATGCGTTATAAGATCATTGCAATTAAGTAATAATTAACGGAGTAATTAACAAAAAAAGTAATAAAAAAATACTGTAATCAAATTAATTACTGTTATGACATAGAAACTTTTGAACTTGAATTAATAAGGTAATGAGGTGTAATGTCATGGAATAACCCGCACACGGCCATCTGGAAGTTTTACTAGATGGTAGGTTTCTAGTAGATAGGCAAGGAGCCGTCAAGGTAGGTACCACCGCAATGTCAGATATTCTGCCACCAAGTAGCAGCTCCGGCGTGCAGGGCACTGTAGCTGGTGAAATTGCCGGCCACAAAGACTTAATATGTAATGTAATAATGTAGTATAGTATTGTATTTTCAGCGATTTTTTCCAAATTATATTCTTTGTCATATGTACCAACGCTCATTAACTTATGGTAAATTTAGGGAAACCTGTTATTGGCCGTACTTATTAGTAAGATATAGCTTAATTTATATTTTTGTTATAACGCTGTTGGTTTCTAATAAATAAAATAAAATGTCTTAAGGGTCGGCAATGCGCTGGTAATTCTTCTGGTGCTGCTAGCGTATAATAATATAGGCTACGGTGAGTGCCTAACCCCAAAACAGGCAAAATTGACCATATACTACATACATTTTTGGCCTACGTGAGAATCGAACACACATATCTCCGATGATCACCACAACCAAGCAACAACCAGTGACGTGCTACCCTAACTGGGTAAAAAAAATGGCTTAGAAAAGATCAGGGTAATTTAAGTAAATTATTCCTTAATTAAAATGAAAATAAGACAAGTGTTGCTTGCTGAGTTCAGTACAAAATACTGTTTGTAATCGCTTAAATACGATACCTACTCGTCTTTAGAAAATAAAAAAAAATTAAAAACTGTCAATAAGTACATAATTATAGATACCTAAGTACTTAGTGACCAAGAAGCTTATACAGTCACAAAGTACGTTTTATACTATACAGTGACTACACAATTATCTGATGTTAAATGAGGCTTCTTGTTTAATTTTCTCAAGATCGTTTTTTTTCTATAACTAAAATATTCTAGTATAGAACTTAAATTCATACAGATAAGTGTTATTTATTTTTAAACTTTTATATGAATACAGTGTTCTACATATATATAAGGCATATGCAAATTCTTTGGCAACATATTATGTGCTCTGTCGATAGGACAGACGATTTACCCTGCATCAACTGCCAACTTGTCATGGCGACACCGTAAGACGATCTTGTTAAATAGCTTCGGTACTAATAAGTATCGGAATCGGTAAAGTGGAATTAACTGCCTGCAATAACAATTAGCCGAGGAAGGTATTTTGTATATTTTAAATTTATTGATTTGATCTGGTGTTAAATCTATCTCCATTCTAAATCAGTTGTTAGACAAAAATAACTCTATACAGTAATAAATAGACATGAACTCTTAAAGCAGAACGTATACATATTAAAAAGGCATTTGGTGTTCCAGTCAGGTTCATGAAAATTAAGTGCGCGCCTAAGGATAATTTAATTCCTCCATTCATGAAGGTGCGAATTTGCAAGTGCGTATCGGAGGGCGCGCCGCCACCTCCCGCCCAAGCCCTCAGCACCCGCGACCCTCGCGATGACGTCAACAGACCCCCGCCCTCCACCCACTATAAATATAGCCCCGCTGATAGCACGCCACAGGTTTCGGCCCTTTTCCACTATTCTTTCATATTAAAATACGACTTTACAAAATTGTTTGATGTATTCACGTGGTTTCTACATACAGGTCGATAGAAGCAGTAATGGTACAATCGATATCTTAAAATAAACTTGCTGTCTACCAAACCCACCTTTAAATACATATGACGCTACCTAAATGTGAAAGGTTTGTGTTCGTTTTAAATAAAGCTGGTGTAAAAATTATATTTTCAATTGAATGAGGGCACAGCCGGTACGCCCGCCCATCAAACTAGAGTAGCCTGACTGGGGCAGTACCTTACCGAAAACCGTAGCCAACTAACGACACCATTAAACGAAAGACATAAAGATTTCTTATTTCTTTCTTTCTTTTTTGAGTGGTGTGTATTCAGGCGCGCAGGGACAACAACAACAGCATAGACAATTGTCTATGAGAATTGGTTGACCTGACGGTGACGGGACCCTTGCATCGTTTAGCTTTCAGTGATCCCTCTAACACGGCCCAGTTAATAAGCTATTGCGCTGTACCATCGCACGGTCCGGCCACGACTTTGATCTAAGCGGCGTGCGATGCGACAAGCGAATCGTAGTACGGGAGTAAGTCCCGAAGGAATTCCGGGATTTACACGAGCGTGGCAGATTAACATAAGGGGGATACCTAGCATCCTGCTAAGTACCTCCAACAAATATAAGCCCTGTATATAGTGCCACACGTGTAGGGTAGCCCGTCAGATTAGTAAAAAAAATCAATAATCAGAAATATTCAAGCGCGTCAGATTAAGATAATTACGAGCTAAAAGGGTGAGTTAATTACGAGCTAAAAGGTGTACATTCGGAAAATCTGGCAAATTGACCGCGACTTAAGGGAGTGGAAGGATTACAAATTTTTAAATTCTCGAGCGCGGTTGATTTTTTGTTATTTTGAAGGAAACGATGCAAAAATAATACAATTTGCCGATCTCCATAAGCCGAAGTGATAAAAATCGTCATTGAAGATGAGAGCGTGTAGGTGGAGTAAGACATGTATTCGTCTATTGCCCACTCCGCACCTCTCTTTCTTTCACTTTTTCCCTATCTCATTCTCTTTCTCTAGGACCTAATATTTGAAAAAAAAAAACCAGAACTTGAAAATTGGAATGTTAATAAAAAAAATTAAAGCACGGGCGAAGCTGCGCGATTCCGCTAGTAATATTTTAAACGACAAACTATTTCTCCAGTCACTGGTTGCAACTATTCCATCTTCACACATTTCATACGTTATTGACCAATACCACCCTTAGTCCTGCAGTTAGTTTGCGGATGGATGCCAGGACCAACCTTCTTCATCGTTGTCGCTGTGGGGTGACGTCGATAAATATAGTCACCACGGGCTTTCTTGCTCTCGTAGCGTTGGTTCCTGCCGTACTAAAACCAGTCGGTATTACACGAGATGATAGCAAGAGGTCTGATTGTATCACTTTTATACCATGCCAACATTGAAAGCCGTTGGTGGGGGATGCTACTGTGTCGATACACTTGCTGCGTCCCACACTCCGGCAACTTGTAAGGCGGCTGCAATGGCTGCGGCGACCGCTAGTGATGCAAAGCGGGCGCAAGCAAGTATGCAGCCCTAAGTTGCACCGTTTGCGGTGGAGACCATGGGGCCTTTGTCTCATGAGACGTACGGTTTGGTGAAATAAACTTCATCGAAACTTATCAAGTCTTAGAGGACCGTCGGGCTGGTAGCTTTTTTTGCCAACGTATAAGCTTGGCTATACAAAGAGGTAACGCCGTCAGTCTTTTACGTATGTTTTTTTCTTTGGCACGACCTATAGCCGAAACGGCTTGATAGATTTTGACTTATAGTAGGTCGTTTGATTCTTCTTAGTTGTGGGAGTGACATAGGCTATAATTTAAAACATTCATCATCATCATCATCACCAGCCGGAAGACGTCCACTGATGAACAAAGGCCTCCCCCTTAGACCGCCACAATCAACGACAATTTGCTATTTGCAACCACCGGTTGCCTGCGACGCGAACAATGTCGTCGGTACACCTAGTGGGAGGCCTGCCTACGCTGCGTCTGCCGGTACGTGGTCGCCACTCGAGAACCTTTCTTCCCCAACGGTTATCGGTTCTTCGAGCGATGTGGCCTGCCCACTGCCACTTCAACTTGCATATGTCGTTGACCTTGGTTCTTCGGCGAATCTCCTCATTCCGGATTCTGTCACGCAAAGAAACTCCGAGCATAGCTCTCTCCATAGCTCGTTGTGTGACTCTGAGCTTCTCCAAAATGCCAGCTGTTAAAAACCACGTCTCAGTACCATATGTCATCACTGGCAACACACCTGGTTAAAAACTTTTGTCTTCAGGCACTGCGGAATTTCTGATGAGAAGATGTCACGTAGTTTCCCGTACGCTGCCCATCCGAGTTGGATTCTTCGGGCGACGTCTTTGTCGAAGTTGGACCGACCTAACTGGATAGTTTGTCCCAGGTATACGTAGTGGTCAACAACTTCGACTGTATCGTTCCCAACAACTACCGGTACGGGTGCAACATGGACATTAGACATGATATTCGTCTTGTCCATGTTCATTTTAAGACCCACCTGTTGGGAAACGCTACTGAGGTCGCTGAGCATTGTATTGAGGTCCTCCAGCGACTCTGCCATAATGACTATATCATCGGCAAAACGAAGGTGAGTGATGTATTCGCCATTGAAAATGGTAAATCTACAGAAGATGCTGTAACTAATTTCACACAATTTGTTGCAACTAATTTGGACCAAGGCCGTAAGTGTGTCGGCGTATTTCTCGATTTAGCAAAGGCGTTCGACACAGTCTCCATAAAAATTCTCTTGTCTAAGCTTGAAGCGGCTGGAATCCGTGGCATGCCCCTGCTGCTTTTTAAAGACTTCCTAACGAATAGACATCAATCAGTAAAGATAGGCGACTGTGTTAGTTCTTCTCTTCCCATCACCTGTGGCGTCCCGCAGGGTAGTGTTCTCGGCCCGAGCCTATTCCTGATCTATATTAACGAACTATGCCTATACGAACCTTTCAAAGGAAAAATTTTCTCATACGCAGACGATACGGCGCTGGTTTTTCAAGGGGAATCGTGGTCCGAAGCAAAATCTCTAGCTGAAAAAGGCCTCCATCAGATTTGCTTGTGGCTGAATAAAAATCGTCTTACACTAAACATTTCAAAGTCTAAGTACATGACCTTTTCAATTAATGCAACTACACAGCCCAATCCAAATAATTTTACATTAAAGGCGTGTACCTGTCACAACAAGCATTCGCTAACATGCACCTGTTTATCACTAGAGAAAACTAAAAACGTTCGATATCTCGGTGTTCAAATTGATGATACCCTATCCTGGCATGCTCAACTAGATACACTGTCAGAACGTACACGGAAATTAATATGGATTTTCAAAAAGCTTAGGAACGTGATAAGTGTTACATTATTAAAGACTGTTTATTACGCTCTGGTTCAATCAATCTTAAATTACTGCATAACGGTCTGGGGAGGAGCATGTAAGACAAAATTGATAAAGGTAGAACGCGCACAGAGATCTTTACTTAAAGTAATGCTCAGAAAGCCATTTCGTTATCCTACACTCAATTTGTATAAAGAATGCAATTTAATGACGGTCAGACAACTGTTTGTCCTGCACACTACACTTCGCATGCACAAAAAACTGACATATGACGCTAAAATTAAATACCCTAAACGAAGAAATAACAGAATATGTAATACAATCAAACACAACACTGCCTTCTTCAGGCGACAATCATCTTTCCTCGCGCCTTTTCTATACAATAAGATAAACTCGGCGCTTAATATTTTCCCAAAAACTTCATACAATTGTAAAAATACTATCCAAAATTATCTGTCTAATCTTAGTTATAATGATACGGAGTCTCTAATTACTATTATATCCTAAACATATACCCTGATACAGCACGCGCACACAAAACACACACGCACACCCACACAAATACACACACACACACACACACACACACACACACACACACACACACACACACATACATACATAAATACACATTCACGTTCAAGTCCAGTATCACACGCCCATACGCTATCACATAACTCAAACTTCTTTTAATTTTTTTACTATTTTCTATCATGTGTTTTGTCTTTCCTTAGAATAATATAAATACCTAAAGTATTTGTATAACCTTGGCTATCACCGCGGGAGTGAGTCCTGGAGGCCTGAAATACAGGGTTTCCCTAGTTTAGGCTCCAGTCCACCCCTCGCAAATGTTACCTATTAAATTAAGTTTTATCTGTTGGTGGAAAATAAAACATTTTTGATTTTGATTTTTTGATTGATGTTGATTCCGAATCCGTACCAGTCCAAGAGCTTGAAAACGTCCTCCAATGCGTTTGTGAACAGTTTCACACCTCGCTGCAATGGGATTGGTTTCGTGTTCTCGTCCTGTAGTCGGATCGACATGGTAGCGCTGCTGTACAAACACTTCAACACTTCGATGTACCTATAGTCAATATGGCACCGCTGGAGGGACTGCAATACCGCCCAGGTCTCGATTGAATCGAAGGCTTTTCGTAGTCTACAAACGCTAGACATAATGGCCGATTATACTCCTCGGTCTTCTGTATAATCTGGCGGAGCGTATGTATGTGGTCTACGGTGCTAAAGCCTTTTCGGAACCCGGCTTGTTCGGGAGGCTGGAAGTCATCAAACCTGCATTCGAGTCGGTTCGTAATGACTCTCGAAAACAGCTTGTATACATGAGTGAGTGAGAGAGAGTGAGATGGGTCTATAGTTCTTCAACAAGGTGTTATCACCTTTTTTGAAGAAAAGAACCACCACACTCCCGTGCCATGCTTCTGACGTAGTACCCTCGAGTAAGACGGAATTAAATAACTTCTGGAGGACTAAAAGTACCGGTTTTCCACCCGCTTTCAGAAGTTCTGTTGTGATTCCGTCTTCACCCGGCGCCTTGTTGTTCTTAAGCTGTTTGAGAGCCATTCTAATCTCGTACAGGCTGATGTCTGGGATATCCTCAGTGTAGTGTCGGGTTAGTTTGGCTCTGGTGTCCTGAGCTGTTCTGGCAATGGGTTCCTGTGTTGAGGTGTATAACTGTCCGTAAAACCTTTCGAGCTCTCTCAATATCTTCGGTTTCGATGAGATGACACTGTCGTCGTCGATCTTCAGCCTGGTCATTTGGCTCCGCCCAATAGACGAATTCTTTGCGAACACTTTGGAGCCTTGGTTCCGCTCAATTGCGTCCTTAATACACGCTGTATTAAAGGAACGCAAGTCGTGTCTCATGGATTTCGAGATTCGTCTATTAAGTTCGGCATATTCCGACATATCAGCTGAAGATTGCAGTCTCATCTTAGTCCGGTTTTCCATTAGCTTAATGGTTGTATTGGAGAGCTTTTGAGGTTATGTACGGTTGTTATTTAAAACATTACATTAAAAAAATACAATAAATCAGGTTATCACGTGCAGAGCTTTTTCAATTAGTCAGATTAATAATACCCCTCAGTATAATCGTCAGACTTTAGGCTATTGGATCTGGGACATCAAGCTGAACCTTCTGTATAATAATCTGACACACTCGAATATTTCAAAATGACGATTTTTTGCATTTTCAAAAATTCACTACGAGCTTGCGTCACTACCGTCAGTATTTTAAATTGAAGCATTTTAAGGGTTCATTTAACGTTCCCTTTAAATATCTGATGCGCTGGAGTACATTATTTTTCTATATTCTACCCTTCCTGACGGCCACCCCCACCACGCAAATCGGCAGATGAATATACTTTTGGTATCAGAGATACGTTGGGGCATCTAAACTATCAATATCTGACACGCTGGAGTATGTCCATGTAATGATTTTTTTCACATACCCTTAGTTTGACCCAAATAAATTAAGCGAAAATTAAAGGTTTAAAAGTACCTACCAGAAGAAAAGCGTGAAATGAACCCAGGCCCTTCTGTGAGGCTTCGGTATCAGTGGAATTACCTTATCTTATTCTCATTTAATGTCTTCTCAGTCTATAATGTGTTGCGTGTTAATACATACCTTATGTATTAAATATATCCGTATAAAGTATCTAATTAACGTACTAAGCAAATAAAATGAAAATATTTGCAAGTAATTTTTCACATCGGCTTAGCAGGTGATGTTTCATATACCAGTTTGTGCCCAGATATACAACAGTGAAAGTCCTATTAAAATCTTTCCACGGGTTTTCAAATGATACCCGGACATCCAGACTAACAGACCGACAGACAGTAATTAAAAAAAAAAATGTTTGGTCTCTATGTCGATGGTATAGAACCCCCACGTAGAAATTTTCGAAAAATATTCGATGTACAGACAATGACATAACCGACACGATTAAACTTTGGCCGACTTGGTAATCAAATACAGGACCTCGCGAGAAAAAATTGCACTTGCGCCTACAGTATTGTACAGTATTGCCAGTTGTAATATAAAAATATTAATCACATATTTTCATTTCCAGTTTTGACGTAAGTCTCATGGTTTTGAGAACGGGGAGCCATAGTATATCCCATTTTTTATATCATGAAAAACGTTTTTTTTTATTCCCTTATAAATGACACGACACTTGAGATTTTTATCATAAAGGTCCTGTTTTGACCTTAAGACCCTCAAGATATCTTATACTTGACTTTGTTCTAATAACACTCTTTCATTGTGTGTCAGAAAACAGTGACATCTTTGTTATCTTGTGTAACATACCAATTAATGTTTTTAGAACAATTGCGATCCTGTTGTTTCTATAAAACCTCTGGTTCTATATACGGTTCTATATACTCCGGTAATTGGACCTAAAAATATATAAAAAAAAATATAAACCAAAGATCCCGCTTTTATCAAGTTGGATCATTAGGCGTAACTATTATGTTCTGATCGTTAGTAGTTTTTGCGATAAACCGAAATTTATTTCAATAACAACATCAAAGTTACTGCGAGAGAATGAGTATTATTATAACCCCCACTGTTATGCATCATCAGTAGCCGTAAGACGTTTACTGCCGAACAAAGGCTTCCTTAGAATGGAGGGGTTTCCAAAACCCCCACGCTTTGCAGGCGTCTTGGGGATCGCAGTAGTAGCTGGTTAACGGTGGCGTGCACAGAAAGCAGGCAAAAATATCTGCTAGTTGTTTTTGCTTTATGCTATTTGTTAGTGTTCAATCACAAATATCCTTAAATTAATTAATAATACCAACATAACCATTTACATTTTAAAAAATTACCTTAATTCATGTCCAAACTAAGATTTTTTCAAATTAAGATTGCTTAGAGGAATCCTAGGGTAGGCCAAGTATTTTTGTCAGTATGGAGCCGCTGACTAAACTTATTAATATTTTGAAATGCCAATTAATATGTCTATAGTATTTGCTTGCTTATGAATATTTGAAATGGTATACTAGCATACTTAAAATAGGTTAAACAAGCAGAATACATATTTTTGCCTACCCTCTGTGCACGCCACACTGGTACGTAATCCCGTGCTAGGTAATAAAATAGAAAGACGCTGCGTCCTTTCTTCTTGTTTTCCCTTAGTCGCCTCTTACGGACAACCAACGGGTGGAGAAAGATGGGTGCTATTCTTACCCGGACGCCCCACTATTATGCACGAAAATAATTTAATTAAATGTTACCACCACCTATGAGAAACAAAGTAACGTACAAACGAGTAGAATAGGTTTATCAACACATTGCACAGCAAGCTAAAACTACGCAAAGACAATAAAATTCTGATTTTCCTTTATCGCCACGAACGCGGAAACGCACTACTTATCAACACAAGGAAAATAGTCTTATATGCTAGGCGTTACTCGAAAGCCCTGTTCGATCCCCAAGAAACTTGCCAAGCGTGGGGATTATGGCAACCCCTCCCTTCTAAGGGGGAGGCCTTTATTCAGCAGTGGACGTCTTTCGGCTGCTATAAAAAGCCTGGAAACCACCGAAACGTACTTCGACCCAGTTCGGCTGATGATGATGATGATAAAAAGCCTGGGAACTACCGAATCGTACTTCGAGCCAGTTCGGCTGCTGATGATGATGGTGATAAAAAGCCTGGGAACTACCGAAACGTACATCGACCCAGTTCGATCCATTCTGCATGCCCTAGCTCTTACTCTGTTGCTGAAGTGTCGATGAGTACCTTAAATTTGGAGCTGTCTGGTGTAGGATGCTACTCCCAGATCACTCAACCTAAGTCTCAAGAGCAAGCGTAAGAGCATCGTAGCCACACGATATGTGACTATTTGTTACCTTCACAGAATCTGCAATTATAGACAGATAACACTTTATTGTATATTATTGATAAGCAAAAAATATTAACCATACGAAATTCTAAATATTTAGTAATGTATACAATTGGCGGTCTTATCGCATGTTGCTGTTCCTTCCAGACAACCTTTTACCTTTGGATGGAGGGCAACTAAAATATTAGAAAGGGATAGTTTTGGCGTACATAAACCTATATTAGATAATTACGAAAATATAGTATAAATATTTCATGGAAAAATGAAAATGGAATCGTTTATTTTCAATAGACCAAATTAGCACTTTCGAATTGTCATATTTTATCGTAAAAATGTGAACTCATGTTGATAAAATTAAAACAAACGAAATAGGAAAGGGAAAACATGTAAGTATATTTTTTTTTAAACCCACGACGTCACCTACCTATAGGACGTCGGGTTTAGTGGAAACTGTTAGAAACTTGCGAAGTATATACATGGCTGACGCAAACATTTTTTACGATTGACTTACTACCGGTAACTGAGGCGCCCATGATAGCTTTTGGTCAAAAATGACACCGAAATCGTTGACTTTTCAGTACTTACGTCAAACACCAACCCGGCGGGGTGGCGGCGGTGGGCGCACAGGGTTGGGCAGTATTTTAATTACTTGTAATTAAAATACGTAATTGAAATACAAATACGTATTTGGTATTTGTATTTCAATTACTCCCTTAAAATTTAATTTGTATTTCGTATTTCAAATACCTGACGCCGAGGTATATTGTAATTTGTATTTCAAATACTTGCGGCTTCAAAATACATTTTAACATTAAAATACATTTAACCTTCATGTAGTGATCGTGTGTGACTGCGAGGCGAGAGTGTAATGATGGTAAATCAGCTTACTGTAACGACCCGTGACTGCGATGTGACACGTTTACAGAAAAAGAAATATTTTGCTCATTCGCAAATTGTTCCTACCCCGTATGTTTTTTTTTTGTTATTTACCTACGCTTATCGTAAGTACTTTGTTTCGTATACATCTATTCGCTACCCTTTTTACAGAAATATATCCATTTTTGTAAAAATATGGACGTATCTTTGAAATATGCCAAAATATGGAAAACAATCGAAAATAAAAATTGCATTTTCTCATTCCAAATGTCATGATTCGTGAAGAAAACAACATACTGAGCAAAAACTGTTGGAATTAAAAATATGTATTTACATATAAATCCAGTCCCTAGTTATGACCATTTTTTTCCTTAAAAAGCGACAAAAATGTCTTCTGTTAGGCATTCCTGTAGTTTTCTCTGAGTTACCATTCTTGTTTTTCAAGGAACTACTTATTCGTAAGCAATGGTTTTTTTATGGGACCAAAGCAATGGATCGGCCTACCCCTACAAGAAAGAATTATTCAAATCGGTTCATGATTGCCAGAGTCATGCGCGAACATACATAAAAAAATACATAGGTCACACTAAAAGTTTCCGGAACTGGCCAAAATATTGTTTATGTAAGTACATAAACAATATTTTAAAAGTAATGACAACATTTTAAAATTGAGTCTTTGGCTGTAGAATGCAGTTTCAGCTGACTTGTACTGATTATTGTTCTGTGCATATGACTGTCAATTGTTTTACATTGTGGCACCATTTTAAAAATTGCGTGTCTACATTAACATGGATTTAACTCGGGAAAATTTTCGTAGTATGATTTTCTACGATTTTAAGTGTAATTTGACAGCTCAACAGAGCATCGCTCGGCTTCAATCTGCTTTTGGCGATGAAGCACCATGCAAGACGACTATTTATAGCTGGTTTGCAGAATTCAAGCGCAGTCGTGTCAATCTCAGTGACGAATCTCGCGATGGTCGCCCGTCCACCGCTGTGAACAACAAAAACATCGATGCTGTGCACCGTATGATTGAAACAGACAGGCATGTGACCTACCATGTGTTTCGTGCATCCTTAGACATAGGCATGAGTCAAATACAATCAATCCTACACAAACATTTGGGGTTTGTGGAGAAAGCTGTGCTCTCGGTGGATCCCACACAATTTGACCGAAGCTCAAAAAACGGACCGCGCGCGTCACTTGGTGCAGTTCCATGCTTACCAGATTCAACAAATGTGCGTCAAATTTGGTATGAGACATATTAACAGGTGACGAAACATGGATTTATTGCTACGATCCCAAAACAAAGCAGCAATCGAGCGTATGGGTCTTTCAAGATGAGCCGAAGCCAACCAAAGTGACGCGCGTGAAAAGTGCATCTAAGCGGATGATTGCATCTTTTTTAATAAAACTGGACACGTGGCTACTGTTGCTTTAGAGAATCGTCCTACGTGAATAGTGACTGGTACACGACCATTTGTTTGCCAGAAATTATTGACGAACTCCGTAAAAATAACCGGAAACGCCGTATCATCTCGCACCACGACAATTCTAGTTCCCACACGGCCAGACAAACAAACGAATTTTTGAAGGTGAAAAACGTAGAACTTATGAGCCATCCTGCATACAGCCCCGACCTGGCACCTTCTGACTTTTTTCTGTTCCCAAAAATTAAGAACCAATTACGCGGTCAACGATGTTCGTCACCAGAATAGGTTGTCGAAGAGTATGAAAAACACGTTTCTGTGGTCACCACGGAGGAGAGGCACAAAAGTTTTCAAAATTGGTTTAATTGCATGAAAAAGTGTATTTACGCAAAGGGAGAATATTTTGAGAAACAATAAATTCATTTTTGACCTTTAATAGTATTTCATTCTTATTCATTCCGGAAACTTTTAGTGCGCCCCACGTATACAGTGAAATTGAGATCCTCCTCCTTTTTAGAAGTCGGTTAAAAACGCAAAAAAATGTATGTATCCAAATATAAAAAGCTTGTTCATACAATATAACACAAGTTTGCGCTCATCAGGACCTGTAGAAAGATTGTTTTCTTTAGCAGGTTTTATTCACTCTCCAACAAGAGTTTATTTGTCTGACAGTACATTTAGAAATCTAGTGTTCATGAAAGGAAACTCTGGTTTTACTGATTAATTAATCTTGTTTTTCTCTACTTTTCAGCTCGTGCTGGTCTAGAGTATATTGTAATTTGTATTTTGTATTTCTATTAAATATAGCTAAAATACTGTATTTTGTATTTTATATTTCAAATACCTTACTTATAGATATTTTGTATTTCGTATTTTAATTATATGGATACAGTATTTTGTAATTTGTATTTCAATTAAAGCAAAGCATGTATTTTGCCCAGCCCTGGGCGCAGGCCGCTGGCCGCACGCGCCTAGTGGGAAGAAATAACACCAATATATCGCACCCTCTCGCACAATTCGTAGCGTTCAACTTCTAATAGTTCAAAGTCCAAACCGTCTAGGTCGGTGATTCTTAATCTAGCAAAATAATGCCTGAAAAATATTAGAATTCACGAACAAAATGACACTCATAATATAATTATGGTAGTTGTTGCATGTTCACCTTTATATATATAATTCTACTGTACTTGTGTATGTCACTGAACTCCTCCTAAACGGCTGGACCGATGTTGATGAAATTGTTTGTGTGTGTTCAAGGGGATTCGAGAATGGTTTAGATTCACAAGTGAAAGAGCGCGAGCGGAGCTGCGCGGGTCAGCTAGTTTGAATATAAAACTGCTACAAAATAAGGTTTACAGATAATTTTAAATAAGTATTCTAAATAACGATACGCGCGTACTTTGATTTTTATTTTCTTGACCGTTTTCCCAGTCGTCACAACAAATAATAAATTGATGGTTACGAACGATCGCAGAGTCGTTATTTTGTAATTCATTATGGACTCCATAACATTACTTCGTGGATATCAGTCAATCTTATAAATAAGATTAAGGAAAAGTTTCAAACTGAAAGTCGCCGTAGAACAGACACGAACGCCGGCACTTAGACCACAGTTAATTTGTTTTTATTGTTAAACTTTCCACATTTTCAGTATCCTCAACGGTAATGTCGGGGCACGTTGCGTCGACTCTACGTCACTGCCATCTAACATTATTATAGTAGAGTCTAGCTGCAAACGTAGATGCGGGTTTATGGCGATGATTATATGTGGCGTAAAAATGTATATGGCCCCACATCCACTAATAACGGAACGCTATTAACTAAAATAGAGAACAAGGTAGCATCTGCTAACGACAGGATATAAAAAAAAACTATATCACCAGTTACCTAAAACCTAAGTATATCACGATGTTTTGCATCACCTTTAACCGAACTAAAGTTTTCATTTATTTTTTATGATTCACTCATAGTCGTTTTAAACTAATTTTATAATTTGATTGTTTCAGATTCAACAATAACCTGAAACACCCAAGAGGACATCTGGCCTGAACTGGAAAAGAACAGAGTTAATTTTAAAAAGCGGTGAAAGTCAAATAATGTGGTTGGGCGAGCGCCCGTCGGGTGCTCTTGTCGTATTGTGTACTTAGTAGCGGGCGATGGCCGTGTGGTGGGGGGTGCGGGGGCTCAGCATGCGCTTGTGCTGTGTGACGACGGTGCTGGCAGCGCTGGCGCTGCGCTCGGTGGCCGAGCCGTCGCCGAGGCGGTACGCCACCGAGTGGCGAGGCGGCCGCGAGCTGGCGCGCTCCCGGCCGCTTCACGAGCTGTTCGAGCCCGAGCCAGCCGATGCGCCGCACCAGTCGCTACCGCTGCAGCCCGCCGCGCCGCGCGCCCAGCGCCGACGACCGCGCAACAACAAGCGCTCGCACCAACTGCCCTCCGAGATAGCGAGCCAGATGATGCTGCGAGCCTCGCGCTCCAATCGACCCTATGATGTACCCCAAATAGGTAAGTCTAAGTACCATGCCCATTCAGTGTTAGATTATGTGTATGTGGCCGCCATTGGGCAGCGGTAAACCACTTGTTTTGCAATATGGGAGAGTAAAAGAAGCGAGAGGGCACTTGTGTCTACGCAAGCACTTATGGACTATAATATCTCCCACATTGACGACTGATATTGTAATATATTACGATGAAATTCTCTTCTATACCCTGTTCTTCTTTACAAGATTAAAATCGGAACCAGGTATATAATAAGGTAATAAGCCACTGAACCCTAATTTGGTCATGATTTGGCATTACTAACTGTGATTCCAAATACCGAATGTGTTTCCGTTTAGTGCATGCGGCAGACAATAGCCTACTATATGAATAGTCAGAATAACAGACGACCCGGTTAGTAAACCACGTTCAATCGTGGGAAATTTAAATTAGATCGATGTAAATCAAGAACGCCCGGAGCGAGCTTTTGTATCCTTCTCTATTGTGCCAATATCTGTTTATGCGGAGTCCTAGATAATGATCTTGTAACTTTGTGTATAACAAAGCCCCGTAGAAAAGCGAATATTAGTTCGGTTATGTTAACAATATAAATATTTATTAATTTGGCATAAACCTATGTGTTTCTTTCTATTGTCCTATTTTTCCAGACCTTTGTGCCTAGATTATTTTAACACAAATCCACCCACACAGCTCAGTAAATCGCAATAAGCTCACTCAACTCTTAACATAACTAGAGAAACGTAAGTAGGTGGGGAAAAATAATGTAAAAATACAAAGTTACATTTTATCATTACATTTATCTAGCTTATATTGAATAAAAAAAAAACAATAATTATCTCAAGACTTTTAATGAAAATTATTACAGTCCCAATGCTAAAACATTTCGACATTTAATTTGTTATATAAGGTTTTTATTAGACCGGGGCCAGATTTAGCACGAAAGTACATATGTATGATGAGGGTTAAAGTTTCACCGATTACTCCTGTTTATAAGTAGAAGTACTATATGTTGGTGTTGAGAGAGGTGTGGGCCAAACCGATCGGTCGGACACGTAGCAGCTCTTCGATTGAGAAGCGACGCACCACGTACGCGCCTAGTACGTGCTGCTGTTACCAATTCCCACGTCCATATTTATTCTTTCTCGACGGCCAACTTTGCTTCTAAATATAGAATGCGCTACCATCACAAAGACCTCGTTATTACAATTTTATTGTCAAGATAAAAGCCTTTGAGTTTTTCATTGCATAAGTAACGACTGAGATCCTAACATAAAATAGAAATCAACAGTCAAAAAGTCGATTTATGATGTAGTTTTAAGACACTCGTTAATATACCTAAGTAATACGTATGTATTTTAGGGATTCCAGATTCTCTTCAAGAAGTTTTATTAGCACACATTTATTTTGCGTGTATCAAATAATTATAAATGAATTTTCCTCAGCTAGCTATGTTGTACCTAACTCAAAACGAAATTAGACATATCTATGAATTGACATGAAAGCACTCAAACGGGTTACTTTGTCAATCGCAGAACGTAGACTAGGAGATATTGGGTGTCCTCGCCGTAACAAGGCTTAGAATGAATCTGGTTGTGTGGTCGTCTCTAGTACGTAAGTACATAATACCTTAATAACAGGGAACAGGTTGTATACCACCCAAAAGGCCAAGCTATATATAGATATATATGTACATACATATATTGAATATAGCTTAGACACTCCTAATCACACGCTGTTTCTTTTTCCTCACTGTTTCCCAAAACTGGCAAAAAAGTCATGCTATACAATTTCTTTGGGTAGAGCAGCCGTCAAAGCGGACATCAAGCGTGCCGCTATAAAAACAAACAAATTATGAATCTTAGTTATTAGAAATAAATTGTTTATTATTATTATAAAGAAATGAAATTCATATTACCAAATAAAGTTGATTTGTGCGACTTCACGTTCATGTTATAATTCAGATTTCCCATACAGCCCAGGCTATGCATACCTCGCTTTCCCCAACGCCCGTTGATTTATTACCTTTGTCAAACAACAAAATTTAAACAGCCCCTTTTAGAATATCAAGGTCCATTGACTAATAAAGCATTAATTGAATTTGAGTAATTTGTTATATGCAGTATATTTGTTGGGATATGAAACTGTTAATTAGATTTTATTAACTGAAACAATTTACCCTAGTAGTATTTCTGATTTAATTAGTTTTGATTCCATGAGCCTTACTTTTGATCGTCTATTTCGGGACATTTACCGGATTAAGTTTAAAATACGCCTACTGGTGTAATATCCAGACGGTTCCAATGCTAAAGAAATTCGCTTATAAACTCAATTAAAAAGCTCTTTTAACTTTAAGTAACGAATGATAACAAATTTCGCAAAAATATTGCGCGGGGTCTACATGGGGGGAATTGCTGTATTTGCTGCCATTGCCTTGTTAGAGAGTATTCTTGGGTAAAGTATCCTTGGGGTGCATTTTTTTACTTTGAAATAGATATTTGTATTTGTGCAATAGTTTAACGTTGCTTTAGATACCCCGTGAGGTGCCGGGTTAGAATTTTAATAATAATAATATCTTGGGACAATCCACACACGGTCATCTGATCCCAAACTAGGCAGAGCCTGTACTATGGAAACCAGACAACTGATACTAATACTTATATACATTGTTTTTTTTTTGTAAATACATATGTACTTAAATAGATAAATAACACCCAGACACTTGGTGGGAATCGAACCCACGACCCATCGGTTAGCGGACAGGGTCACTAACCACTAGACCAACGGGCCCGTCAAAGAATTGCATCCCCCCATCTCCTCTCGTTGGGTGTCGTAAGAGGCGACTAAGCAGACGGGCAGTACCTAGCGTCTTTCTTTTGTATTTATCTTCCACCTATACTGCAATCCCCAAGCCGCCTGCCAAGCGTGCGGATTATAGCAGCCCCTCCCTTCTAAGGGGGAGGCCTTTGTTCAGTTATGGACGTCTATCGGCTGTTAATGTACTGTAGATAAATTAGCTTTACGAAATGTACTTAATACTATAATCGAAAGGCAAACGTTAAATTATGTTCTTCGGTAACAACGCCAACTCCAAAGGTTGCCCGTTATTTATCCGGGCTTATGGCTGAGGAGCAAGGCGGCAGCTTTTTTTTTAGGCGGCTGCTTGACGTGGGTGCGCGCGGTGCAGGATACGCGCTTCAACCGACAACTCCAAAGGTTGCCCGGTATTTGTCCGGGCTTATGGCTGAGGAGCAAGGCGGCAGCTGTTTCTTTAGGCGGCTGCTTGACGCGGGTGCGCGCGGTGCAGGATACGCGCTTCAACCGACAACTCCAAAGGTTGCTCGTTATTTGTCCGGGCTTATGGCTGAGGAGCAAGGCAGCAGCTTTTTTTTTAGGCGGCTGCTTGACGCGTGTGCGCGCGGTGCAGGATACGCGCTTCAACCGACAACTCCAAAGGTTGCCCGGTATTTGTCCGGGCTTATGGCTGAGGAGCAAGGCGGCAGCTTTTTTTTGTAGGCGGCTGCTTGACGCGGGTGCGCGCGGTGAAGGATACGCGCGTTTGCGAACACTCGACAGCCTCGTATTGAATTGAAACCTTGCGTGCATTTAGAAACCACACTCGCACTAACACAGCAGTTAGCATAATAGTTTATAAACATTATAATCTTTTCCCATTACCATTTTAAAGTCATATCAAATTCAAATTTTAAACATCGATGTCGTATTTAAGTTAGTTTTAAAACCCTTGATATAGGGCATACCTACCATTTACATCATAAATAAATACCAGTCAAGCGCGAGTTGGACTCACGCACCGAGGGTTTTTACTATTAATGTAATTAACACCTCAGATATAAAAAAAAAAAAAACAAATCGAAAAACTGAGCTTTTTTGTCGAGGTTTTTTAGTATTACTAAAAAACTGTACTATTCAGAAAGATCATTTTATTTTTCCTGTAAAATATAGATAGAGATATATTACCCATAATTATTTCAAATTTTTCCTCCACAAACTTCGGAGATAAGGAGGCGGTATTTTTTTTTTATTATCAGCCAAAAACTGCATAACATAAACCAAAATAAAAATCTGTTTTGAGATGTGCGCATGAAGCACTTTCATATGATACAAATATAGTAGTCTCACTTTGATATTTTTATGACCCATTTCGACTCTAAAAAAATAAACGGAAAATATATTTTTTTAATTTGTGATAACGTTGGGTAAGAAAGATTTAAAAATATTCGAAGTTTCAAAACGATAGCGTCAGCGGTTCCTGAAATATATAGGTGTGACGGACAGACAGACAGAAGAAGTCAGATCATAAGGGTTCCTTTTTTACCTTTTATATATTATGCAACCCTAAAAACGGTTTTCAATTACCTTTTAAAAGACACCACTCGCGAGATTTTTAACTTAGGGGTCATATGTTGACTTTAAGACCCTCATCATTTCTTAAACCTCACTTTATCCTATAACACTCTTTCATGTTGTGTCGTAAAACAATGAGAATTGCTAAAAAAGTAATCAAATAATATTTTCAGCAAGTTTGTGGTCCTGTATCTTCTTATATATACATTTTTTTTTAAATGCTAAAACACGTAACTCTTTATTTTCTTGAAGTAATCTACGTGTGAAATTTCAAGGTTCTGGTACCACCAGTTTTTATATACCATAAAACCCCCTTTTTGGACCCTTTCCGATGCAAATTTTCAAAATTCCGTTCTTAGTGTGCGGTTACGTATTGTGATGAATCTACTCTCCAAATTTCAAGTCTCTAGGGTCAGTGGCTTAGGTTGTGCGTTGTCTGTCAATTAGTCAGTTAGGCAAGTTTGTGGTCCTGTATCTCCTTCTATATATTTTTTTTTGAAAAATGCTAAAACGGGTAACTCTTTATTTTCTTTAAGGAATCTACGTGTACAATTTCAAGGTTCTAGTACCACCCGTTTTTATAAACCATAAAATCTCCTTTTTGGACCCCTTCCGATGTGAATTTTGAAAATTCCGTTCTTAGTGTGCGGTTACGTATTGTGATGAATCCACTCTCCAAATTTCAAGTCTCTAGGGCAAGCGGTTTAGGCTGTGCGTTGTCTGTCAATCAGTCAGTCAGGACTTATCCTTTTATATATATAGATATGTATCTGAGTCATAATAATTATTGATATACAATCTTAGATTTACTATAATTGAAAAGACAATCAGCTTGTCGGTGAATTGACACAAAATACGATGATTCTGGATGAAATTCGGGTATTTGGCAGAATGGCATAGATAGGGCAATTAAACGACATACATTCAGTAATAAAATATGCTTGATTATTAATTTCGGGCAACATTTCCGGGGTCATTAGCTGATACCTACTATTATCAAAATTTTGACATTTCAAAAGACAGCTTTAATTTTAAATTAAATATTAATACTAACCATCAACCAATCTTTGCATAAGAGAGTATTATTAGAATCAATATCAGTATTAATTTGGTTAACTTATTTATTGAGTTAAATAACATATTATACCACACTAACGTAAAAGTCTCAAGTTGTTGAACGTTATTTACAGGCAAAATAATATTAATGTTATATTATCATAATAGTATAAAATGACGACTACTTACTTTTAGATTTACTCATTTTGGCACCTATGCACCATAGCAACGTAAGGGCAACATTACGTCCAAGTAAGCAACCTTTTGCACTTAAGAATTCTAGTTGATTGTGCTATTGATTGATTTCATACGTTTTAGCCGGGAGTGGTTAGTATTACATGTAAAACGCGGAAAACTGTGAGATCATTATTCTTGAAAAGCCCTCTAGCCATATACCTACTTATGTGCCAATGGCGATGTTAATTGCCTCGACGAGTTGTTATAATAGTCGGCGGATATCCGGCTGCCATAATATCACGATAGCCGAATAGTCTGTGCTAAGCAATGTTTATTCGTTCTAAATTTGAATGCGTAATTGTTTATGAATACGAATTAGTAGGCGAACAAAGAGACATAGCGGATAACGACTTTCTTTTACTTTCTTAATTCGTAATTTGTTCATACTTACCTACTTCAATTAAGGCCAAATATATACGATAAGCATTCATAAGAAAATTCCGCGCTGAGAATTCCATGGCATTATCTAGAACATAGTCCCTACTAATGCTATTAAATTAATAATGGATATAATACCTAAGGTCTATTATGACGAGCACAACGAAGCCACATCAATCCATCAATAAAACTACATACCAATAAATAATAGGTATATGGCATTTTTAACCGACTTCAAAAAAGGAGGAGGTTCTCAATTCGTCTGTATATATTTTTTTTTTTTTTTTTTTTTTTTTATGTATGTTCGCGCATAACTCTGGCAATTATTAACCGATTTGAAAAAATCTTTCTTCCATCCATTCTTCAATCCATTGATTGGGTCCCATAAAAAAATTATTGCTTAGTAATAAGTAGTTCCTAAAAAAACAAGAATGGTGACTGCGCACTGAGAGTTGCAAGAAAGCCTATATAGATGACGTTTTAGTCGCTCGGACTCGCTCGGTCGGACAAAAATGGTCATAACTCTGGCAAATATTTACCAATTTCAATGATTCTTTTTTTATTCGAAAGAAGAAACCACTGTATTGAATCTGTATGAATTTTATTACAACCGGATAAGAACTTCCTGGAGGACCATGAACGATGTGGAGGAATTTATCTGGTAAAAACCATAAAACTGATGTTCTCCATTACATTGCTCTGACAATTATGAACCGATTTCGATGATTCTTTTTTTATTCGAGAGAGTAAACTACTATGATGTTTCCATGCAAATTTCATTACGACCGGATATTATTTTCTGAAGAAACATGAATTATGTAAAACTATGTAGACGATAATGTGATCATAACCTACCTAGATAATTTTTCGGTTTTCGATGGTTCAATCTTTATATATGAAAATATCACTAAAAAGGTTAAAATAAAATCTTTTTAAAAAAAAATTGAACCGACTTCAATATCACTGAAAAGTATAAAATAATTTAAATATTATTGAAGTTGGTGCCAAATATACACAGCCGGTAAGCTAACACCAACTTCAATAATATTTAAATTATTTTATACTTTTCAGTGATATTGAAGTCGGTTCAATTTTTTTTTTAAAAGATTTTTTCATACAAAATTTGTCATTACTTTTTATAATAAATTCTTCTGTAAATATAGGTAAGTACATAATATATATACTTAAATGAAATTAAGCTGTAGTCTCATTCAGTAATTTGAAACTAGGTATTATTTTCTTCAAAAATATTATTAGGTATTTACTACTGTTCTACTGAGTGAGTTCTTGTTTCATCAAAAATTTTACACTTGTATCGTGTAAAATTTTTGATGAAAATTTTGTTTGCAAGGCCGATCTAGTCCTAAGTAGTAAAATGTCTTTGCTATATACAAAATAACCCCAAATTAGATTCCAATAGAACAGAAGCTCTTGTAGGCATGCGAAGACGTTGATTGATTACGCACAACCACACAACAGGTTCATTAAGTACTTCCGTCTACCACCTTTACCTTGTTAGCAAATGTAAAAGACCCCTGTACAGCTTTAATTGATTACTGGATAATACGAAATACCAAGTTTTGTGTTTGCTATATACTATTGCGTCTATTGTACACTTCTTATAAGCTACCCAGTGCATTTTGATGCAGTTTTCACCGTCACTTACAGAAGCTTTTTGCTATTTAAGACACTGCTTTTTCATATATGATTTTTTGATAATAAAATAACGGTCATATTATAACAGTCAAAGGCCAGGCGATGGGTGCACCATAGCTGATGGAACGAACACAAAATCAAAGGATAGCCAGGAAGAATAATTGTTTTTTCTTAAATGTAATCTTGTGTTTGATCGATTACGTTCTTTTAAGACTCATAAACCTCAACTATACTCTTTTTTGTAACTTTGCAACTATCCGTATTTGTTATGCAGTTCGCTTAACTTTATGTATATCTTGGCTAGGCCATTTGCAAATCGCCTTTTCCTTCCCCTTATATTTTATACATATATTACTAGGTGTGCAGCGCAGCTCCGCTTGCGTAATTTATATATGCTACATATAAACCGTCCTCTTAAAGCACTCTATCTACTGCTGATAACTGCATAAAAATGTTTCGTTGTGTGCGTGGTTTCAAAAATGTAAGCGTACAAACAGCGGGAACGACATTATTTTATTCTATGTAAAGAATAAAGGATAAAGAAAGATAAAGATGACAGACCATACATATATATTTTATGCCTAAATCTCTTTAGGAAAGGTTTACCTCTATAAATAACTACGTTGTGACAAATAGCATCTATGATATTCCTTTTCCCTATCTTACAGATCAGTGGAGGAATCTATCTATCTATACTTATAATAAAACTGTAACAGGTCCAATTCTGTACATTGAAGATATTTTGAAAATTATATTTGGAGGGCATTCTATAACCGATACTGAGGCCGAAATTTTTTTTTTTTTAATTTTTGTCTGTCTGTCTGTCTGTCTGTCTGTATCACGGCTGAGCATCACGCCGAAACTACTGAATAGATTCAAATGAAACTTGGCATGATTTGAGATCTTACTACGAGGTAGGACATAGGATACTTTTTATCCCGTAATCTAGCGCGGTTCTTTTGGGAGAGGGGATTAAAGTCAAAATGGGTACTTGGTTATACGCTTGGTCCGATTTTATAAATTTTTCTTCATAATTATAATAATTATTAGTAAGGGAACACTCATAGAGAGTTTTTATCAAAGTTTTGTAATCGATCGGGTTAAGCAACGTTAGGTAAGGTCATTAAATAGATGGGTGACCGTTTAACGCCATTTGAACTAAACGGGTCCGTGCTTCGGAGAGCAAGTAAAAAGTGGGTCCCAGTTTATAACCGACTATAAAAAAGGAGGTTATGTATTCGATGCAAATGTCTGTTATTAAAAGTTTAGCTAACGTACAAATAGCGCATGCGGAGCAGCGTGGGTCAGCTAGTGATAGAATAAAAGACTTATCCAAAATCACACGAAGAACTTGAAATTTATCTCAACCGACCCGCTCAATAGATCCGATTCTGCAAACATTTAAAATACCTACGCCAATATGTCTATACTTTTTTGCGGGGTTAACCGCGTTATATGAGATTCTTACCCACTGAAACATACGCACTTGAAAGTGGTCTCTCCGGTTGGATCTGCACTAAGTACCCCTCAGTGCCTTGCCTTTGAGCCCGCAGCCTAGGGGTTCATTGTACCGTCCCAAGAACCTACGACAATGTTCACGTTAACTTAGATCGCAACCCCTCTACTGATTTCCTCGAAGACGCTTCGTATCCGATGGACATCTAGTGCCCAATTCCCAAGCTTTCAGCGAAAACGAAATATAAAATGTATCCCACAAACTTTTGAAACAATCAATCAATATTGGCTATTTAGTCGATTTACAGTATAAACTGTAGTTGTTAATTCTTCTTTAAAAGTGTAAGTATGTATTAGACAATGATAGAAAATACGAGATAATAGGTCTTTTAAATTAGTCCCCAAGCTATAAACTACTTGGGATTATGACTATTTTTAACGTGAACGGCAGTGAATTAACAATTATTTTATCTTCGAAGATCATTCTTTGATAGAAATGTAACGAGAATAAACGTTTATTTAGTCTTTAACATTGGAATTGACTGAGTTGTAAGTATTGCAATAACAACAGCAAAATTATTTTTATTTCGGCGGGCCCGTTGGTCTAGTGGTTAGTGACCCTGTCTGCTAACCAACAGGTCGTGGGTTCGATTCCCACCAAGTGTCTGGGTGTTTTATCTATTTAAGTATGTATTTCCAAAAAAAAGGTATATAAGTATTAGTATCAGTTATCTGGTTTCCATAGTACAGGCTCTGCCTAGTTTGGGATCAGATGGCCGTGTGTGAATTGTCCCAGGATATTATTATTATTATTATTTCATTATTCGGCCATAGAAATTCGGCATTATACTTCGAGCTTCGTTCGACGAAAATAATATTTAGCCGTTTATCAATCTTTCTTCCCAAAAGAACCGCGCTAGATTACGGGATAAAAAGTATCCTATGTCCTACCTCGTAGTAAGATCTCAAATCATGCCAAGTTTCATTTGAATCTATTCAGTAGTTTCGGCGTGATGCTCAGCCGTGATACAGACAGACAGACAGACAGACAGACAAAAATTAAAAAAAAAAAAATTTCGGCCTCAGTATCGGTTATAGAATGCCCTCCAAATATAATTTTCAAAATATCTTCAATGTACAGAATTGGACCTGTTACAGTTTTATTATAAGTATAGATAGATAGATTCCTCCACTGATCTGTAAGATAGGGAAAAGGAATATCATAGATGCTATTTGTCACAACGTAGTTATTTATAGAGGTAAACCTTTCCTAAAGAGATTTAGGCATAAAATATATATGTATGGTCTGTCATCTTTATCTTTCTTTATCCTTTATTCTTTACATAGAATAAAATAATGTCGTTCCCGCTGTTTGTACGCTTACATTTTTGAAACCACGCACACAACGAAACATTTTTATGCAGTTATCAGCAGTAGATAGAGTGCTTTAAGAGGACGGTTTATATGTAGCATATATAAATTACGCAAGCGGAGCTGCGCTGCACACCTAGTAATATATGTATAAAATATAAGGGGAAGGAAAAGGCGATTTGCAAATGGCCTAGCCAAGATATACATAAAGTTAAGCGAACTGCATAACAAATACGGATAGTTGCAAAGTTACAAAAAAGAGTATAGTTGAGGTTTATGAGTCTTAAAAGAACGTAATCGATCAAACACAAGATTACATTTAAGAAAAAACAATTATTCTTCCTGGCTATCCTTTGATTTTGTGTTCGTTCCATCAGCTATGGTGCACCCATCGCCTGGCCTTTGACTGTTATAATATGACCGTTATTTTATTATCAAAAAATCATATATGAAAAAGCAGTGTCTTAAATAGCAAAAAGCTTCTGTAAGTGACGGTGAAAACTGCATCAAAATGCACTGGGTAGCTTATAAGAAGTGTACAATAGACGCAATAGTATATAGCAAACACAAAACTTGGTATTTCGTATTATCCAGTAATCAATTAAAGCTGTACAGGGGTCTTTTACATTTGCTAACAAGGTAAAGGTGGTAGACGGAAGTACTTAATGAACCTGTTGTGTGGTTGTGCGTAATCAATCAACGTCTTCGCATGCCTACAAGAGCTTCTGTTCTATTGGAATCTAATTTGGGGTTATTTTGTATATAGCAAAGACATTTTACTACTTAGGACTAGATCGGCCTTGCAAACAAAATTTTCATCAAAAATTTTACACGATACAAGTGTAAAATTTTTGATGAAACAAGAACTCACTCAGTAGAACAGTAGTAAATACCTAATAATATTTTTGAAGAAAATAATACCTAGTTTCAAATTACTGAATGAGACTACAGCTTAATTTCATTTAAGTATATATATTATGTACTTACCTATATTTACAGAAGAATTTATTATAAAAAGTAATGACAAATTTTGTATGAAAAAATCTTTTTAAAAAAAAATTGAACCGACTTCAATATCACTGAAAAGTATAAAATAATTTAAATATTATTGAAGTTGGTGTTAGCTTACCGGCTGTGTATATTTGGCACCAACTTCAATAATATTTAAATTATTTTATACTTTTCAGTGATATTGAAGTCGGTTCAATTTTTTTTTAAAAAGATTTTATTTTAACCTTTTTAGTGATATTTTCATATATAAAGATTGAACCATCGAAAACCGAAAAATTATCTAGGTAGGTTATGATCACATTATCGTCTACATAGTTTTACATAATTCATGTTTCTTCAGAAAATAATATCCGGTCGTAATGAAATTTGCATGGAAACATCATAGTAGTTTACTCTCTCGAATAAAAAAAGAATCATCGAAATCGGTTCATAATTGTCAGAGCAATGTAATGGAGAACATCAGTTTTATGGTTTTTACCAGATAAATTCCTCCACATCGTTCATGGTCCTCCAGGAAGTTCTTATCCGGTTGTAATAAAATTCATACAGATTCAATACAGTGGTTTCTTCTTTCGAATAAAAAAAGAATCATTGAAATTGGTAAATATTTGCCAGAGTTATGACCATTTTTGTCCGACCGAGCGAGTCCGAGCGACTAAAACGTCATCTATATAGGCTTTCTTGCAACTCTCAGTGCGCAGTCACCATTCTTGTTTTTTTAGGAACTACTTATTACTAAGCAATAATTTTTTTATGGGACCCAATCAATGGATTGAAGAATGGATGGAAGAAAGATTTTTTCAAATCGGTTAATAATTGCCAGAGTTATGCGCGAACATACATAAAAAAAAAAAAAAAAAAAAAAAATATATACAGACGAATTGAGAACCTCCTCCTTTTTTGAAGTCGGTTAAAAATGCCATATACCTATTATTTATTGGTATGTAGTTTTATTGATGGATTGATGTGGCTTCGTTGTGCTCGTCATAATAGACCTTAGGTATTATATCCATTATTAATTTAATAGCATTAGTAGGGACTATGTTCTAGATAATGCCATGGAATTCTCAGCGCGGAATTTTCTTATGAATGCTTATCGTATATATTTGGCCTTAATTGAAGTAGGTAAGTATGAACAAATTACGAATTAAGAAAGTAAAAGAAAGTCGTTATCCGCTATGTCTCTTTGTTCGCCTACTAATTCGTATTCATAAACAATTACGCATTCAAATTTAGAACGAATAAACATTGCTTAGCACAGACTATTCGGCTATCGTGATATTATGGCAGCCGGATATCCGCCGACTATTATAACAACTCGTCGAGGCAATTAACATCGCCATTGGCACATAAGTAGGTATATGGCTAGAGGGCTTTTCAAGAATAATGATCTCACAGTTTTCCGCGTTTTACATGTAATACTAACCACTCCCGGCTAAAACGTATGAAATCAATCAATAGCACAATCAACTAGAATTCTTAAGTGCAAAAGGTTGCTTACTTGGACGTAATGTTGCCCTTACGTTGCTATGGTGCATAGGTGCCAAAATGAGTAAATCTAAAAGTAAGTAGTCGTCATTTTATACTATTATGATAATATAACATTAATATTATTTTGCCTGTAAATAACGTTCAACAACTTGAGACTTTTACGTTAGTGTGGTATAATATGTTATTTAACTCAATAAATAAGTTAACCAAATTAATACTGATATTGATTCTAATAATACTCTCTTATGCAAAGATTGGTTGATGGTTAGTATTAATATTTAATTTAAAATTAAAGCTGTCTTTTGAAATGTCAAAATTTTGATAATAGTAGGTATCAGCTAATGACCCCGGAAATGTTGCCCGAAATTAATAATCAAGCATATTTTATTACTGAATGTATGTCGTTTAATTGCCCTATCTATGCCATTCTGCCAAATACCCGAATTTCATCCAGAATCATCGTATTTTGTATCAATTCACCGACAAGCTGATTGTCTTTTCAATTATAGTAAATCTAAGATTGTATATCAATAATTATTATGACTCAGATACATATCTATATATATAAAAGGATAAGTCCTGACTGACTGATTGACAGACAACGCACAGCCTAAACCGCTTGCCCTAGAGACTTGAAATTTGGAGAGTGGATTCATCACAATACGTAACCGCACACTAAGAACGGAATTTTCAAAATTCACATCGGAAGGGGTCCAAAAAGGAGATTTTATGGTTTATAAAAACGGGTGGTACTAGAACCTTGAAATTGTACACGTAGATTCCTTAAAGAAAATAAAGAGTTACCCGTTTTAGCATTTTTCAAAAAAAAATATATAGAAGGAGATACAGGACCACAAACTTGCCTAACTGACTAATTGACAGACAACGCACAACCTAAGCCACTGACCCTAGAGACTTGAAATTTGGAGAGTAGATTCATCACAATACGTAACCGCACACTAAGAACGGAATTTTGAAAATTTGCATCGGAAAGGGTCCAAAAAGGGGGTTTTATGGTATATAAAAACTGGTGGTACCAGAACCTTGAAATTTCACACGTAGATTACTTCAAGAAAATAAAGAGTTACGTGTTTTAGCATTTAAAAAAAAAATGTATATATAAGAAGATACAGGACCACAAACTTGCTGAAAATATTATTTGATTACTTTTTTAGCAATTCTCATTGTTTTACGACACAACATGAAAGAGTGTTATAGGATAAAGTGAGGTTTAAGAAATGATGAGGGTCTTAAAGTCAACATATGACCCCTAAGTTAAAAATCTCGCGAGTGGTGTCTTTTAAAAGGTAATTGAAAACCGTTTTTAGGGTTGCATAATATATAAAAGGTAAAAAAGGAACCCTTATGATCTGACTTCTTCTGTCTGTCTGTCCGTCACACCTATATATTTCAGGAACCGCTGACGCTATCGTTTTGAAACTTCGAATATTTTTAAATCTTTCTTACCCAACGTTATCACAAATTAAAAAAATATATTTTCCGTTTATTTTTTTAGAGTCGAAATGGGTCATAAAAATATCAAAGTGAGACTACTATATTTGTATCATATGAAAGTGCTTCATGCGCACATCTCAAAACAGATTTTTATTTTGGTTTATGTTATGCAGTTTTTGGCTGATAATAAAAAAAAAATACCGCCTCCTTATCTCCGAAGTTTGTGGAGGAAAAATTTGAAATAATTATGGGTAATATATCTCTATCTATATTTTACAGGAAAAATAAAATGATCTTTCTGAATAGTACAGTTTTTTAGTAATACTAAAAAACCTCGACAAAAAAGCTCAGTTTTTCGATTTGTTTTTTTTTTTTTATATCTGAGGTGTTAATTACATTAATAGTAAAAACCCTCGGTGCGTGAGTCCAACTCGCGCTTGACTGGTATTTATTTATGATGTAAATGGTAGGTATGCCCTATATCAAGGGTTTTAAAACTAACTTAAATACGACATCGATGTTTAAAATTTGAATTTGATATGACTTTAAAATGGTAATGGGAAAAGATTATAATGTTTATAAACTATTATGCTAACTGCTGTGTTAGTGCGAGTGTGGTTTCTAAATGCACGCAAGGTTTCAATTCAATACGAGGCTGTCGAGTGTTCGCAAACGCGCGTATCCTTCACCGCGCGCACCCGCGTCAAGCAGCCGCCTAAAAAAAAAAGCTGCCGCCTTGCTCCTCAGCCATAAGCCCGGACAAATACCGGGCAACCTTTGGAGTTGTCGGTTGAAGCGCGTATCCTGCACCGCGCGCACACGCGTCAAGCAGCCGCCTAAAAAAAAAGCTGCCGCCTTGCTCCTCAGCCATAAGCCCGGACAAATAACGAGCAACCTTTGGAGTTGTCGGTTGAAGCGCGTATCCTGCACCGCGCGCACCCGCGTCAAGCAGCCGCCTAAAGAAACAGCTGCCGCCTTGCTCCTCAGCCATAAGCCCGGACAAATACCGGGCAACCTTTGGAGTTGTCGGTTGAAGCGCGTATCCTGCACCGCGCGCACCCACGTCAAGCAGCCGCCTAAAAAAAAAGCTGCCGCCTTGCTCCTCAGCCATAAGCCCGGATAAATAACGGGCAACCTTTGGAGTTGTCGGTTGAAGCGCGTATCCTGCACCGCGCGCACCCACGTCAAGCAGCCGCCTAAAAAAAAAAAGCTGCCGCCTTGCTCCTCAGCCATAAGCCCGGACAAATAACGGGCAACCTTTGGAGTTGTCGGTTGAAGCGCGTATCCTGCACCGCGCGCACCCGCGTCAAGCTGCCGCCTAAAAAAAAAAAGCTGCCGCCTTGCTCCTCAGCCATAAGCCCGGGCAAATAACGCACAACCTTTGCAGTTGTCGGTTGGACGTTTGGGTTGTGGGCCCTACCCTAGATGTCCATTGAGTACGGGGCGTTTTAGTAGGTAAGATACTCCGGTTCGGAGCTAGGTACCGAAACGAACCAAATAAAAATCCGGTCAAGTACGAGTCGGACTCGCGCACCGAGGGTTCTATACCTACTTTGCACGTTTTTTTTTAATATTCTTCTAATACCTCAGATAGTAAAAAACCGAACTTAACCCAACCAAATTTATCTAAATTAACCCTATAAAAGAGTTTAACAAAAACTAATTTAGTTTATGACGTTGAAGCTAGGTACAGAATCGAACCAAAAAAAAACTAAAAAAAACCGGTCAAGTGCGAATCGTACTCACGCACCGAGGGGTTCTATATCTTCTTTGCACAAATTAATGTTATTTTACTATTCCTCTTATACCTCAAATAACACAAAAAGTTTGTTTCACGAGGTTTTTTAGGATTACTAAAAAACTGTACTACTTAGAAACTGTGGTATTTTTGTGACATTTTTGGTTATAAGTCAAAAAAAACACGAGACATAAACCAAAAAAAACTGTTTTGAAATTTGCAAATGAAGCCCTTTCATATGATATCCCACTTGATATAGTAGCCTCTTTGAAATTTTGACACCGGCCCCCATTAAAAAGAAAGTAAAAGAAATAAAATATTTTTTTAATTTGCGGTAAGTATTCTTATCCAAAAAGGAAGATCTAAAACTGTTCTAAATATCAAATCGATAGCGCCAGTAGTTCCTGAAATATATAGATGTGACAGACAAACAGACAAAGTACGCCATAAGGGTTCCTTTTTACCTTTTAGGTATGGAAACCTAAAAACATAGTGAGTGGGTTATGGTGTCATTCGGCATAGTGTTGGATGCTTTAAACAGACAACTACGTGTATTTTAGTTTATTATTCGGAAAAATATCTATAACAAATTTCACTATTTGACCCCCTCCCTCCCAAGTTTATTGTCATTTAAAAGTTCATGGGAAAATATTTTATATTTAACTAGCAACTCCCTGCGGCTACGCCCGCTATTATTTTACCACCCCATTTAACCCTTTAGGAGTGGAATTTTCAAAAACCCTTTTTTAGTGGATGCTTACATCTTAAGAAGAACCTACTGTCCAAATTTCAGCTTTCTAGGTCCAGCGTTTTGGCCTGTACGTTGATGAATCAGTCAGTCAGTCAGGACCAGTAATTTTATAAGTAGTATAGATGTTAAGATTTTACATTTTTATTTGGACTGCCTTAGTGACAATGGGTGCAAGTACGACCATTGCTCGCTTGGACCTGATTTTGATTCCCAAGTTGTGCAACATGTTATCGGGTTGAGTTTCTTTTGACAGGACATTATCAGTAGGTATTAGTCCAATTCTTAGGAATGTGGTCGGTATTTCTTCATTAACTACCTTTGCGCGAACGAAGTCGCGGGGGACTGCTAGTTATATATAAATTAAGAACCAGGAAATTATTTCACTGGTAAGAGAATCTCTTGATCGGTACCCATCTACTTTTTTCTGGCTGATAGCTATGATAAACGCCTGTGCGTATAATAATTAATGGGTATTGAGCTCAGTAAATAAATACTTTCATTTTTTAAATTATGTTTATTGTAACTTTGAAAGTACTATTTGCATGAAAATGAACTTTGGTGTTAATATCACTTAGTTGTATACGGGCGTTGTTACCGAAGAACATAATTTAACGTTTGCCTTTCGATTATAGTATTAAGTACATTTCGTAAAGCTAATTTATCTACAGTACATTAACAGCCGATAGACGTCCATAACTGAACAAAGGCCTCCCCCTTAGAAGGGAGGGGCTGCTATAATCCGCACGCTTGGCAGGCGGCTTGGGGATTGCAGTATAGGTGGAAGATAAATACAAAAGAAAGACGCTAGGTACTGCCCGTCTGCTTAGTCGCCTCTTACGACACCCAACGAGAGGAGATGGGGGGATGCAATTCTTTGACGGGCCCGTTGGTCTAGTGGTTAGTGACCCTGTCCGCTAACCGATGGGTCGTGGGTTCGATTCCCACCAAGTGTCTGGGTGTTATTTATCTATTTAAGTACATATGTATTTACAAAAAAAAAACAATGTATATAAGTATTAGTATCAGTTGTCTGGTTTCCATAGTACAGGCTCTGCCTAGTTTGGGATCAGATGACCGTGTGTGGCCGATGATGAATATATTTGACCTAAAAATATTGTAATACCTACAAGTTTTTAAAGAACAATATGCTCATATGTCTATTTCTTTGTTACATAAATATATCGTCAAAACTATCGATATTTCGAAAAGTAAATATCGATACATCGTGGTCTGGTGTGGGCAGCGTGGTGCAATTGTTAGTGTGGCGTGGGTGTTTACAGCTTCTCTGAACTGGCTACGAAGGGAACGCGGGCGTTGCGCATATCGCAGTATTCCGAGAAAAGGTTAATTGTGTTTTATATTAACATCAGCTACTTTATTTGCCGTAAAGCGTCATACTTTGTCTAATTAATAACATCGTTAGTTAAATTTATAAACGTAAATTGTAGAGCTAACCTATATATCAACAGGGTTAAGTAAAACTACGACTGTATTATTTTTATCTTTGACGCAAGAATTGATTATAATAGGTGTCTAAAAGCTTTTTAAGAACAATATGCATACACTTTTTGCCTGAGTGTCCTAGAGGGCTGTGTTATTCGAGAGTAGAATGTATGTCTATTTCTTGGACGTGTCCAAGGCTACGGCTAAGGTGTGTGTGTTTGGCTATAGGCCGTGGCCTATAGCCAAAACGGCTTGGTGGATTGTGATTTATAAAAAATTGTGTCGTTAAATTACATCATAAATACATATAACTATTATTTCTTTTTATTTTTTTCTTAATGTCCTTGACGTTTCTTCAAATTTATATAAACAAAATACGAAAAGACTCTTTCCCCGACATATTAAAATACACAAACAAAAAAAAATACAGTTCAATTACTTACCTAGTAGTTGAGTTAGTTGAATATGTCGTTGCTTTATTTCATACGTACACACGATGTATTATGATAAAAGTACTTATTATTTCTTTGAATATTTCACAACAAGCTAACGACATGAAATGTTTTCAAGTGCACGATCGTATTTTCTTCTAACAATAGCTGATATAAATCCAAGTTTGTAATAAATATAAAATGTAGTCGTATTTTGTCAACAATTTGTTAGCAAGAATTTTATTTGGATTTTTGGTTTTCATTGAAAATTTTGTATGTAAAGGCAAATGAATAATAAAGCAAGACTATATTAGTTTTTAGTTTTTGTTGATTTTTTAGCACATGAAAAACTATAAAACGAAATACAAGAACCCGGCGATATCTTCAGGTGGTGGTCATCTATAATTGACTTTAATAACTTAGTTAAGACATAAAATATAGAGAATTTTTATTATATTGTTAGAATTAAATTAAGCAAATTTTAAATTAATTATATTAATGGAGGCTTATACTTTGAATTTATGCATCTGATACCCATAGTTAGCAATAATTTAAAGCGTTAACAATTAGAATTAAACATGAATATTAAAGTATCAATTATACCCAGTTTGGAGTTGACGAGAGGCCAACTCGTAGAGACGTCATAGTTTTATTTAATTTACTGTAAGTCAAACTAATAATTTTGCCAGTGCCTAAGTAAATCTTGGATTTAATTTTATGAGTTCAATGTCTTTTGACTCAAAAAGGTTTATTTTGTTTATGCTTTGAGTTTAACTAATATATTTTTATTTTTCCAAACTGTAATTAATATTTATGTATTAACACTTTAGTATTTTCATTATTTATAAGTTAATTGAAAAGCTTATTTTGATAAGAAAATTTAATTCTTTACATTTTCGCTTTCCATCTCTATCACCTCAAGAAGTTTTTAGCTACGCCCATACCATAGCTCTACAAATTCACAAGTTACTCACTTGCTTGTTAATTCGCTAAAACCCCTCATGCGAGTTATTATATCAAAATAAGACATTACCTACCAACAGCAGTAAAGACTTAATTACTTGTTCAAGGAATAACCTAAAAAAAAATATTTTACGTTTTTAAATTACCCACTGCTGTTCCCTATGTTTCTATGACCATTTTCAGAGTCCACGTTCAAATCTTGTCTACGAAATTATCCCATTAATAAACGACGGGTAAAACTACTGGCTTATAACACGTTGTTAGCAAATTCTTATCAAAGCAACTTTATTTTAACGATATAAACGTGATTTCGTGGACAAGATTTGCGCGTGGAAACTGAAAATGATCATAGAGAAATACGGCCCTGCACTTAATTTCCTCGTGGGGTGCCGGGTTAGAATAGCATCCCCATCTCTTCGGAGTCGCTGGACGTTCGGGGTGTGGGCCCTTTGAACGTCCATTGAGTACGGCGGCGACTCCGAGGAGGACGGCGGCGGGGTTGCGACCCCCGCCCCCGTGAGCACCGTGTCAGGTTCCCGGGGGGCTACAATGCGCCCCCCGGCGGGGGGCTCAAAGGCAAGGCACTGAGGGGCCCCTGGTGCAGATCCCACCGGAGAGCCCTGGGGACTTCTCATGTGCCGATGCGACAGCCGCGGGGGTTTTAGTGGGTAAAAATCCCACATACCCCGGTCGAGCCCCACAGCTCCCGGGGATCTTTGGAAGATTTCCCCCGCGTCAAAAAAAAAAAAGCATCCCCATCCACTCTCGTTGGGTGTCGTAAGAGAAAGTCGGGCAGCAGCATATTTCTTTTGGATTTATCTTCGACCTATACTGCAATCCCCAAGTCGCCTGTCAAGCGTGGGATTATGGCAACCTCTCACATCAAGGGGGAGGCCTTTGTTCAATAGTGGACGACTATCGGCTGCTAGTGATAATGGTTATGACATAAATTCTTATCGTCACCTAGTATACATTTCAATACAAACTCTATAACACGCGATGAGATTGTGCGGACTCTGAGTATGCCAGTGACTACGGAGCTCATTCGCAATTATTCACATTTCAGTTAGCCAGCTTAGCTATGTTGATTACGGTAATTATATGCCTTGTCTTGCTAATTCTAACAGCATTAAGAAGACAATCTCAGCTGCTCTAACAGACTGGTAGATACTAATTTTAAATCAACGCTTATTTGTACAATATTAGATTGACGGCGCTGTCTTTAGTTTTAACATAAACGAGTTAATGTGTAATCCCGCATTTATTAAAATTAACTTTTTAATCTATTTAGGCCCAAGTGCACCGACAAAAAGATGTCCGTTATCTATTTTTCAGTTTCAACTATCTATTTTCCACCACCACCATAACCCCGGTTATGGACCCAGTCCATTATCTTAACCTAGCTCGACACCCCTGGTCACCGTTAAGGACTGTTAAGTAGTTAAATAGATAATCAATTCTGAAAAATACGTAACTGACGTCTTTTAGTCGGTGCACTTGGGCCTTAGTCTGTAAGTTACATACAAGTAACTAACTGTAACATTGAACATAATCAAATCTCGTCTGGCATCTAGAACACGGGTATATAAAAACATCTACTATTCAAAATCCAAATAAAATTCTTGCTAACAAATTGTTGACAAAATACGACTACATTTTATATTTATTACAAACTTGGATTTATATCAGCTATTGTTAGAAGAAAATACGATCGTGCACTTGAAAACATTTCATGTCGTTAGCTTGTTGTGAAATATTCAAAGAAATAATAAGTACTTTTATCATAATACATCGTGTGTACGTATGAAATAAAGCAACGACATATTCAACTAACTCAACTACTAGGTAAGTAATTGAACTGTATTTTTTTTTGTTTGTGTATTTTAATATGTCGGGGAAAGAGTCTTTTCGTATTTTGTTTATATAAATTTGAAGAAACGTCAAGGACATTAAGAAAAAAATAAAAAGAAATAATAGTTATATGTATTTATGATGTAATTTAACGACACAATTTTTTATAAATCACAATCCACCAAGCCGTTTTGGCTATAGGCCACGGCCTATAGCCAAACACACACACCTTAGCCGTAGCCTTGGACACGTCCAAGAAATAGACATACATTCTACTCTCGAATAACACAGCCCTCTAGGACACTCAGGCAAAAAGTGTATGCATATTGTTCTTAAAAAGCTTTTAGACACCTATTATAATCAATTCTTGCGTCAAAGATAAAAATAATACAGTCGTAGTTTTACTTAACCCTGTTGATATATAGGTTAGCTCTACAATTTACGTTTATAAATTTAACTAACGATGTTATTAATTAGACAAAGTATGACGCTTTACGGCAAATAAAGTAGCTGATGTTAATATAAAACACAATTAACCTTTTCTCGGAATACTGCGATATGCGCAACGCCCGCGTTCCCTTCGTAGCCAGTTCAGAGAAGCTGTAAACACCCACGCCACACTAACAATTGCACCACGCTGCCCACACCAGACCACGATGTATCGATATTTACTTTTCGAAATATCGATAGTTTTGACGATATATTTATGTAACAAAGAAATAGACATATGAGCATATTGTTCTTTAAAAACTTGTAGGTATTACAATATTTTTAGGTCAAATATATAAATAATACAGTCATAGTTTTACTTAACCCCGTGGATGTCGATATTTCTGACGATATAATGTATGTCTAATATTTCGATATATCTACATATATAGGATATCAAGTAAACGTAACGTAAACATAATACCATATAAACGATCTTTTTTCCAAACATTGTCGCCATTGACCAAAACTTCAGGCCTAACATGACTTGCAAATCTTAACAGATCGTTGTAGAGTATGAACGAGCTTTCAACACCGAAACGTCATGTTTTATACAAAAATGAGTAAAACCAACACCATAGCAATGATATTAAAAAGTAAAACACATCATAGTGACTTTATACTCGCTCTAACCTCTCAAGATGCTCCTAGGTATTCTATCGTCCCTTAATATTCTTAATATTCTTCTGTTATCGCTTGGATTAATTCTTATCTGCGAGGACGCGCGCAGTCTGTACGCTTCAAAAGAGTCTCTGAGTGTTTTACTCTTACTTCGGGTGTCCCTTGTCGTGCTCTCTCCTCTTCTTTTTCCGTTTTCATCAATGCTATTACTGACACGTTAACTTCCCTCTTTCCCCTCTATGCAGATAATTTGCACCTATACCGACATTTTAAAGTGGCAGATACTTCAGAAGCCATTGGCACCATCAATAATGATCTTGAAAACATTCGCACATGGGCGAAGTCTTTGGTCCCCCTGTCTAAGTCACAGGCTCTCATTAAGGGTGGCATATGTGAAATTTGTTGGACTATTATTCTCTTCAACTAGTTCTATTCGATAATGCTCCCATTGCCATTGCTAAATATATTATCGGTCTTATTCATAACAAAAGCATATCAAAGGTTTTAAGCACTGATTAGTTATAGTGTTATATAAGGTTATAAAACGTTCTATAAAGTTGCTTATTCATAAACGTTTCATAAACCATCTATAAACCATCTAATACGTCTCTATAGAACGTTTTTCAATCAAAGTATTGCCATTATAATGAAGTTGGTCAACAAATTGACCGAATAGACCCAATCGCCCACAGATAATATGTGTCTACACCATAGATATAAAATTTTTTGGTCTACACACCGCCTAGGTGTGATCATAGACATTATTACAGATTATAAAACATTTTATTGCCTACGAAACGATGACGACTGTCGATTTGACGGGCGTGTTGATCTAGTGGTTGGACACCCTGGCTGCTACCCAATAGGTCGTGGGTTCGATTCCCGCTAAGTGTCTGGGTGTTATTTATCTATTTAATTATGTATTTACAGTAAAAAAAAAGTACTTATATAAGTATAAGCATCAATTATCAGGCTTCAATAGTACAGGCTGTGCCTAGTTTGGGAACAGATGACCATGTGTGTATTGTCTCAGAATATTTATTTATTTATTGTATTTATGACGCCCATGCGGAATTCGTCATACATCCATCGATCATTGTCATTGTTATTTGATTGTTAATGTTTGTTTGGTAATGTTGTAACGGATCGGATTATGAGAGGTATTATATAAAGGAAGAGTGAGTATAATATCTCCTGCGTACATGGCTGATCTGAAAGATTGGCCGCTGTGGTCGTTTCGGCCAGGAGGACATTATATATATATATATATATATATATATATATATATATATATATATATATATATATATATATATTTATGTACTAGATATATTTATATATTTATTAAAGTATGCATCGTATTTTTATATTAACACATATTTAGGTATGTTGTACACTAATTGTACCTACCCCATTAGGAAGCTGTCTCTGTTAATAGGTTTTCTATTAGAAAACTCATGACTGAGTTAAGCTCGCCAATGTACATGCATTTACTATGTTTATAATTACAGTTTATGTGTTTCTTTGTGTTCAGTAAAAATAAATATTAGTAAATACGTAAAATCACTCCGTGCTAAGCTAACACCGAACCCACCCCATTTGTCTTTTAATTTGTTCGTCGTTTGAAATTATTGTAATAGTAATATGGTTGTCATGTCATGTCTCCAATATTCTTGCAAATATTACTGATATATCATAAATATTGACGATACATTTTGGCAGTTGCTACAACCCTAGACTGTATTGGTACAGTGATACCATTAAAAAATGAACTTTACCATCTCGACTAGCGCTTTTACGATCAATCCATTTAGCCCCAACGACATAGGCGTACGTCTTCATTTCATTCCCCAACGGGACGCAAAAACTGATCTAAAGTATCGTGCCATTCCATAAACTGAACACATTTAACTGAATATTTACTTCAGCCGGACTGTAAGGTCCGCAGGTTCACCGTGCGACGGCGATCTATATTTTTAACCGACTTCATTATGTAGAAAATTACCAAGATCATTTTTCAACAAAGTTTTATATTACGCTCTTAAGGCTACGTTATACGTACACGGTATATTTGATTTTGATAACGAGTACAATTTGCTTTTAAATAGAAATTGAATTAAAAGACGTACTATAAGAGGTGGAGAATAGTGGGAAGTAGCTTGTATGTACAAGAACGCGGCTAAATAACGCCAACTCCGAAAGGTGCGATGTTTCTGTGAGGAGTAGAATGCTCTCTTCAGAGTCGCTGGACGTCTGGGCTATGAGCCCTAGGCGTCCATCGAGTACGGCGAACACTCTGAGAAGGATGACCGCGGGGTGGCGATATCCGTCTCTGTGAGCCTGAGCACCGTGATAGGTTCCCGGAGCGCTAAAATGCGTATGGGGCGGCGGATTTAAAGGCAAGACGCCGAGGACGCCTACGGAGAACCCAGGTGCCCCTTTCATGTGTCGATGCGATAGCAGCGGGGATTTTAGTGGGTAAGAATCTCACATACCCCGGTTGACCCCCCCTGGATCCCGGGAAACTTTTCAACTTACCCCGAAGTAGAACAAAATAAAGTGATGGATGGATACTTCCATCGATATATTCAATACAATTATCGTATTGTTTTTAATTTTATAACATTCTTGCTACATCCCTTGAACTTCTTTTTGCTGAAAATCTATACTTATAATAAAACTGTAACAGGTCCAATTCTGTACATTGAAGATATTTTGAAAATTATATTTGGAGGGCATTCTATAACCGATACTGAGGCCGAAAATGTAATTTTTTGAATTTTTGTCTGTCTGTCTGTCTGTCTGTCTGTCTGTCTGTCTGTATCACGGCTGAGCATCACGCCGAAACTACTGAATGGATTCAAATGAAACTTGGCATGATTTGAGATCTTACTACGAGGTAGGACATAGGATACTTTTTATCCCGTAATCTAGCACGGTTCTTTTGGGAGAGGGGATTAAAGTCAAAATAGGTACTTGGTTATACGCTTGGTCCGATTTTTGAAATTATTCTTTATAATATAATAAATATTAGTAAAGGAACACTCATAGAGAGTTGTTATCAAGGTTTTGTAATCGATGGGGTTAAGCAACGTTAGGTAAGGTCATTAAATAGATGGGTGACCGTTTTACGCCATTTGAACTAAACGGGTCCGTGCTTCGTAGAGCAAGTAAAAGTGGGTCCCAGTTTTTAACCGACTATAAAAAAGGAGGTTATGTATTCGATGCGAATGTCTGTTATAAAAAGTTTAGCTAACGTAAAAATAGCGCAGGCGGAGCTGCGTGGGTCAGCTAGTGTATAATAAAATCTTCAACTCAATCTATATGTTCGCGTAATAAATGTAAATCTAATTTTTACTTCTGCCGTAACGTAAAGTTATATTTATCATCATCAACAGCCTTCTCTTTTAGGACCGCAAATGCCATTTAGAGCAACTACTTTCAAATTAAAGTTTTATCAGTTAGTGCAAATGTTCAGCATGAAGTACAGACGCCTCTCCCATGAGAAGCAGGTATTATTAAATTGACCCTATATACACGTGTTACCCTATATAAAACAGTAACAGAAAAAGGTAAGTGGGAGTACCTATGTAAGACAATAATCATCTACGGTGATATTTTTAAAATTTATGTTTTCTAGAGCGGCCCTTATCGCACGCTTAAATGTTAGTTTTATTTCGGTATCAGGTGTCCACATTAATTTGAAAGAGTATCTTTCCACGGCCTCACGGCAACAGGTGAGTGGCTCGGCGCAGGCGCGGCGTGCGCGTCAATACCTCACCCCCCGCTTCGTCCTGCGCGCACCCCCGACGCCCAGCTGCCTGGTACCCTCGCCCATTCACACACGCACACAAACACGCGACACACCCACACCGCCACCACCATAGAGGCATTATCACAAACTACAACACATGAATACCGTTACAACAGCTCTGAAAAAGTGTGGCATTATCGTCACCTCCGTGCGACCCTAAAGTTGATGGTTCACCACACTCGATAAACTATCTAATAAACTAAATATCTTCATGCTTTAGCGAATTAAACACCTTCACTGTCTTCCCCATGGTGTCCGGGTAATAATAGCATCCTCCCATCTCCTCCGTCCGTAAGAGGTGACTAAGGGAGAACAAGAAGACGGGCAGCAGCGTCTTTCTATTGGATTACCTAACACCTTTACTACGATCCCCAAGACGCCTGCCACGCGTGGGGATTATGTCAGCCTCTCCCTTCTAAGGGGGAGGCCTTTGATCAGCAGTGGACGTCTTTAGGCTTCTGCTGATGATGATGATGATTGTATCGCAATATTTTACATTTTACATTACAGGAAAACGGAAATATATATTTTCAAACTGTGAGTAGCGAGATAATCTACGCAACGATATTATATCATGCTATGGAAACGATGGCTTTATTGACAGACGGAGAGATTAGGCGTGAGCAATCATGGTTAGGGAGTGGCGGTGTCGAGTCACGTTTTAGGTGTCCATCAAGCCGAACGTGGTCGACCACGGCACACTGACAGATTTCGTAAACCCAGACTAACCATTGGACTTCACTTTGTTACTGTAAATTGAACACTCAATAATGCCAAGACAATGCATTGACCTTTCAATTAACAATGAGATTAAAGTCTAGACATAACACAAGGTATGCTGTGCCCAATAATACCGCAGACGTAGGCGTTCTTTTCTTTTGAAATCCGTGTAACGAGCGCGTAGTGTTGGTGAAATAAATACACACATCAAAAGTGTCTAGGGATCAACATATATTTTTGCAATAACTTTTCTCCTGATTGATATTAATTAAAATTTTCTTTAAGGATTCATCAAATAAAGTGTTTTCGTTTGTCACAGTAACGATAAACCAAGTCACCTTTGCATTAATAAAGAAATTTGCCATTTTCCTAATAAAGGGATTTTTGACATTTGAACCACTAACACAAAAGTTCGAAAAAAAGACTGAAATAACAGTTTTCTTTAAAATTTTATTGGGTAACTTAAACAATTAATAATCCGTGTTTCTACCGCGAACACTAACAACACAAGAACATCGGTTTGGCATACTCAAAATGAGTTCATCCAAATCACGCTGTGGAATGGCCGCCCATGTTCGTTGCAACAACAAAAAAAGGTCTTCTTGCGACTGGATACCCTCCATATTCGGCAGAGCTCTTCTCTGTAGCATATCCCATGCATGCTCAATCGGGTTCAAGTCTGGCGACTGAGCAGGCCAGGGCAGGACATTGATGTTAGCTGCGGCGAGAGTCTGTCTTACAACTCTTGCGGTGTGCGGTCGTGCATTATCATGCATTAACTGAAATAAGGGACCGATTTGCACTTGTAGAGGAACGATGACGTCTGATACAATCGTCTCAGCATAAATTTGAGCGTTGAGGTTGCCTCTGATCCAAATCAACTCAGTTCTTCCGCCGATCCAAATACCCGCCCATACCATGATGGTTCCACCACTATAAGGATGGACTTCCTGGCAGGATTTTAATCGCTGTTGGCGTCCAGGGGTTCTCCAGTGTCGTATACGTCTTGTATCCGGTCTCATACCAAAACGAGACTCATCAGAAAAGCACACGAAACGCCATTGTTCTTCTGCCCATTTTTTTGCCCAAACATGCTTGATCCCTAGACACTTTTGATGTGTGTACTTATTGAAGTTCCATTACTTTTTTTTATTTATTTAAAAGGTACACCAACAGAAATTATATCGTAACATACAATGTCAAATAATGATTAGCTGTTTTTTTGCTGATACAAATTCCACTTAAAGGCGTACACAATATTTCCAAAACACTAGTCAACATAACATTTCATTACAATCGATAATAATTATTATATGATTTCTATACATTATAAATTCTGGAATGTCAAGAATTTTAAATAATACTGAATTAAACAAATCAATAAATCATAATTATGTTCTGACTTTATATTACATTATTATTTTTTACGTAACGTTTGTTATATTTACATGGTTTTCCTGGGCTTCTTACTAAACTAACTGTGTATATGTTACGTATTCATCTTATATACGTCGTAATACTGTAGGTAATGGGGGGATCATTTTGAGAAAATGCATACTACTCATTATCGAATTTGAGATATATGAGAGATGAAGATGATATCAGGTAGCGCGTGTAGAGTTAGTTTATTTTTTGAACGGCCTACCATTTTTTTTATTTTGCTCTTTTCTACAACCTAGTGGCAAGACAATCAAGATGCGTGCTTGATGGTAAGCGACACGGCAGCCTATAGACAACTGCATTGCACTGCCGCTCGTCACCCGAGACTCTTGTGTCTGGGGATTTCACTAGCTACAATGTCCTTCATATCGGAAAACAGCAATGCTTACACACGGGAGGATATCTGACACTGCAGTGGTCTGGTCGGTGCCTTGCATAAGGGACCTACCACTTCTTAGTGATACTCTTTTCAATAAAAATTTAAACATCGTAATCGATACATCAGGTTTGATCGTTAGGTTCTCGAGGGACGACCACGAACTGGAAGACGCAGCTTAGGCAGGCCTCCCACTAATTGGACTGACGACATTGTGCGCGTCGCAGGTAACCGGTGGATGCAAATAGCCAATTGTTGTTCATTGTGGCGTTCCAAGGAAGGCCTATGTGCAGCAGTGGACGTCTTCCGGCTAGTTATGATGATGTTGAATTCACAAGTGACAGTTAAATCAGTTTTAGCGAACGTTATCATCTAAACTTGTTATTCAGGTCTTTACCGGAAGTCTTTCAATTGCATCAAAATAGTAAGTTCACTCTTTCAAATAAAAAAGATTAAGACATACTTACACTTTTCAATAGTAAACGATTTCGTCTAACACAAATATTATTTATGCCAGGTATATTCCTCCACATCATATTTTTTATATTAATAATTAGTTGACCATCCGTAGGTATTTTTAGACATAAACTTACGTTTCTATAACTATAACTACAAGGGCTAAAATTAGAAATTAAAAAATCCTAGACTTGGTGGAACAAACTCTTCAAATGACTTTCCATTATCAGACCCTGATCACTATATGTCTACCAACTACTTGTCAAGACCTATCCAACGAGTACAAATTCGATGGGTCTACCGTCTACGTTTATTGGTGCAGAGATCCTGTGACCACCTTCCTGCTTCATCATTAGTCTCTGATAGCCAACTTTTTACCAGCTACTCGCCGAGACCTATCCAACTAGTCCAAACTTTGTGGGTCTACATTTATTGATGCAGTTATCCCGTGACCACCTTCCTGCTCCATCTTCAAAACCTGGTCACCATCTTGCTACCAACTACTCGTCAAGACCTATCCAACGAGTCCAAATTCAGTGAGTCTACATTTATTGGTTAAGAGATCCTGTGACCACCTTCCTACTCCATCACCATCTTCCTGCCAACTAATCTTTGAGACCTATCCAACGAGTCCAAATTCAGTAGGTCTACGTTTAGTGTTATCATCAGACCCTGGCGAAGGTTACACATATTCTTCAGTATCATCGGATTTAAATATGTGCTAAATTTCATGTCTTCTGGACGAATGGAAGCAATAGAAAATGAATATTGTATAACTAACATCCATACATCGATTTGGAAAAGGGCTGATGATCTTTAAACGGCTGAACCAATTTTCATTAAACATGGATGCGAACCATTTCGATTAAACCAGCTTTCAAATATCAAACCGCATTCAAATCCGTCCGTTTGAGCTCTACGATGCCACAGACAGGCATACAAATAGACACACAGACATAGGCGTTAAACTTATAACTACTTACTAACACACCTCGTTTTTGGTCGGTGGTTAATAAAAAAAATTGAATATAAGTTTTATGTAAATCTATTTAAGGAACTTAATTTAACAGAGTGTATTTATTTGTGCACCTCAAATATTCGGGGTTTTTTTACATGGAAGTATCCCATTGTAAAGGGAAGAAGCCGAATGAATAATTTGATTCAGAGTACCTTGCAAACACAATTTTCTTGACGGTAATAGGAAAATCGATGTGACACTTAGATGATTGGATCAACCAATAGTTCGGCTATTTTTAGTATAATAATACAGCTACTTGTTTATTTCATTGCACAGATACGACATAATATTTTATGACAGAACATGGATACGACTACATAGGGAGTAAAGTAATACGCACATTTTAATAAATGTTTCTTTAGAAACATTTGATTACATATACTATGCGTTTCAACTAAGAATGTGTCCGCCATGATGATCGCGACTGCGGAACTTCACTCGTTTTTTACGATTTTTGTACCGGCAGCAGAGTAAACACAAAATGAAAAATTCGCCTCGGTTTTTATTATATGATGTAATATCTTATTTTGCGATCTATTTTTGTTAAAACATCATTTTTAGTAATTAAGTATATATTTGAAATGGCAAGATGGCGGCCACATTCTTAGTTGAAACGCATAGTACCTACATATTTTATACATTTTGTTTTAGCTGACTTTGTTTTGCTTTACCAAATAAGCGACCGTTGGCAACATAGATTAACTTTACAAGAATATTAAGAGAGACACCTTTATCCCCGAGGTGAATACACTACTTTTTCACACCTACTGGGAGGTAATGAAATACAAATACTAGGAAGAGATTGCTTAGGTTATCTGGAAGAGGTTGCTTTTTAGTGATAAGGCCACCTTTTTACATCATCAACGTATTGTTCAATTAACATGTAACATTTGGTGTACAATGAAGTGTATTTATTATTATTATTAAATACTTACTGCTAGAAATAAAATAATATCAACACACCGATATTCAGCGTTCGCGCCCACACCTCCTGCGAGGCGAGACAATAAAATTTTGAATAAAATACAAATCTGCTAGAATTATAATAATATCAACACAGCTTTTTGCAGCGTTAGCGCCTTCTTTTAACATTTTTTTTTTCTTTTCTAGAACCTGGAACAAGGTTCGGCTCCAATTCGGCTCCTCGCACTCGGTTCGATTTTCATACAAAAGAATCACCTATGGTGCAACTTCTTCTGTCTGTCTCACATATATATTTCAGGAAACCTTTATGTGCGGCTCTGACCCCCACTTGACTGGTTTTTAATATTGCCTATCAAATTCATCGAAAATTAAAAAAAATATATTTTACTTACTTTTCAATAGGTATGGGAAATTTTAATTTCAAAATGAGACTACTACATATGTATATCCAGTAGTATATCAAATGGCGAAAGGCGAAATAATATTATGTTCGTCAGGAACACCTGGATCAATCCGCTCTGAAAGACCTTGCTGACTGGCCAATCTTTCCACTACGATATGAATAACCACGTGTTCATGTCGACACTAAAGAACAAAATTAGATAGTGTGAATAGGAGTGAAATATTACACTGATCGTTAATAATCGCCACTGGAAGCGGAATTCAAAAAAGCCTGACAGGAACGAGTGGCTAACCCGCGTTGCCTTGTAGCTCCGGTACACGCGACCACTTGTTACGGACTGACGATGTGACGACGGTGCAGACATTTCCCTCAGAGGTCTATTTATGAAATGATTGCACGAAGACGTATGGCTCAAATATCTGTCTTTTGTTAGAAAGATAGCATAGTTAGAAATTTTATTTATTTATTCTTTATGCACAAAACAGTACATAGGCGGACTTAATGCCAGAGGCATTCTCTACCAGTCTACCTTAGGGTGATGCAGAGACAAATCGTGGTAGGTGCAAACAAAACAAGTGAAACTAAATAATCATAAATAAATATTTTAAAACTATAATTTAACTTACAATAATTAATATAATACTACTTAATACTTATATATTAGAAAATAAAATATCCTAATATATATTTTAATATATATATTATACTAGCTGACCCGCGGAGCTCCGCCCGCGCTTTAATTACATTTTGCTCCCCTTTTCTCCGTACTCCCTTGATTTATCTCTCTCCATCTCTCTCTCTTATAAGAAAAATCTAATTATAAATCTTTCTCTCCCCTCCCGCTTCGGCCCCTTTCAAACTCCCCCTCTTCCTCTCCCCGTTGTCCTCTCTGAACCCTCTCCCTCCTCTCTCTTCTCCCAACTTGCTCCCTCTCACTTCACTCCTTCCTTCACTCCCCTTGCTCCACCTAACTCCTCCGATCACTCACTCCATCATCCTCCCCTCTCCCTCTCTTGCTCCCTCCTCTCGTTCTATATATCCTCGTCAATCATGGTATCGGCGGCATAAAATATACTTTGCTCTTCCCTCTGCTCTTTGTAACTTCTTTATTTTCCTCTCCATCCAAAGGTTGCCTGGAAGAGATCGCTTTTAGCGATAAGGCCGCCCATTGTTGCATATTTTATTAATTTGTGTCTTATTCTTTTTGTATCTGTTTGTTTGTGCGCAATAAAGAATTGTCTATCTATCTATCTATCTACTTTAGAACCTATTCTCAGACCTACCCGCAAAATTTCATAAATATCGGTTCACCCATCTATTTAAAGACCTTGCCTTATGTTGCTTAACCTTAACCTAGCGGCATGGAATATACTTTACGACCTATTCTCAGACCTACCCGAAATGCACACAAAATTTCATACAAATCAGTTCAACCATCAATTTAATGACCTGGCCTTATGTTGCTTAACCTTAACCTACCGGTATGAAATATACTTTATGACCTATTCTCTGACCTACCCGATATGCACAAAAAAAATCAAACAAATCGGTTCACCCATCTATTTAATGATTATATATTAACCTACCGGGATAAAAAGTATCCTATGTCCGTTTCCTGGTTCTAAGCTACCTCCCCACCAATTTTCAGCCAAATCGGTTCAGCCGTTCTTGAGTTATAAATAGTGTAACTAACACGACTTTCTTTTATAGTGATTGTATGTTCAATTTCACCGATAGATGCCGCTGTTCATAATGTAAATCACGCTAAAATCGTAAATTACTGTCTAATGATATTCGATAATGAAAGTTTTAAATTTTTTGCCTCTTTTATTGTTGTGACTGTAATACAATACCTATACACTACCTGGACTTGGGGAGTTTCATTAAAATTTTATGAACCCCCCTGAGCCCTGACCTTGAAGCGTTTTTTGGGAGCGCTGTTCATTGTGTGTAGTGTGAAATAGTGTGAATTGTAGTTGGACATTTTATTGCCTATTTCTTTCCTAATCTAGTTTGGACTCGCTCGGGATTTACAGATTTTAACTTTTCAAAGATATAGATAATGTCATATTGCTATCAGCAAAGTACTTACAACAATACAGAAATCTAATGAAAATGTCCTGGGTGTACCGGACCGGCTTACCCCTTACAAAAATTGACCTTTCGCCACTGCCATATCTTATGCAAACAAAATGTCTGCTCAGTCCCTATTGTATATAGCGTAATAATACATATCTTAATGATTAAGGGTAATTATAGACTGATCAGCAGTCTATAATTACCCTATTCACATACAAAGGAAATTACGTGGTAATATGTGCAAGTAATGTTTCACTGCTTAGCCCCTATGTAACATAGCGTGATGTTTTATATACCAATTTATACCCCTACTTCTACAGAACACATCAGTGAAAGTTCTATCAAAATCCATCCACGGGTTTTCAAATGATACCTGGACAAACAGAACGACAGACAGACAGACAGACAATAACTCCAAAAAAAATTGTTTTGGCCTCTATGTCGATAGTATAGTATCCCCACATAGAAATTTTTGAAAAATATTAAATGTACAGAAAAAGTTCTCTTTGAGTTTTATTATAGTATAGAAAGATACATAATTATCTTCGAGAAGAATCTGCCATTTTACTGCGCAAGTATTCCTGTATTGTTTTAAATGTATAACGTGTTGTAGCCATCCTGAGTTCTAGAGGGAGCGCATTCCAGAGGAGAATGGACTGGACGAAAAAAGAAATGTATAAAATCAGTTCTGTGACATAGAATTTCCAGTTCTAACAATTGTAAAAATAATTTCACAACGTAAAAGACGTGTTATATTGTCTATTTGTACTGCCTGCTCTGTATTGCGTACTAATTCTAAAATATGATTAAAACATTACCGTGTGTCTCAGGAGGAGACCTATGTTCAGCAGTGGACGTCTTCCGGCTGTTGATGATGATGATGATTACTGTGAATAATCAATTATGGTTTAATGGTACCCCTGATTTATTATTCATAGAAGTATTTTACGGCACATTTTTTATAACATACATATTCTTATTGCAAAAAACTGACATACATCTTATACTCAACAGATTTTTTTGTGACTCCGCGACGCACCTATCTTAAAATAATACCAGCCCCAGTTTATGTCCAATTGTTGGCACGGGCCTGCTCTCAAGATGAAGGGGCTTAGATGGCCTAAGCCCCTTCATCTTGAGAGGACTATGAAGTCCACCACGTTGGCCAAGTGCGGGTTGGCGGACTTCACACGTCATCCGAAAGCTAGTTAGGCTTTCTCAGACATGCAGGTTTGCATAAGATGTTTTCCTTCACCGAAAGCTAGAAACAATCGCACAAAGACGATTCGCACATGATTAATTCAAGAAATCAGAGGTGCGAGCCGAGGTTCGAACCTGCGTACCTTGTTTCCAAGGCAAGCGCTCGCCCATTGAGCTGTTACAATAAAAATGAATGGCCGAAATGTATGTATGCGTATATCTTGCAAACGACTGCGCCAAATTGAATTACTCTCTTTTTGTGTTCTTCTGTTATTGTCAGGAGACTGGAGAAGGCTCTTATGTGAAAAAAATTAAGACAGTTGCGCAGAACATTAGAACATTACGTGGACGGAGTTGCGCGTAACAGCTAGTATACAATAAAAAACTCGGACTCACTCTCAAAAAGAACAAAAAAAGTTATCTTGAACTACTTGTCAGATCAGGACTAGGTTGTTTTATATATAAAGCAGCATATCGAGTGGCCTTTTTTAATATTCATTCATTTATTTTCGGTTTTTTTTATTTCTTTATTAAAGTTAAGTACTTACTTTATTTAATCTTTCGTGTTTTGTTTAGTTTCTTATTCACAAGCTTTTATTAGCTAACGGTCACCTTGGTTTAATAGATAGCTTGTCCTCTTTATGGCACTTACTGTTTATGCATGTGGTGTTTGCCAGTAAGTATTTGTTACACGTAGAATCTATACCATTCATCTTGTAATGTATATTTGGTATGGAACGTGCACTCGTGACGGTGACACCTTGCCGTTCGTCTTTAATTGAAATAAAATCATTTTGAGTGTTTTCATACAGTGTACTGGTGTAACCAAGTTCAAAACCTTCACTAAATTAGTTCTGATCGTTATAGTGTTAATCGTAAACAGATAAGTGACTAAATTCATCAATAACAAAGAATAATTAATCTTTATCACAATAACCAGAAAGTGTTAGAACAGTACGCGTAAGTGCCACTACCTGCACGGCGCTTGCGACGTTTGGAACGCGAGCTCATTCGCTGCGAAATATAATAATCTCTACGCTAAGTACCCACTGACCGATCTCAAAATAAATTTTATATCTGTATTGATCGTTACTTACACCATCCACGTGAATTAAATAGAATAACAATGCCAAAGTGTACAGGCTGCAACAGCGCACTCTCTCACAAAGAACAAATAACATGCTGCTTATGCAAATTAAAGTACGATCTATTATGTGCTAATATATCGATCAAGCGCTTCCAGGCTATGGATCAGGAACATAAACGTACTTGGAAATGCCCAGAGTGCCGAAATAAGCTTCCCAAGACTGATAACACGAATACTCCTGTACGTTCCGCGGGACCGATCCAAGAACTCGCTGAGGAATTAGAGTCTTCGGTTGATACACAATCTAGCAATATTACACAGCGTCGTAAGGCCGTGGCCACACTTAACGCCGCACCTGAATTGCAGCCTAACAGCGAAATATGTTACTCAAAACCTTTGGAAATCCCTTCTATTGGAGAAGTTGGTAAATTCTGGACGGAGTTACAGGCCACCCGTTTGGTATTGACAAATCTTACAACTACATTGAGCGAGCTAACAGTCACAATGAAGGAAAGTAACGAGCGTATGGACAGATTGGAGACTAGAATTCAGCTATTAGAAGGTAAAAACAGTGGTGATAAACAGCTAAAAATAGATTCATTAGAGGCTAGAATCGCGCAACTCGAGCAAAATTTAGAAGACCGGGACCAGGATATGCTATCTAACGACATTGATTTAGCCGGTATACCGGAGGAGAAAGGTGAGGGCGTGATGCATATTGTGATCACAGCAGCGCTGAAACTGGGGGTCGAGTTAAATGATTGTGACGTTGTATCCGCGGAGCGAGTGGGCCCTTCGCGCAACATTACCGAGGGGGGGCCACCACCGCCGCCGCGCGCCATCGCCGTAAGATTTACGCGTCGGTCAACCCGTACCTCACTGCTACAGGCATCTCGCGCAAGGCGCGGCGTTACTACAGCTGACATGGGACTGGCTGGACCTCCGCGCCGATTCTACGTGAACGAACGGCTTACCAAACGTAACAGACTGCTGTTCCGCAGAGCACGTGAGGTTGCTGGCCAGACCAAGTGGCGCTACGTTTGGACACGCGACGGCAGGATCTATGCTAGGCGTGAAGATGGTGGTAATAGATATCGTATTGGCTCTTTACCCGACATCGCTAGAGTTTTTGGTTGCGAAAATGTTTGTTCTGATGATTAATATCATTTTAAAACTTTTATTAGTTGCTTATTTTAATATTGTTAACTTTTCAATGTTTTATGTTACACTTGTACCACGTTTTGATACCACTTATTATAAGTTTAAGTTATTTTTACTTAATTATGTAACAGCAAAAGCACGTACTATATTATATTGTGTGTATGTAAATAATTATTTCATCTGCATATTATCTGTATATACTTATATCATCTGTATATTTCTATCTTGTACGTATATTAATTGTATAAGTTCAGTATTATTTATCAAAGTGACTTGGTACCAAGTCTTAAATAAATTACTTATAGTTAAATGTATAACAACGGAAATGTGTATTGTATTATGTCGTTTGTATGTATATCGTGTGAATAACAATATTATCAGGATTATATTTATATCATATATACATAAAGAATATACAAGTTTGGTTTTATTTATTACAGTGTATCGGAACCTTTTCTTAATTTATCTACTAACGTTTTTATGTTTGCAAAATCTTTAAAGATTGGTTTTATCAATGCAGGGTCTCTTAGTACTAAACACGATGAGTTCATAGCAGCAGTGGAGGCTCAAAGCGTAGACCTAATGGCTGTCAATGAAACGTGGTTGCGGCCGGGCGAGGATAGCCGTGCCCCAACTGTGCCCAATTATCGTCTGCGACACACACCACGACCATTTCACGTTAAGAGCGGCCGGGGCGGTGGTGTCGGATTTTATATCAAGTCCGGAATAAATGCACGTAACCATCCACATCCTATTGACGATTCGCATAGTCAGGTAGAGCAAATGTGGGTTACGATCAGCAATAGGGGTTCTAAACTAGCAATAGGAACTGCCTACCGCCCACCGTGGCTAGATGTTGATCTTTTTCTAGATGCTATCTCCAACACTGTAAACTCACTTTCACACTGTGAACATATTATGTTGATCGGTGATTTTAATATTAACGTGATGGTAGATTCGGACCCAAAAAGGGCCAAGTTAATGACTTTTTTGAACTGCCTAGGTCTTAAGCAGTTGGTGCGTGACCCTACCCATTATTCGATTCACGGCGAAACTTTGATAGATATAGTATGCACAAATATAAAGTCTTGTTCAGTTCTAGTGCATCCGATTCCTGACTTGGGAGCACACGCTTTTATAACCTGTGAAGAAAAATTCAAAAAAATGAAAGTCTTACCTAGAACTGTTTGTTGTAGATCTCTTAAAAATATACCAATGGGGGAGTTCAACAGCGATTTAAATGCTATAGATTGGCAGGATATCTCTATAACGCCAAATGTAAATAATATGGTTGGTAAATTTAATACAAACGTTATTCATTTAATCGACAAATATGCTCCTAAACGATCCTTTATTGTGAAGGAAATCGCCCCACCGTGGATCACTAGTAATATAAAATTAATGATGCATTTAAGAAATCAAGCTCACCGTCAGTACCTCAGCTTCAAATCAGACAGTAAACGTAATTATTATAAGGAATTAAAGTCACTAGTAATTAAATCATTGTATTTTGAAAAGGTGGCATATTTTAAACATAATATCAATGCTAAGTTAAGAAATCCGAAATCTCTTTGGAAGAATTTAAAAACTACACTTGTTCCCACTAAAAACAAGGCCGAAATACCAGTATTTTTGGAAAATCCTGAAAAATTATGCGATGAGTTTTTAAATGTGCCTGGAGTAAGTGTAATTGACCAGACGACGCATACTCATTACAGGTCCCGTCGATTTGGTACTGATTCGTTTAAATTGAAACCAGTCACACAGTTGGAAGTTGCTAACATTCTCAGTCAACTTACATCCAACACTGAGGGTTCTGATGGAATCAATTTAGATATGGTTCTGTTAACTTTACCAGCTAGTTTGGATGCTATTACTAAATTAGTGAATGCCTCTATTGAAACGTCGTGTTTCCCAGATGCATGGAAAGTAGCAAAAGTTAAACCACTATCGAAGAAGAATAGCCCAACAGACTATAAGGACTTTCGACCTATCAGCATATTGCCAGTGCTCTCGAAAGTATTAGAAAAAGTGGTTTGTCTCCAAATGGTGCAGTTTTTAGAAGGTTGTAATATTCTACCTGAACTTCAATCCGGATTCAGGAAAAAACGTAGCACTACGACTGCGCTTTTAGACGTAACTGACAATATACTGGCAGCTCAGGACGCTGGTATGTGTACTCTGTTGGTATTATTAGATTTTTCACGCGCGTTTGACTCTATAGATATATCACTTTTGCTTTCGAAGATGTATCATTATGGTTTCGATGAGAACACTGTTAAGTGGTTTGAAAGTTACTTAACCAACCGTTCCCAGTACGTCGAAATTGTTAAATCAGATGGCACCACAGTCACTTCAAGTCTGCGTCCATTATTTCGAGGAGTGCCCCAAGGCTCTATACTGGGTCCTGTCCTTTTCATTATGTACTGTGCTGATATAATTGAGGTAATTAGGAAATGTAACTATCACATTTACGCAGACGACACGCAAATTTATATACCTTTTAAACCTAGTGATTCCGTTGAGGCGATTAGAAAACTGAACGATGACCTTCAGAGTATAGAACAGTGGTCTGAACGCAATTCGCTACTGTTAAATCCTTCTAAGACCAAACTCATGTTATTCGGTACTAAATCGCAGTTAAGTTCTTTTAATTATATTCCTGGCATGGTAATGTTGAAAGGTGAACCTGTTGAAAGAGTTTATGAAGCTCGAAACCTTGGCCTCATTATGGATACAGACCTCCGGTTTGAAAAACATTTACAGGAATCGATACGTAGCTGTTTTTACAAATTAAAGATTTTGTATAAAGCAAGACCATTTTTGAGTGAGGAATTGCGGGTTTTACTAGTGGAGTCTCTGGTTCTTTCTAAATTAAATTACGCTGACGCTGTTTATGGACCAAGACTCTTATCTAAAACAGACCGGCTTATACAAAGGTTACAGAATGCATGTGCTCGCTTTTGTTTTAACATACCCAGGCGAGCGCATGTCACTCCTTATTTCAATGAACGCAGTATACTCAAAATGAATGCTCGTCGTAAACTACACCTAGCGACAGTTATGTTCGATATCATTAAATCGCGAGCACCTATGTATTTGTATAACAAATTGTCGTGGCCTGTGAGATACGGCAGGCGAGAATGTGTACGACGACGTGTTCTCGAACTATCCATCCCGCGCCATAGGACCAAGACATTTCGAGGCAGTTTTCGTTATGCAGCTTCGAAATGTTGGAACAACATTCCACCACCTATAAAGGAAAGTTCGGGTAAAATAACTTTTAAAAATAAACTTAAAGCTTTTTTATTGACTCATCAAAAGGAAAACGAAAACATTAGAGCCCCTGCTACTACCGCAATATAGTTTTATTTATTTTATATTCTGTTTTATTATTTTATCACTTATAGTCGATACACAGTTATATAAAAAAATATATATAATAAATTATTTCTTATGATTGCTATACCGATATATTTATATACTCATACATTTATGTACCTATACAGATATATGCACATGCTTTACTGTCGGAATTTCATTCATGGTATGGTCTCGCTTTGCTTTTGCTGTTTTGTTTTGCAATCTTCTATTATTATTATTTTTTATCAGTACATACGAGTACATTTATTTAAGCGTACATTGTGTGGTATTGTGCCGCTGTATAGTGCGGGTTTCATGCCTAGGTTGCAGCAGAATACCAGCGTCAGAGGGTACGCAATTATGTTTGCCCCCTGACATAATGCTGAGCTCGCGACCTTTTAGCCACGACTTTTAATAGTATATTGTAAAATTGTTAGTAACTAAGTCCATCTTTGTAATTAAGCCAGTGAGCTAATAAATGCTTCTTCTTCTTCTTCTTCTTCTTCTTCATTTGCATGAGTGTAAACAAATGTTGGTAAACCAAATAAATAAAATAAAAAGGAAATTATAGAGATATCCCAGTGACTATATATAGATAAAAAAGCAAACTATCAACTCTAGATCCCAACAAAGTGAACATTACACAATGAGTCCCATGAGTCCCATAGGACTGACTATTGTCGACAGAACGAAATTGCTTTGGATACTAGTTTCCTTATATTGTTCGAAAACAAGCAAAATCTCATAGTAGCTCAATATAATGTACATTTTTATCTCAACAAGTTTTTAGACATACCTAACACCTTTATGTTCTTACTGAATTAACCATACGGTTTCTATAAAAACCAATTAGAAACGTATTTTAATAAAATCTTCATCCCTAATTAAATACACTTTTTATTACTAACGACAACGTGGGCGAGGCCGCGGGCAATAGCTGGTAATATAATAATTTAATACACCAGACGACAGACGATATCATTTTCAGATCTCACATTTAAGTACCTGTACGTTAATTTTACCTTTAATAAACATATCTATAATAATATAATCATATCTCAATGCCTTTTATAATAAAAATATTGTTCGTATCTATTTTTAACCGACTTCCAAAAAGTAGAAGGTTCTCAATTCGTCATGTAATGTATTTTTTCCAGTCTGTATTCTAATCCCAATCTATTAACTTTTACTATAGTTAATTTGATATTTTATTGAGTTGTCAAAAGCGGCTAATCGGGTAGTTGGAAATCAGTTTTTCCACGCTCAGGTAATTTTGTTGATGGATTAATCTTTTCCAGCGAAGAGGAGAAATTTTAAACCGAATTTCGTTAAATTTCTGCAAAGAAATTTGAAATTGTAAGTCATTTTGCTGCGTCCTTTAAGTATATAAATACCCTGAGCACGGCTTTAATAAGATAAAGTAAACAAGCGTTTCTCTTCTATTAAATAAAATCTATGAGAATAGTTGCAACGTAGCTTAGATAAAATCTTTGACATTATAAGAAGATGGCTTTGAATAAGCTCTCCAATGATAGGAATCGCTGCGCACGGATAGAACTTTTGATTCCATCTCTATTGTAAACACGATTAAAGGCCGCCTACTCCCTTGAAAACTAGAATATGACTTCGTGTTACGTTAGTTTTAATTCCAAGCAAATAAATGTTTTATTAAAAACCATAAAATTTTGAGTTGGACTCGCGCAACGAGGGTTCCATCCATACCTTCTTTTGACGTACTAAATTTATTTTACTATTTGACTAACACGATTGATAATTAGCCCCAGATGGCGATAATTATCTCGGATATTTCCGTCCGCAAACTTCGGAGATAAACGGACATTCGGACTTCGGGGGGATTCCCCTTTTATTTTTTTGACATGTTTGATTTTAAGCTAAAAACTACTTGGCATAAACAAAATAATGTTTTAAAATTTGCAAATGAAGCCCTTTTATATGATACCCCACTCGATATGGTAGTCTCACTTTGAAAAGATGACCCATTTCGACCCCTATTGAAAAGAAAATAAGATCTAAAAGTAAGATCTAAAACTATTCCAAGTTTTAAATCAATAGCATCAGTAGTTCCTGATATATATATGTAGGTGTGACAGACATACAGATGAAGTCGCACCAGAAGGATTCCTTTTTTACCTTTTAGGTTGGGAACCCTAAAAAGGAATAGGTAAGGTGCCATTTTTTTTTTTAATTCACACCTTAATAAATACCTATTCCAGACCAAAGTGAGCCGTGTTCGGCTAAGCCGCAAAATTTTCATAGATAAAGACCCATTCCACCCGCGTCAACTTTAGTGACTCAGAAAATACCTTTAGTAATATTTGAACGTTCTCTCGAGTCTAGAGCAAGCGCTGTGATTGTGTGTTGCCTGTTGTCATATAACAGTGTGACCCACTACATCCAGAACACGTATCAACCGGAACATGCGGAATATGATAATACTTTCACACCTATGATTCCGCAACACGTCGTGTCGGCGGCTCCTATCAAAACGTTAGGAATAATGTGAATTCTTATGAAGAATTCTTATGCAAGGACCTTCCTTGTGTTGTTAATATTATTGCGCTTCCATTCATGGCTTCATCATCGAGTGGGATTAGGTCAGTAAGTAACGCATCATAAGGCAGGCCCGTTGGTGTAGTAATAATATCTTGGGACAATCCACACACGGTCATTTGATTCCTAGTAGTAGTACGAGTAGTTAGTCACTCCGGCTGTGCTCCGGCAGCCGGAGTCCGGCTGCTACCCAAGAGGTCGTGGGATCGATTCTCACCTAGTATCTGGATGTTATTTATCTACATAAGTACGTATTTACAAAAAAAAAAAATGGTACGTAACAGTTGCCTGGTTAGTATAGTTTCTGCCTAGTTTGGGGTCAGATGACTGTGTGTGGATTGTCCCAGAATTTTCTAATACGTGGGGTACACTGAAAGTTTTGCGTAACTCACTAACTCACTAAAACAATTTACATGTAAAGTACTTAATATATTTACTGCTTTTTGAAGTATTCTCCATTACATTTTAAACACTTTTTCATTCGGTCAAACCATTTTTGAAAACATGAGGACCATTGGTCTAAGGGCATGCTTTTCACGTGCTGGTTGAAAGCTATCACGGCCTCTTCGGGCCCCATAAATGTCATACCTCGCATCAAATCTTCAATTTTTGGAAAAATAAAGAAATCGCATGGTGCCAGGTCTGGACTATGTGCGGGATGGGTCACTAGCTCTACCTTTTTAGAAACCAAAAATGACTCTGTCATGTTTGCGGTGTGCGCTGAAGCATTATCATGGTGCAATAAAATGAGACTTCTTGATCGTTTTTCGCTAACTTTTTCAAAAAACACTGAGCAAACAAATGGTGGTGTACCACACAGCAATAACTGTCTTTTGTGGTCACTTCAAGTGGGATCGTGCAGACAGGACCCGTCCGGGAGAAAAAAACGAAAACATTTTTGAAGTGAAACTTCTTATGCGACTTCCAAAAATGTTATCACATAACGCGTTAAGCGTTAAATGAAGGTGATAGGCGTTCATAACGCGTTAAGCGTTAAATGAAGATGATAGGCGTTAAGTGATAGGTGTTAAACGATAGGCGATAGGCGTAAATTTGTTAAGGTTATGAAAGCGCTCATGTGACGCCGTCACTGAGTGAGTGGGTGAGTGGGTTTCAGTGGGTTTCAGTGGGTTTCAGTGGGTTCCAGTGGGTTCCAGTGGGTTTCAATGGGTTTCAGTGGGTTTCAGTGGGTTTCAGTGGGTTTCAGTGGGTTTCAGTGGGCTTCAGTGGGTATTTTTTTTTTAATTTATTTAATCATGCAAAATATTTACAAACAAAAACAATCACGCCATATAAACATGTTAGGGTTGGTCGTTGACGTGAGTGAAACAATCTTCGTACTTAACTAAAAATAAAAGGAATAAAAACGTACAATGGTTGTTATAAAAGGAAAATATAAGTACATTATCTAAAATATGCATTGTTACAATCAATATTATGCTAGGTCGGTAGATGGTACAAAAACCTGTTACCGGGCGACACAAGTTGGCTCGATGAGTATTATACGAGCGGGTAGAAGTGTGTGTGTACCAGTGACAGTAACCAGCCTAACGATATACAGGTGGTTTCATAATGTGACATTAATTATTATTTGTAAATAGACAGTCAATTAAATATTTTTTTAATTCAATTTTTATATTTTTATTATTAAGTTTGTTTTTTAGAGTTATGGGAATTTTATTGATTAATCTAGGTACTATATAATCTGTGGTTCGTTCTCCATATTTATTCTTGGCACTAATGGTTACTAGCTGTTTATTACTAATTTGACGTGTAGTTATAGGATGCTTTATATAGTTAGTATGTTTAAAATAATTTTCTGTAATAAGTGAGTAATCAATTCGTCTTTGTATTGGTAAAATGTTACATTCTTTAAATAGTTCATCATAGTTATTTTTATATTTTTTCTTTACTTTGCTAGATACAATAGTTTTTAGGAGTCTTAATTGCAAATTATATATTCTATCTATGTATTTTTTAAACGTTCGTCCATAACTACTAATACCGTACGCCATTATACTTTCTGCAAGTGATGTATATAATATCTTTAATGTATGAAATGGAACTTTATATTTAAAATTTTAAATTTCGCAAGTATGGCACGCAATTTATTACATATTTTATCTATATGACAGCCCCAATTAAAACGGTGATCTATGGTAAGTCCTAAATAAGTTTGCTCAGTAACTAATTCTATACATTCACAATTACATTGCGGATTTTTATTGTGTAGGCACTGATGTGTGTGTGCAATTATAGTTCTATATTATCAGTGGTACTTATACTAGAGTGATTGGCAGATCTTATTCGTATTTGTTATGTTTTTTGTGCGTTTAATACAAGCCCTGCATCGTGAGACCATTGAATTAATGTTGTGAAATCCTGTTGTAATTTATTGAGAGCTACTTTTACGTCTTTGTCAGCAGAAATTAAACATGTGTCATCTGCATATTGATATACTTTGCAGTATTTAAATATATTATTCATATCATTAACGTAAGTTAGGTAGTGTAGAGGGCCAAGAACAGAACCTTGAGCCGTTCCGTGCGTACCTGAAATATTATCGCTAAATTCATTGCCAACCTTAACTTGATAAGATCTATCTTTTAGATAATCTTCACACCACGTCAAAAGCGGACCTCTAATACCACAATTGTCTAGCTTTTTGAGTAATATGTCATGTTTTAAGGTATCGAAGGCTTTGCTATAATCAATAAATACTACAAGAACTTGCTTTTTATCGTTAAGGCAGTTATTAACATAGTCCGTAAAATTTGAGAGCAATTGCGTGGTACTTTTGTTAGGTTGAAATCCGTATTGGTTTTCTGATAATATATTATTTTTTGTAGGAAGTTATTTATTTCATTACTTACATATTTTTCCACTATTTTGTCTATAATGGGCAAAATTGTAATTGGTCTATAATTGTTACAATCGTCCTTAGGTCCTTTCTTATGTATTGGTCTAACAATGCCTTTTTTAAGTTCATCTGGATATTTTCCAGTTTGTATACTTCTGTTTATTAATTTGGCTATAGCAATAGAAATATTTTGTGAGATTAACTTTATATCTATAGGACGTATTTGGTCCGCGCCAGGAGATTTGTTATGATTTAAAGAATTAATAATTTTAGTAATTACTTTTGGTGTAGATTTTTTAAAAAACATTGATAAATTACTTTGTTTTAAATATGATTTGGGATCCAGTGGGTTTCAGTGGGTTTCAGTGGGTTTCAGTGTGTGTGCGTGCGTGTGTGTGTGTGTGTGTGTGTGTGTGTGAGTGAGTGAGTGAGTCCTCACTCACCCGTCGGTCCCTCGACCGACCGACCGACCGACCGATCGACTGAGCGAGAATGAAGTTTCACTTCTTCCGCGCGGAGGGACTCCACGCACGCCCATTTTTTTTTTTTGCCTACTTATTTCGCCTGCCTCATTTTTGTTGGTTTGTTGTTACCTTCGAACATCCATACAAAAGACTGTTGTTTTCTTTCCGGTCATGTTATCCATGTTTCATGTCCTGTCACAATGTCCGTGATCGTACTTTAACAAATTTTTTTTACAACAATCAACACGAGTCCGCTTTTGTTCTGGGGTGAGTTCATGAGGAATCCAGTGGCAACAAAGTTTTCAAACTTTTAAATGTTGATGTAAGATTATTTTAATTTAGCTCATACCAGTACCTAAATGTCCTCGAATCTCCTCATAGGTGATTCGCCGGTTTTCAATTAGTTGCCTGACAGTAGCCACATTTTCCTCAGTGACCGCAGTTGAGGTCCGACCTTCACGAATTTCATCATGGAGAGAAAAACACGGCCATGATCAAATAATTTATTTAATAATTTTTTTTTCCAAATTTATCGAAGTCTCAGGAGACAGGGCTGGTAGCTTTTTCTGCCAACTTATAAGCTTGGCCATACAAAGAGGTAATGGCGCCAGTCTTTTATGTACCCTTCCCTCCAAGTGCGGCGACAACTTCGAGGAAGTTTTTTACCTAGTTTAGATAGATAGATAGACAATTCTTTATTGCGCACAAACAAACAGATTCAAAAAGAATAAGACACAAATTAATAAAAAATTCAAGTTAATTAAAGTTTAAGTGTACATGTTTGTAAATAAATTGTAAATATTTTGTTTCAATAAATGTTACCATCGATAACTAAAAAAAAATTTATTCTGTCTTAAAATAGATGTAGTACATTGTGCGTACCAACGCCTTACGGCACTCAAATGAGGCGCTTCCCTCCCAAAAGCATTTTGAACACGAGCAGTGCAGTTTTGCGCTGTTAGTGAACTTTAAAATCATAAAAATTCATCGTTCTAAAATCTATTCGCGGTAATTCTTTGCTACGGACGACGACCTTTAATTTGTGATAAAAAACAATTGACACGCCATTTCCCGTCATTATTAAAATAATGATTGAGTTTCTTATTAAAACAATATACTTTCGAAATTCATTATTATATTTATGAGCGACTAGAAGCGCAGAACTTTTAGTGTGCCATATGCACCTACAATAACACTCACGCGAATATAAGATTGTGCGGTTGTTCGCACAAATTTCCGTTCAGACTAATATTCTTTAAGTAACTTAATAGATGTTCGTGCGGTAGCCTCCGTGGAGCAACAGGCAAGCGCTTGCTTTGCGAACCGAAAGTCGCTGTTACAAAACCCGCAGGGAGAAACAACTTTAGCAGACTGAGGGCGTAGACAAGATACAATCGCTTCATAGCGATTCTATTTCTTCATTCGCTAACGGTGTCAATTCCCTATAATTTGTCACGTGATTTTTCTATGTCTTATATCATTCTCATACATTTTATACTTTCTATTCGCGTTGTCGCTTGTAGAAATGTTACATTGTCTAGAGAGCCTAATCACCTTATTGACTCAAAAGTAAATTGATTGATCCAACGCCTGACCTCTGTCCGGTCGTATCTGTATCCGTCCCCGCAACTTGTGAGAGTAATGGAAAAGAGTGTTCTCTTTGTCACAACCATTTGTAAGTTATAGTTTTTTAACGGTGGTGCCTCTTTTCTTTTTATAAGTGTAATTCAAACACCAACCTAATTGTTTATAAATAACTTGCGTCCATAAACTTCCACTGTTTCCGCTTGTACCATTCGTCACTCAGCTATACAGTTCCTATTTTTAATTAACTTTCGCTTTTCCTATTTACTATGTGATGATGGAATGGTTTCGTTCATGTTATATTACTTGGCACATTCCGAAGTAAACTAATCCGACCCCTGAAGAACAGTTTTAATTATAATATCTTCCGCTACTTACAAACACGTATTTTTTTTTATCTAAGTTCAGTAGGTAGGTACTTATGTGTATGTATAATTTCACTGTCACTTATTTTTCTTTGTTTTCGCGGGGGAAACCTTGGATAGGTCCCCGGGACCTGTGGGGGTCAACCGAGGTATGTGGGATTCTTACCCATTAAACCCCATGGCTGTTGCATCGGCACATGAGAGAGGACACAAGAGCTCTCCGGTGGGATCTGCACCAGAAGCCCCTCAGCCTTGCCTTTTAGCCCACCGCCGAGGAGCGCATTATAACCCCAGGGAATCACACACGGTGCTTACAGGGACGGGGGTCGGAACCCCGCCACCGAGGAGGACCTCGGAGTCGCCGCGGTACTCAATGAACGTGCTAGGGCCCACACCCCGAACGTCCAGTGATTTAAAACTCAAAAAAAAAAAACTCAATAATAGTTTATTTCAAATAGGCTTAACGCCTAGCACTTTTGAAAGCTACCACCGGATCACAACGCGGCCTCAACTGAGAAGATCCGGCAAAAAACTCAGCGGGCTTGTCATTTTATCACATTTTTTTTTAAACAGTGTGTCATGTTACAACTAGATCAGAGCGACAATGTGTCTTGCCGTTCAAAAGATCAAATAATACAGAAAAAAAAAATACGACGAAAGTAGGTACAACAAACTAAAAAGCCAAAGGGATAGTAGTCGGACCAGTCCCCCCAAGCAGTACCCGCGCACGAGTTGACTCGAGCAGCAGCCATCACTCCCCTCAACCATATTGGAGGGAAGGGGGTGACCCGCCACGATTACGAAGGATTGTCGCTTAGCCTACTCTCACACGAGTATATTAATGAAATTAACATATTTTTATATGTAACTATGTGGGTGTGATTGATGTAGTTACAAAGACAACAGCTCGCTCGCTTTTCATGGACTTTTATTAATTCATTTTTAGTTTTAAAATTCAAATTAATTAAAAAATGGCATAAATACGATTTGTGCTACATTTTCAATTTAAAAATCATGTTAGAAGGCCATCATGAATTATATGTATGTACCTATATTTTATTCTATTCTATTGTTGGTAGGTATCAATTTGGCCCGGTAACCACCGGAAACCACTTTTACCCTGTTGGATGCATTTTGCATGTCCTAGCCCTTACTCTGTTGCTGATGTTGTTGTTGTTGATGCTGTTGCTCTGGTGTCAAAAAGTTGCCTTAGGTACGCAACGATTGCACCAGCTTGGAGCTGTACATAAGCTTTTGGCGTAGGATAATCTACTCCCAGATAACTTCACCTACGTCTCGCAAGAGCGTCGCAGCCACACAATATGTGTCTCTGTGTGACTGTTTCTCACCTTCACAGAATCTGCAAAGTACTTAGCCTCATTCTATGGAGGTGATACCAACTTAGATGATTCCCGCATAATAAAAACCTTTAAAATCGTAAGAACCTGGCTTTATAACCACAACCTGGAAGTGAATATGAAAAAATCCAAAATGATCCAATTTAAACCTTATCAAAAGCAAATTATCTACTTAAAATCATTAACCACAACAATTGGTATTGAGGAAGTCCATGAATTTAATAATTTAGGACCAACTTTGGATACGCATTTAAATTGGAAAAAGCATGTAGAAAAAATTAAATCAAAATCATACAATTTGCCTATGCAGGTACTTAAAACTTAATACAAACACTAAATGTGCTCTATCTGCATACTACGCCTCCGCTTACGCATGGCTCCGCTACGGAGTCATCATGTGAGGATGCAATACATTTATTCATCGCCCAGGAAAAATGCATGCGAATCATATTTAATATTAAACCAAGAAATAGTTGCAGAACTCGTTTTATAAAAGAAAAACAACAACATCTCGCCTTGCCTTCCATATATATTTTATCAGTAGCCTTATTCGTCAGGAAACATTTAAGCTTATTCGACTTTGATACAAATGAAAGACGCAAGAATAAATAAACCCTACCAAGACCAAGACTAGAAATGTTTCGAAATAGTCCACACTAGCCGAGCATTCAAATTTATAATAATAAGATACGAAACGAAATAAGAGTTTAGATACAGATAGCGCCTTTAAATCGAAGCTAAATTATTTTTATTGGAAAATTTGGAAAAAAAATTGTAACTATGGTTATGTGACTCATTAGGGTTTTCGGGGGGCGCTCATTGCTAATTGTAATCACTGTTTAGCAAACGATCAGTTAAGCAAGGTTAGTGTTAGGTTTAGTGGCATTTAAAGTAAGCGTTAAAAATTTGGTCCCTAATCTATACTTATATTATAAAGAGGTAGGCCTTTTTCGCGTGGGTGACTCAACACCGCAGAGCCGAAACTACCAAAGCTAGGACTACAAAATTTAGACAGGAGGTTCATTTTATGGCTTAACCAATCAATAAGAAAGTATTTTTTGAAAATCGAACTCTAAGTGTGTAAAATAAGGGTTAAAAGTTTGTATGGCAAGGGTGTAAAAACATTGTATTTCGACTTGAATTTGTGTACTTTAGACTCATTACTAAAAATAATCAGACACATGTATCAGCATTTATCATAATTCGTTAGTTAAGGGTGTAAATAAAGTTATATTATAAAGAGGTGGTGAGGAGGTGTTTCGCGTGGGTGACTCAACAACGCAGAGACGATACTGCCGAAGCTAGGACTACAAAATTTGGACAGGAGGTTCATTTTATGGCTTAACCAATCAATAAGAAAGGATTTTTGGAACTTCGAACTCTAAGGGTGTGAAATAGGGGTTGAGAGTTGAGAGTTTCTATGGGATGGGTGTAAAAACAATGTCTTTTGACTTGAAATTATGTATTTAGACTCTTTATCAAAATTAATATGAACGTGTATCAGCGTTTTTTCGAATTCGTCAGTTAAGGTTGTAAAATAGAGGATGAAAGTTTGTATGAGATGGGTGTAAAAACATTCAAATAAGTCAATTTTTTTTATTAGTCTCTTTAATAAAAATAATAAGATACGTGTATCAGCGTTTGACAGAATTCGTCAGATAAGAGTGAAAAATAGGGAATAAAAGTTCGTGTGTTAAAAACTTTTTGTATCTGTCTATTGACCTGCAATTTAGCACGCATACTATTTAATAAGTATAATAAGACACGTATTTCTGTTTTTCATGAAAATTCATCACTTCAGGGTATAAAATATGATTTGAACCTTTGTATGGTGATTTGATATATTAAATACATATGAACCACACATACTTCATTTAAAAGCACCTCCATCTGAATTAAATTAAGGGATAAGAAATGAAACTAATTTTACGGATTATATCGCGGTTTATTATTGAAATTAGTTTCATTTCAATGTGTAATATTCGCGTAAATATCAGAAATCATTAAGGGATAAGACTTATACTGTATGATACAGCTAACAGAAAGTGGTCGGCCACACTGCAGGCCTAGCGCGGCGGCGGCGGCGGGCGCGAAATATCAAACATATGAAAACGCCGCTTGCGGCCACACTGAAGTGACTTGCGCGGGAGCCTAGCGCGACCGGCTTGCGCGTGTTTGCGGGCGTACTTTTCAAACGTTCCTATCCGCTCGTTCTGGCCACACTGCGGGCCTAGTCAACAAGCGACCGATCGCGCGGCTGGCGGGGTATCAAACCATTTCGGTCTTGTCGCTCGTTTTAAGTATTTTTTTATTATTAAATAACTTTAAATACATGTATAAAAAAGGTTTTTTTGGACATTTGAAATTGTAAGTGTATAATATGTTTATTGTTAATGTTCCTTAATAAATAAAATAAACTTTTTTGACTACAATTTCAATTCTTAATATTTTTTTTTTAAAATCTCCATTCATTTAACTGTTTTTAGTTAGTTCGTGCGCACCCAGCACACCATCTCTTATGATCAACGCCTCCCATCTCAGGATTGGCCTATCCAGTAAAAAATACAGAATCCTCATAAAAGGTTTGCGACACCTGCAATAAGTGTTATCGCCACAACAGCCCGCGCGTCACTGTGGCCACCCTGCGTGCCCGCCGCCGCGCCCGCGCTAGGCTCAAGTCACCGCGCGTTCACTGTGGCCAACCACTAAGGGACATAAAATAATTGATACGGTTGTGGTAGACACGGAAGACACAATACATTAGAGTTTTTTAAACCAATAACAGTTTTTGAATTCTATCAATACGTCAAGACTTCCACCTCAGGTAAGTTATTATTCTATAAAACATATTATAATCTAAACATAACATTTTTCCACCCGTGCGAAGCCGGGGCGGGCCGCTAGTTAATTATATAATGAAAAAAAATGTTGTATTTTCTAAAATTCAGCCCTCTGCCGTTAGATATTACTTCCCAGAATTTGACTAACACAAACAGCACTACGGTCTGGTCAAGTCTGGTGTAATATTAAGAAAGTGTTATTTAAAAAGATACGATTCCAACATACGACCTATTTCCGACTGTTACCGGCGGAATACTGTTTTTGTTTCAGAAATCTAGTTTTGCAGTTTTAGTTTTTATCGGAATTAAGTTCAAACTACATACTTTTAAGAATTTTCCGTTATTCCTGGTAGGTTTAGTCATCCAATATAATTTAAAAAAAAAATGTCACCTATATAATAATATTAAAACAATTATACGTAGTGTAGTTACAAGTTGCGCTTGGTAGTTGGAAGATGAGCGTGGGTGGATGGCACCTTGATGTATGCCCCTGCCTACTGTAACCGAATTATTCCCTATAAAAACTTAAGCTTTCGTTAAGACGCCTACCGCCCACGCTTGTCTTCCAGAGGTCTTTCTAATATTTCGCAAGCGTCCTTACGTTCAAATTAAGTCTAGAACTAAATCATTATAATTTATTTATTAATATGAACTATATATAAGTTGTTGTAAACTCCAGTAGGTATAAACTATTTAAAATAAAAACCGACTTCAAAGTAAATTATCTAAAAAGCATAAAATAACTAAAATGTATTGAAGTCGGTGCTAGCACATCATGTTAGACTAAGACTAGCGCGAGCTGACACCGACTTCAATACATTTTAGTTATTTTATGCTTTTTAGATAATTTACTTTGAAGTCGTTTTTTTTTTTAAATAGTTTATTCAACACTTTTTAGTGAGTTTTATTTTAGCAAAATAGGTATCAGCACTATCACGCAACTCGAACGTCTACGTTACAGTAACTTACTGAAAACATAAAAAGTTTATATCTCTTAAACTACTGGACCGATTTTGATGAAACTTATACTCTACCCTAAGTTGAAAAACACTCTAACTATTGCAAAAAGAATTTTTGAAATCGGACCTGTAGTTTCGGAGAAATCCGTGGACAAACCTACATACATATATACATACATACATACACTCATAAAATTTGGTAAATTTGTTTAGAAGCCCACATAGACTAACATATATTAATATTACGCATTTTTATTAATATTACATACATACGCGTCGAATAGAGAACCTTCTTTTTGAAGCCGGTTAAAAATCCTTTTAGTAGGTACATAGACGACTCATAAGGCAATTTATGCGAAGCAATAGGTACACGTCAAGCAAGTTAAGTTATCACATAAAATAAACGCTTATACCTCTTGGGTGTTCTCTACATTATGATAGTAAACAGCTCTGTTCGGTTGAACACACACAGTCGTAATTAATACCCCACGCAAAGAGATGGCTGAACAAACATAAAGACGTTTGACGGATTAATTATATTATTGTAACCACGTACATACGTATATAAAAAAAAAAAAAAAATTATTATTATTATTATTAAATTAATATACGATACTTTATCAAGTAAATATTTTTTGGGGCACATATATTTTGTTTATGAAATTTTTTATCGAATTTCAAGTAAGGAAGTGGTTCTCAGTTCGATTGAATGTTTTTTTTCAACACACTTGCTTGTAAAGTGAGCGTCATTATACAAACGCGTGCGCAATAATAACATTACGCACTAGTGCGTAATAGAATTATCCCGACACTACACTGAGGACATCCCAGACATCAGCTTGTACGAGATTAGAATGGCTCATAAACAGCTCAAAAACAGCAAGGAGCCGGGTGAAGACGGAATTACAACATAACTTCTGAGAGCGGGTGGAAAACTGATACTTTTAGTCCAGAAGTTATTCAATTCCGTCTTACTCGAGGGTACTACGCCAGAAGCATTGCACAGGAGTGTGGTGGTGCTTTTCTTTAAGACGGGTGATAACACCTTATTAAAGAATTATAGACCTATCGCACTCCTGAGGAACGTATACAAGCTGTTTTTGAGAGTCATTACGAACCGTCTCGAACGCAGGTTTGATGACTTCCAGACTTCCGAACAAGCCGGGTTTCGAAAAGGCTTTAGCACCGTAGACCACATACATACCTACGCTCCGCCAGATTATACAGAAGACCGAAGAGTACAATCGGCAATGGGCAGGCCACATCGCTCGAAGAACCGATAACCGTTGGGGAAGAAAGGTTCTCGAGTGGCGACTACGAACCGGAAGAAGCAGCGTAGGCAGGCCTCCCACTAGGTGGACAGACGACATTGTGCGCGTCGCAGGTAACCGGTGGATGCAAATAGCCAATTGTCGTTCATTTTGACGTTCTAAGGTGGAGGTCTATGTTCAGCCGTGGACGTCTTCCGACTGATGATGATGAAACAGCTGCATAATGGATGTTATTAGTACACGAGTGTGTGTTTATATCAATAACAGTAGTAGCACGTAGTACGTGTATGAAGAATACACTACTTTATCTAAACTCATGAAATATAATTTGAAACTGCCAAACTACAATACAAAACAGATAATATTAAGGCGCTCAATTCATTCTAATAACTCCTATGCGCATGCGTACAACTGCGCCCCACCAAAGACGAATGTATGTATCGTGGCCTATTGGATTAGATCGTAGCCTTTTTTTTTATTAATAAATATATTACATTGATTACTTACATTACTTAGTAACGAGTTATTAATGTCACAAAAATTGTATGACGATGTTGAACAATAAATAGATAAGATACAGTAGGTACCTACTTACTTAAATCAAAATTAATACGTTTAAAAAAAACAGTAGGTAGATACCAGTGGCGGATTAAGCAAGTACCAACTAATTATTAAGGGAAATTTAATAAAGATAAAATTACGACTAGCCTTTATTATGCAGTATTTTTTTTAAATATACTTATAAAAAATATACTGATAATCAAAATTATAAAGTGCAATATATACCATTTCATATAAATATAGTGGCCATTACGATTTAATTGTATAAGGTGAGATTCCTCCTATTGATACAAATAAGTGTCAAATGAGTAGTTTTTCTTTCGTTACGTCGCCGTTGCTGTTTCGTTTCGATATTCGAGTCGAAGAAGTATAAGATTACAACAACATATAAAAAAAATAAAGCATTAAAAATAGCGACTTACAATGGTGCCTTAAATGCCTTACCATCATATCATATTCTCAATTATTTAATGTACATTAAGTATGTAATACAAACTAATAAAGTTATACTTACTCATGTTTAAAATCCTTCGCATTAATCTATACTTATAATAAAACTGTAACAGGTCCAATTCTGTACATTGAAGATATTTTGAAAATTATATTTGGAGGGCATTCTATAACCGATACTGAGGCCGAAAATGTATTTTTTTAAATTTTTGTCTGTCTGTCTGTCTGTCTGTCTGTATCACGGCTGAGCATCACGCCGAAACTACTGAATGGATTCAAATGAAACTTGGCATGATTTGAGATCTTACTACGAGGTAGGACATAGGATACTTTTGGTCCCGTAATCTAGCACGGTTCTTTTGGGAGAGGGGATTAAAGTCAAAACGGGTACTTGGTTATACGCTTGGTCCGATTTTATCAATTTTTCTTTATAATATAATAAATATTAGTAAGGGAACACTCATAGAGAGTTGTTATCAAGGTTTTGTAATCGATCGGGTTAAGCAACGTTGGGTAAGGTCATTAAATAGATGGGTGACCGTTTAACGCCATTTGAACTAAACGGGTCCGTACTTCGGAGAGCAAGTAAAAAGTGGGTCCCAGTTTTTAACCGACTATAAAAAAGGAGGTTATGTATTCGATGCGAATGTCTGTTATTAAAAGCTTAGTTAACGTAAAAATAGCGCAGGCGGAGCTGCGTGGGTCAGCTAGTTTAATATAATTATAGAAGTAATTTATTAAAATAATTTTTATTACTTAACTAAGTATTTCCGTAAACAACAAAACGTAAGTGAAAATGCCGGATGCCGTTATGGATAAATGCTACCAACTGAATTATCATAATTATATGTAACATACAATTTAATTATTGTTTTAATAAATAAATAAATAAAATTCATTTATTTCAGGTAACTATTGACCCATATAAATTAAAATTAACAAACACATAAATTAAACGAAACAATACAAACACAAAATTTCACACACACAAAATCACATACACAGAATCACAATAGTAACAACGTTTAATAACAACGTTTAATAACTACTTACCTATAATGAATAGACATAATTTCGTTTACTTATTTGGATTAACACTGCCATGCCATTAAGACATGTTTTTTGAAGAATCACTGTTTTGACTACTGTTTCCATTAGGTACTTATTACTTAATCTTACATAAATATTAACTTAAGACCTAATTATATTATACTTGGCTAAGCAGCAAATACAAGTAAATGGTAAAGGTGTTGTTGAGTAATGTCAAATAGTATCACTGTTGTGAAGAAATGTAATACTCATAGATGAATTAACCAAACAAAAAAAATGACAACTATGGCGGCATTAATAATAAATCGGGGTTAGAGAATTACCTACTCGTATAGGAGGTCAGCGGCCGGATTAAGCATTTAATTTAAAAGGAATTCGTATTCTGGATTCCCAGCAGATTCTTCGCAATTCCTTGTAATTTTCGTATTTTAGATGAATCGTACTCAATTCATTTATTAGCACTAATTAGCAGACTCATATTTGGTGTTAATGCTACCAAATACGAATAAAAATTAAACGCAATCCTCAGAGCATGCATGGAGGAGGAGCAAACGGCGACCCACGTGCTACTGAGATGACCGGAGGTCACTGCAGCGCTGCTAAGTATCTCCGTAACCCAAGTACTCTCCAAGAAATTCTCAGCGGCATGCGTGCCTTTCTCGAGGAGTCAGGGTGGATTGAATCAATCCACCCGTACGCAAAATACGCGCTTTGTCGTGGAGTTGCGGAAACGAGCCTATTATAACAATACCAATAACACGTTTTGTCACTTGCTACTTGCTATGTGTAATTAAAGTAGTTACTAAAACATGTTAATTATTTTGCATAAGTATTTATTTTACTTCCTTTTTTTATTTAATGTATAAATACTTCTTTGCATTATAAATACATATAAAACCGAACAGAGGTGTACTCGTAGTCTGGTTTCTTTTTCGCCATACTCGTCATCGTTATGGTTCGTCACTATCGCATAACGACTTTAGTTTTAGCAATAATATCTTACAATAAAAGACCACTGCTGAAGTTTACTAAAAATGTGATACGAAATGTTTCCATTATTTTTAAAGGGCAGTAAACAGTAGTAGCTAACAAAAAAAAACATTCATTCGAATTCGCGGTAAAGGAAAATAACATGCGACAAATACATTACTTAATTATCATTTTTCTCTACAAAATCAAAATCGTAGCAATAAATGTATGAACACATGAGTAATGGCTGACCGGTGGCCAGCCAAAGACAATCGATTGGGTTGAATATTACATATTGAACCCTAACAATTGTCTTAATGTCCTACCGGGTGTCGGGCTTTCCGGTTACCCCCGCGAAAAGAAAAAAAGTGATATAATAATATGGTACTTATGTATTACTAGCTGACCCACGCAGCTCCGCCTGCGCTATTTTTACGTTAACTAAACTTTGACAGACATTCGCATCGAATACATAACCTCCTTTTTTAATGTCGGTTAAAAACTGGGACCCACTTTTTACTTGCTCTCCGAAGCACGGACCCGTTTAGTTCAAATGGCGTTAAACGGTCACCCATCTATTTAATGACCTTACCTAACGTTGCTTAACCAGATCGATTACGAAACCTTGATAACAACTCTCTATGAGTGTTCCCTTACTAATATTTATTAACCGACTTCAAAAAAGGAGGTTCTGTATTCGACGCGTATGTATGTAATATTAATAAAAATGCGTAATATTCATATATGTTAGTCTATGTAGGCTTCTATACGAATTTACCAAATTTCACGAGTGTATGTATGTATGTATGTATGTATGTATGTAGGTTTGCCCGCGGATTTCTCAGAAACTACAAGTCCGATTTCGAAAATTCTTTTTGCAATAGTTAGAGTATCTTTCAACTTAGGGTAGAGTACAAATTTCATCAAAATCGGTCCAGTAGTTTAAGAGATATAAACTTTTTATGTTTTCAGTAAGTTACTGTAATGTAGACGTTCGAGTTGCGTGATAGTTTTGATACCTATCTTGGTAAAATAAGTCACTAAAAAGTGTTAAATAAACTATTTTATAAAAAAAATAAAAACCGACTTCAAAGTAAATTATCTAAAAAGCATAAAATAACGAAAATATTATTGAAGTTGGTGCAGAATATACACAGCAGGTACGCTAACACCAACTTCAATAATATTTTCGTTATTTTATGTTTTTTAGATAATTTACTTTGAAGTCGGTTTTTATTTTTTTTATAAAATAGTTTATTATATTTTATAGAAAAATTGATAAAATCGGACCAAGCGTATAACCAAGTACCCGTTTTGACTTTAATCCCCTCTCCCAAAAGAACCGTGCTAGATTACGGGACAAAAAGTATCCTATGTCCTACCTCGTAGTAAGATCTCAAATCATGCCAAGTTTCATTTGAATCCATTCAGTAGTTTCGGCGTGATGCTCAGCCGTAATACAGACAGACAGACAGACAGACAGACAGACAGACAGACAGACAGACAGACAGACAAAAATTAAAAAAAATTACATTTTCGGCCTCAGTATCGGTTATAGAATGCCCTCCAAATATAATTTTCAAAATATCTTCAATGTACAGAATTGGACCTGTTACAGTTTTATTATAAGTATAGATTAGTCATTGACGTAATAAGTTTAAACTGTTACGTTTAACGGAGCCAGTGAGCTCAGTATTTAGTACGTTAACGTGGCAAGGGTTTTATTCTTTTCAAAGAACTACGAGTAGGATAAGCCATCTAAATCCTCCACGTCAAGTTAAACAACTCGAAGAGTCATGATTTAGCAGGTAAAAGGAAAATATGAAATATTTGCTTTCCAGCGCACGTAGTAGATTTCAACAGTAGGAACTGTTCTCAAAAGGCCGGTAAATAATAGGCTATCATCACACCCCAACCCTTATAACTGACCTTAATACTCTATTCTTATATGATCAGCTCTTATTGCCTTAACTAAGTATTTATATTCACAAAGTTCAACATCCCTCAATATCAGTACACATTTCTACAAAATCATGAAATAATATTAATTCATCATCATCAGTCGAAACACGTCCACTGTGGAACAAAAGGCCTCCCTCTTAGAAGGGAGGGGTTGCCATAAGCCCCACGCTTGGCAGGCTGCTTGGGAATCGCAGTATAGATGGGAAGAAAAATCCAAAAGAAAGACGCTGCTGCCCGTCTTCCCGTTCTCGCTTAGTCGCCTCTTACGACACCCAACGAGAGGAGATGGGGGGATGCAACTCTAACCCGGCCCCCCACGGGTTAATATAATATGTATTTAATAATTTTGTGGAATGCAGTGTTATTTTGTGATAGTTCCGTATTTCGGTGCCGAGTCAAAACAATGAATTTTATTTGAACTACGATGCTATAACTAGCTATAGCTAAGCTATAACAAGCTATAAACTTCTGGGTATAGACCTCTATATTATACTACGCGATTCACTCCCGTCCTGTGCTTATCTCATTTATTGGTTTGCAATTACCGACTAGCATCTTGGTCAACACTACGTAGGCTACCGGTCTACCGGTCTTCTTCTTTCAATTCTATATCTTCTTCAATAAGTCGGTTCAATTGTTTTTTTAAAAAGATTTTATTTTAAACTTTTTAGGGATATTTTCATATAATTATAAAGATTGAACCGTCGAAAACCGTAAAATTATCTAGGTAGGTTATGATCACATTATCGTCTACATAGTTTTACATAATTCATGTTTCTTCAGAAAAAAATATCCGGTCGTAATGAAATTTGCATGGAATCATCATAGCAGTTTACTCTCTCGAATAAAAAAAGAATCATCGCAATCGGTTCATAATTGTCAGAGCAATGTAATGGAGGACATCAGTTTTATGGTTTTTACCAGATAAATTCCTCCACATCGTTCATGGTCCTCCAGGAAGTTCTTATCCGGTTGTAATAAAATTCATACAGATTTAATACAGTGGTTTCTTCTTTCGAATAAAAAAAGAATCATTGAAATTGGTAAATATTTGGCAGAGTTATAACCATTTTTGTCCTTAAAAAGCGACATAAAGTCATCGATATAGGCTTTCCTGCAGCTCTCAGTGCGCAGTCACCATTCTTGTTTTTTCAGGAACTACTTATTACTAAGCAATAATTTTTTTATGGGACCCAATCAATGGATTGAAGAATGGATGGAAGAAAGATTTTTTCAAATCGGTTCATAATTGACAGAACATACATAAAAAAAAGTCCTTTTTTGAAGTCGGTTAAAAAGTGTCACGTAACGGTTGGTTTAGAGTAGGGTAGAGAGAACCCGGAGACCGCTACTAAGATAGGTAAGTAACTAAGGGGGAAGAAGCAATAAAGAATGAGAACTCAGGACTTACAATATAACTATAATTACAGATAAAAACGTTACAGTTCTCTAACGACAGTTACGCAGTTCGTTTCACCGGGTCGGGAACGCGGACACTTATTAGCGTAAGATCACGTAACTTGCTTGCAAAGATTCCTGGGCACAGGGAAGCCTGGCGGCGTGCCTTGATGGCACAACCGCAGCCAGGCCGTTGGACGCCGGCAGGTTTAGCACCGGCCACCACAGTCAACCAGCAGGCTGGCCGATGAAAATGGGGTGCGGGCGTCAGCACGCCACAGCAGCAGCACCCGTAGATATGTGGCCTCTGGCGTAGATAATGGCCGATTCCGGCTCAAGACCTGGTTAAGCTCGGCCTCCGGTCTTGCGACTCTAGGCTGTAGACCTTAGGCTTTCCACTCGTCTCCAGGCTCCAGACCAAGCCTTCCGATCCAAGACTTCAGACTCTAGACTTCAGACTCTGTTTTTCCGACTCACGTTTTATTTTCCTCTCTGCCACGTGACAGCTCCTTGTCTAAATTTAAATTTCAAAAAATTAAAAATAAATACAAATATTTATAAAAAAGATGAGGTATGACAATGGAGGTTGATATATGAGGAATGAAATGAGGTGATACACTACAAAAGGTATAGAACCCTTAATGCGTTGCGACTTGCACTTAGCGTTAGCGATAGCAGCATGAATCTAGAATATTTTATATAGATAGCAGTTATGGAAGGCCAACATTTTTTAAAAAAACTATTTAAAAAAAATTAAAAACCGACTTCCAAGTAAATTATCTAAAAAGCATAAAATAACGAAAATATATTGAAGTCGGTGCTGGCACATCATGTTAACTAAGACTAGCACGAGCTGACACCGACTTCAATATATTTTCGTTATTTTATGCTTTTTAACCGACTTCAAAAAAGGAGGTTCTGTATTCGACGCGTATGTATGTAATATTAATAGAAATGCGTAATATTCATATATGTTAGTCTATGTGGGCTTCTAAACAAATTTACCAAATTTCACGAGTGTATGTATGTATGTATGTATGTATGTATGTATGTAGGTTTGTCCGCGGATTTCTCAGAAACTACAAGTCCGATTTCGAAAATTTTTTTTGCAATAGTTAGAGTTTTTTTATCAAAATCGGTCCAGTAGTTTAAGAGATATAAACTTTTTATGTTTTCAGTAAGTTACTGTAATGTAGACGTTCCAGTTGAGTGATAGTGCTGATACCTATCTTGGTAAAATAAGTCACTAAAAAGTGTTAAATAAAATATTTTCACAAAAAATATAAACCGACTTCAAAGTAAATTATCTAAAAAGCATAAAATAACGAAAATATTATTGAAGTTGGTGCAGAATATACACAGCAGGTACGCTAACACCAACTTCAATAATATTTTCGTTATTTTATGCTTTTTAGATAATTTACTTTGAAGTCGGTTTATATTTTTTTGAAAATATTTTTAGATAATTTACTTTGAAGTCGGTTTTTTATTTTTTTTTAAATAGTTTATTTAATACTTTTTAGTGACTTTTATTTTACCAAGATAGGTATCAGCACTATCACGCAACTCGAACGTCTACGTTACAGTAACTTACTGAAAACATAAAAAGTGTATATCTCTTAAACTACTGGACCGATTTTAATGATACTTGTACTCTACCCTAAGTTGCAAAATACTCTAACTATTGCAAAAATAATTTTTGAAATCGGACTTGTAGTTTCTGAGAAATCCGCGGACAAACCTACATACATACATACATACATACATACATACATATATACATATATACATACATACATACATACATACACTCATAAAATTTGGTAAATTTGTTTAGAAGCCCACATAGACTAACATATATTAATATTACGCATTTTTATTAATATTACATACATATGCGTCGAATAGAGAACCTTCTTTTTGAAGCCGGTTAGTAAAACAATGTCGGATTACAATGCGACAAAAAATTCTGCAGCTTTGTCTATTTTTCTCATGTAAGTACTTATTTAATGTTTATCATAAACCTTCCCATTTAAATATTTACACAAAATTAATACAGAATATCATGTCTGCAGTAAAAACATAATTGAAAATCAGAAAATTAAAATTACCGAACATTTAAGTTATCAAACACTTAAAAGGGTAAGGATATATGTAAGCTTTTCAACTTCAGTAGAGGTGTTGTCATGTAATCTTCCCTACATCCCCTGTTCAGGTAGATATTAATGCTCGCACACAATTTAAGTAAGACCGGTAGGCGTTACTTAATACGGATTAGGCGGACAGATTAGTCGGCTAATCAACCCGAAACATTATTACTTAGTCAGTAGGTATATACTAGTGTAAGGAACGTGTAATATTGTCGTAAGTTTACAACGGACGTATAAATACATAGGCTTTAAATATAAAACAAATTTATTACATATACACAGTGTTTATTTATAAGTAAATGTTTTTTTAATGAATGATTCATAAAGTATTTTATTTTACTTAGTACTACGATTCGGTGGTAGATCTCCTATGTAAAGGACCATCCAAGTTGGTACCACCGCAGTGTCGGATAACATTCTGCCGTAAATTAGCAATCTATAGTTAGTGAATACCGGGCAGCTGTCTATAAGCAGGTGTTCTGTTTACCATTAGGCGAAGTTGCTTGTGTTCACAGAGTACATAGAAAAATAACCTGTATTGTATTTATCATTATATCAAACGAAATCAATCATGACGCCACAGATACTCGACCTGTAAGGCTATAAAACAAATGGTACCTAATTATCAACACTAGAGAAAGTTTGGATGAAATTTCTTTTACGCTTTGGTAAAAGAAATTTCATCCAAACTTATCGAAGTCTCAGGAGACCGCCGGGCTGGTAGCTTTTTCTGCCAACGTATAAGCTTGGCCATACAAAAGGGTAATGCCGCCAGTCTTTTAGGTACCCTTCCCTCCCAGTGCGGCGACAACTTCGAGGAAGTTTTTTACCTAGTTTAAGTGTACATATTTGTAAATAAACTGTAAATATTTTGTTTCTTATTATGATTAAAATATTTACACTAGAGTAATTGTAGCACAATAATAATACAATAGTTAAATACCTATATATAGATGAGTAAAACATAGTAGTGTTTTCTAAAGGTTATGATACCTACGCACTCGAATAACAAATGATCAATCAAAGTTGAAAACAAACGCGAGCGTGGGAGTCGCGAGGCGGCTGTGGGCGTTCGGGTCGTGTCGGGCGACGGTGATGGGCGCCAGACTGGCTGGCGACTGCACGCGGGTGCATCCTGCGCAGGTGCCCGCTTGCACCCTCGACCCATCGAACTTCGACACCGTGCTACGTTAACTGCCGTTGCTCCATCGTAAACCACACTTTCCTCGCTCCGCGAAAATACGATGCGATTGCGAGGAAATAACAAAATGGCAGATAAACTATCAACTGGTAGTAGACTGATGTTTACAAAGGTAATAAGGGAATAGGCAAAAAAAATACGCAATGCGGTACCTGTGGTCCACAAAGGTAATCTGAGCATGTGGACTACGACCGTGTCTATTAACGTATGTGTTTAAATCCGATAATTCCAATGCATACTGAAGAAAACAAATCAATACTTACATTTAAATCCAATGTAGCATCGATATATAATAAGTAACAATGTAGCCATAATAAAATTGTGATAAGTGAGCATTTCTTACGCTTGCAGGCCATGACGGTCAATCAAACATAAGTCTAAACGTAACGTAAATAACGTGGTTAAATCTGAGAAAATTTACAGTTTACGTAGGACAATTCATCGCATAAAAAGTGAGTATAGTTAGTTCTAACTATATGAAAGGTTCTTCACGACCAATGGCAAGTCAGAGTGGCTACACTCTTGATGTACCTATGATGATGTCGTAATAATTAAGTAGGTCCGAATGCCACCTAAACTTTTGGAAAATACAGGTAAAAGCCATTTATAGTCGATTTATTTGTCAAATATTTTTCACCGTAGAAACTCAAGACGTTTGGGGCATAATAAAAGTCGGGAACTATTTTATCTTCCAAGTTTGCATAACAGTACTTACATTATACCTACAGTTAGCGATCAAGTAAACAAAATATATATGTAATAGGTACTTAAAATGTCTCAAAAAGATATATTCTTAAAGTGTATTGTGTTTGGTCATCATACAAAAATAAAAAAAAAAACAAAGATATAATTTGAGCGTTTTATGTAAAAAGCAACACATACACTTTGTAACCTAAGAAAACACAACTATATTTTTCCACCTACATATTCTCAAGTAAAGCTGCAATTAATATAACATTTCCATTGTAGCCACATGCTAGAGCAAAACTGAATAATACTTACTGAAACCATGTCTCATTCATGAACAACAACGTGGTGTACACATGTATACTTATACTTATTTACACTGTAACCTAGTTAAGAGGTAAAAATAAAATATGAGAATAGCGGTGAAAGGGGAACAACCTTTCTCTGTGCCGTTTTAGGTACTTAAGCCTCACGCACGTGTCACGTTTATTTTTAGTACAGCTCGAACGTATCTGACGATCGTAGATTACACCTGAAACCCCAATTAAAGTGTAGCCGTACGGCCTAAAATCACCGTGATCTGGCCAATTAGCCCGGTAATTTAAAAGCTGTGGCGAGCGCCACCACTCGACAATTTAGAAGCATATTGCAAACGTCATCTGTACAAACATTTAAATTTATAGTTCTATAGTTGGTAATAAATCTCACTGCCATAAACATACCAGACCAGACCACTGCAAGAAAAATACCATTAATATACCAATCGAGTTTTACTAAACAGAATGGGCAATTGCCCTTTCTATAACATACCTTGTTTTGGTTGTCGGTTCAAAACGTACCCAGTCTAATAAGAGAAGGAGGCCGAGTTATGTGAGATTTTTACCCACTAAAATCTCATCGGTGGCCTTCATCGACGCTATGATATAATGTGTACGAGTCCCGAGGAGGAGTAGAAATACACCATTCCCCCGTCACGCTCGCGGTGCTCACGACGACGCAGGGCCTACACCGCGTCGACACCCACCTCGGAGATTCTATGACATACCTACGCACAAAATATTCAGCGGTACTGGAGTATTAAGGCAGACTGTTTATAGTTTAGGTGTCAAGTTACAACGTTACAACGATAATACAATATAAGTATGTATCGGTTTCTCCCGTGACCATAAGTGCCGTTATTTATCTGACCGTCGAAAACATAAATAAAAACTATAAAAAACCGCGGTAGAATCCGTAAAAAAGGCGTACATATTTCAATATAAGAATGGTTTATGATTACAAAACTTCTGCAAACAATTTAGCGGCCATAAAATCAACAAACTTATAATTCATGAATTCCTTGATATTTAAAACTACATCTACTACTAATTAAAATACTTTATACAAATGTAAATAAATAAAGTAATAGAAGTAATTACTTATCAACATATTGAGTTTCAGTCTTAGGGTATACATTGTATTTAAATGAAATACTAAAGGCCAAGGAATGCTTTAGGGTCGTTAATCTTCACATCGGTCCAGCCCGTGGTCCAGAGTCGTGCACCGGAGCCTGCCTGGGCGACTGATAAGGGTCAACCAAATTTATATTCTAAGACTATTTACATTGCTCTCGCTCGCCTTAATTTCACTCACTTTAATTATTCGTACTAAGTAGATATATATTAATACATGCTAAATTCAGTCATTTCAACTTAATTAAAATACGCAATACTGAGATGAAATAAATTACTTTTATGTAATTAAAGGTCAAATTAACATAATACAACCGAAAATTAGAGTAGTAGATATTTTTACTGAGACGTGGTCTTTAACAGCTGCCTTTTGGAGAAGCTCAGAGTCACACAACGAGCTATGGAGAGAGCTATGCTCGGAGTTTCTTTGCGCGACAGAATCCGGAATGAGGAGATTCGCCGAAGAACCAAGGTCACCGACATACTCGTAGCTCGTAGAATATGCAAGTTGAAGTGGCAGTGGGCAGGCCACATCGCTCGAAAAACCGATAACCGTTGGGGAAGAAAGGTTCTCGAGTGGCGACCACGTACCGAAAGACGCAGCGTAGGCAGGCCTCCCACTAGGTGGACAGACGACATTGTTCGCGTCGCAGGCAACCGGTGGATGCAAATAGCAAATTGTCGTTCATTGTGGCGGTCTAAGGGGGAGGCCTTTGTTCAGCTGTGGACGTCTTCCGGCTGGTGATGATGATGATGAGATATTTTTAAGCTATTATAATAATAGCGAAATCATAGTCAAATCTTCGTAGTCGTTTTAAAAACTTTACGAAATCTTAAATTAATTACCGAAGAAGTAATATTGGCCATGGTAACGTAGAAACGATACCGACATAGTATATAAAGAATATTTTTTACAAAATGTATACACGGCAAATTGACCTGAATCTAGAAAAATATGAACAAACAGATTAAACAGTACAAACACGACAAAACTATTAGATTGTGGACTGCTCAGGAGCTAACGAGTGTGTCGGCGGGTGACTGGCAGGACGCCAGCCGCGGTTCGAGCGTAAATTGCGGTGGGACACTCGCCGCCGGCCTCTACAGGCTGACTCTACTATATCCGAGCATAAATCGCAGCAACATCATCCTGTCTAATGAAGAAACCTTGGGTGTAAACCTTTACTTAGATATATCTTATTCTACGTATAATATTTTACGCAATCGCTACTTGACTCTACGTATTCAGGGTGTTTAAAAACCCTGTCCTATCACTGAGTGTTATTTGGTGTAGGAAAATTATACATAAATTACTATTTTATTAAATACTAGCTGACCCAGGCAGCTCCGCCTGCGCTATTTTTACGTTAACTAAACTTTTAATAACAGATATTCACATTGAATACATAACCTCCTTTTTTATAGTCGGTTAAAAACTGGGACCCACTTTTTACTTGCTCTCCGAAGCACGGACCCGTTTAGTTCAAATGGCATTAAACTGTCACCCATCTATTTATTGACCTTACCTAACGTTGCTTAACCCGATCGATTACAAAACCTTGATAACAACTCTCTATGAGTGTTCCCTTTCTAATATTTATTATATTATAAAGAAAAATTGATAAAATCGGACGAAGCGTATAACCAAGTACCCATTTTGACTTTAATCCCCTCTCCCAAAAGAACCGTGCTAGATTACGGGATGAAAAGTATCCTATGTCCTACCTCGTAGTAAGATCTCAAATCATGCCAAGTTTCATTTGAATCCATTCAGTAGTTTCGGCGTGATGCTCAGCCGTGATACAGACAGACAGACAGACAGACAGACAGACAGATAGACAGACAGACAGACAAAAATTAAAAAAAAATACATTTTCGGCCTCAGTATCGGTTATAGAATGCCCTCCAAATATCATTTTCAAAATATCTTCAATGTACAGAATTGGACCAGTTACAGTTTTATTATAAGTATAGATTTCATTTAAAAAAATCTCGAAAAGTACCAATAATGTGAATGTTTTTTTTTGTGGTATTCAACTGTACGCAGACACCGAATAATATGATCGGACAGAGATTTTTAACACTGTATATAGCAGTCATGTAAAAAAATAGTTTTTGATGTATATAAATATTTGTAACCTGCCTTTGTAAACTATTGAAATAAAACTATTTTTTACGATTTACATCGCGGTTTATTTTAGATTTTAACAGCACCCCAGGTCACAGAAGGTCTGGGGAGGTAATACGTAAAAGCAGTCTTGTTACAGTAGTAAATAAATAACATTATGGAAATTTACCAAGAGACCTATATTTTTTTACGGTTGACAACAAATACATAATATATCAATGGTTGACAACGACTCCATGAGCAATGGGTACTTATAAATTACAGTTATATTGTGAAAAATAGTGTGATACTATCACAGAGACTTAGTAACTATACAGTCTCCAATTCATTAGGTGTAATTATTATAGTAGCTTTATTAATTGCGTGGCATTAATATAACACACACCTTAAATTCATGTAAACTAATTAATCAGCGAGGCATTAAAATATACGTACCTATGGATGGATACAGGTTGGATAATTTTGTAACATTATATCCAGCATTAAACACTAACATATGGCATATTATAGAAATAATGTTTATATTATAGTGTTTATTGTGATTTTGAGTAGGCATAATGAGAATATATTCTGTTTTTCTGTGACCGTCAGGATGGCCGGATCACGGCACGGATTCACATGAAACTTTACCAAGATGTTATACCATTTTTTTACTATTTAGTACCTATGTTTAAATCTTTACAAGATCACAATCGTAGCAATAAATGCATGAACACAGGAGTTATGGCTGATCGGTGGCCAGCCAAAGACAATTATTAGAGTTGAATATGACATACTGAACCTAATTTCAAAACGATAGCTAGGTGTTACTACTGGATTGGACTTTACACACACAGTACACTGAGATAATTATGACATAAGGATGTTGTACACCTCAGGGCGCCATGACTATGGGTATAAAGTATTTGAAATGAAACCGAAAAGTCAAATCCAGTCTTCAATGTTTATTTTACGAATGAATTATTTACCAACGAAGTGAGATATAAGAAAACCACCACGTTATAAACCGTGTAGTATTCGAGTACGAAAGCATTTTATAACTATTATTATTGGAGAACAAAGTACTACGGAATTGACCCCATTAAATTGTGTACTAAAATGGCAATAAAAGTCGTAATTCATGTATAAGATGCGATAAGAGTATTGAAGCGAGTGGCACCATGTAATACGCTGCCTCGCCACACGGAGGCGCAACGACTTCCGGCGCGGGAGGGCCACGCTGCAATAGGCGGAACTATAACATTGAGACGCAGCTCCACACATATTGCCTATTGTTTGGCATCTGCGACTCTTGGCATGTAACTTCAACCCACGCCAACTGACTGCACCGTCAGCTTAAGTACTTTATTCCTATAATGTATGAATATTATCATATAAGTTTCCATTTGGCTGTCTTCATTTGACAAATAGCAATGAATTTAATTGCATAAATCGAATCAAATACTTCTGACGATACTCGATGGTACAATTCTCCTAATTTATAGACCTTTTAAACAGCTTTTAGAATCGTATTTTTGCCAATCCGTATTGGCTAGGGACTAAAGTTACACGTACCTAACTCTGAAAGGGCATCGATGGTAAGCATGACGAGCAAGTCCAAAAATCAAGCACCTAGTGTTATTTACGAGCATTTATCTGAATATTTATTTTAGTACCATAATACACAATAATAATATAAAGTTTTGATATTTGTGTACGCACCCACGATTATATCTGACTAGCAACCCGCTACGTGCTTCGCTACGTATAAAGTGAAATATTAAAAAAAATTGAAACATCAAATTCAGAACAAAAAATATAAACACAAAGCAATAGTTATCGCTGACTGCTTTAATCGAAGCACGTCCAAAATGAAATGACCGCATGAATGACCTAACAACATGCTTTTACTGTCAACACTGAAAAAAGTTTTAATTCTGAAAAAAGGTTCAATTTGACAGCAAAATCCCCATTTACAAAATGATCCGCCATTTATTGAATACAAAAAATGTGATAAATAAAGAACCGCTCTACCGATTTTGTGCAAACTTCACATAAACCATCTACTAAATAGTCCGAACAAAGCTTAAACATTTGGTTTGGATAGGTGAGCCCGTTCTTGAATTATAAAATTACAACGAAAAGTGGCATTGATTTTTATAGATATAGATTTGATAAACCGCAAATCCTTGCAAAAGAACACCGATTCCTGCCTATCCTAATTTCAATAGAGAAGATGGTTGGGTGCTACCACCGGCTTGGGATCCTGTGATAAATATAATTAAATCCAATACCAAGCAAAACACTGCACGACCTCAAGATACTATGAACTCTTACTGTGTAGATCGGACCAACAATAATAACTAAGAAGACCTGACTCCGGCATAATTGTGACATAAGGAAGTTCAAAATCTCAGTCCTCCCGTGACCATGGGTGCTGCATTCGAAACGTCGGGATAGTAAAATCAAAAATAACAATAAAATCCGTAAAAGTAGTTTCATTTTAAAGGAACTATGACTGAATAATAATAATTATGTTCTCATTACACTTTTGACGATTAATATAATCAGAATGATAAGATCAGTTCAGAGAAAATTAATATTATCCATAAAAAAACATTGTTTCGTGGCACCAGTTACATAACTGGTGGTTTTTCCAGCTACATAGCTGAACAGGCTCATTGGTCTAGTAGTAAGACACCCTGGCCGCTACCTACTATATCATTGGTTTGCTTCCCACCTTTTGTCTACATGTTATTTACAAAAAAGTAATATAAGTATTTGTTTCAGTTGTATGGTTACCTAAATACAGGCTTTGCCTAGTTTAGTTTCAGAAAACCGTGTGTGGATTGTCCCAGGATATTAATATACTTAGTACTTACTTACATTTTGTAAATAGTCATGCTTATATTTTTTAAATAATTAAATCTCGCTATGATTAAACCGTTCTTCATTTTATAAATTAAAATTTGTTGTAAGCACATAGATTTTTTTTAATATATCGTTAAAAAAATTCAATGTGTTTGAGAGCACACAAACATGAAACACAGAGATTTTAACTTGAAAATTAATTGGCATGGCCGACTGGTAGAATTATAACGTCACGCGCGATTGGAGGTGTTTCAAATTGCGTTCCATTGTAGCATAGCTACATTGTTTTTCACTATATTATAACAAATAATTACGAAAAACAGACTTATTAAGAAATATATTATAGTTCCTATTTCGTTTTAATAAAACAAGGGTACAAGACATTGTGCTCAAATAATTAGGTCAGGCGCTTAGTGGAGTAGTTTCCATATCTTTTAGATTCGCTATAAATTCGTTAGATAGTTTATATAATATGGTAGCTTGGGGTTGATGGAAGCTGCAGCAAGCTTCTCTGCTATTCTTTTCACCAAAAGAATAAAACTTTTATATATTTCTTTGTTCTTTTACAATTTTCACGTAGGAAGGTATTTAGTTATTAAGGGGCGTGGTATAGCCGCTCGCTTGTGCCATCATTTCTTTTAATACCTGCAAATAAAATAGTGTCTCAACGAGAGACAAAGGAAATCGAGTTGCTAGGCAGAATGTGGGCGGAGTCTTCTAGACCTTTCCATCCCTTCTTTTGTAACTCGATATTTTTAATGCAGCGCATAGGTCTCACACACATCAAATAGTCTTTGCCTGGAACACACGTTCCACAGTTGAGTTGGAATCGTGAAGAATAGTTTATTCCATATAAGTTATTTTTATCAGAATCTGTATTAATAAATAAATTCAGTGAACATACCCAGTATTAACTGGTAAGTTTAACTTAGTTGTAAGGATGTAGGTTAATAACTGTGTAAATTCTTTCTTGTTTTAAATAGGCATCTCCTACCTGTTAGGTTTTAGTCTTTTTATACCAGGAGAATCTATATTCTCCTGGCCTTTTATGTGTGTTTTACCTTCTTGTAATCGTCGCTCTTTTGCGCCAACTTCCACCAACTGAGGTTGGTCGGGAGAGGGTCGCGGTAAGGGAGCGGCGACTACAGGGACGCATATCTGGCGTTCCAGGGTTTTACTGCTACGGCAAGAATCTTCCTCTGGTTAGAGGGTTGCCACCTCCGAGTTGAGGTCTCGCCGAGCTGATCAAGGTTGATCAGTTTCTCCGTTTCCGGGTCTACGCCCGGCTACTGCGACCGGGACGATAGTCCGGTTCCTCCCTGCGAGGACTCCAGGCTTCAGCCAGCCGAAGACATCGTCCGAGGGCTCGCCGTTCTCGCGCCCTCCAACTGTTTAGTTGAGTTACCAACCATTTGTAGAATCGAACAAGCTATAACCAAATAACGAATCCCCCTATATTCTCTTTTGTTATATTTTAATTTTATTGTAATAAATTTGTGTAGTCCTATTTAGTGTTTTTATTTAATAGCTCATGCTCGCCGACTAGGCTACACTGGCGCCAACGTGGTTTTTATAGCTTGTTCGTTTTTTTTTTCTTTTGGTGGTGGTTGGCGTGTTTTTTTTATTGCGTGTCGTGGTTGGAAGATTTTTTCATTCTCGCTGCCCTCCGCCGTGTGGTACCCGGCCTACTTTGCAGAATCGGTCCACCCCTACTCATCCTAGGGTATCGTAAGAGGCGATTATAGGAACCACGGAGCGAATTCCGTGACAGGTTTTCGTAAACTAGGTCTGTAGGCCTTCAGCCGCAGATTTAGGGTCACTAGATAGGGGGCCTAGTGACACCACAGCATACCACCAACGCTGTGTTTTGTGTAATTTTTTTTTCTTCCAAAAATTTTTTTTACGTAATTATTCCTGGCCTATTTTTTTTACTATTTTATGTGTATTTTCAGCCACGACCGATAATTCTGTTGTGTATTGTGTGTTTTGTGTAATCCTGTATAGGTATTATCACGAATAGGTCTACTTTTCACGATTCCAACGCATAGATTTTACCCGGTACATTTTTTTTATTATTCTAGCAATATAAATTGCCTAATGGCGGGTTCAGTCGCCAGCACATTTTTTTAATATAATTTATACTTACAGAATCAAAATGATTTTTAGTAGTTTTCTTTATCGGGTAAAGTGCAAGTTAAAACATATAAAGTCAAGTTAGTAGTATACATAGTAGTTTTTTTTAGCCTGAATCATTAATTCGGCAATATTAGTAATTTAATCAATTTTTTAACTTAAATGGATAATTATTAATTTTTAAACTTGACATAATTAATATCGAATCTTGGACTATTAATGAGCGTAATATTGAAATATAATTTTTTTAAAGGTATTTTTTTTTTTTCATAACTTATACTATGGGCACTATTTCAATGTTATAACTTCTACTATGATTTACCAGTCAGCTTTCCATCAACCATCATAAAACAAAATTTTTTTTAGCTAATTGTATTATCGATATAATAATTATATTATATCGATGTGTTCCTGCCATTATGGTACATCGCCGTGCGTCTCGGCCGTTGAGGAATGTGGTTTGTCACAGAACTACCTCCAATATAGTTGATATTTTTGATATCGCTTATCAGAAATGTTTAACGCTAGCCGTAGTACGAATCACACATAGTCGATCATTAACTTTGTTTACATTCAGTAAATAACTAGGTCAACCGGTACGTTACGTTAGTGAACTTAGTAGATATTATGGTTACTTGCTACTAGTGAAGTGTAGTGAGGTTTTTAGTGGAATGTAGTGTATAAACACTCATAGTGATTCACAAATAGGGTTGATACTTTTGATTTTTTTTATAAAACATTTTTCTAATAGTGTTCGTGCTGTTTGTTTTACAGCAGTAGGGATAAGTAGGTATGTACCTATTTTGTATGTATGTCTGTTTAGTTTCAGATCATAAAATATATTTATTTTAATTAATTTTTATTAGTATTCTGAATACATAACGGGGTGTTAATACTGCGCCATTCCGTATGTATGTCTTCTTGTTTTATCTCATAAAATATTTTTTTTCTCACTCAATTTTTTTTTTAAATTCATTCGGTACTGCGGTGAATTGCGAAACTATACAGTATGTATGTTCGTCTTGTAGTTAATTCCTATAAACAAAAAAAAAAAAAAATATTTTTTTAGAAAGCTTTTGTTTTGCTAAGTAGTAGATTTAGACAGTTACTACGGCAGTATGTATGTCCGTCTGTTAGTTTTTTTACTAAATAATTTTTTTTTAACTAGTATCCGTTTAGCAGAATATGAGACGATATTCTGTGGTATGTTAGTATGTCTGTTAGTTGTTTCTCAGAAACAATTTTTTTTTCTTTTAAGTATTTTATATCCATAGTTTATTAATACTATAGTAAGTAGTATGTTTGTATGTGAGTCATTACTCATAAACAAATTTTTTTATTAGTTTTTTTTTAACAATAAATCAACGAGGTTTTTATGATTTTCTTCTTCCTCTTAATACTGTCCTTTGTATTTTTCTGGAGCGGGGGTTACGGACTCCAACCAAAAATAAGCCGTCGTAACGTCTTTTCTAAACAGCGGATTTTAATAACTGTATAAACAAGCCAATATTAACTTTTCTTTTCATCTGTACTCATACTATGGGGACATACTTATATATATTTATTTTTTCAGTGTGTTCGTGCCACAAGAAAAGTACGGAAGCGGGGTTAGGCCACTTCTTAAATAAGCCTTAGGCCGTAGGTTATGTTTATTTTTATTAGGGTTTTTTTTTCTTGGGGTTTACTTATATTAATGAAGAAGCTATCATAAATTACCTATATTGACTACATATTTTTTTTTCTTTTCAATTCTTTTGAATCGGTCAACAGTTTTATTGGTGTCTTAGTTGATGAGAGTAGATCGCTGTGTATCTAAACTCGTTTTGCTGTCTTTTATACAGCGTTTTGGTGTCTTTTATACACCGTGTTGGTGTCTTTTATACACCGTGTTGGTGTCTTGTATACACCGTTTGCTGTGTCGCGCTGTGTCGACGCAGTTCTTTTTAAGGCATTATACTGTTGTACCATTTACGTTGAGAAAAATATATAGTCAATATTCATTGTGTAGGTTTAGTTGGCTGCTTATCTCCAAAACATTTAACATCTTGCACTGATAGTATGAGCGCATAATCTGATACGATTGTGATCTCTATTTCGCATGCAGGCGACAGGAATCGCTTCTATAAAGATTGCTGCCGCTACCTTGAATGATTGGTTGTATGAAAGTGATGTATGATTGTAGTAAGCTATCAGGGTAATTTCCTTCGGGAGTTTTGTTCTTTAGGTAGTAGAGAACAAAACTCTTACTAAGCGAGGGGGATATGTAGCATAGCTACATTGTTTTTCACTATATTATAACAAATAATTACGAAAAACAGACTTATTAAGAAATATATTATAGTTCCTATTTCGTTTTAATAAAACAAGGGTACAAGACATTGTGCTCAAATAATTAGGTCAGGCGCTTAGTGGAGTAGTTTCCATATCTTTTAGATTCGCTATAAATTCGTTAGATAGTTTATATAATATGGTAGCTTGGGGTTGATGGAAGCTGCAGCAAGCTTCTCTGCTATTCTTTTCACCAAAAGAATAAAACTTTTATATATTTCTTTGTTCTTTTACAATTTTCACGTAGGAAGGTATTTAGTTATTAAGGGGCGTGGTATAGCCGCTCGCTTGTGCCATCATTTCTTTTAATACCTGCAAATAAAATAGTGTCTCAACGAGAGACAAAGGAAATCGAGTTGCTAGGCAGAATGTGGGCGGAGTCTTCTAGACCTTTCCATCCCTTCTTTTGTAACTCGATATTTTTAATGCAGCGCATAGGTCTCACACACATCAAATAGTCTTTGCCTGGAACACACGTTCCACAGTTGAGTTGGAATCGTGAAGAATAGTTTATTCCATATAAGTTATTTTTATCAGAATCTGTATTAATAAATAAATTCAGTGAACATACCCAGTATTAACTGGTAAGTTTAACTTAGTTGTAAGGATGTAGGTTAATAACTGTGTAAATTCTTTCTTGTTTTAAATAGGCATCTCCTACCTGTTAGGTTTTAGTCTTTTTATACCAGGAGAATCTATATTCTCCTGGCCTTTTATGTGTGTTTTACCTTCTTGTAATCGTCGCTCTTTTGCGCCAACTTCCACCAACTGAGGTTGGTCGGGAGAGGGTCGCGGTAAGGGAGCGGCGACTACAGGGACGCATATCTGGCGTTCCAGGGTTTTACTGCTACGGCAAGAATCTTCCTCTGGTTAGAGGGTTGCCACCTCCGAGTTGAGGTCTCGCCGAGCTGATCAAGGTTGATCAGTTTCTCCGTTTCCGGGTCTACGCCCGGCTACTGCGACCGGGACGATAGTCCGGTTCCTCCCTGCGAGGACTCCAGGCTTCAGCCAGCCGAAGACATCGTCCGAGGGCTCGCCGTTCTCGCGCCCTCCAACTGTTTAGTTGAGTTACCAACCATTTGTAGAATCGAACAAGCTATAACCAAATAACGAATCCCCCTATATTCTCTTTTGTTATATTTTAATTTTATTGTAATAAATTTGTGTAGTCCTATTTAGTGTTTTTATTTAATAGCTCATGCTCGCCGACTAGGCTACACCATTTTACGTAATTAAAATATAAAAAAATAACTACTCAACAATTGCTGGTGTTACAGAAGCATTGGAAACCTGGAAACGTATTTGTCCCAATGTCGATATCCCGAAGGAAGTAAACGAACAAAAACTTTGGGATACGCCATTGGTACAAATCTCTCATGCAATTTTGGCCGGAAAATTAACCAGTGATCGGGACCGTGCCAGGCTTTTAGCTGTAGGTGTAAAAGAATCAGGTCATTGGCTTCACACCATCCCTGCATCCAGGCTTGGTACTCTTTTAGACTCCGAAAGTTTTTGGATTGCGGTAGGTATCCGTCTGGGGGCACCAGTTTGCATGGAGCACAGATGTCCGTGCGGAGTGGAAGTGGATCGGTCTGGGCTCCATGGGCTTTCCTGTCAGAAAAGTGCTGGGAGATTTTCCCGCCACAGCTCTCTCAACGATATCATCAAGAGGGCTCTTGATGATATCAACGTTCTCAACGTTCCTTCACTATTGGAGTCTTTAGGAGTGTTTCGCGATGATAGCAAGAGACCTGATGGAATGACACTGATTCCCTGGGAGAGGGGACGGGCTCTTGTTTGGGATGCCACGTGTGTCGATACACTGGCCCCCTCCCACCTCAGGGACGCGGTGTCTAACGCGGGCGCTGTGGCGGAGAAGGCTGATCTGGGCAAGCGGCGCAAATACGTGTCTCTAGCAAATACACATATATTTGTGCCGCTTGCTGTGGAAACGTTTGGTCCATGGAGCTCCAGCACAAGAAACTTTTTCCAACAAATTTCTCCACGACTGATCGCCTCCACTGGTGACAAGAGGGCTGACTCTTTTCGCGCTCAAAGAATCAGCATTGTAATTCAGCGAGGAAATGCAGCCAGCGTTCTTGCCACCATTCCGCGCGGTCATGATTTATTTGATAATTTGTAAATAGTTTGGTATCTTTTTAATTTAAATGATAACTGTACATATCTTTTTACGTAACTTAAAGTTGAAATATTTCTTTAAAAAAAATATTTGAAAAAATCTTTTAGAAATGCTCGTTTTACAACTACTTAGGTACTACTAAAGTACAACTAAAATATAAACATAATTTATCATTACAATGTTTATACAAGTTCCCCATTTAATAAATCACATTTGACACGTCATCATAATTTAACAACATAACCTTGTAACGGCGGGCATAAAATATTATTGTTTTCGAAGTTAGAACTTTTTCAATTACGATTACATATTTATTGTAATAATTACAAAAGAAACAGACAGATGTGAAATGTAATCTATAAAATTGGCCCAACATTAGTCTTTATCCACAGATGCGCTTTAATTAATTTAAACATACCTTTTTGTTTGAACGTCATTCTATAAAGCGTTTATCGATGTTGGTATAAATATCTCCAAACGGCATCGGCAGTAAGGAAGATACATAATTTAGTAGATTACAAGTCGATCGATGGATGGTGGAGCTCATCAGACCTCGCCTTAATTTGGTAATGATTGTACCTATTTTGATAATGATAGTAGAAAACAAAATGCTTTCATAAGAGTTAAAACAATATTTATTGAGGTTCTTTCGAAGATAGGCCACCTATAGTGGAAATGGACAGGCTATACGTTCCGAAGTGCCCAAGAAAAGTGTAGTAAATTGTAACAGATTGATATCCCAGAAACGGTAAAAGGAAACCGAGAAGACAACGTAAATGATGGGAGGATCTGATACAGTATAAACCTTATCGTAACAAATGATATTACAATACAATATAATGTTATCTTTTACTTACGCGAATATTACACATTGAAATCAAACTACTTTTACGGATTTTATCGTGGTTTATTTTAGATTTTACTATAGTTTGATTTCAACAATACAAGATGTTATATTTTACACTAAATTTGAGGGTACAAGATATGAAGTATTAAACTATTTATTTTAATTTATATTTTGAAACCTGTTCATACTGAAACTGATAAACTGCAACAAATAATGGACAGCTTGTCTTGTTACACCCATACTCGTTAAGTACGAGTCCATTAAGACCCGTTCTTAATACAGTCTGCCTGTGGTGCCTACAGATACGTTAGCGATTCAATATGTAAACTGAGATCCAATTTTAAATATTTACATAAACAGCAGCGATATTTCGACCTTATAAGTAATTTAATTTAGTTATATAAGCTTCAGAATAGTAAAATAGTTTAACGAACTTGCTTAAAAGCAAAAGAGGTAAATAGTAATATTGTTTTTTTAGATAAAAAAACCAATAAGATATATTTTTAACGAACAGATCTTACACACACGTTTACGTAAAATATTTGTATTATTATGCTAATACTGTTGTTGATTTAGTAGTACAATACTGTTGGACCACAAAACAGAATCATGTAATCTATAAAAAAAACCATTGAAGCTAAGACGACCCGCTTAGTACAATGCGTAACAGATAACAGTGTGGAAAGAGAGGGAGGCATCGTCTCGCGGCCCATTGATCTTAATCAAGTAGTCCTGTATCGCAGCCCCATTGAAGCAATACCCTAGTATGATTAATGGCCATACAACCTCCACCCGACGCCCACTCATTCCAGTAGTAAGTTCTTGATCGTGACTCAACTACACGATATATTGACTCATAATGGCAACATAAAATAACCAATTTTATAGCATAATAAATAACAATGAATCCGTCTATGGTTTCATATTCGCTTGTATGTTCATATATATAACAATTATGTAGATCATAGATCGAATAAACAGTCTGTTCGTTATTGTGTATATTTATGTAGGTATTTGTACTCTGTGATTACATAAAATTGGCTGGTTTATTTCAAGTACAATGTAAAGGGCACGTTTAAAAACTGGCAATCACTTTCTGGCTATTCCCAATTATCCATAGGTCCTTTTAACGCTATATAGCTACTTATAAATGAATACGTTTAACCCCCAACCAAAAACGAGGGGTGTTTAAGTTTGACGCCTATTGCTGTCTGTCAGTGGCATCGTAGCTCTCTAAGGAGTGGACAGATAATATTAATATTTTCTTTATTTTATTTTAAAGCTGGTTTAATAAAGATGATTCTTAGTTATGATTAACAAAAATTGGTTCAGTTGTTTGAAGATCATCAGCTCTTTTTCTATTAGAGAGAATAGAAATATTAAGTACTTATACCGAAAGATATGAAATGTAGTATGTACGTAAACCAGATAATACTAAAGAATATGGTAACCTTCACAAGGGTCTAATAAGACAAGTAGAATAGTCATCAAGAAAGTGGTCACAGGAACTCTGTTACATTCAACGAATAAATGTAAACCCACCGAATTTGGACTCTTTGGAGAGATCTAGACGAGTATTTGCTAGATATTCAGATGGTGATCAGTCTGATAATGCTGCAAGAACGTCATTTTAAGAGTTCGTACTCTGATGTCGTAGTTTAAAAAAAAAGTTATTTTATTTATTTATTTTTATTTATTTATCCTTTATTGTACACAGAAACACACACAAAAACATTTATAACAGTAAAGTTATTACAAAGGGCGAGCTTAACTCATTAAATGAGTTTTCTTCCAGCAAACCCAGATTATTTACTTATTATTGTTAAAAAATATTTCTTTTCCTTATACAATTTATAGATTGAATAGTAAATAAAAAAAAATTAAGAGTACTAAAACATCCCGAACAAGGTATTTTTTCATTAGGTACTAAATAATACCGTCCAGCGAAGATTCCTATCTCGAACATTTGTGAAATTTCTAAAATAGAATTGAAACCTTAACCTTAATTGGAACCTTAAGCTTGAAAAAATGTAAGCCTCCTAAACGACCCGAATCCTAAGATTTTCCAGTTTTAGAACTGAATTGTTTATGAACCCACCCACACGGTCATCTGATCACAAACTAGGCAGAGCCTGTACTATGCCTGAACTGAACCAGACAACTGATACTAATACTTATATACTTTTTTTTGTAAATACATACCTACTTATACAATGTGGGGAAGACGATACGACAATTAATGAAATATCTGGTAATACCACTACACAAGAGTATTTTGGAACCGTCAAATAAATCCTTGCAAAGAAATCAAAAAATGTTACTTTTGAACAAAATATACTGCAGAAAGACGTAATCAAAATAAAACACCATTTGTAAATATTGGGCCATTAACCTCTGGTACGGGCAGCAACAGCGCGGGCGGAAATATCTACTTCTTCATATGCTTCGACACGATCACACCGAATAGTCACCTCTCTAGTAATTATTTATTAGATTAATTACAATCACTTTTTCTAATCTCGTAATAGGCATTCGACTAGGAACGTCATTACGCACATGATGTTTAATTTATTGTCGTATTATCCACCCCAGATGGTATACATAACACCCACACATTTTGTGGGAATCGATCCCACGACCCATCGGGTAGCAGCCAGGGTGTCAGACCACTAGACCAACGGACCCGTCAATGATTCAAATATAATTCATGAACGGAATTCTAGATAACTTAGCACTTATTCGGCATCCGTTCTCTCATTTTTATTAAGTATTTAGGGTTAAGAAGGCTAAGGCCCTAAATAACACAAACGTTCTTTCTTTACACATTCATAAATCTCTTATAACTATTGATTTACCGAATCTGAAACTCAATTAAGGTTTCAGATGAAATAGATAGTAGTTACGTAATTTATGGCAACAAACAGTGTCTAATGTCAAAGCGTATCAGGCATAAGATAGATAGAGGAGCACCATTATACCCTAAAGTAGGAGTGCCTACGTAAAGTTTGTGGTACGCAGCGATATGCTGCCTACGCTGCGCTACGCTACCTACGATGCTACGACAAAATATGTAGATATTCAGAAAAACATCCACAATTTTGTTATTCATTTATCGTTTAGTGGTTGGGATTTTATTTACACGATTTTCTGCAGTCAGGACTGCACAGTTGCATGTCTATATTATGAGTACCAATTAATAACTATAAGTATGAACGGTAACACTCTTCCACGCAGTCTAAACTCGTTTTATCTTAGTTAATTATTTCAATAACGAGGGAACACCCTTGTTGTAAATTGGCAATACCAATATGTTTCCGTTCCTAACTTAAAAAATAAGTTTATTAGATTTTTAGTGGTTTAAGATGGGTCTGCACCATGCTAACCAGAATACTGATACATTATACTTTTTTATACTTATAGATAAATAGCACTGGGTCATGAGACAAACACGCGTGTTCACGCACACAAAAGTTTGTCCTGGGTGGAAATGGAACCTAATTCCTACTGTCAACTCGTCAAACACGACATTGTAAACACTTTCATACTACTAGTTTTGTTTTAAATTTATATCACAATTTTATAAGATTTAACACAGAATTACAGAATTTAAAGAGGACGTTGCGTTACGATTTCATTACGCTCAGTAGATATCAATACAGTAGATACCAAAATTATAACAAGATCAATACTTCCTACGATATATGATTATTCATGAGGCTATCAAAATTTAAAAAAAAACCTAATTTCAATAGAAAAGATTGCTTGAGATCCTGTTATAAATATAACAAAAACCAAGCAAAACACCGGCCTCCACTGTAAGGTATTACTTTATAGATCGGACCAATAATAATTTAAGAAGACCTCAGGGCACCTACACCGGCATAATTGTGACATAAGGACGTTCAACATCTCAGTCCTCCCGGCATTCGAAACATCGGGAAAGTAAAATCTATTATAAACCGCGATATAAACCGTAAAAGCAGTTTTGTTTCAATGTGTAGTATTCGCGTACATAAAAGACATTATGATCAATACTTTCTTGGAAATAGTATTCAATTTAGTAATTTAAACGAAAGTCGATTGTAACGACCGGTGACGTATCCGCCGCCGAGGTGTCTGCCGCGCTCTCCGTCCCGTGATCGCTATCATGAGTAATACTGGCGACCACCCACCCACGCCATCGATGTATTTACGTATAACAGTTCTCTAAGTAATTGTTGTCCATACATAAAGCTAAACGCTTTAAGTACCGCGTGTTTTCTGTTTTATATTGAGGCTATTTTCTTTATTGTCTTTTTTTTTGGATATTTATTATCTTTGCTTGTGTGTGTGAATGTTTATGTACCTACTATGATCAAAAATGTTGTACGTCGCTACAGGTTAGCAGGATCTGCTGATAGAAGTAACTTGAAAAAAGTCTAAATTGCTATGTTTAGATTAGAACCTGTTGGTGTCTGTGTTCAAGGTGTTACTTGGTTAGCAGTATTTGGAAAAACTAACTGTTAACTCACGATGCTGCTTTCAATGTTATTGAAATTTTCATCAAGAAAGCGCGGTTAAAGGATTGTTTAAGGGGTTAACAATAAACAGACAGCAGATTGGAAGTCATCTATTAGATATGTATAATCTATTTTTTGGCAAGGCCCAACGGCTTAATAGGTACTAACATACGTTATGTTAGAATCATCTTAGTTGTAAGTATCGCGAAATGGTTTTTTTTAACCAACTAGCTGTTACGCGCAGCCCGCGTAATTTTCTAATTTTCATCGCAAACTTCTTATTTTTTTTCTCTATAAAAACATTCTCTTGATAATAACTAACACAAAGCAAAATAATTATCCAATTTGGTGCAGTCATTCGAAAGTTATGCACGTACGTACATATATTTCGGCGATACATTTTCATTTATATAAGTAGATAAATCAATACCTATATGTATTAAAATAAAGATCTTGATAACAGTTTTTGTTCTTTTACAATCTATTCTAGTATTGTGTGTAGGTTTTATTGACCCATATTGTCGTTGAAATGAAACTAATTTTACGGATTATATCGCGGTTTATTTTTGATTTTAATTTCCCGACGTTTCGAATACTTTACAGCATTCATGGTCACGGGCGGACTGAGGTGGTAGCTGTCCATATGTCATAGTTGTCTTAGGGTACCCTCAGGTCTTCTAATTATTATTGTTAGTCCGATCTACGCAGAAAGAGCTTACAGTATCTTGAGGTCTTGCAGTGGAATGCTTGTCTTTGGATTTGACTATGTTTGACTATGTTAGTAAAAGAACATATAGCTGACGTTAAACATCGACGCTATACGAAGTCTGCAGTCTGTGAACATGTTCAGGATCGCACCCGTCATTATATTAGATTTGACAAACCACAAATCCTCGCAAAAGAACAGCGCTACCTACCTAGGATGATTCGTGAGGCTATTGAAATTAAAAAGCATCCAAATTTCAATAGAGAAGATGGCTGGGTGCTACCACCGGCTTGGGATCCCGTGATTAACATAGTCAAATCCAAAGACAAGCATTCCACTGCAAGACCTCAAGATACTGTAAGCTCTTTCTGCGTAGATCGGACTAACAATAATAATTAGAAGACCTGAGGGTACCCTAAGACAACTATGACATATGGACAGCTACCACCTCAGTCCGCCCGTGACCATGAATGCTGTAAAGTATTTGAAACGTTGGGAAATTAAAATCAAAAATAAACCGCGATATAATCCGTAAAATTAGTTTCATTTCAATGTGTAATATTCGCGTAAGTATCAGAAACCATATTGTCGTCTTGAAAATAATGCACAGATATAAAACAACAATAAACTTTCGATCCCTCTTATTAATTGTACAAAATGGTGCCAACTTGTAAAGCCGTACTTTATATTATAAGTTATACGTATGTTATTCTCAAATCTGTTTCCAACTTGCTTACGCAGTGTAACGGACTGCCATAGAACTAAGCCAACGGGTTTTGGTAAGTGTATATAATACCTAATGTAGTAGACGGGCTTTTATTATCCCTAAGAAGGCTGCGTTGAACACGTCGGGGTCACCATTATAGCGGAGCGATGCTAAAGGGAGGATCCTCCGACCGAGCGAGGTGTGATGCCGAAGCCCCCAACGGTTGTTGTTGGGATGTTGTATATATACTCAATGTACTTTGAAACTTCGCTTGCGCGATTCAGGAACATCTTTATTTTGTACTCTTATATGTAGTAGTAGGTCGCTATAATAGGATAGAAAACAACTGTGACGCACTTTGAAGATGTACAACATTTTGAGCCCAAGGCACTCATTACTGTTCTAAAATACTGGTAGACATCAAATATTTAAAGTATTCGATCCAAAGGATTCCAGTTATTAAAATATGTATCCGTACTCTAAGGTGGCCTCTGTTTTCTGTATTTTACTGACCTATAAGCATAATATCAATAAAGCAGTCGAAAATAGAGTACATGCAGCATGAGAAAATTGCCATTCTCATATTCTACTGCAGAGACAGGTTGAAGAGCTTCCAACACAATAGCTGTATCGATATCAAGGCAGCATATATTTTATTTGATGTCACATGTATATAATATTGTGATAATTTCATATAAGTATTTTATTTCAAACACAACGTCTCTAGGGCACTCACCATACCATTTAACTTTTTAATTTATTTTGTTAACTTTTGAGCTCTTCTCTGATGTCAGTCCCTGTTTTTCTTAACAAGATTAAAGTCGTAGCAATAATTGTATGAATACAGGAGTGATGCATACATAAGATATCTTAAAGACATTTTAAGTGTCAATGAATTGTACTAAAAAGTATGTACGAATATTCTACATAAAAGTCCTGTTTCTAAGACAATAATTGGATATTGCTAAACATATAGGCGTGACAAGCGAGAGCAAGGAATATTTGAAAGTTTTGGGCTTTAAGGGTCATTAACACTCTAGAGGCGTCTCGTGTCTGACATCGCCCTGAATACTTGATGTCGACTTTACTCGTAGGTACACGTAACTTTTTACAGTCCCGTACAGTCTCATTTTACGGAACTACCGGCAGCCATCTCGCATTTTATGATACGGTACGTTCTAAGAGTTTTAGTGGCAGTTACTAAGAATAACATCACTAAGAAGACCTGAGGGCATATCGGAATATTTATATAGTAAATGTAGAACGCTAGAGGGCACATGAGGGCCCGTGTCCTTGGGTAATAAGAAGCATTTGTTATGTCGGAAAATTATTCTATAAGTACTCACAATACAATAAAATTGTAACAGGTCCAATTCTGCACATTGAAGATATTTTGAAAATTATTTTTTGAGGGCATTCTGTAACCGGTACTGAAGCAAAAACAGTTTTTTTTTTTCAAATCCAGCACTCCGATACTTTAACTACATACAAGTACCACTGCTTATTGTACTCCCTGACAACAAAAAACGTACTTACTACTTCTTATACCTTTATTCTGTTATTAAAATGTAAGCGTGATTTAAATCGTCCAAATACATTCAAGTTATAGGTAATGAATCTTTGAAAGAAGAAGCTTTGAAAGAAATCTTTGAATGAAGAAGCCACAATCTCTACGCCACCAGTTCCATAAACAGGCAGGAATTTCCCCCTAATTCAGGGCAAAATCCTTAGTTGGGAAACCTGCAGTGGGTACATGTAAAAGGATAAAACCTAATAACGCAGGGATATACAATCTATACATATAAAATTACTTATCCTGACTGACTGACTGATTCATCAACGCACAGGCCAAACCGCTGGACCTAGACAGCTGAAATTTGGACAGTAGGTTCTTCTTATGACGTGAGCATCCACTAAGTAAGGATTTTTGAAAATTAGACTCCTAAAGGGGTTAAATGGTGTTTTCTTTTGTATGAAACTTTTTATTGTATGGTTCGATTGACTTGACATTTACTGAAAAGATTCTCTAAATAAAATTAATCAATACGTGTTGCGCGAATTTTCAAAAACTACCTTTGGCACCCCCAAAGGTAGTTTTTGAAAATACGAAATACATGACACTGTGTGACTGTCCGATTCAAATTATATATTTGTATCGTCGAATATTGTGTAAGCCACATAGGTTTGAGTAAGTATATACCTAACTGCGTGCTTTGGATAGTATACTAGATAGATAGAATAAATTGACTTCACTATCTAAGCAGAATTTTTGTGCACAAAAACTTAATAATATAAGTCTTTAAATAAAATAACATGAACATCTAACCTAATTCCCAATATCTCAAAATTCTCAAACTCATGAATATATCACAAAATATAATCATTTCAAAATCTAAGTTTTTACATAAATAAAAATGAGCTACACACTAAACAATGCTTTATTACAAGCGCAACTTTTTACAAAACCCTTTATATGTAGCGTAATTGAAAAAGAAAGGGTTCGTTGTGAAAGACTGCATTGAATACACAAAAAAAAAAACAAATAAAATTGTATTCAACAATGGCACGATAAGCACCTTAACAAGGATTGAGTTCACCTGAATGCTGCCAATAGCTGCTTACAAATGCAGAAGACGTGCCGGCCTTCCCTCAAAGTGAATAGATAGAGGGTAAGGATAGAGGTGTATAGAGGGCGCGCGCAATCGAGCCACGGCGGGCCTCACTTTCCCCGGCGTGGCTAAAAATAGACGCTCGCGGTAAAGTCGCCTGCCTTCACTTTATGTAAGCAAACGATACGACCACGGAATTGCAGAATATCGCGCTTAACTGGATTAAACTTACACTTATATACGAGAAGCTGTATGAAAAGCTTTGTACCAGGTTTATTAATTTGGATTTTAAAATGTAGGTCGCAGTAATATTATTTAATATTTCAAGACAGGTCAAACCAGAACAATAAATATTCGCATATATTGCACACCCCCACAATTCACATTCGCATACATTGCATTACCCCGTGGGGTGTCCGGGTAAGAATAGCACCCACCCAGATGGGAGGAGTGCCGTAAAAAGCGACTAAGGGAAAACAAGAAGATGGGCAGCAGCGTCTTTTTATTGGATTATCTACCACCTATACTGCGATCCCCAAGCCACCTGCCAAGTGTGGAGATTATGGCAACCCCTCTTCTAAGGGAGAGGCCTTTGTTGAGCAGTGGCCGTTTCGGCTGCTGATGATACATTTCATACACGTATATAAATCTGGCGAGATTGATTTCCATTTATTATACTTATACGCAATACCGGCTGCCGCTCTGTACCAGCTCAGTGCTGTGCTGTAACAGCTCAGTGGGCGAGCGCATGCCTTGGAAACAAGGTGTGCAGGTTCGAACCCCGGCTCGCACCTCTGATTTCTTTAATTAATCATGTGCGAATTGTCTTTGCGCGATTGTTACTAGCTTTCGGTGAAGGAAAACATCGTGAGGAAACCTGCATGTCTGAGAAAGCCTTACTAGCTTTCGAATGACGTGTGAAGTCCGCCAACCCGCACTTGGCCAGCGTGGTGGACTATGGCCTAAGCCCCTTCATCTTGAAGGGAGGCCCGTGCCCAGCAGTGGGACATTAACAAGGGCTGGTATTATTATTTATTATTTTATACGCAATAGTTCCGTAAAAATAATTAGATCCTGTGTACACATGAGTACAGCTCATTAGCTACTGTGGAAGCACTCGGTTCACTACTCAAAAGTTGAACAAAGCGCCCGCAAGTCAAAAATGTGTAGGTTTACAGTAGAGATCAGAGTTCATTCAACTTCACGCGATCGTTACTAACCAAACCAGAGTTCCAACAACTAAAAAGTATGTCACTACCAACGTTAAAACCTAAAAAAAAAACAATAGAATAAGTATAGTGAATCATACAACATGAATAGGCTAAAAATGATTGTAATTTAATTTTGTTTCACAGAATGTCCACCCGCAGCGGACGGCATGGAGAGGTTTGCGTGTCCCACGCCCGACCGGCAAGGCCGCTACCGCTGCATCGACGACCATGTACTATGCGACGGCTTCATCGACTGCCCCAGCGGCGAGGATGAGGACCGACAGGCCTGCATGTTTTATAAAACGGTAAAGAAAATAAATAACCAATCTAGACAACCAATACAACAAAGTTGCAAGCCGTTATATGCGTTAGCATCATAGATTTAGGAATGTTTTTCACTCACAATATATTTGATTAGCATAGCTAGTGGTAAAGCCGGATGGACCGTGCCAAGCTCAGACTTGTCCAGTGCCTTCTCTAACATTTAGAAATTTTCATGATTTTTAAATTATCACAGCCCACCATAATCTTCAGGTACAAGAACTACGCCAGAACTAACTTATCCTATGGTTAAATTAAAATTAAATTTATTTTCTTTATTTTTTGTGAGTGTTAGGTAATGAACACGAAATACTATTACAATTACAAATACTAGAACACGAAATTATTATTAATACAATTCGCGAATATTTTCGTAAATAAATATTCGCGTCCTAGTTTCTGTTGATATACAAATCTTAATAGAAGCCAAAGACATTTAACTTCTTAGCAAGGAATAGAACGGCCTTAGGGATCAAAATAATAATTTAAAAAAATCAAAAACTTGTATCAGTCTAATTAATGTGAGTCTAACTTGTTACATGACAAAAAATACTTTTGAAGCAAACTCTTCGTATTGCAAAATATGAGAAAATTACTGAATGCAACTACAGTTTATTATTATTTTGTATATTTACTGCAGAATTTGCTTAAGGTGGCAGTTGTAGAAAGTATGGATAGTTTTGTCTGTAAATACTCCAAAGACCGTTCTATGACCTATGTATATAAATTATTTAATCTCTTTGATTGGTGCCAATCTGTGAAGCAAAAGACTTAAACGTGTTGTAATTAATGAGTACGTTTTTTTTATATGTAACAATTTTATTTGTATGTTAACAGACAAAGGCCCACTTGGACGTTCTGGCTGACGCGCTGTTGCGGTGGGCGCGCGGCCGCTAAGTGCGGTATCCTCCAGGACCCCAACCCTAGTGCTCCAATATCCCGCCAGTGTTACATGGACCTCATATAAACTCATAATCGATCGATCGGCCCCGTGGTTATAACATGCGATCAGTGAAGCTGCGAACGTCAACATTAGGGCGCAACCAGTCATGCGTTGAACGTACTGAAACATATCAAGTAGTGGTGCAGCCCTTGCCAAAACATGAGCACTTAAAGTGTAGTGTAAGGTACCCGACTGCAAACAAACGAGACGGTAGGATAAGACGCGCGCTGGTGCAGCACCGATGCCAGCGAAGCAACGGAGTGATACGACCTGGTTTCGTCCCTATTCAACTTCTCCGCAGCCAATTTACTTTCCAAGTATTTCGTACCTTTTAGCACTTATTAAACTAAAATGTGAGACTGGTAGTCGACATTGTTAGACATTAGAACATATACATTAATATATTAGTATAGTTCTTCATTTGACGAAACGTGGATGTTAAAATATTTATTCACTTTATGTATTTATCCTATATTAAGTTATAAGTCAAGACATTCCTTGTTATAATGAGGGTTTTAAAGCTAATAAAAGAAATCTAAAAATATGTTGTATATACATAGGTATGAAATTGTTTTGTAATAATTTAATGATTCGGCCTATGATATGCCAGCGGCAATTGCTTACACAGGTGATTAAATTACTTACTGTACTTTGTAAGCGGTCGTCGTTTGCGAAATCACTTATCCGTTAAATATCTGGTTTGTGTATTTAAATACAAATAAAACAATATTAGTTAGGATGTGAGAGTTATTTTAAATTTAATTAAAAATATATCGAGTATAGGCATCTGTCACGTATTGTTGTAATAAAATAATATCACAAATACATTTTAGTTATTACATTTTAGTTTACGTTTTACTTACTTTGTTACTTGTATGTTTTCGTACGATTAGTAAGCATAACGTTAGTAGGTATTTTGACTGAATTAAATCGTCCTTTGCCGAAGAAGTCTTAGGACCTGAAAGTATTATCAACACCATTCTAGTAATTATTTAGTTCCTATTATTTATCATAATTATATAATATGTATTTTATAAACAAAAGCTAATAGTATTGGCTTTATTTGTTAATTCAAAAAATACTAAATTCATTGGCATAGTTATCAGTCAAGGGTATGATCAATAACATCATTTCCTATGTGTGATAGTTGTTAATCCAATACAAATAGAATGTGATCTAATAATTCTAAATTTATTTTCGTAAAGCTGGCAGATTTTATAATATAAGTACATCCAGGCAAGAAATTTAAAATTACAGCTTTCTTTGAAATCTTATATCCACCTACACGACAGTTTACCGACTGTTATTTCCCTTAGGGCGTACGGCCAACAAGTAGGTAGATACGTAGTGTATAGACAATTAGTAAATTTATGTTTACATTTATTAAAGTGCTATAAATAATCTTTGATTATTCTTTACAACGTCCAAATAAACAGAGCTTGTGTTCACATTCCTAAATTATTATGTATACTTACATACATATTTAAGAAGATAGAACTAAATTTATATACCTACCTAAGGCACGTATGAATCGCTAACATCGCGCGAGCTACATGCTTTTATATTTAAATTAGATTTCATAATTTAGGCATAGTAATCTTAATTATAAATACCTACCAATAACAGTATAGGTATATTAAAGTCATTATCTTTAGAAATATTGATGTATGAGATAGTGAATAGTGACACCGTCTATGTTATTTAGTAGAATATTAAGTAGTCAAAGCTGCACCAAATTTAGCATAAAATTAACAAATTATTTCTAGCACCCATTATTCTCTATGAATACGTGGTAGGTAATTAGATAATCATTGTGGACTATAATTATTACGATTTGTGAAATTATTATTGCTTTAAATTTGTAAGAAAAGTAGTAAAAATGAAATTTCTAAAATATTAAATATAAAGTAACATTATTAATGTTGAATAGAATGTGGACTATAGCTCTTGTGAGATAAGACATTAACGTGACTCTGGAGGCACATCAAAGCATAGCCGTTATTTCTGTTTGTACATAACAGTACTAACTTTTCTGTAAGTATATTAAAATTTAAATAAATACCGCTGCAATCTGTTAGAACATTATGTTCTTGAGCCAGCAGATTCCGTGGTATTTAGAATTATTTATTCAACTGCATACTTAATTATATAAAAAGTAGCCAAGTGTCCTGCCATTCGTTTTCACCTTTTAAGTGATATGTGATAAGTTTATTTAAATTGTTATTATAACATTGCTTTGATGACAGTCTCGTGTAAGTCTTATCTTTTATGAAACGCATAATATAAAACCAAATTATATAAAAGTATGTCTGAAGTTTATATTCGCAATCGAAACAGCACCTAATCAAAGTCTTTATTTATGCATAATAACTGATCTAGTCAGAATATTAAAATATTTAGTGTATTGTTTGTTTACGCCTATATATTTACCTACTTGGGATGCTTAAAAAAATAGACATTATTGGAATATATTAAAAAAATATTCATTTTCTTCGATAGGAACAGAACGTAAATAAAACATTATGGTTTAAAAAAATCATCAATGTTTTCCATAATACAATGTGCATATATGTGTATATGTATCTGTTTTTGATAAAGAAAAAAAACTCTATAATGTAGTTTGGGATCGGATGACCGTGTGTGGATTGTCCCAAGATATTATTATTATTATTATTATTATGTATGTATACATAGGTAGCGACGATGTTATGTATAATAAGTATGGCCCTCATTACCTATGGGATATTTCAGATATTTATGCCAATGAATTAAAATATATGAAATCGATGTGTTTTATATAAAATAATATATTGGAAAAGATTTTAACTGAAAACTACAAGCAAAAGACAAAGAAAAATCCCTATAATATGTACCTAATCACTGTGTATGTACATACGTATAATTTAACTTCCCACCAAATAACATAATGTACCGATACACTTCAGTTTTACGATACACTTCACCAAGGCCATGTTAACGTGACGAATTAAAACCGTTAGCTTTCAAATAGTTTCCGCAAGACTTTTCGGTAAATTTTTTATTGTAAATCAATTGTAATTTTTTGAATTTAGTTTTAGAAATTTGTTTTCACTTAATAAGATGAATTGATATTATGATAAATTGTAACAGAAAGTACATAAGTATCTTTAAAATTAATGTATATGCACTCAAAATTTGCCTGTTTCGTATGTGCACAGCAATTTATTGTGATATTTTAAATACTTATAGGTTAAGACGCAAATCATGATCTCATGAATAGACTATCAATGTGATTACAATAATTTAATGTACCTATATACCCGACCCACTTATGACTTCATCCGCTTTATATATTATCAAAAATAAAGTGTGACATCAGGTAAATCCGTTTGTCCGTATAAAATATTGGTAAGTACCTTAACTTATTATATAGGTACACAACTGACATATTAAGGATTACGTATAATACAAATTAAACAATACCACCGATACCATAAATTTAATTATAATAAGTTCTTCAAGTAACCCTTGCATCTAACTCCGAAATGAACTTTCGGGATCGCTCCAATTTGTGTTCTTAGTCCCTATTAATTTAGATATATATTAGCAATTTTGGTCAATTTTCGATTATATACCTGTGTGTGTAAGTAGAATAATGAAAAATGCTAATCGTTGTCCGATGTCCGTCTTCGGCGCCTCCATTGCGCGTACGATGCGTGAGAGTGCAGGCGGGCGGCGGGCGGCGGGCGGGCGGCGGGCGGGCGGCTCGGCCGCTCGAACGCAGAGCCCTGAAGCGCTCACCGCTCGTTGCCTGCTGCATCCGCTCACGCTCACTTTCTCGCCTCCACTTCGCACCCATCACCACCCCTAATAAAATTATTATATTTATCTAGTGATTGTTCCAGTAATGTAAGCACATACTATGAGCACGACTTGTCGACTAAATGTAATAAACGCCTACGTATATAATCTAACATTTAATAAACATTTCTAGACTTTTTACACGACTCGCAGTACCTATCGCGCGACTGAACAGTTAACATGTCTTTTGAAATATAAAGGATTCTGATTAAATCTTCCGAACTCAGTTCAAATTAGATATTATTGTAATATCTATTTCTCATAAAATATACCTACTTTCATAAAATTTAAATATGACTCAAATGGGAAGAACTACTTCAGCGATATTTACTGATTGAAAACAATATTTTTAGATGTTACAATTGTAGTGCGTGATTATCATTTTAATTTGGTCAATTATAGATACAAATAACAAAATATTCATAGAAATTTTGCCGCATCTACAAAACTAACGATTTTTCAAGATTGCAATGAAAGAATAAATTCAGCAGCAGTTTTTCTTGTAATTACTTATTATTATTTAGAAATGTAACTATTTTTGTAGATAATATTTGATTCATTACCACTAGATAGAGATTAACATTTACATAATGTATATTTTCTCACCGTTGTTTGCCAAAGTTACAAACGTGTAACTCTTTAATCGCACAAATTGAATCAATAGTTAACCCCAATAGACCAGAGCTGTCTGGGCGTAACCACCAAACACTGTCACAACTCGTTGTCAATGCATAGTTTAATAAGGAGAATAACCTCCGAGAGAATACCTATAGGTATTGCCTATCCAATACGTCTCTGGCTGGATGCGACTCTGGTATGAGTTCACAGAGTTCATCTATTCGGACGACATAGTACGGAAATTTGCACATTCCAAAGAAGTCACGTTTGAATATTATCTTCTTTCTGGCGTTTTTCTCTCTGAGAATATTCCCCCTTTTTCAAAGGTGTCATGGAGTTGCCTTGACATTTCGCAGGACATGTAAGCAACTCATATGACGGTAATCTTATAACGACTACGCTATTTTGTAGGCGTAATATACTTTTGGACTATTTATTATGTATTGTTAATTACTATGTATGTTGTATTAAGATAAAAAATTGAAAAACAAAAATAAATGTTAATAAATGCCTCAGCCAGATAACAGAAGTGTTTTACTTCTAGAAAATCCATTTCTTTTTCCTTTATTTATCATAGAATCAACAGCACATTGTGTTATTTAAAATGTATACCTATAGCTATCCTATTTTATTGCCAGTAACAGATTCTTGCTAATTTAGTATTAGTATACGTATTAGTATGGATATGTGTGTATTAGTATGGGCAAGTTAAGTAAAAAGTCGGTCCAACGCCTAACCTCTCCGCCTGTCATGTCGGTCTTCCGTCCCATCGGATTGTGAGAGGTATAAAGAAAGAGAGAGTGCAAATGTGTCAACGCAAGCGCTTGTGCACTATAATATCTCCCGCGTAGATGGCTGATCTTGTGAAAGATATGCCGCTGTGGTCGTATCAGCCAGGAGGACATTGTTTATTATTAGTAGTTAAAATTTCGCTCGACTCTAACACCGAAATTTAAAAAAAAAAAAAAAAATAAGCTAAATATTAGGGTAGGAAGGGGGAATGGCGTTCACTTAAGGAAAATACGCTGTATTTTTCAAAATATTAATTTTTACTAAAAATTTTAAAACAACATGTTTTTTAACTATTCAGTAATCAATATTTTAACACTATAATAGATCCAACCGTTTATTTTCTTTTTGACAGCACCAATAGAACGTAACTGCGTCATGTTACGCAAAAGTTCACTTAAAGTAAAAGTACTTTTAAAAGTTCACTTAAAGTGAACTTTTAAAAGTTGGGTTGAGCGTCATTGCCTCTGACTTTGGATAATGCCGCTCAGACGATGGGGTAATGCCGCCCACATATGTTTTTTGGAAAAAATTCTAGTAAGTTCCATTTTCATAACACAACTAAGCGTCAGCGATCAACCTTAAACCATACATAATTATCTATCTAGTATAGGATAGGCCCAGAAGACTTCAGGGCCAACTCGACGTCTTTGTGAGCCGGCCCTCGCTTGTAACCCCAAACGGTCGTTTTGTATTTAACTTGAAATTTATAAACTTTCATACACAATTGTTCAAAATTGGTCACATTATCATAAAATAGAATAGTTTTTTACTCAGAAAAGTGATATCAATAATTAAATGAGTATCAAAAATCTGGACTTACCGACCTAAAGACCAAATGGAAAATTAGATCAGCGCTGCCGTATACGGAGAAACACAATTTACGGAATTTACGGTCACGTGCCGCGAGCTGACTACCCCTACGCGTCGCTGCCTGTTATAAGTCCCCAAGCCCCGCGCTTCAAGCACTGCGGTGTGTTCTTATCTTCAAATTGGACAAAGTTACAGGGGTGGGCGCCATTACCCAGTGAGCGCTAATACCCCAGCTTACTCTAACTAGGTAGGTATAAGTTATAACCATAATAATATATATTATATCGATGAGTATAACAGAAATGATACGCATCTGAATAGATGCACTTACTTACCTATGTATGGTGTGTGTGTGTCGTATGTCTAAGAATTGAAGTGTGTACGTGTGTACGGTAACATAGTTAGCAATGATGTTATATATATGTACAAATATCATTGGTGGTCAAAATAAAAAAATACATAACCCTCCTGACAAAAATATCCAGATGATGAATGTTTAATCTAAGGGCCATAGGCCCTTAGGCCTAGCCTTAGCTAAGGGCATAAAGCAAATTCACTAGGAATCGGAAGCATCAAGCGATATAAACAAAATGCATTTTATTCTCTATTCCAGTTTCGTTTACATTTCAGCTCCAGTTACCATCGTTATTCGTTAGACAACTTGTGTACCACTGTCCTGATGATCGAACGTTCAGTTGAGTCTTACCACCGCACTCACAAACGTCAATTAACTTTAATTCTAATTAAGTCACTTTTTAAATCGATCTATATCGACCGCTGGAGCATTTTATGATTATTTTCGATACTTAATTGAATACGAGATAAGTGATATCTCTATTTACTATCAGAGTACGAGTATTAAGTATTCATTGACGTCGAGTATCGAAATACATAATACGATTTCAAAAAAAAATATTAATGATAATTAACTATTATTGACGTTTGTAGGCGCGGTAGTTAGTTCCCAGCTATTTAAGTGGTTTGACGGGCCTTTTGGTGCAAGACACCCTGGCCGCTAACCAACAGGTTGGGCTCGATTCCTGCCTTGTGACTGGGTGCTTATATTAATTAACACGCTTTTATTAGCTTCACCTGTATGTATGTAAGTATTATGTATGTATGATGGTCATGGAATCTTGTGATTGAGTAATTTTCACCCACTTCTGCAAGTCCAAATAATTTGAAATTTTGCACATGTATCAAGTACCGGTGACAATACAAGGTTGATCGGCGCATTGTGATCCAATTGGACCGTTGGGGGCGAGCAACACGTGCCGTGATCTGCGGCGCAAGTCTAAAGGATTAGGAGCGTAATCGACGGCGGCGCCGATTAAAGGGTTCAAGTGCCGGGACGCGGTTTCAAAGTAGCGTTTAAGGGCTTGCGGAGGAGACCTAACTTGAAGTCGATATGTAAATCTACATTCCGCATGTACCACGGGGCACCGACGGCACATCGGAGAAAACGCTTTTGTATAACCTGGCCCCCTGATTTTGAATAAGCGTTAAAGCGAATAGAAAGTTTATAAGGTATGAGAATGACATAAGACATAGAAAAATCACGTGACAAATTATAGAGAATTGACCCCGTTTGCGAATGCAGAAATAGAATCGCTATGAAGCGATTGTATCTTGTCTAGGCCCTTACGGGTGCGGTCGTCTCCTGAGATGAAGGCTTCTAGCGGAGAACATATTGGCGGGTCCCCGGGATAAAGGCACTGCAGCACTCTTTTCCGGGTTCACCTCTATGCGCCACTTTCGAAACCATCTGCCGAGAGTGGCAACTGCGGCTGAAGAGCACGCGTCAAATAGGACATGTTCCTATGGGAATAATAGAGAGCGGTGTCATCCGCGTAAAGGGCGAGTTGGACTCTGTTCGATCGAGGAATGTCGTTCTTAAACAGGCTGAACAGAAGGGGAGAGAGCCGTGGGGGACTCGGGTTTGTATAGGATGTGGAGAAGAATACGTACCTTCGACCCGGTATCGAAAGGTACGATTCGAGAGAAATTCTGTACGAGCCTATCGGGCACACCTAGCTGGAAGCGCTAGTAGATCGAGACGTTGAAAAGTACCGTTTACAAAGTATCGAGTACAAAAGCATCGGTATTGAAAGGTAAAGTATTCGATACTTATAGGAAGGATTTTGCCTATAAGCTTCTTCTCTCTCAGAAGGATGGATCTCTAGAGAGATAGACACTTTATTTCTCATTCGAATTTATGTAGGTTACATGTGATAGAAAGAATCAGAGCACATGATTTATTTTTTGTTCCTCAGCATGTGTTCAGCATCGGACACGGACTTCAAGAAAAAGTACCAGTGGTGCTTTTTTTACTTTTGAAGGTTGTCTTGGTATTTCCGACCTTAGAATAATAACGCATAGAAACCGTGAACATGTACGCACAGTGAGGCAAGTAAAACCGAGCCAGAATGGCTCAGTAGCGAACAGCCCGCGTCAGTGCTTATAGTCGAGTCGTAGGGCTAGCAGCTCTCGATATTTTATTTTAAAATGATGGTTTGTGCATTAAATGGAAATCATAGTACATTGGAAAAACTTAAGAAACATTGTAACATAACATTTCACTTGCAAGCATTACGTTTAATCTAATATTTTAAAGTAAAACAATCGCCAAAGTGAAAACAATAATTTTAAATTTCAACAGACGACATTATATGAAATGTTGCCAATAAAAGGAAAATTGCCACCCTAAATTTGCTTATTAAGAAAAGATTTATTTAAGTACTAGATGATCCGCGCACGCTTACGTTTTCGAATGGCAATAAACGGTCACCCATCCATGTAATGACCTTGTCTAACGTTGCTTAACCTAGTGATATGAAATATTCTTTACGACCTATTCTCACACCTAACAAGTATACATAAAAAAAATCATAAATATCAGTCGAGCCGTTTCGGAGGAGTGCGACCACAAAAACAGTGACACAAGATTTTTAGATCGTAGATTTGTTATTTCAGATCTTTTAAATTAAAAAGTAATTCATCACTGTCAGCAATAATAGTAATTTTAGTCTAAAAATTAAATAATGACCTCAGTAAGAAGCAATTCCATTTTCCCTAATTTTGGGGAAAATCTGATTCCCCTAACAACATTATTTTCTCACTTGTGTGCGTGTCGCAGAGCGTCAATACGCGCGACTTACGCCTACATCAATGATATTGTGCCTCAAACGAGACAGTTTTTTCGTATGAAACTATCGTTCTAGGCGTTATTATTCTAAGTTTCCGACCGTCAGGGTATTGAATTGAAATATTGTTTTATTTATGACTACATTTTAGCCATATTTAAATATCGATAACGTGTCTTTCGTGTAAGAATGCTGATTTTCTATCCATAAGGCACCTCACGCACGGGTGACATTTTGTCGCCATGACCGTTTCGTCCTTCCTATCAAGTCCGTGGATATGTATGGAGATGCGCGCCTGTTACGACGTGACATTAATTAGGGCTCCCACACATAACTGCGATGCGATGCGGCATACAAAGTTGCAGAAACTTGTATCGAAAATTCATTTGTTTCTCGCCCCATCGCATCGCATCGCAGTTATGAGTGGGAGCCCTTAGGTCTTCTCCATACATATTCGGTGAGTGACAAAAAAAGTCACCGCGACAAAAGTCCCCCGTGCGCGCTAAGCCTAACGGTGACACGGTAAATGTCAAATCAAATCAAATCAAATTAGTTTATTTGTTAAACATAGGTATTTTACATAAAGGTCTTATCTATTACTAAGAGTGCGCTATGTTTTGTCAATATGACATACAAATATTTTTGAATTGTTGACAACTCATAACATTGTTGATGTCATAACATTGTATCTAGGTACGACTCGATACCACAAAGTATCGATACTTTTTTCGTGTCTCTACCACAGGTCCCTACGTGTTCGTCCCTATCCAGTGTTGCCAGATCGGCCCCTGAGGGGCCGATTCTCCGCCTTTTCGAAACTATGTCGGCCTTTGGCTGCCATCGGCCCTTCATCGGCCTTTAAGCCTCCGACAGCCAATCCATCGAAATCATTGGTTTGGTTGACCAATTCCTATTCTAAAAGCTGTACTAAAGTACTATACTTTATATATAAAGAAATAGACATAGGTCATACGTTCTAAACATAGATGTAAAATTCAAGATGAAGGATGGGCTCTTGTAAAACAGAAAAACGAAGATTTTCGTTTTTGTTTTTTTAATTTACATTTCTTGTTTCCCGTTTTTTATTACTGTTTCTGATGGAGAGGGCTCCCCCCTTTGCCCCACAAAACAAGGAGGAAACCCTTGTTTTTTACACATAGTACCTCAATTCGACGGATGTCAATGAAAAGTCGTCGGCCTTTACTGCCTAAAATCGGCCCCTGGCAGCACTGCTTTCGGCCCATTCTTAAATTGCCTGCTGGCAACACTGTCCCTATCACAAACAAAACAAATGTCCGCTTTGTTTGACAAAATGGAACAAATCATGAACAAATGTCCCAATCAGTGTTGCCAGATCGGCCCCTGGGGGGCCGATTCTCGGCCTTTTTGAAAATATGTCGGCCTTTGCCTGCCATCGGCCCTTCATCGGCCTTTAAACCTCCGACAGCCAATCCATCGAAATCATTGGTTCGGTTGACCAATTCCTATTCTAAAAGCTTAGAAGTTTATTAAGTTGTCGGGATGTTTGGTTCTGATCTTCCGAGAGTTGTTGGTTCTTAAATAAGAGGCGAGTAACTGAAGCTTAAACCATATTTAATTGGGAAAACATAGCCTATATATACAATAGTTACATGCTTACACTAGTGAACTCTCTACACAGTAAACGCGCGCTGGGATTGGTCGATTACTGCGCGATGCGCTCGCGACCGAAGTCATAAATATGACCCGCGCGTTCTGTACCGCAATAGTTGTCCAGCTGACGCAGCGGCGCGCGGACGCACAGCAGCGCCGCGCGCGCGCGGCGACGCAGGTATTGATGTATGCCACTACAGTATTCCCCCCTAAGCGAAGCGTAGATTTTTCTTTACTACACGTCCAGAACGCGTAACATAGCGCTCTCTCGATGCTGATGTCGTTAGTCCTTGGTCGCTCCGACCGGCCGCCGACGCGACAGCATGCGGCGTAGGCGCAGTGGTTGGAAGCATCACTGGCGATGTGTCCCTATGTTCTTCTTCTTTGCAGATGAATGCCGGCTTAAGTCTATCCAGCGACACAACTGTGGTGCGATTGGGCAACTGGATTTTAAAAAACTTGTCGTGTCTCTGCAGCACTTGATACGGCCCATCGTACGGCGGTGTTAGAGGCGCTCGAACTGTGTCGTTTCGCACAAAGACATGCGTGCAGGAGGGTAAATCCTTATGGATGAACGGCTTGGCCGATGTTCTGTGCTCCTGGTACGCAGGTGCGAGTGTCGCCATACATTCGCTGAGACGGCGTACGTACTCTGCGTCATCTACTACGCTGGGTCTTGAGCTGGTTGCGAAGAAATCGGATGGCATGCGCAGGGTAGCTCCGTACGTCATGAGCGCAGGACTGAAGTTATTGTCCTCACGCAATGCTGTACGCAGACCCAGTAGAACGGTCGGTAGCTCTTCGCTCCAACATGAACTCGCGCTCCTAGCCATGAGAGCAGCTTTTAAAGTGCGATGCCATCTGTTATGGAACGAATAGTTATATTTTTAAGGATTGGCAACCCAGTGGGAGACGCCGAGCAGCCATTATTATTGTACATTGTTTAATTAATCTATATCTGTGAACTTGTTGGAGAATAAAAGAGTTGATTTGGTGTCGCGTATTTCAATTAAAAGAACCCAGAACCAGACAGGATTTATTTATTTATTACATCGTGGCGACCGTTCAGTTGAAGAAAATGAATCCTGAAGCGAAGCTAGAGAATATGATTCGCGCTAGAGGGCAATTGAGGCGACTTTTTACCAGATCGGCTGCAAAATTAGCGTCACAAACGGATTATTCATATGTAGAAGAGCTATATCGGCAGATATCAAGTATGGACAAAATGATCCAAGACCGGCTACTTATACAAGAAGTTGCAGATGAGGAGCTGGACAAAGAAATGGATGCATGTGAAGAGTACACCTTGAAGTGGATGTCCATACAAAGTGATTGGAATAGTAAAAAACCCCAACAGGAAATACAAAGTAACGCAAAATACATAGAAAAACGCCATTTTAATCTACCGAAAATAGAAATTACGAAGTTCAATGATGATCCACGAAGATGGCTGCCATTTTGGAGTCAATTTATTAAGATACACGAGGACGAGACGTTAGATAAAAGTGACAAGTTCCAGTACCTAATACAAGCAATGGAAGTGGGATCCAGTGCAAGAGGTCTAGTGGAGAGCTACCCGCCCACCAGCGAGAACTATGAAAAGGTCATCTTGTTTCTAAAAGAAAGGTTTGCTCGAAAAGATATATTGGTGGAGACATACGTAAGAGATTTATTAAAATTAGTAGTTTGTAAAAATAATTTAGCAATTGCAGTGTTGTATGATAAACTTGTAGCGATAACGCAAACTTTAGAGACATTAGACATCGTAAAAGAAAAATATGAGTGTATATTGTATCCACTTGTCGAGTCGGCCTTGCCGGATAATACCTTGTTAGCATGGAGTAGGGTGCCACATATCAACCAAAACGAGTCCAGGTTAGACCAGCTATTTAAGTTTTTGAAAAATGAAGTTGAGGCAGAAGATAGGTTACAGGTAGCTAAGAGAAATATAGTAGGTAGGGATTCCATTAATCCTTCTATCCCAACAGCGACTTGCTTGGTAAATAAGGAGAATGCAGAGAAAATCAACAATACAGCAAGTAAGTTAATTTGTATTTTTTGTGATAAGCCACATAACAGTATAGAATGCAGTAAAGCAAGCAAGCTGAGTCTTGATGAAAGGAAAGATACAATTAAGAAGAAGGGAGGATGTTATATTTGCCTTAAAAGGGGCCATCTTGCTCGCTTTTGCAAAGCTTTTATAAAGTGTTTGAATTGTGGTAAGCGCCATCAAGTCATCCTGTGTCCGGAACTACAGTCTAACCAGCAAAGCCCAAAAGAAAAGGAGGTAGTTAATAATCATTTGGGCAATAATATTACTACTTTATTACAGACTCTTGTGGTTAAGGTCAAGCACCATGGAAAGGAGAAGAAGGTGAGGGCATTGTTGGACTCCGGGTCTCAGCGAACTTACATTAAGACAAGCCTGGCAGATGAACTTCAGCTGGAGGTAATCGGAGAGGAGCGTCTAGGACATTCTCTATTTGGTGGTGTTAAGAGACAGTCTGAGGTACACAAACTTGTTAAGTTTAAGGTGAGTAGTTTAGATAATTCTTTTGAAACTACTATTACAGGCCTTGAAAACAATATACTCTGTGGATACTTACCTAGAGTGCGGGACCCTACTTTGATTTCTAACTTACAGACAAAGGGGATAACCCTGACAGACACATTTGAAAATGTTTCTGATATAAGCATCATGATAGGCTCAGATTTCTTAGGCTCTATATTAGAAAGTGAGATGATTCATGTGACAAATAACCTTGTCGCATTGAAAACAAAACTTGGATGGACCATACAGGGTCCAATGCAAGGTGTGTATAGTACAGTAGTTAGCACACATCTTGTTACTTTGTCAGATGCAGACTCACTTGAATTTTTATGGGATATTGAGACACTTGGTATAAAAGACCCCTATTGCAAGGATCCTGAATTTGCTGAAGCGGAGATGATAAATAATTTTAATGACAGTATTTCAGTGAATCAAGAGGGACGATATGAAGTCAATTTAACCTGGAAGCTGGGCTGTCCAAAGTTAGAGACGAACTATGACCTGGCGTACAAGAGGCTTCAGGCCACAACTAAGAGGCTGAATAATTCAGGGATGATAGAAGAATATCATGCAGTGTTGCAAGGCTGGGAAACAGAAGGTATAATTGAGAAAACTACAGAAACAAGAGATGCAGGACATTATTTACCACACCGACCTGTCATAAAATTGAACAGTGCAACAACAAAAATAAGACCAGTCTTAGATGCTTCGGCTAAAGATAGAAATGGCAATTCACTGAACAGTTGTATAGAAAAGGGCCCAAATCTCATACAAATGGTACCCAGGTTATTGATTTTGTTTAGAGCTAAGACTTATGGCGTTATTGCAGACATAAGAAAAGCATTTCTTCAAATAGCTTTATCACCGCAAGACCGGGAGTACCTAAAATTATTATGGTGGCAAGATCCAAAGTCAAGCGATGAGACTGTTACTTACCAGCATACTAGAGTACCATTTGGAGTGGCATGTAGCCCTTTCATACTCGCAGCAACTATCAATTATCACCTACAGAAATATGAGAATACTTACCCAGAGACTACATCTATATTGAGGAAGTCATTTTATGTGGACAATATTGTAGCTAGTTTTGATACTGAAGAAGAGGTAAAAACTTTCAAGGCAGAAGCTGACCAATTAATGCAGAAAGGAAAATTTGAGCTGCGAGATTGGACCACATCATTATCTCCGGAGGATGAAACAGCATCGGCATCAGTTCTTGGATTGCAATGGAACCCTCGGAGAGATGATTTAAGTTGTAATGTTAATGTCAAGAATGTTGGTGAAGGCATAACAAAGAGACACCTGCTATCAGTAATACAACAAATCTTTGATCCCTTAGGATTTTTTTCACCTGTAACTTTAATACCTAAACTAATTATGCAGAAGACTTGGTTACTTAAGACTGGCTGGGATGAGAGAGTACCAGCAGATCTAGAAAAGGAATATATAGACTGGTTGCGTATGGCACATTTAATTACAGAAAGTAGAATACCTCGACAACTTACCACCGCACCATTAAAAGAATGTGAAATAAGTGTACATGTGTTCTGTGATGCCAGCAAAGATGCATATTCAGGATGTGTTTTCCTACGCTCAAAGAAGGGCTCAGAGGTAACAGTTCGCCTTATCATAAGTAAAAGTAGAGTTTCTCCAATAAAAAGACAGATGTCACTACCACGACTAGAGCTGATGGGTGCGCTTATAGCATCTAGACTATTTAAAGAAGTCATGGAATCGACATTGTTATTAGACTTGCCTTATGAAGTATACTGCTGGACAGACTCTTCTGTAGTCTGGGCATGGCTGAAAAACCAAGATAATTGGAAACAATTTGTTAGCAACAGGGTAAAGGAGATATGTAAAAACACAAATAAAGAGGATTGGTATCACTTACCTGGTGTTGATAATCCGGCAGATTTACCCTCGCGTGGCTGCTCAGCTGAGAAATTACTGAAAGAGCAGTGGTGGACAGGGCCTAAATGGTTGTATTTGGAAAAAGAACAATGGCCTAAATCCAACATAAACATTGATGAAAACACGGTCAACAGTGAAAAGAAAAATTGCTCTGCAGTTCACATAGAGACAAATTCACAAGATTTCAGTTACAGTTTGTTATATTTTAACCAGTATACTAAGATAGTAAGATTAGTAGCAAGACTTTTAAGGATGAGTCCGAGAATAAGGAAGAAATATAATATCTCTACTAAACATATAGGAAGTGAAGAATACAAGAATGCAGAAATTGCACTACTGAAACTTATACAGAAAGAATATTACAGGCAGCCTGGTAACAAAGAAAAGAAATTAATAACATTTGAAGAAGAAGAAATTATAAAGGTGAAGACAAGATTAGAGCAAAGAATAGACGAAAGTAGGGAATTTATATACCCTATATTATTACCTGGAAAACATGAAATAATAGAGAGATTGGTCAGACAAAAACATATCATGTTAAAGCATGCAGGTACACAACTCATGATGTCAACATTAAGAGATTCATATTGGATTACCGGAATAAGGAGACTTGCTAAGAGAGTTGTGGTACAGTACATGATATGTAAAAGATACAAAGCCAAACACTATGAAGCACCAGAGCCACCATTACCTGCAGATAGAATATCACAGACAGCGGTATTTGAGATAACTGGAATTGACTTAGCGGGTCCTCTGTTGCTCAAATCGAATCAAAAGTGTTGGATTGTCTTATTCACCTGTGCTGTTTACAGAGCAGTACATTTGGAGCTTACAGATTCACTTTCAACAGTAAGTTTCATTATGGCGCTAAGAAGGTTTATAGCAAGAAGAGGTAGAGTAAGAATAATTTATACCGATAATGGAACAAACTTTCATGGAACGGCTAATCTCCTCCGTGAAGTTAACTGGCAAGAGGTTGAGAACTTCACTAATAGCAGTAATATTGTATGGAAGTTTTCTCCACCTGCTGCTCCCTGGTGGGGAGGGTGGTGGGAGAGACTGATAAGAATAGTAAAAGACATGCTACGTCGAATTTTAGGCAAAGCCAGTATAGACTGGATTGAAATGTCAACAATTCTATGTGACTGTGAAGCAGTGGTGAACAATAGACCACTCACTTATGTAGATATGGGTGAAATGAAACCGTTAACCCCAGCAATGTTTTTACATGGACTCCCAACAAATGACACACCAGACTTAGATCAAATTGATCAGAAGCTTAATATCAGGTTTAAGTATTTACAGCAGTTAAGAGAAGACTTTAGAAAGAGGTTTAGAAATGAATATTTAGGACTTTTAATACATAAATCAAAAGGAAGCAAAAGGGAACCTAAAGTAGGAGAAGTTGTCTTGATAGAGATGGATGCCAGTAGACTCCATTGGCCATTAGGTATTATTAAAGAGATTTTTACAGGAAAAGACGGGTGCACAAGAGTTGCTAAAGTGCAGACAGCAGCAGGTGAAAAGGTAAGAGCATATCAAAGACTTTATCCTTTGGAGATCAGCGCTACTTCTCACGAGACCTACAGTATGATTCCTCAGATAAGTGATTCACATTTAAATGATACAGACTACAATCCGAACCAGTCAGATGCCACAGTTTCATCATACATACCAGGTAACAAGTCAGTATCTAGAGAACAGATGCCTACCACTGTCACTTCTAGAAGTGGTCGTAGGGTTAATTTACCATCAAGATATTTAGAATAGACTGTGTTCTGAACCTAATAAGTACCTACTTGATTTTGATAGGTATGTGGCACCTGAAACATAATATCTGATGATCCTTATAAAGTTATATTTACTAAACTTAGTTTTAAAGTTGTTTACAAAGTAATATAGTAAAACTTGAATTTTGTTTTGTATACAACTACTCTTAGGAAACAAGGGGTTTATTGTTATGTAAAATAAAAATACATTTTGTTGTTGTAATTATGTTATTAGAAATCTAGTATGCATATTTCTGTTTATATAGAGTCATAACTGATTATGTTTTTGTTATATATCTAAGAGTAGCTAAGTTTATTGTTTGTTTGGTTGATTGTACTCAGACTTCCATATTTGAGGTACCTACTCGTTTTTCCCTCGCCCCCGGAGGATGTTATGGAACGAATAGTTATATTTTTAAGGATTGGCAACCCAGTGGGAGACGCCGAGCAGCCATTATTATTGTACATTGTTTAATTAATCTATATCTGTGAACTTGTTGGAGAATAAAAGAGTTGATTTGGTGTCGCGTATTTCAATTAAAAGAACCCAGAACCAGACAGGATTTATTTATTTATTACACCATCTTTCAACTTGTCCATTCGCTTGCGGATGAAATGCTGTAGTCCGTATTCTCGTGACGCCGAATTTCTTCATTAATGAGTTGAACAATGAAGACTCGAATTGTCGGCCTTGGTCCGTAGTGACGCGTAGTGGGCAACCGAAGCGTGAGATCCATCCTTCGTACACCGCTCGAGCGACTGTCTCCGCGGTAATATCACGCGTTGGTATTGCTTCGGGCCATTTCGTCTTCCGGTCGATTATCGTGACGAGGTATCGAAAGTCGTTTGAAGGTGGCAGTGGACCGACGATATCTATGTGTATATGTTCAAATCGCTGCGACGGTGGAAACGTGCCGAGGGGACTGACGATATGACGATGAACTTTCGCGCGTTGACACCCGATACAAGCTCGAGTCCATGTTCCGACGTCCTTGTTCATTGCAGGCCAGAAGAATTTGGTTGTCACCATTTTTCGTGTAGTTCTGACACCGGGGTGGCTGAGTTCGTGTTGCGCTTTGAATGCTGCGTAACGGTAAGCCCTCGGTAGGTATGGCCGTATATTTTCTGTCGATGTCTCGCACGTGATTGGCCGTTGGCTCCCGGGTAATGGTATTGGCGCGAATTTTAAGTTGTGTCTTGTCCTCAGATCTTTAAGCTCATCGTCACTAGCTTGGTCAAGCGCTAGTCTATCGTAGTCGATACTTGATAAACACTGTATTTCTTCTATTCTCGATAGCGCGTCAGCTGCTTGGTTCTTGTCGCCGTGTAGGTACTTGATGTTAGTGCAGAACTGGCTGATATAATGTAGTTGTCGCTCTCTTCGCGGCGTGTCGGTGCTGTTCGGGCCTCTTGTAAGAGCGAACGTCAATGGTTTGTGATCGGTGCATATTGTGAGGTCGTTGCCCTCTATTAATCTTCGTAGATGTTTAACAGCTGTATACATCGCCAGAAGTTCGCGATCGTAAACACTGTATCGTCGCTGTGTTTCGCTCATAGTCTTCGAATAGAAGGCGAGGGGCTTCCAGATCCCATTAATTTTCTGTTGCAAGCCGTCAAATAGCCCCTGGGCCAGTCCCCTACATGTAGTAAAAAAAAAGGATGGCTCACTACGGGTGTGTGGCGACTACCGTAGACTAAACGCCGTGACAGTGCCCGACCGCTACCCTATACCAAGAATACAAGACTTCACTAATCAACTTCACGGGAAAATGGTCTACTCAAAACTGGACATTAAAATGGCCTACTTTTGGATTCCCATAGAAAAAGAAGATGCACCAAAGACAGCTATCAACACACCCTTTGGCCTTTTTGAGTTTAATTGCATGACGTTCGGTTTACGAAACTCTGGCCAAACGTTTCAACGGTTTATGCACTACATGTATGCCATACATGTATGCCACTACAAAGTCATACGTTCTAAACATTAAAGATGAAGGATGGGCTCTTGTAAAACAGAAAAACTAAAATTTTCGATGTTTTTGTTTTGTTTTACATCTCTTTTTCCTGTTTTCTAGTACCGTTTCTGATGGAGAGGGCTCCCCCTTTTCCCCCAAAAACAAGGGGGGAACCCTTGTTTTTTACACATATTACTAATTATAATTCATAAAATGAGGAAAATTTCCTCAGAATAAAAATTAATAAACTTGAAAATGGCCCCGCAACTTTTCCTTTAAAGGGGGGGGGGGTAGTACACCTCCCCAACTCCTTCCCACCCCGCAATTCGACGGAACTCAATGGAAAGTCGTACTTCGGCCTTTACTGCCTAAAATCGGCCCCTGCCAGCGCTGCTTTCGGCCCATTTTTAAACTGTCTGCTGGCAACACTGGTCCCAATGCGTAGCATCCCTAATACGTCTGTGGTCCCAATTGTCCCATCCTCTTTGAAATGTCCTGTGCAAATGTCTTTGTTTGGTCTTTGTTTTCGTTTGCTTTGTTGTCAGTTGTTGTGACTTGTGTTGTGAATGTGTAAAAAATTAGAAAGAAAGGATTCCATTTCCGTATTTTAACACAACAACAAAATGTCAGGTTGCGATTCTCAAAAAGCAGAAGCTTCTAAAGACAATATATCAAATAATTCTATCGACGAAGGACTTCCTCGCGAACCAAGTCAGCTAAGTCTTTCAAGTGCATCAAGCCAAGATGAATTCTTTTGTGATAAAGGACATTCCGAAACGGCACTTAAGAATATTTATGGCTATTACCAGTCGCAGAAACTATGCGACGTAATACTTATTGCAGGAAGCTGCAGGTTAGTTTATTTACGTCTGAACGCATACACAAAGGTGCGATTTGACTAAGCTAACGAGGACATAAACCTCGCTAACACTTTACCTCAAAGTGCATAAAACTTGCTTTAGAACAATAAAATAATGGTAATTTAATTGTTGTTTATCGGCATAATTCACTGAAACCTGATTTTGCAGATTTAATGGGGGTTGTATCTCTATGATATAATAAATGATCTTATTATTATATCATTATAGAAAATATTAGTGTAGTTAATATTAACAATGGATTTGTTTGTGTTAGGATCCCAGCACACAAAATACTTTTAGCATCATGCAGTGAGTACTTTGCGGCAATGTTCACTGGCTCACTAAGAGAGGCCCAGCAACCAGAAATAACACTTGAGAGAGTTGATCCACAAGCACTTCAGGCCCTTGTGCACTATTGCTACACAGGCACTATAGGCTAGTATTGTTTTGTACCTACACTTTGTTTATATGTCATAGTTAAAAGTTATTGATTCCATTTTGATTTGCAGAACTGAGAGAGGAAACAGTTGAAGTGCTACTTTCCACAGCGAGCTTGTTACAGCTTAATTCTGTTACAAATGCATGTTGCGCTTTCTTAAAGAAGCAATTGGATCCTTGCAACTGTCTGGGGATAGCTTTGTTTGCTGAACAGCAGTCATGTTTGGACTTACACAAAAGTGCTTTAAAATACACATACCAGCACTTTATGCAGGTGCATATAATTTATATTTATTTTGCATATTATTTCATTTCACGTAAAGTAACTAACTGTATCAATCTTTTAATATTAGATTTGTTGTTGAAATTCTAGACTCTAAAAAGAGTATGTCACACTAAAAGGCTAACATGAGCCAAAATAAGGAAGCATAAGTTTGGGTCAACACACAAATAATAAAAAAGTTTAAACAATCATGTAGGTCATCATTTCTTGTTTGTTAACAACAACTGACATAATAATACCCAAATGATCGGGTATCTCAAAACGGGAGAACCAACTTGCTCCTGTACACCATGTTATATTAATTTTACCGCACAAAACAGCTTTTGTTTTCATTCTTTATTTAATTTTATATTGTGTTTGTTGGTTGGGCCACCAACATACTCATTGTGTATCATAATATGTGACCTTGATTGGATAAGTTTAACACCTTTCTTGAGACTTATAGAAATGATGTATACAGGTTGTTAAAAAACCCCTTTCTGAATTGTATGGGAAATATTTACATAGCTGGTACCAATCAGGAAAAATATAATTGTATGGCAACATAGAGTAATACTCTCAATAATCGGACGGGGTTTTATTATCACTCTGTATAATTATTTTCCTAAATTATTTTTATGTTACTTTCTTTTTATAGTTACATAATATACAATGTGTAAATGTAACAATGCAAAATCTCAACCAGGCTAACTTAATTTTATTCTCATAAATCAATGTAGCACACTATTAGTTTTCAAAAATTATTGTTGCTGTTTTTTTTTTGTATTTTTAGTACCTACCTATAATAATAAAAATCATTCCATTTGTTCATAATAGACTCGGTATGTGTTCGCTGGAGGTTAATAACGTCTTACTGGCTTTGTATTTGTCATAAAAAAAAATCTTTTTATACTGGGCCCACCTACGGCTAGCTATGCCACTGATCATTCAGTATCGAGATACTGAATAAACTAAATCAATGTTTTGCATTAATCTTGTTAACACTTTGTATGTATGTTATACTGATATTTCCAGACAACACTTGACACTAAATGTAATGCTTATTTACTGATATGTATGTTGTAATGTTTCCTATGCAGGTTGTAAAACACCAAGAGTTCCTAGCGTTACATTCTGACCAACTAGCCAACCTGCTGAAATCAGATGACCTCAATGTGTTAACTGAAGAGAATGTGTTTGAAAGTCTCATGACATGGGTGCAACATGACAGTGTCAATAGAGAACAACATTTGCCAACATTACTTAAGCTAATCAAATTACCTCTTCTTTCTTCTGAGGTACAGTACTTCTTCCTAAATTACTATTTAAGTCAATAATTAATTATGAATTATGACTGTTACTGTATCTTTATGGTGTCTCTATGAGAAATATAACCAGGGGCCTTACTATGAACTCCTATAGCGGGGCAGTTAACCACGAAAATTGACCTGTCTTACAAATTTGTACCACGAAGGCACCAAGTAATTAGCGTGACAGTAATATTGTCATGTGACCACACACCAGCAGGCTTAGCACGATTTGCCAAGACTTCGTATTCTTGACAGTTTGGTGTGGAGTATGACGTAGTTATCGACCTAGCTAATACCGAAAATAACGTTTCTACGTCGATAACGTCATACTCCACACCGAACTGTCAAGATTACGAAGTCTTGGCAAATCGTGCTAAGACTGCTGTTTGGGTGACGGTAAGCTGGGTGGCCTGCTAATTAGTGCGCTCATTGTAAGTACAAAGGTCACTCTTCGCTATAAACTTTCCTCCTATAAGAATTAATGGTAAGGCCCTTGTGCATTTAATATCTCAAAATAGGAAGTTTTTGACACATATCATGTTTTTGCAGTACTTAATTGATAAAGTGGAATTGGCATGTGGTAATGTACCAGAGTGCCAACCTTTGATAATGGAGGCTGTAAAGTGGCATCTTCTGCCAGACCGGCGATCTCTCATTTCCTCGCATCGCACACGACCACGGACATCAACCATTGGACGCCTGTTGGCTATTGGAGGCATGGATGGATATAAGGTTTACAGGAACTTGTGCATTTTTATCAACATAAATTGTCAACATAGATTGTAGTATAGTAATGATTATAATATTGCTACATCTCATTGCTAAAATTTTTAGCATTTAAAGATATTTTTTGAACTAAACATTAAACAATCCCAATTGATTATTATTATCTTTAGACTACAACTCATGTTCAGTGCAGGACTGGTATTTTAGTAGACAGTCTAGTATTTTTAATATTTGTATGGCCAACCATAGCAACCTATGAAATCACTATTTATTATTTTATTAGGTATTCCTTATGGAGCCTGGTAACTTATGTAAATCCAACGTTTAAACTCCAAGTTTCAGTTTGTCGGACGCAACACAACCGTGCATAACTCACCAAGCACTTCAATAAGATACCAATCTCCTCCCAAAGTTGTGAGTTTCAATCAATTATAGCGGTTTACAAAAAAACTACACATCTTTATGATTCCTTATAAATAAATGGACTAACTTGAAGGATATTATAAAAGAAAACACTATTGTGGCATGTTATTAGGTGATAACTTTTATTCTCAGGGTGCCAGTAATATGGAGATGTATGATCCCCGAACGAACACTTGGACTCCTTTCATGAGAATGGGCGCAAGAAGATTGCAATTTGGCGTGGCTGTGATGCAAAACAAACTTATCGTGGTTGGAGGCAGAGATGGACTTAAGACTTTAAACACGGTACATTATTTTCTTAACTCATTTAACTTGACTTCGCTGGCTAATGTCCAAAAACGGTAAATTATTATAACCTATGAAAGTGACGGTAAATTTTTCGACTCTCATCAAAAACTTAACGTGAGAGCGTATAGGTAAGTATATCATTTTGTTAAATACCGAATAGAGAACTTCTTTTTACTTGACACTGATTTGTTTTTTTACAAATCCGTAGATATGAGTCTTTGTGAGGCCCATACACGTCTATTTAGCCAGATAATCGAGTGATGAGATCTACTTTGATTAAATTTTTTGGTTTTCATACATTAGGTACATAGTAATTTTATTTATATGTAACTACTTACTCTGTTGATTGTTTGTAGTTAAAAATTTTATATTGAACTTTTTTCTTTAAAATTACTATTCCATTTAGTCTCTGGTGCTAAATTAACAAAGATAATTCGTACTTATGCAAAGTTAGACACCAAGTAACGCGATTTTCGCCCCGGCCCCCGGCCTATTACTAAACCCGAGGTAATAATTGCAGGTTGAATGTTTTGATCTGACTTCCCTGAGTTGGAGTACTTTGGCTCCAATGAACACGCATCGACATGGCTTAGGAGTTGCCGTGTTGGGAGACGGACCGAATTCACCTGTCTATGCCGTCGGCGGCCATGACGGCTGGATTTACTTAAATTCTGTGGAAAGGTACGTCCAGTCCTACCTACCCTATATTTCGACTTTCTGCTTCACAGGTATTTTAGGGTTACATAGCCAAAATACAAACAGAGTTCATATACAACTTTAGTTTTTGTATACCATCAAGTTGCAACACTTTAAATAGTTTTTTGTTTGTTATTTTAAAAAACCTCAGAAGTATAAAAAGTATAAAACAATCGTAAATAACGAAATCTCATATACTCACTCGCACAGAAGGCTCCGGGAATTGGAGAGCAGGTGGCAGGGCGCATGGTAGTTGTGTATGGAAGTTGGTAGGGATAGCCGAATGCGGGATGATGATTCATATTTTCAAGCAATGTGTTTGATTCATACATTACCACCTGTACTGTGTTTTAAATGCCGCTCAATTTTATTAAATTGTAAGTAATTCTACTGTAACGATGGTGACTAGTCTACTTTAAAGCTAATTCAATTCAGAGGAAACTGCAAAGACTGCGTCGGGCGGGAGTTAAAAATGTATAACATTGCCGTTATAAGGGAAACAAGTAAAAATAATAAAAACTTGTTGTTTTTTTACAAAGTGAACCTAAATTACATTATAAGTCAAAATCCATCGAGCCGTTCAGGCTGTAGGCCGTGCCAAAGAAACAGACTTACATAGTTACGCGACAGGTCGACATGGTAGTGGGGGTATCCGTTGAGACGCGGGGGCGCGTATGCGGAGTGTCCCCTCCTCCGTGTCTGTACTGTGTAAGCGCACACGCACACATCGCGCGCGTAAGGTGGCGCGGTCGAAGTGCGCGTATGCGGGGTGTCCACTCCCCTGTGTCTCAACTCATACCCCGATTGCCATGTCGACCTGTCGCGTACTGTACATACTCTCGTCTCGAAGAACATAGACGTCCTTCTGCGGCATTCGGGCAAAAAGTGTTCACGTCGTATAGATGGGACGCATGCTCGCGCACGTGGACCATCGTGTCGCCGATGGCGGGCGCGCGCAGCACGTGCGGCGTGGCGGCGCTCCGCGGGCGCCTGTACGCGGTGGGCGGCCGCGACGGCGGAGCCTGCCTGCGCTCCGTCGAGTGCTACGACCCCGCCACCAACCACTGGACCAACTGCGCGCCCATGACGCGCCGCCGCGGCGGAGTCAGTGTGAGTACCATACAGTTTATAATAATATACTTATTAAGAATAGAGTACGCGTCTGTCTATGGTCCCCTTGAACAAAGCGTAAGCAGATTTCCCTCTTAAGAGGCAGGTGAATAGGCATGATGACCGCAACACAATACCAATAAATCTGTGGTTTTAAATATTAGAACAGATTGCACTGATTCCAAAAATGCATCTCATTTTCATAATAAGAGAGAGATTTTCGTGATATTTAAGCAAATAAATTACTCAAATACAGCTAATCGCCATTTTGTAATAAACGCTGATCAGAGTGAATGACGTCAATCCTGTGTAAATAAACAACTGTCAAACTGTCATCTCACCTTTTTCTTTCATACAATGATTCACTTTTATACCTAGACAGATGTTTATTTACACCACAGTGACGTCACAATATGGCGCCAAGCACCGGCCATCGTTTTGGAATGAAATTCAAACACTATTTTAAAATTTGAAAATATTGCTATTAATTGTAAATTTAATACAAAAATATGATTATTTTCGGCAATAGTAGACCAGTAAGTACATTATAGACTATTTTTTCAAAATTAGTCAGCATGCCTATTGTACTATTTAAAGTTGTATTGATATGTAAGTTATAAGTAGTGATGGGTTTGATCTGTCACAAGCTCAAATGTCGATAAATACAGCTGACGGTATTGTACCTATTGTTGTGTACCCGACCTTACTCGTGGATACATGTTCTTACTTGAATTAAGCACTCTATCTTCGAAGTCGCTGGCCGTTCGGGGTGTGGGCCCAAGGACGTCCATTGAGTACAGAGGAAGGCGGCGGGACTGCGACCCCCGTCCCCGTGAGCACCGTGACTGGTTCCCGGGGGGCAACAATGCGCCCCCGGCGGTGGGCTCAAAGGCAAGGCGCTGACCCCTCAGTGCCTTGCCTTTCAGCCCGCCGCCCCTGGTGCAGATCCCACCGGAGAGACATCTCTCATGAGCCGATGCGACAGCTGCTGGGTTTTTAGTGGGTAAGAATCCCACATACCCCGGTCGAGCCCCACAGCTCCCGGGAATCTTTTGAAGATTTCCCACGCGTCAAAAAAAAAATCTCTATAATACTATAGTACTTGTTCATATTCTAACTAAGGAGTACAGACTCTCGCGGTCACATGCGGTGTATCACCTTTAGGACGACAATCGCTTGCACGAGCCGGCCTAAAATACGTGCGGGCGGGCGGGGTAAGCGCACGTATCGTTCAAACGATTTTGATTGCATACTAGTACTTACACCGTTCGTGCCGACCATAGTAGGTACATTACGCTCCGCAGTGGCATGCAGTCCATACGGGCAAGAAGACTTTGTCTACCATACGACTCCTGTGAATGATTATAAATTTATAATAACCAAAGACATTTGTGTTTTTGCGTACCATGTCATAAAAGTGTGTGCACGCCACTGACGCTCTGTCACATAAAAATACCGCATCCAAAATCGTCCATTTGTTTGTAAGCTACGATATTGCAGAATGTCATAATATATCAATCAATAAACTTATAACAGCCTCCTTGGGAGTTAAAATATTCTTTGTTACGTAACAGTTGCATATACAGAGTGTTGAAAGACACGTGTCCGATCCGTGAAGGTGTTATTCAGTATATCAATACGAATACATTTACGTAACTCATTTGTTTAATATCTCATATTTTTTCCTAATTTGTACCAAAAAATAACACCCTCATGAATCGGACACGTGTTTTTAAACACGTTGTATAACTTGTTACTACTGTTGCCAGCGTAAAAAAATGTAATGAACATAATATCGGCTTTGCGAGTAAATCACACATGCTCACCGCATAATAGTAGGTACGTTGAACATACTAGTTTCAAGTTATTTGATGTTAGGTTTGTGCGGCCGGCGGTTATCTGTATGCTCTGGGCGGTCACGAAGCGCCCGCGAACACCGTCGGCGGTCGTCTTGCTTGTGTCGAGCGATACGACCCGGTAGCAGACACGTGGGTGCTTCTAGCCCGTCTGTCATACGGAAGGGACGCGATTGGATCTTGCCTGCTCGGCGATCGGATAGTTGCCGTTGGTACGTATAAATTAGCATTAACTATTAGCGTTAAATAAAGTTAGAATTGCACGTTTTTTTGCAATCTTACCATCTGTCATATACAGGTTAATATTTTTTGCAGTGCGTGTATTTTTATCACGTAATCAGTGTTGGTAATACAACACATTGAATTTTTTTTTCACAACTAAAATATGTTCATCCTGCGCACAGCCGTAATTAATAGTCATAGAGCGCGGGGTAGCCGCGCGTGACTTCGGCAAGCTGCGAAGCCCCGGCACGGGGCGACCATGATTATTGCGCTCGTTGTAGATATTTTCAAGTGAAGTTATTACCTTTGATTATATATACGTCTAGATAGCATGTTCGATGTTCAAACACTTGACAATATCAGGTACACCAAAACATCAAATTGGTCGACTTGGTTGTTTAGTGTCACTTGAACTGTACCAATGGTTTGTGCTCGCAAAAAAAAAACATTATGCCGAATTGTGTAATCAAATCGAGAAAGTATTAACTAAGTAAAATTAATAAAGATCCTAACTTAATTTTCCATTGATAAGTCTTAAGATTCTGTGAAGGATTATTATAAAAACTCGATTGTTTTTTACGACTATTTGTACATTGTCCGACTAGACTGGTGTTGCTAGGTAATAATGGGGGAATATATCTTAAGTCTGGGGTAATTTTTCTTTTAGCAAAAATGAATTCAATTAAACGTAATACGTAGATAGTGACGAAAACTTTAAATAAATTAATTAAAATAATTTTAATATTTTTTTTGATAAATTAATTACTTTTATATAGGTAAGTAAGTACTTAATTAGAAGTATATTTTTTCTTCCTGGTCATGAGGCAAATAAGACGTTCACGTGATCGTAAGGGACACGCCATTTAATGTAATTTAATTTAATATTCTATTCTATTGTATTCCATTGTATTCCTTTTTATTCCATTGTATTCCATTATATTCCATTCTATTCCATTCTATTCCATTCTATTCCATTCTATTCCAGTCTATTCCAGTCTAGTCCAGTCTATTCCAGTCTTTTCCCGTCTATTCCATTCTATTCTATTCTATTTACACAGTATATATCAATGCATAGCCCACAACGCTATCGCTATTTATGGGAAAAATATTTATAACTGGAGATCCCCAAACACGCACACAGCCACAGATAACGCTAGAGTAGTACGAGGCCTGCACGCACACGCGGATAATGGAGTAGTGATTCAGTGTGAACGTCACTTTTAAGACGACTTACTATCTAGACGTATATATAATCAAAGGTTATTACGATATTTTTGTACCAAGGTGGGTAAAACTTCATTTTTCAACAATCTTTAACTATACAAAGTATGCGCAGTACAAAAAAAAGTTAATCTGTATATAACTACCTACGTCATTAAAATTATATAAAAAAAATATACTTTGGTCGCAGGCTAAAATAATAAGTATGTACGAGTATATGTGCATAGTACCTATACGTAAAGCCAACTAAAGTATTACTAGTAGGTAGTAGGTACTAAACTAATACTATAATAATTATGTTCACATAACGTGTAATATAGAAATGGCTCTGTTGTCTTTACTGTTACTGTTTCTTTATAATGAGTTTTAAAAAACACGAAATCAGGACTAAATAATACTGAGAAACTAGGACAAACAGCTGTCTGTCTGCTTGATCAGCTGCTGCAGTGATTTATTATTACTTTAGGTGGTTTCGCTGGTACTGGTCTACTTTTATTACGTCTTAGATTTTAGTCTGTTATGTAGTAGTTAGATCGGTTTATATTTTCTTTTTACCCGACTACGGAACGGTGGGAGGGTTATAACAAGAATGTATGTATGTATGTTCCTCTGTTCCCGCATATCTTCTAACCTACTTAACATAATTTGACAAGTAGGGTGTCGTTAGAAGCGTCTTGATTGTCCGCTGGTTATAGGCTATATAATATCACAGTGTTACTGCCGAACCTACAAACATCAATTAAAGTAAATGGTGATTAATCCATTTTTTGAAATCGGATTATTTCGACAATCGAAGCCAATTAATACGTAATACGCTGATAGCGAGTAGAGATAACAATTATCTCATATTCAATAATCGAAATTAATCATAAATGGCTCCGACAGTCGAAATAAATAGATTTTAAAAGGTGACTTAATTAGAATTATAGTTAATTGGGGTTTGTGAGTGCGGCAGTTAGACTGCGATTTTATCCGTAGTCGGGTTTTAGTTTTTAAAACTTATTACTTGTTCTGTCTAATTCTGACCGCCTTTTCCCACAATGCAGGTGGATACGACGGAGTGCAATATCTGTGTGTTGTGGAGGTTTACGATTCTGAATCGAACTGCTGGCGAAAGCTGGCTCCTTTGAGCACCGGCCGAGCTGGGGCCGCGGTAGTGGCCGTGCCACCGCCGCGGAATCTATTCTGATACACCAGCCATCAACTCATCACCTATGTCCTTACATCCTCGGTGGAGACGACACTGATATAAAGCATACTTAACTCCACAGCAGCTTAATGTATAACCTTTTTTGTGTGAAATATTGTAAGGTATTTTTGTAAGGAAGTGGCGCAACATTATCAAGAATTAAGCGCTCGTAGCCAGTTTTGATAATCATTCGGTAAACAGTCAATTGATTAAGCAACGGCATTCACGATCATTCCATAGATTGGAGGCGTAAAAAATCAGTCCAGGTTGTTGTCATTTAAAGTCACGCCAAGTTAGAGGCCTAAAAGCAGCTTGAACGTCTCTGACACCAGTTTGGCTACTGCACTACTGATATTGATTTACATAGATAACGCAAGTATCACGATTTGTATTGAAACCAAGCATGACCAACCCTGACGTTTCGTCGGGGTTCGGACACGCGAAGTAGAAAATTCATTTGTTTCTCGCCGCATCGCATCGCATCGCAGTTATGTGGGGGGAGCCCATAGCCGTACGAAATACTACGTAATGAGTATGTAATGCTGCACCACTTCTAGGTATATAAAATATGCTATTTTTACGGACTATTTAGATTTATTATTAGTAAGACTGTTTTAAATTTTTGATTCCATTATCGAATTTAATAGAAAAAAATATAGATGTAAATTGTGTCATCTCGAATTTATGTCATCTTTTGAATGTAGTTTTTATCATTATGAAATTTATTATACAATATATTAATTGGTAACTGATCTCAATATTGTAAAAGATACAATGCAAAAATAGCTAAGTAGAGATAGGTACGTAGGAGACTGCTAGTTAATGATATTATTTTACTTAAACACTAGTCTAGGATGCTTATATATATAATAACATCAGTTGATTATTTCACCCAAAGTAAATATCTCCAATAGGCCTAAAAAAATATTGTGAAAAATAGACTTAATTTTTTTTTTTTTGGGAATGATAGACGCTGTTGGCCGCAGATGGCCATTACAGCTACCGGACAATAGGAGGAGAGCGCTTGAAGCGCTCTAGCCTTTACGGCAGAAGTAGCGACGAGCTCAAGGGCACCTCAGGGAGGCACGGCCTCGGCTTGGGCTGTCGCTTAAGAGAGGGCTGAGTTTACCACCGGTTCACAATGCGCCCCCACTGAGAAGAACCGGCAAGAAACTCAGTGGGGTGATGCACGTCGTTGAGGTCGCATGCGTACGACCCTTCGGCCTCGCCGGCGAGACCGGTGTCTGATAGCTAGTGTAGCATACGGTTGTCGGGGAGGGTTCGGCGCATCCCGGTCCAATAGGACCGTCATGGGGTCAGGAGGGTCGAGCAGTACGTGCCGTGATCTGCGGCGCGAGTCAGAAGGACTAGGGGCATAATCGGCGGCGGCGCGGATTAAACTGTTCGCATGACGGGACGCGGATTCAAAGTAGCGTTTCGACGCTTCTTTGTGGAACTTACGAAGGGGATCTAACTTGAAATCGGAATGCAGATCTACGTTCCGCATGTACCACGGGGCACCGACGGCACGTCGGAGGAAACGATTCTGGATAACCTGGAGGCTATCGATATGGGTGCGGGCGGCGTGCGTGAAAACTACACTCGCGTAAGTCATAATTGGGAAATAGACTTAAACCGAGTTTAACCATAGAACTAAAAAAAAACGTATGTAGAACATAGTGTAGGTGTTCAACATTGCATTCCTCTGCTTTTGTTTAAAAGTATATCTGGTAATTCTAAACCCATATAGTAGATATCTACTGCTGAGGCCTTCCCTTTATAGAATGTTTAATAATAAACAAATATTTTCCTAATGTATATTTTACCTTGTGTTAGTGATTGCAAACTAAATGTTACGGTCCCCTTTATTTACAATACCGTTGCTTTCTTTTAAAGGAAATAGGCATGATGACTAATTTTGAAAAAATACTCTATAATGTACTTACGGGTCTACTATTGCCGAAAATAATCATATTTTTGTATAAAATTTACAATTAATAGCAATATTTTCAATTTTTAAAATAGAGTTTGAATTTCGTTCCAAAACGATGGCCGGTGCATGGCGCCATATTGTGACGTCACTGCGGTGTAAATATAACATCTGTCTAGGTATAAATGTCAATCAGTGTATAAAAGAAAAAGTTGAGATGACAGTTTGACAGTTTATTTACACAGGATTGACGTCATTCACTCTGATCAGCGTTTTTGTTTAAGGTTGTCTGGAAGAAATCGCTATTAGCGATAAGGCCGCCGTTTGTACTATCCTTTATTGTTTGTTCTTTAATGTTGTTATTTGTTGTTTTTGTTTGTATTAAGTCGTACCATTTTCTTGTTCATTTGTTTGGTGTACAATAAAGTATATTCTATTCTATTCTATTACAAAATGGCGATTAGCTGCATTTGAGTAATTTATTTGCTTAAATATCACGAAAATCTCTCTATTATTATGAAAATGAGATGCATTTTTGGAATCAGTGCAATCTGTTCTAATATTTAAAACCATAGATTTATTGGTATTATGTTGCAGTCATCATGCCTATTGACCAGTTAACCAAACGCTGCCCAGGCATGGGAATACTTTTATTTTTTTCTTTACATGATTTAGCGAGGTCGGGACCGGACTCGGGAGGTAGAATAAGTAAAATTAAAATATTATTTAACGTAAAGGTTAAAAAAAATTATCAAAATTTAAAACACTAAAAAGCCATACATGATATGTTTTTAGGTACCTACTATATAACCCCGTATATGATTTTTTTTTTTAATATCTTCATATAAGGAAAAAAATAAAAGTATTCCCATGCCTGGGCAGCCTTTGGCCGAACGTCCATACAATAATGGTCAATCTCCTTTGCATAAGTTTAAACGATGGCGTTGATGGTCTTGTACAAATGGCCCGTCTTAGTTGCCGTGAGGCGCGGGATCGGTCGACAATCATACAATTATGAAATAATTCCTTTTGTGTGAAACTAGAGTTTATTTTTTAGAATGCATGTTTAGGTAATGCCCTGAATCGTCTCTGATCTCATGATTTACCAGGAAGAGAATAAACATTTGCCCAAAACTGGGAAATGGGATAGTAATGGGTGAAGAAAGCAACTCTCGTAGTCTATATTTTATGTTCGCATTTTATACTTATTATCTTAACCAGTATTACTTTTTATACACTTATTTTATATTTACGCTGTCTTGTAATGTAATTACTATATTAGAAGACCATCCTGTGATGTTAGTGGTAGTAATTCGCTAGGGTGTATAAAAACCTATTTAGAAAGGAATACTTATAAATAAAATTCTTCAAAAGTTTGTAAGGCATTTTTATACAGATACTTATTTTGTTATAAATTTATATCCTATGACATACTCTACTTGCTATTCTCCCATTTATTATAATAAGAGGAGAATGTAGAGTACAAGAGATTGACCTTTAAAACGAAGGATAAGTACGTTTTTTTTTTCTCTACAGTGTGCGAAAACTGATAGTGATAGAAGCTTATCATGCAATGGACATACTTATAATTTTTGAAAGCCTATACATCACTTAAACAGTAGTTTCAGATTATATTCATTGTCGACTTGAGATTATTATAATGATATAACCTACCTGTTAATGTCTCATTCTAGGTGGGTAATAAAACTTATTGTAATTTGAAAAATAAAAATAGTCGCCAAATAACTTCAAGATATAAAATCTTAAGTAGGTATTTACCAGTGCTACATATTAATAAATACAATTATCCATATCAAATGTGTTTTTTTTGCCTATTTGTACCTATAGCTAACTTACAAATATATTTAAGTAATTAGCCTGAACACGGTGAATTTTTCAAGGGCGAGTGGTTGGCCAAATCTGAAACTATAAGGAATACGCAATAATGTGAGAATCAAAGACCACTTACTTGAAAATCTGAGTCGTTTATAAAAAATCAATTTCCTTTCTAGTTTGCTATCTGAGTTTGCCTTATTTATGTCATTACTTCCCAGTTTGCAAAAGGAGTTGTTCCAGAAATGTATGGAGCCTGGGCCAACACCATGTACACTATATGTATATATAACTATTCAATATAGTAACTGTTTTGTAATGTTATCTTTTTTTAATATTGCTTCGTTTTATTGTACATTTAAGATATCTTGGTCAAGGAGAGCAACAGCAAAGAGAATATAATACTACTGTAGCAACACCACACAATAATATGATGTATCGGAAATACGTAACTAAAATGTCATTTTGACAACTGACTATACCTGCGATTGAACTTGTTGCGGATTCCAATCTTTGGATTGGATTGTGATTTGTCACAGGCGATAATCAATACAGTAAAGCTCCGGGTCAATGAATGTCCGCAAACATAAATAATCACTAAAAACTCCGAAATACATTATGTACTCCACGCGTAAACAATCTATTACGAAACGTCAACTGTCAAGTAGTAAACCAACGTCAAACGCAACTGTCATGGCTGCCCTAAAAACAGGGTGGACATACTAGGTAACTCCATAAGTAATCATTTTTGTACAATTGTACTCTGCTTCAAATTAATTTATAAGTATTTTTATGAAACTCTCCTGTTTTTTTCCTCTCATCTCCTTTAAATCCTTATTGGCGACACTATCAGATGGTGTAATAATAATACAGTTCCGGTTTTGGCCATACACGCCCACTTTAAAAATTCAACCTGTATATTGAATCTTGACTACCTATTACTCATCTAGGTCGTCCCGCCATCTTTTTCGAGGTCTGCCACATTTTCACTTCGCTATATCGGGGCTCCAAAATGTCGCTAGTGGGTGGGCCCACTGCTTGTCTGACATTATTTGGTTTTGTTTAATATTAAAAAAAAAAACGATTTGAACATCTGGAACTATGGCCTTCTCATATTTTTCTTTGATAGAAAAAAATTGTACGCTTGATTGACTAGTCCAGCGCAGTGTGCTGGCGCATATGGAACCATCGTTCGTCCCTTTTACTGTCCGCAGTCGGCAAGATACCTCTGACACACATGGGCGCCGCCAGGATTACTTTTAGGGAGGTGCATCTGCATTTACACCTTATACTATTAATTTTTCGCCTGCGCAAATCAGTTGTCTATAATAATTTGAACAGCAAAACTTACATATTTATGGCCTTTTTGAGGTAATTTGTTGTGTAGCTTAAGCTTATTGTTCAAGTTATTAGTGACTGTTTCCTAACAGGGGGTGCAAGGGCACCCCATTGCACCCTGCTGCCGGCGCCCATGCTGACACACGAAATCTATTTCATAGTGTATGCAATCGCGGCGCTTTTTCTCTGTTTAGGTCGCTTCTCTTACGATTACCGTGCACCGCGTCTATTCTTATTCTTTTTACCTGAGTACGTGATTTGAAATTGGAATCAAGATCCTCACCTTTTTTGAAATCTGTATAGTGAGAGCACACGACAGTCGCCAACTGCTTTTTTTTCAATTATTGATAAATAGATTCTATACTATAGCACCACCACAACTACATCTAATTACTCTGTGAACATACTGAAAAAATATACATACATAATATCCGAAAATATAACACCTCATACTAGGGCAGGTTAAAATAAAACATTCACTAGTGTTTACATTTATTATTTTAATTTTGTTATAAAAGCTAGTTAAATAACATATAATCATCGAACATTAGCAACATAAAGATAGCTTAGTGGTGTGACATAAATTATGGTATTACCAGAATGTAACCATTGTATTCAATAAAATTAAATGCATTCAGGAAGTCATTCTATCCTGAGAAACTAACTAAAATACTTTGTGAAAATTAGTACGTAGTAATTATTGATATTTAGTAGATTAAGATTCGTCATCACTTCCTGCTGCAGCTTTAGGTTTTGGCCCTCCTGCCCGCTTGGCCATAATAATTTGATCCACCTTAAGTATAGTGGTGGCAGCTCCAACGGCATATTTGAGACCCCAATACTTCAAAACATATAAGTCCAATATGTTTTTCTCTTTTGCATCACAGACTCCATTGTTTTCTGACTCTATATCATATCCAGCATTTTTATTTCCTTCCTGAAATAACACAGAAATTTACTGTATACATTTGCCAAGATCTCATAGTTTTATAATTTCTTCTACATATTTATATGATGAAGTTATTTTTTTTTACTTTCTTTATCCTATATCATCTTTTCTTTTTTTTGGGGAGGACAATTAATTAGGTGTATAAAAGGAGTCTGTTAGGACTTCATATGCTTTGCCTTGTCCATACTGTTACAACTTACTTTATGTAGGCACCTTATTTATTTAAGTTATATTGTAATGTTTATAAATGAACTAGCTATCCACCCCTGTTTCGCACGAGTGTAATTTAGAAGAGTCTGTTGCAAAATATTGCTTTTTTTTCTAGAGACTTAAATAAAAACTTAATTAATTAAGTTTTTTTACATATAAAAAAGCAGCAGTAACAGCTCAGTGGGCGAGCGCTTGCCTTGGAAACAAGGTGCGCAGGTTCGAACCCCGGCTCGAACCTCTGATTTCTTTAATAAATCGTGTGCCAATCGTTTTTGTGCGATTGTTACTAGCTTTCATGAGGAAATCTGCATGTCTGAGAAAGCCTAACTAGCTTTTGAATGACGTGTGAAGTCCGCCAACCCGCACATGGCCTTGGTGGACTATGGCCTAAGCCCCTTCACCTTGAGGGGAGGCCCGTGCCCAACAGCGGGGTAGTGGGGGTGCATAAACAAGGGCTGTTATTATTATTATTTTACATATAAAAAAAATCACCGACAATGAAAAATTGTCTAACTGATGGAGAAATCTGCTTAAAAATACATTGCGTGGATAGCATTTAGGAGGAGTTAACGGATTTACAGACAGGCACAGAAAGAGACTTTGTTTTATACTGTGTAAAGAAAATACCTTATGAGCTTTATAAATGTTGTTTACAACTTCGGTAGCATTGGCTCCAGAGTTGTCTGCTAGGGCACGAGGAATGCTCTCAAGTGCGACTGCGAATTTTCTAACTGCATACTGTTCAAGGCCTGGCAGTGTATCGGCATATTGAAGCAGTTTTTGTGCCAGTTCTATTTCTGTGGCACCCGCTCCAGGTAAAAATCTGTGAATTTACAAAAATATTTATTATGCGTTACATCTGCGTCATACTGCTACGACGTCAAACCACGAGCACCGCGACCGACGTATGCACGTTGCTTCAGCTTGGCGGTGACCGCGGATTTACGCCGCACATACGACTCGGGGATCATTCAATTACGCCTGATAACCGTAGCCTAGTGTAGGGATTGAAAATTCGAGGCGTAAGCGTGGTGACGGCAAGCTGACAACCAGCCAAGAAGTGCTTATGAGATGGTCATTTATGGGACAGTTTAAATGTGCAAATATTGGTAAACCACTTACTTTCCATCTCTGGCAATGCCTTTGAACGTGTTCACACCATCATCAATTGCCCTTTCAATGTCATCCATGTAATTGTCAGTTGACCCTCTAATAACCACAGTTGAAATACGCGATTCTGTGCTTTCCATGCGGAAATAAACAATGCGCGTATCACCAAGCTCCTCTACTCCAACTGAATCACAGTATCCAAGTTCTTGTGCAGTCGGTGTAGTTAGTCTTGGCAGCACCTAGAGATAGTTAAAATATGAATCATTAAAATATTCACACCATTTATTTGATCTCATTACATTAACACTAGCACACACTAAGTTACTTGGCCACTGAGAAATTTGTGCAAGTATGTCTATCTCTTTTGCACACACATCTGGAAATGTAAATACATATATCCATCTCTCTTGCACACAGCTTGCCTCTTACATTGTGATGTTGTAGTTTTACTTACAGTTGCATTCACAGTTTTGGCGAGTCGGCGAATATCAAATTTAGAGTTTAAGCGTACAGCCATCACACCATACTTGTTTAAGAAATGCAATGCCATGTCTCCAAACTTAGCACCTGCTACAATAACTTTAACTCCAGTATCAGCTATTTCTTTGATTTGTTTCTCAAGAAGGGATTCCTCTCCTCTGCTAAAGTTTAAAAGTTCATCAGCTGATTTAATGAGCACTGTGCCTTTGGTTTCTGTCTGTGTGATGTCCACGGGACAAGAGTACACTGCTACTTTGGCCTTTGATGCTGATGTGACATCACCCTCAACTTCTCTCTTGAATACCATACCAGAAAGGACCTCTGATTGAAGCAGACCAGAACCCAAAATCTAAACAAAAAAGCAAATTATGAAAAATTCATCTTTAAAGCGCATAAAACACATTCTGAACCATTGTTACTTTTATGCACAATAATATAATTAAACAGAGAGAACAAGTTTTTTTATTATTATTATTTTGTGGCTATCTGCAATCAGTGATCTCACTATAAGCAGATTTGTTCTAGGTTCTCTTTATAGAGATAAAGAGAACAAGTTTTAGTTAGTAGAATCATCAGTTATATTTTTACACACTAAATAAACTGCAGAATTACATCCACATTATGTGGATGTGTCTTTAGTAAAATCACTTACCTTACATATCCTAACATTATCAACATTGAAGGTCGTCTTCTCAGGAAGTATGCCAATACAGGCCTTTGCAACCACCTCAGCTAGAAAGTCTTCATAGCCATATTGCTTAGACATAATAGACGGCATTATCCCCTTTGTCACAGCATCAATGTTCTTGCAGTCCTTGATCTCATGGCAGACGAGATCTGGCAGGATCTCTACGCATTTGTCAAGTGCCTTCTCATAGCCATCAGCTATCTCACTGGGGGTAACACCTAATCTAAGTAACTCTTCTGCAGCTTCCAAGAGTGCTCCAGACAAGACAATAACAAAGTTAGTGCCGTCACCAACCTCAGCGTCTTGCATTTGACTAGCCAGTACCATCAACTTTGCAGCTGGATGCTCAACATCAAGTTCTCTGATTATTGTACCGGCATCACTGGTCACAAATTGTTTGTCTATATGGTTTATAATCATCTTATTCATTCCATTTGGACCATAAGCTGAACGCACACTCTGGGCAAACTGTTTGCAAGCATTAATATTGCGATAGACTGCTTCCTCGAGGCCAGAGAACATCTAATTAACAAAAATAAGTCTAATTAAATAGGAAGATAATAATCACCTTTAGTAAAAATATGTACATAATTTATTATTTCTGGGACATACTAAAATCTGCCTCATACAGGAACAAAAAGCAATGTATAAATCATTTACGCCTACTACTTATATTACAACATATAGTAATAGCTTTTCACTCATTACTTTCAAAGCAAATTCATATTTTTTAAACATAATGTGACTCGATTGGTTAGGTTTGGTTAAAACTTTGAATAGTTCTAAATTAAACTTACCCGAGCCCCTTCTTTTAGCATTTGAGGTACACCTGGAGCTTTTGGTACATGTAAAGCCATTTTGATCAATTATATTATTTAGTCGTATGAAAAGAAATTCAAAATCCCTCGTGATCTATCAGAAAACCCAGAACAAATTCGGCAAGGCAAAGAGAAAGAAACTCAAAAGTGTTTTGCGTAGTGCGTGACAAAGAGGATTAATTTAATAAACCACAGACTATTATAAATCTATGCCACAAACAGGTTGAAAAAATATTATTAATATTTCTAGTTTCTTTGTTAGTATTTTCTTTTTGTATTTTTTTCTTGCGATATACATATATCAATCTTTCATCCGATATACATATATGCTGGTTTTCTACCCTTATCTGCGGCATGAGATCTTAGAGGAGCACGAGATAGAAGATGTCTTATCATATATCAGGGCGTCTACTCGCACGGAGGAATCATCGGACATCTATTTTGCCTCTACTGCAGAACGCGCCTACAGACAATCGGATTGGCAATAAAATTGGAAGCGCCTTCCGACTCTGAGGTTCGATCCGACAATCTGATGTGTGGTGGTTGTGGTTCAAAACAAAATAGATGGCTCAGTCTTGGAGGAATTAGCGCCTTCCGATAGTGTGATCAGACAATTGGACAATCAGGTTATTGGATGAAAAAAACGGTAGTAAAGTATAATGCCGACCTCTTCAGACTATTTACTCTGAGGCCGACCTATGATGAAGTGTGATAAGTGATTGTCATTTGTCAACAATTGCAGTCAACTGTCATTAACCTGAACTCTGAAAATAGGTATTAATTTATTTGCAATTTTAGCTAATAACAACGAATAGGTGTTTGAGAATCCTGAAACTGGTATAATCCAGAGAAATTTCAGAATGTCTTCGTATAAGGTAAATAAAAAAACTCTAAAACGTTTCTAACTGAAAACTTGTTTGTAATTTATTAAACCCACCTCAGTTTCGTCCCTATTGTTCTAAACCTAAGAAAGAAGGTATTCATAAAATTTATGTATATTTAATATACCTGTATACCTATAAGTGTTATACGCAAATCTTCCTGCAGAAATTCAGTGAAATATATTAATTCCTTAGTTGAGGAGTGTGTTCAAAAAGTCGTATTTCACTTTCCAACTATTCATTAATTTAATTTTTTTTTTGGACCTGTGGCATAAAAGCCCATCGAATGAGCCTAAAAAATTGTCAAAAAGGAGTCTATTTCCAATACAATAAAATCCAGAAAATTAAGATTCCAATCAAAACGGATGTATTTCTGCATTAAAAGGTTCTCTTAGATTGTTTCAAACAGAACAGGCACATTTCTTCTACAAAAACATATTTTATTTAATATTTTGTTCAAAAGGTCATATTTTTTTCCATACTTCACTACCTTAGTAAAAATAGATTCATTCGATTAAAGAACGGTATCGAGTCAAAATACGATGGCTGTGCATGAATGTCATTGTCAATAGCAACCATTGTAAATAAAAAAGATATGTTTTTTTTGGCTCCGCACCCCTACCTAGAACAACGTCCATAGATGAGTGTCCGTTTTGACTGCTTGGCAAGAAAGTTATGAAGGGATATCCATCCAGTCTCCATGTGTCGACCGGATGGATATCCCTTCATAACTTTCTGAATATTGGATCTGTGAATTTGCGACCTTCATTGTTAATATTTAGCAAATTCCTTCGTAATATTGACGTAGTCGTTTTTCTTCTACGACACTGTGGTCGATTGGCGGCCGAGCAGTCGAAGCGGACACACAGATGACACTAATCTGATACGTTATTCATTCATATTTCTAACTTTTATCCATTCAAAAAGCCTTATTTTTAGAAGTGACAAATCAAAAGGTTGTATTTCTGACTTGTCTGATCAATAGGTCGTATTTCAAAACTAAAACTAATAAAAATAAAGTTCTGGTGGTTTATTTTTTATTTTTTGAAACACATAATATATTGTAGTGTTAATCTTCACATTAACTTACATTTAAATATATGTTAGCATTTTCATAATAGGAACATATCATTTTTTTCTGTTTTTGTAATGTTTGTTTATGATAGAGATACAACCTTTTGAACAGATGCTCCTCAGTTTAGAGTTATACAACAGATGTTTTATTATTTTATATACTTTAGCAGTTGCAATCAAAGTAAATTTAAATAAACATTTGACGGACCTGTTGGTCTAGTGGTTAGACACCCTGGCCGCTACACAATAGGTTGTGAGTTCAACTCCCACTAAGTGTCCGGGTGGTTTATATATTTAAGTTAGTACCAGTTGGTTGACTTCCATAGTACAGGCTCTGCCTAGTTTGTGATCAGGTGACTGTTTAGAGATTGTCCTAAAATATTATTATTTTTTAGCCTATTGACTCTAAACGAGAAGAATTTAGAAGGTATTTAGAAAGAGCTGGCGTAATGGATGCTTTAACTAAAGTACTAGTTAGTTTGTATGAAGAACCAGATAAGCCAGAGGATGCATTGGAATATGTACGCAAACATTTAGGAACTGATGGAGGTGATGATGAGTTGGAGGCAGCAAGAGCACGAATTGCAGAGCTTGAAGCAGAAAATGCACTACTTAAAGGTGAAGCAGCGCCAACAGAAGGATAAAATTAGGAATATTTGCTCATACATTATTACCAAGTAAAGATCTCAACAATGATCTCAGTTAAAATAGAAATACCTATTCTTGTTAATTCTAGAGAAATATAACTTAGTGTTATAATTACTGTGAGAGTATTATTTTTGTTATAAGAAAATTTTGTTTGGCAGTGCAGAAAGCACAATTAAATTTTTGGTTCCTATTGTTGTGTTATTTATTTACTGTAACATATGTTCTGAAATTTGTTAGAATATATTCAACATAGTTAGTGTGTGTTTTAAAATAGATATAGTAAATAACAAATAGAGAACTACCTCATTTTAGAAGTTGGTTAAATACCTTAAATCTAGAAAATAGTTTTTTTTTTTTGTTCTAAGTAGAGACTGGCACAGAGGATTTAATACTACATTAACTTGCATACACCACACTCAGTGTTAAACAACATAACTTGTAACACCAGTTGGCATCTGGCACTGACTTCAATGTATTTTTCATTAATGCATTCTAGATAATTTTCTTTGAAGTCAGTTTTGTTTGGAAAAATAGGGTTTTTGTCTTTTAAGAATCAGCAGGTAATCTATGGAGCATAGCCTCATAGCCATAGATAATACACTGACATAAAAGAAATACATTAAATGTAATGGTAAAAACTGCCATCAAGTTTAGAAGTAGTTATAAACAAACATAAACTTGTTTTAAGATAGTCTTTTATTCAGCTCGATATCGAGTAGTAAAATGTGACTCAATGAGCACAGGTTTATCCCTCTAGTCATCTACATGTCCGAGGGAATAAACCTAAAATAACTGAATGTAGTAAATATTAATTCAGTTCACAGATCTAAATCCTCTTTGATCCTAGGGATCAAGCAAGGAACTGCAGTCCAAGGACAGCCATCATGTTGTTTACCATCAGGTGAATGTTGCTTTTAATGCAAATGCATAAGTTTATTATAAACTAGCTGACCCGTGCAGCTCCACCCGCGCTTTTATTATATTTTGTTCCCCTTTTCTCCGTCCTCACTAGATTTATTTCTCTCCATATCTCTCTCTCTCTTATAAAAAAAATCGAATTATATGCTCTTTCTCTCCTCTCTCTTTCCCCCTCCCGCTTCGGTTTCCGTCACACACCCCCTCTTCCTCTCCCTGTTGTCCCCTCTCTGAACTCTCCCCCCTCTCTCTTCTACGAACTTGCTCCTTCTCACTCCCCCTCACTCAACCCATCACCCCCTCCTCGAATCCCCTCTCCCTCTTTCTCCTCTCTGGCACCCTCCTCTCTTTCTATATATCCTAGTCAATCATGATATCAGCGGCATTTGGTATAGCGGGCTGGTTTCCGCTAGCCTTGCGCAGAATGTGTCACTTGAATGAAAAGATATATACATATCTTTTCACTACTGTGAAGTATATCTATCTTTTAGTTCAATAGTTCAGTCTAGTCCAGTAGCTCAAATGAAATGATTTAGTCTGTTGTTCGGTTTTCGTTCTTAGTCCAATGAGAGATATTGAAATGGTTGATATATTAATTATCAGTAGGTACACTTTTTAACCAGCTTAGCGCATGAGTTGAGACATGAGTATATAACTTCCGTTAATTTTCTGTTTTTGTAAAGTTAAATAATTAAGCCATTTGGAAACATAATCACGCACAATTGGTACATTATATCTCAATGCACACAACTCATTTCAGATGAACATTAAACTGTAACAATTATACTAAAGTGTCCCGTACTCGCGTAACATCATGTCATAAAGCTCAAAATACTCTAAAAACTTTACAGCTTTCATAACTACTCAGATACTTACGAATGAAAACAATGCGCTTTTATAATTGCTACATTTTATATTCAAGCTCGTGCAAATGTGTTTATAAACTGTACATTGCCATTTTGCTTGGTAGTTCAATATCAGGTTTTCTAAATAACAAGCAATGTACAGCTAAAGTAAGAGCACGCCTAATATCGTTCTCGAACGATTGTATTACATAACCGACTCAAAGTTTGAGTGAAGTAGAAAAATCACTTCAGTACCTATAACAGAGCGAGACAGCATTATCTATTCACACTGCGTATCGTTCGTGTTTCGGATCGGATCGTTCGCCCCCGGTGGACTAAACAACTGAACTATGAAGTAGATGAATTGTAACTGAACTAGAGAACGAAGGAAGTAAACCAACTGAAGTAGTCCAATTGAAGGATTCATTCGTGAACTACACACGACTAGTTTCCGCAACTCCACGACAAAGCGCGTATTTTGCGTGTGGACTGAATCAGCGGCATTAAATATACTTTATGACCTATTCTCAGACCTTCCCGATATGCACACAAAATTTCATACATATCGGTTCACCCATCTATTTAATGACCTTTCCTAACGTTGCTTAACCTTAACCTACCGGGATAAAAAGTATCCCATGTCCGTTTCCTGGTTCTAAGCTACCTCCCTACCTTTTCAGCCGAATCGGTTAGGCCGTTCTTGAGTTATAAATAGTGTAACTAACACGACTTTCTTTTATTAAAATAGATTAGTTGTTTAGTGATTGTATGTTCAATTTCACTGATAGATGGCGCTGTTCATAATGTAAATCACTCTCACATCGTAAAATACTGTCTTATCATGTTCGATAATGAATTTTCTAAGTTTTTCGCATCTTTTATTGTTGCGATTGTAATGCAATACCTATTATACACTACCTGGACTTGGGGAGTTTCATTAAAATTTCATGAACCCCCTAATCTAGTTTGGACTCGCTCGGGATTTACAGATTTTAACCTTTCAAAGATATAATGTGATATTGCTATCAGCAAAGTACTTAGAACAATACAGAAATCTAATGTAAATGTCCTGGGTGTACCGGACCTGCTTACCCCTTACAAAAATTGACCCTTCGCCACTGCCATATCTTATGCAAACTAAATGTCTGCTCAGTCCCTATTGTATATAGCGTAATAATACATATCTTAATGATTAACTGATCAGTCTATAATAAGAGAGAGGGGCTCTCTTCTATGAACTTGCTCCTTCTCACTCCCCCCCTTACTCCACCTAACTCCCCCGATCCCTCACCACATCACCCCCTCCTCGAATCCCCTCTCCCTCTCTTGCACCCTCCTCTCGTTCTATATATCCTCGTCAATCATGGTATCAGCGGCATTAAATATACTTTATGACCTATTCTCATACCTGCCCGATATGCACACAAAATTTCATACATATCGGTTCACCCATCTATTTAATGACCTTTCCTTATGTTGCTTAACCTTAACCTAGTGGCATGAAATATACTTTACGGCCTATTCTCAGACCTACCCGATATGCACACAAAATTTCATACAAATCGGTTCACCCATCTATTTAATGACCTTACCTAACGTTGCTTAACCTTAACGTACCGGGATAAAAAGTATTCTATGTCCGTTTCCTGGTTCTAAACTACCTCCCCAAAAATTTTCAGCCGAAAAGGTTAGGCCGTTCTTGAGTTATAAATGGTGTAACTAACACTTCTTCTTCTTTTATATAAATAGATTAAAGGTCTATAGTGATTGTATGTTAAATTTCACCGACAGATGGCGCTGTTCATAATGTAAATCACGCTAACATCGTAAATTACTGTTTAATGATATTCGTTAATGAAAGTTCTAAGTTTTTCGCATCTTTTATTGTTGCGACTGTAATACAATACCTATACACTACCTGGACTTGGGGAGTTTCATTAAAATTTCATGAAACAAATTTACAGATTTTAACTTTTCAAAGATATAATGTCATATTGCTATCAGCAAAGTACTTAGAACAATACAGAAATCTAATGAAAATGTCCTGGGTGTACCGGACCGGCTTACCCCTTACAAAAATTGACACTTCGCCACTGCCATATCTTATGCAAACTAAATATCTGCTTAGTCCCTATTGTATATAGCGTAATAATACATATCTTAATGATTAACTGGTCAGTCTATAATTACCCTATTCAAATACAAAGGAAATTACGTGGTAATATGTGCAAGTAATGTTTCACTGCTTAGCCCCTATGAAACATAGCGTGATGTTTTATATACCAATTTATACCCCTACTTCTACACAATCAGTGAGTCCTATAAAAATCCATCCACGGGTTTTCAAATGATACCTGGACAAACAGAACGACAGACAGACAGACAATAATTAAAAAAAAAAATGTTTTGGCCTCTGTGTCGATAGTATAGTCTCCCCACATAGAAATTATGGACAAATATTCAATGTACAGAAAAAGTGCTCTTTGAGTTTTATTATAGTATAGAAAATGTACCTATATAACCACAGGAATTCCATCATGCAATCTTTGTGATATAATGAAAAACTGTTGTGATTATTATGTGTCTTTGGGATCTGCAGAAATCAAATAAAACAAGTTGTTCTAAAGTATAACTGATTTAAATAGTAATGTTATCCTTCTCTAACAGACATGATATTGATAATGTAATTAAACAGCAGTACTGATGAGCTCAGTATACTTCTTGACTTTGCTGGCAACACTCATGTCCACATACTTGTCACCTATAGAGACAACCATTCCTCCAATCAGAGTAGGATCCACATTGGCTGTGAGCTGGAGAGTTTCATTACCTTTCAGGAATTTCTGAAAATAGTCAAAAAAATTATTAATATAATTAATAACCCAATACCCACCCATACACAGTGGCATGCAGTCCATAGAGGCAAAAAGACTTTGCTTATGATTCCTTGAAATTATTAAAATGTTCTAAATAATCTAAGAAATTTGCCTTTTTGCCTACCCTGTCATAAAAGTGTGAGCACACCATTGCCCATACAAACCCAATACCCATATTATTAATTAATTACCCTTATTTATCTATTGCCAAAAGAGTTATGCATTAATCTTAAACAGTTTTACATATTCTTTTTCATCATTTCAAATGGAATACTTTGCTTTGCTGTGGGCTTACTATGCTACAAGTTGTTTTTCATAACCAAAGAAAGTGGACTGATTAAGGTTTGATGTACCTATTGTCTATTGATGAAAAATTAATAATATAAAATTTACCTTAAGTGCACCTTCCAAGCTCTGTCTTTGGGCATCATCCAGAGGTTTAGCTGTGGTGACTACACATGTTACCTCGCCACGGTGGGCAGCCATCATGATCTTGAAGGCATTGATAACAGCCTCCAGTTTGCCCAAGCGCCCATTCTCCGCTAAGAGAACCAACAAGTTGCCTGTTGTGGCTGACAACTTAGTCTAAAACATATGCACAGTTGATATGATTATCATACACAAAAAACAATCATAGTTATAAATACTGTAAAATATTTTTAAAATTTCATATAGGTTTCAAGGATTTTTTTATATTACATATCTACTCTATTTAGGTAGTGGTTGACTGCAATCCCACCTGATAGAAATTGTTGATAAGGCTGTGTTTACAAACATACTAGCTTATAACAAGAAAAGGGACTTCCTAAGTAAAGTTTGTTGTTTGGGCAGCAAGAGGGATGAACAATGTAACCTTGAGCAGCCAGCTAGGGATGCCTCATAGATAGAGAATACAATCCCGAGCATGTTTTTCAATCCCAGGATTACCAGATTTTTAATGCCTGGTAACGGGATCCTGGGACTATCCCAGGATTAGGCTATGTATTATTATAAAATAATATTTTTTTCCCTCTTATTTACCAGCAATTTAAAAAAAAAATGTATGTAAAAACTTTATTAGTATTACATACTAATCTGTAGGGAATTTTATGAATAATTCAAATAAATATTACATATTAGAGGGTAGTTAAGTTACAAAAATTGGAGAAATCATCAAAAGAATGCATTTGTTCTTTCTCCGCTCGCGCGCAGGCCCGACCACGAGAGAGGAACGGGAAAGTCTAAGTTATACGACAAACATATTATTATGGCTGTACCTGTGTAGTATGTATCGTATGGCGGTGTATCTAAGGGTTATTTTTTGTTGTTATGTAATAAATACTATCAAAATAATCTAGGCAAGGTCATTGTCAAGGCGCAACGGACAACGGAATGCAAACTAGACCTGTTTGTGGCAATCCCGAGATTAGCCAAGTTCAGTCCCAGGATTTTCGGGGCCAGAAAACGGCCGGGATCGCCGGATTGTATTCTCTACTCATAGAGCACAGACAGAATATATTCCAATTTTTATTATCTAAGTAATAAATATCTTAATGCTAACCATATCCAAAGAATGTGCTATAAACAACTATACAACCGACTAGACACTAAAATCAGTAACCTCAGGCAGTCCTCAAATCAATTTCTAGTTATATTTATAAATAAAACGCTTAAAAATACTTTACATTACAAATATAAAAGAAAAGGTGTGTTAAGGTTTTGTGCTTACTTTAGATGCTAAGTGTTTAAGAGCGTCCGCCTTTAAGTTTCGCTTGAGGGTTGGGTTTATGATGAACTCCTTGAGTTTAGCATCGGTTTTCATTGATTGTTGGAACTGAGACAACTCCTTTTCGACAGCATCCAATGTCTTGCTTTTTGATCCAGCGGAGTATAGTGCTGACGCGTATCTTCCTTCTAAGCCAAACACTTGTACAGGTGCCTTAACTAGCTGACCATTAGCTGCCGATGTGCTCAATGAGCGCACCTACGAATATTACGTAATATTACTATAAGTTCATGCGACATAACTACCATGTAATAAAATATAAAATTAGCTTCACCAGCATAGTTCCCTTTGTGACTGACATGGTGTTAGATTTAATTTAAATATCAACTCGTAGTAAGATAATACTAGACAAAAAGGAATAAATAAATTACTACAGCACCGCACCAGTCAGTCAGGGTCAGGTCAGGGCAGGCATAGATAAGAATATTATTTTTATTTTTATTTTTTTTTTATGGCACTGCGCTGTGTGTGCGCATTCAGCCAAAAAAACGAGGAAACGTGAATTGTATCAATAGTATGTGGAATTCGAAATTTAGAAAATAATTATATCAGTTACGTATGTGCACATAAAAATAAAATACATCTACGTATATTACAGAGATATTTGAAAATATATAGTATGTTGTAATGATGTTGTAGGAAGAAGTGAAGTGTCAGTGTCAATAATGACAGCAGACGTAAAATAAATAAATTACAATAGGTACAAACATAAGAGACGTTATGATTCTGTCATTGACAAGGATTGCGGTCAGTTGTGAAAAAACCTCGTGTTATCAATTTTATCGTTTTTAGTTGTGCTTTTGTTTATTTTTGTGTTTGTTTTTGTTTATTGTGTTGTCTTGGTGGTAAGTTATTGTAGTTAATTTGTGTTCTCACTCATTTCCCTCGGGAGATGAGTGCGGAAGATCCCCCTGATGGGGGAGGACGCCCTCCCGACATGGCTTCCATACCCGTTGAAATGGACTTAGATTTTCCTTCAAAATCTATTTTAAAGCGACCCGCTGATGTTGAGGATAAAACAGAGTCCAAGAAAACTCGGTCTCCAGCTGATTCCATCCAGTCCACGTATTCCAAACCGGAATTTCTTTCTTCCAAATTGCAATATAATGAGTGTGACAAAGGACCGTTTATAGTACATATTTCGAAGGTCGAATCTGATCCCTCGGCCGGCTCTTCGTTAAAGCTCCTGAAATTTGCCCAACTCCTTCATAAATATAAGATTGCTGGAATTAAAGAGGGTGGTATAAAAACTATTGGGAGGAATAAGGTATCCGTTGAATTTAAAAGTTCAGTGGACGCAAATTCTTTTGTTAATAATAATCCCTTGACTGAAAACTATCAATCTTTAATACCTAAATTTCTTGTTTCACGTATGGGGGTAGTCCGAGATATTCCCACAGATTGGTCCTTAGAGGACTTTGTGAATGGAATTGTTGTTCCACATAATTGTGGAGAAGTTATAAGGGCCAGGAGGCTTAACGTAAAATCCAGAAAGGAGGACTCTGTTACGTGGATTCCCTCCTCTACTGTAATGATAACTTTTGTAGGCCAGACTCTCCCTGAGAGAATTTTTTGTTTTCACGCATCCCTCCCTGTTGCTTTATACCAACTACCAACCATCCAGTGCTTCAACTGTTGTAGGTTTGGGCATACTAAGTCTCAGTGCCGTTCTAAGCCCCGCTGCTTCCGTTGTGCTCAACCTCATGCTGGTGAAAGTTGCGCACTAGATGACGCCCAGTCCACTTGTTTCCTTTGCCAAGGCGGCAACCATAAGGCCACTGACTCAAAATGTCCAGAACATGCAAGACAAAGGAGTATTAAAGTTCTAATGTCTCAAGAAAATATTAGCTATGGAGAAGCATCCCGTCGCTTCCCTGCTACTAAAAGATCCTTTTCTGATACGCTTGCTCTCAATTCTCAGCCCCATTTGCCATCCTCTGTTCGTTCAATCCCTAATTATGTGATTCCCCCTCACTCTTCTACTCCCTCTCCTACTTCCTCCCCTACTAAATCATCCTATAGAAAAACTGTTTTCCTTACTCCAAAACCCAGACCTGTATTAGGGAAGTCATACGATGTCCAGGCTCACAAGTCCCTTACTAACTCCCCCAAGACTTCTCTACCTAATGGTTGTGCTTTCCCCGAGTTTGAGGACACTACTCCCTTACCTACCCCTAATGACAACCTTATTGAACTTCTCACATGTAGTCTTATTAACATTCTTTCTAAATTTAGCGACGCACTACCGAACAATGTTACTGTCTTACTTGAACAGCTCCTCCAATCTTTCATTACCAATAATGATTTACAAAATTCTTCAGTGGAACTGTAGAAGTGCTATCCACAAAAAATCTGACATAATATTTCTTTTGAATAAACACAAGCCTGTTATTTTTGCCATCTCGGAAACATGGCTTGGACCTGGTTCCCACTTTAGGGTTCCTGGGTTCTCGTTCCTCGGGGATGGCAGAAGTGATGGGTATGCAGGTTGTGCCTTGCTGGTTAGCAGATCCATCACATATTCCCAAATTTCTATTCCTGCTCACGACCCAGGTCTGAATATAGTTGCTGTTAGAGCTCTTAATGTAACCTTTGTCTCTATATATATCCCACATCCCAACCATGCCATTTTATTGGAACTTGAAAGTATTTTATCCTCTATCCCTGGCCCTCTACTTATTTTAGGAGATTTTAATTGCCGGCACACATTATGGGGTTCACATTGCAATGATTCCGTTTCCTCTTCTCTTTTAGATATCCTTGACTCTATTAACCTATGCATCCTTAATGATGGATCTGCAACTCGCAGGGTTTCTCCTGTTCAAAATGTAAGTGTTCCTGACTTATCCCTTGCTTCTCCCCCCCTCATCACTCTTCTCTCTTGGTCTGTCCTTCCTAACTCATTTGGTAGTGACCATTTCCCCATTTTAATGGAATTTCACAAATCTCCTTCTCCACCAGCCCCTCAGGTATCCCAACCCCTCCTCAAATACAGATTATCCCAGGCAGATTGGTCTAAATTTTCTTTGTTACTAGATGAGTCTGTTAACCTTTTTCCTCCCGTTAACTCATCCAATTTTCTCTCTCTTTATGATCAATTCACTTCTGCTATTCTTCTAGCTGCCAATGAATCTATCCCTTTGAAAGATTCATCCAAAAACTTAATTCCTTCTCCTCCTTGGTGGGATTCAGAGTGCACAGAGAGTGTCCGTAAGTGCAAGGAAACCGAGCGTGAGTACCTAGCAGACCTCACCATGCCTAATTATTTGAACCTTAAAAGAACTATTGCTAGCACTTCTAGGCTGCTGGCAAAGAAGAAGTCTTCTGGTTGGCGTAGTTTTTGCGAGTCCCTATCACCCAGGTCCTCTCTCTCTCTCATTTGGAAACAAATCAAAGCATATCGCAGATCACTTGCAGCTTCTAACCCTTCTTCAAATGATCCTAACCCATGGCTTAATGATTTCCTTGATAAACTTGCTCCTCCTTTTGTTCCCTCAGCTGACTCCCTTCCTCTATCCGAATTCACTCCTCTTTCTTCTTCCGATAAGATGAATGATCCCTTCTCTTTTTCCGAACTATCTTGTGCTCTAGACCATCTTCGCGATTCCTCTCCTGGCGCGGATGGAATTCCTTACTCTTTTATTAAAAATTCTTCTTTAAAATCCCAGCAACTTTTGTTGGATATAATAAATGCCATCTTTGTATCTGCTACTATCCCTGCTTCATGGAAGACACAAATTGTGATTCCCATTCTCAAACCTGGTAAAGACCCTAGTGATCCCTCTTCATATAGACCTATTGCGCTTTCTTCAGTTTTGGCAAAAATAATGGAACATTTATTAAAAAATCGACTTGAATGGATCCTTGAAAACAGAAACTTGTTGCCCAATACCCAATTTGGGTTTAGAAAGGGGGTTGGTACTATGGATAGCCTTAGTATCTTCACCTCTGAAGTCCAACTCGCATTTTCATGTAATGAGAGCGTTATTGGTGTCTTTTTAGATATTGCCTCAGCTTATGATAATGTTCAGCTTCCACTACTCAGGCAGAAGATGCATCAGCTGAGTATTCCTGCGAGACTGATCAATGTCATATGCAATCTCCTAATGGAACGATCCATTTCTGTTCGCCATCAAAATGATGTTTTTCCTCCGCGCCAGGTCTGGAAAGGCCTCCCTCAAGGCTCTGTCCTAAGCCCCCTCTTGTATAATATCTACACTTCCGATCTTGATTCTTCTGTGAACTGCTTTTGTAAAATACTGCAGTATGCGGATGATATTGTTCTTTACGCGAGATCCTCTTCCTTTTCCGATTCCTCTTCCCGTTTAAATTCTGCACTCTATTATCTAGACCAATGGCTTACTGATCATGGACTAAGTCTCTCCATCTCCAAATGTAATGCGGTTGTCTTTTCTCGTAAACGACTTATTCCGGATATCGATCTCTCTATTAACGACGAACCCATCACTATCCTTGATAAGGTAAAATTCTTAGGAATGGTTCTTGATTCCAAGTTATCAGGTGTTCATCACTTGGACTATATTGTTAAGAAATGTGAACGAAGTATCAATGTAATGCGCGCTCTTTCTGGCGTTAGGTGGGGTTCTCACCCATCAACTCAGAAGCTCCTCTATAATGCGATTGTCCGTAGCCACTTTGATTATGGCAGCTTCCTTCTGGAGCCCTGCAATAAAATTGCTCTAGCTAGACTGGATAGGATTCAGGCTAAGTGTTTACGCATAATTACAGGCGCCATGAAGTGTTCTCCAGTGATGGCACTTCAAGTTGAGTGTTTAGATCCTCCTCTGTTCTTGAGAAGGCAATACCTCTCGGACAGGTTTCTCTTCAATTTGGCTCAGTCAAGTTCCCACCCCCTTCTTCCCCTCCTGGAATCTCTGGCAGAACTCATTATATCCTCTTCCTATTGGAAACATAAAGATCCTCCCTGCTTAGTTCGAAGTTTCAACAAATTGGCAATTATTCCTTTCCCCATCTTTCGTCTTTACAGAAATTCTATCTTTGAAGTGGATTTCGAGTCCCTAATTTTTAAACCTAAAGTCTTGCTTAACTTGGGTATAGATAAGCACTGTCCTGCTGCTAACCAGATATTTATTAATATCCTGGAGAAGGATTGGACTGGCTGGACTCCCATATACACGGACGCCTCTAAATCTGGTAATGGCAATGTGGGATCTGCAGTGTGGATTCCTAAATTCAATATTATCTTAAAATTTGGATGTCCTCCAACAAGTTCTATTTTTACAGGGGAATCAATAGCTTTACTAGAAGCGGTTACATATGTAGAATCCCACAATCTTGATAAAGTCTTAATTTTATCTGATTCTCTGAGCTGCCTTCAGGACATTCTGAAAGTTCCCTTCCATTCTCGGGACAATTTTATTCTTACCCTCAAAATTAAGCAGATTCTGTTAAGGTGCCACAATGCTAATCTTCAAGTAGTATTGGCTTGGATTCCCAGCCACTCCGGTATAATAGGGAACGAAAATGCTGACTTGTGTGCTAGATCCGCTGCCCAACAAAGTTGCGAAACATATAACTCATGCTATTCTCGTGATCTGCGATTGCTGGCTCAACCATCCCTTACAAAGGCTTGGAATTCTGTATGGACAGCTTCAACCCGAGATAAAGCTAAATATTACGCGTCTATTCAACCTGAAATTCCCCGGAAGCCCTGGTTTTACCGTCAGAAAAATAACAAACTGGCTACATCTGTAATCATCCGGTTGCGTCTAGGCTTTGTTTGCACGCCAGTTTTTTTAGCGAAGATTCGGGTGAGGGACCACTCCCTCTGTGAGTGTGGACTCGACGAGGGAACTTTGGAACACTTATTTTTTTCCTGTCCCAAACTAGTTGTTCCTTTATATGATCTACTTCCTAATGATATTCCTCGTCCCGTTAATATTCCATTTTTGTTGTCCTTGGCACATACCCATTACATAAAAATTCTGTATAAATTTATTAGCATCAATGACATAAAGTTGTAGCTCCCTGTCCTTTCTCTTTACATTTCCTTCCTAACAAATAGTTTAATAATGTTAACATTGTTTATATTATATACCTTTTTAAATTTAAGTACTATTTTTATGTTCTAACATAACAATGTGTCGTCTTTACACTAACCTTTATTTATTATCTTGTTTCAGCTTAACTAAAACCGACTATTTGTAGTAAACCGTTTATTAGTTAAATTATTTATTGTTCTTCTTTTTAAACACTTGTCGTTGGCAGAATCATCGGTTAACGATGGAGCCATAAAACAAAATTGGATTGGAAGAGACGTTATATAAAATTACAATTTAATATCATTAAGAATAATGAAAGATGCCAATGCTTTATATACATTAACATCTTTTGCATATAATAAACTAGGAATGGAAAGAGGGAAAGGTACACCAAATGTGAGAAGATTAGATAATAAGATGGAGCGATCGTAAAGTGGGCAGGCAAAGAATATGTGATTCAGATCACCAGGATCAAAACCACAGCTGCAAGCGGGTGAGTCTATGATGTTGAACCTAGCAAGATGCGCCGGAGCACAAGTGTGACCAAGTCTCATTCTAATTAAAACTCTTGTAGCATGCTTGCTAAGTCCCATCTTCACAAACCATGGTCTGGATAATTCAATTTTTGGCTGTATCGCTCGGTAAAATCTGCCAACACTAGTATTGCTATTTTCCCAATGGTCTTCCCAAGTATCTCTTAAATAAGATGAGTTTGAGATCAAATCAATACTGTAATTTTTGTATGGGAACATATCTCCAGATTGTACTGCATCATTTGCCACGGAGTCCACCCTTATGTTACCAGAAATTCCGCAGTGGCTAGGTATCCATGCAAAGGCTACAGACAATTCTTTTTGTGAACATTGATATAATAGGTTGCGAATTTCATAAATTACAGGATTTAATCGACTACTGAATGGATGATTGTTTAATGACTGAAGAGCGCTTTTACAGTCTGTAAAAATAATAGTTTTACTAAGTTTGGCTATTAATATATATTCAACAGCTTTCAGAAGACCAAGACATTCACCCGTAAAAACAGAAGACTCTGGTGGAAGTTTTACTTTTTGGACAATATTGTATTGAGAATGGTAAACTCCGATACCAACACTGCCAGTGGGAGAATGTTTGGAGGCATCGGTAAATATGTGATGCCAATCAGACCATCCAGAATCAATAATGCAATCAAAAAAGGAATCATGTTGGTGATCTTTTTTACTTAAACCTATATTAAGATGTATAACTACAGGGAAAACTAAAGAACTGTAATCATTATGGAATATACTAAGTGTTTGGTGCTGATGTAGAGGAGCAGAAATGGATTGTAATTTATGGAAACTGTTAATTAAACAAGGTACTTTTTTATTAGTCCAGTATGTAGATGATAAAATAAGACTTGACAGAAGTTGTAAATTAATTACTAAAGGATGATTGGAGAATTGGGCACATCTAAACATAAATCTGTTTGAAAGGAGTTGACGTCTTAGTGTTAGTGGAGGTTCTTGACACTCTACTTGTAATGCATTTTTGGGACTAGATTTCATGGTGCCTGTAACAATTCTTAAAGCTTTAATTTGAATATCATCTAGTTTTTTTAAACCTGACACACTACTAGGCTCCAAGAAAAAGGTGCCATAATCCAACACACTTCTTATTAAAGCATTATATAATAATATAAGAGAAGAGGGGTGAGCACCCCACCAGACTCCTGAAACACACCTGAGCATATTCAACCTTTTCTCACATTTCGCTGCAACATAATCACAATGTGGCAAACCAGTAAGTCCAGAATCTAAGATAACACCCAAAAATATAATTTGTGATTTTATGGGAATAGGAGTATTATCATATATAACTGTAAAAGGGGGAGGAGACCGTTTTCTACTGAAAGGAACAATGGCACACTTAGGAACTGAAAGCTCGAGACCATTTTCATCAAGCCATACTTTTAGAAATTTAAGATGCAGAGATAAATTTTTGCTAGCTTTCTTAAATGATTTGTCTTGAGTATATATTAATAAATCATCTGCATACTGCAATACCTTTACTGAACTACCAAGGGTAGCCTCTAGATCATAAGTGTAGATGTTATACAATATTGGACTAAGTACAGATCCTTGTGGCAAGCCCTTCCAGACTAAACGCTAACTAACTAACTAACTAACTAACTAGCTTAGTGTTGTCATCCAGAGATAAACTAATAATCCTTTCAGATAACATATTAACAATAAAATTTGTTATTAATATGGGTACCCCTAATGTTATTAATTTCTTTTTCAGGACTGAAAGTAACACATTATCATATGCAGAGCTTATATCAAGGAAGGCAGCAAGCACAGATTCATTATTAGAAAAGGAAATACGAATATCAGTTATAAAGATACCTAGACTATCATAAGTACTTTTACCCTTTCTAAATCCATATTGACTCTTAGCTAACAATTGGTTACTTTCTATGAACCACTCAAGACGATTTTTCACTAAATGTTCAGATAGTTTGGCAAAAACTGAAGATAATGCAATTGGCCTATAGGAGGTAGCTACGCAAGAAGGTTTAGTAGGCTTTAATATTGGAATAATGGATTGTGTTTTCCAAGAATCAGGAATGTTACCAGAATACATAATTGAGTTTATGAGGTCAAGAAAATAGGACAGCATATTGTCACTTAAATTCGACAAGAAAGAATATGGCACACCATCTTCACCTGGAGCAGAATCTTTCACAGAAGATAATACACCCTTCATCTCATGTAGTGTAAATGGCGAATTAAGAGCTGTCTTAGAAATGGAAGGAGGAAAAACAAGAGGGCAGATAGCATTAGCATCAGGAACTGACGGAGGCGCTAAATGGTCCATAAAACTTTCAGCTAACTCACGCGGTATAGATTTAAATGGTTCTTTAAAGGCAGATCTAAATCTTTTAATATGCTTCCATACAAGTGAAACCTTCACGTTGGGAGAAATCGAAGCGCAGAATTGCCTCCAACCGTCAAACTTTTTCTTCCGTAATAATTTACGAGTCTTACGAGCAACTTGTGAATATAATTCAAAATTTTCAGATGTCATACAACTTCGATAACGTTTTTCTGCCTCCCTTCTCTCTTTGACAGCTAGTGTACATTCATGGTCCCACCAAGGCGGAGATGGTATTTTACCAGATGCACCATTTCTAATCGGAAATACGGAATTTGCAATCTCTACTATGGTATGAACAAGAGCATTAGAGCAATCTATCTCATTTCCTTGAGTGATGTCTGGTAGTGTAGCGACCTTCTGTTCAACTAACTGTTTGAATGTATCCCAATCTGCATTACATAGATTATATTTTAACCGTGGGCTATGTTGAGGAACCGGGCGACATGTAAATGGAAAAGAGATAATTAACGGGAAATGATCACTGCCATGAGATGAAGATAATGGGTACCATGTCAAAGAGGAGGCAAGAGAAGGCGAGCACAAAGAGAGATCTATTGCGCTTAGGCCTTCACTAGGATGTGTATGACGGGTAGGTAGACCAGTATTCAATATACATAAATTATGTTTGTCAATTAGTTCTAACATTTGTTCCCCATTATAATTTGTCACAGAACAACCCCAAGATATATGATGTGAGTTAAAATCTCCAAGCACTAATCTTGGATAAGGAAAAGAAAGCATAAGTTTATCAAGCTCTGAAAATGTATTAGAAGAAGGATGAGGCATATAAATGGAAACTATATTTACATTATTTACATTAACCGCAACAATAGAAAAATTGTCACTGTGTGGTGGTACATTAACAATAGAAAAAGTATATGAATTATTTACAAGTATGGCGACTCCACCATATCCATCAGGTCTGTCCTCCCTGACACATGTATAGCCAGGAATCTTAAATAAGAAACCCGGTCTAAGCCATGTCTCAGAGAGACAGACCACAAATGGTTGCAATTTATTTAACATATATATCAAATCATTCCTCTTATTTAAGATGCTTCTGCAATTCCATTGGATAATTTTAGCGTTCTGATCCATTATTTAAAGATATAAGTTTTTTGAAAATGTCTAATATTGGGGCAGCGTTGGACGGTAAATCTAAATTAAAATTATTTTTATTTCCAGATAATAGTTGAATCAAAGCTGCTATGATGTCTGCAACTGAGACCTGAGAATTATCATTATCTTTATTGTTTATAGCCTGACCGTTAGTAGACGGCGGTAAATTGCTGTAATCTTTCACCAAATCATTATGAGCAGCCATATCATACCCTTTAGAAACTCTGGGAGGGGAACGGGGTCTTAGGAATACTGTCTTTTTATATGATGTACTAAAAGGTACCTGACTGGGAGTAGAATTTAGATATTTAAAATCTGGTTTAGTTTTTAAAACATCGGAATATGGTCTTTGAACAGTTGAATGCAATTTTGACGCTTCCACATAAGAAATGCAACTATGTGCCATGGATTTTTTAATATTTAACTGACGATTGTATTCTGGGCATGATTTATTTATTGCTTACATGTAGCCAGCCATTTGATCGGTACAGTTGCAATCAGAGATATTAATAACATCAGTACTATGTTTCCTTTTCTTTTTATTACAATGTTTGCAGATCTTACTCAAACGACTGCGTTTTAATTTTCTAGACGCTATTTCATTACTACGGACTGAACAATCTGTGTCCATCTCCGATTCATTGGAGATAGTCTGAAACATGCTGCCGGAGGGGCCGTGCCCCCCGGATCGGGAGGCTCCATACAAAGATTAAATATATGAAAAAACTTACCCTAACTGGAGATATATACACGAATATTATTTGTACAACTAAACTAAGATAATATATACAAAAATATAATACAAAACTGATCTAATTACAAAGATAAAATTAATTTTAAAAATATTAAATCAAAAAACCCGCCTACTCTTTTCAACGTTTCCCGCGCTTTTTTCTAGATAAGAATAGTATATAGGGCAGGGGCAAGAAGCTTACATTTGGGCAGGGGCCAGGCCAATCCTATTTTAATGATATAATACGGATAGAATCATAGAGTAAATAAAGGTGTTGCAATCATTTGAAAAAAAAAATAACCCCTTATCTCAAGTATAAATGGACCCCTATCAATCGATATACAAGATTGTGTCGCAATTTCAAATTAAAGTCTTCTTCTTCTTCTTTTAATTAAATGGCTTCCATCGTGAGATTACGATGATTTTGCCAACAACAGAGTATGTAGCTTAGAGGAAGAAAACAATAGAGGGCTGGACACTTTCTTTCTCATTCGCCCAAGAAAAGAATGCGTTTATGTAGGTACGTGTGATAGAAAGAAACAGTGTATTTGATTTTTGGTCCCTCAGCATGTGTTCGATTTTTCCGCGCCGTGGGTGCGAAACAAATTTGACGTTTGCTCCCACTTTGCTCCGTGACAATTTTATCGTGGTTTTAATATTAAATAAATAACTTAAAAATCAATAAAAAACTAACTGTGACATTACTGTGTGTTGTGGAAATCCTATAAGAATCGTGCAGTGCAGTATTATAGGCTGTAAAAGTGACAGTGAACGTAAAATTAGTGGAGTATCGTTTCACAGGTAAACGTGAATTATTATGGCCAATTTAGAGATTACATTTAGAAACTAATACATGCAAACGACTTATTTAGATCTTATTGCTCTAAATTAGTTACTATTTTACTTGAAAGTTACGTGTAAGATCGATAAATTCTTGTTTTTCATCCATAACCTAAAATTTTTAGTTTATTGATCGCCATTATCAGTGTTGCCAGTGTATAAAAGAGAGACTACCATAAATAAGTGGTAAATTATTATTAAGTGCATCATACACGATCACGATCTGGGTGCATCGAAGAATTTCTCAGATTTCCCGAATTTATTTTTATGATTTCCTGAAAATATGGATATTTGTATACTGTGGATAGCAGCAACAAAAAGAATTAATTAGGTTGATAAAAGTTATTCCCGAATGCTTAAATATTCAGAAATAACGTAAGCGCTCAAGTAATTCGTCCAAGGCTGCGCAGGACGTATTCATTCGTTATTTATAGGCACAATGTACATTTAATCGTGCTTTTACTATATGCATGTTGTTTAAATATATATATGTTGTTGGTTACAATTTATTGGTAAATTTGTCTGAATTATAAATAAATAGTACCGACGTTGAATAGTTTGTTTAATTTGCCCCCCTATTATGTACCTATCTCGTTTGACAACTAAAGTGATGATCAATAAAGCAGTGACCATTAAATAACTATCAAATGATTCATTTGGTATTGCCTAACTTGAATCACCAATAAATACCAAACACACTTTCAGTAAACATCAAAGTTTGGTGGACAACTGAAGCTCAAGCTGAAGTCACTTTGCTTTATTGATCATTGTTATGTTTGTACCACAGAACACTTATTTGGTTTATACCTAATAAACTCACTATTAATCAATATCAATCACTTTATTATTAATTTACAAGCGTGTACAAGATTCCACCTTTTTTCCATAGTCTATATTCATAGAGTCGATCTTCATAGCAGGCATAGACAATCTAAAGTACAGAACACATTAACCATAATATAAAGGTACGACTATAACACTCCCCAACGTTGTAAATTACAAGTCCAGTCTATTTGGTGGTTTTCTCACTCGGGTGCTTCGACGTATCATGCTTTCCATAGGTGGTTGTTTCATAACTGGAGTTCCTGGTGCAGCTTCTGTATTTGTAGGTTCACTTCTTACTGGTTCTGGTGTATTTCCGAGTTCTTTTGACAGGTCATCTTGATTGGTATCAGTTCTGGAAGGTGTTGAATGATCTGCAGTTTCAGTCGCTGGAGATGTTTGAATCTTTTCAGTTGTCAGAGTATGACCCCTAATAATTTTTGGATCCTTATGTATAGGCTGAGTGTTTTCATGAATCTCAGAACTTTTTATAATTTGATCAATATGTCTTACATGTATCTTTCCATCTATATTCACCTCATAATGTAGCTTGCCTTTTTTCCTTACAATAATTCCAAATTTCCATTTTTGATTGTCGTATAATCGTATTTGTACCGGTTCTCCCACCTGGAATTGTCTGGTGCTTATTTCATCTTCTTTTTTATTGTTCATTTCATCTGCTATGTCTCTTTTCACTAAGTCAATTCTCGTTCTGTATAGTCTTTTGAACATCATTTCTGCTGGGCTTATTCCTGTGGTGATGTTGGGTGTCTTCCTGTACATCATCAGGAATTTTGATAATTTTTCTTGAAGTGTACTTCGCTCACTTGCCATTGCTTTTAGTTTGTGTTTTAGAGTTTGTACATATCTTTCTGCTTGTCCATTTGTTGATGGATGAAATGGTGCTGTAAATTTTGCATGTATTCCATTTTCCTTTAAAAATCGTTGCATTTCTTCTGATCGGAACTGTCTGCCATTATCAGATACAATCGTAATAGGAAAGCCGAAGGTAGTAAATAATTTCTTTAGAATATTAATTGTTGCCGTTGCTGTAATACTAGAAGTAGGGATTACTTCAAGCCATTTTGTGTATGCGTCTACAACTATTAAAAAATATGTATTCATGAATGGCCCAGCATAGTCTATGTGAATTCTGCTCCATGGTTCTTTGGGATATTCCCAACTGTGCACCGGTACCTTAGTAGGATTCCTTTGTAATAAGCAGCATGGTTTACATTGTTTTACCATATTCTCAATATCAGAGTCAATATTCTTCCACCAGACATAACTCCGAGCCAGAGCTTTCATTTTAACCACGCCGGTATGTGCTGTGTGCAGTTCTTCTAATATAGCTGCTTGTAGTTTTTTAGGTATGACTATTCGTATTCCATAAAAAATGCAGTTATTTTGCAGGGAAAACTCATGTAAGTTTGTTAGATTTCCACTTCCTGATTGAATATCTCGATATAACTGTTGTAGTTCTGGGTCTTTAGCTGTTGCTTCTTTAATACTCTTCAATGAAATGGGTATTGTTGCAATCTGATTTAAGTAGAATATATCATCGTCAGTCATTATTTCTATATTTTCAGTTGTATGTGGTAGCCTTGAAAAATAGTCTGCATTGGCATGTTCAGTAGTTTTTCTCAATTTAATTTCATAATCAAATCCAGCCAGAAAATTTGCATAATGTACTAGCCTTACTGCTGTAGTTGACGGAATTGCTTTCTCTGGGTGTAGTATTCGAGATAGAGGTTGGTTGTCAATTATTAGTATAATTTTTCTTCCATAGCAGTATTGAAAAAAATTTTTTAATCCCCAGATTAAAGCTGCTGCTTCTTTATCAAGCTGGCTGTAATTTTTTTCTGCTTTTGTTAATGATCTAGAAGCAAAGGCTATTGGCCTTTCCGTCTTGTCTGGCATGACATGTGACAAAACCGCTCCAAACCCGGTTGGTGATGCATCTGTAGCCAAAGTTATTGGTAAGTTGGTATGAAATGGTGTAAGTACTTTATCTCCACAGATTTCTTCTTTTAATTTGACAAATATATCTTCACATTCCTTAGACCATATGAATTTTGTATTTTTCTGAAGGAGATTATAAAGTGGATTTAACTTGGAGGCAAGGTTTGGGATAAATTGTTGATAATAATTAATCATTCCAAGAAATGTTCGTAGGGAGGACACATCTGTAGGACGTTGACTATTTTTGATGTCATTGATTTTATCTTGAGTTGGATGTAGTCCCTTTTCATTTATTATATGGCCAAGGTATGTAACTGACCTTTTAAAAAATTGACATTTCCTTTTATTTAGATCTAATCCACATTCTTTTAGCCTTTGAAATACTGTCCTGATTCTTTGTAGCAACTCAATGTATGTGCATCCTGTCAAAGCTATATCATCGAAGAAACAGGCTGTACCTGTCAACCCCTGTAGTGTCTGATCCATGTACCGTTGCCATAAATTTGGAGCTATTTTAACACCAAACATCAAACGGTTTACTTTATACGTTCCTTTGCAGGTACTGATAGCTTGCATTTCAGCAGTTGATTCATCTGTCTTCATATGAAGATATGCTTGGTTTATATCCAGAGTACAAAAATATTTACCGCCACTTAATTTAGTGAATATTTCTTCCACTCTTGGTATTGGATAATGGTCATTTTGTAAATTTTTGTTTAAAGTAGATCTGTAATCAGCGCATAACCGTACTTTGCCATTTGGTTTTACCACTGGTACCACTGGTGTCCCCCATTTTGAGTATGTCACTTTTTCCAAAATTCCAGCTTCTTCCAATCTATCAATTTCTTTATCTACTTGTTCTCGTAGTGCGAATGGTACAGGTCTTGGTTTTAAGAACACCGGTGTAGCATTTTCTTTTAATTTGAAAGACGCTTTATAATCTCTTATTTCTCCAATTTCTTCTGAAAACAGGCATTCATATTCCTTTAATAATTTTTGTAAACTTTCTTGAAACTCTTTTTCTTCCATGTCATTCTCTTCAGTGGCTAGTTTGTGTACTCCTAAATGTATATTTAATTTTCTTATCCATTCTCTTCCTACAACTGGGTCCACCTTTCTGTTAATAACTATTAATCTTCCTTGTATTTCTCTATTATTGTATTTAATATTTATATTGCAAGCTCCCAATGGATGGATGAGTTCTCCTGTATAAGTCTTTAATTTTATTCTTGTATCTTGTAGCTTTAGGTTCCCAAACCATTTTTTAAAATATTCCGCTGAGCATGTGGTTACTGCTGCACCCGTATCTAGTTCCCATGTAAGTGATTTACCATTCAATTGTAATGTAATATTAAATTTATCATTTTGTGAGTTAGAACATTCTGTAGGTATTGTATGTATTTCATATATTTCTTCATTTTCACTTACTTCATAATCTTCATATAAACTAGTATTTTCAACTTCTAGTTGTTTTTGTTGTTTAAAACAGACGGACTTCAAATGTCCCTTTGTATGACAGTTCTGACAAAATAATTTGTCCTTTAATTTACATTGGTAAGCCTTATGATTATCCTTTCCACATCTGTAGCAATTTATTTTCTTTTCGTCTTTATCATTGTACACACATCAAAAGTGTCTAGGGATCAAGCATTTTTAAGCGGATTTCTTGAGATTGAGATGTGGCTTTGTAATAAATTTATGATTTTATAAATTTATATGGATCCTTTTTGGTGCATTTCATAATTTGAATCAGGAACTGTGAATCAAATTCGAGTAAAAGATGAAAATCAGCTGTCAATATTTTCCCTATAAAAACATACAACGCATTGAAGACATTATTAGTGCTACTGTTTCCCTACTACTGATTAAAACCAACGTTATTATGGAGCGGCGACGTCATTTAAGCAGGGAAGAAATGCTCAGAGCCGTGAGAATGATAGAAGCTGGTTCCCGGCAACGTACTGTGGCTTTAGCTCTGAATACAAGTCAGAGTGTTATCGGTCGACTTTGGACACGTTACCGAAGCACTGGTACCGTGGCTGAGCGCCATGGAGGACGGTATCGCTGCACCACACGGAGACAAGACCGATATATTCAAATCTTAACTCGAAGAGCTCCAACAATAACTGCCATGATGTTAGCCGTGAGGCTTCATCACTCTTCAGGGAACTTAATTAGCGACCAAACAGTCAGAAACCGCTTGCATGAAGTGAACCTTCATTCCCGAAGACCGCTACGGGTACCTCCTATAGCAATGCACAATCGTAGGATTCGATATCAATGGGCTCTTGAACACAGAAATTGGGCAGAAGAACAATGGCGTTTCGTGTGCTTTTCTGATGAGTCTCGTTTTGGTATGAGACCGGATACAAGACGTATACGACACTGGAGAACCCCTGGACGCCAACAGCGATTAAAATCCTGCCAGGAAGTCCATCCTTATAGTGGTGGAACCATCATGGTATGGGCGGGTATTTGGATCGGCGGAAGAACTGAGTTGATTTGGATCAGAGGCAACCTCAACGCTCAAATTTATGCTGAGACGATTGTATCAGACGTCATCGTTCCTCTACAAGTGCAAATCGGTCCCTTATTTCAGTTAATGCATGATAATGCACGACCGCACACCGCAAGAGTTGTAAGACAGACTCTCGCCGCAGCTAACATCAATGTCCTGCCCTGGCCTGCTCAGTCGCCAGACTTGAACCCGATTGAGCATGCATGGGATATGCTACAGAGAAGAGCTCTGCCGAATATGGAGGGTATCCAGTCGCAAGAAGACCTTTTTTTGTTGTTGCAACGAACATGGGCGGCCATTCCACAGCGTGATTTGGATGAACTCATTTTGAGTATGCCAAACCGATGTTCTTGTGTTGTTAGTGTTCGCGGTAGAAACACGGATTATTAATTGTTTAAGTTACCCAATAAAATTTTAAAGAAAACTGTTATTTCAGTCTTTTTTTCGAACTTTTGTGTTAGTGGTTCAAATGTCAAAAATCCCTTTATTAGGAAAATGGCAAATTTCTTTATTAATGCAAAGGTGACTTGGTTTATCGTTACTGTGACAAACGAAAACACTTTATTTGATGAATCCTTAAAGAAAATTTTAATTAATATCAATCAGGAGAAAAGTTATTGCAAAAATATATGTTGATCCCTAGACACTTTTGATGTGTGTATTTAGCATATTTATTTTCATTGTATGTACTATTCTTATGGGTATTGTAATTATTGGATGTATTTTTCTTCACTGTAATTTTATTTATGTTAGGCTTATTATCATATTCCATTTCTTTGCTGTCTGATTTTGAAGTCTCAATTGCCATAGCTATTTTTATTATGTCATCAAATTTTGTATTTGGAGATTCTTGTAGTAGCCTCTCTTTTATCTCTGCGCTTCGCAGGCCCCGTATAAATTGGACACGTAGATGTGTTTCAAAAGTTGTATGTTCACAATTTGAGCATATGAAATTGCACTTTCCTCCAATTTCTTTTAATGCTGCTACATAGTTGGCTATGGATTCGTGATCCTGTTGGGTTCTTTGACAGAACTTGTGCTGTTGTGCCACTTCTCCAGGTTCTGGTGCAATGTGGGTTTTTAGAATTTTTATAAGCTCTTCGTATGTTTTTGTTTCTGGAGTTTCCGGGGCAGTCAAGTTTTTTAAAATTTGATAGTGTTTTGGGCCGATACAGTTTAAGAAAATTTGTAGTTTCATTGTAGCATCATTTACGCCTTTTAAGGTAATATAATTTTGTAACCTTTGTATGTAACTGTCAAAAGATTCGTTTATTTCGTCGTATTGTTGAAGCTTAATACCGGTTATCGGTGGTGAATCCTTTTTATGTAACAATGCTGCTTGCATGTTTGCTTGTTGTTCTTGCATGCCACGCATGGTTTCTAACATTTGTGCTAGCACTTTCGATAGTTCTCCCTCCATTGCGTTTATGATGGATTTGTATGGGAGAGATAGGGAAAAGGAATTTTGTGTAGCGGGCTATCAACACAGGTATTATGAGGCCCCTGGACATCCGGAATTGAGGTTAAATGGAACACATTTTTGTAAGCAGGTACGCGTGGAGGTTATCATGCTCGTGCACGTGAGAACGTTCTGTTCATCTTCGTCGCCAATCTGTTATGTTTGTACCACAGAACACTTATTTGGTTTATACCTAATAAACTCACTATTAATCAATATCAATCACTTTATTATTAATTTACAAGCGTGTACAAAATTCCACCTTTTTTCCATAGTCTATATTCATAGAGTCGATCTTCATAGCAGGCATAGACAATCTAAAGTACAGAACACATTAACCATAATATAAAGGTACGACTATAACAATCATCACTTTTTTTTTGTAGGAATAGTACTGTTTTACCGGACAAGAGGGCGAGCGCTTAAAGCGCTCCAGCCAGAAAGGTTTGGGTAGCGACTAGCACAAGGGCACTTCAGGGAGGCACGGCCTCGGCTTGGGCTGCCGCTTAGAGAAAATGAGTTTACCACCGGTTCACAACGCGCCCCCGCTGAGAAGAACCGGCAAGAAACTCAGCGAGGGGATGCATGTCGAGGTCGCATGCGTACGGATCCCTTCGGCCTCGCCGGCGAGACCGGTGTCTGTGTGTTGATGTGTTTACGACTCTTGACATCGTTGTCGGTGTTGGTGTTGTGTCATGGTCCAGGAGGACGGACATCGGGTTGGGTGAGTCGAGCAGTACATGCCGCGGACGGCGGCGATGTACGTCTGTTCGACGATCTGAGGGACCTGGCCGCTGCCCAATAGGACATGGGTTCGATTCCGAAGGATTCCGAACAATTGTCTGGGTGTTATTTATCTATTTAAATATGTATTTATACAGTTTACAAGTATTTGTAATCATTTATCTGGTTACCTTACTAAAGGATCTGCATAGATTGAGATCAGGTGGTCATTGGTCAAGCGTAGATTGTCCCAATGCAGGCCGATGACCTGATTGTCTGTAAAGTAAGATGATCCATGTGTCGGGATTTGCGATAGGACGTATGCCCGACTCCTGTCCGTCAAATTAAAACACCGAGATTTGGTAATAAACACTTATAATCAAATTGAGAGAGAACAACTTATAATACAGTGGAGTAATCGTAATAATTAAAACATGTCTCTGCCGTAGATACTAGCGCGCTGTCATCTTTTTGACAGCCCCTTTGGCGTTCCGGAACCGTGATCCGAGATACGCCACACATGCGTCGGAAGGGCATGTAAAAAGTCGGTCCTGCGCTTAACTTCTCCCCAGTCGTGTCGGTCTTCCGTCCCATCGGATTATGAGAGGTACCTATTATATAAAGGAAGAGAGAGTGCACTTGTGTCTACGCAAGCACTTGTGCACTATAATATCACCTGCGTACATGGCTGATCTTGTGAAAGATTGGCCGCTGTGGTCGTTTCGGCTAGGAGGACATTATTATAACAATCACTTTCGTACTTTTTGCAGACTGTCATAGATTAAGACGATATAATGTAAGAAAAGTAAATGTTGTGTCAAAAAAGTGGTTTTTGGTTAGGAAAGAAAATATAATTTACAACAACCTCCGTGTATTTGCTTTACACAAAGGGTAAAATTTCCCTTACGTGGCAACTCTAAATTTAGTATGTACTAGAAGTGTTCGCAACGGCTATATATTAAAAACGCGTTATAACGATATGCTACTTATAAAACGCATGTTATTTTGTACGCTATAATATATCAGTTCGCTTCCTAACGTCGCGTTTGGATTATCGTCGCGCCGTTCGCACGTTACCTATTTTAATAGCTATGTGGACTTAAGAATAACAATTTTTTAAATTAGAAATTGTGGTTTTAAATGAAAGAATCTTTTTACAATAATTACACTCCGCCTTTTTAGTATTATAGTCCACCACAGAAAAATAGTTCCACATTTGTCCTCTTCGTGACATTTTAACTATAACTACAAAAAACTTTTTACAAAAATTGCCTAATCTAATATTATTTATATTATAAACACTTAACTAAAACTAACTTTAATTTACAGTTTTATTACAGTAAACAAACCAACACGATGCTTTATTTGAAAAAAAAAAACACAAATCGGAATCGCTTACAAACACGACAGACGATAATCGCGTACGTAAATAAATACGGCATACAAGGTCAAGCCAGTAAGCCGCACTGATTGATTCAACGAAACGAAAATAAACTAACGAACGTTATAATTATGATACGAACAAATAAGATAAATATCGTTGGAAATCATCTAACGTGCAAACGTTAGATATTAATGGACACTGATTTAAATATAGTTCTTAAGCAGTTGTATTAAAGTATTATTTGGCATGCAACTCGTGACAAAATATTATACGGCAAAGTGAAATTGACCTTGGTCCTTGAGTCGTGGCCCACGATGACGAGTCACGTGCCAATTAATACTCTAAGACAATTACTTAAGAACTATATTTGAATCAGTGTCCAGTAATGAAATGAATATAATAGTTTTTACGATATTTCGTTAGTATCGTCGCCGCGTCGTTGCAGGCGGCTGTGGTCATGCGGCGTGCGTGCAATACCTATGTAATTTAAATAACGGATTCAAAATAACGCTTGCCTAAGATATCAAATAATAAGCGATTTGATTATTTATAAATAATGGATTATTATATCAGTTATATAATATAACGAACACTCCTAGTATGTACTTATTTTTCTGTCCTTATCGGCGGCACGCTTGGTATATGTCTGTATTATATTCTGTCTACGGTATGTAGTGACACTTGGACAGTGAACAGTCAAAAAAAAACTTGAGGAGAGGTGTTAACAATTTTGAGCTTTGTACGGTTGAGTGGCCAATATCGTCATCGATTTGTTAAAGTATGTTAGTTGCTAGTTAGACTGTAGACAGACATATAAATGAAGTAATACAGATACATAATCAGGACGGACGTAGAGTTATGTGTTAAAAAATGTGCGTGCGTGGAGTCCCTCCGCGCGGATGAAGTGAAACTTCATTCTCGGTCGAGTCGGCGGAGTCGGCGGAGTCGGCGGAGTCGGCGGAGTAGGCGGAGTAGGCGGAGTCGGCGGAGTCGGCGGAGTCGGCTGAGTCGGCTGAGTCGGCGGAGTCGGCGGAGTCGGCTGAGTCGAGTCGAGTCGAGTCGAGTCAAGTCGAGTCCAGTCGAGTCCAGTCGAGTCGAGTCGAGTCGAGTCGAGTCCAATCGAGTCGAGTCGAATCGAGTCGAGTCGAGTCGAGTCGAGTCGAGTCGAGTCGAGTCGAGTCGAGTCGAGTCGGGTCGGGTCGGGTCGGGTCGGGTCGGGTCGGGTCGGGTCGGGTCGGGTCGGGTCGGGTCGGGTCGAGTCGAGTCGAGTCGAGTCCAGTCGAGTCACCCCAACTCACCTCAACTTGCCCCAACGCAACCCCAACTCACCCCAACTCACCCCAACTCACCCACTCCACCCACTCACCCACTCACCCACTCCACCCACTCACCCACTCACTCAGTGACGGCGTCACATGAGCGCTTTCATAACCTTAACAAATTTACGCCTATCGCCTATCGTTTAACACCTATCACTTAACGCGTTAAGCGATAACGCGTTAAGGTGATTCATTTAACGCTTAACGCGTTATGTGGTAACATTTTTGGAAGTCGCATAAGAAGTTTCACTTCAAAAAAGGGAAAGAAAATAAAATGCTCAAAAGAACTATCAACTCTTAATTTATATTCTAACTAGCTGACCCGCGCAGCTCCGCCTGCGCTTTTATTACATTTTTCTCCCCTTTTCTTCTTCCTCCCTTGATTTATTTCTCTCTCCATCTCTTATAAGAAAATCTAGCTAACCCGCGCAGCTTTGCCTGCGGTTTTTTTTTTCACTAACACTCCAGTTTGGTAGATTAGAATTTAAAAAAAAACACAAAACTGGTGTGTTAGTGGAAAAAAAAGTATTTACTCTGTTTTTTGATGTAGCCTCCATGGCGCAGTGGGAAAACGCTTGCTTTACAAACCGGCGGTCTCGGGTGCCAATCCCGCGGGGGCAACAGCTTTGTGTAGTTATACCTTACTGTCTAGGACAATGCAGGCCGACCACCTGATTGTCTGTAAAGTAAGATGATCCATGAATCAGATGGGCATACAAACTCAAACTCAAAAATCTTTATTTCAAATAGGCTTAACGCTAGCACTTTTCGTATCTAATTTCATTGAAATCGGTTCAGTGCGTAACAGACAGACAGACAGACAGAGTTACTTTCGCATTTATAATATTAGTAGGGAAGTAGGGAAACAATGACGAAATGACATACTAACTTTCATTCCCTATTTCAACCCCTTTAATCTTTTTTTTCGGATAAAAGGTAGCCTATGTCCTTCCTTGAGGTCTAATCTATCTCTGTACCAAATTTCATCAAAATCGGTTCAGTGGCTTAGGAGTTATAGCGTAACAGACAGACAGACAGACAGAGTTACTTTCGCATTTATAATATTAGTAGGGAAGTAGGGAAACAATGACGAAATGGCATACTAATTTTCATTCCCTATTTCAACCCCTTTAATCTTTTTTTTTCCGATAAAAGGTAGCCTATGTCCTTCCTTGAGGTCTAATCTATCTCTGTACCAAATTTCATTAAAATCGGTTCAGTGGCTTAGGAGTTATAGCGTAACAGACAGACAGACAGACAGACAGACAGAGTTACTTTCGCATTTATAATATTAGTAGGGAAGTAGGGAAGTAGGGATTAGTAGGGAAGTAGGGAAGTATGGAAGTAGGGAAGTAGGGAAACAATGACGAAATGACATACTAACTTTCATTCCCTATTTCAACCCCTTTAATCTTTTTTTTTCGGATAAAAGGTAGCCTATGTCCTTCCTTGAGGTCTAATCTATCTCTGTACCAAATTTCATCAAAATCGGTTCAGTGGCTTAGGAGTTATAGCGTAACAGACAGACAGACAGACAGACAGAGTTACTTTCGCATTTATAATATTAGTAGGGATAGGGATTTATAATATTAGTAGGGAAGTAGAGATTAGTAGGGAAGTAGGGAAGTATGGAAGTAGGGAAGTAGGGAAACAATGACGAAATGACATACTAACTTTCATTCCCTATTTCAACCCCTTTAACCTTTTTTTTTCGTATAAAAGGTAGCCTATGTCCTTCCTTGAGGTCTAATCTATCTCTGTACCAAATTTCATCAAAATCGGTTCAGTGGCTTAGGAGTTATAGCGTAACAGACAGACAGACAGACAGACAGACAGACAGACAGACAGAGTTACTTTCGCATTTATAATATTAGTAGGGAAGTAGGGAAACAATGACGAAATGGCATACTAACTTTCATTCCCTATTTCAACCCCTTTAATCTTTTTTTTTCGGATAAAAGGTAGCCTATGTCCTTCCTTGAGGTCTAATCTATCTCTGTACCAAATTTCATCAAAATCGGTTCAGTGGCTTAGGAGTTATAGCGTAACAGACAGACAGACAGACAGACAGAGTTACTTTCGCATTTATAATATTAGTAGGGATAGGGATTTATAATATTAGTAGGGAAGTAGAGATTAGTAGGGAAGTAGGGAAGTATGGAAGTAGGGAAGTAGGGAAACAATGACGAAATGACATACTAACTTTCATTCCCTATTTCAACCCCTTTAATCTTTTTTTCGGATAAAAGGTAGCCTATGTCCTTCCTTGAGGTCTAATCTATCTCTGTACCAAATTTCATCAAAATCGGTTCAGTGGCTTAGGAGTTATAGCGTAACAGACAGACAGACAGACATACAGACAGACAGAGTTACTTTCGCATTTATAATATTATATAGTAGGGAAGTAGGGATTAGTAGGGAAGTAGGGAAGTAGGGAAACAATGACGAAATGACATACTAACTTTCATTCCCTATTTCAACCCCTTTAATCTTTTTTTTCGGATAAAAGGTAGCCTATGTCCTTCCTTGAGGTCTAATCTATCTCTGTACCAAATTTCATCAAAATCGGTTCAGTGGCTTAGGAGTTATAGCGTAACAGACAGACAGAAAGACAGACAGAGTTACTTTCGCATTTATAATATTAAGTAGGGAAGTAGGGATAGTAGGGAAGTAGGGAAACAATGACGAAATGGCATACTAACTTTCATTCCCTATTTCAACCCCTTTTATCTTTTTTTTTCGGATAAAAGGTAGCCTATGTCCTTCCTTGAGGTCTAATCTATCTCTGTACCAAATTTCATCAAAATCGGTTCAGTGGCTTAGGAGTTATAGCGTAACAGACAGACAGACAGACAGATAGACAGACAGACAGAGTTACTTTCGCATTTATAATATTAGTAGGGATTAGTAGGGAAGTAGGGAAGTATGGAAGTAGGGAAACAATGACGAAATGACATACTAACTTTCATTCCCTATTTCAACCCCTTTAATCTTTTTTTTTCGGATAAAAGGTAGCCTATGTCCTTCCTTGAGGTCTAATCTATCTCTGTACCAAATTTCATCAAAATCGGTTCAGTGGCGTAGGAGTTATAGCGTAACAGACAGACAGATAGACAGACAGACAGAGTTACTTTCGCATTTATAATATAAGTAGGGATTAGTAGGGAAGTAGGGAAGTATGGAAGTAGGGAAGTAGGGAAACAATGACGAAATGACATACTAACTTTCATTCCCTATTTCAACCCCTTTAATCTTTTTTTTTCGGATAAAAGGTAGCCTATGTCCTTCCTTGAGGTCTAATCTATCTCTGTACCAAATTTCATTAAAATCGGTTCAGTGGCTTAGGAGTTATAGCGTAACAGACAGACAGACAGACAGACAGACAGAGTTACTTTCGCATTTATAATATTAGTAGGGAAGTAGGGAAGTAGGGATTAGTAGGGAAGTAGGGAAGTATGGAAGTAGGGAAGTAGGGAAACAATGACGAAATGACATACTAACTTTCATTCCCTATTTCAACCCCTTTAATCTTTTTTTTTCGGATAAAAGGTAGCCTATGTCCTTCCTTGAGGTCTAATCTATCTCTGTACCAAATTTCATCAAAATCGGTTCAGTGGCTTAGGAGTTATAGCGTAACAGACAGACAGACAGACAGACAGAGTTACTTTCGCATTTATAATATTAGTAGGGATAGGGATTTATAATATTAGTAGGGAAGTAGAGATTAGTAGGGAAGTAGGGAAGTATGGAAGTAGGGAAGTAGGGAAACAATGACGAAATGACATACTAACTTTCATTCCCTATTTCAACCCCTTTAACCTTTTTTTTTCGTATAAAAGGTAGCCTATGTCCTTCCTTGAGGTCTAATCTATCTCTGTACCAAATTTCATCAAAATCGGTTCAGTGGCTTAGGAGTTATAGCGTAACAGACAGACAGACAGACAGACAGACAGACAGAGTTACTTTCGCATTTATAATATTAGTAGGGAAGTAGGGAAACAATGACGAAATGGCATACTAACTTTCATTCCCTATTTCAACCCCTTTAATCTTTTTTTTTCGGATAAAAGGTAGCCTATGTCCTTCCTTGAGGTCTAATCTATCTCTGTACCAAATTTCATCAAAATCGGTTCAGTGGCTTAGGAGTTATAGCGTAACAGACAGACAGACAGACAGACAGAGTTACTTTCGCATTTATAATATTAGTAGGGATAGGGATTTATAATATTAGTAGGGAAGTAGAGATTAGTAGGGAAGTAGGGAAGTATGGAAGTAGGGAAGTAGGGAAACAATGACGAAATGACATACTAACTTTCATTCCCTATTTCAACCCCTTTAATCTTTTTTTTCGGATAAAAGGTAGCCTATGTCCTTCCTTGAGGTCTAATCTATCTCTGTACCAAATTTCATCAAAATCGGTTCAGTGGCTTAGGAGTTATAGCGTAACAGACAGACAGACAGACATACAGACAGACAGAGTTACTTTCGCATTTATAATATTATATAGTAGGGAAGTAGGGATTAGTAGGGAAGTAGGGAAGTAGGGAAGTAGGGAAACAATGACGAAATGACATACTAACTTTCATTCCCTATTTCAACCCCTTTAATCTTTTTTTTCGGATAAAAGGTAGCCTATGTCCTTCCTTGAGGTCTAATCTATCTCTGTACCAAATTTCATCAAAATCGGTTCAGTGGCTTAGGAGTTATAGCGTAACAGACAGACAGAAAGACAGACAGAGTTACTTTCGCATTTATAATATTAAGTAGGGAAGTAGGGATAGTAGGGAAGTAGGGAAACAATGACGAAATGGCATACTAACTTTCATTCCCTATTTCAACCCCTTTTATCTTTTTTTTTCGGATAAAAGGTAGCCTATGTCCTTCCTTGAGGTCTAATCTATCTCTGTACCAAATTTCATCAAAATCGGTTCAGTGGCTTAGGAGTTATAGCGTAACAGACAGACAGACAGACAGATAGACAGACAGACAGAGTTACTTTCGCATTTATAATATTAGTAGGGATTAGTAGGGAAGTAGGGAAGTATGGAAGTAGGGAAACAATGACGAAATGACATACTAACTTTCATTCCCTATTTCAACCCCTTTAATCTTTTTTTTTCGGATAAAAGGTAGCCTATGTCCTTCCTTGAGGTCTAATCTATCTCTGTACCAAATTTCATCAAAATCGGTTCAGTGGCGTAGGAGTTATAGCGTAACAGACAGACAGATAGACAGACAGACAGAGTTACTTTCGCATTTATAATATAAGTAGGGATTAGTAGGGAAGTAGGGAAGTATGGAAGTAGGGAAGTAGGGAAACAATGACGAAATGACATACTAACTTTCATTCCCTATTTCAACCCCTTTAATCTTTTTTTTTCGGATAAAAGGTAGCCTATGTCCTTCCTTGAGGTCTAATCTATCTCTGTACCAAATTTCATCAAAATCGGTTCAGTGGCTTAGGAGTTATAGCGTAACAGACAGACAGACAGACATACAGACAGACAGAGTTACTTTCGCATTTATAATATTAGTAGGGAAGTAGGGATTAGTAGGGAAGTAGGGAAGTATGGAAGTAGGGAAGTAGGGAAACAATGACGAAATGACATACTAACTTTCATTCCCTATTTCAACCCCTTTAACCTTTTTTTTTCGTATAAAAGGTAGCCTATGTCCTTCCTTGAGGTCTAATCTATCTCTGTACCAAATTTCATCAAAATCAGTTCAGTGGCTTAGGAGTTATAGCGTAACAGACAGACAGACAGACAGACAGACAGACAGACAGAGTTACTTTCGCATTTATAATATTAGTAGGGAAGTAGGGAAACAATGACGAAATGGCATACTAACTTTCATTCCCTATTTCAACCCCTTTAATCTTTTTTTTTCGGATAAAAGGTAGCCTATGTCCTTCCTTGAGGTCTAATCTATCTCTGTACCAAATTTCATCAAAATCGGTTCAGTGGCTTAGGAGTTATAGCGTAACAGACAGACAGATAGACAGACAGACAGAGTTACTTTCGCATTTATAATATTAGTAGGGATTAGTAGGGAAGTAGGGAAGTAGGGAAGTAGGGAAACAATGAAGAAATGACATACTAACTTTCATTCCCTATTTCAACCCCTTTAATCTTTTTTTTCGGATAAAAGGTAGCCTATGTCCTTCCTTGAGGTCTAATCTATCTCTGTACCAAATTTCATCAAAATCGGTTCAGTGGCTTAGGAGTTATAGCGTAACAGACAGACAGACAGACATACAGACAGACAGAGTTACTTTCGCATTTATAATATTAGTAGGGAAGTAGGGAAGTAGGGATTAGTAGGGAAGTAGGGAAGTATGGAAGTAGGGAAACAATGACGAAATGACATACTAACTTTCATTCCCTATTTCAACCCCTTTAATCTTTTTTTTTCGGATAAAAGGTAGCCTATGTCCTTCCTTGAGGTCTAATGTATCTCTGTACCAAATTTCATCAAAATGGTTCAGTGGCTTAGGAGTTATAGCGTAACAGACAGACAGACAGACAGACAGAGTTACTTTCGCATTTATAATATTAGTAGGGATTAGTAGGGAAGTAGGGAAGTATGGAAGTAGGGAAGTAGGGAAACAATGAAGAAATGACATACTAACTTTCATTCCCTATTTCAACCCCTTTAATCTTTTTTTTTCGGATAAAAGGTAGCCTATGTCCTTCCTTGAGGTCTAATCTATCTCTGTACCAAATTTCATCAAAATCGGTTCAGTGGCTTAGGAGTTATAGCGTAACAGACAGACAGACAGACATACAGACAGACAGAGTTACTTTCGCATTTATAATATTAGTAGGGAAGTAGGGATTAGTAGGGAAGTAGGGAAGTATGGAAGTAGGGAAACAATGACGAAATGACATACTAACTTTCATTCCCTATTTCAACCCCTTTAATCTTTTTTTTCGGATAAAAGGTAGCCTATGTCCTTCCTTGAGGTCTAATCTATCTCTGTACCAAATTTCATCAAAATCGGTTCAGTGGCTTAGGAGTTATAGCGTAACAGACAGACAGATAGACAGACAGACAGAGTTACTTTCGCATTTATAATATTAGTAGGGATTAGTAGGGAAGTAGGGAAGTATGGAAGTAGGGAAGTAGGGAAACAATGAAGAAATGACATACTAACTTTCATTCCCTATTTCAACCCCTTTAATCTTTTTTTTTCGGATAAAAGGTAGCCTATGTCCTTCCTTGAGGTCTAATCTATCTCTGTACCAAATTTCATCAAAATCGGTTCAGTGGCTTAGGAGTTATAGCGTAACAGACAGACAGACAGACATACAGACAGACAGAGTTACTTTCGCATTTATAATATTAGTAGGGAAGTAGGGATTAGTAGGGAAGTAGGTAAGTATGGAAGTAGGGAAACAATGACGAAATGACATACTAACTTTCATTCCCTATTTCAACCCCTTTAATCTTTTTTTTCGGATAAAAGGTAGCCTATGTCCTTCCTTGAGGTCTAATGTATCTCTGTACCAAATTTCATCAAAATCGGTTCAGTGGCTTAGGAGTTATAGCGTAACAGACAGACAGACAGACAGAGTTACTTTCGCATTTATAATATTAGTAGGGAGTAGGGAAGTAGGGATAGTAGGGAAGTAGGGAAACAATGACGAAATGACATACTAACTTTCATTCCCTATTTCAACCCCTTTAATCTTTTTTTTCGGATAAAAGGTAGCCTATGTTCTTCCTTGAGGTCTAATCTATCTCTGTACCAAATTTCATCAAAATCGGTTCAGTGGCTTAGGAGTTATACTGTAACAGACAGACAGACAGACAGACAGACAGAGTTACTTTCGCATTTGTAATATTACTAGCTGACCCGCGCAGCTCCGCCTGCGCTTTTATTACATTTTTCTCCCCTTTTCTTCTTCCTCCCTTGATTTATTTCTCTCTCCATCTCTTATAAGAAAATCTAGCTAACCCGCGCAGCTTTGCCTGCGGTTTTTTTTTCACTAACACTCCAGTTTGGTAGATTAGAATTTAAAAAAAAACACAAAACTGGAGTGTTAGTGGAAAAAAAGTATTTACTCTGTTTTTTGATGTAGCCTCCATGGCGCAGTGGGAAAACGCTTGCTTTACAAACCGGCGGTCTCGGGTGCCAATCCCGCGGGGGCAACAGCTTTGTGTAGTTATACCTTACTGTCTAGGACAATGCAGGCCGACCACCTGATTGTCTGTAAAGTAAGATGATCCATGAATCAGATGGGCATACAAACTCAAACTCAAACTCAAAAATCTTTATTTCAAATAGGCTTAACGCTAGCACTTTTCGTATCTAATTTCATTGAAATCGGTTCAGTGCGTAACAGACAGACAGACAGACAGAGTTACTTTCGCATTTATAATATTAGTAGGGAAGTAGGGAAACAATGACGAAATGACATACTAATTTTCATTCCCTATTTCAACCCCTTTAATCTTTTTTTTTCGATAAAAGGTAGCCTATGTCCTTCCTTGAGGTCTAATCTATCTCTGTACCAAATTTCATTTAAATCGGTTCAGTGGCTTAGGAGTTATAGCGTAACAGACAGACAGACAGACAGAGTTACTTTCGCATTTATAATATTAGTAGGGAAGTAGGGATTAGTAGGGAAGTAGGGAAGTAGGGATTAGTAGGGAAGTAGGGAAACAATGACGAAATGACATACTAACTTTCATTCCCTATTTCAACCCCTTTAATCTTTTTTTTCGGATAAAAGGTAGCCTATGTCCTTCCTTGAGGTCTAATCTATCTCTGTACCAAATTTCATCAAAATCGGTTCAGTGGCTTAGGAGTTATAGCGTAACAGACAGACAGACAGACAGACAGACAGAGTTACTTTCGCATTTATAATATTAGTAGGGAAGTAGGGATTAGTAGGGAAGTAGGGAAGTATGGAAGTAGGGAAGTAGGGAAACAATGACGAAATGACATACTAACTTTCATTCCCTATTTCAACCCCTTTAATCTTTTATTTTCGGATAAAAGGTAGCCTATGTCCTTCCTTGAGGTCTAATCTATCTCTGTACCAAATTTCATCAAAATCGGTTCAGTGGCTTAGGAGTTATAGCGTAACAGACAGACAGACAGACAGAGTTACTTTCGCATTTATAATATTAGTAGGGAAGTAGGGAAACAATGACGAAATGGCATACTAACTTTCATTCCCTATTTCAACCCCTTTAATCTTTTTTTTTCCGATAAAAGGTAGCCTATGTCCTTCCTTGAGGTCTAATCTATCTCTGTACCAAATTTCATTAAAATCGGTTCAGTGGCTTAGGAGTTATAGCGTAACAGACAGACAGACAGACAGACAGACAGAGTTACTTTCGCATTTATAATATTAGTAGGGAAGTAGGGAAGTAGGGATTAGTAGGGAAGTAAAAAAGTATGGAAGTAGGGAAGTAGGGAAACAATGACGAAATGACATACTAACTTTCATTCCCTATTTCAACCCCTTTAATCTTTTTTTTTCGGATAAAAGGTAGCCTATGTCCTTCCTTGAGGTCTAATCTATCTCTGTACCAAATTTCATCAAAATCGGTTCAGTGGCTTAGGAGTTATAGCGTAACAGACAGACAGACAGACAGACAGAGTTACTTTCGCATTTATAATATTAGTAGGGATAGGGATTTATAATATTAGTAGGGAAGTAGAGATTAGTAGGGAAGTAGGGAAGTAGGGAAGTAGGGAAACAATGACGAAATGACATACTAACTTTCATTCCCTATTTCAACCCCTTTAACCTTTTTTTTCGTATAAAAGGTAGCCTATGTCCTTCCTTGAGGTCTAATCTAGCTCTGTACCAAATTTCATCAAAATCGGTTCAGTGGCTTAGGAGTTATAGCGTAACAGACAGACAGACAGACAGACAGAGTTACTTTCGCATTTATAATATTAGTAGGGAGTAGGGAAGTAGGGAAGTAGGGAAACAATGACGAAATGGCATACTAACTTTCATTCCCTATTTCAACCCCTTTAATCTTTTTTTTTCCGATAAAAGGTAGCCTATGTCCTTCCTTGAGGTCTAATCTATCTCTGTACCAAATTTCATTTAAATCGGTTCAGTGGCTTAGGAGTTATAGCATAACAGACAGACGGACACACAGACAGACAGACAGAGTTACTTTCGCATTTATAATATTAGTAGGGAAGTAGGGAAGTAGGGAAGTAGGGATTAGTAGGGAAGTAGGGAAGTAGGGATTAGTAGGGAAGTAGGGAAACAATGACGAAATGACATACTAACTTTCATTCCCTATTTCAACCCCTTTTTATCTTTTTTTTTCGGATAAAGATAGCCTATGTCCTTCCTTGAGGTCTAATCTATCTCTGTACCAAATTTCATCAAAATCGGTTCAGTGGCTTAGGAGTTATAGCGTAACAGACAGACAGACAGACAGACAGACAGAGTTACTTTCGCATTTATAATATTAGTAGGGAAGTAGGGAAGTAGGGATTAGTAGGGAAGTAGGGAAGTATGGAAGTAGGGAAGTAGGGAAACAATGACGAAATGACATACTAACTTTCATTCCCTATTTCAACCCCTTTAATCTTTTTTTTTCGGATAAATGGTAGCCTATGTCCTTCCTTGAGGTCTAATCTATCTCTGTACCAAATTTCATCAAAATCGGTTCAGTGGCTTAGGAGTTATAGCGTAACAGACAGACAGACAGACAGACAGAGTTACTTTCGCATTTATAATATTAGTAGGGATAGGGATTTATAATATTAGTAGGGAAGTAGAGATTAGTAGGGAAGTAGGGAAGTATGGAAGTAGGGAAGTAGGGAAGTAGGGAAACAATGACGAAATGACATACTAACTTTCATTCCCTATTTCAACCCCTTTAACCTTTTTTTTTCGTATAAAAGGTAGCCTATGTCCTTCCTTGAGGTCTAATCTATCTCTGTACCAAATTTCATCAAAATCGGTTCAGTGGCTTAGGAGTTATAGCGTAACAGACAGACAGACAGACAGAGTTACTTTCGCATTTATAATATTAGTAGGGAAGTAGGGAAACAATGACGAAATGGCATACTAACTTTCATTCCCTATTTCAACCCCTTTAATCTTTTTTTTTCGGATAAAATGTAGCCTATGTCCTTCCTTGAGGTCTAATCTATCTCTGTACCAAATTTCATCAAAATCGGTTCAGTGGCTTAGGAGTTATAGCGTAACAGACAGACAGACAGACAGATAGACAGACAGACAGAGTTACTTTCGCATTTATAATATTAGTAGGGATTAGTAGGGAAGTAGGGAAGTATGGAAGTAGGGAAGTAGGGAAACAATGACGAAATGACATACTAACTTTCATTCCCTATTTCAACCCCTTTAATCTTTTTTTTTCGGATAAAAGGTAGCCTATGTCCTTCCTTGAGGTCTAATCTATCTCTGTACCAAATTTCATCAAAATCGGTTCAGTGGCTTAGGAGTTATAGCGTAACAGACAGACAGACAGACATACAGACAGACAGAGTTACTTTCGCATTTATAATATTATATATAGTAGGGAAGTAGGGATTAGTAGGGAAGTAGGGAAACAATGACGAAATGACATACTAACTTTCATTCCCTATTTCAACCCCTTTAATCTTTTTTTTCGGATAAAAGGTAGCCTATGTCCTTCCTTGAGGTCTAATCTATCTCTGTACCAAATTTCATCAAAATCGGTTCAGTGGCTTAGGAGTTATAGCGTAACAGACAGACAGACAGACAGACAGAGTTACTTTCGCATTTATAATATTAAGTAGGGAAGTAGGGATAGTAGGGAAGTAGGGAAACAATGACGAAATGACATAAACTCAAACTCAAACTCAAAAATCTTTATTTCAAATAGGCTTAACGCTAGCACTTTTGAATCGTCATTTTTTAGAAGCTACCACCGGATCACAATGCGGCCTCAACTGAGAAGATCCGGCAAGAAACTCAGCGGGCTTGTCATTTTTTCACTTTTTTTTTTTAAACATTGTTTTGTTACAAATGAATCGACATTAGCGATATTGTGTCCTGCCATTCGAAACATAAAGCAAGGGAGAAAAGAAGAAAACAATAAATTAAGACAAACTAAAAGGCCAAATGGATAGAAGTCGGACCAGTCCCCCCAAGCAGCACCCGCGCACGAGTTGACTCGAGCAGCAGCCATCACTCCCCTCAACCATATTAGAGGGAAGGGGGTGACCCGCCACACGAAGCCGCCACAAGCAAAGACTTTTCGATGGCGAGCATGACCGAACCAAAATCTAACTTTCATTCCCTATTTCAACCCCTTTAATCTTTTTTTTCGGATAAAAGGTAGCCTATGTCCTTCCTTGAGGTCTAATCTATCTCTGTACCAAATTTCATCAAAATCGGTTCAGTGGCTTAGGAGTTATAGCGTAACAGACAGACAGACAGACAGACAGACAGACAGACAGACAGAGTTACTTTCGCATTTATAATATTAGTAGGGAAGTAGGGAAACAATGACGAAATGGCATACTAACTTTCATTCCCTATTTCAACCCCTTTAATCTTTTTTTTTCGGATAAAAGGTAGCCTATGTCCTTCCTTGAGGTCTAGTCTATCTCTGTACCAAATTTCATCAAAATCGGTTCAGTGGCGTAGGAGTTATAGCGTAACAGACAGACAGATAGACAGACAGACAGAGTTACTTTCGCATTTATAATATTAGTAGGGATTAGTAGGGAAGTAGGGAAGTATGGAAGTAGGGAAGTAGGGAAACAATGACGAAATGACATACTTACTTTCATTCCCTATTTCAACCCCTTTAATCTTTTTTTTCGGATAAAAGGTAGCCTATGTCCTTCCTTGAGGTCTAATCTATCTCTGTACCAAATTTCATCAAAATCGGTTCAGTGGCTTAGGAGTTATAGCGTAACAGACAGACAGACAGACATACAGACAGACAGAGTTACTTTCGCATTTATAATATTAGTAGGGAAGTAGGGAAGTAGGGATTAGTAGGGAAGTAGGGAAGTATGGAAGTAGGGAAACAATGACGAAATGACATACTAACTTTCATTCCCTATTTCAACCCCTTTAATCTTTTTTTTTCGGATAAAAGGTAGCCTATGTCCTTCCTTGAGGTCTAATGTATCTCTGTACCAAATTTCATCAAAATGGTTCAGTGGCTTAGGAGTTATAGCGTAACAGACAGACAGACAGAGTTACTTTCGCATTTATAATATTAGTAGGGAAGTAGGGATAGTAGGGAAGTAGGGAAACAATGACGAAATGACATACTAACTTTCATTCCCTATTTCAACCCCTTTAATCTTTTTTTTCGGATAAAAGGTAGCCTATGTCCTTCCTTGAGGTCTAATCTATCTCTGTACCAAATTTCATCAAAATCGGTTCAGTGGCTTAGGAGTTATAGCGTAACAGACAGACAGATAGACAGACAGACAGAGTTACTTTCGCATTTATAATATTAGTAGGGATTAGTAGGGAAGTAGGGAAGTATGGAAGTAGGGAAGTAGGGAAACAATGAAGAAATGACATACTAACTTTCATTCCCTATTTCAACCCCTTTAATCTTTTTTTTTTCGGATAAAAGGTAGCCTATGTCCTTCCTTGAGGTCTAATCTATCTCTGTACCAAATTTCATCAAAATCGGTTCATTGGCTTAGGAGTTATAGCGTAACAGACAGACAGACAGACATACAGACAGACAGAGTTACTTTCGCATTTATAATATTAGTAGGGAGTAGGGAAGTAGGGAAACAATGACGAAATGACATACTTACTTTCATTCCCTATTTCAACCCCTTTAATCTTTTTTTTCGGATAAAAGGTAGCCTATGTTCTTCCTTGAGGTCTAATCTATCTCTGTACCAAATTTCATCAAAATCGGTTCAGTGGCTTAGGAGTTATAGCGTAACAGACAGACAGACAGACAGAGTTACTTTCGCATTTATAATATTATAGTAGGGAAGTAGGGAAACAATGACGAAATGGCATACTAACTTTCATTCCCTATTTCAACCCCTTTAATCTTTTTTTTTCGGATAAAAGGTAGCCTATGTCCTTCCTTGAGGTCTAATCTATCTCTGTACCAAATTTCATCAAAATCGGTTCAGTGGCTTAGGAGTTATAGCGTAACAGACAGACAGATAGACAGACAGACGAAGTTACTTTCGCATTTATAATATTAGTAGGGATTAGTAGGGAAGTAGGGAAGTATGGAAGTAGGGAAGTAGGGAAACAATGACGAAATGACATACTAACTTTCATTCCCTATTTCAACCCCTTTAATCTTTTTTGTCGGATAAAAGGTAGCCTATGTCCTTCCTTGAGGTCTAATCTATCTCTGTACCAAATTTCATCAAAATCGGTTCAGTGGCTTAGGAGTTATAGCGTAACAGACAGACAGACAGACAGACAGATTTACTTTCGCATTTATAATATTAAGTAGGGAAGTAGGGATTAGTAGGGAAGTAGGGAAGTATGGAAGTAGGGAAGTAGGGAAACAATGACGAAATGACATACTAACTTTCATTCCCTATTTCAACCCCTTTAATCTTTTTTTTTCGGATAAAAGGTAGCCTATGTCCTTCCTTGAGGTCTAATCTATCTCTGTACCAAATTTCATCAAAATCGGTTCAGTGGCTTAGGAGTTATAGCGTAACAGACAGACAGACAGACAGACAGACAGAGTTACTTTCGCATTTATAATATTAGTAGGGAAGTAGGGATTAGTAGGGAAGTAGGGAAGTATGGAAGTAGGGAAGTAGGGAAACAATGACGAAATGACATACTAACTTTCATTCCCTATTTCAACCCCTTTAATCTTTTTTTTTCAGATAAAAGGTAGCCTATGTCCTTCCTTGAGGTCTAATCTATCTCTGTACCAAATTTCATCAAAATCGGTTCAGTGGCTTAGGAGTTATAGCGTAACAGACAGACAGACAGACAGACAGATTTACTTTCGCATTTATAATATTAAGTAGGGAAGTAGGGATTAGTAGGGAAGTATGGAAGTAGGGAAGTAGGGAAACAATGACGAAATGACATACTAACTTTCATTCCCTATTTCAACCCCTTTAATCTTTTTTTTTCGGATAAAAGGTAGCCTATGTCCTTCCTTGAGGTCTAATCTATCTCTGTACCAAATTTCATCAAAATCGGTTCAGTGGCTTAGGAGTTATAGCGTAACAGACAGACAGACAGACAGAGTTACTTTCGCATTTATAATATTAGTAGGGAGTAGGGAAGTAGGGATTAGTAGGGAAGTAGGGAAGTATGGAAGTAGGGAAGTAGGGAAACAATGACGAAATGACATACTAACTTTCATTCCCTATTTCAACCCCTTTAATCTTTTTTTTTCAGATAAAAGGTAGCCTATGTCCTTCCTTGAGGTCTAATCTATCTCTGTACCAAATTTCATCAAAATCGGTTCAGTGGCTTAGGAGTTATAGCGTAACAGACAGACAGACAGACAGACAGATTTACTTTCGCATTTATAATATTAAGTAGGGAAGTAGGGATTAGTAGGGAAGTAGGGAAGTATGGAAGTAGGGAAGTAGGGAAACAATGACGAAATGACATACTAACTTTCATTCCCTATTTCAACCCCTTTAATCTTTTTTTTTCGGATAAAAGGTAGCCTATGTCCTTCCTTGAGGTCTAATCTATCTCTGTACCAAATTTCATCAAAATCGGTTCAGTGGCTTAGGAGTTATAGCGTAACAGACAGACAGATAGACAGACAGACAGAGTTACTTTCGCATTTATAATATTAGTAGGGATTAGTAGGGAAGTAGGGAAGTATGGAAGTAGGGAAGTAGGGAAACAATGACGAAATGACATACTAACTTTCATTCCCTATTTCAACCCCTTTAATCTTTTTTTTCGGATAAAAGGTAGCCTATGTCCTTCCTTGAGGTCTAATCTATCTCTGTACCAAATTTCATCAAAATCGGTTCAGTGGCTTAGGAGTTATAGCGTAACAGACAGACAGACAGACAGACAGAGTTACTTTCGCATTTATAATATTAAGTAGGGAAGTAGGGATAGTAGGGAAGTAGGGAAACAATGACGAAATGACATAAACTCAAACTCAAACTCAAAAATCTTTATTTCAAATAGGCTTAACGCTAGCACTTTTGAATCGTCATTTTTTAGAAGCTACCACCGGATCACAATGCGGCCTCAACTGAGAAGATCCGGCAAGAAACTCAGCGGGCTTGTCATTTTTTCACTTTTTTTTTTTAAACATTGTTTTGTTACAAATGAATCGACATTAGCGATATTGTGTCCTGCCATTCGAAACATAAAGCAAGGGAGAAAAGAAGAAAACAATAAATTAAGACAAACTAAAAGGCCAAATGGATAGAAGTCGGACCAGTCCCCCCAAGCAGCACCCGCGCACGAGTTGACTCGAGCAGCAGCCATCACTCCCCTCAACCATATTAGAGGGAAGGGGGTGACCCGCCACACGAAGCCGCCACAAGCAAAGACTTTTCGATGGCGAGCATGACCGAACCAAAATCTAACTTTCATTCCCTATTTCAACCCCTTTAATCTTTTTTTTCGGATAAAAGGTAGCCTATGTCCTTCCTTGAGGTCTAATCTATCTCTGTACCAAATTTCATCAAAATCGGTTCAGTGGCTTAGGAGTTATAGCGTAACAGACAGACAGACAGACAGACAGACAGACAGACAGACAGAGTTACTTTCGCATTTATAATATTAGTAGGGAAGTAGGGAAACAATGACGAAATGGCATACTAACTTTCATTCCCTATTTCAACCCCTTTAATCTTTTTTTTTCGGATAAAAGGTAGCCTATGTCCTTCCTTGAGGTCTAGTCTATCTCTGTACCAAATTTCATCAAAATCGGTTCAGTGGCGTAGGAGTTATAGCGTAACAGACAGACAGATAGACAGACAGACAGAGTTACTTTCGCATTTATAATATTAGTAGGGATTAGTAGGGAAGTAGGGAAGTATGGAAGTAGGGAAGTAGGGAAACAATGACGAAATGACATACTTACTTTCATTCCCTATTTCAACCCCTTTAATCTTTTTTTTCGGATAAAAGGTAGCCTATGTCCTTCCTTGAGGTCTAATCTATCTCTGTACCAAATTTCATCAAAATCGGTTCAGTGGCTTAGGAGTTATAGCGTAACAGACAGACAGACAGACATACAGACAGACAGAGTTACTTTCGCATTTATAATATTAGTAGGGAAGTAGGGATTAGTAGGGAAGTAGGGAAGTATGGAAGTAGGGAAACAATGACGAAATGACATACTAACTTTCATTCCCTATTTCAACCCCTTTAATCTTTTTTTTTCGGATAAAAGGTAGCCTATGTCCTTCCTTGAGGTCTAATGTATCTCTGTACCAAATTTCATCAAAATGGTTCAGTGGCTTAGGAGTTATAGCGTAACAGACAGACAGACAGACAGACAGAGTTACTTTCGCATTTATAATATTAGTAGGGAAGTAGGGATAGTAGGGAAGTAGGGAAACAATGACGAAATGACATACTAACTTTCATTCCCTATTTCAACCCCTTTAATCTTTTTTTTCGGATAAAAGGTAGCCTATGTCCTTCCTTGAGGTCTAATCTATCTCTGTACCAAATTTCATCAAAATCGGTTCAGTGGCTTAGGAGTTATAGCGTAACAGACAGACAGATAGACAGACAGACAGAGTTACTTTCGCATTTATAATATTAGTAGGGATTAGTAGGGAAGTAGGGAAGTAGGGAAGTAGGGAAACAATGAAGAAATGACATACTAACTTTCATTCCCTATTTCAACCCCTTTAATCTTTTTTTTTCGGATAAAAGGTAGCCTATGTCCTTCCTTGAGGTCTAATCTATCTCTGTACCAAATTTCATCAAAATCGGTTCATTGGCTTAGGAGTTATAGCGTAACAGACAGACAGACAGACATACAGACAGACAGAGTTACTTTCGCATTTATAATATTAGTAGGGAAGTAGGGATTAGTAGGGAAGTAGGGAAGTATGGAAGTAGGGAAACAATGACGAAATGACATACTAACTTTCATTCCCTATTTCAACCCCTTTAATCTTTTTTTTCGGATAAAAGGTAGCCTATGTCCTTCCTTGAGGTCTAATCTATCTCTGTACCAAATTTCATCAAAATCGGTTCAGTGGCTTAGGAGTTATAGCGTAACAGACAGACAGACAGACAGAGTTACTTTCGCATTTATAATATTATAGTAGGGAAGTAGGGAAACAATGACGAAATGGCATACTAACTTTCATTCCCTATTTCAACCCCTTTAATCTTTTTTTTTCGGATAAAAGGTAGCCTATGTCCTTCCTTGAGGTCTAATCTATCTCTGTACCAAATTTCATCAAAATCGGTTCAGTGGCTTAGGAGTTATAGCGTAACAGACAGACAGATAGACAGACAGACGAAGTTACTTTCGCATTTATAATATTAGTAGGGATTAGTAGGGAAGTAGGGAAGTATGGAAGTAGGGAAGTAGGGAAACAATGACGAAATGACATACTAACTTTCATTCCCTATTTCAACCCCTTTAATCTTTTTTGTCGGATAAAAGGTAGCCTATGTCCTTCCTTGAGGTCTAATCTATCTCTGTACCAAATTTCATCAAAATCGGTTCAGTGGCTTAGGAGTTATAGCGTAACAGACAGACAGACAGACAGACAGATTTACTTTCGCATTTATAATATTAAGTAGGGAAGTAGGGATTAGTAGGGAAGTAGGGAAGTATGGAAGTAGGGAAGTATGGAAGTAGGGAAGTAGGGAAACAATGACGAAATGACATACTAACTTTCATTCCCTATTTCAACCCCTTTAATCTTTTTTTTTCGGATAAAAGGTAGCCTATGTCCTTCCTTGAGGTCTAATCTATCTCTGTACCAAATTTCATCAAAATCGGTTCAGTGGCTTAGGAGTTATAGCGTAACAGACAGACAGACAGACAGACAGACAGACAGACAGAGTTACTTTCGCATTTATAATATTAGTAGGGAAGTAGGGATTAGTAGGGAAGTAGGGAAGTATGGAAGTAGGGAAGTAGGGAAACAATGACGAAATGACATACTAACTTTCATTCCCTATTTCAACCCCTTTAATCTTTTTTTTTCGGATAAAAGGTAGCCTATGTCCTTCCTTGAGGTCTAATCTATCTCTGTACCAAATTTCATCAAAATCGGTTCAGTGGCTTAGGAGTTATAGCGTAACAGACAGACAGACAGACAGAGTTACTTTCGCATTTATAATATTAGTAGGGAGTAGGGAAGTAGGGATTAGTAGGGAAGTAGGGAAGTATGGAAGTAGGGAAGTAGGGAAACAATGACGAAATGACATACTAACTTTCATTCCCTATTTCAACCCCTTTAATCTTTTTTTTTCAGATAAAAGGTAGCCTATGTCCTTCCTTGAGGTCTAATCTATCTCTGTACCAAATTTCATCAAAATCGGTTCAGTGGCTTAGGAGTTATAGCGTAACAGACAGACAGACAGACAGACAGACAGACAGAGTTACTTTCGCATTTATAATATTAGTAGGGAAGTAGGGAAACAATGACGAAATGGCATACTAACTTTCATTCCCTATTTCAACCCCTTTAATCTTTTTTTTTCGGATAAAAGGTAGCCTATGTCCTTCCTTGAGGTCTAGTCTATCTCTGTACCAAATTTCATCAAAATCGGTTCAGTGGCGTAGGAGTTATAGCGTAACAGACAGACAGATAGACAGACAGACAGAGTTACTTTCGCATTTATAATATTAGTAGGGATTAGTAGGGAAGTAGGGAAGTATGGAAGTAGGGAAGTAGGGAAACAATGACGAAATGACATACTTACTTTCATTCCCTATTTCAACCCCTTTAATCTTTTTTTTCGGATAAAAGGTAGCCTATGTCCTTCCTTGAGGTCTAATCTATCTCTGTACCAAATTTCATCAAAATCGGTTCAGTGGCTTAGGAGTTATAGCGTAACAGACAGACAGACAGACATACAGACAGACAGAGTTACTTTCGCATTTATAATATTAGTAGGGAAGTAGGGAAGTAGGGATTAGTAGGGAAGTAGGGAAGTATGGAAGTAGGGAAACAATGACGAAATGACATACTAACTTTCATTCCCTATTTCAACCCCTTTAATCTTTTTTTTTCGGATAAAAGGTAGCCTATGTCCTTCCTTGAGGTCTAATGTATCTCTGTACCAAATTTCATCAAAATGGTTCAGTGGCTTAGGAGTTATAGCGTAACAGACAGACAGACAGACAGACAGAGTTACTTTCGCATTTATAATATTAGTAGGGAAGTAGGGATAGTAGGGAAGTAGGGAAACAATGACGAAATGACATACTAACTTTCATTCCCTATTTCAACCCCTTTAATCTTTTTTTTCGGATAAAAGGTAGCCTATGTCCTTCCTTGAGGTCTAATCTATCTCTGTACCAAATTTCATCAAAATCGGTTCAGTGGCTTAGGAGTTATAGCGTAACAGACAGACAGATAGACAGACAGACAGAGTTACTTTCGCATTTATAATATTAGTAGGGATTAGTAGGGAAGTAGGGAAGTATGGAAGTAGGGAAGTAGGGAAACAATGAAGAAATGACATACTAACTTTCATTCCCTATTTCAACCCCTTTAATCTTTTTTTTTTCGGATAAAAGGTAGCCTATGTCCTTCCTTGAGGTCTAATCTATCTCTGTACCAAATTTCATCAAAATCGGTTCATTGGCTTAGGAGTTATAGCGTAACAGACAGACAGACAGACATACAGACAGACAGAGTTACTTTCGCATTTATAATATTAGTAGGGAAGTAGGGATTAGTAGGGAAGTAGGGAAGTATGGAAGTAGGGAAACAATGACGAAATGACATACTAACTTTCATTCCCTATTTCAACCCCTTTAATCTTTTTTTTCGGATAAAAGGTAGCCTATGTCCTTCCTTGAGGTCTAATGTATCTCTGTACCAAATTTCATCAAAATCGGTTCAGTGGCTTAGGAGTTATAGCGTAACAGACAGACAGACAGACAGACAGACAGACAGAGTTACTTTCGCATTTATAATATTAGTAGGGAGTAGGGAAGTAGGGAAACAATGACGAAATGACATACTTACTTTCATTCCCTATTTCAACCCCTTTAATCTTTTTTTTCGGATAAAAGGTAGCCTATGTTCTTCCTTGAGGTCTAATCTATCTCTGTACCAAATTTCATCAAAATCGGTTCAGTGGCTTAGGAGTTATAGCGTAACAGACAGACAGACAGACAGAGTTACTTTCGCATTTATAATATTATAGTAGGGAAGTAGGGAAACAATGACGAAATGGCATACTAACTTTCATTCCCTATTTCAACCCCTTTAATCTTTTTTTTTCGGATAAAAGGTAGCCTATGTCCTTCCTTGAGGTCTAATCTATCTCTGTACCAAATTTCATCAAAATCGGTTCAGTGGCTTAGGAGTTATAGCGTAACAGACAGACAGATAGACAGACAGACGAAGTTACTTTCGCATTTATAATATTAGTAGGGATTAGTAGGGAAGTAGGGAAGTATGGAAGTAGGGAAGTAGGGAAACAATGACGAAATGACATACTAACTTTCATTCCCTATTTCAACCCCTTTAATCTTTTTTGTCGGATAAAAGGTAGCCTATGTCCTTCCTTGAGGTCTAATCTATCTCTGTACCAAATTTCATCAAAATCGGTTCAGTGGCTTAGGAGTTATAGCGTAACAGACAGACAGACAGACAGACAGATTTACTTTCGCATTTATAATATTAAGTAGGGAAGTAGGGATTAGTAGGGAAGTAGGGAAGTATGGAAGTAGGGAAGTAGGGAAACAATGACGAAATGACATACTAACTTTCATTCCCTATTTCAACCCCTTTAATCTTTTTTTTTCGGATAAAAGGTAGCCTATGTCCTTCCTTGAGGTCTAATCTATCTCTGTACCAAATTTCATCAAAATCGGTTCAGTGGCTTAGGAGTTATAGCGTAACAGACAGACAGACAGACAGACAGACAGAGTTACTTTCGCATTTATAATATTAGTAGGGAAGTAGGGATTAGTAGGGAAGTAGGGAAGTATGGAAGTAGGGAAGTAGGGAAACAATGACGAAATGACATACTAACTTTCATTCCCTATTTCAACCCCTTTAATCTTTTTTTTTCAGATAAAAGGTAGCCTATGTCCTTCCTTGAGGTCTAATCTATCTCTGTACCAAATTTCATCAAAATCGGTTCAGTGGCTTAGGAGTTATAGCGTAACAGACAGACAGACAGACAGACAGATTTACTTTCGCATTTATAATATTAAGTAGGGAAGTAGGGATTAGTAGGGAAGTATGGAAGTAGGGAAGTAGGGAAACAATGACGAAATGACATACTAACTTTCATTCCCTATTTCAACCCCTTTAATCTTTTTTTGTCGGATAAAAGGTAGCCTATGTCCTTCCTTGAGGTCTAATCTATCTCTGTACCAAATTTCATCAAAATCGGTTCAGTGGCTTAGGAGTTATAGCGTAACAGACAGACAGACAGACAGAGTTACTTTCGCATTTATAATATTAGTAGGGAGTAGGGAAGTAGGGATTAGTAGGGAAGTAGGGAAGTATGGAAGTAGGGAAGTAGGGAAACAATGACGAAATGACATACTAACTTTCATTCCCTATTTCAACCCCTTTAATCTTTTTTTTTCAGATAAAAGGTAGCCTATGTCCTTCCTTGAGGTCTAATCTATCTCTGTACCAAATTTCATCAAAATCGGTTCAGTGGCTTAGGAGTTATAGCGTAACAGACAGACAGACAGACAGACAGACAGAGTTACTTTCGCATTTATAATATTAGTAGGGAAGTAGGGATTAGTAGGGAAGTAGGGAAGTATGGAAGTAGGGAAGTAGGGAAACAATGACGAAATGACATACTAACTTTCATTCCCTATTTCAACCCCTTTAATCTTTTTTTTTCAGATAAAAGGTAGCCTATGTCCTTCCTTGAGGTCTAATCTATCTCTGTACCAAATTTCATCAAAATCGGTTCAGTGGCTTAGGAGTTATAGCGTAACAGACAGACAGACAGACAGACAGATTTACTTTCGCATTTATAATATTAAGTAGGGAAGTAGGGATTAGTAGGGAAGTAGGGAAGTATGGAAGTAGGGAAGTAGGGAAACAATGACGAAATGACATACTAACTTTCATTCCCTATTTCAACCCCTTTAGGGTGTTTCTCTCAATTAGTGCAAATTTAAAGAATTTTCGAGAAAAAATAAAATGACTTTTTTTTCTATGAATATCACAAGGTATATGAAAAATAAACGTCATATTTAAATATGACATAATTATACGCACAATTGGCAAAGATACGGACCTAATTATCTTTTTTCAACGCATGGTAATGAGGAATACAATATGGTAATGATACCAGCTACTATGGTAATTAAAAAGAGATATTGGTAATGAAGAATGAAAGAAAAAATCAATGTCTTAACATGTTTTCGAATTGATTTAAGTACATAAACTTTACAATAGACAATTTCTTATTAAAATTTGGGAATGATTACTTACTTTACTCACTGATTATTGAGTTAAACAAGACATACTATGTTATGGGGGGCGGCATTAGGATAGGTGGTGCTACCATATCAAACCTCCGCTATGCGGACGATACAACACTCTTTGCGTCCTCTGAAAATGAGATGATAGAGCTTTTAGGCCGACTAGAAGACGTGAGCCAAGATTTTGGACTGCTCATCAACAAAGGAAAGACTAAAGTGATGATTGTTGACCGCACTGCTACTGTCAATTGCACGACTCTAATGAATGACTACGACATGGTAACACAATTTCAGTACCTAGGTTCGGTCATCAGTAATAATTGCGAATTAGAGATCCGTCGACGCATCGGCATGGCTAAGTCAGCAATGACCCAGCTCAATAGGATATGGAAGGACAGTAACATCTCACGGAGAACAAAAATGCACATTGTCCACGCACTTGTCTTCACCATTTTCCTATATGGCTCAGAAACTTGGGTCCTGAAAGCCGCTGATAGACGTCGCGTTGACGCTTTTGAGATGTGGTGCTGGCGACGTATGCTGCGAATACCCTGGACTGCTCGACGCACAAACCTGTCCATATTGAAAGAGCTGGGACTAGACAAAAATCCTCGACTCTCAGTGATATGCACGAAGCGAGTTCTCCAATACTTCGGCCACATAGCCCGAAGGCAGCCTGGCAATTTGGAGAAGCTGCTAGTTACCGGAAAGGTAGAGGGGAAGAGATCGAGGGGTAGAAGTCCTATGAGATGGGCAGATCAAGTGTCCGAATATCTGGACATTCCCTTGAGTACAGCAATCCACACAGCCGAAGACAGTGGAGGACCTCGACAGAGTCGGCAGTCGTTAGGAGTCACGATCCTCAGCAATAGGGGACTGACTAAGGAGGAGGATGTTATGACAAACGCTAATATGTTATGACAAACGCTTTTCTCATAGGTACCGTCGTATCTACGAACCAGTTAAACAATTAATCAGGTAAGAACTTACTTCATATTAATAAAATTAACAATCTAATTCGTGACGTGCCCAACAGTGGGACAAAATTAAAGGCTATTAAAAAACTAAGTACTTAGTTAAAATGAACAGTCACTCTTAATCAAAACTATAAAATATGTTTGGTAAATCTAGTAGGAAGTATTTGCAGTTAAGTCTTAATTATTTGGGTAAAAATATCATTAAAATCAGAAAGTACCCTTATCTGAAGAAATTATATTTAATTCTTTTTTTTTCATTAGTTTCATCTTGTTACTAATATTTTCATACTGTTTTCTTCTGCCTTTCTTGTTTCACCTTCGTCATGTATTAGGTCTTCATCTGACCAATCATTGAAAATGTAACAATAGTGTTTGCTTGTTTAATTTTCGCCTGTTTCTTCTTTAGTGATGTTATACTGTATTATATTTCTTTTAAATGGTGTGTTATTCTTTTCGTCTTCTTGAATTTCCAGCAAAAAATCTTTAATATTCCCTTTGAAATCTTGAGTTACTCCTTTTTTGTTTTAGTTTTAATAAACGATTTATTAGACCGGTGCAATCTTACATCCCAAAACCAAAAATCAAACCCGGAAACACAAGAGCTGCGGCTGAAAAGGCTACCACTAGACCGAGGAAGTAGTCACGACTGCATAACACAGCCAACTAGCTTATGCTAGTGATAAGACCAAAACTCATTCATCATCATTATCAGCCTATATTAGTCCACTGCTGGACATAAGCCTCCCCAAATACACGCCATTGAAACCGGTCTTCGGCTCTCCTCATCGACAAGTTTAGCCAAAACTAATTACCATGACATATTTATCATTACCATTGCCTCAATAGTGGATGGTAAATCCTGGTAATGAGAGGAATGGTAATGATAGTTTCGTACTTTTCATTTAATCAGTCCTTGAATTCTTGCAATACATATCCATAAAAAATAAGGAAGCATTCGAACTCATTAAAGATTATATTAACGTCTACCAGACTATAAAACCAATTGACCGTTATCTCAAAATTTTACAAATGGTAATGAAAAAATTACGTACCAACGTTTAAATCTTGTCTTATATGTTCTTTTAAAAAAAAACTAGCAAGCGTGCGCCTCGTTCTCTGTCCACTCCCTGGCTGAGCGCGGATCGTGTGTGGGGATAGGTGGCAGGGAACTTCACTGCATTTATTTACACAGGTTGATTTATTTATTTCCAGTTACATGGACGGTAATGAGCTTTTTTTTAGTGCAAAAATGTTTTATTGCTGTTAACGTAAATAACACTTAAACACTACTTTGAAATTTCTATAGTTTCATTCTTTCATATGTACTTGAAACATACCAGTACAATAATCGACAGTAATACGTCCGATTGAGTTGTTATTAAATTACGATTCCCAAAATTCGTACCGAGCGCAGTGAAGGTAATGATATTTTAGTTCATTTTTTATTTTTTTTACCTATTTATTTGTCAATATCAACATAAGTTTTAGGTGGTAAATATACCTATACAACTAACCTAAGATATAAAAAATATTTAGTCATTAAATAACATATAGTTTCGTTTATATTTCGAAGAACATTTGATTTGCACGAAATCAGAGAATCACCCTTTAATCTTTTTTTTTCGGATAAAAGGTAGCCTATGTCCTTCCTTGAGGTCTAATCTATCTCTGTACCAAATTTCATCAAAATCGGTTCAGTGGCTTAGGAGTTATAGCGTAACAGACAGACAGATAGACAGACAGACAGAGTTACTTTCGCATTTATAATATTAGTAGGGATTAGTAGGGAAGTAGGGAAGTATGGAAGTAGGGAAGTAGGGAAACAATGACGAAATGACATACTAACTTTCATTCCCTATTTCAACCCCTTTAATCTTTTTTTTCGGATAAAAGGTAGCCTATGTCCTTCCTTGAGGTCTAATCTATCTCTGTACCAAATTTCATCAAAATCGGTTCAGTGGCTTAGGAGTTATAGCGTAACAGACAGACAGACAGACAGACAGAGTTACTTTCGCATTTATAATATTAAGTAGGGAAGTAGGGATAGTAGGGAAGTAGGGAAACAATGACGAAATGACATAAACTCAAACTCAAACTCAAAAATCTTTATTTCAAATAGGCTTAACGCTAGCACTTTTGAATCGTCATTTTTTAGAAGCTACCACCGGATCACAATGCGGCCTCAACTGAGAAGATCCGGCAAGAAACTCAGCGGGCTTGTCATTTTTTCACTTTTTTTTTTTAAACATTGTTTTGTTACAAATGAATCGACATTAGCGATATTGTGTCCTGCCATTCGAAACATAAAGCAAGGGAGAAAAGAAGAAAACAATAAATTAAGACAAACTAAAAGGCCAAATGGATAGAAGTCGGACCAGTCCCCCCAAGCAGCACCCGCGCACGAGTTGACTCGAGCAGCAGCCATCACTCCCCTCAACCATATTAGAGGGAAGGGGGTGACCCGCCACACGAAGCCGCCACAAGCAAAGACTTTTCGATGGCGAGCATGACCGAACCAAAATCTAACTTTCATTCCCTATTTCAACCCCTTTAATCTTTTTTTTCGGATAAAAGGTAGCCTATGTCCTTCCTTGAGGTCTAATCTATCTCTGTACCAAATTTCATCAAAATCGGTTCAGTGGCTTAGGAGTTATAGCGTAACAGACAGACAGACAGACAGACAGACAGACAGACAGACAGAGTTACTTTCGCATTTATAATATTAGTAGGGAAGTAGGGAAACAATGACGAAATGGCATACTAACTTTCATTCCCTATTTCAACCCCTTTTATCTTTTTTTTTCGGATAAAAGGTAGCCTATGTCCTTCCTTGAGGTCTAGTCTATCTCTGTACCAAATTTCATCAAAATCGGTTCAGTGGCGTAGGAGTTATAGCGTAACAGACAGACAGATAGACAGACAGACAGAGTTACTTTCGCATTTATAATATTAGTAGGGATTAGTAGGGAAGTAGGGAAGTATGGAAGTAGGGAAGTAGGGAAACAATGACGAAATGACATACTTACTTTCATTCCCTATTTCAACCCCTTTAATCTTTTTTTTCGGATAAAAGGTAGCCTATGTCCTTCCTTGAGGTCTAATCTATCTCTGTACCAAATTTCATCAAAATCGGTTCAGTGGCTTAGGAGTTATAGCGTAACAGACAGACAGACAGACATACAGACAGACAGAGTTACTTTCGCATTTATAATATTAGTAGGGAAGTAGGGAAGTAGGGATTAGTAGGGAAGTAGGGAAGTATGGAAGTAGGGAAACAATGACGAAATGACATACTAACTTTCATTCCCTATTTCAACCCCTTTAATCTTTTTTTTTCGGATAAAAGGTAGCCTATGTCCTTCCTTGAGGTCTAATGTATCTCTGTACCAAATTTCATCAAAATGGTTCAGTGGCTTAGGAGTTATAGCGTAACAGACAGACAGACAGACAGACAGAGTTACTTTCGCATTTATAATATTAGTAGGGAAGTAGGGATAGTAGGGAAGTAGGGAAACAATGACGAAATGACATACTAACTTTCATTCCCTATTTCAACCCCTTTAATCTTTTTTTTCGGATAAAAGGTAGCCTATGTCCTTCCTTGAGGTCTAATCTATCTCTGTACCAAATTTCATCAAAATCGGTTCAGTGGCTTAGGAGTTATAGCGTAACAGACAGACAGATAGACAGACAGACAGAGTTACTTTCGCATTTATAATATTAGTAGGGATTAGTAGGGAAGTAGGGAAGTAGGGAAGTAGGGAAACAATGAAGAAATGACATACTAACTTTCATTCCCTATTTCAACCCCTTTAATCTTTTTTTTTCGGATAAAAGGTAGCCTATGTCCTTCCTTGAGGTCTAATCTATCTCTGTACCAAATTTCATCAAAATCGGTTCATTGGCTTAGGAGTTATAGCGTAACAGACAGACAGACAGACATACAGACAGACAGAGTTACTTTCGCATTTATAATATTAGTAGGGAAGTAGGGATTAGTAGGGAAGTAGGGAAGTATGGAAGTAGGGAAACAATGACGAAATGACATACTAACTTTCATTCCCTATTTCAACCCCTTTAATCTTTTTTTTCGGATAAAAGGTAGCCTATGTCCTTCCTTGAGGTCTAATCTATCTCTGTACCAAATTTCATCAAAATCGGTTCAGTGGCTTAGGAGTTATAGCGTAACAGACAGACAGACAGACAGAGTTACTTTCGCATTTATAATATTATAGTAGGGAAGTAGGGAAAGAATGACGAAATGGCATACTAACTTTCATTCCCTATTTCAACCCCTTTAATCTTTTTTTTTCAGATAAAAGGTAGCCTATGTCCTTCCTTGAGGTCTAATCTATCTCTGTACCAAATTTCATCAAAATCGGTTCAGTGGCTTAGGAGTTATAGCGTAACAGACAGACAGACAGACAGACAGATTTACTTTCGCATTTATAATATTAAGTAGGGAAGTAGGGATTAGTAGGGAAGTAGGGAAGTATGGAAGTAGGGAAGTAGGGAAACAATGACGAAATGACATACTAACTTTCATTCCCTATTTCAACCCCTTTAATCTTTTTTTTTCGGATAAAAGGTAGCCTATGTCCTTCCTTGAGGTCTAATCTATCTCTGTACCAAATTTCATCAAAATCGGTTCAGTGGCTTAGGAGTTATAGCGTAACAGACAGACAGATAGACAGACAGACAGAGTTACTTTCGCATTTATAATATTAGTAGGGATTAGTAGGGAAGTAGGGAAGTATGGAAGTAGGGAAGTAGGGAAACAATGACGAAATGACATACTAACTTTCATTCCCTATTTCAACCCCTTTAATCTTTTTTGTCGGATAAAAGGTAGCCTATGTCCTTCCTTGAGGTCTAATCTATCTCTGTACCAAATTTCATCAAAATCGGTTCAGTGGCTTAGGAGTTATAGCGTAACAGACAGACAGACAGACAGACAGATTTACTTTCGCATTTATAATATTAAGTAGGGAAGTAGGGATTAGTAGGGAAGTAGGGAAGTATGGAAGTAGGGAAGTAGGGAAACAATGACGAAATGACATACTAACTTTCATTCCCTATTTCAACCCCTTTAATCTTTTTTTTTCGGATAAAAGGTAGCCTATGTCCTTCCTTGAGGTCTAATCTATCTCTGTACCAAATTTCATCAAAATCGGTTCAGTGGCTTAGGAGTTATAGCGTAACAGACAGACAGACAGACAGACAGATTTACTTTCGCATTTATAATATTAAGTAGGGAAGTAGGGATTAGTAGGGAAGTAGGGAAGTATGGAAGTAGGGAAGTAGGGAAACAATGACGAAATGACATACTAACTTTCATTCCCTATTTCAACCCCTTTAATCTTTTTTTTTCAGATAAAAGGTAGCCTATGTCCTTCCTTGAGGTCTAATCTATCTCTGTACCAAATTTCATCAAAATCGGTTCAGTGGCTTAGGAGTTATAGCGTAACAGACAGACAGACAGACAGAGTTACTTTCGCATTTATAATATTAGTAGGGATTAGTAGGGAAGTAGGGAAGTAGGGAAGTATGGAAGTAGGGAAGTAGGGAAACAATGACGAAATGACATACTAACTTTCATTCCCTATTTCAACCCCTTTAATCTTTTTTGTCGGATAAAAGGTAGCCTATGTCCTTCCTTGAGGTCTAATCTATCTCTGTACCAAATTTCATCAAAATCGGTTCAGTGGCTTAGGAGTTATAGCGTAACAGACAGACAGACAGACAGATTTACTTTCGCATTTATAATATTAAGTAGGGAAGTAGGGAAGTAGGGAAGTATGGAAGTAGGGAAGTAGGGAAACAATGACGAAATGACATACTAACTTTCATTCCCTATTTCAACCCCTTTAATCTTTTTTTTTCGGATAAAGGGTAGCCTATGTCCTTCCTTGAGGTCTAATCTATCTCTGTACCAAATTTCATCAAAATCGGTTCAGTGGCTTAGGAGTTATAGCGTAACAGACAGACAGACAGACATACAGACAGACAGAGTTACTTTCGCATTTATAATATTAGTAGGGAAGTAGGGATTAGTAGGGAAGTAGGGAAGTATGGAAGTAGGGAAGTAGGGAAACAATGACGAAATGACATACTAACTTTCATTCCCTATTTCAACCCCTTTAACCTTTTTTTTTCGTATAAAAGGTAGCCTATGTCCTTCCTTGAGGTCTAATCTATCTCTGTACCAAATTTCATCAAAATCGGTTCAGTGGCTTAGGAGTTATAGCGTAACAGACAGACAGACAGACAGACAGACAGACAGAGTTACTTTCGCATTTATAATATTAGTAGGGAAGTAGGGAAACAATGACGAAATGGCATACTAACTTTCATTCCCTATTTCAACCCCTTTAATCTTTTTTTTTCGGATAAAAGGTAGCCTATGTCCTTCCTTGAGGTCTAATCTATCTCTGTACCAAATTTCATCAAAATCGGTTCAGTGGCTTAGGAGTTATAGCGTAACAGACAGACAGATAGACAGACAGACAGAGTTACTTTCGCATTTATAATATTAGTAGGGATTAGTAGGGAAGTAGGGAAGTAGGGAAACAATGAAGAAATGACATACTAACTTTCATTCCCTATTTCAACCCCTTTAATCTTTTTTTTCGGATAAAAGGTAGCCTATGTCCTTCCTTGAGGTCTAATCTATCTCTGTACCAAATTTCATCAAAATCGGTTCAGTGGCTTAGGAGTTATAGCGTAACAGACAGACAGACATACAGACAGACAGAGTTACTTTCGCATTTATAATATTAGTAGGGAAGTAGGGAAGTAGGGATTAGTAGGGAAGTAGGGAAGTATGGAAGTAGGGAAACAATGACGAAATGACATACTAACTTTCATTCCCTATTTCAACCCCTTTAATCTTTTTTTTTCGGATAAAAGGTAGCCTATGTCCTTCCTTGAGGTCTAATGTATCTCTGTACCAAATTTCATCAAAATGGTTCAGTGGCTTAGGAGTTATAGCGTAACAGACAGACAGACAGACAGACAGACAGACAGAGTTACTTTCGCATTTATAATATTAGTAGGGAAGTAGGGATAGTAGGGAAGTAGGGAAACAATGACGAAATGACATACTAACTTTCATTCCCTATTTCAACCCCTTTAATCTTTTTTTTCGGATAAAAGGTAGCCTATGTCCTTCCTTGAGGTCTAATCTATCTCTGTACCAAATTTCATCAAAATCGGTTCAGTGGCTTAGGAGTTATAGCGTAACAGACAGACAGATAGACAGACAGACAGAGTTACTTTCGCATTTATAATATTAGTAGGGATTAGTAGGGAAGTAGGGAAGTATGGAAGTAGGGAAGTAGGGAAACAATGAAGAAATGACATACTAACTTTCATTCCCTATTTCAACCCCTTTAATCTTTTTTTTTCGGATAAAAGGTAGCCTATGTCCTTCCTTGAGGTCTAATCTATCTCTGTACCAAATTTCATCAAAATCGGTTCATTGGCTTAGGAGTTATAGCGTAACAGACAGACAGACAGACATACAGACAGACAGAGTTACTTTCGCATTTATAATATTAGTAGGGAAGTAGGGATTAGTAGGGAAGTAGGGAAGTATGGAAGTAGGGAAACAATGACGAAATGACATACTAACTTTCATTCCCTATTTCAACCCCTTTAATCTTTTTTTTCGGATAAAAGGTAGCCTATGTCCTTCCTTGAGGTCTAATGTATCTCTGTACCAAATTTCATCAAAATCGGTTCAGTGGCTTAGGAGTTATAGCGTAACAGACAGACAGACAGACAGACAGACAGACAGAGTTACTTTCGCATTTTTAATATTAGTAGGGAGTAGGGAAGTAGGGATAGTAGGGAAGTAGGGAAACAATGACGAAATGACATACTTACTTTCATTCCCTATTTCAACCCCTTTAATCTTTTTTTTCGGATAAAAGGTAGCCTATGTCCTTCCTTGAGGTCTAATCTATCTCTGTACCAAATTTCATCAAAATCGGTTCAGTGGCTTAGGAGTTATAGCGTAACAGACAGACAGATAGACAGACAGACAGAGTTACTTTCGCATTTATAATATTAGTAGGGATTAGTAGGGAAGTAGGGAAGTAGGGAAACAATGAAGAAATGACATACTAACTTTCATTCCCTATTTCAACCCCTTTAATCTTTTTTTTCGGATAAAAGGTAGCCTATGTCCTTCCTTGAGGTCTAATCTATCTCTGTACCAAATTTCATCAAAATCGGTTCAGTGGCTTAGGAGTTATAGCGTAACAGACAGACAGACAGACAGACAGACAGAGTTACTTTCGCATTTATAATATTAGTAGGGATTAGTAGGGAAGTAGGGAAGTAGGGAAACAATGAAGAAATGACATACTAACTTTCATTCCCTATTTCAACCCCTTTAATCTTTTTTTTTCGGATAAAAGGTAGCCTATGTCCTTCCTTGAGGTCTAATCTATCTCTGTACCAAATTTCATCAAAATCGGTTCAGTGGCTTAGGAGTTATAGCGTAACAGACAGACAGATAGACAGACAGACAGAGTTACTTTCGCATTTATAATATTAGTAGGGATTAGTAGGGAAGTAGGGAAGTAGGGAAACAATGAAGAAATGACATACTAACTTTCATTCCCTATTTCAACCCCTTTAATCTTTTTTTTTCAGATAAAAGGTAGCCTATGTCCTTCCTTGAGGTCTAATCTATCTCTGTACCAAATTTCATCAAAATCGGTTCAGTGGCTTAGGAGTTATAGCGTAACAGACAGACAGATAGACAGACAGACAGAGTTACTTTCGCATTTATAATATTAGTAGGGATTAGTAGGGAAGTAGGGAAGTAGGGAAACAATGAAGAAATGACATACTAACTTTCATTCCCTATTTCAACCCCTTTAATCTTTTTTTTCGGATAAAAGGTAGCCTATGTCCTTCCTTGAGGTCTAATCTATCTCTGTACCAAATTTCATCAAAATCGGTTCAGTGGCTTAGGAGTTATAGCGTAACAGACAGACAGATAGACAGACAGACAGAGTTACTTTCGCATTTATAATATTAGTAGGGATTAGTAGGGAAGTAGGGAAGTAGGGAAACAATGAAGAAATGACATACTAACTTTCATTCCCTATTTCAACCCCTTTAATCTTTTTTTTCGGATAAAAGGTAGCCTATGTCCTTCCTTGAGGTCTAATCTATCTCTGTACCAAATTTCATCAAAATCGGTTCAGTGGCTTAGGAGTTATAGCGTAACAGACAGACAGATAGACAGACAGACAGAGTTACTTTCGCATTTATAATATTAGTAGGGATTAGTAGGGAAGTAGGGAAGTAGGGAAACAATGAAGAAATGACATACTAACTTTCATTCCCTATTTCAACCCCTTTAATCTTTTTTTTCGGATAAAAGGTAGCCTATGTCCTTCCTTGAGGTCTAATCTATCTCTGTACCAAATTTCATCAAAATCGGTTCAGTGGCTTAGGAGTTATAGCGTAACAGACAGACAGACAGACAGACAGACAGACAGAGTTACTTTCGCATTTATAATATTAGTAGGGATTAGTAGGGAAGTAGGGAAGTATGGAAGTAGGGAAGTAGGGAAACAATGACGAAATGACATACTAACTTTCATTCCCTATTTCAACCCCTTTAATCTTTTTTTTTCGGATAAAATGTAGCCTATGTCCTTCCTTGAGGTCTAATCTATCTCTGTACCAAATTTCATCAAAATCGGTTCAGTGGCTTAGGAGTTATAGCGTAACAGACAGACAGACAGACAGACAGACAGACAGAGTTACTTTCGCATTTATAATATTAGTAGGGATTAGTAGGGAAGTAGGGAAGTATGGAAGTAGGGAAGTAGGGAAACAATGACGAAATGACATACTAACTTTCATTCCCTATTTCAACCCCTTTTATCTTTTTTTTTCGGATAAAAGGTAGCCTATGTCCTTCCTTGAGGTCTAATCTATCTCTGTACCAAATTTCATCAAAATCGGTTCAGTGGCTTAGGAGTTATAGCGTAACAGACAGACAGACAGACAGACAGAGTAACTTTCGCATTTATAATATTAGTAGGGAAGTAGGGATTAGTAGGGAAGTAGGGAAGTAGGGAAACAATGACGAAATGACATACTAACTTTCATTCCCTATTTCAACCCCTTTAATCTTTTTTTCGGATAAAAGGTAGCCTATGTCCTTCCTTGAGGTCTAATCTATCTCTGTACCAAATTTCATCAAAATCGGTTCAGTGGCTTAGGAGTTATAGCGTAACAGACAGACAGACAGACAGACAGATTTACTTTCGCATTTATAATATTAAGTAGGGAAGTAGGGATTAGTAGGGAAGTAGGGAAGTATGGAAGTAGGGAAGTAGGGAAACAATGACGAAATGACATACTAACTTTCATTCCCTATTTCAACCCCTTTAATCTTTTTTTTTTCGGATAAAAGGTAGCCTATGTCCTTCCTTGAGGTCTAATCTATCTCTGTACCAAATTTCATCAAAATCGGTTCAGTGGCTTAGGAGTTATAGCGTAACAGACAGACAGACAGACAGACAGAGTTACTTTCGCATGTATAATATTAGTAGGGAAGTAGGGATTAGTAGGGAAGTAGGGAAGTATGGAAGTAGGGAAGTAGGGAAACAATGACGAAATGACATACTAACTTTCATTCCCTATTTCAACCCCTTTAATCTTTTTTTTTCAGATAAAAGGTAGCCTATGTCCTTCCTTGAGGTCTAATCTATCTCTGTACCAAATTTCATCAAAATCGGTTCAGTGGCTTAGGAGTTATAGCGTAACAGACAGACAGACAGACAGAGTTACTTTCGCATTTATAATATTAGTAGGGAAGTAGGGATTAGTAGGGAAGTAGGGAAGTATGGAAGTAGGGAAGTAGGGAAACAATGACGAAATGACATACTAACTTTCATTCCCTATTTCAACCCCTTTTATCTTTTTTTTTCAGATAAAAGGTAGCCTATGTCCTTCCTTGAGGTCTAATCTATCTCTGTACCAAATTTCATCAAAATCGGTTCAGTGGCTTAGGAGTTATAGCGTAACAGACAGACAGACAGACAGAGTTACTTTCGCATTTATAATATTAGTAGGGATTAGTAGGGAAGTAGGGAAGTATGGAAGTAGGGAAGTAGGGAAACAATGACGAAATGACATACTAACTTTCATTCCCTATTTCAACCCCTTTAATCTTTTTTGTCGGATAAAAGGTAGCCTATGTCCTTCCTTGAGGTCTAATCTATCTCTGTACCAAATTTCATCAAAATCGGTTCAGTGGCTTAGGAGTTATAGCGTAACAGACAGACAGACAGACAGACAGATTTACTTTCGCATTTATAATATTAAGTAGGGAAGTAGGGATTAGTAGGGAAGTAGGGAAGTATGGAAGTAGGGAAGTAGGGAAACAATGACGAAATGACATACTAACTTTCATTCCCTATTTCAACCCCTTTAATCTTTTTTTTTCGGATAAAAGGTAGCCTATGTCCTTCCTTGAGGTCAAATCTATCTCTGTACCAAATTTCATCAAAATCGGTTCAGTGGCTTAGGAGTTATAGCGTAACAGACAGACAGACAGACAGACAGATTTACTTTCGCATTTATAATATTAAGTAGGGAAGTAGGGATTAGTAGGGAAGTAGGGAAGTATGGAAGTAGGGAAGTAGGGAAACAATGACGAAATGACATACTAACTTTCATTCCCTATTTCAACCCCTTTAATCTTTTTTTTTCGGATAAAAGGTAGCCTATGTCCTTCCTTGAGGTCTAATCTATCTCTGTACCAAATTTCATCAAAATCGGTTCAGTGGCTTAGGAGTTATAGCGTAACAGACAGACAGACAGACAGACAGATTTACTTTCGCATTTATAATATTAAGTAGGGAAGTAGGGATTAGTAGGGAAGTAGGGAAGTATGGAAGTAGGGAAGTAGGGAAACAATGACGAAATGACATACTAACTTTCATTCCCTATTTCAACCCCTTTAATCTTTTTTTTTCGGATAAAAGGTAGCCTATGTCCTTCCTTGAGGTCTAATCTATCTCTGTACCAAATTTCATCAAAATCGGTTCAGTGGCTTAGGAGTTATAGCGTAACAGACAGACAGATAGACAGACAGACAGAGTTACTTTCGCATTTATAATATTAGTAGGGATTAGTAGGGAAGTATGGAAGTAGGGAAGTAGGGAAACAATGACGAAATGACATACTAACTTTCATTCCCTATTTCAACCCCTTTAATCTTTTTTTTTCAGATAAAAGGTAGCCTATGTCCTTCCTTTAGGTCTAATCTATCTCTGTACCAAATTTCATCAAAATCGGTTCAGTGGCTTAGGAGTTATAGCGTAACAGACAGACAGATTTACTTTCGCATTTATAATATTAAGTAGGGAAGTAGGGAAGTAGGGAAGTATGGAAGTAGGGAAGTAGGGAAACAATGACGAAATGACATACTAACTTTCATTCCCTATTTCAACCCCTTTAATCTTTTTTTTTCGGATAAAATGTAGCCTATGTCCTTCCTTGAGGTCTAATCTATCTCTGTACCAAATTTCATCAAAATCGGTTCAGTGGCTTAGGAGTTATAGCGTAACAGACAGACAGACAGAGTTACTTTCGCATTTATAATATTAGTAGGGATTAGTAGGGAAGTAGGGAAGTATGGAAGTAGGGAAGTAGGGAAACAATGACGAAATGACATACTAACTTTCATTCCCTATTTCAACCCCTTTTATCTTTTTTTTTCGGATAAAAGGTAGCCTATGTCCTTCCTTGAGGTCTAATCTATCTCTGTACCAAATTTCATCAAAATCGGTTCAGTGGCTTAGGAGTTATAGCGTGACAGACAGACAGACAGACAGAGTAACTTTCGCATTTATAATATTAGTAGGGAAGTAGGGATTAGTAGGGAAGTAGGGAAGTAGGGAAACAATGACGAAATGACATACTAACTTTCATTCCCTATTTCAACCCCTTTAATCTTTTTTTCGGATAAAAGGTAGCCTATGTCCTTCCTTGAGGTCTAATCTATCTCTGTACCAAATTTCATCAAAATCGGTTCAGTGGCTTAGGAGTTATAGCGTAACAGACAGACAGACAGACAGACAGATTTACTTTCGCATTTATAATATTAAGTAGGGAAGTAGGGATTAGTAGGGAAGTAGGGAAGTATGGAAGTAGGGAAGTAGGGAAACAATGACGAAATGACATACTAACTTTCATTCCCTATTTCAACCCCTTTAATCTTTTTTTTTTCGGATAAAAGGTAGCCTATGTCCTTCCTTGAGGTCTAATCTATCTCTGTACCAAATTTCATCAAAATCGGTTCAGTGGCTTAGGAGTTATAGCGTAACAGACAGACAGACAGACAGACAGAGTTACTTTCGCATGTATAATATTAGTAGGGAAGTAGGGATTAGTAGGGAAGTAGGGAAGTAGGGAAACAATGACGAAATGACATACTAACTTTCATTCCCTATTTCAACCCCTTTTATCTTTTTTTTTCAGATAAAAGGTAGCCTATGTCCTTCCTTGAGGTCTAATCTATCTCTGTACCAAATTTCATCAAAATCGGTTCAGTGGCTTAGGAGTTATAGCGTAACAGACAGACAGACAGACAGAGTTACTTTCGCATTTATAATATTAGTAGGGATTAGTAGGGAAGTAGGGAAGTATGGAAGTAGGGAAGTAGGGAAACAATGACGAAATGACATACTAACTTTCATTCCCTATTTCAACCCCTTTAATCTTTTTTGTCGGATAAAAGGTAGCCTATGTCCTTCCTTGAGGTCTAATCTATCTCTGTACCAAATTTCATCAAAATCGGTTCAGTGGCTTAGGAGTTATAGCGTAACAGACAGACAGACAGACAGACAGATTTACTTTCGCATTTATAATATTAAGTAGGGAAGTAGGGATTAGTAGGGAAGTAGGGAAGTATGGAAGTAGGGAAGTAGGGAAACAATGACGAAATGACATACTAACTTTCATTCCCTATTTCAACCCCTTTAATCTTTTTTTTTCGGATAAAAGGTAGCCTATGTCCTTCCTTGAGGTCTAATCTATCTCTGTACCAAATTTCATCAAAATCGGTTCAGTGGCTTAGGAGTTATAGCGTAACAGACAGACAGACAGACAGAGTTACTTTCGCATTTATAATATTAGTAGGGAGTAGGGAAGTAGGGATTAGTAGGGAAGTAGGGAAGTATGGAAGTAGGGAAGTAGGGAAACAATGACGAAATGACATACTAACTTTCATTCCCTATTTCAACCCCTTTAATCTTTTTTTTTCAGATAAAAGGTAGCCTATGTCCTTCCTTGAGGTCTAATCTATCTCTGTACCAAATTTCATCAAAATCGGTTCAGTGGCTTAGGAGTTATAGCGTAACAGACAGACAGACAGACAGACAGATTTACTTTCGCATTTATAATATTAAGTAGGGAAGTAGGGATTAGTAGGGAAGTAGGGAAGTATGGAAGTAGGGAAGTAGGGAAACAATGACGAAATGACATACTAACTTTCATTCCCTATTTCAACCCCTTTAATCTTTTTTTTTCGGATAAAAGGTAGCCTATGTCCTTCCTTGAGGTCTAATCTATCTCTGTACCAAATTTCATCAAAATCGGTTCAGTGGCTTAGGAGTTATAGCGTAACAGACAGACAGACAGACAGACAGATTTACTTTCGCATTTATAATATTAAGTAGGGAAGTAGGGATTAGTAGGGAAGTAGGGAAGTATGGAAGTAGGGAAGTAGGGAAACAATGACGAAATGACATACTAACTTTCATTCCCTATTTCAACCCCTTTAATCTTTTTTTTTCGGATAAAAGGTAGCCTATGTCCTTCCTTGAGGTCTAATCTATCTCTGTACCAAATTTCATCAAAATCGGTTCAGTGGCTTAGGAGTTATAGCGTAACAGACAGACAGATAGACAGACAGACAGAGTTACTTTCGCATTTATAATATTAGTAGGGATTAGTAGGGAAGTATGGAAGTAGGGAAGTAGGGAAACAATGACGAAATGACATACTAACTTTCATTCCCTATTTCAACCCCTTTAATCTTTTTTTTTCAGATAAAAGGTAGCCTATGTCCTTCCTTTAGGTCTAATCTATCTCTGTACCAAATTTCATCAAAATCGGTTCAGTGGCTTAGGAGTTATAGCGTAACAGACAGACAGATTTACTTTCGCATTTATAATATTAAGTAGGGAAGTAGGGAAGTAGGGAAGTATGGAAGTAGGGAAGTAGGGAAACAATGACGAAATGACATACTAACTTTCATTCCCTATTTCAACCCCTTTAATCTTTTTTTTTCGGATAAAATGTAGCCTATGTCCTTCCTTGAGGTCTAATCTATCTCTGTACCAAATTTCATCAAAATCGGTTCAGTGGCTTAGGAGTTATAGCGTAACAGACAGACAGACAGACAGAGTTACTTTCGCATTTATAATATTAGTAGGGAGTAGGGAAGTAGGGATTAGTAGGGAAGTAGGGAAGTATGGAAGTAGGGAAGTAGGGAAACAATGACGAAATGACATACTAACTTTCATTCCCTATTTCAACCCCTTTAATCTTTTTTTTTCAGATAAAAGGTAGCCTATGTCCTTCCTTGAGGTCTAATCTATCTCTGTACCAAATTTCATCAAAATCGGTTCAGTGGCTTAGGAGTTATAGCGTAACAGACAGACAGACAGACAGACAGATTTACTTTCGCATTTATAATATTAAGTAGGGAAGTAGGGATTAGTAGGGAAGTAGGGAAGTATGGAAGTAGGGAAGTAGGGAAACAATGACGAAATGACATACTAACTTTCATTCCCTATTTCAACCCCTTTAATCTTTTTTTTTCGGATAAAAGGTAGCCTATGTCCTTCCTTGAGGTCTAATCTATCTCTGTACCAAATTTCATCAAAATCGGTTCAGTGGCTTAGGAGTTATAGCGTAACAGACAGACAGACAGACAGAGTTACTTTCGCATTTATAATATTAGTAGGGAGTAGGGAAGTAGGGATTAGTAGGGAAGTAGGGAAGTATGGAAGTAGGGAAGTAGGGAAACAATGACGAAATGACATACTAACTTTCATTCCCTATTTCAACCCCTTTAATCTTTTTTTTTCAGATAAAAGGTAGCCTATGTCCTTCCTTGAGGTCTAATCTATCTCTGTACCAAATTTCATCAAAATCGGTTCAGTGGCTTAGGAGTTATAGCGTAACAGACAGACAGACAGACAGACAGATTTACTTTCGCATTTATAATATTAAGTAGGGAAGTAGGGATTAGTAGGGAAGTAGGGAAGTATGGAAGTAGGGAAGTAGGGAAACAATGACGAAATGACATACTAACTTTCATTCCCTATTTCAACCCCTTTAATCTTTTTTTTTCGGATAAAAGGTAGCCTATGTCCTTCCTTGAGGTCTAATCTATCTCTGTACCAAATTTCATCAAAATCGGTTCAGTGGCTTAGGAGTTATAGCGTAACAGACAGACAGACAGACAGACAGATTTACTTTCGCATTTATAATATTAAGTAGGGAAGTAGGGATTAGTAGGGAAGTAGGGAAGTATGGAAGTAGGGAAGTAGGGAAACAATGACGAAATGACATACTAACTTTCATTCCCTATTTCAACCCCTTTAATCTTTTTTTTTCGGATAAAAGGTAGCCTATGTCCTTCCTTGAGGTCTAATCTATCTCTGTACCAAATTTCATCAAAATCGGTTCAGTGGCTTAGGAGTTATAGCGTAACAGACAGACAGATAGACAGACAGACAGAGTTACTTTCGCATTTATAATATTAGTAGGGATTAGTAGGGAAGTATGGAAGTAGGGAAGTAGGGAAACAATGACGAAATGACATACTAACTTTCATTCCCTATTTCAACCCCTTTAATCTTTTTTTTTCAGATAAAAGGTAGCCTATGTCCTTCCTTTAGGTCTAATCTATCTCTGTACCAAATTTCATCAAAATCGGTTCAGTGGCTTAGGAGTTATAGCGTAACAGACAGACAGATTTACTTTCGCATTTATAATATTAAGTAGGGAAGTAGGGAAGTAGGGAAGTATGGAAGTAGGGAAGTAGGGAAACAATGACGAAATGACATACTAACTTTCATTCCCTATTTCAACCCCTTTAATCTTTTTTTTTCGGATAAAATGTAGCCTATGTCCTTCCTTGAGGTCTAATCTATCTCTGTACCAAATTTCATCAAAATCGGTTCAGTGGCTTAGGAGTTATAGCGTAACAGACAGACAGACAGACAGACAGACAGACAGAGTTACTTTCGCATTTATAATATTAGTAGGGAAGTAGGGATTAGTAGGGAAGTAGGGAAGTATGGAAGTAGGGAAGTAGGGAAACAATGACGAAATGACATACTAACTTTCATTCCCTATTTCAACCCCTTTTATCTTTTTTTTTCGGATAAAAGGTAGCCTATGTCCTTCCTTGAGGTCTAATCTATCTCTGTACCAAATTTCATCAAAATCGGTTCAGTGGCTTAGGAGTTATAGCGTAACAGACAGACAGACAGACAGACAGAGTAACTTTCGCATTTATAATATTAGTAGGGAAGTAGGGATTAGTAGGGAAGTAGGGAAGTAGGGAAACAATGACGAAATGACATACTAACTTTCATTCCCTATTTCAACCCCTTTAATCTTTTTTTCGGATAAAAGGTAGCCTATGTCCTTCCTTGAGGTCTAATCTATCTCTGTACCAAATTTCATCAAAATCGGTTCAGTGGCTTAGGAGTTATAGCGTAACAGACAGACAGACAGACAGACAGATTTACTTTCGCATTTATAATATTAAGTAGGGAAGTAGGGATTAGTAGGGAAGTAGGGAAGTATGGAAGTAGGGAAGTAGGGAAACAATGACGAAATGACATACTAACTTTCATTCCCTATTTCAACCCCTTTAATCTTTTTTTTTTCGGATAAAAGGTAGCCTATGTCCTTCCTTGAGGTCTAATCTATCTCTGTACCAAATTTCATCAAAATCGGTTCAGTGGCTTAGGAGTTATAGCGTAACAGACAGACAGACAGACAGACAGAGTTACTTTCGCATGTATAATATTAGTAGGGAAGTAGGGATTAGTAGGGAAGTAGGGAAGTATGGAAGTAGGGAAGTAGGGAAACAATGACGAAATGACATACTAACTTTCATTCCCTATTTCAACCCCTTTAATCTTTTTTTTTCAGATAAAAGGTAGCCTATGTCCTTCCTTGAGGTCTAATCTATCTCTGTACCAAATTTCATCAAAATCGGTTCAGTGGCTTAGGAGTTATAGCGTAACAGACAGACAGACAGACAGACAGACAGAGTTACTTTCGCATTTATAATATTAGTAGGGAAGTAGGGAAACAATGACGAAATGGCATACTAACTTTCATTCCCTATTTCAACCCCTTTAATCTTTTTTTTCCGATAAAAGGTAGCCTATGTCCTTCCTTGAGGTCTAATCTATCTCTGTACCAAATTTCATTAAAATCGGTTCAGTGGCTTAGGAGTTATAGCGTAACAGACAGACAGACAGACAGATAGACAGACAGACAGAGTTACTTTCGCATTTATAATATTAGTAGGGATTAGTAGGGAAGTAGGGAAGTATGGAAGTAGGGAAGTAGGGAAACAATGACGAAATGACATACTAACTTTCATTCCCTATTTCAACCCCTTTAATCTTTTTTTTTCGGATAAAAGGTAGCCTATGTCCTTCCTTGAGGTCTAATCTATCTCTGTACCAAATTTCATCAAAATCGGTTCAGTGGCTTAGGAGTTATAGCGTAACAGACAGACAGACAGACAGACAGATTAACCTTCGCATTTATAATATTAGTAGGGAAGTAGGGATTAGTAGGGAAGTAGGGAAGTATGGAAGTAGGGAAACAATGACGAAATGACATACTAACTTTCATTCCCTATTTCAACCCCTTTAATCTTTTTTTTTTCGGATAAAAGGTAGCCTATGTCCTTCCTTGAGGTCTAATCTATCTCTGTACCAAATTTCATCAAAATCGGTTCAGTGGCTTAGGAGTTATAGCGTAACAGACAGACAGACAGACAGACAGAGTTACTTTCGCATTTATAATATTAGTAGGGATTAGTAGGGAAGTAGGGAAGTATGGAAGTAGGGAAGTAGGGAAACAATGACGAAATGACATACTAACTTTCATTCCCTATTTCAACCCCTTTAATCTTTTTTTTTCGGATAAAAGGTAGCCTATGTCCTTCCTTGAGGTCTAATCTATCTCTGTACCAAATTTCATCAAAATCGGTTCAGTGGCTTAGGAGTTATAGCGTAACAGACAGACAGACAGACAGACAGAGTTACTTTCGCATTTATAATATTAGTAGGGATTAGTAGGGAAGTATGGAAGTAGGGAAGTAGGGAAACAATGACGAAATGACATACTTACTTTCATTCCCTATTTCAACCCCTTTAATCTTTTTTTTCGGATAAAAGGTAGCCTATGTCCTTCCTTGAGGTCTAATCTATCTCTGTACCAAATTTCATCAAAATCGGTTCAGTGGCTTAGGAGTTATAGCGTAACAGACAGACAGACAGACAGACAGACAGAGTTACTTTCGCATTTATAATATTAGTAGGGTAAAGTAGGGTATTTATAATATTAGTAGTATTGCTTCGGAGAATAAATTTGTATAATGTTAAAAAGGAAGAGGAATGCAACAAGGTTAGTAAGTAGGAGAGATTTACAGGGCTAGGTATATCAGTGGGGAGTAATTCGTATAAAGATGTGATCAACCTTGGGCAATCAAAAATATGTGTTCTACTGAACCTTCACCAAGACCATATTCACATATAGAGTGATTACGGATTCTCAATTTAGCCAAAAAGACAGGGCTGCAGACATGTCCGAGACGAAGGCGAATAAATACAGAGGTGACCCACTTTTCATATTTTTGATATTTAAAAAACCATGGTTTGGTTGGAATATTTGGCTGAATACTAGCGTAATGTTTCCCTTTGGATTGACGAGATATCTGCCACATTCTGTTCCACTTGTTTGTCAGGTGAGGTTTAGTTAGAGCAAGTAAATCTCTAGCGTGAATAGAAGGATGGGAGTTAATGCTAGTTGCTGTAGCCTCTTTCGCCAATTGGTCCACAACTTCGTTGCCTAAGTACAATACCAGAGTGTCCTGGAATCCAGGCAAGAACGACTTTAATTCCAGAGCAGTGACATCTATATAAAATTTCTCTTGTTTTTAAGGTGATACTAAAATTATCTTTAGATCGAAAAGGGGACTTAGTCAAATCCTTTAAGCAACTAATGGAGTCAGTTAAATATCAAAGTTTTGTTCAATTTGTGCGACTCTACAAATGAGGATGCTTCCAAAAGGCCTATCGCCTCACCAGTATATACTGAGCTTTCTGGAGCACATTTAAAGCTTAAGATGATTTTATATTTCGGAACCCAGACGGCTATGCCTACATTTCCATCTATGGACAATTTAGAAGCGTCTGTGTATATAATTAGCCAATCTTTCCAGTTGTTGTCAATAATATCTGAAAGAAGTTTATCGGCTCCGGGGGTTGATTTATTAATGCCTAAATCAAAATGGACCTCAGGCTGGAAGGTTAAGACTTTAAATTCAAATTGGAAGATAGGGTTGGTGTCAACTTTAGAAACTTGGGGTAGAAGATTTTTGAATGTAGAATAACTGTTGGAAAGAGTAGGAGGATCTTTATGAATCCAATAGCGAGTAGAATTTACAAGATCCTCATTGGTAATTTTGAGAAAGAACCGGTCAGCTAGATATTGTCTACGGAGACTAAGAGGAGGTTCTAGGCATTCAATCTGAAGAGCATTAATTGGGGAGGACTTCATAGCACCTGTGATAATTCGTAAGCACTTTGATTGAATCTGGTCGAGTTTTTTTAGAGCAGTTTTATTGCATGGTTCCAGGAGGAAGCCAGCATAATCGAAGTGGCTTCTGACTAAGGCATTATACAAAAGTTTTTGAGTGTATGGATGGGCGCCCCAGTGAACGCCAGAGACAGCACGCATGACATTTATTCTGGCATTTGTCGATGATATAATTTAGGTGATTAACACCACTTAATTTTTGGTCAAGGATTACACCTAAGAATTTGGTTTCATGTTTAATAGGTATAGGATCCTGGTTAACTACTAGCTGAACCATTGGAGGGGATCTTTTACGAGTGAAAACCATTGCCGTACATTTATTCACTGCTTTCAGTGATTCCTATTTGCTATTTGAGTGGTGCTTTCCTATTTGAGTGAGTGGCTTGATAATTATGGCCTTGGTCTTTACCAAGGCCATGATTATCAAGCCACTCATTCAAATAGGATAAAGCCCTATTTATCTGAGACTGAGACTCGGCAATAGAGGTTGAATGTGAATATGAAACAATATCATCAGTGTACTGTAAAATTTTGCAAAAGGAGTTTCAGAGAGTTCCAGATCATAGGTATATAGGTTGTAAAGAAGAGGTCTCAACACGGAGCCCTGAGGGAGGCCTTTCCATATCAGACGTGGAGGGAGGGTAGTATCGGGAGTTCGGATAATAATAAAGCGGGAGCAGAGGAGATTATAAATAAAATTTACCAACATCACTGGTATGGCTCCCGTTCACATCAATAGCCTCCAGGTTATTCAAAACCGATTCCTTCGACATGCCGTCGGTGCCCCGTGGTACATGCGTAATGTCTACCTTCATTCTGACTTCGGTCTAGTCCCTATCCGCAAATTTTTCAAAGAAATGTCCGAACATTACTTTGAAAAAGCGTGCGTCCACCCAAACCCGCTAATCGGCGCCGCTGCCGACTACACCCCGACCCCGACCCTGGTCCCTCAGATCGTCGAACTGCCGTACATCGCCGCCGTCCGCGGCATGTACTGCTCGACCCACCCGACCCGATGTCCGTCCTCCTGGACCATGACACTACACCAACACCAACACCGATAACGACGTCACGAGTCGTAAACACACCTACACACAGACACCGGTCTCGCCGGCGAGGTCGAAGGGTCGTACGCATGCGACCTCGACATGCATCCCCTCGCTGAGTTTCTTGCCGGTTCTTCTCAGCGGGGGCGCGTTGTGAACCGGTGGTAAACTCTCTTTCTCTAAGCGGCAGCCCAAGCCGAGGCCGTGCCTCCCTGAGGTGCCCTTGAGCTAGTCGCTACCTTTCTGGCTGGAGCGCTTAAAGCGCTCGCCCTCTTGTCCGGTGAAGCTGTAATGGCCATCTGCGGCCAACAGTACTACTCCTACACAAAAAAAAAAAGACTGATTATTCGGCGAATTGAATGATGTGATTTGTCAGGCACACTGGCATTATTCGTTCCGGGACCGGAACCGGAACGGAAAATAATTCATTCATCTATCATTCCAAAAACTGTCAACTGAGTCGCGAACAGTCTAGTTCAAACTCCGTTAGTAATTACTAATTAGTAGTAGTTATTCGACTATGAACATTAGTTTATTACTAATATTCAAGTCGAATGCGTACATTAGTAGTAGTAGATGATTCGAATCGTCGGATTATTGACATTCGCGCATCTTTACCGCGTGTCAAAACCAAAAAACAATACTCCAAATTAAAGTCTGTACAGTAAACTGACATTTGCTAATGTCACTTTGTAAAATAAAATTGCCATATTAATATAATAAAAAAAAAAAAAAGTAGTAGTGATGTTCCCAGTCTATAGTGATTCAATCACTTGCTCAAAATTAATGAGAACATACACAGAACAATAATCAGTACAAGTACTATAGAACGCTCAAATCCAAGTAAGAACCGTAGGCACATGAAAATACATAAATATCAGGTACACGACAATAGGTACTATACCGTTAGCTGTATTTATCGACATTTGCGCTCGTAACAGATCAAACCTATTACTAATTATCACTTACATATCAATATAACTCTTGTAATATAACTTTAAATAGTTCAATTCCCCTGCCCCGTAGAGGAAAATCTGCCTACGCTTTGTGTAATGGGACCGTAGACAAACGCGTACTCTATTCCTAATACTTAACTCTATGAGAACATATCTATTACTTGTAGCAGGATAAGGGCTTAACTAGCAGTGGAAGTTTGGGTATAAGAAATAATATAATATAATAGAAAATAAAAGTAAATGGTATATTGTAAAAACAGCAAAGGCAGACAAGACACGATGATAATGTTATATGTTTAGAATTAACATTAATTATAAACTCTTTGTGTGAAGCTATGGTTAGCAAACAGGCACATAATAAATTGTCAACATAGTTTTTTATATTGGATTGACATCTCTGACATTAACAAATGAAATAAATGAGAAACACCATAATTATAAACACGGACTTTAATTTTATTCATTGTAATCTAAAGTGGTAGCTAAGCGCTGAAAAATAACGTGAATCGCACTCATTCTTTTGTCGATAACGATCTGTCCTAAGGAATTGACACCGGAATATTTTTTCGTAAATTCGGAAGACGAAACTGGAGCTACGTATTGGACGGGGCCGCAAAGTTTCAAATCTTACAATTGAACGAACACAACTGGGTCACATGGAAATTCCAATTGAAATTAGCTCTAAAAGGTAATGGTCTGCTACATATCGTAGAAAATGATTTTGTAAGAACAGGCAAAACTGCTACTGAGCTAGAAAAATATTTCAAAGAAGACAGTATGGCGTTTCTCATCATTACGACTAATTTGACTCAAGAAAACATCATGAAAGTGATGCGCTTCGAAACAGCAAGAGAAGCTTGGCTGGAGTTACACCGCGTTTACGAAGGAGATTCAGATGATCGATCGTATGATTTAATAATGTCATTCTTTAAATATGTAAAGGATCCAAGTGATAACATTAGTACGCATCTGTCAAAATTAAGAAATTTATGGCAAGAACTCGCTTCGGAAATGAAGAAAGAAGGAGTCACAGAACTACCAGAAATCTTTCTTATGGGAAAAACTTTGGAAAGCTGTCCTCAAGAATATTTCCAATTTATATCCAGTTGGAAGCTGTTAGCGAAGAAAGATCGCAGTATCGAAAGATTGACTGCTCACCTGTGTTCTTATGAACGAGCATTACAGTCTCAAGGTTCTCAAGGTAAAGATGAAGAAATACTCGCTTTAACCGGAGGTAAAGGCAAGTCAAAATTTCGCAAGAAGCCAGCTGTCAAAGATAAGTCAAAGAAATGTAAATATTGTGGTTTGAACAATCATTATGTTCAAGATTGCCGTAAATGGATAGCTGATGGACGACCGATAGAATCAGAGAAAACTTCAGAAAGACCATCAACATCAAAAAATCCAGGTTCTGTCAACAATAATTGCAAAGCTAGCATGATGCTAATGAATATAGATGAAGTAAACTCTACAGCCAAAATTGATAGAAACCAATGGTATGTCGACAATGGCGCCACCAGCCATGTCACAAACCGAGCCGATTTATTTGAAGACTTCATAACATTTGAACAGAATTCACATTCAGTAACAACGGCAAGTGGACAATCAATTCCAGCTGTTGGAAGGGGATCTGTCATTGTTGAAGCAAATATTTATGGTCAAAAGCATCTGATCACTTTGAATGATGTATGGTACGTTCCAGGGATATCGAAAAATCTTTTTTCTGTCTTGGCTGCTCAAGATAGGTTGAAAGACAGCACCTTTGTATCTAAAACAAGAAGCTGCCAACTACTAGCGGATGGAGAACCAATTCTACTAGGAGATAGAACAAAAAATGGAGGTCTTTATAAACTTCGTCTGAAGAACAAACCATCTAATCCCGTAGAACTAAACATCAATGCAGTGGACACAAACGATATGCTACAGCTTTACCACGAGAGGCTTGTACACCAAAGCAAGTCGCATGTAAGGGAAGTAGTAGAACGGGAGCTGGGTATCAAAATATCAAATCCAACTGATAAAACAGCTTGTGAAGCCTGCATTTATGGAAAAACTCATCGTCTGAAATTCGGAACGAGAGAGGGAGCGTCTAAACCAGGTGAACGCATTTATGGTGACGTTTGTGGTCCATTTGTCTACTCTATTTCCAAATACCGCTACTTTCTGCTACTAAAAGATGATTTCTCAAAATTTCGCTACCTGTACCTAATGAAACAGAAAAGTGATGTCAAGGATAAGTTGGTACAATTCATAGCTCAAGTAAAAGCCACAGGCCACACTATCAAAGAACTCTTTACTGACAACGGAGGTGAATTCGTCAATAATGACGTAAAGACAATCCTGCAAAAGGAGGGTATTGCACATAGATGTACTATGCCGCATACGCCACAGCAGAATGCTGCTGAACGTGAGAACAGAACAGTAGTAGAAGCTGTCAGAGCGATTATGCATGCTCCTGGTAAGGAACTACCTCAAGGTTTATGGGCTGAAATAACGAATAGTGTTGTCTACGTACTTAATCGTACTGGTCCGACAAACAAGGGCAAGACACCACATGAGCTCTGGTATGGTAAAAAGCCAAGAATTGGACATTTGAGAATAATCGGAAGCACATGTTACGCTCATGTTCCTAAAGTTACACGCAAAAAATTGGACAAGAAAGCCAAGAAAGGTATTCTTATTGGTTACAACGATGATGAAGGTTATCGAGTTTGGGTAAAAAGTACTTTGACTGTCATAAACTCGAGAGATGTTATATTTGAAGAAAAGACACTAAACCCAATCGAGAAGGTAATGGAAACCGATGATGAATTTCTAACTTCAAGACCTGAGGAGAAGATTTCAAAATTAATTGTTATTCCATTTCCAGCCCCAATGGAATCTACAGATAATTCTGTTGGTCAAGATGAGTCGAATGAACCAAATATTCCAATTAATGATTCTATCAACTTTGACACTGCTGAATCTGACGACGAGAATGTCTCATCAAACATAGATTTATCGCATTCTGACATAAATCTACAAGACGAATCTGAAGATATCTTAACAAGAGAAGATATTCAAGTCGATCAACATCAAGAATCATCTCCAGAAAATGAAGTTCATAATGAACAACCTGAAGTTACCATAAGTCTGAGAGATCGATCAAAAATCAAGCCGCCATCTAGATTTGAAGACTTTGTTCTTAACAGTGTAGAAATGGTCTACGATTGTGAAGAAGAACCGAAGTCCTACAAGGAAGCAATGACGTCTATAGACAAACAAAAATGGCGAAAGGCTATGGACGATGAACTAAAATCACTAAAACAGAACCAAACATGGGACTTAGTGAATCTGCCAAAAGGACGAAAAGCCATATCCAGTAAATGGGTCTATAAGATAAAACGAAACTCAGATGGATCTATTAACAAATACAAAGCCAGACTTGTGGCAGTTGGCTATTCGCAGAAAAAAGGCGTTGATTATGAGAAGACATTTAGTCCAGTTGCAAAAATGAGCTCAATCAGATTACTGTTGAGTATTGCTGCTCGAGACAACATGATAATCACTCAATTTGACGTCTCTACAGCATTTCTTTATGGAAGTTTAAACGAAGAAATTTACGTCAAACAGCCTGAAGGATATAACGATGGAAGTAATAAAGTATGCAAGTTGAAACGAAGTTTATATGGACTGAAGCAAGCTCCGCTATGCTGGAACAACTGCATCAAAGACTTTCTTCTACGACAAGGGTTCGCACCTGGAGAAGATCCTTGTCTCTTCTCAATGAAGAGGGGAGGAGAAAGATTGTTACTGGCACTGTACGTTGATGATGGCATCATAGCTGGCACATCACAGGCATTAATCGATGAATTTATCGAGAAGATTCAAAAGCAATTTAAAATAAAGATCCAGAATAACAAAAAGTCCTATTATTTTTTGGGACTTGAGATAGAGAAAGAGGAAGATTGTATTAAAGTACATCAAGGAGCCTACACAAAGAAAATACTAGAAAAATTTGGTATGCAGAACAGTAAGGCTGTCCCTACACCCATAGTTAAAGACTCTGAATTAAGAGAAGAAGCCGGAGAAGCCACCGCGTTTCCATATAGAGAAGCGGTTGGAGCCCTTGCATATTTGATGGTAGGAACAAGGCCCGATATTGCTTATGCCGTCGGTGTCGCATCCAGACATCTGGAAACCCCAACCAGAACAGATATAGCAAAAGTTAAAAGAATATTTCGCTATCTGAATGGTACTCGAGATTATTGCATCACCTACAGAAAAGGTACGCAAAAAGAACTGGTCTGCTACAGTGATGCTGATCACGGTGGAGACTCTGACACGGGTAGATCGACTTCTGGCCTAATATGTGTTTATGGAGGCCCGATATCATGGAGAAGTCAACTACAGACATCAGTCGCAATCTCAAGCACGGAAGCCGAAATTGTTGCTGCCAGTGAAGCTGCTAGAGAAATTATATGGCTTAAACGGTTGATTGAAAACATAGAACAATTATCTGAGACTCCTGTACTTCATATTGACAACGAGTCAGCGATCAAACTGGCTTTCAATCCGCCTTATGAGTTCCATAACAGAACCAAGCACATCAAGTTACGACATTTCTTCATTCGGGAAACCGTAGCTGATGGGACTATCAAAATAGATAAAATTGGTACTAAGGACCAAATTGCAGACATGTTAACAAAGGCCGTCTATAAACCAAGACTGGTAATGTTATGTAAGGAAGTCAACCTGCATGCATAATTATCAAAGCTTGGTTTATAGACGGCCTTTGTTAACATGTCTGCAATTTGGTCCTTAGTACCAATTTTATCTATTTTGATAGTCCCATCAGCTACGGTTTCCCGAATGAAGAAATGTCGTAACTTGATGTGCTTGGTTCTGTTATGGAACTCATAAGGCGGATTGAAAGCCAGTTTGATCGCTGACTCGTTGTCAATATGAAGTACATTTCTTCATTCGGGAAACCGTAGCTGATGGGACTATCAAAATAGATAAAATTGGTACTAAGGACCAAATTGCAGACATGTTAACAAAGGCCGTCTATAAACCAAGACTGGTAATGTTATGTAAGGAAGTCAACCTGCATGCATAATTATCAAAGCTTGCTAAGTACCAACCATGAGCTTCAAGAGAAGATGTTATATGTTTAGAATTAACATTAATTATAAACTCTTTGTGTGAAGCTATGGTTAGCAAACAGGCACATAATAAATTGTCAACATAGTTTTTTATATTGGATTGACATCTCTGACATTAACAAATGAAATAAATGAGAAACACCATAATTATAAACACGGACTTTAATTTTATTAATTGTAATCTAAAGGATAATTTTTGTTATAACACAGTAACCGTTACTAGGGTAACGTACCAATTTTATATTGGTTCTGTTTATTATAATTAAAAATAGATTTTGTTTTATTGCTTACTTTTACCTTTTGTTATAATATTGTATATCCAGTTTTGTAAACCCAATAAATAAAAAATTCCGATTTTTCTCATTACCTACCTTTTCCTATTATTTGGTTCCTTCGTTTTAAACTGTCAACCATGGACGTATTAATCATGAAGCTTTGATTATATATACGTCTAGATAGCATGTTCGATGTTCAAACACTTGACAATATCAGGTACACCAAAACATCAAATTGGTCGACTTGGTTGTTTAGTGTCACTTGAACTGTACCAATGGTTTGTGCTCGCAAAAAAAAAACATTATGCCGAATTGTGTAATCAAATCGAGAAAATATTAACTAAGTAAAATTAATAAAGATCCTAACTTAATTTTCCATTGATAAGTCTTAAGATTCTGTGAAGGATTATTATAAAAACTCGATTGTTTTTTACGACTATTTGTACATTGTCCGACTAGACTGGTGTTGCTAGGTAATAATGGGGGAATATATCTTAAGTCTGGGGTAATTTTTCTTTTAGCAAAAATGAATTCAATTAAACGTAGGTAATACGTGGATAGTGACCAAAACTTTAAATAAATTAATTAAAATAATTTAAATTTTTTTGTTTGATAAATTAATTACTTTTATATAGGTAAGTACTTAATTAGAAGTATATTTTTTCTTCCTGGTCATGAGGCAAATAAGACGTTCACCTGATCGTAAGGGACACGCCATTTAATGTAATTTAATTTAATATTCTATTCTATTGTATTACATTGTATTCCATTGTATTCCTTTTTGTTCCATTGTATTCCATTCTATACCATTCTATTCCATTCTATTCCATTCTATTCCATTCTATTCCATTCTATTCCATTCTATTCCATTCTATTCCATTCTATTCCAGTCTATTCCAGCCTATTGCAGTCTATTTCCGCCTATTCCAGTCTATTCCAGTCTAGTCCAGTCTATTCCAGTCTATTCCAGAATATTCCAGTATATTACAGTCTATTACAGTCTATTTCAGTCTATTCCAGTCTATTCCAGTCTATTCCAGTATATTCCAGTCTATTTCAGTCTATTTCAGTCTATTCCAGTCTATGCCAGTCTATTCCAGTCTATTTCAGTCTATTCCAGTCTATGCCAATCTATTCCAGTTTATTCCAGTCTATTCCAATCTATTCCAGTCTAGTCCAGTCTAGTCCAGTCTATTCCAGTCTATGCCAGTCTATTCCAGTATATTCCAGTCTATTTCAGTCTATTCCTGTCTATTCCAGTCTATCCCAGTCTATTCCAGTCTATTCCAGTCTATTCCAGTCTATTCCAGTCTAGTCCAGTCTATTCCAGTCTATTCCAGTCTTTTCCCGTCTATTCCAGTCTATTCCAGTCTTTTCCCGTCTATTCCAGTCTATTCCATTCTATTCCATTCTATTCCATTCTATTCTATTCTATTTACACAGTATATATCAATGCATAGCCCACAACGCTATCGCTATTTATGGGAAAAATATTTATAACTGGAGATCCCCAAACACGCACACAGCCACAGATAACGCTAGTGTAGTACGAGGCCTGCACGCACACGCGGATAATGGAGTAGTGATTCAGTAGACATGCGCTAATCATGTCCGGAAGCGGATTGCACATGGAACGATTCCTTTCTCTATGGGAACTATGTTCAGGAACCATGTTCGCGGAACTATCTAGTTCCGTCCGCGTCCTTCAATCCAGGCGTTGCCTTTACGAGTCATGTTATTGGAACTATTAATTTATAATCACAACGGTATCAATGTATTGAGTTATTAAGAGGTACTACGCACTAGAGGAGACGCTAAAACTAGACTGTTTGTAACACGCGTTATAATAGAATCACAATCGCCAATGTAAATTTTTATTTGTAAAAATAATACCTAATACATTTCCTGCGATATTTTGGCACATTCAAGAGTCGACCTAAAATACTATTAAACAAGTAACATTATTCATTGTATGTATAGATAAAATAATGTGACACACTAGACACAGAGTTCGGACAGAAAGTTCGGTCGGGTAGGATCGGGCCACTTCGGGAGACGTCATGTCTGTCTACGGTGCGGTGAGATCGGTCCGACCGAAGTTCTAGCTTAGTTCGATCCCGCACCGATTAGGACATGCGGACCGATTTCAGACTACACCGTGGATTGGAACGATGTCGTTCCAGTTGCGGACATCGTTCCGAGAACTATTACGGTCCGGACCGACCCATCTCTATGATTCAGTGTGAACGTCACTTTTAAGACGACTTACTATCTAGACGTATATATAATCAAAGTCATGAAGCTATTTTAGCTTCATGGTATTAATACATGATTAATACGTCCATGCCACAGATCATAGTAATACGTCCATGCTGTCATGTCCATGAAGCTATTAAGTAGCTTCATGGTCATGTCAGTCAACACATGCAAAAAGAAAAACTGACATTGGCTAAATCATAGATAAGTGGATAAGAGTATATTACTTAGAAATATATAGGTAACTCCCACGTCAAAACGCGCCCCCTAACACCAGCGCCTCCAGCGGTGTGATTTGAAACTTTAATAGCCTCGAGAATTTTTAATAAAAAAAATAGCTAAAACTTTGTAGTATTCGATATAAAGTACGCGGACGTCAATAGTAATGCATTAAGGAATGAAATAAAAAAAGAAAAATGATTTCGAACCCCATCCACAAGCCCCACCCATGGGTTGGCGTTCAAACCCGCGCCCCCTAGACTTCGTATTAATTTGATTCCAACCTATTTCTGTAAGTCATATGACGTCAGATGCAAAATACTGATCTACTATCTCAGTTTCATTCCGAACAGAGAAAAGTTGCAAATCACGCCGCAAGAGGGTGCTACTGGTAGCTTTTTCCATTTCTTCTAAGATACCATACCAACATCCGCCGTGTGAAGCCAGAAGCAAACAAAAAAAAAAAGAAAAAGTGGGATAATGTAGGGCCAATATAATAGATCATATTTGACATCTCTCAGTTTCGAATATGTAATCGTAATTGAAAAAAGTTTAAGCAACTGTGCAGTTCTAACTTCGAAAAATTAATATTTTACGCTCGCCGTTATATTTTTATATTTTGATGGATGAGTGTGTGAATAAAGTGTCAAATGTGATCAATTAAATTGACCCCACTTTAGTTGAATTGGATTGGATTGATGATGAATGATAGAAAGGAAAACTTAGGTAGGTACTCACTCCTTCATTTGTGATTGTGAACACGAGTTACTGTTAAAATTCAAGAATTCAATGCTTTATAGCTAGTTTTGTTTGAGAATCAATCAAATTGTGTTTTCAGTATAACACAGAGTCGGTCAGTGCGTGAATTATTATTAAATTACTATCCCAGTACCGAGTCCGTGACTAGGTAAATATGTCGCGTCAAGTGGATTCAAATATTGCTAATTTGTTAGATGGACTAGGTTTGGATGGAGAGGAAAATAATATTTGTGACTTTACAATAGCTGATCAAAATTCAGTGGCTGAATCTCAGGGTATAACTCCAACAACGCCATCGAATTTCAAACCGGTACTTGGCAGCAATGTCACTTATGTTGTTGCTTGTGTGATTATAAACGAATCTAATGAGGTTCTGATGATGCAGGAAGCGAAAGAAAGTTGCGCAGGAAAATGGTATTTACCTGCAGGGCGCATGGAAAAAGGTGAAACTATTGAACAGGCTACAGTCAGGGAAGTTTTGGAAGAAACTGGCCTAGAATGTAGACCTACCACTCTTTTAGTGGTGGAAACGGCAGGTGGTATGTGGTTCAGATTTGTTATGACTGGTGAAGTGGTAGGTGGTGAATTAAAAACTCCTGCAAAAGCAGACAAAGAATCACTGCAAGCAAAATGGATAGCTAATTTGCAAGAAATCTCATTGAGGTCAAATGATATATTGCATCTTATTGAAAAAACACAATTGTACAAGCAAAACAAATCGAGTGGTTTATGGCATAAAGATATTTTACCAGCCCCTGTGCCTCATGTTAAAGACATGTTGAGGTTGGTTGTTGTTATAAAAAAAAGAAGTACTAACAAGTTGCACGTACTGTTGAGTGAGAAGACAGCATTACATTTTCCGACATGTGAAATAAATCCAGCTAAAAGTATGCACTCTACTCTAAGAAGATTTATGGTGGAAATGTTTGGTGCTGATGTAGGTCAACATAAGCCCTTGGGTTTGCTAAATTTGGAACATGACCCATCACTAGACGGTTGCTGTCTTACATTACTTGTTGCATTCCGAGCCCCACTCGAAGAAGTGCCACTGATTGGTAAATGTGTATGGCAAGAGGTCTCCCATGAAGATGGAAACAAATTACTTTCTACGATAAGTACAAAATACTCATCAATAGAACTTCATGTGGTTCGCTAAAATAGAGACAAAAAGTAGTAGCAGTGTTTAACTATGACATATTGTATTTTAGGAACACTGTTAATTGATAATAATTATTGATAATTATACATACAATTCCGTCCATATTACATAAAAAAAAGGAATCTCAATGTAACTAGAGATCTGGATTTTACACAGTACAGTGTGTGATAATAAAAAGAACTGATGTGTTAAAATAATATTCATAATGGTAAATATATGGGGTGAAAGGGACATCATACCAAAAACTGATACCAGGGATCCACTACATGATTCTGAACATTCTAGTGTTGAAATTTTTCATCGGCTTTTTCATGAATTTCCAAAAAAAAGCCAATTAATAAAATTAGGATAACATCATTATTGATATAATAATCAAGCCTAATTTCAATTTAAAAAACAATAAATTACTTATTTGTGCAAAATTAGCAATCAGCAGCAGCCGTTAAGTCCACTGCTGAACAAAGGTCTCTCCCTTAGAAGGGAGGGGTTGCCATAATCTCCATGCTTGGGGCCTCCCAAGCATGGAGATTACAGCCGCCTGCCTTGATTGAAATTATCAATGTAATTTAAAAAATAAATATTATTCCGCACATTACATGCAAAATTAACAAGTTAGTCATTTGTCATTTTCCATATAAATGGTTTCTGTAATGTTGTAACGGACGGTATGAGAAATCTTATATAAAAGTTTTTGGTATGTAGTCCCTTACACCCTGTATATATTAATCAAAATAATGTAATATGTCCAAACATAGAGTGGAAATAGAATGCAATGATGATTGCAACATTGTTCATAAAAGCAAAGCAATGTATTAAGAACTTATTAACAAAATGTTTAAAAAAACATAAATGTTGCTGTTTTTTCCTAGGAAAACTGCATAACTGTTTTCTGCTTAACATAGTGATATTAAGCAGAAAACTTTTTCTTTCAGTCTTATGGTATTTTGTGAGGATTAGTTTCTCATTTTCAAAGGCAGTTTCAACACCATTGAACAATTAATGGGTATTCTGTCAATTGCTGATATATGTTTGGATGCAACTTATTTTAAGATATTTTTTTATAATGGTGCTATACAAATTATATTTAGTTGGTAAGTTCTGTATGCAAAATCTAATGTCCTTGTAGAACTAGTTGGAGTTTTTTCCTTCCAAGAATACATGTAGAAATACTTGGAATAAGCCATTGTTTACATGGACTTAGGATTATTTGTCTAGATGGATGCAAAATTTGGAACAAGTTTGTTCAGTATTGAGTAGACTAAATTAACATTTAATACTTTTAATATTTACAGGCAATATATTTATTTTAATATTGACAAATATAGAGGCAACAAGAAGTTATTATATACAATGTACTCTGTGGTTATTAATCTCTCCTTAATGACCTCAATCTATCTCTAGTGAATGTATATGACAGACCACCACATTGTGACAGACAGAATGAGACTAATGTTATGTATAGAATAGTTAGTACACACAGATACTATATAAATAAAACCAGCATAGCGCTAGTGGGACTCGAAAGCCGAGGGTTCTGTACCTTCTTTGAACGGTTTCGTCGCGTGCTGCCTACTTTCGCACTTTGGTAACTAAAATACGAGAAAAATATAATCTATTTGTTTGTAATACATGGACTAACCATGGCGGCATGTTTTTCAAATTAAATATTTTTTACGTAACTGTACTAAAATAGGCAATACGCGATCGATAGATTTTAATTTCTAAAAAGTTGCCGAATTGCGATGTAACTGTCGCAAAAATAAAAAAGTAGGCAAGATGCGATCTAACGTATGGTGGTTTTAAAAAGTTGGCATTGTGCTACCAATTACATTAAAATACTAAAAAGTTACCAAAGTGCGAAAGTAGGCAGCGCGCGACGAAACCCTTTGAACGTATAAAAATTAGTTTCCTGATCACCAGGTAGTAAAAAGACAATAACTAAGCCGTCAAAAAATAACTACTTACTTATTTTAGAAACATTATTTGTTTAGTTTTTCTGTAATATTTCATTTACAACCCATAGTTACTTCAGATTTTTCTCTGCACCAACTTCAATATATATTCGTTATTTATTGATTTTTGGATTATATTCTTTTAAGTCTGATATCTTTTCTAAAAATAGTTTATAGCTATTTCAGATCAATAACAAACTTACTTTTGAAGGTACAGAACCCTCAGTGTATTTACTTAAGGTATGCGTCCATTATCCGCGCCGTCAATTACGATTCAGGCAAACTAAAGTCCGGCGCGTGCCAATGGACGCGTACCTTAAATTACCGCCCGCCCGCCCGCTTAGAGGAGATACCACATTATTCTTTTCTAAGCATTTCACACCAGCGGCAGCGCTGCTAGTGGATTTTATTAAAAACGTGTGAAATATATGGAGAAAACGGACTAGCCACCACACATTAGCGTATTTTTCACTGACGAAACACACTAGAGGGACTGATCCATTTTGAGTAGGGACCTGAGATCTATTTGGTTATAAAGGGTATTTTAATTTATTAGACTGATTTAACATTCCAATTTTTATTACTTAGTTGTTTTAACCCCGGCGCAAATGGAGGTGTGCTAATTGTGTAATGCCTATGTCTGTAGGTATGGTTATTTAAGCAGATCATTCAAATATAAGTAGTGAGAGAGATAGTAGAGTAGTATAGTACTTATATTTGAATGATCTGCTTAGCTGCTCTTTGAGAGTTTATTTACCAGCGAATTAATTCCGATAGGACACGCGTATAGCGACTTTGTTTTACCCTGTTTAGAGATTTGTGTGTGTGTGATTTGTGTTTGATTTGTGATAGGTGTTGCGTCATCCATTATAAGTATGCGTATTATAATTATGAGTATTATATAAATAATAAATAACCAACATAAATTAACGAACATAATAATTTTAATCATATTATTGGGCTTTAATCTTACAATAACAACTAACTTAACACTAATTTTAATTTTTTGTATACTTACTCGTAGGTATCTACCTACTGTTTTGAATGTTATATTTTTTATTTATTTTATGAATAAAACTAATATTTTGCATGAATTATATTAAGTACCTACTTACTTTACTAAAAATATTATTGCAATAAAAGTTTTATGTACTATTAAGTAATGGTTTTTTTTAATCCTACGGTTCTTCGTACTCCACCTGGAGTAGTCCTGCCTGACCTGACTGAGAAGAAATATGATGGTCAACTAGTGCTTGCTTGCAATTTGCAGATCGGCGAGTCGCACCTGTAAGGACCTAAGTAAGTATGCCTCAGTAAGTGGCGTGCAGGCCATACAGGCAAAAAGACTGCCTCCCTAGGACTTCTCTCAATGACTGTAATATAGTAAATAATCTAAGATTATTTTTGCCTATCCTGTCATATAAGTATGTGCGGTCGGACAAAAAAATAATGAGACTGCATTCGTGCGATAATCCGATTGCTAAAATCCGCTGGAACCTAGCCGTACCGTACACACACGCATCCCGCCAGCATACCTACTATACCGTGAATTTCCTCTGTGGATTGATCCGACACCAAGATACAAGTTTCTGACCGGCGACGATAACTGAACGCACGCGGCGGCGGCCGAGACCAATGGGGCCAATCACATCAGCTCTCGGAAGCTTCCGTACCTACCTCCTACTCAACCGATGATAAATATTTCACTTTACAGGATTGTAAACGAACCCATCATCGAAGTGTTCTGACAATTCGATTTGGTATGAAGATGTATTTTCATAGAAACTATCGGATTGTGCGTAACATTTACTTATAAGATACAGCTGTTAACATTTTCATGTCAATGGTAACACGAGCAAACACCCTGATTTCCGAATAAGCAGGGAACCGACCGGTTACTGCAGCATGCGCGCGGATCTCAAGCTGTGTAAATTCCATGCAAATATATTTTCTAAACTACTTGGTAAACATTTTAATTTTCTTCTTCAACAAATTGTGAATTTCTTTGAGCTATCCATAAACGGTCACCTTGTCATAGAGATGGTAGGTACGTTTAATAAACCAAAAATCGGCCCCGAATCAAGATTCGCCCCGCTTTGCCATAACCGAAGGCCTTCATTTCCCAATTGTCGCAAACGCAAGGAACAAGAAATGCGACTACCACTGTATTTTCATAACAACCCAAGAATAAAACTCTATATTTTTTTCATGATTTATTAAAGCGATACAAAAAACATTGCACTGACTAGAAAAAAACGAATATGTAACCTAATCACAATTATTTTAATAACATTAATGTCTGGAAATGCATTACTATAACATTATAAAATAGGTTATACTAAGTATAAATAATTATATTGATCACTTTACTTCATTCATACAAAGAAATGTTTAAATTTAGCTTGCTATACCGGGGATGTCCCGAAAAGTGTTGTAAAGTATATCATACCGAATAACATACTAGTTATGAAGATACATATTTTCTATCAGTATCACATACAGTAACATGGGGGCCTCGGTTGGTCTAGTGGTGAGACACTCTGGCCGCTGCCCAATTTGCTCGTGGGTACGATTCCCACCCAAGAAAATATTTGTGTTCATGATTTATGGATTTATAGACTGCTTTTTACGTATTAACAGCGCAGCGGCGCGGCTGGCCGGTTAAATATCCAGATATTTTTTGGCAAAAATTTACACAACTCTGGAGTTGCTACTTAAATTTTGGACAGCAAAAACTCAAGAGTTCCGTAGCATATTATGTGAAATAACGAAAATTCGACTTCCAATTTTATGTTTTCGAATTTCTCAACCACGAAATTAAGTTTATTAGTAATATTTGGTAGGTAACTTACTAATTCACTAATACTTCCATTAATATGGATGATGTAGGTACTCCGTAATGACTTCGTGTTAGAAGGGACGTCTAACTAGGTTATTACAAACAAGCTTTAGTCGTAAAATGTTTGATAAGCCTTGCCTATGCTACAGAACCCTCATATATTAATTTAGGTACTTAGACTTACCTACCTAATAAGGTATTTGACTGTATGGAAAATATGGCACGAGTTGGTGTAATCATATTAAATTATTATGTTAAAAGTATTTCGTAATAAAAACTTTTAAAATAATGTAAGATTTAAAACACGAATTAAGATACGGGTTTTCTTGAATTTGGTCACGTAATCGCAAACGCTCTATTCCCAGGAAACCCATGATACTAAAAAACATACATACATTCTTAGTTGAAATGCATGTAGTAATTCATCCAAATGAATTACTACATGCATTTCAACTAAGAATGTGTCCGCCATGATGATCGCGCCTGCGGCAACTTCACTCGTTTTTTACGATTTTTGTACCGCCGAGTAAACCCAAAATGAAAAATTCGGCCCGGTTTTTATTATTTATTGTAGTGTCTTATTTTGCTATCTATTTTTGTTAAAACATCATTTTTAGTAATTATATATCTGAAATGGCAACATGGCGGACACATTTTTAGTTGAAACGCTAGTGACATCACATTCCAATACACAGATAACCATAAGACCATAGGTAGGACCTATTTTGTTAAACCGTCATTGTTACATGCATGTGACGTCATCATCGGAGTCAAGTGATCCGTGTAAATCGTTTTCGCGGTATATTTATTATTGATATTGAACAAAAATACTGAAAATTATGAAGAAAAAACCTAATGCTAGTTTATTGTAACTTATGATAGTTTTTCAAAGACAGTCAAATACCCTACGGGATAAGTAAAGTCATTGATCTATTGTTTGGGCCAAGTTATTTAAATATGATTGTAAAAATTAGTGCACATAGGGCAAGATTTATTGTTATATGAGTTCAAATTTTATATTTAAATGATTGTGTTTATTCCGCTACCATGTTTTACAGTTTTTTTTCATATTTTTTAATTTACCTTCATATAAAACATTAATGGTACCGTTACTGTTGCATTGTGTTTGCTAAGTTAGAGAAACTCATACAATTTCAAATTTCAGTAAAATTCGATAAATGTAGCTATTTTACACTACATCATGAATTTGGTAATAAATATTTACATACTTATAATTAAATAATAATGTTGGTGTACACAATAACAACGAATGCCTATTCGCTGTTTTTTACTGACTGTTTTAAACCTATTTATTACAAGAAAAATGCGAGGTTCTAAAATGTTTGCGGATAAATATCGGTTTAATAATATTGGGCGTCCAGGTAATGAAATATTATCATTATGCAAAGCAGACAATAATTCAAAATTGAAGATCTATAATGTATGTATTTTAAGATAATCTTCAGTTTGCAACTTTCAATTTTCTTTGTGAAGTCTAACTTTAATGTAAAGTGGGATCAAACTTTACTCACTAGGTAACAACCGTGCTTTTGTGTCACTATCACGATAATAGTGACTTACCCAAACCGGATTAATTAAACTCGACGACGCGACGAAGGCTAAACATTTAATAAGAAAGGAGTCGGAAGAGACAGTCAGCTCATAATATATCGTGTAAGACATTGTATGTAGTTATCTATACCACTAATATTCAATCAGTAGTTATTCACAGCCATCAGAAATAAGTTTTTACAAAAAATTAAAAAGTATGCAATCAGAAAATTTCCAATGATTCCGTCTCTAAATTGTTCAGTCATTTCATTTTAGGGAAATTTTTACAATACATATAAGTAACATGTTAGATTATTCTCATCTACAACTATGTTTTGATTATAGTGTAGACAATATTAAACCCATTGTTTAAGGTTTACCTACTTCAAGCAGAGATGGCTAGTATCCTATATAAAGCTATACCATAAATCCATGATCGACGTTTTAACAGTTTTATTACCAAAGGTTTTATTGACCGGATTCGAAATTCTGGAATATCCGATGATTGTGAATAGCTCTAAACTGGCTCTAACTAATTGTGGTTTGATATTGCCAAAATTAAAATCTTGTACACAGAGAAGAAAAAGTAATTTGGAATCCTAATTCATTTAATTTTATAGATATAATTAAGTCTGCTTATTCATTCATATATAATTTAACAGCACAAGAAAAAAGAATCACGATTAAATCTATGTATTACTACCTACTTAAATTAAACAAAAATCACAATAAATTCTTATGAATAATACAGGCAAAGCCTCTGTCATGTGTGATGTGTAAATACAGCCAACAGTATAAAAACTTGTGCCAAGGCACTGCATTTTGAGGCATATCTATAATGTATGTACATACCGGTCGAATATAATAATTTTTAACCCTCTAATTGAATTCCTTGTATCCATGAACTTAGGTCGGCTGATCCAGGGCACTCCAAGAAATTCCCAGTAGACTCTTCAGGACTTAGCAACCGCCGGGCCGCTGTCTGACCAGACATATATGCACCATGAGCTGTCGAGTAGAAGCTGCTGTGTGTGTGCTCTCCCGCAAAAAGCAAAACAGGCTGAAAACACATTACATTTTTGTATATGAATATAGTTGCAGCGTTTCGTAGAGTTTACAGATATCCGAGCAATCCAGTCCAACCATAGCCAACGTAAGTTTATAGTTGAACTCATAATTATGCTTAAAAATATTGTTTCATTTTTTATATATCTTGGGACAATCTCACGTAATGTCGGGAACGTTCCGTTTCGGATCGGAAAGTCAGATGACATGTCGAATTATGATCCGACGGATTGTCAAACGCTATTCACAGTTCCTATCGGAAAGGGAGTTTCCCTGGATTTTACGAATTCAATATGAGTGTGTTTACGGAGAACATTATAAAATGGTAGAAAAAGAGATTATAGTGGTAGAAAGTTTTAAAGTGGTTAAATAAATGTTTATTATTGAAATTTTAATGTATCTTGTAACATATCCGAAAGGCAATAACATAATTTATATATATAAGGACTTCCTGAGTGAACGGTCTCTCCGAGTGGTTGTTGACGGTTGCACATCGGAGCCGTTGACGACTAATGCCGGAGTTCCTCAGGGGTCCGTTCTCTCCGCAACTCTCTTCCTGCTGCATATTAACGATCTGCTGTTGCCCGGTATCTATGGGTATGCAGATGACAGCACTATTGTGGAGAGATATATGCCGAGTGCTCGGGCCAGTAAGGATGTTATCCAGTCTGAAAGAGTAGCCATGGTGGAGCGCGCGAATCTCACACTTCAGGCAGTCTCCGAACGGGGTGATGCCAATCTTGTGAGATTCAATGCCACCAAAACTCAAGCGTGTCTATTCACCGCGAAAAGGAGTCCGTTCACCTTGGCTCCTACTTTTCAGAATGTATCCTTGGAATACACGGACCGCCTTCAGTTGTTGGGAGTTGAAATTTCCTCAAACCTCAACTTTGGGCGGTTCATTGAGTCCAAAGCCAAGGTAGCTGCAAGGAAGCTAGGTGTCCTTTCAAAGGTCCGCCGGTACTTCACACCGGAGCAACTTTTGATGCTATATAAAGCACAAGTCCGGTCGTGTGTGGAGTACTGTAGTCACATATGGGCTGGTGCTGCTAAATGTCATCTTGCAGCTTTGGACTCAGTGGCGAGGCGTGCTAAGAGGCTTATTGGTGACGCAGAGTTAGTAGCGGCCAATTTACAAAGCCTAGAGCACAGGCGCAGAGTAGCCAGCCTCTCGGTGTTCTACAGGATGCATTTTGGAGAGTGTGCACAGGAATTGCATGACTTGATTCCACCATCTCCCTTTCATCGTCGGACGACGAGACGCACGGCACGTACACACCCTTATGTGGTGAAAGTGCCTTCAGTCCGGTCTAAGCGGTTTGCTTCTTCATTTATAATAAGGACAGCTAAGGACTGGAACAGTTTGCCTGCGTCGGTTTTCCCGCCCGATTATAATGTGGGTGTCTTTAAGACTAGAGTGAATAGGCTTTTAATAAGCTAGTGTGTTTTGCCATCCTCGATTGCGTCGCCGCTTTCCATCGGGTGGGACTGCAGTCAAGCACTAGCTTATAAGTGTTAAAAAAAAAAAAAAAAAAATATTGTGGATTATTTAGTTATTTATAGGAATGTGTTTTATTGACATAACATTTTTGCGAATTTTCTTCTAAACTTGCGTCGTAAACGCTTAGTAATTTTTTCGTTTCCTGCCGTGTACACACCTTGGAGGAAGGAATGGACACACCGGGCAAACGGACGGGATTTGATGGTTTTTTAAGGATGTTTCGGCGAAAGCTAACCATTGATTACTGCTTTTCTATGTATAGATTACCAAACAAACCCAGCTAATGTGTTCCTCTACCTCTATTGATGCTATTTGGATGTTTAGTGAATGAGTAGTTTGTTCGCGTAGTGCGAATGCACCCTAATAAAATTCTCAATTTAATTTTACTAGTTACGCGAGTCGCGAATATTCTTTAGATAAGTGAGTGTCTATAATTATTGTTGTTATAGTCTTTTTTAAAGTGTAGTTGTATAAAAACACAATATTCTTGTGAAATATTAACCTTCCCGACAGCGAAAGACTCGCGGAATAGTTTCCGTGGATTATCGTCTTGTTATCGAATCGAACTGTCAAAACTTTTCGATTACGGATTTGTGAATAGTGTTTGAAGGACAGCCTCGGAAACTTTTCTATCGGATTCGGATACGGGACTTTCCGACGGTTCTGAATAGCCCTGCTGATCCCGAACCAGGCAAAGCCTGTACTATGGTAACCAGACAACTGATACAAATACTTATACACTTTTTTGTAAATACACAATATGTACTTATATAGATAAATAGCACCCCGACAATTGGGGGAATCGAACCCACGATCCATCGGGTAGCTGACAGGGTGTCTTAACCAGTAGATCCACAGGCCTGTCTAAAAAAAATACAATTATCTCTTTTAATCCCTGTATCACTTGTGGGGCGCGCCCTTGAATGTCTACCATCATGTTATATGGTAACTACCATCTACTCGCGCGACACTGTAACCGCTCGAGCGGTTTCATCGCGCGATAAAATCGCATCGCATCATCGCGCGGACGATGACAATAGGACGGCGCCTAATCTTTTTTCCGTACAGAATGTTACCTGTTTTTGGCGATTCCTGTTATTTATAGTACTCATACCTTAATTGTTTCCATGGTCTTTTGATCCGTACATGAAATAGGATCAATTGAGGTAAATAAAAATATTTGGTATTGTTACGACCGGGACATAAAAGTACTAATTACTCGGTTAATTATTATTTAATTGCAATGATTACAAAATGCATTGTTAGTCTATAGGTCTACTATCGATATCGATCTATACTGATAGAAAAATCTAGAATTGTCAATAGAAAGTTGTTCCCTCAAATTTGGCAAGTACTTAGGTATTGTACCTACGTATAGCTCGCTCTCGGTTCACTGCCCCGCCTATTGTTCGTTTATTTCTCGAACGAACTGTTGTGTGGGCTCGCGAAGATGCTAGACAAAGTACATACTACCAAGGTCTCGCAATATCCACCCCTCTATTAATTTTGCTATATAAGCCAACGCAGAGGCGTCCACACAGTTTGTGTTCACAAGCGATAGTGAATACATCTCAAGGAAGCGATCGAAGAGAATTGTACCGGCGACCTTTGCGACGACTTTGGACTACTGAGACTTACTGTGTGACTCGGACTACTGTGCCTTGTGTGTACGTGAAATAAAATCTTCTTTTACGTTGATCGGCATTTTAATACTAGGTGATAATAAAATTGATATTCTCCTTTCGATGATACTTGTTTTATTCGAGAGAGTAAAGTACTATAATAATTCCATGCAAATTTCATTAGGACCGGATAAACTGTTCCTGAAGAAACATGAATAATGTAATAATAACCTACCTAGATCATAGAAGTATAAAATAATTTGAATATTATTGAAGTTGATGTTAGCGTATCTACTGTGTATATTTAGCACCAACCTCAATAATATTTAAATTATTTTATACATTTTAGTGTTATTGAAGTCAGTTCCATTTTTTTTTCAAGCAGGCGGTCGCAAAGCGCGTTTTTAAGCAGGCGGTCGACGCCTGACCGCGATCACGCGTCGACGGCTAGGCGCCTGCATAAAAACGCGCTTTGCGTGTTAACATGGTTTAAATCGGAATCATCCGTTGTTAAATGGATAAACATTTTTTGCGCTGACTGTACGATTTTTCCAAAATCTGTGAATGCAGTTCAGAATTTCTCAAAATTTATGGATGAGGAATTTCCTAGGAACGTTTTCTTGTAACTATACCTAAAGGTTAGGGTACCTGCCTTATTGTCCCATCTCAAATATCCACCATGTATACTGACTATACTTAAGTGCTACTATGTTTTTAATTTATTTTATTTATCCCCATAAATTTTATACAATACATGCAGGCGTATTTTAAAATATTTTACCTTTTTGTCATGAACATTCCTGAACAAAGGTTGGGCTAAACTTTCAATGTCACTCTGACTGGCTCCTACAGCAATAGCAGTATAAGCTCCTCTTGTATATTGTTGTTTCCTCCAACTTGTGCTGAAATAGATTTTTATGTTTTATTTTTTGTGAATCCTACACATTGAAATAAATATAACTTTTTTTTTTCTTTTTCTGCATAGACCAGACTAACAATAGATAGATAGATGTACTCTTTATTGTACACACAAAATAAAGCACATAAATACACTTAAAAAAAGGAATATGTACTCTAGTGGTCACAAGCAGTGTGTATGTACCTTTATGACGACAATTGCTTACACGTGCCGGCCCAAAATATGTGCGGGCGAGATGAGCGCACGTAATAAAGACCGTAATAAAAAATAAAAAAATGAATACAAAGAAAGATAGTAAGTTCTTAGAAGATCTTTAAATACATGCAAGAATTAACTTGTCTTATCGAAATTGGTAAGGCATTCCATAAGTGCACAGCCTGTACAGAAAAAGATTTTCCATAAAAAATTGTAAAATGAGAAGGCTTATTTAATTTAATTAAAATAAATAATAACTAGACTAAGAGTAAATGGGGATAATAGGACACAGTGGATGCTGCAAAGTCTTTAAAATGTGGCAAAAATAAGCTACAATATATTCTATAAACATAGTTTCATTTCAATTTATACTGGTTTTAAATGGTTACAAAATGTGTCTCTTGCCAAGTCACAGAAGCAAAACTTCATACATTATTAGTAAAGGTCATTTTAAATAGTTGAGGCTAAATGTTAAAATCAGATAAAATTAACTGACTACACATACCAGACACATCTCTGGGGCTCCGGCACAAAAGGATCATTTAAAAATTTACGAAGTATTTGTGTACATTTCGCTGCAATTTCTTCACTTGACAAAGTCTCCATATATTCTGCTTCTTTGCCAGACAACCATCCTAACAAGAGAGTCTCCGACACTTTACTGAATGAGTAGATTTTCTTGTACCATGAATCTGAAATATCTTCAGGTGTGGAGGAAGGTTCCCATAACAGCATAATTTCTGTAATTTCTGGGTTTAAAAATGGTCGGTCGTATTCTAAAAATATTTTATCTACAGTACTAAATAATAATCTCTCAATTGATTCCATTTTATATTGTGGTAACAATGGTTCAAATAATGATGCAGCATTCTCTTTCAGAACACCCAGTGGAATTGTACATATCACATGGTTTGCATGAAAGGACTTTCCATTTTCACACAGTACTTCTATATAGTTGAGGTTTTTCTTTGGTTTCTGCACAACATCTGTCAATGACGTCCCTTCCCCAGAGTGCATTGTTTTATCAGATGAAGATGTCTTAGAAATGTCTTCTATCACAGTTTGATCAGAGTCCTCTGATTCATCACCCAAGTCATCCATGTTCCTTAGTGTATTGTGCTCATTAGAGTCCCATATTATTTTTTTTACAGGATGGCTTGTAAACGTTTTATCTGGTGCAATATTCTTTGTTAAAGGCTCTAAAATTGAGCTAAATCCAGATGGTATCATTATATTCCCACCCTGCATCTCTGTATAACTGCCTAGCTCTAACAAGTCTATTTCATCCATGGAGTTGCAACCAGATATACATGTTTCCCTTTTCAATAAGCAATCAAAAATTAATCTTCGCAAATTCTTTTCCTCTGATGATGGCAATCTTTCTAAATAAATGGTGGCTTCTAAGTTGATATGTTCTCCAACACTATGTATATCAGGTGGAGGTAAATACTGACATAAAAAATATTCCTCACAACGCCTTAGAAAACACAGGTAGGCCTCGTGTATCTCGTGTAATACCCCGAATGGGACTTGCTTACCATCTTCTGTAGCTGCTATAACTTTATGCGGTTTTGGTATGTTAATGATATTTACGAGACCATTGGCCATTGCTATCTCAAAAATAGGATTTCCTAATACTCCGTGTATCCAATTGGCTCCTAATTCTACATTCTGGTTTTTCATTGGTATAGATATAATACGACCACCGATGCGTTTTCTAGCTTCTAAAATTATGTAGTCTTCCATGCCGTTTTTATGCAGATAATTGGCTGCGGACAATCCAGCCATACCGGCACCAATAATCAATATATTACATTTAATTGTGGCACACTTTATACTGGAATTTAAATTATCGTCACCCATAATAATTATAAATTAAATTGAATTGATAAACTTCTGTCTGTATTTTGCTAATATTGTTTTGTCACTTTTGTAATGTCACCTGTCCCTGTCTGTCAATTTGGTCCACAGACTACTTTAGTGTATAATCTATGATAGTCGAATTATTAATTCATGGAGTAAATTTTTTTTTTTTTTAATAATATTTATTCATGACCATGGATACAGAGTCCTTCAGTCGCATACATTTTACATCTTAAAATAAAATTATGTGTAAACAGCTAAGTAGTAATACATCATAGATCAACGAAGTGACAAAAAAAGAAAGGAAAACAGCAACTTTAAAAATAAACAAAAAATATAAAAAGTAAAAATAACAAATAAATCACGTTAAGTTATGAATTAAATCTTTTCAACAGTGCTACAAATAAACTTAAATAGCGGTGCAAAATAGTCTGAATTCGATAGTAATTCCTGAACGAGGCGGGGTACACGTTCATCACTCAGTTCACTGACACTGTCACAAATGTCACTCACTAAAATTAATCGTTGGATTTTGAAAGCTGGACATTTTAAAATTATATGATCCAAATCGGCGTTTTCTTCTTGTGAGCAGTAAGTACATCGGCTATTATTGACTATATGTAATCGGTTCAAGTGAGCTGGCGTTAAGCAATGTCCCATTCGCATGCGAGATATCGTTGTGATAAACTTTCTATCAGTGTACTTGAACTCATGATACCATGGCTTTGAAGGTATTTCTCTTTGTATTTCTGCATACCACTTGCCTTTCGTTTCAAGTGTAATATTCCAGCATTGCTTCCACAATTCCTTGTTCGTAGTCTTATAGCAGGTATAATAATCCGTAAATGGAACTTTGAGTGTCTCCGACTCATCTTCATCATGACTCATACGAGTTATTGTATCAACAACTTCATTTTCATAAATACCACTGTGTGAAGGCACCCATACAAACTCTACATTGATATTTTTTCCTATAACTAGCTGCCATAACAAATTTCTAATATTATAAATAATATAATTTAACTTAAATGACATATTTACATTAGCTATTGCAGAAAGGACACTCTTAGAATCTGATACTATCAAAATGTTATGTACATTATTTACAGTAAAATTTATATATACATAGTGCAATGCACAATAAATGGCATAGCTCTCAGCTGTGAAGATATTACATACATTGTTTAACTTTATACATTTTTTATAATCAAATTTTGGATCATAGAATGCTGCTGTAACACAATTACTTTTAGAACCATCAGTGTATATATAGTGATAATTACTTTTTTCATTTTTAAATTGTTCAAAATCAGTTTTGTTATGTACTTTATCAAGATAAAATTTTGATGAACTGTTAACCAGTCCCTTGTATGTACAGCTGTATAGTGGCCAAATATTATATACTTTTATATTTTCAGCATTGTTTTTAATGTGTGTAAAAATTGTTGACATTTCAGGCAATGTTCTGTCAATAATTGAAGATGCTGACACTATGGTGGATGAAATTGACTGAGAGATATCTGGATGTAGAGTCAGCTTGTCATGCAGAGGACTATTGCCCATGGAAAGAACTTTTAAATAAAATCTCTCTGCCAACTGCAGTCTACACAATGCCAGAGGAGGTATGCATGTTTCTATTTCTAATGAATTAATAGGAGTTGAGCGCATTGCTCCACAAATAAGTCTTAATCCAATGTTTTGAATTACATCTAATTTTTTAAGAAGGGTGCTATTGACATTCATGTATGCTAGGCTGCTATAGTCAAAGTGACTTCGAACAATACTTTTGTACAGCATACTCATTGTTTTAGGATCGGCTCCCCAAAAGGTACCTGCAAGATGTCTCAAAATATTTATACCTTTCAAAGCCTTTTTGCAAATATGCTTAATATGTTCATCAAATTTAAGCTTATTATCAATGATCACTCCAAGAAATTTATGTTGTTTTACAATAGGGATCTCAGTATTATCATAAAGTATTTGACTGTTTGTTTGATCTGGATTTCTACTTATAATTAAAACTGCACTTTTTTCTGGACTAATGTCTAATTTGAGAGTATTATGATAATAACAGAACAATTGGTTAAGAGCGGTATTCATATTGTTTACTGCTGTTTCAATGTTTTGATCAATGCTGTACAAAAGTAAGTCATCGGCAAACTGCAATATGTTAATATTTGTTGTATCTACATATTTTAATATTTCGGAAGTATACAAATTGTATAGAAGAGGAGATAATGTCGCCCCTTGCATGGTACCTTTATTAGCTGTTTTAGGCCCATGTAACTGATCATTGTATTTAACAAATATAGTTCTATTGCTAAGAAAGTTATATATCCATTTTAAATTATGCCTGGGTAAACCAATATTGCTTAATACTTGAATAAGGCCCTCAATATTGACATTGTCAAAAGCACCCTTAACATCAAGAAATACACAGATCATATTAGAATGACTAAGCTTAACCTTTTTTATATCGGATATCAATGATACAAAGCTTTCAGAGCAACTTCTACCTTTTCTAAACCCAAACTGTGCATCAGGTATTAATTTATTAGATTCAGCAAAATAATCTAATCGCAACTTTAACATGTTTTCAAAAATTTTACCTAAACAAGATGATAATGAAATAGGTCTATATGAATTGGCATCATTAATGGGCTTGTCTGGTTTTAAAATTGGTATTACACATTGGGTTTTCCACGACTCAGGAATTATTAACTCTTGCCATAAACTATTATATATATTGAGTAATATGATTTGTGCATTCAAATGTAATTTTTTAATTAATATGTAAGGTATGTTGTCCAATCCTGGTGTAGTATCTTTTCTACTTTTTAATGATACTCGTAACTCATCTAAGGTGAAATTATTGTTAAGAAAGTGATTATTGTCTGTTTCTATAGCATTTTCAAAGAAATTAGCAAGTTTTTCTTGATCAGTACGAGTTGAATCTGATAACTTATCTAAGAATCTTGGAATCCACTCCTCATTCATATTTTTGTTCTGAGCACTCTCACCTATTCTTTTAAATTTTTTAATATATTGCCATATTCGTGAAATAGGTGTTAATCTATTAAAACTACCACATAAGTTATGCCAAGAGGTAGTGCATTCTTGTTTTAATAATCTTTTTTTATTGGCATCTAACTTCTTGTATTTTATCCAATTTTCTATGGTGGGTTCGGAGAAGTAGTCTTTTAATGCATCTTTTGATTTAGTCACAGCGTCAGTACACTCCTGATTCCACCATGGAACTGGTTTTCTAGATATACAAGTTCTGGGTTTTGTATGTTGCTTAGGTATAGTTTTGTCTCTTAAATCATTTAATGTATTTACAAAGTTATCATACAAGTTTATAGCACTATCATTACTATTTAAATGTAACTCAGAAAAGCAAGTCTCAGACAAGGTATAATATGCATTCCAGTCTGCTTTATTATAAATATATTTATCTTTATTTACAGGAGACGACTCATATGTGGATGGAAGAATATTAATTTCTAGCAATGTTGGAAGATGATAACTACCCATAGGATCATCATGTACATACCAGTTACATAAGTGAGCAATGGAAGGACTAACTAAAGCCAGATCTATAGCTGAGGCCTGTCTATTAGGATATGGGACAGTTGTGGATGAACCATCATTTAAAATGCACAAATCATATTGGTCTATTATGTTATATAAGTTTCTTCCTTTGTTGTTATCACTATTACATCCAAATGCAATATGATGTGCATTAAAATCTCCCATTATAACGCATGGTTTAGGTATAGTATTTATAAGGGTTTTCAACTTTGTTGTATCCAGTCTATTATTAGGAGGACAATATACACAAACTATAGCTAAAGGACCAGAAACTGTTTCTACTGAGATGCATATGTTTTGAACGGATTCATAAAAAACTGTAGAAATTATAGAGTATCTTAAGTTTTGTTTGATTAAAATACCAACACCATTATGGGGGTTATTAGAATTTTTGTAAATAAAATTATATTGAGGAAAATGAGGAATAATAGAAGTAGACTTAAGCCAAGTTTCATTTATAAGACATATATCAATATTTTTTTCTATTAATAAGTTTTGTAATAAGGCTTTTTTGCTCTGTAAACTTTGTATATTGAATTGTAATATATTTAAGTAACTATCCATTAAATTAAATTAGATAAAAATATTTCTTTTATTTTCTTAGTAGTAAGAGGGGTACTGGACATATTGCCAAGGGCTACGAGAGATTTTACTATTGCATTTATTATAATATCGTTTTCGGCAAGTTGCTTTATATTAAAATTATCGCTATTTTTTAAGGGTTTGCTAGGCAATGGTGGGAAGGAAGTTTCACTAACTGGTGGCGGTGTGGGTGTACTCACAACAGTGGCATATGATTGTTGAAGCGACTTCTTCTTTTTTTCCTCCATTTTCTTTTGCTTCACAGGGCAATCTCTTGACACAGCCAAGTGATTGCCGCTGCAGTTTATACAAACTATCTCTTCAACATCACATTCTTTGTATGAGTGACGTCCAGCACATGAAGAACAATTTTGTTCACCCCTGCACACTTTAGCGGAGTGGTTAAATTTTAAACATTTATAGCATTGCAGAAGTGGAGCAATGTAAGTGTGTACTTCATATCTATAAAGTTTAATATAAGCATATTGGGGCAAATTGGTTGAGGCAAAGGTAACTGCAACTGTGTTTAATGGTACAAGTTTTCCATCGACCTTTTTCATAAAACGTTTTACTGATATGACTTCGGTATCACAAACAATATTCTTATAAATTGTTTCATTGGATAGGTCCTTAGGTACATATCTTATCACACCAATTCTCTCAGTTAAATAAGATGGGATAAATGCTCTCATTTTATTTTTGTTCAAAAATTCTTCCATTTTAAGAAAATTGTTGGCTGCAGCAGCCTTTTTAAATGTTATTCCTATTTTATTGGCGTTTACTCGGTGAACGCCCACAATGCCTATAACACTGTCAGTAAGTATCTTTGTAAGGGTAATCGGGTTTTTGTTACCTAGTTTTTCCTGTTCGCTTGACTCTACGAAAACGACAAACTCATTGCTGCCATTTTCAATAAATAATCTTTTATAGTTTGGTTTAGTAAAAATGTTATACTTCTCTTTTTCGCCGCCAGAAATCGCTTGAAATTTTCTTTTCTTTTTACCATCTCCAGGATCTTCACCGTCGCTGTGGGGACTCATATTGAGGGACGCTATGCCCAGAATATTTTGCGATATAAAACAAGTAGGTATCAGTCGAATAAGTGCAAAAAAATAATTTTAAACTCGGGAGTGAAAATTTAAGTTGCCGCCTTATTTGACTTCCCGCCAAAAGTCCTCATGGAGTAAACCTGAGCAGGGGTTGGCAACGTAGGGGTTTTCCCCCCAAATTTAGGGGAAAATAATGTGGGATGGGATTTTTTTAGGGGTGTTAAATTCTTAGGGGCATTTTCAGGGATTTTTATAACTTCAATGAAATAAGTAATAAAAAGTGGGTTTTCGATTATATATAAATAAAGAAATTGGAAAAATGGGGTTAGAATTGCAACCCCCCCTCCCCCCCCCCCCTGAAAAAAATAAAAACCGACTTCAAAGTAAATTATCTAAAAAGCATAAAATAACGAAAATATTATTGAAGTTGGTGCTAGCGTACCTGCTGTGTATATTCTGCACCAACTTCAATAAATATTCGTTATTTTATGCTTTTTAGATAATTTACTTTAAAGTCGGTTTTTATTTTTTTTAAAATAGTTTATCACTTTTTACTGACTTATTTTACCAAGATAGGTATCAGCACTATCACGCAACTCGAACGTCTACATTACAGTAACTTACTGAAAACATAAAAAGTTTATATCTCTTAAACTACTGGACCGATTTTGATTAAACTTGTACTCTACCCTAAGTTGAAAAATACTCTAACTATTGCAAAAAGAATTTTCAAAATCGGACTTGTAGTTTCTGAGAAATCCGCGGACAAACCTATATACATACATACATACACTCGTGAAATTTGGTAAATTTGTTTAGAAGCCCACATAGACTAACATATATGAATATTACGCATTTCTATTAATATTACATACATACGCGTCGAATACAGAACCTCCTTTTTTGAAGTCGGTTAAAAATAAAACGCTATGTCTGTGATCGAGCCCAATCACAGATATAGATATACATAGATAACGCAAATGCATGTACTTCGCGTGTCCGAACCCCGACGAAACGTCGGGGTTGGTCGCCGCTAACTTACAGTCCGCACGTGCGTCTGTTGTTCCAGCCGGTCGACCGGAAAAACTAAAAATATGCCTCGTTGCGTGATAATTAACTGCAATAGCCCAAACATTTCGAGAACCCAAAGACAGGAACATATTTCTTATCACTGGTAAGTTATTTTAAAATGATATTATGCGTACGTTCATTTTAAAACATTTTTTTTAGTTTTTCGAGCTGTGATTCCAAGAATATACCGTAACGGTTAAGTAAAACTATATTCACATTACATTGCCGCGTTTGCTTTGAGCGTTTGATCTGACGTTGAGTGTAAAGAGACGGTGAATATCAGAACACGCGATACTGTCGCGCATCGCTTCGACTTCATAATACAGGCAATTTGTTGCTCGGTTGTCAAATCTAGCGATTAGTGTCGTTCGTTCCACAACATATACCAATAATCGATTTAATCGAAATCGGACAGACGAATAAAAACTCCTGTCCTAAGTATGAGCGAGATAATCACGGCGGCGGCTACAGTTGAATCGATTGAATCGTAGCGGGCGGAAGGGTATCGTTGGCATCGGTGTCTTTGAATCGGTTTGGATTTCCCGTCACTAAATTTCGGCTGTGACGTCACGTTCTGTGCGTGTGTGTGTTAAAAATTCGGCACGCTAGGTTTCAATACAAATCGTGATACTTACTTGCGTTATCTATGTATATCTATATCTGTGAGCCCAATGCTATTGTATAGATGAGACCATAGATTTAAAATTTTTCACTACGTGCAAGAAGATAAACATAGCGCGGGAGGGAGAAGTTCTAAAGAAATACAAACTGCACGAGTGCAACAGAGGCAGAGATAAAATTCTTTTTTTTATTCCGCATCACTTTGACATTAGCCACTGCCTCACTGCCTCGCGGTCTGTTTACTGCACGAACCTGTATTAGAACTGGACAGCGAAGTCTACTAAAGATCACGAGCCGAATGAGAGGTCCGAAAGTAGTAGTTTATCTCTGTCTAATAGGGTGTCCACGCATTACTATGTGGAAGGATTCTTTTACTCACTTCTAAGGTCTTTGGCGACGGATCGGGACACAACGAGCGGTGCCACATCGGTGCTCCTGCGTGACCTCTATCAATCTGAATGTTACGAGGTGGACTGCATGAGACGATTTTTGCGTTCAGCAGTTATTGCGTATCTCGTTTGACAACTAAAGTGATGATCTCCAAAGCTAAGTGGCTATCAAATAACTGTCAAATGTTGCATCCGGTATTGCCTAACTTGAGTGACCAACTGAAATGATTATTTTAATATTACATATGATCCTGTACTTACCACAATTAAGACATTAAATTATTTGAATTTGTGGTAATACCTAGCTACCGTTTTCTTCCGGATATCTGTATTTCATTTCCAAATTCAGGTTGAGTTAACGTTTGTATGGAAAGCATCATCAGAGTCGACCGACGCGACGCCATACATAACAATGGTCACCCTACTTTTACAGTACACCGCGACACTGGTTACTTGCTACGACAATCACACAACAGCTCAGTGTTGCTACCCTCATAATGATAAATTGTTACTAATATTATTGTTAATAAAAGTATTACATGTTGTTCGTGTGCTAATTTATGATATTACATTTCATCGTCCTAGATGTATTACATTTCGATGTTTTATTACACGAAAAACTTATAAGCAAATGTAATCAACTTTTAAGAAATCTACCTAACACTACTAAAAAGAATCATATTTTGCGTTGGCAACTTACTTGACAAGAAGGCAGACAAAGACACACATCTACTTTTAAGCTATCTCACGCGGCTCGATTTTCTACTTCGACTTGTGTCAACGAAAAACAAACCTTAAGAATGTAACATAAAGTTTAAATTAGTGATATTAATATATTTAAGTGATCTATCCAGTTTTTACGAAGTAAATATAAATCCGTGGTTTACTGTCAAAGTAAATTTTATTAATTTAGCATGATCTCAAATTTATAATACAAAATATTATTGTTCCATTATGGTGGCTTGTGCAATAAGTGCATGTGATGTTACAAATCGTAATAAAACGAATAAGTAAACATTTCACAGGTAATTGATTACTATTCCTGACTGAAATTTTGTTTGCTATATTTATATGGTTTTGGTTGAAACTTTGGTTGAAAATCCTAATAATATCGTAGAATACATGATTTTCTTCAAACTGATCATAATTTATTACTTCTATATGAAGAATAGCGGGATATTTTGTGTAAAATGTAAAACGATTTGTTTACAATAGGGCTTGAAAAAGTCCTGACGTCATGAGTATCGATATCGATAATAAATATCGATATCGATACTCATGACGTCAGGACTTTTTAGCAGTTTTAATAGAACAAATATAAATTCTACGTCTTTTTGTTTTAGTTTCAAGGAGTTTATATTTATTCGGTCTGAAAATATTTTGCTGTCTCTATATTCTTTATGGAAATTGATATGATAATAATAATTCAAATGTATTCTTTCAGATTATCAAAATAATTCTTTGTTATGACAAAAATAGATGCGGATTAAAGACTAGGATGGATGGAATCCCTACAATATTCCAGTGTCTATGATAAAGATTTTGATTTCTGTCTGTGATATACATATTGAGGCAAAATGTTTTATATTGTGTCAACATCAACGTTGCCTAATGAGAGGCTGTACCTTATTTATTAACCGACTTCAAAAAAGGAGGTTCTGTATTCGACGCGTATGTATGTAATATTAATAAAAATGCGTAATTTTCATATATGTTAGTCTATGTGGGCTTCTAAACGATTTTACCAAATTTCACGAGTGTTTGTATGTATGTATGTATGTATGTATGTATGTAGGTTTGTCCGCGGATTTCTCAGAAACTACATGTCCGATTTCAAAAATTCTTTTTGCAATAGTTAGAGTATCTTTCAACTTAGGGTAGAGTACAAATTTCATCAAAATCGGTCCAGTAGTTTAAGAGATATAAACTTTTTATGTTTTCAGTAAGTTACTGTAATGTAGACGTTCGAGTTGCGTGATAGTGCTGATACCTATCTTGGTAAAATAAGTCACTAAAAAGTGTTAAATAAACTATTTTAAAAAAAATACAAACCGACTTCAAAGTAAATTATATAAAAAGCATAAAATAACGAAAATATTATTGAAGTTGGTGCAGAATATACACAGCAGGTACGCTAACACCAACTTCAATAATATTTTCGTTATTTTATGCTTTTTAGATAATTTACTTTGAAGTCGGTTTGTATTTTTTTTTAAATAGTTTATTTTACTTATGTACGACACTGAAAAAAATATTAGTCAATCAATACCAGTTCCTTTGGGGGACGATAACACTAAATAAATTATGATTGTTACCAGTTCCAATTGAAAAACAGATGATCTTGTTCTTGCGTAAATAAAGTTATTTTACCGCTATCAATTACAGGGTTGTAAACCTATTATTGATTAAACTTTACTTACTTTAATTTACCCATACGCCATTACCAGGTATTTATGTCAAGTCGTTAGTCAGAAAATAAAATCAGAACCTCGAAACATAGAGCCTCCTACACTGCGTTTTCCGGTTAGTGGTGTCTTTACTCCAAAACCACTGTTTCCCAATGATCATCGGTTCTACATCCAATATGACCAGCCACTCCAGTCTGGTAATTCGTTGACCTACGTCGGCAAGTTTGATTCTCTGGTGATAACATTTCATATTCGATCCTTCACAACAAATAATTTACTTTGTGTTCATGTGGTTTAAATACCATTAAGATGTTACCAGACAAAAAGTGCTCTATTACTGTCGTCACTACGAAGCTGAAGTATATATTTACAATATATTTTTATGAATGCTGAAATTAGTATGTATTTTACAATAGAAGTATATTGTTTGTCATTATAATAATAACCTGGGACGATCCACACATGGTGATCTGATCCCAAACAAGGCGGAGACTTTACTATGGAAACCAGACAACTTTTACTAATACATACTCATATACTTTTATTTGTAAATACATACTTAGTAGATAAATAAAACCCAGACACCTGGTGGAAATCGAACCACCAGCTGGCTACCTAATAAGCCAGCCAGGATGTTGAACTGTTAAGCTAGCCATACACGCGCAGGTTTACCTGACAGGTATACCTGTATAGTTCAACTGCACAGGTAAACCTGAGCGTGTATGACGCAAAACTGTGCAGGTTTCCACGCCTGTACAGGCGAGTCAAAAAATATGAATTATCATATTTTTAACTGCGCAGGTATACCTGTGCAGGCAAAACTGAGCGTGTGTGGTGGGTCGCCTTGTATTTGTATAGTTCAACTGCACAGGTAAACCTGAGCGTGTATGACGCAAAACTGTGCAGGTTTCCACGCCTGTACAGGCGAGTCAAAAAATATGAATTGTCATATTTTTAACTGCGCAGGTATACCTGTGCAGTTTACCTGTGCAGGCAAAACTGAGCGTGTGTGGCGGGTCGCCTGCACAGGCGTCAGTTGTCCGATGACTGTTAGAGGGAAAGGACGCGCGGCGCTCTAATACAATATGTTGTCTCGTAAGCGGAATGTAGTAATGGAAGAATTTATAAACATGTACAAATCGGAGCATTGTTTTTGGCATATTAAGTGTAAAGATTATCACGATATTATTTTATTCCTTGACATAATTATGGCACCCTGTAACGATAAAACATTTGTACGCCGGAAACGGTAGAATACTTGGTACCATCTATTATTGTAACAAAAATATGCTAACAAATAATGATTCAATCTTTTAAAAATAAAAAAGTAGCAGCAATTATAATCATCTGGTTTCCATAGTATAGGCTCTGACTAATTTGTGATCCGTGTGTGGATTGTCCCAGAATATTATTATTATTCGTAGATAATTGCGGTAATAATAATTCGGTTTAAATTTCAATTCCTTCAATAAGTTGACATAAGAGTTAGTGATGTGAACCGGTTTTGAAAAAACCTAGGAAAAACCGGTTTTTGTAAAAACCGGTAAATACCGGTTTTTTATTAGAAAACCGGTTACCTTTTTTTGTTTTTGTATTACGTATTCCGTAAGATGGCATGACATTCAGCTAGCGTACCTACCGCCAATAAGAACAGAAAATCAGCATTGTTACTCAATACACACGTTATGGATATCTGTTCAAATACGGTTTTAATTTAGTTTTAACAAAATTATTCATTTACACTTTCGTACAATCACAAATTACAGAATACATATTATAATAAAACAGAAACATTGAGGCGGCCTTATCGCTAATGAGCGATTTCTTTCAGGCCACCCAAAAGATAACATGAAGGGAAATATAGATGTAAGTAGAGAGACAATGACAAAAGATCTTAGAAGTTTGTCAAAACAAAGCAGAAGAGCTAGCGCCAGTCAGAGCAAGGCCGGGCGGTCGATTTCAATGATTATTGTACTGGCCGAGAGCGAAGGCGCGGCGGCGGAAAAGTCTGAGCCAATACGTACATAAATTGAAAAATAACGATATTATTATAAATACACTAAATAAAAATATTAAATTAAATATATCTGGAGAGGAAATGTTGTTTTTTAATTATTTTTTTAAGACTAAATTACAACTCGACCCGACCTATCGACCTAATTCCCTCCTGAGCCACGTCTACAAGCTGTTCTCAAGAGTCATCACGAATCATCTTGCGCGAAGGCGCGATGAATTTCAATCTCCCGAACAGGCTGGGTTTCGAAGAGGATATAGCACTATAGATCATATCCACACAATGCGGCAGATAATACAGAAAACTGATGAGTATAATCTGCCTCTGTGTTTAGCATTTGTGGACTACGAGAAGGCATTTGACTCTGTTGAGACCTGGTCTGTCCTGGAATCCCTGCAGCGTTCCCAAGTTGATTGGCGATATATCCAAGTGTTGAAATGTCTGTATGACACTGCCACTATGTTCGTCCAAGTACACGGTCAGCCATCTGAGCTTATCTCTATGCTTCGAGGTGTGAGACAAGGGGACGTGATTTAGTCCAAATTGTTCACAAATGCATTAGAAGATGTGTTCAAGACGCTGGACTGGAAAAAGCGTGCATCTCACACTTGCGATTTGCGGATGACATTGTCATTGTGGCTGAAACGTTGCAGGATTTACAACAGATGATGAACAGCCTAGCTGATTCTTCTCAATGTACATCTCACAATATGATCTCGAAGTTGTTCAGAAATATGTCCACCTCGGGCAAACTTTGCAGTTGGGAAGAACAATTTCGAGAAAGAAGCCAATAGGAGAATACAGCTGGGCTGGGCAACATGGGAAATTACGTCGAGTACACACATCAAAAGTGTCTAGGGATCAACATATATTTTTGCAATAACTTTTCTCCTGATTGATATTAATTAAAATTTTCTTTAAGGATTCATCAAATAAAGTGTTTTCGTTTGTCACAGTAACGATAAACCAAGTCACCTTTGCATTAATAAAGAAATTTGCCATTTTCCTAATAAAGGGATTTTTGACATTTGAACCACTAACACAAAAGTTCGAAAAAAAGACTGAAATAACAGTTTTCTTTAAAATTTTATTGGGTAACTTAAACAATTAATAATCCGTGTTTCTACCGCGAACACTAACAACACAAGAACATCGGTTTGGCATACTCAAAATGAGTTCATCCAAATCACGCTGTGGAATGGCCGCCCATGTTCGTTGCAACAACAAAAAAAGGTCTTCTTGCGACTGGATACCCTCCATATTCGGCAGAGCTCTTCTCTGTAGCATATCCCATGCATGCTCAATCGGGTTCAAGTCTGGCGACTGAGCAGGCCAGGGCAGGACATTGATGTTAGCTGCGGCGAGAGTCTGTCTTACAACTCTTGCGGTGTGCGGTCGTGCATTATCATGCATTAACTGAAATAAGGGACCGATTTGCACTTGTAGAGGAACGATGACGTCTGATACAATCGTCTCAGCATAAATTTGAGCGTTGAGGTTGCCTCTGATCCAAATCAACTCAGTTCTTCCGCCGATCCAAATACCCGCCCATACCATGATGGTTCCACCACTATAAGGATGGACTTCCTGGCAGGATTTTAATCGCTGTTGGCGTCCAGGGGTTCTCCAGTGTCGTATACGTCTTGTATCCGGTCTCATACCAAAACGAGACTCATCAGAAAAGCACACGAAACGCCATTGTTCTTCTGCCCAATTTCTGTGTTCAAGAGCCCATTGATATCGAATCCTACGATTGTGCATTGCTATAGGTGGTACCCGTAGCGGTCTTCGGGAATGAAGGTTCACTTCATGCAAGCGGTTTCTGACTGTTTGGTCGCTAATTAAGTTCCCTGAAGAGTGATGAAGCCTCACGGCTAACATCATGGCAGTTATTGTTGGAGCTCTTCGAGTTAAGATTTGAATATATCGGTCTTGTCTCCGTGTGGTGCAGCGATACCGTCCTCCATGGCGCTCAGCCACGGTACCAGTGCTTCGGTAACGTGTCCAAAGTCGACTGATAACACTCTGACTTGTATTCAGAGCTAAAGCCACAGTACGTTGCCGGGAACCAGCTTCTATCATTCCCACGGCTCTGAGCATTTCTTCCCTGCTTAAATGACGTCGCCGCTCCATAATAACGTTGGTTTTAATCAGTAGTAGGGAAACAGTAGCACTAATAATGTCTTCAATGCGTTGTATGTTTTTATAGGGAAAATATTGACAGCTGATTTTCATCTTTTACTCGAATTTGATTCACAGTTCCTGATTCAAATTATGAAATGCACCAAAAAGGATCCATATAAATTTATAAAATCATAAATTCATTACAAAGCCACATCTCAATCTCAAGAAATCCGCTTAAAAATGCTTGATCCCTAGACACTTTTGATGTGTGTATTTTCGTCACCCATCCCACAGAATCTGAAGACAAAAGTCTTCAATGAGTGCGTTCTACCTGTTATGACATACGGAGCCGAAACGCGGACACTCGCGGTGGGGCTGGTCCACAAACTTATAGTCGCTCAGCGATCTATGGAAAGGTATATGCTTGGAGTTTCTCTGAAAGATCGAATTCGGAACGAGGTGATCAGACAGAGAACCAAAGTTATCAAGTTATCGACATAGGCCACCGGATTAGCAAGCTGAAGTGGCAGTGTGCTGGCCATATCTGCCGTAGAACTGATAATCGTTGGAGCAAACGAGTTCATGAGTGGAGACCGCGAGTCTGCAAACGTAGCGTGGGGCGTCCGCAAGTGAGATGGAATGACGATATACGTAAAGTGGCGGGCAGAAATTGGATGAGGAAAGCCGAGGATCGTAGTCAATGGCGTGATATTGGAGAGGCCTATTTCCAGTGGACGACTGTAGGCCGATGATGACGATGATGATGAAATTACAACTAGCACACAAGGAATGCGGAAGAGAATTACATAGCCGCACTGCTTGCATGGTAAAAAAAACCGTTATAGCGACTAGAATAATGAGGAGGAACTTCAAAAAGAAGAGATACAGTAGAAGTTCAAGGCTTGTCACAAGATTCAAGCAACGAAACAGAACTCCAAGAATAAACTTTATTCGAGTATGCAATTGGTACGGAATCAAAAACTAAACTAGAGAGTGAGTTGAAGTCAATCAGATTCATCATGTATCTGCCACAAAATATGATAGCCTGAGAATTAGTAGGGTTCACTAACAAGCCAAACGATTTTTCCCACTTACCTCTGCTATCTAAATCTTTATTAAGCGTAACTTCTCCAAGATTGTCAATATTGGCATTTTGGCATTTAGGCAGGACGATAAAGCTACATATGATCTGCATAGAGATGATGGTTAGAAAACCTTCGCGATGATATTAATGAAAACGGAAAAGAGGAGAAAGTACGCCACCCACTGGAACACCCGCCTCAAGCCCACCGATGATGTCTCCTCAAAGCGGACAGATTGGGAGGACGTAGAAATATGAATATGATCAAACCACTTGATAGCTGAAGAATAGCTTGGACAAGGATTGGTCAAGGTTAGGTAACAACAATTATAACTGAATGTCATGATGATATAATTCCTAAACCCCTCAGTAACCGAGTTCAAAGAGAAAGGAGAACATGAAGACAACGATAGCTGAGAGAGACAATTTAAAGTGGACAACTTTACAGGATCATGAGTAACAAGTGACTTCGAATAATGTGCATTAATGAAAAAGGTGCATCAAGATCTAAACATGGAGCATCAATAGAAAATACCAAGCGATCTCAAGAATTGTCACGTCTGCACAGCATTAAGGTTCAATACATTTTAGGCTCTGTTTTACCAAGTTAATAATAATAAATAATAATAATACCAGCCCTTGTTAATGTCCCACTGCTGGGCACGGGCCTCCCTTCAAGGTGAAGGGGCTTAGGCCATAGTCCACCACGCTGGCCAAGTGCGGGTTGGCGGACTTCACACGTCATTCGAAAGCTAGTGAGGCTTTCTCAGACATGCAGGTTTCCTCACGATGTTTTCCTTCACCGAAAGCTAGTAACAATCGCACAAAGACGATTCGCTCATGATTAATTAAATAATCAGAGGTGCGAGCCGGGGTTCGAACCTGCGCACCTTGTTTCCAAGGCAAGCGCTCACCCACTGATCTGCTACTGCTTCAACCAAGTTAATACACTGTCACTATATTATAATACAGTGTATTCCCTTAACAATTTCTTCTTTAACTTCTGACAACTATTAGGGCAAGACAAGTTACCCACTGACGTTTGACTATTATTATTTTCTACAGTACAATTAATGTGATTATCTTATGATAAATAAACACTAAGCACTAATTAGATATTGTTTTTTTTAGTGTATTTCATTTAAAACCTAAAAAAACCTTTAAAAAACCGGTTTATTTTTTAAAGTAATCGATAAAAACCGGTTTTGAAAATTGTAATCGGTTCACATCACTAAAGAGTAGGTACTGTTTGCTTTTCACCTCTGTTCACGGGGTCGTCGTTTAATATCCTTTTCTTTAATAAAACAAACTATTAACGCTACTGCGTCGCGGTCATGCGCCGCTTTCGGGGCCATGGTTTCAACTGAGAGTTTGTGCAGGTTTACCGCTACGTGTATGGTCTCTATGGAGCTCAATTATACTTGTACGGTTTAACTGCACAGGTATACCTGTCAGGTGTACCTGTCAGGTATACCTGCGCGTGTATGTCTAGCATTAGACCAACACGTCCGCCAAATGTTTTGGTTAAACTATTTAGAAATATTTCATACTTCTCAAGAATCTCATAGGGGATACTCCTTCACCCATACTGAACAACTTTAATCATACCAGATAACTTATTTTCATGATATAATTTACGATGTTTCAAGCAAAAAGACTACCCGTGGGGTGTCCGGGTAAGAATAGCACCCCCCCATCTCTTCCCATTGGGTGTACGTAAGAGGCGACTTAGGGAAATCAAGAAGACGGGCAGCAGCGTCTTCTGTTTTTGTGATCCATCTCATCACTTATACTGCGATCCCCAAGACGCCTGCCAAGCGTGGGGATTATGGCAACCGGGGGGGGGGGGTTGCCATAATCCCCCACAATGATTGATAGTATTTGTTTACGGCCCCCAGTCCCCGGCAGCTCCTCTATTCCTCGCCTTGGTAGCGGGCGGGGTAACGGTCGAGCAGGGGGTGCGAAGAATCTCCGGCTGATGCCCCGCTACCACCCCCACCGAACTTTGGCCCTGGCAACACACAACGTCCGCACTCTTAGGACCGATGAGAAGATTCTCGAGCTGGAGGAAGAATTGAGCAAGTTACGTTGGGACATCTTGGGTTTATCTGAAATCCGACGAGAGGGACAGGATACGATAACCCTTGATTCCGGAAACTTGCTCTTGTTCCGGGAAGGAGATCGAAAATCCCAGGGTGGTGTCGGGTTTCTCGTCCGTAAGTCCCTTATTAACAACGTGGTAAAGGTAGATAGTGTGTCGAGCAGGGTAGCGTACCTTATACTCAGAATAACCGATCGGTATTCGCTGAAGGTCATACAGGTATACGCGCCGACCTCGGCACACCCTGACGATGAAGTAGAGGCTATGTATGAGGAGATAGCAGAAGCCATACATACCTCCAAAACATACTTCACCGATGTTATGGGGGACTTTAACGCAAAGGTGGGCACTCGGAATGGCGATAAGTTGAGAGTGGGGTCGTATGGGTATGGGCAGCGGAACCAAAGGGGCCAGCGGCTGGTCGACTTCATGGAGAAGGAGGGACTCTATGCGATGAACTCGTTCTTCAAGAAGCGACCATCCAGGAAGTAGACGTGGATAAGCCCCGATGGTTCAACCAAAAATGAGATCGACTTTATCATGACGACCAAGAAGCATATATTCGATGATGTCTCCGTGATCGGCAGGGTGAAAACCGGGAGTGATCACCGTATTGTTAGAGGCACATTGAATATGTTAAGCTCGAAAGGTTTCGTCTGATGAAGTCCACGCTCCGTCCAGGATCCGCCCAAATCCAGAACCCCGAAGACTTTCAACTTGAACTGCATAATCGCTTCCAGTGCCTCGCCGACTGCGAAACTGCGGACGAGATAAACAATGGGTTGGTGCAAACTGTCCACGCAGTGGGGTCCAAGTTCTATAAGACCCCACGCCGTAAAAAACCTCAAAAGCTCTCCAATACAACCATTAAGCTAATGGAAAACCGGACTGAGATGAGACTGCAATCTTCAGCTGATATGTCGGAATATGCTGAACTCAATAGACGAATCTCGAAATCCATGCGACACGACTTGCGTTCCTATAATACAGCGTGTATTAAGGACGCAATTGAGCGGAACCAAGGCTCTAAAGTGTTCGCACAAAATTCGTCTATTGGGCGTAGCCATATGACGAAGCTGAAGATCGATGACGGCAGTGTCATCTCATCGAAACCATTAAATTACTTAATTACATACTTATTCGATCTTCATGCCCCTGTTAAAACTAAGAAATTCAAGTCCCCTCCTACCCCGTGGATTACAGATAACATAAAACTAATGATTCAGCAACGGAACGAAGCTCATGCTAAGTATAAATCTAGTCCGTCTGAAGCGCACAAAGGGTATTACAAAGATTTAAAAAGGCATACATGTATCTGTATGTATACAGAGAAGAAGAACTACTTTCAACAGCATATTAATACTAATCTCAATAATCCTAAAACGCTTTGGCGAAATCTTAAAAATGATATTCTTCCTTCTAGTAAAAATGAACTTCCCGTCCACTTTGACAATCCGGAAGAAATTAATGCTGCATTCATGGATGTACCTGGCACTTCCGTAGTCAATTCATGTTATTTATCAAGGTTTGAGGAAAACAAGCATGGACCAGCAACATTTACACTGAAAACTGTAACAGAAGACGACGTGCGAAAACATATTCATACTTTAAAATCTAATGCGCAGGGGATAGATGGTATTTCGCTAGATATGATCATGCTCACTCTTCCACTGTCCTTGAGCGCGATTACTTCAATAATTAATGCCTCGATAGACACTTGTACTTATCCGAAATTGTGGGGTCACGCTGTAGTAAGGCCAATACCTAAAAAATCTAGTGCTCAGGAAATCAAAGATCTCCGGCCAATAAGTATACTTCCCTGTCTCTCAAAAGTGCTTGAGAAGGTTGTCAGTGTTCAACTCACCGCATTTCTTGAAGAAAATAATATCTTGCCTACCCATCAGTCGGGTTTCAGAAAGGGAGTTAGTACATCCACTGCGCTAGCAGATGTAGTAGGCAATATCCTGGAAGCTCGCGATGAGGGAAAGGGTACTATCCTCGTGTTACTTGACTTCACCCGTGCATTTGATTCGATTAACATTGATGTACTTCTAGCTAAGCTAGTTTATTATGGAATAGATCAGAATACTATAAAATGGTTCGATAGTTATCTTGGTAATAGACAACAACAAGTGGAAATAAATGAGCCAGGTAAAGGCTCCAAAATTTCTTCGTCTCCCTGTCAGGTAAACAGAGGTGTACCGCAAGGGTCAATTTTGGGGCCTTTGCTGTTTATTCTTTATAGTGCTGATGTAACGGGATGTTTGCAGAACTGTAAATATCATGTTTATGCCGATGATATACAACTATATTTGTCAGTTAAACCAAGCTCAACAGAGACTGCCGTTAAGCTTATAAGCGAGGATCTACAACGAATATCGGTGTGGTCACAAAATAACTCACTGGTTCTGAACCCGTTGAAATCAAAATTCATGATTTTAGGCAGTAAACGTCAAGTGGAGGCGATTTCGGCATTTAATCCAGAAATTATTATAAATGGACAAAAAGTTGATCGCGTCCCTCAAGCACGTAGTCTGGGATTGATTTTGGACGCTGAGCTCCGCTTTGAACCTCATATAGCGGAAGTAGTCAAAAACTGTTTTTACCGGCTGAAAATACTCTACCGTATACGTCATTTAATTAGTGTCGAACTGCGAAAGCGCCTAGTCGAGGCTCTTGTTTTATCCAAATTAAACTATGGTGATACCGTATATGGTCCTTGTCTGCTTTAAAGAACGGAAAATCTCATTCAACGGGTTCAGAACGCATGTGCACGCTTTTGCTACAACATCCCTAGACGAAGCCACGTCACACCCTTCTTAAATAAAAACGATGTACTAAAAATGGCTGCTAGGCGTAAGCATCATCTTGCGACTTTAATATTTGGCACAATTGTAAATAAAAAACCGAAATACCTTTACGAGAAGCTAACATGGAGGCACAGTTATTTTCCCTACTCGCTGCGGCCGTCTGCTAATAAATTATCTGTTCCAAGACATGCAACATCTGCCTTCAGTGGGTGTTTTAAATATGCTGCGTCCAAGATCTGGAACGATATTCCTCCCCCCATAAGAGATCTGAAAAGTGTGAACAGTTTTAGCTATCAATATAAACGACATCTACTCTTAGTGCAAAAATCTGCCTAATGATTAGTCGTTCTTGCATGCTCAATATCTAATTCTAATTTTAATATTTTTATTCTAGATTTAAGTAAGTACTTAAATAATATCTACCAATAAATAACTTATTTAATAATAATAATATGCCAGAATATATAAGAATACGTACGATGTACACCAAATGTAACTTAATTAAGGAACACTTGAATAATAACTTTTTAGTATAAAAGGTCTTATCGCCACTTACATAATTTTTTTATTCCCGCCGTTTGTTCTAATGTTCCAATATTTGTTCCCTTGGTTTACAATCAAGTAGGAAGACTTCGCAAATTCTTTTTGCATTAATTGTTTAATACTGTGTTGTCCAGCATAGTACCTAACACTGTATGTTGCTCAGCTCAGCCTATCATTGACTTCTTACTTCGTAGTACACCTTTATCTTTAATTTGTAGTAGTAGGTATATTTATTGAGCACCGTGGCAAACTCACTCGTCAATGTGAGATTTGTGATGCAACGAGTTGGATGCGACGCGAGACTAGAGGGAGCGGGGGGCGCGGCTTGGGCACAGGCATGTCGGTGCCCTGCGCCCCGCACCTCGACCTCGTGCTCGATTGTATATTTAATATTATAATTATTACGTAATATTTTTATAATTAATATGTTATTTAGTGTGCGATAAATATGTACCCATATTGTAATTTTTAGTTTTAGTATTGTACCTAAGATGTCCAAGGCGATCTCCGAGAAAGGTGTCACTGAAAACCAGCGCTGGGAGCACTTCGTGTCCCAGCATCATGCTGAGTGGTGCCTTTTTCGTCGAGTGCGGTGGCATGCGCACAATGTATAGATATAGTTTAGGTTAAGTTTGTAACATTTAGTGCATGCACAGTGCCCGACGAATAAATTTATTTGATTTGATTTGAAACCGGAGATATTGAGAGAGCTCGAGAGATTTTACGGACAGTTATACACCTCAACACGGGAACCCATTGATAGGACAGCTCAGGACACCAGAGCCAAACTAACCCGACACTACACTGAGGACATCCCAGACATCAGCCTGTACGAGATTAGAATGGCTCTCAAACAGCTCAAGAATAACAAGGCGCCGGGTGAAGACGGAATCACATCAGAACTTCTGAGAGCGGGTGGAAAACCGGTACTTTTAGTCCTCCAGAAGTTATTTAATTCCGTCTTACTCGAGGGTACAACGCCAGAAGCATGGCACAGGAGTGTGGTGGTTCTTTTCTTCAAAAAAGGTGATAACACTTTATTGAAGAATTATAGACCTATCTCACTCCTGAGCCATGTATACAAGCTGTTTTCGAGAGTCATTACGAACCGTTTCGAACGCAGGTTTGATGACTTCCAGCCTCCCGAACAAGCCGGGTTCCGAAAAGGCTTTAGCACCGTAGACCACATACATACGCTCCGCCAGATTATACAGAAGACCGAGGAGTATAATCGGCCATTATGTCTAGCGTTTGTGGACTACGAGAAAGCCTTTGATTCAATCGAGACCTGGGCAGTATTGCAATCTCTCCAGCGGTGCCACATTGACTATAGGTACATCGAAGTGTTGAAGTGTTTGTACAGCAACGCCACCATGTCGATCCGACTACAGGACGAGAGCACGAAACCAATCCCATTGCAGCGTGGTGTGAGACAGGGAGACGTTATTTCTCCGAAACTGTTCCCAACACATTGAAGGACGTTTTCAAGCTCTTGGACTGGAACGGATTTGGCATCAATATCAATGGCGAATACATCACTCACCTTCGGTTTGCCGATGATATAGTCATTATGGCAGAGTCGCTGGAGGACCTCAATACGATGCTCAGCGACCTCAGTAGCGTTTCCCAACAGGTGGGTCTTAAAATGAACATGGACAAGACGAAGATCATGTCTAATGCCCATGTTGCACCCGTACCGGTAATTGTTGGGAACGATACACTCGAAGTTGTTGACCACTATGTATACCTAGGACAAACTATCCAGGTAGGTCGGTCCAACTTCGACAAAGAGGTCGCCCGAAGAATCCAACTCGGATGGGCAGCGTTCGGGAAACTACGCGAAATCTTCTCGTCCAAAATACCGCAGTGCCTAAAGACGAAGGTTTTTAACCAGTGTGTGTTGCCAGTGATGACATATGGTACTGGTCCCTAACTGTTGGCCTTTTGGATAAGCTCAGAGTCACACAACGAGCTATGGAGAGAGCTATGCTCGGAGTTTCTTTGCGCGACAGAATCCGAAATGAGGAGATTCGCCGAAGAACCAAGGTCACCGACATAGCTCTTAAAATCTGCAAGTTGAAGTGGCAATGGGCAGGCCACATCGCTCGACGAACTGATAACCGCTGGGGAAGAAAGGTTCTCGAGTGGCGACCACGAACCGGAAGACGCAGCGTAGGTAGGCCTCCCACTAGGTGGACAGACGACATTGTGCGCGTCGCAGGTAACCGGTGGATGCAAATAGCCAATTGTCGGTCATTGTGGCGTTCGAAGGGGGAGGCCTATGTTCAGCAGTGGACGTCTTCCGGCTGGTGATGATGATGATAAAGCAAAAAGAAACTAAATTTTTGGTTTAGAACGACTGTTTTTTCCACTGTTGACATTTTATCATTATGAGATTTGCAATACTAAAGGTTATTAGTAACTTGTTTTAAATCAACATCAATTTTAAATTATACAGATACCGTGTATATCTTCACACAAAATTAAAACGGAAATCTTATGAAGAACGCTTACAAATGCTAAATCTCACTACCTTAAAAGACCGCAGGGAGCTTGGCGATTTAATCGAGACATACAAGACCTTAAGTGGACACTATGATGTACCAGATTTCGACAAGTTATTCAGACTTAGCAAAAATGTTCATCTAAGGGGTCATTGCCTCAAACTGTCTACCAGGTTTTCGAAAAATAACCCTCATAAAAATTTCCTAAGTAACAGAGTGGTTAAAGCCTGGAACAGCCTCCCAGAAGAAGTTGTCACATCAGCTAGCACCAACCAATTTAAAAACCGGCTTGACTCAAGAAGGTTCCTACTACTACTAACACCTACCGGGCTCTTCATGGGCCCGATGTAGACTTATCAGCCTCCGTGGCCTGGCTACGATTCGGTGACCTCTTTCGGGAAACCGAAGGTTTTGTCTGTGCAATTATGGACGAAGTTGTGATGACGAACAACTACCGGAAATATATCCTGAGGGATGGCACCATCGACATTTGTCGGGCATGTCATCGCCCTGGTGAATCCCTGAGGCATATTATTTCCGGTTGTTCGCGTCTCGCAAATGGTGAATACTTGCACAGACATAACCAAGTGGCCAGGATAATCCACCAGCAACTTGCTTTGAAATACCGCCTTGTGACGTCAGAGGTACCGTACTACAGGTATGCACCAGAACCAGTTCTGGAGGATAGCCATATCACGTTATACTGGGACCGATCTATCATCACGGACAGGACTATTGTTGCCAATAAGCCTGATATTGTGCTGATAGATCGCACCGAGCGTCGTGCAATGATTGTAGACGTCACTGTTCCCTCATGATGAGAACCTCGTGAAAGCGGAGAAAGATAAAGAATGTAAATATCTTGATCTTCTTGCCCACGAGGTTGTCGACATGTGGGACATTGATAAGGTAATCATTGTACCCATAGTCGTTTCCGCCCATGGCCTAATGGCCAAGAGCCTCGATAAACACCTCAAGAGGCTCACGTTAGACAGCTGGATCAAGGGCCAGATGCAGAAGGCAGTGCTCCTGGAGACGGCGCGCATCGTGAGAAAGTTCCTCTCTCTAGAGCCCTAACCACCGTCTGCTAGGACCCTGTTCCCGCAGCCGGTTGGGAGCCGTTTTTTATATTTTTTATAATCTATATTTAAAAATGTAAACCTCTTGAGGGCCGATGGTGCATATTGCACCATAATAAACGAAAAAACGCGCCTCCTTCGGGGGCCGGTGGTGCATATTGCACCATGGAGGTAAGCCCCGATACATACCGTGTTTTTTGTGGTAAATTTTTATTTGTTGTATGGGAACCCTATGCTTTATGGTTTCTATAGTGTATATGCTCTTTATTAAAATCGTCATTCAGTTGCCGTTTTGACTTTTTCATTGACAACTTCAGTTAGCAAAAGTGGGCGGTAGCTGTCACTGAATGTTTATTTTGGCGGTCACTGAATGTTTATTTTTAATGTAAATATTGTATTATTTTCAGGTAAAGTGATTGTGTTTAGTGTTCTAACATCATAATGTAGACGTTAGTTAGTTCGTATTTTATCAAAATATTGGATATTTTCGAAATGAAATCTGACCATTATTTGTTTGTTTGTTTAGTTTTGGTTTATTTTCGATAGTATTTGTAATGTAGCTGTTGTAAATACATCGTAATTACATCATAACGATAATAACTCGAAGATAAAGTCATAAAATCCAATCTAACAATAGAATTTTTTTTTCATAATATGACGTCATGACGCGCGACATTCAACTGTCGAAAAAAATTATGAGATATTTTTTTTTTGGTAGAGTTTTGTTTAAAACCTGTATGAAAAGGAGTTTGGATGCAAAGAATGGATCTTTCTTAGTGCCTGGGTCAATATTCTACCCTCAAAATCAAGATCAAGATCAAAAATAGGTAAAATCAACTTTGCCGAAAATCCGTCTACTTCGGACTTTTTCTTTAAAAAATCAATATTTTTTTTTTTTTTAACACATATGCTAGTGCTTGACTGCAGTCCCACCCGATGGAAAGCGGCGACGCAATCGAGGATGGCAAAACACACTAGCTTATTAAAAGCCTATTCACTCTAGTCTTAAAGACACCCACATTAAAATAGGGGCGGGAAAACCGACGCAGGCAAACTGTTCCAGTCCTTAGCTGTCCTTATTATAAATGAAGAAGCAAACCGCTTAGACCGGACTGAAGGCACTTTCACCACATAAGGGTGTGTACGTACCGTGCGTCTCGTCGTCCGATGATGAAAGGGAGATGGTGGAATCAAGTCATGCAATTCCTGTGCACACTCTCCAAAATGCATCCTGTAGAACACCGAGAGGCTGGCTACTCTGCGCCTGTGCTCTTGGCTTTGTAAATTTATAACTCAAAAAAAGGATATACTGCATAACTAATACTTTTCTCATTAGAACTCAGTTTACAGAATGCGATTCGGATAAGTGGTTCAGATTACATAACGTTCGTAAGTGGTTTGAAACATGATAAACGCGCTGCGCTGACGCAGCGCGTTCATTTATAGAAAGAACCGGTGTTTTCTCGTGGACCCACTATTTTGTCCCACCAGTGGGTCCACGAGGGAGAACTATTTCTCGTGGACCCACTGTTGTTTATTAACATCCTTTATATAGTTATAGCAAGGGTTGGGATAATGGTATGAAATTATCATATGAATACAAAAATATTAACTACAATTTATTAAATGAAATCTATATCATCGGACATTATATACACCATATAATATTACACCAGAAGTACCAGGGCGGCATAAGATACAAGGAGGCCTCGCGTATTTTGCCATCCAGTAATCGGCTCTGGTATGAGTTGTTTAATGATTATGGATTATTATACCCGTAGTATGTCCAGGTAAGACTAGACAACAGACTAAGGGAAAACAAGAAGCAACGTCTTTCTATTGGATTATCCGTACCAATTAATCCGATTAGTAGTTCGATCATCAGACAGATGGGAAAAATGTTTCTTCCAAAATTCCCGTCTGTCAGTCGGACAGACAGGAATTATGGACGAAAAATTTTCTACGATCGAACAGTTGTAGTGACAAAATGGCACACCCAAAGCCTAAAAAACTATGAAACGATTTACACCGACCAGCGGAAGCGCATATTTTTTGTCTGCCACTTGTCACATCACTATACGATAGATAAATTTTGACACTGCAAAAAGGTGCTATACATCTTTATTATACAGGAGGAACATTTAATAACCGTAGAGTGCAGTGGGTCCACGAGAAATAGTTCTCCCTCGTGGACCCACTGGTGGGACAAAATAGTGGGTCCACGAGAAAACACCCGAAAGAACGCTCAAGAGTGTTGTTATATTTAAAATAAATGATATAATAATAATAATAAAATATCATCGATATCGATTACGTGCGTAGTACTTTTTATCAACACTTTTTTTCCTTAGTAATTAGAATGGAGCTAGTTTCGCGTCGATTCCCCGAACAAATTTTTCGTGCCACTTTTGCGGGGTGCGGGAGGCGAAGTAAACACACACAGATACAATTTCACGCATACCCACACTATAATAAACTCGTAACACATTCAAAAAGATACGCACACAAATAAAGAATGACCTGAACATATGAACATAATTTGGCAGAGGGGTTAGCGCTTCATGATCTCTCCAGTGGTATCTCCTCTAAGCTTACACATAGGTTTTTCTTTTTTGGTTTCATTTTTTATCGGACTATGTCGATCTTCTATATATAATATTTTTGGATGAGACCGTGTTGAACTAGCACCACCGTTTGCCCTTAGTGCGCTATGCAAGTATCTGCATTGGGAACTAAGGATACATTTGAAACGCTAATTAGTCAGTCCGTCAAAAACATTTTCTACTCAGCTCTCTAAGACTCAGCTGCAGCAAGATATTGGATGCACAAGATACAACCGAAGCATATCCGAAGCTCAGGCCCGAAGTCAGTCAGTCAATATGAAACCAAAAAAGAAAGACACATAGAGGAAGAATAAGAATAGAGCAATCGTGTGTCCCTGCTGACGGGTTGCGTCACGACACGTCAGCAGGGACACACGATTGCTCTATTCTTATTCGTAGACAGGTTTCTGGCGTACCCATGAAGCTATTAGGGTCAAAGCGTACCTATACACGTCGGCATCATAGGCTTCTTGCGTAGGCTCGTAGGCAGCCCTAATAGAGGAAATATTTGCAAGTACCTCAGAGTAATTAGAATGGAGCTAGTTTCGCGTCGATTCCCCGAACAAATTTTTCGTGGCACTTGCGGGGTGCGGGAGGCGAAGTAAACACACACAGATACAATTTCACGCATACCCACACTATAATAAACTCGCAACACATTCAAAAAGATACGCACACAAATAAAGAATGACCTGAACATTTGAACAAAATTTGGCAGAGGGGTTAGAGCATCATGATCTCTCCAGTGGTATCTCCTCTAAGGCAAGTACCTATATAGGCAGAACCTCAGAGTAAATAGTATATAGAGTACGCGTTAGTCTATGGTTCCTTTAAACAAATCGTAGGCAGATTTTGTTCTACGAGGCATTTAAATCGAACTATTTAAAGTTATATTATAAGAGTTATATTGATATGTAAGTGATAAGTAGTGATGAGTTTGATCTGTCACAAGCGCATGTGTCGATAAATACAGCTGACGGTATGGTACCTACTGTCGTTTACCTGATATTTATGTATTTTGATGTTCTTACCCGTGCCTACGAGTTCTTACTTGAATTAAGCATTCTATAGTACTTGTACTGATTTTTGTTCTGTGGGCAGAACTCAGAGAAAGTACCAAAGGAGTTAGTATCGCGTCGATTCCCCGAACAAATTTTTCGTGGCACTTTTGCGGGGTGCGGGAGGTGAAGTTAACACACACAGATACACTTTCACGCATACCCACACTATAGTAAACTCGCAACACATTCAAAAATATACGCACACAAATAAAGAATGACCTGAACATATGAACAAAAATTTGGCAGAGGGGGTTAGCGCATCATGCTCTCTCCAGTGGTATCTCCTCACACGCACACCGCACACGGCATAGGTAGCAACCATAAGGTATGCTCCCATGGCTCCCAGTGTACCAGACACGCATACCACACACAGCATAGGTAGCGACCTCATGGCTCGTGACTAAGATAACAAAGAAATATACTTCCCAACGCATGGCGAAGCCATGGCGACACCACCAACGCGAAAGGCTGCTTGGAGACGAACGCACGTGCTCCTGCAGCGCACGCTTCAAGACTCCATTCGCCTTAGCACGCGACAGCAAGCACCAAACTGTACTTTTCCACTGCGAACAGAATAATAGAACACGTAAGCATTTTTCATTTTGGTTTATTTTGGTTTAGGCCCACAGCACCTTAACAGCGCAGTTCCACCCACAAATTTGCAAATTTGGTCAGTGACACTAAACAAGGCAACGACCCCTTGCCAGTTTCTATATCGCTTTTAGTCTGTTAATGAGAATCTACCAACAGGATAGCTAAAAAACACTGACCCAGAAATCAAACAAGACTCAAGCCAGATCTGGGGAATCGAACCCAAGACTTAGCAACCACAATACCATAGAGGTATGTCAAATAAAAAGCTCCAATCCTCCACAACGGTATGCTACCAGCGCATCAGAAAACCATTTGGTGGGCAAGCGTTCTACCTACCCCACCAATATTAAATTACATCCAAATTTTAAATTGGTTTCGGAATTACTTAGAAAACCACTAGTAAACAATTAGCGTATTGCTTCCACAGTTTACCCTTGACCAATAAATAATTTCGAAAGAACATACCTCTATAAATGTTTCTCTTCACCAAAGAACAGTGTGCAACTTACGTCAGTGAGGCTGCCATTACCACAGTCACAACTGCATCTGCTTTTCCCACTTCCGTATCTGGCCATTATGGCCACGTAGCAACCAACGCCCGTGCGCAGCGCGGGGACCAACATTGTAAGCAGCAGCGACTAACGCCACAAAATCGCTTTGACGAATAACACTTACACCTTAAACACCTTCTGTGAACAGAACTACAGAAACAGAATTTAAAAGTTTGACAGGGCCGTAAAAATAGGCAGTAGGCAGTAGTCACATCAACAAGTGGAAACAATCGGGCCTCGTCAATATATTAAGGCCTGTACGATCCACCAGACTTACCGCTCGGCCTTCCTTCACAAAACATATCCAAATCTAACCAGATTTCAAATACGATTAGTCACCAACCAAAAACAAATAAACAATGAGCAAAAAAACTACACTTCACAAATTGCAATGACCGATTGAGACTAATAAAAATATCACCTTCAACAAAATCCAACTTACTGCCTAAATTATTAGCAATCGCATTCTAGCAGTCAGAACTCAAATCTACCCACTCGAATCTACGATCAAATCACTGCTCCAAATAACAAAGCAACGAAATAAATAAACCAAACAAAATCGAACGGACAACCAGATAAACCAAATGAATACAACAACCAAATAAAGAAAACCGGTATTAGTTGGTTTTATGGAATGGTGAAGACACCTTTACCAAACATGTAACAAGAAAACAATTACACCGGTCTAGCGAATATCACCTAACGCAAACTTATTCATGTTCCAGCAACCACTATTACTATAACAACGACTAGACAATACCGACATGAATGATACAACCTGTGGGCATCTCTAATAATTTTATCAAAACACCAACTACCCGCATATTTTTTTTTCGAGGTAAACAAAACAATGAAAATAATGGAGACGTATATAACAAAATGCATCAGAAAGCGAAGCGGATAGGCCAGAATCCAATCCCACTTCTGATTTTAGAAACCCTAAGTGGAAATAATAAAAAAAGAACAATGGTACATACCCAAACTGGTTTATTGACACTAAAACATCACTGACACAAAGGTTACACATACTGGGACACATTTACAGGTAATTATAAAAATGTGGGGACTCCCCCAAGTAGTCTCCGCCATCCCCAACAAACTACACCAACTCCAACGCTCAAGAAATACAATTAAATAGCACGACCGTATTATAACAAATCTAGTGACAGAATGACAGAGTGACCGCACTATACGACTACTAGAACAAACTTTCAGCACGAGATCTAATAAATGAATGTCCCTTGCACCGCCAGAGCAGTGACATATACGCGTTTGCTGCGATCGGTCATTCTACCATTCTACCCTCAATGGTATATATAACAGTTTTGAAATATTCGACACTAGATACATCTTAGAGGAGATACCACTGGAGAGAATATGAGGCGGTAACCCCTCTGCCAAATTTTTGTTCATATGTTCAGGTCATTCTTTATTTGTGTGCGTATCTTTTTGAATGTGTTGCGAGATTATTCTTCACCTCCCACACCCCGCAAAAGTGCCACGAAAGACGTTCGGGGAATCGACGCGAAACTAGCTCCATTCTAATTACTCTGAGAGATAAATAGTATATCGATGAGTTTGGGGGAAAACTTTTGCAACGATTGGCAACACTAGTGGATACGTGAAAAACAAACTAATCAATCATATGTACTTCTCGTTCTTTCTACGGCCTTTGCAATCTGTCTTTCTCGTTTTACTGAACTTTGGATGGAATGGATTACTTTGTTTACTTCGTGCGTGTATGTATCGTATCTTCCAGTGTTTTTGTTATTGTGACATGTTTATAATCGAATATTTTAAGTGGTATTTTATTGCTGTTTAATTCATTGTTATTCTTAATAATATAGTATTACTACAGACGTGTTACATAGTACTCAATGTGGTAAATCTACTGTTTGTGTAAATTCGATATCGAAAGTCATTGTGTCTGGCTGAATAATAATAAAGTGCTTACGAATTTTGTGGTTGCTTGTGTTTTTTATGTTATGTAATCGAAAGTTGTGATATTTCTTATTAGTTGTCTGTTTATTTATGTAGCTGTTATGATAATGTTATTATGTGGTTTTGACTGTAAATCATACAAAGGTTGATACATACAACACGTGGAATTAGTTACATTGTGTGTGAATAAATCGATAGAGGTAGTAATACGCGTGCGCCAATCTCTATCAACAACAAGACTCTTCAAGGTCACTGTGTACAAACACGTGCGATGTCGGATTCTATTTACACACATGACTTTCTTCTCGAGGCAGGTGTGGAGGTAAAACGAGAGTCGCCACTAGAATTAGGCACAACAATGTCTGCTTCCGTACCCATTCCACTGCGACGCGCTGACCTTGGCGATTTTAATTCTGATTTCGATTCCTGTCTTCAAGACAATTTGGTTGGCTCCTACCATAATATGCCAACGATGCAGTACAGTAAGCTAGCATATGAAACGGACACCACATCCAAAGGGGAGAGCTTCAAGATGGATGATGATGATATATTCCAAGTGGACAAAGCTGATTTAATACTTGGCCCTACACTTGCCGAGCTAAATGCAAATCCAGACACACTGCTAGATGACTTAAACTTTGATGATTTACTACTACCAGAAGAGAGTGGTTTTTATGTACAAATAGGTGGTGCAATGAGTGGCTCACGCCGTAGCCCAAATGCTTTGCCACCAAGTGGCATGCTTTCTGCAGACAGTCCATGTAGTCCATACAGTCGGGCACAGCTAGCATTCTCTCCAGCCAGTCAGCATAGCTCTGCATCATCAAGTTTTGCTCAGCCAATGATGCAGTTACCAGAGCTTCTTTTAAGGATGGATGGATACAGTGGTGAAATAGCCCTTGGCCAGTCAGTGCCAGCTTCTACTGTGTTGCCACCTTATCCAACAAGTGTAAAACCTCAACAGACACAGCTCTCATCCTCGGCACCTACTCATCTTACTATGGAACAGGTAATAGAACACAGTTAAACCAGGTGCTAGTCAGGTCCTTCGGAGTTGCTGGACGTTCGGGGTGTGGGCCCTTTGGACGTTCCATTGAGCACGGCGGCGACACCGAGGAGGACGGCGGCGGGGTTGCGACCCCCGTCCCCGTGAGCACCGTGTCAGGTTCCTGGGGGGGGGGGGGGGGTGGCTATAATGCGCCCCCCGGCGGCGGGCTCAACGGCGAGGCACTGAGGGGCCCCTGGTGCAGATCCCACCAGAGAGCCCTGGGGTCCTCCCTCATGTGCCGATGCGACAGCCGCGGGGGTTTTATTATTATACCCCAGTCGAGCCCCACAGCTCCCGGGGATCTTTGGAAGATTTCCCCCGCATCAAAACAAAAACAATATAAAAAGGTGCTAGTCACGCATTCTTCACTGAGACTCAAAAACTGGTATTCTTTTAGTAAAAGTTGCTCATTCCGTTTATCTTTGTTCTACACAAATTAAAATGATTATTTTGTATTCATACACCTAAAAAATATTAAAATATAGGTCTATAGTTATTTTCAGTATCATAAAACTCATTAGGAATATTTGCTTGTCATCATTAAGATAAATAAAATAATTTAAAATTTTAGTCCTAATAAATCTATACATATAAAATTACTTGTCCTGACTGACTGATTCATCAACGCACAGGCCAAACCACTGGACCTAGAAAGCTGAAATTTGGACAGTAGGTTCTTCTTATGATGTAAGCATCCACTAAGAAAGGATTTTTGAAAATTCAACACCTAATGGGGTTAAATGGGGTGTTTTCTTTTGTATGAAACTTTTTATTGTATGGTTCGATTGACTTGAAATTTACTGAAAAGATTCTCTAAATAAAATAAATCAATACATGTTTCGCGAATTTTCAAAAACAACCTTTGGGGGTGTGTTAGGGGTCTGTAAACTCTGTAAAAAAAATTGCGGGAGAAGCCTCAGGAAATTGTTAGTATATATAAAAAATCTGTAGTGTGGATGGTATTTGTTGTATGGACAATACAAAAATATTAAATTAATAAATACTTGCATAAAAATGTATGTTACTATAATATATATAATATTATAGATTTGGCAACGCAGAGAGCCTCGTAAGCATTTGCTGTCAACAAGTTCTTTGGCCGAGGCAGGATCTGCATCTTCTCTTTCTGGAGGATTACTTAGTCCTGGTGCTGGTGATTTCTCACAAGATGAAGATGATCGTGATGTAGAATCAGATGAGGACAGTGACCGATATGAAGACCTCTCTTCTGATGGTATAGACTTTCCATTCGTTATTTGTAACTTTTATATTAATTCATGTGTTAATAAAAAAAAATGCGATACATTCCAGAGTCAAATGATGAATCTGAAAGCAAACAATCCCGTCAGGCAAAACGGGAAAAGTATTTTTGGCAGTACAATGTGCAGGCCAAGGGACCAAAGGGTCAGAGACTTATTCTGAAGAATAAATCGGAGGACCCGCATATTTTAAACTCAGTTACTGATCCAGTTTTCAGCCCAAGTTGCAGTGTTAGAGGAATAAAACACAGGTAAATAAATATATATAAATAATAATGTAAGTTATTGAGTTTTTAATCATTTAATTTTTAGTTTCTATCAAAATGATTAATTATTTACAGTGGTAAAGCAAGAAAAGGTGATGGTAACGATCTAACACCAAACCCAAGGAAATTGTATTTAATTGGTAAAGAATTGGACAATTTGGGTAAAGTGATAAATGATATGATACCTGTCAGTGAGTTACCATTTAACGTAAGGCCTAAAACTAGAAAAGAGAAAAATAAATTGGCATCACGAGCTTGCAGGTTGAAAAAAAAAGCACAACATGAAGCAAACAAGTTAAAGTTGCATGGATTAGAGCAAGAGCACAGTAAGTACGAACATTTGTGAATCTGTACGCAGGGACCGTCTACAGTACCATTACAGTATCAGATACTCTGTCACAAAGCATCAGTGTGCAAACATTACTGTTTTCCAGTATAAAGTCTTGTCACTTGTCATTATGTTGTATAAAATACAATACTTTTCCTTAGACTGTATTAGGCAGTTAGGTATTTAAATTCATCTCATAAATGTAGACCTTAGTGATTTGAATTTTGAAAATAAAATTAAGTTGGGGTCAGTGCCGGATTAAGCCTACGCGGCGCCCGTAGCAAATATGAATGGGGCCCTTGACTTGCATAGTTTTTGTTGTTATAGTGAGGTTATTTAGACGTTCTCAGAAGACAAAAATTTGCTATTTATATGGTACACTTCACTACTTTTTTATATCATAGGAGCTAGTGCTTGCTTGACTGCAATCCCGGATGGTAAACCCTAGCTTATAAAAAACCCTATTTAATCTAACCTTGAAAACACACACAATTATAAGTGACTGGGCAACTGCAGGAAAAACCCACTATTCCAGTCTTTATTTGTAAATATTGTAAATGATGAAGCAAATTGCTTTGTCCGTTTAAATGGGACGTTTATAAAATAATAATGCGTAGCTACGCCGTGGATCTCATCGTCCGGTGATAGAAAGGAGAAGGTGGAATCAAATCATGTAAAAATCTTGTGCACACTCTCTGAAATATATTCTGTAGAATACCAAAAGTCTTTTTTTCTTTCCTACGTGGGGAAATCCTCATGAACACCCAAAACTGTTGTAGCAGTGAGGGTGATGTCATGTCATGTCATGAGATGTCAATCCTACTTTCTAAAACTCTATGCCCTCGTCCCGTTATGTTGACGGGCCCCGGGTACTTACGTGTGTACTCGAAGTCCCGCTACCGGCTATTCGCCTTGCGGCAATTCCTACGTCCGGACCTGTGTGCGGGTGTAAAAGCCCCGCAGATTCTCACCCGGTAGCGTGCCGAGACGCCTTAGCACACCAGCCTCGTCGAGGGCGATTTGTCACTGTGCAGTGCACAGGCAGCACTTCACCCGTTCTTGCTGCCTGGCCTCGGGGACATAAGGTCAGCATTGGCCCTCCTTCTGTACGGCCCTCCTGCGGCATCGCAGATCAGCGACAGGATCACTCTCAAAACCACTCCACTGCTTCCTTCTGCGAAATAACGCATTCACTGATGGAGGCCATCGTTACCCACGTCCTCTCACTGCCTATAATGGCTTCGAAAGTGGCCAATGACAGGTCAGACCCGATTGCGGCGCACAGCTGATTACGCCCCGCCGCCGTCCACGCTGTGCAAATCTCAAGTGTGTGCTACGCCATGATCTTCAGTGCTGTTACTCTTATGGCAGCAGGGGTTCTCCTCCGATCCGGCTGTTTTGTTTTGTACTTGCTGCAGTAACCATGCCCCGACAGGATCTGCACGAGCCGCTGAAATGTGAGCGTACCGTATTTTTGGTGCAGCCAGTCTGTCACGACCGGGCGCACCGCTGATATGCTCAAGTAGCCGTTGCTTGGTTCCGCCACTCGCTCCTGTCTAGTGCTTCCCTTCTTCACCACTGAACTTCACTAGGAGGTGCTTCATCCCGGCTCCGCGCTTCTGTGTTCTGCCAGTAAACTACGGTCAACACCCGCGCCTTCAAGTCCCAGGGCCTCGCACAAAATTGTGCGGTATCCTCGTATCACCCGGAGCACCATAACCCTCTGTGATCGTTGCAACGGGGTCTTGGTTTATAGACAGTCAGGATTTCGGCCCACACTGGCGCGCCATAGAGGGGCATCGTTCGTACTACCCTGCAGTGGCGTGCACTGAAAGCAGGCAAAAATATCTGCGAGTTGTTTATGTTTTATGCTATTTGTTCGTGTTCCAGCACAAATATCCTTAAATTAACCAATCATCATCATCATCATCATCATCATCAGCCGGAAGACGTCCACTGCTGAACATAGGCCTCCCCCTTAGAACGCCACAATGAACGACAATTGGCTATTTGCATCCACCGGTTACCTGCGACGCGCACAATGTCGTCTGTCCACCTAGTGGGAGGCCTGCCAAAGCTGCGTCTTCCGGTTCGTGGTCGCCACTCGAGAACCTTTCTTCCCCAACGGTTATCGGTTCTTCGAGCGATGTGGCGAAATTAACCAATATTACCAACATATCCATTTACATTTAAAAAAATTACGTTAATTCACGTCCAAGCTAAGATTTTTTTAAATTAACCCCTTGTTGCCCGGCCAAAAATTAAGTACATACATTTTTGCACCGCCTATGTATGTTTATTTTTCGGTTTTTTTGGTCCGGGCGAGCCCACTTGTCATTACGAGCGTTATAAAAACCTAACCACTCAACCGATTTGCATTCTGTAAATGTAGTTTTGATGAGAAATGTATTAACTATTCAATAGATGACACATATATACGTTTTTGTGAGATATAAATATAGTTTTTCAAAGGGAAAGTCAAAAATAGATGGGTTTTTAGATGGGTTTTGGTCAAGGTCGATTTTTCTTTTTCTGGGTTTGATTTTGAGGGTGGAATATCAACCCCCACACTAAGAAAGAACTAAACTATGCACTAAAACTCCTAATTATACTAGTTTCGAATAAAAATCTGTAAAAATCAACAATTTTATGTCCTCGCGTGATTCACGGGAGTGGTGACGTCACGGGAGTACAATTTGTAACGATTTTTTTATGGGTTATTATTACTTTTTTTCTATATAATGTCGTTATTATCGATTCAATATGTAATTATGATGTATTTATGATGTATATACATTGATTTAAAGCCAATTTATATGAAATATACGTATATATTCGCAACGCCATAGTCTAAACCACGAGAGGTTACACCCTTTTTTCCGATCTCAAAAAAGATGTTTATATGATAGAATTCGCGGTACCTAACATCTAAACAGCTGTAAAAATAGATATAAACGAATTATTTACTAACACTTACCCATTAAATACACATAAATTCACAACACAATAACATAAATCACCGCACGTCACCATCACAACAACACGCCCGACCCGCGCGAGCGTCACGTTACAGACTGAATTTATGACATAAACAATTCACTCAACGAATGAATGAAGCTTCTATTCTACAGATAATGTACTAAAGAACTGTTTGAAATACAGTTGCCATGCAATAACTAACTTAAATTTTTTACATCAAAGTTTATATTCCGTTAACGCCCGTTGATGCAAATACGAGCCAACGGGCCCCAGCGTACATTTTTTTTCGCGTTTTTTTTTGATTCCGATTTGAGCCAACGGGCTCCAATTAGACTGTTTAGAGAAATCCTAGGGTAGGCAAAGTATTTTTGTCAGTATGGAGCCGCTGAATAAACTTATTAATGTTCTCAAATGCAAATTAATATGTCTATAGTATTTGCTTGCATATGGATATTTGAAATGGTATAATAACATACTTAAAATAGGTGAAACAAGCCGAATACGGTTTTTTGCCTACTCTCTGTACACGCCACTGCTACCCTGGTATACATGCAATGGCAACTATCACTCGGGCCACCTGGATTCGGAAGGAGCTGCGACAGAGCCACCGCAGTCCGCATCAGCTTCGGCTAGACCCTTGAAAAGGAAGACCAATCGTAATTTCGTGTCGAGGACACGACCCAAATATTTCATTTGGCTCCCGGTTTAGTTCGTGTCACGTTCGGCACATCTTCCAGCTCCTGTGGGCGGCCAATTCCTAGGTTCGTGGAAACACAAGAACTAGGTCTTATCCAGGGTCACCCTCAAGCCCAGTCGTAACAGACGAGCTGGAGCCCGCGATGCAAATAGCCGTGAAGCACCCATTCGTATGCGATGTTCCTTAGTAGAGGGCCGAGCACCGAACCCTGCGAAACAGCACGCGCCATGTGACAATGCAATAGACCGACTTACAACGCAGACGACACTTCGGTCCTCGAAATAGGACCCTATTAGCCTTAAACAGGCCGAGCCCTGTTGGTAAGATACGATAACCATAGCCTCCGTCACACATCTGAATCGAAGTGTGTGGAAAGAATTGGCGATGTCAAGAGACACTGCCACATCCGAGAGGGGCTTGACGCGAAGGGTCGTGTCTATGTTAGACTGACCCTTTCGGATTCCGTATTGGGTGTTGGAGACTCAGACTCTACTTTCAAATAGGAAAGTAGCCAATAGACTATGAACAGAAAATTATCTTAAATGGTCAGGTTATACGAATAGCCTGCAGCTAACAGTAAGGGCTATTTAATTTCCTTGAAAGGACAGGCTTGAAGACCAAGTTAGGATTTTACTGTCGTGTTGTCAACTTGTAAAATAATAATAATGGATGCGGCCAATGTTGACTTTTAGAATAACTAATGAAGTCGGTTAAAAAATAAAAGAAAACTGATAATTTTATTTGACTGATATAGACTGATACGTATTCCAAATAGACGGTATAAACATTATCTGATTTACTTGATTTTTTTCTTTGCTATATGTGTGGGCCCTCCAAGGCGCGGAGCCCGTATCATTTGCTGACTCCTGCTATATGGCTTAAATCCGGCACTGGTTGGGGTGTCTAGGACACATTATTCATTGAGTACGGCGGCGACTCCGAGGAGGACGGCGGCGGGGTTGCGACCCCCGTCCCCTTGAGTACCGTGTCAGGTTCCCGGCTACAAGGCGCCGCCCGGCGGCGGGCTCAAAGGCAAGGCACTGAGGGGCCCCTGGTGCAGATCCCACCGGAAAGCCCTGGGGTCTCATGTGGCGATGCGACAGCCGCGGGGGTTTTAGTGGGTATGAATCCCACATACCCCGGTCGAGCCCCACAGCTCCCGGGGATCTTTCGAAGATTTCCCCCGCGTCAAAAAAAAAGGACACGTATTATTACAGGTTTTGCGTTATTACATTATTAAGTATATACCATGCAAACGGGACACCTGCACATTAACGTGCACTTGCAGGCGCTTGCCTGCCTGCAAATTAAAAATACGAAAAAATGGAGATAACACAAATGAAAATTTTAACTGCTATAACTCTAAAACAGATTGGTTTATTTTTGAATTTTTTTTGGGACTGCATGCTAGTGTTATGTTATTTCATCCATTGAAGCAGTTGACCAATTTTATGCACACTTGCATTGTATATAATACCAATGAATATCAATTATCACTTAAAAAAACATAAGCAACCTTCTAATGTAGTTGGATAAAACAGTTGTTGATTTCATAAATTAATTTATTATCCTCTTTTTTATATATAATATAATTGTTTATTATACTTTCAGAACGACTTATTAATGGTATACAACAGATGAAACAAGTCCTCAGTAGCAGAGTAACCAATTCCCAGAACAATGTTGATTGGGGTTTACATATCAAGAATATAGTAAATACAGCTACAGGTATTTATGAGTTTGTTAGTTTTATGATTTACCTTATAGGGACGGACGGAACCCTAAAATGTTGCTTGTAGTGTAGACTTATTTTAACGTGAGCTTACTTACTATAAAAAATGTTAACTTTTTGTTTGACAATTTTTTAATTAGTTCACCCGATGGTAAGCGCCTGTCCATAGACAATTACACTACCACCCATCACCCGAGACATAAAATATTAAGTTTCTGTAATATAGAGGATATTAGAGAAACTTAATATACATTTCAACAGCTACAGTGCACTTTAGACCAGAACATAACAATGTTTACACTTTTGTTTGTTGCCTTTGCGGCTGATTAGCTGACACTACCTCAACCAGGTGTGGCCACAGCCAACGATTTGGGGGGGGGGGTCATAATTGACGGACCCGTTGGTCTAGTGCCCTGGCCACTAGCCAATAAGTCGTGGGTTCGAATCCCACCTTGCGTCTGAGTGTTTCAAATGCGTAACCTATTAAAGGGGTGATACAGGTTGTGAAACCAAGTACCCCTTACTTATATTGCGTGAGGTAAATAAGTGCCTAAAGATATTGTAAATACTGCAGGGAATATTTATACTGATTAAAAATGCAAATCAAAACAATTACTGAATTATATTACTTAAGGAATTAATTTACAATTGTATGGAAGCCGAGCGCAGAATGTCTCCGATACAAAACATCGTGGGTTTTTATATCGATCCTAAAACGGTTCGGTCTTGACACTTTTGCATCGCAGAGGGGATTCAGGTAAATCGCCGGCTGGCCGTAGAACAATAGAATAGGGGCGGCGCTTATCCATGCACTCGGCGCGTTGACCATACAGATTAGATGCGCTTGCGTCCATCTTGCGAGTGGGCGTGGTCGAGTGCATCCTTGTCTAGCTTGCCGCCTGCTCGCACTACTGGTAAACAGGATGTGACGTAAAATCGCGTGATGTGGTGCCTCGTTGTAGCTCAGGAATTTACTTGCTCGATGTACGTCGTACTTGCGCGCTCGCTACACCACAGTACAGTGAGTTGCTGTAGGTGGCGAAGAAATTGAGTAGGCTTCCTGTCACCGAGTTCCTCATGCATAAGGAGTTGTTTTATCTTTCGCTCCTGTGATGCTGACAACCGCTTGATGAGTTCTGACTTCAGTTTCTCATATTTACCGGTAGCTGGTGGAGAAATTATCAGGTCACGTACTTCAGCCGAATGTTGTGGTTCCAGTTGTGATAGTGCGTGGTAGAACTTCGTGGAGTCGGCTACGATGTTGGCTAAATTAAACTGACCTTCTAGTTGAGCGAACCATAGTTGCGGGTCATCAGCGTTGAAGGCGGGCGCCTTAACTCCAACTCGGTACGACATGGAGAAATCCTTATCTACCTGCGTGCTGGTTTCTTTAGACTCCATTACCTCGTATTACCAGTAACTCCTGTTGTTATGCTGGTAGATGTCGGTTGTCACCAGTAAAGGGATGGTACAGGTTGTGAAACCAAGTACCCCTTACTTATATTGCGTGAGGTAAATAAGTGCCTAAAGATATTGTAAATACTGCAGGGAATATTTATACTGATTAAAAATGCAATCAAAACAATTACTGACTATATTACTATAAGAGAATTAATTTACAATTGTATGGAAGCCGAGCGCAGAATGTCTCCGATACAAAACATCGTGGGTTTTTATATCGATCCTAAAACGGTTCGGTCTTGACACTTTTGCATCGCAGAGGGGATTCAGGTAAATCGCCGGCTGGCCGTAGAACAATAGAATAGGGGCGGCGCTTATCCATGCACTCGGCGCGTTGACCATACAGATTAGATGCGCTTGCGTCCATCTTGCGAGTGGGCGTGGTCGAGTGCATCCTTGTCTAGCTTGCCGCCTGCTCGCACTACTGGTAAACAGGATGTGACGTAAAATCGCGTGATGTGGTGCCTCGTTGTAGCTCAGGAATTTACTTGCTCGACGTACGTCGTACTTGCGCGCTCGCTACACCATTTTGGATAAAATTGTTTCATTTTAAAGCAAGAAGTTAAGTTTAATCAATTTGACATTTTGTTTTGAGTTTTGGGGGGGGTCATGACCCCTATGACCCACCCTCTCGGACCGCCACTGACTTGAACGTTCCTTTGAATTTGGGACTTACCACTTAAAAGTTTCCTACCAAGCGTGCAACAGAGACATAAACTGACCAACACTAATATTTTTTTACAGAAGTGAAAATAGCAGGTAAAACGTCAGAATTTGTTAACCAGGTATTGGACAATGTGAAATCCGGACAAAACAATGGTGGATTGAAGGATATTTAAGAATTAAATTCTGATGTGAGTTAAAAAACGAAAGGCTGTTCTATGTACCTCCAAAGTTATTTAGAAAAGAGAATTTATGACTATCATATAAAAGCTTAATTGTCCAAGACAGTTGTATTTTTGTATGATAACAAGAATAGGATTTAGTCAGTAGAAGCTTTATAAGGCAACTTGCGTTAATTTTGATATAATCATCGTCTATTATTATGCCATAAGATAGATTTTTGTGTCATGTAATTTGTAAGAATGTATTTTAATAAAAATTTGTGATAATCACTGAAAGTTATAACATACACATGTAAACATGTCACTCATAACTCATGCACTTAAAAAGTAAAGTTTGTCGTATTTACTATTTTAATATATTTTTATGTAGTTATCTAAGGTATGCAGATAAGTATTGATATTATATTGAATATTTCGCAATTTTATTTGCATATTTCATACGGAGCTGTCATGGCCATCTTTAGTCAACGGCATCCTTCGTTTTAGTTAATAACGTTAAGCATTTGAAAAGATGATGACATTACTTTTTCTCTACACGTGTTTGTATTATTACATATTTGATAAATACTATATTTTTTACCCACTATAAGCTAGTGCTTGACTGCAATCCCACCTGATTAAAAGCAGTGATACAATCGATGATGGCACACTTGTTAAAAGCATATTCATTCTAGCTTTGCGACATGCTACGTTGAACGTATTAACGTTGATCTTTTCTTTTCGCTTTGTGGCAGTTGGCAATTACACTCAAGGGTACAATAAATTGGTTCTTCTAGAAAAACGGGTCAAGTGCGAGTCGGACTCGTGAACCGAGGGTTCAGTACCTTCTTTGGATGTATTAGAGTTAGTTTGCTATTTGTCTAACACCTCAGATAATAAAATGCAGAACTAAATCTGTGTGTGAAGTGATGATTAAAAAAACAGTAGGTACTACTTAGACACATCATTTTATTTTTCCTGTAAAGCCTAGTTGCTGCCCAAATTTGGCGAGCGTATTCAGCTTGTTGAGAGCGATGTATCCGATCCCTGGTTATACCGGCTCGAATGCTATGTAGCGACCAAACTATACCGACGCTATATGCCTACCGACTACTATGTACTTGATACTTTATGAATCGGGTACTCTTGCGATTCTTTAAAAGATTGATCACTGGTGATGAAAAGTGGATCACCTACAAAAAGAACGTGCGGCAAAACCCGGTTTAACACGCAATAACGTGATGTTATGTGTATGTCTATGTAAATTTTACAGGAAAAATAAAATGTCCTTTCTAAGTATTATAGTTTTTTTAGAAATCATCAGAGACTTCGACAAACAAACATAGTTTTGCGGTTTGGTATTTTTGCTATCTGAGGTGTTAGAAAAATAGCTAACTAACTTCGATACGTCAAAAAAAGCACGGAACGCTCGGTGCGCTAGTCCAACTCGCACTTGACCGGTTTTGTATAGTGTGCTTGTATTAAGTCTTTATGTATCTGTGCATAATATATCTAGTAGCTGTCCTTTTTTAAATGACTCTCGAATAAAAAAAGAATCACCGAAATCGGTTCATATCAGAGTAATGTAATGGTAATATCATTTTTATGGTTTTTACCAGATAAATTCCTCCACATCGTTCATGGTCCTCCAAGAAGTTCTTATCCGGCAGTGATAGTAATTCATCCAGATTCTTTACAGTGGTTCCTTCTTTCGAATAAAAAAATAATCATTGAAATTGGTAAATATTTGCCCAAGTTATTTTTTCAGCAACTACTTATTCGTACGTTTTTTTTATGAGGCCCTTTCAGTAGATCGGATTATCAGTACAAGAAAGAATTTTTCAAATCAGTTCATAATTGCCAGTTATGCGCGGACAAACATAAATAAAACTACTGTATACAGTCGAATTGAGAACCTCTCTCCTTTTTTTGAAGTCGTGTAAAATGCCGTAATTTTGTATCTTCTTATTAGATATATGTTTTTAAAAGGATCATGTTATTTTTATACTTATAAGTTTGACAAACTTATACAGAACGTTAAACGTTATAAATATATCTAAGAATATTATAACATTGTATCTCTATTGCTATGTAACTAAATGGGCGCGTCGCCATTAGGTTAGGAGGAAGGTAGGTACGTATATTTTAATGGACTTTATTTACAAGGAATCATGAATTTCTCGTTAGAGTAGATTTAATATTTGTATTTAGAAGGTAAGTATTTATATACAGATAAAAATATTTATACTTATGTATATCTATATGCTATGATAATGAAACTCCGTAATCCGTACTTTTATTACATACATATAACGTATACAAAGACGTATACTTACAAAGGTATATTATATTTCAACTCGTCTCGTTAAGACCTTTCATTTGATACCCATAATGATGATTGTGGAATTTAAAAAAAATAAAAAATTGGCCGCTATTTTTTTTTAGGCTATCGGCCGCGCCATAGAAATAGACATACATACATACTTTCGGAAAACATAAACCTCTTCCTGGGGCATTCGGGCAAAAATACAGCTTTCTCGCAGGATATTTATCATCAGGTGAAAGACTTCCACTGCTGGATAAATGCCTGCCCCTCAGAAGGGAAATGTTCCCATAGTCCCCACGCTTGGCAGGCGTCTTGGGGATCGCAGTATAGGTGGTAGGGTAGGTAATCCAATAGAAAGACGCTGCTGCCCGTCTTCTTGTTTTCGCTAAGTCGCCTCTTACGACACCCCACAGGAGGAGATGGCTGTGCTATTCTTATCCGGACACCCCATTCATGTTCTATTAACTTTAATTGAATCATTACTGAGTAAAGAATTGTCATTTACTGTCGTGTGTTAAAACACACTGCAGTTCCGCCTAGAGGCGGTTCTGCAGTGCAGCGAACGCGTCTTTTTAGTATGTATACCGCACTCAAACTGCAGCGGCGCGCGCGACTATACGCGGGCGGTAATCAATCACTTGATCGGACACAGAGTAGTACTATAAATCGATCGGCAAGCTACGAGCAAGATGGACAAAAGTATGTTTCTGGGATTGCGGTCTTTATTCTTAGTTTCTATTTTTTTCATGACATGCGCGCTAGATATTAGAAGAACTATGCATGGATCATACTCCCAATCGTGCTCCCAAGTATTATACAGTGTTAGACAAGCCTGTCCGATCACTGAGGGTGTTATGCGGTGTAGCATTGCTGATATATTTCAGTAAAAATATTTTCGAGCTAAGTATATACTTACTTAGATTTGTACTGCGACACCGAATCTCAGGACTTAGGATCGGAAAGTTTTAGAACACTACGTGAGAGTACGCTTACATTAATTCTCCGCTAGCGAAGCCGTGAGCAACAGTAGCATCGAATTGATGTGATAATTGAAGTACCTACTTATTATATTATTATGTATCTCTGTTTTTCATAATGTGTTTTTTTTTTGTTAAATAAACCAAACTGGTCTGCGATCCAATAGGCTGTGGTTATTTGTATATTTCTTAAGTTTCTTATATATTTTTTTAATGAACTAAGTATGTATTTTTTAATCATTGTAAATTTATGTTAATGTGTATTGATGTTAAATAAATTTTATGATAATTATAATATTCTGTTTAATGATGAGGGACCAGTAAGTGAAATAATTGTTGAATCATTTATCTCTGTCCACCCTGTAAGGGCTTCGTATAATTCAAATTATTTTTTGTAGTCCAAACGTGTTCAAACACTTGCAATGGAAAGGATTATAGCTACATTAGTAGGTATTAATAAATACTGTTAATAAATAGTCTTGGCGGTATTGAATCTTACAAGGTTGGTATCGCACCTTTCGAAGTCGCAGACGGTTGAAGGGTGAGTGAGTGGGTGAATTGCACGCTATACCATAACAATTTACGGAGAAAACCCCTTGATTACGGCTAAAAGCAGCTGGTTCACCTTGGTTGGCCCCTACATTCAGAATATATCCTTGGAATACACCACTTGGGTTGTGTGAACTTTGGGAGTAAAGTTGAACGCAGACCTTGCCGCATCGCACGCGCCGCATTCATCGCTATTGTTAATGGCCTCGCACATCTGTCCGCGCCGCAGTTACCGCAGTCGTTTCCGTCGCATCGCACTGGATTTCTTTAATTCAGTTTCTAATTTAAATCAAGAGTGGGCGTGTATTACAGTAAGTGCGCACGCACATCCGCTTCGGTCGGCCGGTGGATGCGAATGACGACAACCGCGCGGCGCCGGCCGCAGCGTCCGATGCGGGCGGGCCGGCGTTGGTGACGTCATCAGCTGCGACTTGGGGAGTTCGGCCGCTTAGGGTACTGCAGTGACTACGGCGCGGGTGGGTGTGCGAGTTGGTTAGAACTTCATATAAAGAATTCAAATGCGGCGCGTGCGGTGCGGCCAGATCTACGTTCACCTTTAGGTTCAATTCACACCAAGATGGCAGCGGCGTGGCACGCACTTTCAGTGTGAAAGAATTTTAAAATTTATCTAAAATACTTAAAAGACTCAGAATCGCTTGAAGGCTTAAAAAGGCCGCGTGGACAAACTAGACTCGGTCTAGAAGGCGCGAGGCGGTGCGCTGCTGAGCGCGGCGATGTGCGCCTGCTCTGCCGGCCGCGTCGCGCCTCTGCTGGCCTCTGGCCGCTGCCATCTTGGTGTGTATTGAGCCTTATTTTTTGTCAACCCTTAATTTTGGGCGATTGGTAGTTAGGTGACCATGCAAAGTTCCAGTGATACTTCACACCGGGACAGCTTTTGATTTTTTTATGAAACAGGTCCGATCGTGTGTGGAGTAGGTAATGCACTGCACGTAATGCCATCTAACAGCTTTAGACTTGGTGAAGAGGCGTAGTGGTAAGAGGATAGAGAGGTTCAATGGTGGGCAACCTACCTGTTCAGGAAAACTAACTTACAAAGTCTAGAGCACAGACGCGGAGTATCCAGCCTCTTGGTAGGAAGTGCTTAGGAATAACATAACTTCATTCCACAATTCCCTACAAAGAAAAACAGAGTTTATCTACTGAGATAATTATATACAGGTTGTGGTTTTGCATTTTTGCCATATTTGTAGACCTAACAGTTAAGGATTATGTTAATTGATTAAAAATAGATTAATAATTCAGTGGCTAATGACTAAAAGATAATTAATGATTCATGATTAACGTTCAACTAGAATAAGAGCTCTTGAGTGCTCATAATAGGTCCCAAGGTTGGCAATTCCGCGCGTACTCTTGTTTACCTACTTTGCGCGAAGAGCGGTGCCAGACGGGGTTATTTTATATAGTGACGGTTGCACACGGGATTTCTTTTCGTACCAAACATAAAAAATATTTCATAATTTTAAGTCTATAATTTAATGATTGATTTATGTTCTTTAAAAGGTATATATCAACCTCGGTAAATATGGCAAGAATGCTGAACCACATCCAGTATATATATATTATACTTATAATAAATAACACCCAGGCACAAAGGTAGCAATCGAACCTACGACCTATTGGGTAGCGGCCACAGGGTGTCTGACCACTAGAACTAGACCAACAGGCCCGTCAGAAATAGGCACAAAAGTAAATAATAAGAAAGGATATACCAACTATAGGACACGGAATTTTTCAAGTGGGCATAGATGGCCAAATCCTAAAATCAGCTCTTTTCCAAGTCGAGATATTTCGTATACAATGGTCATTTATAATTTCTTCTATTAGTCCGAAAGATCTGAAATTTCGAACATAATGTAAATCCGTTGATACTAAAGAAAATGATAACGTTCACCAGGGTCTGGTGATGGAGCAGGAAGGTGGTCACAGGATTTCTGGACCAATAAACGTAGACCGAGTGAATTTGAGCTCGTTGGGTAGGTCTCGACGAGTAGTTGCTAGAAAAATGATGATCAGGATCTGAAATTGTTCCTTAAACCATAGTCTAAACCCAGGTTTAACGTTAAATTGCTTTTTGTAATAAGACGGGCTAGTTTCGGCTCGTTGGGTAGGTCTCGACGAGTAGTTGCTAGAAAAAGAAGACGAATCTAGAGGATATTTGAATAAAAATATTCAAGAGAATATGACTAAAAAGAATATTTTTTTTAAATAAACCGTCTTCAACAGACACCACACTAAAAAGTGAAAAATAACAAATATTATTGTAGTTGGTGCTAAAATAAACACGATACTTACGCTAACACCAGAATCGACTGACCAGCACCAACTTCAATAATATTTTAGTTATTTTTCACTTTTTAGTGTGATGTCTGTTGAAGTATTTTTTTTTTGATTTAGGTAAGTAAGTATTAAATAATTTTATTCTAAGTCGGTTTTTATATTTGCTAATAATAGTTTTTATGTAAGTAAGTACTTAGTAGGTACTTAATATTATATTGTAAAATAACATTATTTTTTTTTGGCTACGCGCCGATTAGTAGCTTTTTGCCCGACTGCCCCAGAAGGAGGGTTATCGTGTTATACATTTGTCCTATGTTCTCGACAATGATATTTTACTAATATTCTAAGTAATATCATTGGTTATCGATTGATAATTTGATACACTACTATTTTATTTGTGTACAATATATGGGCTGGTAGAGAATTGTCATCTATACAGTAGCTTGGAACTCAGTGGACTTATCGCGGAGCGATGCTAAAGGGAGGATCCTACGACTGAGCGAGGTGTGATGCTCGGCCAGGGCCGAAGCCCCCAACGGTTGTTGTTGGGATGTTGATATACTCAATGTACTTCGAAACTTCGCTTGTGCGATTCAGGAACATCTTTATTTTGTACTCTCATATGTAGTAGTAGGTTGCTACAGACTTTTTCCAAAACCTCATACACCTGTAAATCTAACCATTCTAAAAATTTTCAAAATCTTAATGCGGAAACCGAATCTCCCATCACGATTGTAAGACGAACGATAGAATCTGCCATTTCGAGAATGTGCCGTTTGTAGAATCTGCCATTTCGAGAATGTAGCGTTTGTAGAATTTGCAATTTTGAGAATGTGGCGTTTGTAGAATCTGCCATTTTAAGAATGTGGCGTTTGTAGACTCATCTGCGAGTTTGAGAATCTGCCATTATAAGCCTAAACCATCGATATAATATATAAACTAGATTTGGTGTCACGGTTCAAAAAGTGGTAGCGAGAAATAGCGCCCTTCTGTCGCTATTTCTTTACAAGCCACATCCTGACAAATTTATTTTTGCCGATAGGAGTGTCGCTACTGTCTATATGAAACTGTCAAACTACATGTAATTATCTTAATAGAAATGTTAGTTCACGTTTCCGCCACCAGCACAGATAAGTTTGCAACCTCCGCGACCACATTTTAGATGTCATTTTGTTCGTGAATGTTTATATATTATATTGATGGCCTAAACCATCTAATTTCCCATATCTTACTGCCGCACTCGCAAACGTAATTGGCTTTAAATATAATTAAACCATTTTTTAAATCTGATAATTTCTACTCAGAGCCATCTTTGCATCAGGCTTATGTGTTCCATCATGAGTATGAGATAATTGACGAGGGTAGAAATAATCCAAACTCAAGAATTGAATTAATGATAAATCACTAATTGATGTTTGTGAATGCAGCAATTAAGTGGTTGATCCTCTCATTCAGCATCATGGCAGGGCCATTAGTATGCAGAATTACATCTCATTAGGTATTATCATGGATGAATAATCATCCATGGTATTATACAAGCAATATTTTAAGCTACTACCATAAGTAGTATGACAATCAAATACAAAAAAAAATTAAAAACATATTTTAATAAAATATAATCATATGTAAAGATTAGATTTCAACATATTGCTCCTTTCTTTATCTAAATTTGAAATAACTTTGAATTGTTTCAACAGATTATTTAATTCCTGGATATTCTGCTCATCTGAGTAGTCATGGTAACATATTATAGCTGCTGCAGGCACACCAAGGGCTTCTCTCAAGGAAATCACTAAAATAAAAAATTAAACATAAATAAAACTCTGTTTCAAAAACATGTCGCTTAAACAACAATGCTTGTTATCAACAATAGGCAAGGTCTAATTATATTACCTCCTGCTGATACACCAGATATAATATTTGGCTGCTCCAGTTTTGCAAATGTAACACCCAAAGAGGTTGAAATGGGTTTACTTGTGTATAAGGCTCTTATTATATAATCTTGTGTAATTAGTTTTGATACTTGATATTCAACTATAGGTTTTGTCAATATTGCTACAACATTATTACTAACAGTGATATAAGGTTTTAACAGCTCTACTATTTCACTGCTTACAACCAAGTCATAATTCATAATTACACAAACATAATTATTTTCTTTACTAGTTTTGTACAATTTCAAATTAACTTCTGAAATAGAATTAATTTGTTCCAAGTTGTGTTGAGTTTTTATATAGTCCGTCAAATACCTCCCTTCCAATATCAATAAAGTCTCAATTTTACCAGGCCTGTGTAACTCTTGTTGAAATTTCAATCTGAAAAAACATTACAGTATATTTATTTGCATGGTTTAGAATAGTGTATTCTGAATAAAAAGGATTTCTTTCTTTCCTATATTTATATTGCTGTTTCTATTCACATATTAACAAGTCCTACATACTGAATAAAAAGATAGTTACTGCACAGAGTTTTTGTTCTGAATATCTTCGTCCCAATCTTCCCAAGCAGAGCGTGTTGAAGGTTCAACTATGTCTCCAAAATTAGTCATTGTTGTAGGAATATTTGTAAATTACTTAGATTATGAGATAATTTAGTAAAAACAGGAACAATACCAACCAATGGCAATTCAAACCTGAACCTTTATATCAAAACAAACAAAAGTCAAATATAACAAACTGCATGTCATGCATGACAGACAGACCACAGACAGAATCCACAGATTAGATGCAATAGCTTCATGTTAGATGCTGATGCACAGAGTAGTGATGTATCTGTGTTGACATATGACAGACATGTCAGGCCGAGTCTATTTTTATAAATGATCGAACCATAGAATAATCCAAGCTTGCGATCATTTGAAATAAATCCCCTAAACTAGTCAGCGTGCGACTTAGAGGAGATACCACTGGAGAGAGCATGATGCGCTAACCCCTCTGCCAAATTTTTGTTCATATGTTCAGCCCCCTATTACGTATCTCGTTTGACAACTAAAGTGATGATCACTCTAACAAGTGACCATCAAATAACTGTTAAATGGTTCATTCGGTATTGGCTAACTTGAGTGATAAACAAATACATAAAATTCCAATATTAAAACACTTTCAGTTGACATCAAAGTTCGGTGGACAACTGAAGCTTCATAGTCACTTAGGTGACTAAAGATACGCAATAGCCCTACAGGTTATTCTTTATTTGTGTGCTTATCTTTTTGAATGTGTTGCGAGTTTATTAGAGTGTAGGTTCATAGTAACATGAAGAGTTTGCATTAGACATTTGCAAGACTATGCGTGAAATTGTATCTGTGTGTGTTTACTTCGCCTCCCGCACACCGCAAAAGTGCCACGAAAAACTTGTTCGGGGAATCGACGCGATACTAGCTCCATTCTAATTACTCTGAGGCGTGCGAGGGATGTCTATGGTTCTATCATTAAAATAGGACCGGCCTATGTTACAGACAGTCTCATTCTGTTTTAATCTGAAATATATTGTAAATAAAATAAGTAAATCGTGTAAAATAATTTGATAATTTCTTATAAATAATACAAGGGAACAATGTTAAAGGTACGCTTAATTTTTTGAAGTTCTTTATTCATTTACGAGTTAATTTTCACCTACATTACAACGCATGAATGAATATTGTGTCTAATAATTATTTGCAGGAAAAAGGACAAGTCATATTTGAGGACAAGTGGCTCTCTATGCGTCCAGTTGTTTTGAAATTGCTAAAGCAGGAACCAGTGACTCAATCTGAGTGGCAAGATCTATTTGGTGCGGTTCATTCTGTATGCTTATGGGATGACAGAGGCTCTTATAAGCTAAGGGATGCACTTCAGCAAGACATAATGATGTATATTAAACAAGCCCAAGTGCGAGTTTTAGCTCAGCGAGAAGACCAGGCCCTACTAAAGGCTTACATTGCAGAATGGGGTAAATTCTTTACACAATGCAATTATTTGCCTACACCATTTCGACAGATTGAAAATAATATATCTATTAGTAATACAAGTAAAGTGGCCAGCTCTACTACATCTAGTGCTCAGAAAAAGAATAATAACAATAATATAGAAGACAGCTTAGTGCGCAAATTAATGTTAGACTCATGGAATCAGAGTATTTTTATGGATATCAAACAGAGATTGCAAGATTCTGCTATGAAGCTTGTACAGGCTGAACGCAATGGTGAATCATTTGATTCACAACTTGTGATTGGTGTAAGGGAATCATATGGTATGTATTATTAATGACACATATCTTTCCATGTTGTGAAATTGTTTAGAATTATATGAATATGCTTATATTTAATTTTATTTCAGTGAATTTATGCTCAAACTCTGTTGACAAGCTTCAAATATACAGAGAAAACTTTGAGGCAGCTTACATGCAAGCTACTGAGGAATTTTACAAATTAAAAGCCAATGAATATTTGTTAGCTAATGGTGTGCAGTCATACATGAAGTATGCAGATCAGAGGTTGAAAGAAGAAGAAGCTCGAGCTCACAGATACCTGGAACCAGGCAGTGGAAGTGTGGCTGCACTAACACAATGTTGTGAGAGAGTGATCATTGGAGAACACCTGTCCACCTTACTAGCAGAGAGTGCACCACTTATAAAAGCTGGAGAGACAGATAAGTTGCAGCTTATGTTTCGTCTTCTCGACAGAGTACCGGAAGGAGTTACTCCTATACTTAGAGATTTAGAAGCACATATAGTATCAGCAGGATTAGCAGATATGGTTGCTTCAGCAGATATTATCACATCAGATTCTGAAAAGTATGTAGAGCGTTTATTAGATTTGTTTAAACGCTTTAGTACATTAGTTAAAGATGCATTTATGGATGATCCTAGATTTTTAACTGCTAGGGACAAGGCATATAAGTGTGTAGTGAATGATACAACAGTATTTAAGTTGGAGCTTCCATCATCAGCCTTGATCCGAGGCAGTAAGGGCACAGCTCCTGAGAGTAAGTGTCCTGAACTTCTTGCTAACTACTGTGATATGTTATTAAGGAAGACACCACTAAGTAAACGTTTAACCAGTGAACAAATAGAATTCAGGTTAAGAGATGTGTTACTAGTACTCAAGTATATTGAGAATAAAGATGTATTTATGAGATATCATAAAGCACATTTAACTAGGAGGTTAATATTGGATTCTAGTGCTGACTCAGAGAAGGAAGAGGATATGGTTGAGTGGCTTAGGGAGGTGGGAATGCCTGCTGATTATGTTAATAAACTTGCTCGCATGTTTCAAGACATTAAAGTCAGTGAAGATCTCAATACTCAGTTTAGAGGTGAAACAACACGTCATGATGCCATTAATATTAAAATACTAAATGCAGGAGCTTGGGCCCGTGGTTCCGAAAGAGTAACAGTTAGTCTTCCTTTAGAATTGGAGGATTACATACCTGAAGTTGAAGATTTCTATAAGAAGAAACATTCAGGGCGGAAACTGCAATGGTATCATCATATGAGCAATGGTACCATAACCTTTGCCAACTCTGTTGGCAGATTTGACTTAGATGTTACTACTTTTCAAATGGCAGTTTTGTTTGCATGGAATCAGAGACCAATGGAAAGAATAAGTTATGAGAATTTAAGGCTTGCAACAGAACTTCCAGATCCAGAATTAAGGAGAACTTTATGGTCACTGGTTGCATTCCCCAAACTTAAACGACAGTTGTTGTCCTATGAGCCCCCTGTACAGAACCCTAAAGATTTTGCAGAGAACACTACTTTTTGGGTAAATCAGGAATTCGCTCTTGTTAAAAATGCTAAGCCCCAACGCAGGGGAAAGATCAATTTGATTGGTAGACTACAGTTGAGTACTGAACGATCTCAAATAGAAGACAATCATTCCATTGTTCAGTTGCGGATATTGAGAACTCAAGAGGCAATTATTAAAATTTTGAAAATGAGAAAGCGTATCACCAATACAGCACTCCAGGTACATGGTCCCTTTGTTATATATTTCAGAAGTTATAGCTTCTTTGAAGGTTTAATTAATTTGAGTAACACTTAAGTTTGAAAGTTATCTAACTACTTTTTTTATATTTTGATTAGGTAACCAAATTTTAAGTAAGCGAGAAGCAGAGGGTTTCAGTGGCGTGCACAAACGTTTATTATAGCGTTGGCGAAAATTGTTTTTTTGCATGTTTGATTTTTTTAGTAAATATTTTATATTTACTTACTATATTTACTTTGCCTGTATGGACTGCACGCCACCGGAGGGGTTATATGCTCTAGGATCACAAGCTAGGACACCCTTATTATATAACAATAATAACACAGTCCTTCATAAAATCTGACATAAACATATCAACTACACTAAACATAACAACAAATGTAAGTTACATTATTATAATTGCTATTTTGTTACAGAGTGAACTGATTGAAATCTTGAAGAATATGTTCTTGCCTTCTAAAAAGATGATAAAGGAACAGCTGGAATGGCTGATCGAGCATAAATATATGCGGCGCGATGATGAAGATATCAATACTTTTATATATATGGCGTAAACTATCAATCAAGTTAACCGATAGATATTTGATCTGACTGTTCTAGGTAGTTGTGTTAAATGAAATTAAAAAATAATTTTATTTACATTAATGTTTGCTTTTATTAAATACATGTAAATAATGATATAATGTATAAAAGTAAAATACATAACATTAATTCTTAGCGGGCTCAATTGTTTCACCCCCTTGAATTTGACCCCATCCGATCAACCTGGAACAAATAAATATTCATAATGTACGACATATAAATTTGTGTATAGAATCGGTATGACATAATATTTTATCAATTCCTACAATAAATGGTATTATTTACAATTTGTATCTATTAGTTTTCAAGTTTTCTTAGAGATAATTGGTTGGTTCTGAACCATTTGTGGGGATTCCGTATGGAACATATCATCAAGCATTATATGCGCATGCTAGAACACATAAAGGTATGGAGGGAAGCATAAGGCCTAAACCGGTCCAAAACTTTCTCTAGAACAAGGATGGACTGTGGGGTTATTTTATTAAACCTAAACAGATCACAAATAAGGCACATAATAGGTGCACTCACGGACAGAATGAGACTAAGTAATTGAAATGAAACTAATTTTACGGATTATATAAACCGTAAAATTAGTTTCATATCAATGAGTAGTATTCGCGTAAATATCAGAAATCATTATGAGACTAAGTAAGTTGATACTAGCAGATTCTGCGAAGGTGAAAAAGAGCGAGCAATGCGACACATATTGTGTGGGTGCGACGCTCTTGCGAGACGTAGGTCGGGGTCATCTGGGAGTAGCCTATCCTAGCACCAAGCTACATTTCCAATTCTAGAAGGGGTGAGCAGTGGTGTACGTAATGCAGTTCTTGTTTTCCCTTTAGTTGCCTCCTATAGACAGCCTACATTGCACTGCCGCTCGTCACCTGAGAAATTAGTTGTTAGGTGTCTTGTATCCGGTAATTACACCAGCTACAGTCCCTATTTATTAATGTAAACAAACTAGCTTACCTCCAGTGATTTTCCACTCTCCTGCTAAGTGCCACTTTCTCTCCAATTTCTGTGCATACGGGGTTGGTTAGAGCAATTTTCGCCAAGTCAGCTTTGGTCGCGATTACTCTTCCTCCAGTACTGAGGGAGCCAATGTTTACTAATAACACCTGGAAATATGTCATCATTATCATCAACAGCCGAACGGCATCCACAGCAGAATATAGCCCCACCCCCCCATTAGAAGGGAGAGGTTATAATCTCCACGCTCAACTTCTCTTGGGGATTGCAGTATAGGTGGTAGGTAATCCAATAGAAAGACGCTACAGCCCGTCTTTTTGATTTTTCTTAATCGCCTCTTACGACACCCCACAGGAGGAGAAGGGTGGGTTCTTACCCGGACACCCCAGTGATAGTTATGTAAATATATGTATTAATAATTTTATCCCAGCAGAGTGAAATAAAGTTCAGTAAATTTTAGAACCGCGGTGAATACCAGACCCGGTCGCAGGCCACGATTTGGGGGGGGGGTCATAATGGGATCGTCAACAATTGGTCTTGTACGTAGACACCCTAGCCGCTACCCAATTTTGCTATGTACGAATATGGATTGGGGGGGCGGGGGGTCATGACACCCTACGACCCCCCTCTCGGACCGCCACTGGTGAATACATAATGCTTCTGGAAAAAGACGCCATCTATAAGATTGAATGAACGTAGGCGCTTGGCAGTGTGATGTGCCAAACTCTAAATATAACAAAGTCGCTTTCCGCATCTGTCTTTGTTTGCTTACTACTTTTATACCACACAATCGATTTTGGTGAGATTATTACTATAACTTTGAGAATTTATTGTAGAAGGTATAGGTGTAGATATTTTTTATTTATTGCTCGTGACGCTTTTCATTTCACCCAAAGTCACGGCACCTCAATAGTCTAGAACAAACCTACTTAAGGTAAATTTAAGCTAGTGTAGAATCGTAGCGCTTAATATTAATTCTACATAGCCATAGAGTTTATTATTAAGAATAGAGTACGTGTTGGTCTATGGTCCTCTAAAACAAATACGAATTTGTTGAACAAATACGAACCAGCCTAAGAAGGCTGGTTTCTTTATTCCTTCCTCCAAGAGGCAGGCTTTTCGATATTCTTACTCGTGCCTACGGTTCTTACTTGAAAATAAGCTTTCTTCAATACTTGTAGTTCCACATATTCTAAGTACAAAGCATATTGGCCCCACCACTGTACGTAATGCACAAACTTCGGCCATAGTACGCGCGTAATAGAGATTCAGTCGGGAGTTGTCCACAAGGCCATCATTACTACGATATGGTCGTAATCGACCCTTGCTTTGAGTCGCCTATTAACTGATCCTAAGTGCATCTATGGTGCATAATTAACTAACCTCGTTTTTAGCCAGTTTCTGCACTTTGGCGGCCTTCTTGTCACCTTCCGTACGAACACCGAGCAATCGCTTCAAAAGGTAGTAGGAGACTTCAAGTTTCACAAATATTCCGGGCAGAGCACCCACTGCACCAAGTACCTGTCACAATAAATTAAATGTAATACAGAAAGACTCGACATTGCACTGTAATTCTTTTCGTTTCTGTTTTGTGTGATCGGAAACAGAAGTCTTTACTTTCTTTATCGAAATAATAATATTTATCGTAACAAATACACATATACCCTGTTAAAAGAAACAGGGAATTGTTTCGAAATCAGGTATTTAAAAAAGACCGAAGAACGACTGCAAACAAATCTCTTCTTTACCAATATATAAATTAAAATAAAATGTCGACTGAGATGCAATAATCAATTTCCTTAAATGCTATCGATCTAACAGCCATTTAGCTTTTTAGGCTACAAAGTCTATCAAAGAAATACGATACATATGAATGTATGTATGAGTGTATGTATACTCAAAAATGATTATCCTCTTATTTCGTAGTTGGGTAAAATCAATGATATTTTACTAAAGATATGTTATATCCCTACTAACGTTCGATAAAAGTTGTGTCACTTGTAGTTAGCTATACCTAGCTATACATTTTCCTACCTATAGTCTGACAAGGACAAATGCATAACAACAAAAGTAAGAGTATACGAGATGGCTATATTTTGTGCGTTCCGTTGTCAGCATTGGTTAAACGCTTGTCAGTGTCATCTTGTCAACTGACACATTCAATTTTAGGAATAATTCTTACAATATTATTAAGAAAATTGAAATACTTTACAAATTCAAATGATTTTTTCTAAGTTACATGTGCCATATTATCCCTGACTGTTTATTTACTTTTGCCTGGTAATTTGTGCACATATTAAATACGCAGTACGGCATTTTCATTTTTTTATGATAGACGTCACGATGTCGCATTAACTACGCGGGACGGCGTGGAACTAACTGCTAGAAAACCCAGTTGGGGGATACTCGCTGAACGTCTGGCAAGCGCTAATGGCATATCTATTGTATATAATATCATTGGGTAAAATAGAGAAAGAGAGCGAGACAGGCTTATTATAACAATAATAAAAGAAGCGGCTTCTTGGACTTGGTGTATATAAATTAGTATTCATCATTATCAGCAGTCGAAAGACTTCCACTGCTGAACAAAGGCCTCCCCTTTGAAGGGAGGGGTTGGAATTTTAACCCGGCACCCCACGGGTATTGTATTCTGTTAACTTTAACATACCTGACCGACGAGTCGATCGGCACGACAAAGAGTTGGTTCTATTTTTGTTCCGACACCAATAAGACCGCCGGGCACGGCGTACTGAAGTTCATTCTGTTCAGCGAACAGTGACACGATGCGAGAGAAGATCGGCTTGCAGGTCAACTTGCCGTCAGCGTCTTTACTCACTAATCCAGGTCGGACCTGTAATTGTATAAATGTGATGACCTATCTGGCCACAGCAGTCACTATTTTGCAGAGGCGTGCACAGAGGGTAGGCAAAAAAATATATTCGGCTTGTTTCACCTATTTTAAGTATGTTATTAAACCATTTCAAATATCCATATGCAAGCAAATACTATAGACATATTAATTTGCATTTGAAAACATTAATAAGTTTATTTAGCGGCTCCATACTGACAAAAATACTTTGCCTACCCTAGGATTTCTCTAAACAGTCTTAATTGAAAAAATCTTAGATATGACATGAATTAACGTACTTTTTTTTTAATTTAAATGGATTTGTTGGTAATATTGGTTAATTTAAGGATATTTGTGCTGGAACACGAACAAATAGCATATAGCATAAACAACTCGCAGATAATTTTGCCTGCTTTCAGTGTACGCCACTGCTATTTTGTTCACGTAGGTGAAGCCTTCTAAAGGTAGCTGGGATCCTGTGCGGGGTCAAACGGGGATCCTTACCCGCTAAAACCCCCGTGGCTATCACATTGGCACATGAGGGCGCAAGGATTCTATGTTGGGATCTGCACCAGGAGCTCTTCAGTGCCTTGCCTTCGAATCCGCCGTCGGGGGGCACATTATAGCCCCCCGGGTACCTGTTACGGGGACGCCACAACCCCGCTGCCGTCCCCCCTGGAGTCATCGTGGTGTAGTACGACGATGACGTCTTATACAGCCACAGCGGCCAATGTCAAGCGGATTGTAACGCAAGCTGCTTCCGGCCACGGAGGCTACTAAATTATATGTATTAAAGGTTAGGTTAGAAATCAATGAAATGAACAGTAGAATCTCACCTCGATCTCCATGCCAACAGTAAGCACGCCTTGAAGGATGGATCCGCCCGCTACGCCGCCTCTTAAGTCGTCCACTTCGCAACCAGGTTTGTTGACGTCAAATGAACGGATCACAATCATTCGGGGCGGAGACGTGAAGTCTCTTAACGGTACAGGAATCTTCTTCGTAACATATTCGCATAGAACCTACAAATAATCTATACTTATAATAAAACTGTAACAGGTCCAATTCTGTACATTGAAGATATTGTGAAAATTCTTTTTGGAGGGCATTTTATAACCGATACTGAGGCCGAAAATTTTTTTTTTTTTAATTTTTGTCTGTCTGTCTGTATCACGGTTGAGCATCACGCCTAAACTACTGAATGGATTCAAATGAAACTTGGCATGATTTGAGATCTTACTACGAGGTAGGACATAGGATACTTTTTATCCCGTAATCTAGCACGGTTCTTTTGGGAGAGGGGATTAAAGTCAAAATGGGTACTTGGTTATACGCTTGGTCAGATTGTATCAATTTTTCTTTATAATATAATAAATATTAGTAAGGGAACACTCATAGAGAGTTGTTATCAAGGTTTTGTAATCGATCGGGTTAAGCAACGTTGGGTAAGGTCATTAAATAGATGGGTGACCGTTTAACGCCATTTGAACTAAACGGGTCCGTGCTTCGGAGAGCAAGTAAAAAGTGGGTCCCAGTTTTTAACCGACTATAAAAAAGGAGGTTATGTATTCGATGCGAATGTCTGTTATTAAAAGTTTAGTTAACGTAAAAATAGCGCAGGCGGAGCTGCGTGGGTCAGCTAGTATACAATAAAATTGCGAAGGTGTTGGAGTGCTGCGTTTGAGGTGTTGCTATGCCGGACCGACTGCCGACTGTCATATGGTTTTCCAGTGTATACCCCAACAATGTATATTACTTAGACACTTCCTGCCTTAGCAACTAAGCTATCTAAAGATTCATATCGATAATACATATGTAAGTTGAGTCCGGTTATTTTACAAAGTGCCCTTCACACAAAAACATAACATTGTTTACATATAGCTGGTTAACAACAGAATATATGAAACTGCGCGGTATATTAAGGGGCCTACCTACCACCTTGTAAAATGCTATAACATTTAAATTCATACTATAATTTTTCAAACATAACGGACAACAACTGAATATGTATTTTAATAATATTTTTTATTAAAATTATACAGTTACTTGTCACCCGCTTAGAAGACTCGGTTGTACATAAAACTTATTAAGGTTTTTCCTATACTTACTTATGTTTTACCTTCAGTGAAAAACTATCTAGCCAATGGTGAAAACCACTTAATGATCCGTTGTGTGGTTTAAGACAAGTTAGCGGAATAACATACGCGGAATGCGAATTAGTTTTATACTATGTATTGATATACACTGTTTACAATATAATTATGTATTGTGATTGAATATAAGATTACCTCAATATTATATTTCAATTGTGCTGAAATAGGTATAATCGGTGCGCCCTCGGCTACCGTTCCCTGCACGAATTTCACAATTTGTTCATGTTGCTCCTTCGCTTGGCCTTCCTTCACCAGATCTATCTTGTTTTGCAATATGAGTATGTGTTTAAGTTTCATAATCTCGATAGCGGCTAAATGTTCACTAGTCTGGGGTTGAGGACAAGACTCGTTCCCTGTAGAGTTAAACCATATTTAGATTTCTTTCACAATACATGGTGCGTCGTAGTATAGTAAAATTTACAGTTTTCAAACTTCAAACAGTGAACTAAAAACTGAACGACGAGACAAATAAGGCCTGATGGCACTGCCGCTCGTCACCAGAGTCTCTGGTCCAGAGACATTAGTAATTAAGTCTCCTGTGTCCGGGAATTTCACCAGCTACAGCGCCCTTCACACCGGAACACCACAATGCTTAGGTACACATTGTTGCTTGGCGGCAGAGGGAGGAACCCACCACCTAGTAAAACTGATGGTTAACTGACGTTAATTCCGGTTAACAAACAATGCTGCATGCAACGATTTATGTATGGTGTGGCACCGCATTCGAGTGCTACGTTGTTTTGCCAAGTAATGTGGTAGGGCCCTTAGACCAGTAGATATAAACTAAGTTATTGAGATTTAGTTGTATTTGCTTGGGTCACATGCTGCCACCAATTGATATGTTGGACTAATCTAACAAAATGGTTAACTTCTTCGTATCAGTTAAAGCCCATATAACTGTCAGAGATTTAATTCAGTAAAAAATTAAAATTAAATGTATACCAGCAATGAGTAGCAACGCAGCGTCCATGACGGCGGCACCGTTAAGCATAGTGGCCATAAGAATGTCGTGCCCGGGGCAGTCCACGAAGCTGACGTGACGAACCAACTGGAAGCGGCCCGTGCACGCGGGTCGCAGGCACGGGAAGCTGTCGTCCTTTGACGAACTGCCCGATATGAAGCTGGTGGGTCTCGGGCATTTCGGATTGTCGCACTTATAGATTTTTGCATTCGCGTATCCTTTAAATATTGAGAAAATAATAAAATGATTAAGGAATTTCCTTACGTACAAATAGAATACAAAAACCACATTCAAATCCGTATATATGAATCCGTATAGGTACACATAGTCGAGTTAAACTTGTTACACCCTTCCTTTTTGTGTCGGGGTTGAAAAATATATTTGTGTAGGTACACACTTGATGTCAGTTAACCAGTAACATAGTCGTACAGTGGCGTGCAGTCTTTACAGGAAAAAAGACTTTGCCTACCCTACGACTTATCTGAATTGTTAGAATATTTATTTATTTATTTATTCTTATTGTACACAAAGAAACACAGATACAGTAATTAAAAGATAGTAAATGCATGTACATTGGCGAGCTTAACTCAAACATGTGTTTTCTAACAGCAAACCAATTTACAAAGAGAGATTTGTAAATGGGGTACAATTAGTGTACAACATACCTTAATATTAAGTTATAAATACAATACATACCTACTTAATATATAAATATATACTATAAACTATGCTATATATATATATATATATACATGTATATATAGAAATACATAAATATCATACTACTTGTGACAGAAAATGCTCCTTAGTTCTTGTCTTAAAAAAGTTTAATGATGAACTGGCTCTGATAGAGTGTGGCAACGAGTTCCATAAACGAACTGCGTGGATAGTAAAGGAGCCACCATAACAGCTAGAGCTGTGAGATGGTGTACGCAACAGAAGGGAAGTGGTTGAACGACAAGGTTTGTCCCTAGGAACTAAGTACTCAAAGCGTTCACGGAGATAAGTAGGGGCATTAGAGTTATTAAGGATAGTGTAAAGAAAAGAAAGAATATGACAGTCTCGTCGACGTCGAATAGGTAACCACTTTAGTTGCTCCCTGAAAGCTGTGACATGATCATACTTACGAAGGCCAAATATAAATCGAATGCATAGGTTTTGCAGCCGTTCAAGCTTATTAAGAAGCTCTTCATTTGCATCAAGGAAACAGATATCGGCATAGTCAAGAAGAGGAAGTAAAAGGGATTGGGCAAGATAAACTTTAGTACAAAAGGGTAAAAAAATTTGAAGACGCTTAAGGGACTGGAACGAGTAAAAAACTTTCCTACTTACTTCAGCAACGTGATTAGACCACGAAAGATTGCAATCAATTAGAACTCCAAGATTTTTGGCATGTTTAGAGTAGACAATAGGAGCATTATCAAAGTGAACTGGCGGAAGAGAATCATAGTCCAACAAATTTAACATATACCTGCCACCAATAATGAGAGCTTGTGACTTAGACGGATTGACAAGAAGACCGAAAGATTTCGCCCATGTGCGAATGTTTTCAAGATCATTATTGAATATAGTAAATAATCTTAGAAATTTGCTTTTTTATGTACCCTGTCATGTGTCTGCACGCCACTGCTCGTCAAAAAAATCAGTCAAGTGCGAGTCAGACTCATACACAGAGGGTTCCATACCTTCTTTGGACCGTTGAAGTTACTTTACTATTCGTCTAACACCTAAGATAGCAAAAAAAAACGCAAAACTAAGTTTGTTTGTCGAGGTTTTTTGTTTTATTTTTATTTAAAGGTAGTCCACTCGCTTAAAATATAGAAGTAGATAACATTATAAGTAATAGATAGCATTTAAAGGACCACACGGTTAGAAACACAATAAGTATATATAAGTTGTCACTCATATAAGGGAGAAAAACATGTCATTAATACATTATTCGGTTTATACGACTAAGCATCATTAAGCTTTTGAAAAAACTTAAGGTTGAGCTCCTTCCTTGCCGAGGGGATATTAATAGAAAAGGTATCAAATGAAAACTCTTTGCATATCATATTAAAATCTCTACTCGCACGCACCGTGCACGAGTTTTGTCTGTAATTGGTGTTACATGACGGAATACTTATGGGGGGACTAAATCTAAGTAATCTACTTACTAGGGACTTTAAAATGAATTTTCTGCAACAAGTCAGAACTATTGATTTAGTTGGAGATCATTTTATTTAATAGTGTAAAATCTGCTATTCGTCGTCTGAAATATAGCGGAAGAATATGATTTTTTTTACAAAGATTTAAGTAATTAGAGGAGTGATAAGGAATTCGCAAGCGAAAGCAAAGGTATTTAATGAATCTCTTTTGTAGCTGTTCAATTCTATTAATATATTTATCATAACAAGGATTCCAAATCTGAGACGCATATTCGAGATTACTTCTTACGTAAGTGCAGTATAATGTATTTAGTGTTTTATTTTGTTTGAAACTACTGGACAACCTCATAATAAAACCTAGGATTACTATAAGACTGTACTACTTATAAATATCATTTAATTGACGGGCCCGTTGGTCTAGTGGTTAGACACCCTGGCTGCTACCCGATGGGTCGCGGGTTCGATTCCCACCAAGTGTCTGGGTGTTATTTATCTATTTAAGTAAATATTTACAAAAAAAATGTAAGTATATAACTATTAGTATCAGTTGTCTGGTTTCCATAGTACCTACAGGCTCTGCCTAGTTTGGGATCGGATGACCGTGTGTGTATTGTCCAAAGATATTATTATTAATTTTCCCTGTAAAATATAGATAGACATGAATTACCCATAATTATTTCAGATTTTTCCCTCCACAAACTTCGGAGATAAGCGGGGATGGCATTTTTTTGACATTTTTGATGATCAGCCAAAATCTATGTGATATAAATCATAAATCACAACAAAGATCTGTTTTGAGATGTGCAAATAAAGCTCATAAGGGTAAGTAAGATCGAAAACTGTTCCAAGTTTCAAATCGCTAGTCTGTCGTTCCTGAAATATATACATAGTTGTGACAGACAGACAGACGAAGTCGCACCATAAGGGTACCTTTTTTACCTTTTAGCTATGGTAATAAGGACTAATTTCAAAACAATAGAATTCTGTATTTCGTTCTTCCTCCTTTAGATAAATTCCAATAAAATTGTTATTGATCAATTATGATACAGATCCATTTTATTTATTAGGTCCATAGGTGATTCCAATAAGAGAAATGTGGCAGCAGGGTAAAAACGTGGCGGAGTGTAAGAAAGCCAACCCAGACAGCGCGGCGCGGCGGGTGGCGTTCATACCATAAAGTCTACTATGTACCTAAGTGAATAACTTTCGTAATGTTTATTTATTTTTTTATTAAGTACATGAATGGTGAAATAAAAAATTCCGCATTCTTTCAATTTCGTTTAAGAACACCCTATAAAAATTCCCTACTGGTTAAAAAATTACCTACTCCCTAGTATATTGTGTTAGGAATAATACTAGATAACCATGTCATTAGAAAATCGATTAAGACATTTTAACTATTTTTGTTATGATATTAAAAATTAGACCTATCATACAACGCACGATACAATAAGTGGTGTTCATTAGATTACACTATTTAGAGTTAGTAGTAGTTAGTTCCTTTCATTGGATAATTTTAAGGAAAACTATAATTTTTAAGTTTAAGAAATATTTATTACTCTAAAATATAACATTCTAAAAATATCTTATCATAATAAGGTGCCACACAGTTATTTATTAATAATTTTCTCACAACACACAGTATTTTTGGTGTAAGGCACACCAAAAATAATGTGTGTTGTGAGAAAATCTAACAATTAATTTTGTGAAGTCATAAAACTGGTGATAGTATTATTAATAAAATACTAGTAATAAAAAAGTCAGATAAGTAGATAATAATTCATATGCTTACTTAGGAAAAAAAGCACAAACAATACATAGAACTATGTAGGTACCTACGTAACATAAGTAATGTGCAATTTTACTATGGAAAATTTATGCTAGATACAGGCAGTCAAATTCACTATTTGCATTTTATATTTCACCTATAAATGGTCGATCATGCATATGATGCATATCTATACTTATAAATCTTATCCTATTAATAATAATATATATAAAAATGAATGTTGTATCTGTATGTCCTTTATAGAATCGTAAACTATGCATTTGATCTTGTCATGATGTTCAGCAAAGCGAAAGTGCGAGAGGAGCTGAGCGGGTCAGCTAGTCTTATAATAAAACTGTAACAGGTCCAATTGTGTACATTGAAGATATTTAAAAAAGAAAAGATTAGGGTGCATTCTATAACCGTTATTGTGTCTCTGAATTCAAATTAAACTTGACATGATTTGAGTTAATACTACGAGGTAGGAAGTAGGAGGCTTGTTATCCCGAAATTCGGCAGAGAAATGGGGGTAAGAGGGAGAAAAGAGAGAGAGAAACGAATAATAATAATGTTAGAGTCTGAGATGTAGACGAGAGAGAGAGAGAGAGAGAGAGCTACATAAGGAAAGAATGATGTTAGAGAGAAAGAAGTGTTAACGTAAAAAGAGCGCGGGCGGAACTGCGCGGGTCAGTTAGTCCATAATATGAATAGCATCTTCTGCTTCACTTATTAGGACTTAAAAACTACACCAAACACTGTTTTGCTACATAATTTTGCTGCTCATCTGAATATGAGATATTGTATAAAAACGAAATGTGTTTTGTGTAGTGAAATATATTTTTTTAATTAAAATTTGTATGCAATATTTTATTGTGTTGTTGTAAATTCTTTAATAAGGCACAATACATAGAATTTCTCATATTTATTATTATAGGCAAGTCATACAGAGTGGATTGAACAAACAAGAACCGGAAGTACCCTAAATATTGAATTATGCAGACTATATTTTTTTATACATTTTGATGATGAATCACAAGTGAGCCGAAAAAAAAGAATATGAATGCAGTTTTTTTAAATATTTTCATTCAATTTAGAATACTTTAACTGAGGTCCCATTCTATGTTTCCACCCTGTTTAATGCAAGACACTTTACATTTCATACCTATTGTTGCAAAGTTACTATATTGTCGTATTTAATACCTTTGAGCTTATCTTAAAATACTTTATCATAATTATAATCTTAGGCTTAATATTATGTATATTACCAACTACAAATTAATAAAATATACTTCAAATAGCTTAGAAAATTGTAACAAACAGAACCTTGTTGCACTGCAACTTCTGTGAAATTAAACAATTACATTTCTTAAAATAATTATATTCTCACTATGTCTGTAGCAAACATAAGTGACTTAATAACTAAAAAAATTTAAACTTTATCAGTTTGGCTTAACCTTTTGACTTACCTATTTCTATTGGTCAGCAATATAGGCGTTTTGCAACTTCCGAATGAAGCAAAATACTTTAATGTCCATGCCCATTAGAAGAAGCAAGCACCAGATTAGCCATACAGAAATATGTAAATAGCTTATCGTAAGTAATTATTTTGTTCTTTGCATAACATATACTAAGCAGGAGCTTGCCAATAACCAGCTCTATTTTTACATAGTTTATTAAATTCCATTGGCACCTGTACTCTGACATTGTGACTCCAACATTGTTGAAATAAACACATAAAAATGGTAAGTATATACATTATTTTGTTCCATTACTTAATCAGGCTTGTGATTCTTGACAACTTCAACATTAATAACAATTACATATTAATGGAGATTCAGCAATCCAAAGTATTACACAATTCCAAATGATCCACTATCCATATTATTAAGCACCCTGGCCTACACCAGCAATTAATTACACCAACCACAACAATAATTGTATTTGTTGTAATTAAAATAAATATTTTCTGCACTTCAGTGCACCACATTTACATTCTGTAAGGTTCCTAAGCATTGCTCTGTTTTGCTGATGGATCTCAAATCTAGACTTGACAGGGGATACTGGTGAAATAGCTGTATTAGCTTCTGATGCACTAGGAATGTCATCATCAGCAGGCCTGTCTTGGAGTGAAGTAGTATTACTAATTTCATTATCATCATTGTCAGATGCTTTTTGTAGATAATCAAAACATAGCTCTTCACCAACTTCTATGTCGCGTGTTGCAAATAAGGCCAACATGGGAAGATTGGGGTCTAGACAGTCAGCCCACACCGCCCAGACACCCAAGTTTGGATCACATGAATGATTAATAAAATGTGAAACATTACCTAAATGGGCTGCATCAACAACAAAAGGGTTTTCAACTGAATTGAAATCAAGGTCAAAAAGATATGTAAGACCATTTGCATCATATTCTCTGCCTCGTTTCTCAGCTTCCTCAAATGTAATGACTTCTCCTACATATTGACAAAGAAATTGTCCTTGTTTTATCTTTTGCTCCGTTCTCACACCCCAACCACAACCATTGGATGTTCGGAATATGCTCAATTTAACATTGCGTCCTCCTTGGACAACCCGGTTGCAGCAGTCTGAAGAGCACTTGCAAGCTTTGTTACACTCATAAATAGGGGTACCTGGAGCTACACGGAGCCTTTTATTGGAAGTATATGCAAATAAACCACCTTGCATGCCACAACAACTTTTGGAACGCAAATTACAAGCTTCGCATTCACAACCAATTGGTGGTTCATCCGGAATTGTCACACCAGCACCAGGTATACATTGATTGATGTATGTAAAGTTTTCAGGGGGACCTGCCAGATCAATATTATTTTCCACATTAAGTTTTCGAGATTTGTCAACCTGATTTAAGTGTTCTTCCCAATTTTTCAGCTTTATCAGTTGTCTGCACCTTCGCCTAGTCAAAACATATAATTGTAAAATTTCCCTAGTATCTTGGACAATTTGTGATGCAAAGCATTCATATTCGACTGGTAAAATAATCATAGACAATAATTTAAGAGTAAGGCTGTTTTTTAATGTTACCAGATCATTATTTTCTACTTCATCAAATCTTTTAAGCAAACTTTCTTCACTGAGTAAATTCCCAAAAGAAATTTCTTCCTTTAGTCTTTCCATTTCTTTGCAATATCTAAATTCCTTTTGCACTAAAAACTCATTGAGAATTGATGGACAGTTATCCAGGTTTTCTATAGGTTCCCATGTATTTTCACTGTTAGGCCATCCTTTCCATTTTATGAAAAAATATTCTTTACCTAATTCAAATTTAAAATCAACAATTTTTTCAATAATATATTCTTCAGGGTCTTGTTTACTTTTGCCTTTTTTCTGTTTTTTGAGAGCAGGCACAGCCTCATCTTCGGATTCAAGTGATAAATGTCGCTTTCTACATTTTTTTAGTTTTTCATAGAACATATTTTCATCTCGTTCTTCAGCCCTTTCTCGGTACATTTTAATAACCGAATCGGACAGGCGCTCTGCAACATACCATGTGTTTTGATTAATTTAGATAAGGTACTGAAATTTAAATCTTACTGAGTATACAATATACAAAAATTAAAATAAATTTTATTGTTTTATTAATTTCACATGGTACATTGCATAGCATTGTATTTGTAATAGATAAACAGCAAATAACAATATTGGCAGTTATTTTAAACAGTACAAAAATTAGTATACCTTATCATTTTGTAGTAAATTTTGAATGCCATCTTACTTGTAATTTATTAAAATTATTTCTTAGGAGCATAATAAAATATAGGAATTATCAAACTAAATCAATTATTTGAACAAAATTACATACCCAGTTTTATGGTAATGTTCCTCTCCAGTTCATTCTTGAATCTGACAGTCTGCACTCCTGAAATGGCTTTTACCACAGTAGACTTGCCATGAGCTACATGACCAATGGTACCAATGTTGATTGTAGCCTGCCGCGATATTACTTCTGGTGACAACGCTGATAGTTTTGTAACATCCTAAAATTATAAGGTACATATTTGAAATATTTTTAAATATATAGATTTCTAATTTTGCTGTTTACATTTAAATTAAATTATTAATGAGCATAAGTATGTACTATCGCGGACACGAATGGTGTACCAGTTATCAATCAAAATCGTTTGAAAAGCGTTACGTGCGCTTACCCCGGCCCGCACGTATTTTGGACGGGCTCGTGCAACCGATTGTCGCCCTAAAGGTGGTACACCGTTCGTGACCGCGAGAGTACATGTGCCCTACGAACACTTTCGTAAATTCATGAGAGGTTATGGCTACACCATAACACACACTACACCATTCTGATAAATCATTATAGATTATGAGTTATTTTAATCGGCTGGACTTTTCTATAAATGTTGTATGAGATTTCTGATATGTAATAATATTCATCACTTACTAATTTGGTTAAGTCTTGCTGATGCAAGTTTGACTGAGCACTTCGCCCCTCATTAGAAGCCATTATTGTAATACTCGTTAAACTTTTATCCTCTGTTATTGAATAATATTCACTTTATCTGATAGTTGATGCTAAATTATATTTCATAAAGATATCTAACGAGCTATGATAAATTAAACAAATTCGCTAACGTAAGCAAGGGAGCAGGCAGGCAAGCAGGCAAATAGGGCCACAGAACAAAATTACTGAATAGGGCCAGCCAAGTCTATTTTAAGTAGTGGTGTGCGGTATCGATAATTAATAATCGATTAATCGATTATCAAAATAATTGTTTCCAATCGATTATTATTTAGATAATCGATAATAATCGATAATTGGTATAAAATCATTTATGTTATGATCACAGACTATTAGGATACTACGTATCAGACGGACAACTGGCCTCTCTAGGTCGCTAGACACAAGCTGTTGCTTCTGATTGGTTAGAGCAAAATGATGTATGACATTTCTTTTTTTTTTTAATTATAAAATTTGCAAGCTTAGGCAACTTAGGTAATGCCATATTTTTTGATACACGCACTAGGCCCTTCCTTACATATTACAATTCAAATTTTCATACCCACTAAATAAAATGAACAAAATTACGCTTTATATTATTTATTTTTCCTTTTCAATTTTTTCTTGTATTTACAGAGAGCTTTCATTTGCATTCCTGGCAGATTACATCTTGTTTCTAATCTTATAATATCCGTGCCCTTTAATATTTTGTTTATGACTGCACACCAGTTATGTATGCACAATTTAATTATACTATCAAGCAATCCGTGAACCACTTGGTCCTTATGGCTTTGACATGATATTTGGCTAAAATCTATTTTGTTTTGGACTTCTTTTATGATACATTTGGAAATATTTTTATGGTGTGGATTTTTTTCAAGATATTGATTTGATAAATCAAATATCTTGCCAAAGTACCTCACAATGTGTTCTGCAGGGTAGGTCAATTTTTGCTGGGTCAATCTTTTATATTCTCTATAATTGATCCATTTGTGGACCTCACTGTTTTTTTCTACAGTAAGGTCTTTTTTGCATACTTTACAATTGACTTTCTGAAGTATTTTTCTAACGACCCAACCAGCAGTGTAAGCACGAGATTGAATTGTCAAGCGTTCACGTCTTGCATCATGTGAAACTGGATACATATGCACACAGGATTCATCAAGTTTCGAACCAGAAAAGTCGTCACCCATGTTGATTTGACTTTCTTTTGGAATATCAAATAATGATTTTATTTTCAACAATTGATTGCTGTTGTCACTTTCACAATTGAAAGATGTGTGGTGAAATTTGATAAATCCTGTGATCAATAAGGACTTGAATGTTGATGTGAAGTTGTGGCAGCTTGGATTATTATCCCTAAAGTTGTATGATCGCATCTGACCAAAGAAGTTTTCAATTGCATCAGAATTTAAATTTCTTGGTTTCATTATTTTAATGTTTTTGTTTTTCAAGATCTGCCACAACCTTTGCATGCTCTGAAGGGTACTTATCCAGTTTTTCAAACTGGGCACGGTTGATTCTCGACCATTTTGGTCTACAAATTTTAGCTGTCGTAATTTTAAAATAGCCTCCTGCCAAAAATCATGATGTTTGCTGGTAGCTGTAACAGCAGAACGAAGCTGTTTTCCTTTTTTTTTCAAATTATAAATAGCACTTCCATTGACGCTATCAAACAGGTCGTCGAAGAATGACACCACTTCTGCCGTATTTTTCAGTGTTTTGCTGACTGGTTGTCCATCAGAGTAATGAGCTGAAAGTGATTTAATTATTATCAATATTACTAGGCATGCAATTAGATGTTACATAATTATTGGCTTTATTAAAAAATACCATCTTGATTGGTATCATTAAAGTACCGTACCATTAGTTCTGCTTTTAGAAGCATGGAAATTTTGCTCTTTAGAATAATAAGATATAGCATGAAAAATTACAATCCAAGTGAGGTTTAACTTGTGTTTTCTCAGGTGACTGATGCAATGCAGTACCCCAGAGACTACTTTGTGTGTTTTAAGAAAAAGCATACAAAACAGACTGCAGTTGTCATGGATAGAGCTAATGGCTAATGTTACACTTTCATTTCTGTAGACTTGTATTGTTAAATAAACACTTACAAAATGCTGAAGTGAAGTTTAAAGCTCCAGCTACAGTCTTACTGAAAACCCGAACACAATTTTTTACCTGTGAAAAGTAACTTATTTTAGCTATCTCATCTCACTTGTATTATAAAGGCGGAAGTTGTCTATATGTTTGAAACTTATAACACCCTCAATTTGTGTTGGAAGTTAATAATAATTTTTTACAGAAATAAAAAACCTTTTAGTTTTATTCAAATCATTCAGTTCATAAATGTTGTTTGTTATGCCCAAACATCCACAAAAAAAAATAAACATACTGGTAGGGCACCACAGGGAATAGCTGAGTAGTACCATACACATAAAAATATAACATTTATAGGCACTATACCTTCATTTTTTTTATTTTGTCTGGAATAACGTGTTCATCATTCAGTTTGTGTAGCAAACGAGATTCAGTGTGCTGGCAGTCTGTCTTGTATACGTCAACAATATCAGACCATGTTGCAATTTTTTTATTAAAGGATATGTTTTTTGTAAGAAAATTATTTCTTAACCCTTTAATTAAATGGCATGGGTCATAAATGATGCTCATGTTGAAACCCCCAATGTGAATTGTGTCATCTGAAACAAATTTATTAATTTACTGCTATACAAGATGAATTAACGTAGAAATTTTATAAGATGACTTTATAATAATTATGTAATTATATATTGTACAGTAGGGTATGAAAACCTTCATCAGTTTTCAAATTCATTCCTTTATCAAGTTGTGGACTCTTAGTACCTTTTGAAACTAAAGCACTAAACAGACAACTGCATATAAAATAATACTTGATATGATAGATAACAAGGGTCAATCAAATCTTACTATCTTTATTAGGCAATCTGTCAGTCAACTAATTGCAAACGTCAATATGATATTGTTTCATTTGAAATAAAATGTCGGCATGACTAACAATTGCCCTGGCTGCAAGCAGGTGTCGATTTTAAGGTGACCTTTTCTTACCCGATTGTATAAAGGAAATTTACCTGTGATTTTATTTTCCAGTATCTGAGACCGTCTTGTGTCTTCTTGTAAATTTTTTAAAGCCGATTGAAATGCAGCTCCCTGATCCGATACGAGAGCTAGCGGTATAAGCCCAGTTTCACCAACTGCAGTAACTATTTCTTTTAAAATTTGCTTCAATTTTATTGCTGAGGTTGCACCTTCACAAAAATAAAAGGCAACGGCTTGTTGCCACTTATGTACCACACCCTTAATCATAAACACTAGGGCATGGTCAGCAAACGCATTGGTTTTTTCTGTTAGGTCAACTAAGCCACATATTTCATCTGTATGATTATATGTTAATCCAGTTTCGAGTGCCATTTCATCAAACACAATAGTGCAGAATTTTTTATCTTCTTTCCACATGTTGACCTATAATGTGAGAAATAAAAAACAGTTTATTTTGTATAGAGTACAAAACACAAACACATACATACAAACATATAAATATACTAGCTGACCCGCGTAGCTCCGCCTACGCTTTCATTGCCTACATTAAAAATAAAAATACTCCAATTTCCAGTTTCTGGTTAAATATTTAAAAAAAAATCGATTTCTCACTCTTTTTTTCTCTCCCATTTGGTTCTCTCTTTTTCCTCCTTTCTTGATTTATTTCTCTCTCTCTCTTCTAAAAAACAGACAGACAGACAGACAGACAGACAGCCAGACAGACAGACAGACAGACAATAATTCCAAAAAAAATTGTTTTGGCCTCTATGTCGATAGTATAGTATCCCCACATAAAAATTTTGGAAAAATATTCAATGTACAGACAAAGTGCTCTTTGAGTTTTATTATAGTAATATAGATTTATACCTCTTTCTTTATGGCTTCAAAAACTTGAGCATTTATGCCAGTTTCAATGTGTAATTTTGAGACCATTTTCTTTAATGTTGTCTCAGATGGCAAAACAAATATCTTCTGTAAAAACCGGTACGATTTTGGGCCTTGTTTTAAAATCGAAAGGGCAATCAGTTTCTCATCAAGTGTGAATCGTCTGGCTTTTTTTTCTTTGGTGCATAATTTTAGTTGCATCCACAATACTTTTTTTGCAATAGGGTTCATCCCGACAGCCATTTCTTCAAAAGAATGTGACTGTGAGAAGCGTAAAGCTTTTTTGGCTCTTCGAGTAAAACTTAATAGCTTACGAGATTTTCGAAACTCATTATATAGCTTACGACATTTCGGAGTCAATGCTTCAACTTTTGCAACAGTTCTTTTGGTGTGTTTCAGTTTCTGAATTATTTTTGGATCTGAAATTAGTATTTTTGTAACAATTAACTAATAATTGAAATGTAAATTATTATATAACTATTTTATCATGAGTATTGCTGCGCAGCCCCACAGTGTTATATTCTATTGGAACATATTTTTGGGATAAAAAGTAGCCTAAGTTTATTAACTACCTTTATACCCAATGTTATCTAAATCTTTTCAGCAATTTTAGTGTGAAGGAATTACAAGTACACACAAGAATTTTAATTTTTATAATATTAGTGAGATGAGATCTAATCATTATAATAATACCTGATGGTAATTGTTTTTGAATTACAGGATCATTTATATCTTTCAAAAGTCCATCTGTAGATGTAGAAGGAAACACGTCTGGAAAATAAAAAGAAGTGTCTTAATTGAGATTTGTGGCACTGTATATAATTGTGGTATAGCACTCCTCTACACATTGAGACATAGGAAATATTTGACCATTCAATTCTGCCATTTACTTGTGCAAAATCACTAGTATGCTCAGTAATTATTAGTACTTGAATGAAATAAACATGTCTATTACATATTATGTAAAAAAAAAAAAATTGGTACTCAAAATCGATTAGTAACTGACAGAGTATTCTCTATTATGCCACAAGGGAAAAAACAATTGCAAAATATTATGATAAAAATTGTAAAACCACCAAAAATTACAGATTTTTCATCAAACAAAACAAGTAATTGCTTGGGGTTTTATAATATTAGTGGGATGTGCATAATCCTATTACTAAATTACATTATATACAATAATTTAAGCATTTTTAACCTGTAGACTTCTGCATTTCATCAAAATGCGATTTGCAATAACTGTGATCAGAATGCATTTTCTTTGCATATTGGTGTTCAAGAGTATGGTCCGGTGCTGTAAAATAAAAATACAAAATCAGTATGATGAAAAATTTCGAGAAAATACAAATAAACAAATACAACGGGTAAGCTTAAACGTACCAGCAGTTTCGGTAGGATTCAGTGGTATCCCACTGAGTATTTCAGTTTCAAGAAATAGAGTAGGATATGCAGTGGCCAGAAGACGTGACTTCTGAGTCACGAAACGTGGTTCAAAATGTTTGTGGCACACTTGTAGACTGCCGAAATCACCTTTCTGTCGCAAAGATTCGCAGTTAATACTGTCAAGCCACTTTTGGAGTCTTTTCACGCACTTCGGAAATTTGTGTAAAATAGCGTCCTGTCGCGAACTTACACAACCCGGCACAGAACACTTGAAGTACATCTTGATTTGCTCAAGAAAACAGTTGATTACTATAAATGTGGAACAGAAATATACGGAAAATACGACGCAACTACTTCGCTCAAAGTAAGCAAGCAATCTATTTTGAGGTTATATTTTTCACCGGTTTCAATGACATTAAAATAAATATGGCGGTGTGCTGGCGGGTGGTGCGGGGAGTATAAATGTCAAACATCATTTTGCTATGCGTCTAGTTTTTTTTATAGGCAGATTACGGCCCGTGGTTATGATAACCCTATTTGCTAAGGGAATCCCCGTCCACAGTAAAAAGTTTAGTACCTAATGGGTGGAGACTGAGACTGACTGAGTAGTAAACTGTTGTAGTATAGGGAAAATCCCGAAAATTATGTTTTTATTATCCTCTCTACCACCCAGCACGCGAGATCGAATATAACCGAAGTGTCCGAGCTCGCGCGAAAGAAAAGTAATTTGACACCCACTTTACCCCGGAGCGATAAAAACACTTGTCGTTCTGTTTGATTTTTAATTTAAATATTGTTTTTTTTTTAGTAAATAAGTGATTAACTTCTATTTTTTAATAAACTCAAACTCAAAACTCAAAAATAGTTTATTTCAAATAGGCTTAACTTTTGAAAGGTCATGTTTTTTTTTAAAAAAACTAGCACTGGATCTCAACGTGGCCTCAACTGAGAAGATCCGGCACGAATCACGGCACGGGCTAGTCATATTTTCACTTTTTTTTAAACAGTGTGTCATGTTACAATTAGATCAGAGCGACAGTGTGTCTTGCCGTTCAAAAGATCAAATAAGACAGAAAAAAAAAAAATACGAAAGTACAACAAACTAAAAAGCCAAAGGGATAGTAGTCGGACCAGTCCCCCCAAGCAGCAACCACGCACGAGTTGACTCGAGCAGCAGCCATCACTCCCCTCAACCATATTGGAGGGAAGGGGGTGACCGGCCACACGAAGCCGCCACAAGGAAAGAAATATGTGATTATGTTCTGTTTGATATTAAATTTAAATATTGATATTTTAAATATTTCAGTGATTAAGTTGTGTTGTTTGATTAAGGTGTGTTGTGTTTTTTATATCTTTATTTAAGACAATTTGAAGAAATGTTTAATTTCAGACTTGTAATCGAACATAATCGATTATTAATCGATTAATGATCGATAATATTAATTCCAATAATCGATTAATCAATTAGTCAAATAATCGAATCGGCAAACCACTAATTTTAAGGCCGAGTCTATTTTAATGCTTGAACCATAAAGTAAAGAAGCAAGGTGTTGCAATTATTTGAAAAAAATCCCCCTAAACTCAAGTCAGATCGGATCACAGACGTATTAGGGATGCTACGCATCAGACGGTGAACTGCCCTAGAGGAAAAATCACATTACGGATTTGCAGTAATAGAATATGACGTCTGTTTTTTTTTTTAAATTATACGCTCATATCATGTGCCGTGGGTCAGGACTTTTCGCCCAGTTTAAAAAAAAACGGAGACTAGTCTTTTAAGCCGCTTTACTTTTCATATTCCTATTCCATTTTTCTTTAATATTTCTTATTCAGGTTTAGAATAAAATACAATATTATAAAGGAGCCAGAAATTATACACTTGAGAATTGAATCACAGTAATTTTAATTATACCTACGTATTACAATAATTCCACCGTTCTAATTATGATATATTAATGCCAAGCCTATCCACGAGCACCGCTTTTTATACCGCCGGCTTTGCGCTCCCACCACACCTCTCCTCTCCTCTCCACTCAGCTCGCTCCCCACTCGGCTCGCTCCCCACTCCAACCTCCGACACCTCTCCTCGTTACAGTCGGCCATCCTGTAACAATTGCACCGCAATTGGTGCACAAAAAATACACAATTAGCTCTCCAATAGATCAATTAAGTCATCCCTAGTCACAATTTCCTCATCACTACTAGTCTCACTACAAGAGGGGACACTGCGGTAAGGCCTTAATGAATCTGCAGCAACTATGCCTGTAAACTTTTTATATCCCCGCATGCCTTTTATACTCCTTATTTCATACCTCCCATTATTGAGTACTTTTACAATTATATAGGGCCCTGAATACAAGTCTCTTAACTTAGTGTTAACATTCTTGACTTCTCCCCCTGTGGCAGATTGTTTCCATAAAACTAAATCACCCCTACTAAAATGTCTTTCAGGCTTATGCCTTTTATCATAATTTTGCTTCATAATTTCTGCCTTACTGCGAGACCTATCAGATGCAATTGTACGCTTTTCTACTACATGTGTAATATCTGTACTACCTTCAAGGTTTGGGAGTAGCCTACCCCTGTGACTAAACATGAGCTCATAGGGATGAAAACCTACAGTTTCATTTACCGTATTATTAATACCCCAGACCACATCTGGTAAGCACTCTGTCCACATATTTGGATCAATATTACGTGTACGCATTGCATCTAATAAAGTTCGGTTGCTACGTTCGACTTGACCATTTGCTCTTGGACATGCAATTGCATTTAAGGTATGGTGAATTTGATGTTTATGAGTAAACTCTTTGAATATTCTACTAGTAAAAGCTAAATTCCTATCAGACACTATTCTATTCGGGTAACCAAATAAACTAAATATGTCTCTCAAAACTTCTAAAGTCTCAATAGAATTAATAGTTTTAGTGGGCCTAGCAATTACAAATTTAGAAAACGCGTCTACTAACACAAGTATGTACTGGTGACCCTTTTTAGTTCTACTAAATGGTCCTAAGTGATCTATATGCACCATGTTCATAGGTAAGTTTGGTTTTGGAATAGGATGAAGCTCACCGGAGGGTTTCCCATACTCTCCTTTACCATACGCACATTCTAGACAAGAACTGACATATTTCTTTATAAAACGAGTCATTTTCGGAAACCAATAATCAGATTTAATTACCTCATCGCAGCGCTTTAAGCCTATATGACCTATTTGATCATGAAATTTTTGCATTAATTTCCAACGAGCAAACGATGGCACAACTAATTTATCACCGCGTAAAGTTTTCCTATAAAGTCTATTATTATTAATCACATAATTATTAGATATATCACTACACGCATTACCACTTAACAATTGATTTATAATATTTTTTAGTTTATCGTCCTGAATTTGAACTGTCATAAACCAGTCGTCACTAGAAATTCTATTGACATTGACAGTTTCGATAATGTTTTTTGACATTTCGTCGGAGGTGATAGTACCTTCACCAGAGAGAAAATTCGGATTTCGGCTCAATGCATCGACGTGCTTCATTTTATGTCCAGCTCGATATTCCACTTTAATATCGAACTCCTGTATTGTCAACCACCAACGTGCTATCCTAGGGATCAAATCCTTTTTCTCTAGTGTATAACGAACCGCCGTGCAATCAGTTACGATTTTGGTGGTTTTACCTAAAATGTACACCCTAAAACGCTTTAATGATTCTACAACCGCCAGGGTCTCTAATTCATAACTATGATACATTGATTCTTCACGTGAAGTTACTCTACTATAATAAAACACGGGCTTCAGCTGTCCATTTTCCTGTAGGTGTCATTCAAGTTAGATAAAATTTGTACCTTCTTTATTTGTTCAGTTTTTGACGTACAAATATTAGCCAGATGCCCTATTTTGCCACATCGGAAGCATTTGCGTTTATCGGGTTGTCTACAATTAGGGGCCACGTGGCCAGTCTCACGGCATCGATAGCAAACGGGTGGTTTCCGAACATTATCCTTGTCAAAGGTACCGCTAGCACTAGCAATATCTCTCGAGGTATTAGGTAGCTTCGTATGACCAGTACGAGTTATGGAGGTAGTTTGATAATTATCGAATGCTGACAAAAAACCTTCATATAGTTCATCTGGGCTGGCACACTGAAAAGCCTGTGCATTAGCTTGAAGTTCAATTGGCAACCCACGGATTATACATGAAACAGCTGCCTGATCACTAAGCTTACATCTATAGCACATTGATAATTTTTCTTGAAAATATTGGGTCATAGTTTCAGTATGGGACTTTTTCCTAGCCATTAGCTCATCTAATAAAGTAGCATAATCATGATAACGAGGAAAGGCTTTGCTTAACAAAGAGGTCCATTCCTCCCAACTGTGATCGTATGAATCTAAACGGTTATACCAGATACGCGCCTGTCCTTGTAATTTTGATTGTAAATTAAATGATTTTATCTCATTACTCCATTGATAAATCTCGCCAAGTTGATCGATCTTTCGAATCCAACTTTTAACATTCATGTCCCGATTTTCGGGATCGAAATCGGGTATCAATTTAGCAGTATTCATTAACATTTTTGAATTTAATTCCTTACTACCCTCATTATGAATAACAGTTTTCATTGCTTTAAATACTTCATGATCAATTATAGATTTTAATTGAGTCTGTGAAAGAGTTAATTTGTCACCACTTACTTCACAGTCCTCAAGGGCCTCGGACTTCTCTTCATTTCCAGATTCCCGAATTCTTTTGGATCGAACGTACTGCCCCGGCTTCCTTCGCTTCATTGTGTGAGATTTTGTGGACTCCTAATACCACTTCTGACTATAAAGGAGCCAGAAATTATACACTTGAGAATTGAATCACAGTAATTTTAATTATACCTACGTATTACAATAATTCCACCGTTCTAATTATGATATATTAATGCCAAGCCTATCCACGAGCACCGCTTTTTATACCGCCGGCTTTGCGCTCCCACCACACCTCTCCTCTCCTCTCCACTCAGCTCGCTCCCCACTCGGCTCGCTCCCCACTCCAACCTCCGACACCTCTCCTCGTTACAATATACATAATTTAAATTATTTTTATTCTTTATAAAAAAATATACATTTAAGGTAAATAAGGTTAATACTTTGGTCAGGATGTGACTCTCCGGGTAGTTTTTAGTTAATTCATTTGTTTGATAAACTGTCTCCATTTATAATAGCGGCTAGTTAAATATTATTAAAGAATGGGTTAATGCCATGGTCGAGAGGTGGCTTGTCACAGCTTTTTAGAGATATGTTTGTTTATCCGATAAATTGGCATCGTTAACAGCATCAAAGGGACCATCGCAGAGTGTACAAATTCCAACTGAAACAAAAGAGTGGCATGCTTTAGTATTTTGTATGACACACACAATTACCAGAGAGAGAAGATAAGAGAACCTAGTGCAAAGTGAATAATTACGGTTAATTATGATTCTATCTTATTTTTACAGTAATAAGTTTTCAGCACTTGCAGATTTATTAGCCTAGCCTAATAGTATGGAACTGTCCTACTACAGCACAAAATTTACATCATTATCATCGGAGTAAATGAGGACAAATTAGGTACAATAATGTATAGTATAAATACAAGACAACTGTGTAAAATAAATAAAACTAATGTTATAAATGTTAATTCATATATTGCATGATATAGTAGATTATAAGTTAAATTAGGTAGCATTCTAATGAAAAGTATGAGAAAATATTCGTAACAAGGTAAGTACTTACCATTGTGGTCAGTGTGCATTGTTTATGGAGAGCATTTGTTGATTTCGTAAGCCAAAAATAACGTAGCATAGGCTTCAACACGAAGACGAAGCCTCACTGGTATGAGGCAATGAACTTTTCCGTGAAGAATATCCTTTCACAGTTCATGTTTATATGTTACAGTCCTGCATATTACAATCTTGGGGAAAAACATTAAATTGATTGCCGTCCTTACTCCTACAAGCATAATTCACGACACAGTCTTTTAAAACGTAATGCAAGTTGTTATTTAAAGATTTTACACATTCATTATGTACAAAATTGTAAAATTACAATGAACAACAAACTTGGTAAAATCACAATGGCGTCCTTGTTTCCTGTCTTATTAAAATCAAATATGGCGTCTATATTACTGACGACAAAGGAATGAAGTATGAAGGAGGGAGGAGGGAAACTGTCAAAATGGATAGTTACAATATGGCTACAATGCGAGGAATAGAAGTACCGAGATTTATAGCCGTGGATCGGATCGGAATACCCCTAAAAGCCCGATACAAACATTTTTGTAGGAGTAATTAAAATACTGTACAAGATTTGAACAGATCTTCAGAATATGCTCTTTTCTTTAGCTTCAGAATTTGTATTACTTCTACGAAAATTTTTTTTTGAATGTGAAATTTTTCAAAGTATTCCAACACCCTGCAGGGTTATTGCGTATCTTTAGCCACCCAAGTGACTATCAAGCTTCAGTTGTCCACCGAACTTTGATGTCAACCGAAAGTGTGATAACATTGGTATTACGTATGGCTTTCGGTGGATATCAACCTACGGTGTACTACGGTGCTCATCACTTGTCTTTTAGCCATCTCTACGTTTTTATCGACATTATGCGACCAAGTTGAATATCCCCCCGAACCATTATACAAAGAAGATTTAGTGGTACTTTTTAATTTGCAGGTATTTTCGCCTAGTGGATATTGGGAGCATAGACAACAAAAGTTTAATAAAAAAAACCCAAAGATATTGTGAAAAATCCTAAATCTATGAAAAAAACAAAACTCACTAAATTAAAATAAAGTTTTCAAGAAATTCGAGGTGTTTTACATCTTTTCATGCCATTTGCCGCTAAACTATAAGTCAGTGACAAGAGAAAGGCAGCATCCGAAATTAATCAAAAATAAGTATGTAGGTACCTACTTCAGTACATTATAGCTCAATGTATTATCGCGGACAAGAATGCTGTAACAGTTTACAATCAAAATGGTTTGACCGTCGTTACCCCGCCCGCATGCATTTTGGGCCAGCTCGTGCAAGCATTTATCATCCTAAAGGTGGTACACCGTTCGTACCGCGAGAGTAGTAGGTACTCTCGCGGCACGAAAAAAAATCTTCAACGATTCATCTAAATCTCAACTTCACAGCGCCCCCACCCAAGGATACAATCCAACCAAATACTTTCTTTAGGTCACAAAAAAAGTTATAATCCTGCGAAAATAGTTGTCACATTTTTACGTACTTTTTTTTTTTTTTTTTTTTTTTTTTTTTTGGGAATGATAGACGCTGTTAACCGCAGATGGCTATTGCAGCTTCACCGGACAATAGGAGGCGAGCGCTTGAAGCGCTCTAGCCTTTACGGCAGAAGTAGCGACGAGCACAAGGGCACCTCAGGGAGGCACGGCCTCGGCTTGGGCTGTCGCTTAAGAGAGGGCTGAGTTTACCACCGGTTCACAACGCGCCCCCACTGAGAAGAACCGGCAAGAAACTCAGTGGGGTGATGCACGTCGTTGCGGTCGCATACGTACGACCCTTCGGCCTCGCCGGCGAGACCGGTGTCTGATAGCTAGTGTAGCATACGGTTGTCGGGGAGGGGTCGGCGCATCCCGGTCCAATAGGACCGTCATGGGGTCAGGAGGGTCGAGCAGTACGTGCCGTGGTCTGCGGCGCGAGTCAGAAGGACTAGCGGCGTAATCGGCGGCGGCGCGGATTAAACTGTTCGCGTGACGGGACGCGGATTCAAAGTAGCGTTTCGACGCTTCTTTGAGGAACTTACGAAGGGGATCTAATTTGAAATCGGAATGCAGATCTAGCAGAAACGATTCTGGATAACCTGGAGGCTATCGATATGGGTGCGGGCGGCGTGCGCGAAAACTACACTCGCGTAAGTCATGATAGGGCGAATGCAAGCTTTGTATAATGTCAACTTATTTCTAAGCGACATTTTACTCCGCTTGCAGAGAAGGGGATACAGGCGACCTAATACGAAAGCCGCTCGATTGCGGACGGACCTAATGTGCGGGCCGAAAGTCATGCGGGAGTCCAAGGTGACTCCGAGGTACTTAACCTTCCTAGTCCAGGGGATAGGGCGATTGAATAGGGATATTGGAGCTAGTCGTCTGTTGGGCCGAAGGCTCCGCGCGGAGAACATATTGGCGGGTCCCCGGGAGAAGACCACCGCGGCACTCTTCTCCGGGTTCACCTCTATGCGCCACGTACGGAACCATTGACCCAGGGCGTCGACTGCGGCTTGAAGAGCACGCGTTAAAAAGGACATGTTCGTATGGGAATAGTAGAGAGCGGTGTCATCCGCGTAAAGGGCGAGTTGGACTCTGCTCGAACGAGGAATGTCGTTCGTGAACAGGCTGAACAAGAGGGGAGAGAGCACGGAGCCCTGAGGGACTCCGGCCTGTATAGGATGAGGCGAAGAAAACGTACCTTCGACCCGGTATCGAAAGGTACGATTCGAGAGAAAGTCTCGTATGATGAGTACAAGCCTATCGGGGACTCCTAACTGGAAGAGCTTGTATATCAAGCCGTTGTGCCAGACCTTGTCGAAGGCCTTGGCAACATCGAAGAATAGGGCGCCTGTGTAGACGGGCTTGGGCTGGTTGAGCCCATTCAGGATGTGCTCCGTGAGGCGGTGCACCTGGTGGACGCAAGAGTGTCTGGTTCGAAAGCCAAACTGCTCGTCAATAAGGATATTATTAGAACTGACAAAGTCTTTGAGTCTCGCTAATAGCAAGCGCTCATAGAGTTTGCCGAGAGACTTGAGAAGACTGATAGGCCGGTAGCTCGCAGGGCTGCTGCGAGGCTTACCCGGCTTAGGGATACCTACTACATCCGCGTCTTTCCATTCGGCAGGAAAGACGCAGTGGGACATGGCTGCGTTGAAGATATTCACTAAAAGACATATCAGATGGACAGGGAGAACCTTGAGAACGCGATTGGAGATGCCGTCGGAGCCCGGTGCTTTCTTCGGCTTAAGGCCTTTGATCAGGTCTTCCACCTCGGTTTGCGTGACCGGGGAGAGGGATTCGGTGGGAGGGAGTGAGGACCTGCGCTCTACTTCCCTATCCACAAGATCGAGGTGCGCCGGATCGACGGGAGCGGAGCTGGGTGTGCACTGACTCTCTAGAGAGTCAGCGAGAACCTCAGCCTTCTCGTCGTCCTCGAACGCGGGTGGGTCGCCTGAAGGGCGGGTCAAGGGGGGCATGGTAGCTACGGTGTCGGTTTTGAGGGATCTCGCGAGCCGCCAGTAAGCCTGGTGTGACGGCGAGATCTCCTCTAGAAACCCTCCCCATCGAGCCTCCCTGAGTTCCGCGATGCTGCGCTTCACGTCCCTCTGCAAAGCACGCATGCGGACCCGATTGGCATCGGTGGGGTAGGAGTCGTACGCGCGAATAGCCGCGTTTTTAGCGCGGACTAATTCCCTAATGTCATCGGGCAGCTTGAAGCGCACAGCGTAAAAGTTGTCCGCTTCAACCTGCCGGGAGGACTGGCTGATGGCCGATTTGAGATGATCGGTGAAAGCGCCGATCGCTTGGTCGGTGTCCTGAGGGGACGAGATTTGCGCCGGGAAGCGGGCAAGATTCGGAGAGTCGGCATCGGCTAAACAGGTGTTTAGCTGATGCCAGTCCAGAACGGTCCTAGTGACCGGCTGGGAAATGGGTGGCGGACCTAGTTCCATTAGGACCGGTCGGTGGTCAGAATCTAGCTCATGGAGAACCTCTAAGGAGCGCAGCCGGAGGGTCACGCCCTTCAGGAGGGCCATGTCTAAGATATCGGGGCGGTGATTGACATTATTGGGATAATGGGTCGGGCGCATAGGTGCGATGACGTCAAAGTCGAGAACGTCGACCAAGCCGTCGAGGCACCTGCCGTTGCCGGTGGTGACGTTACAATTCCACCTGACATGCTTGCAGTTGAAGTCGCCGGCCAGAATGACCGCGTTGTCCAGGTCAAGGAGTGACTCGATATCACTCCTGAGGGGCCGCTTATCAGGTGGAAGATAGATAGAGGACATTTTTACGTACGTTGATAATGCTTCTAGTCAACGTTTCAAATAGCCGGCTAATAGTGACGATCACCTTCAACAGTATAAAACACTGCTTCTTATTAGTTGCTTTCACGATGGTCATCGCAACTTGGGTGACCATCAGTTTGATGTACACTTTACTTACATAATACCAATTATAGGTTATCGATACAGAAACATCTGTCAAATATTGTCTACGGTGATCATCACCGAGAATCGGTGCTCATGACGTCATTTCAGTTGGTCACTCAAGTTAGGCAATACCGAATGCATCATTTGACAGTTATTTGATAGCCACTTAGCTTTGGTGATCATCACTTTAGTTGTCAAACGAGATACGTAATAGCCCCGCAGCTGTACTATATGGACTATGGTCTACTCATTAAAATAGACGGCTGTCAATCTGTCATATTGTTTTGTTCAAGTTTTGTTTTGCTGGTGTGCAACAAAACGTTTTATTGTGTGTGCAGTGTTCAATTTAAAAAAAAGTGTGTTTAGCTTTTCACTTTTCCGGAGTAATAGTGAATAAAATTATGTATCTTTATGTGATTTAAATCGACTAAGATCAGATTTAATATTATGACCACGACAATGAAATCTGATGAAGTTCAGGAACAAACCAAAAGGCTTCGTTTTAAGACTATAACCAATAGTCAATATTCTCCCGGCGATGCGAGCTTCGATAAGTGTGTCAAGGAAGTGAAATCCAAAGGTGAAGTCTACGGGTGGATCATCAGTTATGTGATTATTTATCAAATAGAAAACCAATTTGATTATTCAGTTCATATCATGTGTTACAGATGGAGATAAGGCTACTTCACTTTTCACCTTCTTGCATGTTGAGCTTACACGCGGTTATTTGCTGGAACATGACGAAGAACGATTTTCGGCAAGACGCGAGAAGGTGTACTCTTTCATAAAGATACCTCAAGAGTTAGAGAAATTTATGGCTTATGGGTTTTTTCAGTGTGCCGATTCACTGTTGTTTGTATATACATTTCTCCCTATGCGTTTTATAATGGCATTTTGGTCTTTTCTCAACAGGCTATTTAGGAGATGCTTTGGGTAAATACTCATAAATAAACTTTTAAATTGTAATAAATTGTAATGAGTGAGTATTAATATGAAATATTATTTTTCAGATTTAATTTGAATCCTCGAAAGAGTATTTTGAAACCTGCAGAGACATGTGATGTCCTCAAGGGTTTCATTCTATTGGTTTGCAGTATTTTGATGTGTTATATAGACACAAATATGATGTATCACTTAGTGAAGAGTCAGAGTGTAATGAAATTATATATATTTTACAATATGTTGGAAGTTGGTGACAGGCTGTTTTCAGCATTTGGACAGGATACAATCGATGCATTGTTCTGGACTGCAACTGAACCTCGAGACCGAAGAAGAGAGCACTTGGGTTTGATCCCACATTTGTTATTCGCTATGACTTATGTCTGTATCCTTTACAATATACAAACTACTGTCTAGCTCAGGGGTCTCCAAACTTTTTTACCTGGAAGCCGGATTAATTGCCTATCCCGCAGAATCTTAACCCTGATTCTTACTAAGGATGATTTGTAAGGATATTAAAATAAAAAATATTAAAAGAGAATATAGAAGACTTACTGTGGTAGGTTGGGGTTTACTGGGTTAAATTATGATATGACAATGATACCAACCATGCACGACAGTTTCGCTGTCGCGGGCCGGTTAGGGAGTGCTCACAGGCTGGATTTGGCTAGCTCACAAACCTTTTAGTGCATTTTTAATAGAAATCTACAAAATCATATTATTTAATTTATACATTTAATGAATAATGTTTCTTGGTAATATAATATCCTCTTAATATTTAAATAAATATTTAGTATATTAATTGAAAATGTATTAAATAATTATTACGGCAGTGCCCTGTACCTACACAAAAGGTCTCTGGCGTACTCAGATTCCAATAATCTTGATCACCACCCATAAGTAATGATTTTATATTGAAGTCTGTAAGCAACAAAAGAATAATTTGTTAATGGACTCTGGTGTGGCAGTCTTTCTTCTATAGTTGCTAGCTGGGATGATAAGTCCTGGGTTTACAAAGCTAAATTATTTGGAATTTGCAGTTCTTCTAAATATGAATTTGTGTACCAAATTTTAAATTTGCTCATGCGTTTCCTGCAGCCTATCATGTATATTATTTTTAATCCTTCACATATAATTCAGTCCTTCATAGCTTGTTGGTACTATTCCAAGCTACAACCCTCAATGTTGCATTTAACTCAAATAATAAAAGCCTTCTCATCATAATGATGTCAAATAATGTGAGTATTTATTACTAAGCCTATTCAATTTATTGTCTGTTTATTGAAAATTATACAAAAGATACATTTTATGTATGTAGTGGAAATAACTCTAAAATCATAATACTGTCTAATATCAATAAAAAAATGTGATAAGTATTGCAATTGACTTCTTTACATACTGCTGAATACATATTTTTGTTTGTATCTCATGTTATTGAAATTTGTGTTTTCAGTTTGTCGAACTGAAAGGAAGTGTTTTCAAAAAATTTGACAAGAACAACCTTTTCCAAGTGTCTTGCAGTGATGTGAGAGAGCGCCTCCACCTGTCTGTACTGCTGTTTATAGTGGTACTGCAAACTATGAAGGAATACATGTGGAGGGAGGAAAGGTTCTGGATACTTGCCCCGGATTGCGTACTGGTTCTCACATTTGAGGTCATCATTGATTGGGTTAAACATGCTTTTATTACTAGGTAAACAAAATACATAGATTGGTGTCAAATTGATCATTTTAGATTGTTTAATATTCAACATAGAGACCAGATATTCACCCGATGGTAATCGATACGCCGGCCTATAGACAGTTGTATTGCACTGCCGCTCGTCACTTGAAACACTAGTTATTAAGTCTCTTATGTCTGGTAATTTTAGCAGCTGCAGTGCCCGTCACACCTGAGGGCCTAGACAAGATACAATCGCCTCATAGCGATTCTATTTCTTCATTCGCTAACGTTGTCTTATAGGTCCCTATACTTTGTCACGTGATTTTGTCTTTGTCTTATGTCATTCTCATATTTTTTTTTTACTTTCTATTAACATTAATTATTGCAGAATGTTACATTTTCTAGGCCCTCAGAACACAGCAATGTTTACAAATTACTGCTTTGTGTTGATGATTATAATCCAAACATGTTGTTAGATTGGTAAAATGAAATAAATCCTAAAGACATTAAATATTTAGTATCATGGTTTAAACTAATAAAATCATAATTATAATTGAATTTCTAGGTTCAATGAAATTCCGTATGGTGTTTATAGAGAATACACAGTGAGCTTGGCATATGATGTCGCACAAACCAGGCAAAAGTACGCGTTTAGTGATCACTCGGATTTAGTGGCCCGCCGGATGGGCTTTATACCTTTACCACTGGGCGTTGTCATTACCAGAGTATTGGTTCATGCTGTTAAAGTCGATGGGTGAGTGTACCTACAAGAAAAATTAGTATTAGTATCGGGAATCAACTGATTTCTTAACTTTATGGGGACATAAAGTACGTTTTTTATGACACTGGTCTGGGGCTAGTACGAGATTCATAGTTTACGAAAACGATCAAACTTATTTTTTGCTTTACATTTCACATCAATGCCTCTAGCCGCAGTTATCAAAAGCGAGTTAGAAAGAAAGTTATGAGAAAGAGAACTAAGGATGGTTTACGAAAACTCTTACTTAGGGCAAGCGTAGCGGCCAGCTACATAGCACGTGAACATTATGAATTTAATTGATACAAGAATGTTGGAAGTACAGTGGAATCCGTTTATAATGACATCCTGAGTGAACGGTCTCTCCGAGTTGTTATTGACGGCTGCTCATCGGAGCCGATGATAACTAATGCCGGAGTTCCTCAGGGGTCCGTTCTTTCCGCAACCCTATTCCTGCTGCATATTAACGATCTGTTGATGATACCCGGTATCTATGGGTATGCAGATGACAGCACTGTTGTGGAAAGATATCTGCCGAGTGCTCGGGCCGGTAAGGATATTGTTCGGTCCGAAAGAGAGGCCAAGGTGGAGCGCGCTAATCTCACACTTCAGGCAGTCTCCGAATGGGGCGATGCCAATCTTGTGAGTTTCAATGCCACCAAAACACAAGCGTGTCTATTCACCGCCAAAAGGAGTATGTTTAACTTGGCCCCTACTTTTCAGAATGCATCCTTGGAATACACCGACCGCCTTTAGTTGTTGGGAGTTGAAATTTCCTCAAACTTAAACTTTGGGCGGTTCATTGAGTCCAAGGCCAAAGTAGCTGCAAGGAAGCTGGGTGTCCTTGCAAAGGTCCGACGGTACTTCACACCGGGACAGCTTCTGATGTAGTATAAAGCACAAGTTCGGTCGTGTGTGGAGTACGGTAGTCATATATGGGCCGGTGCTGCAAAATGCCATCTAGCTGCTTTGGACTCAGTGGAGAGGCGCGCTAAGAGGCTGATTGGTGATACTGGGTTAGTGGAAGCCAATCTACAAAGCCTAGAGCACAGGCGCAAAGTAGCCAGCCTCTCGGTATTCTACAGGATGCATTTTGGAGAGTGTGCGCAGGAATTGCATGACTTGATTCCACCATCCCCCTTCTATCATCGGACGTCGAGACGCACTGCGCATACACACCCCTGTGGTGAAAGTGCCTTCGGTCCGGACTAAACGATTTGCCTCTTCGTTTATAATAAGGACAGCTAAGGATTGGAACAGTTTGCCTGCGTCGGTTTTCCCGCCCGATTATAATGTGGGTGTCTTCAAGGCTAGAGTGAATAGGCTTTTAATAAGCTAGTGTGCTTTACCATCTTCGATTGCGTCGCCACTTTCCATCAGGTGGGTCTGCAGTCAAGCACTAGCTTATCTTGAATAAAAAATAAAAAAAAAACATCGAAGGGAATTGACAAACACGTCATACTAAGCGGACGTCATAATAAGATTTTTGAGAAAAAAAATCCTTTTTTTTTAGGTAAATACTTATGTGTACTTATGTATTTTTCACACCACCTGCTCGATAATGTTGCATTATGTGTCATATAAAGATGACATAAAGTATTTATTTATACTCTTTATTGTACACACATACAGGGTGTAAGGGACATCGTACCGAAAAAATTTTTATAAGACGTCAAATAATGTCCGTTACAACATTACAGTAACCATTTATATGGAAAATGACAAATGACTAACTTATTAATTTTCGAGCATGTAATGAATATATGCGGATTAATGTTTATTTTTCAACATTGCTAATTTTCTAAAATAATAATAGTTAATTGCCTATTAATTAATTGCCTATGCACTGTTTTTGTGAATAAAGAATAAATAAATTAATAAAAATAAAATAAAAACACAAATAATTAATTAATTGTTTTTACATTAAAATTAGGCTTTATTATTATACCAATAATGATGTAATACTAATTTTATTTAAAAAAAGTGATATTTTTTTTGGAAATTCATGAAAAAGCCGATGAAAAATTTCAACACTAGGATGTTCAGAATCGTGTTCTGGATCCCTGGTATCGGTTTTCGGTACGATGTCCCTTACACCCGTTATATGAACATAAGAAAAGGAATTGAAGAAATTTGTACAAAGGGCGGCCTTATCGCTATCCGCGATTTCTTCCAGGCAACCTTGGGATCGAAAAAAGATTGCATGGAATACAAAAAGTACCTCATTATATCCCTATAGTCTAGCTGGCCGGGTACCTAATAATGTTGTACTAAACTCCCTTGGGTAATAATGTGTTTGAATTTCGAACGTCAAACGAAAATTCATCAACACTTTTACCACAGGTAAAAAAAATAAAATAAAAATAGCAGCAGCAATAGGAGTAGCAGCTTAAGTCTGAAAATTATTACATATTTAAGAAGTGTCTCTTGAGTATACTTTTAATTTGGCCTGGTTTTTTGCTTACAATCTTTTCAAGTACTGATTTAGGCAATCTATTAAGTATTTTTGGCAGAATACATTTCCAATTTCTTTCACCGTAAGCATTATTACATTTGGGTATTTCAAAAGTTGGAAGATATTGTAGGTTACGTAAATTCATGGGTCGCTTAGTCTTATTTAAGTTACCCATGTTATTACTGTACTACAGTTACAATTGCCAAATCAACTTTATCAAATACGCTGAGAACATTACAATAATGAAACAAGTTATGATAGTTATCTTTGTTTTTGTACTTAATTTTTAATGGAACAATAGTGTTTAGTAACCTTATTTGTAATTTATATATTATAATACATATATTATTTATATATTATTATTTTGGTATAATACTACTCTAAGCAGAGACCTGCACGAAAAAAAACATTTTAAAATCGAACCGGGCGCGACGAGCAGAACCCAGTGTTCTAGAAAAGAGAAAAAATAGATGTTAACGCGTTAATTCTGAAACTCACTATCCTGATATTATTGACAGTCTCGTTGGTCTAGTAAATAGACACCCTGGCCCCTACCCGATGGGTCGTGGGTTCAATTCCCACCAAGTGTCTGGGTGTTATTTAACTATTTAATTATTATCGTCTGTATCTCTTAACTAATAGTTGTCTGGTTTCCATAGTACAGGCTCTGCCTAGTTTGGAATCAGATGACCGTGTGTGGATTGTCCCAAGATATTAATATTATTTTAATTCTAGCAATATTTGTATTTTATTACCTGGCAGTAGGTGTGAAAAGTAGTGTATTCTCCTCGGGGATAAAGGTGTCTTTGTCTTGGGCGAGCTTAAATCCCTCGCTGTACTCAGGATTCTAGTATTAACTCCCTCGCTACGCTCGGGAGTCGCTAGATTCCTTCGTTATGCTCGCGATTCAATTTAACGCCCGCGACATAAATTCAAATTCAAAATTCTTTATTATGCATAGGCCTCACGGGGGCTCTTACATATTGTCATTTTTTACAACTACCACCGGATCGTAACGCGGCCTCCACTGAGAAGATCCGGCAAGAAACTCAGCGGGCTTGTCTTTTTTCAATTATATAAGATTTTTTTAAAACAAATCTATACTTATAATAAAACTGTAACAGGTCCAATTCTGTACATTGAAGATATTTTGAAAATTAAATTTGGAGGGCATTCTATTACCGATACTGAGGCCGAAAATGTAATTTTTTTAATTTTTGTCTGTCTGTCTGTCTGTCTGTCTGTCTGTCTGTATCACGGCTGAGCATCACGCCGAAACTACTGAATGGATTCAAATGAAACTTGGCATGATTTGACATCTTACTACGAGGTAGGACATAGGATACTTTTTGTCCCGTAATCTAGCACGGTTCTTTTGGGAGAGGGGATTAAAGTCAAAACGGGTACTTGGTTATACGCTTGGTCCGATTTTATCAATTTTTCTATAAAATATAATAAATATTAGTAAGGGAACACTCATAGAGAGTTGTTTTGGTCAAGGTTTTGTAATCGATCGGGTTAAGCAACGTTAGGTAAGGTTATAAAATAGATGGGTGACCGTTTAACGCCATTTGAACTAAACGGGTCCGTGCTTCGGAGAGCAAGTAAAAAGTGGGTCCCAGTTTTTAACCGACTATAAAAAATGAGGTTATGTATTCGATGCGAATGTCTGTTATTCAAAGTTTAGTTAACGTAAAAATAGCGCAGGCGGAGCTGCGTGGGTCAGCTAGTTTACAATAAATATATCTTAAACTATAAGCTTGCAAGAGTACTGCAGTTCAAGCCCACGCAGCTTTATCCTCCAGGTAATCCGAGATTTTATAATAGCCCTCTTTAGACAAATGGCTCTTAATGGTAGTTTTAAATTTTTTTATTGGTAGATCTCGTATATCCTGGGGCAGTTTATTATAAAAACATAAGACACTACTTTATCCCCTTGGTGCATAAACTACTATTATATTAATAAAGAAACATAGCATATTAAATCAAAATAAGAATTGCACGTAATACATGACTAATGACACATGATGACATGTGATGATTTGACGGGCCCGTTGGTCTAGTGGTTAGTGACCCTGTCTGCTAACCAACAGGTCGTGGGTTCGATCCCCACCAAGTGTCTGGGTGTTTTATCTATATAAATATGTACTTACAAAAAAAAAAGTATATAAGTATTAGTATCAGTTGTCTGGTTTCCATAGTACAGGCTCTGCCTAGTTTGGGATCAGATGACCGTGTGTGAATTGTCCCAGGATATTATTATTATTACATGTATGTATTGTATGTATATTTTTCATTGTCATGACCCCTACGACCCCCCCTCTCGGACTGCCACTGTTGGTCACTATAGGCGGAGTCATAATAAACGGTTCTACTGTAGATATTTTTTGTAATTTGTTCTATTATAGTTATTATTGTGCTCTCTACCATACTCGGAAAAGCAAGAAAACTAATTGATAGCAAAAATATAAAGACACATAAACACGAATTACATTACATATACCATAGGTCTGTAAGTAATGTACCATCATAGGATGCCACAGACATTACATACGCATCAAAGATATAGCACCTTTTGTTTTCTGTATTGGTTGTTAAAACATTGGTTTTATGATTTCGGTACTCAACCAATGAATGTTATATTTCAGGTTTGCTGCCATCTTTTTAATATTAATAGCGTATATATGTTTAATATCAGTAAGGGTTCTGGTGTCCATTGTGATATTGGGAAAGGCTTGCGATTTAATAACGCAACATCAAACGGACAAAAATGAAAGTTTCCACACTACGCCTAAAAAGTAAGAAATCAGATACATACTCAATATGATTTTCCAACTAAGTTTTTTTTTTATTTGGTTTGAGTTAAATATGCCAGTACAACATTAGCTTTAAAAATAATTTTAATAAACAACGTAAGACTTATAAAGAAAATGTTTACAGTACATTTTAGGCTTCCTATAATTCTCTCTTCTGGGAATGGGAATCTTAATGGTTCTTAAATGTTGAGCATCGTAAAACCTAAATGTTTGTGTTTTTCATTATTTTCAGAGAGCAAAAAGATTCGATCTCAAAAGATAATTCGTATGTACACAAAACTCCGGAAGCGGAAATGCCACCGCCTAAGAAACCAACTCAATTAAAGTTTGTTGTGCCGGAAAACGTTGTTCTGGTAAGACAAGCAGAGAAAAAAATCAAGATCTAATTGTTCTCGAAATTGCATTAAAAAGAGATTGATGAGAGAACGGGTTTAGTTTTATAATACGCTTCAGTAGATCAGGAAATAACAGTGCAGTAAAAAAGTAATTTGCTTGTGCCTTCCAATTTAAATATTGTTTTTATGAATTAATGATACGTAAGTCAAAAGTCAAAAAGTCAAAATATCTTTATTATGTATAGGCCCCACGGAGGCACTTACACAAAAATCATTTTTACAAACTACCACCGGATCGTAACGCGGCCGCTACTGAGAAGATCCGGCAAGAAACTCAGCGGGCTGGTCTTTTTTGTCATTTTTTTAAAAAACAGTTTTACCAATTATACATAAGTCAGCCTTAAACTTCTAAGCTTGCATGAGTTGAGCAGTTCAAGCCCACGCAGCTTTATCCTCCAGGTAATCCGAGATTTTATAATAAGCCTTTTTTGACAATCGGCTTTTTATCAAAGGTTTAAATTTCTTTATTGGAAGATTTCGGATATCCTGTGGCAGTTTGTTATAAAAGCGTATACTTTGGCTCATAAACGATTTGCCTATTCTGTGGAGACGCGTGGCATGTACAACAAGATCGTGTTTGTTCCGGGTATTAATATTATGTGTATCACTATACTTTTTAAAAGAACTGATATTTTTTTTAACATAAACTAAATTTTCAAATATGTATTGTGAGACAACCGTTAGAATATCTATCTCTTTGAATTTCTCTCTAAGTGAATCAATAGGAGCCAGATTGTAAATGGCTCTCACAGCTCTTTTCTGCAGAATAAAAATAGTATTAAGTTCTGCAGAAGATCCCCACAGTAATATACCATATGACATAACACTAATCAGTAAGAAATCTGAACACAAGCAAAAATAGGTTGCGAGTTAATTCGGGATCATTATTGTATGTAATTTCAGAGTGAACCGTTAGTCGACGCTTCAGTAGGTGCAGCGGCGATATTTTCCAACAGTGCCATCGACCTAAACGGTGTCTGCTATCTCAACGACAAAATGAACGTACAAGTCAAACAGGACGGTGACTTCATAGAAACTGAAATGGTAAGCTCTTATGTGCTGTCCACTTCTTTAGCAATACTGAAGTTTACAAACATAGTGAAAGAATCTGAATTCTATTAGTAGCATCAACAAATAAAACATAATTATTATTTTTCTAACTAATAATCTTAAAACGCTTTCGCTTGTTGCAAAACGCTTGCTCTGCTCACATACTTATTATAACACGCTTGCAAATGCCAGGTTGGTCTTTGATTAAAGCAAAGACTTCCTATACTAATTTGAACCTTATTCGAAAATGATAAGTTTCACAATTTTGTATTCATGACAAGATTATTTTAGGTGGATGTCAGTAGAAGTGCTCCTGACATTAAAGCAGCTGCAAGCAGTACGCAGCCTGAAGTCGACGAGCGGCCCCTCTCTCCTGACTCTGAAGGACTCAAACGTCGTTCGGAGTCCGAACCGAATTTGGTGAAGCCAGACGAGCATTACGAAGAGACTACATAGCATACGTAATGCTTGTTTGCTTAACATTCTGGTTTTATTCTTCTATAAGGTCTAGTCTTATGATTGGGTATACCATGTGACTGGTTGAACGTGGGACAGTATTCATACAGGGCGCTTAGTACTCGATTATCATCCTAAATATGTAAGGAAAATAGGTACTTACTATTTGACCCAATTATCAATCAAAAATGGATACATCCGAGTGCGTCTCTTATCAGATTTACGGTACGCAGCTACAAGTTTTAATACCTATTTATTTGTTTACAACGCTGCGGTCGGTTATCTCTATTTTGTAAAAAGCCCGTGACGACGGAAGACATCTAGTGCAAGGTTGCAAACGATTGTACTCAAGGTTTTGTTTGATATTTATTTAACTTAAATTTTTTTAACGTTAGTTTCATAAGTATGACTTTGATTAGCTATGTCCTTGAGTATGTCCCATGTTGAACCAGTCAGCCTGTACAATATTGTATATTGAATTATACGCCGATAAAATAATATATGTAATAATAGAGTATACAGAATGTTAAAAAACACGTGTCCGATCCGTGAGGGTCTTATTCAGTGTATCAATACAAACAAATGTATATAACTCATTTGGTTTTTTTTACCGGAAACACTAGATTGGATTCTTTTTTCTGAAACAAAGTAGGAAAAAAAATAGGAGATATTCAACAAATGAGTTACGTACTTGTATTTGTATTGATAAACTGAATAATACCCTCACGGATCGGACACATGTTTTTTTTACACACACTTATAATAATATAACATTCAAGTTTCTATTCTTCTATAAGGTCTAGTCTTGTGATTGGATAATTGAAAAGAACGTCAATAAAATACGAGTAATATACATGTGTATTAAGTGTAAAAGAAAATGCTTTTAGCTTTGATGCCAATTGTTTTGTATCCTTAGTACATACAAGTTTGATAGTTAACGCAAATGATCAGTTTCTGTTTTCTCTCGTACATGTTACTCGTTTCGGATAGTTACCGCTAGAGGCGCTGGTGTGAAATGTATGGAGATAAACTGTTATAATAGTTTGATCGATTTCGTTAACAATCAAACTCATACTACCTGTGGTGTTATTTGATGACAAATTTTTATTTATTTTGGACTAGTTCGTCAGTGGTATGATGAATTTCGGATTGTTTGTTAGTAGATAATTGTTGGTGATTTGATTACAGGTTTTTTTACAGGACCAATACTTAAGTAACAAATTGAACGTAGATAATTATATAAACACCTGGGAGTCGGACCTACGAAGTCTGTAGTTTTCATCGTTATAGATTACTAGGTAATTATCATATTTTATGTTAAAATTAGAAATGTGAGAACAGTTTATTTATTAATTTATTAACTGGTATAAAGGAAGATTTACTATCGTTTTATTAATTGGATAGTTCATTAAAATTGCATATATCTGTTTTTAATGATTGTATTTGCAATTGATTAATAAAAACATATTTTTATAATGTCTTAGATGTAAGTTGCTGTTTTGATTCGAAAACCGAGTGAATAGACGCTATAGCTTAAGGTCTAAGACTGATATAAATAGGTGCTTAAAATGGCGATAAAATTGTTTGTAGAACTCCTCAAGATAATATAAAAATATATAGTAACCTTTATGTATCATTCCAAACTATGTTTAAACCGTCGCGCGTCGCCACTAACTAGATATTATTTAGATGGCATCGCGGCCTATTTTCTTCTCCAAATAGTATAAAACAAAGTCGCTAAAGCTTTGATTTCGTTTTCTATCAAAACCTGAACTAGATCCAAAGTCTTTCAGCGACTAGGCTACCCATAATTTTGTGCATAGGTAATATTGAATATGATACCTAGGTATTCTTTTTTATTTCCTTTAATAAATGTTTGAGCTATATCAGAATGTTAACGCGCAAATATATTTCAATATAGCATAATTTTTTTATAGATGTGTCACTACATCAATAATAATGTTTTATTCGTATTATGTATTTGATGCTTATGCGGCACGTCACATTGTGATGGTCATGTTGACGTTTCTTGTTCATTTCTCTTTGTGTTATGGTTGTATGTTCTTCTTTTTCGTACGGGCGTTTCCACAACTCGACGACTGAGTGCCTATTTTGTGTTGAGGGTGGAGGTAGGCCGGTTCCCAGGTGCGTCGCCCGGTAAGTTGCTACCTCGCTGCAGTCAAACAGCACGTGGGCGGCTGTTTCTTCATCCTCAATGCACGCTCTGCACAGTGGACTGTCAGTGATACCTAGATTAAATAGGTGTCTGTTAAAGTTGCCGTGACCCGTTAATGCACCTGTTATCAGGCAAATCTTAGGTCTACTCAGCCTACTTAGTTTTGGAGCCGTCGGTAATACCCGCAGCTCCTCAGTATGGCCTGTGACAGTGTACTCATGTAAGTGTACCCTATATTTTTTGTCAATAATGAAAATGGCCTTGACCCTGCCACTCACAGCTTTCAGGAGTGGAGTCTCAGTCTATGCCTCTTCCATAATGCCACAATGTGTCATTTTGCAAAGGCTTAGCAGTTGTTTCAGTCTGACTATCGCCTTTCTTGTTGTATGAACATATGGAGTGAAGGGGTGTTTAGCATGGCTAAGCGGCCGTGGGTGCTGTTCTCATCGCCCATGTAATCGCCCTACATGCTAGTCTCTGCTTCTGCAGACTTCCTATGCAGTTTGACTGTCTAGTTCTGGTCCACCAGACCAAGACTCCATAGGTAAGCAAAGGGCGTATTACGGTCGTGTAGAGCCATAAGAGTATTTTAGGGGTTAAGCCCCACCATTCTACGGCATTGCCACAAAACGATCTCGACAGTTTTGATCCTACGCTTTACATGACTGCTCCAATTCAATTTACTGTCAAGGATTACTGTTTTTGCGAAGCAGCGAGGAGAAAGAAACTTGAGAGAACGAGACAGACGTCAAGCCCACCATTATCCAGCCCATAGCCCTGCTATTGGGTATCTTTAGCCACCCAAGTGACTATCAAGCTTCAGTTGTCTACCGAACTTAGATGTCAAGTGAAGTTTTTTAGTATCGGTATTTATTGGTCACTCAAGGCAATATCGAATGAATCATTTGTCAGTTATTTGATGGTCACTACCATAGTGATCATCACTTTAGTTGTCGAACGAGATACGTAATAGGAGGGCGGGACAGGAGGGCCATCGTAGCGTGCCGTGGATATAAATAAATGTTATTGTTTGATTGTCTGACATGTATGAATATAAGTACATATATTTTCGCGATATGTATGTTTTGCTTGTGATGATATTTATATGTTTTTGTCATAGATTTTATGTGTGAGATTCGACTGCTCGGCCACAGTGTCGTAGAAGAAAAACGACTACGTCAATATTACGAAGGAATATGCTAACAACAACATAACAATGAAAGTCGCATATTCGCAGATCCAATATTCAGAAAGTTATGAAGGGATAACCGTGGCCGCACGGTCAACACATGGAGAACTGCGCGGCCATGCAGTTCTCTTAAACAGAGCTCTTCTTAGTAGAGGTCTTATTCTTTTTGCTAATCGCTGATACGATTTCGAAGAAAATGCAGAAAGTATATAATATTAACGTAGTCGGTTCTCTTCTATGACACTGGCCGAGCAGTCGAAACGGACACGATTCTATAGCTTACAAAATATTTATTAAATAGTAAGTAAAGACTTAAAAAATATTTAGTTTTATTGAAATCACACAATGGTGCCGATTCTGTTGTCACCACTAGACTAAACTAGACTAAATTTTAGTTTAGTGGTGTCAAACGATGATTAAGTGCTTAATTTGATTTCGACAGCTACTAAATTGAGTTGATAGTGAGTTTTCATTGGTCAAATTTTGTTAAGAGAAAGCAATTCTCTTGTTCTTCTGAATTACACTAAACTAAAGTAAAATAATTCTCCGGCTACGATACTTATACAGGGTTACAGGAAAAGTCGTGCTAGATCCGTTGAGGGCGTGGAGTAACCATCATTTCTGATTTATTTCACTATGAAACACCCCACCCTAAACTTAACCAAAATAAAAAAAAGTAAAAAAAAAATAAACTTAAACTTAACTTAAACAAAATAAAATTTAATAGCCTAAAAATCGGCAATTTTCAATAAAAAATTTAAAGTCGAAAATCTCGAAAAGGGTTAAGTTTAGGGTGGGGTGTTTCATAGTGAAATAAGTCAGAAATGATGGGTACTCCACGCCCTTAACGAATCTAGCACGACTTTTCCTGTAACCCTATATACTTAAATTAATTTTAATATTAATTTTATTTTATTTTAATATATTTAATTAATATTTATTAATAAAAAATATTTAGTATTTTATTATTTATTTTAATATATTTTTTATTTATTCATAAAAAATATTCAATATTTATTAATATTTATTTCATTCTATTTTATTTTAGTCGACATCTTTTAGATGCCGACTATTTTGATCTAATTTTAGTTTGAAGTTTCTAATATTAGGCATAAATGACGTAAACTGTGCACAACAGAATAGCAAAATAAGTTTAAAACTAAGTTTAGAGAGAATCGTGTAAAACCAATTACCTATATTCTATCAAACTATACTTAATTTAGTTTAATTCATGGATCTCTGAATAGGAAGGACACGACTATCTAGTGAGTTACAACAGAATCGGCACCATTACCAAATTTTATACTTATTTTTTTATCTTGTGAATTCACAAAATATTCCTCCAAATAAGATAAAAACTTGCTAAATTCTCTTTTGTTATGTATCGAACTTAACTAGATTTCCTTTTAAATTTGATGCGGTTATCATAATCAGTTGAGAATTTCTTCCGAAAGGTATATAGGTACTAATAACGTACACATATCCCAGTTGTGAGGGATCAAACATTTAATTCAGACTTCTATCATAGATTCCGCTAGCAGCGCTAGTGTGGAATGCATGGAAAGAAGTCACCGTCACTGCAGTAAAGTTACTCCACAAACTCGATAATGAACACTGAGGAAGTGAATTCGCTACGTACTAGGGTACAGATAGAATTTGACACAGAGTTAGCAGTCACTGTGCTAGCAAGTGTTTCGTGTAAGTTTTTTGGTTAGCACATACTAAGCTATCATGGTTCTCCAACTTTAATCACTACAGAGTGTTAATAAAACCCTGTCTGATCGCTGAGGGATTATATGATATCGCAATACAATCATACCTATGCAGTATATTTTGATTTGTAATGCGTTAATGCATACTTGTACAAGATTGCTGAAAAATAAAGATGCCTTTTTTGGTTTTACCCACCATGGTACAAAAATATGGAAATAACTTCACTTGAATGTATCCACATCAAGCGCAATGATCACGGTCACGGGGCGTTCGCGCGGCTACCCTGCGCTTCACTTCATCAACCTAAAAACCCATCACCGCCGTGCACATGGTGAATACATTTTCCCTAATTTTGTAGTGGATAATTAAATAAATGCAAAAATGTTTAATATCATCTATGAATCTCCGCAATACCGCAGTGCCTAAAGACGAAGGTCAAACAGTCTATGTTGCCAGTGATGACATATGGTACTGAGACGTGGTCTCTAACGGCTGGCCTTTTATAGAAGTTCAGAGTCACACAGCGAGCCATGGAGAGAGCTATGCTCAGAGTTTCTTTGCGTGACAGAATCCGAAATGTAGAGTTTCGCCGAAGAACTAAGGTCTCCGACATAGCTCTCAGAATCTGCAAGTTGAAGTGGCAATGGGCAGGCCAAATCGCTTGAAGAACCGATAACTGTTGTAGAAGAAAGGTTCTCGAATGGCGACCACCAACCAGAAGACGCAGCGTAGGCACGCCTCCCTCTAGGTGGACAGATGACATTGTACGCGTCGCAGGTAACCGGCAGGGGGAGGCCTATGTTCAGCAGTGGACGTCTTCCGGCTGATGATGATGAATGATACTGATTACGTGATAAAAATATAAGTACGCAGTAAAAAAAAAAGACAAACACAGCAACTCATTTATTGCATATTACAACAGCTCATTTATTTGTTAAATATGTAAGTAAGTACTTACTTAATTCATAAATATTTTTTCAACACACTTGCTCGTAAAGTGAGCCTTATTACATCCGCGTAGAGTGCGTTTCACGAAATAGTTCCCTTCGTGATTAAGTTGGTATAACTGAATTAGGTGTTGTCATTAAGTTTAAAATTACCCTCAATATAGGGAAAATACACACTGATATAAATCACACGGATGTATTCATTAGTCCAAAATTACGTAAATACCCAGTACTTTAATTATTTATATTTTGCGATTTATACAGGTTAATTAAATAGAATTATAAAAAAAAGAAACATTTTCAATCATTTTATGCGCTCATAAGGTTTGGCTTGGTTGTTGTGGGCAATTGCAACGGGTAAATAAATACAATCATGTCAATAACTTGAGGACATAAATCATTTATAATTTTGATCATTATTTATTTATATATATATATATATATATATATATATATATATATATATATATATATATATATATATGATATTGTATTATCTCATGGATAATGATGATTCATGGATCAAAAGTCGGAAGGCATAGAAACATCATATACACATCGAAATCATCAAGGCTTTTCAATCACGTTTTTTCCCCGGGGATAAATTCTTTTCTAGGTGTAGAAATGTTTCCGCCAGTAGACCTCGAACCGGCAAAAAAGACACTATACAGAACTCGTGTGCATAAACTAATACGTCTCTTGTGCATTTACGATAATAAGATCGAGCCTCAGAAATATGCAAAAGTGCTAGCGCTATGATTATTTCATTTCATAATTAGTGATATTAATTTCATTTCATAATTAGTGATCTTGGGAAAACATGGAATTAAAACTTGGCCCCTGGTAACATTATTTTACCTACCTGAAATGGCGGCAACTCAGGATCGCACTTGTTCGAAGGGAATTAAAGTCCTTTGGTGAGATTTTCAAGCACACAAAACCTTTTCATCCTTAAAATTAGCTATCTTTCACTACTTCTCAATGTCTTCAGCATGATATTGTCGTTTAATTAGAGAATAATGTGGAAAAACAAAAACATTTTGACACGCGATCATCTCTGATAAACAGGATGACCAACTTAACCCCGAAGGGAACACTTTCGTGAAACGCACTATACGTGATATTATTATGTAATGACATTACGCATTAGTGCGTAATAGATTTATCCATACAAAATTAAATTTGTTCCTTACTGCAAGTTGTATTCGAGTAATCGGAGCATTTTTAATTTAAACGGGAAAGGCAATTTTTTTTTTAAATTTTGAACAGGGTTTGTGACGCTGAAAATCCACATAGATACAGAATATACACAGCAGGTACGCTAACACCAACTTCTATAATATTTAAATTATTTTATACTTTTCAGTGTTATTGAAGTCGGTACAATTTTTTTTCAAAAATATTTTATATCACTTAAAATTATAATTTTCAAGTAGGCTTTATGTTCACTCAGCTTGAATTGGGCGCGTGAAAAAAAAACGTGCGCGCCTTTTCCCATACATCATTTTCATATTTTGTTTTTATCGTATTTGTCGCTGTGTGGTAAGTTATTTTGTTTTTCCTCGTAAATGTGTTGAAAAACGTCGTATGAAACTCTTGAGCTCTGCTTATTACACACTCAGCTGTATTACGCCCTCGCTCGCCTACGACTCGGGCTGCAAACCTCGGCCTCATGTATAATAATGAGCAGCTTAGCTCACTTGTATCATATTATTATACTAATTCCTGATTTGAACAGCAATGCGAATATTCCCCATACAAATCGGACGGGGTTTTTAACATTCTGTATATGTACTTTGCCCTGCTAAGGCATAATTATACAAACTCTTAGGAGACATAAGAAGCATGCAAATTCATTGGGCACGGCACGGCCGGGTACATGACAGTGGTCGTTGCTTCATACATTTTCAAAATAATATTTTTGCCTAATTCGTTTAGAGCTCGTTCATACCTTAATACAGTCCGGTCATTTAGGCAGAGACATTTATTTGGATTTTCTTTAAATATCTAGTAAGTATATAATCGTAGTAGGCATAGGTTAAAATTTTGGTTAAAACAAACATAATGAGAGAGGATTTAACTTTACAAGCCAAACGGAAATGCACTGTGCTGCACGGCAACTGCAACATTACACCACAGAACACTATTACTCAAGAGCATTACACCCTCTTTGACTGCAACCATACTTACTGCAACTTATCGCTATAAGATTGATATAGATTATAGACCATCTATCGTAGCACCGCTGAACTTTGCATGTTTCAAAGTAAGACTTCCAATGCCATCTCTAGAGTAACTTTGGAACTAGTAGTCGCACTTATTTTCAAACCGTCGTGCATCGTAGGTAGTAAGTTTTACTTTATTCAATGTAGATGGCGTTAGTAGGTATATGTTAATCTTTTACTTTGATTACGTAGAATAGCCTTATTTGGTTATCTTACTAAGAAATCTTTTATGTATCTTCAGCTCTATCAATAAGGACTACGTATGGTAGACCTTCATCTTATTAGAGGGGCGCACACCCATAACATCCTCATGTGATAATTATTATGTACTTATACTTACAACGGTAAAAAATATGATAGCAAAAAGTCTTTAGAGTTTGCTTAATTATATCTTTTTTTTGTATATATAGCTGTCTAGGTTAGCACATAGGCTAAGTACTTAAATGTCTCGTGGTACCTACGTATAGGTAATGTAGTTATTGATGGCAAAGGAACAGGATTGTATGAATTTGTATGTAAGTTTACATTATGTTTTTTTTAACGGATCGGTCAGATAAAAAACAAAAGTTAATTTATTTTAAGTATTTTTTTTTCTTTTAGTACGTGTTATGTTAATGTTTAACCACTATTACTTATTATGTGTTATTTTTTAACCACTGCGGAAGTGATTGTTATTCTTATACGTTAAACTTACTTTTTTGTATTCAAATATTTAACTAAGAAATAAATAAGTAAGTAGGTAATAATAAAGAAAGATATTATTATTACCTTGGCTTTGTTATCCGACCAACGTGGTCACAAACGTAGACCCAAACAAGCAATAAATAAGGAATAGGTATGTAATAATTTATTAAATTATGTGGTATGTGGTATTAGCCCGCAAAACTTTCGAACTGGACATATAAACTAAATAGCCACCCTTATTTTAGTTTTCATTATTTTAGTGAATTTTAAAAATTCATAAGTATGAAAATAATCTTTAGTTTCATTCGTTCATTTTATCATAAGTAGGTAGTGAGATTTGAAATACAACCCTAATTTTAGACCTACCTATTCTTTCAAATTTTTTTTTTGTCGGATTAGACATGTAAGTACTTAGTGGTATAAGTTTTGTAGAAAAAGGAGCCATGGGCAATTTGGACTAATTTCCTAACACTGATGAAACATATGCCATAGGATTGATTTCAACATAAAATTTAATTTATACTGTGACAGTTAAGCCGAAATCAAGCGTTCTCTTCTTGTTCTTGTAGACTTTGTGACAAAAAATGAAATAATTCATAATATTATTATAATTTTGAGTGCCACTAGATTTCGACACGGCTGCTATAGTAGGTATAAATTAAAGGAAACCCCAAATGCTTTCACATGGCATTGGTTTTGCTTGCTATGGCCTGCCCATTACGAAATAGTTAAAGAACTTTGTGGATTGCTTATAAAATGCTATAGGTATAGCTATAATTTTTTGCCAGTGGAGAGTCCGGGTGAGAACCACCATCAACCACCCATCTCTTCCCGTTGGCGTTGGCGTAAGAGGCGACTAGGGGATAACAAAGAGACGTTCAGCATCGTCTGTCAATCTACCACCTATACTGCGATCCCCAAGATACTTGCCAATAGCGCCGGCTCTAGCCTATGTAGCGGCGCCCGTGTGCAATAAATTTCCGAGTGCCCTCTAGTATAGGCACGCGGTCAAAATGGAAAATCTGGAGATCTTAGGACCCGGCGCCCAGGTGCACCGCACACCCTGCACTAAAGGTAAAGCCCCGGCCTGCCAAGTATGGGGATTATGGCAAACTATCCCTTATAAGTGGGAGGCCTTCGTTCAGCAATGGACGTCTCTCGGCTCACGGCTGGTGATAATGAACTTTTTGTAGTGTATCCTATACACTTGCAATTCAATAAAATCTCTAATAGATTTGTGCAACGTGAGATACAGGTTTCAGCAACGAGGGAACTATCAAAGCATATTATGCAATGAAATATAAACACGGTTAGAAATTTTCAACAATTTGTATTTTTTCACCTTAGGTGTTTTCATTAAATAAAATTTTCATTCCTCTTATATACACATTAAATTCAAATTTTCTCGTAGTGTATTTACAAATATATTAATTAAATAGAATTTAGTAAAAATTAGTGAGATTTAACAATACCTACTTATAACTATCTATAAATCAGAACATCAACAACATCCTTCACTCAAATGTGAATACAAAAGACAGCTTAATCAATAATCATACACAAAATTCACAAAGATTTCGTACTCATTTACTCATCAAGTGAACACCACAATAGTTACATGTCATACCTATTCCGAAATTCTTCACGAGCTGGGTGTTTGAGATTTACAGTCACGATGTGCGGCATCGGAGTGCGGGGTGTGTGCGCAACTTAACTTAGAGGTTCAACAATGCGTTCGCCACCATCGGACCGCCGGCGCCGCAAAACAATGGACAAGTCAAATTTGTAACCTAATACAAAGACCGTTTATCAATAACGTTAACGCGATGCAACATTGTGTAAAATGTGTAAGAATTTAGTCTTTTCCGTTTCAATTTTCACTCGTTTGTATAACAAGAATAATACCTATCTACTCTAGCCTTGTCTATCGAGAGACTTAGTCTCTTCTATAACAGTAAAAACATTATAAAGTCGTACACCACATTCTTATCATACGAGAGTGCAGCGGCAACGCAGTCCAATTGCCAGCACCTCTGCGGACTCTACGCGGCGTCGTCTTACATAGGCTATGTGTGTGACTGGATTACTGGGAACTGTGATATTCCATAACATGAACACGTTCCACACACGCTGCGATGTGTACGTATTTTGCATCAAAAGTTTTGTATTATTAGGATTTAAAAAAATGAATATTTCCGATACATGTTAGCGACTCTATATTGTCACATCACGGTTAGGAAACCGGTTTGTTATACTGCGTTTAATGCGTTTACGAGACTGGATCAATGTACATTTTTGAATTAAAACTTTTGCATACAATATGTCACCTAATGTGAACCGCCCATTTGCAGTTAGTGGGCAGCTGGCGCATGTTAGTAATATTATTGTCAGATTTCTTAAATTCATAATGACCGGCGTTACTGAAAGGCCCACCCTGTAGTTCTATCACTTGTTCGGTGTAGTTTATTTATTTTAGTTTGGGTTTGTTACAACTGCATTATTTCTTTTTAAATTACACTTATTCTAAGAATAGAGCACAATTATTTCAATATACCTAGAATGTTTCAAACTGTACTAGTTAGCATGATGACAATATCCATAGCTCAAAGGCAAGTTTATTTCTTTTTTATTTCAAACGACATTAGTTAAAACTAGATAATTATTTGTGCCTGATTTTGTACTTATTATAAAAAATGAAATTTTTTAACAGCTACCACAGTGAATTGCTGCTCGGCCAAAAGCTGTTGCTATTACCAACAGCTTGTTAGGGGTTTACATTTTTTATTTTGTCACTGGTATCGTATATCGGTCTGTATGTATCTATTAACACTATATAAATCAGAGATAGGTAGTTGTTAGCGTTGTAGTGTATATTACGCAATATCAACGCTGTGACGGAAAGTGACATCACCTACTATAAAATTGATAGTGCAGCGTCGTCATCACAGCAGGTAAATGAAAATGAATCTAACAATAATTAAGGTAGTTACATCTATACAGAAACTTATGAGTATTATAAATAAAGGGCCTTCACTTGCTATCCTTCAAAATAATTATTAATGATTAAGAGATCATAATTTAAACGCTAATACTAAACTTTACTAGATTAGTCTATGTATTGTAATAATACGCACACTATAAAAATATATGCCACTGGGGAGGAGTCATAGTGAAGTCATAAACGAGTGCTTGAAGCGAGAGAGCAGACCGATGCGCCGATGCCGACGACCTTAGTAGAAAAATAAGAGTCATCTCGTCGAGAAAAAGAAGCAGAATTGAGCAAATTTAGTTAAATTAAATCTTTGAGCAAGAGAAGGTGACAGCAGCTGTCGAAACATAAAATTATTAACGGTAGACATATTCAATAATCTATAAACAAACACAATAGTCGACATTCTCACCTTTATATTTTATATTCGACTAGAAATATAGTATAACGAAAATAACCATAGTTATCACTTGTTCTGCAGTCGAGTTATACTTATTATTATTATATAATGTAAATAAGAATTGCAGTGGCACGTTATAAAGTTAAATTAATGGCACAGTTTCACGTTAGTTTGTCAAGTATAAGAACAATAGTAATATACCTATACCTACAACAGTTAAGTAGGCAGAAGAGTTTTGTCACATAGATATTAATCAGTTGTTAATAACAATGGTTCCCTAGGCAAACACAAAAAAAACAGTCAGTCGAAATATCTATGATGGTTTAATTTTAATTCATTACGGTCACTAATTGTTTTTCCACGAACCGACAACTGTTTGATATCTATGCGAGAGATTATCCGACCGCTATGAGAAACACTGTTTAACCTATCTATCAGACAGGAAGATATGTTTTTATGTAACGCCGTTAAAATATTGCCGCGCTCCTGCGAGGCTCGCGGCGTATCATTTTAAAACGTAACGACACGTACACTGGATACTTTAGGCCTCATCGCTCTACGCTTGTTCCCAGTCGAGTACTTTCAATTAACCTATCTAATTAAATAAATACATCGAGCAGATCGACTCCTATTACAGTAATTACAAATATGTATAAAAAGGTATATAAACTTCAGTGAATTTACAAATGTAGAGTTAATAAAGCTTCGTTAAAGACGATTCATTTACACCTAAGCGATGGAATTATTCGATAATTCCAACGTGAAAAATATAAAAGTTCAGTTAATTGTCCGCGTCACTATTCTTGTCGTCCGAGGAGTCGGAGCACGACGAGCGCGCGGCGGGCGGCCGCTAGAGCGCGTGGTGCGGCTCGTGGTGGTGCGCCGGCCCACCGCCGCCGCCGCCGCCGCCACCGCCACCACGCTCACGCTTCAGCCGCTGCTTCAGGTGCACCTTCGCGTGCCGCTTCTTCTCGTCGGAGCGCGCGAACTTGCGCCCGCACACGTCGCACGCGAATGGCTTCTCGCCCGTGTGCGTGCGCACGTGCGTCGTCAGGTGGTCGGACCTGCTGAACGAGCGCATGCAGATCCTGCACTGGAACGGCTTCTGCCCCGTGTGGATGCGTATGTGGCGCGTCAGCTCGTCCGACCGCGAGAAGCGGCGGTCGCAGCCTTCCACTGGACACGCGTACGGCCGCTCGTGGACGGGGGTTTTGCTCGGCCTGTTAGGATACTTGCGAGGCTTGACCGCGACCAGCCGGAGCGGCTGCGCGGTCTGTTGGTACACCTGGGAAAGGATCTCGTGGCCTTTACTCGTGGACGGGTTGTACTCGGCCAGCTGCACGGGCCTGTCGCTAGGGCCGGCGGGGCTCGGGTACGGTTCCCGTTTCGGTAGGCCCGAAGGGCCGGGCGTGGGTTGAGGCGCACTGGCGTACTCTTGGGTCTCCCACGAGTGCTGCGGTTGAGGCTGCGGGGGCGGCCTGTACTCGCAGTGTTGGGGCTGAGGGCAGGGTTGCGATGGAGGGCAATACGTTTGGCACTCCGGCGGGAGTAGCTCGACCCTCTCCTCATACTCCTGCTGGAAATATTTGTCCACGCTGCCGGGGCCGGGGCCGGGTGGCAGGAGCCACTGTAGCGGCGAAGACGGCGGGTGCTTGACGCCGGCGGGCGGCCCGTATAGCGAGGCGCTCGCGCTGGACGTGTTACTGGCGTCCTCTGCGCGTGCGCCAGGAGACAGCGACGCTTCGTGCTTGTGCCGTCGCGGTGAGCAACCCAGTGATAACTCATCGCCTGGTATTGTACCTGCAACAATCATAAAAAGGTCTCTGTTACTGCGATGTTCATGGCCCTGTTTGTGTCGAACTTCGCTAACTAACGTATGTTTATATATTCAGTTCTCTGTAAAACAGAGTAAAATTTAATAATAATAAAATTCTGGGGCAGTCTACATACGGTCATCTGAACCCAACTAATACAAATACTTAAATACCTACTTTTCTGTAAATACTACATACATACTAAATAACGCCCAGGCACAAGGTGGGAATCGAACACATGACCTATTGAGTAGCGACCAGGGTCCCTAACCAGCCCAATGGACCCTTTAATTTGTTTTGAACGATTTCGAACATCCGTTATAAATACTTGGGAATATTAGATGGTAAAACTTAGAATATTTTTATGGAATTTCCATTTCCATAACTGCCTCAGTAGGTAATTAAGCTGAACTCTAGTTCAGCTTAATTACCTACTGAGGCAGTAATTAGTAGATATTAAATAGGTAAGGGTAGTTTTGTTTTGTTTGAGATATGGTCTTTGGGTTATCTACATACATCGATATAAAATAATATAGCGATGCTTTAATACAAACTATTATTCTTTACCAGTTTTCTATAATTAGACATTTCAGAAATTTCGGCGATAAAGTATCCAAATATCTACATAATAGACATATTTTGTAACTGTATCTCATTTGAGTAACTAGGTAATTCATACACAATTCGCATTACACATATAAGTCGATAAATAAAACAATAACATTAGAGTAACGTTTTTTACTGATTTTTGCTTGTTATTGCCGCGTGCCGGAGCGGATGCTGCGCGATAACGGACGGATGTCGATAGTGTATCGGCATATCCTATCCGAGTGTCTCCCGCTAGACTAACCGTACGCGTAATTGCTACCCGATATCTGTTTTTGAATAAGCATTTTTGGCAGATCCTTGAAATTTTAGTGCATTAAAATAAAACTACTTTTACGAATTATGTCGCGGTTTATTTTAGATTTTACTTTCCCGACGTTTCGAATTCGCTTTGGAGCACCCATGGTCGCGGGAGGACTGAGATGTTGAACGTCCTTATGTTACAATGTTACTGCTGTAGCCGTCTTCTTGGTTATTTTTGTTGGTCCGATCTGCGCAGTACCTAACAGTTATAGTATCTTGAGGTGGTGCAGTGTTTTGATTGGTTCTGGATTTAATTATATAATAACCGCGATATAATCCGTAACACTAGTTTTATTTCAATGTGTAGTATTCGCGTAAATAAAAGACAACATTTTAGTGCATTAGTTTAGTAGTGCACCTTTTGATCCATAGAATTATTATTTTGTATTAGATTAAGTTTGCCGACTCGAATTGGTCAAGAAAATAAGAATCCAACTACTGTGCTCGACGTGTAGTTATTTCGAATTATTATTTAACATTATCTGCAAATAACTTATTTTTCGTGGGGATTATGGCAACCTCTCCCTTCTAAGGGGGAGACCTTTGTTCAGCAACGTCTTTCGGCTGATGATGATGATGAAGATTAAATGCTTATGTATTACATGCAGCTGCTACCATATTTTGAGTGTCTAGTATAGATTATAGATCGATATTTTGATCGTTATAGGATGTGTGGTAAGAGCCTCCTTGAATATAATGCCTCCTATTATTTTCGCCTAACGGACCTAGTATAATTATCCCTAGAAGATCTGGCTAATGTTTCCACTTACGAAAAAAACTTACTATTATTATTATTACGTCATGATTGTCTATGTTAAAATGCTAAATTTGCAACTATTAAATAATGAAATACCTATAGATATTTGTTTTATTTGGTTAAACGTTTGTTTGTACGTAGGTGTTCTAGGATATATGGAAGAAAATATTATCTAACTCTCTAAACCATGTCACGTGGTAGTTTGTGTGACAAAAAAGCAAATAGGTAACTATCACAATACATAATTACTTGGTTTTGTAGTCAATGTGTAGATTATATCTATGTATAAAAGCTGTTTGTTTAAGTTATATGTTTAGTGATAAATGGTGTCAGTGATAGAATATTATTATATCCCGACTGTAAGTTGAAAATATTAAGCACTTAGAAGGTTAGGGGATAGTCAATTACGGGATTCTTAATACATTTTCGAAAATAATTTGGTTTAAATTAATCTGTTTTTTTTTACGATTACCTAAAACATGCGGATTTGGATTTTAAAATGGACTTTAAATGTACTTACTCAGTGATAAAAATATACTGATATATTTAAATAAATATATAGTAGGTGAGATTAATAAATATCCAACTTTGTTATCACAAATTCTAATTTTGTTTAACACTGAAAGAGCATTGAACGCGATTTATCTAACGGCAAGTAGCGCAGGTAGAGCTAGGCACACAAGGGAAACTCCATTCAGCTTTCTGTATCGATCCGACCATATGACACGGGACGGCGAACTTTCTATTTCACTTCACTGAAACTGAACTGCGCGGTCCTATCTCTATCGCGTCGCGGGAAGGTTTAGGCGTTCTACATCACTGAAGGGCACCAAAGGACGCAACTCACGCAACCGTGGAAGGAGATCGCATTGTTTATTTACAACGTTATCGGTCGGCGGCCGGCGCGGTGTCCCGCCTACGAGTGCCGTCGGTGCGCGTTTCCGATACCGCGAAGTTGGCGTGCAACGCGGGTATTGTCGCACCTGATATCGGAGGTGGCTCGAGCAGCGTCGGGAAGAAGGCGGGCAGGTCCGAAGTGGTGACGGGTGTGTTGAGGTCTGTCGAGGTGCCCGAGGGTGGCGGCGCCGGCACCGGCTTCAGCGCGCAGTCGAAACCGAGCGCGCCCATATCCGCGAGCGACAGCAGGTGCGGTCCGGACGGGGGTTCCGCGTCCGTGCCCATCCCGTCCGGCACCACCTGCTCCTCGGCCCACGGGCCGAGTGGAATCACAAAAAACGCCAGCGTGAAAACGGCCTCTCGCACGGCCGGTACGAAGGGGACTGGCGCCGCGCGACCCCGCGTCGCAGTTTTATCAATGGAGACGCGGTCCCATATTCGGTAGCGGCGCGCGCAGCTCCGCCAATCGCGCGGCGCGTTGCCCCCCCGATACTGACGTCACCGCCCGTCGCCGCCCACCGCCCGCGCCGCCCCCCCTAGCCGCCCGCCGCCCGTCGACACTCGCCGCCGCGCCGCCCGTGAAGCCTCCGAGCCACTGACTCTTCGCAAGTGAGCCACGGCACGACTGTTAGCTTAGCCTACACGTCAATCCTTCCACTTTCACGTTCTAATTACCCTTGCCGATACAGTTCACAATTGTTTACATGTGATACCTTAGAAGTGTAAACATGTTATTATATTTGTTTTTGTCCTTGGCCGTTTATTTTATTGTTTCTGTTTGCAAGTAATACTTAGGTATTGGTTACTTTTACATAATTTCTACGTTCTACAATGTTTAGACTTGCTAATTTTCCTAAAGGTTTTTTTGAATAAAATATTTCCTCAATACTGTGTTGTTTATAATAGGTATTTTTAATTTCAACATATAAGTATCTAATATTTAGTAGCGTAAATATAGAGAGTTATCTAATATATTACTTAGATACCTATTTATATCGGTATACTATAAAAATATAAACTAAAAGTTAAATAGAGCTGAAACTTTCTATTATACAGTTTATTACTATAATATTATTTTTCGTATACATAGTTATATTATGAATTCTTATTTATAGATATATTTATTTTAGTCTAATTTTATAAAATTAGATATTATTATATACTATTTTGTTCGGTTATTGATACATTCGGAGTTAAATGACTAAGAAAATGAAAAATTAAATAGGCCAAAATTACCACATTCGAATTGTCATATTTTATCGTAAAACTCCAAATAAAATCTACCACCTGATCACGACGCGGTCAACTGTGAAGATCCGGCAAAACTCAATGGGCTCATCATTTTTTACTCTATTTTATGTATTTATTTCTTTTCGACATACTTAGTACAAACTAATCTTAACTAACTTAGTGCAATCTGGATCTCACAAACATAATTATTTTATCAGTGCCAATGTGTTTGCTATTGGAATTTTAAAAAGTAAATAAAAACAAATAAAAAGAGAAAAAAAAAATAAAGATGGTCGGACCAGCCCCCCCAAGAAGCATCCGCGCACGAGTATGATTTGAGCAGCAGCCATCACAGCCCTCAACCTTATGGAAGTAAGTATGACTCGACACACAAAGCAGTCACAAGCTAAGACTTTTTGATGGCGAGCATGACCAGTCCAAGTGACTATGGAACATTAAATGATCCACTGTAAAGTTACCCTTTTCAAACAAGACACTTTGCACTCATAACTTAATATTTTTATCACTAGTCGTCGGAATTGGATACAAATTCTGATATACCAATAAATATGTATGAGACATAAATATGAGACGCTCTATAATATAGAGTCCGTATCTAGGTTATTATAATATAAAGTCGTGTTTTAGGCATTCTGCCTAAAATATGTTAACTAATTTGTATTCTATGCTCAGAAGAGGGCGCATAGAATATGTTTTTGCTTTCTGTCTGTCCGTCTGTCACACCTCCTATATATTTCAGAAACCACTGATGCTATCGATTTGAAACTTGGAATAAAAAAAATATTTCTTTTATGTCCTTTTATTAGGGGTCGGAAATTTCAAAGTGAGTTTCATATAAAAGGGATTTTGCAAATTTCAAAATAATTTTTATTTCAATTTATGTCACGTAGTTTTTTTTGGCTTATAATAAAAAAATGTCAAGAAAATACCATAAATAAATTAAAAATTAATTTGAAGTATGAGGAAGGAAAATCTTGAAAAATGATCTTTAGGTAGTACAGTTTTTTAAAAATCCTCTACAAACGTACTTGTGCGGTTTGATTATTCTGCTATCTGAGGTCTTAGATGAATAGCAAAATAACTTTATTAAATCCAAAGAAGGTATGGAGCCCTCGGTGCGCGAGTCAGAATCGCACTTGACCGGTTATTAATTTTTTATCATTTAATAATATTTAATATAATTTAAATGCAGTGTCAATGTATCTATGTGTATAAGTACTTACACTATTTTAAAATAAAAACAAATTATAATCAGGTAAATTTAGGTATCGACCTGTAGTGGTTTCAAATAGAAATTTAAATATGAACTACTTCGATTACGATTATTTCCCACCACCATTCTTTAGAGAACTTCTTATCATTTATGGTAGCTTTTTGAATATTAGGATCAGTAAATAAGCTATTTACAATCCAGGATTATGGAGCAAATTTGATTAAACTAAGGCGTATTCAAAAGTGTTATAAATCACAGGCTCATCAATTAACATCTGTTATAAAATTATTATGCTATGGTAATAGTAATATGTATCTTCACGGCCATAGACGCATAATTTACGATAGAATTAACATCAGAATGCAACTAAAAGCTATTCTACAACCAATATTTTAAATGCATTTATTATGTATTTTACAATATATTTAAGACATAAAATACTGACCTGTTTTTTGACATTTTTAATTTAATGACACTAATGCAAATAACATTTTTGTCAGCATAATGTTATAAGTTATTTATTTTACAACTTATGATAAAATTAAGATCATGTAGATAAGTGGAATTTTATAATGAGTTTGTGACAACATATTAAAAGTGTGTATTAAAAATAAGATAAATATTGGACCTGAATGGATTGGAATGCAGTAAAAGAGGACCAAGAAAAAGGCAAACATAAATTGTGGAAATTATTTTGTATAGATAGATAGACAATTCTTTGTTGCGCACAAAATACAGATATTAAAAGAAATTGGTTCAAATGGATAGATAATAAGACATATAAATAGCATACATTATATGCATATACATGCTATATACATAGCAGGTATAAGTAATAAATAAGTCAAGTGCGAGTCGGACTCGCGCATCGAGGTTTTCATACCTTTTTCATACCTCAGATAGAGAAAAAAAACGAAGTCTGTTTGTCGAAGTTTTTTAGGATTACTATAAAACTATACAACTTAGAAATAGACAGACAGATGAAGTTACACCATAAAAAAGATTAATGTTCAAAGTACTTATATTAACAACAAAAAAATGGTGGTTTTACCTTTGTAGTTTAAAAAAAATACCGGTCAAGTGCGAGTCGGACTCGCGCACCTTGGGTTCCACGCCATCTTTGGACATATTAAAGTTATTTTACTATTCATGTAACATGTCAGATAGCAAAAGAACCGAACCGCAAAACTAAGTTTGATTGTCGAGGTGTTTTTTAGGTTTACTAAAAAACTGTACTATTTAGAAAGATCATTTTATTTTTCTTGTAAAATATAGATAGACATGTATTACCCATAATTATTTCAGATTTTTCCCTCCACAAACTTCGGAGATAAGGCCCCCCCGGTATTTTTTTTGAGATTTTTAATTATCAGCCAAAAACTACATCACATAAGCCAAAATAAAAATCAGTTTTGAGATGTGCAAATGAAGCCCTTTTATATGATACCCCACTCTGTATAGTAGTATCACTTTGAAATATTAATGACCCATTTCGACCCCCGTTATAAAAAAAGTAAAAGAATAAATATTTTTTTTCATTTGCGATGAGGCTGGGTAAGTAAGATCTAAAACTATTCCAAGTTTAAAATCGATAGCATCAGTGGTTCCTGAAATATATAGGATTGTGACAGACAGACAGACAGACGAAGTCAGACCATAAGGATTCCTTTTTTACTCTTTAGGTATGGAACCCTAAAAATGGCTGGACTTACCCTATGAGTAGTTATATATTTAAAGGCAGAACTAGTATTAAATTGTTAGGCAGATACATAGCCGTCCGCATAAGTACTAATTGCGAGCTTGTATAAACTAGTGGTTAACAACAATTACGAGCCGTTTGGTGTAGGTTTCGCTTGTGGGCGGCCGATTGACCTGAACCACTCAAGATCAAGGAAATATCACGTTAGGCACGTTATACATATGTATCTAAATAGATAGCGGGCGGGAATTGGCCTGAGTGGTCAATAGATGCTAAATAAACATTGTCACAGGATTGTGACTTGTGTCTAGGTGCAAATTGACGAGAAATACTGGTGGGCGCAGATAAGCATCTAGTTTAGAAAATAAGGTAAGTAGGTATTCTATGTGTTAAATTAGTTGAGACATCATTTTTAACCGACTTCAAAAAAAAGGAGGAGGTTATCAATTCGGTTGTATGTTTTTTTTTTTTTTTTTTTTTTTTTATGTTTGTTACCTCAGAACTCTGTCGTTTACGAACCGATTTGGAAAATTATTTTTTTAATTGAAAGTATATGCTTCCAGATTGGTCCCATTTTTTTCAAAATCAAGTTCTGATGATGGGAACCATGAGTAACTGAGGGAACTCCTTAAATATTATAGGCATACATATAACGTTTTTGGTATTTTTAGAAACTAGTCAAGCATTTTCATTCAGAAAGTATCATTTGGTGAAGTGGATCTGATGAAGAAGGCCATAGATGGCCACCGGAACTCTGTAATAAAATTAACAATCCATCCTATCCTAGCCGTGCCTACTAAACGTAGAACTATCGAATTTGGACTCGATGGATAGTTCTCGACGAGTAGTTGCTAGAAAAATGGAAATCAGGGTCTGATGGTGGAGCAGGAAGGTTGTCACGGGATCTCTGTACCAATAAACGTAGATCCACCGAGTTTGGGTTCGTTGGGTAGCTCTCGACGAGTAGTTGCTAGAACAATGGTGATCAAGGTCTGATAATGGAGCAGGAAGGTCATCACGGTATCTCGGCACCAACAAACGTAGACCTACCGAATTTGGACTCGTTTGATAGGTCTCGACGAGTAGTTGCTAGAAAAATGGAGATCAGGGTCTGATGATGGAGCAGGAAGGTCGTCACGGGATCTCGGCACCAATAAACATAGACCCACCGAGTTTGGGTTCGTTGGGTAGCTCTCGACGAGTAGTTGCTAGAACAATGGTGATCAAGGTCTGATAATGGAGTAGGAAGGTCGTCACGGTATCTCGGCACCAACAAACGTAGACCTACCGAATCTGGACTCGTTGGATAGGTCTCGACGAGTAGTTGCTAGAAAAATGGAGATCAGGGTCTGATGATGGAGCAAGAAGGTGGACACGGGTTCTCGGCACAAATAAATGTAGACCCACCGAGCTTGCAGTCCATGGTTCTCGAGAACTACGAGTACACCTAGATATCTTCGGTTTATGGCAATTGGTTAGTTTTATTAAGATATTGTCACATCTACATTTTTTTAAATTTTTGCTTAAGCTTATATTTTAGTGATGGTCCATAGTTGTGTTATGTAGTGGGTGTTTTTAAAATAAATATTAAACTGGCTGTTTGTCAGAATAAAATATAAGTTGTTAAAACTTAACCTAATAATACACCAATGGAACCACTAAAAAGAATAAAATAAAAATAATTTTTACAAAAAAAAGAACCGCCTTCAAAATGCAACTAAAAAGCCTGAAATAATTTCTAAGAATTAGTGGTTTTTACATCTACATAGTTGGACTTGGACTACAACATATTATAAATACATATTACTATCGAAGTCGGCGCCTAACGTCTAGCAAATACTTACAAGGGCAGTAGGTACCTAACTGTTTTCCAGTTTGGCGCCGTCTTTGATAGTAATATGTATTTATAATATGCTGTAGTCCAAGTCCAACTATGTAGATGTAAAAACCACTAATTGTTAGAAATTATTTCAGGCTTTTTAGTTGCATTTTGAAGGCGGTTCTTTTTTTTGTAAAAATTATTTTTATCTTGTTTAATAACAATTGTTGTTATTTAAAATCTAATGTTTTTACCTACTAAATATTTTTAACCGACTTCAAAAAAAAGGAGGAGGTTATCAATTCGGTTGTATGTTTTTTTTTTTTTTTTTTTTTTTTTTTTATGTTTGTTACCTCAGAACTCTGTCGTTTACGAACCGATTTGGAAAATTATTTTTTTAATTGAAAGTATATGCTTCCAGATTGGTCCCATTTTTTTCAAAATCAAGTTCTGATGATGGGAACCATGAGTAACTCAGGGAACTCCTTAAATATTATAGGCATACATATAACGTTTTTGGTATTTTTAGAAACTAGTCAAGCATTATCATTCAGAAAGTATCATTTGGTGAAGTGGATCTGATGAAGAAGGCCATAGATGGCCACCGGAACTCTGTAATAAAATTAACAATCCATCCTATCCTAGCCGTGCCTACTAAACGTAGAACTATCGAATTTGGACTCGATGGATAGTTCTCGACGAGTAGTTGCTAGAAAAATGGAGATCAGGGTCTGATGGTGGAGCAGGAAGGTTGTCACGGGATCTCTGCACCAATAAATGTAGATCCACCGAGTTTGGGTTCGTTGGGTAGCTCTCGACGAGTAGTTGCTAGAACAATGGTGATCAAGGTCTGATAATGGAGCAGGAAGGTCATCACGGTATCTCGGCACCAACAAACGTAGACCTACCGAATTTGGACTCGTTTGATAGGTCTCGACGAGTAGTTGCTAGAAAAATGGAGATCAGGGTCTGATGATGGAGCAGGAAGGTCGTCACGGGATCTCGGCACCAATAAACATAGACCCACCGAGTTTGGGTTCGTTGGGTAGCTCTCGACGAGTAGTTGCTAGAACAATGGTGATCAAGGTCTGATAATGGAGTAGGAAGGTCGTCACGGTATCTCGGCACTAACAAACGTAGACCTACCGAATTTGGACACGTTGGATAGGTCTCGACGAGTAGTTGCTAGAAAAATGGAGATCAGGGTCTGATGATGGAGCAGGAAGGTCGTCACGGGATCACTGCACCAATAAACGTAGATCTGCCGAGTTTGGGCTCGTTGGGTAGCTCTCGATGAGTAGTTGCTAGAAAAATGGTGATCAGGGTCTGACGATGGAGCAAGAAGGTGGACACGGGTTCTCGGCACAAATAAATGTAGACCCACCGAGCTTGCAGTCCATGGTTCTCGAGAACTACGAGTATAACACCTAGATATCTTCGGTTTATGGCAATTGGTTAGTTTTATTAAGATATTGTCACATCTACATTTTTTTAAATTTTTGCTTAAGCTTATATTTTAGTGATGGTCCATAGTTGTGTTATGTAGTGGGTGTTTTTAAAATAAATATTAAACTGGCTGTTTGTCAGAATAAAATATAAGTTGTTAAAACTTAACCTAATAATACACCAATGGAACCACTAAAAAGAATAAAATAAAAATATTTTTTACAAAAAAAGAACCGCCTTCAAAATGCAACTAAAAAGCCTGAAATAATTTCTAAGAATTACTTAGTGGTTTTTACATCTACATAGTTGGACTTGGACTACAACATATTATAAATACATATTACTATCGAAGTCGGCGCCTAACGTCTAGCAAATACTTACAAGGGCAGTAGGTAACTAACTGTTTTCCAGTTTGGCGCCGTCTTTGATAGTAATATGTATTTATAATATGTTGTAGTCCAAGTCCAACTATGTAGATGTAAAAACCACTAAGTAATTCTTAGAAATTATTTCAGGCTTTTTAGTTGCATTTTGAAGGCGGTTCTTTTTTTTGTAAAAAATATTTTTATTAGAAAACTTTACAAAATGTTAATAAATTATAAGATAATGACAATATTATAATATGACAATATTAAGCTTGGTTTCAACCAGTCGGTGAAGATGTTAGCGTACTGTGCTTACCCCCGACTCCTTAAATTAGTGAATTTCTCAAAAATCATTATAATTATGTACTTACCTACCTAGCTTACACTACTTTTATGTAAGTAATGAAGCACTTATCTTTATTGTATTATATCTATTTTTCGGAATTAAGTAATATAACTACTATATACAGAGTTTGTGGCTTTGGAATTGAAACTGGCTAATTTTTATTGCGGTAAATAAGTATCCTTTTTTTCTGATTTGCGCGGGGAAACCTTCAAAATGTCCCTGGGTTCCAGGGGTCAAGTGTTTCTTACCAACTACATATAACCCCCGCGGCTGTCGCGTCGGCACATGAGACCGTGGCATGCCAGGGCTCTCCGGTGGGATCTGCTCCAGGAACACCTCAGTGCCTTGCCACCGGTAAAATATCCTATTCTAATGTTTGTTAAGGCTAGGTAATCTCAGAAAATACTAGTGCCTGCGTGTTGCGTGCTTTCTTCTTCTTCTACAAGTGCACTCTTTTTTCTTTTATTCTCACATGTCGATGGGACGGAAGACCGACATAACTAGGCAGAGATTAGGGGCAGGACCGACTTTTTACATGCCCATCCGACGCATGGACCATCTTACTTTCCCGACAATCAGGTGACTAGCCCCCGTTGTGGTATCCAGTAAGAAACAGCTAGACAAAGTTGTTGCTTCCGGTGAAATTTGAACCAATGACTTCCGGTTTTTAAAGCAAGCGGTTACAAACCATACAAATACTAGTACCTACCTATCTACATGCGAGTCAATCTCAAAACTTTTTGTTGCGTTGGTTAGAAATATAGACTACGTATCTCTATTTTGTCGTTTATGATGTCCGAAGTCACACCTGATTGCCAAAACCAATAATAGAATGCTGTTCGTGTGACACACGGGTAAAACATGAAGTGCGGTTTCATCAACACGAAGACAGATCGGTATTTGAGTTATAATTTAGGGCTTACGGTCGTCACTCGACACCTAATTAACTTTGACGTCTACAAACCTATATTTTTTTATTATTCGTAATGTCTGGAAAAATTGCTTGCAATTTTATTTGCGTTTTGGCTTCCGCTTGTTAGTTAATGTTATGTTTTTTTATTGTTCATTTATTTAAATATTTGAAGCCGTTCGTGCGGTACATAACAAAGTGGCACCAGGCAAGGCATTGCAGCGCGTGAAGCGGTATAGGCGATCTGACAGGACAATGGCCGAGCCGCGTGCGTGGTAGCCGCCGGTGGCCGAGACACGCCGACGCCGATTGGGCCCACATGCAGTCGTTCGCCCTAACCCAATTATCGCGTAACGGAGACGATAAAGAAAAATAACAAACCCACGATTTCACCGACGTCTAATTATAGAGCGCTATTTGCGTGTGCGCGGGCGCAAGCGGCATAGCGTGGCCGCGATGTCAGGGCTATTCCTGGCCGTCAGCTGACGCTCCCGCGCCGGCGTCGCACCGCGCTCTCGTAAACACCACGCAACCTATTGACGTAAAATGCGAACAATCGAGTTTTCAGCAGGTGAATCACGGGATGAAAACGTCCCTGCGGGAATCATTCTATAATTAACTTGACTGCTTTTGGTTCGGACTTCGGAGGCGGGGTTCTATTTCGGAACGTTGCTTCAATACCGCTATCTATTTTCAACTGGTTACTATTTGTTGATTCATACTCTACGGTTTGTGTGTGTACTGTGGTTTAGTCATATGACTTGTGAAAATAATGCAAACGTTACAAGTGCACAAGAATGCTGTAACTTTTGGCCCCGTAATTTAAAGATGAGCGACTATGAATGATTTCATTCGAATTATTCGACTTTATAAATCATTCGACTTCTTAGAATGATTTTTTGAAATTAGTTACTAATTTGATACTCGCTTGACTTTGATTATCGGCCAATTGAATGATGTGATTTGTCAGGCGCACTGACATTATTCGTTCCGGGACCGGAACGGCAAATAATTCATTCATCTTTCATTCGAAATACTGCCGACTGAGTCGCGAATAGTCTAGTTCAAACGCCGTTAGTAGTTACTAATTAGTAGTGGTTATTCGACTATGAACATTAGTATATTACTAATATTCAAGTCGAATGCGTACATTAGTAGTTGTAGATGATTCGAATCGTCGGATTAGTAACAGTCGCGCATCTTTACCTTAATTTATTAAATTCCTGACACATTAGCATTTCAAATACTGTTATCTTTATGTATCATATCATCATCATCGTCATTTTCTATGGATATTGTCTCAAAAGATCTCTTTATTTGTTCAGTCTAGAAGTCTGACTACTGTCTGCTATTATGTGTTGTGACATGATGATGCTTAATATTTGTCATGTAGTGTCATAATGTGTCACCACGAGTATGTATCGTAAGATGTGTAATAATTATGTCCAAACAGTCCGTAGTCTTCCCACGGCTGGTGCCGGCGTCGCGCGGTGGGTGGAAGCTCAGCGTACGAGTATTCTGATTTACACGTGGCCACGTTTTCGTACATATTATACACTATTGGCTGTTGACTTCAGTTTACTCGACTCATTTTCATGATGCCATTTTCTTGTACATACAAGAGCAATAATTGAACGCAATAAATGAAGCGCAATATTTGACCTTCAAGAGTTGTAAGTACTTAACTGTTTACACGCGGATACTAGTTAAAAATTTGAATGCAAATCTTGCCCAGTAGAGCAAGAATGTGACATGTTGTTCAGACGATGCAAGGCATTTAATGCTTCAATATTATTGTATGCAACAGGCAAGAAACTTGCTTCGTGTAAATGGGCCTTTATGATGTGATAGGAGACGCAGGTTTTTATTTGTGTCTGAGATAATTCATAATGTATAATAAAATTATTAGCACTGCTTAGCAGAATAATCTGTCTGTGGTTTATATTTGCCTTGCTAGGTTTGCAATCATGTACTTACGAATACGTCATATAAATATTGCAAAAGTAGGCGCGCATGTTGAATTATTTGTTATGCCGGTTTTACATTATGCCAGTAGCACTCCCATCCAGCGATTTAAACTAGCGCTGGATTGAAAATTAATAATCTGAATACTCCAGTGGATCCAGAAAGACAGGACACTGTCACTATTCTTTGCATTTAAAGGTCTCCTCAGAGATTGGAATAATGTAGACGATAATATACAGTGTTTAAATGACTTACTGAATTACTGGAATTATGTGAGCTCGGAATTATTCAGCATGCCAAGCGAATCAGTATCATATGTAGAGCCAATCCGGGATTAAAGTTTCTCAATGAATGTCTTATGCTATTATATGTGTTTGTGGTAGATTCGAAAATTATCCTAGAGGTTTTGATTTACAATAGAAAGTAGGAGACAAAGTCAACCGCAGCATGGATATAAAATTACTAGTACGCTTCTTACGTGTAGCGATTAATATCCTATACTGAAATCTAAGCTGTAGGCTATTAATCAAATCTACTTAAGTGGGTATGGTATACAAGATATCCAATAAATTTGCTTTTCTTGTATATTATGACAAGTGAATATGGCATTGCTTGTACCTTTACTTAAAATCCAATAAATTTGCTTTTCTTATATAATATGACAAGTGAATATTGCATTGTACTATGCGTTTCAACTAAGAATGTGGCCGCCATCTTGCCATTTCAAATATATAATTACTAAAAATTATGTTTTAACAAAAATAGATAGCAACATAAGAAATTACATCAAATAATCAAAACCGAGGTGAATTGTTCATTTTGTGTTTACTCTGCTGCCGGTACAATTGAACCCTTACTAGTTTGCCAGATCAAAGTTGTGAGGGTTCAATAAATTAGCATGGATCGATGATGAATGACTCCACTTTCAAAATACATGGAATGCTACGATACTTACTAACTTAAATAAAGAATATTTCTGATAAACAAGCTAAGCTGTTAGATGGAACTTTACTAATTATATTATATCTTAGCTACTTGTTGTGTAGAAAAAATGCATGAAGAACCGAAAATATTCTTATAAATTGTGTAAATTGTGATTTAGATCTGCAAGAATGCCTTTTGTTTTCCATATTTATTTTAGTGTAGGTAATGTTTTTTTTTTTTAAATATGTATATTTATTGATCAGGTATAAATACCTATATACATACTTTTATTATGTTACATATTTACATCGGTATACGTGGCTTTTATGTATTAAATAATAAAGCACTAGTAAACCAACGCGGTTTTACCCAGTGATTTCGGGTTCTAAACCTAAAAGACCGTATTTATGTATTATTATATAATCAGTACATATAAAGTTTAATAAATTTGTTAGCTCTGCCACCGCTGCGCAAAAGCATCATTGTTCCAAGAACAACGTGCAACTCCATCTCTATTAGAAAGTAGTTCGACAAAGACCAACCACTGGCGAGGATTTGCGAACGCGGGCTAATAATACACACGTGTGTTGCAAATGCAATTCTAGGTGACGATACCACGCCGCCGGCTACTATAAATATAAACGGTTACATTATCTTTCATTGGACTTCTTGATGAATCACATAGATGCCCTGTAAGACGTGAAAGTGGGCCTTATTCAAAGTCGATTTATTGAACTGTTTTGATAACAAATAGGTTACTTGTTTTTTGCCATTAGCTATTCTTATTAATCAGCTACGCTAATATAGGAACGTTTATAAATTGCTGTTTTCCGGCTGTATGCCTATTGTAACTGCAGTAGTGATTACTTGGATGGCCTCTTGTACAGGAAACTTATCACCTTGCGAAGTATGTAGAATGCAAAACATTATTAAAATTTAATGTAACCTTATTTAAGAGTATTGTTTCTGTAGAACTTGAATTGTAGACGCTGGGCATAAAACTAAAGCTGCGAAATTAAAGTGGACCTGGGCCTGACATATCTGTCGCTTGCCAAGTGGACTGTGGGCTAGACACACGCGGAATGGTTCCACAGAACGTTAGATGGCGGTGTGGCAGACCCAGGCGAAGATGGCGGGATAAGCAGGATGTTTATGACGCAGATTGACCCCAAAACGCTTTAAACTGGAAAAAGTGGGATGAGGGAGGCCTTTGCTCTTCACTGGGACAAACCAGGCTAATATTAAATACTAGCTGATTCTCCTGTGTGATATTAGACTTTACATTTTTTTCAGGTCAAAAAGATTTCTGGATTTTTTGTTATTTCAGTATTGCAGTGGTTGTAGCCGCTGGCATTGTAAACCGGAGGCCGCGGGTTCTAATTCTGTGGGAAGCCACAACTTTGTGTAGCTGTACCTTACAGGATAATGCAGGCCAATGACCTGATTGTCTGGAAAGTATGCTGATCCATGCGTCAGATGAACCTGTAAAAAGTCCGTCCTGTGCCTGACCTCTTCCCGGTCGTGTCGGTCTTCCGTCTCATCGGATTGTGAGGGTAAAGGAAGAAAGCGCGAGAAAGAAGTCTCAAGACTCTTGAGATACCTATTAGGTGTTCAGTCTCCTGATCTTAGTAATTTAAATTATGATGTGTGACGGGTGCAAAAGCACTTACATATTTATGAGTTACCAGTAAATAAAAGCGAAATATCGCATTTATATTCTCGTATACAGAAAAAGAAAGAAAGTATAGAGTCTAGCTAAGTCTACTTTTCATGTAAATTGTAAATTATTAATAAATTTTTTTCAGCAAACTTATTAATTTATTTATTCTTTATGCACAAAAACAGTACCTAGGCGGACTTAATGCCAGAGACATTCTCTACCAGTCTACCTTAGGGTGATGCAGACTATCACAGAGTAATATAAATATGTATATGTAACGCGATAGCTGCAATTTCTTAGTTATTTTATTCTTATTATTTCTAGTAGTTGTTATTTGTGCTGCAAGCACCCACTGATATGTATAGTTACAAAAAATAACGTTAAGTTCTGGAAGTAAGTTGTTTTCTGTTTTGTTTTTTTTTTTGGGTTTTATAATGGTCTAAGAATAAAGTATTATCTATCTATCTAAGTAAATTACCATTTATGTAACCTGTAAATATAGTAGGTATATAAAGTGGTACGGTCCTAACTTGAAGAGTTAACTTTAAGTAATCGCTAATGCTGTGCAACACAACTTCCTCGTTTAAATAGTTTCGAGTCGTGTCCTATTTCAGAATCCATGTACAATTAAATTAGTAACAATTTGGTACTTCCTTTGTTCTGGATACACGTAGAAAAGCGCCCACATACTTTCGCACCTTCCACCCGTTGACTGATAACGCGTTAAAATAGGGTGTTGTGACGTTAACGGCGGTAATGTTGGCAGTCGTCACGTCCAGATGAGCTGGCATATTGCGGACGTCATGTCGAAATCATGTTTATAATTACGCTTACATCGATCAACACTCGACAACTAATCTCGTACAGATTCATCACTAGTGCTGACGTACATCTGACATGCATCGTTTAGTGAAAATATTTATCGCAACACATTTATAGAATTTTGTGTAATCGACGCTTGAACGTAATTCGCATTTACGTAGTCACGGCGCGGCGCGTGCTGTGCGCTTTTATTAGACACCATTATGTAATTCTGTGGGTTTAAATTATATTTTTAGAATGATATAAATATTTTATATTTTTTTAACAGGGAATTTAATTATTATTTTTAACAATCTGATGAATTTATTTTTTAAGCAAGTTATGGTCTCTCCTTTTACAATATGATTTATTAAAAGTATAGATTGTACATTGTAAGCAGTTGTGGTAAGCAAGTTTTGCAATGATTTGGGATCCCAATGTGACAGCTGGTGTGCTCATTGATATTCTCCCCACATACTTTCAAAACCAGTTTATGTCGGTACTTTCAGGAAATGCATGTTCTTAATCTCTACCTTTACCAGCGAATTATGAATATTTTCCATGACAGGCGATTGTATTATTTAGTGAAAATCTGAATAGCGGGCAAAAGTAATGAAACCAGTCTTGTCTATTTTTTTAAGTAGCTTGTTCATAGCGGGCCTTTAGTTCGTGTTGGGTAAAATTGAAGGGAAAAGATGAGTCGGCAGACGCAAGCTATCGTTTCGTAAAAATATCAGACAATAGTCCGGAAATGCCAACATGGAATATCTAATTGGACCGACCTAGATTGAAGAAGCTGGCGGCCAACCTTCGGTAGTGAAGAGGAATGAAGATGCCCGTGTTATCGCCAAAGGAATATTTCAAATAATAATACCAGCACTTTATGTCCCACTGTTGGGCACGGACCTCCCCTCAAGGGCTTAGGCCTTAGTCCACCACGCTGGCCAAGTATGAGTTGGCGGACTTCACACGTCATTCGAAAGCTAGTTAGGCTTCCTCAGACATACAGGTTTCCTCACGATGTGTTCCTTCACCGAAAGCTAGTAACAATCGCACAAAGACGATTTGCACATGATTAGCTAAAGTAATCAGAGGTGCAACCCGGGGTTCGAACCTGCACACCTTGCTTCCAAGGCAAGCGATCGCCCATTGAGCTGTTACCGCAAAGGAATATTTATTTCATCTAAAAATCAAACTAATACAAAGAGCTTCGTTGGTCTGATGTCTGATTTGAAAATCAACTGAATAAAGTAGTGATGAATGTTGGGTTGGTTTATATTACTCGAGTGATCACCTGGGTGGAACACGGTGGTGATCAAAGTAAAATAAATTATTCCATTTTAATCACCTCGGAATCATTCACCTGGGTGATGAAAGTGGAATCATTAGTTTACTTTAATCACTTCGTCAAATCGGGGGCGCCGTTGCGGGCGAGCTGACATCACATCTTCCTCACCCACAGTGGCACCCCCTCGTAGCGGGAATTATTCTGGTGACGCACACACTTTTATTTCCTGATAAATAACTCGAGTGTTTAGATCACATTATCAGATAGGAACCAAATGTCATTTACATACGTCATTCCTGATATTTCTGGCGTGACGTAAAATGATACGCTTATGATATCCTGGTATTCTTTACGCACTTGCTACAAATCGATTGCTGCAAATTTATTGTTAGTTACTTAGTTTATTGTTAGTTACTTAGTTATAACGCTACAGTCGTAAAACCTTTAATATAATTTTTCCTTAAATTATGTCAGACATTTTAAGAAGTCACTAAGTAGGTATATCCACTGACCTATTTTCTCGTTATGTAGAACACACCTTTATTTTGGTACCTACCAGTAAAGGTTACTCCCAGAGACAGCTTATGGAGGCGCAACATAATTCCCTAGAGAGCGTTGAAAATTATATTACGTAGAAAAGAATGACGTCATATCGATAAACTATAACACACGCTGATTTAGAAAAAAAAAACTATTCTATATATTTTGTGAAATAAAATTTATAAAATATTATTAAGCAATTAATTTTGTAAAAAAATATTTTGGTAGGAACGTATAAATCGTCCTTCTATCAATAAACAACATCGTATACCTACTAGGTACGAAACATAATGATTTTCTTGAAAAAATATGTAATTAGATGGCCACTGTAGTCCGAGGCAGGTGACTCAAATTGGTTTTCCTTTTTCTAACAACATAGAAAAATATTCAAATTATTTCATAATTTTCAAATAATTTGAATATTTTTCTATGTACACAATCCTCAAAAAAACATAGATTATTGACGTAGAAATTATTATACGGGATATCGAATTTGCTACTAAACAACCAGATATTGTCAATAGACATGTCAGTACCACCTGTAATTTGTTTTTAACAGTAATTGTGAAACTTGGTCAGCGAAGGCTATTCTATTTATTTTATTTTTATGATTTTTTTATAAATAACAAATATGTATAATCTAGGTTAGTTAAAGTTCATAGATAGTGTACTCTACAAAATTAAAACTAAATTTAGTTATACACTTGTTAGCTATATCAAATGAATGTAGTACCTATATTACATCAAAGCAAAGTCATTTGATATTATAGGTATTCTTGCTTGTACTGATCTTAATTTGGATGCTACTTCTGAACGGAACTGAAAGTATATTACAACGGCGCTAATTATATTAAATGGCCGTCTCTAGCTCTACCAGTATTGTTTACCACTAACGAATTTTCTCTTGACTCTATAATACCTACTGCCTAGATGAAGTCATAGCTTCTAGTTTTTGCTACAATAAATTAATGAATATAGTTTTCCAAATTTATTATTACTAATAGTCATTAATCATCCGTTTATTTTTATTATGGAACAACTAACGCAAAGAGCTTGGATAATTCTATTATTGTCTGGTATATTAAATTTGGTGTTTCAATCAGAAACAATGCCTGAATCATTCATATGCTGCAACTATAATAAAACTGTAGTAGTTATTATGAATGAAGTTTTCATTCATATTTTATAACGAACGAACACAAGAAGAGATAAAGAAGTAGTATATGTGAAAAGTCGACTTATCAAACGTTATGACATCATAGCGCGAATGATAAAAATTAGTGGTTAGCGGAAAGATATCGCGGTCGTAATGGCAATGGCGTGCGTCAAAAACCACCTGTTGGTCGGCCGCTAAAATTGCCCTTGTGCGGTAACCCCGACCGAGGCCGCGCCGAGTCGCCGGCAATCGATATCGATGACGTGCGGCCTCATTCATAAACGGGGAGGCACCCCTCCTCCATTCTCGTAGGCCCCCCGGTTCCTCACTCCACGAATTCCTGTAAACTGTGGCCATTTCATGAATGGCGTGTACACTAATAAAAATTGCAATTTGTGGCCATTGTTATATTTATGTTAGAAATCAGAGCTTGGGTTGAGTATGTTTTTTCTAGTTTCAGTACGTATTCAGAGTTAGTGAATATCTCGTTTTTTTATGGATAGTTATTTGGAATTGAGACTATAACATATTCATGGTAACGTTACAATAAAGCTGCGTCAGAAATTTTTATTAAAACAATTTTCAGTGTTACAAAAAATCATTCCTTTTTTTTTAGTATTGTCTCATTATATTGTGTTGTACGTAAAATTTCCTTGCCTCGTTAAGACTTGTGATGATTCATCCCTCATTTCAATAGGTAGGTACCTCTCAAATTTATAATTGGAACATTAAATCACGGGAGTATATAAAATAAGTTTAGGTAGAATGGCATATGTACCTACTCTGTTGTATACTCTGTTAGACGCTTATGTCTGGATGCAGCCACCGCAGCGTGGGCGTAGGTCGCGCCGCGATTTGACACGCGCGACACTTGCATTCGCAATCAGTGCACTTGCACAGTAATATGAAATGATAGAGCTTTATTACTCTTAAAGTTTTACTCAAGGATGATAAAATAGAATGATGATGAGCTACCGTTTATTAATAACGGAAGAACGTATTAGAAATACCTATCACTGTGTTGGATACACAGTGATACAGCCACCAGCACATCGAATTGTTTTAGAGCACTATCTATTATTATCATATTCGCTTTAATTTGTTTTTATTATAATTATGTATATATAATGTTCTTGATTTTATATTAAAAATAAATTAAGCATTCAAGCTAAGATTTCTTCACAAAATTGATGTGTAAAAATTAGCTCTTGTTTAATTTATAAGTACATTAGGTATATCCGTGGAATTTTAATATGAATATTATTACAAAATTATAAAGATTCGTTGTTTTAATAAGGTGATATAGTAAAGATATTGTATTTCAAGCGCTGCATGATTTCGGCTCTGCAGTTTCTCTGTTCGCAGTTTGTAATCAGAGGTGTGCGCGCGCACGCGTCCCTTATTTACGGCGGATTACGCGCGCAATCAGTCTATGCTCTTGGAAATAATATTGTAACAACTCAAACCGCAAGTCACATGTGCGAAAAACAATAGATCATTATTGTATTTTTTTTCTTCAAATAGCTAAATAATTCTTAAGGCACGCTAGATAAAGGTAATTTTTTGGTTGTACCTAACATATCATCGAAGATGTCATAAGTTAAAGGTACTAAGATAAACGGTTATAGCATGTTTATTATAACCGTTTTTGCTGCGTTTATTCAATGAACGAATTAAGCACCGTTGCATAAAATGTACGTTGCAGATAGTGCTTCTACCACTATGAGGTATTCAACAGCTGTTTTGGTAAGACTTAGTACGAAAAGGCCGCCGTACGGCCGTGGCATTGACGCCGGCATCGATTTACAGCCATGTGGTGAACAGTGGCGTCCGGCCGTGGCTCCAATCAGCATGGCACTAAGGGCGATCAATGCGACGTCCTTGAACCCGCTTCCTTCTACCGCGCATGTGCTTTTAAATGTCGGACGTCATTCCGTGACCATGGCCACGAAACACGTGCCGCATGCCCCCGAACCCCTCCCGTGCGCCGCGGCCCATCCCTCAACCCTGCACGCCCCTCCATTCATTCCAACATTCAGGTGGCGGCACTCTTAATTCATCGTCAACTCTGCCATTTATTATCCATTCCGACCTTTTCAGGGCAACCTGTTGAGCGGCGAATTTGTTTTTAAGGCGTAACGCAAATGTTATTCATTACTAGAAAGTTACTTAGTCGGCTGTGCTTTTGACATTTACGGTGAACTTTGATCATAATTTATACATAAAGATTTTTTGTATCGTGTAACTGTAGACTTGTTTAATATTATGAATGAGTGTGCCGGACTTGGAGATTATTTGCATAGGTGTGAGTTGTGTGCGGCAGGCGACGACGATGCAAGGCGACATTGAGAACAAGCCGGTGACCACGCAGGGCTCCTTATGAATGAAGTTACCGTGGGCGTCGCACCGAGCGTGCTGCGTGGCCCGTTCATTCATTAGCTCGGAGGCCATTCCTCATGAATAATACCATAACAAAAACTGTCAATATCACTTAGCTGGATCGCAAACTTGTTTACTTTATATAATTGTTGCGTAATACAATCGAAATATAATGCCAATTATGTACTTATATTGAAAAGAAAATCTGCTAGAGTAAGGACATTGTGTATTATACATAGATATTTTAGTCTAGGAGCTACAAATAAAATGTAGTGGGTTCGGATCCAGAACAAACATTTTGTGTACATCAACAAATCTGCTTATGTGTTTAAATTTAAATTAATAAATAAGTATTTTAATATGTACTTACTTATTAAGTATTAAGAAGTAGTATGTATCAGTTGTCTGGTCGCCATTATTGGTTCTTCCAAGTAAACAGACGACCAGTAGGTTTGGCTTGTCAAATAAGTAAAAGAAACCATTATTGCATAAAGTAAAAGAATCAAATGGCTCTATGTTGACCTCAACCAAACATTAAACTACAGTGACAGTCTTCTTCATTTTGTGCCACGGAAAGATTGGTCAATCAGCAAATATTCATGGGCTAATCAATCCTGATCAATTTGGCGTAGGGTAGGGTCGGTGCCCTGCTACGACCAGCGCATTCGTCGGCAGGCGATTTAGCAGGCACACTTACCCAAGTGCCGATGTATAATAGTAGTTTTTCGCACATTTGACGGGCCCGTTGGTCTAGTGGTTAGACACCATGTCCGCTAACCAATGGGTCGTGGGTTCGATTCCCACCAAGTGTCTGGGTATTATTTATCTATTTAAGTATGTATTTACAAAAAAAAATGTATATAAGAATTAGTATCAGTTGTCTGGTTTCCATAGTACAGGATGTGTGGATTATCCCAAGATAATATTATTATTAACTCCTAAGCGACCTCAGACTTCTAACGTTCTTCGAAAATGCGTTTCATTTCTGCAAAAAGATTTCTCTATTAAATAGTAGGAAACTATGCGCGTCTCTCTGTTTCTTTGTTTGCTTGCCTACTTTATCTAAACTAAGTAAGTACACAAAATTTTTTTGCAGGTTTCCGCATAATTTATGAGTATGAGGTTTAAAATCTTAAAAATGCCGGACAAAACCTCGGCAGTTTGCTAGTTGTAAAAATACAAAAATCCTGAAAGGCTTGAAAGTAAACTTGAATGTGAGGTGGAAGTCGTTTCTAAACACTTGGACAAGGTTTTATTCAGTAAAAGGAGTTGTGGCGTAGGAGTCAAGGTAAGGTCTGCAAGTATGCTGCGGGCGCGGATTAGAGGCATTGTTCCCGCCAACACACCAACCCAGACGATACCGACGGCATTTGTAGAGGAACATCTTGAATCATACACATCGATGCATTCATAGGTTTTTGCTTACATAGCGGCATCCATGAGCAAAATTGACTTGTTAATAATCGATTTTGGCATTCCCGCCCACAGGTTAAAGTGTCTTTTGTGAATTTTAAATTACGGTCCTACTTAACGAATGTCTATGTTACCTTATAATGGTTTTTGGAACATTTAACACTCAATATTTGAATAGTATTTTTTACAATGTTCATTAAGTAATTCTTAACCGTCTTTTACTAGTACTTAAGAATTTTCTATTATGAAATGTTATTTTCAGTGTATATGACGCTGTCATTCAAAGTATAAGTAATTACGTCGCCTCCCTTCTCGTGACGACGCTGTCCAGACTTGAATATAATTTTATTTTGTGTTTCTATTTGTAAATAAATGTAAATATTTAGAGTTTTTTAATACTTCGTATACATTTTAATGCTAAGGTATAAAATAGGTAGGTACGTACTCAAAGAGCCTGTCACAACACCTCCAATGTATTTTGTTTGCTCACTATAAACGAATCTTTTTAAATAGTAGTTTTTGCTTGCTCAGACAATTCGCGTACATTTGTTAAAGACTTCCTATCTTAATAGGATTTCGGTATGATAATTTCTTGGAGGTGTTTGATTTTTTAGTAAGAAATAGGTTATTTATTAGTTAGATACATAATATTTCTAAGCACATGTCTTGCTTACCTAATCGGGTAGGGTCGGGTCACCCAGATGCCATGCTGAGCTCTTACGGCTCTTTGTCTGCGTGGTCTTGTGAGATTCAATTCAATTGATGACTTGAAATGAAATCTAGAGTTTATTTTATTTTACTCTAATAAGATTCACCAACAATTGTGTATACCAACAATAAGTAGACATAAAAAGTACATGCATAATTTATCAGTTATAAATCTTCAAACAAAAATCAACAACAGAAAATATACAGAATTTTTGAACACTAAAATTCACACTGATGAAATATATACTTAATAGGAAAATTTTGCAATGAGTTGATAAATCCTTATAAAATAACAACAACTATGCGGCATACATAATTGTGAATAGATTTTACTAAAGGACTTTAAGGAAAAGTGTAACTCGGAAGCCTTTGCATTAGTTACTCATTTTTATCACAATATTAATTTTCATAATGATTTCAGATATTTACGCGAATATTACACATTGAAATGAAACTAATTTTACGGATTATATCGCGGTTTATTTTTGATTTTAATTACCCGACGTTTCGAATACTTTACAGCATTCATGGTCACGGGCGGACTGAGGTGGTAGCTGTCCATATGTCATAGTTGTCTTAGGGCACCCTCAGGTCTTCTAATTATACTGCAAGCTCTTTCTGCGTAGATCGTACTAACAATAATAAAACCGCGATATAATCCGTAAAATTAGTTTCATTTAAATATTAATTTTCATTAAGAAATATACTTATTTTAAACAATTTACTAACCCACACTGACCTGGTTGACATGATTGATGAACAGTCATTATTAATTTAGAACTATGACTAAAGTACGTTTGTCATGATGTAAAACTGTACATAAAAGCATTGGGCTAAGAACTACCAGACGAAGTAGGTAATTGAAATAAAATATAATCTGAGGGAGTAGGTAACTAATAACTAACGTAACCGTTGGGTATACATAGATATATTTAAATTTTTAATTAGCGACCTCAGCAAGCAAAACTTTTATCAAAAAACTTGTTACATGTGTAATAAGTCAGTAGAACGGGCGTACGCTCTAAGCAAACAGAAAATATTTTTTAAGGAAATATATGTAGATGCTTAATTTCGTGTGATATCGCAAATCTTACTATGATAAAATTACTGGACGAGGCTACAGTTTATTTTGTATATTTACTTGATATATAATATAGGTGGCAGATGTAAAAAGTGATAAATATTTTTATATGAATAAATTCTCAAGGGCCTTTGTATTTAATTTATTTGCTTATTACCTAAATATTAAACATAATATAAGGTGCGGCTCATTAAATCATAGGTTAGTTAAAGACGGGGCAGACTGTCCACGCGGCAGCGTTCACATGCGCCGGCGCCGGCGACCCAGTTGCTCCTACCGTTGTCGCAGAACGAGCGCAGGTAGCATAGACTTTTAGAAACAGACGATGAGACGTTAACTATTTAATTCTCACGACCAACAAGTAATAATAATAATAATAATATCTTGGGACAATCCACACACGGTCATCCGATCCCAAACTAGGCAGAGCCTGTACTATGGAAACCAGACAACTGATACTAATACTTATATACTTTTTTTTTTTTTGTAAATATATACTTAAATAGTGTTGTTTTCAATTAATTTATTCATGGAAAATATGACTGTTTACTACACAAAACATGTTTTTCGCTTTACATTTTTTTTAATGTTGGTTTGTGTTTCAGACAAATTGTAGAGACACACGAGTGAAGTGTTTAGTATATTTATAGAATCAGATTGGAGGAACTGGCAACATCAGGGGCCTTGGAGACTGGTGCGTGGCGGACAGTCAGACGAGCACACAGACTCTCGCGCCGGGACGCTAATTAGATAAACGAGCCGTGTGGCGAGGTCCCGACCGCAATTACGAGTTGCGCTGCAACCCGTAAATAATCAACGATATAGGACGCCACTTGCGTCTGACTCACTTATGTCGGTCACCAATTACAATTACCTACTGTGGCTAGCTCTGCGTTTAACCGATCAATAAAAATTTAATTAGATCTCTATTATAATTCTTCAGATTTCGTCAAATCAACAAGTTGTTTTATTTGTAGAGTGCTGCAGTGTCTGCCAATGCAGTTGAATGGCTGTTGGCCAAGTGTAGTTTTTTATAATTATTTCGAAGTTGTGATTTGTACGCGATTCCAAATAATATCTCTTATATTTATTTGCAGCAAGTCGGAAGATTTGAGACATTATACTTTTGTCAAGGCATGAAATGTCATGCAAAATGAATATGCGGATATGTAGCTCTCATTATATATTTAATTTATATGCCGCGTTGGCCACATCTGAAAAAATAATACTCAATTAGTTGTCAGATTGATACTATTTATCGGGCCACTCCGCGTGTTACTTCTTTATTTTGTAATACCCGGAAGTCTGCAAAAGCAGTCTACGCTACTAATGAGTTTGTAAGACTGATGACATGTCATTCTACGGACGTGCACAGTTCTTTAAGCTGTAATAATTTACCGGTGACAAGGTCAGCGTTATGAGAATCGTTGCAGCATTGTACTGTTTCATTTGTTCAGTTGTTCGTCACACTAGGGTCAGGGGCTTGCTCCTGTCCAACAATTAGAGTATCCGCATTTATTTTTTCTGTTATGCCGCTTATTACATTAGTCTTACTCAGGAAAGTAGATTGATGAGTCAAAACCGAGGGCACGCGTCTTACAACGACAATGATAATAGATTAAACTAGCTGTATGCTTTATTTTTCAAGGTAAAATACCTTGCAAGCACGACTTTTATTTTAGCTGTGATGTTCATTATAATTTCCACAAAATTACTTAAGCGGAATCGTATTTACGTTAACGGCCGGATTACCCAGTGTTTTGCTTAGAAACGTGTCGCGTGCAACTGTTTTAGTTTAGAAAAATAGGGCGATTGCACAAAACTTAAAACTAGTGAAACATTGGCTCTCATCCAGCTTTACAACACCGATACTATTAAATTGTCGTCTTCTAGTTTCTAAAAAAAATACTCGAAGATAAACGTGAAATTATATGCTGTTTCTTATCGAATAACATGTGTAACATTGCGATTTTAGTTGCATTGTTTGACGTATTAAATATATGTGATACACTAAATTGCTACTTGGTGCTCTAAATAGTCGTTTAGATACTCATGTTATTTCTAACAATGTCTTTCTAAATAAAATATGAGGTTTCATAATGAAGTAGTAGTATTTTAAAACACGTTGTCTTTACTATCCGGGTTTTGTTCTAACAATAATCACATTCTCGTAGTAGCAGTTTAGTTTAAGAGACACGTAACCGGGACGCAACTTCGCGCGCTCTCAGGAATTTCGTATGAGATTAAATCGAATGGTCGGCGCGTATGTTCTTCTCAAGACATTCTGCAAAAATAATAGGGATTTACAATTTTTAATACGCTTGAATACCAAGAGTGTTTGTGTGAATGGGTATTTTGATTTTCGAATTTCTGTACAATTCAGGCAACGTCTGAGGCGCCAATTTCATGAAATAAATAATACATAAAATAATCAATAATATTCGAGGACAACCTACACACGGTCATCCAATCTCAAACTAAAAAAATTAACAACGTAATCTTGTAACGAAGGGCATAACATATTATAATTTTTTTCGAAGTTAAATATAATAAAAAAGCCATTTATTCTATATCTCATAGAAATAGTAGTAAGTTAGTGATTGTTAGTAGGTATTCTTAATCTAGAAGTTAGTATGGTTAGTTTTCTTTTGCTTCTGAGATATGGATCCCTCTTCGGGTGACGACCTCCTCCAATGCTGTCCACGATTCCCTTTTCCTGCCTGTATCCATCCATTCCTTCGCAGCTATTTGCATGAGCCCACCGTCTAAATGGCCTGCCGACACTCCTTTTCCCCAGTGGTCCTTTCCATCGTGTAGCTTCCATAGTCCACCTTTTATCGATATATCGTGAGACATGTTCGGCCCATTGCCACTTCAGTGTCAATGCGTGTTTAAGCGCATCCGTGACCTTTGTCTTCTGGCTTATTTGTTCGCTTCTTATTTTTTGTATTTTACGAAATTTTAATATGCTTATTTCCATTGCTCTTTGGGTGCTTCTAATTTTCTGTTTAACCTTTTCCGTGAAGGTCCAAGTCTGACAGCCATATAGTAAGCATGGCAAAAGGTTGGTATCCATTACAACTTTTTTTAAATGTAGACTGTAGTTACCTGAGGTAGTTACCTTTTAGAATTTATTTTAGAGAGACCAAAACTTCTTCCATGCTATGCCTATTCTTCTTTCAACTTCTTCTTCAATAATAGACTTTTTGAATGATACTTGTTTACCCAAATATACATAGTTATCAACGTATTCAATGTTGTTTCCTTTAACTGTGATTGGTTTTTTATGGCTGTTCGTCATTATTTTTGTTTAGTTCTCATTCATTTCTAACACTTTCTTTTTTTAACACTTTCTTGCTCGAGTGATCTAACCATATCTTCCAGATCTTCAGGTGTTTCCGACAATAAGTCAATATCATCCGCAAACCTGAGATGGTTTAGATAACGGTCGTCTATCTTGATGCCTTTTTTGCCCAGTTTGTGTTGCGGAAAATATCTTCAAGAACCATGCCTTACACCTCTTTCAATCATAATAGTATTCCCCTTTGTTTCGAGTTTTACTTTGCTCGTGCTGTTTGCGTATATATATTTTAGAATATTAATATATTTTTGGTCAACTTTAAGAGAGTTCAAAGCATCCCATATTGAACTATGGCTAATACTATCAAAGGCTTTGCTGTAGTCTATGAATGCCACATACAAGGGTCTATTGTACTCGCGGTATTTTTCTATTACTTGATCCAGGGCCTGTATGTGGTCGGTAGTGCTAAAGCCTGAGCGGAAGCCTGCTTGCTCTATTGGTTGAGATTTGAGAAGCAAAGAGTTTGTAAATGCTTGCTAGTAAACTTGGCTGCTGCTCGAGTCAACTCGGCTGCTGCTCGAGTCAACTCGTGCGCGGGTGCTGCTTGGGGGGACTGGTTCGACTACTATCCCTTTGGCTTTTTAGTTTGTTGTACCTACTTTCGTCGTATTTTATCATTTTTTTTCTGTCTTATTTGATCTTTTGAACGGCAAGACACACTGTCGCTCTGATCTAATTGTAACATGACACACTGTTTAAAAAAAAGTGATAAAATGACAAGCGCGCTGAGTTTCTCTACCTACTTTCGTCGTATTTTATCATTTTTTTTCTGTCTTATTTGATCTTTTGAACGGCAAGACACACTGTCGCTCTGATCTAATTGTAACATGACACACTGTTTAAAAAAAAGTGATAAAATGACAAGCCCGCTGAGTTTCTTGCCGGATCTTCTCAGTTGAGGCCGCGCTGTGATCCGGTGGTAGCTTATTAAAAAAAAAACATGACCTTTCAAAAGTTCTAGCGTTAAGCCTATTTGAAATAAACTATTTTTGAGTTTGAGTTTGAATTGGTCTGCTATTTCCAATATCTAGAGGGTTCCCTTTTTTGAACAGTAATATTATTTCTGATGTACACCACTGTGATGGCACTGTCTCTGACTCTAACACCATATTAAATAATTGGGTTATCTGGTGTATTAAAATTGGTGCACCCAATTTTATAGCTTCATTACATAACATATCTGGACCCGGGCTCTTATAATTTTTTAACTTCTTAATGTATTCTTGCACCTCATTTTCATTGATTGGTTGGACTGAGTTGGTTTTAATTTCGTAATTTATTTGTTTTAAGTCTAAGGCCGCGCGCACTTTGGACACGTTTTCGTACGAATTTTACTCGTGCGGACACATACGAACACGTACGAACGATCCCGACATTCCAAGTACTATGGGAGCGCGCAGACTGGGTGCGAGTTAATCGTGCGTATACGTACGTGTAGTTCAGACGTCCGAATACAATCCGAACTTGTTGGGATTTCAAACACGTTCGTACGTTAAAAATTAAAAGTGGATGGAGAAAAAATTATTAACTTGGTTTACGAACGTGAAACAGTATGTGGTCATTATATATCTTTCATAATATGATGGTATTCACTGAATTCACGTCTTTTTAAATATATTTCATGCACCGATAGATATATTTTTCTACGACAGCGATGACGCTGCCGCATTCTGCGAGTTATAAGAGAATTACCAGATACAGGTTATTCATGGCGCTCCAAAGAGGACTTCACGAGTACGATATAACCGGAAAAAATTCAATTCAATTTATTTGCATAAATGTGGTACGTACGTACGTAAACGTATACAATGTGCGCATCTAATTCGTACGACCACGATCATACGTTTACGTACGATACAAATTCGTGTCCAAAGTGCGCGCGGCCTTAGCGAATTCGCAGTTATGTGTGGGAGCCGTTTTTCCGTATCCTTCCTTTTATACAGCTCTTTATAGAAATTTGTTGCGTGTATGATAACATCTTTTCTTGTTTTAGTTCCCTATTTTTTGTTTAAGTTAGTTTTAGACTCCTTTAAGGCTCTTTTGTACTTTTGAATTTGTTTAGGTTTCTTGTTATAATCTCTTGTCTATGTTTTGGGTAGTATTAATTACTTAATATAATTTTTAGTCTCCTTGTCTTTACAAGGAGAGCTAAGTTGATTTTTCATATCTTTGTCCTTGTTTTTTGTATTTATCAGTTCAGTGCGTCTAGATATCAACTGTTGGGTATCATTACTAAATATTTTGTGAGCATTCTTTCGAGTGGTTTCGGGTTTTGACTTTAAGCTTACTGATATGATGCTTTCTAATAGTATGTTTGAACATTTTTCGAGTTTTTAAGATCGGCTTTTACACTATTGATGAGAGAATTTAAATTATTCACGTAGGTTGCAGTTTGTTCTTCTGTCTTAAGAGAGTTTGGTAGGGTGCTGTAATTTCTTCTACTTTTTTTGGGTGATTACAGTACTAAAGCGGCTCTGAGAAGTCTATGGTCTGATAGGAAGTGTAATTTGCGAAGATCCCCGCAATTAGTAATTCGTTTTGGTTTATTTGTCAGATTAAAATCAATTTCATTCTTAGTTTTCGTGTCTGGTGATATCCAAGTCCATTTACTACTATACCTCCTTTTAAAGAATGTATTGATTATTGTAAGTTTATATTCAAAGGCATAGTTTATTAAACGTTCACCTCTTTCGTTGCGTACCCCAAAACCAAATTTACCCATAATTAAACTGTCTTTTTCTCTAGGTTGGCCTATTTTGGCATTAAAGTTACCCATTACCAGTACTAGATCTTCCGTTAGAGAGTGTGCTTTATCAAGGTCTTTATAAAACTGTTCAAGTTCATCCTCGCCTGCTCTCTCTGTAGGTGCATACACTTGAATAAGTGATATAGAACTATTTGCAAATTTAAGTTGTAGAACAGCAAACATCTCCGAAATTCCTGTAAAATTTATAATGTTGCCTTAAATTCTTTCTTGATTAAGAAACCCACTCCATGCAAGCCTTTGGTTTGCCAATATAGCACAAGATATAATCTTGGTATTCTTCGATGTTGCAACCTGTTTTCCTAACTTCTGAGAGTCCTAAAATGTCACAGTTGGTGTTTTTAAGAGCATAGGTCAATTCTAGGTATCTCTCGATCGATAAAAGTGATCTCACATTAAAAGTACATATATTTAAGATGTTTTGTTTGTCTTTATTTGCGATTGGAGGGTAATGGTCTAATTCCCCACGAGGACCGGTCGGCTTGGGGCATGGTTTATTGGTATAATTTTGTTCAAGCTGATTTTTTATTTGTTGAGTTATTCCGGTGGCTGATGAATTTGTCCTATGGTTTCTGATCAGATGTGGAGGGGTTGCTTGCTGAAAAAGAATTACTCCTTCCCCTCAACACATCAAATGCATTCATTTTGTTTGTCATTTTTCGAAGTTAGAACTGCATAATTGCTTTTGTTTTTCAATCACAATTACATATTTATTGTAATAATGACAAAAAAATAGACAGAACAAAGAAACTGCCAGATGTCAAATGTGATCTATTAAATTGGCCCTACATTAGGCAAACGGCGTGTTAGAAGAACAGATTTTTTGTTTTACCTGTAGAAATCGCTAATAGTCCGTTAGCCGTTAAGATTTTTAAAGGGAGAAAGTAAAAGGAGATATAAAAAGAGAGAGAAAGAAAAAGAAGCACGACAAAGAACAAAGAGAAAAGTAGAGAGAGTGTGTGAAAAAGATAGTCAAATCTTAATACTTTGGTATTTTTTATTACGCTTACATACGATTTATTTTTAGGGTAATTTTTTACAGGTTTTTACATATGTACATAGGTATTTGAATAATTTTAGTTCAGAGCATTTGAAGGCTAATGGCAGCAGGAAAGAAAAATGTATACAACCAGTACATTTTTCCTAAACTACTTATTTAAACAAAATACAATAAAAAATAGTTAGTATTGTATTGTAAACATAAAAAAGCTTCGTAAAATCAAATAATTAATTTGTTTTATAACTGTTAGTTTTTATTTCCAATTATAATTATCACTAGACCACTTTTAAAAAAAAATTGCTACGGCGGTACCTACATATAGCCATAACAATACTTCCCGTCTATGTTCTTGTTAGAATTATACTGCTAGACATTAAAGTGTCTGAGAATAATTTGCAGAATGTAACTCTAGCCAGATTTATATTCCCGACTTGAACAGAACACAGTCATTGTCTACTTCCGGCCTAAGATAAGGTAGATCGCAAACTGACAAGAATATTTTACATAGTTTGTTATTTCCAGAAGCTGTTTTGATACACGTGATATGAATTTTGTAAAAACAAGTCTGCGAGTCAGTATTGTCTTATTCAAAACATTAAACGTACTTACTCACGTCTAAATGTACATGCTTTAGATTCAGAACCCGATTATCGACAAAGAAGGAAGATATCGTTTTATCGGAACACTAATTACGACTACTAAAAACAATGTTTTAAAGTCGCAGTCGATCGTTGAAATCGATTTCGACTGAGTCAGCGGTAATCGATACAGTGTAGGTAATTGTATCGAGTGAGACGACAAGGCGGATGCCCAAACGCAGATCGTATCGTGTGCGACTACGCAGTTACACGAGTTTAAGTAATTGAGGGAACGGGCATTGTTAGCCGGTCGACGCAAATTGGGCATTAGCGATAATTTATTGACATTAAAATAAACTCGCATTGTCGTTGCAGTGTTTGAATATTTATCGTGTGGGCTCGGCGCTCCACGATGGTCTCTAATGATAGCAATTGTTCTGCATCACTGAACAAGGCAGGTGCACGTGCACTAGTCTATGGGGAAAACAAAATTGTTAATGCAAATGAATCCGTGCGAATGTGTCTTCAAGTGTCCTGTCCATTACAAAGTACCTATTTTAGAGTGAATTTGATTATAATAGGATAATTTTACTAACATATTATTACTTGTTTTATGTAGGACATCTGGATTGTTTTATGTGATCAATCGTTTTAAAGCTCATTATGTCATTGCCTCTCAATTAGCGACACTATTGGATGGTGTAAAAGTGCGTAATAATACAGGATGTATTTTTTATCAAAATGATCGGGTTCGATTCCTGGCTACATCATTTATTAAATAATTTAAAAAAAATTCAATGATGCTGTTTTAGTTTTCATCGAAATCGACCTTTTGAGCATTTATTGCTATTTCTTATAGTTTTGGATTTGGCCATCCAAGTCCACTGGAAAAATTCATTCTGTCTAAGTACTATATATTAAGTACAACAAACTTATTATACAGCATGTCTCTAAATCACATAACTTTTAATTTATAATTAGTTTTGACAATGTATAATGCTTAAAAAACAAGTTTATATTTAAATATTAGAGACTTTAATTTTAACCTAATTCAACTAATTTATTATACCTAGGTAAGTAGGTAAATTTCATTTAAATTATTTTTTTATCTATTTAAGTATGTATTTACAAACAAAAAAGTATATCAGTATCAGTATCCGTATCAGTTGTCTGGTTTCCATAGTACAGGCTCTGCCTAGTTTGGGATCGGATGACCGTGTGTGGATTGTCCCAAGATATTATTATTATTGTTAGTACTAAATAATACTGATAATATATGTGTTGGGAAAGCTACATATTGCAGGTTTTCTTTCTTTTGAATTTTTATTTTAGATAAAAAAAGTGTTCATTCGTTGAGGATGCAGATTGAACAATTTCTCCTTTTGGAGTCTTGGAGCCTATACCTACATATTTGTTTCCTATGCGGTAAAACTATGGGTCCATGGTTTAGACGCACGGTTTGGTAAAAGCACTCCTACCTACTGTTCGAAGTCTCAGGAGAACGTCAAACTGGTCAGATTTCAAAGCAAGCATTGATGTGTTCCAGTATAAAGGACACTAACTGGAGAAGTTTAGTTTCAAGAGAATTAATAACTAATGTCTCAGGTGACGAGTTGGTGGCAGCACAATTGAATTGTCAATAGAAGAACAATTCATGGAACTGAAGAAAAATTATAGGCAGGTAAGCGTGAAGATATGCACGTATATTCGTGTTAGCAAGAAGATTTACTACTAATCCGCATAGAAACAAAAAAAACCTCAAACATTTTAGTTGTTTTTTTTTTAAGTTGCCGACAACATGAATCATTCCTATTGGGCAATTCGTTGTCGGTGTTTCGGCGATGCAAAGCAGATCATTTAGAGGCGCCGATAGAAGCTTACATTCATCTAGTAAAGGCTAGATTGTCAATTTATGGAGGATGACGTGAGACGGCGCGGGCTGCAACAAAAGCACGCGCGTGCCCCCGTGGCACCGCGCGGTTCGCTCAAAGCGAGTTCATCGCCTATCGCACATCTGGGAACGTCCAGAGAGGTGTAATGCCCTCATGTGGGCACCTCTGACGAGCCGACGCTTCCGATGTGACGCGTTGAGCGTGGGACGCGCTCTTTTGACAGTATCAGCACGGATTACAAGGAGCTCTTATGTTGAACCAGATACGATCATTACAGGCGCCACGTTTGGGTGCATGCCGCTGTCTTTTGTAGACAATTTGGGTCATGTTTATTTTTTTTAATATTTTAGGTATCGCAAGTAAAGGCACAAGTTGGAACGTGCTTAATGCTGGCTAAAAACTTATTTGAGGCAAACAGCAAAAAAAAGTTTGTACACACAGTTCATAACATTTTATAGCTAGCCTCTTTCATAGATATCTTCTTCTTTTACAGATGGTCAAAGTTTTGGATAACCTTCGCTTCCATGGGCACACCAAAGCTCAATAAGAAGCTCTATGAAACACACAAACTTTTTTCAGACTTTTGCCGTACTGCGGGAGTTTAATAGGTTGCATCATATCACCGCCCCTATTTTGACAATAGAGCCTAAAATTAGAATCACTCCTGAGTAATGATTTCTGATATTATAATGTTTTTTTTATACTAAGTACCAAGGTATCAGGCAATCATGTGGCCGGTCTAATGGTAATAAGTCACCGCAGCCTATAGACGCTAGCAACACCAGCAGAATCACTAGCGCGTTACCGACCCTTAAGATGTTAGATATTAAGGCTTTTGTGTCCAGCAATTTCACCAGCTACAGTGCCCTTCACACTAGAATACAATGTTTACACGTTGCTGATTGGCGGCAGAATATCTGACACAGTGGTGGTACCTACCTGGACGATTACTTGCACAAGGTAGCTACCATCCAGTAAATTAGAATTATTTACTGACTTGGATCAAAATACTGTAACTATGAGATTTCTCTGCATGGCTGGTTTTCATTCTTCTGTAAAAGGACTTATGTAGCACAAAGATAATTTTATTGTGAAATATATTATTAATAAACAAATAAAGCATTATAAAGACCAACTTTTAAGAGATCTGATTTTAATTTACCTAGACTTCACATAATTTTACCTCAATAAGACGTGGCACAAGCAATGACAATGACAATAAGCACAATAATTAAGAATAATTATTATTTAGCAATAATTTTATGTTATAGTGCTTATTATTAAGGCAAAAAATATCGATATAAATATCTATAATTCTTCAAAGGTTCTAAATAACCTTTATCAGAGGTGTATAATAAACTACCTACGTTATACTCAGATAATAAAAGACGAAAGACCGTACAAATTGGCGCTAAAAGCCGAACAAATCTAAGTTCAAAGACTTCTAGTTCAAAGATAGCACTTAAGTACTGTATCTATTTTTTGGCACAGACAACAATTTATTGAACGCCATTTTGCCACGCCTGTAGCCAATCACAATAGAAGGAGGTTCATTGGCGACGCCTCTTTTTAATAAGGGGAAAGCGCTGTACAAATTAGGGTGGAGACGATGTGCTTTTCACAAGTATAATGATATATATAGAATAGAATAGAATAGAATAGAATAGAATAGAATACTCTTTATTGTACACCAAGAAGATATTTACAATATAAACTTAGAACTAAAACATAAAATGTACAAATGGCGGTCTTATCGCTATAAGCAATAGTGCATATTGCTATAGCAATATAGTGTGAAAAGAAAACGGTTCTATTAGGAGAATATAATAAACAGTTCGTAGGATGATATTTTTCCAAAGGCGTAGAAAGAAGATTAATCCTCTATTCTGATTTCATATTTTATAATTACACAGTAAAAATGTCATAAAATCTCTGAATATATCGATGAATAGATATTTTTTTATCTGCGTCTGTCTTTTTGTCTGTTTAAATGCTGTCTTCTTTTAAATTATTCATAACATTTCAATGCTGTTTTGACGATCCCTTGAAGAACTTCTTTTAAAGAAATCATACACATTTTACCGGGAAAGAAATGTGTCGAATTAAAAAATAACAGTTGTTCTTTGACTGCTTTAATTCTTAAATATATATATTTTTTTATATTTATAAGAATTTAAAGTCTAAAATAATTTCTTAAGCATTGCATTAACTTAACTAAGTACCTAATAAAAAATGAACGTAGGTACTAAAAAATACGTTAGAAACTAAAATATTACCAATATTTAATTAAAACAGATTGTGATGTGCGATCATCATAATCACCATCAGCCGGTCAAGACTTGCGCAGGAGCACAACGTTGGTAACAGAACAAAGAAAAAGATATTGTGTAACAGTTCTTGCAAACAACATTTCATGAAAATAACCCTCAGTAATTTTGATTAAAAAGCCATTTGGACTACAGGCCAGTAGGGCCAATTTATTAGATCACATATGACATGAAATCGCAACCTGCGATAAGACCGCCCAATGTATACCATTGTATATTTTCTTTGTACTTCTTTGTTTTCCTGTACTTTTTGGTGTGCAATAAAGAGTTCTCTATCTATCTATCTATCTATCTATCTGTCAGTTTCTTTGTTCTGTCTGTTTCTTTTGTCATTATGACAATAAAGTTAAGCAATTGTGCAGTTCTAACTTCGAAAAAATTAATAATATTTTATGCTCGCCGTTACAAGGTTACATTGTTAAATTTTGATGAAGTATAAAATGTGATCTATTTGATTGGCTTATACCTTCATATTGGGGTTGGGTGATTGAATGGACCGTCGCGGATGAGTTTGTACCATAGATAACCAAGCTGTTACTCTTGCATACTCGATACCGGTAGTGTACCACAAAATAGGCTTCACTATGTGTATCTGTAGCAGTGTTCAGTGCATCGAGAGTCGCTTCTAAGGTGTAATGCGAACTTGTACTCGGTGTAGTAGAGTCTGTAGACTCCATCCGCATTGATTGAGAGGCTCTGGTCCCCTGCTAATTTAAAAACGCTTCAATGGAGTGTCAATAGTGGGTTTTACTCATTTGGCAGTCTACTAATTTTATAAGACCAGGGCGTGTCAGTAGTTTGTCACTGACCTGGGCCCTAAGGCTAATTTTAAGAAAATGACATACAATTATTTCCATTCTAGCGACACATTATTAAGACCTAAAACCATAAGTAGCGCCTCAATGGTGTGACACCAGCCTTGGCATCTTAGTTTGTTGTACTTTCTTTTTCTGTCTTATTTGATCTTTTTAACGGCAAGCCACACCGCTCTGATCTAATTATAACATGACACACTGTTTAAAAAAAGTGAAAAAATGACAAGCCCGCTGAGGTTCTTGCCGGATCTTCTCAGTTGAGGCCGCGTTGTGATCAGGTGGTAGGTTTTTTTTTTAAAAACATGACCTTTCAAAAGTGCTAGCGTTAAGCCTATTTGAAATAAACTATGTTTGACTTTGACTTTGACCACTGGTTATGGTTATTTTATGTTATGATGGTTAGGTTCGTAATGAAGTTTAGTCTGAATAGTGTGTAGCTGTAATGACAAAAGTATGTAATTGTTTCAAAATTAGCAGACATATGGGGCCGAGGTGTGGTGCGGGGCCTTCAGTGGTCATTACGGTGGTTCTATACGCCTCGATAAGATTTCCACATACACGCTTAATATTTCCCAGACTTTTATCTATTGATCAAAATAATCCCAAGCCTAATCAAGGCTCATAACTGTTTTAGCCCGTCCGGGTTTATAGCATGGCTAAAACAGCATTCTTGTGAACTAAAAACCAAAATATATGTAAATAATATTTGAAAGTAACAAAAAGTCATCTCGTCTATTAATTTTTCATTTAGACATAGATTGTAATTACTGGACACGGGCCCCCAGACCCAAAATTAAGGAAAAAATCTTGGATTTTCCTGTACATCTGGCAACCCTACTTCGAAAACAAAACAATGACCAGACGTTCGGCCTGATGTGCAAGGGTCTAGGATAAGTACCACCACCTGTGTACCGTCAAGCAACAATGTGTAGACACTGCTGCTGGTAAAATTACCATCCTCAAGAGGCTTAATGAATAATATTTCTGGTGATAGGGCATTTCAGTGCCGCTGTCTGTATACAGACTTGTCAGTTACTATCAAGTGAACGTCTTTCTTGTCTTGTGACTAGGTTAAATAAAACAAAACCATGACCAAATACAGGTTTTTTGGGGGAGACAACTACTTCACCATACGCCCACATGTTGTTTGAATCGAAACGTCCACTGCTGAACAAAGGAGCCAGGCAAGTTGGAGATCGCTGTGTCGGTAGTAGGTAGGTAGTCAATTAAAAGACGCTGTTGCCCGCCTTCTCGTTTTCCCTTAGTGCGGATACCCAACGGGACGAGATGGGTGCTTACCCGAAGACCCTACGCGAGATTACGGTATTGTTTGAATAAAGTTATTAAAAAATCCTGGCCCATTCTAGGCAGAGCCTTTACTATGGTCACCATAACTGCTATTGACTCAAGACAAACAGACATATTTATGCACAAAGTTTCTTGGGTGGTAAGCGAGACTATGACCTTTTATGTAAGAGCTCTCTATCTCTAAACTCTAAGGTATAACCACAGCTACAACGGGTCCGTAAAAGTTTTCTGTAATCATTAAGTTATGTACACTAATTTTCAATGTACTTGGTGGTATACTTAACTTACATGCATATGTATATAAAGGAAAAGCGATAAGCTATCAAATCCAACTGACGTCACAGGGAAATTTTGGTCGTTCCAATTGAGGGTTCATTTACATCGGTCGTTGTACCAGAGGCTAGTGAGTGGCCAATGTATATTGGTAAGTATGTAGTCTATTTATGTATACTTACTGTACACAAAGACATACACTGTTATTATAAAAATAGTAAATGCATGTTCATTGGTGAGCTTAACTCAAAGATAAGTTTTCTACCAGCAAACCAATTAACAAAGAGAGATTGGCAATATAAGGCAAACAAGTAGTGTAGTCCTTTGTTATCTGAGTATGTAATGTATTTAAAATTGATATTCATACCATATCATCAGCCATGCCCATTCCATAGCTGTTACAGATAAACCAATTTTAAATATATTTAATATTGTTACATATATGATTTGTAGGTGGGCTGCTCTTGGAATAAAACATATGTTGTGGTACAATTATGTTCTGTTTATTGTCAAAATCACAAACTGTTCCCTACTTAAGTCTTAAACCTTATATTTAATTATTATTAAAAGTAATACACTGTATTAGGCCCAGTGCCATACACTATGCGACGCTTATGCAACCCTACTTGAAAATAGCCAGCTTATATTACTTATTCACTCAGCGGTGGGAGCTATGGTCGTGGGTGGTTGGGAATAAAGCCAATACCGTTAAAAGTTTTAGAGTTACTCCTTCCAGTATTAAAGTAAACGAAAGTATTAGAACCGTGTGGGGAAGCCTTAATAATTAATACAAAAGGGGGGCGCCAGGGACTGTTTCAGTCCCAAATCCGGAGGTGACGAGGCGATGTACACTCGACGCTTCGGTTAAAACAGTACTCCACAAGTACCAGTTAAATTTAACCGGTTAAATACCGGTATTTCAAAATGTTAAATAAAAATATACCCAGTTAATAAAAAACTAGGTTAATAAAAAAACCGTTGTAAATAAAATAAACAACGTGGTAATAAAAAAAACATAATAATAAAAAAAACCGTTATAATAAAAAAAACCGTAATAAAAAAAAAACCGTCTGGCCTGCCTCTCGGCTAGGCGCACTCGGTGTCCGTACAGCCGTCCCGGGGTTCTTACGGACTCGAAGGCACCGGTCACGACCTGATTCGTGGCGTCGAGACGGGCCCTCGGAGTTCACTCAGTTTTTGGGGATGGTATTTGGCGTGGCTGTACGGTAGGCCGGTCCGCGCTCCTAACACTCGAGCATCGGAATTCTGGAACGATTGTTAGAATTTAACACTGATACAACAACCTATGCGATGGTTACTTTAGAATGCGCCACTACTGGCACAGGCTAATTACCTGAAGAACGAACGGATCACTGTGTCTCGGTGTAGTCTAGGTGTCTAGGCGGTGATTCGTGCTCAAATGAGCTGCCTGGGGTTCCACCCCTCCAATCCTACCTCAAAAACGAATAATACCACCTAGTGGCGATTAGCCCAAATAAGGGTAAAATTAAAGTCCAATGCTCCTCACAAAGCATTCCATGGCAATAATTAAGATCCTCAAACTACTGCAACTTGGCGTTGGTCAACAAAGTTGACATCAATCAGTCTCACAACATTGATAAATCACGGGAATTCACAATTCCCAGTGAATTAATTACGATAAAAACATTTATCTGGGGAAAATTATCCGGTCATTGACTGGAGAAATTAGTTTTAGTACCATTGCCACACTTAGTCCAAAGACAAACATCACATATCCACAGATTAAATATAATTCGGCTAAATCGAAGTATCTAGAAAATACTTCATATAAAAAAAATTGTTAGACTTCCGTTAATTTGGTCAATCTTAATTGATTTTCACTAGAGAGTGATTATAAGTTAAATATACCTTGTAAATTAGTTTTAATGGACAGCAAATAAAGTTTTACTTAAGTTTTATTTACTTTATTGTCTGTGAACTCGACGTAATTTTGTTCGGGACTGTCAGATGGCGTTACTGAGCCCTTTCGAGTTTGACATTTGAATTATTAGACCATGACGGAATGTAAACAAACAATCTTTGGAAAAGAATTTAAATTACTTTAAAGGTGTTAAAATTAGTTTATTACTTAACAAATAGAGTGAAGTGAATTGCAATTACAGTGACAATGTTACTAGAACCAAGGAAAGTTGTAAGAAATGTTCAAAGGTAAGGTACGCTGCATTTTGCATCGTAACAATATATATATGTATAAATATATATATTAAACTAGCTGACCCACGCAGCTCCGCCTACGCTATTTTTACGTTAACTAAATTTTTAATAACAGACATTCGCATCGAATACATAACCTCCTTTTTTATAGTCGGTTAAAAACTGGGACCCACTTTTTACTTGCTCTCCGAAGCACGGACCCGTTTAGTTCAAATGGCGTTAAACGGTCACCCATCTATTTATTGACCTTACCTATCGTTGCTTAACCCGATCGATTACAAAACCTTGATAACAACTCTCTATGAGTGTTCCCTTACTAATATTTATTATATTATAAAGAAGAATTGATAAAATCGGACCAAGCGTATAACCAAGTACCCATTTTGACTTTAATCCCCTCTCCCAAAAGAACCGTGCTAGATTACGGGATAAAAAGTATCCTATGTCCTACCTCGTAGTAAGATCTCAAATCACGCCAAGTTTCATTTGAATTCATTCAGTAGTTTCGGCGTGATGCACAGCCGTGATACAGACAGACAGACAGACAAAAATTAAAAAAAATACATTTTCGGCCTCAGTATCGGTTATAGAATGCCCTCCAAATATAATTTTCAAAATATCTTCAATGTACAGAATTGGACCTGTTACAGTTTTATTATAAGTATAGATATATAAGCCAGTGCTTATCACTCGAAGAACCGATAATCGATGGCGAAGAAAATTTCTCGAGTGGCGACTACGAACCGGAAGACGCCGCGTAGACAAACTTCGCACTAGATGGACTGACGACTTTGTGCGAGTAGCAGGCTTCAGGTGGATGCAAATAGCCAATTGTCGTTCATTGTGGAATTCCAAGAAGGAGGTCTACGTTCACAGTGGACGTCTTTCAGCTGATGATGATGAACCAGACCGTGAACGCACCCGATGGGATAATGTAGTCATCTATGGTTAACTCGGCCAAACAAAGCATGGTTGTTATGGTCAACACAGTTAACTGCATTTTCTTATAGAAACTCTAGATTTGATTTGATTTGGAAAAGAACAAGAACCCCGTGTCAGCTAAATCATTATGCCAACAGCGAATGGTATAAACAGCAAAAGGGTTGGTCTCTTACTACCGAACTCACAAAAGTTAAATAATATTAATTATCATTATTACAGTTCTTGAATTTGGATTATTTCGGCACTTGAAGCCAATTAATACTTAATAGTTTGCTAGCTGTAGGGTGCCGGGTTAGAATTGCATCCCCCATCTCCTCTCGTTGGGTATCGTAAAAGACGACTAAGCGAGAACAGGAAGACAGCCAGCAGTGTCTTTTAGATTTATCTTCCAGTTATACTGCGATGCCCAAGCCGCCTGCCAAGCGTGGGGTTTATGGCAACCTCCTCCCTTCTAAGGGGGAGGCTTATTTTCAGCAGTGGACGCCTATCGACTGAATGATGAATGATAATGACTAGCGATTAGAGATATCGATTTTTTCTACTCAATAATTGAAAATTGTCATAAATGGCCCCGAGGGTCGAAATAATCAGCTTTGAAATAATGGCTTACTTAGAATTATAGTTAACATTGACGTTTGTGAGTGTGGCACTCAGATTTGAACCGAGTTCACATAGAACAACGAAATCCTTACCCACTGCAGAAACACAACGCCACTCCAAGATGTCGTTATTTGGTTACAATCTTCTGTAAGGTGAAAGTACTTCCTCAGTCGGGCCGTTACAAGCTGTATTTCCGTTCTACCTCTTACATAGGTTTCGAGTATTTTAAGTAATTATCTGCATCACTTCTATCATATTTTTACCACTTAATATATAGACGTGAGTTGACTCAGAGTCTTCCACAAACCGGAGGAGGAGTAGCCGAGGAAAGAAAGCTTCCTAAGTAAGTATAGAGTTTTTAAGAAACTCGTTGAACTCTTAGTGTTGAGGAGGTCGTGACGCCAATTCCTACCCAAAACAAATACCTATATGTGTGCACGAACATATCGTTTGTGTCTGGATATTCCCTCACTTCGTGGCTACGTGCCCCATATGTTGGTGTTCAGCCTTCAGCATGTTGCCTCCACTTCGCTCTATCCTAAACATCATTTTTCGGAAGGCGTCCACTGTTGAACATAGGCCTCCCCCTAAGAACGCCACAATGAACGACAATTGGCTATTTGCATCCACCGGTTACCTGCGACGCGCACAATGCCGTCTGTCCACCTAGTGGGAGGCCTGCCTACGCTGCGTCTTCCGGTTCGTGGTCGCCACTCGAGAACTTTTCGATACTTGCATTAACTTATTTCCTTTCACACATCTGTGGGCTCAAAATATTGAACCTAAACAGATCACAAATTAGGGATATAATGGGTGCATTCACGGGCCATTTTGGTACCAACGAGCATCTACAAAGAATGAGCCTAAGTTGTAATTCTGTATAGATGAGTGGCAATCTTACACATACTTTGTGGCTGCGATGCTTTTGTAAGACGTAGATTGAGTCACTTGGGAGATGACGATCCTACACCAGATGATGTACCTACAGAGAGCTCCAAGCTGACGTAATCGTGGCGTACCTTAAGAAAATCTTCGATACATCAGCAACAGAGTAAGGGCTAGGGCAAGCACAATGGATCCAACTGAGTGGAAGTGCGGTCCGGTGCTTACTGAACCCAATTATTAGCCACCAACAATAAAATAAAAGAATAACATCAGTAAGGATCGCGCCGATTCGCGCCTAAGTTTAAGCTTACATTATGTAAGAAATAATCTATAATTTGATATATTTTTATGCAATTTAATAAATTTGGATTATTTTTAATTGAATAATAATATCCTAGGACAATCCACATACGGCCATCTGATCCCGAACTAGGCAAAGCTTCGACTATGTTAACCAGGCTACTGATACAAATACCTAAAAACTTTCTTTTGAATATACACATGTACATACTTAATTAGATAAATAACACCCAGACACAAGACTAACACATATAATAATACTCATCTTCTTCAGCCTGTTGCCACTCAATTACCAGTGCACGCCACTTTTATCGGTCTTGAGCTTTCCTATCCAGCTTCCTAATCCTGTTGTCATCGTAACATAAATTCATGCGCACAAATATTTGTTCTAGGTGGCAGTCGTACCTATGACGTATTGGGTAGCGTCCAGGGTTTTACCAGGTGGTAGGTTCCTTGTGCAAGGAACCGTCCAGGTAGGTACCACCGCAGTGTCAAATATTCTGCCGCCAAGCAGCAGTGTATAAGCATTGCTGTGTTCCGGCGTGAAGGGCACTGTAGCTGGTGAAATTACCAGACACAAACACTTAAAATCTAGGTCTTAAGGGTCAACAACGCGCTAGTGATTCTTCTGGTGTTGCTAGCGTCTATAGGCTGCGGTGGCTGCTTACCATCAGGCGGGCCGCACGCTTGCTTGCCACCTTTGTAGTATACAAAAAAAGGGTTCTAGCGTGCGTATGCCGCTGGAGAGACATTGGCGAAGGTCCGAACGGAGAGCCCAGTCTCTCCGTCAGTCCATAGCATCGACGACCGCACCGGGAGGGTTTCAGCGGGTAGTTTCCAGGGTGTCCAACCACTAGACCAACTGGCTTGTCAAATATGAGAAATATTGTTATTAACCTAAGTAAAGTAGTCTGTTATACTCAAACGTTTTCCAAAGTATATTTAGATATGTGTAGACCACACTGTTTGTCATTTTCATACATTTAATCGTCGAATATGTATGCAGTTAGGTACCGTATGGCAGTGTTTATGGCAAGTCGGGTGAACATGATAGCGTTGGTTGTGCAGACGCAGACGATTAGCGCCGTCCGGTCCAGATAACAGTGTACCGGAATGCTGATCCGAATTATTAAGAGCTCGCTTGCGAAGCTGACGCTTAAATAACTTGTCATACATTGTCCCTAAATACTTATTGGGAGGCAGACATAACTTGATGTACTATCTATTAAAATTGGATAAAGGCAATGTTGGGTGATGCTCCAGTGAACTCGGCTACAAGTCGTGGTACAAGTGATGATAAGTTAGGCTACATTAATCAACTTTGCCGCTATATAACCTTTAAGGCCCCGTGCCGGGTTGGAATTGCATCCCCCCATCTCCTCTTGTTGGGTGTCGTAAGAGACGACTAAGCGAGAATGACGGGCAGCAGCGTCTTTTTTTGTGGATACATCTTCCACCAATACTGCGATCCCCAAGCGTGGGGATTATGCCAACCCCTCTCTTCTAAGGGGGAGGCCTTTGTTCAGCTGTGGACGTTTCGGCTGCTGATGATGATGCAACCTATAAGCCTTATAATTTAAAGTTAATTGTCAGTTAAACTTGCTTCGTTTGCAAAAATCTGATAGGAGCTTCCAAGGTAGATACCTAAAAACTTATTTCTCTAGGGAAGAAGGGGGAAGAATATTTATACATAAATAGTATTATTTTAATATGAAATGTACTGTTATATTATAATACTAGCTGACCCACGCAGCTCCGCCCGCGCTGTGTTTACGATAACTAAACTTTTAATAATATACATTCGCATAGAATACAAAACCTCCTTTTTTAAAGTCGGTTAAAAACTTGGACCCACTTTGTAGTTGCCCTCCGAAGCACGGAGACGTTTAGTTCAAATGGCGTTAAACGGTCACCCATCTATTTAATGATCTTACCTAACATTGCTTAACCTGGTCCAAACATTGTTAACAACGTCTATGAGTGTTTCCTTACAAATATTTATTATAATTATAATGAAAAATTGTTAAAATCGGAGAAAGCCCCAAGCCAAGTACACATTTTTACTTTAGTCCCCTCTCCCAAGGGAACCGTGCCGAATATCGGGTTAAAAAGTATTCTATGTCCTACCTCGAAGTATTAACTCAAATCATGCCAAGTTTCGTTTCAATCCATCCAGTAGTTTCGGCGTGATGCTCAGCCGAGATACAGACAGACAGACAGACAGACAGACAAAAATTAAAAAAAATACATTTTCGGCCTCAGTATCAGTTATAGAATATAATTTTCCAATTATATATAATATAATTTTCAAAATCCCTCCAAATATAATTTTCAAAATATCTTCAATGTACAGAATTGCACCTGTTACAGTTTTATTATAAGTATAGATATAGATAGATACTTATATATGCTTTCATTCGTCATATAATAGCGAACAATGAATATAGGGCGCGTACACATACATGTCATAATATATTTTTGTTAAATTCACTCCACTCATTATCAAGTAGCGCTTTTGCCCACGACTTTGCTCGCGTGAAATTAGTATGTAAGAAGTACTTCAGCACCAAGCATTTGTATGGTAGTTAAAAGATTTAAGTTTATTGTTGTTTATCTGATATAGATATCTCCTATGTGGATGATGCCTGGAAAGCATGGCAATCGGCCTGGCCGAGTTTTATTCCTACAGATCCAACCTCTCAAAAATGCTGGGATAATTTGTCCTGTAGTGCTACTTTCCAAAGTTTAATAAGCAACAGTTCAGGCTCCGAGCTTGCAAGGCTTCAGGCAGTTTCCAGTAAAGAATCTTGATATTGGCTACAGGCGTATCCATGTCCGAATACGGGAAACTGCCTCGACCCTAACGCACTTCGTATAGCCATAAGTTTGCGTCTCGTAGCTGACGTCTGCACTCCACATAAATGCCCATGTGGTACCGATGTCGACAGGCTGGGACACCATGGACTTTCTTGCGCTAGGAGTGCCGGCCGCTTCTCCCGTCATGCAGCCCTAAACGACATCATTCGTCGGGCTCTTGCCACCATTAACGTACCGGGCATTTTGGAGCCGCAAGGTATCGTGCGTGATGATGGCAAGAGGCCAGACGGTATAACTCTCGTGCCCGGGAGCATGGGTCGGATGCTGGTGTGGGATGCCACTTGTGTTGACACACTGGCTCCTTCGCATTTCCAGGACATCAGTAAGAGAGCTGGTGCTGCGGCGTGGGCGGCCGAAATAATTAAAAAACACAAATACAGGGTCATCGGTTCCGAATATATTTTTATGCCCTTCGGAGTCGAGACCCTGGATCCATGGGGTCCTTCTGCCCAATGTTTGTTTAATTTAATATCAAAACGGCTGGTCGACGTCACAGGGGATCCGGGAGCTGGCCATTTTCTCGCTCAGCGGGTTGCTATTTCCATACAGCGAGGAAATGCTGCACCACGCCACATGGGCCTAATTTTGTACATTTATTGTAAGTATGTATTTATTAAAATTTATTGTAAGTATTTGTTTTAAGTAGTTATACTTAAGTAATTAATTTATTATTAATTAATTTGAATTTATTTCTAATCAGTTTATTGTTTAGTTGAGAGTTAAGTGTGAATAGACTCAAACAATTTTTGTGAGTATGGAATTTTTCATCAGTGTAAATGGTTTCCAATATCCAAAACGAAAGTACCTCTTAACGAACATTAAAATAAAAAGAGATTACCTCCGGAAAACGTTTCACCAGGGGAATAAAATATTTTAAAGTTGGAAATGGTTAGTATTTGTCTATGGAACAAAAACAAGAAACCTGAAATTCGGATTAATTTACCCTCAGCAAACATATGTATTTCCCACGGGAATATTTGCAATCGATTAAAAATGATGTATTTTCATGGATAATCTACGTGATGATTACTATATATTTCCTTTAAGTTTGTTCGTAAATTGCAAATAAAAGTGGATGAGCACATATATTTTGCAACCGGCATAACACTTTATCAAACTTAAGAAACAAGTTTACAACGACCACAACTTATTCAAATCTGATCGGCGATCCAAACCAGTTCTGGATGGCTATAGCTTCTAAGCTTTGAAGGGAGATCATAAACTAAACCAAGGCTGGATGCTCACCTTGGCCGGCGGGTGTGAAGTAGAGAGCGAACAGGTCGTCGACAGACGCAGTATTGTTGACGGGGTGAGCGGGTGGCTGCATGTACGGCTGGGGCTGCGCGTGCGGCGGCGGCGGGCCTCCGTAGTGCAGCCCGCTGGGGCCCGCCTCCACGAGCAACTGCATCTGCGATATGTCCACGAACTCGTCGCCATCGCCGCGGCAACCCAGCTCCTCGTCCTCCGGCCGACGCATCGCGATCACCGAGAGCATTGCACGAGCGCATTCCCGCACTGCACAATCCACACCACCTCGCGACCGCTGAAGCTACACTCGCATCCGAAACCTGCGACCGGCGCGTGCGCCACCTCACACTTATGCTTAAACTAACTTATATGTTATCGAAATTGACGCAATCACAGCACATTACGTTTAGGAAACTACATATACGCGGCATATGAATCACTCAAAGGTCACGAGTATCTACTGATAAATGAACACAGACTTCGCACGCGGTCGGTGTCGTCGCGCAGAGAACGCCACATCCTCGACTGAGCCGCGATCCGCGATCGGAGCGGTGAGGGCGTGCAGCACGCCGCCTCCGTGACAACGCGCGGTCGTCGTCCGTCGCGCGCCCTATCAATGGACGCCAGCCACCCGGTCGAGGTCGGCGTTCATTCACGACGGTCGCGTTAATGGCGTTCGAGCCGGGCGCCCTCGGTCGGCCGGCGGCGTCGCCCACGTGCGCGAGGAAATGGCGCGGCGTCGCGACGGCGAAGGGAGGCGCGCGAAAAGTGCGGGGCGCACAAGTGTAGTGATGGAGCGGGCGGCGTGAACGCGCGGGCGGCGGCGCGTGGGCGTGGAGGCTCGTCGCGCGGCGCGCGTGACGTCGCGCACCCTGCCGCGCGACGCGCTCCTGCCGCTCGCCACTTTCACCGTGCTGAATCATGATCCGCTTTCGTATGCTACGCGCGCTGCCGCCGGGTGACGGCTCCCGGAGACCGTTTTGGTCATGCTACAATTAGCCGCGTGGCACGCGCGCTCCCGTGACGTCGACCGACTGGTCTGAATAGTTGGAACGTTACGTAGGTCGTAGAAATCATTGGCTTTGGCTAAAAATACACACCTGGTCATAGACGTGGCAACGTAATAAATACTTAGAGCGTTAGATACTCTATCCGAAATTCTTGCAGATGTGAGGTGTTGATTGATAATAATTCTTCAACTAGCATTGAAACGAAGAGAAATACTAGTAAATATATTTATTTATTTACCATTACACCTAATCAATGGCATAATTTACGCCATTAGCTCGTATATGAGCTACCTTAATAGTTGTATCTGTTAAGCGGTAAAAATTGCCTACAATCATTAAAAGTTTGATGAGTAAATAAATATTCAAATATCCTGGCATCGACGTTCAGATAACCTCATAATCAATTCAAATCTTAAAGTAAATATAAAAGACATGAATACCTAATAGCATTACAGAGCTGTGATATTAATTCCTCTACTCAAAGGGAAAAGGTCGCTTACTTGAGAAAGTTTACGAATTCCAGAATTTTCGTTAACTTTTTCATGAGTCTAAACTTTTCCATAAACATTGTTACAATTAAAAATAGCAGAGATTCTGGAATTAACTCAATGTTATGAAATTGGTGCGTATTTGCGAAAAGAACTCGAAAGCCCCCATTGTATTAGGTGCTGCCTGTATAAAGTTACAAGATTTCCGTAACAGGAAAGGTCACGAGAGAATGTTTGCGTTGTCATGGCAACCACCTGTTGATCTTAAACGAGGTAAATGTCAAAGTGTAACCGGTGGGCGAATTTCTGTACACGTAATAGATAAATGCTTGGTCACTCCGAGTGCCAGATGCTCACTGAGGGGACGGAAAAATTCCAAAACAACAAAGGGACTATTAGTTTATTTACACACGGCCTCGCTGTAGCATTATTTAGTAGGCTCATTGTAAAGACCCTTCATAGAAATCTTAAGCTAATCCCAACCAATAACATGCACAAACTAATTATAGGTGTACATTTATCATTTAAGGCCCCCCACACATAACTGCGAATTCGCATCGCATCGCAAATATCTGCGAGAAACAAATGAATTTTTCGATACAAATTCCTGCGATGCGGCGCCGCGTCGCATCGCATCGCAGTTATGTGTGGGAGCCCTTAAGCAATAATAAGTGCTAGTGTAAGTTGGGTCGTGCAATTTTTTTAAATTTTCTTCTGAATACTCGTAATAAGGCCGGAGAAGGCAGAAAATTTTATTACATAAATCTTGATTAAAACTGAGAAAGCTGAAAAAACTGGTCAGAAACAGCGGAAAAAGGCGACAATAATTTATACACTAGACCGCAAAGACAAAGGGTCGGTTAGAAAATCTTCCATATCTTCAAAAGTACTGGACCTAGCTTTATGAAAGAATATTTAAAGGCATATAAAAAAAAATATTAAACTGTTTTATTTATTTTTGATAATTGTATAAAAAAACTGAAAATGTAAAATAATGGTCATTTTTAATTTTTTTTACCAAAGAAGTCAATTCATTTGTTTCGCGTTTGTTTTAGCTTTGCAATAAAAAAGTTATAAATATGGTGTCTCTACCGTATAAATTTTATTATTCTGAAGTCATCATGTCGTTAACTGCTAAAGAATGTACCAGGATCCTGACAATGCTTGAAAATGGGCACAGTCAGCGAAAAACAGCGACAACTGTTGGTGTGACTCTTTCTACAGTTCAGCGAGTACTCCAGCGTTTCCATGAAACTGGATCCAATCTTTGAAGACAAGAAACAGGCCGAATAAGGTGCACGCCAGCGCGGGAGGATCACTATATGGTGTCAACAATTTTGAGAAATCGCTTTCTTACGGCTGTTGAAGTAAAGAATCATCATTTACGTTCTGGAGGAAACAATCTGAGTATGGATACAGTAAGGCGGCATTTGGCTGAAGCAAATTTAAAGCCATTAATAGCTGCAAATGGCCCAAAACTAGAAAAACACCACAGAAACTCAAGGTTGAGTTATGATAGAAAACACGAGAATTGGACTCTGAATGACTGGTCAAGATTTGTCTTCAGAAGAGTATAGGTTTTGTTTATACAAGCACCACGGGATGAAAAGAGTGTACAGAAGACCGGGAGAGTGCTATTTCCAAGCCTGTATAGAAGAAAAAGTACCAGACGGCGGAGGCTCTTTTTACTTGTGGGCTGGGATTTCTTACGAAAGCCGCACTGAGCTAGTGGTGATAGAAAACCGAACTTTAACTGCAAAAAGATATGTCACTGAAGTTCTGAATGACTACGTTGGTCCATTTTCAGTGGAAGACAATGCCCCCCGCATACAGCTCAGATAGTGTTTGCTTCTTCTTCTTCGTACGGGCGTATCCACAACTCGACGACTAAGCGCCTATTTAGTGTTTGCTTATTTTCAAGAAGTCGGTATTACACACATGGAGTGGCCAGCACGCAGCCCCGACTTAAACCCCATTGAGCATACATGGGACGAACTGGGACGACATGTCAGTGGAATCCGCCTCCAATCACGCTACGTGAAGTGGAAGAAGCTCTAATAGAGGAATGGCATATATTCCGCAGCATCGCCTCAAAAACCTAGTAAAAAGTATGCCAATCGCAACAGCAGTATTGCGAGCTCGCGGAGGCAACAAAAGTACTAAAAAGCGTGAAAACAGCACATCTGTAACCAATCTACATTTACGAAAATACCGGAAAAATATTTTACATTTATTAAAAATAAAAAGTTTGAATTTATTTATTTTTTATTTTCATTTAAGCACATTAAAATATTCTTTAATTTAGTTTTTATTTCATAACGCTAGGTCAAGTACTTTTGAAGATATTCAAGATTTTCTGTCCAGTGTATTTTATGCTAAGTACGTAGTAACAAGAAGAAGTGATAATCTCACGGTGGTAAGCAATATGCACCGCACGACACCTGAGTACTTTTCAATTTCAGCAGCCACAGCACAGATTATCTGAGTCTCTAAAGGTGTTTTCGCGGGGGATAGCTTCAAAAAGTCTCCGCGATTCTGTAAGGGGGTCAATCGGGGTATGTGGGATTCTTACCACTATAACACCCACGGCTATCATATCGCCCTGGGTTCTCCTTGCCTTTGAATCCACCACCGGGTGACGCATTATAGCCTCCCGGGAACCTGTCACAGTGCCCACCTCCGGTGCTTGTAGAGCCTGGCTCGGTTGGAGCTCGCCTCCTCCTTTCTGGCCCTGGTGTACTGTAAGCAGCCTATTACGCAGACCACGCGAGGTTGTGTGATCTCCGTCGTCCACTAGTACACCAGCCTGTGCATGGGGCGGAAGCGTCGCAGATTTGCGTCATTTTGTCCCAAAACCGGTCTGTTTCCATATAATGGGTCACAACGGACGTCGTCGAGGTTTTCCGTCTATGCCGCGACGTCGACCGCCGCCTTGAGCGAATCTACGTCGAAGCACCTTCACCAACGCCGCGGAGGTTGCTTGACGGCTGGGCCGATCGGAACGACGGTGGAGGGCCACATCGGAGAAGGTGTGGTGATTTTAGAATATTTGTGACTACCTCTTTTGACACCCGGCAGTGCAAGTGCTTGTTTGGATACAAGGCATAAAGTGTTAACATTTTCCACTCTTTCGAGTGAGCATTAATGCATTATTGTATTTCTAACTAGCAGTACCCGCGGCTTTGCACGCAACCAATAATTTTCATGAACTCGAGCAATATTAGCCTCAGTCAAGCAATGTTCGTCAAGCACTTTTTTCACGTAGGAAAATCCTCATGGTTACCCACACCACCAACCCACACTGGGTTATGTACGACTCCTACTGACTCGAAACCTATGGTGTTCACATACCGCTGTGATGACGGGCCCTGGGAACGGCTCCGTTTACTATTTCGAGTCCTAACAGCGGCCAGCGAGCCCATCCTCATCTGTGGGTGTAAAGCCCACGGATCTGCCTGCCGTTGGCCCGCAGAACCTCATCAGATGGCGTGCCGAGACACTTTAGCACGACGGCAAAGGTGAAAACAGGCAGCAGTTCCCCCGTTCCTACTGTCTGCACATCCTCGCTAGCTCTAGGGCGGGATAAGGTCGACGTTAGCCCATCATCAGTGCCTGGGCCTCCTCCAGCGTTGCGGATCACCGAAGGGATCCCTCTCCTTGATCTGCTCCCTCTCCTTGATAATGAACGACGATTGGCTATTAGCATCCACCGGTTACCTGCGCACATTGTCGTCTGTCCACCTAGTGGGAGGCCTACCTACACTACGGGCCACACTGAAAAAGACTGCCCACAGAAGTCGAAGGAGGGTCCACCAAAATGTCACACTTGCCAACAACACAATCAAAAATTTCAAACCAAACTGGTGACGAGCCACAAAGCTACCTCCCCCGAATGCCCAAGACTGCGTGCCATGAAAGCAAGAATTGCCAACAAAATTGATTACGGCTTCCCAAAATAGCATTATTTTCAATCTCATCATCCATCTCTATCACCCTTTCTTTTCTAAATCACTTTTTATTATTTCTCTTTTTATATCTATTTTTAAGTATATTATAAGTGACTCCTATATATTTCTATCCTAGTTTATAATCACCTCACTCCGTCATCTCACTTCCAGTTCTTACGTCTTCCCATACCTTAATCCGACAGACAGGGTCGTATCAAATCGCGTCACCTGTCTGTCCGGTCAAGAAGAAGTATAATCACGAGGGTGGTCAGGCAACGTATCAAATCGCGTTCGCCTGCCCACCCAACTGACAATGTCACCCATTTTTATCACCTTCCCTTACATCCTTCATCTCTTTTTCCTATTGCTTCCTCGTCTCACTTCCGGTCCCTATTTCTTCCCACACCTTAATCCGACAGACAGGGTCGTATCAAATAGCGTCACCTGTCTGTCCGGTCAAGAAGAAGTATAATCACGAGGGTGGTCAGGCAACGTATCAAATCACGTTCGCCTATCCACCCTACTGACAAGTTCACCCATTTTTATCACCTTCTTTTACATCATACAGGTATTATTATTTTTCGATCTATATTTTTCTCATTACGTAAATTATTGGACCTCAATTCTGCGATGATATAGATAACTCTTTCAGAATTTCTTGCCACGCTACGGAGTCTGTTGAAGGCGTTTCTGAGTTAGTCACGAACAAATTCAGTTTTAGGATATTAACAATAAACATCAGGAGTATAAATTGCAATTTTGATCAACTAATAGTAACTTTGAATAGATTAGGATTAAATTTAGATGTGATTATTCTAACGGAATTTTGGATTAATGAGAGCTCAGTTATTCCTATAATGGACAACTACAATAGGTATTATACGAGTAAGGCGTATAACCATGCTAGTGGTGTAGTGGCGTATGTTAAAGATAAATTGAAACCCACTGTTACTGAACTTGACCTTAGCGACGCCAACTGTCTTTTAATAGAGTTGCCAAAAAGTTTTAAAATACTGGGTATATATCGCTCTCCATCGTTTAAAAACGTCGACTCATTCTTAAACTCACTACAACTCACTCTCGAACGTTTCCAATCAAATCTTAATGTTATATTTACTGGCGATATCAATATTAATATTTTAAATAATAATCTAAATGACCAAACCTGTTCTGAATACTTAAATTTGCTAGCAACACACAGCTTCATACCTGCCATTGATAAGCCTACACGACTGACAGCATGTTCATGTTGATCACGTGTTCATTAAAACTAAATTAGAAGTTATGACTATTGTTTGTCCAACTGATTTAACAGATCATGATTTAGTTATAACAGCAATTCAAACAAGAGAATCGCATTCGGCTATTCAAAATAATTATCGCAACATAATTAACTTTGAGGCAGTTCTGGAAAATATCAAAAAGGTGGACTGGTCTGAAGTTCAGAACTGCACTTGTCCTTCGAATGCCGCAGACCAATTCAATGCAATCATTAACTCCATAGTTAGTAAAAATACCGTTCGCATTCCAATACCCCGCTCAAATCGTATTCTGAAGCCTTGTATGTCTAAAGGCCTAATTCGTTGTTCAATAATGAAAGACAAATTACATGCAATATATAAAAAAGATCCAACAAATGTTGCTAACAAAGTAAACTTTACGCGATATCGAAATTTTTACATAACTCTTATTAGAACACTTCGAATTGACTATGACAAATCGGAATTAAATAAATATAAGCAGGATGTAAAGAAACTCTGGGGCACCATAAAATATATCATGCAATTCCGTAGTAAAAACAAACCATCTGTAGAGCTTTTGTCCATCAAAGAGAATATACTTGCATCACTTAATCACTGCAACGACTACTTCTCTCAAGCAGGTGTGAAGCTGGCACACTCGATATTAAATCGTCTTAATAAATCAGAAAAAGAATTAGCGTCCTCAGTTCGTTCCCGTCGATCACCACGACATTCATTTTATTTGTCACCAACCGACTGTGTTGAAGTGGGCGAGCTTATAAACAAGTTAAAGCCGGACAGCGCTCCTGGTCCTGATGGTTTATCCAGTTCAATTTTACAAGCGATTAAAAGTGATATTGTTGCTCCCTTAACGTATATTTGTAATCAGAGTTTGTCGACAGGCATATTTCCGGACTCATGGAAAATCGCGTCGGTAACACCTATTCACAAGAGCGGAGACTTGAGGCTTCCTTGTAACTATCGCCCTATTTCTATTCTCCCTACCTGTTCTAAGATATTAGAAAAAATCATGAATAAAAGACTGGTTAACTTTTTAGAAGCTAATAAATTGCTGAACCCAAAGCAGTACGGATTTCGACGCAATAAATCGACAGATGATGCCATCGACCTCCTTACTAATACAATATCACATCAACTTGATAGGAAGGCAGCATGTTTAGGGGTCTTCCTTGATTTAAGTAAAGCATTTGACACCGTATCCGTGCCAACTTTGCTTCGCAAGTTAGAATCAATGGGAATCAGAGGAGTAGCCCTTGACTGGTTTCTTAGTTACCTTACTAATAGGAAACAGTTAGTCAGAGTCGATAATCACTTGAGTGATTCCAGAAATATTAAGTGTGGTGTCCCTCAGGGCAGCACACTGGGTCCTACCTTGTTTCTAATTTACCTAAATGATATTTTTGATCTCATACCAGATAACTCCGAAACCATTTGCTATGCTGATGACACCGTAATTCTATTCTTTGGCGATACGTGGGATGATGTAATATCTAGAACAGAAGTGGGTATGCAAAAGATGGCTGAATGGTTTGACACTAATTTACTTACACTAAACACAGACAAAACAAAAATTTTATGTTTTCATAAAACAGCGAAATCTGCTCCTCATGATATTACTCACATTTTCCTACATCGTTGTAATTTTGGATTGCATGATAATATGCAACGGTGCGATTGCCAGCCTATACTTCGGACTGATGCCATTAAATATCTAGGAATATATATTGATGAAAAGTTAACGTTTAAACAACACCTGATCAATTTATCAGGAAGAATTAGGAAATTTATATGCTCAATGAAACGGCTACGTGATGTTGCAGATGAAAAACTACTCAAAAATATCTACATGGCCCTATGTCAGTCTGTTATTACATACGCTATACGTGCGTGGGGAGGTGCTGCAATGACTAACATGATAATGGTTGAAACTTGTTCTCTGATAAAATCTAAGCAACTATTAGTTGAGTGGCTGGTCCCTTTAACCTATTTAGAAACGGAGCAAATTTTACAACCTATAACCTAAATTATCTTTTATTGTTGATTGTTGATCCTAAAACTGATGTTGTATATTCATTATTATTACTTTTGCATTTTATTATTCCTTTTTTTTTGTAGTACTTGTTTTATTTTCGTTAAACATAATATCGTTATCTTATTAACAGTTTTAATATATTATAAAATACTTTAATTAATCTTAGGTATTAGATAAACAATGGGTTGGTGCAAACTGTCCACGCAGTGGGGTCCAAGTTCTATAAGACCCCACGCCGTACAAAACCTCAAAAGCTCTCCAATACAACCATTAAGCTAATGGAAAACCGGACTGAGATGAGACTGCAATCTTCAGCTGATATGTCGGAATATGCCGAACTCAATAGACGAATCTCGAAATCCATGCGACACGACTTGCGTTCCTATAATACAGCATGTATTAAGGACGCAATTGAGCGGAACCAAGGCTCTAAAGTGTTCGCAAAGAATTCGTCTATTGGGCGCAGCCAAATGACCAGGCTGAAGATCGACAACGGCAGTGTCATCTCATCGAAACCGGAGATATTGAGAGAGCTCGAGAGGTTTTACGGACAGTTATACACCTCAACACAGGAACCCATTGCCAGAACAGCTCAGGACACCCGAGCCAAACTAACCCGACACTACACTGAGGACATCCCAGACATCAGCCTGTACGAGATTAGAATAGCTCTCAAACAGCTTAAGAACAACAAGGCGCCGGGTGAAGACGGAATCACAACAGAACTTCTGAGAGCGGGTGGAAAACCGGTACTTTTAGTCCTCCAGAAGTTATTTAATTCCGTCTTACTCGAGGGTACTACGCCAGAAGCATGGCACGGGAGTGTGGTGGTTCTTTTCTTCAAAAAAGGTGATAACACCTTGTTGAAGAACTATAGACCCATCTCACTCCTGAGCCATGTATACAAGCTGTTTTCGAGAGTCATTACGAACCGTCTCGAACGCAGGTTTGATGACTTCCAGCCTCCCGAACAAGCCGGGTTCCGAAAAGGCTTTAGCACCGTAGACCACATACATACGCTCCGCCAGATTATACAGAAGACCGAGGAGTATAATCGGCCATTATGTCTAGCGTTTGTGGACTACGAAAAAGCCTTCGATTCAATCGAGACCTGGGCGGTATTGCAGTCCCTCCAGCGGTGCCATATTGACTATAGGTACATCGAAGTGTTGAAGTGTTTGTACAGCCGCTGCTGTACAAACACTTCAACACATTCTAAAATGAACATGGACAAGACGAAGATCATGTCTAATGTCCATGTTGCACCCGTACCGGTAGTTGTTGGGAACGATACAGTCGAAGTTGTTGACCACTACGTATACCTAGGACAGACTATCCAGTTAGGTCGGTCCAACTTCGACAAAGAGGTCGCCCGAAGAATCCAACTCGGATGGGCAGCGTTCGGGAAACTACGTGACATCTTCTCATCAGAAATTCCGCAGTGCCTGAAGACAAAGGTTTTTAACCAGTGTGTGTTGCCAGTGATGACATATGGTACTGAGACGTGGTCTTTAACAGCTGGCCTTTTGGAGAAGCTCAGAGTCACACAACGAGCTATGGAGAGAGCTATGCTCGGAGTTTCTTTGCGCGACAGAATCCGGAATGAGGAGATTCGCCGAAGAACCAAGGTCACCGACATAGCTCGTAGAATATGCAAGTTGAAGTGGCAGTGGGCAGGCCACATCGCTCGAAGAACCGATAACCGTTGGGGAAGAAAGGGTCTCGAGTGGCGACCACGAACCGGAAGACGCAGCGTAGGCAGGCCTCCCACTGTGGTGGACCGACGACATTGTTCGCGTCGCAGGCAACCGGTGGATGCAAATAGCAAATTGTCGTTCATTGTGGCGGTCTAAGGGGGAGGCCTTTGTTCAGCAGTGGACGTCTTCCGGCTGGTGATGATGATGATGATTAGAATGTTGACCTAGTATAACTGGCTTTGCAGTAGGTTCCACAGGACAGGCCTAGCCTAGTGTGGAACCACGGCTAATCTAAATAAAATAAATATTGTAATTAATTAATAATAGTAATTAATTAATAATAATAATAAATGTAAATCTATATTTAACAGGAAAATTAAATAAAAAATGATTAAAAAATAAAATAAAAAATCTTTCATCTTTTCTTCTTATTGCTTCTTCGTCTCACTTCCGGTTCTTGTCTTACCCTCCCACACCTTAATCCGACAGACAGGGTCGTATCAAATCGCGCCACCTGTCTGTCCGGTGAAGAGGGTAAAAACAAGACAACCGCTATACCCTATGTGGAACACAAAATCTCCAATCCGGTTTGACAGGCACGTATCCAATCGCGTATCACCTGTCAAATCCGGCATCTATAAAACACAAAATTAAACCATTTGCGAACCAACAAAGTATAATAAAAAAAAAAACCTACACTACGTCTTCCGGTTCGTGGACGCCACTCGAGAACCTTTCTTCCCCAAGGTTATCAGTTCTCCGAGCGGTGTGGCCTGCCCATTGCTTCACTTCAACTTGCACATTTTAAGAGCTATGTATGACCTTGGTTCTACGGCGAATCTCGTCATTACGGATTCTGTCGCGCAAAGAAACTCCGAGCGTAGCTCTTTCCACAGCTCGTTGTGTGACTCTGAGCTTCTCTAAAAGGCCAACAGTTAGGGACTACGTCTCAGTACCACATTCTACAGTCTACATTGTGTCAATATGTCGTTAGTAGGTAAGTGCTAAATATTTCACCAAAGTTTTGGTGTCGAAATATACTACGCGCGAACTATTTGCTACGGTGAACAGATCAGTGAAAATGTAAGGCCACGCACATCCGGCGCCCACGCGCCCTTACGCAAGGTTCTCTTGCGACCTGTAACACCAACATCAGTATGTCACAATAATATCTTCGCGATATTCATACTAGCGATATTAGTATACTTCTATGGTACTATTTATCCGTGTTTTACCGTTACTGTTTTCTATGGAAAAGTTGTCAACGCAATTCCTTGCATTAGTTTATAGATATATAGATAATTCTTTATCGCACAAACAAAAATCTGGAAGAAATCGCGGATAGCGATAAGGCCGCCCTTTGTACAAATTTCTTCAATTCCTTTTCTTATGTCCATTTATGTGTGTACAATAAAGAGTATAAATAAATAAATAATAAACAAACAGATACTAGAAGGATTAGACACAAATTAATAAAACATGCAACAATGGGCGGTCTTATCGCTAAAAGCGACCTTTGCGAGCGCGCTAAAAGCGAAGCGAAGAGACCTTTGGCTAGAGAGGAAAATAAAGAAGTTACAAAGAGCAAAGGAGGTTTATCTGTATTATGTTCCCAGTAGATGCATCTTACATTTAACTAGGCGTATTGATATCAAACAATGGAGGTTGCATGGAAGAAGTGAAGAGACGTATGGCAATGACAAGGAGTGCCATGGATAAATTAAAGATAAACAGCCTTACTTATAAACGATGGTTAAATTTTATGCAACACATAATAGCTATTTAAAAATATTTTTTACTTATAAACGATGTTTATCCCTAATACGTTGCATAACAGCTTGCTAAAGTAGCTGTCAAATTTAAACAGCGGCCGACCCTTGTTTAGAAGCTTATTATCACGTTATGTAACAATATGGCAGTTCTCTATCAGCTGATTCAGTCAGTTGCACTTGCATTGTAATTTGTATCGATCGATGCATAGAGTTTATATATTAAGAATAGAGTACGCGTTTGTCTATGATCCCCTTAAACAAAGTGTAGGCAGTTTTTACTCTGAGAGGGAAGGTGAATTGAACTATTGAAAGTTACATTAAAAGAGTTATATTGATATGTAAGTGATAAGTAGTGATGGGTTTGATCTGTCACAATCGCAAATCAGCGCTGGAACGGAAACGAACACTGACGAAACAACAAAACGGAAGATCACCGCTGGTTGCGTGTACGATCAGCATTGTTGCTGAGTTGGAACCATTTTGTGACGCACATTTTTGTTAAAGTATGTAACTACCTACTTAAAAAATAAAAACATAAAAATAGACATATGTATTTTTATGTTTTTATTTTTTTTTGGTCTATTTTTTGATTGTTAATTGTGTGTCACAAATAAATTATTCTTTCTTTCAAATGTCGATAAATACAGCTGATGGTATAATGCCTATTGTCGTGTACCTGATATTTATGTATTTTGATGTTCTTACCGGTGCCTACGGTTCTTACTTGAAAATAATCATTCTATAGTACTGATTTGTGTTCTATGCATCCAAATTTGAATTTGACAACCTAGCTTCATAATTGTCGAATTGAATTACAAAATGTTGCCATTTTGACAACACGTGGCGGTATTGACAGAGTAAAATATGTTTTGCCACTGTTCATTAGTTATGTCCATGGTTATGTCGCTCTTATGCAACGTTTATAAGTAGAAAATATAAAACTGCTTAATAAGGAGTTATGTAGTAAGTAGTTATTTGGTTGCTAAGACGGTGATTAGTAGATTTTTATAAGTAAGGCTGTTAATCTTTTTTAAAAAAAAATTGAACCCACTTCAATATCACTGAAAAGTATAAAATAATTTAAATATTATTGAAGTTGGTGTTAGTGTACCTGCTGTGTATATTCGGCACCAACTTCAATAATATTTAAATTATTTTATACTTTTCAGTGATATTGAAGTCGGTTCAATTTTTTTTTCAAAAGATTTTATTTTAAACTTTTTAGTGATATTTTCATATATAAAGATTGAACCATCGAAAACCGTAAAATTATCTAGGTAGGTTATGATCACATTATCGTCTACATAGTTTTACATAATTTATGTTTCTTCAGAAAAAAATATCCGGTCGTAATGAAATTTGCATGGAAACATCATAGTAGTTTACTCTCTCAAATAAAAAAAGAATCATCGAAATCGGTTCATAATTGTCAGAGCAATGTAATGGAGAACATCAGTTTTATGGTTTTTACCAGATAAATTCCTCCACATCGTTCATGGTCCTCCAGGAAGTTCTTATCCAGTTGTAATAAAATTCATACAGATTCAATACAGTGGTTTCTTCTTTCGAATAAAAAAAGAATCATTGAAATTGGTAAATATTTGCCAGAGTTATGACTATTTTTGTCCGACCGAGCGAGTCCGAGCGACTAAAACGTCATCTATATAGGCTTTCTTGCAGCTCTCAGTGGGCAGTCACCATTCTTGTTTTTTCAGGAACTACTTATTACTAAGCAATAATTTTTTTTATGGGACCCAATTAACGGATGAAAGAATGGATGGAAGAAAGATTTTTTCAAATCGGTTCATAATTGCCAGAGTTATGCGCGATCATGCATAGAAAAAATGTATACAGACGAATTGAGAACCTCCTCCTTTTTTGAAGTCGGTTAAAAATATGGAGGAACCGAAAACTAACTAAAAGTACCAAGATCAGACTCGTATATACACTCCTGTTCCCCATTTTCTTGTACGCTGCAGAGACGTGGACTATACGAGAAATCGAAAAGAAAAAGATAGACGCTCTGGAAATGTGGTGCTGGAGAAGGATGCTTGGAGTATCCTGGACCGAATTTAGAACCAATGTGTCTATACTCCAAGAACTCGGCATCAAGCAGCGTCTGTCGAAAACCGTACAATACCGAATATTCAAGTTCTTCGGTCACGTCTCCAGAAGAAGCGAAGTCTCCATAGAGCGCCTTGTCGTGCAGGGGAGGGTAGAAGGCACTAGACCACGCGGGCGGTCACCTATGCGATGGACCGACCAAATTAAATCTGCACTGGGCGGTCCCTTGCATGAGTGCACCAGGATGACCACAAACAGAGAAAGATGGCGACAAGTCGTGAGGCGCGTAACATCTGCCCCTAGTAACACTACATAACGGCCACGACCGCTCTGTCAAGAGCGTTACGACAGAGAGAAGAAGATGCATGGTCATTGTGTGTGAACATGCACATAGTTTTTTAATTGGCTGAACTAATCTATCAATTCCAGACCATTTTTTTATTTGTAAACAGAGTTTATACATTATTAGATAATAAAAAGTTCAGTTAAAGTGTCCTGCATTTTCTCTGTTGTTACTCGCAGCTAAGCCTTTAATATTCTACCTCTTGGGGTTACCCTGGAGCATATCGCTTTAGTTACCAGCCAAATAGTAATTTAGCCGTTCTTAATGTTTATTTGGCCGATGTAGACATACCAAAGTAGTATATCTGAATTACTACGCTGTAAAGGCGGTCAGTGAGTTATTTGCAACTAACAGGGTCCTTACATAATGGCTGATAACGCTTGTCTGCTCAATGTAGATGTCAATTTTTTTCGGAGGCGTGATGACGCACTTCCACAATGCCCTTACACGATGACGTCCGTTCGTTTCGTAACCTATTTAGATAATAATAGCCGATAAATAAATATCGGGGAATCGTTTACCTGGGCACAAATATAGCTGCGTTACGCGTAATGTCGTTTATGCAGTCTGCCCATAATGGTGACATGGTGCCATTCACAGAAACTGCGTCACATTCTAAACTGGCTGGGTATAAAAATCCGAACACCATCTTTTCAGACATTTAGGTTCAGGCGATCAGTCTGTATTATCTTAACCCAGGACAGGATTTGAACCCACAACGACCGCGCAAGACAAGCGGTTTTTCGCTGCGATACGGAGGCTACAAATTGTAATTTGTTAAACAAAGTTCATTGAATAGTCATACGGTATATATTTTAAACTATATTTATATGTATTTTAATTTAAATTATCATTCAACCGGTGCAGTATCTCAGGGGCTTATAAAGACACTGCTAAAAAAGGCCTCTCTCATAAACGTTCGCCATTTGCGTCCCTTGATTGCCTGCGACTTTAACAATGTCGGTACACCTAGTGGTGGTTCGCTGTGTCTAATGACTCGTAGTTACCACTTGAGAACCTTTCTTCGCCATCGATTATCAGTTCTACGAGCGATGTGGCCTGTCCATTGTTTCTCCAACTTAAAAATCCTGATAGCTACGTCGGTAATTCTGGTTATACGGCGAATTTCCTCATCCGGCCTCTGAAACGATGAAGAAATTAAGAGGCTTATTTCCAGCGTACCTTAGTTCCGGAACTGCTAAATAATTTTAGATCATCGATATACTAATTATATATCGATGTTTTAGATAATGAAAGAAAAAGATGGAAATTCCCATTTGCTATTTTTTTTCCAGAAATTGACATACTTATTATTCTCACTTACCAATCGGAATAACTACGTGATTATTATTACACTATTGATTTGATCAAACAATCAAAGTTCATATCAATCTCTCTATATAATAATAATAATAATATAAGCCCGCAGGGCAGCTTGTGGCGAGCTGTTGGTGCGTAACGACACCACGGACCCGAGTGCTCCAGAGAGTAGGTCAGGGCCTCCACCTCGGCGTGTCTTCGTCGGCCGAGTGGAAACCCAAGGGGGCCCGCAGGACTCTCAGCTCTGGCTTGCCTTAATTGGCCGTCCAGAGAGGAGCTGTTAGAGCTATACGCTCCAGGGGTGGAAGTGTTAAAGGGCATAACGCCGCGAGTAACTTCGGAGAAAGCGCAGCACACCTCTCTACACCCCTGAGTCACTCACACCAGTGTTGCTCTCTGTCGTCATCGGGCGATCATTTGGGGAGCCCATATAGAGGGTGGCAAGCCACCACTTGCCACAACATAATTATGAATGTAATTATGGCAAGTGACCCCGGCCTTTGCAATAGCCTAGCTTCTAGCCCATCAAATGTTCAACAACATAGACTTATATAAGCTTTCCATATACTTACAATAGTTCCTACACCTGTCGAGGTCAACTGCCATTTTTTCACCATATTAGCAGTTGATCCCGGCAGGTATTCTACACACCATTTATTTCTTAAAAAGGGCCTCTACGTGTTGGATCCGTCCCCACGCAAGCCTCTAAAATGACCGGGTATAACCCGTGACAAATATTTAAATAAACGATAATAATAATAATACCAGCCCTTGTTTATGTCCCACTGCTGGGCACGGGCCTCTATATACTTAACGTTATTGTTATTCTACTAGGTGGTAGGTTCCTTGTGCAAGGAACCGTCCAGGTTTCTGCCGCCAAGCAGCAGTGTGTAAGCATTGCTGTGTTCCGGCGTGAAGAGCACTGTAGCTGGTGAAATTACCCGGACACAAAGACTTAACATCTAATGTCTTAAGGGTCGGCAACGCGCTAATGATTCTTCTGGTGTTGCTAGCGTCTATAGGCTGCGGTGGCTGCTTACCATCAGGCGGGCCGTACGCTTGCTTGCCACCTTCGTAGTATAAAAAAAACAGGATTTTTTATAGCAGTGTAATAGAATAAAACACAGGACATATATTTGTTTACCGTATATGTCATAGTGGCTAGCATTGAAGGTGTTTCGCTGTTAGTAATGTTTTTTCATCATTTACATAATGAAAAGGCAAGAGTCGGAAAATCGGGCGGCGTCAGCTAGTGGTTCCGTCAGCGGCAAGCGCGCGTGCGGGGGCGAATAGGAAGATTGACTTATAAGGAGACGGCGCGCGCGCAGGCTAGCGTCACCACTCGATTAACCGACTATCGCTTGCTCGTTGTTAGGTTTTGGACCGATGGTCGCCTTCGCATGTACTTTTAAGGTCACATTATTGAGTTCTGTGCCGCCTATACGGTCCCAATACTGTCAGAGTCGAGATAGACAACAAAGACAAGGACGAAAAACATCATCATCACCAGTCGGAAGAGGTCCACTGCTAGATAGGACGAAATACAATGTCACGGTATCTCTCGGTTGACTAGGCGGATAGGCTCCTTGTGCAAGGTACGGTGTCAGATATACCGCCGCCAAGCATACGGCAGTGCAGTGCAGATTGTCTCTTTGCTGACTCGAAATAAAAAAACAATATTGATGTTAAATTCATTAATTTCTTCATGAATAGATTTTAGATGGCAATTTTCGTAGATAATGTTACAATAATAAGCGGGGGCGTTCGACTCTGAAATGTTATCAAAATGTTAAACAAAGCAAGTTCAATACGCCTACTCCGATACGATACTTCCCACAACTTCTTTAGTATAATGCCGCTGTGAGTTAGATACTTTTAAAATTATACCAATTGTACGTGGATCGCTTTTCCAAAGTTTATAATAGTCATTAACCATACATAAAACGTTTACCGCGTTACCAGTTAACCTTAACAATGTGGATTAATGTCGTTAATTTGAACTGGAACATCATCTGAGACGGTAGGGTTCCCATAGTTGAATTCGTTTAATAGAATAAACAATTGTAAATGTGCATATTCGTAGTCATTTAAATTCTTACCACATGAACATAGAAGATGGTTTTCCTATATTTAAAAAAAAGTATTTGTACATTTATTTATACACTAGCTGACCCACGCAGCTCCGCCTGCGCTATTTTTACGTTAACTAAACGTTTAATAACAGACATTCGCATCGAATACATAACCTCCTTTTTTATAGTCGGTTAAAAACTGGGACCCACTTTTTACTTGCTCTCCGAAGCACGGACCCGTTTAGTTCAAATAGCGTTAAACGGTCACCCATCTATTTAATGACCTTACCTAACGTTGCTTAACCCGATCGATTACAAAACCTTGATAACAACTCTCTATGAGTGTTCCCTTACTAATATTTATTATATTATAAAGAAAAATTGATAAAATCTGATCAAGCGTATAACCAACTACCCGTTTTGACTTTAATCCCCTCTCCCAAAAGAACCGTGCTAGATTACGGGATAAAAAGTATCCTATGTCCTACCTCGTAGTAAGATCTCAAATCATGCCAAGTTTCATTTGAATCCATTCAGTAGTTTCGGCGTGATGCTCAGCCGTGATACAGACAGACAGACAGACAGACAGACAGACAAAAATTAAAAAAAATACATTTTCTGCCTCAGTATCGATTATAGAATGCCCTCCAAATATAATTTTCAAAATTTCTTCAATGTACAGAATTGGACCTGTTACAGTTTTATTATAAGTATAGATTTTTATTTAAGGTGGCAAACAAAGATGCGGCCCGCCTGATGATAATTAGTCACCGCAGCCTATGAACACTAGCAACACCAGAAAAATCACCAGCGCTTTCTTTCTAAGTCTCTTGTGTCGGTAATTTCACCAGCTACAGATACCATTACACCGGAACACAGCAATGTTGACACATTGCTGGTTCGCAGCAGAAGATTATCTGACAATAGAGACGGTGTTACCTACCTGGACGGGTCACACCGTTGTCACAAAATCGCAAAAAGGCCAAAAAAATTTGCATAACGTGCCTTTTGACATGCCTCCCATCTCCTCCCGTTGGGTGTCCGTAAAAGGAGCTTTTTTTTTTTTTAACTTGTGGAATTCCATTACGGATACCCGCATCACCACGGGGGTAGCGGTGCGGGTTATGTCGGACTACTGACAGAGTGTCAGCTACCGACTAAAACCCCACGGTGTCCTCAACCCGCTGTGTCGACGGGCCCCGGGAACGTACTTCGTACTCGTCCGGGTCCCCGTAAAAGGCGCTAAGGGAACACAAGACGGGCAGCAGCGTCATTCCATTGGATTTCCTATTTATTCTGCGATCCTCAAAGAAACTTGCCAAGTGTGGGGATTATAGAAACCCCTCCCCTCTACCCCTCCCCTCCCCTTTGTCCAGCGGTCGACGTCTTTCGGCTAATAATGTTTCTTTATTTGTCCCCATATCTGTAAATATGAGAATTTGCAAATTCAATTAGGCATGCCTATTTACGCTAACTAAAACTTTCCTGAACTTGTCGCTTTACTGGGAACCAGAGGGTACTTAAAAGAATATCATTGATAAATAACAATCTGTTATTTATATTGGGTATGGTACAAGTGAATTCTTGCCATAGGTACATCGCTGTGGCCAGTTAATTACGTACACGGGGCGGTGCAATTAACCAAAAGATGGTTATGATTATTCACTCGGATACTCGCAAATATCACTATCAATTACTGTGACAGGTACACGCGCGCTCGGACTGGAGTCTGATGTTGACCGCGTTTTGTGATTTCTTATGCTAATGTTACGCTATATAATAAATGTCGCAATATGTGAAATGCATTACACTGAAGTTGAGATTCATTGACGGACCCGCGGGTCTAGTGGTTAGACACCCTGGCAACTGACCAATAGATAAATGCTTTTTCTTTCTTTCTTTCTTTCAGTAGATCGTGGGTTCGATTCCCACCAAGTCTGGGTGTTTTATCTATGTATTTACAAATAAAAAGGATATAAGTATATCAGTTGTCTGGTTCCATAGTACAGGCTCTGCCTAGTTTGGGATTAGATGACCGTGTGTGGATTGTCCCAGATTTAAAAAAAAAAATTATTTGCCGCCCCGTGTTTGGGCATGTAAATGTACTTATGCATTTATAAAAGTGTCTGGTTACCATAGTGCAGGCTCTGCCTAGTTTGGGATCAGATTACCGTGTGTGGGTAATATTATTTCATCCCTGGGCCCGGGATTCTAAATAAAGGGCAACCTTCGAAGCCGTTGGACGTTTGTACATATAATATAATTGGGCGTGGGCCCTAAACGTCAATTGAGAACGGCAGAGAGTTCAAGAAGGACGGCGGCGGCGTTGCGGCCCTCGTCTCCGAGACCACTGTAACAGGTTCCCCCGGCGAAATTCGTCCCCCGGCGGCGGGCTCAAAGGCAAGGCACTGAGGGGCACCTGGTGCAGATACCAACAGAGAACCCAGGTGGATTTGCGTGGTTTTATCAAACTCTGAAAAGCGTGTTGGTATGTAATTAAAAATACAAAGAACGTTGTGGATACATAAATTTGTAGATACATAACGTTATGAATACGTAACGTGTATTGTACTTTCAACAAAACGGATAACAGATTACTTTATGTGCTAAACTTCTTGACGAATCTTTTTAGTTTGTTTCATTCCATCACTACCCAACGTGGGGATGGTTTAAACCACAGATATAGATTTATATTGATCACGATTTGTAGTGAAACCAAGCGTGCCGACTTTTTAACCAAGTTTTTAACACCTTCTGTGACGTCAAGGCCGAATTTAGTGACGGGTAGTCCAAACCGATTCAAAGACACCGATGTCGCCAATGCCCCGCCGATTTTTTTTTAGTTTTTGCGACTGACCGCCTGTATGGCTGCAACAACAGACGCGCGCGGACTGTAAGTCAGCGGCGATCAACCCCGACGTTTCGTCGGGGTTCTGACACGCGAAGTACATGCAGTTGCGTTATCTATGTTAATATATATCCGTGGTTTAAACAAATACAAATAATTTAGCTTTAAACATTATTCCACTTGCCCCTATCTAATGACAACACATTAATGTATATCTGGTTTTTCTTTACAAGATCAAAATTGTAGCAATAAATGTAAATATGACCCTACCAAATATTTTTGGATGGCCACACCAGTCAGCAATCACACCTATATTCTTATTATAAATATTGCTATGATTATAATCTTGTAAAGAAAAACAGGGTATATCTAACGAATTTATTTGTTTTGTATATATTTTGATATTCAAAACCGGTACTTACCAAATTAGTTTAGTCTAGTTGGCTTATTGGATATGACCATATAGTAGCGTTTTATCTAATTCAAGTTTCCAATTTCAGGCGATGTTACTCATCTCTATAATATCAAATGCTCGAGACGGGTAAATTGTTGAGTTAATTTTGGAGCAAAAGATGGAGGTTCATAATGACTAAATAGGTAATTAAATGGAGAGTTGGGCATGACGTCAGGTGGCAGATGATCATCTGGCTAGCGAGTCATCATCGCTAATTGTTGTATAGCAAAATGTAGCGAGGGAATAATATCTTGAGTATGTATTTTTCGTAAATTTGGTGGAAATCTTCTAATGTAACAAGTCCGGGGTGTTATGGCTTGCAGCGGACTTCGTTCCTCGGGTTTCCTCATCCTTCCTTTTGCCTGTCACTATAGTAGGTACATATAAAGTTACTCCTTCTCGACTGAGAAGTTTCATATAACGTTTCAATCTAATCCCGAACTAAAGAGAAGTTCTGAGCCAACGACGACCATATAACTATATCACTGGTGTGATAGTGATGGGTATCATAGTGATATGTATCACTTATATGGTCGTCGTCGCCGTCGTATAATGTTTTTTTTTTGATGATGATGATGATGGAAAGTCGCGATAAAATCAAGGGTGAAAGCACACTAAGTTATTAAAAGCCGGGTGTCTTTATGACTTCTAGCCATAAAGACACCCGCGCTACAATCGAGTGGGAAAACTAACGCAGGCAAAGTATTCCTTAGCTGGCTGTACGTATCATAAATGACGACGCAAGTCAGTTCATTCGAATTGATTACAATTGACGTGCGTCTTGTCGTTCGATGATAAAGGAAGGGTGAAATCAACGCACGGAATTCCTGCGCACATTCTCTACAATGCATCCTGTAGAATACTGCTGGGCTGATATTGTGAGGCTTGATATTCTGCGCCTGTGCTCTATATAAGTTTATACACAGGCCGCTACCTATATCTATATAATTATGTAGGACTATAGGTACGTTATTTATATTGTACTAGCAGTCCCCCGCGACTTCGTTCGCGCAAAGGTAGTTAATGAAGAAATACCGACAAAATAAACTCAACCTGATAACATTTTGCACGACTTGGGAATCAAAATCAGGTCCAAGCGATCAAAGGTCATACTCGCGCCCATCGTCACCGAGGCAGTCCAAATAAAAATCTAAAATTAAATACAAAATATTTTCCCATGAACTTTTAAATGACAATAAACTTGGGAGGAAACTGTCACGTAACGGATGGTTAGAGTAGGGTAGAGAGAACCCGGAGACCGCTACTAAGATAGGTAAGTAACTAAGGGGAAGTAGCAATAAAGAATGAGAACTCAGGACTTACAATATAACTATAATTACAGATAAAAACGTTACAGTTCTTTAACGACAGTTACGTAGTTCGTTTCACCAGGTCGGGAACGCGGACACTTATTAGCGTAAGATCACGTAACTTGCTTGCAAAGATTCCTGGGCGCAGGGAAGCCTGGCGGCGTGCCAGATGGCACGACCGCAGCCAGGCCGTTGGACGCCGGCAGGTTTAGCACCGGCCACGACACTCAACCAGCAGGCTGGCCGATGAAAAGGGGGTGCGGGCGTCAGCACGCCACAGCAGCAGCACCCGTAGATATGCGGCCTCTGGCGTAGATAATGGCCGATTCCGGCTCAAGACCTGGTTAAGCTTGGCCTCCGGTCTTGCGACTCTAGGCTGTAGACCTTAGGCTTTCACTCGTCTCCAGGCTCCAGACTAAGCCTTCCAATCCAAGACTTCAGACCTCCATTTTCAGACTCACGTTTAATTTTCCTCTCTCCACTTGACAGCTCCTTGTCTAAATTTAAATTTTTAATTTGAATTAAAAGTAAATACAAATATTTATAAAAAAGATGAGGTATGACAATGGAGGTTGATATATTATGAATGAAATGAGGTGATACACTACAAAACTTAAGGTCAAACAGTGAAATTTGTTAATACAACGGGAATATTTTTCCAAATAATAAACTAAAATACACGTAGTTGTCTTTTTAAAGCATCCAAGAACACTATGCCGAATGACACCATAATCGATTCAGCATGTTTTTAGGTTTCCATACCTAAAAGGTAAAAAAGGAACCCTTATGGCGGTACTTCGTCTGTCTGTCTGTCTGTCACATGTATATATTTCAAGAACCACTGGCGCTATCGATTTGATATTTAGAACAGTTTTAGATCTTACTTGTTGGATAAGAATACTTATCGCAAATTAAAAAATATTTTATCTCTTTTACTGTTATTTTAATGGGGGCCGGTGTCAAAATTTCAAAGAGGCTACTATATCAAGTGGGGTATCATATGAAAGGTCTTCATTTGCAAATTTCAAAACAGTTTTTTTTTGTTTATGTCTCGTGTTTTTTTGGCTTATAACAAAAAATGTCACAAAAAATACCGTTCCCCCCTTATCTCTGAAGTTTGTGAAGGGAAAAATCTGAAATAATTATAGGTAATAGAGGTCTATCTATATTTTAAAGAAAAAATAAAATGAAGAAAAAATAAAGTGGTACAGTTTTTTAGTAATCCTAAAAAACCTCTAGAAACAAACTTAGTTTTGCGGTTGGGTTTTTGCTATAAGAGGAATATTAAAAGAACTTTAATACGTGCAAAGAAGGTAGGGAACCCTCGATGCGCGGGTCAGACTCGCACATGACCGGTTTTTTTTTAGATTTTTTTGGTCCGATTTGGTACTTTTTTGTTTCGCGGGGGAAACCTTCAAAGGGTTTCCGGGAGCTGTAGGGCTCGACCGGGGTATGTGGGATTCTTACCTACTAAAACCCCCGCGGCACATGAGAAAGAACCTCGGGCTCTCCGGTGGTATCTCGATTCGGTGCCTAGCTTCGAACCGGAGTATCTTCCCTACTAAAACGCCCAGTACTCAATGGACATCTAGCACCCACAACCCAAACGTCCAACCGACAACTCCAAAGGTTGCCCGTTATTTGTCCGGGCTTATGGCTGAGGAGAAAGGCGGCAGCATATTTTTTTTTTTGGCGGCACTACTAAAAATGTAAGAGTATTAATAGGACGAAGTTGAGTTTGAGAAATTTTGAGGGTCTCTAGGTCAAAGTGGAACCCAAAGTCAAAATCTCGAGTGTGATGTCTTACGATTTTCATGATAAATATGTGGGATGTTTCAGGGACAAAAATGGGTTACTATAAAAAAACGTTATCATCATCATCAATCAATATATATAAAAGGATAAGTCCTGACTGACTGATTGACAGACAACGCATCGAGGGTTCCATACCTTCTTTGCACGTTTTAAAATAACTTTAATACGTGCAAAGAAGGTATGGAACCCTCGATGCGCGAGTCAGACTCGCACTTGACCGTTTTTTTTTTAGTTTTTTTTGGTTCGATTCGGTACTTTTTTTTTCGCGGGGGAAACCTTCAAAAGGTTTCCGGGAGCTGTAGGGCTCGACCGGGGTATGTGGGATTCTTACCTACTAAAACCCCCGCGGCTGTCGCATCGACACATGAGAGGGAACCCCGGGCTCTGCGGTGGTATGCTTAGATTCGGTACCTAGCTTCAGAGTCATAAAATAAATTAGTTTTTGTTAAACTCTTTAAAACTGTTAATTTCGATAAATTTGGTTGGGTTCAGTTCGGATTTTTACTATCTGAGGTATTAAAAGAATAGGAAAATAACATTTATATGTGCAAAGCAGGTATAGAACCCTCGGTGCGCGAGTCCGACTCGCACTTGACCGGCTTTTGTTTTTTGGTTCTATTCGGTACCTAGCTCCGAACCGGAGTATCTTACCTACTAAAACGCCCCGTACTCAATGGACATCTAGGGCCCACAACCTAAACGTCCAACCGACAACTCCAAAGGTTGCCCGTTATTTGTCCAGGCTTATGTCTGAGGAGAAAGGTGGCAGCTTTTTTTTTAGGCAGCAGCTTGACGCGTGTGCACGCGGTGCAGGATACGCGCGTTTGCGAACACTCTCGACAGCCTCGTATTGAATTGAAACCTTGCGTGCATTTAGAAGCCACACTCGCGCTAACGCAGCAGTTAGCATAATAGTTTAAATAACTAATATAATCTTTTCCCATCACTTTTAAAATCATATCAAATTCAAATGTTAAACATCGATGTCGTATTTTAGTTTTAAAACCCATGATATAACGCATACCTGCCGCTTATATCATAAATAAATACCAGTCAAGTGCGAGTTGGACTCGCGCACCGAGGGTTCCATACCATCTTTGGATGTATTAAAGTTATTTTACTGTTAATGTAATTAACATCTCAGATAGCAAAAAAAAAAAAACCACAAAACTAAGTTTGTTTGTCGAGTTTTTTAGTATTACTATAAAACTGTACTATTCAGAATGATCATTTTATTTTTCCTTTAAAATATAGATATACATATTATAATTGTTACCCATTTATTTCAGATTTTTCCCTCCACAAACTTCGGAGATAATTTTTGGTGGTATTTTTTTTACATTTTTGATTATCAGCCAGAAACTACGTAATATAAACCAAAATAAAAATGTGTTTTGAGATGTGCGAATGAAGCTCTTTCATATGATATCCCACTCGATATAGTAGTCACACTTTGAAATTTTGGTGATCCATTTCAACTTTAAAAAACTAAAACAAAAAATATATTTTTTCCATTTGTGATGAGGTTGGGTAAGAAAGATCGAAAACTGTACCAAGTTTCAAATCGGTAGCGTCAGCTGATCCTGAAATATATAGGTGTGACAGACAGACAGACAGACGAATTCAGACTATAAGGGTTCCTTTTTTACCTTTTAGGTATGAAACCCTAAGAACGGTTTTCAATTACCTTTTAAAAGACACCATACGCGAGATTTTTAACTTAGGGGTCCTATTTTGACCTTAAGACCCTCATAATTTCTTAAATCTGACTTCGTCCTAATAATACTCTTTCATATTGTATCGGAAAACAGTGATAGGTGTTAAGAAATGGTAAAATATTTTTTTTTATTACCGAAATTGAGGTCCTGTGACTTTCGAGAAATGCAAAAATACGTAATTGTTTATTTTATTTGAGGCGTATGCGTGTGAAAATTCAAGGCTCTAGTACCAACCATTCATGAATTATAACGATTTTTTTATAAAACCCCCTATTTGGACCCCTTAGGATGCGAATTTTGAAAATTCCGTTCTTAGTGTACGTTTACGTATTGTGAAGAATTTATACACCTCCCAAATTTCAAGTCTCTAGGGCCACCGGTTTAGGCTGTGCGTTGTCTGTCAATCAGTTTTTTTCAGGACTTATCCTTTTATATATATTTGATTGATGATGATGATAACGTTATTTTTATAGTAACCCATTTTTTGTCCCTGAAATATCCCACATATTTATCATGAAAAACGTATTTCATTTACCTTTTAAAAGACATCACACTCGAGATTTTGACTTTGGGTCCCATTTTGACCTTGAGACCCTCAAAATTTCTCAAACTCAACTTCGTCCTATTAATACTCTTACATTTTGTGTCGAAAAACCGTGAGAATTATGAAAAAAAAATTCAAATAATATTTTTTGTAAGTTTGTGGTCCTGTATCTTCTTCTATATATTTTATTTGGAAAAATGCTAAGACAGGTAACTCTTTATTTTCTTTAAGGAATCTACGTGTTCAATTTCAAGGTTCTGGTACCACCCGTTTTTATAAACCATAAAACCCCCTTTTTGGACCCCTACCGATGTGAATTTTGAAAATTCCGTTCTTAGTGTGCGGTTACGTATTGTGAAGAATCTACTCTCCAAATTTCAAGTCTCTAGGGCAAGCGGTTTAGGCTGTGCGTTGTCTGTCAATCAGTCAGTCAGGACTTATCCTTTTATATATATAGATATACAAAATTATCTTTTATTCCTCAACAAATACTACTTTATTTTTTATTTAAGAGAGTATCACTGAAATCTACAGAATAACAATTTTTGACAATATATATATATATATAAATGTACTGATTACATTAAATTATTACGCTAACAGTAGAACAGACTGAAGTTAGTGCACCAACTTCAATAGTAGGTATTTTAAATATTTTTCTAGTTTTCTTTTTTCTAAAGTCGGTTACATTAGTAGGTATGTCATCCTTTCAAATATTCATAAAATAATGTCTACGAGGTTTTGCTAAATAAAACGTTTGGGACTACGTCTATAATGTACGAATGTTTAATTATGTATTTGCTATAAGATTAAACAAAACTAAGGCACACATATGTATGTAATCTTGTAACATTTGCACATTACAAAACAAAAATAGAACAGTGTACATTCTCTGCCGTTTACAGAAGCAATTTGGTGTCATGCAAGGCAACAGGAAATACTCCGAATAAATGCAATGTAACGTTCGGGTTCGATTCTTGGGCAAGATAAATTGCCTCGCTGTCGATAGATCGCGCCCCGTATTAGAGCATTCGTATTGAATACAAATGGCTATGGGGCGCGTGCGCTCTGACAACCCGACAACAAATAAACTACGTTTACCGACATTATAATTATTTATACGCGTCGAGATAATACTCTCCAATATTTGTTCAAACTTTCTAATTTGGGTCTCGGGAGTGCTTTTATCGGAGTAACGGCGATCGACTGAAATTAGTTAGGCAGATATCCAAGCCGCGTTGAAACTAGTAATCGCCGTATAATTAAGTGCTTCCTCTCACCAAAATTACGTTACGAATAATAAATAATAAAATAAAACATTCGGTCGGCCGCTACCGAGCGCGCGAGGTCCGTTGACATTGATTTATTGCCTCAAATTGTGTATTTTTCATCGTCAATGATCTCTCGCCGTTTCGGCGTCAATAAGTGCCGTTTAACACTTGATATAGTGTCGGTAATTTGTGACTGGGTTCCGCTTTTCCTTTTTCAATTAGTCTGAAATTGGAGTTTATGATGTAATAACAGCGGTCCGACAGCGACCCATCAACGGGACGCCCCATTCATTTATCGGCTAGATTTAATTTAACTACTATGTTTTTAAATTATCATCAAATAGGAATTCCAGTGCATCGATTTGATGAAACTAATTCACCTTTATTGCATAATATATTATAATGCTCACATTGACACTACTAAACAGAACGCCTCCTACACGATATTTGTGAATTAACGTTATAATAACGTATATCATATTCCATTCAATTTATAATTACAACTATAGAAGTGTGTGTGTGTGTGTGTGTGAAGTTTATTATTATTAATATTATAGAAGTGTGATGAAATATTCAAATGACGTCGCGACGAGCGAAACTTAGATTCAAATGTATTCGAGATGATTTAGGTACGCTTTATTGGAATAGGAAATGCATTTATTAGTGAAGTAAATCGAAAATGTACTGTTTGTATTTATATCAGTAATAACATTGGCATAGTGGTGGTATATATTGGAAGTCATAGGTCAGTACGGGGCAGCGTTGGCGCCGAGCAAGAGGCCGCGTAACGAAGCTTGCTGCCTGCGGGCTTGTTATAATTGCTCTCCGGTAGAGACCGCGCCTAACCACGCTCGTACCATTATTTTTCCTCAATATATACTAGTGCTTGACTGCGAACTTGTCTGATGGTAATCATGTGGAAGGAAAATCACCATAGTTGTGCTGAGGGTGGACTGTGGGGTTAAATTATTAAACTTAAACAGATCACAAATATGGCACCTAATAGGTGCACTCAGGGGACATTTTTGTACCAACGAGCACCTTCACAGAATGAGGCTAAGTGTTGTTGATACTTGCAGATTTTGTAAAGGTAAAAACAGTCAATGCGACACATTTTGTGTGGCTGCGACGCTCTTGCGGGACGTAGGTTGGGTCATCTGGGAGTAGCCTATCCTACACCAGATGATTATGTACAGCTCCGTACAGGTTGCGCACCTTTTTTATTTTTTGTTTTGGCGCGGGGGAAATCTTCGAAAGATCCCCGGGAGCTGTGGGGCTCGACCGGGGTATGTAGGATTCTTACCCACTAAAACCCCCGCAGCTCTCGCATCGGCACATGAGAGGGGACCCCAGGGCTCTCCGGTGGGATCTGCACCAGAGGCCCTTCAGTGCCTTGCCTTTGAGTCCGCCGCTGGGGGGCGCATTGTAGCCGCCCGGGAACCTGACACGGTGCTCACAAGGACGGGGGTCGCAACCCCACCGCCGTCTTCCTCGGAGTCGCCGCCGTACTCAATGGACGTTCTAAGGGCCCACACCCCGAATGTCCAGCGACTCCGAAGAATCGTTGCGCACCTAAGGGAACTCTTGGACATGCCAACAATAGAATAAAGTGAGTTTCAGACTACGCTATACTATTGAGCTATATAGTATAGCAAAGAAGGATCTAATGCTATACTATATAGCATGGCGTTCACATTACGCGATATTATCGCAAGCATTTATAGTATATCGATTCGCTTGTGGGACGGCCGGGAGTGAGGGAGGAAGAAAAGGGAGCCGTGTGATATAGCACAGCATGAACTCAGCACATAGCACCAATTTGTAGCGTATAGTAAGTCAAAAATATATAGTACAGTGTGAACGTGTCCATCACAATGTATGGTGCACGATATTGTTGTGCTATGAGCTATATACTATATGCTATTATATTATAGCATAGTCTGAAACCAGCGTAATGGCTAAGACATGCACAATACGAAATTTGCGTTATTTGGTCATGATTTAAAGTAGAGGTAGGTATTATCAACTCCAGTCAGGTTGCACCAAATTTTGGTCGGATGTTTCCACAGTGCTTTAACACTCTTCTTCATCATCATCATCATCAGCCGGAAGACGTTCTCTGCTAAACATTGGCTTCCCCTTTGCTCCCCTTTGGAACGCCACGATGTACGATAATTGGATATTTGCGTCCATAGGTTGCCTGCGACTCGCACAATGTCGTCAGTCCACCTAGTGGAAGGAAGCATGCTCACGCTGCGTGTTCCGGTTCGTGGTCGCAGCTCAAGAACCATTCTACCCCATCGGTTACCGGTTCTTCTAGCAGTATAGCTTTCGGTGACTGGTTCTCCAGCAAATTTGTTCGTTCCGGATTTTATCGCGCAAAGAAACTCCGACCATAGCTAGAGAGCTATGGCAAAACTATGTAGAGAGAGACATAGCTCAATAGTTTTGCGACTCTAACATTCCCTAAAACCTGCCTCTCAAAAGTCTTACTACAGGAATATTGTTAGTAATAAGGTTTTTTCTTGGATATTTATTTCAAATGGATGAAAAATTCTAGGGATCAAAAGATATAAATCTGATATCAAAGCTTTTGAGTCTATTTTTGTTATAGCGCCAGACGATGTTATACGAGTACAATTACATTTTCCTGCTTGTAGTATCTGTAGAATAATAACTAGTAATACTTTAACGAACTTATTTGCTTTATACTCAGTTTATCACGATTGTATAGAAGACGGGTGTGAAAATTCCCGTAACAGAGTGAAAGTGGCGTTGGCTTTGCATATGTTGTCTGATGAATTAATATCCATTAAGATATATTATCATCGGAAATACGACCGAATTAATTGTGCAAACTCATGGTTTCCGATGCGAAGTTTGCGCTCTCTGTTAAATGCAAACAAGTAAAGAAAACTATAGAGAAATTCTATGAATTTTTGGGATTATATAATCCATGCAGTAAGTACTAATTTTCTATTATATTCGAAAAAAATATTGAAATGGATAATGAAACTACAGTAATAGTTTATGATTATTTATTATACCTAAAATGTGAGTAGTTCGTCGCACGTGTTGCTTTTTGCTCTCTCTGTAGACGTGCGCGATATCAACTTCAAGGGTTCTCTTGATATGGTCTAATGAATTATTTATCTAGTAGAAGAAGAAAGAGGAAGAAGAAGAAAAATCATTTATTGGTATACACCATGGAAATACAAAAAAGAAGAAATAATAGGTAAAATATACTTAAAATTTAACATATTACTTCCACGGGACATGCCATATAGTAAATATAATTATTATTATTATTTATGAATTATTATTACATCCGTATTCCCGTTGGGTGTCCGTAAGAGGCGACCAAGGGAAAACAAGAAGTCGGGTACCTACCAGCTATACTGCGATCCCGAGACGCCTACCAAGCGTGGGGATTTTGGCAACCCCTCCCTTCTAAGGGAGAGGCCTTTGTTCCGCAGTGGACGTCTTTCGGCTGTTACTTCTGGTGATAATGATGATTATCATATCCAGGCGCTCACATCAAGTTTTAATCATTGCTCAGTAAACGATTAGCTAGTTACACATCAGACTTGGTCGGTACATAGGTGGGCCACAGTTTAGTAGAATTTCAACTGAGCGTCTCCGTGCTATAGAGGGACCGGTTGATGTCATATAGACTGCAGCAAGCTAAGATAGAGACATAAGGGCCGCTTGAACAAATCTCAACAAATCAAACACCAGATCCAAACTGGTGTCAGATTTGGGCTGTAGCCCAAACGATAAAAACAAGTTCTTATGTATGCATACTATAATTTTATTGATATACGAGTACATTATAAATATAATAAATTAGTCAATAAAAAAATACAAATGTTCCCACACTTTTACGCATTTGCGGTATCAGTTTTATTATAATTATCAATAGATAGGCTCAATAGACAATTATTATTATTTATGAATTATTATTACATCCGTATTCCCGTTGGGTGTCCGTAAGAGGCGACCAAGGGAAAACAAGAAGTCGGGTACCTACCAGCTATACTGCGATCCCGAGACGCCTACCAAGCGTGGGGATTTTGGCAACCCCTCCCTTCTAAGGGAGAGGCCTTTGTTCCGCAGTGGACGTCTTTCGGCTGTTACTTCTGGTGATAATGATGATTATCATATCCAGGCGCTCACATCAAGTTTTAATCATTGCTCAGTAAACGATTAGCTAGTTACACATCAGACTTGGTCGGTACATAGGTGGGCCACAGTTTAGTAGAATTTCAACTGAGCGTCTCCGTGCTATAGAGGGACCGGTTGATGTCATATAGACTGCAGCAAGCTAAGATAGAGACATAAGGGCCGCTTGAACAAATCTCAACAAATCAAACACCAGATCCAAACTGGTGTCAGATTTGGGCTGTAGCCCAAACGATAAAAACAAGTTCTTATGTATGCATACTATAATTTTATTGATATACGAGTACATTATAAATATAATAAATTAGTCAATAAAAAAATACAAATGTTCCCACACTTTTACGCATTTGCGGTATCAGTTTTATTATAATTATCAATAAATAGGCTCAATAGAATGAAGCTTTATGAATATATTACAAAATATACCATTTAACGTGTTTGTTATTTTAACTATGAAATAAAATATGTGTATACAATTAAAAAACGCGATTATATTGTTTGGCTCATTACTTTTTAAATAAATTTTACTACCTGCCCATAAAAGCATTTATGTCGCAATGTACCTTACATTAACTAGAATATTCATACTTAATAAATGAATTCGTTTACGCCGAGGTGCGATGACGCTTGTTCTTTATAGCCTCTGACGCTGTTCGCGCAGCTTGACTTTGTTTTAACGACACCATAACAGTCTATATTTATGGCGTATGTTTAGCATGCGCCCGCTTCACTATTTCCTTCCGAAGGGCGCAATACTTGTAAACGTTAGTGCAGTCGCAAACTCGCAATCATCGTTCGGACAGGGACGCAGCCGCAGCCGCGCCGCGTGGGACGCCCTACCGGCTATCGGACTCCGTATCAATAAATTGCACGTGACTCCGCCGTGTTTTGCAAATAAAAGAATCTGAATAATCCATGTTATCGACGAAAGGTCTAAATAAATTCGAATATGTACTTATTTGTTGGTCGCGTCGGTCGATATCATCATCTGCCCTGTTGTCTGGCCGTGATACACTACATTATGTTGCTTCGGGCGTAATTTATTTTAGTTTGCGTTTGTCGATATGTAGGACAAACGCGATCGCGCTTGATACGTTTGTGAAAAATGATTTCTTCTCAGCGTTCAGCATACGTTCTTTTATTTTTATAATCAAGAAACAATCGAGTATCGAGTCCTAACGAGCAATTACTTTTTTCCATACGCGTGGTTGTCTGCGATGCGGACTGGGTATCAATTAAATGACCGGACGAGACCTTGTGTTATGAATATTCACATGCGCCGAGTCTGGACGCGGCCTGTACCTCGTAGTCCCGCGAGAAATAAAAGACACGCAGGTGGCAGATTCAATAGCCTCCCATTAGAAGCCATTATGTGCCAATAAATAATGCAAGGGAGACAGTCTGAAGTCGGAGCCGTAACTCAGATCATTGTAATAACCCCATAATAGAAATAACAACAAACTACAGCTAGTATGGATCGCTAGCTTTGTACAGTAATAAGGACAGAATCATGCTTATTAGCTAGGTATTACAGAACAATATTGGGCACAGACTTGTCCTAAAGTTGATATAATCCAAAAAGAAGACAAACATGACGTCTAGCAAAAAAAAAAAACAAAAGAACGATCTGACGAAGTGGCTTATTCGTAGAAAATAATGCACATTATGACGACACGGTGGAATGATTTTAAGATCACTTTAATTTAAAAATAAAATAATTGCATAATCGAAAGTCGATGTTAATTATTGTCATTTAAGCCCCTGATCGATTGAAGGACCAGCCTTTGAGTTTAAGGACAGGATTATTATAGCATGTTACGTTAATATTATGTTTCCATAAGCGGTGGTGATGTCTCCCACGGGCGAGCGCTCGGGCCGGTGTCAATTTCCATTAATACGGCCATTATCGTGGCCGGTGCATAAATCGCTCGCAGCACCGACCACCGGCTGAATGGTCCACCATCACGGCAGGCCATGCGAAACTTACAATCGATTACGATATTATGAGAGTACCGTTTCCGTGTTGGGATGTCACTGGTGCTGGTGTATAAACATAATATTTCAAATACATTTAAGATCCTTGGTAATGCGGCTTTATTATCAATGCATCGTATAAAAAAGTTAACGGTCCTGTTCTGTATCATCATCACTGACATTTAAACAAATATATTGTTATTTTTTACCCGACTACGGAACGGAGGGAGGGTTATCATTTTAACAAGAATGTATGTAAGTATGTATGTTCATCTGTTCCCGCATATCTTCTAATCTACTTAACATAATTTGACAAGTAGGGTGTCGTTAGAAGCGTCTTGATTGTCCGATAGTTATAGGCTATATAATACCCGCTTTATGTAACTTAATAATTGTTATTTATTCCTAATACGTATCGGTATCCCAAAATCTCTCCATATTATATGTGTGTACGTACATAATAATGGAAGCATGATTCTAACTGTTAGGTTATGTACCTACTTTCATACATTTGCTATAGGTTTACCCGCTACACATTAAGTTTACTATAGGTCATTTTAGGAACATTAGTTTAGCGGCTATTTGATTAGACTTCGATGGTTATATCCGACCTTTCCGTGCATCTTCGCGGTGGTAACGGTGGCGTAGGCGGTGTACTGTGGGATACCGCATCGTCGCCTGCCTCAGGGTTGCATTTAGTAGGGATGCACAGAGCCCCCACCCTATGCGTCCGCGACACACGAGCCTCCTTTAAGGTAGGGGATATCTCGTCATATTTAAATGCAACGCCGAGGCGGGCGAGACGATCGGTCTAGGCCTTGAGTTGTCGCGAGCACCGTGAGGGTGTCGGGGAGCGTACATTTTTGCTCCCCCTCCGGTACGTGCGGTGCTGGAGAGACACTCATCATCATCCTCATCATTAGCAGCCGATAGACGTTCACTGCTGAACAAAGGCCTCCCCCTTAGAAGGGAGGGGTTGCCATAATCCCCACGCTTGGCAGGCGGCTTGGGGATCACAGTATTGGTGGAAGATGAATCCAAGAGAAAGACGCTGCTACCCGTCGCATTGTCGCCTCTTACGACACCCAACGAGAGGAGATGGGGGGATGCAATTCTAACCCGGCACCCCACGGGAAAGACATTGGCGAGGTCCAAAGGGAGAGCCCAGAGTCTCTCCACAGTACCGAGGAAGGCCACCGGGGAGGTTTGAGTGAGTAAAATTTGCACATAACCCGGCCTACACCTCTACGGGAGCCTGGGTACCTTTTGAAGGTTTGCCTACCTGAAAACAAATGAAGTCAGTTAAAAATATAAGGCGGCAGTCATGCGGCGGTGGCAAGATTGACGTATGAGAAACTTAGTTAAATGTAATGCAGCCCAGAACTGTATAAGATAAGCTGATGTTCCAAGTCAGTGGATCATGAAGTATACCTACTGATATATGAATTTAATAAACGACTGGTATCAACTGACTAAAAACAAATATGGCATATAAATAAATAAATAAAATCATATAAGCCATATTCTACTACCACTCACGGCATACATGTATGTTGTATAAATAAAGACAATAATAGACTACTAAATGTATAAATGTTTTATTTCTTTCTTTCTTATTTGTTTTCAAGTAACATGAGAATGCCAAAAGTAAATTTGGCAATATCTTGATATTAACCCACGTCTTATGGCTGGGCTATGAAAACCTACCTCTACTACGCTTGGGGCGTCTGTTCACAAGCTTCATTCCTAAGAATCAAAGATTATTGTATTATTTTTTTTGTGCGCAATGTAATATTCGGACCTATATGTGTAAAGACTACTTGTTACTATGGATTATAACCCATTTAAGTAAGTATACGATGACGATACGACAAACAAAACAAAAAATATAGCAATATATTAGAAAATTTTAAATTAAATCAAGGAGTCACCTAATTTCTTAAACTCAAATAGTTTGAAAGGAGTTGATACGCTGAATGAATTTGCCTGTTGCGTCTTTCCTGGACCCTCAATAGTAGAATAATTATTTGGACGATGGAAGTTAATTCCAACGAGAAGTGAGGATTATAGAATTGTTAGCCGCTATTCAGATATTGACCCTTTCGCTTCTAATAGTTATATAACCTCTAGCAATGCCAAATAAAATTTGTTCGTTTTAGAAATAAGACACGGATGCACCCGCTAATATACCAAGGTAAATTCATATTTGTATGCGTGCTATTTTTCCTTAACGTTCAAATGTTACCGCAAAAAGCTCAAGGAAAACGCCATGACAAAAGAACGAAGCAACTCATATAATAATGTTCGAACTTCGCTTCAGGAAGTTCGTTTGATCATCTATAATTATTACTGCGCACACGTGCCGAGAAAAGCGGTTCTATTCTGGAATATTAGGTAAATAACTTAATTGAGAAGATTCGTAACGGAATTAACAAAAACCATAACAATTAATAATACGAACAATAATAAGTGTGTGCGAGTAGAAATAGATTGGGTCCTCAACAGGTAAATCAATTGATATTCTTCGGACCCAGGTTTTCATTACGATTTTTGCTGATGTTTATATCTTTCGTTTGGTACCTTTACTTCACATAGCCATAAAATAACTGTAGAATTATATTATTAAGAAATGGAAATTGTTATTTCAAATACATGCAAACTTAGTTTACTCACAATATTTTGATTGTTTGAATACCTAGTTAACCAGTTGACTTCCGTTTTCCATATTGGGTTTCTTCAGTTGAGGGCTGAGTTGCAAGTAAGCAGTTGTCTTAGTTTTCTTAAAATAACTATCTAATTTTATTACTTACTTTTGTGATAAACTAAGAAATAATTATACTCGTATAATCTACTATTCTTACCCAGACACACCACGGGCAAAGGGTAAGAGGATAAGTATCAAAGTGGAATTGTCGATTTGCGGAAACAAACACGCGAAAATATTTATTTCGTTGTTCGCCAAACTATTTAGTGTTGGATGCACGCCAATTGTTGTGGTCATTTTGATTATTTTTAGCTAATAATCACCTGATAATTGGGATTCTAGCATTGTTTCTTTACGAATAATTTTTTTTAGTCTATTAATATTTGTTGCAAATTATGAGGTGAACTATATGTGTATTTTGAACTCTAATTACTATACAATTTACTGTCGTTGCATTGTATAATAATAATTTAATATTAAAGTATAAATATAATAAATTTATAAATAAAAATGTACCTACCTATTGTAATAGTTATAACATTATCATTAGTACCTTTGCCGCCTTAATAGAGACAATAAGAAAAGTGCCATTGGAGACATTCTGAATCTAATTTAATTTATTCGTTTAGGTATAGCTAATATTACTGATTAGCCTTAAGTCTAGATTGTAATTTACATGGTGCAACCTCATAAGTAAGCAGTATTAAGAAAAAAAGTAGTACCTTTACCAGTATGAGCAAGCTATCGAGTCAGAACAACATAAATCATTCCTTATTCGTTCCTTATATTTACAGTAGGTAGAATCACATTGTTATATTTCTTTACAATGTGCTTTATATTCGGGACCTGAACGATGCGATACTCAAACGTCGTATCACAAAAAAGTCAGCAATTCGGTTAGTAGCAAACATGCACTATGCTCTTCAAGACCTTGGGAGTTTCATTAGAGCACGGTATGCATTATTTTTAAATGTCGTGTTGGTCATTGTGATTGCCCGACTACCCCAGAAGGAGGGTTATGTCTTTCGAGAGTATGTACCTATGTATGTAAGTATGTATATCTATTTTTTTTGCACGGCATATAGGTAGAACGGCTTGATGGATTTTTAATTAAAAATATGGCTTTACATTTATCTCAGTTGTGGGAGTGACGTGAGCTACTTATATATTTTTCAAAAAATCTTTTTAAAAAAAAATTGAACCGACTTCAATATCACTGAAAAGTATAAAATAATTTAAATATTATTGAAGTTGGTGTTAGCTTACCGGCTGTGTATATTTGGCACCAACTTCAATAATATTAAAATTATTTTATACTTTTCAGTGATATTGAAGTCGGTTCAATTTTTTTTAAAAAAGATTTTATTTTAAACTTTTTAGTGATATTTTCTTATATAAAGATTGAACCATCGAAAACCGTAAAATTATCTAGATAGGTTATGATCACATTATCGTCTACATAGTTTTACATAATCCACGTTTCTTCAGAAAAAAATATCCGGTCGTAATGAAATTTGCATGGAATCATCATAGCAGTTTACTCTCTCGAATAAAAAAAGAATCATCGCAATCGGTTCATAACTGTTAGAGCAATGTAATGGAGAACATCAGTTTTATGGTTTTTACCAGATAAATTCCTCCACATCGTTCATGTTCCTCCAGGAAGTTCTTATCCGGTTGTAATAAAATTCATACAGATTTAATACAGTGGTTTCTTCTTTCGAATAAAAAAAGAATCATTGAAATTGGTAAATATTTGCCAGAGTTATGACCATTTTTGTCCTTAAAAAGCGACATAAAGTCATCGATATAGGCTTTCCTGCAGCTCTCAGTGCGCAGTCACCATTCTTGTTTTTCAGGAACTACTTATTACTACGCAATAATTTTTTTATGGGACCCAATCAATTGATGGAAGAAAGATTTTTTCAAATCGGTTCATAATTGACAGAGTTATGCGCGAACATACATAAAAAAATATATATATATATATATATACAGACGAATTGAGAACCTCCTCCTTTTTTGAAGTCGGTTAAAAAAGAAAATATTCGCCATTTTGTATTTTGTTTACTTCCAAAATCATCAATATCGATATTAAATGAAAGGTCTTAACGAGAAGAGTTGAAATATACTTTATACACATGTGTATATGTATTATGTATGTATAATGAAATTTAAGTCAATTTTTTTGTTCAAATGCTATAAATAACAAGTTTATATTATAAAAGCATAAAAGCCCGACTACGAACAAACAAAATGGTAAACAAATAAAATGGTACTTCGCGTAAGTAAAAACAACATTATTATTTACATATTTATATTCTCTGGAGATAATAAGTGCTGATGTCACATAGCGTGAGTGAACCCACTATATTCAGAGTAGGATGTAGCTAGTGATGGATGGAAGCGACACGGAGTGTCGCTGACTTGTCGCAACACAATCCGGCGATGTTCTTTAGATTGATCGGTCTCTGCCCGAACCTCTACAGACCAACATTTAAAAGCCGCATTGTAATCTCAAACCACTGAGTATTAATTTAATACGCTCATAGCCAGTTGTAACCACTGTTCGGTAAACAATCAGGTGGGTAAGCAACATCAGGCAAGGTCAGTCCTTAGATGGGTGACCGTTTAGTGGCATTTGAACTGAGCATCTCCGTGCTTCGAAGGGCACGTAAAAAGTCAGTCCCGGCCATTGTCATCTAGCCAGCTGCAGTCAAAGCTAAGTCACAGGCCTAAGGGCAGCTTAAAACTCTGATACCAGGCTGACAACAACCATACGAAAAAAAAAATTAATAATCTTTTAGTATTGTTAGAATTTCTTCAACACAAGCGTTGGTACTAGTAAAGTGAGTACTTGACGCTCCTATTCCACCCAAAGATACGCGGTTGGGTATTGCCTGGGAACTGCTGAAACTTTTCTCCTCGATATAGTTACAATGCCGATAGGCTTCCACCTAGTCTTACAGATGACTACACTATACTGGGAGACACAGAGAGAATAGTTTCCCTTTGTCCACTACTGGTGGAATCTGATATTGTGGTTTTCTGTCTTACTATCTGCGGATTTTATTATACTTAAGATAATTTCAAATTATGGAAACAATTCTAAGTAAACGTTACATGTAGTCAATACGTCTGGGTTTACTCATTAATTTTGCACGGTAATATTTCTAATCACAAGCCCGTTGTGCCGAACAACGTTGTTAGTTTTAATTAGTACCGTAACATGGTAACTACCATAAAGTATACAAAATAATGATACTGAATAATTTCGTTATTGGCCGTGCTTAGATTGCGCGGTTTATGGGCGTCACGGCAACGGTTGTCATCCTAGAGTACGTTGTGTTGTGATATTGGGAAGTAGTCGTGGTCCACTAATGCTGCTTATCTCATAAATGTATGCAGACGCACCCGCGTGAGCGTGTACGCATTCGTTTCAATCTAATTAAAGTGAACCAAACTATAAGTCAAAATATAGTTTTTTTTGGATCATTCCCACTCTCTAAAAATAGAATGGACATTCTATATTATAACACTTAGTCAGATTTTTTAAAATTTATAAATTCCTTTAGTTACATGATCTATCTGATAGACAGTGACTATTGAAGTCACGTATATTGTTTACAACCGAGGACGGGACAAAGGGATGTAACGGGACTACCTCATTTTCTAAAATGGCGACTCCTCATAGCTTAAAAGCTATGTAGTCTGTGCTGAAAAACGGTATATGTTACTTTTATAAACTTAATTTTCTACGTATTATAACATTCCCTGTGCAATGGCGCGGAGCATATAAATTATAGAGTCCACTCGGCGATATTGCATTTCATGTCCGGCGGTTTACACTCGGCCCGGGTGTATCTGCGTGAAAAGGGCGAAATATTGCACAAATTTCAAACGCGACAGGACAGCGTTCGATTTGTCGCGGTGTTAGGTTTCATTGCGCTACGGACCCGGGCCCGCGACACTCAGAGATCCGCCACGAGCCCTCACCGATGGCGACATTTATTGATACCATTTAAACATATTATACGACGCTTATTAAAATTAAAGTGCGTTTCACATCGCTTCAATTTACAAGATTATCTTTATCGGTAGGATCCAGATTATTATTCACCGTCATTAGAATTTAATGGCCTCCTTTAATCTAAAGCAGTTGATGCACCGGTTTATGTTTAAATTGTATGCCTAACGAAAGTCACTCACCAATTACAACTAATTGAGAATGTAAATAGAAGTTTATAACGCGGGAGCAAAAGTTAGCGTATGTATTCGGTATCTGTAGGCAAATATCGTATCGGGAGATAGTATCCGTACTATTGTTAATCCGGTAATTTGAATTTATTGAACCATGAATAAATGGTGCGGTCCGCGCGGGGGCTATCGGGCAACACATCGGTACTGTGACATCGGTGCAGTGGTCTTGCAGTGAGTCCAACGACGTCGCCGCGCTTTCAACCGCCACGCTCCACAACAGACATATTGCATTAGACACGGTACTGAACGAAAATAACACAATTTTCTATTTTTAAAAGACTAAAAGGGAGGAAGTTCTTTATCGTGTAGGTACTACGTATTTCTAGAATACTCGTATAAACACATTCCCTCATAACTCAGACAAATGTGAGACGAATTGTTTTTTTTTTTCTAACTGAAAGAGTGGGAAGGAGGATCCACTCCAGCCGTGATACCGTAGAGATTTTCAGAATAGTTTCTTATTTTCTACGAAATTTTTGCGTTTTGATAAAAATAATAATATCTTGGGATAATCCACATACTGTCATCTGATCCCAAACTAGGCAGAGCCTGTACTATGGAAACCAGACAAGTGATACTAATATTTTTGTATTGTAAATACATACCTAAATAAATAAATAACACCCAGACACTTGGTGGGAATCGAACCCACGACCCATCTGTATAATCTTTTCTAATTAAGATTTTAGTTAAGAAACATGTCATTTTTGTTATATTTTTTTTTCTGAAAAAAATAGTTCATTTATTTATTAATTTTTTTTATTTTTATCGGGTAGCAGCCAGGGTGTCTAACCACTAGACCAACGGGCCCGTTTACTCTGTTGGATGTTACAGAACGGTGCGCGCTTATAATACCGTATAACTCATTACGTAACGTAATAACACTAATCAAACGTTTAACTAAATAACCGGCGACGATTAACATGCACCGTGATTCATACGTAGCTGTACGACTAGAGGATTAATCGTGTTTATTCCTTGTTTGAGATGTGATTGTTTCTCCTTAATGGGCGAGATGGCGTAATCGGTATACCCTCGGCAAAGGCCGTCGTCGGCCGAGTCTTGGGCTACGTTAATTAGACTCCGATTACATACTAGAAGCTGCACACTAGACGCATAAGTAGGTACATGTGGTAACTCGTCCTTTATTACTGCTAAATGGATTTTGTAACACAACAAGTTTGTAACATCAATTCCTCAAAAAATCTAAATATGATGAATCTGTTATTGATATAAGTGCGAAATATGCACGGCATAGGAACATTTGTTATGTAATAAAATTATTTTTACCCAATACTGCTGATAATATTTAGTTCTTTGATGAACCACCTGATATTCTAAAGGCACATGTACCTGATCAATATTGTTAGGTAACAAGTGTTTTAAAAAATCTCTGAACCTAAGAAAACACTAAAATTACTTCTGCAAATTTGCAAACAAAGCCGCATTGAAATTTTTTCATCGATTTGATACTTACGATGCTATAAACAGACAGGCTTAAAACACGTCATTTTTGCATGGGAGAGTAAAAAGTATGATAATGATAGGAATGTAAAGTATTGGGATCGCGTAAACAGCGATGTACAAGGTGGTGTTAAGCCCCCACCGACCTGCACGATGAAGTGCGGAACGGCAATCAGGAATCATTATTTACAGACAGCTATTATCACCTCATGGCTTTTCTGGTTTATTATCGGCATTGCTCGTTATGTTGTCCTGCAACGGATAAATTATGCTATTAAGTTAGCAGATTGACAAAGTTATTTATGACATTAAGTGAGAGCGGGCTGAGTGGTGGGTGACCGCTAGGGCCGGAGTGGATACCACTGGATCCATAGTCACTTACTTTTCACCCTAAATATATGTTAGGCCAACTTTAATAGTAAAATTGCAAGTGATTACTTATAAGTGATATTATAGTGAGCGACTGTGTATTCGTAGTACCACCACGAGACAGGTTTTGCGTGTGCGCAGATAAGTCGCGAGCGTTCTGCTGCGATACTTGTCGCACAATGTACGATTTGCACCTTTGATATTGCATTATATTGAAATTAAATTTCTAGCTTTACATTTTTCAACAATGTCCGCATAAAATTATACAAGTCATGGTAGATGTTGTTCGTTTATGCCCATTTTAAGTTGCATTAGAATAATTTGACATATTTGAGTAAGTAAAATGGAAACATATTTTATTTAACTACTAGAAGCGAAAGTCGATATTCATAGTAATTGTTTTAAATTTAATTTGAGTGCGAATGAAAGATGACTTCCCAAAAGGTTATTGACACGCTAAAAGTGTTGTTGCCGGAAACACGACGTAATGTGAGAACATTTCTAATAACATAAACAGCGACACGTAAAGTGTCCTCGCGAAGATTTCAACGAGAAATTAAAGGAAACCATCGCTACATTTGTCCTTTGAATTTGCATAACTATCATCGGAGTCATTTTACAGATAGTGCTTTATTATTTTAATTTAAGTTTTAGTTGAATTTGATTTTGATCTTAACATCTATACTTATAATAAAACTGTAACAGGTCCAATTCTGTACATTGAAGATATTTTGAAAATTATATTTGGAGGGCATTCTATAACCGATACTGAGGCCGAAAATCAAATTTTTTTAATTTTTGTCTGTCTGTCTGTCTGTCTGTCTGTCTGTCTGTCTGTCTGTCTGTATCACGGCTGAGCATCACGCCGAAACTACTGGATGGATTCAAATGAAACTTGGTATAATTTGAGATCTTACTACGAGGTAGGACATATGATACTTTTTATCCCGTAATCTAGCACGGTTCTTTTGGGAGAGGGGATTAAAGTCAAAACGGGTACTTGGTTATACGCTTGGTCCGATTTTATCAATTTTTCTTTATAATATAATAAATATTAGTAAGGGAACACTCATAGAGAGTTGTTATCAAGGTTTTGTAATCGATCGGGTTAAGCAACGTTAGGTAAGGTCATTAAATAGACGGGTGACCGTTTAACGCCATTTGAACTAAACGGCTCCGTGCTTCGGAGAGCAAGTAAGAAGTGGGTCTCAGTTTTTAACCGACTATAAAAAATGAGGTTATGTATTCGATGCGAATGTCTGTTATTCAAAGTTTAGTTAGCGTAAAAATTGCGCAGGCGGAGCTGCGTGGGTCAGCTAGTTCTCTATATATCTATTTACGGAGACGTAAGGACACAGTTTTTATGCTTTGTAAGAGTTAGAAATGTTTAACTGGCTCGAGGTTATTTGTTGATCTCGTTTGTTTTTTTTTTCTATAAATATAAAAAGGTAATCGAGTAGCTCTATGTTTGTACTAGCAATTCCCTGCGGCTTCACCCAATATTTTTTTCCATACAAAGTTTAGCAACCCAGCGCACTCTTAAAGGTTATTTTTAAAAATTCGCGAAACGTGTATTTATTTCTGGCTTATTCCACTTTTCCCCCTTAAAAATCCCCCCTAGGGGGGAAAAGTGGAATCTAATGTGAAAAAGTCCAGTAATCCCTCTTATAATTTTGTCTTTTATTTATAGAATCTTTTCGATCGATCAAACCATATAATAAAAAGTCTCATACTAATGAAACCCCCCTCATAAGAACAACCTACGGTCCAAGTTTCAGCTTTATAGGTCCAACAGTTGGCCTGTGCGTTGATGAATCGGTCAGGACAAGTATTTTTTTTTTATGTAGAGATAGAGATGTATTTTTTGTTTCTAGGACCTTTTCCTATTTAAGCTGCAGATTTTTTTGAAACATGTTCAATTTGTTTATATTATGCCTTCACTAGTTACAATATATCTATCTCCCCATATTCTATCTAATACCATCATTACCAACTCAAATTCGAAAATACATTTTTAGAATATGTTCGTATAAAATTTATAAAGCACAAAGTTGCAAATAAACTTTGTGCTTTATGAATTTTATGAAATCGATCTATTTTTTACATTCTCCTTTCGTACTATACATACATACACTTATATAATGAATGTGAACATTAAAATGAATGCCATTTATTATTTCATTTACAACTAGCGATCCACCTTCAACCGGGTTTCAATTTCTAGATATTTTATGTATATATTTTGTAATTAGATAATAAATTAATAATAAAAATAAACCACGAAATATTCCGTAATAATAAATTTAAGCTTACGGAATATTTCGCGGTTTATTTTAAGTTTTACTATCCCGACGTTTCGAATGCTTTGCAGCACCCATGGTCACGAGCGGACTCCGAGATATATTCCGTAAGAGTAAATTAATTACAATGTGTAGTATACGCGTATATAAAAGACAACATTATACATATGTATGTATATATTATTTTAACTAATTACTAATAATAGCTTCTATAAAAATACCGGTCAAGTGCGAGTCTAACTCGCGCACTGAGGGTTCCATACCATCTTTGGAGTAATTTCACTGTTCGTGTAACACTTGATACCAAAAAAAAACAAACCGCAAAACTAAATTTATTTGTCGGATTTTTTTTGACATTTTTAATTATCAGCCAAAAACTACGTGATATAAACAAAAAAAAAAAATCTGTTTTGAGATTTTGATGACCCATTTCGACCCCCATTATAAAGAAGTAAAAGAAAAAAATTTTTTTTTCATTTGCGATGAGGTTGGGTAAATAAGATCTAAAACTATTCCAAGATTCAAATAGATAGCATCAGTGGTTCCGGAAATACATAGGTGTGACAGACAGACAAACAGACGAAGTCAGACCATAAGGGTTCCTTTTTTATCTTTTAGGTATGGAACCCTGAAAACCGATACCTTAGACTGTGTATAATAATTATGTGATTTATAATTGGCTTGTTTGGCTAAGAGGTTTTCATATCAATCGCATACATAAAAAACATTCTATCTGATTCCATTATTTCGTTTAGGAATACACATAAAAGTATGTATTTCTTGACGTATGATTTTTCCTTCAGAATTTTGTTTCCTTTGAATTTCAAACCTACAGCTTACTACAACCTATTTTTGTATCCCCAATTATGTATTGTGTGGTAGCATTTAGAGTCACTCTTAGGTGTCAATTAGGAGGCCATTAAAAATATCACAATGATTGTAAATATAGAACTTAACTTAGTACGAGAACCGACCGAGACCGTCTAGGTAACACTGCTGTGACAAACAACGTCCTCGAATGATCAACAGTGACCTTTTTTGTGCCCGCGGGTGAAACCTTCAATAGGTCACCGGGGTCTGTGTGGGCCAACCGGGGTATGTAGGATTCTTACCCACTAAAGACTCATTTACACGATGCCATTTTCTTGTACATACAAGAGCAATAATTGAACGCAATAAATGAAACTCAATATTTGACCTTCAAGTATTGTAAGTAAGTGTTTACACGCGGATACTAGTTAAAAAATTTAATGTATTTATTGAATGCAAATCTTGCCCAGTAGAGCAAGAATGTGACATGTTGTTCAGACGATGCAAGGCATTTATTGCTTCACTAGCTGACCCACGCAGCTCCGCCTGCGCTATTTTTACGTTAACTAAACTTTTAATAATAGACATTCGCATCGAATACATAACCTCCTTTTTTATAGTCGGTTAAAAACTGGGACCCACTTTTTACTTGCTCTCCGAAGCACGGACCCGTTTAGTTCAAATGGCGTTAAACGGTCACCCATCTATTTAATGACCTTACCAAACGTTGCTTAACCCGATCGATTACAAAACCTTGATAACAACTCTCTATGAGTGTTCCCTTACTAATATTTATTATATTATAAAGAAAAATTAATAAAATCGGACCAAGCGTATAATCAAGTACCCATTTTGACTTCATTTTGACTTTAATCCCCTCTCCCAAAAGAACCGTGCTAGATTACGAGATAAAAAGTATCCTATGTCCTACCTCGTAGTAAGATCTCAAATCATGCCATGTTTCATTTGAATCCATTCAGTAGTTTCAGCGTGATGCTCAGTCGTGATACAGACAGACAGACAGACAGACAGACAGACAGACAGACAAAAATTTAAAAAATTACATTTTCGGCCTCAGTATCGGTTATAGAATGCCCTCCAAATATAATTTTCAAAATATCTTCAATGTACAGAATTGGACCTGTTACAGTTTTATTATAAGTATAGATTATTATTGTATGCAACAGGCAAGAAACTTGCTTCGCGTAGATTGGCCTTGAAACGCGGCCGTTGCATGAGCACATGAGAGGGAGGACCTGTGCTCTCCGGTGGAATCTGCATCAGGAATCCCTTAGTGCCGTACTTTTGAGCCCGCCGTCGGAGAGCTAATTTAATTTGAAAAACCTTTGCTTTGAATAATAATTAGGGGATTTTATGTTTATTCAAGTGTCTGGGTGTTATTTATCTATTTGAGTATATAATTACAAAAAAAGTAAACAAGTATTAGTGTCAGTTATCTGGTTTCCATAGTACAGGCTCTACTTAGTATGGGATCAGAAGACCGTGTGTAGATTGTCTCAGAATATTATTATTTATTTTTATTCCTTGATTGTCATCATCATTCGCAGCCAAAAGACGTCCACTGCTGAACAAAGGCCTCCCCTTTGAAAGGGAGGGGTTGCAATAATCCCCAAGCTTGGCAGGCGGCTTGGGGCTCGCAGTATAGGTGGAAGATAAATCCAAAAGAAAGACGCTGCTGCCCGTCTTCCCGTTCTCGCTTAGTCGCCTCTTATGACACCCAATGAGAGAAGATGGGGGGATGCAATTCTAACCCGGCACCCCACGGGCATAGAAAAAGAAATAAGCGACTATTTTTATTAGTGTTAACATCCTCTCCTCTTCTCTCCATCTGTAAAACCATAAATGTTGCGGTTAGGTAATTATATGAAAAGAAAATTACAAGCGCAAACGTGACGTACAGTCTGATGAGGCTTCGGTAACTATAACAGACTGTGTACAGGTCGCTTTATAGCAGATGTTAACTCAATCAGATCTATTTAAAATGATCAGCCGCACTATTTAGACCGCGCTGTCACATTCAATCAAATTGAAGAAACAAAAGTTCGTTCAATGGTTCTAATTTTGAATCAATTTTAATTAAATCATCAGAACATGTCTGGTTTTATATAGATTAGCAAGAGTTAATTAACTGGAATTGATTCGTCTGAACCTGCCATTAGATGTGCGATTGCGGCCCCTTATGTCACCTGACATCAACCGCGTATTACACTTGTCAAGCGATTGATATTGATAGAGCCGCCTGTTTAGTACATCGACTGGCATGTTGTGATACTGTCACTGTATATAAAACATAAATTAATTGGCGAAGCGGAATATAATTTGTATTCTCCTTTAACAAGGCTTGATTGAGACGTGAATAAGCCGATGTTAGAGTAATGTGTAGTAAATGTCGTGAGAATATTCTACTATAGAATACTTGTACATTTCTTGTTTTTTTTTTGGTTATAAATATAACGCAGATTTTTCTGCGTTATTTCAATTTCAAATTTGTTGAAATTATACAACGCTAATCTGTAATAGACATTAACATTGATACACAAATAGCAGTTGGCTGCTACACAAGACGAAATAATAGGAATTTAAATTAGTGCTTGCATTTTCTGAGACATTGCCACGATAAAATACATTACATAGAGGAAAGTATTTTCTCAGCTTAATAATCTTCACCACTATAGCATTAACATTGTTTACGACGGTGCTAATGAATGATAACAATGTTCTGTGATATAATGAGTGTAATTTTATTTTTTAATACCCTCGAATTTGGATCACTAACTCTTAAAATAACTTTACTGATTTATTATCAGACTCTGATCTTATGTTGTGTCTACGTTTAATGGACCAGAGTTCGTGTTACCACCTTCCTGCTCCAACATCAGACCCTGATCACCATATTTCTACCAACTAATCGTCGAGACCTATCCAATGAGTCCAAATCTCCCTCATTAGACTCTGAACACCATTTTTTTTACCAGCTTCTCTAAAAAGTCCAAATTCGGTGGGTCTACGTGGTACAGAGATCCTGTGGACATCTTCCAGCTCCATCATCAGGCCCTGATCACAATTTTTCTGCCAAAAACTCCGCGAGACCTCTCCAACGAGCCCAAATTCGGTGGGTCTACATCTATTGGTGCAGAGATCCTGTAACCATGTTCCTTCTCCATCATCAGAACCTGGTGAAGGTTACAATATAATATACAATTTAATATTCTTTAATATAATCGGATATATGTATATGGATACATTATGTACTAATTTTCAAGTTATTCGGACTATCGGACTAAAATAATAAGAAACGTCTATTATATACCTAATACCCATACCTCGACTCGGATAAGAGCTGATGGTCTTCAAACGGATTCTTGAAACGTAGCTAAGAACCAGCTCGCTTAAACTAGCTTTCAAATTAAAAAAACCGCATTCAAATCCGTCCACTCGTTGGAGTGCTACGATGCCACAGAGAGACATACAGACAGACAGACGAACAGATATAGGTGTCACACTTCCCTCGTTTTTGGTCCGGGGTTAAAAAAGCTAACACTAATAAAGGACAGTACAGAAATGTATTTTCATATGACCTACTGATGACGTACTAATGTTGTCCTAAGACGTCATGTGAATTAAGGTAGACGCACGGCAAGTAAGAATAAGAATAAGAAAAATAAGTACGCACCCTTACGTCCACAACGTTCATGCATAACGCTTTTAGTTCGTCTCATGAAACACATACAATTACACACTGAAATAGTTTGTCTGCGTCAGACTTCCCTTAGAATACCGCTCGTCACCCTTTACATTAGATAAGTTTCTTGATCGCGGTGATTTTACCACCTAAAGTGCCTTTCACACCAGAACACAGGTTGGCGTTAGAATATCTGACCCTGCGGTAGTACCCATAGATGATACTTATGTAGTACCTATCTAGATGGTCCCTTTTAAAAGCGACCTACCACCTAGTAATGCAACGTGCTCAAAGAAAAGTCTTTTTATCAGATTCAATAATTTCTTTAATTAAAGTTTATATCTAAAAATAATCACGATACACAGGTGCCGATGCAATTATCGGCACTAGTAGGTAGTTTATACGATATATTCTCAAATTTTATGTCAGATCAAAAATGTCGTTCTCGATAAATTATAAAATATATTATTACAAATTAGAAAGCATGGCTATTAAGTCGGTCGAGTATAATAACTCGGGAAGGAACGGACGTGTCTTGATAAGGTCAATCATAAACGGCATATTGAATTTCATATTGCCTAATTTTTGTGACAGTCATTATAATAATGTTTCTCCTAGTCGATTCTTTAACAAGATTAGCTAACCACGCAGGAGACATTGTAGTGCACAATAGCTTGCGCAGATACAGGTGCCTTCTCTTTTTCTTTACTCTTAGAATCCTATGGGACAGAATACCGTCGCAGGATCGATTTTTTATGACATCTCACTTTTTAGACAATCAGGTGACAAGCCTCAACTATACAAAGTAGTCGCTCCCGACAGTATTTGAACCTGCGACTCCAGTATGGAAACCAAGTGCTTTACGGCTACGCCACCGAGCCTACAAAATCAACCGTTATTCATAGAAGTTAAGGGTAGAGCCCTTAAAATACTTTGTAAACAATGATATGAAAAGAGTAGCAATATTAAGAGCCCACTGATAAATTGTTATGAATTACGTTGCTATTAGGGTGATTATCAATATTAATTAAAAACAAGCTTTATATTTAGCATAGCAAAAATAAAAGTGACTATATTCAATAGCAATTTGCAACGTTGGTTCCAGTCATCTTGTAATTTCATAGTTGCAAATAAAAAACAATAAAATGTTAACTTGACGATCTAAAACGACGTTAAACTATTTTTTGCTTGACGAAATCGCTTATTTATTGTTTATTTTCATCAAAAACAACTGAAATGTCACGAGGTCTTTATCTAATTTATTCAAAAAGTCAACAAGGAATTCTAACTCGTAACTAATATTTCGTAATACATTAAGCAATACATATTTAGTTAATTGGTTTGAGTTATCAAGTACAACATTATAACAGTTTGAGAAATCACGATGCCGGTGCTGTGGCGCGTTCGCCTTAATCATTAATGTTTTGATACTTAATTAGTATTGGTACGACATAAACGAGAAGAGATACCGCTCGAGAGCAGAAGCTGCGGCATTATTTTTTAAACTATTTTTATATCCAATAAAATACTTTATTTTAATGATAACTTGTAATAAAACAACAACTAAGTATGCTATAAACTCTTATCAATGGTATTTTAAAAGAATTGTAATTCAGGTCAAGAGACCAGGGTCACTCTGGAAACAAATGTAAATTCTAATCGATTTTTTAATTCTACCAATCGTGTGGCCCTGGCATCTGCTGTAAGATTGGATTCAAATTTATATCGGACTAGCTGACCCTCGCAGCTCCATCCACGTTTTCTTTACGTTGGCACCCTTTTTTTAACACGCTTTTATTGTTCTTCTAAACCATCCTGGATTAGAGCGAACTAAACAACCCAAAAAAAAAAAATGAATGAGATTAACTATTAATTTTAATACATTTATCCGTGAGGGTCTTATTCAGTGTATCAATAGAAAAACATGCAAGTATATAACTCAATTGTTAGTAATCTCAATTTTTTTTGACACAAGGTCAGATTATTTTTTCTGGAATAAAGTAGAAAAAAAAAATGATAATGATAATGAATAATAGTAGGCATGTTGCGATTAGAATATTGTGTTAGGAAAAAAGTTGTCTATATGCGATTGTAGACATAGTACGATCTAATGTATGGTGGTTTTAAAAAGTTGGCATTGTGCAACTGATTACATCAAAATAGTAAAAAGTTACCAAAGTGCGAAAGTAGGCAGCTCGCGACGAAACCTATTTGTATTGAATTATTGATACACCGAATAATTCCCTCACGGATCGGACACATGTTTTTTTACAATCTGTAGATAGATAGATACCAGAGTAACTCCATAGGTAAAAAAATTCATTGGTGCATATATTAGAAATGTTTGGAGACGTTATTTACTGACGTGCAGTCAAAAATCCGAATCTATAACAACATACCGTGCTATTAAAGTTTAGTGCCACCACATAATAGAGTTTATTAACATATTTCATAATTTCCTTATCAATTTTGTGGTTGCCGTAACCGAATGCCAAAATAAATCACTAATAAACTATCATGGCGACATGACGCCAACGGACGGGCACGCGTTCTATCCATCTGATAAATATATGTAAATAATTATTAAATATTATCCAATGGTAGATAGGGTCGTTTAGGCGCCCGTTACCTTATCTTCGTTATTTGTCGTTAACAGTTTCACTGGACGTCGAGTTATCTGGTTGAGTTATGGCAACGGAGGCGCATTGGGGAGATTCCTCATTTCTTCTCTAGTTTCATCGGCGTCAGTTCGTCATCGTGTCGAGATAAGTGACACCTGGCCACTGAACACCAACCGCTTAATGCCCCACTGATATCATCTTGATGGGGCAAAACAAATGTACAAGCCGTACAAATGTTTGTTTACAATTCCGAATACATTGTAAAGGATTTATTTTTCAAGACTTCATGCTTGATAATTTAATTTTCGTGTTCAGTTTAACCAATTTGCTGATGAAAACTGCAAACAGTATATCGAAATGAAATTAGGTATACAAACCTAATATATACTTAATAATGAATAAATGTAAATAATGATTTATAACAAATGGAATAATAATAAAATATTTATTTCAGATAATAATCCATACAATTAGTATATATTATATGACAATGATAGCAATAATCATAATGGTTTATTCCCATCTCGGCACCTATGAATTAATTTACCATACCTACGAAACATTCCCATCTCGGCACCCTTCTTTAATCATTGTTAGGTACACAGTGTAGATACCTTAACTACCGTCTGCTAGGATCCTGTTCCCGCAGCCGGTTGGAAGCGGTTTTTTATATTTTTAAATGTACTTGTTTTTATATTTATATTTAAAAACTAGCTGACCCACGCAGCTCCGCATGCGCTATTTTAAGTTAACTAAACTTTTAATAACAGACATTCGCATCGAATACATAACCTCCTCTTTTATAATCGGTTAACAACTGGGACCCACTTTTTACTTGCTCTCCGAAGCACGGACCGGTTTAGTTCAAATGGCGTTAAACGGTCACCCATCTATTTAATGACCTTACCTAACGTTGCTTAACCCGATCGATTACAAAACCTTGATAACAACTCTCTATGAGTGTTCCCTTACTAATATTTATTATATTTTATAGAAAAATTGACAAAATCAGACCAAGCGTATAACCAAGTACCCGTTTTGACTTTAATCCCCTCTCCCAAAAGAACCGTGCTAGATTACGGGATAAAAAGTATCCTATGTCCTACCTTGTAGTAAGATCTCAAATCATGCCAAGTTTCATTTGAATCCATTCAGTAGTTTCGGCGTGATGCTCAGCCGTGATACAGACAGACAGACAGACAGACAGACAGACAGACAGACAGACAGACAAAAATTCAAAGAATTACATTTTCGGCCTCAGTATCGGTTATAGAATGCCCTCTAAATATAACTTTCAAAATATCTTCAATGTACAGAATTGGACCTGTTACAGTTTTATTATAAGTATAGATTTAAAAATATCAGTTCAAAATGAATAAATGGAATCATAATACAACATGTTAATAATAATTTATTCTAAATAATTAACAAAAGAAAATTACAAAAGTTAGTGTAAGTAAATAAGATTCAATTTGATTTTAATTTACCTCATGATGAAATATTTGAGTCGCCTACCTCGACCGGTCTCGCGTTTTGTTTATTACTAGCCTTAATATATTACCTTGTAGTAGGACAATAAATCATTAAACTCGAAATAGAATTTTGAACATTGCCCTGCTATATTTAGGAATGTTATTGCGTGGCAACTGTTAACAAAACCATAATTATCTAACTTTAATGCAATGAAGAGTTCAAATATGCTATGAAAGTGCTTTCTACAAACACACATATATGATCTATCTATGACTAGCTGAAAGATGGGAATATTGAAGGAGTCAGTTACGTAAGTTTATAAGTTTATTGGTTCTATTCAGTTTAGACTGTCAAAGGACCGAAAAATGAATGTCTGCTAAGTACCTACTAGTTAATTTGTAGGATATTTTTAACTACACTGCTAAATTATATGCAACCCTTACAGTTTTCCTATTACGAGTATTAGCGACTTCTATAGAGTCTCTACTTTTCTTTGCCTACAATATTCGTCAATTTTCATCAAGTAACCATACTGAATAACTAACATATTTTCTTTACGAGAATGGTCGAATCAACGATAATAATTTACGTGAGTTATGATAGCAGACGGAACGGTCAGCGCGTCTATCTTCGTTCGTGTATACAAAATAAAATAAAGAGAAGCGTCATCTCCATAAATTATTGTTCTTTTTACGACACTGCATCGCAACATCGAAAGCCTTATATTATAGGTATCGAACAACGATAAATAATGTGAAATAAATAGCGATTTAAATAGAGCACGATACTAGTTTAGTTCAATTTGCAACAGCAGTCAATATTCTTAGTGGGGTGTTATTAGCCACTTGCTGGCGCGGCCCGCGGCTGCACCCGGCTCATTCCCATTCTTTTATGAATAGGAGCCATAATTGCATCAGTCGCGCGACTCGGAGCCGCCACAGCTTGCAAAACAACTGATTTAACGCCAGATGATTATCAGCGTAAAGACCGTGTTTTACGCAGTCCGGGAGCTATCAGTCATCTACACGAAGAACTTGATAGGTTGTAAATTACGTGTCAAAACGCAAACCGTTGTTGTGTCGCGCTCTGGCACCGGACTCGGTTTGTACAAAGTTATCGCCGCTGTAAGTCCCCGCTATGGCACTCTAGTGCAACAAATGAAGCGGTCGCATTAAAACTTGTCCGGTGAATATCTGAGCGTAATTAATAGCGGGAGATAAGTCGCGTGGAGCGTCTGCGATACTACGTAAGGTTCGACGTAATCGAGGTTGTCGGGAGCGCAGCCACCGGCGACCGGCTCTGGCCCTATATTAATAACAGTCAGCCGGTATCGGAGGTGGTCGCACGAAATGGGAAATTAAAAGGCTTTCATGGGATCCACTCATTAGACTGATTTGTACTGGTCGAGTTAGCGGCGCAGCACAAGAAGTTATTAATGAGCATTGTAATCGCTTGTCCCCGACATGAGTATCGTTTGTGAGATCATTTATCTAGTTGTCTCCCGTTACTTTGACAACTATTAATTTTATAACATAAAAAAAGCGTAGGGAACTATTTATTCACCTCGCTCATGTAACGTCGTTGGTTCCAGGTTATGTATTCAAACGTATCAGTGCAGGCTAATTTGTCAATTAGAGCCAGAAGTCTCGCGGGGTCGCGGGGCAGTGCTAAAGCGCGTAATAGCGCAATTTATGCCATCATTGTTCTAAAGTAGCGTCGGCCGTATATCAGTGAGGCAGACGGGACCAATTGATACAAACGAGCGAGTGTCACGTCTAAATATAATATTAGGAATCACGGCGCGAGCCAGGATATATTAATTTGGAGTGGTTGTTGCATGACGGAGCGAATAGTTGCGGCACGCGATTGTCACAACGCGTCAGGATCCACTTTTATTGTCCACTTAGATTTCCTCATTACGTACCAACATTCCTCACCACTATAAACTAGTTCTCCGTCCGCATTTTAACTTTATGATATCTGTTTTACACGATTTTTCTTATTGTATCAGATTTATAGCTTTTATCTACATTAGTGACATATGACAAAGATAACTGTCCAATACTTGAGTTATGATAGCAAAAACTTAATACCGATACGATATATAAATTCAATTACATCGACCACTTTTTGTTCTTATAATCCGGTCACGGTGTCAAGAGTAATAAATATGAGAGGGAGTCGAGAAACTGGCACAATTTTAAAAAACAAACATCCTTTCATTGTCCGAAAATAGCATTACTCGAGGGGCCGAATACCGCGGTCGCTCTCTGGACCCTTGCTCTTTGAATATAAGTTTAAATGACGATTTATGAATGAGGTCAGTGCGGTGAGGTCGGCTAACTCGGTGTATCAATCGGCGTGTCGAGGGGTGCGGGGCGGCCACGCGCTCGGCACACGACGCGGCGCTGGACGCTCGACACTCCTTGTGTCACTTAACCGATGCCCGAGAGACCACTAAAACACTTCCTCATTCATATGTGCCGTATCAAGGGTTCTCGACTCGACACAGATTCTATTACGCAATACGGAAACTCGTGTCAGGGGGATTAGATTTTTTTGAACTTTACTTAATACCTATTATACCTACAACTAATCACTGTTACCGTTTTTAATGGTATGGTATGGAGCGCATTTAATGCATGAACTGAATATATTTATTACTAGCTGACCCGTGCAGCTCCGCCCGCGCTTTTATTACATTTTGCTCCCTCCTCCCTAGATTTATCTCTCGCCATATCTCTCTCTCTTATAAAAAAATCTAATTATATGCTCTTTCTCTCCTCTCTCTTTCCCCCTCCCGCTTCAGTTTCCGTCACACTCCCCCTCTTCCTACCCTGTTATCCCCTCTCTGAACCCTCTCCCCCTCTCTCTTCTACGAACTTGCTCCTTTTCACTCCCCCCTTACTCCACCTAACTCCCCCGATCCTTCACCCCATCGCCCCCTCCTCGAATCCCCTCTCCCTCTTTCTCCTCTCTTGCACCCTCCTCTCGTTCTATATATCCTCGTCAATCATGGTATCAGCGGCATTAAATATACTTTATGACCTATTCTCAGACCTCCCCGATATGCACACAAAATTTCATACATATCGGTTCACCCATCTATTTAATGACCTTTCCTTATGTTGCTTAACCTTAACCTAGCGGTATGAAATATACTGTATGACCTATTCTCAGACCTAACCGATATGCACACTTTCATACAAATCGGTTCACCCATCTATTTAATGACCTTACCTAACGTTGCTTAACCTTAACCTACCGGGATAAAAAGTCCTATGTCCGTTTACTGGTTCTAAGCTACCTCCCCACCAATTTTCAGCCGAATCGGTTAGGCCGTTCTTGAGTTATAAATAGTGTAACTAACACGACTTTCTTTGATATATAGATAATATAATATATAGATTAAAGTTCTATAGTTATTGTATGTTCAATTTCACCGATAGATGGCGCTGTTCATAATGTAAATCACGCTAACATCGTAAATTACTGTCTAATGATATTCGATAATGAAAGTTCTAAGTTTTTCGCATCTTTTATTGTTGCGACTGTAATACATACATAATCTAGTTTGGACTCGCTCGGGATTTACAGATTTTAACTTTTCAAAGATATAATGTCATATTGCTATCAGTAAAGTACTTAGAACAATACAGAAATCTAATGAAAATGTCCTGGGTGTACCGGACCGGCTTACCCCTTACAAAAATTGACCCTTCGCCAATGCCATATCTTATGCAAACTAAATGTCTGCTCAGTCCCTATATAGCGTATATATGTATATAGCGTAATAATACATATCTTAATGATCAACTGATCAGTCTATAATTACCCTATTCACATACAAAGGAAATTACGTGGTAATATGTGCAAGTAATGTTTCACTGCTTAGCCCCTATGAAACATAGCGTGATGTTTTATATACCAACTTATACCTTGACTTCTACACAACACATCAGTGAAAGTCCTATCAAAATCCATCCACGGGTTTTCAAATGATACCTGGACGAACAGAACGACAGACAGACAGACAGACAGACAGACAATAATTTCAAAAAAAAATGTTTTGGCCTCTATGTCGATAGTATAGTACCCCCACATAGAAATTTTGGAAAAATATTCAATGTACAGAAAAAGTGCTCTTTGAGTTTTATTATAGTATAGATTACCACTATTTTAGATAATAGTAGACATAATGATTTCTGATATTTACGCGAATAGGTACTACACATTGAAATGAAACTAATTATATAATCCGTAAAATTAGTTTAATTTCAATAAATAGTAGACATGTCTAAGTAATAAATGAAATTCCGCATGTGCGTTTAGATCTATGAATGAGATTTATCACAGCGCGTTTCGTAATTAACGCAGATAGAACGCTTGCAACAAAGAGACACCTCAAAACAACATTGATCATTGCTAATACCATTCAACAATAAATCAGAAAACCAGGTTCAACACCTTGTAATAACAACTTGTTCCCAGTCCACGCTTTTGTATTCCGCCAGGTTATATATTGTGCGTTATTTAGTACGCTAGCTATATTTCACACCAACCAGTTCGTACTGAAATCAGTATTGAGGTCATACTTATCTTATTACCGGGCTGTAACTCTTTTGCCTACGGCTCTACCTTTGCATATCTTTCAATCTTATAGGTTAGAGTTAAATGGGTTTCTTAACTTTGTATCTGAAATACGCACGGTAGTTATGTTAATTATGTTCATATAAATTACATATGAAGACCTGTAGGTACGTACATGAATATCTCGACTGCCCGGTATAATCCAATAGCATATTCGGAGCTTTAAATAAATGTGAAGTTCACGAAAATAGGACCTTTTTGTTATGAGATTTAGTTTAATAATAAATGCTAAAAAATAATGTTAGGATATAAATGAATATAATGGAATGATGTTAAGAGGCGTGTTCTAGTTATTATTTCTCGATAAGGTATTTTTCCGGCTGCCCAAAATGGAGGTCTGTGTTCTTCGAGTGGTATGCGTCTTTTTCTAGACACGGCTTAGAGCCAAAACAGCTGGATGGATTTTGACTACTGATATGTTGGTTGATTCGTATTAGTTGCTTGCTATAACACATACATACAATGACGACACTAATCAAGTGACACGTACAAACTGAATATTTTTGCCAGAAAGATATAGAATACATAGGTATTTACCTATTGTCATCTATCAAGCTTGCTAGTATGATAGAAAATAATTTGGTGCTTATTTATTATGTTATGGAATTGTAGCTCTCTCAAATGAATTATTCTGATTTCGGTTCAGATCATCATTAATGATCATCATTGATTATTATAAAGTAAAAAGAGGTAAGTTGATGGATTATAGGCGATCCGAAAGTGGCGGGAAAATGTGAGCTAATTAACACAACTTGAATCAGTAGCACACCACCCATGAAAGCATTGACAGTGTCACTGCCTTTTAATTTTCTTGAATAATCACATCAAAACAATTAAAAATACTATTATGTAAATTATCCAAATATACAAATTTTCTAGAAATCAATAAATCACATTTCATTCGTTACTATAAATTAATTTTGTGCCACTTGTATCGCCGATTGCTTAGTAGGTAACGTATCTATTATATATTTACAACAGATCTATATAAGAATGCGTACCTATGTATTTTATTTTTCAATAAATTGTCAGACATTATAATTCCAGTCTAAACAAGAAACGTTTATATCACACTGTTCTCTGTTCATAGCTCACATAACTTCATTACGAGCTCAATTGAATAAACTGTGATAGGAACGCCGAGGCGCTCTGCAAGTTGATTGCTCAAATTTCCTCTTCAACTATCACAAAGATATGGTGAATTTCTAATTGGATAAACGTGTCGTTTCCTATTTAAAGGCGACAGCGGGCTTGGAGTTACCAGTGAAGGGTGACCTGTGAAATTTTGATAGGGACTCCCTGTGTTCGTCGTGTGGTGGTATATCTCGGAGGGCAGGGGAGGTCCGTTGTGGATGGAAGTGTTGTGTCCGCGGGCACGCGCGCCGTCATCCCCAGTAATGGCTCGCCAGGGTTCGGACTGATCCCGTGCACTCAATGACCGATTAGTAAATTACGTTTTTATTCGTAAATGTTTCCTGAATGATTTTCGCTTCTGAGACGCCAAGTTATTGTGATTTATGGTTAAAATTGGAGCGGATATCATTATCGTGGTCGATATAAATAATGACAAATTGATTTGGTGCCGTTTATTTTGTAGTTCTGTTGGATAAATTATTTAGCTGGTGCAGCGATAGGACGCGCTCACAATTATTTAGCAATAGTCGGCATATAGATATCTGCTGTTATTATAAATGAAGATGTGCATGTTTAAATTTAAGTAACAATTGATACAACGGCCAAGGTGAGAGGAAAATATAAAATATCTTATTACTAAGTAGGTAGGTAGCAGGTTTATTTTTTTCTTATTTTATGGAAACGTAAAAGTGTGTATTGAGATGGCGTGTCGTAAATCAAGCGTCGATGGGCGGCCGATAGCGCTTCCGTGCGCGTCGCGCGTGCGCGTGCGCACCGCGCGGTGCCTACTCACACACACACACACGCACACATACTACAATATTTCCTTAAATTCGAATCCTCTCCACTTCGATTAATCAAAGAAGCTTAACGCACACAACACTATCATTAAAGCTAAATTGACTAAATCTGACGTTTGATTAAGAGAACATCTAGTCTTTCGTAATTGTGTATATTTAATACATACCTCTTTTTGATATTCTGAGTTGATAGACTCCGGAGATATTTTTTTTTGTGTGTCGTATAATGATCTAAGTGAGTAATTGTTGTGCCTACTTATTGAGATCGATACGCAGAGGACGTTGTAATCCTTCTGGTTTATTTTTGTCGCATTTTTTTGGTAGATACCTACATGATTTTTTCAAATATAAACATATAAAACATGTTTGTACTATGCTAATTCGTTATTTGTATAGGAAATGGACATTTTATTGCCTATTGGCAACAATATTAGCTGCGGCTTCTGTAATCAAAGTATTATAACATCTAAAAGGCTGTTGGTGACTAAGCCTGTAATATGTACGTACAACACATTACAATAAAAAAGTCGTTTCACGTAGATAGAAACGTTATGATTACTACTTACCTTTTTTTTGCGAGGGAAACCTTCAAAATGTTCCCGGGAACTGTGGGGTTCAACCGGAGTATGTGGGCTTCTTACCCACTAAAATCCCCGTGGTTGTCGCATTGGCACATGAGAGGGGATACGCGGGCTTTCTGGTGGGATCTGCACCAGAAGCCCCTCAGTGCCTTGCCTTTGAGCCCGCTGCGGGGGGAGCATTGTAGCCCCCGGGAACCAATCACGGTGCTTACGGGGACGGTCGCAACCCCGCCGTCCCGTCCTTTTCGGAGTCGCCGATCATTACTACTTAGTTAGGGTAACTCTTAACTGGTGTAGATTGGTGGTGTGATTGCTCAGTAGGTATATAGGGATTGCCAACATTAAGAAATAAACACATTTTCTGAAGCTTTTCAAGAAACTTTATCAAATTCGGTTTGATAGATGTTACTTAGTTCCAGCAGTAACATCTATCAAATCCAATTCTGAATTATTTCCTGAAAAGTTTTATAAAATGTGTGTGGGCAATTACTATTTAATAATAGTAATATCTTGGGACAATCCACACATGGCCATCTGATCCCAAATTAGGCAGAGCCCGTACTATGGAAACCAGACAACTGATACTAATATATTCATTTTTTTTGTAAATACATACTTAAATAGATAAATAACACCTAGATACTTCGTGGGAATCGAACCCACGACCCATCGGGTAGCATCCAGGGTGTCTAACCCATTAGACCAACGGGCCCGTCAAATATATATATATGCCGGGTAATTAACATACTACTGAACTTTTTAAGGCCATGGATGCTTTAAATACTTATTAATATACACTATGAACGAATAGTTATCACAAAAACAAATGGAAACAGATTTGATCTGAAATTGTAAGCATAAAAGCGGGCAGTCAAAGTCAAAGTCAAAGTCAAAATATCTTTATTATGTATAGGCCCCACGGAGGCACTTACACAAAAATCATTTTTACAAACTACCACCGGATCGTAACGCGGCCGCTACTGAGAAGATCCGGCAAGAAACTCAGCGGGCTTGTCTTTTTTTGTCATTTTTTTTTAAAATAGTTTTACAAATTTTACTTATGTCAGCCTTAAACTTCTAAGCTTGCATGAGTTGAGCAGTTCAAGCCCACGCAGCTTTATCCTCCAGGTAATCCGAGATTTTATAATAAGCCTTTTTTGACAAACGGCTTTTTATCAAAGGTTTAAATTTCTTTATTGGAAGATCTCGGATATCCTGTGGTAGTTTGTTATAAAAGCGTATACTTTGGCCCATAAACGATTTGCCTGTTCTGTGGAGACGCGTGGCATGTACAACAAGATCGTGTTTGTTCCGGGTATTAATATTATGTGTATCACTATACTTTTTAAAAGAACTGATATTTTTTTTAACATAAACTAAATTTTCAAATATGTATTGTGACACAACCGTTAGAATATCTATCTCTTTGAATTTCTCTCTAAGTGAATTAATAGGAGCCAGATTGTAAATGGCTCTCACAGCTCTTTTCTGCAGAATAAAAATAGTATTAAGTTCTGCAGAAGATCCCCACAGTAATATGCCATATGACATCACACTGTGAAAATAGCTGAAATAAACAATTCTAGCGGTTTCAACATCAGTTAAACGTCTAATTTTCTTGACTGCATAAGCCGCGGAACTTAGCCTACCCGACAACTTCTTAATTTGTGGGCCCCACTGTAGTTTGGCGTCAATTGTTATACCTAAAAACACAGTTGACGCCTCAAGGTCCAACGCTGCTCCATTTATTTCTACATTGGTTGCCAGCTGTCTCACATTAGGAGTTACAAATTTCATACATTTAGTTTTGGTCTCATTAAGTTTTAAATTGTTAACATTGAACCAATGGACAACCATAGAAAGTACATTGTTCACTTCGTCATAATCATGGAGTTTACGCTTAACTTTAAATAGAAGAGATGTATCATCCGCGAACAATACAATATTAAGTTTGTCCCCCACGAAGTAGGGTAAGTCATTAATATATATTAAAAACAAAAATGGGCCTAATATTGAACCTTGAGGAACACCCAGGGAGACCACGGAACCTGGAGATCTCTTACCGTTTACGTCGACCCTCTGAATTCTATTATTCAAATATGAAGTCAGAAGGTCTAGAGCTTTATTCCTTACACCATAGAGGCGTAATTTCCTGACCATCGTGTCGTGATCTACGCAGTCAAAAGCCTTGGATAAATCACAGAATATACCAAGAGCATCCCGTGATTCCTCCCAAGCCTCGTAGATATATTTCAATAATTCGACTCCCGCGTCTGTAGTTGAGCGATTCTTTCTAAAGCCGAACTGTCTATTGTGAAGAAGATTATTTTTATTAAAATGATCCAGTATTTGACATAGAATAAGCTTTTCAAAAATTTTACTCAAGGCTGGCAACACCGAAATTGGCCTGAAATTTGTAGGCTCAGCGGTGCTGCCAGACTTAAACAAAGGTATAACTTTACTGTGCTTCATGAGGTCAGGAAATACTCCACTCTTGACACAGTTATTAAATATCACTGCCAATTGAGGGGCAATTGCTTCAATTATAGACGCTATTGTTTGTACAGAAAGCCCCCATAAATCAGCTGTCTTTTTCTGATTAAGCTGTTTAAAAGTATTTATGATGTCATTGGCAGTTACAAAACAGAATTGAAAAGATGTGCCACACTCTGGTACATTTTCTTTTAATAGGCAGCATTTATGATACATTAAGACTACAATCTGAATAGCGTATTATTAATTTAAAACTACATTATTATGTTATTATGTCACTAGAGCCAGTAATTTAATAAGTTACAGCGCCCTTCACACCGGAATACAACAATATTTATACATTACATTGCCGGGCCCGTTGGTCTAGTGATTAGACACCCTGTCTGCTAACCGATGGGTCGTGGGTTCGATTCCCACCAATTGTCTGGGTGTTATTTATCTATTTGAGTATGTATTTACCAAAAAAAAAAATATAAGTACGAGTATCAGTTGTCTGGCATCAGATGACCGTGTGTGGATTGTTCCAAGATATTATTATTATTACTGCTTGGCGGCTGAATATCTGACACTGCAGTGGTATTTACCAAAGCCACTGCCGTTTCCTTCCAGGTTCCTTGGACTAGTGCAAAAACTATTACCATCTATTTGGTAAGTATAGATTATTAACCTTATTTTTTTTTAAACCAAATTTTACAGTTTTTTTACAAATATACTTAAACTAGGTAAAAAAACTTGATGACGTCGCCGCACTGGGAGGGAAGGGTACCTAAAAGACTGGCAGCATTACCTCTTTGTATAGCCAAGCTTATACGTTGGCAGAAAAAGCTACCAGCGGTCTCCTGAGACTTCGATAAGTTTGGATGAAATTTCTTTCACCCAACCGTGCGTCTCATAAGACCAAGGCCTAACCTTATTGAATTACTTTTTTAAGGGTTTCTAGTACTATACTGGTAAATTGAAAAGTCCACAAAATGCGATAGTAGTTAAGTGCCGTGGTACGATGAAATCTCTGAATGTCGTTGGCTTTTGTTCCCGGCGCTGCGATACATCTGATACAATGCCCCGTCCATTATTTCCCATTCATCTAGAATCTAGAATTATTATGGAATTAATAAGTATTAAACGTTAACTAACCTTTTCTTTTCTATGGACCATTTCATGTAGCGTCGTAACTAGGTGATGAGCGCCTCTGGCATGATTTGCTTTTTGCGCCCTTCATTACTTATTTTCAAGAGAAACTCATTGTGTAAATACACAATGAGTTTAAAAGTATAATTAATTTTATATTATTTATAAAAAATATATATACTTTATTGTAAACCAAACAAATGAACAGGGCAATGGTAAAACTCAATACACAGTAGTAAGAACGGCGGTCTTATCGCTAATAGCGATTTCTTACAGATAACCCTAATTATATAGAAGAAACCATTTTAAAAACCATTTTAAATTGTTCTTACTATTATGTAGGTAGAAAAGTAATAAATGAGTTCGTTCAAATAAATAATGAGTAATGACTCATTCTAAAAACTCTTACAAGTTTGCTTTTCTCGGTCTACAAAGTGTGGCCCTTGGCAGCTTGTATTCCCAAATATGGGAAAAATATGAGAGGTTTCACAACTTAAGTAACAGCCTAAAAGCAAGAAGCTCAGAAATGTGTAACGCGTTAAAACATATAAATATTCATAATATAACACTTTATAGTTAAAAATGTAAATGTGAAGTCAATGGCGCTGCTTCGGATTCAGTTAGGTCAAGATATATACGGGCAGGTATCGTTTGGAGATCGTATTATTGATTCACGATAATGGTTTATCTCCACTATCTCCTCAGTACGATATCGCTACCACTACTAATTAAAAAGCAAATTGAAACGCCCCGTGTCAAGGACTATTAATTTTTACGATCGCTATCACGACACCAGCCGCTGGTAGCACAGTCTTATAACGTGTCCCACAGTATTTATCTTTATGTAAGCAACCCAGAGATTTTATCTGGTCGTCCGTTAACTAATAAATTAACTATTGAAAAGCTATCGCTTTTTTCCATCTGTAATCTCTAACTAGACGCTCGGCGTTACCAGGCGTAGTCTGTATAATCATAAGTTCTAGAACATCCAATGAAAAAGGTAAAGAGGAACAGTTGTTCGTAAAGAGATTAATTGTTCATCTTCGGTTGTAAGCCTTGTAAAATAGTCTTAAAGGTTTTCCACCCTGTACACCGCAGATCGTTGCGTTTCTTAAATCGCTTAAAATTATTTTCATGCACCTTTTGAGTGACCAGCGCTTGTATGTAAAAGTCCTTTTAGATACGAGCAATCATACATCAATTTTAGTCTGTAACATGATGTCTAGCGTCGTTAATTTCTTTTCAAAGGATATCAATAAGAAATAGAAGGAGAATATGAAGCATTTCTCTTAGTTAGTGTAGGATACAATTTATACACATATGCAGACAATATCTTGTATTGCAGTACGGCTGCGGTTATCCCTGCCGTGTGACGTAGCTTTTAGTCGGCGCACACCATGAGCATGCGGCGTATCAACGGACCACCGGGATGGCGAGCGGTGCTTTACTTACAACGATTTATTGTTATAAAAATAATGTATCATCGAGCGGCCGCCGCCGCACAATGCGCGTAACAAGCTTGGCTGTGTGCTGCATTAACGGGACAACGCGCAGAGAAAAGTCACACTCCTATGCTGATCGAGTACTGAAAGCTATGCGATGTTTATAAGCAATTTTTTTTTTAATAAATGCAAATTATTTTGCTCTCAAGAGAGAAAGCTTAAATATTCCCTTGTGAAAGACACCGTTTAGTGTCCAGATTGGTACCGTCGCGGTGTCAGTTATTCAGCGACCAAGCAGCAATATTTGAAAATTGCTGTGTTCCGGTGTGATGAGCACTGTAGCTGGCGAATTACCAATCCCAAGAAACTTAATGTCTCTTATGTCTCGGGTAACTAGCGGCGGTGCAATGCAGCTGGCCGTGGGTCCTGCTTGTCTCGTTACAAATTGGGCTCAAGCGACTTTCTTAGGTAACAAGTGCAATGTCGATGGATCGACGTGTCGATCACTACTAGAAGAAAGTTCAGCTTAGCTTAGCTTGGCACAAAGTTTAATAAACAAAATATAAATCATTGAATCACAAAAACCCCAATAATTATATATATTATATTTCAACTTGTCTCTTTAAGCTCTTTCATATGATACCCATATCGATGTTATTGGTAGTAAAAAAATAACAAATAGCACCATAGTAAATATATATAAAAAAAATACCAGCCCTTATTTATGTCCCACTGCTGGGCACGGGCCTCCCCTCAGGAAGAGGGGGCTTAGGCCATAATCCACCACGCTGGCCAAGTGCGGGTTGGCGGACTTCACACGACATTCGAAAGCTAATTAAGCTTTCTCAGACATACAGGTTTCCTCACGATGTTTTCCTTCACCGAAAGGTAGTAACAATCGCACAAAGGATTCGCACATGATTCATTAATGAAATCAGAGGTGCAATCCCGGGTTCGAACCTGCGCACCTTGATACCAAGGCAAGCGCTCGCCCACTGAGCTGTTACCGCATACCATAGTAAATGTTTGTTAAAAATATAGCTTAGGTATGTCACTCATGCTTCAGCTAAGACAAATCTAACGACATATCGTAAGTCAAAATCCATTTAGCAGTTAAGGCTGTAGGCCGTGAACTTACATATGTACATACATACATACTCTTGAACACATAGCCCGCCTTCTAGGGCACTCGGGCATAGTGCCCAAGACAAACCCTACATATTTTTTTTCCCATGTTGCTGCTTCCTGATATTTTCTCTTTTAGCTTATTGTGTGTAGCATACTTATAATGTATAGGTACTTATTCATATTGATGGATGTTCTAACTCAGCAGTTTTTGATCTGTAATAAGTGCAGTAGCTCGATACACGCGATAACGACAGTCAGATCAAAGTATAGGTATTGCTTACATCTTTATACAGACACGGGGCAGACCTCCCTGCTGCTTCGACGTTGGAGCTTTATTGATCTATAAATTTATACAATGTGCAGTAGCTTGGAGGCTTAGGTCAATTATTTCATTACCTATTACGTTGTGTATCGAATAACTCATGTAGGACTAGTTTAATAGACAACATTTTGACATCTGTCAGTTTTTTGTTCTGTCTATTTCTTTTATCATTATTAAAATAAATATGTGTCGATATTGAAAAATTTTTATGAAGATGTCAATTGTGATCTATTAAATTGGCCCTACTTTACAAGTACCATTACTTTGGGATGTTTCGTTATTATAACATTTTATTGCTAGAGATCAATATGGCAAACATCTCGCAAGATGTTGAAAGTAATATTCTGCAGTTAAAGGTACTCATTTTTATCAATACGAAATAATATTTAGTTCTCAAAGCCTGCAGGCGTGAGGTAGCACGCCTTCAAAAAGGAGATTCTGTATCCCCGCCACCCTCCTCCTTCCTCGAAGTCACCGCCTTATTCCAAATGTCTTGCAACTGCGACGGATCTAACCACTATACTATACCACTATACGGACCTGTCAGATGCACGGCGCGTATTTTTTTTTTTTTATACTACCAAGGTGGCAAGCAAGCGTACGGCCCGCCTGATGGTAAGCAGCCACCGTAGCCTATAGACGCTAGCAACACCAGAAGAATCACTAGCGCGTTGCCGACCCTTAAGACATTAGATGTTAAGTCTTTGTGTCCGGTAATTTCACCAGCTAAAGTGCCCTTCACGCCGGAACACAGCAATGCTTACACACTGCTGCTTGGCGGCAGAATATCTGACACTGCGGTGGTACCTACCTGGACGGTTCCTTGCACAAGGAACCTACCACCTAGTGAACCCTTAGTTACATTGTTGATATCCGGATAGTCAGGACCAAGCGACTTTCTTCGTCATATATAACATGTAGCAGTAATAATACCAGCCTTTGTTTATGTCCCACTGTTGGGCACGGGCCTCTTCTCTAGATGAAGGGGCTTAGGCTATAGCCTACCACGGGTTAGCGGACTTCACACGTCATTCGAAAGCTAGTCAGGCTTTCTCAGACATGCAGTTTTCTCACGATGTTTTTCTTCACCTTCGGTACTAGTAACAATCTCACATGAGAAAATAAATCAGAGGTGCGAGCCGGGGTTCGAACCTGCGCACCTTAAAACACATACATTAAATAAGGTACGGAACCATCATTGTGAGCGGATTTGACTGGCATTTGACCGGTTTTTTATTCTATCTAGCCTATCCATTGCATAGAAGCCAGTCTAGGAGCATCTGGGCGCGAGTGTCGCAACTGTCTGATAGCGTCCTGCGACATTATTAATATCACAGATTAATACCGCCGCGACAAGCGTTTGATTGCGTACACCCGCTGCGGGACGTTCTTATTACACGTTTCATGTTATGTATGAACACCTGTACACTCGCGTGCTTATTATATAGCGAAGTTTTTTTAGATTTTTAAATGACCTACGTTTCAAATACTTTTACAGCAATCATGGTTTCGGAAGGCCTTAGCTTAGGTGTTAGACATCCTTATGTATACAATATGAAACAGAGACAACAAAAAATCCTTTATTTGACAAGATTAGATAACTACACAGGATACGTGAATAAGTGCTTGCGCAGACACAGATGCAGTCTCAATTACTTTACTCACAAAATCCGACAGGACGGGCACATCGCTATTTGACATATAGATTACCTCGTAATCCTAATTAAATCCTAATTTATTCATCGGTGATCAGCGTATTGGGTATTAATCAATAAAGAGTTACTAGTCGGAAGAGGTACTACTGTCTTTGCTTGTGGCGGCTTCGTGTGGCGGGTCACCCCCTTCCCTCCAATATGGTTGAGGGGAGTGATGGCTGCTGCTCGAGTCAACTCGTGCGCGGATGCTGCTTGGGGGGACTGGTCCGACTACTATCCCTTTGGCTTTTTAGTTTGTACTTTCGTCGTATTTTATTATTTTTTTCTGTCTTATTTGATATTTTGTACGGCAAGACACACTGTCGCTCTGATCTAATTGTAACATGACACATCTGTTTAAAAAAAGTGATAAAATGACAAGCCCGCTGAGTTTCTTGCCGGATCTTCTCAGTTGAGGCCGCGTTGTGACCCGGTGGTAGCTTTTTTAAAAAAAAATACATGACCTTTCATAAGTGCTAGCGTTAAGCCTATTTGAAATAAACTATTTTTGAGTTTGAGTTTGAGTTTGACTACACAAACTACTATAGAAAATGCCTGCGGAGTTCGACACCGGGACCTTAGGATTAGTGAAGCAAGCGACTTCTCGGATTCCCGTGGTGTAGTAACCACGGGAATCCGTGGTCCAGGAATGATCCGACATTTTATTGATTAATAGATTTTGTTTCATCATCACCAGCCGGAAGACGTCCACTGCTGAACATAGGCCTCCCCCTTCGGACGCCACAATGAACGACAATTGGCTATTTGCATCCACCGGTTACCTGCGACGCTCACATTGTCGTCTGTCCACCTAGTGGGAGGCCTACCTAGGCTGCGTCTACCGGTTCGTGGTCGCCACTCGAGAACCTTTCTTTCCCAACGGTTATCGGATGGATAGATTTTGTTTAAAACTAAGTAATTTACATGTGGACAACGCGAATTGCTTTACGTCGCCGACGGTACTTGTTCACCGTTTATGAAGAAACTGAGAGATGATAATTACACAACATGTCAAACCCTGATGGATCAGTGATAATACATTACACGCTACTAGCCGGTTATTGATATGTAAATTAACCGCTAATAAACGCAAACGATGTAGCTTATTCAAGCGCAGATAAAATTCTAGTCTATTACGAATGAGGTGTCGTAGATACACGAGTATCTTAAATATGATATGATCCGGTTCTCTGAAGGATAAGATAAGGGTTTAGTCTAAAAGATGTTCTTACTTATTAAGAGTATGATCAAATGTCATTAGATCAAAAGACTATGAAAACAAAATAAATTGAAATACATGAGATGATTATATAGTAGTGAATTTAATGGATGATAATATGTATGTAATCATTATATCATTTATTTATTTATTCCGAGAATTTATCTACCCATCGCTGCTTTTTAAGGTATTTATCTACCCATCGCTGCTTTTTAAGGTCTCAGAATGTATCTACCTATCGCTGCTTTTTAAGGTCTCAGAATTTATCTACCCATCGCTGCTTTTTAAGGTATTTATCTACCCATCGCTGCTTTTTAAGGTCTCAGAATTTATCTACCTATCGCTGCTTTTTAAGGTCTCAGAATTTATCTACCTATCGCTGCTTTTTAAGGTCTCAGAATTTATCTACCCATCGCTGCTTTTTAAGGTATTTATCTACCCATCGCTGCTTTTTAAGGTCTCAGAATTTATCTACCTATCGCTGCTTTTTAAGGTCTCAGAATTTATCTACCTATCGCTGCTTTTTAAGGTCTCAGAATTTATCTACCTATCGCTGCTTTTTAAGGTCTCAGAATTTATCTACCCATCGCTGCTTTTTAAGGTATTTATCTACCCATCGCTGCTTTTTAAGGTCTCAGAATTTATCTACCTATCGCTGCTTTTTAAGGTCTCAGAATTTATCTATCTATCGCTGCTTTTTAAGGTCTCAGAATTTATCTACCTATCGCTGCTTTTTAAGGTCTCAGAATTTATCTACCCATCGCTGCTTTTTAAGGTCTCATAGACGCACGACATTTTAGTGGATTTATAATTATTATACTTTTGTATATATGTATGAGATATTCTGTAAATATGGTAAAACCGCATCAAATTCTATTACTTATATGTATTTTACTAGCGACCCGCCCCGGCTTCGCACGGGTGTAATTGAGAATAAAAAAAGAAGTGAATAATTTAAAGTTTTTTTACTATAGAATTTCTTCATAATGTTTGTAGCTGACTTTTCGTAACGCAATATTAACAAATTTTGTTTAAAAGTGACGCGTGAAAGGGCTACGTATAGGTGTCTGTCCATGGACAAAGAATTCAACGCTTAGGTTTAAGCCTGCAGCGTTGAATATCTGAGCTTCTGATTTGTTAATTGTATTTATAATTTTATTAGAAACTGCAGACGTGTACCGGTGCACAATTTGGGTGGATTAAGGACAAAAACAGGACACCATTTCTTTAAAACCAATTTATGGAAGCAATACACCCATTCGGTTTCCTTGTTCGGTTTCATCGTTAAGACGTAAACGGGGGTCAACCGGGAATTTCTTACCCACTAAAACCCCCGCGCGGCTATCACGTCGGCACATTAGAGGGCGGACCTGGGCTATCTGTCGGGATCTGCACCAGCTGATACCACTCACTGCCTTGACTTTGAACCCACCGCCGGAGAAGCACATTATAGTTCCCCGGGAACCTGTCACGGTGCTCACGGTTACAGGAGTCACGGGGGAAGTCTTTAATGGGATTTACGGGACCCTGTTGGTGGTCAACCGGGTATCCTACATACCCGGTTGACCACCGGTACATACCATTCTTATACACTAAACCCCCAACGGCCGTGCAATCAGCACATAAGAACCCCTTCTTGGGCTATCCGGTGGGATCTGCACCATGATGCCCTCAGTGGCTTGCCTTTGACCCCGCCACCGACGGCACAATAAAGCCACCCGGGAACCTAGCATGGTGCTCACGGTTACAGGGGTCAAGGGAGAAACCTTCAATAGGTCCCCGGGACCCTGTTGGCGGTCAACCGGGTTATGTAGGATTCTTATACACTAAACCCCCAATAGCCGTTAAATCAGTACATAAGAAGGAGACCTGGGCTATCCGGTGGGATCTGGACCAAGATCCCTCAGTGGCTTGCCTTTGCGCCCGCCACCGGGGGACACAATAAAGCCATCCGGGAAGCTATCATCGTGCTCAAAGATACGGGGATTGCGGGCGAAACCTCCAATAGGCCCCCAGGATCCTGCGGGCGATCGACTGCGGTATGTGTCCCCCACGGCTGTCCACACAAAAGACGGGGGCTGCACCGTGTACCCCTCAGTGCAAGGCAAGGGCCTTTGAAGCCGCTGCCGGGGGCGCATTATATATAGCCCCCCGGGAATCTGTCACCGTTGTCACAGTGGCGAGAGTGACATCCAATATGTCCGCGGGATCCCGTGGGGAAGTCAACCTGGGTATTTGGGATTCTTACCCACTAAAACTCCCGTGGCTGTCACACCGGCGCATGACAGGAATATCTGGGTTGTCGGGTGGGATCTGCACCAGGTGTCCCTCAGTGCCTGGCCTTTGAGTCCACTGCCGGGGGGCAAGTGCATTATATCCCAGATTTAACTTATATTATATGGAATGATACAATGATATATAGAATGAACATCTCTAGTACTTGATTGTTAAGTATGTACTTCTTTAAGTTTAGTCAACGTAAGCTAATTAAAATTATTTACTTAGATAAAACTTTTAAATAAATTCAGTTAATATATAAACCTTCAGTGAAAAAATAAAAAAATAATAAAATGATAAAAAATAAAAAGTTTAAAAGTACACAAAAAGAACCCCAAAGAGAGATTTGAACCCGGACCCTGCTGTGCTTAGAAGACGCTTCCAGACCACGACTACTCTTATTCTATTATACGAATTAATTGATCATATTCTTGTAACATGTCTGCTCAGTCCCATAAAACTTAATTAGGTTTTCTATATAAGTACATAAACCTTCAATGAAAAATTATCTAACCGATTGGTGAAAACCGTTGCGTGGTTTAGGAGGTGCTATCGGATATAGACAGACTCGGATAGCGACTTTGTTTCACACTATGTAAAGATACTTTGACGTCGATAGGGCACAACACCAGCCAACCTGTAGAAAAAACCCTGATAGACAGACAATAATTCCAATAAAGTTTTGGCTAAATCATACGTACAATACATGCATATTGTATTCCTACCGAAACAGACATTTTGGAAATATATTTTCATTATTTTATTTTATTATATTTGGGAAACAAAGAAATGATACCACTTATTACTAATATAAGATCCAATAGTACAAAAATCAATTAAGTTTCCACTAATAACTAAATCATAACATTATAGAGAAGCTAACCACGTATGCATGATTTCAAATTTTAAAAAAAGTATTAAATATAAAAAATATATTAGAGATAAAAAGTGCTGGAGTTAATATGAGTTAAATAATTAAAACATCGAATCTTAATATAAATAAACAAAGTTTAAAAATACAAAAAGAAAATCCGTATGGGTAGCGAACCCGGACAGTCCGTGCTTAGAGGACACTTCCGTAACCACTTGACCAAGGAACTTTTGTTTAGTATTTCGAATTACCGTATCTTATTCTTGTTATATATTTGTACCGCCATCGTTTGAGTAATAATACTCCTTTTTTACCCTGTTAAGGGACAAATTAAACAAAATATGAAATACTAATCAATTAATTTTCTTAACGAATGTCTGTGTAAAATTTCAAGTCAATAGGACCAAGGAATCGCGTTCTCCCATACAAACTTTGCCTCCCTGTTTGACCCCCTTAGAGGTTGAATTTCGCAAAATCCCGTCTTAATGAGCACCTACGTCCTAAAAGGAACCACCATGCAAAGTTTGAGACTCCTAGCACTTGTAGTTTCTGAGATTTCCCTTCCTCTCCCCGTTGTCCCCTCTCTGAACCCCCTCCCCCTGTCTCTTCTCCCACCTTGCTCCCCCTCACTCCGCCCTTGCTACATCTTAATCCCCCTATCCCTCACCCATCACCCCCTCCTCGAATCCCCTCTCCCTCTCTCTCCTCTCTGGTACCCTCCTCTTCGTCAATCATGGTATCTGTGATTCTAACCCACTTAAACCCCTGCAGCTGTCGCATCGCCACATAAGAGTGGGGACCTGTACCCTCCAGTAGAATCTGCACCAAGTACCCCTCAGTGCGCATTATAGCCCCCTTAAACCTGGCACCATCATCACGGGGACGGGGTTCGCAACCCCGTCACCGTCCTCCTCGGAGTTGCCGCCGTCACCCATCTATGTAATGACCTTGCCTAACGTTGCTTAACCTAGCGGCATGAAATATACTTTACGAACTATTCTCAGACCTACCCGATATGTGCACGAAATTTCATACAAATCGGTTCACCCATCTATGTAATGACCTTGCCTTACGTTGCTTAACCTTAACCTAGCGGTATGAACAACGTTCACAGCTATTTTTTCATTGGTGTAAATATTACTGAAGTTTACATTATATTGAAGAAGGGACAAATTCATGCTAACAAAAATGTATTAATAGTTAATTATCTATACTTATAATAAAACTGTAACAGGTCCAATTCGGTACATCGAAGATATTTTGAAAATTATATTTGGAGGGCATTCTATAACCGATACTGAGACCGAAAATGTAATTTTTTAAATTTTTGTCTGTCTGTCTGTCTGTCTGTCTGTCTGTATCACAGCTGAGCATCACGCCGAAACTACTGAATGGATTCAAATGAAACTTGGCATGATTTGAGATCTTACTACGAGGTAGGACATATGATACTTTTTATCCCGTAATCTAGCACGGTTCTTTTGGGAGAGGGGATTAAAGTCAAAACGGGTACTTGGTTTATACGCTTGGTCCGATTTTATCAATTTTTCTTTATAATATAATAAATATTAGTAAGGGAACACTCATAGAGAGTTGTTATCAAGGTTTTGTAATCGATCGGGTTAAGCAACGTTAAGTAAGGTCATTAAATAGATGGGTGACCGTTTAACGCCATTTGAACTAAACGGGTCCGTGCTTCGGAGAGCAAGTAAAAAGTGAGTCCCAGTTTGTAACAGACTATAAAAAATTAGGTTATGTATTCGATGCGAATGTCTGTTATTCAAAGTTTAGTTAGCGTAAAAATTGCGCAGGCGGAGCTGCGTGGGTCAGCTAGTTTCTCATAAAAAGTAAAAGATAAACAAATGTTTATTATGGGTTATCTTTATGAGATAAACATATACCATCGCGGACTTTTTTGTAGACCTCGTTAAGGTGTACAATACTGTAGTACATTATTTTGATCTATGTCGTAAGGTTCAGCCAGCGTTTGCAATGTAAGCCCAAAAAAAAGTGTTTATTTACATCACATTAGAAACCTCTAAAATTTTCAGTGTTTCTGTACTATATTATACACTAGCTGATCCGCGCAGCTCCACCAGAGCTTTTATTAAATTTTGCTCCCCTTTTCTCCCTCCTCCCTTGATTTATTACTCTCTCTCTCTCTTTCCCCCTCCCGCTTCGGTCTCCATCACACTCCCTCTCTTCCTCTCCCAGTTGTCCCCTATCTGAACCCCCTCCCCCTCTCTCTTCTCCCACCTTGCTCCCCCTTACTGGAGTATGGTGGACCATTGCTCCATCTTAATCCCCCTATCCCTCACCACATCACCCCCTCCTCGAATCCCTACTCCCTCTCTCTCCTCTCTTGCACCCTCTTCTCGTTCTATATATCCTCATCAATCATGGTATCTGGTATTCTTACCCACTTAAACCCCTGCGGCTGTCGCATCACCACATAAGGCCCTCCAGTCGGATCTGCACCAAATACCCCTCAGTGCGCATTATAGCCCCCGGAAACCTGGCACCGTGATCACGGGGACGGGGCTCACAACCCCGTCACCGCCCTCCTCGGAGTCGCTGCCGACACCCATCTATGTAATGACCTTGCCTAATGTTGCTTAACTTAGCGGCATGAAATACACTTTACGACCTATTCTCAGACCTACCCGATATGCACGCTAAATTTCATACAAATCGGTTCACCCATCTATTTAATGAACTTGCCTTATGTTGCTAAACCTTATCCTAGCGGTATGAACAACGTTCACAGCTTTTTGTCAGTGGTGTAAATATTAGTGAAGTTTACGTTATATTGAAGAATGGATAAATTCATGCTAAAAACAATTTATTATGAGTAAGTAAAGGATAAAAAATGGTTATTGTGGGTTATCCCTAAGAGATAAACAGATACCATTAAGGTGTACAATACTGTAGTAAATTATTTTGATCTCGTAGGGTTCAGCCAGCGTTTGTAATGTAAGCGCAAAAAAATGTGTTTATTTACGACATCACAATACCACGACAAACCTCTAAAACTATCAATGTTTCTCTACTATATTATGCATGTAATATACATATAAACCTTCTAAATTAGAAAGAATAGATATAGATATAGGAAAGAATAGATATAGATATAGAAGATAAAAGATAAACGAATGACAGACCCAGAATAAATCTTTCTAGTATTTAGTCAGAACTAATAGGTACAACACACATACACATAGGTACAAATAAGATACACATAAATATGTTATAGGTATCCATTGTGATTCATCTGAGACCCTCGAGGTAGCACTGACTGACATTGGTTTTAATAGTTCAAACGAGAGAGAAGTATATGAGAATGACGATAACCACCGCTAGTCCGCGTTCATAACATAAACGTTTAATCAAAACTGCCAAGACAAGGTTTGATTGCGTTTGATAAATAGAGGCTCATTGGAGCGGTACCAATGAACTCGCCAACTATGCACGCTATAATCATATTTCATTTAATTATAGTGTAGTCGCAACTACCGGTAACTAATACACCCGTTCCATGTATAAAACCTATTTATTTCCAATTAGCGGTAGATTATGTTTGTTATATTAATTGAAAAATCAATAGTCGAAAGTCATCTGCATTTGTTGTTTTTATCGCATTCGAATGTATGTGTGTGTATATGTCTGTGTGTGTGTAAACGGTATGCCAGTAAATGTTTGTGATAAGAAGATTAATTTTATTTAGTTACGCACCGAGATCTTTACTTGTACACATTTGCATAATTAATTTAATCTTAATTTGACATTTAAAACTAATGTTCCATATCGAATAATTTTCTGACTCAATATGAACGTCCACTATACAGACTTCTTTTAATTTTGCAGATGTAGAGCTTTTACATTCAATCAATGGCGGTGAAAAAGCATATTGAACGAAGTCTTTAGTTATTTAAGCGTGGCTAAAAATACTTTTAAGTCAAGCTTAAAAATGTTTCTCTAGTCATACCTAATAGATTGAGCGAAAACGTGGAAAAGTTCTTTAGAGTGCTCGAGTGGGTTGTTGACTAAGAAAATTGTAAAGAATCTATAAATATGTCTGGCTGTATCAATTACGTCCATAAAGTTCTTGCGTATATAAACGTTCTAAATATGTACTAATGGAGAGAAGCACTTCTATAAATCATATTTTTCAACGGGCACAATGGATTTGCGGTTTTGTTCAGATTATAAGAAAGTGCGAAAATCGAATCCAGTAGAGTGTAAAACATCAAACGGAGTACAATCACTGTTACGATTGTGTAATACGTCACATGCTTTCCTTCACGATTTTCCTGACTAGTAAGTGGTTTTACTGTTCCGCGATCGGGCTTCATTGAAGTGGCTAATTAATCGAGAACACTACTAAATGTGTGGCGGTACATGACTCTGATTTATATAACTTCAAATCGTTATGGAGCCGCTCTACCTTCGTGTTATTAATAACTTTTAATTATTGCTTGTTGACGATCCGAACAGTACTGCTCCGAGTATACAAGTATGGCAAGTGATGCAGTTTTAAGTTATGTTTTTAGACAAGATTTATGAAAAGGAGGTATAAAAGAAGGTAAGAAGGTTCATTGCTGTATAATGTTGTAAAAAGTAGAAAGTTCTAATCTTAATATTTTAAAATGTGTGTGAAGTAGGAAAAAAGCCCATCGCAGTTTTTATGTAGATATCTAGTTTGTGCAAAACATTAGTTGATGGTCTTATACTTTTATTGTTCTATGCTCTAATAATAAATAGTAATTAGTATATTAAAGATTTAGAGTGGGATTTATGAAAATGGGCCAACGGTATAAACATAAAAAACTGATTTGACATAAGTACTTAACTAGATTTTAAGCAACTGTTTGGAATATTTTATTTTATAATCTATTCCAAACAGTTAAGCAACTGTGGTTGGTTCATTATTTATTTATTAAAAACGAATATATTTTTTTACTCCATTTAAGCTAGTGCTTGCCCACGATCCTACCTGATGGTAAGTATCGATGCAGCCTTGGATGGAAGAGCGTTAGCTTAATAAAAACATAAAAAACAGAAATCTGAGTCTTCATGGAGGGAGAGGTGTAAGAGGCGACTAAGGAAAAACAAGAAGACAGGCAGCAGCGTCTTTCTAATGGATTACCTACCTATACGCCCAAGACACCTGCCAAGCGCGGGGATTATGGCAACCCCTCCCTTCTAAGGGGGAGGCCTTGTAAGGGGGATACCTTTTTAGGGAAGTATCACACAAAGATTTTGGATAAATTCTAAGGCATCTTCCTCCGCCATTAGTTAAAAGTATAGCTTTTGGATGGTTGCTTATGATTCACACAAATTGGAAAATTATTTGGCTAGGGCGGATATGGGCATTTCAGCGTTAGACGTGACTTATTACAAGATTTCTACTGCTTCTCTAGTTTTTACCGTTTCTGAAGAAATTAAACGGCTTTTTTCTGATTATATACCGATCATTCTTGGCTTAGTTGGGTTTCTTATTTCTACATTAATATGTGTTTTGATATTAGCGCACTTGGCGTGCATGTTGAATTAGGGTTCCATAAGTATTGGAGGGGCAATGCTTGCTTGCGATGTATAAAATAAAAACATGTTGTTACGAATACGAAAGATAGTCAAGTGCTAAGTCTAAGGACCTAACTGTATCGTTGTAGGACATTTGACAATATTTTATTTGAGGGCACTGGGAGGGAAGTTCTTCATAAAATAAAGTATTGGACAATCCACACAACACCGATTATGAAGTTTCCTTTTATTTCATTCGTATAAAGCCTCATGAGTTATAAATAACAATAACTGTAGATAATACTCGTGTGTTGCCTTTTGTAACGCGTAACCTACTTGACAATATGGCGGTGTATACGACGGCTGCGTTTATTGAGGAATTTAAATAAATAATATTTTCTTTATATCAGTGGTGTATTGTTGTGAGACAGTAACGGCGGCCACACGCGCGCCACTCGTCCGCAACTCTTTATACCGGCCGTTACAGCCTCTCCGACTCCGATATTCGACGTTTTTACACAGTACGATTTATAAACTATATCCACGTACAAATTTTCGTAAATTCTATTACTTGTTTAAGATTTATTTTTTGACTATTAGGTATATATAATAATACCAGCCCTTGTTTATGTCCCACAGCTGGGCACGGTCCTCCCCTCAAGATGAAGGGGCTTAGGCCATTTAGGTATATATAGGTAAAATAAACTTTATACGGACTGTTTTGTTTTTTTTTTTAATTAAATGGCTAGAACTATGTCGATCAAAATGTTAATACACTACCATAAGACAAAACAGAGTTATTACAATATCAGCTGAATTTGAACTTCATAATATTTATCTTAATAATTGAGTTGTACTTGAAATGAATAAGTATCACAATCTCTACGTCCACTTTGCCAGTAACTGATAGATTTAGAACTTTTTTCACGTCTATGATTTAGTTTTATTTTATAACTGTTGTAAAAATATTTAGACCATGCTAAAGCAAATGAGTTAAATTACTGTCGAATACTATAAACAAGATTCCTAAATGATCTGCTTCATGCGTAGCCTCACCAACACCGTTTCATTGTTCTCCATGTTATTTGTTCTGCGTGATAAGAGCTACCTACTTCAGCTTAGCATGGCACATGGCCGGAACACACCATTTGTTACCGAGAACACTCACAGACACCTCCACTTAGTTACAATATTCGATTGTTTTCTTTGGATACTAGTTTATAAGTGATTGAACCGTGTCTTGTTAGCTGTTGATGACTGTACTGAACCTTTATTGTGAATGACAACTTTTACAATTATCAGCTCCATTTCAACTACTATGGCTACATCTTTGATTGTAGCTTGTGCAGAATGACAAAAGTCTTATACGATTTTAGCTTAAGTATATTTAGAATTATTATAATAAAACGCAAAAGCATTCAATGAAAATATATTATAGTGGAATTCTTGAGAAAAGGTGTGAATATAAATTGGAAATCTGTTTAACCGAAAACGGTCTCAATTTCGTAACTTACTACTAAAGAGTAGAGTATCTAATATAAAATTTATTTTAATGGCTTTCTGTGTATTTCATAAACTTATGAACTCGAAACAAAATGAATTAAGGTTTTTTTTTTTATTAAGGTGAAGGAAAGCCAAAGAAAACATAGTTTAATCACATTAGGTATATAAACGAACTTTAACTTTTTACATAAGAAGAAGTATGAATAAAATATTTGATTGCCTAAAATCACGAGGATTACCTTCTAGTACTATGGTAATTCCGCCAACCCGCGCTAGTCCACCAACCCGTACTTGGCCACGGCCAGCGTGGTGGACTATGGCCTACGACCCTTCATCTTGAGGGGAGGCCCGTGCCCAACAGAGGGACACAACAAGGGCTGGTATTTCTATGGTAATTGTGTGTATGTAGGTACCTATATTATTAAATGGTACGGGATAGGGCGATCGTCGACGGGACTTCATCTAACCTGTTTCTTACCTCACCTCTTATCATTAAGTTTCTTCAGTATCTTCTCGCTACAGGGCTCTACATCAGTACATAGCAATTATTACACACTGCGCTGGTACTTCTTCTACCCAGACGGTCTCTTGTACAGGAGAACTTTTTTTTGTTCTCGTGGTGTCGACGTCAACCGGGGTATGTACGATTCTTACCCACTGAAATCCTATTATTTCGGCTGTTGCTTAAACATGAGTGGGGGACTGGGTTCTCTGGTGGGCTTTGCACAATGTATCTCTCAGTGATTTGCCTTTGAGACCCCCCCAGGGAAGTTGTCACAGAGTAGAGAGTGAATCGCAAAACGCAACCCCAACCGTCTAGTGACTCCGAAGGTAAGGCCTACCTCCTGGTAAAATCCTGATAAATGCAACAACTGACTATAATCTTCCTATGAATATAAACGTTATCATGTTAGTGACCTGCTCGTATTAACGCATAAATGATTGACGTTGATTATACACGAAAAGTAAATTATTTAACTAAATTAAAGAGCGTAATCGAATATCGCAAGGCTAACTATAATCGCCTTATTACTGGGGCATTATTACATCGGAGCAATGCGCGGTGGTCACGAAGCGCACCGCGCCCGCTGCTAATACGGCTCGTTTGCGCGCGCGCCGTCACGACCCGCACCATTACCCAATAAAATTAATTTCACTTAATGCTCATCGATTATTGAATATAATAATCGTATAGTTTGGCGGCGTTTCGGCTGTTCGTGATGGATCGCCGCGGTGGACCCCCCGCGCAGTGCACTGCGCTCGCGAACACGATCTACTGCCGATTGCTGGGTCTTACCGATATAGCCACAAACATTGCTCACCGACTAATTTAGTTGACGATATGACGTCATAAGGTGTGGGCAATTTGCCCTACAGACCTTGCGGTTAATTACAAACAATCATGTTTATGATGTATAGCGTCACTATTGGTATGTTTTTTCAATTAATTCTGTTATGTTCCTTAGATGGCAGGTTCCTTGTTCAAAGAGTTCTTTGCACAAGGAAGGTAGATAATACCGCAGTATTAGGTTTTCTGCCACTAAGTAGAAATTTGTAAACACTGCTATGTTTCGATATAGAGGGCATAGTAACTGGTGGCCGGGAGGTCTCGTGACGAGCGGTAGTGCAGTGCAGTTAAAGTTGGGGAAAATCTTCAGTCAAAGATACCCAACTTACAGCGAGGGATGTGCCCGGTTAGGTGGAATTTCTTCTTACTAAAATCCCCCAATGGCTTCCTTCAGAACCAGGATGGGGTCTCCGAACGGACGTTCCGTACCGACGCAAATTCTTATCCTGATAGATTTCTCTCAGAATAAAAAATCCAAATTTCCTTTCTTTTCCCGTCTAGTCAAGCCTCGCTACTATATTGAATTTAGGTTATATTTTTCAAACGATTGTGGCTTATTAAATATAAAAAATGAAAGCATAATATTAACAACGTAGGGATATTTTCCAGCCAATAGGCACCCAATTTTGTAGAACACGTAGCTGGTAGTGGTTTCTGTTCAACTGGTATCAACAATAATAAATGGTCTGTATAAAATCAGCTTCCCTACCGATGCGCGCAGTGCACGTTTTCAAAATATGTTCATTCATAAATCAACGGCCGGCACTAGCATGCCTAGTACATTTACTCGGAGCACCTGATGAAACGAAATGAATAATCACTGTACACGGCACAACATAAATAGAGGAAGATAAAAACGGGTAACGACAGGACAGAATGGTAGCCAGCGCACGGCGCAGTCAGAGGCAGATCGGCGCAGTAATGGGCAAGCTTGTAGCCCATCCATAACGAATTTCTTATTCATCGATATTAATACGGGTACATGACAACCGTCCGCCGCTGTACAAATGAGCGGGCCAGCTCGCGGCGGATTATATTTATGTGAACACCGTTCTGATCCGCAATTAGTACGGGCAGCACGACGATCCTAGTCGCCATGTAGTTTACAAACAATGCGCGCGGCTCTTGATAGATGACTTGGGAACTTGATATACGATGCTATCGACTACCAGTCTGATGTATTAAAAACGGATACGTAGACTGTGTTGTGTATAGGAGCTATGGATTAAAGTAAGTCTTTGTTAAGCGGAGCCGTTTTTCATGAAACTATGGTCAGTTGTGATTATTTTTTATTACATAGTATCCGCGTCTATGTTATGAAGGCTATTGTATGCATACCCTGTTTTTCTATACAAGATCTAAATTGGAAATAGTAAATGTCGTGTGATGGCTGACTGGTGGCTAGCCAAAGTCAACAATGGTAGGGTTAAATAAGACATATTGCCCGATTTTGATCGTGTAAAGAAAAACAGGGTATACATGCGATATTAATAATACTTATTGTAGTTTATCTCTTTATTTACTTAATAACTAAATATTTTGAAATTAAACTACTTTTACGGATTTTATCGCGGTTTATTTATTGATTTTACTATCCCGACGTTAAAGAACACATAGCTGATGTGAAACACCGACGCTGTACGATGTCTGCAGTATGTGAACACGTTCAGGATCGCACCCACCATTATATTAGATTTGATAAACCACAAATCCTCGCAAAAGAACACCGATTCCTGCCTAGGATGATTCGTGAGGCTATTGAAATCAAAAAACATCCTAATTTCAATAGAGAAGATGGTTGGGTGTTACCACCGGCTTGGGATCCTGTGATAAATATAATTAAATCCAATATCAATCAAAACACTGCACGGCCTCAAGATACTGTAAGCTCTTACTGCGTAGATCGGACCAACAATAATAACTAAGAAGACCTGAGGGTACACCGGCATAATTGTGACATAAGGACGTTCAACATCTCAGTCCTCCCGTAACCATGGGTGCTGCAAAGCATTCGAAACGTCGGGATAGTAAAATCAATAAATAAACCGCGATAAAATCCGTAAAAGTAGTTTAATTTCAATGTGTAATATTCGCGTAAGTAAAAGACAACATTAACTAAATATTTACAGCTTATCTAGGAATAAGTATATGTTCAGGACGACTACAATAGGAAGAAAGGACAAAATAGTGTTTGTGTTACAGAGTGTTGTGTTTTATAGTAATATATAGTTAAGTTTTATAACTCTGCGATAGTTAAGAGCCTAGATTTAATTACCTAATAAATTATAATATAGTTTTGTGTATAAGCTCACTATCCCGAGGAGGGGTGAGCTGAATCAGTTATAGATAGCCTAGCCTAGGTCTCATAGTACTTGCTATTTGTAATTAGCGTAGGGTAATAGTATAATAGAAGTACCCACATGCCCTAGATGTGCTAAGCACATATATGAACGGCAAATAGCTATTTGCAGCTAGGTCCCAAATCTAGGAACCAACTCAGGACCTAGATCTGGGTCCGCCTTGGTGGGTCTAAGTGCCTAAACAGCACTGATGTACATATTTCCATAGTTATAGGCAGTTGTTCTATCGCATATCATGTTTTCTAGGGTTTTCGCTATGACCTAGGCCCCTAGGTGGTCTAGATCATAGATATACAGATAGTACACATCGCAGGCTACCTATCGGTACTATTTGTGGGCATGTGGATGCTACGGGCAGGGCGCAGGCGAAGTGACAAGCGGCCAAAGCATGGTCGTCGCGCCCCTATTACAGTATTTATCGGCCTGTAGTTCCCTAACAGAAATAGATAGATAAACCCTATGTACACCGTTAGAAAGCTGCTTACACGCACTTTCTAACGGTATAGGTATCATGTATGTGTCTAGAATAGTCTAAGTAGAATAAGCGAAAATGTACAGTTTTTATAATAAAAATAAAACGTTAGTGGCTGCCTCGGTGGGGCTCTCGTTACGGTAAAGTTCCCTGCAAGGATAGTAAATGCGCATTCGGCGCCACTGTCGGTGAACAAGCAAGCGGTCGACGCGGGAACTAAAAGCAAGATATAAATAGAAGAAAAGAATATTCAGTACGAAGAGCGCCACCGTCGTAGCCACTATCAAGCTTGCTATCAAATTGGGAGTTCTTATTTCACGGACACCTTGTAACCAACCTACATTGTAACCAACAGCGTCAACACTCTTCGGCGGGTTCATACCGTACCAGCGATAGCTACAGACACACAGGACGTCAGTGGCTCGTGCATTCGGGTCCGCCCGTCCTGCACATTCGCTGGTCCTACGGAGCCGGATTACCGAAGAACCGGCTGAAGAGCTGAAGATTTGAACTGAAGGACTGAAAATTTGGACTGAAGACTTACAAGATGCCCATAACGCGTTCAAGAGGACGGGCTCCCGAGGCATGGATGATTGAGGTGGGGGGGGCCCCCACCCCCAGAGAAGAACCGTCCGTTCGCCACGAGCTGCCGCCGCGTTCCCCGTCGACCGTCAGCACCGACCCGCCGCGGCCCGCGACCCCGCGGCGGTCCCCTCCGCCGGCCCCGAGGACTGTTCCAGAGAGACCAGAGCCGCCGAGCCAGAGGAAGGGGAAACATACAGGAAAACATTCAGATGCGACGCTGCGCCCCGCCGACGAAGCACACCGACCGGACGCAGCGACCGTAAGCCGGGAAGAAGAAACCCGGACCGAAGAATCGAAGAGGCCGACCGGCCCACCGAAGTCCCACAGGACTCATCGATCCCAGAAGAGGATACTGAAAGCCCGTGAAGAAATACTGAAACTCAAGTTGGAATTAGCCGAGCTAGCGCTACAGAAGGCTGAAGAGGACTCATCGGAGGACGACTACGATGACGACGGTCACTCCAAGACAGAATTCGTACGTTCCTGGCTGGAAGAAGCACCGGAACCAGAGTCACAGCCACGCCCAGAAGAGGACGAGACCACCGGGAGGGATGCCGACGCCGACGCCGCGCAGCCCGTTCAGACACTGCCGCTCTGCCCGGAGGACATCGCGCCGGCTCAAGACAGAAGACTTCACGAGCATCGACCGGATCCCGACGCCGCACAGAAGACTGGGGTTCCGGATACAGAAGAACAGAAGTGTGCTGATCCAGTGAAGATCCCGAAGGAAGGCGACGCACTCCGTCCGTTCATCAGCGAACTAACGTCCGCTATCGCCGCGCTCGCCGACCGAAGCAAACCGTTCGAGACGTACGCAGTCACGCCGGTTGCCGCCGCATCGAAGGTCATCATGGACCTGCCAATCTTCAGTGGAGCACACACCGAGTGGTTATCGTTTCGCGCCATATATGACACCACTCGCAGCTACTTCAACGACGTTGAAAATACAGCAAGACTAAGAAGAAGTCTCAAGGGAAGAGCCTTGGAAACAGTTAGCTCGGAACTCATCGGGCACGCGAAGCCGGACGACATTATGAAGGAATTGGAACTACAGTTTGGCCGTCCGGACTCCATCGCTCAAGCGGAAACAGAAAAACTCCGAACTTTGCCGCGCTGCACGGAATCGCCGAAGGACATCTGCACCTTTGCAAGCAGGGTCAGAAGCAGCGTGGTCACACTTCGCGCGTTGAAGAAAGAATATTATCTCATCAACGCCGAGCTACTGCGGTGTCTCACCGAGAAGCTACCGAACTCTCTGCGCGTCCAGTGGTACAAGATGTTCACCGAGAAGTATAATTCAGTTCCGGACTTAGCAAGATACAGCGACTTCGTCACCGAGCAAGCCCGCTACTGCAGCGCCTTTGCACCGCCGGAGCTGATCACCGAACCACGGGCCAGTCTACGGACGACGCCGACGCACAGAGCGCACACCGCAACAGAGAAGCAGACGCCGCGGTGCAGGGTCTGCAACAAGGAGGGGCACGCCATTACAGATTGTGCCAAGTTCAAGGAAGCCGATTCAGATGGAAGGTGGGATCTCGCGAAGAAGCACAGCCTATGCTTTCGCTGTCTGAAGCCAAGATACGCGAAGCATCACTGCAAGATCAGAAGGTGCGAGATCAAGGGATGCAAGAGGACGCACCACCGCCTTCTCCATCACGAAAAGGCGGCGTTGGTAGCGTCCACCGAAGAGAGGAATGCGGAGGAAGCCAGGGAGACAGTCGCCAACGCATGGATGTCGCAGAAGCCTCAAGCCTATCTGAAGATAGTTCCGGTACGAGTCATCGGACCGGCGGGAGAGACCTCGACGTACGCCCTGCTGGACGACGGGTCTACGGTGTCTCTCATCGACGAAGAGATCGCCAAGCAAGTGGGAGCCGAAGGACGTCTGGACCCGCTCAAGATGGAAGCCATCGGGGACATTATCGTCGACACGCCAGAGTCTCGTCGCGTTGCGGTCTCGCTCACGGGGCCGCAAGGACAGCGCGTTAACCTACACGCGCGCACCGTACCAGGACTGCACCTGTCGCCGCAAACCGTGGACCGGAACGACGTCACGGGCTGCGAACACTTAGAAGATCTGCGCGAGAAGCTCGCCTACGAGGGAGCGGTGCCACGAATACTCATCGGGCAAGACAACTGGCACCTGCTTCTCGCCAGCAACGTGCGAAGAGGCCCGCGACATCAGCCGGTAGCTTCGCTCACTCCGCTGGGATGGGTGCTACACGGCGCGCACACCAGAGCATTAAGTCAGCGCGTCCACTTCGTGAACAGATTGACTGCCAGCGAAGACAGCGTAGAAGAGCAAATGAGGGAATTTTTCGCCATAGAATCTCTCATCGTCAACCCTCGTCGGCCGGCGAACGACCCCGAGAAGAGGGCCGAAGACACGCTCAATAAGCACACACACCAGTTGGAGGACGGACACGTACAGACTGCGCTGCTATGGAAGAAAGAAGACATAACGATGCCAGACAGTTACGGCACCGCTATGAAGAGGCTTGTCTCCACGGAGAAGAAATTGGATCGCAATCCCGACCTGAAGAATAGGTACGGCGAATACATGGATTCGCTCGTACAAAAGGGATACGCAGAGATAGCACCGAAGAACAGCGTACCCGGAAGAACCTGGTACCTGCCCCACTTCGACGTCCACAACCCGATGAAGCCTGAGAAGCTGCGGATCGTACACGACGCCGCCGCAAGATCAACAGGAATGTCTCTCAACGATTACCTGCTCACCGGACCGGACTTGCTGCAATCACTGCCAGGAGTGATGATGAGATTCCGCCGACACCCCGTCGCAGTCTCGGCGGACATAGCTGAAATGTTCATGCAAGTCAAAGTGAGACCAGAAGACAGAGACGCGCTCAGGTACCTGTGGAGAGGACACCGGCGGGAGGGAGCCCCGCAAGAATATAGGATGACGTCGATAATTTTCGGCGCAGCAAGCTCACCGTGCACCGCCATCTTCGCCAAGAACTGGAATGCACAGAAACATGCCAGCAAGCATCCGGAGGCGGTTGAAGCAATCGTCCATAATCACTACATGGACGACTATCTCGACAGTTTTCGTACAGAAGAGGACGCTGTGCGAATAGCGAAAACAGTACGTGACATACACCGAGAAGCACACTTCGAGTTACGAAAATGGGTCTCCAATTCAGAAGACGTCAAGAAGACGCTGGAACCAGAACGGGACGCAGTCAACACAGTCAGTATAGGCTGCAAATCAACAGAAGAGAAAATTCTGGGACTGATCTGGAAGCCGGAAAAGGATGAACTGAGCTTCAATCTAAAGCTAGCACGTCTACCAGAAGACATACTGCACAGAGTCGCGCCGACCAAGAGAGAAGCCCTCAAGATCGTGATGTCGCTATACGATCCCCTCGGCCTCGCCTCACCGGTCACAATACGGGCCAAACAGATACTGCAAGAAGCCTGGAGAAGAGGAATCGGATGGGATCAACAGTTAGACGAAGACCTGGCGCATCAATGGAAGGAATGGGTCGAGCACCTCAAGAATCTCAAGACCGTCAGTCTGCCGAGAAGCTATCCCGGATACACAGACGCAGAATCTCTCCAAGTACACGTATTCACCGATGCCAGTGAAGCCGCCTACGCTGCTGCCGTCTACTGGAGGACGACTTCGCTCGACGGAACACCGCACATCAGCCTGGTCATCGCCAAGGCGAGGGTGGCGCCGCTCAAGACCACGTCAATCCCACGTCTTGAGTTGCAAGCCGCCGTAATGGGAAGTAGACTGGCTGCTGCCGTCGTGCAAGAACACCGGGCGAAACCAGAGTCGGTAACATACTGGACCGACAGCAAGACCGTTCTCACGTGGCTTCGAAGCGGCGCGCGGTCGTACAAACCGTTCGTCGCTCATCGCGTGGCCGCCATAGAAGAGCACAGCAGGGTGACGGACTGGCGCTGGGTGCCGTCCAAAATGAACGTCGCCGACGTCGCTACCCGCGACGTGCCGCCGAACTTCAACGCCGGACACGAATGGTACCGGGGCCCGACGTTTTTGTATGAAGATCCGTCACAATGGCCGAACGAGAGACCAAGCATCAACGAACCAACGGGAGAAGAGAAGACTCTGACAGTAACAGAAGCTCGCAGCGCACCGAAACACAGAGAAGTCGTTCCCGATCCGCACAGATTTTCGAAGTGGGAACGATTACTGCGGGCCACGGCAAGAGCGCTTCAATTTATAGCACTGTGTCGAAAAACCACAGCGAAAACGTGCTACAAAAGGACCAGAAAGAATCCGGAACAAGATCCCGACTGGAGACGACAGAAGAGGACTCAGAAGACCTGCAGACCTCCACAGAAGGCAGTCACCACTCGAAGATTCGTCACGTTACCGGCCGAATTCCTAAGGGAAGCAGAAGTACTACTGATCCGCGTAGTACAAGAAGAGTCCTTCGGACGGGAAATCAATGACCTCCGGAAGGGCAACAGTATCGCCATCGACAGTCGCCTGAGATCGCTGCCGATAGAACTCCGCAACGACGGCATCATCACGCTCAGAAGTCGCATCGCCGCTGCTGAAGATGTAACAGAAGAGACGAAAAGACCGCCCGTGCTAGACGGCGATCACTACATCACGCAGCTCTACATCGACTGGACGCACCGCGATCTACACCACAGTGGAACAGAAATGATCGTAAACGAGGTGCGCCAGCACTATTGGATAGTGCGACTTCGGCCCGTCACGAAAAGCATCGTGAACCGTTGCTTGAGATGTCGCATACGGCGAGCACAACCTCCAGTACCGTCCACCGGCGACCACCCGAAGACACGACTGGCGCATCACCAGAGACCGTTCACATTCACCGGTCTGGACTACTTCGGACCGTTCTCCGTCACCGTCGGTCGTCAACACCAGAAGAGATACGTGGCCCTCTTCACCTGCCTCACCACACGGGCCGTACACCTCGAAGTCGCGGCCAGCCTCAGCGCGGACTCCGCCGTGCTCGCGCTACGAAGGTTCGCGGCACGCCGCGGGTGCCCCGCGGAGATCTATTCCGACAATGGCACCAACATGCACGGCGCGGACAGGGAGCTGCGCGACGCACTCGCCGAGGAAGCCGGCCGTCGTGGGATGGCGTGGCGCTTCATAACGCCCTCAGCGCCCTTCATGGGAGGCGCCTGGGAGCGTCTCGTTCGCTGTGTCAAGACCACACTGAGCACAGTACTACAGGAGAAGCACCCGCAAGAAGAGGTTCTGGCCACGCTGCTCTGCGAGGCCGAATACACAGTCAACAGCAGACCACTGACGCACGTATCAGTGGACACCGGGGACGACGAAGCCATCACGCCCAATCACCTGCTGCTCGGGGGGTCGGCGCGGCTGCCGACACCCGGGACGTTCGACGAGAGCGACCTAGACAGCAAGAAGCAATGGCGACGCTCGCAAGCGCTCGCCGACATGTTCTGGCGACGCTGGGTGCGCGAGTACCTGCCCGAGCTACAGTACCGGCGGGAGCCCCACGGGAGGGGTCCCAGTCTCCAGGTGGGCGATCCCGTCCTGATCGCCGACGGACAGCTGCCGCGCAACACTTGGCCGCGCGGGAGGGTCGAGGCAATCTACCCCGGAGCCGACGGAGAAGTCCGCACTGTGGAGGTGCGCACTGCGGGGGGCATCTTAAAACGCCCCACGAAGAAGATCGTGCCACTACCGAAATAGAAGCGTCGAGAGCGCCGGAAGCGTCGCCCTTCACCGGAAGAGGATGCAGCATCGCTCCGGCCCGTCGCGCTGCAGCACGGCGGGAGAGATGTTCAGGACGACTACAATAGGAAGAAAGGACAAAATAGTGTTTGTGTTACAGAGTGTTGTGTTTTATAGTAATATATAGTTAAGTTTTATAACTCTGCGATAGTTAAGAGCCTAGATTTAATTACCTAATAAATTATAATATAGTTTTGTGTATAAGCTCACTATCCCGAGGAGGGGTGAGCTGAATCAGTTATAGATAGCCTAGCCTAGGTCTCATAGTACTTGCTATTTGTAATTAGCGTAGGGTAATAGTATAATAGAAGTACCCACATGCCCTAGATGTGCTAAGCACATATATGAACGGCAAATAGCTATTTGCAGCTAGGTCCCAAATCTAGGAACCAACTCAGGACCTAGATCTGGGTCCGCCTTGGTGGGTCTAAGTGCCTAAACAGCACTGATGTACATATTTCCATAGTTATAGGCAGTTGTTCTATCGCATATCATGTTTTCTAGGGTTTTCGCTATGACCTAGGCCCCTAGGTGGTCTAGATCATAGATATACAGATAGTACACATCGCAGGCTACCTATCGGTACTATTTGTGGGCATGTGGATGCTACGGGCAGGGCGCAGGCGAAGTGACAAGCGGCCAAAGCATGGTCGTCGCGCCCCTATTACAGTATTTATCGGCCTGTAGTTCCCTAACAGAAATAGATAGATAAACCCTATGTACACCGTTAGAAAGCTGCTTACACGCACTTTCTAACGGTATAGGTATCATGTATGTGTCTAGAATAGTCTAAGTAGAATAAGCGAAAATGTACAGTTTTTATAATAAAAATAAAACGTTAGTGGCTGCCTCGGTGGGGCTCTCGTTACGGTAAAGTTCCCTGCAAGGATAGTAAATGCGCATTCGGCGCCACTGTCGGTGAACAAGCAAGCGGTCGACGCGGGAACTAAAAGCAAGATATAAATAGAAGAAAAGAATATTCAGTACGAAGAGCGCCACCGTCGTAGCCACTATCAAGCTTGCTATCAAATTGGGAGTTCTTATTTCACGGACACCTTGTAACCAACCTACATTGTAACCAACAGCGTCAACACTCTTCGGCGGGTTCATACCGTACCAGCGATAGCTACAGACACACAGGACGTCAGTGGCTCGTGCATTCGGGTCCGCCCGTCCTGCACAGTATACTTACCTAAACTAAGTAAAAAACTTCCTCCGCACCGCTTCGCTTTGTCGCCGCACTGGGAGGGAAGGGTACCTAAAAGTCTAGCGGCGTTACCTCTGCCTGTATGGCCAAGCTTATACGTAGGCAGAAGAAGCTACCAGCCCGACACGGTCTCCTTAAACTTCGATAAGTTTGAGTGAAATTTCTTAACTAGATATAAATGTATCTTGAAATTTAAAATAGACGGATTCCAGCAGAAGAATTGCGGTGAATTGAGACATAAATCAATAGGTTTCTAAAAAATCATAATAGGTCTGCTTGTGACCACGGTTGGTGCAACCCGGCCGAAACGTCAAGCCAAAATATAAGGTAAATCGCGTTAATTCCCGATTAGAATTAAGTTTGAGGTTTCTAAAACCTTTTATTATATTGCGATAATAATTAGGTACATTAAAACAGTGTTCATTTATGTACTTTATTGATCAATTGGCTCTCTCAAGTCTCTTAAGTTAATAGGTAGAGTTACGATGTAATTTGGTGTACGACTCTGTTTTGACTTTTGACATTAAAAGGTACCTAATACAAAAAAGATAAACACAAACACAGTAGACATAATGAAGTCAATATTAGACGACCACAATTTAATGGCTTGCTAGTATTGCTAGCTACAGGCAATAGAAAATCTGTTTTAACTCCTGATGTGAAAAGAAAAGGGTTATAATTTTGATGACTATGCTGTGTGTATTTCTGTGGTATCGTAGCTCACAATTAATAAATGGATTGAACGAGGATTGTTTTTTATTTTAAACCTGGTTTAATTTATATGACTTTTGATTCTTCTTAGACTTCTTCTTCTTGAAATGAAACTAATTTTACGGATTATATCGCGGTTTATTTTTGATTTTAATTTCCCGACGTTTCGAATACTTTACAGCATTCATGGTCACGGGCGGACTGAGGTGGTAGCTGTCCATATGTCATAGTTGTCTTAGGGTACCCTCAGGTCTTCTAATTATTATTGTTAGTCCGATCTACGCAGAAAGAGCTTACAGTATCTTGAGGTCTTGCAGTGGAATGCTTGTCTTTGGATTTGACTATGTTTATCACGGGATCCCAAGCTGGTGGTAGCACCCAGCCATCTTCTCTATTGAAATTTGGATGCTTTTTAATTTCAATAGCCTCACGAATCATCCTTGGTAGGTAGCGCTGTTCTTTTGCGAGGATTTGTGGTTTGTCAAATCTAATATAATGACGGGTGCGATCCTGAACATGTTCACAGACTGCAGACTTCCTCTTCCTAGTTTTCTAGCATCGTATTATTTTTATTTCTACTAGCTGACCCACGCAGCTCCGCCTGCGCTATTTTTACGTTAACTAAACTTTTTAATAACAGACATTCGCATTGAATACATAACCTCCTTTTTTATAGTCGGTTAAAAACTGGGACCCACTTTTTACTTGCTCTCCGAAGCACGGACCCGTTTAGTTCAAATGGCGTTAAACGGTCACCCATCTATTTATTGACCTTACCTAACGTTGCTTAACCCGATCGATTACAAAACCTTGATAACAACTCTCTATGAGTGTTCCCTTACTAATATTTATTATATTATAAAGAAAAATTGATAAAGCTAGATTACGGGATAAAAAGTATCCTATGTCCTACCTCGTAGTAAGATTTCAAATCATGGCAAGTTTCATTTGAATCCATTCAGTAGTTTCGGCGTGATGCTCAGCACACAGCAGCTCGTGATACAGATAGACAGACAGACAGATAGACAGACAGACAGACAGACAGACAGACAGACAAAAATTAAAAAAATACATTTTCGGCCTCAGTATCGGTTATAGAATGCCCTCCAAATATAATTTTCAAAATATCTTCAATGTACAGAATTGGACCTGTTACAGTTTTATTATAAGTATAGATTACTACATTCTTTGTCTAGAATGTCAGCCCAACAGAGTATCCGGTAATATAATAGCAACTTAAGAAGCTAATTGTGTTTAATTGAGTATACTTGTAAATTAATAATTCAGTGGTAGCGTCTGACCCCGCGCTTGATCCCATAATGCGCGTACTCACGGGAAGACGTATCGACCTCATTAAGACCCGGGACACAGTTCCTTAATCGACATTCGACAGTTTAAGATATTATGTCTCATGTTCGAAATATCAAATATTGAGCATAGTGCATTGTTAAAGTTTTGAGTGATTCACTCAACAGACAAGCAAACAGTATTAATTCGGAAGTTATATCAGTTTCTTGTCGGATCTTTTTAGTTCAGACCGCGTGGTGATTCGGTTTGTTTAATAAAATATTTTAAAAAAAAATTGAACCGACTTCAATAACACTAAAAAGTATAAAATAATTTAAATATTAAAGAAGTTGGTGTTAGCGTACCTGCTGTGTACATTTGGCACCAACTTCAATAATATTCAAATTATTTTATACTTTTTAGTGTTATTGAAATCGGTTCTTTTTTTTTAATATTTTATTTTATACTTTTTAGTGATATTTTCATACATAAAGATTGAACCATCGAACACGGTAAAATGATCTAGGTAGGTTATGACATCATTATGATTTCACATTATCGTCTACATACTTTTTACATAATTCATGTTTCTTCAGAAACTCGGAAATAATTTATCCGATCGTAATGAAATTTGCATGGAATCATCATAGTAGTTTACTCTCTCGAATAAAAAAAGAATCATCGAAATCGGTTCATATTTGTCAGAGAAATGTAAAGGAGAACATCAGTTTTATGGTTTTTACCAGATAAATTCCTCCATATCATTCATGGTCCTCCAGGAAGTTCTTGTCTGGTTGTGATAAAATTCATAAAAGTCCATTACAGTGGTTTCTTCTTACGAATAAAAAAAGAATCATTGAAATTGGTAAATATTTGCCAGAGTTATGACCATTTTTGTCCATAAAAAGCGACATAAAGTCATCTATATAGGCTTTCCTGCAGCTTTCCTGCGCAGTCAACATTCTTGTTTTTTCAGGAACTACTTATTACTAAGCAATAATTTTTTTATGTGACCCAATTAACGGATTAAAGAATGGATGGAAGAAAGATTTTTTCAAATCGGTTCATAATTGCCAGAGTTATGCGCGAACATACATAGAAAAAATATATATATATACAGACGAATTGATAACCTCCTCCTTTTTTGAAGTCGGTTAAAAAGTACTGACTAAGGCTATTTAAAATAAATTAGTTCATTTTATACACCATCCCACATGTATTTCCCTGTTGTCTTCTTTTTTCGTTTTATCTTTCGAAATTCATCCCTTCATTAAATTCAGATATTATAAAGTATTTTACTATACCTAGTTCCGGGGTTCTAGGTAGAAGTGGCCTTCTGTCGATCATAAGCCGATAAGATTCTTACCAGGCTATTCTCAGTACCTATTTTATTCGTTGTACAACCAAAGTAGGAACTAATTAATATACTTAATATAGAAAGTAGGCGTATTCAACTACTTTCTTTATAAGTAATCTAACTATGAAGTATAATTAGATATAGGATTGTTTTTTGACTTATAATGAGTACAGCTTGGGATCCCGTGATAAACATAGTCAAATCCAAAGACAAGCATTCCACTGCAAGACCTCAAGACACTGTAAGCTCTTTCTGCGTAGATCGGACTAACAATAATAATTAGAAGACCTGAGGGTACCCTAAGACAACTATGACATTTGGACAGCTACCACCTCAGTCTGCCCGTGACCATGAATGCTGTAAAGTATTCGAAACGTCGGGTAATTAAAATCAAGAATAAACCGCGATATAATCCGTAAAATTTAGTTTCATTTCAATGTGTAGTATTCGCGTAAATATCAGAAATCATTATATTTAATACCTACCAAAAAATATTTCTTCACTACCCAAAGGTAGACTGTTAGAAAATGTCAAAAGTTCACCTTGTACTTTATGTGCATGAAGTTAAATAAATAGTTAAAGTATGGCACTGTAGAAAACCAATAAAGTTATGAGTAGGTAAAGGTAAATTTCCTTTGGGGCTGTCCGAAAAATAAACCCCCGTATACATAAACAACTTCAGTGCGTTATATTCCCACCAAGTGTTAGTTGTTTTATCTATTTCTGTATTTATTTACAAAAAAAGGTATTAGTATCAGTGAAATATTATATTCTTAGCTTTATTAGAGTCTTCTATTAATAAATAACATAGGGTGAAGCTATTTACGTCTTGATCTGGAAAATAAATCTCTTATTGTACAGTACTCCACGTTGTCATAGTGATGGATAGAATAGTGTCGTCGTCTCTAGTTATCAGAAGCTTGACTGTAGCAATCTATCTATCTATATTCTATCTATCTATACATATAAAATTACTTGTCCTGACTGACTGACTGACAGACTAAGCAACGCACAGGCCAAACCGCTGGACCTAGAAAGCTGAATTTTGGACAGTAGGTTCTTTTTATGATGTAAGCATCCACTAAGAAAGGGTTTTTGAAAATTCGACTCCTTCTTTATGGGGTGAAATGGGGTGTTTTCTTTTGTATGTAACTTTTTATTGTATGGTTCGATTGATGGGTGCGACCCTCGTCCCCGTGAGTATTGTAACTGGTTCCAGGGGGGCTACAATGCGCCCCCGGGCGGCGGGCTTAAAGGCGAGCCACCTGAGGGGCCCCTGGTGCAGATCCCACCGGAGAGACCTGGGTGCCTCCCACGTGCCGATGTGACAGCTGCGGGGGTTTAAGTGGGTAAGAATCCCACATACCCCGGTAGAGCCCTCAGGGGGACCTTTGGAAGGTTTCTCCCGCGTCATAAAAAAGCCCCTCGGGCAACCAGCCACGGTGCCGTCTTCCTTGGAGTCGTCGCCGTACTCAATGGATGTCCTATCCACCTAGGACCTAGAGACAACCATCGATGAATTATTTAATTAATTAATCATTAAGTTTCGGGTTGATATGTATATGTGACGCTCTTGTCAGTTATGGTAAAATGATCCACCGTTGTCGGCAACGTATTTAGTTTCACGCCATACGTTTACGTTAATAATGAACCTTTAAGTAACTTTCACCAGATGAATATCTAAATATTTAAAACGCGATAAAATATACTTTTAATGACTACCCCGAATGTATTTTATTAACGGCGGGAAGCCGGTACGCCGCCAACTGGACCACGGTACTACTTGATACAGATTAGAAAAATTACACATACGTTTTCTTTTATTGCTTTTGAGCATTTTTATTTGGATTTAAATTAATTGAGCGCAAACAAGTCTCGGTTTATGAGTCAAAAATATATGTGCCTTGTAAGATCTTAAATTAAGCCGGCTAATGGATATTGGGATAGGGACTTTTAGCATAATTTAAAGTTCGTTAACATTTTGATACTATTTTTTATCATTTTTAGTGAGTTGGTGCGATCGTAAAATATTATTTAACAACATATTAATCTCTTATATATTGTGATTGAATTTTATTAAGAACATCGGGTAACGACATTTTGTTTACCCATGCATATATGTATGCAGTCCCATTTTAATGTTTCATTTTCATCTATTGAAAAGAGTGTCTTGAAATATTAAGTTACTATTTGTGTGAGTGAGTTATACATATAAGTTATATTTTTGTCTAATTTCCATTGATGACCATAAACAATAGTAATGGGAGTTATATAGCCAAAGTAGGTGCCACTGTGTCAGCCATAAGAAGCTTTTTATAAGTACCTACATATTCAATTCTGAGAAACACGATAGACTTAAAAATGAATAACTAATAATGTACTGAGTCATGATATTGTATCACTCAGGTATTGTATCAAAATCAACGCTAAACTAAGTGTTGAGATAATGATTCATGAACGGACTTTGAGTGCAGCAGTTAAGTAGTAAAGGTAGAGCAATTCGATTCACGTAAGCGGTTAAGCTTCAATTGATTAGTATTATTAGCTACGGTTTTTAAACAGTATCTTATGCCACCGCGCGGAGAATTAGCGGCTCTACTAAACTGGCACGCCCATAAAAATATACATAATTCCAAGTATTTTCAATGTGATCATCAGCATCCCTAATGCGCTTATTAGACCGCCCGTGTCATTTTATTTCTCATACTGATATAATTACCGCGTGTACCGTTCAAATGTAATGATCACTAAGATTATATTTATTACCTCAAACACGTTCATATGCGGTGCTCCGACGACGGAATACATTGTAATCTATATATTTTTTATTTAAATATTCATGAGTGATAGAGGCATTGCGATACATTACAAGTACCATAAGTCAAGAGGCCGCGGCGCGGTCGCTGCGCTGGCGCCGCCGGCCGGCGCGTGCGTCTTCACTGCTCTCATGTCGCGTATATCATCCTCCGATGTGTTCGCCCCGCACCGCCTAGCGACATGTCCACGCAGTGAGACTTCATATTTTTATAGCGCTTTCTTAACTTTTATTCTGTCTACACATAATTTAACTGTCATAACTACCAAAATATTATTTTAACGGCTCATTATTTAGACAATATGTTTAACGGGCGTGTCGGCCGGTTTTTATTTGAGTGTTAAATCATGGTGGATGTTAATAAATATTATCCTTTTAGATGTGTAGTAATGATATGTTTATTCGGGTTGTTAATTGTTGGTGTCAATGACAGCGCTACCGGTGGTAAGCTACCGGTCGGCGGTGGCACAGATCTGTGGGCTCGTGCGACCGGCCTGCGACCGGCACGCGTTTGCCGCCCACAGGCTCAAAATCGCTCGCCTTACCCATTACTTAATTCAGATAAAACATATTTGTAAAACATAATTTCTTGCTCCTAATTGCTTATGTAGCCCTTATGGTGTTTAAATAACTTTGGATTTCAAGTCATTTTTTGCCCAAATGCCCCATGAAGAGGGTTATGTTTTTTAGAGTATGTATGTATGTAAGTATGTGTGTATGTATGTACTATGTATATATATACGGGGTGTAAGTGACATCGTACCGAAAACCGATACCTGGGATCCAGTACATGATTCTGAACATTCTAGTGTTGAAATTTTTCATCGGCTTTATCATGAATTTCCAAAAAAAATGCCGCTTTTTCTAGTAAAAGTAAGATAACATCATTATTGGTATAATAATAAAGCCTATATTCAATTTAAAAACAATAAATTACTTATTTGTGCAAAATTAGCAATCATCAGCAGCCGAAAAGACCACTGCTGAACAAAGTGAAGAATATGGAAGCCGGTATAACTGCTGGGTCACAAGTAAGGTCTCTCCTTTAGAAGGGAGGGGTTGCCATAATCTTCACGTCTGGCCGGCGGCTTGATTGAAATTAGCAATGAAATTCTAAAAATAAATATTATTCCGCACGTGTTCATTACATGCTCAAAAATTAACAAGTTAGTAATTTGTCATTTTCTGTATTGTTGTAACCATCGATATAAGATATAAACTAGATTTGGTGTCACGGTTCAAAAAGTGGTAGCGAGAAATAGCGCCCTTGTGTCGCTATTTCTTTACAAGCCACATCCTGACAAATTTCTATTTGCCGATAGGAGTGTCGCTACTGTCTATATGAAACTGTCAAACTACAAGTCATTATCATTATAAAATCGTTAGTTCACGTTTCCGCCACCAGCACAGATAAGTTTGCAACCTCCGCGACCACATTTTAGATGTCATTTTGTTCGTGAATGTTTATCTAGTATATATGTTATATCGATGGTTGTAACGGACAATATGAGAAATCTTATAAAAAAGTTTTCGGTACGTAGTCCCTTATACCCTGTATGTCTATATCTTTGGTACGGCCTATAGCCTAAAAGGCATCCGTCGACGGTCGACGCATGATCGGGCTTATGCGAGATGTGAGAGTGTCATAGCCTCACAGCCTATATTTATCATTTTAAAAAAATGCGCCCGTTAGCCATTTGTATTTTCAGTCAGCATTTTGTATTTTCTTTTCTTCCAAAACATCAATACGTATCAAAAGAAAGGTCTTAACGAGGCGACTTGAAATATATATACATGTGTATGTAGGTATACGTTTCTTTAAGGAAAATGTAATTTAAGCCCATCTTGTTTGTGCGCAGTCGGGCTTTTTGTGCTATTATAATTTATACTTGTTTCCATGTCATTTTAAAAGTATTAAACGTATTAATATTGAGATTATTTTTAAGAATGATGTAATGTGTGCAGCTGCATCTCATCTTTGATAGTCATCGCTGTTTTAGTGACAGCAGTGAGGAGTACATTGAAAGACGAATTTTATTTATTTAAAGTGGCGAGATCTCTGCTTGTGTTATGTCCATTGGACATATTTCAACGTCAGTCTGTACGAAGTTCATTAAGATTTATGAACGAAGTAGGTGTAGCAGTAGACAAATGCAACAAAAATTTAAAATTTAAATTTTAGCATATACATACATATTGGTGCCGATTCTGTTGTCACCACTACACTAAACTAGACTAAATTTTAGTTTAGTGGTGTCAAACGATGATTAAGTGCTTAATTTGATTTCGACAGCTACTAAATTGAGTTAATAGTGAGGTTTTCATTGGTCAAATCATGTTAGTTGAAAACAATTCTCTTGTTCATCTGATTACACTAAACTAAACTAAAATAATTCTCCGGCTACGATACTTATATTAATTTTATTTTATTTTAATATATTTAATAATAATAATATCCTGGGACAATTCACACACGGTCATCTGATCCAAACTAGGCAGAGCCTGTACTATGGAACCAGACAACTGATACTAATACATATATACTTTTTATAGATAAATGTCAATACATACTTATATAGATAAAACACCCAGACACTTTTATTTTTATATTAATATTTATTTATTAATAATATTTAATATTTTAATATTTGTTTAAATATTTATTTAAATATTTGTTTTAATATTTATTTTAATATTTGTTAATATTTATTTCAATATTTATTTAAATATTCTTTAATATTTTTTTATTTATAATATTTATGTTAGTATTTATATTAATATTTATTCTAATATTTATTCTAATATTTATTTTAATATTTATTTCATTCTATTTTAGTCTATTCTATTTTATTTTAATCGACATCTTTTAGATGCCGACTAATTTGATCTAATTTTAGTTTGAAGTTTCTAATATTAGGCATAAATGACGTAAACTGTGCACAATAGTTAGCAAAATACTTAGAGGAGATAGCATGATGCGCTAACCCCTCTGCCAAATTTTGTTCATATGGTCAGGTCATTCTTTATTTGTGTGCGTATCTTTTTGAATGTGTTGCGAGTTTATTATAGTGCGGGTATGCGTGAAATTGTATCTGTGTGTGTTTACTTCGCCTACCGCACCCCGCAAAAGTGCCACGAAAAATTTGTTCGGCGAATCGACGCGATACTAGCTCTATTCTAATTACTCTGAGAGCAAAATACGTTTAAAACTAAGTTGAGTAACTAAAACCATTGTATTCTATCAAACTATACCTAATTTAGTTTAATTCATGGATCTCTGAATATGAAAGACACGACTAAACTATAATTTAGTCTAGTTTAGTCTAGTGTGTGACAACAGAATCGGCACCATTATCTTCTTTCTTTTAATGCGCTTTCGAAGGTTAGCAATCATGACTGGTCTTTCTACTTTAGAAACCGCACCTCTACACAGCGGACTTGTTTTGTCAAACCATTAAGTTTTCAGCCATGAAATCCTTCTTCGGCCCGGCCTTCTACCATCGATTTGGACTTGAGGAGCATACAAGGACAACTGGGCCGGGCCCAACAGGTACAAATACATATATACATAGTATATGTATTGATAGAGTCCTGTATTTAAATTAAAACATAAAACATAATTTTATTCTCACGGACTTGGCCCAGTCTTTTTAGTGGTTTGCGTGGGGATGAAGCCAATACGTAGAGGCCCCTTTTTAAGTTTCAACGGTGAGTAAAACACCTTCTGGAATTAACTGCTAATATTATCAAAAATTGCAGGTGACCTGCGGCAGGTTCAGGAATTGTTATTAGGGTTCCATACCTAAAAGGTATGGCATGAATAGTAAAATTGCTTTAATATGTCCAAAGATGGTATGGAACCCTCAGTGCGCGAGACCGACTCGCAATTGACCGGTATGTTTTATATTTGTACATGATTTATTACAAAATAAATGCTATATCTATAATATTTATAATAACCTCTAAGTTGGTATATAAAGTATGACCTGGCTTTTTACATTTTCCTGCTAATGATCCACTTATTTTTTCTTTTTTTTTTATTAAAAAAACCTTATTTACATTGCACAAACAGGTTACCTTATATCAATTTGGAACTATATTTATAAAACTAAGGATGCTTTAGGTATAATTAATTGATAATTTAATCAACGACAAAATATTGAGATTTATCAGTATTTATAATAAACCGCGTTTTATAAATGCTCGTATCAAATTTAACTGCGTTTTAATGATCACAATAATGATGTTGATAATAGGTATTCGAAAAACACGTGAAGCATGTAATCTTAAACTTTATTATGTGGTGAAATCCAAGTAATTTAATGTTAATTAAAACTAATTTAAATATTTGAAATATCATCCTATAATCGTATTTTTAACGAAGCGAAGCGATGTTTTGCAATTGATGCTAATTTGTTTCATTTAAAATTTTGAAAATATTGACTTGCAGAACCTAATACTTAGTTGCCTTTAAATTTAACTAATTCTCGCGCTCAGAGCCCGTTATCGAGTTATAATCTCATCTTTTATTGAAGTTTTGCTATTGGAATCTACACATCAGACTAAGAAAACACTATGTACAAAGCGAAACGAGGAAATGGAGACAATTGGGTATTTGTTTTTTTTTTGTGATAAATGGAAAGATCATATATAAGTTTTATAGTAAAACTATTTTTAGTTTTTTTTTATTCGCAATAATTCAAAAGTTATTTCAAAATAAAAAATATAATTTTTGAATCCAGTACCGGAAACACGCCGACTGCTCCTGAACAAACCCGAGCGGGTGTGACGTCATAATGTTAAAGCTATTTAATAACAGTACTGCGTCAACGGCTATTACACTTGACTAGACATTAATATTGGAAATTTATTGCTAAAAACGACTCTGAACAACGCTGAACGACACTGAACGACACTGAACGACGACACTGAACGTCATTGAACGTCACTGAACGTCACTGAACGTCACTGAACGTCACTGAACGTCACTGAACGTCACTGAACGACACTGAACGACACTGAACGACGACACTGAACGACACTGGACGACGACACTGAACGTCACTGAACGTCACTGAACGTCACTGAACGACACTGAACGACACTGAACGCCACTGAACGACGCCACTGAACGACATTGAATGACACTGAACGACACTGGACGACGACACTGAACGTAACTGACGTGACACTGAACGTAACTGACGTGACACTGAACGTCACTGACGTGACACTGAACGTAACTGACGTGAAACTGAACGTAACTGACGTGACACTGAACGTCACTGACGTGATACTGAACGTAACTGACGTGACACTGAACGTAACTGACGTGACACTGAACGTCACTGACGTGACTGACGTGACACTGAATGTCACTGACGTGACACTGAACGTAACTGACGTGACACTGAACGTAACTGACGTGACACTGAACGTCACTGACGTGACTGACGTGACACTGAATGTCACTGACGTGACACTGAACGTAACTGACGTGACACTGAACGTAACTGACGTGACACTGAACGTAACTGACGTGACACTGAACGTAACTGACGTGACACTGAACGTCACTGACGTGACACTGAACGTAACTGACGTGACACTGAACGTAACTGACGTGACACTGAACGTCACTGACGTGACACTGAACGTCACTGACGTGACACTGAACGTCACTGACGTGACACTGAACGTCACTGACGTGACACTGAACGTCACTGACGTGACACTGAACGTCACTGACGTGACACTGAACGTCACTGACGTGACACTGAACGTCACTGACGTGACACTGAACGTAACTGACGTGACACTGAACGTAACTGACGTGACACTGAACGTCACTGACGTGACTGACGTGACACTGAATGTCACTGACGTGACACTGAACGTAACTGACGTGACACTGAACGTAACTGACGTGACACTGAACGTCACTGACGTGACTGACGTGACACTGAATGTCACTGACGTGACACTGAACGTAACTGACGTGACACTGAACGTAACTGACGTGACACTGAACGTAACTGACGTGACACTGAACGTCACTAACGTGACACTGAACGTAACTGACGTGACACTGAACGTAACTGACGTGACACTGAACGTCACTGACGTGACACTGAACGTCACTGACGTGACACTGAACGTCACTGACGTGACACTGAACGTCACTGACGTGACACTGAACGTCACTGACGTGACACTGAACGTCACTGACGTGACACTGAACGTCACTGACGTGACACTGAACGTCACTGACGTGACACTGAACGTCACTGACGTGACACTGAACGTTCAGTGTCGTCGTCCAGTGTCGTTCAGTGTCATTCAGTATCGTCGTTCAGTGGCGTTCAGTGCCGTTCAGTGACATTCAGTGACGTTCAGTGACATTCAGTGACGTTCAGTCACGTTCAGTGTCACGTCAGTGACGTTCAGTGTCACGTCAGTGACGTTCAGTGTCACGTCAGTGACGTTCAGTGTCACGTCAGTTACGTTTAGTGTCACGTCAGTTACGTTCAGTGTCACGTTAGTGACGTTCAGTGTCACGTCAGTTACGTTCAGTGTCACGTCAGTTACGTTCAGTGTCACGTCAGTTACGTTCAGTGTCACGTCAGTGACATTCAGTGTCACGTCAGTCACGTCAGTGACGTTCAGTGTCACGTCAGTTACGTTCAGTGTCACGTCAGTTACGTTCAGTGTCACGTCAGTGACATTCAGTGTCACGTCAGTCACGTCAGTGACGTTCAGTGTCACGTCAGTTACGTTCAGTGTCACGTCAGTTACGTTCAGTGTCACGTCAGTGACGTTCAGTGTCACGTCAGTGACGTTCAGTGTCACGTCAGTGACGTTCAGTGTCACGTCAGTGACGTTCAGTGTCACGTCAGTGACGTTCAGTGTCACGTCAGTGACGTTCAGTGTCACGTCAGTGACGTTCAGTGTCACGTCAGTGACGTTCAGTGTCACGTCAGTGACGTTCAGTGTCACGTCAGTGACGTTCAGTGTCACGTCAGTTACGTTCAGTGTCACGTCAGTTACGTTCAGTGTCACGTCAGTGACGTTCAGTGTCACGTCAGTTACGTTCAGTGTCACGTCAGTGACATTCAGTGTCACGTCAGTCACGTCAGTGACGTTCAGTGTCACGTCAGTTACGTTCAGTGTCACGTCAGTTACGTTCAGTGTCACGTCAGTGACGTTCAGTGTCACGTCAGTTACGTTCAGTTTCACGTCAGTTACGTTCAGTGTCACGTCAGTGACGTTCAGTGTCACGTCAGTTACGTTCAGTGTCACGTCAGTTACGTTCAGTGTCGTCGTCCAGTGTCGTTCAGTGTCATTCAATGTCGTTCAGTGGCGTCGTTCAGTGGCGTTCAGTGTCGTTCAGTGGCGTTCAGTGTCGTTCAGTGTCGTTCAGTGACGTTCAGTGACGTTCAGTGACGTTCAGTGACGTTCAGTGACGTTCAGTGTCGTCGTCCAGTGTCGTTCAGTGTCGTCGTTCAGTGTCGTTCAGTGTCGTTCAGTGTCGTTCAGTGACGTTCAGTGACGTTCAGTGACGTTCAGTGACGTTCAGTGACGTTCAGTGACGTTCAATGACGTTCAGTGTCGTCGTTCAGTGTCGTTCAGTGTCGTTCAGCGTCGTTCAGCGTCGTTTTTTAGCAATACATTTTCAATATTATTATCTAGTCACCTGTAATAGCCGTTAACGCTGTACTATTATTAAATCGCTTTAACATTATGACGTCACACCTATAAGGTGACCAATCTTGGCGCGTTTATAGTCACGTGATTTTTTATCAATTTTTAATTGTTTATAATTAATTGAAAAATTATTTTTTTAACTTTTTTGCATTAAATATCAATATTATTAATAATAAAGTTTCAAAAAAAATTAAAGAAAAATATATATTTTTTTTCAAATACCTAATTTTAATAAATATTTTACTACATAGGTTAAGTTGCTATTTGAACTAAAATTGTAGTGAAGGCGATTTTTAGTTGTCGCCAATTGAATGAACTTTAAACTCGCTGCTTACTATCGCGGATGCGAACGGTGTACCAATTTTTAATCAAAGTAGGTTGAACAATATTACGTGCGCATACCCCGCCCGCACGTACCTATTTCGGGCCGGCTCGTGCAAGCGATTGTCGACCTAAAGATGATACACCATTCGTGACCACGAGCGAACATCTGGAACGAAAAGGAAAGCATATTTTAAAGCAATTAAGATAGTAACTAATCATTTGGGTGACTAGCGGTAGCGTAATGCAGCTTAATATGGGCAAGCGTGCCGTTTACCGTCAGGCGAAGATCCTGCTTTTGTCATCCCTAAATTGTTTAAAATAACAGAATTCAGTCTCAACGGCGTGTATTGGCGATGGCAGATCAATCGAGCTATGATATTAATAATAATAATTATTATTAATAACAGCATATAATAATAAGCCCGCAGGGCAGCTTCTGGCGAGCTGTTGGTGCGTAACGACACCACGGACCCGAGTGCTCCAGAGAGTAGGTCCACACCTCGGCGTGTCTTCGTCAGCCGAGTGGAAACCGAAGGGGGCCCGCAGGACTCTCAGCTCTGGCTTGCCTTAATTGGCCGTCCAGAGAGGAGTTGTTAGAGCTATATGCTCCAGGGGTGGAAGTGTTAAAGGGCATAACGCCGCGAGTAACTTAACGGAGAAAGCGCAGCACACCTCTCGACACCCCTGAGCCGCTCACACCGGTGTTGCTCTCTGTCGTCATCGGACAATCATGTGGGGAGCCCATCTAGTGGGTGGCAAGTCACCGCTTGCCACAAAATAATTACGAATGTAATTAAGGCAAGTGACCCGACCTTTGCAATAGCCTAGCTTCTAGTCCACCAAATGTTCAACAACATAGACTTATAATCTTTCCATGTACTTACAATACCTAGTTCCTACACCTGTCGAGGTCAACTGCCATTTTTTCACCATTTTAGCAGTTGATCCCGGGAGGTGTTTTACACACCATTTATTTCTTAAAAAGGGCCTCTACGTGTTGGATCCATCCCCACGCAAGCCTCTAAAATACCCGGGTATATAACCCGTGAAGATAAATACACAAAGGAAATAATAATAATAATGTTAGATTTTCAATACCTAATTTATTTTGGTGCTGCTAATAATTCCTCCTTATTTCATGATAGGTCGGACGCACCAATAGGTCGCGGGTCAGTTTTGCATATTTGCTGCTACAGAAAAACTAAGGTAAATTTAAAACTGAAATTTTCCTCCTAATATCGTGTAATTATCACATTCCGAAACGCACTAACCAAACTGCGTTAGCGTTCATACTCTCAACTCTTCAAATCTTTGACCTTATTTCTCTATAAAATAAGTTAGAATACCATAACGGGAAGAATTATCGCCACTTAAAAGGATTAAACTTAATTTCAAACGACTCTGAATTTTAATTTTTCTAAATTGCATTTATAATTTCGATATCAGTTCATATGGCATAGTTCAATTATAATAAATTAAATTAATAGATCATAGCGATCAGATTACCGCGATCGGTTTAAAGTGTGTAAATACGAACCAATTGCGTTAGAGTTTTTCACTAATAATAATAAATTTAATCCATGCCGACGTTTCTGTCCTACGTCCATTAAGGCCGGGACTTGTGCCGTTAAGTCAGTTATGATAATTACGTGCACCTCCTTAATAAATATGATTGCGGGTACAGTTCGGGCTCTTATAAAAATGAATGTTTGACCCGTGCTCTGGGGCTCATGAATATTTAATATTTACAAATTATTAATCCAGCCGTCGGCGTCGCCGGCGCACGTGCATTCCTGTGCAGAGGGCCCGTGGCGCGACCTGCTCGCATTACACTGATAGCGATGCCATCACACACGCGTCAAGCTACAGATTATAGTATTGAAAATAGAGTGCTTTTGATCCATTTGCGCTTATACTTGATTGAATTGATTTCTCGTAGACATTTATTTACATAACTTTTGTTGAACCATACAAGATTTTGTGAACACAGTAACCTTTCTAGGTGTAACCATTTTTCACGGATAGTACGGGTTGTGCATATTTTAAGTATCTATTTACTATTTGAATATGATTATTATGTTATGTATGTAGTTAAATATATTTTGAAAGTACCAGAATGACTATAGGTAGATTATAAGACGAAAAACTGTTTAATAAGTCTTAATGTATTCTTTTAGTGAAAATAAAGAAAACAAAAAAACACCTAATTAATTCAAATATTATAATAAAGTATAGTCAATCAAGCGTCTACATGGCGGTCGTCCCAAAGTTTCGTCATTATCATCTCGAGAATATTATTTTTTTAATGAACTCAGTCACGCGTACATAAAATTTAAATATATAAGTAGCTACCGTATTAAAAATATTGATAACATATTTTGAGATGTCTTTAATTGCTACTAATAATTCAATCCTATGAATTTCAGATAAGTTAAATCCGTCGGCTTGGCGTGTTAAAAAGGCGACGAGTTAATTGGTGCGGCTTATGGGGCGAATAAATCCGTAGCGGAATGCTGTGCTGTGGCACGCGGCGTCAGCGCGTGCACAATATTACTTAATTGTACTCAGCCGGCTTATTTGTATCGCAAGTACATTTATTTTGTCGTACAAGAGTTTTTTGGGAACGAAGTTCCTTATGGGACGATGCGGAGGGGTACCCAACCGGGAAAAAACGTCCGGAACGTAAGATTATTATTATTTATGTGGAACCATCCAACCATATGGTGTGGTGGTGTGTGTGTGTGTGTGTGTGAGAGAGTGTGTGTGATTGTGTGTGTGTGTGTGTGTTTGTGTGTGTGTGTGTGTGTGTGTGTGTGTGTGTGTGTGTGGTGTGCCGGTTCGTTCAGTGTGTGTGGTTTGCCGGTTTGTTCAGTGTGTGTGTTTTTTTTTTAATTTTTTTTTTGTATTCGTCACGTGAACGCTTTCACAAGGTAACAAATTTAACGTTTAACGTTAAACGCGTTAAATGATAACATTTTTGGAAGTCGCATAAGAAGTTTCACTTAAAAAAATGTATACTTACCCGAATAATTATTTTCTTTATACCTCGAATAGAACTTAAAATTAATATTTTAAAAATAAGGAACTTCGTTCCTATCCGGTGTCCCACGACACCACACGGTTTTTTTTATACTACCAAGGTGGCAAGCAAGCGTGCAGCCCGCCTGATGGTAAGCAGCCACCGTAGCCTATTGACGTTAGCAACACCAGAAGAATTACTAGCGCAAGTTGTTATATTACAAGATTTGACTCTATTTAAAGTTAGTTAGTGTAAAAAAGTATGGGTTTAGTTGCGTACTTCAGTGAAATAACTTCAAACACGTATTTGATCATATCTCACTCGAATATTGACGACAGATTACAATCGTTACATCTCGTTATCATCAAGCTTACGACTCTTACAAGACAATCGCTCGATTTATGCCATAATAGATGTGAAAAGAATAGGCTCAGTCGTATTATGTTAAAATGGTTCTTTGTGGCGGCCCGTCGCGCGTCGGTCCGTTCGGTCGAAAGGTACGAGTAGTTCGGCGGCGAAGGCTTTTGTGGAGCGCCCATCGCCCTATCCCGGACCGTATCGACTCTGAATGACGTCCGATTGTTCCGGCTTAACGTATCAATTGAAGACAAAGCCCGCTTCATCCGAGCGACATGAATAAAATAATTAACTGATTGGTGTTTGTATAATTCATCAAGTGGTCGTGCGTCGTGATCGTCGACCACTTAGTGCCGGTATATCAGATAGCCCTCGCTACTATCTCCTAGTAGTACCGCACAATGGAGCTGTAAATGCACTCTGCCATTGTATGTGCCTATTCAGAACGTTTATCTGGTCATGCCGATATTGAAAGTATTATGACGGCTGCCCCGAACCCAACTAGGGTAGCCATCATCTATTTTTTTCTACGGACAAAGCGTGGGACCAAGGATATAAACTCTACAACGTTGATGGTTAATATTCTAAGATCATAATTATGATAATTAGGTCTTAATCAATTACAATACGAGTATATATAATATTGAAATTAGACTCATTTTATGAATAATATCGCGGTTAAGGGAATTTAAAATAGCTTAATTTTTATATTAGACTTAGGGAGAAGACGAGTGTCACACTTGCCCGAAAGAGATAAGCATGCTCATATATCAATGCATTGCCCTACACTGCTACGTATCATCTTCTACTTTATGATTAAATCCCGCACTCGACATTTTTTCAACAATAACACCATCATCATCATCATCGTTATCAGCCTACATTAGTCCACTGCTGGAAATAAGCCTCCCCCAATACACGCCATTGAGCCCGGTCTTCGGCTCTCCTCATCCAGTCACTGCCAACTGCTTTGCGTATAACGTCACTCCACCGGGTCACAGGGCGTCCTACGCTACGTTTTCCCAGTTCGTGGTCTCCCACACCCTTCAGTCACTGTGAAATACAGAAATATTTACACACTGCTGATTTATTGCATAGTATGTAACACGGTGACAGTTTCTAGTCGGTCTCTTACGCCAGGGGCCTACGTCCATCGAGTCCAAGAAAAAATATTAATAACGTACCTAAATATGGCAATAGAAGTCTTAAGAACATCTAACGGATGGCAATCCTACTAGATGATATTGTCACTAACCTCCCGCCGCGGCGATTACCGTGCGTTTGTTTATCTTCAAATTTGTTACGAGACGTTTGAATGGAATAGTCGTCTGATTTTCTTTTATTAAGTACTCTTATATATCGGGCACTGTCTGGTATGGTATGTTGGTTGTCAGTCGTCACACACATCGTTTGGTAGAGCGTATCAATCTTTGTGCGTACTTCATTATTATCATCCTCATCAGCTGGAAGACGTTCACTGCTGAACCTAAGCATAATCCTCACGCTTGGCAGGCGTGTTGGGGATTGCAGTATACATGTAGTTGTATATCACATAGAAGAGGTTGCTGCCCGTCTTTTGGTATTCCGTTAGTCGTATCCGGACACCCCACGGGGAGAGATACGTATGTATGTACATACTTGCTTACTACACATTGTTTTTAAGAACAAAGTATACTCGTAGTACACTGAAGAAAGTAAATAATATTTTGTAAAATTTTCTTATCCTCGATTCTACGATCTCACATAAAATAGATTATTTAATTTTGCGTCACGTTGTAAATATTTATTTTGCCCCTTTATATAGTAAAGGGGTGATTTTATTACAATTCCTTTTTAACTTTTTGTAAATGTATTTACTCTTTCCAGCTTGCATCTTACTGATTGCTTTATCAAAGTATTTTACTTATTAGAAGACCCACGTCTAATGTAAGTATGGTTACAGATTTTCTTCAAAGTTCATTTAGTTGGTGTACTGTTATAGACTGTGGCGTGTCCCCGCGGCGTTGCAGCGGTACTAGCGCCATCATTTATGTCTTCTGACGGAAATTAAAGAGAAAGGAATAAAAATGTCCCAGCTAATGACGGGCGCGGACCTCTCACGGCGTATGTGTAATAATTCGCCTCGGGGACCGCGGCGCGCCCGGCCTCGGCTAAATAATTTTAATTACATGTTATTGATAAATATTCTCTCCCGGAGCGCTTGGATCTGTCGATAACGCCGCACAATTAGGCGCTGAACTCTGACACTACGATTTGTTGTGGGAACAGCGAAATTGGATCCCCGAGGCGTGGAAACGCAGCCGTAGACGTCTACTATTCTTAATGTTTTATGGTTATTTTGTCACGGAAAAAAGGCCTAACAGACGATATATAGTATTACAATAAAACATTAAAAACAGCGTCTAAATCGTTATCGATGAAAATAATAATAAACGTGTCCACTAAAGTATAAATAATTTATGTGATACGAAACAGTTTAAAACTTTACGATGTCGGGTGATGAATTTAAAGGTAAAACAATAACAAAACACAACCATAAGCGACTTTATAAGGGGCTATAAAAGTTGTACCAGTCAAAAAGTAAATTAAACACATGAATATTGTTCGAGGGGACAGTCTCATGATCATGATTCGCCCAGCACGACTCTTTAAGTTATTACGCGAAAGATGGAATGAAAATTAGCTGTCCCGGAATGAAGCTGTAAGTATTGGCTGTATAATGGCTTGTTATGCCACACGTGCCTTCAAAAGAATGGTACTCCAAGCCAGCGGGATAGAGGGGACATTGAGGAGCATACTACATTGATGTCGTATTAAAAATAAGAACATAATAAGCAACAGAAAACTTCGAGCACAGATTTTACGAGTTTGGATGATAATAAATATTTCTAGGCATTATTTTTTACATTATGAGCTTCTATAAATAAGTAACTAAAACAACTGAAGTTTGTATCAGTTAATCGATAGATTTTTCAGAAGAATTAACACTTTTAAGTAATGACTACACTATTGAGTCTGCTATTTTAATAACATGACATACAATTACCATTCCAGCGACACACTATCGAGACTCCATTACGATTGTGACAAGTTCGGTATTTTGCTAAAATAACTATAACTAGTGGTGTCACACCACTCAGACGCCATTGTGGTTTTAGGTATCAATAGTGTGACGCAGAAATGGCAATTGTATAATAATATATATTCTGGGACAATTCCACACACGGTCAGCTGATCCCAAACTGGGCAGAGCCTGTATTATGGAAACCAGACAACTAATACTTATATACTTTTTTTTTGTATATACATACTTAAATAGATTAATAACACCCAGACCAACAGACCCGTCTATGTATGCCATTTTATTTATAAGTTTTATATTAGTAGACTACCAAATGTGTAAAACCATGCAACTGACACACTATCGACACTCGATTGCATCGTTTGTATATTAGCAGTCTTGGGGCCCTGGTGGTGGTAAAACATGTACATTAAGTATCGGCGTGGTATTTTCACCATCGAAAAGAATATAGCGCCGAATAAAACATCTTTCTTTTCAAAACTGCTAAAAACAAATGCCAGCTAAATTCTGAATGGGACTTAATCCCACGATATAGGGTTTTTTTTTGTCGTGTGGTTAGTGGCCAAGCTAGTATCATAGTTAAGCTGCCCTTAGGCCCAGACTTGGCTTAACGACTGCAGTTGTCTAGATGACAACAATCGGAACCAACCTTTTACGTGTTTTTCGAAGCATGGAGATGATCAGTTAAAAGGCCAATACACGGTCACTCATCTGAGAATTTAACCTGTACCGTGTGATTACAACCCTCTCAAGTAAGCAGCCTGGATGTCTAACCACTACACCAAAGGCCTCTTCAACAAAATAATATTTTCATTGTATTTGAAGCCGCTGTCCTAATCACGCAGGGAGTAACAAATTTATGTACCTACTTAGTAGTTCTTTACATAGTTAGGAGTATTTAGTCTGATCACCTGATTGTCTGGAAAGTAAGATGTTCCATGCGTCGGATTGGCTTGTAAGTAGTCAGTCTCTGGTCATGACGGTCTTCTGCCCCATTGGACTGTGAAAGTAAAGGCACAGAGAGTGCGCTTGTGTCTACGCAAGCACTTGTGTATTATATCTTACGCGTAGATGGCTAATCTTGTGTAAGATTGGCCGCTGTGATTATGATATCGGCAAGGAGGAAATTATTTTTAATATTTTTATTGATTAAATAGTAACAAACAATGCGATTAACAGGACACGTCTGGAGACATAAAACTTTATAAGAGTGTGTCTGTAGCCAGCGCGTCGGGTGGCCTCACCTTCGCCCATTCCCGACGAAAAGCATTTTGGCTCGCATGAATATGTAACAGTCCTGCCCAGGAACACGCCCCACATTGGCCGGGTGCAACCTCATCCTGAATGGAATATGGAATATCCAGTAAGAAGTTATTGCATCGTAATGCTGTTTGAGTATAATTTCTATACAGTTCCGGATTAAGTAGGTTTGGTACACATTTTTAGGCATGGTAGAAAATAGGAATTTAATTAGAATAACTATTTAGATAGATAGATAGATAATACTTTATTGTTCCACCATTATTAAAAACACAAAAATACAAGAGAAAAAATTAAAAAAAACATCCTAATTTCAATAGAGAAGATGGTTGGGTGTTACTACTGATAATACCTTGATAATAATATCTTGGGACAATCCACACACGGCCATCCGATCCCAAACTAGGCAGAGCCTGAACTATGGAATTTTTTTGAATTTTTTTTTTGTAAATACATACTTAAATAGATAAACAACACCCAGACACTTGGCGGGAATCGAACCCACAACCCATTGGTTAGCAGGCAGGGTGTCTGACCACTAGACCAACTGGCCTGGGATCCTGTGATAAATTTATTTAAATTCAATACCAAGCAAAACACTGCACGGACTCAAGATACTGTAAGCTCATACTGCGTAGATCGGACCAATCATAATAATTTAAAATACCTGAGGGTACATTGGCATAATTGTAACATAAAGACGTTCAAAATTTCACTCCTCCCGTGACCATGGGTGCTGCAAAGCATTCAAAACGTCGAGAAAGTAAAATCTAATATAAACCGAGATATAATAAATCATTTGACATTTTATTCAAGTACAATGGTGTTCCACTTCCACTGTATATTTGATCATGTGACATAACGGTAAATGCACACAAAGGTGATTTTCTAAGTGAATTGTATCATAATGTTATTATAATATACGAGCAACCTCACGGCTCTAAATGTCAGGGCTCACTGATCCGATACGAAAGTTCATCACGCCGTGTTCATTACAGTACGTAATAACGATGTGGATGACTATATCAATCTGACAAGCGGGTTTCCATTATCACACGACATCATCATTTCAGGGAAATACTTGTAAGCAGCAAATGAGGACAGCCCACGGGCATAGGTTACCATAATTTGCGCTTCATTATCTCTGATTTCAGAGGATTTGCTGCACTGATAGTAGTAGGATTCTCATAGAGTATTGGCTTATAATACCATACCTACTGATCGCATAAAATACATCACCATACTTCGGGTCTGTATGATTAGTGCTTCCTTACTTAATCTCATCGATATAATATTACATCGATGCTTAATCTACTCCAATTCTTTGACCAGACATTCTTCTTATACCATAATAACGTTAGCTATAATAAGTTGCTTAAATGCAGTGCAGTGAGATAGCAATTGCTGAATCGCGAATATCGCGATGGTTACGGAGATCCAACATAGCATGGCGTCGAAAGGCGATATACGATAGATGCAGCAGTAAAATCACTGGCCAATGCTGCAGTTATTATTGTGCGTTATATTTTTCGAATGTACGATCTTTTAGTATTACTATTACCTAACTTCTACAAAATAGTAGTAAAAATAAACTGACTTGAATTCTCACTGAGAATGAGACTCTGTTTACCGAGCTTGTGCTATGGAAATGAACTTTCAGTACAGCATTTATTAGGTGAGTGTCCAATCAAAACGTTATTTGTCATGCATCCGAGTCATTGTAAGGCGTTTGGCGGTGGCATGCACAGAATTAAAGCCGCATTGGCTTCTGAATGTCGATTTAATTGCCAGATAAGTCGACCGCTCGCGCAACGCTATTGAAAGATAATGGCTTAAGATGTTATGTGCCTCTGAGAGATTTTAGATTGCGCACCGACCATTTGTCGGTTATAATATTGTATGTTCGTTGTATATTGTTAATTGCTTGAAAAATATTTGTGCAACGTGAATATTCCTAGCAATAGGTACGCGAAAAAGTTCAGCGTTGGATAATAGGTATCAAATAAAAAAAAATGCAACTGGCAAAAATGTAACAGCCGGTATAAAATATTTTTCACACCACCTGCTCGATAATGTTAAATTATCTATCTATACATATAATAAAATCGTAGAAAAGTAAAAACTGTACATTGAATATTTTTTGAAAATTTTAATTGTTACGTGTTCTAGGAACGATACTGATTCCGAATATATGATTTTTAGAATTTTTGTCTGTCTGTATGTCTGTGACTTTGTGACGACTTGACGTCAAAACCGCTGAACAGATTTAGTTGCTATTTGGCAAAAATATTTATTGATAACCTAGAACTATTGTAGGATATAAATTATCTCGTTATTTGTTACAGGGAATGAGCAATATTGTAATAAGCACTTCTTCTTCTTAATTTTTCCGCGAAATTGTAAAAAAACTAGAGTTATGTTACAATATAACAGAATAATTGTGGATTTAAACTCCAAAATTAAAATCATTACGCAATATTAACATAAGGAGCTAAGCAGTAACTTTCTATAATGCTACATAAGCAAGGGAATTTCGAGGTGTACCCTAACGGCTGATACAGCGTAGCGGTTGAACGGTCTTCCGGTATTTTTGTGTTTCCGGGTTCGATCCCGGATGAACTCAGTTTCTTTTTTCATTTTTATTTTATTTTTTATAGTACTATTACGACATACCGGTACATTACGAGGTACTTCTACAACTTAAATCGATAGGTATTGCTTTCAATTTTTAATAAAATAAATTAAATTGTTCATTTTTTGAATAGCTCAGTTATATTATAAAATATGAGATCCCACTGCTGCATCTCGATTTAAAGAAAGTAAGTAACCAAGTAAGGAAATTGTAAGTTATAAGCGATTGGGAACGCTACAGTGAAGCTTGCGCCTGTAACATATCCAGTACACACTGTGTACCTACTTATCGGTTCCTTGGTAACAGTGGTGAGTGTGAAGCTTAACTCAGTTATGATCGAAAGCGCCACGGTCAATTGCATGTCTTAGTGAAAGGAATGGTCAATCACCAAAATATTTTAGATTGTTGGCCAGGCTGCGCCCGTTGAACTGTATATATTATTTTGCCATTTGAAGAGGCTCTTTCCGCGCACTTCAGTTCATAGTACTCCCTGTCAACGTGATCACCATCGTGCCGCAGCACAGCATTATTATCGCCATACGAGTGTCAGTCGACGCTACTGGGGTTCTGTCTGTTACAAGAACGTGACAATGACGTGTACAGTTCAAATGGTCTATGGCCCTCTGCGTTATACTCAGTCTAAACAGAATACGTTGCAGATTATATACCTACTGCCAATGTCTATAGTATAGACAATGTCTATTAGACATAGGCAGTAGTCCTCTGATGTGCACAGTATTAGACTCTTTACCGTGGATAAGATATATGATGAATCCAAGTATCGTCGTTCGGATGAACCTTAGTCAAAGTTGAAGAAGAGAAGTGGTCGAGGAAGTTAGGAGTGGGTTTTTATCTACAAACATAGGTACGTTACTTATTAACTTCACTGACCATGAAAATATTGGCGATATGGTAGTGTTGTTTGCTTGCTGGCAAATTCATAAAAAAAGAGAAGGGAGCCCAAAAGCATGATTTATACGTTTCGCTAACGTAATATACAAGAACATTAGGAAATTTCAAAAGTCTGTAGTGTTTTATGAGGTCAGCATCCCAATTTATTAATTCACCTATCAAATGACACACACGAGTCAAGCTCAAAGTTTAATTAAAAGTTCAAGCTACCCTTAGGCATCTGACCTGGCTTATCAACTGCTATCTTGCTGTCGACTTGGACTAACTTTTTACGTACCCTCCGAACCACGAAAATGCTCAGTTCAAATGATACCTTAACGGTCACCCATCTAAGGAATGACGTTTCTTAACCAACCGATCGTTTGCGAACAGTGATAATAACTGGCTACGAACATGCCAATTTTTCTGTAAGCGTATGGTTCTCAAATCAAAAAGTTGCAGGGACAGACACTGAAGGCGACACCGATACATGTAGGTCAAGTCCGGTCAACCGGACTAACAACCGGACTACTGCTACTAGAGGGTCGAACTGGGTCGAATGGCTACAGTTACTCTTAGGGGTCGCTGGATGTTTGGGATGTGGACCTTAGACGTAGTACTGCGGCGGTGACTCGGAGGACGGCGGCGAGGATGCGAATTCCGTCCCCGTGAACACTTTGACGAACTATCAACCTACCAGAGGCGACTAACTATCAATTACCGGTCGGCGTTGTAACAGAATACGTCTACCTCGGTCACAAAATAAAATTGGGCAGCGCAAACCAGACAGTGGAAGTTGAAAGACGGATATCTCAGGATGATGGGCTGGCCAGCCGTTGGTGGGACTCGAAATTGTATACAGATAGATACGTTTCCGGTGCCCATCAACATAGCGGAATTTGGACACGAAGAGTTTGAGTCAGTAGGAGTCATACTGAACCCACACTGTCACTCCCGTGATGGTATGGGCAACCCTTGGGATTTCTCCACGTTAAAAAAAGGAATGGCTTAGGTTGAATCAAGTCAAGGCCTTGGCTCACCCCAGGGTGAGATTTAAACGAGCGCCTTCCGGTGTACCACTTACTTGCTTGGCAATGACGTTAACATTGCTTGAGCTCATCAAAAATACTGGCTGCGGACAAAGCCGCGGGTACTGCTAGTGTGTCATATAAACATGACATAAAGTACCTCATTATAGCCCTATAGTTTAGCCGGGTAATAATGTGATTTGAATTTCGAATGTCCTATCAACACTTTGCCACAGGTATAGTACCACACCATAAGCAGAGACCTGCACGAAAAAAATTACATTTGAAAATCGAACAGGGCGCGACGAGCAGAATCCAGTGTTCTAGAAAGGAAATCGTTGCAAATCGCTATGTTGATATTATTTTACATCTAGCAGTATTTATATTTTACTGCCTCGTAGTTGGTGTGGGTGCGAACGCTGCAAATCGCAATATTGATATTATTTTAATTCTAGCCGTATTTGTAAATAATAAAATTGTTACCTCGCAGTAGGTGTGAAAAGTAGTTTATTCTATTCGGGGATAAAGGTGTCTTTGGCTTGGGCGAGCTTGAATCCCTCGCTGCACTTAGGGTTCGAGTTAACTCTATACTCCCTCGCTACGCTCGGGAGTTGCTAGAATCCTTCGTTATGCTCGCGATTCAATTTCACGCCCGCGATATAAGACATTTCTTTATCCCCTTGTTAATAAACTACTATTACATTGAGATGAGGGCAAACTCTCAGGAAGGTCAGGAAGTTTTCAGAAGGAACACGAAAATTGACGAATTGACACAGATTGTGACGTACATATTTGATGAAACTTGTTCACCACACTACGCCTATTTAGACTTCTTCCGAGAAAAGACTTCGTTGTACAACGACGATGTGCGTTAGACATTTATCAGTAGGGAATCTATGTTTATCTATGTACATACATAAAAGGGTATATATTCTATTTTAAACAAAGGCTAGTTCAGTCTGGCGCAGTTGGATCGAAATAGCAACCCAAGTGTGTACCTATTAATTACATTTTTTGGGTCCGTACTAAAATGGTATATGCACCTATAAGTAACACTTCTAGTAGGTATTTCATCTCAAAAATTAAAATCAAAAATGTTTATTTCATTAACTTACTTTAAAATAATTACATACAAGGTTGGATCCCTCAGTTAAGCATAATAATACCCGGGTGTGTTTGAAGGATCCGCTCTTCTATAGCCATATAAGCTCTATTTAACAGTTAAATGAAAAAAAAATATATACAGTTAGAAAAAAAGAAAAAGAAAACAACTTTAAAAATGGCAGTAATAATATGCGAGTGCGTGTGTGTTTGTGTGGGTGTGTGTGTGTTTGTGTATGTGTGTGTATGTATGCGAATGTATGATATTAATTTTATTATGAATGCATTTTTAAACTTCATCTGTATGTTTGTTTCTCTTCACGGCGACAAATTCAGCAGCCATACACTAACCCTATTGATCTGAAATAGATTTAAATACGAGTACGAGTATGATGATGTGGTTCTTTCTTTTTTTGCTTCCCATGGTTTTAGATGTATTACAAATAAATTTTTATACGCCTAAAGATGGTACAAGACCCTCCGTGCGCGAGTTCGACTTGGACTTGACTGGTTTTTGTTGCCTAGGAAAAAATAAAATACTGCTTTTTTTCTAATACTATTTTTGTCTTGTCACCGAAGCCGAAGATGTTTCCATAATGCAATGTGTAAAACACGTAGCCAAAATCAAGAAAATATCTCAATACCTATAAATACCTACCTAGTACTTCAATATGTAGGAACGATGGAAGAAGGATGACTTATAAATTAGCTACTAAACTATGAGACAATATTATGGACGTGGTATGTATCCGTTCATCTGTTATTTTTAACATTAGGTATGGTGACGAGGGTTATCTTTGCATATCAGATACAGTGGTTGTTCCAATAAGCAATAATCCACGCGGATGATAGATTCAAATGGTTCGCCAGCGGTGTTCGAGTGGGCGCCTAAACACTACAAGGGCTCATAAACCGACGGGTATGGTAATATACGAGGCACTATGTACTCCGTATAGCACTTGAAATGACAGACAAAACGAGTATGCCAAACCTACGAAGACAAGCCATTGTGATTATGTCATCCGTAAATGCATTTTGCGAATACAAAATTGTAGTAGTAGTATATTCAATCAATTTATTATTTATAGGTACTAATCAAATCAAATCATTTATTTTTCGCAAATATGGGTATTATACAGATATTAAACATTAAATTTAATTTTGCCAAAAAAAGGAAGCATGCAAACATTTTAAAAGAAAATAAAAACTACCACTTAAATATAGGAAGCGTTCAAACATTTTTAAAGAAAGTTAAAACTACCACTTAATCTTAACGACTTGAAAAACGGAACGGAAAATAAGTACTCAAAAGAGGTAAGCAAGTGATCTTATTTCGAATTCTTACTTCAAATGATCCGTAAATACTTTCAATCTTGTTTAATTTAGATTTTTTGTTGTTCATGCAATTACAACCATATTTTGGATGACATTGTGTTTGAGATCAATGGCATATCAGGGATCTTAGTTGCATTGCAAGTAATCAGATTGTTGATGTCTTCCAGAGTTAGTCGTCAATAGGCTAGATGTCTGAAAAATTCTAATTCTACACTACATTTACCTACATGATCAAAAAATATTGGGCACAATTTTTTACAGAGGCGTGCGTGACGCCACGAGCGCCGACTCTCGAACTTTGAAGCTTTTACTGCCGGTCCCAATATCCTATCGATCCCTTGCTATAAGTGAAAATAGTTACCATCGATAGTTCTAATGATATATTTCCGTTTCATAATTAACATATTAGCAGCTTACTGTTGGTTGTTCAAATGACAGTCTGTCAGGGTTTTAGTTATCGCTTCATTTCGGAGGTTTATCGCGGGATATAGATGACTTGATCGATGATTTTAACTTATAGTTAGGGATCGATAGGATATTGGGACCGGCAGTTAATCTTTGTCAATTCCTATGAATTGCTTTAATAAAAAATACTAGCCCAATTTTTTTTTTATCTAGCTGACGGACTAATTACAATTTATTAGTCCAGGCATTATCCCTATTCAGATGTAAGGATTATCTTCGAATAAAGCTGCGCCAAAGATTAAGTGTAGAAAAACCTGTAAAATAAAAACTGTTCCCAGTAATGCCTTAAGATATCCATCAAATTTCTTCTTCTCAGGTATTTATGAAAAAAAAATCCCAGAACGCCTTAAGGCCTTCTATTCGGCTCGTGTATTTTACAAACAACATAATCTCACTCAAATAAAATAATCTCGATGGTAATTATGTTCACACATAGTCTACGAATTTATTTTGTGTATAAATTGAAATATAATAAGCCGTAGTGTAAGGTAGTTACTTATCTCACAGTAATACCTAAATATTTTCTGTAGTACAGTGGCACCCTGACAAATCAGATGGCGAGCACTGGCGTATACAGCGGATTACGAGACAGAATCGAGACACATTTCGTCACGGATCTGCTGATATTTCAACAGGCCAGTAAATCTGCTCGCGTCGGGCGCGGGGATAAATCACGCGAGTGGGCGGCACCTCTCGCTGTTTCCCGCTAAATAACTGCTACCGTTTACCTGCCGCTGATCATCTGATATTTGATTTAATGTTGCTTCCAGCACGCAGCGTGAACTTAAGTTGATATCATGAAATGTTTTCGCCCACCTTGCATTTACGCAATCTATTTGTTTACAATTTTTGAAAACGTATGACTTAATTATGAGTTTATAAAACGTTGTTTGGATAATTAACAATACACACCGCTCCATAAGGAAAACGTTAAATAGGCTAGACGACTAAAAAATCTATTCAGTCCGTCATTTAGATTATCAAAAAATATTGGACTCATATTTTTAGATAGTCGAAATATAGAAGAAATAAGATATTAACGCATTTTTTATTTTGTAAAATTACTAAAATATTTGCGTTAAAATTCCGCGTGACCCAACCCTCTTACAATTTTCACTGAGGCGTGACGTCACGACTCCCGAACTTTGACGCTATATATTGGCAATTATTGTTGATTTGTCAAATAAAAAAAAAATGTCCAAAATTTTTTGATTACTTGTCTAACTAATTAGAATATTATTTTTTTACGCAGTCATCATTCAAATGGTCTTTCATCAGAATCATGCACAGTGATCAATAAGGAGTGGTTGTGTTAGCAGCAACGGGACCAATATATTTGACCCTTTGGAAACCGGCATTCGCGTTTTTAGATTTTACTCTTGTGTTGTTATTATGTGAGTACGCTTCATTGTTGACAGCTGCATCATCACATATCAGCAGACATCAGATGTATTTGAGATGAAGTAACTTTAAAAAAAAAGAAGCCTATCCTCGGTATTTTTGTATGGGATCGATTATGATATGAAGTAATTAGTCAAAGAATCAAAGTGAGCGACATACCTTAAATTATACTTCAATACTGCATCCTCTATATTTAACCATCGTAGTACAATTTCAGTGAACTACCCTTTCTACACATTTCAAAGTCGTAAAGATAATTTGCTATCTGTGGTCGCTGGCCGCCGTTCTACCTGTCATTCGCTGTCAAATCATTCAATTTTTGTGTACGTGCCTTTCACACAATGTTTACTAAATTTTTATTAAATTTTAATAAATGTAAGTGAAGCTAGTGCTAAATTAGTGTTAAATATGAGGAAAAACAATGTCCCGTCAGGGACAGAGATGAAAACGAGCAAAAATCGACGTTTTGAAAAGAGTCTTCGCCAAAAATGCTCGTCATCGGAATTTAAGCAAATGCAAGTATTACAAGTCCAAGTAAGTTATTCTTTTTAATGTGGTAGTATGGAATGCTACCCTAAAGAATATTCAATACCTTTCTTAATGTGGTGTCACGTGATGGCATCCTGAAAGAGTATCACTTGCTTTCTTAAAGTGGTGTCACGAGATGGCATCCAGAAAGCAAATTTTTAAACATGATAATGTTCACTTGGCTACAGATGAAAACATGAATGCATACCAACTGATGCTATTATACTCCCCCACTGAACACATTCACAACATTCCGCTCTTTACGAACTCCTGCTAATTGAGGGAAGTGGAAATAGTCTTTGGGTAACGACCTAATGAGATATCTGAAAGCTGGGGGAAATATCTACTGGTACACAGTCTGGCACAATTAGGTTCTGGGATAGCTGAATTAGTGAACCTTACTACAGACATAATAAATAAATTAACTGAAATGTTTAATATGTATGCACAACAACATGTGATACTAATATAGACATTCACTGAGAAGAAACAATAAATAGGACAATTTTTTATTTTATTTTTGATCACCCAATACATCATCAGAGATAAACACCTATTTGGGGAAGAGTTAAGAGAAAATATAAGAACATTATAACTTAAGCCAATTAATCAAAAAACCAGTTTTATGCCAATTAATCAGAAAATCCAGTTTTAACATAAACTGCCCGTACCAAGAGAAATACATAAGGGTTTACAGTTTTAACTGTAAGCAGACCACGGCCAAAATGGTATCAGTGGGTCGACCTCCATGCAAAAGTCCACCAGTTCAACTGGGACAAGTTCACTGGGACAAGTGCAACGGGATGACAACATATCAACTGCAACAACGCAGTCACCAAAGACCTTCAACCAAGGTCTACAAACAGCGAACTCAGCAATAAAGGTACCCCATGCAGGTCACATTAGATATTTTCTAGCGAAATGATTATTATATCTGATGTAGCCATAGTGCTTAATAATGTTTATATCCTTGTATATAATCCTCTTTCACAGACTCATTTAGCAGAATAGACCCTGTTAACCCACTCTATTCTGAAAAAGATAATGTCTGAATACAAGATGTAGAGATTGCCTTGGGCAATTTATATAACCAATTTTATTGGTTCCTAGTAATGGATTCTTTCAGGGTTATTTCAAATCCTAAGGAGCTCAATGAGTTTGTTAGTAAACAACAATGTAAGAGGGAATATATTAGGAATCACATAAATTAATGACACATACCTAGCTCCTTCATGTTTACTATAGCTAATTTATAATTAGAATATTACCACATATAAAACTTTTCTACACTAAATATATGTATGAAAATTATATGAATGCACTTGCCTTCCACAATGGCCTTTGCTTATCACCGTTCATGTTTACAAAAATCTTAAAACCAATTTTATCTTACCTCAAATTACAACATCACCAATGAGTAGCATCCAAATATAGTATTTGATGTTTATTATATTGTAAACAAAGTTTTAGAAACTCCACAACCTTGTTATTAATAATTAAAAGAGTTACACCAATCTAAGTAAAACTTATGAATTTATTGATCTTACTCTTAATTAGAATTTCAAATATTATACCATGTTTTTAACTATGATACATAATATTTTAAAAAACAGAATAAGTACATATTCTTACTTACAACTATCAAAAAGTTTACATACAACTTACTACAGCATGTCCAGTTGTAATTATCATTGGACATACATTAAATTATTTGAACATGAGAAATATCTTGCATTATTAGATTATAATTATAAAGTGTTTCTAAAAACATATTAAAATCGGATTTAAATTGGTTGGTGTGTATCAGCCATCAAAAAAGGAAGTAACCCTATTCACAAAGTTCACATTCACAGATGCTTTCCTGTAAAGATGGGGAGCAGCTATATAAATATATAAATTACTATAGGTCTCTGATCAGCTGAGGAAAGAATTTATACATAAATTATTTAAAGTTATCAGCCTTTTAAATGGATTAAAGTCTTTTTGTAAAAGTGATCAGTTCATTGTAATATTCTCATTATTCATTATCATTCGACAGACGTCCACTGTTGAACAAAGGCCTCCCCCTTAGAAGGGAGGGGATCGAATAATATATTTTTTTACTAAGAGTATATATCACAACAGCAATGTATTGACAGGCCTGTTAATCTAGCTAGAGGTTGGACATCTTGGCTGTTGCCAGCAGGTTGCAGATTCACTTCACACCCTGTGTCTGGGTGTTATATATATGTGTATATTATTATATGGGTACTTAGCTGGTAGTAGTGGTTGTCTGGCAGCCATAGTACAGATTGGGATCGCATGATCATGTGCAGATTGTCCCACAACATTATTACTATTATTTCTTTGTGTATTAACAAACGCATATCAATGCATGATGCCTGTGTATGAGGTATTCAATACCCATTACTCAACAAATTTGGTACATGCAAACAAAAACAAGAATATGTATTTGTTTTATTTATATTATTAAATCACAAGATAATACTTTAGTAGGTAAGACTATTCTAGGGATAGTCAAATGCTAAATAGAGCTTAGATCAGACTCGCTTATTAATTATTGTATTGACAAATTTGGTAAACCCAATATCCAATGGAATAAATAATTAAGAAAAATAATTGATAACAAAGCAGTATAATTATTGTTCCCTTCTGGTCTAGCCGAGACTAGTTCCCATTATTAAAATTCATAATATTTATTTTGATAGATAATTTATTTTAACATACCTTATGGCCCTAACTTCTAAACTATCCGGGAAACGTATGTAAGCCATAAAATGCCGGGAAATACTGTATCAGTTATAATTGAAAATGGATGATAAGGATGTTGGATATATTATAAACTAAAGACTTTTTAGATAGTTAAGTACTGGTCGCTTATTCGTGAGTGCGTTACTGTCATACCCCTATGGTCTGACGTCTGTCTTACGATGTGTGTTTAACGCAATGGTTCGGTTAATAAATTAATTTCATTTAACTTACACAATCTTTATTTTTCGCCCATAACCCTTCAGGTTATGGGCCCAGGGCTTCGTTGTTGCCCGAAATATTATAGTATTTCGCGTTGCGGTGGAAAAAATATTTTATTGTGTTTGTCAAAATAAAATACCGTTCCGTGCACACATCATGGCGTCTTTGTCCAATGTTCCTGTGCAAATGGAGAAGCTAAGAGGTATGGAAAATTATTCAATTTGGAAATTTCACCTCAAAATGTTGCTCATTCATGAAGAGTTATGGGACGTCGTCTCAGACGAACCGCCGGACAAGCCAGATGCTGATTATAAGAAGCGTACGTTAAAAGCTTTGGCTAAAATTTGCTTGTCGGTAATGCCTGCAGTATTTATGCATGTCAGGAATGCAAACACGGCGCGTGAAGCTTGGACGAATTTGCAAAGAGCATATGAGGACAAAGGATTGTCAAGACGGCTTAGCTTGTTGAGGCTTTTATTTGCAACAAAATTAAGCAACTTTGAAAGCATGGAAGCTTATATCACGAAAATGTGTCATTTGAGTCAGCAGCTTAGTGATATAGGTTCGCCTTTAGATGATGACTTTGTCGCAGTTCTATTATTGAGTGGCTTATCTTCGGACTATGATCCTCTAATAATGGCTTTAGAGAACTCAAATGTCACACTGTCAAGTGAGTTTGTAAAATCAAAACTAATGCAGGAGACTCAGCGACGAGAAGAAAAGGATGATTCGGGCTCGACAGCTTTGGTGGCACATAAGAAAAGGGTTAAGTGCTACAAATGTAAGAAAGTCGGTCATATTTCTAAAGATTGTAAAAAACAAGCTACGACCAAGAAGGAGGGTGTCAACACTTCTACCAAGGTAATGTTAACTGCACTATCAGCGTGTGTAAGAAGTGATGTCTGGTTACTCGACTCCGGAGCAAGTTGTCATATGTGTAATGACAGGAAGGTGATGAATAACTTCGTACCCAGTTATGTAACTGAAGTTAAGGTGGCAAATGGTGATAAACTGTATACTGCCGGTCGTGGTAATGTATCGGTGCACTTGAAAAATTGTATTAAGACAATTAGTGAGGTTTATCATGTACCTAAGTTAGCCACGAACTTGTTATCAGTTAGCGCATTAACAAGAAAGGGTTATAAAGTTGTTTTTGATAAAAAATATTGTAAAATTTTTGATGGTAATATTTTAGTAGCTTTAGCAAAACATTTTAATGGTGTATATCAACTTGAAACTGCAGAATCTGATAGTAAGTCTAATTCGGGTGTGCTAGGAAGTGCAAGCTGTTCTGTTTTCACAGAGACTAGTAAGGTGGGCGTGCAGAAGGATTCACAAGCTGATGGAGTGACAGCTGTGACCCGTAAGTTGGCATCGACCCAGGCCAACACTCAGGTGAACAAGACTCGGGATTCAGTGCAGGATATGTCACCGATTAGCTGTGAGGTAACACAGATGAGTTTTGAAGCTAACACCGGTGCTGTCTCTCAAGAGACATGGCATAAACGACTTGGTCATCTGAACTCTAGGAGTATGCATCTATTAAGACAAGGTATGGTCACTGGCATTAAATACGATAATTCTCAGTTTAAATCGTGTGTAGCGTGTGTGGAAGGAAAACTAACTAAATTACCTTTTCCTAAGAGTACACAAAGTAGGTCTAATGAGCTTTTAGGCATTGTACACTCTGATTTATGTGGACCAATGCCAACAAAGTCTATTGGTGGTGCGAGATATTTCTTGACCTTTATCGATGACTATAGTAGGAAAACATTTATTTATTTCCTGAAGAATAAAAGTGAAGTTTTCGATAACTTCAAACATTTTAAGGCATTAGGTGAAAACCAAACAAATAAAAAAATAAAGGTGTTAAGGTCTGATAATGGAGGTGAATATGTAAATTCTCATTTCCAGAAGTATCTGAAGGATAATGGCATCATACACCAAACCACGATCCCGCACTCGCCGCAGCAAAATGGAGTTGCTGAGAGAGCGAACCGGACTATAGTAGAAAAGGCTCGCTGTATGCTACGGGATGCTGGTTTGGATGATTGTTTTTGGGCGGAGGCTGTTAACACAGCTGTCTATTTGAAAAATAGAAGTCCCACGAAAGCTGTCTTAGGATTGACACCGGAGGAAAAATGGACTAATAAAAAGGTGAATCTTAGCCATTTACGTGTTTTTGGTTGTTTGGCCTACGCCTTGACACCGAATCGTACAAAATTAGATTCGAAGTGTAAAGCTTACATATTTGTGGGTTATTGCGAAAACAGCAAGGGATATAGATGAATTAATCCGGAATACCCAAGTAAATGTATTAGTTCTAGAGACATTGCATTTATGGAAGACAAATTCTATAAAAAGAATATGAATTGTTCTGGCGATGAGGTTTTTGTGATGACAAACGGTGTTCAGACTGAGGGCGTGAGTTCTCATGTTGAAGGAGCACAGTCTGAAACTCCTCAATCATCAGAAAACAGGGAAGGAATGAACGCCAGAAGACTTAGCATTTTTAGCGTACATGATTCCGATGGTAATAGCTCTAGCTCAGTGCTATCAGATAATTCTTCTGATGAAACATATTCTCCAGGGTCTTCAACACTCAGGGAGATGACGTCGGATAATACAACAGACTTCGAGGACGCGGAGTCAAACCAACGAGCATGTCTTGCGAGCGCAAGCTGTGTCGGAGATGAACCAGTGACAGTACGAGAGGCTTTGAGCGGTCCCGAAGCCATTCACTGGAAAAACGCTATGAAAGATGAGTATCAATCTTTTATTGATAATAAGTGTTGGACATTAACTGACCCACCGAAACATCAAAAACCCATTAAATCTAAATGGATATTTAAGAAAAAGAAAGGTGCGAATGGAGAGCTTTTAAGATATAAAGCTCGCCTTGTAGCAAAGGGCTGTGCACAGCGCTATGGCGTTGACTACGAGGAAACTTTCTCACCGGTGATCAGATACTCTACGATTCGCATATTATTAGCAATTGCAGCTGAGAAGCAAATGGATATCGATCACATGGATGTGAAAACAGCTTTCCTTAATGGAGACCTAAAAGAGACTGTTTTCATAGACCAACCAGAAGGTTTTGAAATACAAGGCAGTGAAGATAAAGTCTACAGATTGAATAAAGCGATTTATGGACTTAAGCAAGCTTCTAAATCTTGGTACGAAAAGATAGATAACGTGTTACGAAAGAAGTTAAAGTTCAAGAGATTATCTTCTGAGCCCTGCGTGTATTTCATCAATAATGGCGAAGAATTAGTTATTATTGGTCTATATGTTGATGACATAATGTTGTTCTCAACAAAAAACTCACAAATGAAAAATATTGTGAAACAGAAACTCATGAATGAGTTTGAAATGAAAGATTTAGGGCCAGCCAGTTACATACTCGGCATGCGTATCACAAAGCAAAGAGACAAGTTATTGCTTGATCAGTCTAATTACATTAAACAGATTTTAGCTCGTTTCAATATGACCGATTGCAAGGCAGCTCCGACTCCAATGGAAGTGGGATTGAAACTTGTAAAAGCCGAGAGTAAGGAAGAAAATTTAGAATATAGAAATTTAATCGGTTGTTTAATGTATGTTGCAGTGTGCTCAAGGCCCGATATCTGCTACGCGGTAAGCAAACTAAGTCAGTTCAACGAATGTTACAGTCAGCTTCATTGGAAAGCAGCGAAGCGTGTACTGCGGTACTTAAAAGGTACTTTAAATCATTCTCTTGTTTTTCGAAAGGGTGGCCTAGACATTCGTGGGTATATTGATGCCGACTGGGCTGCGTGCGAGATAGACCGTAGGTCGTATACGGGTTTTGTTTTTAAGATAGGGGAAAGTACGGTTTCTTGGGAAAGTAGAAAACAAAGAACGGTGGCACTTTCTAGCACTGAAGCCGAATATATGGCTCTCTCAGATTCTAGCAAAGAAGCTTTGTTTATTCGTACTTTAATGTTTGAATTATTTGGTAAACATTTTTGTGTAACCCTATATAATGACAATCAGTCAGCACATAAGTTGTGTCAGAACCCTATGTATCATGCACGTACAAAGCATATAGATGTGAGGCATCATTTTGTACGTGAAATAGTAAGAGACAATTTAGTTACTTTAGTGTACTTGTCAACTTCTGAAATGATAGCAGATATTTTAACTAAAGCTCTCACGAAGGATAAAACTGAGAAATTCATTAGTCAGCTAGGTTTGTCATATATATAACTTTATTTAATTTTATATATAAGATTGAATTGTTTAACATTATTTTACACCTATCTGATTTGCTAACTTATTATACAGTTTTGTGATCTATATAAATTGCTTTAGTTTAAGGGCTAGTGTTGGATATATTATAAACTAAAGACTTTTTAGATAGTTAAGTACTGGTCGCTTATTCGTGAGTGCGTTACTGTCATACCCCTATGGTCTGACGTCTGTCTTACGATGTGTGTTTAACGCAATGGTTCGGTTAATAAATTAATTTCATTTAACTTACACAATCTTTATTTTTCCGCCCATAACCCTTCAAAGGATATCATAGAATAGTTTCAATCGGTATATTTTTTGCAATGGACAAAAGGTGATTATTATAATGGATCTGTAACAATAATATTTCAAATTATTCATTTATCAGGAAAAGGATCTAACTGCAATTTACTAAATTCAGGTAGAAGTATATTATCTATGTATGGTAATGATGATTTAACTACCAAATTCCTCAAAGGGTCTATTATGATAAAAACAATTTTTCCCTAAGTATCATTCCACTTGGTATCCCAATTTGGCTCTAGATTTCCTATCAGCGTCTTTTACTAATAAAACTAAGTATATCAATTAAATAATAATAATAAATGTACTTATAAATTAGATGCACAATGCATTGTCCTTGATAAATTTAAGCCATATTAAACCTTAGTATATCGATGTATCTAAGTATAAATATTCATCATCATCATTAGCAGTCTACAGCTTTCCACTGCTGAATAAGGGTCTCCTCCTTGAAAGGGAGGGGTTGCCATAACCCTAATGCATGGCAGGCGTGTCTTGTATCATCTAAGAATAAAGATTATAATGATAGATTAGATAGATTATAATATATACATATTAGGACATCAGTCCCTTGTGTGGTACACCAACATAGATTGTAACTTTTTTTTTTTTTTAAACAAAAGAATCAACATATTTAGCAACAACTTTATGTTTTTTATACTAAAATAACTAAAAACCTAAGCTCTTTACATAATACTTCAAAATTTATCATAGATGTCTGTAAACCATATACATAATGAAACCTCTCCGACATTAGCTGTTGGATTAAACAAACAGTAAGAGGAAGTGACATTGATATGAACATATTTAGTGCTCACTATACAATCTGGCTGTTGCTTACTTTTACTGCAGGAGCAAGCAGTAAACATTCAATTAATAAAACTGCAGGTTTGACTGACAAGTTTATGTGTTTTGCAAACTTTTACAATTATATAAGTAACTCCTGTGATACTCCTTGATACTAGATACTCCTTTTGTTGAACCATTAATCAATTGAATTGAATGTGCTTTTAAAAATATCTAAGTAACTAGAATATAATTTATTTTTTCTCTTAAACTCTTTAGAAGAGTTTAAACTTATCAGGATCGTTATAATTTTATTTTTTACATGATTATATATATATATATATATTAATATAGTAGGTGGTTCAATAAACCTTTGAGCCTTCACGGCCGATGGCTTGGCCACCGAGGGATTAATGTTTTAATACATTATGCATTTTATTGTAATTGTATCCTGCAACAAACTCTAAACATCTACGATGGTTAAATATAGAGGATGCAGTATTGAAGTATAATTGATGGTTGATTGAACTTACCTAGTGAACTTCAACCATAATTATGCGAGATACTGCATCCGAATATATTTATAACCCTCCCCTCCCTCTTAACTAACCCAATTTTTTGTTGCAGTATATTTAAAGGCTCTGAATTTAATGATTTGACAGCGAATGACAGGTAGAACGGCGGCCAGCGACCACAGATAGCAAATTATCTTTACGACTTTGAAATGTGTAGAAAGGGTAGTTCACTGAAATTGTACTACGATGGTTAAATATATTCGGATGCAGTATCTCGCATAATTATGGTTGAAGTTCACTAGGTAAGTTCAATCAACCATCAATTATTAGACAGATGAGGTGGTGGTGAGCTGGTTATATTTTCCGCAGAATTGATGATAATTGAGTAAACTCGTTCTGGATTGGAGACTTCGATCGGGAAGCGAAGTGTATGTGACCAGGTAAAGCGGTGGAAGAGGATAGCCGACGATCGGGTACAGTGGCGTGCCTTGGGCAGACCTTGGTCCAGTAGTGGACTGATGTGGACTGATTATAAAAATGATGAATTAATTATGTTCCTTACTATATCGTCTTTCTTTTTCAAGTCTGAAAGTAGGTTACCATATTAATAAAAGTTAGTTAAGAGATAATAGCTCTAGTCGGGTGTATTATTTGACGACTAACTTGTGTGATGAAACTATAATAACTCTATTTTCTATAAAAGCTATTCTTAATAATAGTAAACATATTAAGTATGCCCAGTTTCTTAAAACATAGTTGTTTCTCTTGTATTGAATTTAACTTTGATTAGTAAAAGTGCATTTCTCAATTGAGATTACACGTTATGGTTAAATTGGTCGTTGGTTTATAGGTAATGATTGGTCCGTGAACAAGTCAATCTACGTACATGTTATTAGGGTTATTTACCAACAGATAACTTATTAAGTAAGACATAGTTGACTTTATACACCTAATGATGTCTGATATTTACGCGAATACTACACTTTCGGTTTCTTTTTGATTATACACCTGGCAGATGATTTTCTATAATACTATGGTGGTTTAAAAGGGATTAACAAATACATATTCCACATTCTTATGACTTTTATGCAATCTTACAACACGCCTACTCATAGAGAATTACATTTTAATACTGCTCTACACCCGACACGTTAAATGTTACCTCGCTGAAGACATGTATTTTTCCAAATACGCATTGTATTTGGAAATAAACTATTTAAAAAAAAAACCGACTTCAAAGTAAATTATCTAAAAAACATAAAATAACGAAAATATTATTGAAGTTGGTGTTAGCGTACCTGCTGTGTATATTCTGCAATATACACAGCAGGTACGCTAACAACACTTTTTAGTGACTTATTTTACCAAGATAGGTATCAGCACTATCCCGCAACTCGAAGGTCTATTACAGGTCTATTACAGTAACTTACTGAAAACATAAAAAGTTTATATCTCTTAAACTACTGGACCGATTTTGATGAAATTTGTACTCTACCCTAAGTTGAAAGATACTCTAACTATTGCAAAAAGAATTTTCGAAATCGGACTTGTACTTTCTGAGAAATCCTCGGACAAACCTACATACATACACTCGTGAAATTTGGTAAATTCGTTTAGAAGCCCACATAGACTAACATATATGAATATTACGCATTTTTATTAATATTACATACATACGCGCCGAATACAGAACCTCCTTTTTTGAAGTCGGTAAAAAATATATGATTCACATAGAAACAAGATACATCAATTTCTGCTTTACGGCATAACTGGCAATGCCGTATCATACCTTTTTTTGTTGTGGATGAGAAACCGTTCAAAAGGTCTCCGTAAGGCCGGAGAACGGGTTGTGGGATTTGTTTCCACTAAAACCTACCCGGTAGTATTAATCGTCACTGTAGAGGGATTTGGATACTCCGTACGAAGAACCTATCTCCTAGTGCTAATATCATCGATATACTATACCAACTAGATTAGCTGTCACGAACAAAATGACATCGAAAATGTGGTCGCGGTTACATTTATTTACACAACTATACACGTAGCTAGAAATTGTAGAAAATAGTTTTAAATAATTCGGAACGTCGGACTAATAGCAGCCTTCACATGTAGTAATAAAGTCTAATTCTGTATGCAGTAATGTTGGCACATAAAACCTTTACATCGGAGACAAAGAAAAATCAATAAAACCGCCAAAATTATACGAAAAAAAGTAGTTGTTTTGACTGTACTCATTTAAAAGAAAATCTTAACCACTATAAAATAAGGTTCAAAACAGGTGTGTTTCCATTGTGTGTGTACTGACTTACAAACTTATCCGTGCTGGTGGCAAAAATCAGAACTAACTTTTTTATTATGGTAATGACGTGTAGTTTAACAGTTTCGTATAGACAGTGGCGACACGCCTATCGGCAACATTAATTTTGTCAGTCTCTAGCGGAGAAAATATCAAATAAATAATTTTTATTTCGTATTATAATGATATCTTACTTATATTTATTATTTAAACTAGTAGTAATAAGAAAACGAAACGAAAAAAAAATTCCTCATCTGCAATTTTAGTATTACGATAAGTATTATATTATTTGGACAGTTTATAAACGCGCAATAAGGAATTTCGATACATCCTGTTGTCGGCTCGTACTAATTTGAAATAAGCGACAGCCTCTCTATTTTCGTGACCACTTTTCGGGCCGTGACAGCTAATCTTGTTTAGATAGTATATCGATGGCTAATATTTAATATTATCTATATACCTATAGAGTTCACCATAAATCAAACACATATTTTTTCAAGACAAATACAAAGCTATGAATAATTTGCGTAGCCACACCAGATATTCACAAATGCATTGATTATGGAAAGAGTGTGCGCGCACGAGACCAGAGGCAGTCCTGGTGCGGTTTGCGTTCTCTATAAATCAGAAGCGCCCGCGCACGCCGCTCCTCGATTAATCGTAGCCCAGCTCTACACAAATCAAAATGTAAATGGATATAGTATGTTAAGTGCGCCCTGCCTAGTAATAATGATGTTAGCATTAGGCATATTAATTGGCTGGATGGGCGCTATCTATCCACCGCGGGCAACCGCGCACGCCGTCCGCGTTCGCCGACTCGTTTTGATACCCTCGCTGCAAATTCCACGTCTTTAAAATAAGGCTCACGACTTGTTTGTATTTTTTGTCATTTAAATTATTTTATTATAAAAAAGTTGCTACGAAGTCGTAAATAATGTCGCTTTCTGAACAACGCGCGACGTATTAAATTTAGTTACGCATTATTAATGATACCAAGGTAACTATTAAGAATAAAACTCGTACGACCTAAAACGACTAACGTCGAGTGGAGTTCAAAAGGGCCGCTTCCTAAATACGGTATTATGCTGCATAAAGCGTTGTTACCGCGGAATCATTAAAGACGGAAGCTTATTGAAATGAAGAACCGGGCCCCTAATGAAGGCTGCAAAATCAAATCGGCATCGATTTTCAGTTAATACAAGTTTTATATGCATTTAACGTCGCGTCGGGACAAGCGGTGCTTCCATGACTACCGAGGTCCCTTTGGCTACTAACGAACCCGCCAGATTCACTTAATTGAATTCCGTTTGATCTCTCCATAGCTACAGTGAACCTTAAGGTGCTCCCACACAGCAGTTATTATATAACGTTACAAGTATAAATTTAAAAATTAAAGGAAACCCGACATGGGTGAACGAACTCTTAAAATGACTTTCCTGTGCCGTTATCAGACCTTGATCAGTATTTTCCACTAACTACTTGTCAAGATTTCAACACAGATTTAGAATTCGGTAGTCCTACATTTAATGGAGCCGAGTTCCTGTTACCACCTTCCTGCTTACTCCCATCACCAGACTCTGATCATCATTTTTCTACCTAGTACTTGTAGCAATCTATCCAACGAGTCCAAATTTGGTGGGTCTACGTTTATTGGTGCAGAGATCCCGAGACCACCTATCCTTTGACAACCTTCCTGCTCCAATATCAGACCCTGATTAGCATTTTCTAGCAACTACTCGTCGAGACCTACCCAATGAGCCCACATTCAGTACTCACTGAGTAGACCCCTACGTTTATTGGTGCAGAAATTCTGTGACCACCTTCCTGCTCCATCATAAGACCCTGATCACAATTTTTCTAGCAAATACTCGTCGAGACCTATCAAACGAGCCCAAACTCGATGGGTCTCCGTGTATTGGGGCCGAGATCCTGGTACTACCTTCTTGCTGATCATCATCAGATCCTGGTTATCATTTTATTTAGTATCATCGGATTTACATATGTTCTAAACAGATCTATTGGACTAATAGAAGTAATGAAAAATGTCCATTGTATGCGAAACATCCCTTTTTTTTTCTTTTCTTGACGCGGGGGAAATCTTCCAAAGATCCCCGGGAGCTGTGAGGCTCGACCAGGGTATGTGGGATTCTTACCCACTAGAACCCCCGCGGCTGTCGCATCGGCACATGAGAGGGGGACCCCAGGGCTCTCCGGTGGGATCTGCACCAGGGGCCACTCAGTGCCTTGCCTTTGAGCCCGCCGCCGGGGGGCGCATTGTAGCCCCCCGGGAACCAGTCACGGTGCTCACGGGGACGTGGGTCGCAACCCCGCCGCAGTCCTCCTCGGAGTCGCCGCCGTACTCAATGGAATGCGAAATATCCCTACCTCAACTCGGAAACAGACAGACTTCCGGACATAGGCGTCAAACTTATAACTCCCCTCGTTTTTGGTCGCGGTTTAATAAATATTGTGTAGCACGATAACATTTTATAACATTGTGTAATTATTTGCTGCGACATGTTTAGAATGTTATATTATGTTGTAAACGCTTCCACACTGGTTCCACTTGTTGTATAACACCTTATAACATTCTGTAACCATCAGTTTGGGGCTGCTTTTCGATGAAGCTAGTAGTGGACGATGTTATACGATTTTTTATTAGATTGTAATTATTTATTTTCTTCTTTTTTGTTTTTATATGGGCCACCGTCTGCCTGAAATAAAGCGATTTATTTATTTATACAACAAAAGTTATAATTTGTTATATCATGTTGTAATTAATTGTATAAGATTTTGTTACATGAAGTTGTATAACATCACAGAAAATCTAAACTTTTGTTACAATTTAAAAAATAGTTAGACTAGAAAGGTTATGCAACATTCTCTAACTTTATATAACTGCTGTGTAGGAGCACCTTTACTTGCCTCCTCGATAAATTTTGACGACTATTGCTGCGACTTTTAGGGAAATCTTATGTCTATAATACGAATACAGAGAACGTATGGTGTAGATTTCCAACCTAACTACGTTAGAAATTCTAATACTTACCTGTAACAAAAGCCATTACTCTAAGTTCTTTAGTTAAAGTAAGTATTTAGTGGAATAATCGAGCATTATAAAATAATTTTATTTTCTGATATCTTGCGTATCACAGTCACTATAGACACAGCTGTTACCAATTCATTTTATATATTTCATTCTAAGATTAGCATAAAACTACCAGTTTATTTTATAAGATAATTATTTTGAATAATATTGCTTTTTATTGCTTTGTAAACGACGTGTAACGATAAGCCATTAATAATAAGAAAATTGTTCCAAGTTTTTCCGGTTCTTAAATTAAAAGTATCTAATCAAATACTGCTCATGTAATAGGCAATATGCAGCAATAAAGCGGGAAAGTAATTTTGAATCAACATTGAGTATGTGTAGTTTAAAATAATTTACAACATTTTGAGCTGTTCCATGCGAGTATTATGTATAAACAATTATCGTAATGGAACTATAGATGATTTTATAATACATTTCTCCGAATCCAGAAGAAGTAAAAATGCATGGAATATGGGTATGCAATGATATGTATATATATTTAGCGTTTATTCAAACTTTAAATTTAAGTTCAGATATGAGATGATATGATATGTTAAGAGTGGTTTATTAAAAATAGTGACGAGACGAACTAGACGTTCCCATGAGGGTAAGTGGCACGCTTGCCTATGGATCTGAGATAGTAGTTAATAAGTCTCTTGAGTCTAATATTTTCATCAGCTGCAGAGCCCTTCACACTGGAACACAGAAATATTTACATAGTGCTGCTTGGCGGCAGAATACCTAACGCTGCGACTCACACTACCACTGCAGGCAGGCTGGTCCCATGGGCTAAATACTATCCACTACCTACCTGGATAGTCCCTTGCCCATGGGACTATCAAGAGTTGAACAAAGTTTGACAAGTTTTGAAAGATCGGATTCGTGGACTCGATAATCGATCCTGTTAAATGTTCTCTTTTAATATAAAACAAGGGTTAGTAATATAATTCTATTTAAGTACGTACATATATATCGTAGATTTATTTTATTATATTAAGACATAACTGCATATGCGTTTTCCTCTTAATTATATTGGTTTTCTAAGTCATAATTTTGTAGAAGATATCGGTAATTGAAATAGAAACATTAAATTACTGTACCATTGATATAATTACTTGGCAGTCAGCAGTATATTCTTAAGTCGTTAAACATTAAGTGCGTTTGCGCTAGTTATAATTTGTATAATGATTGTAGAGTCAGCGCGGAGTACATCGATACCTGCAATTTGATCTTTCTAAATCTCTTTCGATTATCAAATGATTATTTATTTAGTAAGTTAACTTTAATAATGTATGAAATAGCGTGGGAATTTGTGGGTATGAAATATCAGCTGTTAGTAAAAGGTTAGGTACTATTTTTAACAATGGCCTTTCCTCTCTACAACATTCTAATAATATAAAGCAAAGGAAGGCATGAAGGTAACGCCCACTTAAACCTAGATCAGATCTAGAAAGAATACATTTATTTGACCAAAACACAAGAAGTAGAGAAAATAATAATACATAGACGGGCCCGTTGGTCTAGTGGTTAGTGACCCTGTCTGCTAACCAACAGGTCGTGGGTTCGATTCCCACCAAGTGTCTGGGTGTTTTATCTATATAAGTATGTATTTACAAAAAAAAGTATATAAGTATTAGTATCAGTTGTCTGGTTTCCATAGTACAGGCTCTGCCTAGTTTGGGATCAGATGACCGTGTGTGAATTGTCCCAGGATATTATTATAATAGAAAAAAAACATAAAGTTGTGTGGGGTCAAACAGGATACTACCACAGAATTTAGCTACGCCATATTAATTATTTCGCTGATATTCTGGCAGCACCTTAAAAAAATCTAGAGTAGTCCACTCCACCCTCACACACACTCCACCTCCTTACAAAACCATCATCATCATCATCAGCTGGAAGATATAGGCCTCCTCCTTGGAATGCCACAATGAGCGCCGGTTGGCTATTTGCATCCACCAGTCGCCTGCAACACGCATAATGTCTTCAGTCCGTAGTAGAACCTTTCATCTCCATCATTTATCAGTTCTTCAACCGATGTAACTTGCCCATTCCCTTTTTTTGACGCGGGGGAAACCTTCTAAACGTCCCCGGGAGCTGGTGGGGCTCACCACTGACACCACCGTGGCTGTCGCATCGGCACATGAGAGGGGACTCAGGTCTCTCCGGGGAACTGCACTAGGGGCCCCTCAGTGCCTTACCTTTGAGCCCGCCGCCGGGGGGCGCATTGTAGCCCCCCGCGAACCTGACACGGTGCTCACGGGGAGAAGGGTCACAACCACGCCGCCGTCCTCCTCGGAGTCGCTAATACCCACGGTCGTCCTAAGTACACCCACACCCCGAACGTCTAGCGACTCCGAAGGAGCTTGCCCATTCCTAGTTCAACTTACTGATTAAGACCTATGTCGGTGACTTTGGTATTTCGCCGAATTTCCTGGTTCCGGAAATTATCACACTAAGAAACTCCGAGAATAGCTCTCTCCTGGTTAAAAAAACTTCGTCTTTAGAAATAACTATCGGGGAAATCCTGCAAACGTAATTAAAGTTCCTGTATCCTCTATACGAGTATCTCGGATTTATTTCTAAACATTCATATTATTACATCACATAATATAAGCACCCATAACATATTCTATTATGATAAGGCAAATAAAATATGTAATTAAATACAACGATAAGAAGTAAATATAAATAATTTATTGCTATATCCCGATGTAGCTTTAGTAAAATAGTATATTTAAAGCGTCCATGATAATTATTAACTATAGGTTTTTTCATAAAGGGAAACACGACCTTTCACAGCGTGAGTATACTTTGTGTACTTGCCGCTTCACTTTCAACTAAGTGTCTATCTAATCATTTAGAGCCATAAAATAAAACTTACTAATTAGGCGCGGCCTATCAAATATTTGGTTACGTGTTAATAGAAGCCGCGGGCACGAGAAATTTAGTGGACAACGGAGATGGGACGACCCGTCAATCATTATAAATTTATATTCGGCAGACACGCAACCTCTGCTTTTCGTTGCATTATAATACACGCAGCGTCAAAGAAGAATTCATGCAATGTTAAGGATAATAATGGAAACAGAATACCTAGGACTTATTTATTAACTAAATTAATATTTTTAGGGTAAATTGCAGTGTTCGAAGAAGATATTAAAATAATGTTGTCTTTTATTTACGCGAATATTACATATTGAAATCAAACTACTTTAAACAAACGTCGGGATAATAAAATCTAAAATAAACCGCGAAAAATCCGTAAAAGCAGTTTGATTTCAAGATATTATTTAAAGTTAAATGCATATTAAGCAAGCTTTAAAATGGAACTGTTTTCACACCTTCATTCCGTTCCTTCACCTGGATGCTTCTAATATTTATGAAAATGTAATAAAAAAACACAAATAGAATAATGCAAAAAAAGTTTTATTTCTATGTGTGGTATTTACATGAATAAGTATAACTAAATTTTGTGAATATAGGCTTTTTCCAATTGTAAAAAATTGATTACCATTAGGTACTTAAAATTTCAAGGTAATTTCCCTCAAAATCCGGCATCAAAATATTCGAAGGGTTTAATTAATGCAGTGCCTATACTTGATTATCATTATTCATTGACAACATTGAAGCTAAAAGCTGTTAAATTGTAAAAAAAATGACGAAATTACACTCTGGAATCTAATTTATGCAAGTATACGGTCGGCAGAAAAATTTACAATTTTCGATATTTTTTTTTTATTTATAAGATTATTGTTGATAGGCCATTGTTGCATCAAAAGAGACAAAATGATATTTTTGAATACTCAGAAAACGATATTGGTTCAGAATTCAGGCTATAGGGTTCATTGAATTCGGAACCATTAACTGGAACAATATTTTTTTTAACTTGTTTGTCCACAACATAAAAGTCTCTACGAGGTTAACGTTCAGATTTTGACACGTAGGTATAAAGCGAGCCCCTCAGATAGTGGGGAATAATCTTTGTCTTAACAATGTTGTAGATGCAAACAGATAAGACTACCGCTGGATATACGTCGTGTGTACAGTTAATTGATCACTTAATTATTTTGCGTGTCCATATAAAAGTTTCCAATTAAACTGTACTATTATTTTAATAGATAATTAAGAAATGCTCGTTTAATTAATTGCAGGTAACTTTTTAAAATTGAAACCAAATGGTGATGGGTAATTTACTTTATTCAAATGAGATGTGTCGGTAAAGTGGTTTTAGTTGTGTGCTATTATTATTTTGTAGTGCTTTATTGGAGTTTCGTGTTCATTAAGTGCAACCGCGGTGTTGATGGCTTATTCAAATGAAGTTTAAAGGGTTCGTATGGAGAGCCAGTATAGTTTACGATTGATTTATATCAGCGTTGCAAAGGACACGAGGCTTCGATGGTATCTGTAGATTTTGTCGCCAGGAAATGACGGCGAGCGACGCTGGCCGCCTCTTGGTGTGGTTTTATTGTAGTCGCGCGCCTGCGAGCCGTGTTCTATCGCCGATACGATGCGCCCGCGCCGCCACTGCCCTCACCTTAGAAAAGCGATATTTTAGCGACAGCCTACATGATTAATTTATAGCTTTGAACCAATATTCCGGAACATAAATCCGATTTAATGTGAAGATAAGTTGATTTATAGAATTGTCATATGGAAAGCTCAATTCTGCATGGATGTTTACTATTAGATTATAACTATTTTCGATTTGTTATTTTTTTGCAAATATGGTTACCAGTAGCGAAACTATATTGATGTATCACTTAATAAAGTCAAATGATCAGAGTAGATAAAGTCATTTTTATTGAAAGCTGCCGATAAAAACTGCATCGTTGCGATATAATAAAGTGTTATATTTATTACGCTGTCAGTTTTATTGGCGAGCTATTTATAAACTTCCAGTTTAGATTTAAGTAAAGTAAAGTAGTTGGAATACTTTGGTTTTATAAACTACGTAAGAATATTTACATCGGGCCTTGAGGTGATTGGCTGGCAATCCGGTTTTGTATTGTTTCGCGGTTTTACAGTATTATGGCAGTACAGGCTTAATAAATAAAGCAGTATATTATGATTATGCTCTACAAAAGTGAAAAAACCAGTGGTATCGAAGGAATGGAGTTATATTCACAGTGAGATTTTAGAAAATAATTTAGCCTACTGCTTGTTGTTTGTTAAGTTATTATAGCGCAGGTCTGCTATTTGTCATTTTAAACTGTAAATATTCAAGTTTGTTATCATAGAGGCACGACTAAGTTTTATATGGCGCCAGCTGTTTCAAAATTTAATATAATTTGTAAATAGAAACAGGAAATGAAATGTCAATTAGTAGGTATCTACATTTAATAGGAAGCTTGAAATCACTTAATTACGTAATATATACCTTACAGTTACACTGATTAATACAGTTAAATGCACTAAGTAAGAAACACAAAACAAATCATCAAATCAGTCATCGTTTTTGCAATGAAACTTAATATGAAAAAAATACATAACTCATTCATTGAAAAACGTCTCGTACCTCTTATTCCTCATTAAGGTTATAAATAATGGTATAATTATTCCATTTAACCGGCGTATAAACAATTATTCACGATTCTATTAAGCTGTATCTATAGTTCGAACACAAACATTTTAATGTAAACATAAGGTCTTCATTACCATTGTGCAACTCGAGCTTCGAACGATCTTGTGCCCCATTAATTTTTGTTTAATTTGTAATTTTCCCAGTAATTAAGACCAGCGTCGTCTGTTTAATGCAAATGAACCTATTCCCGATCATTAGTCTCTACACGTTCTACTAACGTTACTTTTCGTTAATTATTCCCGAGTTCTAACGCCATGGGGTGGCCAGATTCCTGATAATTATTTACATGCAACTATACCCTCCTCGCACCTCTGATTTCTTTAATTAATCATGTGCGAATCGTCTTTGTGCGATTGTTACCAGCTTTCGGTGACGGAAAACATCGTGAGGAAACCTGCATGTCTGAGAAAGCCTAACTAGCTTTCGAATGACGTGTGAAGTCCGCCAACCCGCACTTGGCCAGCGTGGTGGACTATGGCCTAAGCCCCTTCATCTTGAAGGGAGGCCCGTGCCCAGCAGTGGGACATTAATATGGGCTGGTATTATTATTTATTATTATTTTTTATACCCTACCAATATGTGTAATTCTTCTGTAGAGAAGGACGTTGCTAGGAAGTTGATACCATCATACGTTCATTGGCAGCCGAAAGACGTCCTCTACTGAACAAAGGCCTTCCCCTTAAAAGGGAGGGGTTGCCATAATCCCCACGCTCGGCAGGCGGCTTGGAGATCGCAGTATAGGTGGAAGATAAATCCAAAAGAAAGACGCTGCTGCCCGTCTTCCTATTCTCGCTTAGTCGCCTCTTACGACACCCAACGAGAGGAGATGGGGGGATGCAATTCTAACCCGGCACGCCACGGTACCATTACATTCATCGTATCATTACATTATGAGGCTTAAATATTTCTATTTATAACTAAATATACTAATTGAAAACGCAGAGGATGTCACACACTGTTCGTCGTAGTGCACGTACTGCTATAGTTAACGACCTAACGAACTGTTAAAATCTGCTTCTCGTATCGACGTAATTACATTTATGGGATTTATATTGCACATAATAGAAGAAGAGGAAATAGATTTATTTGAAAAAAAAAAGACGACGCACAGACATACATAATATTATAAAATAAAGAAATAAAACATAAGATAAATCAGTACGAACTAAAAACACACACTGTACGCCACTCCTCCACCAAACGAGGTTGACCACTCAGCATTTTGCCGTGCCGGGAATCGAAATTACCGACACAGCGCTGTTTTTCAATGTCAACCCCTATGACATTCCCATGTCACCGCAGCTAATAACTAATATTTAAACAAAATAAAAAATGTAATAAAAACTCAAATAAACACAGAAGATACAGAATAATCAGAATCTATATAATTAATTTACTTGAAGTCCAAATATACAGAAATGCTAACGCTAGAAGGCTTTTAGGAGTTTAGTATTACTAATAACAATAATAATATTCATTATAAATATGTTGTTATATATGTATGTAATGCGGTAACAGCTCAGTGGGCGAGCGCTTGCCTTGAAAACAAGGTGCGCAGGTTCGAACCCCGGCTCGCACCTCTGATTTCTTTAATTAATCATGTGCGAATCGTCTTTGTACGATTGTTACTAGCTTTCGGTGAAGGAAGACATCGTGAAGAAACCTGCATGTCTGAGAAAGCCTAAACAGCTTTCGAATGACGTGTGAAGTCCGCCAACCCGCACTTGGCCAGCGTGGTGGACTACGGCCTAAGCCCCCTCATCTTGAGGGGAGGCCCGTGCCCAGCAGTGGGACTTAAACCAGGGCTGGTATTATTATAAATATGTTGGCCTACTGAAGCTCTAATTACGGTGGCTAAATGAGCTCTTCATATTTATAATAATAATAAGATTCTGGGACAATCCACATACGGTCACCTAAAAACCAGACAACAGATATTAATACTAATATAGTTTTCTATTTACAAGAAAACATACTTAAAAAGATAAATAACTAGACACTTGGTGTCGACAGACGAGTTATCTAACCACTAGAATACCAGGCTCGTCAGCCCATTCGTATCTAGCAATGTGAAATTCAAGAGAACAGTTGTACACTTCTCTCGTTCTAAAGTAGGCATAACATTGTCCATTATGGTGAAAACAATCAGGAATAATACACAAAGAAGTTCACTGTACGTAAGTGGATTGCAAGCAAGTTTAACATTCCGGGTACTTAATAGGTACATAAACGCGTTTTGTAGCCAACCTGCTATGTTTGTCGAAGCAATACTCGAATGTAAGGGAAATTGTTTGAGAGCAATTTAAACCGTACCTCTGTTATTTCTACAAGTAGGCTCATTCTCTATACATATTTATACTCACAATAGTTTCTGTTCGCTGTATCAATGTGTCGAGAAATGATTATGTTTGTCTTCAATACGCTAAATTACGAGAACATTATGTATACTATGTGTATGTGGTGTGGAAATAGGCTAAATACTTTGCATATAGATAGATGATTTAAAACTATTCAGGCACGGGATATTAATAGCCAATGCGTAAATATACAACGTGATAATTAAATAACGCAACACCCAACAGACCAATAATTAATTTCAGTTTTAAAAATTATTCAACGCCACTGATATTTATTTTCTTAGATTATCGTCAAAGTTATCAAACTTTTTTAAGATCATAACTATTTTGTTTCTTTATAACTCTACGCTCAGTACCCTTGCAAAAGGTTAATAATCTCTTACCGCCTCCGTATTGAATAGACATATTGTGCTTTTAGTCTAGACATGATAACTAAATACAAATAAAGTAAAAGTAACCTATAATAAAAAGTAGTGTAAAGAATTTGCGTTGTGCGTTTAATCGTTAACACGTATCATGCACATAACATACAACACTAAAGAGTAAGATTGAGAATGCCAGTGCTCTTAGTGAAGTATCTGGGGGCTTAGTACGAGTTCCGATAGTTTATATAGTGCTTCTAGCGGTAACTATCAAAAACTAGTAAAATGTACGGAAAAAAACTGTCAGTTTGATCAAGCTCGTAAACTATCGAAACTCGTACTAGACCCCCTGTTCTGTTGTATCGATAATAAGCTAGCGCGCTTCTTCCACGGCTTCATTACCGCTTTTCATCCCAAAGTCAAGTACTGGCTTCTATTCTATTCTATTGTTGGTACCTATTAATTGGTCCCGGTAACCACCGGAACGCACTTCCACCCAGCTGAATCCTTTGTGCCACCCTAGCCCAAGTACTGGCTTATAACACACATCAGCAGCCGAAAATTTATCATCCTGTATTGGCACAATCGGACACGCCACCCGCCTCCTTGACATTATCAATAAAAAGTTTCCAACTTAATTTATCTTATCACTCGGTAGTATCGTGAGTAGTTTCCACAATGAACGACGTGCCGATATCTACAAATTTCTAATCAGAATGGTCCACCTTGTTAATGACATACTACAATGTGAATTCTACCTTAGTGCTAACGATGTAATGTCTAGAATTCTCCAATTGATTTACAAAACTTATTTTTAATTTAATAACTTAATACGTCGATAGGTACAGGGAGGCAGCGGTGTGCACGCTATCGTCCCCCGATAACCACGTCTGCGCTGTCCATGCGCGCCCAATCAAAGTACTTCATTAAAATCTTATCGACGCTAGATAAATCACCTAACGACTGCGATCGATTATTTGGATAATTAATGGTGGTTTCATAAATATGTCGAATTCTTGTTCCCGTGGTTCAGTCGAGCATGCGCCTTAGGGGCGCATTGTGTCGCCGATACCGATTCGGTCAGCCACGATGGGATCTCAGAAGCGAGGTTTCAAATCATTTAGTCTTTAATTCATATTTCAAGAGTGCCTTATTTGGAAAGTTACATCGATTTCGACTTCAAGAGCCTCAGTTATAATCGTCTATCTCTGGTTTTACGTCGCATATCGTGCATATTATCTTTATTAGAATATAATATATACGCCTCTAAACGCAGCTCCTTAATCTTTAAGTTCTAGTGTAACGTGACACTGATCATCACTTACGGGTTTAGTGCTAATATAATTTTATTATCGTTAGAGTTATTGTCCGGGGCGATGAAACGCAATACTTTAGCGTTAGCGAGTCTGAAGTAAACGGTCGCGTGCATAGATGGCGCTCACCGCGGCTAGGAGTGCCGGAGATCCGCATCAGACCGGGAATAAAATCTATCCTACGATTGTATCACCGGCGCCTGCGCCACCCATTAATCTACATCAGCACGCGCTCGCTACCAGATTAATGAACCAGATAAACTTTAAATACGACTACTCGTACAGATGTCTGTTTTTTTAACGACAGAAGGGAGAAATTGTATACGCGACTCGGAGACAATAATTGATGAATTAAACGGATTCGACGCTTTTATGATAACGTCCGATGCGGCTGATACTTCGGCAGTAATTAGAATGAATGGTTGAAGAGTTTCGGCTAAAATTGATCACTTCGTGAGGAATTCACGTTAAGTAGCCGACGCTGGGTGGTTAATGCTGATCGTCTCGTTGAAAAGACGTCGTGTGTGTGCACGGTTTTTGTACTATTTTATAGGTACAAGGTAACTTTACATTAGTATTCATTTGTTTACAGCTTTCTAAATTAAAGATCAGATTTTACATGGTCAAAAAAATGTCGGGATTGCTTGTACCTACACACATCAAAAGTGTCTAGGGATCAAGCATTTTTGGGCAAAAAAATGGGCAGAAGAACAATGACGTTTCGTGTGCTTTTCTGATGAGTCTCGTTTTGGTATGAGACCGGATACAAGACGTATACGACACTGGAGAACCCCTGGACGCCAACAGCGATTAAAATCCTGCCAGGAAGTCCATCCTTATAGTGGTGGAACCATCATGGTATGGGCGGGTATTTGGATCGGCGGAAGAACTGAGTTGATTTGGATCAGAGGCAACCTCAACGCTCAAATTTATGCTGAGACGATTGTATCAGACGTCATCGTTCCTCTACAAGTGCAAATCGGTCCCTTATTTCAGTTAATGCATGATAATGCACGACCGCACACCGCAAGAGTTGTAAGACAGACTCTCGCCGCAGCTAACATCAATGTCCTGCCCTGGCCTGCTCAGTCGCCAGACTTGAACCCGATTGAGCATGCATGGGATATGCTACAGAGAAGAGCTCTGCCGAATATGGAGGGTATCCAGTCGCAAGAAGACCTTTTTTTGTTGTTGCAACGAACATGGGCGGCCATTCCACAGCGTGATTTGGATGAACTCATTTTGAGTATGCCAAACCGATGTTCTTGTGTTGTTAGTGTTCGCGGTAGAAACACGGATTATTAATTGTTTAAGTTACCCAAAAAAATTTTAAAGAAAACTGTTATTTCAGTCTTTTTTTCGAACTTTTGTGTTAGTGGTTCAAATGTCAAAAATCCCTTTATTAGGAAAATGGCAAATTTCTTTATTAATGCAAAGGTGACTTGGTTTATCGTTACTGTGACAAACGAAAACACTTTATTTGATGAATCCTTAAAGAAAATTTTAATTAATATCAATCAGGAGAAAAGTTATTGCAAAAATATATGTTGATCCCTAGACACTTTTGATGTGTGTATTTATATTCATAGTTGATGTGATTTATCAAAGGGCGAACTGATGCTATCTCGGAACCGGTAGTGACGAAAAGTAAAGAAAATATTTGTATTAATTATGCATCAGATATCATAGTTTTGGTGATGGATGTCAGGTTATATCGATTGTTATCATTTAGATGTGTGTGCACTTGTGAAATTGAGATTGGAGATAACGCGGATAGGGGCCAACAACTTGTGTGAAGAACTTGTGATAACTGTCCGAGTGACCTTAATTGTTTGAATTGAAAGACTACTTTTCACTCAACGACGGGAATTGTTAATTGATGTTCAATTTATATTATTTAGGTCGCTTAATTTTTGGTGAGAAAGTGGTTGTACTAACATTGTCACCAATAGTTACAATGTTACTTTATTCAGCTTCTTACCCCTCACATCCGAATACAGCAATGTTAATACACATTGCTTGGTCTTTGCACAAGAGTAAAATATTTCAAATACAAATTCTTACTACAATACCAGCCCTTGTTTATGTCCCACTGATGGGCACGGGCCTCCCTTCAAGATGAAGGGGCTTAGGCCATAGTCCACCACGCTGGCCAAGTGCGGGTTGGCGGACTTCACACGTCATTTGAAAGCTAGTTAGGCTTTCTCAGACATGCAGGTTTCCTCACGATGTTTTCCTTCACCGAAAGCTAGTAATAATCGCACAAAGACGATTCGCACATGATTAATTAAAGAAATCAGAAGTGCGAGCCGGGGTTCGAACCTGCGCACCTCGTTGTTACACCTCGAGCTGTTACAGCTAACTAATTCTAAGTTAAAATAAGTGTATATTCACGCTTTCGGAGTCGTTAGGCGTTTGGTGGGCTAGGATGACTATGACCTCAAAAGCAAGACACTAAGAAGTTCTTGGTGCATATCTCCCAGAGAGCCCAGATCTTTCAGGTACCGATCCGACAGCCGCGGGGGTTCCTCCTTAGTCCGCCACAATGAACGAAAGTTAACCGTTTGCATGTGTATGCCACACGAACAATGTCGTCGGCCAACCTAGTGGAGGCCTGCCTACGTTACGTTGCGTCTTCCGGTTCGTGGTCGCCACTCGAGAACCTTTCTTCCCCATCGGTTATCGGTTCTTAGAGCGATGTGGCTTGCTCATTGCCACTTCAACTTGCAGATTCTGAGAGCTATATCGGTAACCTTGGTTCTTCGGCGAATCTCCTCATTACGAATTCTGTCACGCAAAGAAACTCCAAGCATACAGACAGAAAACAGTGGTGTGTTATCTGTCTTAGTGTGTTTAAATCGCACGTTCCCTGGTTGTACTTCTCTTTTGTATTAGGTAATAATAAGTAAGTGTGCACTCAGATTCTGCTCGGTAGCATCAGGCTTTATCTCAAATCAAGGATAAAATCGATAAGCGTTATTGTGTGAGTAATTAAGGCGGTGTCACAAGTTGGGCCGTTAATCTTATAGATCGCTATCGGAGATGATCGCGTGTTGGCCCTCGCCCCGGCTCGATGCAAACACTGCGCCGCAGCGGGTCGCAGCCTTCCGCAGCCTGCCCCAGCTATCCCCACGTCACCGCTAAGACCAGTAGGGTTACTCTTAATACTAATGTTGATTTTAATCCACTCCAATTTTAAATTCCACTAACTTAGTGGCACAGTTATATCGGTAGACTGGTTCTGGAGTGAGTCTTGTGACCAGTTAAAGCGACTGTATATGTAATGCGGTTACAGTGAATGGAAGAGGATAGCTGAAGATCAAGCTTAGTGGTATACCTTGGGGACGGTCTATGTTCAACAGTGGACTGATGTATGCTGATATGATGAGTGAAGCGGCACTGCCATCCGTACTGACAGATGGCATCATCTTCATCATCTTCAGCCGGAATACGTTACTGCTAATCATCCTTCCCCTTCCCCTTGTAATGTCACAATGAACGATAATTTGCTATTGGCATCCACCGGTTGCCAGCGTCTCGCATTATGTCCTCACTCCATCTAATGGGAGGCCTGCCTACAATGCGTCTTCTTTCGGTTCGTAATCTCCATTCGAGAACATTCTTCCAAATTGTTTACCGGTTCTTCGAGCGATGTAATAAATAATTTAATAAATATTGTTAGTTGGTTTACAAAAGTTGATTAACATAGTGGTCTCCGCACTAGGGCTAGCCTGTATCGCGGATGGCCGCAGTGGTGTGGCTTGCCCATTGCCACTTCAACTTGCAGATTCTGCATGGACGGTAGAGAAGCGCCAAGTTATAGGTGGGATTTAAAATTGGATTGAATTTACATTTATGTATGGATGTATATTGGTTTCCAGAATATAATCCTACTGATCATGGGTAAATAATGATGGCCTCCACCAATACACAATACATGACTACTTAAAGTTGTCATATCTTATAAAGGATGTGTGCATGTGTGATGCAACACGCTAATGCGTTATTCGTGTAAAAGATTTTTCAACGCCAATAAGAAAATGATTTATTTAACACTGTTTTGATCTCTTTTTGTGTTTATTTCTGTTTTGTTCACAAAGATTTTTACCGGTGCTGGGTGGATTATTCTCTTTGCGACACTAAATAAGGTTCTTATTTTATTTCTTTTTGTAGTTTACTGAGATTACATTACTGGCACTTTTTCTATCTTTTCTATCTCGCTTTGATGGACTAAAAAAATATGTCCAGATATAAATAAATCCATGACAAAAAATTGTGATTCTATATAGATCACGTAAAAACAAGTCTTACTTACATATGTGACTGCACAATAAGTTTGTATAACAGGTCTGAAAATTAAAAAAAAATTCAGCAGAAATGATTCCTCTAGTAGCAGTAGTCCGGTTGTTAGTCCGGTTGACCGGACTACTGCTACTAGGCCAAATGATTGACTACGAGTAAGAAGTATATAGAAATAATTACTGTAAATCAACGACTCCTAGTTTCTATACCAAAGAAATGTATAGTAGTAAGACTATACAGTAGGTAGATCAATTTCAGTTTTACTTAAATTATTTTATCTATACTGCTGTCTGACGTGAGCATATTATTATACTATTTATGTTTCCGTACATTAAATAGGGTAGAAATAAAGTTCAACCGAGTAATTTAACAATCAAAATTACTACAATCCGTCGGAATTGTTGTTAAACTAATCCGAAGTACTAAATTATAGGGCGGTTTTATTGTAATTCAGGTTTATAATCTGTAATCAAATGGCTGTAAATTATATTTGATGCGCCGGTATTACTGCGGCCGTGACGTCGCGAATCGCATCGCCTCTTTAACGCTGCTCGTATTTACTTTTCAACCGCACTAACAGATAAAAGTGTCATAATATTTATACCATAACTTAGCTTTCTTATGACCCACTGTCGTAAAGTTAAGCGCGCTTTCTACACGGACAAATGCAGGAACAATATGAGACCTGGCCTCAAGAAATAAGGTTTAATTTAGCCGAATGTCAACGGTCAAGATGTGCCCGGTTATCCAGAGCACAGTGCGGTCGTCATTCGATAATGTTTCTAGTTGGTTTGCAATAAATATGAGAGTCCGAGTGTTCGGGGCGCGGCCGGTGATGTTCGCTGGGATGACGGCATGGACTATCTAATTTTATTACCAATATATTGTCATTAAGTCGATACTGATCTTGTTATACGCACAATGAGAGGTACACGGGCCCCGCTCGCCGTGCCCCTGCTTGATACAATTTATATTCAAATGACATTCGCTTAAGGTCTCAAGATATTTCTCACTCGTCGGATTTTCAGGTAATCTCAAATTGATGGTGTCATCGACTGGCCACGCGTCAAAACCGAATACACGAGTTAAATACACAATACGATATCATAATCACTGTCAAATATAGGAACGATCTGTCATGTCCTTTTTATTCCATCTAGAAACGAGACAAACAAGTCGTTTGCCTGATGGTAAGCGACACGCCTGCCTAAAGATAGCTGCACAGAACTACCGCTTGTCCCCCGAGACATTAGTTACTAAATCTTATAGCCCGGCATTTTCATCAGTAACAGTCCCCTTCATACCTCCTCCTCCTCCTCGCGTCGATACCTCAATGCTGAGGGTCATGACCTGTTGTTACGGATGCAGATAATACTTTGCTTCGGATGACGGTTTTCCACTTATCACGATCCGAGGCATCATGGAACGCTACGTGCACTGGGGTTTCGAGAGTGGAGCTAATCTGGTCAGACCAACGTGTCGGCGAACGTCCCCGTGGCCTTTTTCCTCCGATCTTACCTGTAACCTGTAACAATTAACTTTTCTAAGCTGTCAGGATTTTTGCGAGCTATGTGACCGAAGTACTCAAGGGTTCGTCTCAGACAGATGGATGACAGTCGTGTCTTGATCTTTAGTTCTTTAAGAACCGACACGTTGGTTCTTTTTGCAGTCCAGGGAATCCGGAGCATTTTCCTCCAGCACCACATCTCAAAAGCATCAATCCGTCTGCGATCAGCCGCTTTGATTGTCCCCTTCATACCAGAACCCAACAATATTTATACACTACTGTTTAACGACGAAATATCTGATACTGCTGACCACCGCAGTAGGTAGGTACTAACTATTTTGACAAGTTCTAAAATGCGTGTCACGTGTGCAAATCGATGTCATTAGTACATCTAGATAATGAATCTAGGTAACGCACGTAGTGACTGTCACAATACGGATTATTGGATACACAGCATTAATTAATCTGTGAGAAACGTGCTGATTGAGTGTGTGGTGTCATTCAAGATTACGGTGGCGTGATCTGGGCAAGCGGCGAGCCACGCTGGGAGGCGTGCGCCTTCTCACGGGTATTTGAGCCAGAACTAGCAAGTATACAAATAAAAAAATCACCTTGTGTACAGTTCACGTCGGCTGTTTACCGGCCATATAAACTGACCGTATTTACTGTGTAACCGCTCATCCTCCATTTAACGTCGAGCTACTTTGGTAACATCTAAATTAGTGAAGTGAGAAAAGCTAACGCTCGTAACCGTATTCGATCGGCGGTAAATCGTTACGATAATGACTTTTTTGGCTCTCTGACTCCCATCAGTTATTGTGTGTTTATTCAGTTCCGTTGCCGTAAATGGAAGACTCGGCTCCGTTATTACGTCCTAATTTTCTCGATGCTCATAGGATTTTGTCAGCTCGGAATAAGCTTACTTTCTCGTATTTCGTTAAACTTACGATGTCGAGCTTTTGTTGATATAAATTTGTTGACACCGGCCGTGAATGAATTCGAAGTAAGTTTAGATATAATATGAATACGAGATACGCTTATCTCAGATTTCTCTATAAAGTACATGTAAGATGGTAATAAACTCTCCTTTTGGATAGTCTTCTTATCAACAAACACATCTTATAGACGACTAAATTTATCAACGTCGGTATAAAAACAAGATTAAATAACGTCAACACATCTCATGGGAGGGCGTCGATCAGAAATCGATCACTGTAGTCGATAGTTCCCACCGCCGGATTTCACCATCACGGATTAACCAAACAAGCAAGCGTTAATCCCTTCTCATGTGAAATCTGGTGAAAGACTCGAAGTAATTAATGTTATTATTAATATAGACGCGGTTCGGTCCGGCGAACTCGAATGGCCATCGCCGCGCCGCGGTGGTCCAGCCCGGCAGCACAGCGCCGATGGATGCCCGCACTTCATCATATTAATAACGTTCAGCGGACTCACTCGGCTTACGCGCTCCTAGATTAAATGCCTCATTACACGCTATCTTTAGGCTAAATATTAATTGAGACATTTCGAACTACTGTCAAGTGTCAAGTAATCGATACCGCGAAACGAATGAGAATCGATAAATAACTTCCAGCAGGTTTATGCTTTGACGATTAAGGAAGCGACCGTCATTATACCCGACAAGGATTTTGGTGAAGATCGAACCATAAGGATCCGCGCAATCAAACGGATCGCCATTCTTTCTGTTAATCGCATTATAAATTGACGTAGCGGTCGCTGCACCGAGCCTTTGTCGGCGTCGTAACGGATGACTAAAGAATTTATTCTTCAAAAATAATGATTACAAATTTAAACCTGGTGTCTATAATTAGTCTACTGCTTAAGGGACTCTTACTAAATCGAGACGGTCGATTAATGAGTTTATGTAAGTGTCATTTGCATTATTACAGACTCTTTATTAACTCCGTGTAGGTATTCATTATGAATGGAAATATGTAGAGACATGCCCTATACCGTTGAATACGAAAGCATATTTTTTAAAGCTTCTTAATGAACCTTTTTATATATTTTAGACAGTGACGGTGAAATATGGCGACATCTTTAATATTTCTTTGTAATATTTTATAGGTTGGTACTTAGTCATAACTTTCATGCAATTAATAATTTCCAGTCAACCTTATATTTTTACGGAAAGTCAGTATAGTGTTACGGTAATTTTATATCACTGGCCTATTTTATGAACATGATTGCAGACAAATCCGTGGAAGCTAGATCGCGCGGTGTTACAGGTTGTAATGTTTAATATTGGACTGTCTTTAATTTGCATTATGCCTCTGTTTCACATATAACTAAATTTATACCTATAGTTTTACTCTCGCACTTACTACCTATATTTGTAGCTTTCTTGTCAATTTTATTATAAGTTAGATTTTTTATTACTATTATTGCTTTACCCGACTGCCCTCGAAAGATGCTTTTAAAAGTATGTTTTTATTGCTTTAATTGGGTTCGTCTATATGTTTGGCTTGTTCCATTTCAACTTCTTTATGGATTTAAAAATTTGCTCGTAATTTGAGTAGTTGAATTGGGGAAATACCTTACAAATAGTTGGAACCAAATAATGCAACCTTCAGCGTGGCGGTTTACTTTTTGGGGCGTTTGGTTGCCATTGTTCTATGAGGGGTCGTTAAGCGATCATCATTTATCCCTTTTGTTGTATGCATAGCGATAACTCTTAAACAGGTAATTTTTTTTTCTTTTTATGAGTATGTAAATTTGTAACGTATATCTATTTCTTTGGCATGGTCTACAGACTCAAAAGACTTATCGGGATTTGACTTATTATAAGTCAATAGATTTTTCTTAGTTGTGGGAATGACATAGGCTATATTATTATTATTATTTAATTATTTATGTACAATAATAGTACATAGGCATAATATAAAAATAGTACTATATAAATTATGAGGTCATCTGCTGCTATTTTGTATTTTATTTTACTTCCAAAAACATCCTTATGAAAATTAAATTAAAGGTCTTAACAAGACCAGTTAAAATACATATACATACTATTATACTCGTATATAATTATACGATTTATGTAAGTAAAATATAATTTAAGGATTTGTTTTTTTTTACCATTTTGTTTGCTCGCTAGTCGGGTTTTTTGTGCTTTTTTAATTTATACGAATTTCCTCATACTTTAAAAGATTTTGCAGTGTTATTCAGGGCTGCTTACCGTTTACCAACCGGTGGAATTGTAGTAAACACTAAGTACCTAAAGTGAAAAAAAAAAGTTATAGTAATTAAGTAATACACTTTTTTATAATAATTTTCTTTTTGTTCTGTGACTGCAAATTATCCTACAGTTTGTTGGCCTAACGCTGGTCACCCTTACTGATCAAGTATAATGCGCGTTACCACGCAATCCTTTCGTGTGCACTGGACATTACTCAAACCTCATTTAGACCTAACTACGTTGCATTGAAAGGAGCAATTTTATTGTACGCTATTGATTCTGTTGACAGCTAGAGGAGGCACGTCCTGCTACAACGATGTAGTTTATTTATTCTGTCATTGTAGCTCATTAACATACAGATATAAATAGCTTTGTTTTTATTTGTTAGTCAGTTCAGAATTAAAACAAATGTTTAACAACTCTATGATATGTTTTATGAACTGACTACTTTTTAATATAAGAAAATATATCTGTCTCGATATTTATTCATACATATACAGTACGTAACATAACGAAATGCACACCGTGAAACTGTTTGTTTGAGGTAGAGTATAATGTAATGGTACACATTTTATCACTATTTATGCTATCCTCTTTATTTTTAATTATAATAATAATATTCTGGGATACACACGCGGTCATCTGATCCCAAACTAGGCAGAGCACGATCTAGCGTAGCGTAGACCTAGGGTAGCGGCCAGGGTGTGTGAATTTTAGATTAATGTTAAGATTTCTCAATGAATATATGTAAATTAATTAATGTAACCACAGAGAGGAGATTACTAACTCTCAACAAATGTCATTATTCCTAGTAGTAATTATATCTTATATGTATATTGTTACGTGCGGGCAGTGGCGTGCATACACTTTTACGACAGGGTAGGCAAAAAAGCAAATTTCTTAGATTATTTACATTTTAATCATTCAGAGGATTCGTAGGGTAGGCAAGGTCATTTTGACTCTATGGACGGCACGCCACTGCGTGCGGGTGGGTATTAAAATGCCGATCAACGTAAAAGAAGATTTTTATACCACGTACACTCACACTGTTTACATACAAGGCACAGTAGTCCGAGTCACAGAGTACGGCTCAGTAGTCCAAATTCATCGCAAGGGTCGCTGGTACAATTCTCTTCGATCGCTTCCTTAAGATGTTTCCGCTGTCGCTTGTAAACACAAACTGTCTGGACGCCACTATGCGTCGGCTTATATAGCTAAATTAATAGAGGTGGAAACTTCGAGAAGGTACCCGTAAGGTACTCGTAAATACCTACTTAGTCTAGCGTTTTCGCGAGCCGATACAACAGCGACACTAGATCGAGAATAAACGAATAGGCGGGGGCAGTGAACCGAGCGCGAGCGAGCTGTAGGTACATAACCTAAGTACTTGCCGAATTTGAGGGAACTACTTTCTATTGAGAAGTCTAGTTTTTCGGTACGGATCGACAGTAGACCTATAGACTAACAATGCGTTTTGAGATCAGTGCAATTAAGTAATAAGTAACGGAGTAATTAACACTCTTATCTCCCGGTCGTAACAATATTAACATTAAAAATAAAGTTAATAGCATGAATAGGTAGTGATAAAAAGTGTACCATTGTCACTTCACCAACCCATCAACCAGTTTCTCGGTTTGCATTTCGTTATGTTACATACTGTATATCGCTCATTATGATGAAAGAGTATCTCTATAGTAGTTTAACATAGAAAACATCGAACAACCGATCCGAATTACCATTAAACTAACATGATAGGCAGGTAACTCGATGCCTACCAATGGCTACTGCATTTAACATTTATCAGAACTAACATTCTACCTTCAAGTTGCGAGGATATTTTTGTTATTCTGTTGCATACGTATTTAAATCTAATTTACAGCTACCTTCGCTGAAACGACATCATTACAAGAGTGACATCGTACAGTGGAATGCTAACGCTAGTCATAATAAAGCCACGTTATGTTTGCTCTATAAATATATACTAAGAAAACATAGACACTGAGTATAAATTTATATTGCATTGCGTTATTTTCAAAAGAACTTAACTGTGTGTTTATAAGTTGGTCTTAATAAAATTCAATGTAACGCAAAACATGTTTAGCAACCGCTCGTATACTTTTGTCGCGGTAGAGTTCTAAACATAGCAAGTTTAACATGACAAGTATTTACCGAGCGAGCAACTTTTGTAATCAAGTAGATAGGTTTGTTAATTAACTACACGGTGAAATAAAATATCTTGTGTTCCTATTAATTAAATTAGGAGCAGCTTGAATATGATTGCTAAAGGAAAATCACTGAAATCGTGAGATAAATTCCTGATACACATTTTTTATACGACGACATTTCTGTAGAAATAAGTTCATAAAGAGATGTGCTGTAAAATATATTATCTTATTATCTTGTCAAAAACAGAGGCAGACCAACATAATGTTATAATCATGATGTAATCTAGTTAATTATCATAAAAAATAAATGCATTTCCAATTCCTAAGGGACCAAAATTACCCATTACTCAATCATGATAATAGACACTAATGATTTCTGATATTTACGCGAATACTACACATTGAAAAGAAACTAATTTTAAGGATTATATCGCGGTTTATTTTTGATTTTAATTACCCGACGTTTCGAATACTTCACAGCATCCATGGTCACGGACGGACTGAGGTGGTAGCTGTCCATATGTCATAGTTGTCTTAGAGTACCCTCAGGTCTTCTAATTATTATTGTTAGTCCGATCTACGCAGAAAGAGCTTACAGTATCTTGAGGTCTTGCAGTGGAATGCTTGTCTTTGGATTTGATTATATTTATCACGGGATCCCAAGCTGGTGGTAGCTGGTGGGTAATTAAAATAAAAAATAAACCGCGATATAATCCGTAACATAAGTTTCATTTCATAGACTCTAAATTACTTATTGAATTAAAAATGAAAAACAAAACTCATTACTGAGATAACAAACAATACTTCTATAGTTAAAATTAATTTAAAATAGTAACGAGAGTATTGAAGATCCACAGTCTCGTCAGGACAGCTTAACTAAGCAACAGTAATAAGTTAACGCTTTGAATGCCTTTTACTTAGATTTAGTTGTGTCTGCCTACCCTCGAGGAACAAATAAGTGTGGTGTGTTTTATTTTGTTTGAGTAACAATACCATGGCGTGAGTGCAACTCGCATTGTGGTATTTAACTTATGTGAACGATCACATATTCAGTATTATCATTCTTCAAACAATAAAGACAAGGTTCATATTTTTAAAACAACAAAAGGAGACTTTGTTCGTTTCGTAAGTTTAGAAAAATGCATGAGTTACGATTTGAGTTATTTATAACGTCCAGTTTGTGCAGCGAGTACATAGTCCTTGGCTTCATTGGGCTCACGAATGATCTTAATTAGAAGTATTGTGGAGAGATGTAAATTATGCCTGACCCGACTTTTGTACCGCCGCTAGTTCCCCGTCCTCGGCTACTACACTGTAAATCATATACCTATCGAAGGATGCCCGAAAGCGTAGATTAGGAAATTAATGAGACCTTAATGGAAGTAATTTTAATCCCGTTTAATTTTTGTGTCTCGATAGTGATTACATGAATTTTAATGCGCAAAAGCAATAAATGTCAGTTAACCGTATTTGATTTAATGGTCTATCTACATATTGAAGATGCCGCTCTACAAATTGACTTTGTATAGATGTCCATTATTCATAGGTGTACGTAGTGTGGAACATTTACAATGTATCTCAGTTAATGTCAGCGTAAATAACATATCGATAGAGGTTTTAACTAGCTATCAAAATTAGTCGATCGAACATGTGTATTAATACGCTGGAGGCCTTATTTCAGGGAATAAAAAAATTAATACACATCAAATAAAGAACCTAGTCCTTTTTATAGACGGTAAAAAACGTATGAGATGTTAGTGACGATGTTCTAAGTGCACGAGATCTAGAGAAAGACGCCCATTACACTGTTAAATTACTAAATGGCGTGAGTAGCCGGCAGCCGGCCCCGACCGCATTCTGCCTCCTTAATGCTCGTATTAGCCGATAAACTGTTCATTTGCGTGAAAAATAAACCTAGTTAGTATAACAAACAACACCAGTATGCGAAATTAAACGAGATACTCGTATTGCCCGCGTTCCAAGAAAGTACTGCGGGCTTTCGGTTATACTAGCACATTGCGAAATGTTTGCTTTCTTAACAACATTGCTGCTACTCGACAAATCTAACTCGACTAGTGAGTGGACTTGTTTATATTTCCATAAATTTTGAGTGCGACGTCGAAGTGAAGACGAAGAGTGGTCCTGGTTTCTCGTTAACAGTAATAATCAGATTCTGAACGGGTAGCCGTGTAGATGGCGATATATGTTAAGATGACTGACGTTTACCGTTTTGCGGAAAATATTCCAGTCGTCTTGTTTATTTGTATTGACCGGGATCAGCGGACGCACTAGCCAGTCAATGATATTGATAGAGATACGTGGTGATGATGTGATAAGTGACTTAGAATAAAATTATTTGGACTCGGATAAGCATCAGTTGTCAGTCTGCATCGTGATGAAGATGTATAAGTGGATAGAAGAATGAAATGTGACAGTAAATAACACGCAACGGCGCGTGAACACACGGGGCTGCGGTGAAAAAGTGAGCAGTGTGACTCGAGGATTAACTGGTACGATCCGTCAGACGCGCTCACGTCGCGGCAAGCCACACTCCGTCCCATAGCGACACGCAACTTGACGTATGGCGTACGTCCTAATGCACCCATTTACATACAGTCTCATCCTATGCGTTTATTGGCATTCCGAAATTGTTTACTTGAGATGTTTTTTTTTTTATGCAGGTTGAGAAAATCGATATGGTGAATTATACCATGACTAGTTTTTTTTATATTACCAAGGTGGCAAGCAAGCATGCGGCCGCCTGATGGTAAGCAGTTACCGCAGCCTATAGACGCTAGCAACACCAGAAGAATCACTAACGCGTTGCCGACCCTTGAGACATTAGACATTAGTACTAGTCATGGATTTGCACCAACTAGTACTTAAATTACAAATCTCAACTAACAGTTTGTGATTCAAACGTGCGATTTTTGAAGTGAAAACTTCTTTAGCATCGTTGTGATTTGAAAGTCGATGAAACGAAAAAGCGACATTATTTTTTTTGAAGGTTTCACTTCTACCACGTGTGAATTGCACACATAGTATTTTTTTTAATAAATTTTTTAAAATGTATCTTCAGAGGTTTTTTAATACTCTTTTATTAGCTTCTTGTGTATATTAATTTTTTGCATATCTGTCAAGGACCGATGAAAATACAATAATATGGTAAGATTGAGCTGGTCTGATGATGGAGCTGGAGAGTGGATAAGGGAACCCTTGGATGTCTACTAGTAAACCAATCGAGTTTGGGCTCATACGATTCGTATTAACGTCTTCTAGTCAATTAGCCTAATTAATTTTCCTAAAGTTGTTCCTAATTAGGAACTGAACATAAAACTTGAAGGATGGGCAACAGCACCCTGGATTAGCTACAAGTAACATCCATCAAGGTTGGGCTCGTTTTGTCTTAAAGAGTTTTATTCACTTGGTCTAATAGCGAAGATCTGGAAGCTGGATGCTGGAAACCTGTTACTATTAAACTCATCGAGTTTGGGTTAATTAGATTAATATTTACGGATACTATTCACATCTCCTAATAATATGGACCATACAAGTGAATAACGGAACCCTTGAATTTGTCATTCCATCGACTATTGTCATACTTTTGATTGTTACAGGATAAATACGTTGTGCGTTCTTAAACTTCGCAAACTCATTGAGATACGCGTAACATATTTTCCAAATAAACATTGCATTGAATTCAAGTGTAATAACATGAAGGGGTTTTTCTTAATGCAAGTAAACTACAACTTTTAATTCATATGGCAATCATTTGGGAAACAAAATAGCGGATATTTAATTAGGAAGATAGATATTCCTCATGATGGATGAAATACTGCTTACGATATTATTGTTCTATACGATATTGTTATTCTTTTTAATAAAAAAAAACCGTATCAATAAAACAATAACGATATTTTCTTATGCTCTGCAACCTAGAAATAGGCTGGTACACCATGTACCACTTAATACCTCCGGCCGCGTTTATCTCGTTTTCGGTAATAGAATACCGAGAATATTTTATCAACGCACGACCGAGTAATTTAATATAAAGCGTATCACTAAATGATCTCTCGGTCGCGATGACTATCACCAGGTTAATAACGGTGTTGGAGGTTCCTCTACGCGAGACACGCGTCCGTGATATTATCGCCTCCGAAGCATTATTGATGAGAGCGCGCTACAACCAAATAGCCCCGGGATCACGTTTGTTTACTTATCTAACCTTTGTTAAAATGTTCTATTTTGTAGCTAATTGAAACTCACGCGGGCCGTTGAACTCGTTTATGACAGGTGCAGCTCGGAATGGCGTTTTCGTGAGATTGTGCTCCGATTGCCGACTACCGAGCGCCGATAAGAGCATGCCTTTTTCGTGCTTTGCGCGGGCTTTACATAATTGTCGAACAGAAGCCGCGCTTGCTCCTTAACGACAGACTCAATGTCCATGACGTTTATGGAAAAGAAACCAAATAAATTATGTTTACTGCGGCTAAGATTGCTTCATTCATTCTTGTCGCGCCCATTGAGCAACTCTGCTACAAGCGGACGCGGTGCAAATTGCGAACAATGCTACGTGTCTGTGAATAAACTATCCGCTTCAACTATTGACATTTAATTTTGCTTCGCAAACAATGACCGTCTTAAGGCCAAGATATAACATCAGATAAAAATTATATGCTAGTTAGTCGTGAAATGTATTACGATTCGTCCCAGTTGCCGTTATATATAAAAGACTTAAACGGGAGCGTATACCGTGCATGCATTAAAATCTTGTTCGTTTGCTGTTATAAAATACAATCTATACAACTAGTTGCGCCTTATCTTATAATTAGTACGATTTCGTTGTTAGTTAACTATGTACATAGGTTTTCAATTATTTTTACTATCCGTAATCTATAGACAGCCACACACGAAGCGAATGTTTTCTACGAATGACAAATCACAACCTGTTTAGCTTAGCGATGTAACTGTCCCGTTTTGGTTTTAGTTTATTATGAGGTTCTACGAGAAGGTATTCCAGCAGTGACCTAACATGCTTAACTGATTTCCCGCGACAATCGAGCCTTGACATTTGCGATGCGCGTGCGCCGAGCAACCGTTGACCCGTAGCACTCAGTCGGGCTCACATGTGGGCCATATCGTTCACCAGAACGAGCATTAGTGTCCATTCATACAATACACCATTATATCTGTGTGTTTACGGCCGAATCACGACATTTTACATCGGCTATGACATCGAGTGCTCGCTGCGATTAGGAACAATGACCGCTTAGATTGATTTTCAATCGCAATTCAATACCATCGTTAGATATCACTTCTGACAACACGCACCACTTCGATGTTCGCAATCACGAACTAGGCGATCTATTTATAAATCGACAAACTGCACAAAAGTGTTTCTTGCTACATATTTTCAAACTTGTCTAAAGCTAGATGAATGACTAATAAGAATTTTCATTTACAAATTGTCCACTTATAAACAATTTTTTTAAATCTTATTGCTCACCTACGTTATGGAAAATACTTTTTTGTAGACATGCTTCTAGATCCACCAGAATAAGCAATGCGCTGTCTGACAGTCATTCAGTGTAAGTTTTATTAGGTAAGTAGAAGATGAGGTCCAAATAAGACGTTGACCCAGTCGCGTTACTTTTACGACAGTTGTCACCTATTCGCCTATTAAGAATATCGGCTTGTAAAGAACGGCAACAAAAGTTCATGCATATATTTATATATCATTCGTATATACTGTTATGTTGTACTTTTATACTGCTTGAATACCCAAGTGGCGCTGGTATGCTAATAATATGGTAACAAAATGTATTGAGTCCTATACAGATGCAAATGTGGATAGCTACTTCGATAAACTTCGAAATGTTATTGCTTCGCAGCGCGTCAAGCGTTCGACGTCTAAAGGCATCGGTGTTTTTATTTTTATCGAAGGGATCGATTGTAAAGATAAGTATATCGTAATACAAGTAGCGGGCCACCCAGCTCCGGACTCGGTATCGCGGCCCATCGCTAGCCGCCCGCCCGGACATGCTCGCATTTTATTACATCTGATACCGACTAATTCGCATATACGTCAAATAATTGAAATGCCAACGACACAGCCCGACACACCTCGGGAGTAACTCGTAGCGCGGAATGTCGGCGTAAAGCCTTTCAATAAGAGTTTTCTCCTTTATGATTTGATTCTAACAATTTCTTACGACACGTGAATGCTTAAAAGATTTTACATTATTCAGATTTAGGCAAAGCATTGGTGATAAAGAGTAGTTAACGCTATTTACGTTGGCTACTCTTTAAAATAAAATTCGAATCATTGTGGTCGCTAGAATTTTTCAAGAGTTTTATTTTTGTCCGATCGGTGTACTTGAAAGCCTTAAGATTTTTTTATCGTCTATTGTATCGTAAGATGGTATTATGATGGGGAAATAGACTTAAACAGAAACAATAAAGGTAAAATATACGTAAATATACAACGATTGATAGATTTTCTATAAGAATTTAAGTAACATTATGTAAATATAGTAAGTTTTTGGTAGAAATTTTCTTGTAGTAATAAATAAATCTTAGTTTATCTAAATTCTCTCATATCATTCATCTTCACCTTCATACATATGTACGAGTGCGGATTATGTATTTATTCCCTGGAAATGCTTGTTTGTTAAGTACTACATATTCTTGTAACTTCAAGTATAGTAATTGTAAGTTGAAGTTTGTTATTAAATAAATGATTTATTATTATTATTCATGATTTAAGAAATTATTACTGTAAAATAGAAAAATATTACTTTGTTTTTTTTTACTAACTTCACAAAATAGGTTAGGTAAACTTGCCTTGATGGGATACTAGGTAGTGTTAGTTATAGTTTCTGAGTAAAACACTGAAGTACTTGGCACGTCTTTATTCCACCACACGCACAGATCGATTGACCAGAATACAATGAGATTCCACCTTAAATACTACTAGACATTTTCCCCCACCACATTGAATGTCATTTTAACAACCAATTCATAACAAATTACAAATAGCAGCTTGTTATTTTTAAAATACATCTCAATCTTTGATTATATATACGTCTAGATAGCGTGTTCGATGTTCAAACACTTGACAATATCAAGTACACCAAAACATCAAATTGGTATACTTGGTTGTTTAGTATCACTTGAACTGTACCGATGGTTTGTGCTCGCAAAAAAAAAACATTATGCCGAATTGTGTAATCAAATCGTGAAAACATTAACTAAGTAAAATTAATAAAGATCCTAACTTAATTTTCCATTCATAAGTCTTAAGATTCTGTGAAGGATTATTATAAAAACTCGATTGTTTTTTACGACAATTTGTACATTGTCCGACTAGACTGGTGTTGCTAGGTGATAATGGGGGAATATATCTTAAGTCTGGGGTAATTTTTCTTTTAACAAAAATGAATTCAATGAAACGTAATACGTAGATAGTGACTAAGACATTAAATAAATCAATTAAAATAATTTATATATTTTTTTATAAATTAAGGCAAATAAGACGTCCACCTGATGGTAAGGGACACGCCAATTTAATTTAATTTAGTTTAATTAATTAGTTTAGTTTAATTTCAATTTCAATTTCAATATCAATTTCAATTTCAATTTCAATTTCAATTTCAATTTCAATTTCAATTTCAATTTCAATTTCAATTTCAATTTCAATTTCAATTTCAATTTCAATTTCAATTTCAATTTCAATTTCAATTTCAATTTCAATTTCAATTTCAATTTCAATTTCAATTTCAATTTCAATTTCAATTTCAATTTCAATTTCAATTTCAATTTCAATTTCAATTTCAATTTCAATTTCAATTTCAATTTCAATTTCAATTTCAATTTCAATTTCAATTTCAATTTCAATTGTCCGTGCGGAGTGGAGGTGGATCGGTCTGGGCTCCATGGGCTTTCCTGTCAGAAAAGTGCTGGGAGATTTTCCCGCCACAGCTCTCTCAACGATATCATCAAGAGGGCTCTTGCCACCATCAACGTTCCTTCACTATTGGAGCCTTTAGGAGTGTTTCGCGATGATGGCAAGAGACCTGACGGAATGACACTGATTCCCTGGGAGAGGGGACGGGCTCTTGTTTGGGATGCGACGTGTGTCGATACACTGGCCCCCTCCCACCTCAGGGACGCGGTGTCTAAGGCGGGCGCTGTGGCGGAGAAGGCTGGTCTGGGCAAGCGGCGCAAATATGTGTCTCTAGCAAATACACATATATTTGTGCCGCTTGCTGTGGAAACTTTTGGTCCATGGAGCTCCAGCACAAGAAACTTTTTCCAACAAATTTCTCCACGACTGATCGCCTCCACCGGTGACAAGAGGGCTGGCTCTTTTCTCGCTCAAAGAATCAGCATTGCAATTCAGCGAGGAAATGCAGCCAGCGTTCTTGCCACCATTCCGCGCGGTCACGATCTATTTGATAATTTGTAAATAGTTTGGTATCTTTTTAATTTAAATGATAACTGTACATATCTATGTTTATAAATAAATTTAATTACCTTAATTAGTGAGAAATTAGTATGACAATATTTCAATTTCAATTTCAATTTCAATTTCAATTTCAATTTCAATTTCAATTTCAATTTCAATTTCAATTTCAATTTCAATTTCAATTTCAATTTCAATTTCAATTTCAATTTCAATTTCAATTTCAATTTCAATTTCAATTTCAATTTCAATTTCAATTTCAATTTCAATTTCAATTTCAATTTCAATTTCAATTTCAATTTCAATTTCAATTTCAATTTCAATTTCAATTTCAATTTCAATTTCAATTTCAATTTCAATTTCAATTTCAATTTCAATTTCAATTTCAATTTCAATTTCAATTTCAATTTCAATTTCAATTTCAATTTCAATTTCAATTTCAATTTCAATTTCAATTTCAATTTCAATTTCAATTTCAATTTCAATTTCAATTTCAATTTCAATTTCAATATCAATTTCAATTTCAATTTCAATTTCAATTTCAATTCATTTTATAATTATTTAATTTTATAATTATTTAATTTTATAATTATTTGATTTTATAATTATTTAATTTACTAATTATTTAATTTTATAATTATTTAATTTCATAATTATTTAATTTAATTTAATTTTCTTATTACACATTTACACAGTACATATCAATGCATAGCCCACAACGCTATCGCTATTTATGGGAAAAATATTTATAACTGGAGATCCCCAAACACGCACACAACCACAGATGACGCGAGTGTACAACGAGGCCTGCACGCACACACGAATTATGAGGTTGTGATGCTTATGAACGTAACGTTACAAGACTATTAGGTATCTAGACGTATATATAATCAAAGATCTCAATATATTATGACGTTTGTAACATTGCAGCATGTATGAAGTTGTCCGTACTAATTATTAAACCCGGCAATATTACTCAGTAAGAATTTTGAGTTGCATACCCTCAACAAGTTCACAATTTTAAAACTACTTGCCACAGAAATTTAAATCTGTGATCATCGATATAATATTTATACTAGATAAACATTCACGAACAAAATGACATCTAAAATGTGGTCGCGGATGTTGCAAACTTATCTGTGCTGGTAGCGGAAACGTGAACTAACGATTTTATAATGATAATAACTTGTAGTTTGACAGTTTCATATAGACAGTAGCGACTCCTATCGGCAAAAATAAAATGTGGCTTGTAAAGAAATAGCGACACAAGGGCGCTATTTCCAGCTACTACTTTTTGAACCGTGACACCAAATCTAGTTTATATATTATATCGATGTCTGTGATATTAAAATTAGAGTTTTACAATCACACTAACAGTAGGTACAATGATTGGTGAAACTATTTGGTATTTCTTCAAGCAGTTTCCACAATCTACTACAACTAGTACTTACTTATACTTAGTAAATGAAACAAAAAAGTAGCTTCTATGCCGTAAAAAAGACACTCGGTACTTGTATGTAATGGAGTCGGTTAATAATGTAGACTACCTCATTAACGACGCTCGGGATAAGACTACTCTACTATTGAAGATAGTTTGATTACTTTTATAAAAAAGTTATTTTACTACATAACAAAATTGAAAATTGAATTTAGAGCACACAGCTGTGTATACCACAGTGTTGCTTAATATAACGATATAAAATTTTAATGATAATTCAAAGGTATATCAGAGAACACGAATGACGGGACCCAACGAAAGGCTCGCTCCAAGCTTATATTAAATCGACCTACAATAAATCACTTCTCACCTATAAAATATAAATCACATGTGACATAAAATACATTTATATTGTTTTCACTTCGAAATGACAATAAAATATTTTAAATTCATGGTTGATTTAATGCGCACAACGATGTAAAGTACCTAAATCAGATAAGCACGCTTTTAATATAACATATTAGATTGGAAATTATAACGGAGATCAAATTTTTATTGACGCTCAGAATTGATTCAGACCGGACATTTATACGATAAAGTTTATGTTACATACGGCGAAAAAGATTTAAATATTCTAATCAATCAATAGATCTATACAAAAGATAATGAATTAGTCAATATATAAATATAAAATGTTTTAGAATTGATTTAATTAACGATTAGGTAACGAGTCTATTATGGTACATTTAAAAAAAAAGTTATAGAAAGTTGAATAAGAATAAAATTAAATCCGTAAAGCCGCGCCATCTTAACATGGATTGACTTTATATATTTTTAAGCAATTAAGTGGGCACGGGGCAAGCTGGTCATTTCTACAATTTACAATTAGCCAAGATCTGGTACAGAATATGTTATTACCGAATTTATACTTAAAATACTCTTTTAGCGATGCGTCGGCGGCAACTAAAGGGAGGATCCTCCGACCGAGCGAGGTGTGATGCTCGCGGCCAGGGCTGAAGACCCTGACAGTATTTTTTTTTTTTTTTTGGGAATGATAGACGCTGTTGGCCGCAGATGGCCATTACAGCTTCACCGGACAATAGGAGGCGAGCGCTTGAAGCGCTCTAGCCTTTACGGCAGAAGTAGCGACGAGCTCAAGGGCACCTCAGGGAGGCACGGCCTCGGCTTGGGCTGTCGCTTAAGAGAGGGCTGAGTTTACCACCGGTTCACAACGCGCCGCCACTGAGAAGAACCGGCAAGAAACTCAGTGGGGTGATGCACGTCGTTGAGGTCCCATACGTACGACCCTTCGGCCTCGCCGGCGAGACCGGTGTCAGATAGCTAGTGTAGCATACGGTTGTCGGGGAGGGTTCGGCGCATCCCGGTCCAATAGGACCGTCATGGGGTCAAGAGGGTCGAGCAGTACGTGCCGTGGTCTGCGGCGCGAGTCAGAAGGACTAGGGGCGTAATCGGCGGCGGCGCGGATTAAACTGTTCGGCCTGACGGGACGCGGATTCAAAGTAGCGTTTCGACGCTTCTTTGAGGAACTTACGAAGGGGATCTAACTTGAAATCGGAATGCAGATCTACGTTCCGCATGTACCACGGGGCACCGACGGCACGTCGGAGGAAACGATTCTGGATAACCTGGAGGCTATCGATATGGGTGCGGGCGGCGCCCCCGACAGTTGTTGTCGGGATGTTGTATATATTCTCCGAGCTGGAGAAACTTCGCTTGCGAGATTCAGGATTCGGAGGTGGCGCCATCTATCGCGTTGTATGAGGTACTACTCGCTTCTCATCGCGTTATACCACACGTGGTGCCATCTGTTTATGTCGAGTCGCCACACTCTATTTTTCACGTATGTAACTTTTTACATTTCGGTACTGAGACTAAACAATACTTTTTCATGAAATTCTTCTGTCATCGGACTGAGTCGCGACGACTTATTTAATCATAATAATGTTATGATGACGCATGAAAATCCAATATGAAAATAACTACAGTCCGCGTTATTAATGAAGATAATTGAAAACGGTTTACTCAATAAAATAATATATTATTTAATAAATATCAATCGTACTTACAGTTAGTCATAAAGAAAGCAAATAAAACGAGACCTGGAAACGTGCTGAAGCCATAAAGCAAAGTTATTATACTTTATAATCCAAATTCTTCATAAAATCCATTGTTTTTATTCATGTGAGCATTATGAGCAACACTGCAGTGACGTATCTGCCTGTTATTCAAATAAATACATCAATCACTCGTGTATTTTAATCATGGTGACATAAATATTTTCAATGAAATTACAAAGGTGTATGATGTCCAAGGAAAGAATAAGCAGGATAACACATTACAGCAAGGCGTCGACGTAATTACATCGATGCAGCAAGAAGTTTTTATGTAAGGAACATTAACTTCTTTTCGTGTTGCCATGAATACTATGGGGTTAATTATGTCATGATTGAAAGATTTGTCATACAGGGAGCATATTAATCCGTCATTCAAAGGGCTCTTTCTTCAAACCACAATTTAAGCTTTGTCTTCCTTCGTTTGTTTATGTAATGAAAATATTGATAATTTGACCAATTTTTTAACCAACTAAAAACATCATTTTGATACTATTTCTGCTAATCTCGGCAAATTATAATTTATATTGGTATCAGTATCAATTAAACAAAATAATATATATCTCAGCAAATTAATACTTTGTTGGAAGGTGCGATACTTATTTTTGCTTAAAACGGGCTTTCATCTAACGTAGCTAATAACAGAAATAACATCCAAATGACACAAGCTTTAAAATTAAAATAAAAAATTACCTAGAGCACATCCTCGTGCTTAGATATACCCTATTTTTTACAAGATCTAAACAATAAATACATGAACTATAAATGTATGAACGCAAGCGTGATGGCGGACCGGTGGCCAACCAAATAAGGTCAGTAGGATCGAATATGACATATTCAACTCCACCAATTGTCTTGGCTGGCATACATTTACTGTTGAATTTTTGATTTTGTAAAGAAAGACAGAGTATATAATTATACATGGTCATTCTCGATCTATAGATAAATAGATGCATTAACTTGTTTTATTTTATTTTATTTTATTTTATTGGCTTACCAACGATAATTTACACTCAAGCACTTACAAACTTCTTAATTAAAGTATTTAGAACTAGTGTAACAATCACTTAAAGGTATGCACCGCATGCACTTAAATTTGTTATTTAAAACTAAGTATTTAGATAAGGTATAATTATAGGATAAACACTCACGGAACGACTAACAAATACTAGGATAATAAAGAGAAAATTATAACAGAACAAAATCCTTAATAATAACTGTACCTACTGACCAAAAACTATGACTGAATAACAATAATTACTGAGTTTGTTTAGTTAATTTTTTTAGTAAACAATTATGGAAACTACCCAGTGAGTCAGCATGAAGGTCGATCAAATCGCTAAAACCGTTTATAAGTTTGCACAACCGAGGAACAGCAGAACTTGCGCCGAGAACGGTCCTACGAAGAGGTGGACTTAAGGGGGTAATAGGAACGCGAGGGCATCTAGCGGGAGCTCGGAATGAGAACATTGTTAGTAACCTGGGACAGTCAATATTGCCATGAACTAATTTATACAGGAAAATAGCGTCAATAACTTTTCTACGATTTTCCAAGGAAATCATCTTAAAGTGAGATAGTCTGGCGTCATAAGATCTCTTCTTTTTTGCTAACCCAGAAGAAAAAGTTAGATGCCAAAGAAATCTTTTTTGTATACGTTCCAATCTTAAGTTATGTGTGGCATAATGTGGTCTCCACACCGTACTACAATATTCTAAAATACTACGTACAAGACAATTATATAAAATAATTTTAATGTTACTGTTTTTGAAGCAAGCGACGTTTCTAACGACAAAACCTAGGGTTCTTGAAGCTTTTTTAATCACGTTCTCAACGTGAGGTACAAACGTAAGTTTATTATCGAATAAGACTCCTAGATCTTTGATTTGGTTGACTTCCTGAATACACACAGGGCCTATGTGGTAATTAAAATGTACCAAATTATGTTTTTTTGAAAATTTGACATGGTAGCATTTTCCTACATTTAATTCCATTTGGTTGTCGTTACACCACCTCACTAGGGCATCAACGTCGCTCTGAAGTAATCTAGTATCATCACAGGATTCTATTACCCTGCAAAATTTGAGATCATCCGCATACATGAAGCATTCAGAGTAATGGAAGGTACGAGGGATATCATTGACGAAGATATTAAAAAGAGTTGGGCCGATATGAGAGCCCTGTGGCACACCAGATGTGATCTGAAAGGTTTCGGATTGGTAGCCATTAACCACCACAAAAAAGCTACGCTCCTGTAAGTACGATTTTAGCCAGTCAAAGAGAGTTCCGGTGATACCATAGGCTGCTAACTTATTTAGAAGGATATTGTGAGGGACCCGATCAAATGCTTTACTGAGATCCGTGTAAATCACGTCCACTTGTTTGCCGGAGTCAATAGACTTGGCTAATAATTCTGTAAAAGTCACTAAGTTTGTGCAAGTAGATCTAGAATTCACAAAACCATGTTGGGAGTCACTTAAGTAAAGTTTTAAATGTGATTGGATGTATGGACAAATCAGCGATTCAAATAATTTGGCGAATGCGGATAAAATACATATCGGTCTGTAGTTGGCTATTTTATCGGTCTCATAGCACTTATGAATAGGTACGACCTTAACTCTCTTCCAGTGGTCAGGGAAAGTACCAGTAGCCAGAGATTTGTTAAAAATCAGGAGCAAGGGGTCTACTAACGAGGTGGCACAGTTGGAAATAAACGGAGGTGGAATCCCATCAGGACCAGCGCCTTTACGGTGATCTATGGATTTAAGTTTTCTCAATAAGGTTTCCCGATCTATTAAGGAAACTGTCAACGGTAGGCTGTTATTCAACATATAATTTAAGTAATCAGATACAGGAACCTCCTTATTTTCTGTTCCTATATTGTACACCGACGAAAAGTGTGTAGCAAACATTTCGCAAATTTTAGATCCATCTGAGGTTACAGCTGTGCCGTCAGTCATTGAGATAGGAAAAGAACTAGTGCCACCTCTTTTGTCCTTCATGAAAGTCCAAAATTGTTTGGGGTTTTTAAGAATTTCTGTTTCCATGTTTTTGATATAAAGATTATAACTTCTGGTAGCCAAGTACGAACATCGTTTACTTAATAATTTAAGCTCTAACTCGTCCATAGGATTTTTATAAACATTGTAACGTTTTCTTATCTTATCCTTCTCGTTTAACGTTCTTATTAAAACTTTGTCGTACCAGGGGGGATATTTTTTGCGACTAGATATGGGCTTTCTTGGTGCGAATTGTTCTATAACGTAATTGATTTTACTGTAAAAAATTTCTACCATGTCATTAACCTCACAATTACCAAAGGTAGCACTCCAATCTATTTTATTAAGGTATTCACACACCTTTTCATAATCTAGTTTAAAAAAGTTCGGTCTGTTATTTTTAGAGTTATAAGGAAGCCTAGTATCAGTATTAGCTTTTACCTGTATTTCGATTGGGGGGTGAAGTGGATCAATAATACTTAAGGCAGAATGAGCAGCGTTAGCGCTGCATGAGGGCAAGTTGGTTAGCGCAAGGTCTAATATCCGCCCAGAGTTGTTTTTAACAGAATTAAGTTGAGCTAGATCGTGTACATGAGTAAAATCAGTTAATATTTGACCTATACCAGGGGGGTAATAACCATTTGCTGAGTCACTAGCGAGGCTCCAATCGATTTTACTTAAGTTAAAATCGCCTACAATACATACATGCAAACCTGATTGTTCTAACACAGTATTGCAGCAGTCTATAAAACTTTCCAAAGTGGCCCGAAGTACGGGCGGTGGTAAATAAACCGCGCACAGAGCTATTCGGCGTATCGATTCAGTAAGAGGTACGTCAACGGTGATCCAAAGATCCTCACATTGGCTTTCCCAGCAAAACATACGGGTTGATTTTATCTTTTTTAAGACTGCAATTAATACACCTCCTCCATCGCTTTTCCCCCCAACTCTATCCCTTCTATATACTAAATACCTATCGTCGAATAGCTCCGAACTTAGTACTGAAGTGTTTAACCAAGTTTCAGTTAATATTACGATGTCATAATTCTCCAGGGATAACTGACGATAAAAAGTATGAGTTTTGGTACGCAATCCTCGAGTATTCTGGTAGTATATGTTTAATGTATTGAATTTTAATAAATATATAATGCCAAAACATGCAGTAAAAATATTTAATGAACAATAAAATTTAAGTTACTTTAATTTGCTTAAGGTCTCCATATTACGGATAAAAATATGCTCTGATTCTTGTGTTTTGCGCATGAAAATGCGCCCGCTGCGAATCCATACAAACTGATAATCAAGCTCCTTAGCCTTAATCCTCGCCGCGGCGTGTAAGCCCTTATTATAAGTGGAGAGATGTTCCGTGATAAAAATAGGCATTTTTGGTCCTGGGTACCCAAGGTGTACGCTGTTCAGTCGGTCGCCAGGATTAGACTTGTTGTACTTAATAGTGGCCGCAAGAAATTGATCGCGTAGTCTAGTAGAAGCCAGCTGTACCACAATCGAACGTGGACGGGGCGTGTTAGGATTAATTTTGGCAACACGAGTACAGTGCAACACATCTCGTTCTTCCATAGTACATCCTATAGTCCTGGATATCTCCGATACGATTTGGAACAAATTTTCATTTTGTTTCTGTGGTAAACATTGTATTTCAATATTATTCGAGCGGGATTGTTGTTCCAACTGATTAAGACGTCCCTTAAGGTCACCAATGGTATTTTTCATATCTAAATTCTCCTTTACAAGATCAGCCATGATTAACTTAGAAGCAGCATGCTCTCTTATTAGCTCCTCGTACTGGTTATTCATAAATACCATTGAATCATTCATGACACTGATTTTCTCTTTAATAGGTTGTAGCTCTCTGTTTATTATATTATTCATATTATCGCTAAATTTAGATAGCATTTCCGTAAGTTCATTTTTAATAACGTCTTGCACGATTTGCCGTACGTCTTCATGAGATAAACTATTGGCGCTAGTCTGAGGAGGTGATTCCACAGCAGGTCGTTTGTTCCCTCTGGAGGATGATACATTGCGCGACGGCGTGCTTTCAGACTCATAACGCCTAGGGCCGCGACTTGAGCATTCAGGACAAAACCACTTATCCGGCAAATCATAATTTTCAGCAAGTGATAGGCAAATGAAGTGATAAGTTTTACCACATTTCTTACATTTGGCATATTTCTCATTGTCGAAACGCTGATTACAACATCCCCAGGATAAAGTAGGTGAATGTTTGGGCATCGTGAGATTATTCCTTATCTTTTATTTCACAAAAATCACAGAAAAAACTTAATTGTTTTGTACCTCAACAGACGTGCGGTGTAAAAAGATCTCTGCATGGGCGGAGTAAAAGCACAATGTCGCTTAAACGTTAAAGCGAAACATTCACAACACTTGAAGTTGGCGGTAGTCTCGTTGTTAATTAACTGTTTATAATATTCTCGTTAATAATTAACTGTTTATTGCTGATTAAAATGAATTTTCACACCCCCTAGTGTTATATCACCACCGCGAGCATTTACAGTATTTGACATTTACGATAATTAGCACTATAAATACACCAAAATCAATTTATAAGTTATAATAACACGGAGCACAACAAAGCGCGACCGCCAAATCGATAAACGGTTTTCTGAGAATAGATTGAAGAAAATTTTAATTTTTTATTTCAACAAAGCATAGATAAGGATAAAATACGTTCAGTTTGTACTGTACAGCTATAAAAATGCTATTATTATACCAGCTTAACGCAGAGGTGTGGCTAGTATTATTAGTTACTAATATTGGAGAGTAAAGCCCCGCATCGAATTGCATTAGATTCACCCGGCGAAGGCGATTGGCGCCATGGCCATAGGCCACCTAGCCGAGTTTAAGGGGCTTACACCATCTTATTTATAAACAAAAGTTGTCAAAGTAAAGAATATTTATCACCACGCCAAGTTTCTTGCAGAATAGCGAGAGAAAAGTAATTACCAATAGTCTCCGCCTGTAAATAAATCTTTATTTTTGATGGAAAGAAATTGATTCGAAACTAGGACTTAACTAATATATTGGATGATAAGCGACTGTGCAGTGCAGCTGCCTATAGTCAGGCGTAGCATTTACCATTAGGCAAACGTTTTACTTTTCTCGTCACCAGGTTGAATAAAAAAATTAACTAAAAATGAAATTATGTTTGAAAAATGTATATGAAGAAGACTTTATACGAGACATATATATATGGACAACCATAACATCGGCACCATTTAACCAATATTTTTTAAGATATCTTGTCTTAACACTTATTTGTAATAAAATATTGCGATACAAGTTATAAAACTTTCAAGAGAAGATTTTTATGTAGAAAGCTAATGGGTGTAAATTTTAGATTCATAGTTGCCCAGCTGTATGCCCTTAACGCTTGACAAACGCCATAATCACAACTGCAGTGGGCAATACGTGTACCGTCGTGTGTGGCATTTTAAGACTTAACAACTTTATTAGTGTATTATAATATTAATTTCTTGACCATATAGTTTCAGATGGTGTTGCTGTATTAAACCTAGAAATTTTATATTTGTTAGGTAATCGACACTAAGCGTGTTATGATTAAAGTGATAATTATATCTACATCTGATTCCAAATTGGATAGGTCTGTACTAATCATAAATCATTTATTTCAAAAAAGCTTAATGCTTTGAACGGTAATTTTTTTTTTAAGAAGCGACCTCCGGATCACAACGTGGCCTCAACTGAGAAGATCCGGAAAGGAAATCAGCGGGATGTAATTTTTTCACATTTTTTTTAAACAGTGTTTGTTATATGACAATTAGATCAGCGTCAGCGACAGTGTGTCTTGCCGTTCAAAAGATCAAATAAGAGAGAAAACAAAAAACTACGAAAGTACAACAAACTAAAAGGCCAAAGGGATAGTAGTCGGACCAGTCCCCCCAAGCAGCACCCGCGCACGAGTTGACTCGAGCAGCAGCCATCACTCCCATCAACCATATTGAAGGGAAGGGGGTGACCCGCCACATACTATAACCAGATACCTCTTCGTTTACCATATGCATAATAAGACATACTTCAATAATAATTAACCCTCAGAAACAGGAAGAACAAACGTGTTTATGGACACAAATGTTTATCCTCGGTGGGAATCGAACCTACAAACTTTTGGGTAGCAGCCATGGTGTATAACCACTACAAAAACGACTCCGTTAAACTACAAAACTATAAAATTATTATCATTTGGGTATTCGAAATAGGCAGATGAAGAATAATCGATGTTTTAATTTCTTTATTAGAGTGCCCTGCTAGAGAATTGTTTTAAGGGCGCGTTCCACATATAATTTATATAGTATCCATAATCATATTTACGTAAGATATAAATATATATATTTAAATAAATTATTTACATTGATAGAGGTACACCACCCTGCCCTCATCTGCCCTTATTTTAAAGTGTTTTCTTCCATATAATTAGGGTAGTCTGGAAGAAATCACTGTTAGCGATAAGACCGCCGTTTGTACTACTATGTATTAGGCTGTGCTATTTCCTAGTTCATTTGTTTGGTTTTTAATAAAGTATATTCTATTATAAAGTATTTATAGAGTGCTTCTTCCAACATGTCACCTCGGGCATTAATATAACATTCGAAATAGGCATCGATATACATAGAAATAGGTAGCGGAAGGGACACTCGGCGCACCCAAGACCAGCCTTAGAAGATTTTTTTGATTAACTAATAATTCTACTACGACATGAATTTTTTTCTATAGTAGGTATAAAGTGACAAAAAACAAGAAGAATATAGTATTAGTAGTAAAATAAACATTGTTGGTGTTGTCGTGTCTAATCGATTTTTGTCTTAAGTAATATTTAATTTAATTTGATCGTTAAACCAATGAGAGTCAGAATTAAGGGCCATATTCCTGTAGCATTGCGGGCTACGGGGGAAAGCCTCGGAGAGTTATGTCCGTTCCATACGTGAGGTAATTTCCTCACCTCGACCGAGACTATTTCGTTGTGTCGAAGTCTCTTAACTATTGACGTTATCTTGATTTACGCACTTTATTAACATTTTATTACACGATTGAGCGCGTTTCGTAAGTATGTAGTCACTGTGGCGTCGCGTGGACGCGCTCAGCGAAAATCATTGAACTAAATGGACAATGAAACTTTTATATCCAACTGCGTTCATATGTTCATTTGGTTTTCGCTTGGGTTTTCGCTAATTGTTTAGAATTGATATTCCTTTTTTGAACACAAAGTTTTCTTAATGTTGTCTATGACTAATTCATTCAACTGTTTCACGTAGTAGGACAAATACTCTAAGTAATTATATTAGCTCATAAGATTATCAAGATAAAATCAGCTGCGTTATTCAGACCTATTTTAACTTTCATAGAAACTTAAAATACCTAAATATTAAACGCACGTAAATCAAACGCTGTCATGGCAAATGATTTATTAACTAAATGTGAACAAAAATATGTTAAGCTCTCTGTAGGTATGTACTTAGTAAATTAAAGTCAAGCCAGAGAAATATTTTGAAACCAGAAAATTATATCTTTATGCTTTGATAAGATCATCAAGATTAATTTCTAAATATACGTAACATGCACAGAGTAAATAAGTTATTAAAATCAAATTGAAATTTACGATTATCATAAAATAAAGATTAGGCTACTCTGCCGTACACCTGGTTGATTTAAACACATTCCAGCTTTTCACATAAATACCCATAGGGCGGAAACATTCTTGTGTTAGATATTTATGTCCCGATATCGCTGGTGAGGTCTACGAAAATTGTGACATACGCAATACAATAAAAAGTCAACAATGAAGGCAGTGGCCGCCTCGACAGGACCCCCCGTATCCGCCTCCGTTCCCCTCGTAATAAATGCGTTTATGATCTATGATATGAAACTGATACTTATAATGGCTTCTGTATAAAGAAGCTGCACCAAAATAAAATGCAGCCGGCGCTGCGCCCGCGCCGCGCATCTCTATATGATAAATAACCTTAAATTGCTTGTAAAAGGTGAACTTTTATCTCTCTGCCTTTGTACACATGTAAATATTTGTATTTAATCCAATGACGTGCAATTATTCATACGATCGTTTACTAGCTTTGATTAAAGAGTTTAATGTTGTATGATGCACTTTGATGAATTTGAATACATACAATTAAAATATAAAAATTAACAAGCATAGCCACGCTTGATATTAATTTATGAGTATTCAATCAAACTATATGAGTATTATTTATTAAGACTATTAGCAAAGATCGGCGTGTCTTTATATATGGTTATCGGCAATTACGAATTAAATTTAATTGGACTAGATGCAAGGCAATAAAAGAAGTGTCTAATTTATAGTTAGTGCGTTGTTAGAGGTAGAGTTGATATTTATTACTTTGTAGAGTTTGTTTATATAGAGCAGGTAGTGAGCGGTAGCACTCGTTGGACGCGGAGCAGACATTATAAAGTTGTGTTGCCAGCAAAAATAAATATTAAATAAAATGTCCTGATGTCAATAAAAATTGTTTATATCTTTATTCTTTATTATTGAATTTTATTGTAAACCACATCTTATTGACTACTATAATCTAAATATTATTTAATTAATAATTTCGCAATGGCTAATAAGTATAAAGAACTATCACTATTGGACATAAAATAAAGTCTTTTGGTCTGTAAGTTGTATCCATTATAAAACATCCAGACCAAGTCTAGTAAAGATTATAAAATAAAATATTTTTTCACGTTAGCAACATTGAAGTGACGTGTCGCCGATTGCATGTCCACCAGAAATATATCAATCGGCCGGCAGAGTAATGGTCGTCAGGCCGACAGACCGGCCTCCTCTCGCTAAATGAGCCGCAAACTGGCTTCTGGTACTTTCTGCTTGAATGTTAAGTAGTTTTAATTATTTCGCACAAGCCTCCGGCAGCACCAGCCGCTCCCGAAGACATTTATCACGGGGTATACTTACCTGTCTTATACACAACCTTCATGGGTATTATGATGTTAAATGGCTAATTTAAATAAAACTGTAATCTGTAGTTCATACATCATTATGTATATGTTAAGGCTATCCAGTATCTGCATTAGTGATGTAAGTAACTACTTACTTTTCATGGAAAGTAATCTTCTAGTTAATTTTTGTGTTGAATGTTATTTGAACCTATATCAACTTGTACGTATTCAACTGAGTGTTAGAGGCTTATCATTTATTCGATTAGTATGTAGCCTACAACTAAAATTTAGTTAGGTGCAGTCTGCAGTGATTGAAATTAAGTTATTTAAATAAATACCATTTAAGCACATCTCCAAATATGTAGTAATTTCTTTGGATTAAATACCGGCAGATTGCGAGGAAATTCGGATACAAATCGTATCCACTGCTTTAATAATGGTTCGTGATTAAAATTATCAGAAGTATAAGTTTTGTGTGTTCGATGTCTTAATTATGCGGGAGGATTGATCGCGAATGGCGTACGGTAATGATCGGCTCGTGAGCTTTCATGGAGTAATCTCGGCTGCGCACCCGATGAGCGATGCTCTGAATGCCAAGTGAGCTTTATCTCTGCACTCTCTCCTAAGTCTGAGAGCAGTGTCAGGAGACAAACTTGAAAATTAAGACTTAAAAGCCCACTGTAGTCTGCATTAATAGGTATCACTACATAATTATTTTGTAAGCTAATGCAGGGCCGTTTAACAGATCACGTTTGCCATATTATTTATAGTATTTGCTAGGAAAAGTTTTGAGAACCATAAGTAAATATTCAAATGTAGTTACTTAATTTAACACGGTAAATAACATGGTATTTATATTGATATATTTAGATAATTGTTTAACTAAATAAAAAAAAGTTAAACTAATCACTAAACCAGTCAATGCCGGAAGGTCTTAACCTGAGATTTATGATATTAATTTTACTATCACTTTGATTTAATAATTGTTAGGAATACGAGTTGGTTATTAGCAACGCGGTGCTACGCGACTAGTGCTTGTTGCCCAAAGCGAACTGAGCAGAAGTGGGCTTGCGATTTGCTGCGGGGCCTGTCCGACTTGAAAAATTACTACTCTCGTAAATATTTTGTTGAAATGCAATTTAATTTAATAATAAATACATATTTACAGCGTGTCCTCACATTTCACTAGCGAGAGTTTTTACTTAACTTTTGTTTAAAATATTCCAAGTCCAATCAGGCATGATAAGAATCACTTGCAACTCTTGAAGTTTATTTATTGCAACTAGTTTCGAGTGTACTTCAGTTATAAGCAACAAGTCTGCTCCAGACACATTTAGTACAGCTTTTAAATTAATTAAAATTTACAACTAGATATTAAATGTGACCAAAAAGCTGTTTTTAAGTAATAAATACTGTTTGGACATCAATTAATGAGTAATATAAACGTAATTATTATATCTAACAAGAATTCCAGTTTGAGGGTAATCTTGACACGGGCTGGGTACGTATATCAAGAGAGTGCATCATAAAATGACAGTGACAACCAGAAGTGCTCGTATTACCGCATGTGGCATTAATTTTACGATCGACGAGAGTAATTTACTTTCTCGGAATGGTGCAAGATGTATAAACGGCAATAAAGCGTTAACGGTGTCCAGATACTAGATCACGCAGTGCGCAATATAAACAGAGTGTGTGTTTAGTGTTGCCATCATATTTTCAAAACACTCCCCGAAACCGATGTCAAAAACTTACCTATGCCTTAGTAAATTTTTGTAAATTTTGTCCTATCATGCTATTTCAATGGTTAAGATAATTCATTCAGCTAGAATTTTTTTCATAAAATAATTCAATTCAAATAATCAAGGTTCAAATAATCAAAAAATCAAATAATACATTTGTGAAAGCTAGCTACTAAGCTTTCAAGTACCAGGTAACCTACGAGGAGTATTGGTTTTATATTTAAGTCACGGCGAAGTTAAGAGGGGTGCATAAAGTTTGATATCTATTTGTGCGCCTGTCTTTATTGAATGGAAGAATTTGTTTGTATTTGAAAGCTACTACTTACTTTACACTTTACTTTATACTTGCTTTTCTGTGAGGAGAATATATTTTCTTTATATTTAACCTCGAGGCTATCAAGGCTTTGGCCTGATTCACCTACCTATAAACAGCTGCCATTACCGGTCGTCACTGTCACAATGTCTCGGAAATTAGACAATAAGCCTCTTGAGTCCCGTAATTTCACCAGATACAGTGCCCTTCAAACCCGTACACATAAATTTTACACATTGCTGCTTGAGAGCAGAATTTGCCTATATAAAATACCTGTGATTTCACACTTTAAATTACTATACAATAATATAATGCCATTACTCTGCATATCATTTCATCTTTAATTAGAAATATTATACTGAGCAGCCTTAATAATGGGAGACTAAGGTGTGTGGTCACCGTCGAATACTTGCGCACTCTTTGATTTACTGGTACATTTTTACGCTTCCACTAATAAAGTTTACATGATCATCAATTTTAATTTTACTATGGCCGATGCGGACCCCGGCTGCCGAGTTCCTGCGTCGATATATCAATTAAGTTGGTACTACATGTACTAAGCGTAATATGACAACACCTTAGAGGAGATACCACTGGAGATAACATGATGCGCTAACCCCTCTGCCAAATTTTGTTCATATGGTCAGGTCATTCTTTATTTGTGTGCGTATCTTTTCGAATGTGTTGCGAGTTTATTATAGTGTGGGTATGCGTGAAATTGTATCTGTGTGTGTTTACTTCGCCTCCCGCACCCCGCAAAAGTGCCACAAAAAAATTGTACGGCGAATCGACGCAATACTAGCTCCATACTAATTACTCTGAGGACAACACAGACTAAATAAACCTGGGTTCATATTCATATTCATTTATTGCATTCTATATGTACATTAATTGGATGTCATTAAAATAGTTAAGTCAACATATAGACCCAGGTAGGGCACAGCAATTTGATTAGGGAGTAGACCGAAATTTACTAGTTTTAAGATTTTGCGTTCAAAAAGTCAGTTGATGAATAAAAACATTTGTCAATAAGGTGGTCTTTTAATTATAAATAATTTTGTCTTTTTTATTTCTTTTATTTTGTCAGGTAACCTATTATATATTTTAGCTGTCATGACGTTTGGACTATTGCTATGTAGATTTAATTTTTACTGCGGTAAGCATAGGTTATGTTTATCTAGTGGGATAGCGTCTTGGCTGGTCAATGTTTTTTTTAGGCACGCTCTTAAAATATATATCGAAGTGAAGGTTAGAATTTTATAATTAATGAAATAGGACCTACAACTATCGGTTACCTCAATATTCATAAATTATTCGTATGCATTTTTTTTAAGAATAAATATGTCTTGCGCATCAGTTGAGTTTCCCCACAATATTATCCCATATTTGATCCAAACGTAGACATAAGCATAGTAGGCGATGATTGCAGTTTTAATATCTGTAGTTTTTTAAATTCTTTCAGAGCGTACGTGAACCTAAATATCTATGAATTTAATTTATTTATATGTGATTTCCAGTTTAGATTTGTATCGATATCAATACCTAGTAAGGTAAATGTTGGGACGCATTCTAGATTTATATTTTTGTATGAGAAGTTTATATCCAAACCTATTTTTTGATACGGTCTAAATTGCATAATTTTGGTTTTGTTAAAATTTATCTCCAGGTTATGTTCGTCCATCCAATCTACTATTCTGTTTAGTAATAAGTTGAGCTCCGTATTAATATTGTCACTATTTTTACAGGAGAGTTGTATTGAAATATCATACGCAAACAACACACAGTTTCGATTAAAACACTTAAGTAGGTCATTGATATAAATATAAATTTTATAAATTAGGTTTATCACATGTATCTTGATAGATACATGATGAAAAAAAATGAAAAAAAGCATGAATGAATGAATGCTTCAAGATGAAAATTCTGTTACATTTAAAGAACAATGTTACATGATAGGCAATAACATTATTCGCCCATGCGTATACGACTGATGAACCACTGCGATGTTCGGTAATCCTAATCCAATTAGGCTACTCTAATGTTTTGCAGGATGAGAGCCTATCATATCATTAACCTATCATTAGCTTAATTGTTTGTGTGAATTTAGTGATACATTAAAACAAATATACTGTTTAACTTTTTTAAATATGAACCAGTTAAGCCGTAGCTTCATATAGCCCCGTAACCTGACAATTTTAGCTCCACTCTTCATGATTTCTGTAGACGGCACTAACTAATGCAGTGGTATTTCCATGTAATAGTTTTTCTATTAGTCTTTCTAAATAAAACAAAAACAAATTATTCAGCCTCGTGTGACCTTTTCAATTTGCATTTAGAGTGCGAAGTAAGGCTCTCTCATTGGGGATACGCGAGAGTCGCGCCGGCGACACGGACCACCCAGCCCTCGGTCGTCGAGTTTCCTACCTCTGGTTAAACTTTAAATAAATATTAACAAGGGCATAATTCACCGCTCCAACGAAAATAGCAAATGTTTTCGAACGCCCCGAGACATGGGCGTTGTTCCTTTCCTTTAGTGATGAGAGCTCACACTTATCGTTTTTAAAAAGAATAAAAAGTAACACAACTTTGTCTTACAATATCTCATTCAATATATATGTTTTGTATTAGATAAAAATCGTAAATGAATGTTAATTTCAATATTTAAGCTAGCGTAGGATCAACAAATCATCGCGATCGTATCTCGTGCGATCCGAAAAGAACCGTCCATTATCGAGGGATCCGAGTGACCTCTAACACTAGGGCGATATTTAGTGGGTACGCATTGTTCAATACAATGATAATTGTAGGTGGTGGCTAGAGTTTGTTTAAAATTGATTTCGGCTGTGATCGTCGGCTTTGATAGCGTCGTCGTACTTACATTATTACAGGTTGTGCCCGCTCCGGGCGGGCGGTGACTCCGACGTAGAGCGGATAACCACAGGATTTAAATTCAGAAAAATATCACGTGTTAATCGACCTTATACTTTATTCTTTATTATTATTATTCTTTATTTATTCTTTATGCACAAAACAGTACATAGGCGGACTTAATGCCAGAGGCATTCTCTACCAGTCTACCTTAGGGTGATGCAGAGACAAATCGTGGTAGGTGCAAACAAAACAAGTGAAACAAAATAATCATAGATAAATATTTTAAAACTATAATATAAATTACAATAAATAATTTAATACTAATACTTATATATTAGAAAATAAAATATACTAATATACTTCTTATTTACACTCAGTTTGAATTCACTCTAGACATTCCACTACGTTTTAGGAGTTATCTTCATAAATTCCGAATGTGCGCGTTCCAGTGTGCGCGGATACAGCCTTACTAATTGTAACAGAAATATTCATCTGGACTTAGAAGATCTTATTTCTCGACCAATTTTTTCCATTACCTCGAGATTAACTTGCAGTAGTATTTTTTCCAACATAAAAGGAAAAAGAGAAACTTTTTTTTACCTAGCCTAGTTACGAAAGCAAGGCATTCGCACGATAGTTAGCGATGCACCTACCTATGACACTCGTAGATGGTTGCACTGCCGCTGCCACCCGAGACATTAGTTATGACGTCTCATTAGGAACAATGCTTGGCGTCAGAGTCTCTGACACTTACCTTGTACAAGGGAGGGACCTATCACCTAATTAATTAATCGTAAAGTACGAAATAACTCATTTAAAATATCAAATTCTTAAACACGGTAAAATTCATTCCGTAGAAATCATATTAAATTTACAATAAGCATATAATATTGCTTCAAAATAAAATTGCAATTACTCACAGGTATAAAATAACTAAAGAGAATTCCGTCGTCATGTTGTCATAATAAAGCTTAAAAGCTCATTGTTTCTGTGAGAAATACTAGCAGGTAAGCGCGATTCTGGAGAGGGATGTCAGGAGAAGCGGCGTGGCTCCCGCGATGGAGGATAAGAGCCGTCATAAGTCGGCGCGTCCGCGCGTCGCCGCCGCGTGCGCAAATAACGACAAATCGCGGCTTGATCGGCGCGCCCGCGTCTGCGCGCTGCACTCTGGGACTGTCTGTAGGGCTGTCAAACATCAGCAGCAGCCAAAGGACGTCCACTGCTGAACAAAAGCCTCCCCCTTAGAAGGAAGGGGTTGCCATAATCCCCATGCTTGACAGGCGTCTCGGGGATCGCAGTATAAGTGGTAGGTAATCCAAAAGAAAGACGCTGCTGCCTGTCTTCTTCTTTCCCTTAGTCGTCTCTTACGGACACCCAACGGGAAAAGATGGGAGAGTGCTTCTTTCCTGGACATCCCACTAGTTTACTGTCAAGTATAGTTTTGGATATATTTACCAATCTTATCCTCTACGATTACAGCATTTTGAGATATCAATCTCAGAACGTAACATTTGTTATAATACATAAGTTTTTTTCTGTAGTATTACTTACTCTTTCGAAGTTAAATGTTATTATTGTAATTAATTAACAAAGTACAAAATATTTTTATTACGTATGCCCTCGATAAGGCTTACAAAAATTATTCTATAACTTTTTTATAAATTTTGCTTACCAAGCCAAATATTTTTTGTAGGTATCTAATTTTTTTTTTAAATAGTATACATTGGTGTGTATATAGCAGAGTTAAGTAATATTGCAATTACCGAATACTATGAAGTATTTCATACAGCGGCAACCCTAGCATACAATGCTGATGTTCCACCCGATCGACGCTACTCGATGCGCGTGCGCTGTGTTTTATGCTCACTTTTCTACAATCCCTTACCGTATTGTCCCTGGAACACTGACAAGGGAAATATATGGGAAGGCTGCGCGATTTTTGTCTAGTGACGCTGCGTGGGGTACCAGCAATAAAATATACCGGTCGTTAGTAAGAACCGAATCAGTAAAACTATTGAATTGGTAGCCTTAATGGTGTAGGTAAGGGTATTTTGGCAAGACTTTTATTCATCGTTCAGTGATTAGGAGCTATTCAGCTATTCTGGCCAAGAAGTCCTGTACTTAGTTGTTTATTTTTCCAACAATATCTCGTAATTAGGATGTAATAAAGGTGACAAAACGTAGAAAATTAACGTAGAATTCTAAATCTTGTAGGCTACATATAGCATTTCAAATTTTATTTAGTAATCTGTATATTTCTTTCGATGGCTTGACTGATCACAAACTAGTAAATATCAGATATTACATAGGTACTCAAAATAATGTGTAGGTAATCATAATTTTATATTAAGTAGTATTATTATTATATAAATTCACTTAATTTAACGAAAATTTTATTTTAAGTACCTACTAGATATACGTGATCGTCACCTTTTTTTAAAGGTTTGCTGTCAGAATAACCCACACACAGTTTTTTGTATTAGCTTAGCTTTTTTTTAAGTTGTGTGGTCGAAAAAATTTTCTTCTTCTTCTTCTTCTAGGTACTCTATTTGGTACACCAAATCAAACATATAGAATACCTTATCGATATAATATATACATATTATGTCGATCGAATACCTAGTTAGAATACAATATATGAAGTAGAAACGGCATTAGGGTAGACATAGGAATTCAGGAATCGAATGTACGATTCTTCCTTTCTTTTTCTAGCAGTAATCTAAATTACCACTAAGACCACAGTTTGTCAAGTAAAGTAGGGTCTAAAACCCTTGATAAATTCTGAGCACAATGATTGATGGTTATTGAAATAAACACCCATTTATGTATATCATAGCGGAAGAGACTATGTTCTCATACAGGGTCCATAACTCAGTAACAATATGGCACACAATTACAAGTCGCCGGTCGCGAGGTGATGATGATAAATAGCTTTCCTTGGGCAAGGGACACACGCGGCGCATTGTGCTTTCGCGCAGATTTCCACGCCAGTATCACCAGCATAAGAAGACCTTTGCAAACTTACATCTTTTGCTAAAGAAACAATAATGTTCCATGAATTGTATCGTGAGTGTAAGGTTCTCTATCAATGGTTAATAAATTTCGCGTTATTGTCTCAACTTCCAATTTATCATTTCCAATTATCTTCTAAAGCGATGCTATGATGTATTATCCGTAATTGTATTAACTGCTATTTAAAGTGTAATTGAAAGTTACTAGATCGCATTTACTAAGTGTTTGGTCCTTTACGTTGCGGATCTTTACTTATTATAAACTAGCGCTTGAATGCAATCCCACCTGATAATACGCGGCGATGCAATCGATGATAGTAAAGCACCTTCGCTTATTTAAAGCCTATTCACTCTAGCTTTAAAGACACCCACATTATAATCGGATGGGACAACCGACGCACGCAGACTATTTCAGTCCTTAGCTGTAAGCATTTAAATGATTAAGCAAATCTCTGAGTCTGGACTGATGGGACATTTACAACGTAAAGTTGCGTAGCTGCGGTGCGTCACGTCATCCACTGATAGAAAGGGGATGGTGGAATCAAGACATGTAATTCCTGCGCATACCTACTGCACAAAATATAACCCGTAAAATACCGAGAGGTTTACAACTCTGCGTCTATGCTTTGGGCTTTACAAGTTAGCCCCCCACTTATTCGAGATCACTAAAAAGCCTTTTACCTAAATCTAGATGACATTACGCTGCACCAGCATATATGTGACTACAGTACTACACACACGATCAGACTTGCGTTTTATATAATATTAGCAATTTCTTGCGGCTACGCCCGCTATTATTTTTTTCCACCCCATTTAACCCCTCTAGGAGCGAACTTTTCTAAAACCCTTTCTTAGTGGATGCTTACGTCATAAGAAGACCCTACTGCCCAAATTTCAGCTTTCTAGGTCCAGCGGTTTGCCCTGTGCGTTAATGAATCAGTCAGTCAGTCATTCAGGACAAGTAATTTTATATGTATTGATAAGTCCATAATGAATACGACACCGAGGCGAGCAACGCCGCAGTGTAAGCAAGAACACCGCGATGGTGCCGGGGGCAGTGAGTATTCTCTGCTCCTCTGAGACGTGATATAGTAAGGATAACCAGGCAGGCTTTATTGGGACCGGGTAGTATTTAACGGATGCCTCCCCGAACGCAAAAAATGTGGTAAGCTCCATGTGTAGGAGACCGTCCGGGTAGTACCACTGCAATTTCGGAAACCCTTTTTATCTATTTATTAGCGGGAGCAACCTTTAAAAGGTCCCCGGGAGCTCCACGCTCCACCGGGCTATGTGATATTCTTATCCACTAAACATCTCCGCGGCTGTCACATCGGCACACCTGGACTCTCCGGTGCGATCAGCACCAGAAGCCCCTCAGTACCTTGCTTTTGAGTCCGTCGCCGGGGAGCGCGTTATAGCCGCCCGGGAACCAGACACGGTGCTCACGGGGACGGGGGTCGCAACCCTGCCACAGTCCTCCTCGGAGTCACCGAGTTTATGATACCCTGCCACGAAGCAGCACTATGTAAACATAGCTAGCTGTGTTCTAGGGTGACGAGCGGCAGTGCGGTGCAGCTACCTATAGACAAGCTTTTCGACAATCATTAGCCGAGCGTCATGCTTGTCTTTACTTAAAAAAAAAACCATGTCATGGAAGCAGTTCCACGTCTTACAGTGTACAGTACAAGTTAATGTTTGGGCACATTGTTCTAAGACCGGTTATGACGGAAACGTCGTGGCGGGCTGAAGCATTACTTATACATGCGTCAACGCACTTTAGCAATCAGCATTAATCAACACAATACGCGCTTGCGTCCTCTCCGCATGCGTATTGATTTGTGTGTTTACAGCAACTGGTATACATTGTTGCACTATCGTCTATTTTTACACGCAACTGGTAGGCCTACAGGTAAATGTGTTTAAACTTAGATTAGTATTACACATACATCTGGGGCTACAAACAACGGGCAACCTTCGGAGTCGCTGGACGTTCGGGGTGTGCGCCCTAGGACGCCCATTGAGTACGGGTAGGTTCCCGGGGGGCTACAATGCGCCCCCTGGCGGCGGGCTCAAAGGCAAGGCACTGAGGGGCAGGTCCCACCGGAGAGCCCTGGGTCCTCCTCATGTGCCGGTGCGACAGTCGCGGGGGTTTTAGTGGGTAAGAATCCCACATACACTGGTCGAGCCCCACAGCTCCCGGGTCGTTTTGAAGGTTTCACCCGCGTAAAATAAAAAAATTAAACATACTTACATAGCTATATCTTAGCAAAGTATACAACTAAATCACATTCCGCATCTGTCTTCCACTTCTACTAAACCACGCAGTGGATTTTTAAATGGTTTTCACTATCTATATACTTATAATAAAACTGTAACAGGTCCAATTCTGTACATTGAAGATATTTTGAAAATTATATTTGGAGGGCGGGCATTCTATAACCGATACTGAGGCCGAAAATGTATTTTTTTAAATTTTTGTCTGTCTGTCTGTCTGTCTGTCTGTATCACGGCTGCGCATCACGCCGAAACTACTGAATGGATTCAAATGAAACTTGGCATGATTTGAGATCTTACTAAGAGGTAGGACATAGGATACTTTTTATCTCGTAATCTAGCAAGGTTCTTTTGGAAGAGGGGATTAAAGTCAAATACTTGATTATACGCTTGGTCCGATTTTATCAATTTTTCTTCATAATTATAATAAATATTAGTAAGGGAACACTCATAGAGAGTTGTTATCAAGGTTTTGTAATCGATCGGGTTAAGCAACGTTAGGTAAGGTCATTAAATAGATGGGTGACCGTTTAACGCCATTTGAACTAAACGGGTCCGTGCTTCGGGGAGCAAGTAAAAACTGGGTCCCAGTTTTTAACCGACTATAAAAAAGGAGGTTATGTATTCGATGCGAATGTCTGTTATTAAAAGTTTAGTTAACGTAAAAATAGCGCAGGCGGAGCTGCGTGGGTCAGCTAGTTAGTTATATAATTTTTCACTAAAGTTTTTTATACCATGGTTACCATGGATGGTTTTTGGATGGAAGTGGATGTTGTAATCCGCAGTTTTCGATAATAATTAAGCCTTCCACAGGTATAACATGATGAATAATTTCATTATAAAGGTAATGGATACTATTGTTTTTCTTTCAACTTGACGTTCGTCTGATGGTAAGCGACACGATTGCCTCCTAGACAGTTGAACAACACTGGCCCTTATCATCCGAGACATTAGGTAGTAAGTCGCTTGAATGATGGAATTCAAGGGCGTAATTCCACCAGCAATGTTGCTATTATATACATATATGTATTACTCTTACACAAAGTTAACCTTATCAGCTAGTGAGTGTGAGCTTATCGCATTATGTCATTTATAATTACTTCTAGAATTCAGATTAATATAAATCACATTTTGCAAATATGCCATGGTGACAGTAATAAAATAATAATAAAACGTTTATTTCTCCTCGCACCACAGTAGATTAAGTTAGTATTTAAGACCTGGTTATTACGACAGGATTAGCCGATTGTGATGTGGGGTTGCTTTGTGAAAACATGTCTTTAAACATGTTGGAGTTCACCTTAATTTATTACCTACCTTGTTATTGTTACCAAGTTTTAACTTTGAAAATTAAATATTGATTTTGTACCTTTTTTACAGTTAACGTGTTCGGTTATATAGAATTTAAAGGCAACCTCCATGAAAGTTAGATGTATAACTTTATTGCATAATAAAATGTTATTAAGGGAAACGCGTACATTATTTACGGCCTTTCCGATTGTGTCCAAAGTAAACATTGCAAGAGAAAGTGGCCTTGCGTTACTTCATTGTCCTCATGTCGACATGCACACGTCGTGATGGCTTATCTCCAAAAACCCGAGGGCCGTGTAAACCACCTTCGTTTATCTGGCGGCTACGAGGCGCACGGAAACATCTTGTCCCTCGCGTAAACCCGCCATGTTTTATTCTCTCGCATTCAGCGCCGATACCTTAATAAAACCCAACGAGATTGAGCAATAAAAAGTAATTTATTTGATTGTAATTTCAAAACACAAAGTGGGCCTCATTTTGTAATATATTTTTATCTTCGTGGTTTTGTGTTTCTCGCTCGCGGAGCACGTCCTGCCCGCGGATGATTCGTTCGCCCAATAAATTTAAAGTGTATCTTAAACTCGACTTCAATTTCGACGGTGATACCTAACGGTCGATACAATGAAATGCATTACGTATACCACAACATATTACGAGTTTAGTATTATTTTCATTTAATGCACTCGGTAGGTACTGTTGTTATTGATAGTGACTTTAACATACATTTTTGGTAGTCTTACAAAACTTACCAGCTTTCACCGGTGCATTAACATGTGCATATATATTACATGCACGATCACACAGAATCTTTAAATTACATCTCTTAAAAGGTGTGAGAAGTTTAGTGAGGCTGCATACATAATCGGTGGCAACGGAAGCCGATCGCGAGACGCGTTAAAGCCAGAGCGGTTGCGGCAGGCGTACGAGCGTCCGCACACAATACGCGCAAGTCCGATATTATCACAGAACCAATCAATTTGATCCCTCATAAAAAGTTCTCGGTAGGCAGCTAGCGAGCATAATGCAGTCGCTGTATCGCACCTTCGATCCGTGGCTTTGGTAGCCGGACTTTTCATATATTTTATGTGAAAAGGATACGGGCATTGTTGTGAGGCGTCCCGCTGTGTGCGCGTCGGGTAAACGCTTGAAATTACAAGTCAGCTCGGACGGTCCTCTCGTCCGCCAGTGCACCCGGAAAAATGCGCTTCCAATGTTACGCTCGATGAAAATAAAAATATTGTTAAAGTGCTCGCTCGTGTGTGGCATATGCTTTTGTTCGTCATTGAACAGCTGGTATCAAGCACTAACCATACAACTAAACAAAATAAGTAGGGACTAATCTTTGTACTTCTATATTATTATATGACTGATACCGATTCTACATGGGGCGGAAAAAATGAACGTGATACGGAAGTGAAGTACTCGTACAATCATTATTGTTGAAAATTATGTTTGGAGGGCATTCTATAACCGATACTAAAGCCAAAAATGTATTTTTATTTTATTTTTGTCTGTCTGTCTGTATCTCGGCTGAGAATCACACCGAAACTACTGGATGGATTGAAATGAAAATTGGCATGATTTGAGTTAATACTACGAGGTAGGACATATGATACTTTTTATCCCGACACGGTTCCCTTGGGAGAGGGGACTAAAGTCAAAATGTGTACTAGGTTATGCTTGCTCCGATTTGAACAATTTTTGATTATAATTATAATAAATATTTGTAAGGGAACACTCATAGATAGTTGTTACAATGTTTGGAAATCGACCAGGTTAAGCAACATTATGTAAGGTTATTAAATAGATGGGTTTAACGCCATTTGAACTAAACGTCTCCGTGCTTCGGAGGGTAAGTACAAAGTGGGTCCAAGTTTTTAACCGACTTTAAAAAAGGAGGTTTTCGAATGTATATTAATGAAAGTTTAGTTAACGTAAACACAGCGCGGGCGGAGCTGCGTGGGTCAGCTAGTTTAAAATAAATGTTATCTGTGCTAGGAATGGAAACAACTAAAAATGCAAAAAATAGATTTTCACTATTTCATCAATAGAATAGTGAAAATCTATTTTTTACTCCTACTTCTAAGTGGAAGGGTAAAACAGTAGGAATAGTAAAATTTGTTATATTTAATATACTTTCAGTCCATGTTATTCCTTAATTTTTCTCCACCCTGTATAGCTCTTGGACTGAATATCGGAACGGAGTTATAGATGCGGATCATAAGTTATTTAATGAGTATGATGCTTGTAACAGGAAATTCGATGTCATTGTAACTTCGAATCAAGTTAAGTGACATTTTGTAATAGATGTTTATGCATAATGATTTCTGATACTTACGCGAATATTACACATTGAAATGAAACTAATTTTACGGATAATCCGTAAAATTAGTTAATCGCGGTTTATTTTTGATTTCAATTTCCCGACGTTTCGAATACTTTACAGCATTCATGGTCACGGGCGGACTGAGGTGGTAGCTGTCCATATGTCATAGTTGTCTTAGGGTACCCTCAGGTCTTCTAATTATTATTGTTAGTCCGATCTACGCAGAAAGAGCTTACAGTATCTTGAGGTCTTGCAGTGGAATGTTGATCCCAAGCTGGTGGTAGCACCCAGCCATCTTCTCTATTGAAATTTGGATGCTTTTTAATTTCAATAGCCTCACGAATCATCCTTGGTAGGTAGCGCTGTTCTTTTGCGAAAATTTTGGATTCTGGGAAATTAAAATCAAAAATAAACCGCGATATAGTCCGTAAAATTAGTTTCATTTCAATGTGTAATATTCGCGTAAGTAGCAGAAATCATTATGTGAACCAGTACGGACTGGAAATCGCAAACAAAATACGCCGGTTAGAAGATCCCAAGACTAAGCGTGCAAAATATACAACATCTTTAAATTTCTTGAAGAGATGCAGAGACCATCATCTCATTCCTACGTGTGTCAGGATATCAGCAAAAAAGGACATACGACGAAGCGCAAAGATCTTATACCAGGCAAGTAAAAAGTTGTTGAGGGCAGTTATACAACAAACGCGTTTTGATCTATACCGCATTGAGATTGCATCCAATGAAATAAAGACAGTTTTGACGACATTTGATTATAACAGTTGCATAAATACTTTAAATAATCGAGAAACAACTAAATACAATGAATGCAAAAATAAACATATTCAAAAATATAACAAATTAACCACCAAATCAAATGTCAATAAGAATCACCAACGTACGAACGAAACGCAGTTTACTCGCGCCATAGACAATAATGAATCACGCGCAGTTGTCAATCTGTCAAAACAACCTTTGGATGAATCGACCGTAAAAGTTTTGGAATTAGGATTAAACTTTGCTATTACGCCTAGAAGGATACCGTACGAAGAAATAGTTGCGAACGTAGAGGACTGTCTGGTTAAAAATAATATAAAAAAGGAAGATGCAGAGGGTTTACGTCAAGATATCTCTTCCGTGTTACGACGAAGTTCCGTACCCAAATTAAATCTTCCAAAACAACAATTTATAGCTCTTAAGAACTTGCGTACCAGACCCGAAATCACTATTCTACGCGCCGACAAAGGAAACGCAACCGTGGTAATGGATACGTCAGATTACAATGCCAAAATGCAAGAGCTATTATCGGATCAAAGTACATATAAAAAGGTAAAATCAGACCCAACCAACAACACACATAAAGCAACTAGTGATGTAATAAAGAAACATTCCGAGGCATTGAATCTAGACGTCAAATCGTTGTTACCTTCTTGTCCGAAACCACCAAAACTTTATGGGTTGCCTAAAATACACAAACCGAATGTCCCGCTACGTCCAATTGTGAGCCAGATCGATTCACCAACATATAGACTGGCTCAACACGTAGCAAAAGTTCTTTCACCACTAAGAGGGCAAACAGAAGCTCACACTAGGGATTCTTACCATTTTGTTAGTGAGATTAAAGATCTATGTCTTACTAACAATGAAACAATGGTCAGTTTTGATGTCCAGTCGTTATTTACATGCCTACCAGTAGAAGAAGATGCAGATCTCAATTGTAACAAGAAAGCTAGCAGAGAAAAACATACCAGTAGGATATGCAGAACTATTAAGACACTGCCTTACATCTGGCTACCTATTGTGGAAAGAGGAGTTCTACAAGCAAGTAGATGGTGTGACGATGGGCTCACCAGTATCTCCCATTGTTGCCGATATATTTATGGAGGACTTTGAGGAGACGGCCCTTAATACTGCACCTGTTAAGCCACGATTCTACAAGCGGTACGTAGACGATACTTTCACAATATTACCATCAGATAAAGTAACTGCTTTCCTAGATCACCTTAACTCCATAAACACTAAAATCCAATTTACAATGGAGTTGGAATCAAATAACTCTCTAGCATTCTTAGATGTCTTAGTAATCCGTAATCCCAATAACACCTTGAGTCATACTGTGTATAGGAAAAAGACCCATACAGATAGATATCTAAACGGCGAATCTCATCATCCCCCAACACAGTTAGCTACTGTAGGTAAATCGTTGTTTCAGAGAGCACACGGGATCTGTGACGAGGAACATCTTGGTGCCGAGCTTCAACATGTTAAGCAGGTCCTGCATGACATAACAAGCTCCGAGTTCCGCGCCGCCGTCACTGTGAATGTGTCAAGCCATCCACAGTCGAACGTATGCCTGCTGTATTGCCATATGTTAGAGGGGTAACAGACAAGATTGGCTATATCTTAAAGCGAGCTTCAATTAAAACATTTTTTAAGCCACCAAAGAAGATTAGTCAGTTTTTACCATCAGTCAAGTGCCATATACCTCTAAAAGATGCAGGAGTATACAAACTGGATTGTGACTGTGGGCTCTCATACATCGGGCAAACAAAAAAATCGGTAAAAACCCGTGTAAAAGAACATATAGCTGACGTTAAACATCGACGCTATACGAAGTCTGCAGTCTGTGAACATGTTCAAGATCGCACCCGCCATTATATTAGATTTGACAAACCACAAATCCTCGCAAAAGAACAGCGCTACCTGCCAAGGATGATTCGTGAGGCTATTGAAATTAAAAAGCATCCAAATTTCAATAGAGAAGATGGCTGGGTGCTGCCACCAGCTTGGGATCCCGTGATAAACATAGTCAAATCCAAAGACAAGCATTCCACTGCAAGACCTCAAGATACTGTAAGCTCTTTCTGCGTAGATCGGACTAACAATAATAATTAGAAGACCTGAGGGTACCCTAAGACAACTATGACATATGGACAGCTACCACCTCAGTCCGCCCGTGACCATGAATGCTGTAAAGTATTCGAAACGTCGGGAAATTAAAATCAAAAATAAACCGCGATATAATCCGTAAAATTAGTTTCATTTCAAGATGTTTATGCATGCCTAACGGTAATATTAATCACTTCAAATGCATTAGATAGTAGAAGGTGCTTTTTTTCTTAAACCTTTTGAATCACCAGGTTACCAAAGTAGAATATTGCAGTAAATAATTTACTAGGTGGCAGGTTCCTTGTGCAAGGAACTGTCCAGGTAGGTACCACAGCAGTGTCAGATATTCTGCCGCCAAGCAGCAGTGTTTAAGCGTTGCTGTGTTTTGACGTAAAGGGCACTGTAGCTGGTGAAATTACCGGTCACAAAGACTTAATATCTAATGTCTTAAGGGTCGGCAACCCGCTAGTGATTCTTCTGGTGTTATTAGCGTCTATAGGCTGCGGTAACTGCTTACCATCAGACGGCCGCACGCTTGCTTGCTACCTTCGTAGTATAAAAAAAAGAAAAAAAAAACATAAATAACCCAAAGGCTTACGGTACAATTTTAAATAATATTTTTAATAATTCAAGATGATCGTAAAACGGCGAAAGAAACTGTGAATATTTTTTTCCTTAGGTTTATAATTTCCAATAAAAAATATTTTTTATGCGTTTAATTTAAATAAACATGCATGTGCTTCATAGATGCAATAGTAACGGTTCCAATTAAATATAAAGAATATATTTGATTATATTCTTGTATGTCACATTTTTATTAGTTACCTACAGTGATTATAGAAATATGATACCCACACAATCCCTCCCATTCTTCGTTTGACAATAACAGTTATCAATCATATTGTTAAAATATTTAGTATTATTAATATTTAGTTTCGAATGAAAACGAATGCACATTAATATATAGCGGTTTTACATTTTTCTGTAATAAGATAAAAATGTACATCCTAGTAGTAGAAAATGTCTACAGAAATTTAATTAGGATATTGAATATGAAATAATGTACAATGATGTTCGTTGGATGAGCAGAATGTGAGTAAGCGAACGAACGGTTGGCCGCGAGAGGCATCGAGCAAGCGAGGTGCGAGATGTTACACAGCGGATATAAATAAAAGAAGATTGTCCCCGAGGACCGCGGCCCATAATGTGCACTGTGCTCCTTTTAGGGCCGAATCATGTACCCTTTTTATTCGTGGAAGTTGTTAATTTCGAGGAAAATTAAGTCTTATTGTTACTCAATACAAGCTGTGACGTAATCAAGATCCTACCTGATGAGAAGTGGTTATGCAGCGGTTAATACACAGTAAAAACTAGAACCAGTTCAGAAGTATAACAATACCCATACTTTTAACTGCCGACAGTTAAAAGAATGAACGTAAGTTCTACCACCGCAAGCACAGCGACTCCTTAAGATCACTTGTTCTTGGTCACCGCACACATCGAAAAAAATTAAAAATTATTATTATTATTTGTAAAAACTGAAAAAAAAAAAACAATATGAAAATTTTAATAGGTAAAATTTTCATATTGTGTTCCGTTTGACGTCCGAAGTCCTTTTATGAGAGATCTGTTTGTTATCTCCTGGTGTCTTGCATAGTAAAACGCAACAATGTGATAGATTTTGTTATTAGTACAAAAGTATATGAAAAAAAACAACTAATAAATCATAATCTGCCCTAATTATATTTTATAACTTCTTTCTTTTAACATGGTTGTCTAGAAGAAGTGGTTTCAATCGATACGACTGCCATTCGCATAATTATATCTTAGAATATTTTCTAGGTGTACAATGAAGAGCATTATATTCTATAAATCAGCTTGAACAAAAATGCACAACATAAAATAGTTCAATAGACTATTCAATTGTTATAAAAATAAATTTATTCAAGGAAGGAGGTGTCAATAATGTACAACTTATCTGTTGATCCAAATAGTAACGTTCACACGAAACAGTCTGCTTGAGAATCAAGAATAAGCTTCTTTTTGAGAAACAAACAGGAGGTACATGCAAATTCCTGGGAACTAAATATTGCATATAAAGTGATAGTCATGCTTGTCAATGTAAAGAGTCAAGTCATGTTAGTCTAGGACCTGAGGCGAACCAGAGAAATTATTAAAACGTCTAATAAATTGGACAAATCTGGATTCATTATCATCACTGAACAACAAATTTAGGGTTGTTATTATTAAAAAATTGTATCAGTAATACAATTTTTCTGGCATCTCAGATAAGCAGTTTTTGGAGCTTATGAAATGGCTTTAACAATTAAGTAGTAAGTTAGTACAAATGATTATGCCTTAAGTTAATTATTTGAAGCTCTTTCGGCATCAGTTAAAGTTTCACATACTGTGGCGACTGGACACAAGATGACGCCACATGTGGTACAGCGATGCGAGGAAGAAGCGAATAGTACTACATACAAGAAAACAGATGGCGCCACCGATTTCTGAATCGTGCAAGCGAAGTTTCTCCAACTCGGAGAATATATACAACATCCCGACAACAACTGTCGGGGGCTTCGGCCCTGACCGAGCATCACATCTCGCTCGGTCGGAGGATCCTCCCTTTAGCACCGCCGCCGTTGCATTCGCTAAAGTATAACTGATTTAAGCACGAAAATAGTTCAATAAGCAAATCTTTAATTTACTTAAAAATGGGTTTGTTAAAATAATGACCGACGGACGGACGATTTTAGATGACGATAGTGCAATTTAATTAGAGTTCACCACTGAGCCCATGTTACCTATATCGGGATATAATTATTAAGCGTAAACGTTTTCCAATATGTTGACAAGAACTGTTTATCGTCTGGTGACCCGCTTTGAGTTAGGGTATCCCAGCCGAAATGAGGCAAGCTTCCAGCTATAGTACTGTAGCTGTCGTAGTATGGGTACTTGAACTAGAGATCGGCTTGTTGCTGAATCCAACAAACCGTTTCAAAGTTCTTTCTACTTTCATTTAACACTTTCACACTCATGGGTACTATTATAATGAACCGCTCTTGTGACTGGTTGAGATGACCACACATGCACACGCGGACGCAGGAGAATTGGTGGAGAAAGATCCACGCAAGATCGTTACTCCAACAACTACTGAAAGCGTTGTGAAACTTCGCGTGCTAGTTTGACAAGTCCAGCGTAACATACCTCAATAGCACGTAAGCTTTGCTTGACGTGGAGAGGTGTACATCTGGAGTTCTCCTAAAGCTGATCACTCTGTGCCGGATCGATTTCGTGAGAGCGTCGAGCCGGCAGTGAATGAGAGCAGGCCGGTCTACGTATTGTACACACCCGGTAGGTGCAAGGGACAAAGACCTGCGGCTGTTAGTCAAGCGTTGCTTTATTCCAAGAGCATTAAAGATTTCGTGTCGCCCTCGTTCCTACATACGGAACATAATGTGGTTTTGCTGTCGAACTGTATGATTACTTTGATTGAAGTTTCGATAGTTTTTGCTGTTTATAAGAACAGCTATCACAGCGTATTTTGTAATTCCCTTTAGGGTGGTACATACCCGGTAGGTGCAAGGGACAAAGAACTGAGACTGTTAGTCAAGAGTTGCTTTATTCCAAGAGCATTAAAGATTTCGTGTCGCTCTTGTTCCTACATATCGACTTCAAGTGCCTTGTCGTTGTTTACTGACGCTGGCCATTGAATGTGTCCGTGATCAGAATACTCGTAATGGACAGAGTCACTCATGATAAATGGGAGTTTTCTGATCGTAGTCTTCTATCCACCATTCCAGATCGCTTTGTACCACGTTCTGAGAGAAGCATGGACGGTGCGAAACGGATGCTGTGGGGCTACAGCGTGCGGCAATGCAACCTTCCCCGTTGGGTGATGAAGGTTGCAAAAGTTAGGCACCCTAAGAGGCGTTGCGCCTGCTTGAGGGGCCAACTGCCTGCTGTTAAGATACTCAGAAAGTGTTGACGGACTTTTAATATATGAATACTTGACGTGGACTTGTGTTCCATACTATATCGAGAACTTTAAACATCTGTTTGGGGTGAGAATTGATTTTTCTGAATCGATTTCCATGTCTAGGCTTTTGAGAAACTATGGCAATGGCAATTTGAAGTTTCCGCATTGCCTTGCACTGGTGGACTAATATAGAGTCATTGAGATATACGGACCGACAAGGACTCTTACTGCGTAAGATTTCGGCAGTCCAAATCGATACTGTGGGGAACATTCTCGGTGCTGCTGCTAACCTTCGGGTTAGCAGCACCTTCGGGCAGCTTCGGGTTCGGGTAGAACAGTCATCCTTCGTAACCAATGCGTAATTAGTCTAGGACCTTTGGTTATGAGATAATAGGCCTGTCGTTGTTCGCATGACGACGACGTCACCTGCGATCCGCGTCCTCGGCGCAAATTTATACATATAATTTCGTCCGGAACGTGGGCGTCTTGAATGGTTTAAATCTCTAAGCCGATGTCTAGAGATTCAAGTTGGAGCTTGAAAATGTTTTCAAACGTGCAGTTTGAAAACGAAATCATTTTCAAGCTTCCATTTTTGGTACTAGGGGTGGTCTCTCAGCGAATGGAATGCGGGCAGCAGAAATTAATTTCTGAATAGTTCTGCGAGGAACGCATCCTTATCGCTAATATATTAAAATTTTTGTTTTATATTATGTATTGCTTTGCTTTAATGCCTTTGGTTCCGATACCGGGAATTGAACCCAAGCCTCCTGGGAGAGAGCCAGGTCTCTAAGCCACTAGACCATATCGGAAGAAGCGAAAGGGCTTCCTATACGAGATCTAGAACCCACTGGTGACTGGCCGTACCAAGATTTAAATAGTGGCGTTGGCTAGTAAAATAATCAGTAATAAGTTTTCCACCATATCTTAACAGGTCTCTTTTAAACTCCTGAAAAGAGCTTTATAAGAGATGTACGAAATACCGAATTGGATATGTCATAAGAACTTTATTGCAATTGGAATAACAAACCAAAGAAACCTTCAACTTTTTGTAAAAATATCCTTCTAGCTTGGTCTCCGGCTTTATCTACCATCGCGTAAAATTCCGTAAAGCAACGTTCAAGAATTCATTTTATACACAAAAAAGCAATAGTTATGCACAAAAAGGCATTAGAAAGGGCCGCGAAACTACGTTCTAATTTACTCCACTTGAATAGAGCGGAGGATTCTCTAAATTAATTTTTGAAACGAATGGAAACGGTAACAAATGGTATGATATACGGAATTCCAATCCGGACTGTTAAATTTTTGTATTGTACGCAATAGTTTAACAATCCTACTCGAGCAGATGCTCGAGGTACAGAAAGATCCTCAATGGCAACGTTATGGAACCCCCGGTGTCTTCACTGGTAACCACTGCAGATCCCCGCCTAAAGGAGTCACAGTGGCGAGAATGTGTGGTAAGATTAGTCCCAAAAATAATGTGAGCATTTAATTACCACAGTTTAATATCATTTACACCAAGTAGATGTGAAAATGGGTAATATATTATTTACATTTACCGGCGCTGTAGCGGGGATAGATAGATAGATAGATAGACAATTCTTTATTGCGCACAAACAAACAGATACAAAAAGAATAAGACACAAATTAATAAAAAATGCAACAATGGGCGGCCTTATCGCTAAAAGCGATCTCTTCCAGGGATACCATATCCCGAAATATTTTTCGCACAAAATATATTATTAAAAGACTTACCAGATGTCCTGATAGTACCTCTAACCTTCGCCGGAGGAGGGGCTTGACCCCAATGATCTTGATGTTGTGGGTAACCTGGAATCTTCTTGGAGCGCACCGGTTATCACAGAGCCTAAATGCGTTGATTCACGATCACTAAGCAAGTACACTCGTAAAATTAATTCTGTTTCCGCGGTATGAAAATTCCCGGGATTTTTAAACAATTTTACGTAACGGTTTTAATTAAATTATGATAAAAATAAATATTGGGTAACTTTCTACTTTTAGTCTCGAAAGCTACAATAAAATAATAATTTAAATATTTTTTCAATAGAAAAACTGTAACGACATGCGTTCGGTTCCGAAAACGACGCAACAATGACAAAGTTGGCGGCTTGCTCTATGCAATCTCATTTAGTTCCAGATTTGGCCACTGTGGCGCTGTAGTCGGGGGTCACGTGACGGTAAGGTAGCGACATCTAGCGGCAAAGCGAAGAAAAAGACGATGCACTCTCTCTTAAAAGGACTTCGGACGTCAAACGGAACACATAATAACAAATACTTAATTTTTGCCTACTGTATATAGCCGTAATCTCTTCTTAAACAGAAAATAAAGTGGTGTTATACTCGAGTTCGTAGTGGAGCACGATAAAACTCGCACGATTAGGTGTTCCCCGCGCTCCACCCGCCACCCGCCTCAGCCCTGTTCGGTCCGCGTCCGCCACACGCGCGCCTCCCAAATAAAAGTGCTGTGTTGTCGCGCGCGCCAGAATTACGACGCGATCGCCTTTTATTATCTCTCTTTTTTAATTCAATTTTACGATAAAGCCCCGTACACGGCGACTCGTACGTCTTGGTCACAAGGATTTTGGTAAGATGTCCTTATTCGACGTAGAGAAATGAAATTACACGATTGCTATTTTGATTGTTAATGAAAAAAAAAGGATTTATTAGAAAACCAAAAGAAAAATATTTTTTAATGAAACTAAAAGAATAATATTTCTGTATATTTTGATTTATCGATAATGCAAGTAGAGTTACAGAGTTTTAAGTTACAGTAGACTTAAAAAAATCTACCACAAACGAAACAAGTATAAGTTTCAAGACCGATTGCACCTGAATGTTGAAGCGAAGTCCGTATGACAGTTAAAATTGACCTCTCTCAATAAAAATCGGCTTTCCTTTCTTATCGCGGCAGGAATTCAAGTGTACGCCGCGCCGTGTCCCCAGGCCGCGCGGGCTCGCTCCCGCCTCATTTGCATACAAGCTACGATTTGTGTATTGTTAATTAGAGCAACACAAACAGGTTCCGAATAATGCAGCCTCTAAACCGGTCCACCACGCTCTCTTGTTGCACTATTATTGTTTCATCTGTTATTTAAATGGCAATAGCTTACATGCAGCGAGAGATAATAAACAATTGAACATAATTAACACAGTATGCTAATTATGTCAATATTTATTCATTGATAGCAATTATGTATCAACGTGTGTGTTGAAAAGCTGTAGATTATTGAGAAAATAATTTGTGTCCCTTTGCATATCGTTTGCTCGAGCAAAAGATTTCAACGCGCGCCTCTTTGTTTTTATTTATATTTGTAATAAATTCTTATTAGGAAAGCAGATTTCAAATCTGGTGGTTTCTATGATTACTAGTAACTACTAATTATAAGGTTTTTAGATAAGAATTACTGGTGAGTATTTTAATTATGTTTTTTTTTTTATATTAAAAAACAGTATACCTCTTGATGGAAGGACTACGACTATTTTGCAGACGACAGTATGTTAGAGTATACCGTTTGAGACTTAATAGCAATATTTTAACATAGACGCACTACAGTACAGCTTTGACTATCAACAGATTTTTAAGCTGCAGCCGACACACAGGTTTCAACTATGTCGGCAGTCTATGGATTCATATTCAATCGTATCTTATTATGCTACAATTAACCATTTTCATCTTACTAAGTAACAAAATTGCCCCCGCCTAAGAATTGAGAATAGGCTGAAAATGTCTCAGCAAGTTATCTGTTTGGAGTAGTTCGTTGCAGGGCACTGCGCTGAGACAAAGTCGAAGCGCTCATAAATTCGTCCTAATTCCATCGCCCGGCGGGTCGTAGGCTTCGCGCGCTCTAAGATACTTTTTATTGTCAAAACCCATAGCGACATTGCCTTCCCCGATAACTTTATAGTTATTTACATCACTGAATTATCATTTCGATAGCCGTTGTTTTACATTCGTGTAACGTCGTGTCCAAACCGGGCGTCGTATCTAAATTGCTTAATTGGAAAGCCTCGACGAGAGGGCGCTCGGATAACAGATATGAATATGTGTATTGGCCGCGACTGACCTTTCAATTGACTCAACACAAATTATAGACGTCGACGGCTATTACGTGATTTTATCTATATATAGAAAAGTCAAATAAAGTAATGTTATTTATAACTGTTCTGTACCTACATATGTATATAGTCGAGTAATTCAAGCCGTTGTAATTGATATGTTCGGATGTAGTTTGCCTCATTTCATCTAATGTCTTTCGATGCGGAAAACGTTTTGTGTCCATTATTATTGTTGAAACTATTGAGTTTATAGTGTCATTGACCGGATGATCAGAGTGGTTAGTTTAATTTGTAGGAATCCCAAATACCTTCGTCAGAAATTGAATATGATTTGAATTTCTACGCATGGATCTCATCATACCTTTATGTACGTTTACGACAGTTTCTCACAACGCTGCCGCTTGCATACGGAGAAAGCCAATATGCGATATATTGGTGCCATGAAACAGCGATAAAACATGAATCGATTACAGTGCAATGACGAGCTCAGAGCGAGCCGTCTCGACCATGTGAGCGGTGCGTGCCCTCGCCTTCTACACCCTGCACCCCCTTAATCCCACAGTTTATGCAAAAATGTTTGGATTCTGTCGTGCAAGAAGATATGTAGCATTGTATCAGCATTTTGCAGACATTCTCATTTACGTCTCATTTCTGACCAGTAACTTTATAATTTTAAAACTTCGAAACTGGACTGAGTGGGTTCAGACTCCGTGCTGAATAAGACTTTAAGAATATTTAAACGCGTTTAAAGTCTTAATAAATACTTTTTATGGAAGTTTTGTAATTGTATTTGCATTCGAAATAGGGCTCGTGCCTCGTGTTAGGCTAATAAGGCACGGATGACCGCTCTTTAACGAGCCTTAACGTCGATAATATTTGCCGTCATATGCCAAATGAAATCTTATTTTATTAAGAGAGTTGACATAAGCCGTTACCAAAAAAATGGATTGGGTGCTCACGGGTTACTTAACTTCAATGACAATGTTCTCATTACAACAGTCCTACCGGGGGTGTTCCCAGCCATTTAACGTTTTAAGCCTAAATGGAATCATAGATATATGCACTTTTTATTTAGTATACCTACCCATTAAACATTTGAAAAAATTAAGTATAGATGAAAACCGCTTCCAATTCCATGATTTAATTTAGAAGATGGTAGCGAATAAGGATTAGTATATAGCTTTGTTTTATTGCAGAAAATAGGAGAATTCTTTCTAATCTTTTCTCACTGCTGAGAAAGGTCTCCCATACCACCTACAATCAACCTAGTATCTAATTACCTTATCTGCTTATTAGGAAAATAATTAAACAAATTCAATGATTAATGATGCTAGTGTAAGGAATAAAAATAAAACAATACTTAATTGTAAACAACCAAAACAAAGATACTGGCTGAAGTTGCTTTCTAAGTACAAAAAACAAAGAATCCAATCCAATAAAATCCGCACGACATGTGACTTTGCAAATGCGATCTATTTAGACTTGGATATCGTCGTAGCGAGAATAATGTTGTCCAGGCACACCTCAAGCCGTGTCACTCGTAAGGGCGTGTCGGAGATAAGTTTACATATTCTGTATGCATTATGCAAATTGAAGTTTTATGTTAAGCCGGAGTGGGGTCGGGCGACGCGCGGGCCTACGTTTGCGACATTTCGCTGCCGCTCCGGTGACGCGCGTCAATCTTGACTTTGACACTTGAGCACAGGCCACCACATGTTTAGATTGTACCACGTTAATTAAGCCAGGAGAATGCTCGTTACTGCGCGTTTAAAAAATCAATCATTACAGCGACACGCTGCATTTCTATAAAATTTTAATCTAAAGTCGTATACACAATTAAAATTCTCTAAATAATTACGATATCTACCTCTAAATCCATTGTGTTTCTAGGAAGCCAACAACGAATTTATTTTTTACGATTTATTGAAGAACTCTAGAGGTGATTCAGTAGCGACAAACTCTTTTTTTCGTCTTATAACTCGTAAAAATGGATACACATATATTATATTAAATATTCCTAAAAAGTAACAGAAGTTTACAAGCTCACATAATATTATTATGTAAAAATGACTCACTGTATCTTATTTTAAGAAATCATAAAGGATGATCTCATTTTGATTTGGTTGTTATACCAACCTGTATAAGGAAATGTACGTGTTGATAAAAATAAGCCTCAGGAATGAACATAAAAGTAAGCGCTTCATACCATATTGTACTTCGTCAATGTAGGTCAGAATAATTTTGCCTTTATTTCCATTTGCATAACGTTCAAAGTTACGAGTTAATAACGTGTTGATAACGTGTGTGTGTGTAGGTACTTTGGTAATTACCCGCAATTAAGGACAACCTTTCGAATTATAATAATCAATGTGTCAAATAAAATTTAATCGAAGCGTGTACTAGCATTGACGGGTTAGTGGCGTTCAGAGTTACCAGGTGTCTCGTGGTTGTCGAGAGCCCGACTTTTAGAGGTCTAATGACCCCAGCCCGCCCTGAATCCTGACATCTTTAGGATATTGTGATAGCTATTCAAACGCCACAAAGTCTTCAGATTTTAAGTTACAAAAGATTAATCTTTTTTTATTTACTGGGCTTTTTATATGTACTGGTTTCGTTTATTATTACTAATATCGTTTGAACACCACGTGTGTTTATACAATCACGGACTTTATATTTTACTTTTAACAAAGTATTTGTTTACCAAACCTCTCCAATATTCTGATTTAAATGATAATGTAGCCAATATATAGTACAACTATCATAACTCCTTGTTATTAAAGTCATTAACAAAAACCAAACAAAAGATCGTCGAAGTTAATTTACCACTAATTGTTATTATCACGAATATTAAACAAATTAATTGGTAAAATCATAATTTGAACATGATGCAATTATAGCTGGAACGTAATTATTGCCGTGAATACATTTGTTAATTACTTTATGATATGTCGTAAAACTTTATATGCATATGCGTTAAAGCTGTTGGGTATGTAGGAGGAGTATGTTTCATATTGTTTTGATGGTGTAGGAAAATAATATCATAATTATTTTCATGCTTTTCAGTCAATGATATTTTGTACAATAGATATGCTATTAGCGCACGAAAAGCGAAACAACGAAATTTACCAAAATTGGGTGAACTAGCAGTAAGTCACGCGTCGGTAAAATGTAACGAACGTGACCTTGAAAATCAAGTAAAATGCCTTCATATTTAGAAAATGCACAAATTACTTTACAAAAGTAAGTAAGTTAGATACATGTTATGAAAATAGTGTATAGATTGCTTCTGGAGCGTATATCGACTATAATTTATTGCTGCTGCTAGATGGTTTTTATTTAAAACTAGCCGACCCGCACAGCTCCGCTCGCGCTCTTTTTACTTTAGCTAAATTTTTAATAGCATACATTCGCAATGAATACATAGCCTCTTTTTTTAAAGTCGGTTAAAAACGCGGGTCCAATTTTTGCTTACCCCCCATAGCACGGAGACGTTTAGTTCAAATGACGTTAAACGGTCACCCATCTATATAATGACCTTACCTAACGTTGCTTAACCTGATCGATTTCCAAACATTGTTAACAACTGTCTATGAGTGTTCCCTTACAAATATTTATTATAATTATATTGAAAAGTTGTTAAAATCGGAGCAAGCGTATAACCAAGTACACATTTTGACTTTAGTCCCCTCCCAAGGGAACCGTGCCGAATGTCGGGATAAAAGTATCCTCAAATCATGCCAAGTTTCGTTTCAATGCATCCAGTAGTTCCGGCGTGGTCCTAAGTTAAGATACAGACAGACAGACAAAAATAAAAAATAAATACATTTTTGGCTTTAGTATCGGTTATAGAATGTCCTCCAAACATAATTTTCAAAATATCTTCAAAGTACAGAATTGGACTTGTTACCATTTTATTATAAGTATAGTGTTAGGAATCACAAGGCCGTCACGAAGTAAAGAATAGGTTAGAATAGCCCAACATACAGAGAACATTCCATATTAGGCTTCATGCACAACGGTTGCTAGATTTTGTATAGAGCATAGAGCTGACATCTGTCACCTGTCACAGACTGACACTGACTCGCTCGACAGATTGGTATCAATTATGGCGGGTGTGCGTGATAATAATAGTTCCGATGTATTACTTGCTAATTAGGATTATTGAATATCGTGGTAGCTTGTAATTCCTTTATTTATATTCTTGTGGTTATAAATTCGTATGTATTGATAGCGATGTTATCGTTTACCGGTAATTCCTAGAAAGTGTATTACACAGAACATTATTTCAAAGTGTACCTACTGGCTTCAAATATAAGAAATGTCGGTTCGTAATCATCGATGTTCTTCTTTTATTTATGATTCTACTTAGGGATTTCCCAATATCAGAAGTGGGATTGGATTCTAGCCTATCCGCTTCGCATTCTGATGGATTTTGTTAAAATCGTTTCGTCGTCGAAAAATACTTAAGTGGGTATGATGCCTACGGGTTCCACAATCCATGTTGGTATTGTCAACGTCATTGTTAAGGTGATAGTGGAGTTTGAATTCTGGTGATATTCACTATTAGGCTTGTGCTAATTGACTCACTCAGCTGAGCACTCCGTACTAGTACAATGGATCAAATGTACTAGTTCAGTCTTATAGTTCTAAGAGTACTGTTAGTTCAGTGGTACAGTAAAGATGCATCGTGGTCGATGTGCATACTTGTTCTTCCGTTCTAATTGTGAACTATCAAGCCCGAGAATTGATTCCGATAGAGATCTGATCGAGCCAGAGAATATGTTTGAGTCTTTTGTGAGTTAGAGTTGTAGTAGTCTGTAGTAAGTAGGAATAACCAGCATAGAAAAACATATTTCTACAAATGGATTGGTAAGGAAATTCTCGATGAATAGTTATTTTGTGTTCACTAGTGGGAATTACCTCCGGATCTTTCTTCCTACATAAATTACAAAAGACAATCGGTAGTCTGGTGTAATGGTGTTCTTTTAATGGCTAGTGATGAAATTAGAATTTGGTTAAGTTTTGTAAAGGTGTCATAGTCATTCAGTCCTTGACTTGGTTTTAATTTATAATTAAGTCGTTTCATTGTTACTTGAAGCAGTGGGTAGATTGAGTTCTGACTGCTAGCTTTGATCAAGTGTGATTGCTAATCATTTTGACCATCAATTTGGACTTTCTTGAAGGTGTTTTGGTTGTCAGTTTTAATCAGACATGGCAATATGTGAAGCATTGTTTCGGCTCTGGTTATTTTCACTGTTGGTGACAAATCAAAATTGAAATGTGGTTAGATTTGGACATCTTTTGTGCAGGATGCCCGAGCGGTTGTACAGGCTTATAATTTTTACAAAGGCAGATCATTTCTATGTACTTACCCGTTAATGGCACTACCTACCTACATGATTTCTACGGTTGGCCAAATTTTTATTCGGTTTCTGTTCACAGAACAGAAGGGGTGAGTGCTGGTCGCCAAGGCAATCGTGTGGCATTAGCAGCTGCATTGTGGCGCTGGCGAGGCTATACACGTGGCGTAGTGCGCTCCACAGTGGAGTTGTGCACTACACAAGTGGCATTGCGCGCTATACAAGTGGCGTTGTGCGCTGCACGGTGGCATTGGGTGCGGTACGAGTGGCGTTGCCGCCACACACGGCGCGCTGCTGCCGCTCACACGGCGCACTGCTGCCGCCCACACGGGGCGCTGCTGCCGCTCACACGGCGCACTGCTGCCGCCCACACGGGGCGCTGCTGCCGCTCACACGGCGCACTGCTGCCGCCCACATGTGGCGCTGCTGGCGCTCACACGGCGCACTGCTGCCGCCCACATGTGGCGCTGCTGCCGCTCACACGGCGCACTGCTGCCGCCCACACGGGGCGCTGCTGCCGCTCACACGGCGCACTGCTGCCGCCCACATGTGGCGCTGCTGGCGCTCACACGGCGCACTGCTGCCGCCCAGAGGTGGCGCTGCTGCCACTCACACGTGGCGCTGCTGCCACGCACAGGGGGCACCGCTGCTGCCCAGAGGTGGCGCTGCTGCCGCACACACGTGGCGCTGCTGCCGCGCACAGAGGGCACCGCTGCTGCTCAGAGGTGGCGCTGCCGCTCACACGTGGCGCTGCCGCTCACACGTGGCGCTGCTGCCGCGCACAGGGGGCACCGCTGCTGCCGCTCACACGTGGCGCTGCTGCCGCGCACAGGGGGCACCGCTGCTGCCGCACACACGTGGCGCTGCTGCCGCGCACAGAGGGCACCGCTGCTGCTCAGAGGTGGCGCTGCCGCTCACACGTGGCGCTGCCGCTCACACGTGGCGCTGCTGCCGCGCACAGGGGGCACCGCTGCTGCCGCTCACACGTGGCGCTGCTGCCGCGCACAGGGGGCTCCGCTGCTGCCGCTCACACGTGGCGCTGCTGCCGCGCACAGGGGGCACCGCTGCTGCTCAGAGGTGGCGCTGCCGCTGCACTCGTGGCGTTGCTGCCACTCGGACGTGGCGCTGCCGCCGCACTCGTGGCATTGCTGCCACTCGGACGTGGCATTGCTGCCACTCTGACGTGGCGCTGCCGCCGCACTCGTGGCATTGCTGCCACTCGGACGTGGCATTGCTGCCACTCGGACGTGGCGCTGCCGCCGCACACGTGGCGTTGCCGCCCTCACGGTGGCACTGTGCTACTACTGTGGCACGTTGATCATCAGCACCGAAGCGTTGACGCTACGCACTAGCACCGGTTGCTGCTGCTTTCATCGATAATCGTCGCGCTGCGCACTGGCATTGGTCTCTACGCCACGGTCGAGATGGCCAGACACCGAAGCAAGAAGAGCAGCTTCACTATATGACTGTGTGGCAATAACTGCCGCACTGACGTAAGTTGCGTGCTGTTGTTTAGTAAAGACAAGCACATGGCACATAGAAGGTATGTCGTCATTTTGAAACTATTTATTGGTCAGTAGTAGACTGTGAGGCATTAGCAGCCGAAAGACGTCCACTGCTGAAAGAAGGCCTCCGCTTAAAAGGAAGGAGTTGCCATAATCCCCACGCTTGGCAGGCGGCTTGGAGATCGCAGTATAGGTGGAAAATAAATCCAAAAGAAAGACGCTGCTGCCCGTCTTCCTGTTCTCGCTTGGTAGCCTCTTACGACACCCACCAAGAGGAGATGGGGGGATGCAATTCTAACCCGGCACCCCACGGATACGGGACTGTGAGTGCAATACACAAACTATGTATTTACAAATAGTTCTCAAAGTAATATCGAATCTAATTTGGATGAAATTGATGATCGGTAATTAATATCGGAGCGAAGATAGAATAAAGTTTGCCCATTGATCGTCAGTCAAAGCCAAAATATCTTTATTATGTATAGGCCCCACGGAGGCACTTACACAAAAAAAAACATTTTTACAAACTACCACCGGATCGTAACGCGGCCTATACGAGTATAGTTTGTATAGGATAGTATAGTGGTTTCTGTGTTGCGCTTGTAGTACATCGTCATAGATTGACTGAGATCTTTATTTGACTACTTCTATTGCACTGTAGTCTCGAAAGTCTTTGGTTCAATTCCCAGATCTAGCAATGCTAGCCTTTTTATTGATAAATTCTTATTACCCGTATAAAGTTGAAAAATATGTAAATGAGAATAAATAGGTGAGAATGTTAACGACGATCATCCTAACTGGGAAATACTTGTGTGGAATTAGGCTGAATGGCAATCAGAGAGTGTCTCAATTTTTGAGGTAAAGCTTAGTTTGAGGCACTCACTGACAAGAAAGATAAACATCATCAAGGGGATTCTGCACCCAGCAGTACAAACAGACATAAATATTTATGTATGACACATTTTTATATATGAGAGTATGGGGTGTACCCGTTTTATCCACTAACGTATCCGACCTTATTTATCATAGGTATGGTTGGATACAGCGAATTAAGTGTAAGGAGGGACCTCATGCTAGTCCCATACATTTTTAAGATCATGACGGGCAAGGTGGAAAACGGTGATGCGTGTGAACGATCTTGCGGCAGATAGAACTATGTGTCTCGGACAAGTGCGTGTGGCGAAGACGGCGTCCGCAACTGCTAGCGGTACCGCGCGCTCGCACTAAATTACTAAAAGAGGCGCCGCTGACGCGTGCGATTCGCATTCTCAATCTCATTTCGACAGAAACTGATCTATTTCACTGTACTCTGAGTAAATTCACAAGGATAGCTACATATGCTATTAGTTATAAATTGTGAACGTTACTGTATCAGGTTAAGGCCTGTAAAAGTAGTGTTTTAAGGTTAATAAATAAACTTCTCTTGACAGCGCTGCAACAAGTGATGTCGCACATACTGGCTTGTTTAGAAACAAAAGCGGTGTTTGACAGATATTACGCCATGTATGATAGTCTGTAACAGACGTAAATACCAGAGTAGTACATACCTAGGCGACAATTGTAATTTATTAATGCTAATTTCTAACTATTAATATGCCAATTCAATCTTGAAGTCATCAGACAAAATATGAAGTCATCTTTTCACTTATCATGCCTTAGCTTGTTAGAGCTTATTGTTAGTTTTCTAACTCTTACGGCAAGTACGGAATGTAACTAAAGTAATGCAGAGAAGCATTTTCTCATCCCTTTGTATCACTCAGAATTTCACTGCTTAGCTGACAGGAATATTTGCAATAGAAGAGTATGATTTTAAGGGGCCATTACCCTGTCCATTATTGCTCACTAACCTGTCCATTGTCGCTCACTAAATTTGTGATTGGGGCTGCGCCGTTGAGGTACTGTGGGACCTAAAGTGAAAGTGTTTGCCTTCTGAATGTTCTGTTCACAGTGGAAAAGTTCAGGCAGTTGGGCGCTTGCTGTGGCACGATGAAAGGCGAATGGTGTCTTGAAGCGTGTGCTGCAGAAGGACGATGGCATTTGTTGCCAAATCCTGCAAGGTGAACGGTGTCCCGAAGCGTGCGCTGGAAGAGGACGTGTTGCCGTTTGCCGCCATATCGGCCTTTGCGGTGGCGTTTGTCGCCAAATCATGCGCCTGGACGTCGGGAAAAATACGTGGCGTTAGTCGCACAAACCATGCGGCTAGTCGTTCGGGAAGAATTCGTGTGTTACGAATGTCTTAGCCACGGGCGCGTACCTTATGGTAGCTACCTATGCCGTGTGCGGTGAGCGTGTCCGACAGACTGCGGGATGTCGTGACGTAGCTCGAGATGAACTGCAGGTCATCTCGAGTGAGGTAGACTGCGGGATACCTCGACATGTAGAGGACGGACTGCGGGACGATCCTATTGGCAAACAAACTGCGGGGTGTTTGCCCTACATGTGTGTACTAGAAGACGAATGTTGTGCACATTAAAAAGCTTAGTAGCTTTAAGGTGAGATTGATGAAGAGTATGAGTTCTTCAGAATTCATGATAATTCATGATTACAAGTGTCTCGGATTTTCATGAATGTTCATCCTGGATTTTCATGAACGTTTTAGGGCCTAGCTCTTGTGTGTTTGAGATACCTAAGAAAGAGGGCCTTACAAGCGAGATGTATGTGAGAATCAGGCATTTTTGTTTTAACGAATATGCATATTTAGGTCATGTATGTTATAGATGATGCCGGTTATGATAAAGATCACAAATCTCAAGATGATAAAAGGGCCTTTCGCAGCACATCGGAGCCAAGACCACTGCATTGCCGAACGTTCAAGGTGCGGTCGAGGGCGACGCACAGTCAGGAGAGGCCGTGTTAGGAATCACAAGGCCGTCACGAAGTAAAGAATAGGATAGAATAGCCCAACATACAGAGAACATTCCATATTAGGCTTCATGCACAACGGTTGCTAGATTTTGTATAGAGCATAGAGCTGACATCTGTCACCTGTCACAGACTGACACTGACTCGCTCGACAGATTGGTATCAATTATGGCGGGTGTGCGTGATAATAATAGTTCCGATGTATTACTTGCTAATTAGGATTATTGAATATCGTGGTAGCTTGTAATTCCTTTATTTATATTCTTGTGGTTATAAATTCGTATGTATTGATAGCGATGTTATCGTTTACCGGTAATTCCTAGAAAGTGTATTACACAGAACATTATTTCAAAGTGTACCTACTGGCTTCAAATATAAGAAATGTCGGTTCGTAATCATCGATGTTCTTCTTTTATTTATGATTCTACTTAGGGATTTCCCAATAATAGATATAGATTAATTTAGAGTGTCTCAGGTTTTGCGTCCAATTACACGTTGTATATAAAATAGCTTTAGAAGCTAACGCTCTGCTTAATAATTTACGTAATACGTTTAAATAAAAATTAAATTCAACAAATATAACTCTGAAACTAAACAGCAAGGGATAAAGATCTTTTATTGATTGCTAAGACTGTGTACCGTCTCGAAGAAGGACAATTTGAATTTCATTCGTTCTTAAGTACCGCACTGCAACATTTCTTGGACTTACATAATAAGACTTGACAACTTAGGATTACCTAAGTACTAGTCAGTATTACTGCAAAGCACCATTCTAAATTCATTCATAAATTTGTCTGCGTAAAATGTAAATGTTAAGTGGCAGTATATTTATTTCGTTCCATGACTTAAACATTTTAGGTGTGACTAAGTGTAAAACATATAAATAAACGTAACGTAAATGAGAATAAATAGGTGAGAATGTTAACGACGATCATCCTAACTGGGAAATACTTGTGTGGAATTAGGCTGAATGGCAATCAGAGAGTGTCTCAATTTTTGAGGTAAAGCTTAGTTTGAGGCACTCACTGACAAGAAAGATAAACATCATCAAGGGGATTCTGCACCCAGCAGTACAAACAGACATAAATATTTATGTATGACACATTTTTATATATGAGAGTATGGGGTGTACCCGTTTTATCCACTAACGTATCCGACCTTATTTATCATAGGTATGGTTGGATACAGCGAATTAAGTGTAAGGAGGGACCTCATGCTAGTCCCATACATTTTTAAGATCATGACGGGCAAGGTGGAAAACGGTGATGCGTGTGAACGATCTTGCGGCAGATAGAACTATGTGTCTCGGACAAGTGCGTGTGGCGAAGACGGCGTCCGCAACTGCTAGCGGTACCGCGCGCTCGCACTAAATTACTAAAAGAGGCGCCGCTGACGCGTGCGATTCGCATTCTCAATCTCATTTCGACAGAAACTGATCTATTTCACTGTACTCTGAGTAAATTCACAAGGATAGCTACATATGCTATTAGTTATAAATTGTGAACGTTACTGTATCAGGTTAAGGCCTGTAAAAGTAGTGTTTTAAGGTTAATAAATAAACTTCTCTTGACAGCGCTGCAACAAGTGATGTCGCACATACTGGCTTGTTTAGAAACAAAAGCGGTGTTTGACAGATATTACGCCATGTATGATAGTCTGTAACAGACGTAAATACCAGAGTAGTACATACCTAGGCGACAATTGTAATTTATTAATGCTAATTTCTAACTATTAATATGCCAATTCAATCTTGAAGTCATCAGACAAAATATGAAGTCATCTTTTCACTTATCATGCCTTAGCTTGTTAGAGCTTATTGTTAGTTTTCTAACTCTTACGGCAAGTACGGAATGTAACTAAAGTAATGCAGAGAAGCATTTTCTCATCCCTTTGTATCACTCAGAATTTCACTGCTTAGCTGACAGGAATATTTGCAATAGAAGAGTATGATTTTAAGGGGCCATTACCCTGTCCATTATTGCTCACTAACCTGTCCATTGTCGCTCACTAAATTTGTGATTGGGGCTGCGCCGTTGAGGTACTGTGGGACCTAAAGTGAAAGTGTTTGCCTTCTGAATGTTCTGTTCACAGTGGAAAAGTTCAGGCAGTTGGGCGCTTGCTGTGGCACGATGAAAGGCGAATGGTGTCTTGAAGCGTGTGCTGCAGAAGGACGATGGCATTTGTTGCCAAATCCTGCAAGGTGAACGGTGTCCCGAAGCGTGCGCTGGAAGAGGACGTGTTGCCGTTTGCCGCCATATCGGCCTTTGCGGTGGCGTTTGTCGCCAAATCATGCGCCTGGACGTCGGGAAAAATACGTGGCGTTAGTCGCACAAACCATGCGGCTAGTCGTTCGGGAAGAATTCGTGTGTTACGAATGTCTTAGCCACGGGCGCGTACCTTATGGTAGCTACCTATGCCGTGTGCGGTGAGCGTGTCCGACAGACTGCGGGATGTCGTGACGTAGCTCGAGATGAACTGCAGGTCATCTCGAGTGAGGTAGACTGCGGGATACCTCGACATGTAGAGGACGGACTGCGGGACGATCCTATTGGCAAACAAACTGCGGGGTGTTTGCCCTACATGTGTGTACTAGAAGACGAATGTTGTGCACATTAAAAAGCTTAGTAGCTTTAAGGTGAGATTGATGAAGAGTATGAGTTCTTCAGAATTCATGATAATTCATGATTACAAGTGTCTCGGATTTTCATGAATGTTCATCCTGGATTTTCATGAACGTTTTAGGGCCTAGCTCTTGTGTGTTTGAGATACCTAAGAAAGAGGGCCTTACAAGCGAGATGTATGTGAGAATCAGGCATTTTTGTTTTAACGAATATGCATATTTAGGTCATGTATGTTATAGATGATGCCGGTTATGATAAAGATCACAAATCTCAAGATGATAAAAGGGCCTTTCGCAGCACATCGGAGCCAAGACCACTGCATTGCCGAACGTTCAAGGTGCGGTCGAGGGCGACGCACAGTCAGGAGAGGCCGTGTTAGGAATCACAAGGCCGTCACGAAGTAAAGAATAGGATAGAATAGCCCAACATACAGAGAACATTCCATATTAGGCTTCATGCACAACGGTTGCTAGATTTTGTATAGAGCATAGAGCTGACATCTGTCACCTGTCACAGACTGACACTGACTCGCTCGACAGATTGGTATCAATTATGGCGGGTGTGCGTGATAATAATAGTTCCGATGTATTACTTGCTAATTAGGATTATTGAATATCGTGGTAGCTTGTAATTCCTTTATTTATATTCTTGTGGTTATAAATTCGTATGTATTGATAGCGATGTTATCGTTTACCGGTAATTCCTAGAAAGTGTATTACACAGAACATTATTTCAAAGTGTACCTACTGGCTTCAAATATAAGAAATGTCGGTTCGTAATCATCGATGTTCTTCTTTTATTTATGATTCTACTTAGGGATTTCCCAATAATAGATATAGATTAATTTAGAGTGTCTCAGGTTTTGCGTCCAATTACACGTTGTATATAAAATAGCTTTAGAAGCTAACGCTCTGCTTAATAATTTACGTAATACGTTTAAATAAAAATTAAATTCAACAAATATAACTCTGAAACTAAACAGCAAGGGATAAAGATCTTTTATTGATTGCTAAGACTGTGTACCGTCTCGAAGAAGGACAATTTGAATTTCATTCGTTCTTAAGTACCGCGCTGCAACATTTCTTGGACTTACATAATAAGACTTGACAACTTAGGATTACCTAAGTACTAGTCAGTATTACTGCAAAGCACCATTCTAAATTCATTCATAAATTTGTCTGCGTAAAATGTAAATGTTAAGTGGCAGTATATTTATTTCGTTCCATGACTTAAACATTTTAGGTGTGACTAAGTGTAAAACATATAAATAAACGTACAATAAATATTCGACTCAACTAACACATAATAATATGCTTAAGAACAAAAACACATTAATCACTGTAATCGCGCAACGACCTTCCTTCATTCGGGAAAAAAATTGTGTTTATTAATGAAAAAGTTAAAGCATTTTTCTGAAACTTGTCCATTCATGCAGGTAGTTACCCTTAACATCAGTGCAATGTACTCTTATGACTTAATCTTAATAAATAAGAGAATGTATACAGTGCAACGCCTGGTGGTGTAGCGGGTACTGTTTAATAGGAAAACGTAAATTTTCACAAGCGTTTTTAGGGTTCCATACCTAAAAGGTAAAAAAGAAACCCTTATGTTCTGACTTCGTCGGTCTGTCTGTCTGTCACACATATATATTTCAGGAACTACTGATGCTATCGATTTGAAACTTGGAATAGTTTTAGATCTTACTTACCCAATCTCATCGCAAATGAAAAAAAAAAAAATTTTTTCTTTTTTTATAATGGGGGTCGAAATTGGTCATCAAAATTACAAAGTGAGACTACTATATCCAGTAAGGTATCATATGAAAGGGTTTTATGTGCACATCTCAAAACAGATGTTTATTTTGATTTATGTCCCGTAGTTTTTGGCTGATAATAAAAAAATACAAAAAAATACCGTCCCTTATCTCCGAAGTTTGTGGAGGGTAAAATCTGAAATAATTATAGGTAGTACATGTCTGTCTATATTTTACAGGAAAAATAAAATTATTTTTCTAAGTAGTACAATTATTTATTAATTCTAAAAAGACCTCGACAAACAAATTTAGTTTTGCAGTTGTTTTATTTTTGCTATCTGAGGTGTTCAATGAACAGCAAAATTACTTTAATACGTCCAAAGATGGTACGGAACCCTCAGTGCGCGAGTCCGACTCACTGGACCGGTAATTTTACTATTATTCATTCAACTTAGTGATGAGATAAATAAGAAGTATGCCTGATGGAAAGCGACACGCCTGCCTATAGACAGCTGCACTGCACTGCCGCATGTCACCCAAGACATTAGTCAATAAGGGTTTTGAGCCCGGTAATGTCACCGGCTACAGAGTTCTCACACTGAAATACAGAAATGTTATCACACTGCTTTGCGGTAGAATATCGGATACTACGCTGATACGCCTGGACCTGGATGGTCCCTTGCACGAGGGACCTTGGTATAAGTACTACTTTGGTATAAATGCAAGAAAGAGAGTTTATGGTACAGCGGGAAATCCCGTTTAAAACTGAGGCAGTAAGACTGGGGAAGTGCTTTCACCGTACAAAAGATCGCAGCTAAAAAATATAGCAATACTTCTAGGGAATTTGTTCCTGCAGTAAGTAGGATTGCCAGAACACTATGAAAAGGCACTATTCTGATGACTGAGGGATAATCGTTTCTCCCATTTGATGATAACGCAGCGATACTTCCTACACAGATTTTTTTTATCATAGTCTTATATTGTGGTCAACTCTCGTTAGAAGTGTATCGAATATAAGTTATATATTGAGTAAAATACTAGTATTTTCTTCTTTGCTTGGACTACCCGTTGTCTCTTCCTCAATCGCTCGTTCGTTCCATCGCTCGTGGTCTTCATTTACTCGCTCGTTTATAAAGAACTGTCGAAAAGTCCACTCACAGATTCCACTGCTCGCTCCGCTCCGACTGTATTTGAGCACTTAATCTTACAGTTAAGTACAGTTGCGGAGGCAGGGCGGGGGGAGGTGCGACGCGCGGGGCAACGGCGGTTCATTCATCAAGCCTCCATAAGGCTCTAAACCTAATTCGACACGAGCAGCCCCGCAACATCCGCTCTTGCAAAACGTTATTTCATTCATAACTTTAGCACGTGCCGTGTTTACACTGAGCACAAAACTTTAATGAACCACACTCACGACCGTGAGATTTATATATGTAATTATGTTTAATGAATGGCTTGATACAAAGGCGGTGATGAGAAATATTTTATATACCTATATGATGTGCTTAGATCTTCACGAGTATATTTTTTTTATAAATAATAGATTACATTCTATTCGATTATGGCTTAATTATGACCAAAATAAAGTTGTCCGATATTATTTTAATGACCTCTTGACAGGTATAGAGAGATTAGAAGTAATAAGTGTAAAAAAGAAATTTAAAACTCTTGACTTAAGAAAATGTAATTTGCGAAGCCGAGACTATTCTGTGACCAGTTTTCTGCCTCATCATTTTAAGAGCTATACCACCATCTGTCTAAAACTACCTAGTGTTATAAACTTGTCAATAAATAAATATCAATATGGCGATACCCAACGAAGCAAATAAAAATTCTCGAAAGTGATACCGAAAATTGAAGTAATAATGACTAAATAAAGCTCACCTTAATAAGGTGTAATATAAAAATAATGTTTTGGTGTGGTCGGTGCGACCACAGCCGATTCGTTTGGCGCACCCACGCGAACGGCTCGGCGGCTGACGGAAAATAACGTTTATGTTGAGCCGATGACATCAGCGCGCGCGCCGCGCCCGCTACCGCGCAGCTGCATTGCCGGCGCACGCGCACGCAATCATGATTCTATAAAAATACCAGTTTTATTGGAATAAATAAAGTACGCACCGTCAAGAACTGGAAGGTGCACAAGTCGTTGATTACTGACAATAATGTATTCGTCTTGAATATTTAATAATTTTTGATCTGATTATGAACTTATAATTAGGTAAAGCAAGGTATATATTGCTATTTACTAAAGTATTTCCAGGTTCGTTTCTAGTGGTTAGACGACCTAGCCACTGACCAATAGGTTGTGGGTTTGATTCCCACCTTGTGTCTCAGAGTTATATAGTACCAGCGGTCCAACCCGGCGTCGCACGGGTAGACATTTTTTTCTTTCTAGTAATAAATATAGCCTATGTTACTCAGGGATAATTTAATATTCTAATGGTGTAATAATTTTTAAATCGGTCCAGAAGATTTTGAGTTTATTCGTTACAAACATAAAAATATTCATAGTATAGATACGAGTATAGTGTAGATTAGTGTAGATGTAGATATACTTAGTGCCACAACCAAGTGCCAAGTATAGTGATTGTCTTGAATGGGAGTGCGCTAGCTTAAAAACTTCAAGGAAAGGTACTTCACCTTTTTTTCGCGGGGCAAACCTTCAAAAGTCCCCTGGGAGCTTTGGGACTCGACCGGGGTATGTGGGATTCTTATCCACTAAAATCCCCGCGTGCTGTCGTATCAGCACATGAGAGGGGCTCTGCGGTGGGATTTGCACCAGGGGCCTCTCAGTGCCTTGCCTTTGAGCCCGCCGCCGGAGGGCTTATTGTAGCCCCCCGAGAACCACGGTGCTCACGGAATCGGGGGTCGCCACCCCGCCGCCATTCTCCTCGGAGTCGCCGCCGTACTTAATGGATGTCCTAGGACGCACACCCCGAACGTCCAGCGACTCCGAAGGAAGGAGAAGTACCCTGAATCATTGGTATCGCTGGGCCAGTTGCTAGCCCGGCGTATCCTCATAAAATAATGACAACCTCATTACTGTAGAAACACAGCGTTATAATTGCTCGAAAATGTTTTACTGCAATCATTTATAAATTTATCGATTTAAAGCGAGTAGTTATGCACTACCTCCCTTAACATACCTGTATCCCTTATTATTTAAATGGTTTGATAGATACAGAATTAAGTTATTGATTTATTGATGTTTATAACCAAAGTTTCCTTGACAATGGATTGTTTTTTTTTTAACTTTGCTATCATCATCATCACCAGCCGGAAGACGTCCACTGCTAAACATAGGCCTCCCCCTTAGAACGCCACAATGAACGACGGTTGGCTATTTGCAACCACCTGTTACCTGCGACGCGCACAATGCCATCTGTCCACCTAGTAAAAGGCCTACTTACGCCGCGTCTTCTGGTTCGTGGTCGCCACTCGAGAACGTTTCTTCCCCGACGGTAATCAGTTCTCCGAGCGGCTGTGGCCTGCCCATTGCCACTTCAACTTGCAGATTTTAAGAGCTATTTCGGTAACCTTGGTTCTTCGGCGAATCTCCACATTACGGATTCTGTCGTGCAAAGAAACCTCGAGCATAGTTCTCTCCATAGCTCTTTGTGTGACTCTGAGCTTCTCTAAAAGGTCACCAGTTAGGGGTCTCATTACCATAGCCATCACTGGCAACACACACTGGTTAAACACCTTCGTCTTCAGGCACTGCGGTATTTCGGATGAGAAGATTTCTCTTCTATTTTAACTTGCCAGTGATGACATATGGTACTGAGACGTGGTCTTTAACAGCTGGCCTTTTGGAGAAGCTCAGAGTCACACAACGAGCTATGGAGAGAGCTATGCTCGGAGTTTCTTTGCGCGACAGAATCCGGAATGAGGAGATTCGCCGAAGAACCAAGGTCACCGACATAGCTCGTAGAATATGCAAGTTGAAGTGGCAGTGGGCAGGCCACATCGCTCGAAGAACCGATAACCGTTGGGGAAGGAAGGTTCTCGAGTGGCGACCACGAACCGGAAGACGCAGCGTAGGCAGGCCTCCCACTAGGTGGACCGACGACATTGTTCGCGTCGCAGGCAACCGGTGGATGCAAATAGCAAATTGTCGTTCATTGTGGCGGTCTAAGGGGGAGGCCTTTGTTCAGCAGTGGACGTCTTCCGGCTGGTGATGATGATGATGATGAATCGGAAAAGAGCAGGGTAACCAACTATCTCCAGGATCAGTGTCACAGACATGAAACGTAAATGAAAAATAATGAGTTACTTCATTTCGTTCAGTTCGTTCGTAGGTCAGAAATTTATTAACGTCACGAATAACAAATTTGGACATTATAATAGGGCTCAGTGTTGGCCGTATAGACAAAACGTTCGCTCGATCTGGGGTAAGACAATCCGTGCGATGAAAGCGGCCACGCTCTTCCTAAATCAACGTCAAATTACCACCTTTTAATCTTTTGTAAGCGATTCGGTTACACACACGTGTTCACGGAGCGGCTAAATAGTCGCAGCGACTGAAATACTGACGGCGATTGTCGTATAAATCTGACGTTTGAGAAATTTTACACGTCTTTGTTACAAATATATGTTCGTCGGCTGCCAGCTATATTATTTTACTATTAGCCTGTGAATGGAGCGTGATGTCGTAAATGAACCATTCTTTTGTTGTGAGTTTCAAGTTTAAATTTATTGTAGCGCTATGTTTGAAATAGTCATTTAAGATAAAATCGACGTGAAATGGGTAATTTTACTCTTTGTACACTTAAAGTATTATGTAATAAGAATAAGACGAGGTGTCGTCGAGAGATCATCGACACTTAAGGCTTTATAGACAATAAAGTAGACAAGTGTAATGGGATCTTGAGGGCTCGTCCGCCTGTAAGGCTGCCTGTCCACCGGAGCGGAGCGAGGCAGCGGAGCGGAGAAACGGAGCAATATTAACCAATAAGATTGCACTAAGATTTTGGAGCGGAGTTTTTGTGCAATCTTATTGGTTAATATTCTCCGTTTCTCCGCTCCGCTGCCTCGCTCCGCTCCGGTGGACAGGCAGCCAAAGGCAGGTCAGGGGCCAATACGTTAGGGTTTCATTGTGAAAATGACTATAGAAAAGGTTGTCTAAAAAAGAAAAGCGAATATTGTAACAAAAAATACACTACACCAGCTAGAAAAAAAATGAGAATGATTTTTTCTGCAAAATTACAATAGTAATGAAGCAGAATTTGAAATCAGTTAACAAAATTTCTAGGCAGGTTTTGATATGCACTATTAAAGTTACAAGACGCAGATTGGCCGTGAAGATAATTTCTTGAGATGATGCTGGCTAAACAAAGTGCGTACGTTGTACGAGTGACGGGCGTGCGGCCTGCGCCTGCGGCAACTTGAAATAGGAACTCGTATGGGAATCCTTTACGAGCGTACTCACATGCTTAGACTATAGCCTTCACTATAGAGGTAGAGAGGGGCAGTGCACCAACTAAATATATTTACTAAGTAATATTGTTTTTGTTATTTGTATTCATAATTTAGGATTTAACTGTGACATTAATTATGGCAAGTTATTGTATTTTACCATTTATGATAATATCGGACAGCTCTTGTCTTTAGTATCAAGTTCAAAATATTTAAGTTGATTTAAATAAACAAACACGAAAATATATTGAAGTCGGTGCTAGCACATCATGTTAACTAAGACTAGCACGAGCTGACACCGACTTCAATATATTTTCGTTATTTTATGCTTTTTAGATAATTTACTTTGAAGTCGGTTTTTATTTTTTTTTAAATAGTTTATTTAACACTTTTTAGTGACTTTTATTTTAGCAAAATAGGTATCAGCACTATCACGCAACACGAAAGACTACGTTACAGTAACTTACTAAAACATAAAAACATTATAAACTCCTTGACCGATTTTGATGAAACTTGTACTCTACCCTAAGTTGAAAAATACTCTAACTATTGCAAAAAGAATTTTCGAAATCGGACTTGTAGTTTCTGAGAAATCCGCGGACAAACCTACATACATACATACATACATATATACATACATATATACATACATACATACATACATACATACACTCATAAAATTTGGTAAATTTGTTTAGAAGCCTATATAGATTAACATATATTAATATTACGCATTTTCATTAATATTACATACATACGCGTCGAATAGAGAACCTTCTTTTTGAAGCCGGTTAAAAATCCTATATACTAAACCTTAATCCGTCTATTAACCGTGATGGTTATACAAATATACCTCCGCGAATATCAAAATACCTTAGTTTCAATTAAACAATATCCTTACAAACCTGAAGACGATTCTGCAGTTGGATTTCTGCAAATAATTTAATGTATCCGTACAGTACAGCGCAAGTACAATCACTTACTTTAAGTAAGTATGAGGTGCTTATTCATTTGTGCGTCGCAGTCGGCTCGTTAGCAATTGGACATGCCCGTTGCACGAAATATTTCAGCGATTGAAGCGGCGGTAAATTGCGGGCAACAATAGCGAGCGACCGCGGCGTGCGCCCGACCCGCCAACGAGACCCTATTTACCGCAACAGTTTTACGATTCACTCGTTATCTTTAAATTATGTTTACTGGTTTAGAAAGTATGAAAAATAAATTTCGCTTCGCTATGACACAGCCCGTACGTACTATCGTAATTGTAATAATTGTTTCTCGGCCGCATTTGAATGTGATAAATAACCTTTTGACAGAACACTATTCAGTATTACCTTACGAAGTGGAAAACGACATAGAGTGACAGTGATTCCCATAGGGCGGACCGCGCTCGTATTAATTACAGGCGCGGTGATCCGAGCGCGGCGAACGTCGCACGCGCATCCATCACGCGCGTCAGATAGCGCGTTATGAACGACGCACAGATTTGTAGTCGTAATTTGTACCACTGTCATCACATTTCAAAGACAAATATAAAGGATTGAGGACCGGAATGACAAGTGTCGATGGGCTCATTCGGTTGGTATTTTAAGAGAGCTTTTTATTTAACACGAGCAACAAGAGGTGGATTGATCGAGACAGGTTTCAAGTGCCGTTCGATGGCCAGGTAACGTCGCCTCGGTGCGAGTCCTTTAGTATCTCGCTCGGCGTTCCGAGAAATGTCCTTACCTAACTCTTCACGTTATACCAACGGAACAATCACACGGCAATGCTTATGTTTCTGTCTCCCCTGGTGTTTATTGTTTTATTGCTGGCTTTTGTTCGATTTACTGTATAAAATAAGGGGAATAAAATGCTACTCTGATGTAGCGTTGACAGCAATTGTTATTTCAGCAAATAGTAGCAGAGATTCCCCGTTTCGTTACCTAAGTGACTTTAAATAAGATTTTTGGATTAAGGTAGTATTTATCTGTTACTTCATGAAATATAATAAACACGAAAAAATCGTTGAATTGAAGTCTGTGGACATAGGCTTAGGTTTTTAACAGACTTCATCATATTCAGCCTTCATTAGGAACACACGTTATTTAGGAAGGCCTAAATAACATTTATTGGGTGAGCATATTGAAGGCTGAATATGATGAAGTTTATTAAAATCGAAAAATGTGTTGAATTGGAATGTGCTGGTCATGAGCCTCCCTCAATGGCATTTATTGGTATAAACCAAAAGTAAAGTAAAGTATTATTACTTTCAGTTACACATCTAAGCCTTGAAACAAATATTCAAAGAGCTATTTAAATGGCAATAAGCAATGAGCTATTTCGCACAGTAAATTAATCTTGCTGAAAGTATTAATATTTTTTTCAGTATCGCCTTGTCGTGGTTTAATAATTACTCAGGTTGATGGTATCGGATGCACCCGCGCCGCCGCCGGCTGGCAGCTCGCATGTGTCAAAATTTAATTACCCGTGAATTCGCACTCACTCACGCACTTACACCGGGCGAGATACTCGGAGATCCATATCTTCGGCCCACTTCAGAACGTCCATTTACATTGCCAGAACACTGATCGACGAATTGAAATTTTTAAGTTGTAGAAGTTACGAGTTTTTGGAGCTTGGTTAATTATTTTTAAGCAAATTTGCGATTAAGCACGACATTTACTTGATGGTAGGCTAAACGCCTGACTAGACAGTTTGAGCCCGGTAATTTTATGAGCCACAGTGACCTTTCGTCCAGAACACAGCAATGGTTACAAATTGCCGCTTGGCCACAGAATATCTGACACTGCGGTGGTACCTACACCTGATAAATAACTGGCAATACCAAATTGTTATTAAACATTTGTAAACATGGAAAGTTGATTCTATTCAAAGATACAAAAAAAAATACAATCGATCTTGATCTTTGTGTGTATAAAAGCAATCATCAACAATCGGTTCAAATTAGCGGCCACTGCGGTTCGGTATTCACAGTTCATTTGTTTCCAATCATCCCGATGTTTCGCCAAGTCACCATATATTAATTAAGAAGTGTGAACACTCCGCATACCACTATCGTGGCTGGCCCGGCTGGCGGCGCGTGTCGCCACGCATTTATCATAAACATATCTCATAGCTGGCTCGCACCGTCCTATTTGTGACTTTTGATACTCATACCCCAGATAAACATATAAGAATAGACAGAGCGCATAATACTAGTCAGTGAAGTCACCTAAGTAATACAGTAGAAGAACAAACGGTTAATCAATCACACAAACAGTCAAGCTAATACTTTTTGGGATTCGACTAACTGCATATTGAAATTCGCTTTGAGTTACTGTAGCCGCATTTGTCTGTTTGTGTGAGGGATTTTATCGTTCGAATCGATGCTTCTACATTTTGTCCATTATATAGTACTATTTTGCGATTTGGTATAACTTTAAGTGGCTCTTACCAATCACCTAAACAGACCGGCTAATACCGTGATTTGTGATTAACTGCTTATTGAAATTCTACTGCTATTGTTCGCTTGTTCGTAGTCCTTCTATAGTATATCCTACCACATGTAGGTGCTGCTATGTAATTTAAAATTAATTTTTGTGGTTGTTTTATTATGTGCTCTGTATATTCTAATCCTTTGGTCTGAGACAACAATACCAACTCGTTTCGCCATTTCCGTGGTGAGATATCAGGATAGAGAAGAAGCAAGGGTGTGGTCATGATTCACTGCCGCTTGTAATTTCTTAGAACATCAAAACAGTACCGAATGTGGTTTTTAATAATCCATCTGTTCTTTAATAATAATAGCTTAATTGACGGCCAGTGATTCATTTGGTAGGGTCTGGACACGCCATGATTTGTTAGTTGTCGATGTTTGAGTTTTTAATTACACGTAACTAAAGATGTGTTATTAGTGGGGCGGGGTGCAATGTTTTCGTCACGGCTATCTATCAACTAATATAATGTGGCGGTTTTTTACTTTTCTTTGTAGACAAACGCGTTCCTTTCTTGCTTCATACATGTTTGTAGCCACCGTGGTGCAGCGGGTAACCACTTGCTTTACAAACTGGAAGTAGCGGGTTCAAATCCCGCAGCGACAGCTTTGTGTTGTTGTTACTTACCTAGCTATTGTCCTAGCTAGTCCCAGGCCGATGACCTTATTGTCTGGCCTGTAAGTTAATCCATGCGTCGGATGAGCATGTAAAAATCCCATCGAACTGGAAGTGTAAAGGAAAAGAGAATGCACTTGTGTCTACGCAAGCACTTGTGCACTAAAATATCTACCGCGTAGATGGCTGATCTAGTAAAATATTGACCGCTATCTGTGGCACTGTTATTGATATAACAAGTCTGAAAGGGTTAATTATTTTCAAAATACCATCGGAAACACAAAATAAATCTATACTTATAATAAAACTGTAACAGGTCCAATTCTGTACATTGAAGATATTTTGAAAATTATATTTGGAGGGCATTCTATAACCGATACTGAGGCCGAAAATTTAATTTTTTTAATTTTTGTCTGTCTGTCTGTCTTTCTGTCTGTCTATCTGTCTGTCTATCTGTCTGTCTGTATCACGGCTGAGCATCACGCCGAAACTACTGAATGGATTCAATTGAAACTTGGCATGATTTGAGATCTTACTACGAGGTAGGACATAGGATACTTTTTATCCCGTAATCTAGCACGGTTCTTTTGGGAGAAGGGATTAAAGTCAAAACGGGTAGTTAGTTATACGCTTGGTCCGATTTTATCAATTTTTCTTTATAATATAATAAATATTAGTAAGGGACACTCATAGAGAGTTGTTATCAAGGTTTTGTAATCAATCGGGTTAAGCAACGTTAGGTAAGGTCATTAAATAGATGGGTGACCGTTTAAGGCCATTTGAACTAAACGGGTCTGTGCTTCGGAGAGCAAGTAAAAAGTGGGTCCCAGTTTTTAACCGACTATAAAAAATTAGGTTATGTATTCGATGCAAATGTCTGTTATTCAAAGTTTAGTAATAAAATAAAATAATAAATAATAAAAAGTTCTTTATTAGCAGAATTAACAATTCCAGTAATTTACAAAAAGGAAACAATTATCGACAACAATGTGCTTAAAATTACCAAGGTATCCCAAACTAGGCCGATAATTATCGATAAATTGATCATTCCAAACATTTATTATTCTCCAGCAGGCACTTATTTACATTGCATTAAACTCACTGATATGAGAATACAATAAAACAACGAATCCACATCTGAGCGGTAAATAAATATTAATTTAACCGTTGACATTACGAAGGCTCATCAATCTTTGAATGCGTTCTGATACGAATAACATATTCGTAACCTACTTGCCGCGGCGCAACTAAAGTGTGCTCCAACAAATTGACTTGTCACCATTCTTTCGTGTAGTCATCTCTTCTTTAATACTTAAGAAATTAATATCTCGAGTATCTGTGCATGAATTATAATATCGGTGCGTGCGGTGTAAGTAGATATCAGTCCGTTCATAAATACATTAACTACGACGTTTTAATGAAGTCGTAGTTAAATTTATTGGACTGGAAATATGTAGAAAATGAAAGAATACATCACCAGTATTGAGCGGTGTTATGTTACTGTTTATAAATATTTTAGTAATAAATATTGGCGCAGCAAGTGTAAAGATTGATTCGTAAGTTTAAACAATTCTGGGTGGTAGGTCCCTTGCAAGTGACCGTCAATGTAGGTACTACTGCAATGGTGTGGGCTCAAGACATCCATCAAATACGGCGGTGACTCCGTTGCGGCCCTCGTCTCCATGAGCACCGTGGCTGGTTCAATGTACCCCTGGCGGCGAGCTGAAAGGCAAGGCAATGAAGGGATCCTCGTGCAGATACAACCGGAGAGTCGATGTCTCCCCTCTTATGTGCTGATGCGACAGCAGCGGGGATTTTCGTGGGTAAGAATTCCGCATACCCCGGTTAACCCCCACAGCAGCGTTCTTAGCGCTGCTGTAGCTGGAAAAATTACTGAGTCCAATTGACTTAACAAATATGTCTCGGACAGGTGACGAAGGGCAGAGCAATATAACTGTCTATGGGCAGTAGTATCGCTTACCACCAGATGCCTTTTTTATTTAATTTATTGACAAGACAGCTGCACTGCACTGCCGCTCGTCACCCGAGACATTAGTTAATAAGTTTCTTGAGCCCGATAATTCCACCAGGTACAGTGCCCTTCACAGTGGAACACCGCAATGGTTTCGCAATTGCTGCTTGACAACAATTCTGTAGTCAACACAGTTAGGGTAAAAGTGGGATAGTTGCCCCAGGGGTATAGTTGCTTCGATTGTAATTTCTCTAGTTTGGCGGATGATCACATGTTATTTTATTTATCTTTCGAGAGACTCTATAACTACCACTAAGTTGACCGTGTTGCATGTCTCTGTGCGATTGTATGGAAGGGTAAGGTGAAATCAAAGTTTTTGCGGGATAGATGGCCTCTTTTTCAGCGGGGCATCTATCCTAAACGTAATTTACATAGATTAGGCAATTATCCCCTAAATGGGATGGATGCCCCAAAATTTAGAGGTCCGAAAAAATCGCTAATACTCTGGAAATATCAAAGATGATGGTTTTTCCTTTCATAAGTTTGAAGATAATAAATCAAAGTACCTACCCGTATTACAAATAAAGAATTTTGCTTTTTTCACTGAGAGATATAAAGTAATTTCAAAAAGTGTGGCAACTATCCCACTTTTACCCCATTCACCTGACACTGCACTTATCTGGATAGTCTTTTGTACAGATGACTTATCTATCTAGTAAGTACGTATGTAATATACGTCCTGCTCAACGTCTGACTGTCGCATAAAAAGAAATCCAGGCGGCTCTGCGTAGTGGACGTGTATACGCGCGGGGCACCCGTCACCCGGTGCAATGCTCGGCGCGCCCTGCTGCGCAGTGACATGTCAGCGCTCGTCCAGCCCCAGCTAAAACAAAAGACAAATTAATTTTGTACACAAGGCATTTAATTTGAATGTGAATAGCATGAAGTGCGACGAATGGCCGCGGAGAACAATGGCCGGCGCCGACGGTCCCGCCTTTTTGTTCTACACTCGATGAAAGTAAAAAGTACAAAATCTAAACGTTCAGACAATTCCGTATTATGATATGGGCACAGTAATGGAGGGCTGGCGAGGCGCCTAATAGCTTATAATATTAAATGTACGTGATGAACCAGCGATGAGCGCCTGGCGCGGGTCAATGGGGCCGGAAATAATCGTTAAGTGTAAAATTTTTGATCATAATGGTATGAATGTTGAAACAGACGGATCGCTGTGTAGACCTCCCTCGACTTTGTTTCGATAGTTACCTAAATTGAACATTGTGATAATAAATTGCGTTTAATTGCCAATTAATATATCATTAAATTTGGTTGGATTCTGAGAAAGTATTTATAGTTATTTTTAAATTTATATTCATATTGTATAGTAAGATACTGGTCGATTGATTTTGGTTTTGTACTAACATTTTGGTTCTTTTTGTAAGTTTTTTGGGGAAGTATTTATATCTGAAGTGTAATCATGGTTATAAGAAAAGTTGCCGGCCGTACAGGAGTTAGAGGTTGGAACTGTTCTGCAATTCCAGTGGTAATAATATCTTGCTCATCTTGCACTACAAGCTCCTGATAGGAGCAGATGATGAGAAGAGGTAATGAAAATTATTATTTGGGCAGGTCTCGACTCAATGAAGGCCAGTTATGCAAGGCTACTTAAAACATTTAACGCGTACGCCATTATCGAGTCCAATAAATGCTTTCAAAAGTTTTCGGGCGAGTGATTATACTAATCATCATCATCACTAGCCGGAGGACCACTGCTGAATATAGGCTTCCCCTTGGAACGCCACCATGAACGACAATTGGCTATTTGAAGCCACCGGCTACCTGCGACGCGCACAATATTGTCTGTCCACTTAGTGGGTACGCTGCGTCTTCCGGTTCGTAGTCGCCACTCGAGAACCTTTCTTCCCCATCGGTTATCGATTCTTCAAGCCTGCTCATTGCAACTTCAACATGCAGATTCTGAAAGCTATGTCGGTGATCTTGATTTTTTGTTGAATATCTTCGCTCCGGATTCTGTCACGCAAAGAAACTCCGAGCATATCTCTCTCCATAGCTCATTGTGTGACTCTGAGCTTCTCTAAAAGGCTAGTCAAGGGACCACGTCTCAGTATCATTTAAGCCATCATTGTACTAATAAGACTTAGAAACCATCTTTAGCTTGATTTAATGCAGTATGATCGACATGTAATGACTATTGGTGAAACGATTCTGTCTGCAGCCAATCTCAAATGATGGGAATAAGTCAGCCCGGGGCGACGGATAGTTACACACCTACCGACGGCCCGCGTGTTTACTTTATATCATTAGGCCATCAATCAAGATATGTTGATTCGTAACTGTTAGTTAAACACTAACAATCGTTCGATGCGCGGCTCGTACGCCCATCAGTCAGCGGGCCGTTGACGCGGTGCCCTCGGCTGTCGCGTCTAGCCGCTTATAGAGATGCTGTACATTAATGGATTTGTGTCCGATGATCTTCATCCGATGTGTTTAAATCCTAGATACAAAAAAATATTTCATTGCTTTAACAGAACCGGAAATCTATATTCTCTATTCATTCAAACTAAAACTGTGGTTGGCCCGCGTCTCTACATTTTTTTCCTTGTAAATTTTGTAAATTTTAGAGTCATTGTTATTGATATAGATGCCGAAATTGTTTTTTTTTTGTTTCTACCATTGTCTGTCTGTCCGGTGGGCGAGTACCTATTTTACGAGAGTTTGATAACTAATGTTATGCGACAGGTTTAAGCGTAAATTTTCTCCTGGCTCAAATTGGATGTAAAGAAAACTATCAATCGATGGCTAGTGCATATCTTTCACGAGAATCCCTGGGTCAGCGGGTGAGCAACACTACGGCGCGTCCGCAACGCCCTCTAATGACAGCCCTCGCGCCGACCCGACACATCCAATTCACATGTTAAATGGAATTCCCTTTGCGCCTCGAAATTACAACGTCCGTTATTAAAGTGTTTGTTTCTTAGACGTTTTTTGTTCAGATGTTTTATCCAATTAGTGCTACCGTGTCGAAAGGATAATGCTGTGATGAACGTATAAAGCGTTTAGCGCGTCAACAGAGGAGCCTTGTCGGCGCCGACTTTACCTACCAACAAGGACATTGGACAAACTTACGAGAAAGTGCCTATAATATAGATTATAGCATCAAATTGAGCCGCATTTTGGTCAAGGTTGACTAATTCATGTCACGTCGTGTTTATTTGCAAGAGGCAGTCACGGAGTTGACCGCTTTTTGAAGGACTTAAAATCGCGCGGGTGATATTCGATATGTCAATCGTTCCAAAATAATAATAATATTCTGGGACAAGCCACACACGGTCATCTAATCTCAAACTAGGCTGAGAGCTATGGCAACCAAATAAATAATTAAAATTAAAATAATTATTGATAACATATCTTGGTTCTTTCAGGTTTTCATATTAGAGTTTTTTTTGTAATATATCTATTATGGTAACCTACCACAATTGTAAATACAAATCAGGATTCGCTTCGGACGCCAGGTCAGTATTACTTTCCAAAAAAAAAGATGGTTAGTTCCAGCTGGGTATACTACCGCAGAGTCTGATCTTAGGCTTGTGTAAACATTGTTGTGATGGCACGGTAGCTTAAGCGGGCTCAAGAGACTTAATAACTTAAGTCTATACGTATATACTTAAGTTTATATATTACAAATTAAACATCATTCACGTCACGAGACCTACATTCAGAACACTCTTTTTTCCCCTATTTACCCGATACTTGTAATTTCATCGCGTCAATTTAGTATCCGAATCAATTTTAATGACTTTATTTGTACAACGATATCCAATGAAGCATGCTCACTATTACAGGTGGAACGTGTCTGGAATACTGATCGGATTGATCACGTAGAAGTACTGGTACAACACTTTATTGATGTTCACAACAACAATATGAAAGGTTCTATTACAATAATGACAAACATGTATTTTTCTTACAATAAAAATGTTCCGTATTATATATGTGACTAGCTGACCCACGCAGCTCCGCCTGCGCTATTTTTACGTTAACTAAACTTTTATTAACAGACATTCGCATCGAATACATAACCTCCTTTTTTATAGTCGGTTAAAAACTGGGACCCACTTTTTACTTGCTCTCCGAAGCACGGACCTGTTTAGTTCAAATGGCGTTAAACGGTCACCCATCTATTTAATGACCTTACCTAACGTTGCTTAACCCGATCGATTACAAAACCTTGATAACAACTCTCTATGAGTGTTCCCTTACTAATATTTATTATATTATAAAGAAAAATTGATAAAATCTGACCAAGCGTATAACCAAGTACCCATTTTGACTTTAATCCCCTCTCCCAAAAGAACCGTGCTAGATTACGGGATAAAAAGTATCCTATGTCCTACCTCGTAGTAAGATCTCAAATCATGCCAAGTTTCATTTGAATCCATTCAGTAGTTTCGGCGTGATGCTCAGCCGTGATACAGACAGACAGACAGACAGACAGACAGACAAAAAATTAAAAAATTACATTTTCGGCCTCAGTATCGGTTATAGAATGCCCTCCAAATATAATTTTCAAAATATCTTCAATGTACAGAATTGGACCTGTTACAGTTTTATTATAAGTATAGATAGATGTAAGTATAGATGACCCGTATAAATACAGTTACACATAGATTTTTATTTGTCATATTCTAAATCCTGAACTCATAAATTAGGTACTTAACATAATGAAGAAGACTAACACCGGCCATATTTTTAAAGCATTAAATATTATAATGGCACTTTCGAAACTACGATAACATCAAAGAAATATCTTAAGTTAAAATCCATCAAGACGTTTTGGCAGCAGGATTCGCCAAAGTAACAGAGACACATAATCCTTATTTTGAGTCAAGCTGGTAAAAATAGAAGTAGTATGTTTTTTTCGCGCAATATCAAAACTAATATAGGAAAATCCTCACCAAAGCAAAGCTATCACCGATGGTCAGATTTAATTTAATTGACTGCGCTACGAGTTGATGATAAATGTAAGCGAGGTTAAGCATATGCGGTACTCATGAATAAATCGCCCCTCGGTGAGATGAGCTGATTTGCGATAAGCGAGTATTTATTACGTTATTTGTGCGCACCACTTGACGAGGTGCGGGAGAGGCCTCCGCCACGGGAGGCGCTCTATTGCCTTTCACTCCGACATCCCTCCGGGAACGAGAGGAATGCGCCCTCTTACACATAAATCACTGTGTACCAGCATTACCGATGATAGATTCACCTATTGCGCCTCGGAGGAAGCGATGATTTCTGTACAAATAGCCTGAATGGGTTAAATTATATGTAGTGTCGGCTTTTTCAATGGGGTAATTCAGTTCACATCAACTGGGAAATTAAACAAGAAAGGTTTACTGCTGTAAAAACGATAGAAGTAGAAATACGACACTAGAGATATTAGTCCTATGGGATTTTTTGTAAGATCAGTGTTTACTGGTATGTATTACTTAATAGTTATAAAACTACGAAGTTATAGAAAGAAGAAACGCAGAAAAATCATAAATTTGTCCATAAAACAATGAAACATAATTACAGTTAAAAGGTATCTAAAGAAAATAAAAAAAAGTAAAGTAAACTTTATTAATGAAGAAATAATCATAATAATGACTAAGTAGACAAGTTGGCTATAAAGTTCAAAACAATATAACAGGAAATTGACTAAAGAAGATCTTTAAAACTTTGAACTTTTATTTTTTATGGATCTTGTGTCTGACAAATAAAGATATTATTATTATTATTCCATTTATTCATTTTTAAACTGATTTTTTTACATTTTTAAATATAAATATAAAAACAAGTACATTTAAAAATATATAAAAAACCGCTTCCAACCGGCTGCGGGAACAGGGTCCTAGCAGACGGTGGTTAAGGCTCCAGAGTGAGGAACTTCCTCACAATGCGTGCCGTCTCCAGGAGCACTGCCTTCTGCATCTGGCCCTTGATCCAGCCGTCTAACGTGAGCCTCTTGAGGTGTTTATCGAGGCTCTTGGCCATTAGGCCATGGGCGGATACGACTATAGGTACAATGATTGCCTTATCAATGTCCCACAGGTCGACAACCTCGTGCGCGAGATCAAGATATTTGCATTCTTTATCTTTCTCCGCTTTCACGAGGTTCTCGTCATGGGGGACAGTGACGTCTACAATCATTGCACGACGCTCGGTGCGATCTATCAGCACAATATCAGGCCTATTGGCGACAATAGTCCTGTCTGTGATGATAGATCGGTCCCAGTATAAGGTGATATGGCCATCCTCCAGAACTGGTTCTGGTACATACCTGTAGTACGGTACCTCTGACATCACAAGGCGGTATTTCAAAGCAAGTTGCTGGTGGATTATCCTGGCCACTTGGTTGTGTCTGTGCAAGTATTCACCATTTGCGAGACGCGAACAACCGGAAATAATATGCCTGAGGGATTCACCAGGGCGATGACATGCCCGACAAATGTCGATGGTGCCATCCCTCAGGATATATTTCCGGTAGTTGTTCGTCATCACAACTTCGTCCATAATTGCACAGACAGAACCTTCGGTTTCCCCAAAGAGGTCACCGAATCGTAGCCAGGCCACGGAGGCTGAGAAGTCTACATCGGGCCCATGAAGAGCCCGGTAGAACCTTCCGTGTAGCTCCTTACTTTGCCATACCGCCTCGCGATCGCCAGTGGTGTGCACCACAGGCTTGCGCCAGTTCCCTTTGGCTAAGGATAGAGGGGTCAGTCCACTGTCCACAGCAACCACATCCGTATGCATCTCTCCGCCGCAGTGGAGGAAATATTCCCTGAGGTTATATATCTCACGGTTGTGTAGGGTCTTGGCATTTAAAAAGCCTCGGCCACCACATTTCCGTGGGATATACAACCTCATCACTGAAGAGCGAGGATGATGCATACGATATGCGGTTAACAGTGTACGAACTGTTCTATCCAGGGTGTCTAGTTCAGTCTGAGTCCACTTGAGTATGCCAAAGGAGTACATTAAGACTGGCATGACCCAACCGTTGTAGGCACACACCCTGTTTCCGCCCGACAAAAGACTTTTAAGCACTTTTCTCAGGCGGCCCAGGAAGCGTTCCCGCAACGACTGTTTCATGTCAGTCTCATTGATACCCAACGCCTGTGACATACCCAAGTATTTGTAGGTTTCGGTTGCAGAGAGTGTCCTCAGATCGGTAGAGTCTGAGAGCCTAGACTCGACCAATCTCCCCCGCTTTACATGCATAACTGCACATTTGTCCACACCAAACTCCATCCTGATAGAACTACTGAAGGTTTCTGTGACCTTCAGCAGGCCCATCAGTTGGACTTCAGTGGGGGCAAACAATTTCAAGTCATCCATGTAAAGCAGGTGAGATATGACCTGACCACCTCTCCGCAACCGATAGCCTAACCCTGAACTCTTTAAGAGAGTGCTTAAAGGGTTCAGGGCCAGACAAAACCACAAGGGACTCAGACTATCACCCTGAAAGATACCCTGTTCTATCCTTATTGGCTCACCGTCACCAAGGGTCTGTCGAGATCCTGGATAGAGAAGGACCGTTCTCCACTGCCTCATACACGACGCCAGGAAGGTGCGTAGAGTTGTATTGACTTTATACAACTCCAGCACCCTCATAAGCCATGTATGGGGCACAGAGTCATAGGCCTTCTTATAATCTATCCAGCATGTCGACAGATCCTTCCGGTTCCGGCGAGCCTGCTGGCAGATGGCCATATCAATGAGGAGTAGCTCCTTAGTACCACGGGCCCCACTCCTACATCCATTCTGACAAGCAGACATAATCGAGTTGCTCTCAACATGTCTGTAGATTTTTGCTCTCAGAATGGATGTAAGAGTTTTATAAACTGTAGGCAGACAAGTGATCGGCCTATAGTTCTTTGGGTCCGCGGTACTATTGGTCTTATGGAGCAGGTGGGTTATTCCTGTGGTCAAAAATTCCGGCAGCGACCCAGACTCCACGGCCGATTGAAACAGAGATGCTAAACAAGCATGAGAGCTGCGTAACCATTTCAGCCAGAAATTATGCAGTCCGTCTGGTCCTGGTGCCTTCCAATTAGGCAACGGACGGACTGCATCGGCTACGTCCTGGGGCCTGATGGTAATGGCCCCCATTTCTGGTATAGGCTCGCAAACTTGTCTGACATCCCCTATCCAATCACCCTCGGAGTGAGTGACGGGCACCGACCAGATGTTGCGCCAGAACCTAATCATGGCGTCATCATCCGGCCGCAGCACCTCACCTCCTATCTGGCTAGGTCGTTCCCAGGATCTATACACCCACCTTTGATCCCTTTGGAACATGTTGTTCTGAGAGTATCGATCCACACGTGCCCTATACCTGCGTATCCGATTCGCCCATGCACAAACTTTCTGCTTCAGAAAGTCGATGCGCTCTGTGACACGCGAAAGGTATTCCCGGGGATCGATGCCGGTCCCCGAGAATGCGCACCTCACAAAGCGCATCACTCTAGGGCGCGTATTGCCCTCCCTGAAGCAGGTGAGCTTGCCAATGAGTACCCTAGCCTCGCCAATGCGTCGCTCTATCCTGCACTGCCAAGCCGGTACAGCAGGTCTCGGTCGTGTAGCTGCGTCACTATTTGGAAACTTGACGCGAGCTACGCGACATGCCGTCATGGCCGCGCAGTACAGGAGAGAGTGGGCATCAGCGAGGTCTTCACTACTGTCAAAATAACTTGACAGTAGTGAATCTAAGGCACACACAAGCGCTCTATTTCGCTTGTGCATAGGCAAACGGGGCAAGCGAGGTCTAAGGCCTTGCGGCATGGTCCGATACTCACGAACAACATCCTCCAAAGTACTCCTCAACTGGGTACTTACGTTGGTACTTATGTTGGTAGACATGTCGTCCCTATCATCGCCGCTATTAGCTGCGAGCCGTGGAGCGGGCGCGGTGTTAACCGCTGGGGCCACAGCTTGCGACGACGGTATACAGGGGACGACACGGCCACCTTGCACCTCCGAGCGTAGCCGATCAAGCACAGCGTCATCCAACATGTGACCACGTTGGATGGCCCGCACCTGATCGGACAGTCGTTGCGCCGAAACGTTGACAGCTGGCTCAAGCGTCTGAAACAGAGACAGCATCCGGTCGCGATACGCAGTGAGGTTAGTTCCCCCCTCTGTTGCCTTGTAGTAGGCGCGCAATGACGTTCTCATTGATTGATGGCGTCCATTTCATGCGCCGCACTTCACCACCGGGAACGGGGACCCTGTTCGGAGCCGGTTGCCCCAAAAGTCCCAAATTCCGTGGTGGCCGGCCTCTCTGCCGACATACAGGTGGAGGCGATGACGGCGGACAGAAGTATTCGTCGCTTTCGCTCGACGCTACTGCAGCCGAAGCACCTCCTGTGCTGGGGGCTGGTGGCTGCGAGGCGGAGCGAGGCGACGAATCCGGGGGTCTTAGGCGTGCCTTGTGTCTTGTCAACATATTTCTGTCCACTTCTCAATATACATTATGTATGTTTCATTATTAATTTCCTTTGAATTTTTGCTGTTTTGACGTGAAAAATTGTGTAGCTGTCATTGCTTTTATTATCAAAATTTTTATTCGGTCCAATGTGTAAATATTTTCTAAAATAGGTTGATTTATTTATTCAGAATAAATATTGGTTCTTTTAGTCTATTTAAAAACACTTCAAAGATAAATTCTGCAAAAAAATATGGTAAAAACTTAATATATATTGAAAATGATTTACGTTTGGTAAGTTGACACATGACATTATTATTATTATTATTATTATTATTAAAAGACTGTAAACACTTTTATTTATAAAATCGCATAGCATCGGAAGAAATCACTTTAAGCGATAAGGCCTCCCAATTTGTACTACATCATAATTTAATAATCTAATGCGTACCATAAAATGAGCTGATTGCTATGTAAATTTTTTACGAGCATATACTAAAATTCTTTGAGATTTTTAAGACTTTGTTATTCAAAATTTAAGGTTGTGTGTGTGCACAGCAAGTTTGCAAATTAGGATGATTATATACCATAAAGTGTGCTTTAGAGACGCAAATGGGAGCAGTTCTTGACTCACTGACATTTAAAGTTGATACATATTAATCATCGAGTACTATCGACTATGTCGCAGATTTATCTGCTGCATACAGAAGTAGGCTCTACATTCTGTATTATTTTGTTGATCTTTTATGGCGGGTTTAAGAATACCATAACTGTGATAGGTTCTCCTCTATAAATGTATGTAAGTAAAATGAAAACCTACTTAAGAAAACTCGGTTGCAAAATGTTGTTTTTTTTTCTTCTACTTACATAAAAACTAAATTCGGTTTTTTATATTCCTATGTATATAAATCGACAGTTAGACTAACTATATAATAATAATATAATATATAATATCTTGGGACAACCCACACACGGTCATCTGATCCCAAACTAGACAGAGCCTGTACCTACTATGGTAACCAGACAACTGATACTAAATACTTATATACTTTTTTTGTAAACACATAATTATATACATATAACACCCAGACACTTGGTGGGAATCGAACCCACGACCCATCGGGTGGTGGCCAGGGTGTCTAAACACTAGACCAACGGGTCAAACTGATTGTAAAAATCGTTTATCATTAAATTTTCGTTGCATGGATTAGTAGGAGTTAGCGGATATACAGACAGACACGGAAAGCGACTATGTTTTATACTTTGAGATGCCGTACCTATAGTGTGTCGACCAATGGACATATACTCCATCCCAAATAAGCTTGAAGGCGATTACAAGTTCGTCTGCGGCTCAATAACTACATAACGCATACATTGTCAACTAGGCGCGTCAGCAAAATCAACTTTGTATTACCAACCTTTTTTTGCTGCCGCGTTAACGGTCAAATATACAGCGGGGGTGTTTTATGACTGCATAATAAAGTTGTAGTCGCCTTCAAGCTTATTTGGTTTGGAGTGTACGTTTCTAACGGACAAACAGTTCAATGCTATTCGTAATGTATCAATTATGTTACACAACGATGAGTGCCCGCTATAATATTATATATTATCGTGTAGGCAGATATTAGAGGACAAGACGAGTAATTGGACCGCGTCGGAGCGCGCCGGCCATCAATAACGTTTATGAGAATAGTAATTATTATATTATGCAATTTTATTGAATGAAATTAGCTACACCGCTTGTGGAGTTACATTATTTATCATTACGTTACATGTAATTGGTGTTTCACGCTATGCAATTTATTTATAGGACATGTATCTAGTTATCTATCTAAATAGGTAACTTCAGCATGACATACTCCCGTGAAGAATATGATTAATAAGAATTAAATGAAGCAAATTAGAATTAGTTAGAAACCTCTTACCTTCTTTACATTGCGCTGAACGCATCGATATAATATTTAAACTAGATTTGGTGTCACGGTTCTAAAAGTAGTAGCGAGAATAGGCGCCCTTGTGTCGCTATTTCTTTACAAGCCACATCCTGACAAATTTATTTTTGCCGATAGGAGTGTCGCTACTGTCTATATGAAACTGTCAAACTACAAGTCATTATCATTATAAAATCGTTAGTTCACGTTTCCGCCACCAGCACAGATAAGTTTGCAACCTCCGCGACCACATTTTAGATGTCATTTTGTTCGTGAATGTTTATCTAGTTTATAATATCGAGTATATAATATCGATATATATTATATCGATGGCTGAACGACGTTGTTCTACCGCAACCAATAGACGCTAGCAACACCAGAATAATTACTAGCGCGTTGATATTAAAAGTCTTTTGCGTCCGGTAATTTCACCAACTACAGTGCACTTCACACCGAATCACAGCATTTTTTTACACACTGCTGCTTGGCGGCAGAATATCTGACATCGCAGTGATACCTACCTGGACGGTTCCTAGCACAAGAAATCTACCACATAGCAAATGGCATAATGCAGTGAAAAAAGATGATTTACAAACAGTATTTTAAAATTAACCCTTATATACTCTATACTTATAGACGAAAGTCATGTTAGTTACACTATATATAACTCAAGAACGGCTACAGCGATTTGGCTGAAAATTGGTGGGGACGTAGCTTAGAACCAGGAGACGGACATAGGATACTTTTTATAACTAGGTTAAGCAACATAAGGCAAGGTCATTACATAGATGGGTGACCATTTAATTGCATTCTAAGCGTATCCGTGCTTCAGAGGGCAAGTAAAAGATGGGCCCCGTTTTTAACCGACTTCAAAAAACAGGTTATGTATAAGACAAGTATGTATGTAATAGTATTAAAAATGTGTAATTTCACCTAATAAGCCTATGTGGGCATCTAAAAACGTAAAAAGAGCGCGGGCGGAACTGCGCGGGTCAGCTAGTATTCTACTAGAGCATAGCTCGTATTGATTAACACAATAGGTTGTTAAACCAAATTCAGTCCATCTCGTAAGATTGCGTAAACGATCTCGTCACAGTCAAGCCAGCACCTACTAAACGCATACAAGTATAAGTTACTGAGGACATCGAAAATAAATTGATGTTCATGTAATGATATTCCAAAATATACATACTCTACGCATTAGTACGTGCTCAGTATGTACCAAACGAGCAACAGCCTTGTCCCTGAGCACCGCCGCAGGCGCCGATACACGTCGCAAACTAAAAATGTGTATAAATTATGAAGATTACATGAAAAAGAGAAATGTGTTACATTTAATTTTATTACATACGATAACTTATGGTATAGGCACGGCACTTGCTTGAAAAACACGTTGCATCTCGCATCCAGCTATGTAACGATGTAACCAAAATCGTTTCGTGGAGCAGTTTAAATCTTATCACCCTTTAGGATGACTTAAATTTCGATGCACCTTGGAAGTTAATTAAGCCGTTTAGCTAGCAGTGCTGTTTCATAGTTACGTACAGATCATTTGTGACATTAAAATATCAATTATTTATGGTGTTGAGATAGTATATAGCGTTTCGAGAAGAACTTATCCTTATGTTTATCTATGCAAAATTGTTAATAATATAAATGAGTTACGAGTCAGACTGCTAAGACACAGATGCTAGTTTAGATAGCAGGATTAGTTCAATATTAAATTATTATAATTCCTTCTTAAAATACATTTCACGGATTTTCCAACATTTGCTTTAATTTGACACGCCCGTTGGTCTAGTGGTTAGATACCCTGGCCGCTACCCGATGGGTCGTGGGTTCGATTCCCGCCGAGTGTCTGGGTGTTATATCTATATACCTAAGTATGTATTTACAAAAAAAAAGTATACATATAAGTATTAGTATCAATTGTCTGGTTACCATAGTACAGGCTCTGCCTGGTGTGGAATCAGATGACCGTGTGTGGATTGTCCCAAGATATAAGAAAAATACTGTTTGAGTATATTATTATAGCAACGAATTACAACTTATCAAGTAAGACAATGTAACTAATATCTATTCTTTTTTTGGAACACATTTAACTGCATCGGACAGTACTTTAACATAGCGAGCGCCGCATTACTCCTACTAAAAACGTCAAACAAGTCCGCTTTTCTACATCTTTACAAGACTAAATGTACAAGTTTTTATCTCGATGGCCTTGTAAAAGACAAAACATGATAATATCTTGGCCGGAACATAATTTCTTGTTAATTTATTGGCTATTTACACTCAAGTTTCTTCACAGCGCCAGTGACTATTATCAACATTATAAGTTACTTATAGATACCAAGTTATCAGCGGGACATAAAACTGGTACAAACCTTAGACCCCGCAATCTAGTATTAAGTGATATGGTGACATTCGAGGACGTTTTCTGCAACATCCTTGATATGTATCTACACGGAAAACATTGTATTTAATGTAGTTTCATCAGTAAATAGCATAAAGCAAAGTCACTTCCAGCTGTCTGTCCCTATGTATGCTTAGATCTTTGAACCTACGCAACAGATTTTGATGCGATTTTTCTTAATAGGTAGAGTGATTCAAGAGGCAGGTTTATATGTGTAATACATGCATAATGTAGTAGAGAAACACTGATAATTTTAGAGGTTTCTAATGTGATGGCGTAAATAAACAAAATTTTTTGCGCTTACATTGCAAACACTGTGTGAACCCTACGAGATAGACCAAAATAATGTACTACAGTATTGTACACCTTAAGGTCTACAAAAAAGTCTGCGATGGTGTATGTTTATCTCTTACGGATAACCCACAATAGCCATTTTTATCATTTACTTTGTATGAGAAATAATGGCTTATTTACGAAGCGATTTTAAGCAATATTGCATTAATCCTTATCCAATTAAGTATAAATACATTTTTACCATCCGTGCGAAGCCGGGGCGGGCCGTTAGTTTATTAATAATTTATACATGTACCATTAATAGTAGTAGTTTTTATTAAATAAACTAGCTGACCCACGCAGCTCCACCTGTGTTTTTTTTATATCACCCAGCGGTATGAAATATACCTTACGACCTATTCTCTTACCTACCAAATAATACGTAAAAGTTACGTATTTTAAATACGTAAAATACAACCAAAATAATGTTTTGGAGGAGTGCGACTACAAAAACTGTGCCACGAGATTTTTATATATTAGAAGAAGATTACCTATTTAAGTATTATACTTTTATTAGATTTTACTGGTTATTTGCAGCGGTTTGTCAATTGACAAGTTGGTCTGATTGAGATTTTCTTCGTTTTTCATAAAATTCGTACAAGGCAATGGACTTTATTTTTGTTTATTATCATCATCATCATCATCAGCCGGAAGACGTCCACTGCTGAACATAGGCCTCCCCCTTAGAACGCCACAATGACCAACAATTGGCTATTTGCATCCATCGGTTACCTGCGACGCACACAATGTCGTCTGTCCACCTAGTGGGAGGCCTGCCAACGCTGCGTCTTCCGGTTCGTGGTCGCCACTCGAGAACCTTTCTTCCCCAGCGGTTATCGGTTCTTCGAGCGATGTGGCCTGCCCATTGCCACTTCAACTTGCAGATTCTGAGAGCTATGTCGGTGACCGGTGTTCTTCGGCGGATCTCCACATTTCGGATTCTGTCGCGCAAAGAAACTCCGAGCATAGCTCTCTCCATGGCTCGTTGTGTGACTCTGAACTTTTCTAAAAGGCCAGCCGTTAGAGACCACGTCTCATATGTCATCATTGTCACTACTCATATGTCATTGTTTATTATATAACACATTTATAGTGGCTTCCAGTTAGTTTCACTTGGACGCCTGGACGTACTAAAATCATTTATTAATTTTCATCCATTTCAATTTTTTTTTACACATTATCTCAATGATTAATAATAAAAACAACACCAGAAACATCAGCTCATAAAGATTTTAGTAGATAACAACTTTTTTAGCTCTAAAAACATTAACAATAGCCAAACAAAACCCCGTTGCCACTCGCGTCGCTGGTGTGAGAGCCACAGTTTGTCACAATAACAACCGACTAAAGCAACGAAAAGCCCAGCTAAGAGTGATCATAGAAGAACAAATAATATTTGTCCGTGAGGTCTGCGCTAGTGGGTAACTAAGACCGTGTGGGACACGGAAACTCTCTTCACACACGCCTGACCTCCAACAAACAGTTCTGTTTGTCTTGTGTCGCTACTAAAATATTGAAACGAGGGCCGAGTGCGTGCTTGCCTCTGCGGTGATGCTTGCACACTACTTCATCACCAGTAGTCCACTTAAAGCGAGAAGATAAAAGGAACGTCTATAAACTCCAAAATGGAAGCTTATAACAACATTAACGCAGATGTGACAGAAGAAAGAAAGAAAAAGAAAAAAATCCCACCTAAATTATTACGCATATTTTTTTTGACAAATCAGGGTATAGTATATCGATGCAAATCAGGTAGTAAAATCCTTGTCCCTGTAAGCACAGTCCCCTGGCTGCGGGCTTAAAAGCAGGGCACGGAGGGGTACCTAACTGGTGCAGATCCCAACGGAGGTCCGAAGTCTCCTTTTGAAATGCAGATGCGACCGCCTTGGGGGCTTTAGCAGGTAAGAAGGTTGCCCCCTACGTTTGTTGGTTCTATAGGGGCTCCTGGGAGGACATTTTGAGAGTTTCCCATGCGACAACAAAAAAACGTTAGTGTGTACCTTGTACGTTCTTCTTTGTTTATTGTTCCAGTTTGAATGAGTTGTACTGCAGTATCACTGCAACAATTGTTTCTCAAGCTATAAATATAGCATCGCCTAGTGGTTGTGTGCACACTGCCTTATGTGAGCCAAGTGTCTCACGCGCATATTTGCTCGTACGCCACGGTGCGCACGGTTCACCGGCATCGCGGTGTCCAGTGGAGTTCACTACTTGTCCACTGCGAAACGCGCTTCCCGAACCAGTTTCTGTTTAGTCAGAACACACTGACGTAACGGCCCTCACCTTCGGAAGTGAGCGCCTTGACGAGCAAATATCCTTGTACATGACACATGAATAGATTAAATTTAAAATTAACTTTGTCTGTCTTAACTTGACCTATTCATGTATCTATTAGTAAGTTTTTATGGTATACGTTTTTTATATAAAATGTATTTTTATAGGTACCATTATGAGTATGATTAATGTTGTTACAGTGTAAATATAAGACATTCTACATACATTATATACACACGTAGCGGTGCTTGGCTGTGTGAGTGCCGTGATTAAAGCAAAAAACTGCTTTGTGCGTAGTGTTTCTTCAGTACTATTTATTCTGTGGTAAAGGCCTTATAATAATAATAATAATATTCTGGGACCATACTACAAAATACTGAGAGTACAGAAGGCAAGCTTCATACAACGGGCGCTCGAGCAACGCACACATAGACAGCGCTCGGGGACACGATATCTCGGTATATCTCGGTTTAGTGAGAGCGCGAATGCTGTCCGCTTCAAACACTCGTCTTCCGTTCTTCCTGTTTTATTCTCAACAAACAATCAAAAAACTAGATACGAGAGCCACTATCACGATAGTGGCCTAGCGCGACCGCCGAGCGATATGAAAAGCGAGGTACATACATGAGTTTACCTTTTATACCTACTCTCAGTTTTTTTTTACCATAAACACCCGGCCATCTGATCCCAAACTAGGCAGAGCCTGTAGGTACTACGGAAACCAGACAACTGATACACTTGGCGGGAATCGAACCCACGATCTATTGGGTAGCAGCCAGTGTGACTAACCACTAGACCAACAGGCCCGTCAGGCCGTTATGATTATACATAGTAATAATAGCCAGACGCTCTGCGACTTCGTCCAGTCTTTTTAAAGTTTATAAATCTTCCGGAAGAGATTAGCTTTGATGGATAATGGCGAAACTCGCATCTAAATTAAATGTAAAGTAAGCGAACCGATATCAAACAATAAGAACAATAAGAATATATGAATTGAACCATGAAATCTATAACAATGAAATAGACAGCAGCAATCAAATACCCAGACACCGGAGACTAATATATTTCCAGTTTGCAATAGATAAACGTAACGAAGTCATGCACGGTCGTGTTGTGTTCAATATTGGCCGATTTTGTCTGAATAATGCTAGCGTCGGCCCGGTGTCACGCGAGGGCCCGTGGACCAATTAGCTGGGGCGCCTCGCACAGACCAGCTTGCAATAAATCAATAATTAAACAGTCCATCTACTGGCAAATGCTGATTTATGCGACCCTTCTGGCCACTCGCGACTTGTTGAGCTATTATTGTAGCCTGATTGCATCAATGTCAATTATACTGGGTGTCCCGGAAAGGGTATATCAAGCCAAAGGGTATGTATAGTAAAGACTCCGAAAAAGATGTCAAATACGGCAAAATTTGATATTTAAAAAAAAAATGATATCGTCTTAAAACTGTTTCTAAGCAAACCTGTGCTTAGAGGAGATACCACTGGAGAGATCATGATGCGCTAACCCCTCTGCCAAATTTTGGTCATATGGTCAGGTCATTCTTTATTTGTGTGCGTAACTTTTTGAATGTGTTGCAAGTTTATTATAGTGTGGGTATGCGTAAAATTGTATCTGTGTGTGTTTACTTCGCCTCCCGCACCCCGCAAAAGTGCCACGAAAAATTTGTTCGGGGAATCGACGCGATACTAGCTCCATTCTAATTACTCTGAGAACCTGTGTCATCGTGCCTACTCCTATGGAGAACCTGCTTTTTAGTGATTGCGTGCCTGCCCTGTTTAATAAGAAATTCATTCAGTTTTAGATAAATACGAACAAAATTTTTAGCTCATTGCACTAAAACTGTTGACTTTTACATTATTTTCTTTCACAAATTAATTGCTCGTGGGTTACACAATACGCCATTACCGGCTTGATAACGCATTTCTGGGACATCCTGTATAGGTTGCCTCAAAGGTATTAAATATATTGAGTTTTTATTTTAGGTAGGTATTAACGGGTCCTTGGACTAGTCTAGTGGTTAGGCACTCTGGCTACCTAGGTCGTAGGTTCGATTGTCTCTTTGTGTCTGGGTGATCTTTATCTATGTAAGTAAATAAGTATCGGCTCTTCCTAATTGGGTATCAGATGACCATGTGTGGGTGTGTGTTTGTGGTAATTAAATAATATAAAATAATATTCTAGGACAATCTGCACACGGTGTTCTTTAGTAGTACTGAATTAACGTAAAAAAAAATAGGTGATATTTAAGTACAGTGTGACATACCTAATTAAATAAAGAGCTATCCGAAAACGAGATACAAAATATCCTTTCAATTGTACCTCAATAGTTTAGGTACTGTTGAGGTAGCCTCCGTGGCGCAGTGAGAAACCGTTTGCTTTGTAAACCGGAGGTCGCGGGTTCGAATCCTGCGGGGGGCAACAAATTTTGAGTACTTGTTCCTTACTGGCTAGGATAATGCAGGCCGATCACCTGATTGTCTGTAAAGTAAGATGATCCATGCGTCGGATGGACATGTAAAAAGTCGGTCCTGCGCCTAACCTCTCCCCGGTCGTGTCGGTCTTCCGTCCCGTCGGATTATGAGAGGTATTATATAAAGGAAGAGAGAGTGCACTTGTGTATAAGCAAGCGCTTGTGCACTATAATATCTCCTGCGTACATGGCTGATCTTGTGAAAGATTGGCCGCTGTGGTCGTTTCGGCCAGGAGGACATTATTATTGTTGAGGTACAATTGAAATGAAACTATTTCTATCTTAATCACTTATTCGTGTGTGAGAAGGCAATGACATTTCGGTATTTATATTTATTCAAATAATACCAGTGAGCTGTAGCTCAACCCTGCTCATAGTTTTCTCAGGGTCAAGAAGGCGTCCGCGGCTACTTAGGTAAAGAAGCCTCTGGCAACGGTTTTATGGCAAAGTACGTTAGCACAAAATGAATTCACACGGCATACTAACACAAATGAGTGATTGACAGAAAATCATTAAGATTCCCGCAATCAGCAAAGCTCTCGCTAATATCTTGACTATAGCCAATGTTTGCATAGTATTTCTTTGTTAATTTCTCTCTAAGCGGCACAAAGTGAAAGATTAAGTGTAGTTTACACTAGGCATTAACGAGTGCGTCCGATCTGAACGGGCCAGAGTTTCACACACGGACTTCGCAGTGTGTTTGCTCAATGCATTAGTGGTGCTGCGTAACTGTCCCGGGCTACGACAATGCAGTAACGAACCGCGCCGTTTGCCTCACGCATGCAGCAATACCTGAATAACATTCCAGATTCGACACTTAATATATGAGACATTTTCGTGCCGATTTGGGAATGGTATGAGGCGCGACAGGAATCAGCCGCTTATCTTGTTGCGCAAGTTGTTAGATTTTGGAGAATTCGGATACACCGGCACAAATTCGGAGGGCGATAATCATTCTTGTTATCCGTTTTAAGAAGCTCTAACAAAACTCATCCTGCTTTAGACCCTCTAATAAATATTAAACAAAAGAGGCTTTTTGTTCTTTATTTAAAGAATATTATTTATTCAAACCTTAAAGCCTGTAAGTAAACGTGTTACGATTTAAACATAATATTATGTAAATAGTGAAGATTCTCCAAGACGCATGCCAAGCGTGGGGATTATGGCAACCCCTCCCTTCTAAGGGGGAGGCCTTTGTTCATCAGTTGACGTCTTCCGGCTGCTGATGATGAGTGAAGATTGATGATAATAAACAGATAAAACGTTTTATATAGACGAGCAGTCATTACAAAGAGCACTCGAAATGTCGCGCGTGTAACATTTAAAATTGAAGTAAATTAAATATAAAACAACTATCTTAGGCGCAACATGGCGTCAGGCAGGAGCACCGGGCTCCGGTGACAGCTCTCCGTCACCACGAGGGCCCTTCGCGAGGCCACAGAGTGTTTTCGTACACACACAACACGCAGACGTGTTAATTCGTAGACACTTGGTTTTTTTTTTCACCGCGGTGATCGACGACTGTGGGAACGTTTTTGGGTGCCTTCGTTAGAAGTACCTACTCCACGCCGTAACGAGCAAACAGAGTAACTCCGAGTATCGCTTCCGCGTTAAGTGGCTGCGCGCTCACGGAATTTACGACATTTTATGTGTAGGTAATAGACTATTGAGATCGGGATAGAGACGTGCGACTGTTACGGCCATAGACGCGAGTTATAAAAATCATTTTCATTTCCAATTTGAGTGTTATTGTCTGCGCGACGTGAAAGTTGTCGATGGCGCCGACACCAATAAAACGGTCGGCAATGGTGCGCACGCGCGGCGGCCGACTCGATCTACGCGAACCAACATTTGAATTTTTACTTTCTTCGTCACTCTTAATTGCGAATTATTATGAAAACATGCGTCTGGCAATTAACCCATGTATGATATTGATCGGTGTCACTACTGAACCAGTTTGACCTAACGTTTATTAAAGTGCGTAGGTAGGTACAGTTATTACATAGATAGTTAGTAATACTTAGATGTTTACTGTGTGATCATTTAGCTTCTTTGCTTATTTTTCGTACATAGATGTCCTTGACATACAAATTTAAATATTTAATAGGTATGTAACCGGCTTATAATTAGGCTTTAATTAATCTGTTCCTGTGTCCACACAGGCAAGTTAAGTACCTATAACATTTTTTCTTCGTAATAGTAAATATTATACCGAAATATGGCAAAATAACGTCAAGAAGCTTGTTGATACCATTATTATACATTTCTCAGAATATTTCATCTGTTTAGGAACATTGGCGAGCTTAGCGAAGTAAGAAGAATATTATTTCTTATTTATTTACAAACATTATTTAACAACGGAACCAATTACCTATATGGTAAACAAAAATATTTTCTTTTATCAGCTTACGAAACCATCAAGTGTGGCTTATTGGATATTTTTAACTACATTTACCAATGTTGTTTCTAGGCCCACATTTGATGCGTTTTTTAAATTGTAAGCTAGAATTTACAGAATTGTTGTCTTTTACTTACGCGAATATTACACATTGAAATTAAACTACTTTTACGGATTTTATCGCGGTTTATTTATTCACAGAATTGTTATTATCCATCGCAGTTTTTTATTATTATTTAATTAAATTCTTATTAATTTCATTTATGATAAATTCCATAGCGGTATCCTTTTCAATAATCAGGTGGTACTGGCAATGGCGTCTCGATGATATCGCTGCCAGTGCATCATATATTACACTGACAGGATAACAATAATGCAGGATAGCTGTTAGCTGCCATGTTCGCGTAAGTAAGGACTAATGGATCTTCGGATGAACCTTCATGCAAACTGGTTACAAGCGTGTTGCGCGTTTTTACTTATTTTCACTGTTTTAGTTTCAACTAGCTGACCCACGCAGCTCCACCTACGCTATTTTTACGTTAACTAAACTTTTAATAACAGACATTCGCATCGAATACATAACCTCCTTTTTTATAGTCGGTTAAAAACTGGGACCCACTTTTTACTTGCTCTCCGAAGCACGGACCCGTTTAGTTTAAATGGCGTTTAACGGTCACCCATCTATTTAATGACCTTACCTAACGTTGTTTAACCCGATCGATTACAAAACCTTGATAACAACAGCTCTCAGCTCTCTTAAAATAAAAATTGTAATAGATAAGTTAGATTTAGATGTCGCTGAATAAATGTTTTTCTTTCTTTTTTTCTTTCTTTCTATGAGTGTTCCCTTACTAATATTTATTATATTATAAAGAAAAAATGATAAAATCGGACCAAGCGTATAACCAAGTACCCATTTTGACTTTAATCCCCTCTCCCAAAAGAACCGTGCAAGATTACGGGATAAAAAGTATCCTATGTCCTACCTCGTAGTAAGATCTCAAATCATGCCAAGTTTCATTTGAATCCATTCAGTAGTTTCGGCATGAAGCACAGCCGTGATACAGACAGACAGACAGACAGGCAGACAGACAGAGACAAAAATTAAAAAAAAATCATTTTCGTCCTCAGTATCGATTATAGTGTGACATAAAAATGTTAATTACTCTGTTAATTATTACTTAATTGCAATGATCTCAAAACGCATTGTTAGTCTATATGTCTACTATCAATTCGTACCGAAAAATCTGGAATTCTCAATAGAAAGTAGTTCCCTCAAATTCGGCAAGTACTTGTGTAAGTACCTACCACTCGCTCGCTCTCGGTTTACTGACCCCGCCTATTGTTCGTTTTCTCGAACAAGTGCGCTATTGTATCCGCTCGCGAAAACACTAGAAGTAGGTATATACGTGAATGATCTAGAAGTTTCCACCCCTCTGTTAATTTAGGTATATAAGCCGACGCATAGAGGCGCCCAGACAGTTTGTGTTTACAAGCGACAGCGGAAACATCTTAAGAAAGCGATCGAAGAGAATTGTACCAGCGACCCTTGCGACGACTTTGGACTATTGTGAAGTACTGTGCGACTCGGACTACTGTGCCTTGTGTGTATACTGCGTGTATAGTGTATACAGTGTGAGTGTACGTGGAATAAAATCTTCTTTTACGTTAATCGGCATTTTAATACCCACCCGCACGTAACAATTGGTGTCAGAAGCGGAATGCCGATTCTGCCGCGTGAAGAAGAAGCGCGTACTCCGCGAACAAGGAGACAAGTGGAGATGGATGCTGCACGTCAAGAGGAGGAGTCTCAGCCTGAGACTGCCACATCGTCTGGTACCGCACCACCGGGAGACTCGACGGAGCTAAATCTGTCAACCCTGCTGGCCGCTATCCAGGGTATGCAGGAGGCTACCCGTCGCGAAATTCAGAGTATACAGGCGAACCAGGAGGCTTCTCGCCGCGAGATCCAGGCGAACCAGGAGGCTACCCGCCGCGACATCCAGGCTACACAAGAAGCTATCCAAGAAGCCACCCGCCGTGACATCCAGGCTACCCAGGAGGCTACCCGCCGCGAAATTCAGGAGTCTATCCAGGCCAACCAAGAGGCCGTTCTGGGGAAGATTGATGCCGGCATTACTATACTCGGTGAGAAAGTTACGAAACTGGAAGCGGACGTCAAAGAGGTTACTCTTAAGACCGAGCACCTGGAAGGCCGGATTGATGAGCATGACAACCGTTTTCATGTGATAACCAATAAGCTAGCGAAACAAGAGACTCGCCAACCACTAACCGTGGCCTCACCCTCACCATCAGCAGCGAAACTCGACCTTCCGCACTTTGACGGGTCTTCGTCGTGTACCGCCTTCCGCTACCAGTTCGAGACACTGACCAAGGGGAATGGGTGGACTGATGATCAATCCTTTATGGCCCTGACACTGGCTCTGCGAGGGGACGCTTTACTAATACTAGAAAACCTGCCACTGGAAGGACGCACGTTGGAGGCTCTGTTAGAAGCATTGGATAGACGTTACGGTGAAAAGCACCTAGAACACGTTTATCGGGCACAACTCCGCGAGCGGACTCAGAAGGCTGGGGAAAGCCTCCAACAGTGGGCGCTTGAAGTAGAAAGGCTGGTTCGTCGTGCGTACTCTTCGTCACCGGCGACAGTTGAGGTAACTTTGTTACAAGCATTCGTCGACGGCATACGGGACGTGGAAGTAAGAGCCGCCGTTCGCCTGGGCCATCATTCTTCACTAAAGAGCGCACTGGCCCATGCGCTTGAAGTGGAAGCTGTACGACAGGACAGTCGTGCATATAAAGTTCGCGAAATAGTGTCTGATGGCAGGAGACCACAGTATGTCCCCACTTGTTATGGCGGTGGAGAAAAGGGGCATATCCGACTGGAATGTCGTAAAAAGAGGAAGAGGGTCACGAACTCCGGGACCCAAGTGGATCAAGACCTTCCGTTAAACTAAGTGTCGCCAGGACCGCGGGGCGGGTGCTGGCTGGTAACGATAAGGCCCCCACAATCACCATTACTCAAGTTCGCAATGGAAATAGTCTGACCATCGAGGGCACATTAAATGACAAGACATGCAGTTTGACAGTAGACACTGGGGCTTCGCGGACTATAGTCAGACCAGAGCTACTGAAACGCACTGTTATGTGGAAAAGGCGATCCCCACCATGTCGCCTCCAGACAGCAACCGGCCAGCCAGTCTCCGTCCTCGGTGATACAGACGTAGAGATTAATATTGGTGACCGAACATACATCCACTCAGTTCTTATCGCAAGTATCACGGATGATTGCATTCTGGGCCTAGACTTCTTGAAGGATCAGCGATGTGTTTTGGATATTAATAAAGGAGTGTTAAGGTTTCCTGATCAAGAAGTTTGTCTGCAAGGATCACACCCATGCAATCTTTATTGTTTAAAGGATTTCATACTGGCTCCAAGATCTGAAAATTTAGTATCAGTGAAATTCCCTAAGAAGATCAAATCAAACAAATGTGTTATAGTAGAAGACTCCGGCAATCATCCACAGACCATCACGGCCAGGACATTACTTATGACAAATGGAATAGCAAAAGTAAGAATTTTAAACTTGAGTAATGAAGAAGTTCGTCTGAGGAAGAATAGCCTGATTGGAAGATGCGAAGAAGTAAAGTACCTTAAACGGTTAGAACATTCCGTAGTTCATCAAAACGTAAGTTCGACCGAAGACGATCACATTCGACAGCTTTTGGAAGATTGTAAGGAAAATTTATCACCACTGGAACTGCAGCAAGCCAAAGAGCTTTTGGTTACATTCAGGGACATTTTTGCAACCGGAAATGACTGTGGTAGAACAGGCCTTGTAAAGCACCAGATTGATACAGGCGATGCCAGGCCTATTAAACAGAGACCTCGACGTATACCGTGGGCAAAAGAAACAGAGGTAGCCGAAATGATTAAAGACATGGCTGAAAACAAGATCATCGAACCCTCTACAAGCCCATGGTCATCACCTGTGGTGCTAGTAAAGAAGAAGGACGGAAGTACGAGGTGTTGTAGGTGTACGACTTTGTGTTGACTACCGAATGTTAAATAATGTTACGAAAAAGGACAGCTATCCCCTGCCGAGAATTGATGATACGCTGGACATGCTCAGTGGCATGAAGTGGTTCTCGACCATTGATTTGAAGAGTGGCTACGGCAGGTGGAATTGAGTCCAGAAGATAAAGAGAAGACGGCATTTAGCACTGGAATTGGGAACGGACTATGGCATTTCAATGTCATGCCCTTCGGTTTATGTAATGCTCCAGCAACCTTCGAACGCCTTATGGAGAGGGTGATGGTAGGCCTCCTTGGGGATGTATGCCTGGTCTATCTCGACGACGTAATTGTGATGGGGCGTAGCTTCAAGGAGAACCTGAAGAACCTAGAGAAAGTGTTCACCCGGATCCGAGAAGCGAATATGAAACTGAGTCCAAAGAAGTGTGCTCTGTTTCGGAAGGAGGTCAGTTACCTAGGACATGTAATCTCGGCGGATGGAGTAAGAACCGACCCTGAAAAGATAAAAGCTTTTCAGGAATGGCCTGTCCCGAAAAATAAAACGGAAGTGCGAGCGTCTCTTGGGCTTTGCACTTACTACAAGCGCTTCATTAAGAATTTTTCGGACGTGGCAAAACCATTACATCAATTAACAGAGGATAAACGCGATTTCACCTGGGACTCGAATTGCGAGAATGCTTTATTTTATTTTTTATTTATTTTATTTTATTGGCTTACCAACGATAATTTACACTCAAGCACTTACAAACTTCTTAATTAAAGTATTTAGAACTAGTGTAACAATCACTTAAAGGTATGCACCGCATGCACTTAAATTTGTTATTTAAAACTAAGTATTTAGATAAGGTATAATTATAGGATAAACACTCACGGAACGACTAACAAACACTAGGATAATAAAGAGAAAATTATAACAGAACAAAACAACAAAATCCTTAATAATAACTGTACCTACTGACCAAAAACTATGACTGAATAACAATAATTACTGAGTTTGTTTAGTAAATTTTTTTAGTAAACAATTATGGAAACTACCCAGTGAGTCAGCATGAAGGTCGATCAAATCGCTAAAACCGTTTATAAGTTTGCACAACCGAGGAACAGCAGAACTTGCGCCGAGAACGGTCCTACGAAGAGGTGGACATAAGGGGGTAATAGGAACGCGAGGGCATCTAGCGGGAGCTCGGAATGAGAACATTGTTAGTAACCTGGGACAGTCAATATTGCCATGAACTAATTTATACAGGAAAAGAGCGTCAATAACTTTTCTACGATTTTCCAAGGAAATCATCTTAAAGTGAGATAGTCTGGCGTCATAAGATCTCTTCTTTTTTGCTAACCCAGAAGAAAAAGTTAGATGCCAAAGAAATCTTTTTTGTATACGTTCCAATCTTAAGTTATGTGTGGCATAATGTGGTCTCCACACCGTACTACAATATTCTAAAATACTACGTACAAGACAATTATATAAAATAATTTTAATGTTACTGTTTTTGAAGCAAGCGACGTTTCTAATGACAAAACCTAGGGTTCTTGAAGCTTTTTTAATCACGTTCTCAACGTGAGGTACAAACGTAAGTTTATTATCGAATAAGACTCCTAGATCTTTGATTTGGTTGACTTCCTGAATACACACAGGGCCTATGTGGTAATTAAAATGTACCAAATTATGTTTTTTTGAAAATTTGACATGGTAGCATTTTCCTACATTTAATTCCATTTGGTTGTCGTTACACCACCTCACTAGGGCATCAACGTCGCTCTGAAGTAATCTAGTATCATCACAGGATTCTATTACCCTGCAAAATTTGAGATCATCCGCATACATGAAGCATTCAGAGTAATGGAAGGTACGAGGGATATCATTGACGAAGATATTAAAAAGAGTTGGGCCGATATGAGAGCCCTGTGGCACACCAGATGTGATCTGAAAGGTTTCGGATTGGTAGCCATTAACCACCACAAAAAAGCTACGCTCCTGTAAGTACGATTTTAGCCAGTCAAAGAGAGTTCCGGTGATACCATAGGCTGCTAACTTATTTAGAAGGATATTGTGAGGGACCCGATCAAATGCTTTACTGAGATCCGTGTAAATCACGTCCACTTGTTTGCCGGAGTCAATAGACTTGGCTAATAATTCTGTAAAAGTCACTAAGTTTGTGCAAGTAGATCTGGAATTCACAAAACCATGTTGGGAGTCACTTAAGTAAAGTTTTAAATGTGATTGGATGTATGGACAAATCAGCGATTCAAACAATTTGGCGAATGCGGATAAAATACATATCGGTCTGTAGTTGGCTATTTTATCGGTCTCATAGCACTTATGAATAGGTACGACCTTAACTCTCTTCCAGTGGTCAGGGAAAGTACCAGTAGCCAGAGATTTGTTAAAAATCAGGAGCAAGGGGTCTACTAACGAGGTGGCACAGTTGGAAATAAACAGAGGTGGAATCCCATCAGGACCAGCGCCTTTACGGTGATCTATGGATTTAAGTTTTCTCAATAAGGTTTCCCGATCTGTTAAGGAAACTGTCAACGGTAGGCTGTTATTCAACATATAATTTAAGTAATTAGATACAGGAACCTCCTTATTTTCTGTTCCTATATTGTACACCGACGAAAAGTGTGTAGCAAACATTTCGCAAATTTTAGATCCATCTGAGGTCTTTTAGTGAACTTAAGCAACGGCTTTGTGAAGCTCCTATATTGGGTTACCCAAGCAGGGAAGGAAGATTTACTGTGGACACGGACGCTAGTAACACGGGAATCGGTGGAGTATTGTCGCAAACACAAGGGGACCGCCAGGTGGTAATTGCATACTTCAGCAAAGTACTTTCAAAACCAGAGAGAAATTACTGTGTTACCCGCCGTGAATTACTTGCTGTGGTAAAGACTTTACAACATTTTCAGAAATACCTTATAGGAAGACAGTTCACGGTTAGAACCGATCATGCGGCATTAAAGTGGTTGTTACAGTTTAAAAATCCGGAAGGACAGGTAGCAAGGTGGATAGAGCAATTGCAGGAGTTCAACTTTGTAACCGAGCATCGCAGTGGAAAAGGACACAATAACGCGGACGCTCTGTCACGAAGACCGTGCGCTGACGACTGCAAGCACTGTGGTAAAAATGAAGCCCGAGAAGAAGTAAACCTTATAAGGACGCATGGCTTAGACGATGAGTGGACTGGGCCCAATATGTGGAAGGCCCAAGAAGAAGATGATGACCTTGGACCTGTACTGCGCTGGAAGCAAAGTGGAAACAAATGGAAGAATGTGTCTGCTTACAGCGCGACTACTAAAAGTTATTGGGCTCAGTGGGACAGCTTAGTTCTGGAAGGCAATCTGCTGTGCAGGAAATGGGAGTCCAACGACGGAAGGGAAGTCACTTTGCAAGTGGTAATACCACGAATCATGATGGCCCCTCATCTACGGCACGTCCACGATGGTGTCTCTGGTCATCTTGGAGTCAAGAAAACCCTCGTTAAAGTCAGACAGCGGTTCTACTGGCTACGATGCCGAGAAGATGTCGAAGATTGGTGCCGTAAATGTACTGTGCCTCGGTAAAAGGCCCGCAAACCAGAAGTAAGGGACAGCTGAAGCTGTATAACGTTGGGGCACCATGGGAGCGCATCGCGATTGATGTAGCTGGGCCGTTTCCACAGACTGACGATGGGAACAAGTACATAATAGTAGTGCAGGATTATTTCAGTAAGTGGCCTGAGGTGTTCGCAACACCCAACCAAGAAGCAATAACGGTAGCCAAGAAACTGGTCCAGGAGGTGATATGTCGATTTGGTGTACCCATGGAAATTCATTCTGACCAAGGACGTAACTTCGAATCTGCCGTATTTCAAGAAATGTGCAAACTTCTTGGAATCCACAAGACCCGTACGACACTAGCACATCCGCAATCAGACGGAATGGTCGAGAGATTTAACAAAACTCTAGAGAATCACTTGGCCAAGGTAGTGGATAATCATCAAAGGGACTGGGATCAGTACATCCCTTTATTCCTGATGTCCTATCGTTCTGCAGTACATGATAGTACGGGGAACACGCCAGCCAAGGTGAACTTCGGGCGAGAGATGAGACTTCCGGTGGACGCAATAACGGGTATCCCACCTGACAGCCCTAAGCCCGTTACGGACTATGTGTACGATCTTCAAAATCAGTTGGATGAAGTGCACAAGAGAGTGCGGGAGAACAGTCTGAAGACCAGCGAGAGGATGAAGACCCGCTATGATCGAAATGCGAATACCGTTGGTTTCGATGAAGGAACGCTAGTGTGGTTTCACAATCCGCTTCGCAGAAAAGGGAAGTCTCCGAAACTACAAGCCCGTTGAGAAGGACCCTTTACTGTTATTACAAGGATCAACGACGTCACCTACCGCATCAAGAAGGGACCCCGAGGCAAACCTAAGATAGTTCACCTGGATAGATTGGCACGTTATCATGGAGCTAATGATGCTCGGGACGAGCATAACTAAGAGGGGGGTAGTGTTACGACCGCGACATAAAAATGTTAATTACTCTGTTAATTATTACAATTGCAATGATCTCAAAACGCATTGTTAGTCTATAGGTCTACTATCGATTCGTACCGAAAAATCTGGAATTCTCAATAGAAAGTAGTTCCCTCAAATTCGGCAAGTACTTGTGTAAGTACCTACCACTCGCTCGCTCTCGGTTCACTGACCCCGCCTATTGTTCGTTTTCTCGAACAAGTGCGCTATTGTATCCGCTCGCGAAAACACTAGAAGTAGGTATATACGTGAATGATCTAGAAGTTTCCACCCCTCTGTTAATTTAGGTATATAAGCCGACGCATAGAGGCGCCCAGACAGTTTGTGTTTACAAGCGACAGCGGAAACATCTTAAGAAAGCGATCGAAGAGAATTGTACCAGCGACCCTTGCGACGACTTTGGACTATTGTGAAGTACTGTGCGACTCGGACTACTGTGCCTTGTGTGTATACTGCGTGTATAGTGTATACAGTGTGAGTGTACGTGGAATAAAATCTTCTTTTACGTTAATCGGCATCTTAATACCCACCCGCACGTAACAATAGAATGCCCTCCAAATATAATTTTCAAAATATCTTCAATGTACAAAATTGGACCTGTTACAGTTTTATTATAAGTGTAGATAGATAGATTAAATGAAGTTTGTGTCTCGGATATTTGAAAGAAAGAAATGATTTCTTAACAACGGTGCCTGCACTAAACATGACATAACATGTTCAATGAGGGGAAATTACTGAGTGTTTGTATTTATATATTAGCTATCTATCTTGTATTTTTTAGCTGGTTCATTGTCCGCATGAAATTAATATTGTTGCCCTAAATATGTGTAACATATTCTTAATATACAGGCCTAATTTTACATTATTCTAAACAACTTTTCTTCTTACTCTTATTCTTTACTAGCTGACCCACGCAGCTCCGCCCGCGCTGTGTTTACGATAACTAAACTTTCAATAATATACATTCGCATAGAATACAAAACCTCCTTTTTTAAAGTCGGTTAAAAACTTGGATCCACTTTGTACTTGCCCTCCGAAGCACGGAGACGTTTAGTTCAAATGGCGTTAAACGGTCACCCATCTATTTAATGACCTTACCTAACGTTGCTTAACCTGATCGATTTCCAAACATTGATAACAACTGTCTATGAGTGTTCCCTTACAAATATTTATTATAATTATAATGAAAATTTGTTAAAATCGGAGCTAGCGTATAACCAAGTACTCCAAAAATAATTTTCAAAATATCTTCAATGTACAGAATTGGACCTGTTACAGTTTTATTATAAGTATAGATATAGATTGCACACAATAATATTATACAATATTATAAAATACAGAAAATTAGTGCACAAAGACTTCTTCCACTTTTATAAGACATAAATTTTGAGTTCCTTACAAATATTCGAATTTTTGGGTGGTGCTATCTATAATGCTCCCCTGGCGGCGGGTTCAAAGGTAAGGCACTGAGGTAGTACCCATCTGTTGGAGATCTCATCCTAGACCCCAGATCCTCACCTCTCTTGTGCCGATGCGACAGCCGCGGGGGTAGTGGGTAAGAATCTCACATACCCCCGTTAACCTCCTCTCGGGGATCTTTTCAAGGTTTCCTCCGGGAAAAAAATAGCAACCTAGTTAAGGTAGACAATATATTTTTGTACTAATACAGCAATGACGTTAGATTTTACTGTTATACCTAGTGCAGACAATAACAGGATTGGTAATAAATACCTAAACACTACATACATATAATGAACCTGCCTAATTTAAATAAGCAGCAGAAGGTTTAGTTACAAATCAAGAATGCGCATATTGGGCCGAAGCCAATAGATTAAGTGAACAAGCGCTCCAGATAGCATTAATCTAATCTAGCAATAGCTGCTCACCTTTGTCTGTTATTGTAAAGCTGACTATGCACTATGTTGCACGGGACATTTTTGTACCAATGAGCACCTTCACAGAATGAGGCTAAGTACTATTTGATACTTGCAGATTTTGTAAAGGTGAAAAAGAGTCAATGCGACACATATTGTGTGGCTGCGACACCATATTGTGTGGCCCTTGCGAGACGTAGGTTGGGTTATCTGGGAGTAGCCTATCCTACACCAGATGATTATGTACAACTCCAGGCTGGCGCAATCTTTGCATACCTGAAGGACTCTTCGACACGTCAGCAACAGAGTACCTAAGGGCTAGGGCATGCACAATGGATCCAACTGGGTCGAAGTGCATTCCGGCGGTTTACCGGGCTCGATTATTAGCCACCTACAATAGATTAGAATGCACTATGTTCGCAAACCAGTAAGGCACTGTCCTAATACAAGATCCCTTGCGCGAAGTAATCATTGTTTGTTCGAGCGCGTCAGCGAAGACCGTTTACTATAGCCGATGATAAACACAGAAATGTAAATATGTTATTCATAAAATTACAACAAATAAGCAAGCAAGCAACAAGTAGCAACAAGCAAGTTGCAAGCAAGCAAGCAAGTTGTTTCAGCAAGTAGGTAGTTGCTACTTACATATTAAATGCTAAATAATAGCATAGCTGCTAAGCCTTATTAAAACTATAGGTACTCCTATCAATACAAGCCTCTGATCAAAAGTGAGCGATGGTCGATGTGTTAAATATTTTAACCTAAGTCTTGAAGATAAAGGTATCCAAATTATTCTTGAGATCTTGATTCTGGACATAATAAACCGTTGGTTTTATTTATCTAGGTATAAAAAAAAATTGAATGCAGCTTTAGCCATTCATTTGGAAGCCGTATTAGCTCAATGTTTAGTCACAAACATGACCACAACCATATGCTCCATCACATGCAACGGTACGTCGGACGTCTTATCAGATGGATAGACCATGTTCGCAAACTAAGTCTATATTTAAGTTTTAATAGAAGCGCGCTGTAAAGTTGTTACGCGAAAATAGTGGATACTCACCTTAAGGAATTATACGGAGCGATAACAAACTCCTGCTCCTTGACAGGTTGTTGACGAGAGTCACTTTGTCTCACAGATACTAATATCCGTTCATGAATACATTACAATAGACAAATTGAATTCTCAAACGGATTTACATAAATAGTGTGCAATGGCAGTACTATTATAATGCTATAACGCGTTGTAAGACAATAGCAGTGCGGAGCCCTCCCACCTCCCACGTCACTGGTAGACGCACTCCGTATTCACGGCGCATGCTAATCGTCTCTAATCACGGCCCGATCGAGGGCTGATTCATCTCGGCCTTAGGACCTTTATTCTGTTTATTTACCAATCAGTGTATTTAATACCCGCCGTGACCATAAAAGGCGATGTATTTGTCTAGTGTCGCTCACAATTAGTAGGTGGCGGCGAATCGACACCATATGTGGTCGTCGAGTTAGCGTCGACTTTTAAAGAATATTTTTTTGTTAATGTGAAATGTAAATGAAGGAAAATCATTAATGTTTGCCCCTTCAATTTCCTTCGGTAGCCTTTTATGGTAGGCAGTTCGGTTCACTTACTCGGACAGCTTTTAAGCTGCGCGTCAGATGATCTCGTGTCTGCGTGTCTACACAGAGAGGAAGTGACTCGTAAACTTTAGTGGACACTTTTTGTTTGAGGTGTTCTTGAATAATTATTGTTAGTTCTAGTTTTTTAGTTAACAGATGTTTTTGTGTTGTCTTTCTTGGAATCCTTTATAGTTTTTAGGGTTCCATACATAAAAGCTAAAAAAGGAACCCTTATGGTCTGACTTCGTTTGTCTGTCTGTCACACCTATATATTTCAGGAACCACTGACGCTATCGATTTGAAACTTGGAATAGTTTTAGATCTCACTTACCTAACCTCATCACAAATGAAAAAAATATTGTTTTTCTTCTATTTTTTTTATAATAGGGGTCCAAATGGGTCATAAAAATTTCAATGTGAGACTACTATATAGAGTGGGGTCTCATATGAAAGGGCTTCATTTGTTCATCTCAGTTCAGATTTTTATTTTGGGTTATATCACGTAGTTATTGGCTGATTATCAAAAATGACAAAATAAAATATCCGTTCTTTATCTCCGAAGTTTGTGGAGGGAAAAATCTGAAACAACTAGGTATGGGTAATACGACATCTAGGCTCTCTGGGGCTAAGTACTAGTGACATTTGCAGATTCTGCGAAGATGAAAAAGAGTCAATGCGACACATATTGTGTAGTTGCGACGCCCTTGCGCGACGTAGGTTGCATCATCTGGGCCTATCCTACGCCAAATGATTATGTACAGCTCCAAGCTGGCGCGATCCTTGCGTACCTGAGGGAGCTCTTTGGTACACCAGCAACAGAATAAGGGCTAGGGTATGCTAAATGGATCCAACTGGGTCGAAGTGCGTTCCAGCCCAAATTTATAGCCACCAAGAATAGAATACATGTATCTCTATATTTTACAGGAAAAATAAGATTATCTTTCGGAATAGTACAGATTTTTAAGAAATCCTAAAAAAACCTCGACAAACAAACTTATTTTTGCGGTTTGCTTTTTTTCCTATCTGAGGTGTTACATGAATAATAAAATTCGACCGTATGTACCTAATGTAAAGTACCTATTGGACAACAAGCAGGAAGTTTTTTTATTAATATAAAAAAGTGTTTGATTGGGATGCACAAGGAAAAGAACCTCGAGTTAGAGGTAAGTATTGCTGTGCAAGTAAAAACTGGTACTTACAAAGGGTGGGCCTTCAGTTGTAGCTCAGTAACTTCTCCTAGAGCACTAGCAACCTCACACATCCCTTGAAGATAATGTTATTCAGCTGCGACCTTCTGTATAGTAGACTCATCCTCGTCATAAGCTGAATGACTTCCATTGCTGAACATAGGCATCCTGCTTAGAATGCCACTATACACGGCAATTAGCTATTTGTATCCACCGGTTGTCTGCGACGCGCATAATGTCGTTAGTTCACTTAGTGGGAGACCTGGCTGCGCTGCGTCTTCCGGTTTGTCTCAAAAGCCTTCTGACCCCATTATATATCGTTTCTTCGTGCGATGTGGTATGTTATGTCGGTGACTTTGGTTCTTCGGCGGATTTCTACGATATGGATTTTATCGCCGAAATAAACTCTGAACATGGTCTCTCCGTAGCTCGATGTACTCCTTTCTAATTTTTTTGTTCCTCTCCATCCAAAGGTTGTCTGAAAGAAATGAAGTCGGTTAATAACAACTTGCGATAAAACCGCCAATTACTAGACATTTAACATTTGTATGTTTCATGTTTTAGCTTTGTGGTGTACAATAACAAGTTATCTATTTATCTACTGTTCAGAACTCACTATGAAGTCTATCTTTCCTAAAGTAATAATAGTGCTAACAGTTATTTGGTGATCCGCACCATATTATCACCTTTGATCATTATAGTAACTTTTCGTTTCTCTCAATTTACGCCTTCCGTCTACTAGTTAGGAAGATTGCAGTGAGCATGTTCCGTAATTCAGTTTATTTTAGACGAAATGTCGTACAAGGTGCAAAGTAATTGTCATACCTCTTCACAAACTACTCTTATTACTCTTTTTCTTCTTCTTCAAATGTTAGGTTATAATCAAAAAATGCTATTTTTTTGGGACTAATCCCATCACTCATTCCCACCACTGTTACTCCTGTAAGCCAGGATCTACAGTGGTCACCACTGAAGACACCGAGGTTTGACCCTCGGCGAGCCCCAGGGGAACGCTAAATTGTCTTTAAACCCGCAACAAATTTAATGAAAAAGGTAGATAGGAGGAGTTGGAAATACATATATTCCTTTGCAAAGCGGGAGACAAGCAAAGAATTAACAAACGGTCGATACAACCTCAAAAAAGAAGACTCTTACAGACGGACCACCACCCATAAGGCACCACGGATTCTGCTAATATTTTAAGGGGCCTATTTGATTTTTCAAACTTGTTTCCAATAATAGGTACGGCAAAAACGTTTGAACGCGGAAATTCTCCTTAGTCGCCACAAGGTCCATGTAATATACGACTTCAGATGTTACAACCAAACTGTTTAACATAAGGCTACGCTCATGTTGCCAGAGACTGCACTCCCAAAGTATATGATGGGCAGATTGTTTGGCGAAGGCACTAGATTAAAAAAGAATAGTTTACTCTTAAAGTAGCCATGTCCGTCAAAAATTGTGCGACACAGTGGTCCACCTCTATCCACGCTCTAGCAAGGCGTTCACGCACATTCGGGAAAAATAAGTACAAATGACGTCCCTTCGAAGTCGAATCCCATCTGCTTTGCTATTCAGTTAGAAGGTCTTCATTAACTACCAATTGAGAATTAAACAAGCGCGAGATCTTAGCGCGGTCACGTGTTGGTAGGAATTCAGTATTCATATTATCACGACTGGAATAATACATAGCCGCACGTCTCTATACCTCTAAGTCAACCGGAAGTACGCCCGCGCGCAAAAAATGCTTGTAAAAATCATTCGGTTAATACTATACGTCATAAATAAATTATACGTATGTAGTTAAATACTAATAATACCTAAAAAGTTCCTAAATTAAATCCATTCTGATCTACGGTGGTGAAAAAAAATACCTAAAAACAAATTCAATAAAATATAGAAAAAACTGCCAACGACTAGCGTTGTATTAATTACAATTATTTATGTAACATGGCGCCAGTCGAGATATACTGATGCGCGTCACGTCGCGCCATTCGCTATCCAATTTCGTGATGATTGCGAAAATGTGCCCATGCGCAGGTGGCGGGGGGAGGGTACGATGGGGGGGGGGGAGCGGCGGCATGAGGTGGCGCCCGGTGGCTGGTCCGCCCAACTCTTTGTTTACGTAACGCCCTCGCTCATTACGCGAGCAGTCAGTCGTATCGCAATACTGCGTGTCGTGTCAGAGGCTAATTTCCACTCGACTCTACGTGCGAATCTGTATTTGAAGTACTATAAGCTCTACATATACTTATTATTTTGGAACCGTAGTGGCTTCACCCAGATACCCTGAACAATCATCATATCAGCCAGACGATGTCTACTGCTGAAAAAAGGCCTCCCCCAAAGGAGGAGGGGAGGGATACTCATAATCAAACACTGGCTTATATTAAGCAAAAAAAATGGGAAATTCTCTATAACCTCTCATGTGTACCTTTATAAAGGGGAGTCTCGGCAAATATCACGTATTTTTTTCTGCGCGAAACAGTGTAAAGTTGCGACAAATTGGGTTAAATAAAAAAGCATGAAGCACACAGTTTTTATTTTAAATACATCCAACGCATTTTCATTAAAATATTAAGCACTTTGAAAAATCTCACGTGAGATCAAGTGAAAGGGGAGGGGATCGAGCAAAACCATGTTACAACAATTATTGTAAATAAGTTAGAGTAACCTATTACAGTACGCAACAGGTCGACATTGCAATAGGCATGCGAGACGAACCATTTGCGACGCATGCCTCGCGATGTCTGTACGCGCCTTTACGCGGGCGATGTTTGCGTGTGTGGGGTGTCCCCTCCTCGATTGCCATGTCGCGTACTATACCTACTCTGAACTAGAAGAACCTAAACTCAGAATTTCTTTACATCGTCATTTATCTTTTATTAATAGATTTACTCCCCATATATACCGGTCTAGCCTTTATCTGCAAAATTGTTAGTTGAAACCACAATGCTTTCGTGAGAAGTTGCTTCGATAACACTAAAAGACTTCGAAACTGCAGTCTACAATTTACGATTTAAAAGCAGTGCCTATCTACACAATAAAGAGCAATAAGTTAGTGGGACTCGTAATCACAATCGGCCATTACAGAACACATTGTACGAGTGACGGGTTCATCTCGCCGGGGCCGGTGTGGGCGCCGGCCATATATCAACAACACCACGCGACCAGAGAGCACCCGTTGCTCTCTGGTCGCGTGGTGTTGTTGTTGTGTGTTGATTTCATACATTGCGTCATATGACTGTCCAATATGGTAGTCGGATTATTGCAGTCACGATGGAAATAAAACAAATAAGTTATCGTTCTTAGATCTGTTTTCGATTCACTACCTACAACTGCAGGGGAAAGTAGGAAAATGCAAAATTTATTAATATCGCTACGATAAAATGACTAAAAAAAGACTATAGTTTATTTTCGTATGTATTTGCCAAAGAGATTCAGCCAAAGACTTAATAAGAGTTATTAGTTACGTAACTTAAAAGAAACGGTCAAGTGCGAGTTAGGTTCACGCACTGAGGGTTCCGTAACCTCTCTAATCTATATATATATATATCTATACTTTTAATAAAACTGTAACAGGTCCAATTCTGTACATTGAAGATATTTTGAAAATTATTTTTGGAGGGCATTCTATAACCGATACTGAGGCCAAAAAGGTAATATTTTTAATTTTTGTCTGTCTGTCTGTCTGTATCACGGCTGAGCATCACGCCTAAACTACTGAATGGATTCAAATGAAACTTGGCATGATTTGAGATCTTACTACGAGGTAGGACATAGGATACTTTTTATCCCGTAATCTAGCACGGTTCTTTTGGGAGAGGGGATTAAAGTCAAAATGGGTACTTGGTTATACGCTTGGTCCGATTTTATCATTTTTTCTTTATAATTATAATAAATATTTGTAAGGGAACACTCATAGACAGTTGTTAACAATGTTTGGAAATCGATCAGGTTAAGCAACGTTAGGTAAGGTCATTAAATAGATGGGTGACCGTTTAATGCCATTTGAACTAAACGTTTCCGTGCTTTGGAGGGCAAGTACAAAGCGGGTCCAAGTTTTTAACCGACTTTAAAAAAGGAGGTTTGTATTCTATGCGAATGTATATTATTGAAAGTTTAGTAAACGTAAACACAGCGCGGGCGGAGCTGCGTGGGTCAGCTAGTAATACATATAAAAGTTAGTTTGCACTTCAGGTATCAAAAAGACTAAAGCGCATAACTAAGTTTGTTTTCTACAAAACTATGCTTAGAAACGTCGTTTAACTTTTCTTATAAATTATGCATAAACATTGGTTGCAGCTATTTCAGATGGCTTCCTCCTCCTTGTAGGTAAGGTGGAATGGTATTGATTGTCTTTTTATTTATAAAAATCTGTTTTGAAATGTGTAAATGGAGCCCTTTAATATGATACCTCATATTGTAGTCTTTTCACTTTAAAATTTCGGACTTTGTACAAAGTACAATACACATTTACTAAAATTTGCAATACGGTTAAATAAGCAATATTTAAAACTGTTCCTCAAGTCCATAGCATAAGTGGTTGCCAAAATATACCAGACAGATCGATGAAGCCGCAACATTAGGGTGCTATTTTTTACCTTTTAGGTACGGAACCGTAAAAAAAGTATGTTTATGGCAATGTTCAACCGGTAGGCGTTTTACATACGTATTAGTCATCGTCATAGGGCTTAAAAGGGAACTGCGTGGCCCTCAGTCACATCACCGAAATGTCAAGTAGTGGGCGGACACAAATGGATTAAACTATGTGATCAGGAAACGATTATATCATTATCTCACAATCTTGAACACATGGTTCATTCTACTAGTCTACACCAAAGAGTACATAATCAATGCCTGTAAAGGTCACAAAGATAGCGTCATTCATTAAAATCTCGATCAAAACCAGATTCACATTTGGAAAAAATGTAAATATATCACTAGTTCTTTCATACTCAAGAAGTTGTATTAAAGATCTATTACATGGCGATTCAAATGATAATATGGGCGACGTTGATCCGGTTTTGAAACCATTAGTCTGTAGCTAAGCTATTATGTTTCGAGATATTTACTGATTGTTCTAAAACACATAGGATCATTGTGCATCCTGCTGAGTTAAATATCAGCACAAAGCGGCCACCAGTGGAGAGCAGAGTTGCCAGACTCCGAAAAGCATGTAATATGTTGAGGCATTATACAGAAAATGTATTCTCTGTATTCTCTATTTTAAATATAGAATTCATATGCGATATTATATTGTTTAATTAGGAGCGTTACACATGAACATTTAATCAAAGAAATTATACACTGTGTTTGAAGTTGGACTGTAGCAAGGTTTTTGTAGTTTCCTTGTATTGTGTACCTACCCACTAATTTTTTTACAAAATCAGAACAATAAATGTAAAAACAGGTATATCCTGTTTCACACAGTCGACGTGACGGTCACAGTCAGTCGGAGAGTTAGATATTATACCACCAAGCACTTATGTATAAACATTGCTGTGTTTCGCTGTAAAGAGCATTGTAGCTCAGGGATCAAGAGTCATAAAAAGTCTTGTCGTCGGGTGACGAGCGGCAATGCAGTGATACTTCCTATAGGTATGTATGCACTTAGAGGCGAACGTCTGGCGTAGTCTGTCGCTAAGTATAATAAAGTTTAATTAAACATCGGTTAAGTGCAAGTCTCACCCCGCACATAAAGGGTCCTGACCATTTTTTTATATCATAAATAATTTTTAATAATTAATATCAATAAAATAAGTATTTGTCGTTATAGTGGCACTAGAAATAGAAACTGTGATAATTCATGCGGTTTTCGAGATACAGCCCGCTGACAAACAGACGGACGGACGGACAGAGAGGCTTAGTAATAGGGTGCCATTGACACCCTTCGTGTACGGAACCGTTAAAAAAGCTTGTGAGATATTTGACCACATTTAATAACCAGGATTTCATATTAAGTTACTGGTAGATTTTTTTTAGAAGGCAGCAGCTGGCAACCCATTTGTAGAGAGGTAGGTATAGCACCAGTGTGCGGCAGTTACAAACGACCGGCGCCAAGGTTCCCGTTACACGCCCACGAGCGATGAGCCGGGCCAATGCATCGCCACTCGACCCTCAGTAGGTTCCTCTGCTTTATAAATCACTGTTTGTCTTTCAAGTGTTAAGCTTCTGTCGAGCGAGTAGCTGTTTTACTGGACGACAGGTGTGATTGAATGGTCCCGTGGTGGTTGGTTATCTGATGAAGGTTACGAATTGGGCTGGCTTGTCTTTATATTGTTACAATGTGTTTGTTTCAATTATAATGACACAGTATTTATGATACCTATTATTAATTTGCTCACGGAAAAGTTAGGAAGTAAAGTATCAATAAAGTTAAATCACTTAAAATATTTTTTTCGGAAAGATTCTCAAATATGCATGAAACCTTCTTGGATACGCCATTATAATCTACAGGAATTACTTATGATATAAAAGGCTATTAGGACTCTATTCTAAATCCATTTTAGCACTAATGTTGTAAAAATAACATTCAAGTCCATAAAGTGCCATCAAGCCGGGCTAAAAATAGGTAAGTATAATCTTTATTCTTATTAAGATTTTAGTTAAGAAACATGTCATTTTTGTTATTTTTTTTTCCGAAATAAACATTTATTTATTTATTTTTATTTTGTATATTCTAAGTAGTCTACATATGAAGGTTATTTTTATCAGAAGCAAAACACGCTACTAGTACATTTAAAGTACAAGACATAATTCTGTCAAAAAAAGCTTAAGCATCTAGTCGGTATATTGGCTTACAGACAAGTTGTAGTACAGTAACAGACGAGCATGTTTTATTAAAAGCATTAACGCACGTGCCGTTCCATAATTTATATCAAATGAACTGTACATATTTAATTGGTATAATCAAATAAGAAATAGGAACATATATTGGACGGCGACCGTACGTTTCGGCGACGAAATCAATTACGATTGGACACTGCGATTAAGTCCAGTCCAGTGGTTGACTGTAGTTTGCATAAATACATAATAAAACTGGTATGAATAAATTTTATATCGAATACAACTTACTAATGAGATGGAAACGGAAAAATTGGGATGGTCCGGAGCTTTCGAGGTTGGCGCCGGCGCGATCGATCGAGTGGCCGCTAACGCATATCTTGGTTGCTGCGACAACGCATAGTGACAACCACACAATGGCTACAGCCATTTGCATAATAAGATATGTCCATGTTGCGACGCGGACCTCTCGGATCCAACACTTCATATATCTTGAGATTTGGTTGTTTTCTAATGGCGGAAAAATGAAGTAGGTAAAATTTATAACTGTCAAGATGGTTTTGAAAGTGTAGTTGTGTTACTTGTACTTGTTACGATAACCCATTGTTTTAGGTCTAGTTAGAAATGGTGGAAAGTTCTAGTTAGGCCAGGATGTTTTGGCTTTCAGTAATCATCAGTGCAAACACCAAGATGTGACCCACGACAAATCTCGGAGAAAGTTACTAATTTTAGAAACGCAACTTTCAGTACCGTCTCAAAAGGATCCTTATAAAAGTAAATGGGAATTGGAAATACCGATCCAAAAATATACTCACTACCCTCCTTACAAAAGACGGACAGCCGATCGTTCCCGGGGTTATACGTTCCCAGGAAAAAAAGGTAAACCAGCTAAAAAAATTAACCTTCGTTATATTACGGAAACACTAAGCTCCTCATTGACATAGAGAATACATGCACGCAATGTACAGCAGCTCATCTTGGAGTCGTGCGTGCGTTTAACCTAATCTAATCATATTATTTCCTAAACCTTACATTAAATATTTTTACAATGCAGGTCGGTCCTGATTGTCTGTAAAATAATGATCCATGCGTCGGATGGGCATGTGAAAAGTCGGATGGACATGTGAAAAGTCAGTCCTGCGCCTGACCTTTCCCCGGTCGTGTCGGTTTTGCGGCCCATCAGATTGTGAGATGTAAAGGAAGAGAGAGTGTACTTGCAACTACGCAAGGACTAACTTGTGCACTATAATATCTCTCACATAGATGGCTGATCTTATGAAAGACTAGCAATTCCCTGCGACTTCGCCCGCAATTTTTTTTTACAAAGTTTACCAACCACTAAACTTTGTAAAAAAAATTGCAAAGGATTTTTTGAAAATTTGCGAAACACGTATTGATTTATTTTATTTAGAGAATCTTTTAAGTAAATTTCATGTCAAACGAACCATAAAATAAAAAGTTTCGTACAAAAGAAAACACCCCATTTAACCCCTTTAGGAGTCGAATTTTCAAAAACCCTTACGTGCTTTCTTAGTGGATGCTTACGTCATAAGAAGAACCTACTGTCCAAATTTCAGCTTTCTAGGTCCAGCGGTTTGGCCTGTGCGTTGATGAATCAGTCAGTCAGTCAGGACAAGTAATTTTATATGTATAGATTACCAGCTGTGCTCGTATTGGCCAGCACCACAGCAGCCGCGATTTATAGACAGATTAACATGTTTCGATCGCTAGCCGTTGTTACTATAGCTTTGTGTTTGTTATTAAGCAAGTACCAAGATCATCAGCAGTTTATTCTATTCATACTTGCACAAACAAAGCAAAAAAAGTGGGCGCCAACTAATTATCACCCACATTTTGGTAATCCGAGATGAGGTCGTTGATTGCGCAAGGAGTACGTTACATCAGTTTCAGTCCGCCAACACAGCGCATCTCAACCTTGTTGGGTGACTCAGTGTTTATGAAAGTGATTATTTAACGATGTACTTAATATTAAACGCTCGAGATCCACTTAAATCATTATGTCGTGCTCATTGAAAAACATTTTATGTGCAACAGGAATCAAGACAGTCCTGTAGACCGACAGAGATCCATAAAAGCATTGAAATTACATTAACGACCTATCGATAAATTAAAAAAATATAAGTATATAATTGAGAATCAAACGAACTTACCTTGTGAAGTTTGATGTCTAATTATATGAGTTTATTGAACGAAGACAAGGCTGATTTACATGCAGCAGACGAGATATTATGCTGCCCAAGTCACATATTTAAAGATAAAAATACATATTTTTAAAAATAAAATTCACTATTTTGACTCATTTCCCGGCAACGGCACGCAACCAGTCGCCATCTTCATTACTTTTAGAGCCAATTTTTTTCGATACTTTTCGGGAGTATTGAGGGAGGGGGGGAGTATCTTGTCTTCGTTCAATAAACTCATATAATTAGACATCAAACTTCACAAGGTAAGTTCGTTTGATTCTCAATTATACTTCGTTTATTTCACGAAGACAAGGCTGATTTACATGCAGGATGTTTAGAGCATCGAAAAAAATTAATTAAAGTTATTAAGGCATATTGCCTATATACTTAATAAATTTCTTGTTTACTTTTCATGCAAGATATACAAGGAGGTATACTAAATACCGCGACAATGGCTTTCGGTTCTGTAATGGCAGAGATATACATTTCTCTGCGGTATCTCTAGTTTCCAATTTCCAAACAATATAGAAAGCGATCTCCAACCCCATTCAAAGAACCTGCCCTGCAAGGTTCATTATTTATTTTTCAATTTATGCACACAGAAGGAAACAATTACAAAAAAATAATAGGAAAAAATGTACAAAAGTGCTGCTTATTTCATATGAAATCTCTTCCAGCAGACCTGTAAGAAGAGAGTCTTCCCACTTTCGTATACATATAGTTATGTTTAATTATAAGTAGGTATAGTAATTGAAGATAGATGGGTGGGAAACAATTCATATTTTCTGTTAAATAGTGTGGAACGTAGAGGTTAACATTCGATTAGAGCACAATTTTTTTTTTTTTTTTTTTTTTTTGTTTAAGCTTAATCTGGTGTGAACATGTATACAGACTACAGCACATAAATAAACATAATAAGCAGCTGAAAAAATTGTAATGTTGCACAGTTACGAGCACTCATTTTCTAAGATAATTTAATAGCCAACTTGTATTCCAAATAAATTTTCATATTTGGTGCAATAGTAAAAATGTTTTACTGTAATACTTTGAAGAACCTTATTTCGTTGGGTATACGAGCATAAGTTCATTATTATAATATTACTGTTATCGTTGTTGTCGATTAGGGTAACAATGATAGATTCTGATTTCAGTTAAAGTAATGTGAGTGTAACCAGAATAATGTCTTGTAAAATAAATGATAGCATAGCAATTATCAAGGGATATCCTATCGATAAGGCTATAATATGCCCAATTATCATTAGGCGATTCACATAAAATTGAAGATTCTAAGTCTGTATTAACATCTTTTTACTCTATTTTTAGACCTAATTGATATTAATTTTTAGTGTATTTCATGGGTATATAAAGACTTTATTTTCTTTTACCATTAGACTACAGTAGGTACTGCAGTTAAAATGTGAGAAGAAACGCTAGGTATTTTGCAAGATATAATAAAATTCGATTATAATACGAGTAATATAAGTAGGTACATCGATGCTAATAAGTCAAAATTACATAAACTAATAATTGATGTGAGTAATTATTATGATAGTGGACATAGGCATCTAGAGTTTATCATGTTATAATGTATTACCGTCTATGATCGATCAATCAAATGATCTTGTAACTTATTGTATAAAACTAATGTTTGACGGGACGGATAATGCGATGACTAGAAACCTCAACCACCACCCCAAAGTCGAGGGCTGACTCCCAGCCAGGATAACAACTGTTTGGCATGTACACATCCAGCATGAGGTTGTTACAATAAATTATGTATTCATATTTGTACATACACATGTCATTGTATGTTCGCCGGCGGCCGGGTGCCGCCGTAGCACAGACATTGCTCAATGTTTGCAGTGTGTGGCTTAGGGGATTTTTTTATAAATTGTCTATACTCACAGCTACCAATATAGTATTCCAAAGCATACCTGTAGCATATTCAGCTCGTAGTGTTTTTCTGCGTAGTTACTGGACTGCGGGCATGATGAAAGCGACGTCATCGTTGTGCAAGGATCTGCACAGGCCTGTGGTAGGGATAAACTTACGGCTTCTAGGCTGTCCACCCCCCATACGTTAAAATCTTCTGAAAAATGCGGTGCGAAATTAAATTACGTATAACTAATAAGTTTCTTATATTTTTTTTTTATTTTTTTTTTTATTTCCGCATACGCTGTGGTTAGTAACATTTTTCAATTCAATTCATGTATTGCAAAATATGAGTACCTAGTTAATTTCAGGTGTTATACAAATAAAGTACCATCATATTTGACTTTGCGGTATGCAATTACTTGATACGAATTTAAAGTATTCGAGCTGTGCAGGCAACGCTGTTGGACCTTCTTGATTTCCCTGCCTTGCCAAATTTACAAAACTGATGTTGTTACTACCTATAGGTACAAATATGTCATAATATAGGTATAATATAGGTTGTTCTATGGTTTTGCGAGTAAATAAATTGAAATTGAAATATCAGTTTAAGCAAGCTTCCGCCGTACTGGAGTTAATACTACTACTAGTACTGAATTTAAGCATTCTATAAATGATTTATTTTACGCAGGGCCTTGGCCCAATAATTGCTTAGTATATATGTCCTTGAAAGTGGTAAATCTGATTGATTATTAGGATCTCATAATTTACAAGATTATGTTTTGTATACGCATGTTATGCGCAATATTATTATTCACAACCAGTAGTCACAATCAGTATTATTATTTATACCTTTTTACTTGATTTACACTTACTGGGAGACATACTTTGCTATAACTCGGTCTATGCGCTACCTCCTCAGGTGGCGCATACCTAGGCTGGGGTTCATAAAATCCATATCCAGCAGTATGTGCCTGACAATTTGATATTATGTCTGGTACTATACAAAGCATTAAAGATTGTTTTATGTATTAGCTTGATGCCATCGGAGCTATACACGGTATACGGGGGAATCCGACAATAATACATATTGTAAGGTAGTTCGATGTCATAAGACCCATAACCAGTTTACGTAAAGATCAAACAATAAATACACTTTGTAAGGTACATATTTTGATGTGACAGGCACCCTACACAGTGTACGTGAGGATCGAATAATAAATACACGTTGTAAGATAGTTACACGCCATAGGACCCATACACGGTTTACGTGAAGATCAATCAATAAACACATATTGTGCATTTTGTCACAGGACCCATACACGATTCACATGAGGATCAAGTGAGAACACATTGCGACGTAGTTGGATATCTGATACTTACACGGGATACTTACACGATGCCCATGAGGATTAACCAATGAATGCACATTATAGTGTGGTTGGACGTCATATGATCCTTACACGACTAGCGCGAGGATTAAACGATGAATGCGCCTCGCAGTGTAGATAGACGTCAAATGATCCTTACACGACTAGCGCGAGGATTAAACGATGAATGCGCCTCGCAGTGTAGATAGACGTCAAATGATCCTTACACGACTAGCGCGAGGATTAAACGATGGATGCGCCTCGCAGTGTAGATAGACGTCAAATGATCCTTACACGACTTGCGCGAGGATTAAACGATGAATGCGCCTCGCAGTGTAGATAGGCGTCAAATGATCCTTACACGACTAGCGCGAGGATTAAACGTTGAATGCGCCTCGCAGTGTAGATAGGCGTCAAATGATCCTTACGCGACTAGCGCGAGGATTAAACGATGGATGCGCCTCGCAGTGTAGATAGACGTCAAATGATCCTTACACGACTAGCGCGAGGATTACAATGAATACACATCATAGGTAACATTGTATACATATGTCATATGATCCATACACGGTTTACATGAGGACAATACGACTAACGCCTCTTGACCAACTCCGAAGACGATGACAGCTCCTAGCTATTCACAAACAGCACAGCAAAAAGACATCACAGAAAAGTATGGTTATAATTACATTTATTTATTTCATGGCACCTTCCGTACACTATATACGTGTATTGTGTATTCACGTAGGTAACACGTTTTAATAACACAAAGTAGGTAGTGTATATTATAGTAGTAATATTTTCGTAACATTGAAATTGTGATATCGAAATGGTATATCTGATCTATGATTAATTTGTGGGTTCCAATAGGTAAATATCCTATATCACGTCATCCCCGCGCAAAATAAATACGTTGGGATATCACGAGTACATCATACGATGAGCATCGAATAGAATATAGTTCATGATAGGTACCTACCTTAATTATTTATGTTTTTTCCAAATGCCAAAGTACACAAAAGCGTGCAAACGCCCTTAAGAAACTATGTTGGGACACACATACAATACACGTTTTGTGATACTGAGCATTTACGTACGACATACCTTGGCGTATTTATGATTGAGATGTTTTAATCACAATGTAGATTATTTAATTAATATAAAAATATAATAAGTGGGTAGTTGCCGAAAAGAAAAATATTAGTCTGTACTTTGAGATATAATTTTGTACTCACCTTGAAGTTTTATGACAACTACAACAAGTAAAGAATTTACCAATATTATGCTGACACATCTTATGACGATACAATATCTTCACTAGCGGAAATTTTCTTTAAATCCAATCTTATTTGATTTGTGGAGGTAAATTTACGTGTGACTCGGGCATCACAAAATCACGTAATGAAGATGGCGACTGGTTGCGTGCCGTTGCCGGGAAATGAGTCAAAATAGTGAATTTTATTTTTAAAAATATGTATTTTTATCTTTAAATATGTGACTTGGGCAGCATAATATCTCGTCTGCTGCATGTAAATCAGCCTTGTCTTCGTGAAATAAACGAAGTATAATTTTGTTCAGGGCCTGAAGACGAAGGTTTTTGACCAGTGTGTGTTGCCGGTAATGACATATGGTACGGAGAAGCTCAGTCACACAACGATCTATGGAGAGAGCTATGCTTGGAGTTTCTTTGCGCAATGGAATCCTCAATGTGGAGATTCGCCGAAGAATTAAGGTCACCGACATAGCCCTCAGAATCTGCAAGTTGAAGTGGCAATGGGCAGGCCACATCGCTCGAAGAACCGATAACCGTTGGGGAAGAAAGGTTCTCGAATGGCGACCACGAACCGGAAAACGCAGCGTAGGCAGGCCTCCCACTAGGCGGACAGATGACATTGTGCGCGTCGCAGGCAACCGGTGGATGCAAATAGCCAATTGTCGTTCATTATGGCATTCTAAGGGGAAGGCCTATGTTCAGCAGTAGACGTCTACCGGCTGATGATAATTTTGTTAGACCTAGATATTTTCAAACGATTTTAAAATATTTGGTTTTAGCGATGTTTATATGCTTATTGGTTTTAGCTGTTATAAAAATTTACAATCACTAAAAAACAATTATTATATGTTTAAAAACCACCAACAAGATAGTTAACTCTTAATAGCAATTAAGGAAGCTGAGTTCTTCTGACCGGTGGTTGTAGGAGCTCAGCTTTGTAAAGGAGTTGTTGCAAAATGGGCTAGGAATATGTACACCACCTCAAAAAATCGAGAAAAATCCATAGAATCCGGGAAAAATATAAATATTTCGTTTAAATTACTATTAATGTTGTAATTTTAATTATCATTAATTTTATATCTATATTCAACATGGCGTCCTAAGATGGCGTCTCACTGATGTCGAATTGAACTGTCAGCCAGCCAGCTATCAATATCTACTGCTGCTGTCACACTAAGACTTGTCACCGTTGGTTGTGTGCATGTATTGTATGTAGTGAATTGATTATCATTGATACTTTAATTATTAAAATGATGTATGAGAAAACAGAAACGAAAATACAAAGAGTACTCTAATAAAAATACTTATAACGCCATTGACAATAAAAATGACACAATATGACAGTGACACTTTTCCGCCATGCCAGTTTTATGTTATGTGTTGAAATTTTAAGTAAGAATTTTCTTAAGTTTTACAAGCAAATAAAGCCAAATTAAAGTAAATGGACAGTTAAAAACTGTTTTATGTGTGTTTCCCTATTTTAGAGTATAGTGTACAAAGTCCTAGCCCAGGCTCCATACATTTTGGAACATCTCTAAACTGGCAGATTTAAATCCATTAATTCATTAGGGAACTACTATGCCACAGGTTTTACAGTTAAACACAGTAGCGAATTAGGGAAATACTAGAAAATCACATAAAGAAAACATAGTAAGGATAAGAGATAAAAATTGTAAATATTGTAGTAACTAGTACTTAGATATAATCAAGTTTAATTTGAGATTATTCAAGGAAAGAACCTGATGCTTTAGCCCCTTAGGCAGACTTAGATCCGGATATCCCCTGGATGGAGACCTCACCTTTTGCGCTGGAGATTAAAAAAAAATGATTTAGATAACAGATAACTTTTATAATGATAAAGATCAAAGTATTTGGATTATATCAAAATATGAATATCGGCAATGTTGGTACGATAAATTATCTGATTTATTTGACTAAAATTCTTCTCGGCCAGCGCCGATATTCATATTTTGGTATAATCCAAATAAGTACTTTGGTCTAATTCAAAACTGTTTTCTATTCTGGCTAACGCCAATGCTTTAGCCAAAATAGAAAACAGTTTTGAATTTATTTTAGATCAAATGTATGCGACTATAAATATATTTCAAACGTATTAAGATTACAATAATAGGTAGTATTATTATAAAATTTTATGACTTTACAACACCGTTTAAAAAACAACCGTTTACTGAATTTATTCTTTTAAAAGAATACACCTATTATACTTATTTCTAACATAAGTAATGCTCCTTTATCTTAATAAATAAGTATATTTTATATTAAAGGTAGACCTACTATAAGTGTCGATTATTTATTAGTAAAGTTTCTTCTCAACCAACGGCTGCATCGAATGAGGTTAAGTACCTAGTCAAGCGACGGAAATGACTTGTGCTTAGTCGACAAAGGCTCTTGTGTGTGTATGCGATCTTGACTTCACTATTGGCTTATTGTATGTAGACATGTATCTTTGAGGCTTCTATGGTCCTGTATGGTATAATAAAATACATGTAAGTAGGTACATAATATTATTTTTAATGTAACAAATTCGTAGTCGTGTGATTTTGTTAAAAAATAATTATTTTATAGTGAAGTGAATAAAATGATTATGATTAGTTTGGAAAAAATCCTGGGACAATCTAGACGTGGTCTGATGACCATCTGACAACTGATACAAATACTCATATACTTTTTTTGTAAATACTTATGTACTCTCGCGGTCACAAGCGGTGTATCATCGTATGTGTGTGTTTAAATGTATTTTTGTTATGGTATAAAGTGTATTTGTATTGTATTGTATTGTATCACCTTTAGGACGATAATCGCTTGCACGAACCGGCCCAAAGTACGAGTGGACGAGGTAAGTGCACGTAACGTCGTTCAAACGATTTTAATTGAAAACTGTTACCCCGTTCGTGTCCACAACAGTACATAATGTAAGTAGACCAGTGATTCCCAAAGTAGTCTATATCGACCCCTAGGGGTCTATGACAACCTGCAAGGGGTCTACGTCAGCGAGAAAAAAAGGGTTCATCAAGGGGAAAAACATGGCAAGTGGTCTACGACACAAAAAAGTTTGGGGAACTCTGAAGTAGACCAATAACATACAGACACAGGACAAGCAGACATGTTTAAGCACGCAAGGTTTGTTCAGGGCGGGAATTGAACCCACGACCTATTGGGTAGCGGTCTAACACTATACCAACGGGTCAGCGTGTCAATAGAAGTAATCAATGTTGTTATAAAATAACAAACACGTATGCTTAAATCAATTAAATTTTAATAAAATCTTGCCAAGTGATATAAATTGTTTTATTACAGAGAGCGAATAACTTTTATGAGTAAGCTACATGTAACTTGTTTTTGCAATTCTATATAAGTAAACCAACGACCAATGCGTCTTCTTCGCCCGGCCTTTCTAAGATTCTAAACCTATAACGTTGTATAAATACTATACACATAAACATTCCAGCACAAAATGAAAACAGCATCAAAATCTATTGGGTAGTTCAAGAGAACTAAACAATCAAACAAACCGACGCCAACGTTGACTTTGTTTTTTAGCTACTATTTAAAAGTGAATAAACTATTTTTAAAAAACTAAAAACCGACTTCAAAGTAAATTATCTAAAAAGCATAAAATAACGAAAATATATTGAAGTCGGTGCTAGCACATCATGTTAACTAACACTAGCACCAGCTGACACCGACTTCAATATATTTTCGTTATTTTATGCTTTTTAGATAATTTACTTTGAAGTCGGTTTTTATTTTTTTTTAAATAGATTAACACTTTTTAGTGACTTATTTTACCAAAATAGGTATCAGCACTATCACGCAACTCGAACGTCTACGTTACAATAACTTACTGAAAACATAACTCTTGAGGGCCGGTCTTGCATATTGCACCAAGGAGGTAAGCCCCGATACACACCGTGTTTTTTGTGGTAGATTTTCATTTTTTGTATGGGAACCCTATGCTTTATGGTTTCTTTAGCGTATATGCTCTTTATTAAAATCGTCATTCGGTTGCCGTTTTGACTTTTTCATTGATAACTTCAGTTAGCAAAAGTGGGCGGTAGCTGTCATTATATAGTGTATTTATTATCTATGGCTGTCACTGAATGTTTATTTTGGCGGTTACGGAATGTTTATTTTTAATGTAAATATTGTATTATTTTCAGGTGAAGTGATATTATTTAATTGTGTTTAATGTTATAATGTCATAATAAAGCAGTGTAGACGTTAGTTAGTCCGTATTTTATCAAAATATTGGATATTTTCGAAATGAAATCTGACCCGGGTGATTATTTGTTTGATTGTTTACTTTTGGTTTATTTTCGATATTATTTGTAATGTAACTGTTGTAAATACATCGTAATTACATCATAATGATAATAACTCGAAGATAAAGTCATAAAATCCAATATAGTTGTCGGAATTTTTGCATGCTATGACATCATACCGGGTCATGACGTCCGTTGAAAAAAAATATTCATATTTTTCGATTTTTTGGTAGATTTTTGTTTAAAACTTGTGTGAAAAGGAGTTTGTATGCAAAGAATGGATCTTTCTTAGTGCCTGGATCAATATTCTACCCTCAAAATCGAGATCAAAAATAGGTAAAATCAACTTTGCCGAAAATCCGTGCACTTCGGACTTTTTCTTTAAAAAATCAATATTTATAACTCAAAAAAAGGATATACTTCATAGCTAATACTCTTCTCATTAGAACTCAGTTTACAGAATGCGATTCGGATAAGTGGTTCAGATTATATAACGCTCGTAAGTGGTTTGAAACATGATATCCCGACGCGTAAACGGCGCAGCGAAAAAATAGGCGCTTGCATGACGCGAGCGCGTAAAAAAACGCCGGCTTTCAAGAGGTTAAACTACTAGACCGATTTTGATGAAACTTGTACTCTACCCTAAGTTAAGAATACTCTAACTATTGCAAAAAGAATTTTCAAAATCGGACTTGTAGTTTCTGAGAAATCCGTGGACAAACCTACATACATACATACACTCATAAAATTTGATAAATTTGTTTAGAAGCCCACATAGACTAACATATATTAATATTACGCATTTTTATCAATATTACATACATACGCGTCGAATAGAGAACCTTCTTTTTGAAGCCGGTTAAAAATACTTTACTCACAAAATTACTGTACATTATATAAGGACGACCTTGCTCCGAGGAAAATAATAGAAGATATCATCACAGAATATAAATCACTTTTATTACAACATACTTTGTACACTGAATATACACGACTACAATAATTTAGATAAATCAAATTCACAATAAACAGTTACTTCCAACTCTTAACAGTCTCGTGGTTGACACTCGAATCCCCTCACAATACTACCGACCATGCTTTTATCAGAAAAATCCCTACCCGAAAACTAAACCCCCAAACGACTCGCCACGACCAATCACAGCCCGCATCAGTTCTCTTTAATGCGGCTCCGTGATTGGCCGGCGGCGGCGCTACGAATCAATTGCAGAGTCTATGACTAACTTCCGCTTCTGTCAGTACTCGAAAAGTAGTTACCAGTATATTAAAATATTAAACAATTAAAATAAAGTATTAAATAAGTAGCGATAAATCTCTACAAAATTGCAAACCCTAACAATCGACCATCCTGACGACGTGTGCGTCCCCGCACACGACCCAGGTGGAACCCTAACAATCGGTGTCGAGTACATGGTCAGCAGCACGAAGGTCCATTCTAATACAATCAATTGAACATCAACAATTTGTACAAACTATAGTTTAGAACCTGTTTTATTTTTATCTTATTTACATCATGTTATGTACATGTATTTTACATTACTATAAACTTCGTTAGTTAATTAGATAATTCCATAATAATTCCATTCCTTTTATTTTATCAAAAACAAATGTATCATTTATCTAATTGCTGTTAGGAAAACTGTACACTTATATTGTAAACATCTAGTATTCCATTCTATTCTAATTTATTAGACAACGAATCGAAACCACATCGAAATATCAATATGTACATATATGGACTTACTCAGGTCCACAAAGACTGGTGACTGGCACACCAGCGCAAGCCGATCGATTGCTTCACACGGCGCAGGTGAGACTACTTAATGGGATTGGGATCGAATCGAGTCCGTGCAGGACTGCCCAACTACCATTTCAAAATCATATAGACCCCAACTGGCGGATATACAAGACGATCGATTACTTGATACCGCACAGTGGGACAATGCATCGTGGTGGCTCACACAAGCCGATCGATTACTTGTGGAGACGCACCATCGTGGCACCGAACGTATCAAAATATGGCACGATCGATTCGATACCATACATGACCGCCCGACTACCAATTCGAAACACCAACTGGCGGCACAAGCCGATCGATTACTTGATACCGCACAGTGGGTCGATGCATTGTGGTGGCTCACACAAGCCGATCGATTACTTGTGGAGACGCACCGTCGTGGCACCGAACGTATCAAAACGTGGCACGATCGATTCGATACCATGCATGACCGCCCGACTACCAATTCGAGATCAGATTAACACCAACGGCGTGCACAAGCCGATCGATTACTTGAGACGGCGCAGTGGGCCGATGCGCACAAACCGATCGATTGCTTGTGATTTATCTGGAAAGATACAAAAGACCTTCTGTAGCAACATTACTCTTAATATCTCATATTATACACGCAAAATTACGGATTCAAATTAATTACTATCATTACTATTCTACTACATTAGCTTTAGATTCATTTTCGTGAACTTCTATTTCACCTATGTAGTTCCAAGGCCTGCTAGTTTATAGTTCGTTTTGCATGCGTGCTAATCCACAAAACATTAATGACTACAGGGTTCTATAAACGTGGATATGTCCACGTTTATAGCTTTTTGCTTTGCCCATCACTGTTAAAGCAGGGTTTATATTTCTGTCCTCTTATCTATCCTATCTTGAACCCCATTTCGAATAACGGAAACCGCTATTAAGTAGAGTTTGATAGACTATCACGTTAAGAATAGAGCTTTATCCCATTCATGCTGGCACCAAATAACACCTCTGAATCAGATACACCTATGTTTTTTTTTGCGTTTTTAAGTATCCAACAAACTCTCCCCAAAAGCCTAAATCAATCTTTCTCATCATTTTGTTTAGTTCGTTTAGCGATTCAAGGATAGTACGATTGAACCCTTCCAACTAACCGTCAACACCGACTAAACAGTGTTCAAATCTTATGAAAGCATGTGATGCAGAATAACTACAGCGATCGCTTGCCAAGCGATCCCCTGATCGACCCCAATTGTGTAATTTATAATCTTCAAAAACGAACACAGATTGTTTGTTTTCTTGACAGGTATAATCAATCAGGTAAACACACCCATAACTACAAGTAGGTGAGTATAACCTCACTTAGATCTTACGAAGGGCCCAAGGTGGTCAACATGCAAATCATGAAACGGCACCACTACTTTTGTTTTTGTGACATTGCGGAGTAATTCGCTTTTAAGTTATGTTTTTTTTTTAATAAGAGAATTCTATGCAAACGTTTATACCTTTTTTTTTATTTGCCAATACATAAATCGCTTCTTATTTTATTAATACTTTAATCGTATATACCAACGATATTGTACCATAATTTTAATTTTATTTACATTTTTTTTTGTGGCCCTACACGGTCCATAATTATACTTAGCTTTAAGCTACCAATTTAATAAATAACCACCCAATAACCACCTTGTAAATATTATGGAATGTAATAAACGATATGAATCTATTAATTTTAACATTATTTTCTGACGAACCAGGATTGTCAGTTCTAAGGTCTTCTTTTGACACTGAAATATTCAATGTCGCCGTGGTTCATACCTGTTCATACGACACAGTTGCCACACCGCATCCCTCAGAACTACCCATCGAATACTGCTATTATTACCATGTACATAACATAATACTTGACAGTCTTTTAAAACGTAGTTATTTATGTAATTTAGGCACTTTTCATCACAATCGCTGTTAATACTTTTGATCCTACAGATTGGTCTCCCAGTTGGACAGTGCAACCAAGTAGTCACTAAAGTTTGTTATTACACTCAGAAATTGGTCAGAAAAGGCTTCCACATTGACGGCTACGGGATTTCGCGGTAGCTTATTTGGCGACATGGCTCACTTTAGAACCAGTCCTATGTTACAGAACAATCGACCTCTTGCAAAGTTTACACATATAGACACCTACTAAAGGTTCTCGGAATTAACCCCGGTACAGAAATGTGGAATGCAGCTCACTAACCGGTAATTATTAAAATACGGTACCTAGCAGATAACCCTAAACTTTCGCAGAAAGAAAATCACAGCTAAACTTTACAACTGAGTAGAGGTTCTTCGCTTCTGCTAAAGTCTATGATATAGTATAGTAAGCGACGATATGCTTGCTCTACTCAGAAATCGGAACCCAACTATCAACCCAACTTATTGTAGCAGTGCATGCTAGACGTCGAGCCAGCACCGAATTAGACGTAGAACCTAACGCCGCAGGGATCCGTACTCACTATCGAATTTCTGCTCAACGTAGAGCTGACCGTTAAACTATTAGACCCTCGTGGCGGTAGTGTTGCTTAAGCAAATTTAGTGAACACGAAAACTTGACAAGCCACTGTCGTAGCATCGAGCTCGAGCCCTTGCTGCTTAGAGAACAGCACTACGGGTAATACCGACGACAGGCCTGTGCAGCTAGTAGAGGCATTTAGTCTTCAATGACAGGAATAAGATAATTTCAAGTTAACAGCCGATAATCTATGCACATCCTAAATGACCCATCCCTTTTACGAACAAGCAAAGACTAGCTTGAGACGGGCCTTCGCGTTCGTGATGGGACAACCTGTTTGAGTGGTAACTATTCAACTCGTGATGTTTGCGCGTCCTAAATTATGGAGGGACGTCGACAATATTTAGAGTTTCAGTATGTCTAATAGACGTTGCTTATCTTCAGACACACGAGCCTGATTATTATAATGCTGTGCTTGTGACTACATTTGACGGTGGTCCCGTTATGACCTTGTCAGAAAATTGCACTATCCCCACGACAAAATACAAAATCTATCAAGATCCGACATATGGCTGATGATTGCACTATCACAACATCAACACGTCCGCACTTAGCTTGATACGTCCTTTAGACATGTGTTACTGTTTCTACTCTCATGTGTACTATTCAGTTGCAATGCGTTTTTTTTTTTTTTTCATAACTGCTACTAAATGGTAGATCAATCAGCCAATACCGTGGCTGAGCCGTACAACCCAAAGACATCGACTGATCAAGCCGTAAGGGAACATTCACTCATTTGTCTAACTCAGGTTAAGGAGAATTTATTACCTACATCAAGAAATTGCAACTGAGTCAAGTTTTTATAAGCGATTAAGTATGTTCGTGCAATTCACCACCCCCTGATACAACTTGGGCAGTAACGTCTATGCATAGTTGAGGTGATAACATACCCAGACTTAACAAAGGACCATGCCCATAGTATGGAGCTGAAAGTCAGCAATGCAAATTGCACTATGTCACAAGATAACTTTTTAGCAGTATGTATATGTTATCTAGATTTAATGTTATGATATTGGACATTAAACATGATAATTTCCTACTGGTTTTTTTTTTACTTTATCGTTCACAGACAGCATTGCTATTAGTTTTTCACTAGAAACTTCATGATCACATAAGCTAAGCCAGATCAGTGTTCTTTTATATACTTATATGTATGTTATCAGACAAACATGTCAGTTATGTGGAATTATCTAGTCTGTCCCCATTGTATAATGTCAATATGTATGTGAAAACAATTTGGTTAGATACACTGGTACTGCAATGTTAACAAGAACGTCTTATTATTATTATTTTTTTATCTAGTGCTTCATATGATTTAAAATTAACAACATAATTCTAATTTTATTTATTAGAGCAATCTTGTAATATACTTTCTCTGGGCATTTCTGGTGCACAGATGGGCATTGTCCTTTGTAAAACCGATGAGAGATGATTAGATAAAGTCCTAATTTTTGCACAACATATCCATTCGTTAAAGTGGAGTCACTGCCAAAGGGTACAAAGGCGGTGAAGAGTCCTATTTTCCGTACTTCATTCATAAGTTTTGAGTAACGGCTCGACTATTCAGACTTAATTAAACCTATACATGTCGCTTTTTGCAATGCATTTTAATAGATTTAGGACAGCACCAGTAATTCATATTGGGGAACTTACTGGGGAACAGTCAGCAACAGGACTGATGATATTTAATGCCACAAAGATATTGCAAGAGCAGATCAGGATATGAGCATCGCGATGCCAGGGAACCAGACCTCAAAGTTCGATAGTTGTATCTGTGAATAATACACTACCGCACGTTTTCCCTACAATATCACGTTGATTGTGTGTCAATTCTTCGTAATAAAACTCGTACCTACTCCTTCGTCCTAAGACTCCTAAGTAGCCCCCCTTCAAGACATAAGACCCGGCTATGTTCTGCTCGAAAGGAAGAGACAGTAATTTCTCTTGCCATTCCTACCAGGTCAATAGAATCGAACTACCAGACCTCGGCCAGATCCTAGAACTTCAAAGTACCAAAATCAGTGATAGTTCTATCACCCTCCCGTATAGCGATGCACACTTGGTAAACAAATATCATTAATTTAACAAAGTATGCATGCGTTGAGTTCAAGGATCCAAAATCTAATATTATATAAGGTTTTTGCGTCCTGGGAAGATGCAACACCATCCCTAACGCATTTAAAAATATCGAAAACATTTTTTTTTTTTGGATAATGAAGGACTACGTGACCTGTTAGATTGTCCCGCGTCGACACGTGGCTCTGTGCTACCGGCAGTCAGCGGACCGATTGCGATGGCTCCTTCCACGACGGTCGTTGTCCCGCCGTGATTGTGAACGCTGATTCCGATCCACCTTAGTCATCCTCGTGGCCGTCATTCCGTAGCTCACGCTCGACTCGCAACAAAAAGGTTGTGTGAATATTATGTTACAGACTTACACGTGTATCGTATTATGACGGTAGCTTGTAAATATTAGAGAGCATTTTATATAGGCAAACTAAAATTACTACCTATGTAGTTATTGACGACTACCTAACACAATCACTGCCATACACTGTAGGAATATTTTGGTATCAGGTCACCCAATAATAACCGATGAGACCATAATACATTACTAATACTGCAATCTGACACTAATACTGCGCACTTCAGATATAATTCGATACAATACAGACACTGCTATCATCTTCCATATTATTCCATATCATGCAAGAAATAAATACAATCTCCCAATTATATTATTAGTTATATACTATCCGAAACTGTTACATACCTATGTATTTTTTTATAAGAATACAATTGGTATGGATGTATCTGTCAATCATTGGACTACCTATTGAAATTTCTCCGTCTTACCGTCAGCTGTTTTTATTTGCAGAAAATAGCGGATTATACTTATACGGTTTAAGACATTTATTTTCGCAAAAGATTACAAGATAATCACTTACAGAGAAAATACAAAATATAATATACGAACAGTTTGATTTGCTCAATTAGCGTTGTACATAAAAATAGAGGGGTACTTTAAAAATATGTATTTAAACATTTTTATTTTTCCAGGTATTGCGGGTACCTTCAAAGTTCATTTAGAAATCACAATGCACGATGATAAATTTTAAGCAGCAAACCGATATAGAAAAACTACAACGCGTAGAGATAAATATCAATTCAAACTAATTCAAAAGACAAAGATTACTTAATTCAAAACACTTCTTGTCTAAAAATTGTAGATTTGGGCGTGTACTTACGTTTTGTTGAAGTTAGTTGCGATAGCCACTTCTGATCTATAAGGACGACCTTGCTCCGAGGAAAATAATAGAAGATATCATCACAGAATATAAATCACTTTTATTACAACATACTTTGTACACTGAATATACACGACTACAATAATTTAGATAAATCAAATTCACAATAAACAGTTACTTCCAACTCTTAACAGTCTCGTGGTTGACACTCGAATCCCCTCACAATACTACCGACCATGCTTTTATCAGAAAAATCCCTACCCGAAAACTAAACCCCCAAACGACTCGCCACGACCAATCACAGCCCGCATCAGTTCTCTTTAATGCGGCTCCGTGATTGGCCGGCGGCGGCGCTACGAATCAATTGCAGAGTCTATGACTAACTTCCGCTTCTGTCAGTACTCGAAAAGTAGTTACCAGTATATTAAAATATTAAACAATTAAAATAAAGTATTAAATAAGTAGCGATAAATCTCTACAAAATTGCAAACCCTAACAATTAGAATTATAAGAAGAAGAAGAAGACAGAATGTGTAATATAGCGCGAATCGGCTATAGAAAACCGTCGTAGTCTGCGCGATAAATCATGCTAACAAGGTGTGCTTGTGGCGGTGAACATTCGTCCTTTGTGTCCCTGAATACAATGTGCCGCGATATCCCCTCTAATGACTTGTGTGCCTTAACGAACTATTAAAGCAGCCAGTCTGTACTTGTCTCATATTGCAAGCATCTAATTTATTTTGCTTTCAGAAAAAAGAATGTGACAAGACGAACAGGTCATCCGTACGACAATTGTACTGTCGGTTGTCGCCTGAGACTGGTTATTAAGTCTCGTCTCTGGAGCAAATTTTTTTTATCTAATAATCTGCACTGAAATATAAAAATGTTTACGAATTCCTGGTTTGCGGCAAAAATCTGACGTTGTTATGATACCTGCCTATCTCTCCTGCATTGCAGCAATAATCTGATATTTTTATGACATCTCCTATCTCTTACACAAAGCCTATTCTTTTTAACCGAGTTCAAAAAAGGTTCTCAATTCGTCTGTATATACAGGGTTACAGGAAAAGTCGTCCTTGATCCGTTGAGGGCGTGGAGTACCCATCATTTCTGACTTATTTCACTATGAAACACCCCACCCTAAACTTAACCCAAATAAAAAAAAGGAAAAAAAAATAACTTAAACTTAACTTAAACAAAATAAAATTTAATAGCCTAAAAATCGGCAATTTTCAATAAAAAATTTTAAGTCGAAAATCTCGAAAAGGGTTAAGTTTAGGGTGGGGTGTTTCATAGTGAAATAAGTCAGAAATGATGGGTACTCCACGCCCTTAACGGATCTAGCACGACTTTTCCTGTAACCCTATATATATTTTATTTTTATTACTATACAAGACTGAGTAAAATATTCCTTGGATCCAAAGATATTTAACTACTAGTAACCAACTTAGCGAGCAATGTTTTTAACAAATACTTGGTACACGTGTAATTAAGTTAGTAGAAACGCGCGTGCGTACACTTTATACCAACAAACAATATTTTTTAAGAAATATGCCCAATTTCGTTTGCGATATTGTAAATTTCACTATGATAAATGATTAAGGATCTTTTCAGTAGAGACGCGGCCTCTGTGATCCGGTGGTAATTGTAATAAATTTGACAATATGTAAGTGCGCTCGTTAGGCCTATGCATAATAAAGATATTTTGAATTTGAATTAAGACCACAGTTTACTATCAAGTGTATTTTGTAATTATATTTACTGAACACAATAAAATAATACAGATGGCAAATACTGTTGTAAAACGTAATGCCAGTTTTTTTATTATCTAATCTTCATAGGTACTTCATGTTTTTCATATACACTTTTTCATAGAGTAGTCTTTCTATGGCCTACATTCTTTATCTATTTGCTTGGTCACGTTTTTTACCGGTTTGTAAGCCCTGCAAAAGTCTAACATTTATTTACGAATTGGCAGCGCACGCACCACGGAACGGTTGCCGCACAAACCGTTGGCTCAGCTAACACGCACCCGGAAGAGAATAAGCTTGCAAACATTGAAAGATCTCATTTCCTGAGTGCATTATAAACTGTTGACTTTCAAATATCATTTACATTTAAAATTAACTCGAATATTGAAGAGGTAACTGTGCTCGAAGGTAGCACGTGGCTCGCTCAGCCCGGTATGCAAATTGGCGCGTATGTGTGAGCGTGCATCGTACGAAAGCCGCGTACACACACAGCGATAGCTTGGCTTCCATTCATAAAAGCATGGCACTATCTATCTATGAATTAATCGCAACATTTGAATATGTTTACTCTCACAAAGGAAGCGACCATTCAGAAAAAACCTGCCCAAGAACTGGTTTGGCACGTGTCAATGAACGACAGGAATATTTTGGACGCCATAGATGAGCTAAAGTTGTCGGGTTAGATGATTTAAACCATTTAATAGACGCTCGCTTCATTTCAATAGTTGGCTTTATCAATTTATAACGTAATGATTTCTGGCGACAGACATGATACAGCGTCTATATAATATAATTGCATACTAGTTTGAGTATAAAGATATTTTACAATGTTTTTATTGCTTGGAAACTACTAGTTACAATTTCAGATGTATTAAAGATATGAATGAGAGAAAATAGTCATTTATGGTGTAAAAATACAGTTTTTGATTTTGCCATAAATACTTACATAGATGGACATGTAACATATACCTAACAATACTACATAAGTTTTACATTTTATTTGCTGCCCTTAGTGCATGGAGAACCTTCTCGATGGCAAAATAATACATTGTTTGCATCAGGGATGGCGATCCTTTATGTATCAACGTGACAATTATTAAAAAAAAAAAAATTCAACAAGGCCATAGACGCGTGCCATTGGTTTGCCATGCCTGGTCTATAGCTAAACATATAGGTACCTACTTTATAACTCCTTGCATAAGGGTCACTTGATACTCTCATTTATCTACACACATCAAAAGTGTCTAGGGATCAAGCATTTTTAAGCGGATTTCTTGAGATTGAGATGTGGCTTTGTAATAAATTTATGATTTTATAAATTTATATGGATCCTTTTTGGTGCATTTCATAATTTGAATCAGGAACTGTGAATCAAATTCGAGTAAAAGATGAAAATCAGCTGTCAATATTTTCCCTATAAAAACATACAACGCATTGAAGACATTATTAGTGCTACTGTTTCCCTACTACTGATTAAAACCAACGTTATTATGGAGCGGCGACGTCATTTAAGCAGGGAAGAAATGCTCAGAGCCGTGGGAATGATAGAAGCTGGTTCCCGGCAACGTACTGTGGCTTTAGCTCTGAATACAAGTCAGAGTGTTATCAGTCGACTTTGGACACGTTACCGAAGCACTGGTACCGTGGCTGAGCGCCATGGAGGACGGTATCGCTGCACCACACGGAGACAAGACCGATATATTCAAATCTTAACTCGAAGAGCTCCAACAATAACTGCCATGATGTTAGCCGTGAGGCTTCATCACTCTTCAGGGAACTTAATTAGCGACCAAACAGTCAGAAACCGCTTGCATGAAGTGAACCTTCATTCCCGAAGACCGCTACGGGTCCCACCTATAGCAATGCACAATCGTAGGATTCGATATCAATGGGCTCTTGAACACAGAAATTGGGCAGAAGAACAATGGCGTTTCGTGTGCTTTTCTGATGAGTCTCGTTTTGGTATGAGACCGGATACAAGACGTATACGACACTGGAGAACCCCTGGACGCCAACAGCGATTAAAATCCTGCCAGGAAGTCCATCCTTATAGTGGTGGAACCATCATGGTATGGGCGGGTATTTGGATCGGCGGAAGAACTGAGTTGATTTGGATCAGAGGCAACCTCAACGCTCAAATTTATGCTGAGACGATTGTATCAGACGTCATCGTTCCTCTACAAGTGCAAATCGGTCCCTTATTTCAGTTAATGCATGATAATGCACGACCGCACACCGCAAGAGTTGTAAGACAGACTCTCGCCGCAGCTAACATCAATGTCCTGCCCTGGCCTGCTCAGTCGCCAGACTTGAACCCGATTGAGCATGCATGGGATATGCTACAGAGAAGAGCTCTGCCGAATATGGAGGGTATCCAGTCGCAAGAAGACCTTTTTTTGTTGTTGCAACGAACATGGGCGGCCATTCCACAGCGTGATTTGGATGAACTCATTTTGAGTATGCCAAACCGATGTTCTTGTGTTGTTAGTGTTCGCGGTAGAAACACGGATTATTAATTGTTTAAGTTACCCAATAAAATTTTAAAGAAAACTGTTATTTCAGTCTTTTTTTCGAACTTTTGTGTTAGTGGTTCAAATGTCAAAAATCCCTTTATTAGGAAAATGGCAAATTTCTTTATTAATGCAAAGGTGACTTGGTTTATCGTTACTGTGACAAACGAAAACACTTTATTTGATGAATCCTTAAAGAAAATTTTAATTAATATCAATCAGGAGAAAAGTTATTGCAAAAATATATGTTGATCCCTAGACACTTTTGATGTGTGTATTTAGCATTTTGTGCACCGCTTTATACGGTAATAAAAGTCTTAAATATGTATAATAATTCATGTGAATAGAGCGATGGATATATAATAATATCTTTTTTTATCGCGGGGGAAACCTTCAATAGGTCCCCGAGACCTGTGTGGTCAATCAGGATATGTGGGGTTCTTACCTGATGCCGCATCGGCACGATCGGATCGGATCTGGACCAGGAGCCCCTCAGTGCCTTGCCTTTGAGCCCGCCACCGGGGGGTGCATTTTAGCCTCCTTGGGAACCTGACATGGTGCTCACGGGAACGGGGTCGCAACCCAGCCGCCATCATCTTCGAAGTCGCCGCCGTACTCGTTGTACGAGATAATAGTAAGTACACATGAATATGTGTACTTACTATTATCTCCGATTACGACAGGCGAATGCCTGTCGTACTCGGGACAATCAGCCCCAGTAAATGCTGCTTGATCAATATTTCTAATACAATATAAATAACTATGCATGAACCGGAAACAAGAAATAATTCACAAAAAAAAAACAAAAGGAGTTTCCATAAAAACTCTCTATAATATACCGTATGACAATCTCAGCTGCGATTAGATTGCAGATTTTTCAATTTGCAAATGTGTCTGTTTACCGTGCCTATGAATGAAAGTTGCCGACCTCCAAACTTGTGTACGTAGGCGAATGCTGTTGCAAGCTTTGGAACAACCAATGTTACCAATTCTCTACATTTTAGAGATTGTAAAATTGTTGATTAACAAAATGTTAGCCAACCTATCAATAAAATATATATTTTACAATATATTTTTACAACAATTTTGTACTAAGTACTATGTACTGCTTTATCATATTTGATTATTTACGCATTATATAGCACCAGATGTAATAGACTAGTAGGTAGTTACTAATACAACGTGTAATTTTTAAAGAGCAAAGAACGCTACTGTTAACAGAACTGGCTCAAATTTCGTGATTTATATAATGTACATATAATATGTAGATATGTATATTAAATAATAATAATAATACTCTACGACAATGGACACATGGTCACCCGATCCCAAACTAGCACTATGGGCACCAGGAAACTTGTACTAATACTTATATACTTTTTTTTGCAAATACATAAACATCCATACACTTCATGGGAATCGAACCCACGACCTATCAGGTGTGTCAGGTTGTCTAAGCACTAGATCAACAGGCCCGGCCCATATTTAAAACATAATGAAGACCATTTTTGTTTTCTTGTAGGAGTAGTACTGTTGGCCGCAGATGGCCAGGACAGCTTCACCGGTCAAGAGGGCGAGCGCTTAAAGCGCTCCAGCCAGACATGAAGACGAATCTAACAGACACCTTCTTAAATAGATATTGAAATCCATTGAGCCGTTTGGGCACGAAGGCTAACTTCGAAAACTATAGCTTTCCTTCTGCGTCAAGAAATTACGTGTAGAACATTACAGGTAAGAAGACTAAGTACAATGTTAACGGATGTTTAACCTGTCGGTGCCGCACGCGATAAAGCGCGGGCGCGCTCCGCTTTTAGCAGGATGCGGATCGGCCGTTGCGTGGAGTACAAAGAAAGTATACATACCTACGAAGTCTACTGTTATCATCATCATCAGCAGCCGAAACATGAACACAGCTGAACTAAAGCCTCATACTTAGAAGGGAGACGATGCCATAATCCCCACGCTTGTCTGACATCTAGGGATCGCAGTATAGGTGGTAGGTAATCAAATAGAGAGACGATGCTGCCCGTCTTCTTGTTTTCCCTCAGTCGGCTCTTACAGAACCCAACGGGGAGAGATGGGAGGGTGCTATTCTTACCCGGATACCCCACGGGTACCCTACTGTAACAGCGAACAAAACAGCTGTGATGAAACTTTTCTGAACAGTATCTGAACGAGAACATACTAGGTTGTAGCCCCTTGTACAAAGACCCATCGAGCCAGACTGCAGTGTCAGATATCCTGAATCCTCTCCCAAGCGCCAAATTGTGCAATCATTGCTGTGTTCCAGTGTAAACAGCACTGTAGCTGGCGAACCCGGTGGGCTACTAACTAAACACTTTAGTAATGAATGACAGAGTAATGCGTCAGACAAGCTTACTAAGCTGCTTAAAATACTAAGTTTGGTGACAATTGACGTCATGTAGTTAGAACCTGGCTGCTAAATAGGTTGTCGATTCGCTTTCCACCAAGTGTCTGGGTGTGGTTGTTTATTTTTAATTTATTTTATTTTATTTTATTAGTAAACCAACAGCATTAATACATAAACTATTTAAAAAAAAATAAAAACCGACTTCAAAGTAAATTATCTAAAAAGCATAAAATAACGAAAATATATTGAAGTCGGTGCTAGCACATCATGTTAACTAACACTAGCACCAGCTGACACCGACTTCAATATATTTTCGTTATTTTATGCTTTTTAGATAATTTACTTTGAATTCGGTTTTTTTTTTTTAAAGTTTATTTAACACTTTTTAGTGACTTATTTTACCAAAATAGGTATCAGCACTATCACGCAACTCGAACGTCTACGTTACAGTAACTTACTGAAAACATAAAAAGTTTATTTATCTCTTAAACTACTGGACTGATTTTGATGAAACTTGTACTCTACCCGAAGTTGGAAAATACTCTAACTATTGCAAAAATAATTTTCAAAATCGGAACTGTAGTTTCTGAGAAATCCGTGGACAAACCTACATACATACATATCTATGTAGATATGTATGTATGTAGGTTTGTCCACGGATTTCGGAGTGTATGTATATATGTATGTATGTATGTAGGTATGTACCTACATACATACATACATATATACATACATACATACATACACTGATAAAATTTGGTAAATTTGATTAGAAGCCCACATAGACTAACATATATTAATATTACGCATTTTTATCAATATTGCTTCAATAAGAAGGTTTTCTATTCGACGCGTATGTAACGCGTCGAATAGAAAACCTTCTTATTGAAGCCGGTTAAAAATGATCTTATCCAACTAAAGTAAACTTTATATAAGCCAATTATAGGTTTACCTAGAGTTGAAATGAAACTAATTTTACGGATTATATCGCGGTTTATTTTTGATTTTAATTACCCGACGTTTCCCGAAATTTTGTGTAATATTCGCGTAAATATCAGAAATCATTATGTTTACCTAGAGTACTAAGAATAATAGGAGAGACATGCTAAGTAACAGCTAGAACCATCGACATAATATCTAAACAAGATTAGCTGTCACGGCCCGAAAAGTGGTCACGAAAATAGAGCTACGGAGACGGTTGTGTTGCTATTTCAAATTAGTAAGAGCCGACAACAGCTAGCGTAAAGACGTGTCAAAATGCCTCATTTGCGTCTAAAAACTGCCTTAATACACGTAGCAACAGCAAATTTTCATACGGAACATATATTTCCCATTAGTAGTAGTTAATACTATTAGATTAAATAATAGATATCAGTAAGATATCACTAAAACACGAAATAATAAATATTTCTTTAAATATCTCTGCTACTAGTCCGCCAACCGCCAAGCTACCGGCCGACCAAATTAAGTTTGCCGCTACTGTCTAAACAAAACACTCAAACTACACGTAGTTCTCATAAGATTCTCGTTGTGCCACGTTTATCTATTTAAGTACGTGTATTTATAACAAAAAGTATATAAATTTGTATCAGTGGTCTGGTTTACATAGTAGAGACTCTGCCTAGTTTGGGATCAGATAACCGTGTGTGGATTGTCCCAGAATGTTAGGCATTTTTCTTTTTATGTTTGTATTTTCACGTTATTACTATTATTAATTCATGAATTTTGATCAGTGTAGATCAGGCAACTCTAATACCAGCTGGTCGGCTGCGCTCCATTCACAAGTCCACCGGGTGGGCGCAATACCCGTCTTTTGACATTTCACACAACACTGCCACTACTGACATACTTTTAATTCAAGCACCGTTCGTTATGTGACACTTGCCTAATGCTACCCAAAGAGTATTTCATAATAATATTTAAATTTATAGGGAACACGTTCAACAAGATATCTCAATCAAGTCTCTTAAAACTAAATTGTTTATTATGCTATATACACAATACTGATTGCACAGATTTTTCACAAGAGCACAATGGATTTCGATCTAGTTTTCACCAAATGAAAAATATCATAAATATAGTATATCGATGTTTTTCACAGTCATTTAAATTTTTATTAGAAAAATATATCTCGAACATAAAATATTCAAATAAATTACACCAATCTAAATAAAAATAGTTTCATTTCAATGTGGTACTCGCGTTAATATTATTGAACAGAAATCAATTATTATAGGCCTGTTGGTCTAGTAGTTAGACACTCTAGCCGTTACCCGATAGGTCAGAGTTCGATTGCCACTAAGTATCTGGGTGTTATTTACCTATACAACGTGTTACAAAATACCCCGTAAAAAATAAATAAAAAAATATTATTACTTTCACTGATGTGCAAACCCTATTTCAGTAAAATTAAAAAGTAAACTATGCAGAATGTACCTACATTTCTACCTAATTCGCGGAACGACAAAAATTTTAAAAGACCTAACCTTACTAGGGTTGACAAAGTTTTAGGCTTTGATAATTAATTATATTTTTTACGGGGTATTTTGTAACACGTTGTATAAGTATATATTTACAAAAAACATTGTATCAGTTGTCTGGTTGCCATAGTTCAGACTCAGCCTAGTTTGGGATCAAATGACCGTGTATAGATTGTTCCATAATATTATTATTCTTAATTTAATATTAGTGTGATATTAAGTAGTCATGGGATACTCATCCCAACTTACCTGTCCGGTAGTTGTGGTATAGTATACGGGTATGCGACCCCGGCTTCCCTAGCTATTACTATCCCATCCCTTGCCCTCCTGGGCGGTAATATCCTACTTTTCCTATTTCCCACTCTAACTTGCCAATCTTCCTTTTCACAACACCTATCCTTCCCTTTCCTTCCTTATTCGTGAGGACGCAATGGTCAATCATATAAATAATTTAATTATCCAAAATGGCGGCAATGTGGTTCGCCACCCATCACGTGTCGTTTCTCACGGAGGCGAAAAGCGGCCCTTGGGCTCTGCCTACCCCTACGGGAAAAGGGCGTGATTTTATGTATGTATGTATAAGTAAGTATATATTTACAAAAAAAAGTTATCAGTTGTCTGATTACCATAGTTCAGACTCAGCCTAGTTTGGGATCAGATGGCTATGTGTAGATTGTCCCATAATATTATTATTCTTAATTTAGTATTAGTGTGGTATTAAGGAAATTCTTAACATAGTATTTTGATTTGGTACCTTGACTCTACCAAATCCCAGTTTCTCTTAAGCTCTGCTAATATCATATGTTGCAAACCAACAGTAGGCTTTAAATCCCTGTATAAAGTGGGTTTATGTCATCATTAAATAGCAATAAACTTAAGATATATCAGTGTCAAATTGCAATGCAATATACAATGATCCGTGGATTGCAAAAGCAATGACTAAAAAGGATTTACGATAAATTTTTTTTTCTGCGCAAGCGACGTATGTGGCCATTTATAAAATTAAGAGAACGTATATTATATACGTAAGTTATGAAATTAAAATATCATTTATTATTTCAAACTTACCAACCAAACATTAAAAATGTGTATTAAGGATATCTTCGTCAAAATAAAAAAATAAAAACAATAAGATCTGAACTGAACTCTATGTATCTACATATAAATGTGCCTCAAATTATAAAAATATACAAGGCTCACCGACTTGCTTTGGACTTGCTTAAGGGCGCATTGAAAACCAGCGTCGGTGGTCACACAAGACCTCCGGCATGAGCTGAGTGCGTCCTTTTGTGACTGATATGGACATGTGTCTTTGTATTTTGTATTTCTTGTTGTTATTTGTTACTTTTTTGTTTGTGTTGTTATTACTTTTCGAACTTGTGTTGTATTAATTATCTATGTCAATCAAATAAAATTATCTTTCTTTCTTTTCTTTCTTTATTTACTCAAGCCATTGCTGTGACCTGGGGAAATGCATTGATGCAGTCGAAGAATAGCACACTAGACTATTAAAAGCTACTTAATTAGCCATGAAACTCATAATTTGCTTTATTTTACTTACTACTATAATTTTTTACTCAATATAGCCTAATGCTTGACTGCAATCTTTCCCGTTGGTAATGGGTGATGTAGGCATGAGTGATTAAGAACACAGGTATCCTGTGTCGGTAGAGTCGCTAAGCTAGCAGCAGTACAGATGCAACAGTGTTGAAGTAGAGATCCCTAGCTGCAACGCAGCCTCTCATATAGTAACAACTAATAACAATGGCACTCGAATGTCTTCATTATAATCATTAACAGCCGATAGACGTCCACTGCTGAATAAAGGCCTCCTCTTTAGAAAAGAGGGGTTGCCGTAATCCCCACGCTTGGCAGGCGGCTTGGGGATCGCAGTATAGGTGGAAGATAAATCCAAAAGAAAGACGTTGCTGGCCGTCTTCCTGTTCTCGCTTAGTCGCCTCTTACGACACCCAACGAGAGGAGATGGGGGTATGCAATTCTAACTCGGCACCCCACGGATAAATTCTCACTCGAATGTAGTGATATTTCATTTATTTTCGCATTCGCATTTTCAAATTTCAATCTTCTTTTGTTTTCGTGTCTGCTAGATGTCGTGTTTAATTTATATTGTGCCTATTGGAAAGATGGTATACATTAAGGCTCATTATCCACGTAACACCAGAAGAATAACGCCATTCAAGAACGCTCATACGCACACCTCATTTCAGTATTAAAGATTTAAAACCCAAAAGCAACAAAAAATTTTTTTTTGGTACTTTTTAAAAACTTGTCACAAATAAGTAAAGAAGTAGCAATGTTTTTTTTTACTTTATTATGTGGCTAGCCTTCGTGGTGATCGTGACCAAAAACAGATATGAACTTGGCCATCAAATGTTACATGTACCTACCATATGCCCGCAACGCCTACTCATGCCGCAATGGCCAATTAGTAATCTGCAGGTTAAGATATTGTTAACTTCTTGTGAGAAGAGTTCAGAGGGTTTCGTAGATCGCAATCAAAGTCAAAGAGTTGTACAACAGTAGGTGTAATTGTAAAATTAAAACCACTTAGAAAATACACATGAGCACAGTCACAGCGATACGTTGACAAGACGATTCTCCTGTCATTCCTTTATTTAAAGTAATACACGACAGTAGTACAGAATACGTAAAGACGATTCAAACAGTGATTGACTGAACACCAAAAAGGTCAACATTCAACACTTCCCCTCAATCGCTGTTTGAACTCAGACATCACCACTGGCTCAAATGGCTTAAAGACCTAAGCCCAAGTTCACTACACAGAACTTATGTTTAGGAGCGCACAAAGACTTAGTTAAAATATCAGCCACCATTTCTTGAGTAGACAAATAATTCAACTTAATTACATTATTATTTACAGCCTCCCTAACATAGTGGTACCTAATATCTATGTGCTTAGTCCTCCTATGAAACACTGGATTGACACTATGTTTCTGAGCAGACTGATTGTCATTAAACAAATCAACCACTAACCCAGAACTACCAGTCAATTCAGTCACCAAGTCCCTAAGAAAATGTGCCTCCTTAGCTGCCTCGCTAAGAGCAACGTACTCAGCCTCAGTACTTGACAAACTAACACACGTTTGTTTTCTGCATTCCCAGGAGATGGTATTTCCTCCATACTTGAAAACAAACCCCGAAAATGACTTTCGATCTCGTACATCACCGCCCCAGTCCGCGTCTACAAACCCCTCTATATTACCATGACCCGACCTATTTAACACAAGGCAAACGTTTTGAGTCCCCTTTAGATATCTCAACACACGTTTCGCAGCCCTCCAGTGTTCCATAGTATGACAGGTATTAAACTGGCTTAAGTATGAAACCGCATACGTAATGTCCGGTCGTGTAAAAACACTTAAGTACATAATAGAACCTATTAATTCCTTATACGGAACAGTACCCTCGCCTAACACATTCGTATCAGTAAACTTAACATTGGGATCTAAAGGAGTCTTGACTGGTTTGCATTCCGACATACTAAAACTGTCAAGCAAACGCTCAACATACCGTGCCTGACAAAGCTTGAAAGTTTTGTTCGCCCTGTCACGTTCTACCGCGACCCCAAGAACATGTCGAACCGCACCCAAGTCTTTAATCTTGAATGGTTTACGCAAGTTCTCTTTCAGCTTTTCAGCCATGCACACATCATTGTAACACACGATGAAATCGTCCACGTACAAAGCAATGTAAACAACCGACTTACCATTCCGTTTGTAGAAGATACATTGTTCAAGTTGGCATTGAACAAAACCTGTCCACAGAAGCACTTCCTTCACCCTCTGATACCAAGCTCGCGAAGCTTGTTTCAGTCCGTAGATTGCCTTCTTCAATCTGTAGACTTTACTCTCGCTACCAGGCGAAATGAACCCCTCCGGTTGATACATAAAAGTTTCCTCGTCTAAATTACCATTGAGGAACGCCGTCTGTACGTCCAGATGATCTATGTCCAGATCCATCTCTACGGCAATCGCCAACAACAGTCGCAAAGAACTGTACCGTACTACCGGTGAGAACGTTTCTAAATAATCTTCACCATACTTTTGGGTGAAACCCTTGGCTACTAATCTAGCCTTATACCGGGCTATCTTCCCCTCGGCGTCACACTTAATTTTCGAGTTTCAAACACACATTACCGATACCGACGCATTTCAAAGTCTGCCCACTCGCCACGTTCACCTCTACACTGCTTGTAGAAAAATCGTGTATCCAGTCTCTCCGACCTGTCATGTGACTCGACGCACCCGAGTCCACGTACCACGTGTCGGCCAAGAACCGAGTCGCGACCATGGCCGCCCCTTTCTGGGTACACTCCTTCTTTACGTGACCAGACTTTCCGCAGTTCCAACACCTCGGCTTCTTCTCTTTGCGCTTCTTACCAAACTTTTTCCCCGACTTATCAGCAACTAGGCAATCTCCATGTTTGCAATTATCAGACCACTTCGTTTCCTGAAGCAATTTCCCCTTCACGAAGTCGCTGGTAAGTTCGCTTACACTACTCTCCATAGCCATGATCATTGGATCAAATTTAGGAGGTAATCCCTGAAGAATTATCGCCGCCAGGAACTCATCGTCAACCGGTTTATTAATAGCCGCCAACTGTTGCGACAATGATAAACATTGGCCAACATATTTGTCCATATCGCCGCCGAAGTCGTCCAACTTTACCGAGCACAGCATTCGCAACAGTTTTAATCTCCTGCCTATGCCCTTATCGTCGTACGCCTTCTCCAGACTCAGCCAGGCTTCCTTACTTGTCTTCGCAGTCATCACGTGGGACACGCACGAAGCATCCACTGACAGGCAGATCTTAGTCAACGCCCTTTCATCCTTACGTCGTTTCAGCTCTGGACTGGACTTATCGCCCTCCGGATACCCAACGATAGAACACCAAAGGTCGTCATGAATAAGCAGGTTTTTCATATTAAACCTCCAGAGGAGAAAATTTTCTCGCCCTTTCAGTTTCTCAATAGAAAATCCAGTCACGCTTCCGCCTTCTGCAGACATGGTAGCCAGCTCTCGATCGGTCAATGTATCTCGATACAATTCCTCTCCTTCAGGCGCTCTGGGCCCATAACCCTCTGTTAACTTCTTGTGAGAAGAGTTCAGAGGGTTTCGTAGATCGCAATCAAAGTCAAAGAGTTGTACAACAGTAGGTGTAATTGTAAAATTAAAACCACTTAGAAAATACACATGAGCACAGTCACAGCGATACGTTGACAAGACGATTCTCCTGTCATTCCTTTATTTAAAGTAATACACGACAGTAGTACAGAATACGTAAAGACGATTCAAACAGTGATTGACTGAACACCAAAAAGGTCAACATTCAACAGATATTCCACAAGATTACGGAAACAGCATTAAGTGCCGAGTTTAAACGTTCAGGCGAAACACTTGAAATTCTGCATTAAAATTCTTAACAAACGAATACAAAATACAGAACACAGGAATTTAAAGTTCCCTTACATATGTTAACAAATCGTTTAAATACCTACTCAGAAATAAGTTGCCACACAGAAATGTCTATATTTAAGATAATTAAGATTTTCCCGGAATTCTTCAAATATCTTCGACCATAACTGTTGTTGGTCCTGACTTAACGGGGTCGCAATAATGGACATGAGTGTTGGGATAAGTCCTAAAGTAAACGAATCGTAATTATGCAGAAGAGCGAGCTAAGAGCTTTTAGTCATCAGCTTGAAGACGTTCATCGTTGAAAATAGGCCTCCACCTTGGAATGCCACAATGAATGACAATTGGCAATTTGCATTCACCGGTTACCCGCGACGCATGCCCAATGTCGAAACTCCTCTCTCCTCGCTACTTGCTCCAAAATTCTGGATTGCAATAATAAAAAATGATAGGTATGCCGTTATCCGCTATACAATTTTTAATAATTATGTAAATCGATTGAAAAGGTGTTGACTACTTTAGACTACAATAGCTGTGTATACAAGACCTAATCGGATCTTGTTAACATTGTGAAATACTTCCAACCCAAGGACAGAGGCTTGGCAAACCGTACTACTTAAACCGCAAACACATTCGTACGTCTTGTTATACTATTTATTGTTTAACCGTTCCTTATCTAACTGCCTTTTATATACAGACAAACCTTGTTAGGCTTATTTCTGTGGGATATTTTCCATTTGTGTTAAGTGTGATTGTTTTTAATGCAAATTGCATGCTGTAAATACGGCGGTATCTATGGTCACATATCTGATACAATTACCATTTATCCTGCATTTGTGATCGTTTATGGAGTCACCTGTTGTTTATTGTGTAGTACACCTTCATTGTTAAGCGCTACTTTAGGAATATGTGGAGGTTACTTTGTTGCATGCTATTTTGTCTATTCTAGAAAACTTTAAAAGATATACTTGTCATTGATTGGTTCATCTATAAGTATCCCCCTACCCCAAAATCCTTTTATAAGTCGATGTTCAAAGTTAGTAAAAAATCTGTTTTCTTTTTAAAGTTTCCATCAAACATAAAGAGTTTTTCTACTAGATGTACCAAATTCAAATTCAAAATTCTTTATTATGCATAGGTCTCACGGGGGCTCTTACATATTGTCATTTAAGACAAATAATTTAATTAAACATAGTAATAGAAATTGAACTGAAAATTGCATTGAAAGCTTTAAAGTTAGATATTTACCGTCAGTGTGTTGGTATTTACTTTTTACTTATACTATTTTGAAAACTATTTACGGGAAATACGTCACTTTTAATCGCTTTATAAAGTTATTGAAAAACTAACACAAAAAGGAAAACAAATGGAAATCATATATTTTATAAACACAATAAAAACTATAAGTCATGCGTCCCGTTTGTGAAGAGCATTAAAAGATTTCAATGGCGTCTCACGTCGGGCTCATAGCCATAATTTTAGTTAGGTAGGTAACTTAAATGTGGACTTGAAGCCATTATACAAAATTAATAGCCGGTTCACCAAACAATTACCCGTCCGGTTAAATGCTATCAGCAAATCTATGGGTTGAAATCTCGTAACCTTTTGCCTCGAGTATCATATTGAGGTTACGTACCCACTGACCGGCGGAGAACGTTTACGCCTAGCGAAAACTGTTTTCTAATTAAATGTTCAGCTTATTTATGGTGATTGGTGGAGAGAAAAAAAAACAGAAAATCCTTGAAATTAATGAGTATTATTATTATTATAAAAAACATAGGTTATCGTGTTGATTGTTTTAATGAGAAAAAATTAGACAACTTTGTGGATTTCTTGTGGAAAAATAGAAAAGTTTTTTTTCCATTTATACGGTGCCAATCTTTAGATTTTGTGAACACTCTATGTACTCGTAGAGTTTAGCTGCGGAACTGGTTACTTAGCTTTAAAAGTTCGCGAGCATATTGCAGGATGGTATAAGTGGCATTGAATTGATTCTCGGCGTGTGATGCGCACGCGCCGCGATCGTCGGTTATGAATGGACCGCAGTGAATCACGCGCGTCCATTCATACCAGACGCCCCCGCTCGCCGCACGCGCCTTCAAAACAAACGCAGCATTTGCCAACACAGCCATATTGTCTTTCATTTGCACCATCAACCTCTCACTTCCTGCCTTCGATGCTGCTTATTAGCTTGACTAGACTATCACTGGATGTTTATTCGGTTTCACCGGACGATTTCCCGTTCGATTCTTGACTCGTGAAATTTGAAATGAGATGTTAATGCACTATTAATGATCACCTCTGGGTATAATTTCTTATGCGACGCCGTCGTTTGAATTAATTGAACATTCGACATCATAACTATGTATTACACCAAATTGTAGCCTCCGTGGCGCAGCGGGAAACCGCTTGCTTTGCAAACCGGAGATCGTTGGTTCAAATCCTGCGTGGAGCAAAAACTTTGTGTAGTTGTTCCTTACTGGCTAGGACAATGCAGGCCGATCACCTGATTGTCTGTAAAGTAAGATGATCCATGCGTCGGATGTGCATGTAAAAAGTCGGTCCTGCGCCTGACCTCTCCCCGGACGTGTCTGTCTTCCAACCCATCGGACTATGAAACTAAAGGAAGAAAGAGTGCATTTGCGTCTACGCAAGTAGGTACTTATGCACTGGTGGAAGATTGGCCGCAGCGGTCGTATCGACTAGAAGGACATTATTATTACACCAAATAGGATAATGTTTGAAATTTGTATTTTGCGCGTATTTAATTATGGCGTTATAATAGGACCGCCCACTCTAAATTTCAGGTGCCCGACTGGAGGAAATACAAAAAATCGCATCAAAATAAGACCACATCGAGTAGCGTTGTGTTCTTGCGATGAGCAACGCTGCCAGCACTTTACGCACTACGCTCAGCAAGATGCTCAGTTGGACCTTTTTTGTGTGATGTGTTTATTTTTAAATATCTGGTATGTGTCGTAACTAAACATTTTGCTTCTTTTTCTTCTACTTTTACGAGGAGCCGTTGTGTTGCTGGCTGAGGGACAATCCTATGTCCCTTTTGATGCGGGCGCAGCGATACCGTTTATTATATTGTATGACACTTTTACACATGGTTGCGTTCATCAGAAAGGATCTCATCAACATTACCAGCCGAATCATCCCTTTGGTAGTTTCCATAAACCCCATGCACTTGCACGTGTAATTGGATATCAAACAAAAGACGCTGCTGCCCGTTTTCTGGTCTTTCCTTCGACGCCTCCTACAACACTCAACGGGAAGAGATGGGAGGGTGCTATTCTTACCCGGAAAACTCACGGGTGCCTACTATTTGTACATGAGTAATTATATACGAAATATATGCAAACGTACATACAGTCTCGTGCACGAAATAATTTAAATAAATAAAACACTTCGTCTTAGTAAGTTGACGGGGATGTTCTAGTGGTAAGAGACCCTCGCCGCTACTGAACAGGTCGTGGGTTCGATTCCCACCAAGTGTCTGGGTGTTATTTATCTATTTAAGTAAGTTTAGAAGAGATGTTCCAAAACGTATGGAGCGTGGGCTAGGACTTTGTACACTATACTCTAAAACAGGGAAACATACATAAAACAGTTTTTAACTATCCATTTATTTTAATTTGGCTTTATTTGCATGTAAAACTTAAGAATTTTTACTTAGAATTGCAACACATAAAAAAAAACTGGCATGGCGGAAAAGTGTCACTGTCATGTGTCATTTTTATTATCAATTGCGTTAAAAGTATTTTTATTACATTACTCTTTGTATTTTTGGTTCTGTTTTCTCATACATAATTTTAATAATTAAAATATCAATGATAATCAATTCACTACATACATACAATACTCGCACACAACCAACTGTGACAAGTGTGACAGCAGCAGTAGCTATTGACAGCTGGCTGGCTGACAGTTTAATTCAGCATCAGTGAGACGCCTTCTTAGGACGCCATGTTGAATATAGATATAAAATAAATGATAATTATAATTAAAATTACAACAATAAGAGTAATTTAAACGAAATATTTATATTTTTCCCGAATTCTATGGATTTTCTCCATTTTTTGAGTTGGTGTACATATTCCTAGCCCATTTTGCAACAACTCCTTTACAAAAATTACCATAGTACAGGCTCTGTCTAGCTTGGGATCCGATGACCGTGCGTGGATTGTCCCAGAATTATTATTATTTATTAAGTTTCTACTTCTATATACACAATACTTGAATATGTTTCAATAATAGAATAATATACATATACAATGACACTATTTCATTTCCATTACGTTTCTCATCAAAGTTTATGAATAAATTCAATATGTTTACTTAATTATTACACTGTGGGTCATTTGCCATTCGATTTAAAACCAAGAATTAATGCGGAAATTCTTATAAAATATATCGTCAATTTAAATAATTCAATGCAAATTCGACATAAAAATTAATGGATCAGCTTAAGTGGAATCTAATTCCTGATTAGTGACGGTGAGATTATTGGTATAAAAGTATTATATCGAATATAAAACAATATTTTGTTTGAAGATATCTTCGATTCGAAGTATTAATTAAATATTGTTTTCAACGCTTGTCAAAGCATTAACATTATATTGTAATAAATACCATAGTAGGTACATTAATATACACATACATTGGAAGTAATTTATTTTATAACACTTTTTTCTGGTTTTTATTTCTTGAATTTGTTAACTCGTTAAAATATACCGCTGTAATAAATGTATATACACCAGGCACCATTATCCTGAATCCGAAGTTCACCTTAACCAGGTTACAAATTTTAATATCTCCGTAGGTAATTTGTAGTGTCAATGGTGCAGATGGACATAGCTCGTTTACAATCAGGAGGACGTGGACTCATATCCTGTAGAGAGCAACAACTTTGTGTATTTTCTCCTTATTGGTTAGGACAGTACAGGTCAATCATTTGATTGTCTGAAAAGTAACATGTACATGTAGAACTAAATGTAGAACTACTGGGAATAGGCCGATCCATGAGTCGGAGAGGCATGTAAAAAGTAAATCCTGTGCCTGACCTTTCCACGATCGCGACAATCTGCCGTCCCATCAGATGGTGATAGTAAAGAAAGAGAGTATTGTTCAAAAGAACATCTAGTATATAAAATTCTCGTGTCGCGGTGTTTGTTACCAAACTCCTTTGAAACGGCTGAACCGATTTGAATGAAATTTTGTGTGCATATCGGGTAGGTCTGAGAATAGGTCGTAAAGTATATTTCATACTGTACCTAATGCATGAATGAATCCGCATAAGCTTGGTCCATTTGGGTAACCAAGCCTATGCGGGCATCTAAAAACGTAAAAAAAGCGCGGGCGGAGCTGCGCGGGTCAGCTAGTTATTAGTATAATCTATCGTTATCGTTGCTATCTATCGTTACAAAGAACGGAGTGGCGCTCTACGGTTCATAAAAGTATGCTACAGTTTGAAGAGAGGCGTTTATATGACCTGGACACTAAGCGGCAAATTCATAAGGCTCGGCCCAAGCCCTCTTACACGTATACTTTCAACAGTTCTGGACAACTTTACTACGTTCCGTGTAACCGTCTATTTATGACGAAGTTCGGTTTTGTGAGCCACATCCGAGCTTTCCACAGCCAAGACAAAGACGGTTGATGGAGTTGCTGTCGCCGGATACGGTGAAGAGGACATCATCATGATCAGTATAATCTAACTTCACTAAGTGGTAAGTTTCTTGTGCACGGAACCATTCAGATAGGTACCACCGCAATATGAGATATTCTACCACGATGCAGCTGTCTGTAAACATTGCTGTATTCTGTTGTGAAAGGCACTTCACTGTAGCTGGCGAAATTGCCTGTATACTGAGGAGACTTAACAAGTAATGTCTCATATGACGACGAGCAGTAATGCAATGCAACCGTCTGTAGCGGTCGGGTCCCTTACTACCAGGCGAACATCTTGCTTGCCTCATCACTAGCTTAAATAAATAAAAAACTCAAGGCTCAAACTTTATTTTAATCAGGAATTAGTGCGATCTTAGTTTCGGCTTAATGTTTCGGCCTGCTACACCAGCAGTGGTCACAAGCTAGCTAAAGTAAATTGCACTAATTACCGATTAATTAAAGTTCGATAATGGAACGCGAAAGTCTAGAAGGATATAGCACAAGGCAGTGGCGAAGGCAACAATACAGAAATCTAATGAAAATGTCCCGGGTGCACCGGACCCCTCTTTCGCCTCTATTAATATGAACTTCATAAATGTTCTTGGTGTTCAATCAGACTCAGAAAATTTAGCCAATCTTTCCATATCATGAATAACTCCGTAGTATTATTAGTATTACACAGCCTGGTATACGTGATGGGTAGATATGTGAGTACTTACTTCACATGATAATTAGACACAGCTACTTACTCAGTTACTGGTGCGGCCACTTAGTGTGACATTCTATTGAATCAGTATCACTCGGGAGAAGAGAGTTTAAATGCTTTTTAATGAATTTAAATGTATTCTTAATTACGAACTGGTTCAGGTACGTTAACCTGTATTTAGGGTATACGCGCTTATAATGCGATTTATCGATCAATCTACTTACCGCGTTTCAGTTGACGACTTCGTGAATATTAATGAGTAAATACATTAACGTCTTAAGCTATTGCGTACTATATATATAGTACATATATTGCAGCTATGTATAGAGTGGTACCATTAACGATATAATATTTAAACTAGATAAACATTCACTAACAAAATGACATCTAAAATGTGGTCGCAAACTTATCTGTGCTGGTGGCGGAGACGTGAACTAATGGTTTTATTGTGATGATGACGAGTAGTTTGACAGTGTTGTATAGACAGTAGCGACACTCCTATCGGCAAAAACAATTTTATCAGCCTGTGGCTTGAAAAGAAATAGCGACACAACCGTCTCGAGCGCGCTATTTCTGTGTCACTTTTCAGACCATAATATCTAATCTAGTTTAAACTATTATATAGATGGGTACCATAGTTAATTTCACATAACTGTGATACACCTGTGGTCAGTGGCGTGCAGTCCATAATAGGCAACAAGTGTAAATTTTTTAAATTAAGAAACATACCAATATTCTTTGCGTGACAGAATCCATAATGAGGAGATTCGCCGAGAACCAAGGTCACCGACATAGCCCTCAGAATCAGGTCTAAGTGGCAATGGGGAGGCCACATCGCTCGAAGAATCGATAATCGTAAGAGAAGAAAGGTTCTCAAGTGGTGACCACGAACCGGAAGACGCAGTGTAGGTAGGCCTCCCGCTAGGTGGAAAGATGTCATTGTGCACGTCGCAGGTAATCGGTGGATGCAAATAGCCAATTGCCGTTCATTGTGGCGTTCCAACGGGGAGGCTTATGTTCAGCAGTGGATGTCTTCCGGCTGATGTTGATGATAATGACCAATATGGGAGGACGAACTCTTAAGTTAACTTTTCTGCTGTCTTTTCATCTGTCTATAAACTGCTCGTTAAGTTCAAATTGAAATTCGGCTAGTCTATACTTAATGGAGCGGAGTTCCTGTTACCACCTTCCTGCTCTGTTATCAGATTTTGATTCCCATTTTTCTACCAGTTGTTCGTTGAGACCTATCCAACGAGTCCAAACTCAGTGGGTCTATGTTTAATGGTGCAGAGATCCTGTAGCCTCCTGCTCCGAGAGAGAGAGATCTGCTGTAGAGATCCTGCTCTGTCATTAGACCCTGATCACCATTTTTCTGCCAACTTCTCGTCGGGACCTATTCAACGAGCCCAAATGCGGTAGGTCTACATTTAGATTTACATTGGTGCAAAGATCCTGTAACCACATAACAAGGGTGTCTAATGAATCAAATTTCAGTAGTGTTTATACGTATGTAGGTTTGTCCACCGATTTCTCAGAAACTGCAGATCCGATTGCGATAATTCTTGGTATTTTGGAACTTATGGAATAGTACAAGTTTTATTAGAATCGGTTCAGCATGTTTATGTCTTCAGTAAGTGACTCAAGAGTAGCCGTTTTATTTGTTTAATAGTGCTGATATCTTGTCACTAAAAAGTATTAATAAACTATTTAAAAAAGAAAAACCGACTTCAAAGGAAATGATCCAACTATTATAGAACAATCAATCGGTATGTCATATTCAACCCTACCAATTGTCTTGGCTGACCACCGATCAACCATCACTCCTGTGTTCCATACATTTATTATTCCGATTTTGATTTTGTAAAAAAAAAACCTATAGTAATATTTTTTTACACCTAATAACCACCTAATAACTTGTACATATAAAAAAATAATCGCACTAATGTTTCTCCCTCTCTCTCACTCTCTCTATCTTTCTCTCCCTCTCACACACTATGTTGTTTTTATTACCGATCCAATCCCTCAACTCAATCTACATTAATTATCGGTCAGAAGCTAAAAGCCTGGGATCACAGCAATAAGATCGGATTATTCATTAAAATTAAATGTAAATCCGTACACATTCACCATCGATTAATGCCCACGGTAACAGTTGAACTCCCGAAGACATTAATGTAAAATCGAACAGGCTTCCTATGTGTGTCCAAAGATCACATTACGATAATCTCAATCGATTTCCTAAGCTCGTTTATGATAGTCTTTAACGTCCACTGTGTAGTGTCGTTAAAATCGTATTTAAATTACTCTACATCTGTACTGATATTATAATTGGACCACTCTTAACAGTTTGGGCTTAGTTTAGTGATTTATAGAAGTGCTTGTCCTTAACAGTTCAAGTATACATGCCGCATCTTAATCAGAATGAAATAAAATGGTGTGGAAATTAAAAGAAATACAGCAGTCGAATATTGGGACAGCTTATAAAACACCAACACTGAAATATATATCATCAGCAGCAGTCGCAACAAATCCACTGCTGAACAAACGCCTACCCTTTAGGAAAGAAAGACGCTCCTGCCGGTTTTCTTGGTTTGCCTTACGGCCGGTCCCAATACTCTACCGCCGATATCAATCTCAGTTAAAAAGTAACAATATAATAATAATAAATTTATTGTTATCAAAAAGGTTTACAAAAGTCGATAAGTAAACATAGTGGTCTCCGCACTAGGACTAGCCTGCATCGCGGATGGCCGCAGTTAACAAAGAATGCTTTACAATTAATGATTACTCTAATACCGGGAAGACAGTGACAAGGTTTAAAGTAATACACATAAGTAAAGGTGTGTGGTTGTGTGTGTGTTTGTGTGTAAGTGAGTAACCTGAGTTTTGAAAGCGCGTCAGCGCTTGATTGTGCATGTAAATATGACACTTGACATTAATTTTATTATCTCTAGTAAGCTTTAAGACCTCGAAGCTAGACCAATAGTAAGGACAGATATTTCTATCTTGGTATATTGAAACGGAAATATGTCATAAAGCTAACGATGGTAACTATTTTAACTGATAGTAAGAGATAGATAGGATATTGGGACCGGCAGTTAGTCGCCTCTTACGAACACCCAACAGAAGGAGATAGGTGCACACCCTACGGGCAAATAGATATTAGGTACACATAAGAATTTCTTACCACAGGGATTCAGTTTTGATTTTATAGGTAGGTTCTGAACGCCAATCACATTCCCATAGTTTGGAGAAAAATAATAAAGCAATAATTATCAAAAAAAAAGTAAAAACGGTGCCAAGTAGGTATGTGTAGTAATTATAACTGCAAGTTTTGAAATTTTGGCTCGGCGCAACCTAATGTAGGTGCCTACCAATCCCTAGTACGAGTTTGAAAGTTAACGAAAACATTCACTGTATTTATTTCCGTACATTTCACACCAGTGCCTCTAGCGGTAACTATCAGAAACTGTAAAAATTTATGGGAAAATGAAATTTTTTCTAGATGGTCCAAAAAGCAATGTGTAATCATGTTCCGCTGTGACTGTCACTGTTAATGCTGGTGAAGTTACCGGGTTTAAGGGATTTAATAATTAATGTCTCGGATGACAATCGACAATACATTACAATGTAGTTATCTATAAGCAGGCGTCTCACTAATCATCAGGCGAACGTCTTCCTTGTCTCTAAGCAAGTGAAAAAAAGTTCACGTTTGCGATCAAAATACGTAGAACTGTGATACTGACAACCGTTGCGGAAGGAGGCTAGTGCTTCCAATGAAGGTCTTGACGGGTGTGCGGGGAGCGGGGAGCATAGACCGAGGGCCGCGCATGCGCGTTGCGCAACCACCGGCGCCGGTGAATGGAACCTCTGCGACGCGAGTAGGTGGCATTTTTATCAATGAACGGCGATTTTGTGGCGTACGCACGGCCCGTGTCACGGCCGAGCGGCCACCGCAGTCACATCCAACCTTGCTAATGGAGAATGTCAACACACGCTGACACACAAACATGTTGCGCTCGCGTCCTAACCTTTATATGGGACACTGGACACAGTTGCGATAGAATTTGGACAATTAAACCGTGCCGCCTAAGTGAACGTGTGAATGTCAACAATGCATCACTGTGGTTACGTTATGAGATTGGTCTTGCAAATTTATGTAATGCAGTATAATAAATTGTGCCTACTTACCCCACAAAGAGGTATTCAGGGTTCTGAATAACAACTGCACACATTGTTGAGCAAAAAAACTTCATCAATGTCACGGCTACAAATGGGCGATTATGTAATTTACAGGAGGGTGGACTTAGCATAAGCAAAAGTTACACACTTTTGAAAACAACCGTCATATTTGTTATTAAACTCTACTTCGCTAACAATTATACAATTCGGTTTTCATGTCAAGCTTCATCAATGTAACCGCTGCAAATGGGCGCTTATGTAATTTACAGGCGGGTGGAAATAGCATAAGCAAAAGTTATACACTTTTTAAAACAACCGCCATATTTGTTAAACTTTACTTCGCTAACAATTATGCAATTCGGTTTTCATGTCAAGCTTCATCAATGTAACTGCTGCAAATGGGTGCTTATGTAATTTACAGGAGGGTGGAAATAGCATAAGCAAAAGTTATACACTTTTTAAAACAACCGCCTTATTTGTTAAACTTTATTTCGCTAACAATTATACAATTCGGTTTTTATGTCAAGCTTCATCAATGTAACCGCTGCAAATGGGTGCTTATGTAATTTACAGGAGGGCGGAAATAGCATAAGCAACAGTTGTACACTTTTGAAAACAACCGCCTTATTTGCTAAACTTTATTTCGCTAACAATTATACAATTCGGTTTTCAGGTCAAGCTTCATCAATGTAACTGCTGCAAATGGGTGCTTATGTAATTTACAGGAGGGCGGAAATAGCATAAGCAAAAGTTATACACTTTTGAAAACAACTGCCTTATTTGTTAAACTTTATTTCGCTAATAATTATACAATTCGGTTTTCATGTCAAGGTGAAAATGCTATTCGTCCTTTTGTAATTCCCCAAGTCTTGAGATAGAATTAAATTGATAACAGACGCGTCTTTTGAATTAATACGCAAATTGCGTTTTGGTTGCGTAAGTTGAATATGGCCTTAGTTACACACCCTTTGGCTATCCTGATAAAGACACTTCGCCAACAAAATTATATTTCTTATATTTTTTTTCCTTATATTTAGCTAGTATGACTGGATCGCAATCTCACCTACCTGGTAGAAATCTGCGATACAGTCCAAGGCGGTGAACTGCGACCGTATCTACAACATTGGGATCCTGCACAATAAGTCCGACGAGTTTCTTAAAGTATCTTCTCAGTAGCAGCCGCGCTACGATCCGGTGAATTCCGGTGGTAGTTTGTAAAAAACATGTTGTTGTTGTTGCTGATTTGATAGTAAGATTTCCGAGTTTGGTTACTCCAAAATTTTGAGCAGGGTTTGTATTATATATATGTATTATGTAGATATCGCTCTCAGGTGATAACATATACCTTTTTACGTACGCGATCCAATAAATGTATTAAAAATTATAATATATTAATTATATTCAAGCAAATTGGAAAGGAAATAATTAATATATTTAATTGCTTCGGCACCGCTAACGCCTCCAGTTAGCCTTCGTTTGGATTTAACCATGACGTCGCGTGCGCAGCTATCTCGGTCATACAGAAACGGGCCACGCTGTATTTGGCGATGACTGCATTAGAAACTCTTTGAGGCCTGAAACTAAATTAATGTTAAGTACTAGTCACTCGACGCCGCTTCACTTAGCATTTTAGGCTTCATAAAAAAGTATTGGGTAACAACATGAACTTTTTTTTTTTTATTTGGGACTAATCCCACCACTCATTCCCACCACTGTTACTCCTGTAAGCCAGGATCTACAGTGGTCACCACTGAAGACACCGAGGTTTGACCCTCGGCGAGTCCCAGGGGAACGCTAAATTGTCTTGGAACCCGCAACAAATTTAATTAAAAAGGTAGATAGGAGGAGTCGGAAATACATATATTCCACTTCCCTCCTTTGCAAAGCGGGAGACAAGCAAAGAATTAATAAACGGTCGATACAACCTCAAAAAGGAAGACTCTTACAGGCGGACCAATGATGGCTAGTCCACCCGTAAGGCACCACGGATTCTGCTAATATTTTAAGGGGCCTATTTGATTTTTCAAACTTGTTTCCAATTATAGGTATGGCAAAAACGTTTGAACGCACGGAAGTTCTCCTTAGTCGCCACAAGGTCCATGTAATATACGACTCCAAATGTCACAACCAAACTGTCTAGCATAAGGCTACGCTCATGTTGCCAGAGACTGCACTCCCAAAGTATATGATGGGCAGATTGTTCGTACTCATTATTTATCGTAGAACACTGACAGAGAGGCGAAGGCACTAGATTAAAAGAGAATAGTTTACTCTTAAAGTTGCCATGTCCCGTCAAAAATTGTGTGACACAGTGGTCCACCTCTATCCACGCTCTAGCTAGGCGTTCACGCACATTCGGGAAAAATAAGTACAAATGACGTCCCTTCGAAGTCGAATCCCATCTGCTTTGCCATTCAGTTAGAAGGTCTTCATTAACTACCAATTGAGAATTAAACAAACGCGAGATCTTAGCGCGGTCACGTGTTGGTAGGAATTCAGTATTCATATTATCACGAGTGGAATAATACATAGCCGCACGTCTCATGAACCTTTCGGAAAAAAATCTCTAAGTGGTGTTGAAAACGGCACTAAAATAATAATATATTGGGACAATCCACACACCGTCATCCGATCCCAAACTAGGCACATCACTATGGAATCCAGACAACTGATACTGATACTTTTTTGTAAATACATACTTATATAGATAAATAACACCCTGAACCCACGGCCCATCGAGTAGTAGATAGGGTGTCTAACCACTAGACCAACGGGCCCATCACAAAAATCCTCTGTGAAACTTAGAAGAATAATGGATACTTACTAAGTTTCTAAACTATTTAGAGATTTAATTCCCTTGGTAGTCAAATAGTTCAAAAGTCGACTAGGATTATAAAAATAATTCAAATCTCCTATCGTAGGGTAGACTGGGTACGGTTGAAACAAAGGACGGTTGAAACAACACGAATATCTCGCAAATTGCTTAATTGCTTTTATAATTACTATAACTACTTTTTACCTAAAGCAGGAGTTGGGGACGGTTGAAACATTTTTTTGGGTACGGTTGAAACATCGTTTTTATTGAGTTAAGCAAGTTATGAAGTAACTGAATGAAGGAAAGAAGAAGCAATTGGATACAGAAAAAAAGCAAAAGAAACACCATGAAAGGATAGAAGAAAAACAAAGTACAACAGGACATCCTGTTGTACGTCATCAGAAGAAGAGGAGTGCTTCTGTCTTGTTTGTATGGCACCAGGCATTCAGCGAGCAGGTCCGGAGAAAAGTGGCTACAATGCACTATTTGTAAACTGTGGGCTCACGAGGAATGTACAGAAGGTGGTTTTAACTATGTTTGCCAAAACCACGACTCAGATTAATCGTTATATTTAACTTAATGATTGATTTATTAATTAAATACAAAGAAGAAAGAGAATTCCTCTTTGTCTACTTATCGTTAATTATCTTTTTTTTAGTATGTTATGTTAAAAAAATAAATAGCTTTATTTTCGTTTAATTTTTTGTAAATTTACGTAAATTATAAGTCTCTGTTATGTAATCTCTATAGATTACATAACAGAGACTAACTGTAACTATTTACAGATGAATGGTAATATACGTAGATTCTAGCTAGCGTGCTCTAAAAACTTTAAAGGCTGATTAAAAGTATCGTTTGAAGTATTTAAAACAATGAAGACTGATTATTATTGTCAAAGAGATCCTTAAACAGTAAATAAAACATGTTATAATATTATATTTTGTGTTATTCGCATGTGTTTTAACTGACCCCAATCACTGTTTCAACCACCTCTGGTATGGGGACGTTTGAAACAAATCGGTTTTTTTTTCAATTTGATGTACTGTTAAAAATAACACACCTGGAACTAAGATCACAATGCCCATTAGTAGATCGAAACATGCTCTTTTATTTAACATAATTATCTTCATCATCACTCGGAATATAAAAAGCAAAACTATGGACGATATAAGAGAAATTGTTTCAACCGTACCCAGTCTATCCTATATTAGGCATTTTTAAGATAGGTATCGTAAAATACGACGTTGTTTAAATGTTCTAATTGTTTTATTTTAATTTGCATGCTAGTTCCTGGCAAATGTGTATCGCACTTTATGTTTAAATATACAACCTTCTTAACTACCACATTTATGTTTTAATTTGTGGCTTTTAGTGACCGTTGTAGAAATATTTTAAGTTTTTTTTTGTACCTATACATAATCTAACAACATAAAGACCAGATCAAGTAACGGTAGATATATTGTGTGCGAAGGCCTGGAAAAAAATAATTCAATACTATTTATTATACTTCTCTACTAATTAGGTATTTTGTACGTCCTGCTTGTAAGTTGATGTCAAAATAACGAAGCGTGACAAAGACGGCTATTGATTGAGCCAATAAAAACATCGTATTAAATGCTATAAAATTGGCCTCTATAATGAATATAATTGAATACCTAACAATAAATGATGTTTCTAAGTGCTAAGGTAATAACTTCTCGTTGGGTCACTTAGAGTGTATCTTTGTACTATTTTAGAGTCGTTTTACTCAAGTAATATCAACTCTCAATCTCTCACCTTGTTATCTTCAGCGATAGATTCGGTACCGTCTGCAGCCCACGGCTCTACGTCACTGTAATCTAGGTAGATCGCTTGACTTGTTCATATTTTTATCAAAAAGCGAGTGCTGTTATTTATATATTTGTTATATTATCGTTTATTGTTCATAGTCATTCATTCGTTTTTCTCAAAAGCGTTTGTCGTCAACTGATTGGTTATTTATATTTCATCATATTTATATTTATTTATTCATAATTTATAGCAAACAAAGAAAATTGTAAGTGTATAAAAATAGTAAATTGACGAAGTTAACTCAAAGATGGCATTTGTATCAGCTAACTGAGCAACAGAGGTTTGCAATACCACCACCATTTCATACTTACTCTATTAGTATTTATTTTTAACCGACTTCAAAAAAGGAGGAGGTTCTCAATTCGTCTGTATATATATTTTTTTTTTCTATGTATGTTCGCGCATAACTCTGGCAATTATGAACCGATTTGAAAAAATCTTTCTTCCATCCATTCTTTAATCCGTTAATTGGGTCCCATAAAAAAATTATTGCTTAGTAATAAGTAGTTCCTGAAAAAACAAGAATGGTGACTGCGCACTGAGAGCTGCAAGAAAGCCTATATAGATGACGTTTTAGTCGCTCGGACTCGCTCGGTCGGACAAAAATAGTCATAACTCTGGCAAATATTTACCAATTTCAATGATTCTTTTTTTATTCGAAAGAAGAAACCACTGTATTGAATCTGTATGAATTTTATTACAACCGGATAAGAACTTCCTGGAGGACCATGAACGATGTGGAAGAATTTATCTGGTAAAAACCATAAAACTGATGTTCTCCATTACATTGCTCTGACAATTATGAACCGATTTCGATGATTCTTTTTTTATTCGAGAGAGTAAACTACTATGATGTTTCCATGCAAATTTCATTACGACCGGATATTTTTTTCTGAAGAAACATGAATTATGTAAAACTATGTAGACGATAATGTGATCATAACCTACCTAGATAATTTTACGGTTTTCGATGGTTCAATCTTTATATATGAAAATATCACTAAAAAGTTTAAAATAAAATCTTTTTAAAAATTAATTGAACCGACTTCAATATCACTGAAAAGTATAAAATAATTTAAATATTATTGAAGTTGGTGCCAAATATACACAGCAGGTACGCTAACACCAACTTCAATAATATTTAAATTATTTTATACTTTTCAGTGATATTGAAGTCGGTTCAATTTTTTTTTAAAAAGATTTTATGTTTACAATGCTGATTATATTTAAAGGTATATACTTTTTCATTTATAACTCCATTTTTCCCGTTTTGTTATTCAGACAAATACATAAGTAGATCAAAAACGGAATACCACAAATTAATTATATTAACTTTTCTTGCTCTGATCATTTTATCATAAATTCGAGTAAATTTGATATCGTCTGCCCCTTAAACCATGTCGCAACAGCAACAAACTCGATCGCATTATCATAGAAGTGGATTTAGCTGAATTGATTGATATTATATCGCTGCGTGGGCGATGGCCACAAGTGGGCGGCACGTGGGCGACCGGAAGGAAGCCGTAGCTTTTGGCTTTTCACATATAACAGCACTTGCGACACGTGAATAATGGTGTTTGCCTTTATAACACACGAGGTACTAAGTGCGTGACTGAAACCTATTGCAAAACCGTGACTGTTTTTCAATAAGTGGAACAGATTAAAATTATAATAAAAACAATATTAAGCCCGGCAAAGTTTAAGTAAAGATATTTTAATAATTGTTCCTGACATTCTATGCTATTTGTGTAAGTTAGGGGTTTGTGTATGTCTATCCTTGTTCAATACTTGTGCACCACCAGGTGGTAGGTTCCTTGTGCAAGGAACCGTCCAGGTATGCTGTGTGTAAGCGTTGCTGTGTTTTGGCGTAAAGGGCATGGTAGCTGGTGAAATTACCTGACATTAATGTCTTAAGGGTTGGCAACGCGCTAGTGTTTCTTCTGGCATTGCTAGCGTCTATAGGCTGCGGTGACTGCTTACCATCAGGTGGGCCGCACGCTTGCTTGCCACCTTGGCAGTATAAAAAATGCGCTAAAGAAGGTAAGTTCCGTTTCATGTACTTAGTATTCGTACACTTTTATACCAACTTTTATTAATTTCTGTACATATTACTTAAGTAGTTGGTATTACATAAGTGCATTACTTTTCTATTTATAACATTAATACTTACAAATTTATATCAGTTAATAAGACTATACATATAAGTACATACTATTAATTACCAGTTATGAAGAATTGGTCCTCTAACCATGAGAATCAGTTTAGGTAAACCTCTAATAATTTAGTTACTTATTATATTTATTTAATTTCACTGCGAGAAAAAGCACTAATTGGAATCTTATAAAACAACACAACTAAGCCCTGAGTTTTGGAAGATGTCGACTAATCTTTGACGGGCCTGTTGGTCTAGTGGTTAGACACCCTGGTCGCTACCCATTAGGTCGTGGGTAAAATTCCCACCAAGTGTCTGGATGTTTTATCTATATATCTATTAGTAGTATCAGTTGTCTGGTTTCCATAATACAGGCTCTGCCTAGTTTGGGATTAGATGACCGTGTGTAGATTGTCGTAGAATATTATTATAATATTATAATCTAGTAGATTAATGTCTAAATGCCTCGAGCATTGAACTCATCTCAAGTATCTCAACAATACATAATTTTTGTACCCTAGGTAATGATTGCCCATTATATAACAAAAACATTTGCCAAATAAAAAAAAAACAATCAAATTAAAGAGGGCACGAAGCGCTATTTAATGTCGATAATTTAAATATCAAGAAAAACGTGGCGAGTTTCTCTATGGGTGTCGCGACGCAAGCATTTCCGGCGGGTCACCGGCCGAGCGCGCCCAGCACACGCCAAACCGGTTTCGTAATTTGGTGTTTCTTGAGACCCATGTCGATTAATTTACGATAGACGGGCTTCCTGTCAAAAAAGATGCGACATTCGAATCCGTGATATGACAACTTAACCATTAGATATCTATCAAAGAATTTAGTTCCATCTTTTTACCTTTCAACAGAATCGTTAATTAGGGTGATAACTTTGATTGGAGCTGTGGTGATGTTGACGGGTCTGTGCGTGAAACCCATTCGTTTGTCAAATTGATACTCGAACTTTCGTGTTTCAATCTATCTCGGGTACAGTGATAACAATTACCGTTAGTACCTAAGTAGTTGCCGCTTTGTACGTGTCCTATAAAAAATAAACGCACACACATAATTTTACACACATAATCAATTCGTTTTGATAAAAAGTCTCCCTTAGAATACCATAGTACCTACATGACTGATATGACCATACGTATGTCTGTATATCTTTATTTTTTACATATGGCTGTATGGCTTTACGTATGGCTGCACCAATGTTGATGAAATTGTTTGTGTGTGTTCAAGGGGATTCGAGAATGGTTTAGATTCACAAGTGAAAGAGCGCGAGCGGAGCTGCGCGGGTCAGCTAGTCTTTATATATATAATTCTACTGTACGTGTGTATGTCACTGAACTCCTCCTAAACGGCTGGACCAATGTTGATGAAATTGTTTGTGTGTGTTCAAGGGGATTCGAGAATGGTTTAGAGTCTCAAGTGAAAGTGCGCGAGCGAAGCTGCGCGGGTCAGCTAGTATGATTATAAAATATTGTGTGTATTATCATAATATACATAAATAATTTTACAGTTTTGTTTAAATTCCGAACAATCTTTAATTTCATAGACAAGAAACTATTTAGGAATGCAAATGTGTGTTCAAAATCGTGACTGGATTTGTCTTTGTCTCAATGATATAAAAGTAAACTCATTTATTACATCTCCGTCATTAGATAACCTTCACACAGATATACCAATTTAACAAAAAACAATTATAAATAAGTTCTGAGAAGTGGATAAGAGGTGCACTGATCATGGTTTGTGTCATTCCCTGTGGTTAACCGGAATTAATCATCCATTCAACATTGACTGATCACGACACAGGAACAACGCAACACTTCTGCGAATTCATGTTTGTCTATACTAAACTATTAATGGTACTAATTTGTATTTTTTTAATAATAAACTCAAGCTTTCATACCCAATAGCCTCCAATAAGTTGGGTGGCCTATTCGTATTTAGATGTTCACTAGTATTCACTAGATACTTTGTATAGATAAAATTGTCTTTTATTTACGCGAATACTCGGAGTAAAATCTAAAATAAACCGCGATAGAATTCGTATAAGACAGATACTTTGTATTTACAGGGTGGAACATGAATTGAAAACCTGGTGGGTGGGGCTTTTGGAGAGATTCTGGAACTGGCCAGTCTCTCCAGCCGCGCTGGGCGCTTGCTAGAGCACGTGCCGAGGGGAGCAAGAATGCGTGTCACACATATACACATCGTATCATATTACACATTATGCAATTAACTATTTTCTTCATTATTAATTCAATCGCATTTCATGCAAAACAACTATAAATTGTGAAACCCTTAGGTGAGCTGACTAAAATATATGAGATGTAAATTGCGAACTATTTTTTGACTAAGTAAGACGTAGGCAATAATATCTAAGATTATTTAGGTATATTATGGGAAGATGGTCTATGAGCAATTTTTTATTTTTTATAATTTTTGATATTTCTCCCAGTAAATCACTGTTCATTATTATGTTGTACCTATCTATTTGAGATGTATGATGTAACGTACGTACCTAATAAAATAGGTACTAATTTTTTCGTACTCGCACATTTGATTCCCACATTAAATATTATTGATAAATTGTTAGATATTTTTCGTTAAAAACCCCAATCATGCCTCTTTATGCCTAAATATTTGTAAGCGAAAATAGGACGCATAAGTCTCAATTATATGGAATTTACCGAGTACCTCATTAATTTCTATAGAGTGCTTTACGAATTTAGGTAAGTATTTACTACTGCATTATATAGTATTTATATCTACAGAAAACATTCATATAAAAAATACTTTTATTACATTCAAACAGCAATAATTTTCATTATAAACAAACCGAATACAATCACTTACTCGAAATTGAATTAACTTTTATAAACACAATTAAATGTCGCGATACTTTATAAAAGTGTCCGAAAACAACGACCCGCCATAATACTTTGACATATTAAGTATCACCATAAAACCGCGAGGGACCACCCGAGAAATGGTGCTTGTACCCAGAAACATTTCATCGTGTGACAAGGCCATTATTTTTGTGATCTGTAAACAGTGTTAAGCAAAATCTAACGAAAATAAAGGCTAATTTATATACCCTTAAAATTATGGAGTGTCACCAAGAATAAGACTAAGAATATTTTAAAATGTTAATAAATAAAAGCAATTTTATTGGTTTATTTTTTATATTTATGATTCCGATGTTTTGAACAATATACAGTCTACATGGTCATGGAAGGATAAAAGATGTTTGACGGTAGTATGCCACAGTTTAAATAAATAATATGGGTTAATAAGGGATAATTTTGCCCCTGAAACTTTTAATACAGTGAGTATAAAACCAGTAGTTAGAGATGAGAAAATAATTTGTTTATATAAATTAGGCGCGTTGCACGCTTGAGGCGCGTGGGCCGTGCGGTGAGAGGGAAGTGTCGCGTGCGCGTGCGCAGCCTACGCTGCGCTCGTGCCGCCATTATTTTTCAACATGTCTGTTGATTTGAAACAAAAGAAATAAGTTTTACCTCGGAGACGTGTACGCGTTATTTTAATTATCCCTGTATCTTGTAATCTTGTTAGTGTTGCTCGGTACACCTATATACAATTGCATTTGTAGTAAAGTTCTTATTTCATTTACTTAAATTAAAATTTAACGGAATAAGCTGTTAAATTTAAGTGTCATATTGTCATTTTATAGCGATCGCCTTCTATAAAATCCATTCGATAAACGTAAAGTTTGTTAAGGGTACGTAAACTCGCTAGTAATTCTGTTTTTATTACTTCTTCAAGATTATTTTGTTAAAATTCTTTATTTTATTCGTGCTATAATTCCATTTCAGTTTGTGTAGGTACCTAATAAGAATAAAATCTGTTATTTATTTACATAATTCTCATTAACCTTAACACCGTTGGTGTAGTGCTAGCTGTTTATGCCTTCATTATTAATACTTAAACACCTCTGTTGACGTTTATGTCACAAAAAAATCACGCTTTCTTCACGCAGCTCTACATACAATAGGTTTTATGATAGTTGTACGAAATATATTTATAATTAGAATTGTCCTATATATGGTAAAAGTATATAGCACAACAAGTAGTTAAGTAAGTAAATAGGTACTTATAATTATCTTTACAACTTATTAAATAGTTAATTACTTATTCTGCTTCCTATCAATCTTATATGTTATTCTTACATAAAACACCTAATCGTCAAAATAATAACCCTTACTGCAATGAAAAATCTTATAAACATACATAATCATTTAAATACGTATACGGATAATGCATAATAATTATTACATAATAATTTAGATAGAGTTAATAAATATTATTTCAGTGAACCTTAGATATAAATATTATTCATACATTTGAAACCGCACTTTGGCTGTAAAGTAGCTGTAGTAATGATATTAGATGCCTTTCTGTTTTTTAAATTAGTAACACCATCATTAATCTCTCATACACTAATTACTGCAAGCTCTCCAATCTCTTCTTAAATAATTAGATTAGTAGCGTCATCTAGATTAACAATTACACAACTAAAGTTTATCGCGCCATCTAGAATTCGGATTTGAATTCAGCGCCAGCGACTGGCCCGCAAAGGTTCTTCCCCACAAGCCACTTGGCAAGGACGAAACGGTGCCTCGACGATGGAACTGTGGGCAGAAAATTGTTGCCGTCCGCTTGCTCGTAGAGTAGCATTATGTAGCGATGTGGTCCAGTGCCGCGAGGTGGCGCTGGCGGTTTGTATGCTATCAAATAAAAATATAATATTTTTTTAAAGAAGACAAGGTTTTTTTATTACAGAATAAGGTATAATTTTGGGTTCGGCCAGGGCCGGTGGCACACCTGCGGATCGGTACGGCTGGAGAATTTTAGGTGAGACTATTAGTGGTAAGCTTAATAGTAGTTGAAACTATTAGGTACTTAGTAGCTCCCTTTTGCAAGGGGCCGTACAGGTAGGTAATTCCGCAGCGTTATAAATATTCTCCCGCCAAGCAGCGATGTGCATACATTGCTGTGTTCTGGTGTCAATTGGAACTCTAGATATGTAGTGAAATTATTGGTTTTAAGAGAATTAATAACGTTTCGCGAGTTGCTTATCTCCACCAAGTTGAATAAAAAAATTATGAAATTCATATTCCACATTAGGTACCTTAGTCACTACGGTTTTAATTTAAACGTAAAATAAAATTAAATACCTCTGTAATCTATTCCAACTGTTTTGCTGCTCTCTTTTGATTTTAATGCAAGTCCCTGAAAAAGAAGGTTGGACTTAAGTGAATCTACTTACTACGCAAAAGACATAAAAAAAATTATGTCTGTGTACAAAACGAAGCATAACATTATTGATATTTCTATTAAACTCGCAATAATTATCTTATTCAAGGAAAAAAAAATAAAGCCTGGTCTATTTAAGAGTTCGTTACTTACCGGTATGTTTGATTTAACCATGTGTAAGAAAAATTCCCCCTCCACCTGCGGCGGCGCATCTGGATCGACCATTATTAACGTATAAAACTTTTTCTGTAAGTGAATTAGATACAGTTTAGTTTCGATTTGTAAGGTAGAAAGTAAGAAAATTCCCAACACATAGGACAACGACAACAACAATAATATACATCCTTATCAGGTTGTGTGCAGACAAACATGGCTCTGACTCAGTATATTGCTGCACCATTATATAAATAGCGCAGCGCTGGTATTCTGGTAGTACTTAAAACTGGTATCAATGAAAACGTAGGAAAAAGACGAATTGTAAAATAAGATACAATATATAAATTTTTTTCCCGTGGGGTGTCCGGGTAAAAATAGCATCCTCCCATCTCATCTCGATGGGTGTCCGTAAAATGCGACTGAGGGAAAACATGGATTACCTACCATCTATTGGCATCTATACTGCGACCCTCAAGACGTCTGCCAAGCCCCACGCTTGTTGACAACCCCTCCCTTCTAAGGGAGAGGTTCCCTTTGTTCAACGTCTTTTGGCTGCTGATGATGATGATGATGATGAGATATATTTATGGTTTTATCCGTCTGTTAGAATGGGTCCAAACGAGTATTTTTTGGCAGTCTGAACTACGCTACGGACAGCTAGGGGTCAGCCACGTCTCATCCCGTGGGGTATCCGGGTAACAACAGCACCCACCGATCTCCTCTCAATGGGTGTCCGTAACAGGCGACTAAGGGGAAACAAAAAGACTGGCAGCAGCGTCTTTCTATTGGATTACCTATCAGCTATACTGCGATCCCCAAGCCACCTGCCAAGCGTGAGGATTATGGCAACCCCTCCCTTTTAAGGAAGCGGCCTTTGCTCAGGAGTGGACGTCTACAGGCTGCTGATGATGGTGAGTGGTTAAATAAAATAACTTCAAACTTAGATAAGTACTCTTTCAGACAGGTCACTGTTGCCACAGACTAGCACTAGATCCGTCCCACGGAGCGCCGCTACCGCATGGTGGTGTTTCAAGCTACAAAGCTAGGATTTAATGTACTTATTAAGTAAACAGCGAGTTTCGTGACGGATAATTATGGTCTCTATATAAACTTATGCATGTACTGGATCCCTCGTTATAGCCAAGACCAGCGTACTGTATAAAAAAATGCATTTACCGAATCGGCCAAAGGGAACTGGAACAGTGGTTCTTCGATGAAGACTTGCTTCGGTAGTAGGACATCGCAATTATGATCATTGACAATAGTTCCTCCAACGCTTGTTACATTTAATCCTGTCAACCGATCACAACCTTCCAGCAGACTCTTCACTTCAGTTACAGAGCATTGCGAAGTTACACCATATACGATTTGACATAGCAGTGTTAAAATTAAAACTTCATTAAACATTCTGGTGTTGCTTCACTTCGAATGACTAGGAGAACTAGATTTCAGAAGTGTTATAGGTAGGTTGCGGTTGGAGTCGATGTTGATTAACAGTAAAAATTACTACTTAAATTGTTTATGAGTACTTACAACACCAATGCTGATAACATTGTGTAAGCCAAAATATTGGTAATAATTAGCTATTAGGCGACATTTGTTGACAAATCAAGTTGTAAATAAACCATCGGTTACAAGCGCTGCAAAAAAAAACATTGAAAAAAAAATTAAAATATAAAGAAAATCCGTGCTACAGAAACCAGCATGAACAGTTTTTTGGAAAAGAACGTTGCACAAAAAAAATAGGCCTATACGGGGCAGTGAGTACCATGTGGAGTAGGTATGTACAGTTTGACGTCATATTAACCTTATTTTCAACAAACGCCTTGTTGTATGTAGGTACATTATATTCATATATTACGTGTCTATCTTAAAGTCTCAACAAGTACTCCGATCTATAAAATCTGGCAAGCAAAACTAATTTTGCTGACCTAGCATGACTTGTAAGAATTTTCTAGACATTTTCAGGACGTGGTCTTTAGAAACATTTCTAGGGAGACTTGTCCCTTTTGACAATCCAGATATCACCGCAGTGTCAGATATTTTGCCGCAGACATAATTATGCAAATTCTTTAGCCAGCTTTGGCCGCATAGCAGTAGGTACTGTCAGACCTTGTCAGACTTTGGTCAGACTAGGTTGCCTGGAAAATATCGCTTGTCAGCGATAAGCCCGCCTGTCTGCACCATCTGCACTGTATTTCTTTTGTTTCTGTTTTATGTGTTCTGTTTCCTGTGAGGTACTATTGTTTTTGCAAATATGAGTAAGTAAATAAATACTGTGTAATTAAGCATTGCTGTGTTCCGGTGTGAAGGACACTAACTGGAGAAATTACTACTGGATTCAATGGCCACAGAAGCTTCGCAGAAGGCAGTACGCAATCCCCTTGGACTGCCTTCTGCGAAATTTCTGTAGCACGCTAAGAGAAAAGACCCTATCGCTGAGCGATGCTAAAGGGAGGATCATCCGACCGAGCGAGGTATGAAGCTCGGCCAGGGCCGAAGCCCCCAACGGTTGTTGTTGGGATGTTGTTTATATACTCAATGTACTTCGAAACTTCGCTTGCGCGATTCAGGAAAATCTTTATTTTGTACGCTCATATGTAGTAGTAGGTTGCTACAGCCCAAAAGAAATACTGATAGTCAGTTGTCACTTGTGGCGGCCACTAATGTCACCGAGTAAGCAGTCCACCAGTACCAGTACCACAATACAACTAACGTGGCTATGACTTATCAAGAGCACCAAGAGGTTAAAGGTGTTTTACTTGGAGGAAGGACTAAAGGTGTTAACTTTGTGTTGTTTTAATGAAGTCTCTGTCTTAATATTATTTATAATGATTTTCACTAGATCCACTTACTATTCCAAGTGCATGGTGTTAGAATATGTAGTTGTAATTTTGTAATTGTAAGTTATCTGTGGAAACTTTATTGGTTTATGTATTACCTACCATATTTAACTGTATGTTTCCCTCATAGATTTAGGATTTTTCACTACGTTTCCTTCATAGATTTAGGATTTTTCACTAATGGTTTCCCTTGAAAAAAAAAATAATACTTTACTACTTTTTAGGCTTAGCCCAAAGAGGATATAATCACTTAGTATGCTTTGAAATAGTTTACCTAGCATTCTCTTTGTGTCTTAGCCTATGTCAAATTTACAGGACCTATCTCTTCTTAGTAGTCTGTGCAATATAATAACTTTGTATTATCTGTTATTATTTGAACCTAGGTAATCAATTTTTTGTTTGTACCTTTTAATGTTTTGTGGCTTCCGCAGTGATTACTTTTTCAGTAGTTCTTTGACAATATTTTCACCGTGTACTTAATTTTTAAAAGTTGCAATGCAAAACGCCCAGTACAATTTAGGCATACCTCACCTAACGCAAGACCAAATGGTGCTAGAAATTTCAGAGAGAATTCGATGTGCCCGATTCTGGTGCCAGCGACACTGGGAATTGCTGTGCGATACCCACTTACGTTCTCGAGCTAAGTTCTTGCTGTACAAACTGTTTGTAAGACCCATACTTACTTATGGCTGTGAACTTTGGACTCTTGATGATCGAAACTCCAAAAAACTGCTACGTTTTGAATGTTCAATTCTCATAGAAATTTATAAGTCGAAATATACACATAGAGATCCAAAAAGATTAAAACCTGATATTGGAGCAGTGTATGCTAGATACCGAGGAACTGACATCATAAACCACATTCAAAATGAAAGGCTTAGTTGGACTGAGTTATTGAAAATTGAAGAGAAGGCTGTGAAAAATACTCGCAAAAGACGTGCGCGACAGATCCAATGGTGGGATGAACCGATCTCCAGGAATATAAAACAACTTAGAAAACCTTCTAGAGGTACTTGTTTAAGACAAACCGTAACATCATTGCGTATGTCATCAGCTGAGGCAGGTGGTTCACGTTCCACAAGTTCAGATAATACACCTATTAGATGATATTTGTGGAAAACAAATATCACTGCAATTGATACTTACCGAATAAAGGAAAACAATAATGTTTGCTATAACGATTAACGGCGTAACTCGATGACATTTCATATTCTATAAATGAATAAAAGTAACTCCTTAAATAGCACTTATTTTATTACTAAATAGTTTTTATCATAACGCTATATATCATTACAATAAACGGCTAGGTACCTACTATGGTAAAATATTATTTTTATCAGCTAATCGACGACTCCTTCTAATGGCGGTAGTTGGAGGAGAATCTAGAACAATGTCTTGGCTGGTAGACACGTCAGATCTATGGGAGCTAAGACGATTTCCATATTTGTCACACGCTCTGGTGAAATAGAGACTGGGATCATCGGCATCTCTTGAAAAAGTATAAAGTATTCTTCGAAGGCTTTCTTTGGGAGCTCCGGTAATTCGTGTCCAGCGTAGCTCTTGCACCTTCATATATGCAGTTACATCGATATCAGTATAACGCTCATACAGATTGCTTCTGTTTGTAATTCCGAAGACGTTCTTAAGGGCTTGAACTTCCAAAGCTTTTAGTTGTTGGTTACGACCATCGAACCAATCATAAATCAACATTGGCCTCATAAAGATTTTATAGGCAAGTATTTTTTTAGCAATAGTCATTTGCGGTATCTTAAGTATTTCTTTACTTTTTCTGCACCAATAGCGTGCTAATCTAGAGCTTGGCATTTTTTCTTCTACTTTTACAAACTTATATCAGTGATTTCCTACTTGGAGTTTCTGTTTTGGCATCTATCAGGTAGATGAAAACAAAGAGAATCTAAGGCTAGCCGCACACGTACAATATTATTGTCAATACAATATTGACAATATTTTTCATCAATAATGAGCCCCGCACACTTCGCAATATTATTGTCAATATTTCGTGTTATAATTTGGCTCAGTCGTTTAGTAGCCAGATTCGTGTGCACACGTTTCATGTACAATAAAGCAATCCAGAAGTAAACGATGAAATAAACATGGTTGAGAAAATTACCTAAGCTAAATCATTTCAATGTAATAAATGAACTGCGCGTTACAGCAGAACATATATTTTAAAAAATACACGAGAATGAGAAGTAGCAGCCTTCAAAAAACTATTCATCATCATCATCATCACCAGCCGGAAGACGTCCACTGCTGAACATAGGCCTCCCCCTTCGAACGCCACAATGACCGACAATTGGCTATTTGCATCCACCGGTTACCTGCGACGCGCACAATGTCGTCTGTCCACCTAGTGGGAGGCCTACCTACGCTGCGTCTTCCGGTTCGTGGTCGCCACTCGAGAACCTTTCTTCCCCAGCGGTTATCGGTTCGCCGAGCGATGTGGCCTGCCCATTGCCACTTCAACTTGCAGATTTTAAGAGCTATGTCGGTGACCTTGGTTCTTCGGCGAATCTCCTCATTTCGGATTCTGTCGCGCAAAGAAACTCCGAGCATAGCTCTCTCCATAGCTCGTTGTGTGACTCTGAGCTTATCCAAAAGGCCAACAGTTAGGGACCACGTCTCAGTACCATATGTCATCACTGGCAACACACACTGGTTAAAAACCTTCGTCTTTAAGCACTGCGGTATTTTGGACGAGAAGATTTCGCGTAGTTTCCCGAACGCTGCCCATCCGAGTTGGATTCTTCGGGCGACCTCTTTGTCGAAGTTGGACCGACCTACCTGGATAGTTTGTCCTAGGTATACATAGTGCTCAACAACTTCGAGTGTATCGTTCCCAACAATTACCGGTACGGGTGCAACATGGACATTAGACATGATCTTCGTCTTGTGCATGTTCATTTTAAGACCCACCTGTTGGGAAACGCTACTGAGGTCGCTGAGCATCGTATTGAGGTCCTCCAGCGACTCTGCCATAATGACTATATCATCGGCAAAACGAAGGTGAGTGATGTATTCGCCATTGATGTTGATGCCGAATCCGTACCAGTCCAAGAGCTTGAAAACGTCCTCCAATGCATTTGAGAACAGTTTCGGAGAAATAACGTCTCCCTGTCTCACACCACGCTGCAATGGGATTGGTTTCGTGCTCTCGTCCTGTAGTCGGATCGACATGGTGGCGTTGCTGTACAAACACTTCAACACTTCGATGTACCTATAGTCAATGTGACACCGCTGGAGAGATTGCAATACTGCCCAGGTCTCGATTGAATCAAAGGCTTTCTCGTAGTCCACAAACGCTAGACATAATGGCCGATTATACTCCTCGGTCTTCTGTATAATCTGGCGGAGCGTATGTATGTGGTCTACGGTGCTAAAGCCTTTTCGGAACCCGGCTTGTTCGGGAGGTTGGAAGTCATCAAACCTGCGTTCGAGACGGTTCGTAATGACTCTCGAAAATAGCTTGTATACATGGCTCAGGAGTGAGATAGGTCTATAATTCTTCAATAAAGTGTTATCACCTTTTTTGAAGAAAAGAACCACCACACTCCTGTGCCATGCTTCTGGCGTTGTACCCTCGAGTAAGACGGAATTAAATAACTTCTGGAGGACTAAAAGTACCGGTTTTCCACCCGCTCTCAGAAGTTCTGATGTGATTCCGTCTTCACCCGGCGCCTTGTTATTCTTGAGCTGTTTGAGAGCCATTCTAATCTCGTACAGGCTGATGTCTGGGATGTCCTCAGTGTAGTGTCGGGTTAGTTTGGCTCTGGTGTCTTGAGCTGTTCTATCAATGGGTTCCCGTGTTGAGGTGTATAACTGTCCGTAAAATCTCTCGAGCTCTCTCAATATCTCCGGTTTCGATGAGATGACACTGCCGTCATCGATCTTCAGCTTCGTCATATGGCTACGCCCAATAGACGAATTCTGTGCGAACACTTTAGAGCCTTGGTTCCGCTCAATTGCGTCCTTAATACACGCTGTATTATAGGAACGCAAGTCGTGTCGCATGGATTTCGAGATTCGTCTATTGAGTTCAGCATATTCCGACATATCAGCTGAAGATTGCAGTCTCATCTCAGTCCGGTTTTCCATTAGCTTAATGGTTGTATTGGAGAGCTTTTGAGGTTTTTTACGGCATGGGGTCTTATAGAACTTGGACCCCACTGCGTGGACAGTTTGCACCAACCCATTGTTTATCTCGTCCGCAGTTTCGCAGTCGGCGAGGCACTGGAAGCGATTATGCAGTTCAAGTTGAAAGTCTTCGGGGTTCTGGATTTGGGCGGATCCTGGACGGAGCGTGGACTTCATCAGACGAAACCTTTCGAGCTTAACATTGATATTCAATGTGCCTCTAACAATACGGTGATCACTCCCGGTTTTCACCCTGCCGATCACGGAGACATCATCGAATATATGCTTCTTGGTCGTCATGATGAAGTCGATCTCATTTTTGGTTGAACCATCGGGGCTTATCCACGTCCACTTCCTGGATGGTCGCTTCTTGAAGAAGGAGTTCATCGCATAGAGTCCCTCCTTCTCCATGAAGTCGACCAGCCGCTGGCCCCTTTGGTTCCGCTGCCCATACCCATACGACCCCACTCTCAACTCATCGCCATTCCGAGTGCCCACCTTTGCGTTAAAGTCCCCCATAACAACGGTGAAGTATGTTTTTGAGGTATGTATGGCTTCTGCTATCTCCTCATACATAGCCTCTACTTCATCGTCAGGGTGTGCCGAGGTCGGCGCGTATACCTGTATGACCTTCAGCGAATACCGATCGGTTATTCTGAGTATAAGGTACGCTACCCTGCTCGACTTCTTCGATCTCCTTCCCGGAAGAAGAGCAAGTTTCCGGAATCAAGGGTTATCGTATCCTGTCCCTCTCGTCGGATTTCAGATAAACCCAAGATGTCCCAACGTAACTTGCTCAATTCTTCCTCCAGCTCGAGAATCTTCTCATCGGTCCTAAGAGTGCGGACGTTGTGTGTTGCCAGGGCCAAAGTTCGGTGGGGGTGGTAGCGGGGCATCTGCCGGAGATTCTTCGCACCCCCTGCTCCACCGTAACCCCGCCCGCTACCAAGGCGAGGAATAGAGGAGCTGCCGGGGACTGGGGGCCGTAAACAAATACTATCAATCATTGTGGGGGGGGGGGTTGCCATAATCCCCACGCTTGGCAGGCGTCTTGGGGATCGCAGTATAAGTGATGAGATGCCAAAAACAGAAGACGCTGCTGCCCGTCTTCTTGATTTCCCTAAGTCGCCTCTTACGTACACCCAATGGGAAGAGATGGGGGGGTGCTATTCTTACCCGGACACCCCACGGGTAGTAAAAAAAAAGTAAAAAAACTATTATCCTTATTAAATTGATAATCGTTTTTGAAGAAAATATGATTCTATATTTCTGGGTAAGTTTCCCTTGTTTTATCATCATCATCAGCAGCTGAAAGACGTCCACTGCTAAACAAAGGCCTCCCCCTTAGAAGAAATCGGTTGCCATAATCCCCACGCTTGGCAGGCATCATGGGGATCGCAGTATATGTGGTAGGTAATCAAATAGTAAGACGCTGCTGCCCGTTTTCTTGTTTTCCCTTAGTCGCCTCTAACGGACACCAAACGGGAAGATAATAAAGAGTGTTATTTTTACCCGGATATCCCACGGGGAATGTTTTATAAATTCTGATAAATATTGGTTTTAGGGGGGAGTAGAATCTACAATATTTTTACTGATTTCGTCCTCCATTTTGAACAAAAACACGAACGTCTGCTTGCTTAGAAACCATTTCTTCAACTATAATATTGCCGCGCGCCCGCACACGTCAATATTATTGACAATACCCCTGCCTCCTCCCGATATTGTCGCGACAAAATCAGAATATCTGGAAATCGACAATAATATTGAACAATACCGCAATACGGGCCGCACACACACAATATTATTGACAATATGCACTATATTGACAATAATATTGAGCGTGTGCGGCTAGCCTAAATTTAGGTTTTTCACCATGAAGCTATAGGTTTCACGTTTCACTACATTGATTAAACCATAGTGAAACATCCTAAATCTATGGATTAAACAGTAAATTATCTTTTTTTTTTGGTGGGCCAAAGAGGATTATCGCAGGTGGCCACCACTGGCCAGCACCTTGGCCACCACGCTCCACGAGAAAAAAAAGTGACGCTGCCGCCGATTCCGCGCCGTGCAAAATTACAGACTTCGCGGGTTACCTACTTAGGCTACCTTACATGTTCGCAGGTTTGCGAGAGAATGTGTAGCGGCCAGGGTGACATTATGCCATAATCTGAGGATCGAATCGTGATTCCGATCGACTGCCGTCTCTGTTAAGGTCCCCCACGTGTGGATTGCCGTACTTAAGGCAATGCCCAGATGTTCGGACACTTGATCTGTTCCACTTATAGGGCTTTTACCCCTCAATCTCTTTTCCTCTATCTTTTCGGTCACTAGCTACTTCACCAGATTGCCAGATTGCCTTTGGGCTATGTGGCTGAATTATTGGAGAATTCACTTCGTGCATATTACTGAGAACCGAGGTTTCTTGTCCAGTCCCAGCTTTTTCAATATAAATTCCTTATTCTTAGGCTTTTGATAGAGTGAACTGGGAAAAATGATGGATTATATAGGAGGATAATTTATGGACTTTACAAACATCAGGAAACCATAATAGAAATAGGGGAAGAAAGACAGAAAGCGAAGATAAAACAAGGAGTAAGACAAGGATGCCCTCTATCACTATTGATATTTAATATATAGAGAGTGGCATTAGTAAAATTTTAGAAACCAAAAAAGAAGGGGTTAAAATAAATGGAGAAAATATAATTATTTATTAGATTTGCAGAAAATAGAATATTTAGAAGAACTTTTACAAATACGTTTGATTCATCTTAGTTTTGGGAGTAACATATGCTATAATTTATAACATTACATTTAATAAAAATACAATAAATCAAGGTTATCACGAGCGAGCAGAGTATTTTCAATCGGTCAGATTAATAATACCCAGTAGCGGACTAACGGGGGGGCGGAGGGGGCGGTCCGCCCCGGGCCTCGGGTCCAGGGGGGCCTCCAAACTCCAAAAGTTCTTCTTAATTATTGAGGTATCTAAGTACCTATACTACATAATAGACAGTAATATCATACCTTGATTATTTTACAGTATCGGCGCATAAACTCTGTTAGTCTGGACAAAGCGACATTCAGATCAAAAGACTGACATGTGAACTGATTTTGTGCGCCAGAACTCTTAAAGTTTGTTTGAAATAATCCAGCTTATATGTCCTCTCAACTAAATAGCAAAGACGGCCATAAAGTGTTGTGTTGTAAGTATTAGGCAGTTTGGAGTTGGGGGCCCCATGATGCACGTAACTAAAATACAAACGTACCTACAATGTACACAAAATGTACACTGTGAAATGAAAAATCAATTAGTGATTTGTAAAAGAAATGTAATATATACAAATTTGACAAACAAAATTAACGTAGAGTGCAGCCATGTTTGATTAAAAACCAAAAAGTAGATGTCTGCTAAATACAAAAGTTATAAAGTATATTAGGGTAGCACATCGCTGGCTGGATATGATTGTTGGATATGAATCACTATGCCAAGTACACAAGTGCACCTAAATGAAATAATTGACTTCGAATAGACTTAGCGCTACCACTTTTTAATAGTCAGTATTTTTTAAAGCTATATACCATCAGATCACAACGCGGCCTCGACTGAGAAGATCCGGCAACTCAGCGGGCTTGATTGATTTTGCTACCATCAGCGACACCGTGTTTTACCGATCGAAAGACAAAATTAAAAAAAAACTACGAGACATCCTGGGCCTGAGAGCAGTAATATCCGCTCCATCCAAGACGCCCGTGGTTGCTCTGAATGATAGACGCAGTTCCTACCTAGAACGCATCGTCACCTACCAAGGTGTCGTATTTAGTTGGTTTTGAGGATGGGGCCGCCATCCAGTGAGCCCGGAAACCATGAGGCCTCTTTAAGGCAGATAATACCTGTCTTTTTTTTCTATTGGGGCCCTGACGATGCGAGTTGCACCGCCCGACGACGACACGGCGTCTTCGTGTTTTTGGTCTCCTTCTGGGACATAACCGTCTCACAGTACGACCCTTCACATCCGATTCCTCTGCCAATATAGTAGATACCTAGGTACTGCTGCTGGTACAGGGTAGTCGTGTCCAATCCGACTGACCAATCTAAATGAATCTACATGCCCACCCCCTTAGTATGCCCACCTTTCTGCCGCAGCTAGACTTCGAAGACTGGCAGGATAACACTGACTACTCCTATTGCTCGTGTACGCTCATTAGAGGCCATCAGCGTAATTGTTCAAGTGCGTGCCGTATCTCTTTCTCCTGGAGTTCGTGGGTGCGCTTTCACCCCAATGGCAGTGGACGTGGATTTGATCATTGACTCTCGCGTCCATTTCCTCCGGGATGTTCAGGGTCGATAGGCGCGCTAGGACTATTACGCCTCATACATGACATTCCAGTACCTACTACCCTTCTAGCGATCCGATCAGCCATCTTGCGCTGCAGGCTCAGGATTTTTCTTGATGGACCGTGGTGTGTGCCAAGGTTGCATACTATCGCCACAGCTATTTTATCTAATTGTTGAACATAATAATGCGGACAGTTTTAGAGGACTGGGAGGCAGCTGTCCGGATTAGTGGGAATCTATTGAATAATCTCCACTTCGCAGATAACACCACAATAATAGGATCCGCGGAAAAGAAACTGGCCGAACTTTTAGAAAAAATTGAGCGCATCAGCATAGAGCTGTGGGCTTTTCATCAACAGGAGTAAGATAAAGTTGATGTTTATCGACCGTAGCGGATTCCCATGAAACGAACCAACGAGCTGCGCGACCTAGATTTAATGCACAAATGTAAATGTATATATCTAAGCTGACAAATAAGCGATAATGGAGACTGTGTTCAAGAGATAATTAGAAGATCCCAGGTGGAAAAAAACATATGTAAAAAGACTCGAGAAGATATGGAAGGACGGAGGTGTTAACCACACAATAATCAAATTAATGCATACTCTAGTCTTCGCGATCTTTCTATGTGCCTCTGAAACCTGGACAAGCCTCGCATTCTTCGAAGAACAGATGCATTCGGAATGTGGTTGGTGCAAAGCTAGGCATCCCGTGGACCGAGCGTCCCACTAATGCATCTATTCCCGAAGAGCTACATATCAAAGAGTGACTATTCACTATCTGCGTTAAACGCGTCCTCATCTTTTTCGGACACACGGACAGAAGAAAACCGGACTGCCTAGAGAGGCTTATCGTGACAAGTGAAATGGACGGCAGAAGAAGCAAAGGATGCATGCCAATGCGATAGGCATACACTATCGCGGTTACGAGAACGACGCTACAGAAAAGCATACATCGAGCTCAAGATCGAGCGGCATAGTGAAAAGCAGTGGCAAAAGTCCGCATTTGTCACGTCTCTCGGTCATGAGGTCACGACTAAGAAGAAGAATATCACTATAATTTACGAAAATATAGTCTGTTGTTATTTAACGTTTCCACCCTGTATAGTCTAAGTCACTGCCAAAACTAAGGCGAATCTAAAGGCAAGCCAAAATACATTGAGAAGTTGAGACGCTGTAGGCCGTGCCAAACAAATAAACATACATACATACTCTCGAAAAACATAGCCCTCCTTAGAAGGAGGGAAAAATATGTCACTTTCTGACCGGGGGCCTCATAAATTTTTGCCGCCCCGGGCCCCCGACAATCTTAGTCCGCCACTGATAATACCCCTCAGTATAATCGTCAGATTTTAGGCTAACGTAACTGGGATATCAAGCTGAACCTGCTGTTTAATAATCTGACCTTCTGACACGCTCGAGTATTTCAATATGAATTGTTTTTGCATTTTCAAAAAATCACTATGAGCTTGCGTCACTACCGAATCGTCAGTCTTTTGAATTAAGGCATTATACGGACCCGAGTGCTCCAGAGAGTCGGTCAGGGCGTGTTTTCATCGGCCGAGTGGAAACCAAAGAGGGGCTCTCTGCTCTGGCTTGCCTTAATTAACTGGTCGTCCAGAGAGGAGCTGTTAGAGCTATATGCTCCAGGGGTAGAAGTGTTAAAGGGCATAATGCCGCAAGTAAGTACAGAGAAAGCGCAGCACACCTCTTGACACCCCTGAGCCACTCACAATGGTGTTGCACTCCGTCGCCATCTGACGGCTATATGGAGGGCCCATCTAAAATATAATTAGTACTATACTAATTATGGCTAGTGACCCCGCACCAAATGCTCACAAACAAAAACATCTAGAAATCTTTCCACATACTTACAATAGTCCCTACACCTGCCAGAGTCAACTGCTGTTTATATCTTATTTCTAGCAGAGGTATGTTCTATGTCATTCATTTCTTCCAACAGGTCTCTACGTGTTGGATTCGTCCCCACGCCAGCCTTTCAAATGGCCGGGTGTAAAAAATCTATACTTATTGTTAGGTATTTGGTTCTTCGAATGATAAGCGGACTGTAAGGTGAAAGATTTACGATAGATGTGAATAGAGGATAGGATGAAATCTAAGGGACTCACCAGGCTTGATGTTCGCCTCGCGTACGAAGTATTGGTGGCTGCTGCAGCACACTCACCAGACCCGAACGAAAGTCACTTGATGCACAATTTGTTAAAAGCCGGCCGGCGTATATTATTGGAGTGCAATATGATGATGACACACATGAGCACACTCTTCTTTGATACGGGTTTTGTTCTAGCTTAACGTTGCTTACGCGCACAGATCTCGCGCCATGATGATTTTAGGAATGAATGGTATAAAGGGAGGGGATGATTTGAATGAAGGAATAAGGAATCTATCTATCTATGCATATAATATACAGAGTTGTTACATTTCTCCCCCCCGCTGGCAGAGTATGCCAGAAAAGATCTGACACTCCATTATGTTCGTGATAACTTTCAGCTAATGATAAGAAAATTATGAGAATGTAAGTGAATTTAGATGATATGTATATATTTATGTTACTATAATTAATAAAACTAATATGATTATGATAATTGAAAGAAAAACGATTTGGATTAATGAATAAAATTAAATGATATAACGAAATGACTAAAAGCTAGTCCGATCCGAAAGGTATTGGACATAACTTTACGATCGGTCGTTTAATCATACCCTGTGCAGTCTTGAGCGAGGCAGCACGGGGTATACCATCGCGTCCTGGATATAACTCCATGATGCGACCATATCTCCAGCGCAGTGGATGGCATGATTCATCCTTGATGATCACAACTTGATCTTTATGAATTTCACGTGTTGATTGAGTCCATTTCGAACGTTGTGATAAAGTAGTCAGATATTCCCGGTGCCATCGTGACCAAAAGTCTTGATGCATCCGTTGTAACAATTGCCAACGCGTTAGTCTACTTGTTTTAATATCGGTGTAATTTGGTGTTGGTACTGTTGTTAAAGGTGCTAAAGTCAGAAAATGACCTGGTGTGAGTACGGATACATCATTAGGATCTGAGCTTATTGAACACAACGGTCTTGAATTGAGAATTGATTCGATTTGAATTAAAAGTGTGTTAAGTTCTTCATATGTTAATATCTGTGTTCCAATCACGCGATATAAATATGTTTTAACGGACTTAACTCCGGCTTCCCAAAGTCCACCGAAATGTGGAGCTCCAGGGGGATTGAATTTGAATTGTATGCGCTCGGTCTCACAGGCTGAACGCATGATGTCTGCTAACTGAGTCTGTGCACCCTTGAAATTGGTACCACAGTCACTGTGAATCGTGTTACACCTACCGCGACGTGCAATGAACCTACGGAGGGCTGCCAAAAAAGCTTCCGTCGATAAGTCCGAGGCCAATTCTAAGTGAAGTGCTTTGGTAGTGAAACACACGAACAAACACAGATACGCTTTTGTGGTGCGTGTGCCACGATGACGATGAAACGTTACGTTAAAAGGACCGGCATAGTCGCAGCCAACTGACTGAAATGCTTTGAGTTGTGTTATGCGTGCTTTTGGTAGGTCAGCCATTTTAGGTTCGACAGCAAGTGGTTTAGTACGAAAACAACGATGACAGTTTGATAGAATGTGCCTAATGGCACGTTTTGATGATAATATCCAGAAGTTTTGGAGTATTAAGTACTGCATAGTCTGTAGACCAGGATGAAAATGTTCGTTATGTATGCATTGAATAATAAGATTTGTTAAACGATGTTTACGTGGTAGTAATGCTGGATGTTTTGTGTTATAATCAAGATCGGAACGTGCCAACCTTCCTCCTACCCGTAATATACCCGATTCATCCAGAAAAGGGCTAAGCTTTTTGAAAGATTTAGGTAGAACCTTGCCGAATGTTAATGCTTTAATCTCATTAGCGAACTCAGACCGTTGGACACGTTTAACAAGAACCATGAGAGCCTCGTTAAGTTCATGCTCGGTAAATTGAATTGATTGAGTATCGCTACGATGAAGAAATCTCTTACAATATGCTATTATTCGTTGAATCTTGCGTAATGATGAAAACTTGTTAATAAGTGTATCAATGGGATCACTATCTGTAATAGTGGTCAGTACCGTGCTCCGCAATTCGCACGTAACCTCAGGAGGAGCCTCAGAAACTGTGGCAGTCTTAGAAGGCCAATGTTGCTCGTCAAGAAGTAACCATTCAGGTCCATGCCACCAAAGTTTATGGTTGATGAGGTCATCTGGGGTCAGCCCGCGACTTGCGCAATCGGCTGGATTGTCTTTGCCCGGCACATGCTTCCAGGCAGCCGTAGGAATTTTCCGTTGAATGTTAGCAACGCGATTACCCACATATGCTTTGAAATTGGTTGAATTTGATTTTATCCATGCTAGAGTGATCATGGAGTCACTCCAGGCATATAGGCACTCAACGTTAATAATGTTAGAATATATGTTATGTACATAGTTCAAGAGATCTTCCAACAATGAGGCACCACACAACTCAAGCCTCGGTAGGGTTCGACGCTTCGTTGGGGAAACTCGTGATCTAGCAGTTACAAGTGCGACATGATACTGATTATCATCGTTAGTAGAACGAAGGTAGACCACAGCTGCATATCCTGCTTCGCTCGCATCGCAAAAACCGTGCAGTTGATATGATGTCATGTTATCACGTGTGATACGGCGGGGAATGTGCAGTTGTGCTAAATTTGCTAGCTGTTGTGTGTATATTGTCCAGATTTGATTGATATCTTCTGGTACAGGCTCATCCCAAGCTGTACCAAGAAGCCAAAGACGTTGAATTAGAAACTTTGCTAGAAATGTTAATGGAGTCAATAACCCAATGGGATCGTAAATTCGGGCTAGCTCAGATAGCATAGTACGTTTGGTACAGTTTCGTGGGAGTTGGTTGACTTGATAATTGAGTATATCATGTTTTGCATTCCAAGCTAAACCGAGAACTTTAACAAAATCACTGTCGTTGTCAAATGTTACATCTGGCGCCGCTCTATGTGTTTCTGGTACATCATGTAGAACAGCTGCAGTATTGCTGGACCATTTACGCAGCTCGAATCCTCCAGCGCACATGATTCCGCTGAGTTCCTTCTGCATGATAAGGGCCTGTTCTACACTGTCACAGCCAGTGACAACGTCATCAACATACAGGTCATGTAACAGCACGTCTGCTGCGGCTGGGAAGCGTGTCTTCTCATCCTGTGCTAATTGTTGCATAGTTCGAATCGCTAGGAATGGAGCCGATGAGACTCCGAATGTTACACGTTTGAGACGGTACTCTTTTATCGGTTCTTCAGGCGTGCATCGAAATAAGATGCGTTGATAATCCGTATGATCTTGACTGATGATAATTTGTCGATACATTTGACGGACATCAGCTAATAATACGATGGAGTGAAGTCGAAACCGAAGTATGATATTGTTTATATCTGCTTGTAACTTACTGCCAGTTAATAAAGTATCGTTCAAGGATACTCCTTGTTTGTCCTTGGCAGAGGCGTCATAGACGACTCTCATTTTGGTCGAGAGACTGCTTGGTTTGAAGACAGCATGATGCGGTATGTAATAAGCCGTTGACGATTGATATTGCTCCGTTGGAACGGCTTCCATATGATTGCTTGATAAGTATTCCATGATATGATCTTTGTATTGTTCACCGAAGGAAGGATTTTGATTAAGGCGCTTTTCCAGTTGAAAAAAACGTCGCAGAGCAACTGAATATGAATCGCTGAATGTTGGCTCAGAATCTTTAAATGGTAGCTGAACGATATATCGACCGTCTGCATCACGTCGATGAGTCGATTGATACATGTTTTCACATCGAATATCATCTGCAGACTGCAATGATTTTGCTGGGATGCTGTCAGATTCCCAAAATTTTTGAATCGCTGCATCGAGATTAGCATCCAACGATAAATGATTGATTGATGAACTTGTGGTACTACTTGTTGTTGCAGATTTACCCATAAGAACGTACCCGAAAATTGTGTTGATTGCCGTTGCGGTACCCTTCCCCCCCTCAATTTTACCAGGAAGTAAAATTTGAGGAAATAGCTCGCTACCGAGCAAAAGATCGACGGGACGAGAAGAGCAGAAATTTTCATCCCCAAGTTTGACATTTGCTAAATGTTGATAATGATTCATGTTCATTTCGTGTGTAGGCATATTGCCACAAATTTTATTTAATGTAAGAGCTTCTGTTGTGAACACTGGTGCTGTTTTGCCCACTGGACGTATTTCTAAAAAAACTTTGCTTGATGAGTGAGTTGGTGTCTCCCCTATACCAGACAAGGGTGTATTGCTTCGATATTTTGACAATCCTAAACGGCGAACGCAAGCGTCAGACATGATGTGGCTCTGACTACCTGGGTCAAGAAGAACGCGAGCTTTTTGATAATTGCCGCGATTGTCCCTGACTTCGACTTCCGCTGTAGCAAGAAGTATAAATGACTTGGTTGGATTGCCATGTGCCAAGTTCGATAAAGCAGTAACTGGGTTAATGATGTCCTCGTCAGGATCGCCTGATGCTTGATTTGATGATAAATGGGTAGCAACATTAATTTGAACTTGTTTATTATTATTATTTGCTGATGATTGCTGTTTCGAGGGGAAATGAAGCAGGCTATTGTGACGCTGGTTGCATATTTTGCACGTGTGTGTAGAAATACATTTTGATGTTTCATGATTTGAGCGCAAACAGTTAAAACATAATTGATGCTGTTTTACAACTTGAGAACGTTCATAAGGAGTTTTTGATATGAAACTAGGACAAGCATAAATAGGATGTTTTTCTTTACACAAAAGGCACTTGATGGAATCAGTACGTGTTAAAAGCATTGTTGGATTTTTAGGAGGTTGATAACTTCTCTTGTTATTGACTTGAATGGGCGCAGTACTAGGTTGCATGTTTGCTAAAGATGAGCGTTCAAGGGCGGAGCATCTTTCCGATAAAAAGGTATTTAATTGTTTGAAAGAAGGAAAGTCACTCCCTTTGCAAGAAAGTTCAAATGCTTCACGTGAATTTTTATCTAATTTTGTTAACAAAGAATGAAACAATACAAAATCCCAATTATCTGCTGGTAACCCTAAAGTACGAATGATGGACAAATTTTCGCTATAAATGTCCAAAAGAGCACGAAGATTATGTACGGAACCCGTGTTCATTGGCTTTGAATGTATGATTTGTTCCCAACACACAAATGCTAGATACCTTTTGTTCTTGTATCTGTTTACAAGAGCATCATAAGCACTTTTATAATTTGCGTCAGAAATAGGAAATGCACGGATGACATTTACTGGTTCCCCCGAAAGTGATGAGCTGAGGTACTGGAATTTTTCCACATTGGATAAATCCGACCTGTCATGGACCAATGTGTTAAAGAGATCAATGAATCCTGGAAAATCTTTCAAATTTCCCGTGAAAGTGGGAAGTTTCATAGGAGGTAATTTAGTATTACACTTGTTCTCTGGTGTTGATTGATTTGATTTCGTTTCCTGACTCTCTTTGGGCGAATATGTTCGCTTTGCTTCTAATACTTCAAAGTACATATCATCAGCTTGCTCTTGATATGCAGATTGTTTTCCTAACTGATCTTCAGATACTTTCAGTTTTTTGAGTTCACTTATAACGTTAATGTGAGCCTCATTAAAAGATTCCATGATTTGTTCCAGGCGCGAACACCAAGTTTCCAGCCGCGGCAACAGTGCTGGATTTTTAGCACAGCTGCGGGCACAAGAGACGGCATCTGAGAGACGCTTGTGTGCAACGTTGCGCTTTGATTCGCAGTGTGTTAACATTGATTCACTCATATTGATTTAATTATTTATGATTTGTTTGGTAGTGAATGTATATCAATATGCTTTAAACAACGTCCAGATACACTAAACTTAAGAAAGTTATAAATGGCACAAGTTTGGTTTATGTTCTAAAACGATAATGTTGTACAAAAATAATTCTACCAAATTGGTAGAAAAAATCTTCGCCTGACAACACTGGTTTCAATGAAAGAACAAACTGGCTTAAAAAGCTAGTACCCAGAGTCGGGAAAAAAATATTACTTGTGAAATATGGGAACCAGTGTATATCTAGCTTTAGAGGAATTTGTCTATGGTGTGTACACTCGTAAAGAATGAATGAATGAATTAAACCGAACGGAAACGGAAGTTGGATAAACAATGTTTTAAATGGAACAAGTATGATTTTATGTTTTGGTTTTTAAATATGTAGGTAGTTCGTGTGTATTATGATTCTGGTTAATGTAAGTTTGATAGAAATTTATGTTAGGCTGTTGTTATGTTATTTTAATGATAAATACTACTGATAATGTTAAATACTGAATGTGTATTGTGTTTTGTGAACCAAGTGATTATAAAAGTTAATGTAAATGATCTAAACGTGTATGTTTGCTGAATTGGATGGTGGAATATCGTGTTTTGTATGATTGATACAATTGGCTGATACTTGCCTGATGTGAATGTTGTCGAAAAATGTTATGTATGTTACACTTTCCTACTAATACGCTTATAGGTGCTGTATGTTACACCTAATAAGTTTGATATGATACCACGCATAAAACACAATTGATATAAATGTTTAACAACACCACCAACACGCACTGCACCTTTTTAGGATATAGAATTTTTGAATTATTACTAAATCTTGGTTCACCAAGACACCTTGTTCAACACGACACACAAAACCAACCGACCGACTGCAAGATTGACTTTATAAATATGATAAGATACTGTATTAAATCGATGAATACAGTATGTTGGTATGATTAAACGATCGATACAATAAACTAATGATGAAATATTGATAAATACGTAAGTAAATGATGTTTTTTAGTGAAATAAGCCGATGGTTAAAAGAACAAAATGGAGGCAGCGCGACTGTGATTTTATCCAAAACTGGTACAAATTTAAGTATTCGGCTTTAGAAGGATCAAGAAATGTTAGGTATTTGGTTCTTCGAATGATAAGCGGACTGTAAGGTGAAAGATTTACGATAGATGTGAATAGAGGATAGGATGAAATCTAAGGGACTCACCAGGCTTGATGTTCGCCTCGCGTACGAAGTATTGGTGGCTGCTGCAGCACACTCACCAGACCCGAACGAAAGTCACTTGATGCACAATTTGTTAAAAGCCGGCCGGCGTATATTATTGGAGTGCAATATGATGATGACACACATGAGCACACTCTTCTTTGATACGGGTTTTGTTCTAGCTTAACGTTGCTTACGCGCACAGATCTCGCGCCATGATGATTTTAGGAATGAATGGTATAAAGGGAGGGGATGATTTGAATGAAGGAATAAGGAATCTATCTATCTATGCATATAATATACAGAGTTGTTACACTTATAATAAAACTGTAACAGGTCCAATTCTGTACATTGAAGATATTTTGAAAATTATATTTGGAGGGCATTCTATGACCGATACTGAGGCCGAAAATGTAATTTTTTTAATTTTTGTCTGTCTGTCTGTCTGTATCACGGCTGCGCATCACGCCGAAACTACTGAATGGATTCAAATGAAACTTGGCATGATTTGAGATCTTACTACGAGGTAGGACATAGGATACTTTTTATCCCCTAATCTAGCACGGTTCTTTTGGGAGAGGGGATTAAAGTCAAAATGGGTACTTGGTTATACCCTTGGTCCGATTTTATCAATTTTTCTTCATAATTATAATAAATATTAGTAAGGGAACACTCATAGAGAGTTGTTATCAAGTTTTCGTAATCGATCGGGTTAAGCAACGATAGGTAAGGTCATTAAATAGATGGGTGACCGTTTAACGCCATTTGTACTAAACGGGTCCGTGCTTCGGAGAGCAAGTAAAAAGTGGGTCCCAGTTTTTAACCGACTATAAAAAAGGAGGTTATGTATTCGATGCGAATGTCTGTTATTAAAAGTTTAGTTAACGTAAAAATAGCGCATGCGGAGCTGCGTGGGTCAGCTAGTAATGAATATAATTTAATTAAGTATTTCAAGTAACTTTGACTCAAAAATATTAATACATTATAATGCCTATAAAATGGGACTAAGAAAGGGTTCTTGAAAATTCCACTTCACCGGTCCTCCAGGGGCTAAGGGGTAAATTGGGGTGTTTTAATTTTTATGAAACTTTTTATTTTATAGTTCGATTGACTTGAAACTTACTAAAAATATTCTCCAAATAAAATAAATAAATATATAGTGTTTCGCGAATTTTCAAAAACACCCTTCAGGGGTGCGCTTGGGGTTGGTAAACTTTTGTATGGAGAAAAAATATTAGCGGGCGTAGCCGCGGGGAGTTGCTAGTACGCAATAAATAAAACGTTCAACCCTAGATATAGCATTTTGTTCAAGAATATTCTATCTTTGCGTTCAGCAGGATTAACGTAACCCGTTCGTTGTTCTATGTTGGGCCCGTGTGTACGTGGTATGACAGGCAATTGACAAAGACGTCAGACGCAAGTCGATGTCAACCATAAAATATGTCATCAGTCAGACAGACAACTGACTGCTGACAGAACAGTAAACAAACCCAGTCAGTCAACTGTCAACAACAATCTGTTTTGTTTTTTGTGCTTTCTTTGGTTTTTATCCATAAAAAAATAAAATATTAAATTAAATCATTTATTTTTCATTAATATGTACCTATAGAATCAACGAGTGAAGATTGTAATCTATTAAATTACAATGGAATCACATCCTCTTAATTTGGTAAGTATACGGCCAGTCAGGCTCACTGCTACAGCATACATAACATTACTGTCGTTTTTTAAAATCCGGTTAAAATTTACAGGCGCACCAGCAACATCGTCGAGCGGAGGCGCATTTGATAAACAATAGGTATGACGAAGCAATGCAATGCCATCACAACGCTGCAGAGTTATTGCTGGACGCTATGAAGTCAACCACCTCATCCGTAGCGCTTGAATCTATTACGCTGCAACACAGTTACCATCTCAAACAAAAAGACCTCATCAAAACCAAGAAGGAGCAATATGAACGCGTGAAAAAAGCTGTGGATAACATTAAAGGTTTGGGAAAAGACCCCTTGTACAATCGTCAATTGAATGATAATTCTAAAGTGCAAGTTGCTATTTATAGAACTATAAATGAGACAGACTCGTTACTATACACATTATTGAACAAAAATAATGAGTATGATAAACAAACTGTTCCAAAGACAGATGTCGTGGATGGTAAGAAGGCAGAAAAAACTCAGGAAACTGTAGTTGAGGAATTACAAATATTAAACCAAAACTTGCATTCACTTGTAGAACAACTGGTGTTGCAAGTTGAAGTGCTTAAAGATGAGAATGTGACATTAAAGGAAAAAGTGAATTATTTAGAAAAGGAGAGATCTAGGTACCTAAATCTTCCAGCAGCTCATGGTGTTGATGACTTGCTACAAAGAAACTTTACAAATATGCATATCGGAACTGACATTTTGTCAAATGATTTTGTACAAAAAATGCCTATTGCAACAGAGACTCAACAGGCCAGACCCATGAATGAGAGAACAGGCTTGCAAAATCATTTTGATCTAAGTGCACTAAAAGACAATTGATTATAGGTATTAGTTAATTTATCATCATCACTACACTATTACCATAGCAAATAAATATTTATTTTGTATATACAATGTATGTAAATGACAAATACTTAATGTTTTGTAATTTTAGTAATTAGCAATGTAATTTATTAAAATTGTTACAATCTCAGTAAGGTTTTAATTAAAGCCGCATTGCACATTTGAATGATAAAAGAATAAGCTATGATACTTCCAGCTAACTCATTGATTAATTACATAATTTAGCATAGGTACATACTTAATATAACATAATAATTAATGTCTTTATGTCAGGGAAATCTGCATCAGGACATATAATAATAAATAAGTGGTATTTATTTCCTTTAAGCCATTCATGTTGCTCCTTCTCTCAGGTAAAACACTAGTGGAACTCTAGGTCCTTTAGCTATGCTGATTTTAGTCATTTCTGATATTTACGTGAATATTAATGAATATAAATAAGGACTGGACATCTAAACTGACCATTGTTTTATTGTCAGTAAGACATAGATCTTTAATCTCACTAACAAAATGGTAAAAATCCCTAGTATGAGCCTTGGTTTGGCCTCTCAGTGGTGAAAAAACTTTTGCTATGAAACGCTATAAAGTATTTGAAACATCAGGTAATTAAAACAAAAAATAAACTGCAATATAATCCGTAAAATTAGTTTCATTTCAATTATGCTGATTGTGTACTTGTGACACGATTTTATTCTCATTATGTTGCTCTTAGCATACCATAACCATATGTATTAGTTTTGAGTTTTGCAATAAAACAATGTTTTATTATTAGATATGTATTGCATATTGGTCTTACACAAAAATAAAATCTTACTCTTGTTTTAAATGTAAAAATAAAATTCCCAGTAAGAAGCACCAGGAATAACTATTCTTAAGACCTATAAGGAATCTATACATTAACAAATAATAAAACTAATAACATGCTTATATTTTTGGTAACATGGATATTATACAAGGTTGCTACCGATACTATTTAGTATAATTTATTCATACATAGATTTAAAAATTAGGTACATACATTTCATCCAGTAATTTGTGATAGTAATAAGATCACATATTATCGTAATTACTAGATCTAAAAGCTCATTTTTATTGTTATGGATTTAAAAGATCTGGGGGTCTAGTACGAGTTCCGATAGTTTACGAGCTCGTTCAAACTGACATTTTTTACCGTACATTTTACTAGTTTTTGATAGTTACCGCTATCGGGGCGCTGGTGTGAAATGTATCGAGAAAACTTCGACAGTTTGATCGACCTTGTAAACTATCGAAACTCGTATTATAGGCCGACCGTTTAACTCGCGCATCGCCTGCGCGGCAAGAAGGGAGCGAGGAGAGATGTTAGCGGATGGGTGAAAGGGGTGCGCGGAGCAGAGAGCTTACGTCAAATGTGGCAGTGCGCTGGCTGTGCTCGCAGCGCGCGGTTGGTGTTTTTGTTACGGACGCTTGAAGATAAACGCACAAGGTATACGACTGCCAAGATAAATCTCAAGATGAATCGCTCTTCCAGTTCGTTGATGAAGAGATGGACCGATTTATTATTAATTTGCAAGATTCTGACTCCTCAAGCTACACAGACAGTGATGATGATTCAAGCGATATGAATATTAGTGACGAATAGTCCTATAAAATTTTTATCTGTGGTTAAATATTTCTTAAACGGAGTTAATTATTGTTTTATGATTTTGTACCTATGAAGCTATTATAAAATATTTGTAAAACTTAAAAATAAATACTTAAAAAAAAGATACTTATTATTTTATTCTTTACCAACAATGTCTATCACGAGATAAATCTTTGGATTATTGACTCCGTGTGTAGCGTTACCCGCCCCCGCTCCCCTCCCACCGCGCAGGCGACACGCGAGTTAAACGGTCGGCCTATAGACCTCCTGGCGAGTTTGTATTTTGTATGTAATGCTGCGTACAGACTAGTTAAGAGTATCATGAAATTAAACATTACGTTGCATCAGTTAGGAAGAAGGATGCAGAACTACTGGGAATAGGCCAGGATTTAATGGGATTTTTATCGATTTCCGTACTATCAGATTAACGCGAAAAGATTGACTGCGACGACCGACATTAATGACAAGACGAAGACCAAGACTGTGTCATAGGGATTTGTATAAATGGAGAGCAGGTAAAATTGCATCGCCACTTTTTCATTTTCATGTTCGCGCGTACAATTACATGGACAGGATCGTTCCGACCATGCTGCTGTCGTATGCAGCCCCGGTTGTTGCAAACCAGGGCCGGGAGGCAGTATCAGGGGGTGCCATAATCATAATATAATTTGATTAAATATAAAAAACTCGCTCCACAAAGCGCCTAGCATACGGAAGCCTGGTTGGCTCACTGTCAACTTGTAAGAAAAAGGCGCCATACAGGTGAACTTGTGATGCCCATTTGAGATTTGGGTTTTTTAAAGTAATTTCTCAAACGCTGAAGGGACTATCAAGCTTCAGCCCCGACTCGAAAAAATCGTAGAACTGGGGCTGGCCGTATGCACCATAGCTCTGTGGTGAGATGCTGCGCGTCTCAAAAACCATAACCAGCGGTGACACCACTGAGACGCCATTATAGGTCTCATTAGTGTGTCGCTGGACTGGCAAAGGTATGTTTTTCATTTTATTAAAAGCGACACCCCACTGGTCTTATAAAATTAGTAGACTACCAAATGTGTAAAACAATCTTAGTGACACACTATCGACACTCCATTGAAGCGTTTATAAATTGGCAGACTTGGGGCCCTGCTCGATTGAGATAATTTTCGCACGCGCGACACAAACTGCTTGGGCGAGTTTCAACGTGTGTTTCACATCATGTTACATTACGCCTATCTGTATGCGGCATTACATTAATTATGCACACTAAAACTTTATTCTATACCATAATTATTATTTATGTAACACGAAACCAATGCAAAATTACATTAATTAAATACCAAATAGCCCCTTCATCTTGAAGGGAGGCCCGTGCCCAGCAGTGGGACATTAACAAGGGCTGGTATTATTATTATTAAATACCAAAACAAACTGTAGTCAGGGATTTTTTTAAAACTTCCGACAATAGATCATACAGTAGGACACACTCCTACTGTAGTTATATCATTCTGAGAATAACACGAAATATTTTACATCTAAAATACCCTACGAATGTAGCTAGTACACTATGGTATTAACTAAGCTCGAGACTGGCCTGATGTAATAAGGACCTAAAAATGCAAAGAATAACAGTAAGTTCAAAATAGAAATAGCTTAATAATGAAAATATTATTTCGGGTGGTAAAGAATAATCTAAAAAGCAACCAATAAATAACATATTAACGTACATTGTAATGTTGCGGTCACAAACGCGGTACCAATTTTCAATCAAAATAATTTGTATGACGTTACGTGGTGCGCTTACCCTGCCCGCACGTATTTTGGGCCCGCTCATGCACACGATTTAGGTGATCAAGCGTTCGTAACCGCGACCGTACATGCGACGGACAACCTAATCCACACATGGAGCTGTGGCCACCTTTTCAAGTGGTCTATTACAGGTTGTGATAATTAACTAAATCGATGAAACTGTGGCCTCAAGTCTGCTTGAGGCGCTGGTGTGAAATGTAGTGAACTGACAGTTTGGTTGATTTCATTAACTGTCGAAATCCTTACTAGATGGTATTGGTACTAATTCGACATAGACATTAACCTTAAGTATATAATATTATTATGAGAGCAAACATACATTTTAATTAGGCATATAATACAACTAAGTATAATTTTCTGTACTGTAACATAAAGGTTTTAATCCTTTTTAAATACTGAATTAGCATACAACTGAACATACAAATTTAGCTTACTCTAAAAAATATCTCTTACAATAAGGCTATATAAATAACGAAAATTTGACGATTATCTCTTAAAGCATTTTTGGGAAAATACAACATGAATAGGCACTAAAATGGCAAATCACATGTAGAAGTGAAGAGTAGGACTATTAATCAACTCACAACCACAATATATACATACAAATAAACCAATAATTAATTTAGGATTATTAGAATTAGTAGTTGTAGAATTTAGGATTCTTAGCATTATAGCCGCTTCATATCAGTTGCTATGTGCCAGCCCGGCATCAAATCAGAAAAAGTAAGTAGTGTTAAACATGTGTGTACCTACTATAAAACATTTTTTTTAAATTGGTAAAATGAAAAACAGATTATAGTTAAAATCAGTTTGTGTGCACAGGAACAAATAAGTCCAAGGCATTAGCGATATTTGTTTCCTGGTCCCCATATAATTACTGAACCGATTTTTATGCAAGTTTTAACATTGTATCCAAAAACTTTACCCAAAATGTCTATTGTATACGAAATATCCCTACCTCAACTGGGAAAAGAGCTGATGGTCTTCAAACGGCTAGACCGATTTTCACGAAACCTAGCTACGAACCATCTCGCTTAAACTAGCTTTCAAATAAAAAAAACGCATTCAAATCCGTTCACTGGTTGGACCGCTACGATGTCACAGACAGACATACATACATATACATACAGACAGACAGACAGACGGACAGACTTCCGGACATAGGCGTCAAACTTATAAATCCCCTCGTTTTTGGTTGGAGGTTAAAAAAAGATAATTGTGACCATGATCATCAATGTTTGAATGTTGTCATAATCGTTTGCCACACCTCTGGCTGTTATGGATCCCAAGAACCACAAATCCTAGCAGCATGAAAAACTCTAAACAATGAATTTCAGTAATTAGTCATTCTAAATATTTGATGTTTCAAACAAAGTACGTCGTCGCTTAATAAACGGAATTACCATTAACCGGACACAGATATTCTGCAGATTAAAATCGCCGGCAGAGCTGGCACGAAAACACTTGTCGCCAATAAGCGATTAGGCGATTGGTGCAGTAAGGTCAACTTTAATATACTTTATCTAGTTTTAATTCTTGCCTAAAATCTCATTAAAAACAATTTATTACCTACAGAGAACAAGTCTAGTCAAAAGGCAACATAAAACCTTATTTTCTTATCAAACTACCTGCTCTTACGATATTGAGATTGCTTCTCATTGTTAGTACTTGGTACCGTATCAAGGGTTCCAATATCTCTCACAAGCCTTAAATAAAACATTAACACTGACAAAGCAGAGACAACTAAACAATAAATACTGGATAATTAAAATCTATACTAACTCAAGTTGGGGCGGTCGAGAACATTGGACATAAGGCTCAAGGAGTATAAGGTGGTGGGGGTGGAAGTACGGAAAGGTCAAAGGGGAAGTACTGTTGTGTTCCAAGTACTGGGGGTGTGTAAGGCGGATTCAAGGTAGGCACAAAGTCTGCGCTGGGCGTGTATGGCGGTAGGGTAGGAACCGCGGGCGTGGGGCCTACGCTGTGCGCCTCATAACCATCCCAGTCCTCCATGAGATTTCGTCTTTGGATATCCTCATCGCTGGACAATGGAGCACCCCATAGGTTAGCAGCAGATGCTAACAGAGCTAAAGCACCTGCAATTAGAAGATATGTTACTTTAATATAAGGTTTGACATTTCACAATGGACATTGGGCCCCTACATTGGTCTGGTCTACATGTTACAGGGTCCTTTTAGAGTTGAGACTAAACTGTATATTACTTTGGCCCCAACAAAGCTGGATGATGGGTATTCAGTGATAACCAGTGAACTTTTTATTATGTAATACTGAAATATTATATATTTCCATGGCTGGCCTTTTAGAGAAGTTCAGAGTCACACAGCGAGCCATGGAGAGAGCTATGTTCGGAGTTTCTTTGCGCGAGAGAATCCGAAATGTGGAGATTCGCCAAAGAACTAAGGTCACCGACATAGCTCTCAGAACCCGCAAGTTGAAGTGGCAATGGGCAGGCCACATCGCTCGAAGAACCGCTAACCGTTGGGGAAGAAAGGTTCTCGAGTGGCGACCACGAACCGGAAGACGCAGCGTAGGTAGGCCTCCCACTAGGTGGACAGACGAAATTGTGCGCATCGCAGGTAACAGATGGATGCAAATAGCCAATTGTCGTTCATTGTGGCGTTCTAAGGGGGAGGCCTATGTTCAGCAGTGGACGTCTTCCGGCTGATGATGATGATGATATATTTCCAGTACCTAGATAAATGTCTTTGGGTTCAGGTTATTTGACCAAGGTTAGTAAAATTTGAGTCTGTTATAAGTACAAAATGTGCGTGATGTAGTACTGACTGTGACTCGTCCTGACTTTTATGAATGTTATTGTCTTTGGGGGAATGGAGCCTTGTAAAATTAAACAACCATAGTTGCTATGAAACTCGTCAATTATTTTACAACTTGCATCCTGTTTGTGCATTGAATGTGTTTGCTTATGACGGCGCGCGTGTGCAGGTGCGCGCGCGCATTCCTACATGTATTGTCAAATTGTACAACAGAAATATCTGTAACACACTGACCAATGATCTTCTGGACGTTATAAAGTAGGTATTAGGTCGTTATTATGGAACAGAACTTTGGAATATTTTAATATTTTGTTTCGTTTATTTTTCAGGAATTTTAATATTATACTTTTTTAAATTTAATTGGAACATCTATAACAGTTTTCTAATTGTAACTGTATAGTCTGATTTAGTGATAATGTCTTACCTGCTCCGGTAATAGTGTAGAATCCATATTCATAATCCACTTGTATCATATTAGGGTCACTTTTTGTGGCATTCCCCAATACAACTGTTGTATAATAACATACACCAACAATGGAGATGACCCAAAAGACACACATTATGCTTGGTATTGCGTTCCTGCGTAGTATCTTTATTGACCGGTTGTTTAAACTGGTGATGTTGATTAATGTGCCAATGCAGGAACAGAGTAGCACCATAAAACACATCAGAATGAGTACCCGCATCAACGTTATAGTTTCTGGAGTTGTGCATGGTGGCAAACCTGAAAACACAAGAGTTAATTCAAAGAATTAATTTATTTATTATACCCTTTATTGTACACACTACTTTTACTAGGTGGTAGGTTCCTTGTGCAAGGAACCGTCCAGGTAGGTACCACCGCAGTGTCAGATATTCTGCTGCCAAACAGCAGTGTGTAAGCATTGCTGTGTTCCAGCGTGAAGGGCACTGTAGCTGGTGAAGTTACCGGACAAATAGATTTTATATCCTATGTCTAAAGGGACAGCAACGCACTAGTGATTCCTCTGGTGTTGCTAGCGTCTATAGGCTGCGGTGATTGCTTACCATCAAGCTGGCCGCACACTTGCTTTCCACCTTGGTTGTATATGAAAAAAAACAATAAGTAAAGGTACATACAACACAGAGATATTTTGGAATGGGGCTGGGCATGCGGAACCAGTGGTCCAAAGCCAGTCGCATGCCTCACTAGCTGACTGGGATGAAATACAAACAATGAAGAAAATTAATCATCTAAATTATTGGACATACTAAATTGCCATTGGTGCATTTTAATAAAACTATTCCAGAAATGTATGTTACATTTGTACATTTTAACTAGACAGCAGGCAGTCTTGTTATGTACATCCTGCTTGTGTCATAAGTATATTATGTACAAAAGTGGCTATAATTGTGACTACTCCACTATACCAAACTTTATTTTAATTGGGAATTAACACAATTTACCTTATATTTTGGGTTGAAGTTTGATAATGGAACACAAAATTCTAATAGTATATACTCCACTATATGTATATTAATGAATAATATTTTATTTTACACAGTTACATACCAAACTTATCCTTAAATTATTTGATACTGTTAATTAATGTAGTTTCTAATATTGCAATGCTGTTTTTCCTGTCATATTAGCTTAGGTCATATTATTTTTAAGTTTTTCCTGATAGGATTTTTTCAATTATATTGTTGGCACTCTATTTAATCTTATTCATGCTAATTATTAATAGTGTAGTTGTATATATATATATAGTACTTGTATATATTAGCTTACCACGAAAGTCAGATTTATTAATGGGATCATACTGATCAGCTTGACGAATAGTAATCCCTTCAATTTCATCATCATCTTCATCAAAAGAGAAGAATTGTGCAAGGGAGAGGCTTTGTGTACAGTGCAAGCCTTTTATTCTGAACCAACTGGGCTGCACTAGGGCAGCACAGGTCAGCAGAAATGTTGACACATTGAAAAATGCAGCTATTTTGTTTAATTCCTTGTCCTTAAATTGAATTGGCATTTTAAATCCTGAAAACGATAGACAATAAGTTTACTATTTAAAAAAATTAGAATATGTAGTTTGTACATTAACCATGCAGTCTTCTACAGTTTTATTGCAGTACATTATTCATATCCATAAACATTTTAGTGTGTCATCTTTGTTTTGTTGTACCTATGTGAATTGTACACTGTAATTTTGTTACTATGGTATAAATGAATACATGAAAATATTCAGTAGAGTTTTGCATTAGGACTAATTACTCATTGTTTACATAATATTTAGATGCAACTGACTTATGTCAAAACATAGAATGTTAGGCTATAATTTGGCTAAAAATAGCCACTATAGCTCAGAGGAGGTGTCTCTACCAGGGAGGTCGTTAGGTCTCACATCAGTAAATCAGCCCTCTGGGCTCAACTGAAACCATGTTGTATTTGAATGTTGTATGAATACGTAACCATAAAACCTTAAGTCAAGGAAAAGGTCACACATAATGTATATACCGTAAGGTAACATTAATGTAGCAGAAGAGAGGTAACGTCTAAATGCATCGGTAAAATCCAAATATACTAATGGCCAATTTTATTATTGAAAACACTGTAAACACATTGAGTAAATTAAAATACTTTAGTTATAGGATGAACGTCATACCTCGGATCCATGCTAGGCACCCCATTGTGTTGCAATTATCATTGGAAAAAGACACTTAGGTAAGCAATAGGCACGCTTGCACAATATTGATGGAGAATATTTAAATTTTACGTGTTTTTCACGTAAATATAGCAATTATTAAGAAAACTCGAAATCGTGTTTCGTCTTTGCAAATATTTTGACAGACAGACAGAAACAGTCAGGGTGACCAACCGTTAAAAAGATTTCCCTATAACATGTAGCACTCAGAATAAATATGTAGCATCGGTTATTCTATTCTATTCTAGCATCCGTTAACGTCTGTGCCTATAACTCAAGTCAGACAGAATACTTGCAAAACCCTTTAGAACATTTTGATTGAAGTGATTGTAATACTCTACAACATTTGAACCAAAGACAGTCTATCCTTTAATTTGTTTCTTACGGTACAATAAAATATAAAAAAAAATTGAACGGACTTCAATAACACTGAAAAGTATACAATAATTTAAATATTATTGAAGTTGGTGTTAGCGTACCCGCTGTGTATATTTGGCACCAACTTTAATTATATTTTAATTATTTTAGTCAGTTCAATTTCTTTTTTTAATATTTTATTTACTTTAAAGTGATATTTTCATACATAAAGATTGAACCATCGAAGACGGTAAAATGATCCAGGTAGGTTATGATCACATTATCGTCTTTTATATATAAAAGACAAAACATAAAACATGAATTATAATTCATGTTTTATATTTGTCAGAGTAATGTAATGGAGAACATTAGTTGTAACATTAGTTGGATTTTTACCAGATAAATTTCTCCACATCGTTCATGCTCCTCCAAGAAGTTCATATCCGTTTGTGATAAAATTCATACAGATTCATGACAGTAGTTCTTTCTTTCGAATAAAAAAAGAATTATTGAAATCGGTAAATATTTGCCGGAGTTATGACCGTTCTTGTCCTTATAAAGCGACAAAAATGTCATCTTTTAGGCATTCCTGCAGGTTTCCTGCATAGTCACCATTCTTGTTTTTTCAGGAACTACTTATTCGTAAGCAATATTTTTTTTATGGGACCCAATCAATGGATTCAAGAATATTGATGGAAGAAAGATTTTTTTCAAAACGGTTCATAATCGCCAGAGTTATACGCGAACATACATAGAAAAAGATGTATATATATATACAGACGAATTGAGACCCTCCTCCTATTTTGAAGTCGGGTAAAAAGGCGCTTTCTAAAGGATCTGTGCGTGAGTGATTAATATTAGCAGATTACTGTGAATCAATCAACTCAAATATAACTAAACATCAGTTTTTTTATATTCGTTTCAAAAGTAAATAATAATTATATTATAATTCTTTACAACAATTTTCTAACAATTTTATACCTATAAGAAAACCCCTCCACATTTTTTCCCCTATATCTAGGGAAAAACCTCCAAGTTGGGAACCCTGCAATTTTTTTTATGACTCTGGCTATTTGCCCTTTTAAGCCTTTGCAAACCTCTGTGTTGGTTGTGCGTTGCAAACGGCAAATAGCAGTCTAATAAAACCCTGTGTGTTCCAGACATAAACAAATTCCTCGGTGAGTTCACCAGCTCACCTCAGAGCAGTTCACCAACCGCATTGTGTATTACTGTCAGAGGATTTATGCACAATAATATAAACCTATTTTTTATGCTATTATGGTTCCATTTAGCTCTACGTTTCGGCCAATGAGTATATAATCACTACGTTATAGTTTCGGCAACGCCAGCCAAACTGAATGGGTTCGCCTCCGTTGGTTCCACGTAGTAGGTACCGGATACGATGTTGGTTTGACAAAACCGGGTCTTTCGTTTGGCCGCCGGTGTGTAGGTACTTACAAAGCAATTAACTTTATTCCATCCAACAGCCATCTTAGGCTTGTGTTTGGTTTTATATGTTCTTTTTTTTATTACTTATTTCAATAATAATTTCGAAAAATACAATCAGGCTTACCCAAACAAAAACTTAGGCAACCAAAGCGCCTGAATGTTAATAAATAATAATAACAATAACGCTAGAAATTGGTTATTAGATCGTCACAGCAAACGAATATTGTCAATGAATACTTAATGAAGTATTCATTGAATAATGATAATGATTAGCTTGGGGCAGGAATGCATTAAGAAGTGTGATGGCACGAGGTGTAGGAGCAGCAGCACCGACCCTAGGGCTCACTTTGGGCGGGCGGCGGGCGGTAGCGGAGCTCAGCTCCGTTCCGCTACGCCCCGCTCCACGCCGCTTCAATGGAAATCATACTTGACGGAACTATCGAAATTCAATTCCTTTGGCTTGGTTAACCGATTGCATGATCCCTCAGCTACCAGTATAGCGACTCACTGCAGACAACGGTAAGCTGGAAATACACTATGCTGACGTGTCATGTCGTAGCGGGTCAGAAGTAGGTATCTTATCGGTTACATACACTATGGCGCACTGCGCTGTGTGACACGACATACCCTAATAATGTGTATCTAACCATACCTACTACGACTCAATCTATCTATACTTATAATAAAACTGTAACAGGTCCAATTCTGTACATTGAAGATATTTTGAAAATTATATTTGGAGGGCATTCTATAACCGATACTGAGGCCGAAAATGTATTTTTTTTAATTTTTGTCTGTCTGTCTATCTGTCTGTCTTTCTGTCTGTCTGTCTGTCTGTATCACGGCTGCGCATCACGCCGAAACTACTGAATGGATTCAAATGAAGCTTGGCATGATTTGAGATCTTACTACGAGGTAGGACATAGGATACTTTTTATCCCGTAATCTAGCACGGTTCTTTTGGGAGAGGGGATTAAAGTCAAAATGGGTACTTGGTTATATATAACCAAGTACCCATTTTGACTTTAATCCCCTAAATTTATAATTAATTTTTAATCAAGCGTATACGCTTGGTCCGATTTTATCAATTTTTCTTTATAATATAATAAATATTAGTAAGGGAACACTCATAGAGAGTTGTTATCAAGGCTTTGTAATCGATCGGGTTAAGCAACGTTAGGTAAGGTCATTAAATAGATGGGTGACCGTTTAACGCCATTTGAACTAAACGGGTCCGTGCTTCGGAGAGCAAGTGAAAAGTGGTTCCCAGTTTTTAACCGACTATAAAAAAGGAGGTTATGTATTCGATGCGAATGTCTGTTATTAAAAGTTTAGTTAACGTAAAAATAGCGCATGCGGAGCTGCGTGGGTCAGCTAGTGTGTAAATAAATGTATGTAACGAACGGTTAAGTTTTCAACGCGTCATGACGACATGACACAACAGGATAGTATCACAGTGTATAAACTAATATTTATAGACTGTGATAGTATGTTCCCGGCTTTACTCGCTGCAGGAAGGAATACAGGGCCACACAAAGGTGTCTTCAGGCTGTTGCGATCTTCAGTACCTACCTCCGAACTTCACCTAGTCAGGCTACTCTAGTTTCGATCTGGCATTCCCGCTGTAGCCTACAGACCTACTTTTAAACTCCCATTCCCCGTCCTATTTTTGCTTTTGCCTGTAGCCTCCGAGGCGCAGCGGAAAAGCGCTTTATTTGCAAACTGTACGCAGCGGGTTCAAATCCTACAGGAAGCTACTTTGTGTGGTAGTTCCTTTCTAGATAGGTCGATTGGATTGTTTGAAAAGGATGGGCATGTAAAACGTCGGTTGGTTCTGCTCCTGGTCTCTTCCCGGTAGTGTCTGGGAATAAAGAAAGAGAGAGCGCACCTTTGTCTACGCAAGCATTTTGCATTATAATATCTCGTGATAGTTGGCTAAACTCGTAAAGATTGGACGTAATATCGTGAAATATTATAGGTACTTATCTAAACAAGTAATAAGTTTTAAAAACTAAAACCCGACTACGGATAAAATCGCAGTCTAATAATGTGATATCATATAGCCTATAACCAGCGGACAATCAAGACGCTTCTAACGACACCCTACTTGTCAAATTATGTTAAGTAGATTAGAAGATATGCGGGAACAAATGAACATACATACATACATAGGTACATTCTTGTTAAAATCATAACCCTCCCTCCGTTCCGTAGTCGGGTAAATACAGGCTCAACCTAGTGTTGATACCACAGGACATTCTTTAGTTTATCGATCAACAGAATAAATCTCAAAATTCAAAAATTCAAAATTTTATTTTCAAATAGGCTTAACGCTAGCACTTTTGAACGGTCGATTTTTTAACAGCTACCACCGGATCACAACGCGGCCTCAACTGAGAAGATCTGGCAAGAAACTCAGCGGGCTTGTCATTATTTCACTTTTTTTTTTAAAAACAAAGTTTGTCTTTTTACAATTAGATCAGCACCAGCGACAGTGTGTCCTGCCGTTCAAAATCTATACTTATAATAAAACTGTAACAGGTCCAATTCTGTACATTGAAGATATTTTGAAAATTATATTTGGAGGGCATTCTATAACCGATACTGAGGCCGAAAATGTAATTTTTTAAATTTTTGTCTGTCTGTCTGTCTGTCTGTCTGTCTGTATCACGGCTGAGCATCACGCCGAAACTACTGAATGGATTCAAATGAAACTTGGCATGATTTGAGATCTTACTACGAGGTAGGACATAGGATACTTTTTATCCCGTAATCTAACATGGTTCTTTTGGGAGAGGGGATTAAAGTCAAAACGGGTACTTGGTTATACGCTTGGTCCGATTTTATCATTTTTTCTTTATAATATAATAAATATTAGTAAGAAAACACTCATAGAGAGTTGTTATCAAGGTTTTGTAATCGATCGGGTTAAGCAACGTTAGGTAAGGTCATTAAATAGATGGGTGACCGTTTAACGCCATTTGAACTAAACAGGTCCGTGCTTCGGAGAGCAAGTAAAAAGTGGGTCCCAGTTTTTAACCGACTATAAAAAAGGAGGTTATGTATTCGATGCGAATGTCTGTTAATCAAAGTTTAGTTAACGTAAAAATAGCGCAGGCGGAGCTGCGTGGGTCAGCTAGTATCAAATAAAATAAAAAATACGACGAAAATACAACAAACTAAAATGCCAAAGGGATAGTAGTCGGACCAGTCCCCAAGCAGCACCCGCGCACGAGTTGACTCGAGCAGCAGCCATCACTCCCCTCAACCATATTGGAGGGAAGGGGGTGACCCGCCACACGAAGCCGCCACAAGCAAAGACTTTTCGATGGCGAGCATGACCGATCCAAAATCACAGTGGCTCACGTTTAACATTTACCTTCTGCTGTTAAGCAGTGCCTCGTCAGGCAAGACACAAAGCACTTTAACAGATTACCAACTTTTATCACTAGTCGTCTAAGTTAGATACACACCAAGAATAATTTACAAGCTCAAGTGAATTGCCTTCAGATGTACTACCTTAGTTCGTAATTCTATTATTATTTAATTATTCTTTATGTTCTGATATTATGTTTTAATGATATGCTGTAAAACAATTCTTTGTAAGTTTGCAAGCATTCACAGATTAACTTACTCAGTGAGCTTGCATTATCTTATCAAAAGATTTTATAAATGGAATAATATTAGGTACGTACTCCTTTCTTTGCACAAAAATGTCTAAGCGACGCACAGTTATTAACTTAATGTAGATAATGTTTCTATAAGTAATTAAATCTTACATGCATGCAATTTTATTGCAAGAGCTTAGTACAATCATTTCATTCTAATTTTTACCAGGAACTGCACCTCATGATATTGTTTTGCTGTCATATTTCTTATTACACATATTTTATTTATAACTACATATTTCATAGCATGACTCTCATCATGCGCCGTATTCTTCATAATTACCTTTACAAAAATAGACATCAAACTAGCATACCTCAGACAATGCTAACATCGCTCTACGGCTAACGTTATACCTACTATAGAATGTTATACTTACTATGTCACTGTGCATGCAGTTTTAAAGTGGACATGTATATCTACTATGTAGGTCAACTTTAGATTTTCCTCGAGTTTACAGTCTGCGTTGAGACGCTTGCTTGGACAGAATATTGTTTTCACTACTGAAAAAAAATGTGAAAACGGACTCCAATGTAGTGAAAATCTATACATATGGAACATAAGTGGTCTGTGAGAGGTGGTGCATGCTTAAAACTGTGCGGCTATGAGGGCTACAACAAAGTTATTAGCGTCAGTGAATTAGTGAAAACTATAGTAAATTAAAAAAAGACTGCAGAAAAGTTATCTAACTCACATACCATGAACGGGGATATAATGAACGTAGAACAATATGTGGATTATTATTATGTGTACAATGTCACAATAAAAAATAATTCGATAAAAAAATCATCGTTCGCTGGAATAATTTGTTACGCTACCAATTTTCGTTACAATTCAAGTTTCGGAATAGAAACAGCCGTACCAGAATGGGAAGCGTTGATTATTGTTTTAGCACTGTCAACTGTTATTTTGGGAACAATTTTTGGAAACGTGCTTGTAATTCTTGGGGTGTTCACGTATAAACCTTTGAGAGTAGTGCACAATTTTTACATAGTGTCTTTAGCTGTAGCAGATTTAGCAGTGGCTATATCCGTGATGCCTCTGAATATAGCTTACATGACACTGGGCAGATGGCTTTGGGGAAAACATTTGTGTAAAATGTGGCTAACTTTTGACGTACTATCTTGTACTTCATCAATACTAAACTTGTGTGCTATAGCACTCGATAGATATTGGGCGATAACAGATCCAATAAATTACGCCAATAAAAGAACGTTAAACCGAGTGATTTCTCAAATTATAGGGGTCTGGGTTTTATCTATGATAATTAGTTCTCCTCCTCTGCTAGGATGGAACGATTGGCCAGAAAAGTTTGAGTCCGATACGCCTTGCCAGCTCACAGCTGAACCAGGATACGTCGTGTATTCTTCTTTGGGTTCTTTTTTTATTCCTCTAATTATAATGACTATAGTTTACATTAAGATATACGTGGCCACGAAACAGAGGATACGAAAGCGCACGTTAGTACCACGTGGGCAAAAGAACCGATCGGTGATCGTTACAGGAAATCAAGTCGAGTGCCAAAACAAAGAAGAATCCGAAAATGAATCTGATAGTGGCGAAAGTGTTAAACGTTGTCAGAAAAAGACTTTTTTAGATATTAAGAAGAGTTTCTTCGTGCCATTATTATTGATAAATGATCCAGTATCACAAGAGGTATTTGAAGCGAATATGAATCGGGCACAGTCTATTCGTCACGGATCCTACGGAAGCTGTACAAGTGGAAAGAGAATTATGATGAAACCGAGTCAAAGGAAGCAAAAGAAACCATTATTAGCGAGCATAAATGACAAAGGCGATATAGTACACCAGTTTATTGAACAGAAACAAAAAATCTCTTTGTCGAAGGAGCGCCGCGCCGCACGAACTTTGGGCATCATAATGGGAGTATTTGTCATTTGCTGGTTACCATTTTTCCTAATGTACTTATTATTGCCCTTTTGCCCTTGGTGTTGCCCAAGCAACAGACTCATCAATCTTATTACGTGGCTTGGGTACGCCAACTCAACAGTGAATCCAATAATTTATACGATATTCAATTTAGACTTTCGGAGGGCCTTCAAGAAATTGTTGTGGTTGGGATAAATTTATTGAACTGATAATAGCGGCCGTTTGATAGTGTATTTAGTTTAAATAATATATGAAAAAAAATTTAGTGAAATAAAAACGACGCAGTGAGGTCGAGTCCCGTTGAGACGTCCCAGCTTGTTAACATCGTGCTACCTGCACTTAACAAACTGGCTTGAGGGGTCTTGGCTCCTACAAGATGTGTGATGTATCTACTGATTACGTAACGTTTTCTTGGAGAAACAGATTAATTAAGTGAAAAATGTGTACATTGATACATAGTAACTGATAATACTTGAATAAAAGAAGTACCTACTTGTAATTAAATAAATAACATTGTCATTTAAATAAGTAGATAATATGTCAAAGACGAGCAGTAGTACAGTTGTAAAGTTATACAAATTCAGTCAATATTTATACACCAACTAAATTGAATAATAAATGTGTATAATAATTATAAACCATATTCGCCTCAACGAGACATGCTTAATGAAAGCAATGAGTGAAAAGCGTAAATATTTATTAAGTAAGTAAGTATATATTATTTGTTTGGAATGATAATTTTAAATCTAAATTTCGTTCTACGTACAAATAAGTACTACTGCTCGTTATATTACCTACCTACCCTTGGGATAAAAATACGATTACTGATTAGATTTATTAATATTAAGTTTATGTACCTACTGCATTAGGTACGCTTGTATTTAAAATCCGAAGTAAGTTTTGCCAGAACTGTAATTCAAAGTCAATTATCAGTTAATTCCAATGTGTATAATTCAGTGCGTGTAGAGTCATTGAAATTTAGACCTACCTATGAACTACCTACTTTATATACAGCTATTTACAGTAAAGTAAAGTATATTCTATTCTGTATTTCGTACTCAATTGTTTCCCGTTTAATTAGGGTTATCCATCATACTTCTATGCCTCTTGTCCCTCGCTGAGGACATTCGCTTGATGAATTGCCCTGGATTGAATTTACAGTCCGTCACATTATCTAAATTATTGTTCATCGTCTACTATACGTATTATTAAACGCCAGATGCGACTGTTTTAATTAATAAACATGTGAATACGTTTAAAGTACGCCTGTGAATCTTAATTTAATTATTGTAACATTTGTTACTCACTTAGTTAATTTAGTATTGTGAAATAACTATTTTATTTATACCAGACATAAAAATACAATCATAATTACTTAAATAAAATATTAATGTACTCCTACAAAATTTGTAGTCGTTGCTGTATCTTATTTCATTAAACCTATGATAATGATGACTTGTAAGTTAATATCCAAGTACTTATATCTTATATTTATTCTAGTAATATTAACTTGTAAGCGGGCCGTCTTCACACATACTGAATTGGCTTTAATAATCTTGTGTGGTTCACCATCCCCGATTGGATCTCCGCTTTCCATCAGGTGAGACTGCTGTCAAATACTAGCTTATATTTGCTTAGTCGGTGTTCCTCTAAAAGGTAAAAAAGGAACCCTTTTGGTATGAGTTCGTCTATCTGTCTGTCACACCGATATTTTTTAGCAACCACTAATGCTATCGATTTGAAATATATTTTATAATTGCTTTCCCAATCACATCTCAAATGAAAAAAATCTAATAAACTCTTTTCTATAGAATGGGGCGTCGCAATTTCAAAGTGAGTACTGTATGAAGTGGGGTATCATATGAGAGGGTTTCATTTGCATATTTCAAAGCAGATTTTTATTTTATTTTACGTAGTTTTCTTTATAAAATTAATAATAGCAGCGTACCTAAGTATTACCAAACGTAGGTATTACTTAGCAAACATAATCTGTCTTTTAAGCCGGCTCCACACTCGCGCGCGACGTCGCGCCGTGAATAAACGTCGCGACCCGCGCGAGAACTGTGTCCCTCCACACTCGCAAAGCTTCACAGTCTTGTTCGCGACTATGATGGACGACGACGTGATTTCTGCTGCCACTCCCTACGATGTCTTGTACGCTACTGCGGAAAACTGCGTGTGGATGCGTTCACGTTCGCGCGCCGCAAACCCTTTGTCGCGGGCCAAAAAACCGACACTGATCGGGGAACGGTGCGAAGCGCGAACGAGAAGAAGTGAACAACATCCACACTCGTGATTCGCAGTTGTCGCGGGCTTTCGCGGCCGTTCGCGCCGCGAGTGTGAAGCCGGCGTTAGCAGGCCGGAAACTGCGATCCCTTTGCGTTTAACTGTCCATAGCATATACATACTTGCTTATTCTATATTACATGCTGGTGTAGCAGATGCCTCAGCATCCGAATGCATAATTCATGTTCATTAGATGTTATTGTGCCCCAGCTTAGGTATTGGCAACCTACTTACTTATAACATAAGCACAGTTACCACGGTTAACAGAAAATCTACTTATTTAGATTTTCTGTAACATAGTATAGCTGAAGGATAATAGGTATATTCCTTCCAACGCTACTTGTAAGCCTCTTCCGTTGCATGCCATTCTGGTCCTGCGTCCTGCTACCATTATCCGATCATAAGCCAATGTTTGTATATTCGAAACACGTTCTCTACTCCAGCATCTTTTCTACCCATCTATCGTCTTGTAGGAGCTACGATTTTGACTCCTCCTTGAACCATATCAAATTCGTTCTTTGTCAGATTTCTGTGTTAAGGATAAGGAAGTCTATTGCAAAGAGACATCGCTAACATAAAGCGGTAACAGCTCAGTGGGCGAGCGCTTGCCTTTTTAACAAGGTGCGCAGGTTCGAACTCCGGCTCGCACCTCTGATTTCTTCAATGAATCATGTGCGAATCGTCTTTGTGCGATTGTTACTAGCTTTCGGTGAAGGAAAACATCGTGAGGAAACCTGCATGTCTGAGAAAGCCTGACTAGCTCTTGAATGACGTGTGAAGTCCGCCAACCCGCACTTGGCCAGCGTGGTGGACTATAGCCTAAGCCCCCTCATCTTGAGGGGAGGCCCGTGCCCAGCAGTGGGACATAAACAAGGGCTGGTATTATTATTATTTAATAAATAATATGACTAAACAGACTATGTTAGGGATAAATAATATTTATCCCTAACATAGTCTATTCTATAGTTTTTGGGTTACTTGCAGTCTGGTGATCAATTATTTGGTGAGCGTCATATACCATGATAACAAGAAACAAAATAGTCTTTACGAAAGTGGCCATTTGAGGTTGATACATGTACTCCACTTGTCGTAGGTAGGTAGTCCGGCCACATTAAAACTATCATTGGCTATCATAAGTAAGATACTCAAACTCAAAAATCTTTATTTAAAATAGGCTTAACACTTTTGAATCGTCATTTTTTAAAAGCTACCACCGGATCACAACGCGGCCTCAACTGAGAAGATCCGGCAAGAAAACATTGTTTTGTTACAAATGAATCGACATTAGCGATAGTGTGTCCTGCCGTTCGAAACATAAAGAAAGGGAGAAAAGAAGAAAACAATAAATTACGACAAAAATTACAACAAACTAAAAGGCCAAAGGGATAGTAGTCGGACCAGTCCCCCCAAGCAGCACCCGCACATGAGTTGACTCGAGCAGCAGCCATCACTCCCCTCAACCAAATTAGAGGGAAGGGGATGACCCGCCACACGAAGCCGCCACAAGCAAAGACTTTTCGATGGTGAGCATGACCGAACCAAAATTACAGTGGCTCACATTTAACTTCTGCTGTTAAGCAGTACCTCGTCAGGCAAGACACAAAATACTTTCACATAGTAGATAAATAAAGCTTTATTTCCATTTTCTTAACCATTTTTTTTTCAAAATTCAAGTACCTACTGTCGAGATAGGTATGTTATTTTATACTTCCCACCTCTATTTTATCTCGCTGTTATACACATCATTTCATTTTGGGAGTTGTTTATTATTTTATTTGTATTTTTAGCTGATATTGAAAGACACCTCATATAATTTTTCACCTCATATGACTTGATCATCTCTGTCAAGTCTTCCATTTATTAATGTACCTACTTAGACCTTTATTTTAGAAAATATGGAAAGAGGAAGTGAGAAAAGTGCAAAGTTAAGGTAGTATCATTCGTATCGTGCGACATCATCCGAGATTCTGTGGATTATATATAGAAAGTACCTACTAATTACGATGCTTTGTAGTTTGAAAATCTCCAGTAAAACTTAAATTATATAAACTTTAAAGAAATTACGTTAATACTCACATTTACCTACTTATATTTCTAAACTAGCTGACCCACGCAGCTCCGCATGCGCTATTTTTACGTTAACTAAACTTTTAATAACAGACATTCGCATCGAATACTTAACCTCCTTTTTTATAGTCGGTTTTAAACTGGGACCCACTTTATACCTGCTCTCCGAAGCACGGACCCGTTTAGTTCAAATGGCATTAAGCGGTCACCCATCTATTTAATGACCTTACCTAACGTTGCTTAACCCGATCGGTTACAAAACCTTGATAACAACTCTCTATGGGTGTTCCCTTCCTAATATTTATTATAATTATGAAGAAAAATTGATAAAATCGGACCAAGCGTATAACCAAGTACCCATTTTGACTTTAATCCAGTCTCCCAAAAGAACCGTGCTAGATTACGGGATCAAAAGCATCCTATGTCCTACCTCGTAGTAAGATCTCAAATCATGCCAAGTTTCATTTGAATCCATTCAGTAGTTTCGGCGTGATGCGCAGCCGTGATACAGACAGACAGACAGACAGACAGACAGACAAAAATTTAAAAAAATACATATTTGGCTTCAGTATCGGTTATAGAATGCCCTCCAAATATAATTTTCAAAATATCTTCAATGTACAGAATTGGACCTGTTACAGGTTTATTATAAGTATAGTGATATAGATTGTGAAAACTACACTACAATACAATAATGCTTAAAGAATAACATAATGTATTAACATTAAGTTATTCTTTAAGCATTATTGTATTCGATTACTTTCAGACAAAGACTTAAATAAAACTACTTGATTAGATAGATGTTCTGAATATAAAACATCGCTAATAAATAAATTATGCCACGTAGTTTTCTGGTCTCGATTAAGTATTAAATAAACGTCTCAAATACCCAACCACTGCAAATCTAAAGGAATAAAAAAAAACAGTAGACAACAGCACATTACCTGGATTAATTTGCAGGAGTTAAACAAAGAGACTACTTAGTAGGTTACAATAAATGAATGCCTGTATTTTTCGCACCTTTTTTCCGCTCTGAACTTAAATAAGAGTTGAACTATCTCACATACAACATAAGCTAAGCTAAGTTATTTTGAACTCAAACAAAACAGATTCTGTCACATCCTAGTTAGCGGCCTTTAAACTAAGCCACCGAGTGCGTTGTCCCAGACTTCAACAATTAAAACAACTGAATCAGGTACAAGTCCAATACCTGGTAGGTACTTACTCGACACTAAAACATACTAATTTTTTTGACGAAAAAGTGTATTTAATAATTTAAATCCTAATAAACCTAATACAGACATAATGCAACGAACATCAAAGATATCTAATTAAGTACCATCCCAATTAAACCAGCTTTCAAATTAAAGAATACCACACTTAAATCCGTCCATTAATTTGAGACATTAATATTTTTTATTTATTTATTATAATACGCAGCCACGTACAGATGGACATACAATCGGACACAGGCTTCGAACTTATAACACTCTGTTTTAGGGTATCGGGTATAAATAAATCAGAGTTAAAAACATAATTTCCAAAACTGTGTCTATCAACGTATGATAAAACACTACAAACTCATGGTAATCTATACTTATAATAAAACTGTAACAGGTCCATTTCTGTACATTGAAGATAGTTTGAAAATTATATTTGGAGGGCATTCTATAACCGATACTGAGACCGAAAATGTAATTTTTTTAATTTTTGTCTGTCTGTCTGTCTGTCTGTCTGTCTGTATCTCGGCTGAGCATCACGCCGAAACTACTGGATGGATTCAAATGAAACTTGGCATGATTTGAGATCTTACTACGAGGTAGGACATAGGATACTTTTTATCCCGTAATCTAGCACGGTTCTTTTGGGAGAGGGGATTAAAGTCAAAACGGGTACTTGGTTATACGCTTGGTCCGATTTTATCAATTTTTCTATATAATATAATAAATATTAGTAAGGGAACACTCATAGAGAGTTGTTATCAAGGTTTTGTAATCGATCGGGTTAAGCAACGTTAGGTAAGGTAATTAAATAGATGGGTGACCGTTTAACGCCATTTGAACTAAACGGGTCCGTGCTTCGGAGAGCAAGTAAAAAGTGGGTCCCAGTTTTTAACCGACTATAAAAAATGAGGTTATGTATTCGATGCGAATGTCTGTTATTCAAAGTTTAGTTAGCGTAAAAATTGCGCAGGCGGAGCTGCGTGGGTCAGCTAGTCAAATATAAAACGATATATATATGTATATAATTTTAAATAATAGATTACTGTACCTAACTACTTCTAATTTTCTTTCTCAAAGTCATTACACTGGACGAGAGCATAGCTGTAATGTATGGCCACCGAGACAATGTGATTTCTACTATTTTCCGAGTTAGATTTTGTGCTCCTTGTTGGAAACAGCGCACGTAATTCCAGTTTTCCAGTGTAGCTGCTTGATGATTAATGCTTGCATTTCCTGAACGTAGCCACTGCGGTTTCGGCGCACTGGTTCGATGCAAATCGTACACGGGAATTATTCGTGTCCAACTGGTTGTAACAGCGATTAAAATAGATTTCTCTCGTAAATAATTATAGTTTCGATATTATTATCGGTTATTCCAAATCCGGTAATTGCCAATTATTTTGCCATTTTTGGTAGACTTGGTTTCATAGGTTTGAGGCTGGCTCTTCGGTGTCGCTGGACGTTTCGGGTGTTGGCCCTAGAACGTCCATTGAGTACGGTCGCGACTCCGAGGACGACGCCGGCTGGGTGGCGACCCCCGTCCCCGTGAGCATCGTGACAGGTTTCCAGGGGGCTACAATGCGCCCACCGGCGGCGGGCTCAAAGGCAAGGCACTGAGGGTCTCCTGGTGCAGATCGCACCGGAGAGCCCCTCTCATATGCCGATGTCGCCGCGAGGGTTTTAGTGGGTAAGAATAACACGTACCCTGGTCGAGCCTCACAGCTCGCGTGGACCTTATGAAGGTTCTACCCGCGAAAAAAAAGAATAAAAAAACATTTGATAAAGTAACTATCCATGGGAAGACGAGTCACATACTATATAACAGAATAGTAATAGACACCTATTCATTCCCTAAAGGCTTACCTTTAGGGAATGAATAGCTGTCTAAATAGGTGAATTAAATTGTGCTATCTTAATAGCACAATTTAATTATCTCTTTACAGTCAATTAGATTATCAAAATCAGTTGGCACTTGCTCTAGATTATCTGTATTACCTTATCTAAGGTATCTTCTAATGAGAAAAGGATGATTAAAATCAATATTCGTATCCTAACAGATTTTTGTACTCGAGGGTGTCGTATAATAGCTTTTTAGGAATAGGGTTAATGAGGTACACTTTGGCAATTCAAAACCTATTATAACAAGGCTCTGCTACACTAATACTCCATTAATAAATCATTATCTTATTACTTAGTCTGTACATTTTAATACAAAATCAATGGTATGAGCAGTAAGAGAAGTAATTTCTGCTAAGAATCCATGTTTAGACACCGGCTTTAAAATTACATTGGTGCGCGCTAAAATCTGTTTATAATGAAATAATAAATCCAACAAAATAAGAAAGAGATTTACATTTTTTTTTCATTTTCGACGTTTCCATAGTACAGACTCTGAGATCTGATGAGCGTGTGTGGGTGGATTGTCCCAAGATATTATTATTAGGTATATACCTACATAGATATTATTTTGTTCCGAAAATAAATTTATTTCAATAACATTTTAACAATGCGTCTTATTCAGTAAGTACTAAACAAGCATTTTTTTACATATATATAAGGCTCGAGCTTCAGTTTATATCAGTAGTTAGTAAGTATTATCTATGCTTCAGTAGTTTTGTCAGATTATAATACGCTTCGGTTTAGCATAAATTAATTAGAACCTTAGTCTTACGCATATTATAACACAATGTTCTAGCTAGAGGGAGAATTTGAGGCATCAGAGGTCTTGCGTTAATTTTGTTAGATACTCTTTATATAATATCCACATGTGTAAAATTGTACGTACTTACAAGTATTTGTTCTACCGTCTACATATTTAAATAATAGTCAAATCTTGCCCTGTTGTTGCACCGATATGTTTTTAGATCATCTTCTTAACACTTTTTACGAACTGAACTTTGAACTTTATTTAATTTCCTAGTTGCAAAAACCCCTTGGGCCCGAAAACCTCCAGATAGGTACTTAAACAGTGCAAGACATAAGTATTTTCGCTGCCAATATGTGTAAAAATGCTGCGCCAAGGGTTAATTTACCAGGCCCCGTATGCCTGGTAAATTCACCCTTGGCGCGTGATGGTACTTATTTTTTTCCTTCACTTAAGGTAACTAATGTATCAGGTGATGAGAGGAACTGCAGCTGTCTTGAGGCAGGTCTGTTGCTTACGATCAGGGAAACATCCTGAACGATTCATCACTTTGTCTCTCAAAAATACCTTTTGATGTGACTATATACACAAAAATTTCCTCGTTGCTGTAAAATGTAATAATAAGCCATTACTGATTTTTGAACCAAATATGTGACTAATTGTCTTTTACAGAACGAACTTATTTCATGATGCTCGTGACTAATGTACTATTTTAAAAAACTATTAATAAGGACGTGAAAGTGTCATCAAGCAGGTTCCACAACAGCAAAGACCTAGGGGAAGACCAAGAAAGCGATGGATGGACTGCGTTGAGAAAGAGTTGAGTGCTTTGTATGAGGGAGTTTCCAACTGGAGGAGAGTAGAAAAAAAATAGTAAAAATTACAGTTTAGGCGAGAAAGCCCCTCAATAGCTTATAGCGGCGTAGGAAGTAGGTACGTAAGTATTAATAAGGACAGAAAGGGTCGATTCTAAATTGTTACGGAATTAGGTAATTAAGGAAGCTTAGGCGTAAGGACACTTGTTCCTTATCAATTTTAATTGCGGATAGGTACCACTCTGGAGGATACCTACCCTTTTAGAAAACAAGGTAGGAAGTGGAATCAAAGATGCACTTATCTCTCTGTTTGTAGGTACCTTGGTTCGCAATGAGATCTGGATGTGTTTTTACTAACATTTAGTGTCTTATGTGCCTTCAGTCCGAACAAAGCGCTTCTTTATTTATGATATTTTGATATTTTGACGGGCCTGTCGGTCTAGTGGTTAGTGACCCTGTCTGCTACCCAACAGGTCGTGGGTTCGATTCCCACCAAGTGTCTGGGTGTTTTATCTATATAAGTATGTATTTACAAAAAAAAAAAAAAAGTATATATGTATTAGTATCAGTTGTCTGGTTTCCATAGTACAGGCTCTGCCTAGTTTGGGATCAGATGACCGTGTGTGAATTGTCCCAGGATATTATTATTATTATATTAAAAATTAGGACAGTTAAAGACTAGAACAGTTTGTCTGGGTCAGATTTCCCGCCCGATTATTATGTGGATGTCTTAAAGACTAGATAGTGTAAAATATACTTTTTGTATGCTAGTGTGCTTTTACCATCCCCGACTGCATCGCCTCTTTCCATCAGATGGGACTGCAGTCAAGCACTAGCTTATGTTGACTAAAAAAAAGAGTTTTAGGTTAACAGACCCTAGGCGGGTCGTTAGTTTAAGACCACAAACAGTTTTTCTATACAGGCTGTTAAAAAACCCCTGTCCGATTTGTATGGGTAATATTCGCTTGTTTCCTGATCATCATCATCAGCATCAGCAGCCGAAACGTCCACTGCTGAACAAATGCCTCTCCCTTAGAAGGGAAGGGTTGCCATAACCCAAACCACCTGCCAAGCCACGCTTGGCAGGTGGTTTGGGTTATGGTCTTACCGGGACACCCCAGGGGGAGCCATTGCTGATACATATCAGGAAACATATTTATAAGATACTAGCTGACCCACGCAGCTCCACCCGCGCTGTGTTAACGTTAACTAAACTTTCAATAATATACATTCGCATAGAATACAAAACCTCCTTTTTTTAAAGTCAGTTAAAAACTTGGACCCACTTTGTACTTGCCCTCCGAAGCACGGAGACGTTTAGTTCAAATAGCGTTAAACGGTCACCCAAATATTTAATGACCTTACCTAACGTTGCTTAACCTGATCGATTTCCAAACATTGTTAACAACTGTCTATGAGTGTTCCCTTACAAATATTTATTATAATTATAATGAAAAATTGTTAAAATCGGATCAAGCGTATAACCAAGTACACATTTTGACTTTAGTCCCCTCACCCAAGGGAACAGTGCCGAATGTCGGGATACAAAGTATCCTATGTCCTACCTCGGAGTATTAACTCAAATCATGCCAAGTTTCGTTTCAATCCATCCAGTAGTTTCGGCGTGATGCGCAGCCGAGATACAGACAGACAGACAGACAAAAATAATAAAAAATACATTTTTGGCTTTAGTATCGGTTATAGAATGCCCTCCAAACATAATTTTCAAAATATCTTCAATGTACAGAATTGGACCTCTTACAGTTTTATTATAAGTACTAGCTGACCCACGCAGCTCCGCCTGCGCTATTTTTACGTTAACTAAACTTTTAATAACAGACATTCGCATCGAATACATAACCTCCTTTTTTATAGTCGGTTAAAAACTGGGACCCACTTTTTACTTGATCTCCGAAGCACGGACCCGTTTAGTTCAAATGGCGTTACACGGTCACCCATCTATTTAATGACCTTACCTAACGTTGCTTAACCCGATCGATTACAAAACCTTGATAACAACTCTCTATGTTTTTCCTGTGGCAACACTGTGGCTAACAGCTGTTTTAAAACTTGTTGTTTTGATTTTAAAATAAAATTAGTTTTTTACGTTAATTTGTGTCCTATTATAATTTATTCACTAAATAAAATCAGTGGCATTGTGTTATTGTGAACTGAAAGACATTACAAGGTGTATATAAACTAAAAAGTTGGAAGTTAAAAGTGACAGTTCGCCGTTACGTTAGTGCCGGTCAATTGATAACAATTTTGTGTATTATACACAATTTATACAGTAGTTCTTTCTAGTTGCTAGTTTGCATCATTCTTTTTAGACTTTGGATTGCTATACAGTTGCATTTAACGTAATTTATTCTTAATACAAATACTAAACTTTAAAACAACATAACCCTGATTTAGTTTGATAACACAGTTTAGGATTGTTTATCTCTATTTATAATGACGACACGCAGGGCCTTCGCTCGCCAGGAAGAGTCTAAACTCCAACTGGCGTTAAGTGAACTGAAGGCAGCTAAAGAGCTGTGTTGTCAAATGGACAGGGAGAGGGAAGATAATGAAACAGAGTTTCTAAAATTATTAGATGAAAATAAAAAACTAAAGGCGGAAATGGCACATTTGCATGTACAATGTCTTGATACCTTGGATGCTCGGGACAGGCTCCAAGTTATCGTGGATGGGTTTGATCAGTGTTCTGATGAATATGTGGCTCTTAGCCGTATTTCTCTGCTGGAAGAGCAGCTACGAGAGGCCCACTGTCATATTTCTTTATTAGAAACAGCAAAATTAAATACTACTTCCATTTCAAACCAAAGTTTATTCGATGAGTTGGTCGTCAGTGCCCCGAGCATGGTGTCTGCTGCTCATAATCAAAAGCCCATTGTTACAATAGACCTGACGTCTGGAGATTATGTTCCAGTAAGTTAATCGAAGGGCCTGATTAAGTGCAGCAATAAAAAATTAAAGAAATATATCAAAATCAATAAATACATTAAAAAGACTCAGAAAATTGCCAAAAAACATAATTTTTTTATTAAGAATGTAAAGTTAAACCGAGAAAGATTATTATTGATTGATAAGTTAGACATGTATGTAACTAGGTTAGATAAGTGCACTTTAAAATATAAATGTGATACCCAGAACTTGCAAGATACTATTATAAACCTTAATGAAAAATTAAAATTAATTTCTGATAAATATGCAAGTTCTCAAAAAGTCATGAGGGAGTATACGCTGGCCATGAATGAGCTCATGGTAAGTAGTGTGTCGAAAAATACCATCAACCAACAATCGGTGAGCTCTTTATCACCGGCGTGTAGTCCTAAATCTGAACAAATTAGTATCAACTCTTTGATACAGCCTTCCCTTAATGTTGTTAGTGAATTAAAATCTAGAATTCAGCCCTGTGTTAATAATGAGACATCGAACTCCACAAATATTGTAATATTTAGTGATGAAATTGGCAAGGACATGGGCCACTTAATAACAAATATTTATGAAAAACACTTGGTAATTAATTATTGTATGCCTGGTATGACCTATTTTAATTTATTAGACAAAATATCTACTTTTAATTTTTCCCAGGATACAATATTAATAATCTTGGTAGGGAATAAAGGAAATGTGTCCAAAAAGCAGCTATATAAGTATTATGAGATGCTATCGAATCTTAATATTAAAAAAATTGTGATGTTCACATTTCCTTATAGTAAACATTTGCCACAGGAAGAAAACACCCATAGGTATAACTTAAATTTGTCATTGCATAATTTGACATGTAATGGTTATAATATAGAAAATAAAATTAATTTAATTGACATAAATAATTTTAATAATGTTCATTTATATTTGCCAAAGATAAATATTATTTATCAAAATATAGTAAAAGACAGATAGCTATGTCGCTATCATATTATTTATACACATCAGCCAAGAATTTGGCTACACAAGTTGCTTCTATTGAGCAACATAATTGTAACATACCTATTAATTCAACCAAGCATTTGGTTACCAATACTGACATTTCTATTAATTTAAATTAGTTAGTAAGACAACAGAGACAACCTCTGGCATAGATGATACCCCTAAAAAGTTAGATATAAATATAGATATAAGTTCATATAATAATAATAATATAAACTTGTATGACTCCAAAATATCATGTGTCAACCTGGTACATCAAAATATACAAGGTATGTTAGGTAAAGATTTGGAAATTGAATTGTTCATGAACAGTCAAAATATAGACATTTTTTGTGTTACAGAACATTGGTTAAAGAGTGATCAGTTCATGTTCAACTTTAACAACCACCAGGTTACTAGCTCATTCAGCAGACCAAATATGATACGTGGAGGCTCTTTAATTATTACTAATAAAAATATTAAAAGTAAGGAACGTTTAGACCTTGTATGCTATTCTGTTGAACGAGTTATAGAGATAGCTTGTATTGAGACAGAGCAGTTTTTAGTTTTGAGCGTATACAGGCCCCCTTGTTCTCTTTATGAGGAATTTGAAAGAATTTTAGAGAATGTTTTGCACAAAACAACATCTACAAATAAAATTATTATTGTCTGTGGAGACTTCAACATAAATTTACTGGATAATAGTAATATAACTAGAAAATTTATGACATTATTGAAATCGTTTAACTTGTACAACATTTTCTTTGAACCTACTAGGATTACATCTACTAGTGCAACTTGCATTGACAACATATTTACAAGCATAAAGCCAATCCACAAAGAAATAATTAATAAGTTAGATTCCGACCATTGTGGTCAACTGGCTGTTTTTCCTGGTAAACAAATCAAATCTCAAAGAAATGTCACGTTTGTTCCGGTAACAAGATGCCGCATTAATCATTTTAAAGCCACCCTGACTGATAAAATACCTTTATTGCCATATCATAACGATCCGAACACTCTATATAACTCTTTATTTCAGCTTATTGATACCCAGTTCAGTAAAATTTTCAAACCAAAAACTTTATTGAAAAGTGATCGTGCTTCATTTAATGATTGGGCAACACCTGGAATCCATAAGAGTCGGAGAAAATTATATGAACTGTATCACGAAAAATCAAATAATTTTTGTCCGCTCTTTAAGAATTATGTAAAAGAATACTCTAAAGTATTTAAGCGAGCCTGTTCCTTAGCCAAAGCAATTTATTTTAAAAATAAAATAAAAAAATCTGTAAATAAAATTAAAACAACGTGGAGCATCATAAACACTGAAACAGGAAAAACAACAATACGTGATCGTGACTTTCATTTAAAAATTAATAATTTGGATGTAACAGCGGATCAGGATGTCGCAACAGAATTTGAAACTTTTTTTACAAATGCTCCTTTAGATATATCTAAAACTATAAAGTCTTCATCCACTTCCGCTGAGACTTTATTAAAACAAAGTGTAACAGAATGTGGCGCAACCTTTGAATTCTCAGTTGTTGATGTCAAAGAAATATTGGACACTTTTAAATCGCTAAATCCGAAAAAGACTGCTGACCTTTGGGGTCTATCTGTACAAACGGTTTCTTGTATAATTGAGCTTATTGCTCCGCAATTAGTATTAGTGTTCAATAGTTGTGTCGCAAGTGGTGTGTTTCCTGACCTGATGAAACAGAGCAAAGTAATGCCCTTATTTAAGTCTGGTAGCTCTACTGAGCCTACTAATTTCAGGCCAATATCAGTGTTACCGACTTTGAGCAAAATTTTTGAAAAATTGTTATTAATACAAATGTTAGAACATTTTAATAAAAATCATCTGTTTCACAATAAACAATTCGGTTTTACAAAAAATCGCTCTACAACGGATGCTGGAGTCGAGTTGTTAAAAAATATTTATGAAGCCTGGGAGGAATCACATGATGCCCTTGGCGTATTCTGTGATTTATCTAAGGCCTTTGATTGCGTAGAATATGACACGCTAGCCAGGAAACTACACCACTATGGTATAAGGAATAGAGCTCTCAACCTTCTGACCTCATACCTGTGTAACAGAATTCAGAAGGTTGATATCAATGGAAAAAGATCAGCTGGATCTGAGGTCACTTTAGGTGTTCCACAGGGTTCAATACTAGGCCCTTTTCTATTCTTAGTATATATTAATGACTTACCCTACTTTGTAGGGGGCAATCATAACATTGTATTGTTCGCAGATGATACATCTTTGTTGTTTAAAATTAAACGTAAATTACAGGACTATGACGATGTGAACAATGCGCTTTCTAGAGTGGTCCATTGGTTCGAAGTTAATAATTTAAAACTTAATGAAACTAAAACTAAATGTATTAAGTTTACTACACCTAATGTTAGACAGGTGGGAACCAATATTGAAATTAATGGAGCGGTATTGGACCCTGTGATCTCTATGACATTCTTGGGCATTACTATAGACGCAAAGTTACAATGGGGCCCACACATTGAGAAACTGTCGGGTAGGCTAAGTTCAGCGGCTTATGCAGTTAAAAAAATAAGATTTTTCACCGATGTCGAAACCGCTAGAATTGTATATTTTAGTTATTTCCACAGTGTTATGTCTTATGGCATATTGCTGTGGGGATCTTCTGCAGACCTTAACACTATTTTTATTCTGCAGAAAAGAGCTGTGAGAGCTATCTACAATCTGGCTCCTACGGATTCATTAAGACAAATATTTAAAGAAGTAGACATTCTAACGGTTATATCACAATTCATTTATGAAAATTTGATGTATGTAAAAAAGAATATAAGTACTTTTGCTAAGGTTAGTGATCGACATAATATAAATACTCGGAACAAACACAATCTTGCTGTACACTCCACGCGTCTCCACAGAATTAGCAATTCCTTTATGGGCCAAGGTATACGTTTTTATAATAAACTGCCCCAGGAAATACGAGATCTACCAATAAAAAAATTTAAAACTACCATTAAGAGCCATTTGTCTAAAAAGGGCTATTATAAAATCTCGGATTACCTGGAGGATAAAGCTGCGTGGGCTTGAACTGCAGTACTCTTGCAAGCTTATAGTTTAAGATATATTTATTGTAAATTTGTTTAAAGAAAATCTTATATAATTGAAAAAAGACAAGCCCGCTGAGTTTCTTGCCGGATCTTCTCAGTGGAGGCCGCGTTACGATCCGGTGGTAGTTGTAAAAAATGACAATATGTAAGAGCCCCCGTGAGGCCTATGCATAATAAAGAATTTTGAATTTGAATTTGAATATGAGTGTTCCCTTACTAATATTTATTATATTATAAAGAAAAATTGATAAAATCGGACCAAGCGTATAACCAACTACCCATTTTGACTTTAATCCCCTCTCCTAAAAGAACCGTGCTAGATTACGGGATAAAAAGTATCCTATGTCCTACCTCGTAGTAAGATCTCCAATCATGCCAAGTTTCATTTGAATCCATTCAGTAGTTTCGGTGTGATGCTCAGCCGTGATACAGACAGACAGACAGACAGACAAAAATTAAAAAAATTACAGTTTCGTCCTCAGTATCGGTTATAGAATGCCCTCCAAATATAATTTTCAAAATATCTTCAATGTACAGAATTGGACCTGTTACAGTTTTATTATAAGTATAGATAGACTCAACAAATACGTTTTATACATATGATTGTATTGCAACACCGAATACTATCCTCAGCGATCGGACACTGTTTTATTATCACTCTGTATACCCATTGACAGATACGCTCTGATTAAAAGATTATATAAGAAATTATAAATGATGTTGATTACTAGTGTAGCGATTCGTGTCTAGACGTAGGTCAGGGCGTAATTAGGTGGAAAATTGTGCGACCAACTAGAAGCACTCCTGCCTACCGGAGCGAGATTGTAAACACCATCCATCATGATGTCAGCTTGGAATTTGTGCTCTGAGATTCTGTGACATAAACTCTTTTCATACAAGCTCTTCCATAAGGGTGTAATATAGGGAGACTTATGAGTTCCAGCCCTTTGTACCTCGTTTTCTAGCACAATGCGTCGTTATTGTTTCTTTATAACATTGTTACGATGCTCCAACATAGCAGTTATGAAACGTTATTTAACACTATAATCTATATCTATAAAAATCAATGCCACTTTTCGTTGTAATTTTATAACTCAAGAACGGGCTCACCTATCCAAACCAAATGTTTAGGCTTTGTTCGGACTATTTAGTAGATGGTTTATGTGAAGTTTGTACAAAATCGGTAGAGCGGTTCTTTATTTATCACATTTTTGTAACAAATTAATTCAATAAGTGGCGGATCATTATGTAAATGGGGATTTTGCTGTCAAATTAAACCTTTTTTCAGAATTAAAACTTTTTTTAGTGTTGACAGTAAAAGCTTATTGTTATGTCATTCATGCGGTTATTATATTTTGGACGTGCTTCGAATAAAGCAAATTGTCAGCGATAATTATTGCTTTGTGTTTATATTTTTTGTTCAAATGTAATGTAATGTATATAATGTGTGCGTGTAGGTACTTTTATCAGTTTTTTAGCGAGCCGTCGGTGTTTCATATCGTTTACAGGCTTTATTTGAATGAAATTGTCAAAAGCATTTACACAAACGGTAAGTTTTGAACTGTTGAAGTGATTAACATGTATGCGTGTTTGTTTCTTCATTTGAAAAACATATTGTGTACCAATAGTTAATGTAGCAATTTGTTTTTAATTTGATTTATTCTTTTTTAATTGAAGGAAATAATAAAATATGCCAATTTTTTGCTTGAATAAATGAATTTGATGTTCCAATTTAATGTTTTTAATATTTCACTTTATACGTAGCGAAGCACGTACAGGGCCGCTAGTATTCTCTAAAACATAGTACAATTTATCGGATATTTATTAAACATCACCACATCTTTAAAAAAGTTCTAAAATGTTCTAGGTATAAGATTGCACAGCATTTTGAAACAATATCGAGCTATACTTCGGTCGCCTCTCTATCGCCTGCGTAACATAACACTTCTTTTTCATGATAACATAACTCTTACACCGTGGCTACACGGTTATAAACCAGCCTCCAACCAAGGTCAAGAGGTTGGGACATCCACCGTTGGCGTGCTGGCTACACGGTTATAAACCACAGGCACTAACTTGATAAAGTGGCTATGATTCCAGGAAAAATATCGATATGTCGATATTTTATGTTTAGTAGTCTTGTGTACTACAGGAACGGTGAACGGTTAGGAACCGTTGCGCAGTGCTCACCGAATAGATTCGCTAATCTTAATCGTACATCGGACACACTCCAAAGGAGTTAACGTACGTACCTATCATATCATTAGTTAATAGTAGTTCTACTTAAGTTGGGCGGTATATTGTGTACACATGGGTCTTGTTGTGGTACAAAAAGAACTTTCGAGATTCCATACATTGCATACATTTGATAATACCTAATTATACTGTATGTTGTAGAATAAAATAAAATTACAAGACAGAAGTTAGTAAACAGGTGCAATCGTTCTGAAACATTTGTAAACTACCTATTAAGTACCGTAGTACCGTACGGTTAGTGTGAACTCGTTCACTTCCGAAACTGTACTAATACGGAACGATCTTTCAAATGAACGAGCAGGCGCACAAGACTGCTGACTGACTGGCACTGAGAAGTATTGGCTAGGTTTATTGAAGAAATATCTTCGTCCATCATTGGATCCTGTTCACAATATTTCTACCACATACTCGTCATGTCCTGTCCAGAGAGTATAAATTTAGTATGTCTACGTTTATTGGTTCAGTGATTGTGTCATTAAACCCTGGCCAAGATTACCACGTATTCTTTAGTAGCACTGGATAAACACGTGTACATTTCGTGACTTTTGGACGAATGGAAGTACTAGAAAATGTATGTTACTATCTATATAACTAATGTATCCCTACATCTATTTGGAAAAGAGCTGATCTTTAAACAGCTGGACTGATTTTCATGATACATAGCTATGAACCCTATCCCTTTAACTAGCTTTCACATACAAAAACGCGCATTGAAACCCGTCCACTCGTTGGAGCTCTATGATGCCACAGACAGACTACGTCGACCTTATAAGACACCTCCTTTTTGATCGGTGGTTAAAAATATCCATACAATATAATTAAAATAAAAAATAAACCGCGATATAATCCGTAAAAATATTAAACTATTTTTCATTTAAATATCGATACGATGTTATATCGATACCTTATCTTTGCTTTTGCTACATCTCGTATTGGTTAGAGCTGCCGTTGCCAACGACGCTTCCCAACCGAGACCGTTAGAGCTATGAAGGTCAAACGAAATCCTAGGGTGTTAGAGCTACAACGGCCTTGGTCGGACGCCAACGGCACGTGTAACGTTAGAGATGTGCAAGAGCAAAAAACGTGGTGTCGACATAACATCGTATCGACATTTTTAAAACATATGTCGGGTAAGATTATTAAATGAAAAATGTCGTTATTATTTAAAAGAATATTGGCGGTTTCAAGTTTTAGTTATCTACTTAAGTATCACAAGAATATCAATTTTAACCGTCCAAACATTGTCAAAATAGAAAAGACACTTGGGTGGTGGGCGCCCCAACTCTTTATATCCCTCGCTGAAGACAAAGATATTGTAATCTAGACAAAAAATATTTATTTTAATATTATTTTTCGATAATTCTTTTTTTATATCGATATATCTAGGTAAAATATCAAGTATGTCGAACGAAGGAGATTTCGAAATATTAAATATGTCGGAAAAATATCCCTCTATCTAAACATAAAATATCGACATATCGATATTTTTCCTGGAATCATAGCCACTCTATCAAGTTAGTGCCTGTGGTTTATAACCGTGTAGCCAGCACGCCAACGGTGGACGTCCCAACCACTTGACCTTTGTTGGAGGCTGGTTAGTAACTGTGTAGCCACTCTTTTACAGTGAACCACTTCGAATAACTAAATAATATAACGTGCGCCGGGTGCACCTTGAAAAATCAGGCCTATTAGATTTTGTTAATTGACCATCGCAACATGACCAACCTTATAATAGTGTTAACTACAAAACAATTATGTATATAGTAACATCATGACGACTGTAATGTTAGAAAAAATAGAAGTACCATGTTTGTTTTATTATATTATTGACTAGCTGACCCACGCAGCTCCGCCTGCGCTATTTTTACGTTAACTAAACTTTTAATAACAGACATTCGCATCGAATACATAACCTCCTTTTTTATAGTCGGTTAAAAACTGGGACCCACTTTTTACTTGCTCTCCGAAGCACGAACCCGTTTAGTTCAAATGACGTTAAACGGTCACCCATCTATTTAATGACCTTACCTAACGTTGCTTAACCCGATCGATTACAAAACCTTGATAACAACTCTCTATGAGTGTTCCCTTACTAATATTTATTTTATTATAAAGAAAAATTGATAAAATCTGACCAAGCGTATAACCAAGTATCCATTTTCAATTTAATCCCCTCTCCCAAAAGAACCGTGCTAGATTACGGGATAAAAAGTATCCTATGTCCTACCTCGTAGTAAGATCTCAAATCATGCCAAGTTTCATTTGAATCCATTCAGTAGTTACGGCGTGATGCTCAGCCGTGATACAGACAGACAGACAGACAGACAGACAAAAATTTAAAAAAAATATTTTCGGCCTCAGTATCGGTTATAGAATGCCTTCCAAAAATAATTTTCAAAATATCTTCAATGTACAGAATTGGACCTGTTACAGTTTTATTATAAGTATAGATATAGATACGATTTTACGATTTTAGGTATTTTGTTACACAGAAATATATTGTTCAAAAAAAAGTAATGACTCAACAACAATTTTCGAATTTAAATAGCAGTTTCAAATAAAAGTTCTTACATTTGCGGGTTACCTACCTCTTAATCTTCAACTTTTAGAACATAGCTTTCTGGCGGTAACTTAGAACAATTTAGTGCTTTAGTGGGAAAACAAACTCTGCGCGCAATGCTTACAAGAATTATTACATCAAGTTGTTGAGCGTAAAAGCATTTTTAAAGGAAACTTTTGCATGCGACAAAACAAATATTAATATGTTCTGTTTACATATATGAAGCATTTTATATGAAGTTTCTATCAAAATAAAACTGTAATATTTTTTTCGAATGGTTAGTATCTGTTTTATACTAATCATTTTGATATTATTAAAGGGGTTGAATATGTATTATGTCTGTCGATTGCACACAATACCAAGTTTATTTTTATTTTTTGACATCTTTGTTTTACCCAAATTATGACGTCAGGTGACTCCAATTATTGCGCGACATCGAACACAAGCGGTTAGCAGTGCCTACAAGATCCAAGTTCTGGCTTGTACCTCTGTATTGGTTTTTTCAAATGAATACCTAAGTGCAAGTAAGTTTTCACACGGTGGTGCAAGGGAGCGTCGTACTGTTACAGTGTCAGATATTCTGCCGCCAGCATCGATATAATATTTAGACCGTTACTTATTATATCGATGACCGCAGGCATAAATGTGTAAACTTTGTATTCCGGTATTATATCTGTAAAGAAAATAAAAGGAAAAACTTATAATATTTTTATTTCATTTGTGATGTAGCTGGGTAATCAAGATCTAAAACTAATCCCGTTTTTAATATGATGGCATCATAGGTTCCTGAAATATATATGAAGGTGTGATAGACCAGTCAGACAAAGTCATGCCATTAATAGTTCGCACGTAAGGAACCCTAAAAAACAACAAACGATATCATCTGTAATAAAATTGCTCAATTCATTATATCAACAGTCACCATTGTTTTACTCTATTGTGTCGTGTTTATTACCTACTGTGAGTTTCTTTCTTAACTTTTATTATCTTTCAGCGTTTTGGCCAACATTTCCATTTTTAATAAAATTCATTCCTTTGGTTCGTTTTTGTTTATGCATGTATGTATGTATAATAATACTTATCCTTTGGACCGATACCAATGTTTTTACAAACCCAGCCATCTACGGGGAAGATACTATAGACCAGAAAGTGCTTGTGTAGACACAGGTACACTCTCTATTCCTATAATCTCACAATCGAATCAAAAGATTTTTTTTCCTGTGGCATCCCTGTGGTCAACAGCTGATTTTAAATCTCTTGTTTTGTTTTGTAATTAAAATTAATTTTAAATAGTTAATGAATTATCCTCCTATTACACTTTTTTTCACTAAATAAACTTGGTGTTATTGTGTTTTCTGGTTTTCAAACCAAATAATAGTGTTTTAGACTTTAAAAACTTGATAGTTGGAGTGGCCGCTGACAGTTGGGAACATTGTGTTATTTAAAATATGAACAATTGTGAAGCTAGTGTTAATTAGGTAATTCACGCTGGCGAGCTGCGTTCCTGTATTATTATTTTTTTTTTCACTGTGCTAGTTTCTAATAGCATAATAACGTATATTCATATCCGATTACAAACGCACGTCGCCAAATAACATACTCCTCGTTTGTTTGATACCACAGTTCTTACTATTTAAATACATACGAATACTTGCCATTATGACGACCCACAGGGCTTTTGCTCGCCAGGAAGAGTCCAAACTCCAACTGGCTCTGAGTGAATTAAAGGTATCTAAAGAGCTGTGTTGTCAAATGGAAAAGGAAAGGGAAGACAATGAATTGGAATTTGTTAAATTATTAGAAGAAAATAAAAAGCTTAAAGCTGAAATGTCACAATTGCATCAACATTGTGTAGATGCAATAAATGCTCGGGACAAACTCCAAATCATTGTGAACGGGTTTGATCAATGTTCTCAAGAATATGCAGCAGCGTTGAACCGTATTGCTTCATTAGAGGAGCAGCTTCGTGATGCTTGCACACAGATATCTCAATTAGAAACATCTAAATTGAACTTCACTGCCACACTAAACCAAAGCCTGTTCGATGAGTTGGTTACTAGTGCCCCGAGCATGGTTCCGGCTGCTCATCATCAGAAACCCATGTTATCAGTAGATTTGACACCTGGTAAAAATCCAGTAGGAGATTTGAAAGGTATTGTTAAGTGCAGTAATAAAAAATTAAAGAAATATATAAAAATCAATAAATATATAAGAAAAACTAAGAAACTTGTAAAGAAACATAAATTCTTTATTAAAAATGTAAAATTAAATCGCGAGAGACTAAACTTAATTGATAAATTGGATATGTGTGCATGTAAGCTTGATAAATGCACACTGAAATATAAACAAGATACCGAGCACTTGCAAGGTGAGATTTTACATTTACAAGAGAAATTAATATCATTATCAGATAGATATGCAAGTTCTCAAAAAGTAATAAAAGAGTACACACTGGCCATGAATGAGCTAGTCATAAATAACAAAATGAATAGCGATCAAAACCAGTCATTATGCTCTTCATCCCCGGTGTGTAGTCCCAAAACTAATAAGTCATCAAAGCAATCTTCCCTTCATGTTGTAAGTGATAATACATTGTTAAGTAATCTTTCTGTTACCTGTGAGACATCAAATTCCACCAAAATTGTGATATTTGGTGATGAATTTAGTAAGGACATGGGCCACATGTTGACTGATATTTATTCGGGTCATTCTATAGTTAATTATTGTATGCCTGGTATAACTTATCCTCAATTATTAGGTAAAATATCAAAACATAATTTTAGTCCGGATACTATATTGATAATATTGGTAGGAAATAGAGGAAATGTGTGCAAACAACAGTTGCATAAGTACTATGAGTTACTGTCAAATATTTCTGTCAAAAGAATTGTAATGTTCACATTTCCCTACAGTAAAGGTTTGCCACAGGATGAAAATACTATTAGACATAAATTGAATATGACTTTACATACCATGACATATTGCAATGGTTATGACATACATAATAAATTTAATTTAATTGACTTAAATAACATGAGTAATGTTAATTTTTATTTGACTAAAGATAAATACTATCTTAATAAATATTGTAAACAACAAATAGCACTGTCGCTATCATTTTATTTATATACATCAGCCAAGAACACAGGCTGGCAGGTTGGCTACACAGGTTGCTTCTATTGAGCAAAAAAATTTTGACATTCAAATTAATTCAGCCAAGAAGTTGGCTATTAATAATGACATTTTAATTCATTTAAATTAGACTCTACGACAACAGAGACCAACTCTGGCATGGCTAAACTAAATGATAATTTTAATTTAAATTCACAGAAAAGCCCATGTAATAATAACCATAAATTAAATGTAAATAAAATAACAGGCATATACTTGGTACATCAGAATATACAAGGAATGTTGGGCAAAGACTTAGAAATTGAATTGTTCTTGAATGGTCACAATATAGATATTTTTTGTGTAACTGAACATTGGCTAAAAGGTGACCAGTTCATGTTTAATTTTGATAACTATCAAGTTGCCAGCTCGTTCAGCAGAGTGAACATAATTCGCGGGGGCTCTCTTATTATTATTAAGAAGAATATTAAATATAAAGAACGTACAGATCTGGTGAGCCTTTCTGTTGAACGAGTTATTGAATTAGCTTGCATTGAGACTGAGCAGTTTTTGGTGTTGAGCGTATATAGGCCCCCGTGTGCACCATATGATGATTTTGAACGATTATTAGAAGCTGTTCTGCACAAAATGTCTTACACGAACAAAACTATTGTTGTCTGTGGAGACTTCAACATAAATTTACTGGAAAATAACACTGTGACTAGTAAATTTATAACATTATTTAGATCACATAATTTGTACAACATATTCTTTGAGCCCACTAGGATAACAACGTTTAGTGCAACCTGTATTGATAACGTATTTACAAGTATAAAACCGTTGCACAAGAATATTATTAATAAACTGGATTCTGACCATTGTGGACAACTTGTTGTGTTTCCTAGTAAAATCATTAAATGTCAAAGAAATGTTACGTTTGTTCCGATAACCAAACGTCGCTTATGTCATTTCAATGCCACCCTGACTGACAGCTTGCCTGTGTTGCCCAGTCATAACGATTCAAATATTTTATATAACTCTTTATTCCAATGTATCGATAATCGCTTTGGAAAAATATTTACACCTAAAACTATATCGATTAATGATCGTGTATCGTTTAATGATTGGGCGACGATAGGTATTCATACGAGCCGGAGAAAATTGTACGAACTTTATAATGAAAGATCTGTTAATATCTCGCCGCTATTTAAAGAGTACGTAAAACATTATTCTAAGTTATTTAAACGAGTATGTTCCATAGCTAAAGCTAATTATTTAAAAAGTAAAATTAGACACTCTGAAAACAAAATTAAGATGACATGGAATATTATAAATAGTGAGACTGGTAAGTCATCAGTACGGAATAGTGATTTTTGTATACATGTTAATAATGCAGATGTAACTGCGGATTTAGATGTAGCGACAGAGTTTGAACGATTTTTTACAGATATTCCTATTAATATAACGAAAACTCTAAATTCCTCGTCCACTTCCGCTGAAATCCTATTAAAAGAAAATGTACCAGAGTGTGGCACATCTTTTCAATTCTGTTTTGTAACTGCCAATGACATCATAAATACTTTTAAACAGCTTAATCAGAAAAAGACAGCTGATTTATGGGGGCTTTCTGTACAAACAATAGCGTCTATAATTGAAGCAATTGCCCCTCAATTGGCAGTGATATTTAATAACTGTGTCAAGAGTGGAGTATTTCCTGACCTCATGAAGCACAGTAAAGTTATACCTTTGTTTAAGTCTGGCAGCACCGCTGAGCCTACAAATTTCAGGCCAATTTCGGTGTTGCCAGCCTTGAGTAAAATTTTTGAAAAGCTTATTCTATGTCAAATACGGGATCATTTTAATAAAAATAATCTTCTTCACAATAGACAGTTCGGCTTTAGAAAGAATCGCTCAACTACAGACGCGGGAGTCGAATTATTGAAATATATCTACGAGGCTTGGGAGGAATCACGGGATGCTCTTGGTATATTCTGTGATTTATCCAAGGCTTTTGACTGCGTAGATCACGACACGATGGTCAGGAAATTACGCCACTATGGTGTAAGGAATAAAGCTCTAGACCTTCTGACTTCATATTTGAATAATAGAATTCAGAGGGTCGATGTAAACGGTAAGAGATCTCCAGGTTCCGTGGTCTCCCTGGGCGTTCCTCAAGGTTCAATATTAGGCCCATTTTTGTTTTTAATATATATTAATGACTTACCCTACTTCGTGGGGGACAAACTTAATATTGTATTGTTCGCGGATGATACATCTCTTCTATTTAAAGTTAAGCGTAAACTCCATGATTATGACGAAGTGAACAATGTACTTTCTATGGTTGTCCATTGGTTCAATGTTAACAATTTAAAACTTAATGAGACCAAAACTAAATGTATGAAATTTGTAACTCCTAATGTGAGACAGCTGGCAACCAATGTAGAAATAAATGGAGCAGCGTTGGACCTTGAGGCGTCGACTGTGTTTTTAGGTATAACAATTGACGCCAAACTACAGTGGGGCCCACAAATTAAGAAGTTGTCGGGTAGGCTAAGTTCCGCGGCTTATGCAGTCAAGAAAATTAGACGTTTAACTGATGTTGAAACCGCTAGAATTGTTTATTTCAGCTATTTTCACAGTGTTATGTCATATGGCATATTACTGTGGATCTTCTGCAGAACTTAATACTATTTTTATTCTGCAGAAAAGAGCTGTGAGAGCCATTTACAATCTGGCTCCTATTGATTCACTTAGAGAGAAATTCAAAGAGATAGATATTCTAACGGTTGTGTCACAATACATATTTGAAAATTTAGTTTATGTTAAAAAAAATATCAGTTCTTTTAAAAAGTATAGTGATACACATAATATTAATACCCGGAACAAACACGATCTTGTTGTACATGCCACGCGTCTCCACATAACAGGCAAATCGTTTATGGGCCAAAGTATACGCTTTTATAACAAACTGCCACAGGATATCCGAGATCTTCCAATAAAGAAATTTAAACCTTTGATAAAAAGCCGTTTGTCAAAAAAGGCTTATTATAAAATCTCGGATTACCTGGAGGATAAAGCTGCGTGGGCTTGAACTGCTCAACTCATGCAAGCTTAGAAGTTTAAGGCTGACATAAGTAAAATTTGTAAAACTATTTAAAAAAAAAATGACAAAAAAAGACAAGCCCGCTGAGTTTCTTGCCGGATCTTCTCAGTAGCGGCCGCGTTACGATCCGGTGGTAGTTTGTAAAAATGATTTTTGTGTAAGTGCCTCCGTGGGGCCTATACATAATAAAGATATTTTGACTTTTTGACTTTGACTTTGAATCCGACGGAACGGAAGACCGTTATGAATGAGGAGGTCAGGTCCTGAACTGAGTTGCTGCACCCCGCAAAACCAACCATAAACAAAAACAAGCAAAATCATCTGTCATAGCCTTTTTGTGTATATTACCTAATCTGTATCTGTTATAATTTTTTCTAAAACGATATATTTGGCCAATACCAATATAAAATTTGACGATTCTGTTGGTCTAGGTCTCCCAGGATAGGACATTCGGAGTCGCTGTACGTTTGGCGTGTGAACCCTAGGACGTCCATTGAGTATGGCGGCGACTCCGAGGAGGACGGCGGCGGGGTTGCAACCCTCGCCCCGTAAGCACTGGATCTGGTTCCTGGGGGGCTATAATGCGCCCCTTAATGGCGAGCTCAAAGGCAAGGCACCGCGGCTACTGATGCAGATACCACCGGAGAGCCCTGGTGTCCCTTCATGGGCCGATGCGCCACCCTGGTTGACCCTTACAGGGCCTGTACCATCACCTGTAATAGCAATATTATTTTCACTTTATTTTCAGTGAAAGTGACAGAGTTCTAAACTACACAATATATTGACGTCTCTATCTCATGTCATCATCATTCATCATTAGCACCCGATAGACGTCCACTGCTGAATAAAGGCATCCCCCTTAGAAGGGATAGATTGTCATAATCCCCACGCTTGGCAGGCGGCTTGGGGATCGCAGCATAGGTGGAAGATAAATCCAAAAGAAAGACGTTGCTGCCCGTCTTCCTATTCTCGCTTAGTCGCCTCTAATGACACTCAACCAGAAGAGATGGATGCAATTCTAACCCGGCACCCCGCAGTTAAGATCCCCCAGCATCTCATGTCAAGTCAGATGATAATCTATCTATATCTATACATATTATAAAACAAAGTCGCTCACGCTGTCTGTCTGTCCCTATGTATGCTTAGATCTATAAAACTACGCAACGAATTTTGATCCGGTTTTTGTTAATAGATTGAGTGTTTCTTAAGGAAGGTTTATATGTATAATACATACATAATATAGTAGAGAAACACTGATAATTTTAGAGGTTTCTAATGTGATGTCGTAAAAAAACACACTTTTTTTGCGCTTACATTGCAAACGTTGGCTGAACCCTACGAGATAGATCAAAAGAATGTACTACAAGATTGTAAACTTTAACAAGGTCTACAAAAAGTTCCGCGATGGTATATGTTTATCTCAGGGGTAACCCACAATAACCATTTTTTATCCTTTACTGTTTATGAGACTTACTTACTTATCTATTAATAAATTGTTGTTAGCATGAATTTGCCCCCTCTTCGATGAAACGTAAACTTCAATAATATTTACACTAATGACAAAAAAGGTATGAACGTTGTTCATACTGCTAGGTTAAGGTTAAGCAACATAAGGCAAGGTCATTAAATAGATGCGTGAACTGATTTGTATGAAATTTTGTGTGCATATCGGGTGGAATCTAAGAATAGGTTGTAAAGTATATTTCATGCCGCTAGGTTAAGCGGCAAGGTCATTACATAGATGGGTTAGATGGGTGACGGTGGCGACTCCAAGGAGGACGGTGACGGGGTTTCGAGCCCCATCCCCGTGATCACGATGCCAGGTTTCCGGGGGCTATAATTCGCACTGAGGGGTATTTGGTGCAGATCCCGCTGGAGGGCCCAGGTCCCTCCTCTTATGTGCCGATGCGACAGCCGCAGGGGTTTAAGTGGGTAAGAATCACAGATACCTTGATTGACGAGGTTATAAGCATAGAACGAGAGGAGGGTGTAAGAGAGGAGAGAGAGGGGGACGAGGGGGTGACGGGGTGACGGGGTGAGGGATAGGGGGATTAAGGAGGATCAAAGGGGGAGTGATTGGGAGCAAGGTGGGAGAAGAGAGAGGTTCAGAGAGGGGACAACGGGGAGAGGAAGAGGGGGAGTGTGACGGGTACCAAAGCGGGGGAGGGGGAGAGAGAGGAGAGAGAGAGCATAGAATTAGACTTTTTTAAAGAGAGATGGAGAGTGAAATAAATCAAGGGAAGGAGAAAAGGGTAGCAAAATAATAAAAGCGCGGGCGGAGCTGCGCGGGTCAGCTAGTACATATTATAAAATAAAGTCGCTCCCGCTGTCTGTCTGTCCCTATGTAAGCTTAGATCTTTAAAACTATGCAACGGATTTTAATGCAGTTTTTCTTAATAGATAGAGTAATTCAAGAGGAAGGTTTGTATGTATAATACATGCATAATATAGTAGAGAAACACTGATAATTTTAGAGGTTTCTAATGTGATTGAAATTAAACTACTTTTACGGATTTTATCGCGGTTTATTTATTGATTTTACTATCCCGACGTTTCGAATGGTTTGCAGCACCCATGGTCACGGGAGGTTAGTTTAATTTCAATGTGTAATATTCGCGTAAGTAAAAGACAACATTATTTTCTAATGTGATGTCTTTTATAAACACATTTTTTTTGCGCTTACATTGCAAAAGCTGGCTAAACCCTACGAGATGGATCAAAATAATGTACTGCAGTATTGTACGCCTTAACAAGGTCTACAAAAATGCCCGCGATGGTAGGCCCTATATGTTTATCTCTAGATATAACTTGGAATTTGTCCCTTCTTCAATATAACGTAAACTTCACTAATAGACACACTGTCGCTCTGATCTAATTGTAACATGACACACTGTTTAAAAAAAATGTGATAAAATGACAAGCACGCTGAGTTTCTTGCCGGATCTTCTCAGTTGAAGCCGCGTTGTGATCCGGTGGTACCTTTTTAAAAAAAAAAATACATGACCTTTTAAAAGTGCTAGCGTTAAGCCTATTTGAAATTAACTATTTTTGAGTTTGAGTATTTACACCAATGAAAAAATAGCTTTGCGTTGTTCATACCGCTAGGTTAAGCAACATAAGTCAAGGTTATTACATAGATGGGTGAACCGATTTGTATGAAATTTTGTGTGCATATCGGGTAGATCTGAGTATAGGTCGTAAAGTATATTTCATGCCACTAGGTTAAGCAACGTTAGGCAAGGTCATTACATAGATGGGTGACGGCGGCGACTCCGAGGAGGACGGTGACGGGGTTGCGAGCCCCGTCCCCGTGATCACGGTGCCAGGTTTCCGGGGGCTATAATGCGCACTGAGGGGTATTTGGTGCAGATCCCAGGCGTCTTATGTGGCGATGTGACAGCCGCAGGGGTTTAAGTGGGTAAGAATCCCAGATACCATGATTGGCGAGGATATATAGAACGAGAGGAGGGTGCAAGAGAGGAGAGGGAGGGAGAGGGGATTCGAGGAGAGGGTGGAGGGTGAGAGAGACGGGGATTAAGATGGAACAAGGGGGAGTGAGGGGAGCAAGGTGGGAGAAGAGAAAGAGGGAGTGAGGGAGAGCAGGGTGGGAGAAGAGAAAGGGGGAGGGTTTTCAGAGAGGGGACAATGGGAGAGGAAGAGGGGGAGTGTGACGGGGACTGAAGCGGGAGGGGGAAAGAGAGAGGAGAGAGAGAGAGTATAGAATTAGATTTTTCTTATAAGGGAAAGATGGAGAGAGAAATAAATCAAACGGGGAGGGAGAAAAGGGGAGCAAAATGTAATAAAAGCGCGGGTGGAGCTGCGCGGGTCAGCTATTTATAATATATTTTGTAATTTTAATGGTGTCATTTTCACCTTTGTTAAAATTAAAGTGAAATCAGTGCCTACCTAACTGATTTCCATATACCTACTTACATAATATTGTCAACGTGAATTAATTAAACAAGTAATTACTTGTTGTACTTGTTGTGTACTTACTTCACAATGTAAACCTATCAAGGTTTGATGCCGAAATATTTGAATAGTTCGTCGGACAGAACATGTCAGAAAGTTTAAAATATTCATCTTTACGCATACCCTTGTCACGATGGGTGAAAGGTTGAACTTATTGTGAGGCATGTATCTGATCGTTTTGAGTAAAATTACAGTAGAGGTCATACTATTTTCTACCGCGATAAACTTATTTGGTGTAAACAGCGTATTTGTTGCTTAAGTAATCTACTGTATCTTCTCAATTTTGAAATACATAGTTGCAACAGTGGGTACGCAGAGAGAAATTAGAAATGTTTTCTGCCCAAGACACTAAAATGATTGCCTAAATCCATAGTTGATAAGCTTGATAGCAAAAATTAAGACAAAGAAAAATTAAAAAAATTGAACCGACTTCAATATCACTGAAAAGTATAAAATATTTTAAATATTATTGAAGTTGGTGTTAGCTTACCGGCTGTGTATATTTGGCACCAACTTCAATAATATTTAAATTATTTTATACTTTTCAGTGATATTGAAATCGGTTCAATTTTTTTTTTAAAGATTTTATTTTAAACTTTTTAATGATATTTTCATATATAAAGATTGAACTATCGAAAACCGTAAAATTATCTAGGTAGGTTATGATCACATTATCGTCTACATAGTTTTACATAATTCATGTTTCTTCAGGAAAAAATATCCGGTCGTAATGAAATTTGCATGGAATCATCATAGTAATCGTAGCGTTTTTTTTTTGTGACTGATAGACTCTCTCGAATAAAAAAAGAATCATCGAAATCGGTTCATAATTGTCAAAGCAATGTAATGGAGAACATCAGTTTTATGGTTTTTACCAGATAAATTCCTCCAGGAAGTTCTATCCGGTTGTAATAAAATTCATACAGATTCAATACAGTGGTTTCTTCTTTCGAATAAAAAAAGAATCATTGAAATTGGTAAATATTTGCCAGAGTTATGACCATTTTTGTCCTTAAAAAGCGACATAAAGTCATCTACATAGGCTTTCCTGCAGCTCTCAGTGCGCAGTCACCATTCTTGTTTTTTCAGGAACTACTTATTACTAAGCAATAATTTTTTTATGGGACCCAATCAATGGATTGAAGAATGGATGGAAGAAAGATTTTTTCAAATCGGTTCATAATTGCCAGAGTTATGCGTGAACATACATAAAAAAAATATATATATACAGACGAATTGAGAACCTCCTCCTTTTTTGAAGTCGGTCAAAAGCTATAGCTTTTGTAGCTTGAGTATACTCAAGCAACACTTTTTAAATAATAATTCTATTCTGAGACCTAAGTTGTAGCTCTAACTCCTTAAACTGTATAATCTTTTACATTAATTAAGACTGAGTAAGTTTTTTGACAGCAGTAACAGCTCAGTGGGCGAGCGCTAGCCTTAGAAAGGTGCGCAGGTTCGAACCCCGGTTCCCACTTCTGATTTCATTAATTAATCATGTGCGAATAGTCGTTGTGCGATTGTTACTTGAGCTTTCGGTGAAGGAAAACATCGTGAGGAAACCTGCATATCTGAGAAAGCCTAGCTAGCTTACGAAAGACGTGTGTGTCTGCCAACCTGCACTTGGCCACTTGACTATGGGGTCGTAGGGGAGGCCCGTGACAAAAAACAAAGGCTGGTATTATTATTTTGATTTGATTTTTGTTGTTGATACATATTGTGTGTTGTTTTTGTTGAATTAATATTTTATTTATTTGTTGTATCGTTGCCTATCAAAATGTCTTCTGCTATGAACCATTTTTTCTGTATCGCACATAAGAGCAGACCCTGAGCATTCCAATGAGATCTGCTACTTGCCTTTCCTCCAAGAACGCCACCAAGGGACGCATCCGGAAACCTGTCACGGTTCTCACAGGAATAGGGGTAACAAATCCGCCGCCATCTTCCTAGAAGTCACTGCCGTACTCAATTGACTTCTTGTGTGGCCCCAAGTGTCTCGCGACTTCAAAGGATTCTAAGTTTTAGTCCAACATGCGAGGCAAGCAATTACGAATCGCTGGACCTGACTTGATCTACGAATAATGTGTATCTATCCCGAGATAAATTATATTTGCGTGTTCTATTTAAAATGAAACCCTTTTAATAAAATTTAACATTCAGTTACAGTCAAGTATATTGTATAAAGCATTTGAAGAAATAACAAAAAAAAAACGGTTCGTACAGTCATGCCCCGTAGTGTTTTTACATTTCACGGAAATTGCATTTTGCAACCCTGATCCTGTTTAAAAGCTCTCTTTGCGGAAATACTTTCAAACAATTCCTTGATTCAGTGAACTTAGTGCTTGTTTTATATAAATACTACACTTTTAATTTTACATCAGGCTACGTTTACTGAATATAATACTTGTTTGTAATAATATTGCACCTATAAAATATAATATGAGTTAAGTACCTACTTAATTTAATGTATGTATATGGCACTTAATAAGAGATGTTCATAATTAGTTGGGAAAATAATAAAGTTGTCGAACATCACAAGCACAAGCGTGTGTAAGGGGTGTTTTACTGGCGTAGACATTGGACGGCCACCGTAGCATTGCGTAGCGTTTCGTAGCATAACGTAGTGTTTGTAAAGGCTTGTTGGATTTGCGTCAAACTAGTAGTGTAGTACACCTAGTAGCGATACCGATACAATATAATTATATAATTAGCGATACCGATACAATATATAATTATCTGCTGCCTAACATGTGGTTGGCATTAGCGATACAATAATTATCTGCTGCCTAACATGTCGTTGGCATTAGCGATACAATAATTATCTGCTGCCTAAGATGTAGTTGGCATTAGCGATAGTACAATAATTATCTGCTGCCTAAGATTTACTTGGCATCAGCGATACAATAATTATCTGCTGCCTAAGATGTAGTTGACATTAGCGATACAATAATTATCTGCTGCCTAAGATGTAGTTGACATTAGCGATACAATAATTATCTGCTGCCTAAGATTTAGTTGGCATCAGCGATACAATAATTATCTGCTGCCTAAGATGTAGTTGACATTAGCGATACAATAATTATCTGCTGCCTAGGATGTAGTTGACATTAGCGATACAATAATTATCTGCTGCCTAAGATGTAGTTGGCATCAGCGACGGACGGATGGACGGCCACCGTAGCATTGCGTAGCTTTTCGTAGCATAATCAAGGCAAGACCATTGAGGTATTAAATATGGCCACCGATTATAGTAAAAAGAAAATTACACAGTGGCTTTTGACACTCGACTATGATGAAACAGAAAAATTGCTCACTATCTTATCCTAACTAAAGCGTTTTTCGTACATATACATCCATACACGCTTACGCACCACACACATCATCATGCAGCCCACTTGTACATTGTATTGACTTCACACAAACACCCAAGCTCACACACGCACGTAATCACACTCACCGACTCATCCACTTACAAACTCACTCACACACACCCACTACTCACTCACACACACCCACACACACACTCACACACATACATATAGTATCCTCCCGATTCCTCCCTTTTAAATAGATACACCAGCAAATATATTTTTTTTCTTAGCTTTTTCCCTAGGAAAACTGTACTCAATTAACTTACTTATGTTAGTCGTTTTCAAAATTGTATCACAATTTCTGAGAGGGGGGGCCAGGAGTCCATAGCACAGGGTATCCTAGTTTGGGTTCCTGACTCCCACAAACTACTGTAACATCCCTAGCAATAATATAAAAATATAAGTTCTTACTGTATGTGGGAGAAAATAAACGTTATTTATTATTATAGTCGATGATATTTCTTTTGATTATTAATTATAGTCGAGTATTTAATAATATAATAATAATATCTTGGGTCAATCCACACACGGTCATCTGATCCCAAACTAGGCAGAGCCTGTACTATGGAAACCAGGCAACTGATACTAATACTTATATACATATTTTTTTTTGTAAATACATACTTATATGGATAAATAACACCCAGACACTTGGTGGGAATCGAACCCACGACCCATCGGTTAGCGGACAGGGTCTCTAACCACTAGACCAACGGGCCCATTTATTCACAGAGGAGTGGTGACAGGCTTTGTACAATGTGAGCAAGAGTGAAGTTTTGGTTTTTCAACCTCGTGAGCACAGCGTGGATACAGTGCCTCCTGTGTGGCTGAATGGTATGTCAATGAATAGAGTTTCCTCATATAAGTACTTGTGTCACTGGGTCTCGGAGGATCTCAAGGATAATGTTGATATTGAGAGGGAACGAAGGGCATTGGCTGTCCGGGGGAATATGTTAGCCCGTAGGTTCGCGCGTTGTACCAAGGAAGTAAAAATCTCTCTTTTTAAAGCTTATTGCCAGACATTCTACACGTGCAGCCTGTGGGTCGACTGTACTCAGGGAACACTCAATGCCCTTCGTGTTCAATATAATAATATGTTTAGAATGCTGTCGGGACTGCCAAGATACTGTAGCGCATCAGGTATGTTTGCCGAAGCACGCACGGATGGCTTTCATGCCATCCTTAGAAAAAGGGCTGCTTCGATGCTGCACCGTATCCGAACCAGTTCCAACAGGATTCTAAAGGTTCGACTGTCCTCTGTTGAGCCATTGGGTCTCCCTCCATGTCTAGTTACTTGTTCCATTGTATATTACCTACTGACATAGATTGTAAATGTATACTAACAAATGATGAATCTTGGTAATTTGAAATAAATTGTTTATTATTATTATTATTTGAGTATTAATACTCAAAGGTGACAGGTAATGCATACGTATGGTAATGAGTACCTAATACATACATATGATAAAAAATTGTACTGTAGAGCAAACAAAAAGCCATCTGGGCATTAAATAAATAGTTATAACTAGGGAAAATATTTTTAGTTTATTAGATAACATAAATTACATATTATTTATGCGAATTTCATTTATAATTTGTACCAACTGTGAAAATATAAGTACCTAGAAAAAGTAATAGCATCATAAATTTTCCGGAATTTTAATGAAAGGATTAGGTATCTAAATATTGAAGCGTTTTATTTTTTCTCGCAAGTAGCTATATTTTCACTTGAAAAGATTAAGAAAGATTTAATTAGATTGGATTGTTTGCGCGATAAAATCGTTTTACTACTTAAAAAAGATTTTATATTTCGTGAACAATGGCTCTGAATAATTTATATTGATTTTAGGCGCTTTCCATACTAAGCATTGTTCCCATAATCATGGTTCGTAAAAAATCCATTGTAACTTACTTATTTAGGTTGGTGGATAATAGAATTGCTTTGTAAAATCCTAATTTGTGAAAGATTAAAAAAAAGTAGGCCATTATACTTTTGATTCCCTAATTCAAATATTTTTATACCTATTGTGTTGGTAACTTATATACATATTATATACTTCTCTTGTACGTTATTATGGCAACGTCCTTTATTGCTATTTAAACTTTATTAATGTAAGATTGTTAAGAGTTAGGTAGGATTCAAACTGCATCTTATTTAGTGTGATTTCATGCCATGTATTACTTAAGTACTTCTTAAGTAAGTCTTTGTTTCAATATATCAGTGTCAGTATGCGGCGGTAATATCTTACTTTTCCTATTTCCCACTCTAACTTGCCAATCTTCCTTTTCACACCACTTATCCTTCCCTTTCCCTCCTTATTCGTGAGGACGCAATGATTAATCATTTATATAATTTAATTAACCAAAATGGCGGCGATGTGGTTCGCCACCCATCACGTCTCGTAACTCACGAAGGCGAAAAGCGGCCCTTGGGCTCTACCTACCCCTACGGGAAAAAGGCGTGATTTTATGTATGTATCAATAAAATTATACGTGTAAAAATATAATGGAAGTAAAGAAATACTAAAAATGCGTATACATGCACGTAAATATGTTTAGTACCTAAATATATCATTGGATATTACAGCGAAACAGTGTTCTTCAGTATTTTAAGCAGTCACTAGTAATCCTTGCTCGGCTTAAGACTTGATGGGGTATAATTACATGATTATCAAAGGTAATCTATACTTATAATAAAACTGTAACAGGTCCAATTCTGTACATTGAAGATATTTTGAAAATTATATTTGGAGGGCATTCTATAACCGATACTGAGGCCGAAAATATATTTTTTTTAGTTTTTGTCTGTCTGTCTGTCTGTCTGTATCACGGCTGCGCATCACGCCGAAACTACTGAATGGATTCAAATGAAACTTGGCATGATTTGAGATCTTACTACGAGGTAGGACATAGGATACTTTTTATCCCGTAATCTAGCACGGTTCTTTTGGGAGAGGGGACTAAAGTCAAAATGTGTACTTGGTTATACGCTTGCTCCGATTTTATCAATTTTTCATTATAATTATAGTAAATATTTGTAAAGGAACACTCATAGACAGATTGTAAATCGATCAGGGTAAGCAACGTTAGGTAAGGTCATTAAATAGATGGGTGACCGTTTAATTGTGCGTGCGCGGGCGGAGCTGCGTGGGTCAGCTAGTCCTTTATAAATTGATAACTAAGTATTGGAATTATTATTATTATTTTGTACGCCATTGTACATTTTTTATTCTATTGTAAACTCTCTATGTTTCTAGTGTGTATAGAATAATAAGTAGGTGTTTCATTTCACCTGCTTGAATACATAATCAAGGGGCTTAAATTACGAATCACGTTCGTTAAAGTCATCAATCTCGCGTAAAGTAAGAAATATATAAAAAAATGATTATTTTACTTAACTTAGCTACATGCCTGTCTTTCGACTACTGCATTGCACTTCCGCTCGTCACCCGAATCATTAATTGTTAATACTCCTGAGTCCGGTAATATTACCAGCTACAGTGCCCTTCACGTCGGAAAACAGCGAAATCTACACATTGCTGCTACAGTGCGGTGGTGCCTACCTGGGTGATCCCACGCACAAAGAACCTACTAGCTAGAGAATGGACCAGAAGCACAAGGTTCCTACCAAGGAACCTACTCATCTTTTTATTGTTAAGAGTGAGGAAAATCTTACGAAAAGATATTTAAACTCAGGCGAGGGGACCTCCACAAAAACGTCCCTGACCGCTTCCGACAACACCTTATGAAGGCTCCAGAGTCTCCGTGCAGAACACACCTGTTGGAGTACACAAAGCCCGTATTATCTCATCTTACGAGAGAAGATGAGGAACCTATGTATCTAGAAAAAATCTCTCTTCTGCTTCTGCAGTATTATGTAATCGCCTGCACCGTGGAGGCAACAACGGAGTTTCCTCATAAAATAGTTGCAATGCTACTCGAAATTAGCATTATTTGGTTATGTTGTGTTCTGCTCTAGGGTTACCTCTCCAGTCGACTGTAAAAGGTAAAAGCGTTCCCGTTAACCCCCACTTCTCTTAGCCACTCTCCTCTTCCCTTTGAAATGAAAAATCAAATGGTGACAACAACCAGCTGTACACGGATCTTTGTCTCTTTGAAGCTAGGCTCGGCGAACCATTGCGCAAGTAAAATTCTGAATACAAAAATAGCTACCTATTGAGCAGCTTGTTGCAGCCAACTTTAGAGAGACAATCCACTGTGACTACTGTACCAATATATATTTTATAGATTCCTAACTGTACCTACCTATCTACTTATTACTGATAATACCTGCTTATTACATACTTTCTGGATGAGGCAATCAATTAAAGAGTAACGACATAACATAGTATGAATTCATATGTTTGATGTATTTGTTTATTATAATGAACTTGTAGACCTTTTATATCTTTACTTTTCTCCTATAGTTTTTCTTATGGACGTAATCTAAACTAGACACATTTTCCAGTAGACAGATGTTACCTCCGTTTCAAATGAATTTGGAAGCGATTACAAATTTATTTGCACCTTCCTCGTCCTTAGTCCCGCATTACTGAAGATCGCTACTCCTACCGACTGCCGTCTCTGTCGAGGTCCTCCACTGTTGTCGGTCTTCGGCAGTATGCATCGCCGTAATTAAGGGAATGTCCAGATGTTCAGACACTTGATCTGTCCATCTTATAGAACTTCTACCCCTCGGTCACTAACAGCTTCTCCAGATTGCCAGGCTGCCTTCGGGCTATGTGGCCGAAGTATTGGAGAATTCGCTTCGTGCTTATCACTGAGAGTCAAGGTTTCTTATCCAGTTCCAGCTCTTTCAATATGGACATGTTTGTGTGTCAAACAGTCCAGGGTATCCGCAGCATACATCGCCCACGACCACATCTCAAAAGCATCAACGCGTCGTCTATCAGCGGCTTCCAGGACCCAGGTTTCTGAGCCATATAGGAATGTGGTGAAGACAAAGGGTGAGAATTTGCACCTTACATACCACATAATGCCTGTATTAGGAACTTGGCATGACAGCAAAAACTGTATTACCAAGTCGTTTCTGCTATCGCGTTGTATTCTCAATGGCGTATAGATGGCGTGTTTCTCGACCACAAAATAAATTTGTAACCATTCGCAAAGTCATTTGAAACTGAGTTTTTTCTTATTCCGTCGTCTAAAGGAACATTATCGCTTTATCTCACCAATGCATAAATCAAATGTACCGATTGTCTAATCGCATCCTTGATACCACGACCGCCAACAATTTGGTAAATTGGGTCAGTCGAATTGGCTTCGTGCCAAACAGGAAGTCTACGTTGCTGTTCATTGCTAAAGAAGTAAAAAGGGATTTTATAAATTGATTTTTTTTGTGTCGAAAACAATTGTGTTTACAAGGCTCCTAGCTAGTAATAGCGTAAATATCAAATAGCTACCATTTTAGACTGCCAGTCATAGTAAGGCAATGACTGCCGCACTCACAATCCGATCTTGAGTAATTGTCGCATATTTTGTAGGTAGGTATAGATTTTGTATTCAGACCAAAAGATTATGAAACGACGGGGCGCACTGTAGGTGAAAGTAATAACAGATAGTGCAGCACAGACACACACACACAAACAGCCATTATTTACACTGTGGTCATTAGGTACTTTGCGAATTGTGTGTTATTATGTACATACTTACTTTAGATGGCGTCACTGCTAGTACCTAATATGTGCTCCGACTATTTATTCTTTTGTTGTGAGATTTTGAACATTATTGAGTGGTTACGAGTATCAAAGACGATTAACATTGGTAATTTGATACGACTCAGACTTTTTATATCAGGACTTCCCAACTGGGGGCCCACGTGGAATGATTGACGGTTTTAAAGGAAAAATCCGTAATCCAGTATGTGCTAGTTACTAAACGCAAAAAATCGTTAGTTGCTTATAAAGGTACAATGAGAAAGGGGTCGTGAAAATTTCAGGTCCAGAGGCCTTACCTTTAACTCTTATTGCAGGGCAGTTTAACACGAAAAGCTAAACAAAAGCCTTCAAACCTTACAAATTTGTACCATGAGCGCACTAATTAGCGTTACAATAATATTGTCACGTGACCACTCACCTGTTTGGGTTATGTAATAGCTGGGTGGCCTGCTAATCAGTGCGTTCATGGTAAGTTTACAGATCACTTTTCGTGTTAATCTGCCCAGAGTTCACGGTAAGGCCCCAGGAGGAGCGTAATGTAAAAAGTGTTGGGAATCCCTGCTTTTTACTGTTCTGTAGCCTACTATTGTTTAGATAAAAGTTTTGGAAACTCCGTTCTTTGTTAGTGAGTCGGAAATGTTTTACCGGTTTACTTCGTAATTTGTTCCAGGCTCTTTTCAACCGCTATACCAATTGTAAATTGTGCGAGGCAATGAACTTTAATTTTAGATAAGTCTTATAAGAGAATATTAGCACAATTTCTCAATTTACCTCAGTTATTTCTAAAATAATTCATATCCAATTATGATAAAATCATTGCATTTCAGTTAGTGCAATTTTGGTATCTTTTAAAACTTAAAAGTTTTATAACTAAATCTTTAGAAATTTATTAGATAAGATTGGCCTGTCGTGGTAAGCTAATAATACCTTAAGCAGACAGTCTTGAATCTTTTAATCCTAATTATATTTAGGTAAGTATCATCTTCATAACCAAAAATCTGAGGAGCGGATGGAGGAATTATTAAAGTATTTAGAAGGCATTACAATTATAGCGCGAAACAGAAATAAAACAGTTGACACTTAAAAAGAAATAAATAATAATAATAATATATATATAATAAATACAATTACACACGTGAACACAGCAAAATACACAAGGAGACCACATGAAATAAAATAAAGCAAGAAATGTACTTATATAAACTAATATATATAGCATATATTATACTTATATACGATAATATACGGAACAGAGAAAAAATTAATAAATAAATATCTGGTGATCACCAATTGAAAAGTAGAGATACAAAAGCGACAACTTTCGTAAGAAGTGAATAAACAGGAAAAATAGTACAGAAGGAAACACCAAAAAATAAAAAATAATGTTAATCCACAAACATACGAACTGATAATACGAAACTCACCATGTTTCCCAGACATGTCTTAAAAAGGTCTCTGACAGTAGTCAGAGGTTCAACTTAGAACTTTATAAAAAAAAAAAAAAAAAAATTGAAGATATTTTGAAAATTATATTTGGAGGACATTCTATAACCGATATTGAGGCCGAAAATGTATTTTTTTAAATTTTTGTCTGTCTGTCTGTCTGTCTGTATCACGGCTGAGCATCACGCCGAAACTACTGAATGGATTCAAATGAAACTTGGCATGATTTGAGATCTTACTACGAGGTAGGACATAGGATACTTTTTATCCCGTAATCTAGCAGGGTTCTTTTGGGAGAGGGGATTAAAGTCAAAATAGGTACTTGGTTATACGCTTGGTCCGATTTTATCAATTTTTCTTTATAATATAATAAATATTAGTAAGGGAACACTCATAGAGAGTTGTTATCAAGGTTTTGTAATCGATCGGGTTAAGCAACGTTAGGTAAGATCATTAAATAGATGGGTGACCGTTTAACGCCATTTGAACTAAACGGGTCCGTGCTTCGGAGAGCAAGTAAAAAGTGGGTCCCAGTTTTTAACCGACTATAAAAAAGGAGGTTATGTATTCGATGCGAATGTCTGTTATTAAAAGTTTAGTTAACGTAAACATAGCGCAGGCGGAGCTGCGTGGGTCAGCTAGTCTACAATAATATCTAAGAACCGACAGTATTCTGTGGACCACGTTTAGTAATACTATTGGGAAAGTCTTGACAATGATGTGAAACTTAGATGTGACAACAATTTTTAATGTGACGCGGCTCGTCAACCCTATACAAACTAAAGAAATCCAGTGCATGAGTATAGTAAAATCGATGGCAATTATTCTTAAATTATGGAAAATATTGTAAAACATTCTACTGGTATTGAAAGTGCAATCAGGCATTAAAAAGTTGTGATTATAAGGGCCTCCGCCGACACGATACTTTTTGCATCCGCGATCGGCAACTCAGTTGCTTTTCGGAAGCTTGATACCGCGGCCGATCGCGAACCCCCGCACACTACCTAGCCGCAGCGACCGGCAACTCTGTCGCTGGATGCAGCAACCGCGCGCTATACCACGCACACTATAGATGCCAGTCGCCGCGACTTTGGTAGTTCCGGGGTTCACAACTTTAAGGATTTCTCCCTAAATAAATGGAGAATAATACATTGAACAATTAGTATTCTGATTACTTAACATTTATTAATGGGCAATGTGGCAACCGACTTGTAGTTAAGATATTAGTGTTAATTTTGTTCTTTGAAATATTTTTTCGTACCGTGACAAAGACAAAGACAAAAGACATTTATTTGGCCATGCAACAATGAGACACAATTAACATACTTACATAACGACAAAACAAAACATACAAACATAAAGAAAAAACAAACATAAAAATTATACCAAAAGAGTAATTGCAAGAATGTGCCCCATGGCTGGACCAAAAAGGTTCCAGATCAGCTTTATTGCCAAGCAAAAGAGCTTGGCGCTGGTTTTCATCTGGACCTAGTAGGTCCACGGATGTCAAGCAGTTGATATAAGTATAATTTTAACTTAAGTGGGAAAATATATTTTAATAAAAAATTATATAGGTATTTACTACAGGAGTGAAAAAAGAAATTAATAATTGCCTAAAAACAAATAATAGTTATATTATAGTAATAGTTATATTACCAAAGCCGTGCAAAGCCGCTTGTAGTGTATGAAATTTAAAACAATCTAAATAGGTAGGTACTTATTAGGTATAAAAACAGTCACTATCCGTGTTTTACGTATAATCGCTCCTGTTTGTTTGTTTCTTTAATCTAAACTGTACATTTAATTTTGACACAGATTCTACAATCATTTTGAGGGTTTTGGTACGTTTTAATGTTATACATATGTATAATTATAAGGTTTAAAACTCCAGCGAGGGATGCTGATGTCAGTTAATATGTTATGTAAAGCACCGACTTAAAATATATTTTCGATATATAATGCTTTTTAGATCATAATAATATCGTTAAAGTCGGATTTTAATATAATATTTTATTTAAACTTTATATTGACTTTACCTATTATAACGCTCTGAATGCATGAAACTACCACGCAACTAGAACAGCTATGCTAGACTTTACCAGGAACACAAACAGTGCATATATTCTAAACTACCGAACTGATTTTTATGAATCTATTACAACAAGAATTACCGCAATCGAATTTGTAGCTTCTGAGAAGTATGGGAATAATCATACATACATACACACACACACATATATGTATGTACATGTGTCGCAGCCGGGTCATTAGTATGGGCTGTCAATTAATACTAAATGTCCTGTTAATTCTAAAATGTAGGGTATGAGGTCAATAGTATCAAAGTCAAAGTCAAAATATCATTATTATGTATAGGTCCCACGGAGGCTTACACAAAAATCATTTTTACAAACTACCACCGGGTCGTAACGCGGCCGCTACTGAGAAGATCCTGCAAGACACTCAGTGGGCATTAGTGGTGTGGACCGGTTTTAAAAAAACCTATAATAACCGGTTTTTGTAGAAATCGGTTATAATCGGTTCTTTTTACTTACCTTCTTTTTTGTTTTTGTATTATGTACCCCGTAAGATGGCAAGACATTCAGCTAGCGTACCGCCAATAAGAACAGAAAATCAGCATTGTTACACGAAACGCACGTTATGGATGTTTGTTCAAATACGGTTAAACGGTAACTGGGCCTTTTGTTCGGACCTTTGACCCACCAGCGAGCGACCACTAACGAAACTAGTCTGAGTATGTTAAAGATCATGACTACTACCCAATAAGATGGGTCGTATTCTTTAAATGTGTGGGAAAGTGTTTTTTTTAACAAACCAATTATTAATATAAAAAACGGATTTCCGTATATATCCTTCAAAAATACACACATCAAAAGTGTCTAGGGATCAAGCATTTTTGGGCAAAAAAATGGGCAGAAGAACAATGGCGTTTCGTGTGCTTTTCTGATGAGTCTCGTTTTGGTATGAGACCGGATACAAGACGTATACGACACTGGAGAACCCCTGGACGCCAACAGCGATTAAAATCCTGCCAGGAAGTCCATCCTTATAGTGGTGGAACCATCATGGTATGGGCGGGTATTTGGATCGGCGGAAGAACTGAGTTGATTTGGATCAGAGGCAACCTCAACGCTCAAATTTATGCTGAGACGATTGTATCAGACGTCATCGTTCCTCTACAAGTGCAAATCGGTCCCTTATTTCAGTTAATGCATGATAATGCACGACCGCACACCGCAAGAGTTGTAAGACAGACTCTCGCCGCAGCTAACATCAATGTCCTGCCCTGGCCTGCTCAGTCGCCAGACTTGAACCCGATTGAGCATGCATGGGATATGCTACAGAGAAGAGCTCTGCCGAATATGGAGGGTATCCAGTCGCAAGAAGACCTTTTTTTGTTGTTGCAACGAACATGGGCGGCCATTCCACAGCGTGATTTGGATGAACTCATTTTGAGTATGCCAAACCGATGTTCTTGTGTTGTTAGTGTTCGCGGTAGAAACACGGATTATTAATTGTTTAAGTTACCCAATAAAATTTTAAAGAAAACTGTTATTTCAGTCTTTTTTTCGAACTTTTGTGTTAGTGGTTCAAATGTCAAAAATCCCTTTATTAGGAAAATGGCAAATTTCTTTATTAATGCAAAGGTGACTTGGTTTATCGTTACTGTGACAAACGAAAACACTTTATTTGATGAATCCTTAAAGAAAATTTTAATTAATATCAATCAGGAGAAAAGTTATTGCAAAAATATATGTTGATCCCTAGACACTTTTGATGTGTGTATATGAAATGCTTAAAAAAATGCACAACATCTTCTTAAAAAGGTATATTAATTGTTAGGGCCTTTCGAGCTAGATCCTACAGTTTTCCCGCATAATTCCAAGCACCAATTTACAAAGATACTATATAGTTTATAAGTAATTCCAAAACAAACTTGAAAATACTGACCTAAGTACATTACTTGTAGAGTGTTAAGTAGATATTCAACATCATCAATATCAATGGTGCTTGATGGTGCATCTATTCCTTCCTGATGTCTTGCCCGAAAAGAAGTAGGTACATCACACTCGTGACATGCGCGCAGCTTCCTACAGTGCGGCGGTCATGTATGCAGGAAAAATAATAGTTTTGAATAGTGAGGTTCGAAAATCATTCATCGTTGGGAAAAATAAACGTTTTGCCTTGAACCACGTAACTTTTTTCTCCCATACATTTGAATTAAAATAAATATATTCCGTGAAATGTTAACCCTAAACCTTCGTACCAAACCACATTTCGATAGTCGGGTTATCGGTAGGGGATAGGTATCGGGTCAAAAATGCCCAATGACCTTTAGTTTTGACAAAATTATTTATTTACACTTTTGTACAAACACAAATTACGGAATACATTTTTATATGTATTCTTTTTAGAAAACAGATTGAATGAGAATGAGCTATTTCTACCAGGCAACTCAAAGGATAACATGAAGGGAAAAATAGATGTAGGTAGAGAGACAATGACAAGAGTTCTTAGAAGTGCGGGTGCTTTTTGTTCCGACAATAATCATTTAGCACCATTAAACACAATAGCACTGATGTATTTGGTTATACCGGCAACATCGGTACCTTCGGGTAGGATGTTCTCCAAATCTAGTTATGGGTTGTCATCTAGAAGGAGCAGGTTACGGGCAGATGCTGTAGACCAAACTTGTTTTCTTAATCAAAATTGTGATTTGTTACTTTTGTTAGCAACAGATGCAAAATAACAATAGAATTCCTAGGTTCTTCTTGGTTACATTTTGACGATTAGTATTTTCTAAAGTACAATGAATGTGATTATCTTATGATAAATATACACTAAGCACTAATTAGATATTGTTTTTTTAGTGTATTTCATTTAAAACCTAAAAAAAAAACTTTAAAAAACCGGTTTATTTTTTAAAGTTATCGATCTAAATCGGTGTTGAAAATTGTAATCGGTTTACATCACTAGTGGGCATGTCTTTTTTGTCATTTTTTTTTAGACAATTGTGTAAACAGTTTTACAAATTATGTATAAGTAGCCTTAAAATTCTAAGCTTACATCATCGATATATAATAAGTAGTAGTAGTATAGTATAGTAGTATAGTTTAGATAGTATATCGATGGCTTACATGATTTGAGCAGTTCAAGCCCACGCAGTTTTATCCTCCAGGTAATTCGAGATTTTATAATAAGCCTTTTTTGACTATCGGCTTTAAAAGGTTTAAATTTCTTCATTGGAAGATCTCGGATATCCTGAGGCAGTTTATTATAAAAGTGTATACTTTGGACCATAAACGATTTGCCTGTTCGGTGGAGACGCGTGGCATGTACAACAAGATCGTATTTGGGTTATTTATTGACAAGTAAAGGTCAATGTCTTGTTTTGTTGTGTCTTAAATGGAAGGTAGAAGTACCGATTTCACAAATTGTAATGGGAAGGGCGACTAACGATAGCCGAAGGGGTTACTCGGATATACATATGATTAGATGCCCATATAGTTTAACATATGTCAATTATTATAATATGTATACGCGTCGAATACAGAACCTCCTTTTTTAAGACGGCTAAAAATATAAAGTATAATTGGGGATAATTTGATTTGAGTTAAGGTTTAAGAGTAGTAGTCGGTTCGGTGTGGAACGAGACTCTAGCAATATGTTCAGTGTAATAATAAATCTTGACGAAGCTAAACGTTACCATGGACTCTTATAAAGCTGCACTGCTTCTTGTAAAGCAAGAAGCAGTGCAGCTGCAGCAGTGTGCTAATAAAGCGAAAATATAAATCGCGGCGAAGGCGGTACTGGCTACATCCAATTACCAGTTTTCAAAAACCTATGTGTACAAGCAAACATTATCATTCATGTTGATTTGTGTTAAAAATCATGTAGAAGGTGAAATATATATTTTTGCAATACTTGCTTTCTTTGAAATTAAAAACCAAAGCAGCAATATTCCTTAAAAAGTGGTAACTTAAATCGACCCCGAAAATAATCTAGAATACCAGAAAAAGTTGGTAACCCCCCTAAGCCAAAACATGTCACACCAGCGGTACCGTGTGAATCCAATACACTGTAACTTCAGATACAGTGTTTTGAATTAACAACGTTCATTCGATTTCTTTTAACCTGTTTGATGTTATAGCATTCATAGTTTTTTTTTACTTTGTATGAAAAATACTGAGATATTGCAATGCAAATTACACTGTTTTTACTAAAAACTACAGGCCTGAAATAGTAAAACACGGCAATTGATGATGCAGTGCATTGTCCAAATAATCTTCGCGGATTGCAAGATACAGTGTTTTGTCAAAACAAAGTAGAAGGGCTAGCGCGACGCGGCTGCGCCAATCAGATTGAGGCTGGGCTATCGATTTCAATTATTATTGGTCGATCTGGCCGAGAGCGACGGCGGCGCAGTGGCTGGAAAGTATGAGCTGATGAACTAATACGTACTGAAATTTAAAAATAAATATAGTATTATAAATACACTAAATATTAAAATAAATCTATCTGGAGAGGAAATGTTGTTTTTTAAATATGACTAAATTACAGCTACTACGCAAGGAATGTGGAAGCGAATTCCATAGCCGCACTGCTTGCATGGTAAAAAAAACATTATAGCTACTATAATAATGAGGAGGAACTTCAAAATGCAGAGATATACTGGAACGTCAAGGCTTGTCACAAGACACGAGCAAGGAATAACGCTCACAAAGATAAAGAGGAGATTAAGGATTGTTAAGTATACAATTTAGAAAATAAAAAATGTACCAGTTCCGCCGCTGACGGATTGGCAGACATTCTAGTTGAGCCCTAAATTCCGACACGATCATATTTCCGCAGACCAAAGATGAAATGAATACACAAATTTTACAATTGCTCCAGTTTATTAAGAAGCTCCTCAGTTGCATCTAGAAACATACATCATCATAATCGAAAAGAGGTAAAGATCAAGCAAAAAAGATTTTTGTCTGACGCAGAATACATTTTTGGAGACGCTTGTGAGACTGATAAGAGTAAAAGATCTTCTTACATATACCTTGCTCCAACATGAGATTCCCAAGAAATATTATAATCAAACAGAACTCCAAGAATTTTAACTTTATTTGAGTATGCAATTGGTACGGAATCGAAAACTAAACTAGAGAGTGAGTTAATGTCAACCAGATTCATCACGTATCCGCCACCAAATATGATATGCGCACGGCCAAGCTGTGGAATACCCTCCCGGACGACGTTTTCCCAGATAAATATAACTTGGGTGTATTCAAGTCTAGAGTGAACAGGCATCTTATGGGTAAGCGCGGTCCATCCTAGACCACATCTTCACTTACCATCATGTGAGATTGTGGTCAAGCGCAAACCTATCTATTATAAAAAAAAAAAAAAAAAAAAATGATAGCCTGAGAATTAGTAGAGTTCACTAACAAGCCCACAAGTGATTTTGCCCACTGACTTATGCTATCTAAATCTTTATTAAGCGTAAATATCACTTACCCAGGATTATCAATATTGGCATGACGTTAAAGCTACGGATGATCTTGCATAGAGATGATAGTTAGAAAACCTTCGCGATAACATTCATGAAAACGGATAAGAGGAGAGATTACGCCACCCAGTGGAACACCCGCCTCAAGCTCACACCACACAGATGATGTCTCCTCAAAGCGGAGAGATTGGGAGTGCTCACGAAGATATGAATATGATCAAAGCAATTGATAGCTGAAGAAGCGACATTGAGAGAGGAAAGAATACCTAGAAGGATGTCAAAATCAACAGAATTGAAGTTACTACCAAGATCCAATAATACCAGAATAATCACTTGTTTGCTTTCTATAACTAAGCGTCAAACATCACTTATTTTTACTAAAACTAAGGACTAAAAGGCAATTAGATGCAAAATAGTCTGTCATTTATTTGTAAACAATAAATACCTTCCAGGACTTCCAGAACAGAATAAGGAGTGTAGATATAGGACTAAAATTTTTAACAGAAGGATTTGTTTGTTTTGGAAAAGGAATGACAATGACAAGCTTTCTTCCATGCAGACGGGAAAGAACAGGATTCAATTGAAAAGTTTAAGAAACGAGTGATTATTGGACAAGGATTGGTCAAGGTTACTTCAAGGTTAGGTAACAACAATTTTAACTGAAGACCATGATGATATAATTCCCAACCCCCTCAGTAACCGAACTCAAAGAGAAAGGAGAAGATAAAGGCAAAGATAGCTAAGAGAGACAATTTAAAGTGGACAACTTAACATTATCAAGAGTAACAAGTGACTTCTAAAAATGTGCATTAATGAAATCAAGATCTAAATATGGAGCATTCTCAATAGAAAATACCAAAATATCTCAAGAACTGCCACGTCTGTGCAGTATTAAGGTTCTCCTACTTATACCTACCAATACATTTATAGGCGCTGTTTTGCTAAATATATATAAAACATAATAGGCTGGATAACTTATAAAATTATTTTTAAATTGGCACCAAACACTATAAGAACTGAGAGAGAACACAGAAATACTTTCTAAAGAAAATTTTGGAGTAATATTGAAAAAACTGAAAAAATCTATTTTGCTCATTTTCTCAAAATCAGTTTTTCGTAGTTACAGTGTATTGGATTCACACGGTACAGCGCACAGTGGGCGTTAAAACAAGCTTCTCTTTCATAAGATTTTTGATAATGTATTTCTTGTGGTTTTTAAATACAAACAACCGTAGTCATAATCATAACGATATAAGATCATTGCGTTCGATTACCACAATACGTAGGTACTGAAAAGACTTTTTAAATAAAATAAATAAATAAATATTTCGCAAGCTTTATGGGATTTTAAAGATGCACTAGGGGTTATAGGAAAATTGAGAAAATTTTGTCCCGCAGTTCATTGGAATCAAGGTTTAATGGACTGACCGTTTTTAATTTATGAAACTTACTTTGTTGCTTCAGAAGCGAAGGGAAACCGCTTGCTTTAGAAACTGAAGAGCCCCGGGCTGTTCTTTACACTTTGCTAAATGCGACGAAACGTGAAGCGCGCGAAGTAAGTTATTTATTATTGGTTTGGACAATACAGGCCGATTGAAAATAAGATGAAAATGAAATGACGACGATGAAGTTTTCTTGCATGAAATTATTATACAATATGCGTTGTTACTGAATGTTTAAAACCTATAAACAATCTATACCTAAGTACTAACTGATGACGGGCCCGTTGGTCCAGTGGTTAGTGACCCTGTCTCCTACCCAACAGGTCGTGGGTTCGATTCCCACCAAGTGTCTGGGTGTTTATCTATATAAGTATGTACTTACAAAAAAAAAGTATATAATATGTATTAGTATCAGTTGTCTGGTTCCATAGTACAGGCTCTGCCTGGTTTGGATCAGATGACCGTGTGTGAATTGTCCCAGGATATTAACTAACTATGTGCATGCGATGCTGCAGGATAAAGCTAGTACATAATATAATCATATATCAATCTATTACCAATCCAATCCTATTCTATATATGAATAACTTAATAGAGGAGTTGAGTGGGGTACCTGTGGGGCTAAGGTTGGGTGACAGATATGTCAACAATCTGAGTTATGCCGATGATATGGTTCTGTTCAGCCCCTCGATTAAGGGTCTCAGAAAGCTTATAACAATCTGTGAAAGGTATGCAATAGACCATGATTTAATATATAATGTAAAAAAGGGGAGCCTTTTTCAGATCGGGGAGGGGTCCCAAAACGTGCCACCAGACGTAGCCAGGTGGATCAAAGTGTCACGGTAGTGGAGGGAGTCAGGTACCTTGGTCATATTCTGTCGTCTGATATGAAAGATGATGCCGAAATTGATCGCCAGCGACGGGCACTCTCGGTGGTGAGAAATATGATAGCACGAAGCTTTTTTAAAGCTAATGTTCAAACTAAAGTGCATTTATTTGAATCAAACTGTCAAAACTTCTACACTTGTCAACTCTGGACAAATTATAAAAGGAGGTCATTGGATGGGATTCGTGTACAATATAATAACATTTTCAGACACCTCATGGGTTTTAAAATCGGTACGGTAGTGCCTCTAGCATGTTTACGGAGGCGCGTCTGAACACGTTCAACGCCATACAGAGAAGCAGAATTGCTTCATATATGGCCAGGGTTGGTCAGTGTAGAAACGGTATTATTAAAGAACTAGCAGACCGATGGTCTATAACGAACATGTGTAAACATTGGCGTTAAATAGCTGCATAAAATTCTTTTTTTTTACTGGAATGTGTGTTTTTTTGTTTAGTTTTGTTATTATTTATTTATTCTGTTTGGTTTCATCCTTTTTTTGTCAATGTGTCTTTGTAATTTTTTTTGTATAGATCAAGAGTGAAATAAATGTATATTATTATTATTATTAAATACTTTGGTTTAATTAAAAGGCTGATGAAGTACTCTTTTTTATAAAAAAAAAACAACGCATTTGTAGTTTTTTTTTCTGTCTAAATTGTTTTTATTTTGTTCTTGTTTCAAAGTTCTTAAGCGAGTTTACCATTATTCAGAAGGATTAGTCAAATCCTGGTGACTTAGATGCATAGCGAACTTGTTTTTTTATAAAGTACCTACTGGGTATTAGTTTATACTTACATATATGTATATCAACATAATAACAACGACATCTATAATACCTCAATAGCAGCATGTGATATTTGTAAAAGGGTTAAGGTTGAAACTCAGACGGTTTTGTTACCATAACCGTAACGTGACCAAAAATATTCAGCTTTACAATTGAAACACAAAAAAAAGGTGAAACAAATTATATTTTGATACATTTGGAATGTACTTACATTTAATGTTTTTAAGTTAAAAATAAAACTTGTGATTACTAAGCAATTATATTTTATGGTAATTTTAACAAAACCGTGTATTTGAACTACATAAAATATATTTTATTTTCAAAAAAATTAAGCTAGTGAACCTTATTTATTGCCCACTGTGCATCGATGACAGCAGTCGCTAAAACGCGATGCAGCATTGATGGTGTCCGTCAGGATGACCGGACCACAGCACGGATTCACGTGAAACTTTACCAAGATTTAGTACCTATTTTGTACTATTTTGTACCTATGTTTAAATATTTTGTACCTCATTAATAACAAAGTTATTTAATAAATAAAGTGGGAAGCCATTCTGACGTCAGGATGGCTTCCCACTTTTTACTTTGGGTACTTACGGTTCATATATTGCTGATATCTTTGCATAATAATTTAGTACCTTTTTTGTACTTACGATAAATATATAAATACTTAATGTATTCCATTTAAAAATTACTTTTATTTCATTATAAACAATTATATATGGAGCATCATTCATCTGACATATTATATTTCACAAACCATGTAGTCCCCTTTCCTGCATCCAGGCAGAGGAGTAAAACCCATACATTTGTTAGTTCTAACATTGACGATAAGAACTTCTGCCACCTGTTTCTCTAGAGTTTGGGACGGATGCGTGGACGGCCGCGGGGCGCGTAAGCGACCGGTTGTGTATGTGTCGCGTGCATTTACCGCAGCTGAAAAACACTGTTCTCAGATTGATCGCAAGGCGCTGGCTATAGTGTTTTATTTAGAAAAGTTGCACCAGTATTTATATGGGTGACGTTTTACATCGCGTACCGACCACACACCGTTGGTGACTATTTTTGGGCTTAAGCAGGGCGTTCCCTCAATGGCTGCGACTCAGTTACAGCGGTGGGCTATTAAATTAACAGCACATACATACGACATAGAATATGTAAAGTCAAAAGAAAATAGAGCAGATGGGTTATCAAGAATGCCAGCTTTGACTAAAACTACACAAAGCATTTGCGTTTCGGAACAATCTTATTTACATTTTGCGCAAAGTGCCATGTTACTAGATTATAATGATATAAAACAAAAAACAAGCCGTGATCAGTTATTAGGCAGAGTATTAAAATACATAAGGGAGGAATGGCCCACTGAGAATGAAATAATGTCTCTTCGGCCTTACTTCAATCGCAGGAAAGAACTGTATGAAGAAATAGGTTGTGTGATGTGGGGCCATAGAGTGGTTGTGCCAGAAGCTTGTAGATATAAAGAAATCTTTCGCTAGGAGCTACGTGTGGTGGCCAGGTATTGACGAAGCTATCGAAACAATCTGTCGAGATTGTCGGATCTGTATTGCAGAGTGAAGCGCCGCCCCGGCAATGCCCAGCATATGCCATGTATCTGGCCATGGCCAGATAAACCCTGGGCTCGCATACACATGGATTTTTTGGGCCCTATCGAGGGACGAACATTTTTGGTCATTATCGATGCATAACGATGAACTCGATATAGTAGGCATACTTTGAAATTTTGACGACCCCTTTCGACCTCCATTCAAAATATTTTATTGGTTTTTTTCCCTAGTAATATGTTTTAAATTAATTTCCTGAAGTTTGCAAGCATATGAGAATGTGCCCTTTACAGATCGTATAAGATTATATTCTATATTGCTAGAATTATATAATATATTCTGTATAAAATGCTATTCTATAATTAATAATGTTTAATTTATATACTTTTAATTTTTTTTTATTTACGTATGTACTTTAATTTATAAAAAACTAGCTGTCCCGTGCAGCTCCGCCCGCCTAATTAACTAGTTTCCTGTGCAACTTTTTTAATTTTTTTTTCGTAAGAACCTTCGTCTGATAATAATGTAATGTGGGTGTCTTCAAGGGAGTAAATATCATGTTAATAAGTTTTCGATCAGGTGGGATTGCAGCCAAGCTAGAGCTTATGACTACAAAAAAGACTTGCCGCCGTATTTGATGGACGTCTAAGACCCACACCCAAATTTCGTAGCAACTCGGAAGTGCAAAACTTACCAAAAGTACTCAGGGCCAATTTAATAGATCACATTTCATATCTGTCAGTTTCTTTTGTCATTATTACAATAAATATGTATGACGGGCCTGTTTGTCTAGCGGTCAGACACCCTGCTCGCTACCCGATAGGTCGTGGGTTCGATGGCCACCAAGTGTCTGGATGTTATTATGTATTTAAGTATGTATTGACAAAAAAAAGTATATAAACATTAGTATCACTTGTCTGATTTCCATAGTACAGACTCTGCCTAGTTTGGTATCTGATGACCGTGTGTGGATTGTCCCAGAATATTATATTATTATATGTAACCGAAATTGAAAAAAGTTAAGAAATTGTGCAGTACTAACTTCACATTGTCCGCCGTTACGAGGTTACGTCGTTAAATTTTGATGAATGATGAAGTTTCAAATGTGATCTATTAAATTTCATCAGAGAGGGTCGAATGTAGCACATGATTGTTACTGTATGAATGTGAGCCGTGATGGAGAATTATGAAACGCTAAGCGGGGTCGGAATACCCGAAAGAAAATACTGAATACTTGCTCTGTTTTGCAGGATAGGGGACTACATGTTACATTATAATATGTCAGACAAATGTCAGATGAATGATGCTCCATATATAATTGTTTATCATGAAATAAAAGTAATTTTTAAATGGAATACATTAAGTATTTATATATTTATCGTAGGTACAAAAAAGGTACTAAATTATTATGCAAAGATTTCAGCAATATATGAACCGTAAGTACCCAAAGTAAAAAGTGGGAAGCCATCCTGACGTCAGAATAGCTTCCCACTTTATTAATTAAATAACTTTGTTATTACTGAGGTACAAAATATTTAAACATAGGTACAAAATAGTACAAAATAGGTACTAAATCTTGGTAAAGTTTCACGTGAATCCGTGCTGTGGTCCGGTCATCCTGACGGACACGCATTGATGCGGTTGCTAAAACGCGCGACTCCGATACAGCGATCGAGCGCAAGGAGTCGCCCAATGGTCGCTAATGAGATGCTAAAACGCGATGCAGTCGCAAAATTGCCAGTCGCTGCAGCTAGAAAACGCTAGTGGGCGGAGGCCCTAATACTGTCTTTTTAACCGATTTCAAAAAAGGAGGAGGTTCTCAATTCGTCTGTATATATATATACATATATTTTTTTTTTCTGTGTATGTTCGCGCATAACTCTGGCAATTATGAACCGATTTGAAAAAATCTTTCTTCCATCCATTCTTTAATCCGTTAATTGGGTCCCATAAAAAAAATATTGCTTAGTAATAAGTAGTTCCTGAAAAAACAAGAATGGTGACTGCGCACTGAGAGCTGCAGGAAAGCCTATATAGATGACTTTATGGTGCTTTTTAAGGACAAAAATGGTCATAACTCTGGTAAATATTTACCAATTTCAATGATTCTTTTTTTATTCGAAAGAAGAAACTACTGTAATGAACCTGTATGAATTTTATCACAACTGGATAAGAACTTCCTGGAGGACCATGAATGATATGGAGGAATTTATCTGGTAAAAACCATAAAACTGATGTTCTCCTTTACATTTCTCTGATAAATATGAACCGATTTCAATGATTCTTTTTTTATTCGAGAGAGTAACTACTATGATGATTCCATGCAAATTTCATTACGATCGGATAAATTGTTTCTGAGTTTCTGAAGAAACATGAATTATGTAAAAGTATGTAGACGATAATGTGAAATCATAATGATGTCATAACCTACCTAGATCATTTTACCGTCTTCGATGGTTCAATCTTTATGTATGAAAATATCACTAAAAAGTATAAAATAAAATATTTTAAAAAAAATTGAACCGACTTCAATAACACTAAAAAGTATAAAATAATTTAAATATTATTGAAGTTGGTGCCAAATATACACAGCAGGTACGCTAACACCAACTTCTTTAATATTTAAATTATTTTATACTTTTTAGTGTTATTGAAGTCGGTTCAATTTTTTTTTAAATATTTTATATTTACGCAAATATTACACATTGAAATAAAACTACTTTATATACGGATTTTATCGCGGTCTGGCTAAGAACGTCGATTCATACCTAGGATGATTCGTGAGGCAATCGAAACCAAATAACATCCTAATTTCAATAGAGAAGATGGTTGGGTGTTACCATACTTAAATCCAATACCAAGCAGAAAACTGTACGGCCTCAAGATACTGTAAGCTCTTACTGCGTAGATCGGACCAACAATAATAACTAAGACAATTATGTCGGTATAATGTTTCCATGGATGCTTCCTTTAAGATATAACCAATCTTATAATTACTCCTCTAGCATATGGCAACAGGACAGCAGGCAAATTTTCGACTGGCTGGATAGGTTTGCCATGACTGCCGCCAATATGGGATTTTCTATAAAGAAGTGGGGTCAAAGGGGTTCAAAAATAGTGCAGTTAATAAGTTCTCTGACATTAAGTCAAGCAATCGTTTTTGCTGTCCTCTTAGATATAAAATTCGCTAGAAAATATTCTCCTAAAATCTCAATATCATTTCCTGCGTAACTAGGATATTAATATTTTCCACTTATGTTCCATCCCATGCAAGAAGATAAATTCTAAATTTTAAAATAGCTTTTTAGCTTATTTATTTAGTATAGCTTATAACTTCGTTAAGTATGATGAAAAATAGTTGAGAATTGTTTCTAGCAGGACGTCAGTAATCTATATTTTGACAACAGTTGAACTTGTTAGCTTGATCGGTAAACAATGGCAAGTATTAATTTCATCAATTTAACCTAAGTACCTATGTAATATAATATTATGAGGATTTATCTCTGCATCACCCAAAGGAAGACTGGTAAAAAATACCTTAGGTGTTAAGTCAGCCTTGTATATATACCTACATGAAGTTAAATATATAAATAAAATATCTAGTGAATATGGTGCATCACACCGCCTTTCTATTGGAATACCTACTACCTAGACTGCGATCTCTAATACGCCTTCCAAGCGTGGGGATTGGACTTGGCTGATGATGATGGCGATGATGATGGCGATGAGTGACGTCTAGACAACGAAGAACTTGAAGAGGCGGAAACTGAAAGAAGAAATACATTGCCTTTACTCAGCTGTGGGACAATTTAGAACTTTATAGTAAAGGATTCGAATGGCTTTACAAAAATTTAGCTTGTATTGAAAGCGAAGATTTTTCTTATTTTCTTACAATACCAAGGTGGCAAGCAAGCATGCGGCCCACCGGATGGTAAACAGTCACCGCCACCTATAGTCGCTAGCAACACCAGAAGAATCACTAGCGCGTTGCCGACCCTTGAGACATTAGATATTAAGTCTTTGTATCCTGTAATTTCACCAGCTACAGTGCCCTTCACGCCGGAACACAGCATTTTTTTTTTGGGACTGATAGACGCTGTTGGCCGCAGATGGTCATTACAGCTTCACCGGACAATAGGAGGCGAGCGCTTAAAGCACTCTAGCCTTGACGGCAGAAGTAGCGACGAGCTCAAGGGCACCTCAGGGAGGCACGGCCTCGGCTTGGGCTGTCGCTTAAGAGAGGGCTGAATTTACCACCGGTTCACAACGCGCCCCCACTGAGAAGAACCGGCAAGAAACTCAGTGGGGTGATGCATGTCGTTGAGGTCGCATGCGTACGACCTTTCGGCCTCGCCGGCGAGACCGGTGTCTGATAGCTAGGAACACAGCAATGCTTACACACTGCTGCTTGGCGCCAGCAGAAGATGCTTAAATTCGACATTTTTCGTGCTAAACACTAACATTACTATTGAAACATACCTTTGCGGGGTCGTATTTAAGTTATAGACACTTGTTTCTGGCCCTTACATTCTATCAATTCGACACACCCGGCTCACAGGTACTTACATATTCGTGTTTCGTCTTCGTAATGAAAAAACTTTTACAAGTTTGTTTCGTTGGAACACAAAAGTAGCCCAGAAATGTCAAAACTTGTAATAAGGAAAACGTCTACTTTTATAGTCATTTTGTGTATAAGCGCGGTATGTTAAAGTAAGGTTCGTATATATAATAGTAATGAGCAGAAATATGTATGTAGCGTTTAAGTATGGCTGGTACATTTATGTACCTATACGAAATCAAATTACCTTTAGTTTTCCAAATAAATATTTGTTCAGCAGTGGACGTCTTTTGGTCGATGATACATACATACATACATAAAATCACGCCTTTCTCCCGTAACCCCTACGGGCAAAGACCAAGGGCCGCTGATGATGATTCAAAATATGAAAAATATTGACAAAAACATTTACTTATTTAAATAAGATGAATAACTTGACGGGCCCGTTGGTCTAGTGGTTAGACACCCTGTCCGCTAACCGATGGGTCGTGGGTTCGATTCCCACCAAGTGTCTGGGTGTTATTTATCTATTTAAGTAGGTATATATTTACAAAAAAAAATGTATATAAGTATTAGTATCAGTTGTCTGGTTTCCATAGTACAAGCTCTGCCTAGTTTGGCATCAGATGACCGTGTGTGAATTGTCATAAAAAAAAATTAAAAGTGGTGTAACTTTTCATCCCTTAGAAGGGTGGAGTTTCCATAAACCCCACGCTTGGCAGACGTTTTGGGAATCGCAGTATAGGTGGTATGTAATCTAATAGAATGACGCTGTTGCCCGTCTCCTTGTTTTCTCACCCAACGAGAGGAGATGGTTGTCTCTTACTGTTGGGAATCTTACTCAAATACCCCACGGGTATACGGATCACGGATGTGATAATTGAATAATTTCTGCTATTTGCGAGAATAGTGATATTACGGAACCATTACTTAATTATGAATACTGATCGAACTTATTTACTCTGACCGTAATATGCTTGTAAATGAAAACGAGACCCAGTTTTCGGCGACGTATATCCGTGATGTATCACGATGTTGAAGTTGCATAATTTCTATCTATTTCTTTATTTATTTATCTAAGTAAGTAGTTCCAGAATTTTAAATAAAAAAGTGATAATGCGTTCGTTCAATTTATACAAAGCACGAGACGTGACAGCGTACGTTTCTAAAATATAATTAATCATTCTAATTTCAAATTTACAATTTCAGTGTTGTTATGTTTTGCACAGTATGTATGTATGTTTTGTATGTATGTAGTGTGTGTATATAAAATTTATCTGCTACTCGTCCCAGCAAGCGAGATAACACGACTCGCAGCGGGGTTTTGTCCCCAAATTACTGCACTAAAATGACAACATTATTACACAATTTATGTTTATTTACCCTATGATATTTATATTTATCTTAACTCACTCTCAGAGACAGTGGGATAAACTACTTTGTAATTCAATTTGGCATTCACTTTTATCATCCAGCGTTAACGATTTGGATCGTGCGCGGTTGCTAGCTGTCTCTGCGAAGGAGTCCGGTCACTGGCTGCAGGCTATGCCATCGTCTCATATTGGTACCTTATTGACCAACACCACACTTAATCTTGCAGTTTGTTTGCGGGTGGGTGCCAGGACCAACCTTCCTCATCGTTGTCGCTGTGGGGAGTACGTAGACAAATATGGTCACCACGGGCTGTCTTGCTCGCGTAGCGCTGGCCGTATGTCACGCCATGCCGCCCTTAATGATATTATTCGCAGGGGGCTTGTCACTGCCGGTGTCCCTGCCGTACTGGAACCAGTCGGCATTACACGAGATGACGGCAAGAGGCCTGATAGTGTCACTTTAATACCATGGCAACATGGAAAGCCGCTGGTGTGGGATGCGACATGTGTCGACACACTTGCTGCGTCCCACACCCCGGCAACTTGCAGGGCGGCTGGAGGGGCTGCGGCGACCGCTAGTGATGCAAAGCGACGCAAGTATGCAGCTCTAGGTTCGAGCTATATATTTGCGCCCTTTGCGGTGGAGACCATGGGGCCTTGGTCTCATGAGACGCACGCTTTGGTAAAAGAAATTTCATCCAAACTTATCGAAGTCTCAGGAGACCGCCGGGCTGGTAGCTTTTTCTGCCAACGTATAAGCTTGGCCATACAAAGGGGTAATGCCGCCAGTCTTTTAGGTACCCTTCCCTCCCAGTGCGGCGACAACTTCGAGGAAGTTTTTTACCTAGTTTAAGTGTACATATTTGTAAATAAACTGTAAATATTTTGTTTCAATAAATAACTCCCCTATGATACAGATAATTTTTACTGGTATACAGTCAATGGCGAACAGTCTGACTTCTTCTCCGTCACCTTTGGGGTAAAACAGGGGTGCGTTTTAGCGCCCACACTATTCGCACTGTATTTTGCAGTTGTAGTTCGTGAGGTTACACAATAAACGTCGGAAGGAGTCCACATCCGTTTTCGGACAGATGTTACAGAGCCCGGACCAAAGTTTCGTACGCTTTAGTTACGGAAATCATGTACGCGGATGATTTGTGCTTCGCTGTCGATAACCCAGGCGGTCTACAGCAACAAATGTCAGCCTTCACCGTGTCTTGTCTTAAGTTCGGCCTTAAGGTCAATGTAACGAAAACAGAAGTGATGTCCTTGGACTCGCTTGGTCATGAGTATCTGACTATAAGACACGGTGATGATGAGTTGAAGCAGGTCTATAAGTTTCGATACCTAGGGAGCACTGTCACTTCCAAATGTGATCTAGACTCAGAGATATATAGCAGGATCAGTGCTGCAGCTGCCGCTTTTGGTAAGCTGTGCCGTAAAGTCTTCTGCTCCCATGATCTGAAGTTGGCAACTAAAATCTCTGTGTACATGGCGATAGTTCTGCCAAACCTCCTATATGCTTCCGAGACGTGGTGCTTGTATCGACACCATATACGGATCCATGACAGATACCACCTCAAATGCCTCAGGCATATCCTGAACATCAGATGGTCAGATCGGGTGCGAAATACTGAAGTGCTGCGAAAGTCCAATGTCAGTGGCATTGAAGCTTATCTCATGCGGCGGCAACTTCGTTGGTGTAGGCATGTGTCGCGGATGTCGGAGGACCGAGTGGCGAAGCGTATCTTCTTTTCAGAACTCCAGTACGGTAAGCGGAAACGCGGTGGCCAGTATTTAAGGTAGAAAGACGTTCTGAAAAGGCACTTGAAAAACTGACTCAGAGTGGCGGAAGCTCGTTCAAAAGAAAGTTTACGAACGTTTACGTTTGCACTAGAGCGAAAGTCTAATTTGGACAAGAAAAGAGATGATCTCAAGTCCCGGCCACCAGCAGCCATAAACTATAATTATTTAAATGGTGTGCTGACGTGCGCTCTCTGCGGGCGCACGTTTAGTGCAAAGATAGGGTATGCCAGTCACCTGAGAGCACACCAGAGAGCTGCTACACAATAGCTCTCCCAATTAACTGGAGCGTCTGAAGCAGTTGCTGTAGTCGAATACGGCTGTGAGGCTACAACTACTACTGGTATACTTACCTATAAGCAAAGATATTGGATGTACAAGATAAACATAGTCCGTTAAAAGAAGAAACCAAAAAAGGGAAACCGATGTGTGAGTAAATTGTTTATTACTGACATAATATGAACAAGAATGGCGATTATTCCTAGGGTTGGCAAAAATACAATAAGAAAAACTGCGTGTGGATAATATTATTTATTATTAATTTTCACAAATATATTAAAATTGTAGGAAAATTTTGAGATGCACTTTATAATAGTGCCACAATTAAGTTGAATGTCAAACAAAGCAGTCATCTACACTCGTATAAATATTATACTTTAAGAAAATAAAAAATGCTTTTCAACAATGGTAAATGATTATTATTTACTTAATTTAAACAAAAACATGAATTGATTATGTTTTTGCAATTTAAATTCGCAAAACACTCGATTCATCGGACCTCTCTTCGCAATAGTCTTCTTGACTAAATGTTGCTATCACTGTTTCTTTCAATTCAATTTATTTGCATAAATGTGGTGTTTATAAAGATGGTACATAAGAAACATAGCGAGCGATACACATCTTCAAAATCATTGTCATCTTGAAAAAGTGACAACTCTAAAAAATACACAAATTAGGTAATTGACGCTAGACAGCTCCAAAATGCTTTCTGAGTAATTTAATAATATCAATTATAATTTATTTTGGCCATACGGCTTGGATACATTTTTGTAATATACTTTTTTTCGGCAAACATTTACTGGAGCTGCTAAATCGCTTTTGTAAAATGGTTCTCCACGAATAAGGACATTATTAAGTTTCTTAGACCGCTGCAAAATAAATCGTTTGCACTCTTTAAATTGCAAATAAAACATTATAAAACCAATATTAAAATATGATTGTTCTTTAATGAAAATATACAATTAAATACTAAATGATTTTTAATAAAAATACTTTGGATACAATAAAATAAAATGGCCAACCCTAACTAAGTTATCACTTCATTCTTTTAGCTAAATTTCTTTTCCAGTTTTCTGGATTTCTCAGTTGTTTCCGCGCATATCGATTATTTACTAGTTTTAATTAACTATCCACCTTATATAATTACTCAAAATTATATCGTTTTTATTGCTTTAACGCTTAAAAATCGCATAAAACCTGACTACAAAAATCAACGCAACTGCTTGAAATCACCGTAGAGCCAACACTTGAATACGCATCTGTGATTGGCTGGGACATGATGATCCGAAATATGGCCGTATTTGATTCTATAACGTAACTTTGTAGAAGATTTACAAGGTAATTATCTGTATCTGATGATAAATGAATCCTAAAACGTTATCGAATCAAACTTTTCTGTGTTGCTATATAAATAACTCATTTTTGCCAAAAATGGTAGATGGCCGCCTTTGATTCTATACGACTTTATTGTCAAAAGTGGTAAAACAGTTGTTATAAACAAAAAATTTAGGGAAGCCAGACAACTTATTTTAACACTTATACAGTGGTGGACATATAATTAGAAACACCATTTATGACTTTTATTTTTAGCACAAATTAATTTGATAATTACTCTTTTACGTATCATAGAAGTTTATAATCCCTATTTATTTATAATATATCAGCATTGTGAAGTATTATATCGTCATTTTTGTAAATATCTTAATGGTTTATTTAATTATTGGTAACATGTATTGAAATTAAATTTAAAAAAACCTATGTTACTCCGGTGGACAACAAATTGAAAACACAAAATAAATCATTAGTATAAATATGATATAAGTTACCAAAATCAATAATAATATTGTCAAATGATGCAAATAATTTTTTAATAAATTTTGTAATGTTACCTATACATTTGCATACATTCATAGTATAATAATAATAATATTCTGGTACAATCCACATCCACTACTTCTTTTTTATAAACACATAGTTACTTGCATAGATACTCCCATACATTTAGTGGGAATCGAACCCACGACCTATTAGCGGCCAGCGTGTCTAACCACTAAACCAACGGGCCTGTCATAACTATAATACGGTGATATGAGCATTCACTTTGAAATAAATTACCTTCTATCTATCTCACTCACATTTAATTTATCTTTAGTAAGTGAGCTGTCCTTATACGTACCCTTAGAGCGGAAACTAACGATTTTTTTTTATCCCAGCATCGTTAAACCATCGTAATGGTCTCTATCGTCGATCTAACGCCTAACGTCCTTAACGACCACTATCTTCTAATGACTAAGATGTTCAGCGTTGCTTAAACGAAGTGGATCATTAATTGGGGATAGACAGACGTCTAGAATCATTTACATTAAATTAACAGACTTTCTGTCAATTTAAGTGGTTTAGTGTTTCGCTCTCCCTAAGACTAAAATAATAATTATAGACGAGGTGCACTGTACTGTAATAAGTAATATATAGATGCCGATGTCACCCAAGGCTATTTATTGCCTTGCGTGACATCGGCATAATAGCTTAGGTACACCAAACCTAAACATGATAATATGTCGCAATGTATGGTAACTGACTTACCACTATCTTATCTTTTACGATTTTCTATGAATCTATACTTATAATAAAACTGTAACAGGTCCAATTCTGTACATTGAAGATATTTTGAAAATTATATTTGGAGGGCATTCTATAACCGATACTGAGGCCGAAAATGTAATTTTTTAAATTTTTGTCTGTCTGTCTGTCTGTCTGTCTGTCTGTCTGTCTGTCTGTCTGTCTGTATCACGGCTGAGCATCACGCCGAAACTACTGAATGGATTCAAATGAAACTTGGCATGATTTGAGATCTTACTACGAGGTAGGACATAGGATACTTTTTATCCCGTAATCCAGCACGGTTCTTTTGGGAGAGGGGATTAAAGTCAAAACGGGTACTTGGTTATACGCTTGGTCCGATTTTATCAATTTTTCATTATAATATAATAAATATTAGTAAGGGAACACTCATAGAGAGTTGTTATCAAGGTTTTGTAATCGATCTGGTTAAGCAACGTTAGGTAAGGTCATTAAAGAGATGGGTGACCGCTTAACGCCATTTGAACTAAACGGGTCCGTGCTTCGGAGAGCAAGTAAAAAGTGGCTCCCAGTTTTTAACCGACTATAAAAAATGAGGTTATGTATACGATGCGAATGTCTGTTATTCAAAGTTTAGTTAACGTAAAAATAGCGCAGGCGGAGCTGCGTGGGTCAGCTAGTAAAATATATAATTCGCTTTCTTTCAAATAGTATGAGCCGTATTGAATTGTTATAAACATTATCTTAAATTATAGTTCTTGAGGAGAAAATCGAGAAGCTGGCTATTATTTAATACTAGCTGACCCACGCAGCTCCGCCCGCGCTATTTTTACGTTAACTAAACTTTGAATAACAGACATTCGCATCGAATACATAACCTCATTTTTTACAGTCGGTTAAAAACTGGGACCCACTTTTTACTTGCTCTCGGAAGCACGGACCCGTTTAGTTCAAATGGCGTTAAACGATCACCCATCTATTTAATGACCTTACCTAACGTTGCTTAACCCAATCGATTACAAAACCTTGATAACAACTCTCTATGAGTGTTCCCTTACTAATATTTATTATATTTTATAGAAAAATTGATAAAATCAGACCAAGCGTATAACCAAGTACCCGTTTTGACTTTAATCCCCTCTCCCAAAAGAACCGTGCTAGATTACGGGATAAAAAGTATCCTATGTCCTACCTCAAACCAGTAAGATCTCAAATCATGCCAAGTTTCATTTGAATCCATTCAGTAGTTTCGGCGTGATGCTCAGCCGTGATACAGACAGACAGACAGACAGACAAAAATTAAAAAAAAAAATTCGGCCTCAGTATTGGTTATAGAATGCCCTCCAAATATAATTTTTAAAATATCTTCAATGTACAGAATTGGACCTGTTACAGTTTTATTATAAGTATAGATAGATAGATAAGGTAAAAGCACGAAATTGTTCACTAACATAGTTTTAAGCTTTACTAACAAACTATGGATATAATCTGAAATAAATATTATATTATTATACCATACCATTTATATGTAGTAGATAGGTATGAATAAAAACCACCTATCACCTTTGTGGAGACGCGACGTTATAAATGAGTGAAGCCCCTAATATTTCTGTTGGTCGTTAATATTGATTACTCGACACCAAAAAGGTAAAGGTAAAAGTACTTTAAAGTATTACTAAGTAGTCTTCTTCAGAGAATTTGTGCGTGGAAAGTGTTAGTTAAATAGATAGAGAACTTGTAACGAGATATTACTGTTGTTTCTACTACGAAGGTAGGCTCCTTCTTTGCAAAAGAGACTATCTACGTATAGGTTATGAAAGTAAAGGGGAGTGCATCTGTATCTGCGCTAGCACTTGTACATATACACTATAATACTGTATGCGCAGTTAGCTAACCCTAATGATATTACAAAGTAAAAGGAGGTAGTTATGTTACCTCCAGAATGTAGAGTTATCCTTTAAAGTGCAAGCTTGCAGCTTGGGACGTACCTCTAAGGGAGGCATGACTTCTTATTATAGACTTCTTCTTAGTATGCATTAGGAATAAGCAAAAGTTGATCTTAGGCATACGAGTTGTATTTTAATTAGAATAAATTGGAGGCTCTTCAAGCTCAGACGTCTTATAAGTTCAATAGATTTATTTTAAAAATCTTTTTTGAAGGTCTCGTATCTTGAGTAGGTAGATAGATTATAGGCGATCCGAAAGTGGCGGCAAAAGGTAAGCTAATTATCACAACTTGAATCAGTAGCACATCATCCACGAAAGCATCGACAGTGTCAATACGTTTTAATTTATTGAATAATCGCATCGAAATGATGTAAAATGTAAATCGAAAACACTATATTAAGTAAATTATTCAAATACACAAACAAATTTTCAAAAATATAATGCATTTGTGTGATGTTGCAATATTTGTGAGCATTGGCGCCACTAGGATTACTTTCAGGGAGGTGCATCTGCATCTACACATTGTACTATTAATTTTTCGCCTGCGCAAATGGTCTATTCCACTTTGATCACCTGGGTGATATCAGCCAGGTGATCAAAGTGGAATGGGCCGCGCAAATCAGTTGTCTATAATTGAGAATCAAACGAACTTACCTTGTGAAGTTTGATGTCTAATTATATGAGTTTATTGAACGAAGACAAGGCTGATTTACATGCAGCAGACGAGATATTATGCTGCCCAAGTCACATATTTAAAGATAAAAATACATATTTTTAAAAATAAAATTCACTATTTTGACTCATTTCCTGGCAACGTCACGCAACCAGTCGCAATCTTCATTATTTCTGGAGCCAATTTTTTTCGATACTTTTCGGGAGTATTGAGGGAGGGCGGGAGTATCTTGTCTTCGTTCAATAAACTCATATAATTAGACATCAAACTTCACAAGGTAAGTTCGTTTGATTCTCAATTATACTTCGTTTATTTCACGAAGACAAGGCTGATTTACATGCATAAAATTAATTAAAGTTATTAGGGCATATTGCCTATCTATATACTTAATAAATTTCTTGTTTACTTTTCATGCAAGATATACAAGTAGGTATACTAAATACCGCGACAATGACTTTCGGTTCTGTAATGGCAGAGATATACATCTCTCTGCGGTATCTCTAGTTTTCAATTTTCAAACAATATAGAAAGCTATCTCCAACCCCATTCAAAGAACCTGCCCTGCAAGGTTCATTATTTATTTTTCAATTTATGCACACAGAAGGAAACAATTACATAAAATTAATAGGAAATTTTTTACAAAAGTGCTGCTTATTTCATATGAAATCTCTTCCAGCAGACCCGTAAGAAGAGAGTCTTCCCACTTTCGTATAGATATAGTTATGTTTAATTATAAGTAGGTATAGTAATTGAAGATAGATGAGTGGGAAACAATTCATATTTTCTGTTAAATAGTGTGGAACGTAGAGGTTAACATTCGATTAGTGCGCAATTTTTTTTTTTTTTTTTTTTTTTAGATTAAGCTTAATCTGGTGTGAACATGTATACAAACTACAGCACATAAATAAACATAATAAGCAGCTGAAAAAGTTGTAATGTTGCACAGTTACGAGCACTCATTTTCTAAGATAATTTAATAGTCAACTTGTATTCCAAATAAATTTTCATATTTGGTGCAATAGTAAAAATGTTTTACTGTAATACTTTGAAGAACCTTATTTCGTTGGGTATACGAGTATAAGTTCATTATTATAATATTACTGTTATCGTTGTTGTCGATTAGGGTAACAATGATAGATTCTGATTTCAGTTAAAGTAATGTGAGTGTAACCAGAATAATGTCTTGTAAAATAAATGATAGCATAGCAATTATCAAGGGATAGCGGTATCCTATCGATAAGGCTATAATATGCCCAATTATCATTAGGCGATTCACATAAAATTGAAGATTCTAAGTCTGTATTAACATCTTTTTACTCTATTTTTAGACCTAATTGGTATTAATTTTTAGTGTATTTCATGTGTATATAAAGACTTTATTTTCTTTTACCATTAGACTACAGTAGGTACTGCAGTTAAAATGTGAGAAGAAACGCTAGGTATTTTGCAAGAAATAATAAAATTCGATTATAATACGAGTAATATAAGTAGGTACATCGATGCCAATAAGTCAGAATTACATAAACCAATAATTGATGTGAGTAATTATTATGATAGTGGACCTTAGAGGAGATACCACTGGAGAGAGCATGATGCGCTAACCCCCTCTGCCAAATTTTTGGTCATATGGTCAGGTCATTCTTTATTTGTGTGCGTGTATTTTTGAATGTGTTGCGAGTTTATTATAGTGTGGATATGCGTGAAAGTGTATCTGTGTGTGTTTACTTCGCCTCCCGCACCCCGCAAAATTGCCACGAAAATTTGTTCGGGGAATCGACGCGATACTAACTCCTTTGGTACTTTCTCTGAGTAGTGGACATAGGCATCTAGAGTTTATCATGTTATAATGTATTACCGTCTATGATCGATCAATCAAATGATCTTGTAACTTATTATATAAAACTAATGTTTGTCGGGACGGATAATGCGGTGACTAGAAACCTCAACCACCACGCCAAAGTCGAGGGCTGACTCCCAGCCAGGATAACAACTGTTTGGCATGTACATATCCAGCATGAGGTTGTTACAATAAATTATGTATTCATATTTGTACATACACATGTCATTGTATGTTCGCCGGCGGCCGGGTGCCGCCGTAGCACAGACATTGCTCAATGTTTGCAGTGTGTGGCTTAGGGGATTTTTTTATAAATTGTCAATACACACAGCTACCAATATAGTATTCCAAAGCATACCTGTAGCATATTCAGCTCGTAGTGTTTTTCTGCGTAGTTACTGGACTGCGGGCATGATGAAAGCGACGTCATCGTTGTGCAAGGATCTGCACAGGCCTGTGGTAGGGATAAACTTACGGCTTCTAGGCTGTCCACCCCCCATACGTTAAAATCTTCTGAAAAATGCGGTGCGAAATTAAATTACGTATAACTAATAAGTTTCTTATTATTATTATTTTTTTTTTGATTACCGCATACGCTGTGGTTAGTAACATTTTTCAATTCAATTCATTTCATGTATTGCAAAATATGAGTACCTAGTTAATTTCAGGTGTTATACAAATAAAGTACCATCATATTTGACTTTGCGGTATGCAATTACTTGATACGAATTTAAAGTATTCGAGCTGTGCAGGCAACGCTGTTGGACCTTCTTGATTTCCCTGCCTTGCCAAATTTAAAAAACTGATATTGTTACTACCTATAGGTACAAATATGTCATAATATAGGTATAATATAGGTTGTTCTAAGGTTTTACGAGTAAATAAATTGAAATTGAAACATAAGTTTAAGCAAGCTTCCGCCGTACTGGAGTTAATACTACTACTAGTACTGAATTTAAGCATTCTATAAATGATATTTTACGCAGGGCCTTGGCCCAATAATGGCTAAGTATATATGTCCTTGAAAGTGGTAAATCTGATTGATTATTAGGATCTCATAATTTACAAGATTATGTTTTGTATACGCAAGTTATGCGAAATATTATTATTCACAACCAGTAGTCACAATCAGTATTATTATTTATACCTTTTTACTTGATTTACACTTACTGGGAGACATACTTTGCTATAACTCGGTCTATGCGCTACCTCCTCAGGTGGCGCATACCTAGCTGGGGTTCATAAAATCCATATCTAGCAGTATGTGCCTGACAATTTGATATTATGTCTGGTACTATACAAAGCATTAAATATTGTTTTATGTATTAGCTTGATGCCATCGGAGCTATACACGGTATACGGGGGAATCCGACAATAATACATATTGTAAGGTAGTTCGATGTCATAAGACCCATAACCAGTTTACGTAAAGATCAAACAATAAATACACTTTTAAGGTACATATTTTGATGTGACAGGCACCCTACACAGTGTACGTGAGGATCGAACAATAAATACACGTTGTAAGATAGTTACAAGCCATAGGACCCATACACGGTTTACGTGAGGATCAATTAATAAACACATATTGTGCATTTTGTCACAGGACCCATACACGATTCACATGAGGATCAAGTGAGAACACATTGCGACGTAGTTGGATATCTGATACTTACACGGGATACTTACACGATGCCCATGAGGATTAACCAATGAATGCACATTATAGTGTGGTTGGACGTCATATGATCCATACATGATTAACGTGAGGATTAAACGATGAATGCGCCTCGCAGTGTAGATAGACGTCAAATGATCCTTACACGACTAGCGCGAGGATTAAACGATGAATGCGCCTCGCAGTGTAGATAGACGTCAAATGATCCTTACACGACTAGCGCGAGGATTAAACGATGAATGCGCCTCGCAGTGTAGGTAGGCGTCAAATGATCCTTACACGACTAGCGCGAGGATTAAATGATGGATGCGCCTCGCAGTGTAGATAGACGTCAAATGATCCTTACACGACTAGCGCGAGGATTAAACGATGAATGCGCCTCGCAGTGTAGATAGACGTCAAATGATCCTTACACGACTAGCGCGAGGATTACAATGAATACACATCATAGGTAACATTGTATACATATGTCATATGATCCATACACGGTTTACATGAGGACAATACGACTAACACCTCTTGACCAACTCCGAAGACGATGACAGCTACTAGCTATTCACAAACACCACAGCAAAAAGACATCACAGAAAAGTATGGTTATAATTACATTTATTTATTTCATGGCACCTTCCGTACACTATATACGTGTATTGTGTATTCACGTAGGTAACACGTTTTCATAACACAAAGTAGGTAGTGTATATTATAGTAGTAATATTTTCGTAACATTGAAATTGTGATATCGAAATGGTATATCTGATTTATGATTAATTTGTGGGTTCAAATAGGTAAATATCCTATATCACGTCATCCCCGCGCAAAATAAATACGTTGGGATATCACGAGTACATCATAGGATGAGCATCGAATAGAATATAGTTCATGATAGGTACCTACCTTGATTATTTATGTTTTTTCCAAATGCCAAAGTACACAAAAGCGCGCAAACGCCCTTAAGAAACTATGTTGGGACACACATACAATACACGTTTTGTGATACTGAGCATTTACGTACGACATACCTTGGCATATTTATGATTGAGATGTTTTAATCACAATGTAGATTATTTAATTAATATAAAAATATAATAAGTGGGTAGTTGCCGAAAAGAAAAATATTAGTCTGTACTTTGAGATATAATTTTGTACTCACCTTGAAGTTTTATGACAACTACAACAAGTAAAGAATTTACCAATATTATGCTGACACATCTTATGACGATACAATATCTTCACTAGCGGAAATTTTCTTTAAATCCAATCTTATTTGATTTGCGGAGGTAAATTTACGTGTGACTCGGGCATCACAAAATCACGTAATGAAGATTGCGACTGGTTGCGTGACGTTGCCAGGAAATGAGTCAAAATAGTAATTTTATTTTTAAAAATATGTATTTTTATCTTTAAATATGTGACTTGGGCAGCATAATATCTCGTCTGCTGCATGTAAATCAGCCTTGTCTTCGTGAAATAAACGAAGTATAATTATCATTACCTGGCCCTATAGCAAAAAAATAGTTAACTTCGACACTGGACGCCAAATATTTAACACTTTATACTCTGATAGTAAGTAGGTAGCCTATATCCATTATCACGAGATACGAGTACGAACTCAATAATGGAAAAACGCTTAAGCGACTGCGAGAGTAGTTATAATTACATTAAAAAATGGTTTACTTAGAATTGAATGATCAAACGAACTTACCCTAAGTGAAGTTCGATCTTAATTATCCAGTCCTTGACGAGAAGATATTCCATCACTAGTAAGTACCTCGTGGGTACGATCCGGAGATATCGCACAAGTTTCAGAGGTTAGAAAGAGAAAACAACACTCTTTCGTATCCACCCCGCCTCAGCCGAGCGACAGCCACCTCATTATCTTTAGAGTAAAATGAAATACAGCTGCAACATTGATTTAACAGGGTCATTAATGGGTAGGGAGGGACCTTATATCTTCTCGTCAAGGACTGGATAATTAAGATCGAACTTCACTTAGGGTAAGTTCGTTTGATCATTCAATTATCCAGTCCTTGACTCCAAGATATTCCATCACTAGTTGTCCAAAATTAAAGGTTATCTTCTCTTTACTTCGATAGATGGCGCTGTATAATTATTACATCGCGGTAGGGTTTTGTTTTGTAAAGTATTTAACTTTTTTTAAATAAACATTATTAGTTCTTCTTCGCCCACTTCGGGTCGACAGTGATTTCAGTGGTTTTATTTCTTTCTCAATAAATGATTAAATTTAATTACATACAATAGTGCAGTGCGACATCTGGTGCCGACACCCGTGACAAAAAAGGACTTGTAAAAACCGTGAGTAAAGTGAACAATCAGTGAAAAATACATAAGCAGTGTTAAAATAACTAAAAATAAAAGACTTAAAACATCGTGGTAAAATAATCAGGACATTTGCGTTAATGGACACAGAATATTTACGTATGAGTAATCCAACATTCTAAAGTAAACTTGGACATTATTTCCGGAAGTGATAGATAATATTTAGTAACAACTTATAAATTCTTTTGCACGAACATATTTTCTGCACCGTCTACCCACTACATAAAAACCAAATAAATAATAAAGTTATTTACGAAATAAAGTGTATTAGATTAATACTTTTACAAACACATATCTTCACGCTAGTACGTCGAAGGAGTCTGCAGAGGTAGAACATTTAAAAATGGAGTCGAGGTGTTTAAAACAAGAAGATCATTTAGAACATCTACAAAAGGCGTTCCGTAATTACAAAAAACCACCAAAGGAAAGAATTTCAACAACATTTATCGAAGCGAGACTTGAAAGTTTAGAAAAATTATATACGATTTTCTTCGACCAACACTCAGAAATAGTGGCGAAAGTGACAACTGAAGATAAATTAAAATTCCCATATTTTGCGAATGAAATGTTTGATCAATTTGAAGATATTTATTTAGAATATAAAGTTAAAATGAAAGACGATTTACAGCAGATTCTCTCAATAAGAAAAGAACCATCAAAAGGTAGCTCATCGTCTACTCAACCGACCACATCAACTTGTGAAGTGAGGCTACCTCAAATCAACTTGCCTGCATTTTCTGGTGGTTATGATGATTGGCAAACGTTTCACGACATGTTCTTGTCTCTCATTCATGAAAATGGAAGTTTGAGTGCTGTGCAAAAGTTACACTATTTAAAGAGCAGTCTGTCGGGAGAACCTGCGAATCTTCTTAAAAATTTATCGACTACGGAAATGAATTATACTGAAGCGTGGAAATTATTAACTAAGCGATACAAAAAGGAGATGTTCCATTTTGGGCCAACACTATGTACACTACATGGAAAAATAGGAAAAACATAGGAGAGTTTAATAAAAATACTTATAAATTAATTTGAAGCAGAGTACAATTGTACAAAAATGATTACTTTTGCAGTTATTTAGTATGTCACCCTGTTTTTAGGGCAGCCATGACAGTTACGTTTGACGTTGGTTTACTACTTGACAGTTAATGCTATAGTTGACGTTTCGTAATAGATTGTTTACGCGTGGAGTACATAATGTATTTCGGAGTTTTTAGTGATTATTTATGTTTGCGGACAGTCATTGACTGTTTCTTTCTTGACCCGGGGCTTTATTGTATTGATTATAGCCTGTGATTTGGATTGGAATCCGCAACAAGTTCAATCGCAGGTATAGTCAGTTGCCAAAATGACATTTTAGTTACGTATTTCCGATCCATCATATTATTGTGGGGTGTTACTACAGTAGTATTATATTCTCTTTGGTGTTGCTCTCCTTGACCAAGATATCTTAAATGTACAATAAAACGAAGCAATATTAAAAAAAGATAACATTACAAAACAGTTACTATATTGAATAGTTATATATACATATAGTGTACATGGTGTTGGCCCAGGCTCCATACATTTCTGGAACAACTCCTTTAAGATATAATACCAACGAGATAATGAAAAAGTTGTTTGTTCAAAAATATGTAACAACAGACTCGGCGACTGGGCTAAAACAACTCTTAGATACGACCACCGCCTGTCTGAAATCCCTAACTAATTTAGGCATAAAGACTGAAAACTGGGATGTAATCATAAATTATTTAGTTGTATCGAAACTGGATCAGGAATCACGCAAACAGTGGGAGGTACTTGTAAGCCAATCTGAAACCGACGTTTTACCAACTTGGCCAGATCTAACCAAGTTTTTAGAAACACGCTTTAGGACTCTAGAAATGATTAGTCCATCTAAACAAATAGTCAAACCAAAATCATTTCATTCCACTCTTGAGAAAGGAGCTAATTCGCGTATTAACGCCTGCACTATGTGTTCCGGACCACACATGTTATATCAATGCAAACAGTTTGGAAATCAGTCTCCAGAAGAACGAAGCGAATTTGTGCAATCAAAGAGACTGTGTTTTAATTGTTTGGCACATAATCATTCAGTCAAGTTTTGCCGACAATCAACCTGCTGTCGACGATGTGGTAGACGACATCACTCCTTGTTGCACCTTGAGCGAAAACCTGAATCAACTCCAAATGAGTCGAAGGAGCATACTGAGCAAAATATAAATCAAAGAGAAATTAAGATATCATCTCATTTTGCACAAGAGATACAAAGCGAAGTATTATTAGCTACTGCTGTAGTAAAGATCAAATCAAGCACGGGCCATTATCAAGTAGTACGCGCATTAATCGATCAAGGCTCCGAGGCGTCATTTGTGAACGAAGCCACCGTTCAAGCCTTGGGCCTCAAACGCACATCAGTAAATGGCCTTGTATCTGGAGTAGGCGATGGAATGACCCGTACACAAAGTATGGTGTCGTTTTCCTTACAATCACGTCATAATTCATTCTCTATCCCAGTTAACGCCTATGTTTTGAGCACATTGACATCATTTCTACCAAATAATACAACTATAATCACGGATTGGCCAGAAATTGAGAACTTATCACTGGCCGACCCTAAATATGGAGTACGTAACAAAGTTGAGATTATCCTGGGCGTTGACGTTCTTAGCGAGATCCTATTAGACGGTCTTATGAAACACCCATCTAAGTGTGGCCCTATTGCACAAAATACGCAATTGGGTTGGATATTATCAGGTAGAGTTCAAAAGACTAATGAATCAAACCCTAGAATTATCAATCTTCATCTTCAAGTGAAGGAAGATCAACTTTTGAGCAAATTCTGGGAGATAGAAAGACAACCAGAGAGTATTGAGAAGAAAATGACTAAAGTTGAGAGAGAATGCGAAGAGTTTTTTGAGAGAACAACAACTAGAGATGAGGAAGGTCGGTATGTGGTGAGACTGCCGTTCAAGGATCAGTATCCAGAGTGTTTTAAAGGTGACACGAAACATATTGCTTTACGGAGATTTATATTATTAGAAAAGAAACTAAGAAGGAACTCTGATTTGTATGACAATTATAAAAAAGTTATCATTGACTACATTCAACAAGGTCACATGATAAAGGTGTCTGAGTCAAGTAACAGTTACCGATCAAGTTATCTCCCTCATCATGCCGTTGTGAGAGAAGATAAGGAGACGACAAAGGTGCGATGTGTCTTTGACGCATCTTGTAAAGGTAGCAACAACGTTTCTTTAAATGATTGCTTTAATATAGGTCCTAAACTCCAACAGGACCTAAGACATATCTTAATGAGGTGGAGACTTCATCAGTTCTGTATTGTGGCTGATATCGTACAAATGTACAGACAAATTCGTGTGCATGATGAGGACACAGACTGTCAGAAAATTTTATGGAGATTTGATATAAGCAATCCAATAGAGTGTTATAAATTGACTAGACTTACCTTTGGAACTTCTTGCGCTCCATATTTAGCAGTCAAATGTTTACAGCAACTTGCTATAGATGAACAGTCCAAGTATCCAATGGCAGCCAAAATAACACTATCTGATTTTTATATGGACGATTTACTGGCGGGTGAAGAGTCCGAAGAGCAAGTCATTGAGATTTATGAAGAATTAAATGAATTAATGAATGCAGGTGGCTTTCAGCTACAAAAATGGTGTACAAACAGCAAAAAATTATTAAATCACATTAAGGAAGATAAACAGAGGTCAGATCAATCACTACTTTTTAAAGAAGACAATATGGTTAAAGTACTAGGTATTTCTTGGAACAAGAATACAGATAATTTTGAGTACGTGCATCAGTTACCTTTATTAGACTTGCCCATCACAAAAAGAAAAGTTTTATCGGATGTAGCGAGACTGTATGATCCATTAGGATGGATTGCACCTGTGATCATTATGGCTAAAATATACATGCAAAAGTTATGGAAGTCTGGCTTGTCTTGGGATGATAATCTCACACCAGACTTAGTTAAGGAATGGTTGGAGTTTCGAAATGATCTGGCAAATGTTAAGGGCATAAAAATCCCAAGATGGTTACAAGTTAGACGTGACGATTATGTCGAGCTTCATGCATTCGCGGATGCTTCTCAAGCTGCATACGCTGCGGTTGTTTACATCAAAATTAGAGACAAAGCAGGATGTATCAGCGTGCATTTGATCACAGCTCGGACAAAGGTTGCGCCAGTGGAAAAAGAGGTATCAATCCCTCAGTTGGAGCTGTGTGCAGCCCTTCTCGCAACTCAATTGATTTCAGAAGTAGCACAAATTTTAAATATTTCTAAGGAATTTCTGCACGCCTGGTCGGACTCTACAGTAGTTCTGGCTTGGCTGCGTGGCGAGCCAAGCCGTTGGACAACGTTCGTCAGCAATAGGGTCTCTGAAATACTAACTATGTTAGAACGAGATCAATGGAATCATGTCAATACAAAGTGCAATCCGGCTGATTGCGCTTCCAGAGGCATTCCATCAAAGGAGCTAAAACTACATGATTTATGGTGGTATGGACCTAGATGGCTAAAGGAAACTGACAAGTACGAATCACTTGAGTTGAATGATTTCATAACTAATGAGGAACAAAGACCTGTTAAGATTATGGCTGCCATAGTTGAAAACAAAGAAGAATTCGAGTGGACGAGGTTTTCTAGCTTACAGAGACTATTGCGTGTGTTATCTTACTGTAGAAGAGTTTTGTTATGGAAAATACCGAAAGATGTGAGGGAGTTGCCAGAAAACATTACCTTTAAAGAGATGGATAATGTATTGGAAATCTGTGTAAGAAAAACTCAGGAAGTTCACTTCAAGGACGACATTAAACAATTAAAATCCAACGGATCTGTACCAAAATCTAGCAAACTGCATACTCTTTGCCCCATTTTCGATAAAAACAGGGTTTTAAGAGTCGGAGGACGCATTGAACAGTCTCAAGAACGTTTCGACAAGAAACATTCTATGATATTGCCTGGTGCAAGTCATCTCACTAATTTAATAATTTTAGATGCTCACATGAAAACGTTACACGGAGGGCCGCTCGTAATGCTTAACTATTTAAGGTCAAAGTTTTGGATACTGAAGGCGTCAAGAGAACACGTCAAGAAATGCTACAGAAATTGTATTATATGCCTTAGATATTCACGACAAAATAGAAATCCATTTATGGGTCAACTCCCATCAGTGAGATTGAAGCCAGAGAGAGCATTTAAATCTACAGGAGTAGATTTTACTGGTTACATAAAAATTCGATTCGGACCAGGAAGAGGCTCAAGATCATATAAGGGTTATATTTGTATTTTTATTTGTATGGTAACCCGTGCAATACATTTAGAAGCTGTATCTAACTTAACTACCGAAGGCTTTATAGCAGCCTTTCGAAGATTTGTGTCCAGGAGAGGGCATTGCAAAGATTTATTTAGTGATAATGGCATTAATTTTGTTGGTGCTGATAAAGAGTTGAGAGAGATGTATAATAGGGCTGTCTCTAATTTCCCTAAAGAGCTTAGTGCATTACTGGCTAACGAAGGTACAACCTGGCACTTTATACCCCGTCAAGCACCGAATTTTGGAGGCCTTTGGGAGGCGGCCGTCAGATCTACTAAAGCTCACTTAAAAAGAGTTATAGGTGATAGTACTCTAACATATGAAGAACTAGCTACAACACTAACGCAGATAGAGGCATGTCTTAACTCGCGTCCTATATCGCAATTAAGTGACAATCCAGAGGATCCGTTGCCGCTCACTCCTGGGCATTTCCTTGTGGGAGAACCATTAATTCTGATTCCGGATGAAGATTACTCCAACAAACATATCTCAGGTCTACAACGATTGAAGTTAATCCAAAAGATGGTAAATGATTTTTGGAGGAAATGGTCAGATGAATATTTGGTATTGCTAAATCAGAGATTTAAGTGGACTACAAAGAAGAATGAACCAGAGATAGGAGAAGTTGTAATTATCCGAGACCAAAACATACCACCAGCCAAATGGCTTCTTGGGACCATAGTTGAGAAACACACAGGCAAGGATAACATCACTCGTGTTGTTACAGTCAAAACCAAGAATGGTCTCCTCAAGCGAGCTTGTAATAAACTATGTTTTTTGCCGAAGACTGAGATAGTTGACGATAATGTTTGATATTTTGTATACTTACTTTGGTTTTAATTAATGAACTTTAAAATTACCTACCGCGTTGATTCCATTATTAGAGAAACTGCACTTAGTCATGGTGGGCGGCCATCAATTTATTGTTTTATATTTTATTTTGTTATTATGATTTTTATTATTGTTAAAAGAACTAGTTCTTGGTGGCCGGAATGTCCAAAATTAAAGGTTATCTTCTCTTTACTTCGATAGATGGCGCTGTATAATTATTACATCGCGGTAGGGTTTTGTTTTGTAAAGTATTTAACTTTTTTTAAATAAACATTATTAGTTCTTCTTCGCCCACTTCGGGTCGACAGTGATTTCAGTGGTTTTATTTCTTTCTCAATAAATGATTAAATTTAATTACATACATACAATAGTGCAGTGCGACACTAGTAGATGTTTAGAGTAGCCTTGCGCAGAATGTGTCACTTGAATGAAAAGATATATACATATCTTTTCACTGCTGTGAAGTATATCTATCTTTTAGTTCAATAGTTCAATCTAGTCCAGTAGCTCAACAGAAATGATTTAGTCTGTTGTTCGGTTTTCGTTCTTAGTTCAATGAGAGATATTGAAATGGTTGATTTATTAATCATCAGTACACTTTTTAACCAGCTTATCGCATGAGTTGAGACATGAGTATATGACTTCCGTTAATTTTCTCTTTTGTAAAGTTAAATAATTAAGCCATTTGGAAACGTATTCCCGCACAATTGGTACATTATATCTCAATGCACACAACTCATCTCAGATGAACAGTAAACTGTAACAATTATACTAAAGTGTCCCGTACTCTCGTAACATCATGTCATGAAGCTCAAAATACTCTAAAAACTTTACAGTTTTCATAACTACTTAGATACTTACGAATGAAAACAATGCGCTTTTATGATTGCTACATTTTATATTCAAGCTCGTGCAAATGTGTTTATAAACTGTACATTGCCATTTTGCTTGGTAGTTCAGTATCAGCTTTTCTAAATAACAAGCAATGTACAGCTAAAGCAAGAGCAGGCCTAATATCGTTCTCGAACGATTGTATTACATAACCGAGTCAAAGTTTGAGTGAAGTAGAAAAATCACTTCAGTACGTACAACAGAGCGAGACAGAATTATCTATCCGCACTGCGTATCGTTCGTGTTTCGGATCGGATAGTTCGCGCCCGGTGGACTAAACAACTGAACTATGAAGTAGATGAATTGTAACTGAACTAGAGAACGAAGGAAGTAAACCAACTGAAGTAGTCCAATTGAAGGATTCATTCGTGAACTACACACGACTAGTTTAGAGATACAAAATCAATGTTGCAATTAAAGAGTATAAAACAAAGTTAACTTAACAAGTTAAGTTAAGCTATTTATTATAACTAATAGTTAAGCTTAAACTATTAGTTATAATAAAGCCAAATATATTTTGCAATTTTTTGCAGAATACATAAACACGTAGGTACGTATTAATTAATTTGATATAAGTAATTATGTTTTTATACATATTATTTGATGAATTAAACTTATTTAATATACAATGATTTAAAATTTTACATTAACATTATTGAACATGTAATCCCAAATAGCATAGTCATAGCCTGCTAATCGTACAGACCATCTTGCGACCAATTTTCTAATAGTTTTAATAACAAAGGCGTTCAGGACAGCTGCTGAAGCCAGGCCTCGTCTCGTATTGTAAGTAATCAGATAGAAGTATCGATTGTGTTGTTAAATAATATCTCTCTTATACATCGTCCCATGGCTTGAGAAGACATATACTTATAATAATATACCATTTATTTTGTTTGCTGTATAGCAAATAATATACCATATTTGGGACAATACACACGCGGGCATTCGTCCCCAAATCAGGCAGAGCCTGCACCACGACAACCAGACTAACGATATCAATAGGTACTTATACCTTAAATACCTTTCCTTCCTGCAAAATATATCAACCCAAACAGACAAACTACACCCAGACAATGTGGGAATCGAACCCACCACACATCGGGCAGCGGACAGGTTGTCAAGATGTGAGCCATGTCATGGAGAATAAAACTGAAAAGTTAATGTTGTTACCAGACAAGTGGGAAATAGGTCTTTGAATGAATTGATGCAGATTTAAAATGGGTTAACATCTACAAATTCCGTACCTAAGGTTTTTAGTCTGTGTAAACCTTACAACACATTTGGTAAATTCTAATAGTTTAATGACAATTATTTGCATATTTTGTTTACTCTTTATGCAGAGAATTAAAGGTATAAATATGTAATTTTTTGGTTAGAATAATATTTTCTAAACTATTAAAATCAGTAACTTTATGTAAGGTTTTTTAAGTAACTAAAGTTATTGTGACTAAGTAATCTAGTAATTAGATCCTATGCAATGTAGAACATAGCGAGAAAAGATTGGTTTCAATTTACAGGTTCCTTGAAATAACCGTTTTTGCTTCTAATAATATTGCCAATTTTATTTGTGGATATCAAAGAAATAGCTAGTTGTAAATAACCATACAATATTCAAAAAACCATCTAGTCCAGAACTTGTTAAAGAAATAACGTAATTGTCATCATCAAACCAATGTTGTTTGTTTGAAACTAGACTTATGTTACCAGTAATGGGTGAATTAGGAGAAAATAACTTCAAAAGCTGATTGTTGTATGTGTTGTCTACGAAAATGTACCAGACTAACAAACATCCTGCTAGGGAAACATGTCGATGTAGTGAATCCAATGCATTCACTACTTGAATGCGTTGGATTTTGAGGAAGAAAGAAGATATTTATTCGAAGGAAATTACTGTATTGTCTCGAGAGATGTAAAGTGTGATACCAGGTTAAGACAGCTATAATAGGATAACTCCTAATCACGTTATCTACAGGTTAATAAAGGTTTATTTAATAATCGTTTATAAAATAATCACAGCATTGGAAGACTTTTCCATGGCATTTAATGTCATGGAATAACATACTCTGCCCGGCAGAGTATAAAAAGAGAAAACCCTGAGACTGCAGACAATATACAAAAGGTTGCAATATTTTTGTAATAGGAACGGAACACAAGCGGAAATATTACAATTGTGACTCATAATAATGTCTATAATAATAATAATGTAATGCCTGCTGGAATAACTTTCTTTAGAAATCAGCTGTGCCTTTGTATTAAGAATAGTATCTTGCCTTTATTCCATCTATCTTTTATTGTTATTGTGTGTACATAAATGATAAAATAAATAAATAAATGTCCCCCTGGCTGATAGGACCACAGCGGCCGATCTTTCATCAAATCAGCCTACTACACGAGAGATATTATAGTGCACAAGTGCTTGCGTAGAAACAAGTGCACTCTATTTTCCTTTACTCTCACAATTCGTTAAGACGGAAGATCGACACGACTGGGGTGAGGTCTGGCGCAGGACTGACTTTTTACATGCCCATGCGACGCATGAATCATCTTGCCTGCATTGTCATAGCCAGCAAGGAACAACTACACAAAGTGGTTGCTCTCCACGGGATTTCAACCCGCGACCTCCGGTTTCCAAAGCAAGCGGTTTACCGCTGCGCTACGGAGGCTACAATAAGATTCATAAATAGAAAATAAAATAAAGGCCTCTTTGAGGTCAATTTCTAATAAAAACCGCCTTTTGTAGTAATTTTGCTAGTGGTTATGGCGCTTGCTCGTCTTTTCTTTGTATAATCTCCATCTCCAACTCACTTTGAGGATCATGAATATGGCTTTCCCCTTTCATAAAGATTAAATTTTAATACATGCCTCATTTCGATCCGTATCGCTAAAGAATAGTCTTGGAAATAATTACATTTTTAGTTTCTTACCCTTGCATTAGGTTTTTTTTTTTTTTTTTTTTTTAATATGAGGGTACCCCCCTAATTAAGTCAAATATTCACAATATTTTTTGGTTTAATATTATTGTTTTATTTATTTATTTATTCTTTATGCACAAAACAGTACATAGGCGGACTTAATGCCAGAATGCCTTTTAATTGTATTATACATAAATATATATATTAATTATGTATACATAATTATTTTTTACACACGATCTCTCGTTCCGTGTCTGCATTTATCCTATTATTATTATATCAGCCTCAATAATATAATAAAGAATGAATATATATATGATGCAAATATGAATTTGTTAATATGTGCACCCCAATTCCAAATGTTAGCCTATCCCAATATTAGCTAGGGTAATAAACTCTACTTATTCTGTGTGAATAAGAAAAGGCAGTGGTATTAGGTATAACCACGAAAGTCACTTTTTTATTATTATTTTTTTTTCCAGAGACTAAATCAATATAACAATGGATTACCATTACTTTTAGCACACTGTATGTAGACCAATGCTCACCAGTTTTTACGAACCACTTGCTACGCTCCAACTTTAGAGTTTGAGTACAGTGGAGCACGCTACTCGTTAGAAATGCGTCCGTGAAAATCTGATGAAAATATTTATCTTGATATCAAATTAACGACTAAAGTAAACGTAAACTATGTGTCAACGTCATAATGATATCACAGTTATCATTCGTATACGCAGGAGCTTAGTATCTATCTTGCTAAAGCGACATAGTACAATTACATACTAATTGTAGTTAATAGTTATAAGTCGTAATGAAATTAATAATTATATATATAGTATATATATATATTTTTTTAGAATATCTGTTGTGCGCCAAATCAAGCAAAAGTATGGACCCAGCATAAAACTTACTTTACTAGAAGTTTTTGAATCAAACATTATACTGGTAATTAATTATGAAACTGAGAGGTTCATTGAATTGTTGCGACGCTTGGACTCGTGGCGGACACGGTCGGCAGTCAAGCGGAGGCGATGATGACAGTCCTCGACGCCGCGCTGGTGGCGGTTAGAGTGCACATTAAAAACTTCACTGGTTTCAGACCACTGACTTTGTCAGTGTAGTGTGTGACTTTGTCGGTCATCGCGCTGGTGCTAGAATTGAAATATAGTTTTTCGGAGCCTTTCCCGTTTAAATTTCCAATAAGTATGAAATGTGGGCAATTTTTTTTTTTTTTTTCAAAATCGCCTACCTACTTGTTCTAAAAAAAAGAAATCTGTTTTACAATCTTAAAAGGATCTGTCAAGGTTTGATCGATCAGTAGAATGATAACCGACTGACAGGTATCAGTTTCGGCATAGTGAGAATAAGCCACGAGTGGCCCCTTCGTTTAGAGTACGGATATTATCCGGCATATATATATATATATATTTTTTTTAAGATTTAAGAGGCTTGTCCACCTTTCATGAAGCCAATTAAGCTTTACTGACTAATAGCCTTATAACTATCGATCAGCATGGTGCCAAACTCCAGGTTCAGAGTAGCTATTACAAATTGAGTAATGAAGATTCATAAAACTAAGTGAATCAACTTCGTTAGAGATTCCTTCCACCACACCAACAAAACTGATCAGGGACTATTCTGTGGCAACATTTGTAACCGTGATTTGTTGCCTCCGCACCTTCGAGCACAAATTCCGATACCACGCGAAGCTTGCATTTGACTGATGATTACCATTAGGTATCTATGCATAGATTTAGAATTTTTCTTTCGATCATAATTGAAGGTACAACAACAGCGAATATTTATTCGCTTTTATCTAAAAATAGAAGGACTCACCTGTAGTAGTAAATAATGCGGGTAGTTAGGCCAAGAAAAAAAATGCAATATCTGAAGAATACAACAGATAAGCTGTATGATTTCCGATGAATGCAACTGTCGTATTTTGGACATTGTGATAATTAGGCCAAATAATATCCGAAGAATACAACGGATAATAAAAATTAGTGCTTCCCAATGAATGCAAAGGGTACACAAACTCAGCTCGAGCGTATAAATCTTCGCAGGTACAGCAGCAGCAGGCAGGCAGAATGATATTTAGGCACAATAATATCCGTAGAATTCTACGGATTAAACAGTAGTGATTCCCAATGAATTCAAAGGGTACACTTTAGCTCGAGAGTATACATCTTCGTTAACAGCGACACGTACAATGTTTCACTTTTAATTTTATGTCTTCTTTATTTTCGATTTTTCATGATTTCAAAGATCCCTTGTATTTGAACTCGTGCGAACGCCGTGATCGCACGGACAAGAATGAGGTGGCTGTCGCTCGGCTGAGGCGGGGTGGATACGAAAGAGTGTTGTTTTCTCTTTCTAACCTCTGAAACTTGTGCGATATCTCCGGATCGTACCCACGAGGTACTTACTAGTGATGGAATATCTTGGAGTCAAGGACTGGATAATTAACGATAACAAACGTTTACAAGTGTGGCAGTAAGCACATCATACCACAGTTATGACTTTTTTCAGCGATATCATTTACGAAATTTGAAGGTTAGATATCATGCGCGACATATTCCTCAAATTTTATGACCGAAGTAATAAAAAGAGATACAATTCCATTACACCGTTCCTTATCGATTGATAATAAACACAATTATGTATTTGTAGGAACGAACGACGGTTCTCCTATACGTCATGACCACAGATCACAAGAGAAGCAACATCACGAGAGTAAATTGGAATATAAAGCCACTAAAATGTATTTTATTGAAAGCATTTTTGGGGATATTTACTTACCTACAAATCCTCTCAAAGGGTAAAAGTAAACAGATTTAAAGGCATGGTAGAAAGGGTGAGATAAGTTGCAGAGAGTACATATAACAGGAAAAGTCTTGACTAATTTACTGACAGAATATCGGCCTTAGTAGCAGCTGATGAGATTTTGTCACAAATCGTATGAATAACTATCGCAGGCATCACAGACAGAATCGCGAAAAAAAATACAAAATAATTTCAACATTAACCATATTATGTATTATAGCGGACACAAACGGTGTACCGATTTTCAATCAAAATCGTTTGAACGATGACGTTACGCGCGCTAACCCCGCCCGCACGTATCTTGGGCCGGCAAGTGCAAGCAATTGTCGTTATAAAGGTGATACACCGCTTGTAACCGCAAGAGTACACTCGGGGAATAAAAATGTTCGTCACCTTAAAGAGGACTTTCGCTTGTATTTACGAGTGCAAGACGCTACGCGCGCTAACCCCGCCCGCACGTATCTTGGGCTGGCAAGTGCAAGCAACTGTCGTTATAAAGGTGATACACCTCTTGTGACCGCAAGAGTACACTCGGAGAATAAAATGTTCATCACCTTAAAGAGGACTTTCGCTTGTATTTACGAGTGCAAGACGTCACGCGCGCTAACCCCGCCCGCACGTATCTTGGACCGGCAAGTGCAAGCAACTGTCGTTATAAAGGTGATACACCGCTTGTGACCGCAAGAGTACACTCGGAGAATAAAAATGTTCGTCACCTTAAAGAGGACTTTCACTTGTATTTACGAGTGCAAGAAACTTTCAAATTTGGTGTAAATAATAATAATATAATAATATTCTGGGCCAATCCGCACACGGTCATCTGATCCCAAACTAGGCATTGCCTGTACTATGGAAAACAGACAACTGATACTACTTATACCATTTTTTTTTGTAAATTATACTTAAATAGATAAATAGCATTCAGACACCTGGTGGGAATCGAACCCACGACTTATAGGGTAGCGGCCAGGGTATCTAACCGCTAGACCTACAGGCCGGTCAGAAAAATCTCACATTAATTACTTTTTGCCTTTGCGTATACGGAGTAGCGACACCATCACCCTCCACCTACACCACCACTATCCATACCATGCGAACACGGATCCATCCAAGATTCTACCAAAGATATTATAAATTACTAGTTTTTGTACTTTTCGTTGCATTTATTATTGTCAGGAAACGATTTCCAAAGTGACGAACATTTTCATACCGGTACTGTACATTGATTGCTTTAAGCAATGAACTGTTTGATATTGCTTGCGGTATTTTTATTAATTAAAAGACATTTTATTACTAAACAATATTAGGTAGGTACATGAGAGATGCTCGAAATTATGATCATGCTTAAGTGCGTGGAAAATATTGGAACAAACTTTAGTAATAAAGAAATAATAACATACTTTAAGAAAGCGATTTGATGAAGGTTATTAATATAATATTGGGACAATAGGTAGGTACACACACGATCATCCAAATTTAATAGTTTTATATTGTCTATCTATATTAATAAAAGAGCAGGGTGTTTTCTAGGAATCACGATACAGCAAAAACCATATAACGTACAATCTTGAAATTTGGAACCAACATTATTCAAATAGTCTAGGTGAACAATAAGAACGGATTTTTCGAAATTCCATACCTAAGTGGGTCAAATGGGCTCCCAAAGTTTGTATGGAAAAAAATATTTTTTTCGTCACACGGACATGAAACTTTGTCAGTGTACTAAACAAAAGATATAAAGAAACACGTATATCACACTTTTGGACAATCGACCCTTATAGGGATTTTAGCATCGTTTTTGAGTAAGCAACGCGGAAAAAAAATTTCATACTGCATTGCTGAAACTTTGCGAATACATTAATCAAATTATAGCAATCCAAGTGCAAATAATCATTTTTTGAAAATCAACTCCTAAAGGGGTCCAAGTGGGGTCCAAAAAATGTTTCTCTACCTACAGTCATAAGACTTAGTTTATATATTGTACACAAGAATCTAAGAAACCTATTTCCTGCATTTTTCGAAAAACTACCCCTAAGGTCATTTAATGGGGTTTCAAAGTTTGCACAAAGAAGGATTTCCATTTCATCTTATGATGCAGCTAGAGTAATGAAACTCAGTAAATAAACTCAACATATTAATTAAAAAAACTAATTTTGAGCATTTTTGTAAATTCAACCCCTAAGTGGGTCAAATGGGCTCCCAAAGTTTGTATGAAAAAATATTTTTTTTCGTCACACGGAATTGAAACTTTGTTACAGTACTGAGCAAAAGAAATAAAGAAACATGTATATTACAACTTTTGGAAAATTGACCCTTAAATGGGTTTTAACATGGTTTTTGACTATACAACGTAAAAAAAACATACTTTCTGCTTTGATGAAACTTTGCGAATATATTTATCAAATTATAGCAATCTATTTGTAAATAATCATGTGTTGAGAATCAACTCCGAAATGGGTCCAATTGGGGTCCAAAAAATGTTTTTCCACCTACAGTCATAAGACTTAGTTTATATATTGTACACAAGAATCTAAGAAACCTATTTCCTGCATTTTTCGAAAAACAACCCCTAAGATCATATCAAGGGGTTGCAAAGTTTGCACAAAGAAGGATTTCCATTTCATGCTATGATGTAGCTAGAGTAACGAAACTCAGTAAATAAACTCAACACAACAATTTAACAAACTTATTTTGAGCATTTTTGTAAAATCAACCCCTAAGTGGGTCAAATGGGCTCCCAAAGTAATTATGGATTTTTTTTTCATCACACGGATAAGAAATTTAGTCAATGTACTAAGCCAAAGAAATAAAGAACCACGTGTATCACATCTTTTTGAAATTCGACCCGTAAAGGGATGTTAGCATGGTTTATGAGTATGAAACGCGGAAAAAAATATCATGCTGCATTGATGAAACTTTGCGAATACATTAATCAAATTATAGCAATCCAAGTGCAAATAATATTTTTTTGAAAATCAACTCCTAAAGGGGTCCAATCGGGGTCCAAAAACTGTTTCTCGACCTACAATCATAATACTTAGTTTATATATTGTACACAAGAATCTAAGAAGCCTATTTCCGGCATTTTTCGAAAAACTACCCCTAAGGTCATTTAATGGGGTTTCAAAGTTTGCACAAAGAAGGATTTCCATTTCATGCTATGATGCAGCTAGAGTAACGAAACTCAGTAAATAAACTCAACACAACAATTAAACAAACGTATTTTGAGCATTTTTGTAAAATCAACCCTTAAGTGGGTCAAATGGGCTTCCAAAGTTAGTATGGCAAAAAAAAAATTTCATCACACGGATATGAAATTTAGTCAATGAACTAAGCCAAAGAAATTAAGAAACACGTGTATCACATCTTTTTCAAATTCGACCCGTAAAGGTGTTTGAGTATGAAACGCGGAAAAAAATATCATGCTGCATTGATGAAACTGTGTGAATACATTTATCAAACTAAAGCAATGATTGTATAAATAATCATTTTTTTTAAATCAACTCTTCTTAGGGTCCATTGTGGGTCCAAAAATGATTTTAGAGTCATACAGTCATAAGACTTAATTTATGCATTGCACACAAGAATCTAAGAAACCTATATCCGGCATTTTGCACAAAACAACCCCTATGATCATTTAATGGGGTTGTAAAGTTTACACGTAGAACGATTTCCATTTAATGCTATAATAAATCTAGAGTAACGAAACTCGGTACATAAACTCAATACAAAAATTAAACTAATTTTCAGCCCCTATAATCAGCCCCGATAATCAACCCCTAAGTGCGTCAAATGGGGTCTCAAAGTTTGTATGGAAAACATTTATTTACGAAATTTTGTCAACGTACTAAACAAAAGAAATTAAGAAATACGTGTATCACAACTTTTTGAAAATCGACCCTTAAAGGGGTTTTAGTATGGTTTTTAAGTGTGAACCTCGGAAAAATATTATGCTTCATTAATGAAACTTTGCGAGTACATTAATCAAACTAAAGCAATTGTAACACTGTTTTTTCTGATAATAAATAAGGATTACCAAATTGGGTGTCAGTCCATTTTTCTTGGTCACATTTTTGTTGAAGCGCACTGAACATCACTTCTTGTCACCGACACATACTAGCCTTATTATATTCCTGTTAATAACTAGTATTGTAGTTGTAATAATCATTCAATTTCATTAATTTCGTAAAGTAGATTTGTTTTGTTTATGTCTGGTTGACGTTACTTGGATAACGTTTAGTTTCTGGTTAGCCTTACGATTACATTATAGTTGTGAGATTAAACTTGCGTTAGATATTGATGGAGATTTAAACTCAAGAGTACCCCAGTCTGGAATTGGATAATTTACCCTTAATTGACATTTATAGTTACCATTTAATTAAATTTAAAATCTTTAAAACTTTATCTTTCTATGGTCGGTGTTGTGGCATGGGACGTATAACAAAACGTTGTGTTCGCGCGTTCCAGAGTTGCGATTAAAATGGTTTGTGGAGATTCTAAGCATTCGGATTTAATTATCAATAACTGTAGCTTAATTGTTTAGTGGTGTTGTCAGCTGGGTCTGGAACGCACAAGTGAGAGGAAAATATGTGAGAGAAGGACGAGGCGAGAGGCCATTTTGAGGGGCGTTTCGTGACTGGCAAGAGTTGCCGGTGCGCAGACTGCAACTCGAAAATTAATTTGGGTAATTTAGGCGGAATCGGAAAGATTCGGCGAGCAAACTTATTCGGCGTGTTGGCGTGTCGTGTCGAGACGCGGGAAGCGCCTCGTTTTTGTTGATTGGTGGTAAGTAATCTGGGTGACGCTTCCGGTGGTTACCGGTGTCCCCGTTGTTTTGCGTCGTTTACTTGATTGTAATGCGATCCATTATTTTGCAGCACGAGTCCTGTTGTGTGTGTTTGGTTACTCTGCTCGTGGGCAGATTTTCGAAGTGTGACGTGGAATTCACCTCCGAGAAGGTACGTGTATTGGTTATTTCACCCTCAAACTCACTGATCTTCCCCAGTTATAGAATTTGTGAATAAAATGGTCCAGGTACATAGGTGTTGTTATTGCATTGTAGCAACCATGTATCAATTTAATTTAACTTGCCCTTTTCCCAAGATTAAAATTGTAATTGTGTACCTTTAGGGCATGTAGCTTACTCTTAACTTAGTTTCGACTGGTTAATTAGGTCGGGGAAACCGAAATGTCGGGGAAGAATATGTTGGTGTGCGATGCCCAGCGACTGTGTCGCTGGAGGCGTCCGCCTCGGTTCATGGAGCGGTAATCTAACTTTTATGTCAATGAAAGTAGAAGTAGCGTGTAGTTAGTTAGATTGTGTCCAGTATTAGACTTTTAGCACAAGTCCAAGTATTGTATCTCCTTAGTACCCAACTGTATTCTATAAATATTATACCGTGTTGTATTCTTAAAATACTGTGTTTATCACACAGGAGGTGTTTAGTACGGGCCCGGTGTTTAGCACGGGCACTGAGTGCAGTGGTACTGTGCGAACATACCGCTTGGGAGAGCGTTGAGGCTGCAGGCTGAGCCGCTGCTGCCCAGCTAGTGTTGGCGTGGCTCTGGCGAACTATCGCCCAAGGGCCGTGAGCGTAATGGGTCACGGACCTTCAATTAACCTTTCTTTTTAATTTATTTTATATTATTTCTATTTCTTACGATGGCCAGCCAAGCGTCCCCAACAACCCTCCCCTTTATTTTCTTAAATTAAGGTGTACTGTCGTCCCTTGATTTTTGTATTACTTATTTAAGGAGTTACTTCCTTTATTACATTTATTTTTAAGTTACTTAAGGAGTTACGCCCTTTAGTATTGTACTACTTGGTTAGGTAGTTACGCCCTTTATTACTGGAGCAACTTGGTTAAGGAGTTATTCGCTTTATTACATTTATTTTTAAGTTACTTAAGGAGTTACGCCCTTTAGTATTGTACTACTTGGTTAGGTAGTTACGCCCTTTATTACTGGAGCAACTTGGTTAAGGAGTTATTCGCTTCATTAAGTTTATTTTTAAGCTACTTAAGGAGTTACGCCTTTTTGTTACTGTTTTTTTTTCCTTTAAGAAAAATTTATTAAAGTTCTTAATTAAAATTCGGGGTTATCATTTCCCCCCCGTACAAATATTCTTACACAATCCATGTGTAAATAGTTTTTGAAAATCAACGCCTAAAGGGGTTGGGCGTTGATTTTCAAAAACTATTTACACATGGATTGCTAAATTGGGGTCCAAAAATGTTTTTCGATCTGAAGTCATAAGACTTAATTTATGTATTGCACACACAATCTAAGAAACCCATTTCCGGCATTTAACAAAAAACAACCCCTAAGGTCATGTAATGGAGTTGGAAAGTTTACACGTAAAACGATTTCCATTGAATGTTATAATGCAGCTAGAGTAACGAAACTCGGTACATAAACTCAAAAAAACAATTTAACAAACTTATTTTCACCATTTTTCAAAAATCAACCCCCTTAGTGGGCCAAATGGGGCATCAAAGTTACCATATAAAAAAAATATTCATCGCATGGACACGAAACTTTGTCAGTGTACTGATAAAAAACACGTGTATCACATTATTTTTGTAAATCAACCCTTGAAGGGGTTTTAGCATGGTTTTTGAGAATCAAGCTCGAAAAGAAAATCATGCTGCACTGATGAAACTTTGTGAATAAATTGAACAAGTTAAAGCAATTTAATTACTTTGAAAATCAACCCCTAAAAGGGTCTAATTGGGTCCAAAAAATTTTTTTTTGTCCTACAGTCATAGGACTTATTTTATGCATTGCACACAATAATCTAAGAAACTTATTTCAGGCATTCTTCAAAAAACAACCCCTAAGGTCATTTTAAGAGGTTGCAAAGTTTGCGTGAAGAAAGATCTCCATTTAATGCTTTAATGCAACTATGGTAACGAAACTCAGTGAATGAACTAAAAAAAACTGTTGAATAAACTTATTTCCAACATTTTTCGAAAATGAACCGCTAAGGGCATCTACCAACGGGGTTACCAAATGGTTTCCACAATACCCTCATATGTTTTTTAATGGAATTGCAAAATAAGTACAGTATCTTTTTAAATAAAGAAGTAAATATTTAAGAAATTTGAGCTATGATAGCTTACGCAAAAATACAGGCTACATACTTGATTAGATCAGGGTTAATAATAGTGTGAAAATATTGAAATCGATCGTCCGAAGATCGGACCAACAATAATAACTAAGAAGACCTGAGGGTACACCGGCATAATTGTGACATACAGACGTTCAACATCTTAGTTCTTCCGTGACCATGGGTGCTGCAAAGCATTCGAAACGTCGGGATAGTAAAGCTAAAATAAACCGCGATAAAATCCGTAAAAATTTGTTTGATTTCAATGTGTAATATTCGCGTAAGTAAAACACAATAAGCTTATAATTTATTACGAAGCTGGCTTCAAAATACAGAAACGGTAAATGCTTAAAGGATTAATGGAAATAAATGGATATAATAAATAATGGATTGGGTGTATTCAAGTCTAGAGTGAACAGGCATCTTATGGGTAAGCGCGGTCCATCCTAGACCACATCTTCACTTACCATCATGTGAGATTGTGGCCAAGCGCAAACCTATTTATTATAAAAAAAAAAAAAAAAACACAAATACATGGACGATAGATTGGTAAGTAACAATTTATTACGAACGTTTGAACGTTTTAACTAACGCGAATGTTACACATTGAAATCAAACTATGATTTCAATGTGTAGCATTCGCGTAAATAAAAGACAACATTAGTGTCAACGATATTTTAAAAAACCTCGAACCATAATTCAAAACACGTTTGAGTAACAAAGCAAACGCGGGCGAAGCCGCGGGCTACTGCTAGTACTATAATAAAACTCAAAGAGCACTTTTTCTGTACATTGAATATTTTTCCAAAATTTTTATGTGGGGATACTATACTATCGACATAGAGGCCAAAACAATTTTTTTTGGAATTATTGTCTGTCTGTCTGTCTGTCTGTCGTTCTGTTTGTCCAGGTATCATTTGAAAACCCGTGGATGGATTTTTATAGGACTTTCACTGACGTGTTGTGTAGAAGTAGGGGTATAAATTGGTATGTAAAACATCACGCTATGTTTCATAGGGGCTAAGTAGTGAAACATTACTTGCACATATTACCACGTAATTTCCTTTGTATGTGAATAGGGTAATTATAGACTGATCAATTAATCATTAAGATATGTATTATTACGCTATATACAATAGGGACTGAGCAGACATTTAGTTTGCATAAGATATGGCAGTGGCGAAGGGTCCATTTTTGTAAGGGGTAAGCCGGTCCGGTACACCCAGGACATTTTCATTAGATTTCTGTATTGTTCTAAGTACTTTGCTGATAGCAATATGACATTATATCTTTGAAAAGTTAAAATCTGTAAATCCCGAGCGAGTCCAAACTAGATTAGGAAAAAAATAGGCAAGGGAAAAATACCATTTCATTTCATTTAAAAGCCAGCGGCTAGGTCCGCTACATTTGTATAGGTTTCATGAAATTTTAATGAAACACCCCAAGTCTAGGGATGTTAAAAAATAATCGATTTTTATTTTAATCGATTATTATTTTCTAATAATCGATTTTTTATTGTCGATTTTTATAATAATATTAATCGATTTTTAGTAAATCGATTATATAAATTACGTGTTTAAATCGATTTTTAGAAACAGCTCGTATCTATGCGACCGATGAAAAAAAATTGCAGTATGTTTCAATTTTATAAACAGCGCCATCTATGCGTTGGGTGAAAAATCTCGAATTAAGTTCAATATATAAAACGGCGCCATCTGTATATATGTAGGTATGTATGCGTATAAAGTAGTTTCAGTGCAGTGTGACCAGATTTAAGAGAATTCTGCTATTTTAGCAAAATTGATTTTAGGGTTTAGCCGATTATGTCGTAGAATAGAAAATTTTAGCAGAATCTAATGAACTTCTGCAGAAATTTAACAGAATACGGTAGTTAACACATAGAACGCCAAGTGCCTGATACGCAATGGATTTCTCTATTGGTATGTTGCCTGACGGCGGTTTAAGGGTTAAACAATAATTAACAGGGTTTTATTTGAATAGTTGTGAGCAACCGCTTCGACCGCGTACGAAACCAGTTCTACGTAACCAGTTTCGTATAAGGAATTTTTTTTCCTTCTACCTAACCAGTTTCGTACGAAGATAATTAAATATAAATCCAATTTCTATTTATGTTATTAAACTTCGTGTTAATCTAAACCTGCGCTTACCTCAATTTCTTGTTTTACATTCAACTTTAGCCCGTACGATTACGGGTAAACCTGATTTAGTATCACGGGCTAATGCATATCTAATTTATAAATAAAACTGATACTAATATTTATAAACTTGTGTTTTGAAAATGGATATGTGCTTAAATAGATGAATAACATCCAGATTTTTTGCATTTAACATGTACCTTTTAGTAATACAAAAAAAAAAATCGATTTTTTCGCAGAAATCGATTATTTATTTTTATTAAAATCGATTTTTGGCAAATCGATTAATTTTGAATATAGAAAAATCGATTTTTATTTAATCGATTCTTTTCCATTAATCTCACATCCCTACCCAAGTCCAGGTAGTGTATAGGTATTGCATTACAGTCGCAACAATAAAAGATGCGAAAAACTTAGAATTTTCATTATCGAATATCATTAGACAGTAATTTACGATGTTAGCGTGATTTACATTATGAACAGCGCCATCTATCGGTGAAATTGAACATACAATCACTATAGAACTTTAATCTATATAAATAAAAGAAAGTCGTGTTAGTTACACTATTTATAACTCAAGAACGGCTGAACCGATTTGGCTGAAAATTGGTGGGGAGGTAGCTTAGAACCAGGAAACGGACATAGGATACTTTTTATCCCGGTAGGTTAAGGTTAAGCAACGTTAGGTAAGGTCATTAAATAGATGGGTGAACCGATTTGTATGAAATTTTGTGTGCATTTCGGGTAGGTCTGAGAATAGGTTATAAAGTATATTTTATGCCGCTGATACCATGATTGACGAGGATATATAGAACGAGAGGAGGGTGCAAGAGAGGGAGAGGGGAGGTGATGGAGTGGGTGATCGGAGGAGTTAGGTGGAGCAAGGAGGGGGGAGTGAGAGGGAGCAAGTTGGGAGAAGAGAGAGGAGGGAGAGGGTTCAGAGAGGACAACGGGGAGAGGAAGAGGGGAAGTGTGACGGGGACCGAAGCGGGAGGGGAGAGAAAGAGCATAGAATTAGATTTTTCTTATAAGAGAGAGAGATGGAGAGAGATAAATCAAGGGAGTAGGGAGAAAAGGGGAGCAAAATGTAATTAAAGCGCGGGCGGAGCTGCGCGGGTCAGCTAGTATTTAATATGTTTGTTAGTTTTTAAGGTATTTATCTATGGGCCTATGCAGCCTGAAATAAAAAGTTATTATTATTATTAAACTAGGTAGCCTGTACTGTAGTAACCAGACAACTCATACTTACTTACTTTACTAGGTGGTAGGTTCCTTGTGTAAGGAACCGTCCAGGTAGGTACCACCGCAGTGTCAGATATTCTGCTGCCTAGCATCAGTGTGTAAACATTGCTGTGTTCCGGTGTGAAGGGCACTGTAGCTGGTGAAATTACTGGACACAAAAGGCTTAATATCTAATGTCTTAAGGGTCGGCAACGCGCTAGTGATTCTTCTAGTGTTGCTAGCGTCTATAGGCTGCGATGTCTGCTTACCATCAGGCGGGCCGCATGCTTGCTTGCCACCTTGGTTGTATAAAAAAAAAAACTTATTCTTATTTGCTTCTTTGTTCTTGTAAATACGTAAATAGATGGGTGACAGACGCAAGGTGGGATTCCAACCCACTACCTATTGGGTGTGTAACCACTAGACCAACGGGCCTGTGGTTGTTTGCACCGACCAAAGGCCGTAGGGCGTTAGAATGACTAAAAAACTATATAAAAACGTATCGATATTTTTAAAATATATATATCAATATTGGTTTCGATATACCGATGAAAAAATATCGATACCTACTTAAATCGTTAAGACGTTGTAAGGATTTTGGACATGGAAGCAAGTTTTTATACAGATCTCTTAAGAAAATATATCGTTTTTGATATAGATATTCTATATCAATGTATATTGAAATATTCAATCGCTATATCGTTACATCGATATTTTTGAAACCAGTCTAGACTAGAACAACATACCGGTCATATGCCTCTAAACCCAGCTTCGCAGTTCCCAGTACTAAGTACCATACCTACCAGTAACATTCAACCTGGAGCAAATTTCGAAAATACCATCTCCGAGATCTATGCAGGAATCAAATCTTCTATCCGAACTTACAGGGTAACTTACTGAAAGCATAAAGTATAAACTGATATTTCCTTTGTGCTACCCATTCTTCAAATAATTAATTAATTCTCTGTCTGTAGCAGTGTATTAAATTTTCCAAATGTCATTGTAGTCATACAGTAACTTAACACGTAAACAATATTGCGGTCTTACTTTCGGAGCGATAAATTAATTATTTAGATACGAAGTAATTCATTATACTGTCGAGGACAGGATATGTCTGCCTATCTTTGTATAAATTCATTCCTTAGCGATTTATTACAACAGAAATGTATTCTATTCACTCTAGTGCTCGCAGTAGTAGTTAGTACCTATGTAAAAATAGATTTTTGTATAGGAGGCACTTAAGTGCCTCCTATACACAAAAAAATGATGCCTTTCGTTCTTCCTTCAGGAACCTTTTTTTTTAAATAAATGGTACACTGAAACCTCACCCGTAATGCCTAAGCTTTATTCAAAATACATCAACGCTTATCAAGTAGTTTGCGCGTTATTCCTATAAAATTGTATAAAATATATACTAGGAACCACCAACCTCTATTTTTCTGGATAATAAGTAGGTACCTACCGTAAAACATGGCTCGTAATATTTACTATATCTATGCCAAATTTTATCAAAGTCAATCCAGTAGTTTCCCCGTGATGCTCACACACTGAACCAACAAAAATACAGACAATTATTACTGTTATGACATCTGTCGATAACAATGTATAAGTAGTCATCAGCAGCCGAAAGACGTCCATCGCTGAATAAAGGCCTCCCCTTTAGAAGGGAGGGGTTGGGACTAATCCCACCACTCATTCCCACCACTGTTACTCCTGTAAGCCAGGATCTACAGTGGTCACCACTGAAGACACCAAGGTTTGACCCTCGGCGAGTCCCAGGGGAACGCTAAATTGTCTTGGAACCCGCAACAAATTTAATTAAAAAGGTAGATAGGAGGAGTTGGAAATACATAATTATATTCCACTTCCCTCCTTTGCAAAGCGGGAGACAAGCAAATAATTAATAAACGGTCGATACAACCTTAAAAAGAAGACTCTTACAGGCGGACCAACGAAGGCTAGTCCACCCGTAAGGCACCACGGATTCTGCTAATATTTTATAGGGGCCTATTTGATTTTTCAAACTTGTTTCCAATAATAGGTATGGCAAAAACGTTTGAACGCACGGAAGTTCTCCTTAGTCGCCACAAAGTCCATGTAATATACGACTCCAGATGTCACAACCAAACTGTCTAGCATAAGGCTACGCTCATGTTGCCAGAGACTGCACTCCCAAAGTATATGATGGGCAGTTTGTTCGTTCTCATTATTTATCGTAGAACACTGACAGAGAGGCGAAGGCACTAGATTAAAGGAAAATAGTTTACTCTTAAAGTTGCCATGCCCCGTCAAGAATTGTGCGACACAGTGGTCCACCTCTATCCACGCTCTAGCAAGACGTTCACGCACATTCGGGAAAAATAAGTACAAATGACGTCCCTTCGAAGTCGAATCCCATCTTCTTTGCCATTCAGTTAGAAGGTCTTCATTCACTACCAATTGAGAATTAAACAAACGCGAGATCTTGGCGCAGTCACGTGTTGGTAGGAATTCAGTATTCATATTATCACGAGTGGAATAATACGGGAGGGGTTGCCATAATCCCCACGCTTGGCAGACGTCTTGGGGATTGCAGTATGTATACAGGTGGTTGGTAATCCAATAGAAATACGCTGCTTTCCGAATCCTTGATTTCCCTTAGTCGCCTTTTACGGACACCCAACGGGAGAAGATGGGAGGGTGCTATTCTTATCCGGACACCACGGGTGACGTATACGTAGTACCATTAATAAACTATAGTGCTAGCACATGATATTTAACTAACATCAGCACCAGCTGGCACCGACTTCAATATATTTTCGTTCGATAATTTTCTTTATTTTACTAAGCAACTCGAACGTCTGCGTTAGAGTATTTTACTGAAAACATAAAAAAATATATGAGAAAAGAAATAAGTGCTTAAAAATTTGAGGGTTGCCCTCGATTTCACTGGGATCCCATCATCAGATCCTGATTTGGTGACAAATTAGACCAAATTGAAAGTATAAAAAAACAACAACAACAATAGAAAAAAAAACAGTCAAGTGCGAGTCGTACTCGTGTACCGAGGGTTCCATATCACCTTTGAACCTATTAAAGTTATTTTACTATTCGTATAATAGCAAAAACCCAAACCGCAAAACTAAGTTTGTTTGTCGAAGTTTTTTTAGGATTACTAAAAAATTATTAGAGAGATCATTTTATTATATATCTATACTTTACAGGAAAAACAGACAAGTGTTACCCATAATTATTTCAGACTAGCTGACCCACGCAGCTCCGCCCGCGCTGTGTTTACGTTAACTAAACTTTCAATAATATACATTCGCATAGAATACAAAACCTCCTTTGTTAAAGTCGGTTAAAAACTTGGACCCACTTTGTACTTGTCCTCCGAAGCACGAAGACGTTTAGTTCAAATGGCGTTAAATGGTCACCCATCTATTTAATGACCTTACCTAACGTTGCTTAACCTGATCGATTTCCAAACATTGTTAACAACTGTCTATGAGTGTTTCCTGCCAAATATTTATTATAATTATAATGAAAAATTGTTAAAATCGGCGCAAGCGTATAACCAACTACACATTTTGACTTTAGTCCCCTCTCCCAAGGGAACCGTGCCGAATGTCGGGATAAAAAGTATCCTATGTCCTACCTCGGAGTATTAACTCAAATCATGCCAAGTTTCGTTTCAATCACAGACAGACAGACAGACAGACAAAAATAAAAAAATAAAATTTTTTGGCTTTAGTATCGCTTATAGAATGCCCTCCAAACATAATTTTCAAAATATCTTCAATGTACAGAATTGGACCTGTTACAGTTTTATTATAAGTATAGATTTTTCCCTCCATAAACTTTGGAGATAAGGGAGAGAACGGTATTTTTTTTGACATTTTTGAATATCAGACAAAAACTGCGTGACATAAAACCAGAGAAAAATCTGTTTTGAGATGTATAAATGAAGACCTTTCATATTATACCCCACTCGATACAGTAGTCTCACTTTGAAATTTTGATGACCCATTTCGATACGCATTAAAAAAAAAGTTTTTTTTTTCATTTGCGATGAGGTTGGGTAAGAAATATCTATTCCAAGTTTGAAGTCGATAGCGTCAGTGGTTCCTGAAATACATAGCTGTGACACGACAGATGAAGTCTCACCATAAGGGTTCTTTTTTTACCTTTTAGGTATCGAACTCTAAAATAAAAATATACAGTGGAACATAGAACCACCTTCGTTTTTGAAGTCAGTTAAAATATAATTGATGTATAATTAATTATATCGTACTCAGTAATGCAAAATAAGCATAAATTTCGAAATGTTCAGTTAGCATAATATCAATAAGATGGCATAATTAGAATTAATTAACAATAACTTTGTTTGTGAGTGCTGCAGAGTTACTCGTAGACAGAATTTAAACAAACTAAAAACGTAAACAAACACAATAAGTTTATTTTAGTTCCAGTGCTTATTTAGAACAAAATCTGTGACGAAGCCATAGCGCGAGCTAAATGGACTCTAGCACCATCTAATCTAGTAAGATACAAAATACTTTTTAAATAAAATTACGTAATATATTTTGTTTGGCTTATCCGATTGAGATGAAATAAAGCTTAGATGTTACAGAGATACATTCCACATATTTCCTGAAAATTTCATGCGTATTGGTTTGGTAGTTTTGGCGTGATACTATTTCCAACAATTTCATTTACAGTTTTATTATAAGTATGCTCGATCATAACTTGATGTATGTATTATACGTACAAAAGCAAGATTAGGATAGATTCCTCAAAACGATCACAGGACAGAGGCAAATACGTATCTCGTGCAGTTTGCCGCCAGCCCGCATTCGGGACGTACGCGGTCTCATTCCCGTGTGAAAATAAGTGTCTATCGAACACATTTTTTGAACTTTCGAATAATATAAGTTATAAAGAAAATAGTTTTGATTTAAATTGTACCAATGATTTTCAGATATTATTTAGATCAACTTAGTGGAAAATTAATTTAAGAGAAAAGAACAATGTTTTTTATAATATTGAGTGCTTTGTTTATAGCAGGTAAGTATGTTGTTTTTTGTAATTTGTAATTTTGAGTGATCCGTGAATCCGCACCAATAGCATCGAGCCTTACGTTTAATTGTCAAAGAAGCTCAAAAAATAAAAATAAAACTGTAACGGTCACCAATAGGTATTTTACTGCCTAAATTATAAGCTGATAACCCAGGGACACGGCTAGTTTACATTCGGTTATGTACCCATAAGCTACAATATAATAGTAGTATCACATAATTATGTAGGAACAAATTTTTTTTAGGTTTTTGAGAGAAAAATGTAGCTAGTAGCTGTTGCACATTTCAAAACATTTTTTTTTAATATCACGCAGTTTTCAATTTTTTAATAAAATAAAATATTTATATTTATAATTTATTTTATACTTTTTAGTGATATTTTCATACATAAAGATTGAACCATCGAAGACGGTAAAATGATCTAGGTAGGTTATGACATCATTATGATTTCACATTATCGTCTACATACTTTTACTTAATTCATGTTTCTTCAGAAACTCAGAACCATTTTATCCGATCGTAATGAAATTTGCATGGAATCATCAGATAAATTCCTCCATATCATTCATGGTCCTCCAGGAAGTTCTTATCTGGTTGTGATAAAATTCGTACAGGTTCATTACAGTGGTTACTTCTTTCGAATAAAAAAAGAATCATTGAAATTGGTAAATATTTGCCAGAGTTATGACCATTTTTGTCCTTAAAAAGCACCATAAAGTCATCTATATAGGCTTTCTTGCAACTTTCCTGCGCAGTCAACATTCTTGTTTTTTCAGGAACTACTTATTACTAAGCAATAATTTTTTTATGGGACCCAATTAACGGATTAAAGAATGGATGGAAGAAAGATTTTTTCAAATCGGTTCATAATTGCCTGAGTTATGCGCGAACATACATAGAAAGAAAAAAAAATATATATATACAGACGAATTGAGAACCTCCTCCTTTTTTGAAGTCGGTTAAAAATATCAAGCTCCGTCACAGACCAAAATTTGGTCGCATCCTTATTGTAGCCGTAGTACATAATATATGCGCTTTACACCATAATATTCGACAAGCTCGATTTCCATGGCAGTTCGATGGACAACGCTTATAGACCATATTTTACTAAGTGGTAGGTTCCTTGTGCAAGGGACCATCCAGTTACCACCGCAGTGTCAGATATTCTGCCGCCAAGCAGCAGTGTGTAAACATTGCAGTATTCCGTCGTGAAAGTCATTGTAGCTGGTGTCTTGACCGGATTCAAGAGACCTAATAACTAATTTCTTGGATGACGGCAGTGAAATGCAGCTGTCTATAGGCAGGCGCGTCGCTTACCATCAGGCGAACGTGTTATCTCATGTCACTAAGTTGAATAAATATACTTATACTTATGTTACCTGTTTCCCACAATTTGATGGTAAATCGAGATTTATGTTCAGTATAGTCTTCAATCGACATCTCGAGCTCGAGCTGTTACATCATTTCAAATCTTGAAGATAACTGCACATTATGATTTAGACGAAAGGTGGTAGTTGTAGAACCCCTGGTAGGGGCTCTAGAACTACTTCTAATAGCAATGTTATTGTAATTTTACACTCTCGACAAAATGTGACAGAGCTATATAATAAACTAGGCACGTATTTTGTTGTCTCTACCTCGTGTCGTAGTAACATAAAGGTGCTGATAGACTTGAGGTTTCGAGTGTTATACCTATTACAGAAAAGTAAACGGGGGTGTTTTAGCAAGCATTCTGGTTGCCTGGAAGAAATCACTATTAGCGATAAGACCGCCATTTGTACCTAATTTATGTTATTTTTTAAGTTTTCTATATGACTTTGGTGTGCAAATAAAGAGTATGCTATTCCATTCTAGCGAGCATTCCAACGAAAGGACAATAAAGCCGGGCTGAGCCATTCTGCCACTGTTCCGCCGTCAAGTCTGACATCTTCCTGAAGAATATAAAAATAATAATGTTGCAAATGTTGATGTTCTCGATGTTCTGTTACAAGTGAATGCTCAAGTTTATCAGTAACTTTAGAGTTGGTGGTAGGGCTCTATGATCTAGGTGTGAACTTTATGCTAGCACCGGCAAATTATACTCATGTATACGCCGAAATACCGAGCAACATCTATTTTTAACCGACTTCAAAAAAAGGAGGAGGTTCTCAATTCGTCTGTATATATATATATATATATTTTTTTTTTCTATGTATGTTCGCGCATAACTCTGACAATTATGAACCGATTTGAAAAAATCTTTCTTCCATCCATTCTTTAATCCGTTAATTGGGTCCCATAAAAAAAATATTGCTTAGTAATAAGTAGTTCCTGAAAAAACAAGAATGGTGACTGCGCACTGAGACTTGCAAGAAAGCCTATATAGATGACGTTTTAGTCGCTCGGACTCGCTCGGTCGGACAAAAATAGTCATAACTCTGGCAAATATTTACCAATTTCAATGATTCTTTTTTTATTCGAAAGAAGAAACCACTGTATTGAATCTGTATGAATTTTATTACAACCGGATAAGAACTTCCGGGAGGACCATGAACGATGTGGAGGAATTTATCTGGTAAAAACCATAAAACTGATGTTCTCCATTACATTGCTCTGACAATTATGAACCGATTTCGATGATTCTTTTTTTATTCGAGAGAGTAAACTACTATGATGTTTTCATGCAAATTTCATTACGACCGGATATTTTTTTCTGAAGAAACATGAATTATGTAAAACTATGTAGACGATAATGTGATCATAACCTACCTAGATAATTTTACGGTTTTCGATGGTTCAATCTTTATATATGAAAATATCACTAAAAAGTTTAAAATAAAATCTTTTAAAAAAAAAATTGAACCGACTTCAATATCACTGAAAAGTATAAAATAATTTAAATATTATTGAAGTTGGTGCCAAATATACACACAGGTACGCTAACACCAACTTCAATAATATTTAAATTATTTTATATTTTCAGTGATATTGAAGTCGGTTAAATTTTTTTTTTAAAAGATTTTATATTATGCACATTTAATCATTCATACTTACCCCCTGCTCTCTAAATCTCTTCAGTTTAGATAACTTCGCTCAATGGCAGTAATAAGACTATAAAAACCCTGTAAGAGTTATCAAGAGCTGTTGTCCTATTTTCATTAGAATAACAAAAGGAACAATTGATAAAAAATGAGACATTCTTAAAAACACTGATAAGAAATTTCATAGAAATTAGGTAGAGATCGCAGAAAGTAATGTTCTGTGTATTCTATTTAAATTCATTTTAAAACATTTATTGAATATTATTGTTGTTTGCCCGAATGCCCCAGGAAGAGGGTTATGCTTTTCAAGAGTACATATGTATGTTTTCTTTGGCATAGCGTACAGCCTAAACGACCTGATGGACAGCGACTTGTAATATGTCGTTAAATTCGTATTAGTTGTGGGAGTGACATAGGCTAAATATTTTTCCCGAAAAATTTTTTTTATTTTTTTTTTACTTCCTAAAACATCGACATGGGTATCAAATGAAAGGTGTTAACGAAACCAGTTGAAATATATATATATATATATATATACATGTGTGTACGTTGTATGTAGGTATGTATAATGCAATTTAGGCCCATTGTCTGAAAAGACCGAGAAGAGTTTAATTTGTTCGCAGTCGGGCTTTTTGTGCTTTTATAATTTCTACTTGTTAACTATTGTTTTTGTTAAACTAAGTTATACGCATGAAGCACACTGGTAATAAGAATGGTAGTAACGCGGGTAACGAGCCAGATATACGTGTGTTGCTTAGCCTTTTTGTGTGTGTGAGTTAGATGTGTTCATGCAATTGGTACAAAAACTCTTTCAAGTCTAGAGATCTTTGGCAGAACATAAAAATTATGAACAAAATGTTAATGTAAATTCAACAACATATTAGACAAATTAACATTAGTTAGACGGATGGATGAGCGTAAATAATATAGGCAGAAAGCAAATTAATTCGTAGTTCTTGCGTAGTTAATTTTAATTTAAAACGCTAAGTGCCGTCTTCAAACCTCACTGATTCTTTTAGAAGTCATAAAAAATGTCATATCTATGTAGATTGTTTTAAATACGTAATACATAGGTATAAATAAATGCCTATTAAGTACTATACGATACGAGTATATAGTGACTATTGTATGAACATGGCTTATTTCAATTCAAATTAAAAAAACATTTATATAAAACACTTAACGAACGATCAAACACTTTTGAACAATCAAATTTTTTAAATGCTACAACCAGATCACATTGCGGCCTCAACTGAGAAGATCCGACAGCAAAGTCAGCGAGCTTGACATTATTTCACTTTTTTTTAAACAGTGTTACTGCCGAACCTACAAACATCAATTAAAGTTAATGATGATTAATCCATTCTTTGAAATTGGATTATTTCGACACTCGAAGCCAATTAATACTTAATACGCAAATAGTGAGTAGAGATAACAATTATCCCGTATTCAATAGTCGAATTTAATCATAAAAGGCTCCAACAGTCGAAATAAATAGATTTTAAAAAGTGACTTAATTAGAATTAAAGTTAATTGGGGTTTGTACGTGCGGCGGTTAGTCTTGTTACAATTAGATCAGCATGAATGTGTACTGCCACTAAACTAAAAGGCCGATTTAGTTATTACTAGGGACCGGATTTGTATGTATTTAAAATTCCAAAATATGTACATATAATATGGACTTAAAAAACGATAATAAGGACTAATAAACGAAAATATGGAAAAATATGGAGTTAAAAATAACCATAAGTTTCAGGTATATGGCAGTTCTTATCAGTATTTGTGTTGTTGCAGTACACGGATCTCATGTTTTGCAACCCCCAATGCACAAAAGGCATGTTTAAGGTTGTACGCTTATGTTTCTCTGTCTGTATGTCTGTCTGTGGCATCGTAGCTTCCTAACAAATGGATGGATGACAATTCAAGGTCTTTCTGTTTAATCAAAATAAGGCTTTGTACTGACTGAATAATTTCAACATCACAGTGTGTGACTGGCCTCCTGTTGTATTCGTGGCGCAGTGGGAAACCGGAGGTCGCGGGTTCGAATCCTGCGGGGGGCAACAAGTTTGTGTAGTTGTTCCTTACTGGCTAGGACAATGCAGGCCGATCACCTGATTGTCTGTAAAGAAAGATGATCCATGCGTCGGATGGGCATGTAAAAAGTCAGTCCTGCGCGTAATCTCTCCCCTGGGCGTAATAAATATTTTTTTAAAGGTGTATTGATAAGGTGAATACAGTAAAGTACAGTAAACTAAGATAAATTCAATGAATTTATTGTTACAGTACAGTACAGTTGTTTGTTACAGTAGTAACGACCCGTGACTGCGATGTGACACGTTTACAGAAAAATAAATATTTTGCTCATTCGATTGTTCCTACACCGTATGTTTTTTTTTGTTATTTACCTACGCTTATCGTAAGTACTTTGTTTCGTATACATCTATTTGCAACCCTGTTTACAGAAATATATTCATTTTGGTAAAAATATGGACTTATCTTTGAAATATCGTCCCCGTAGTTGGAAAATTAAATAACTCTGATTTTATAGTTCTGAGATAAACGCGATTTAGTGTTTTTTTTTCAGTTAATGTACATTTGTTAAAATATGTGAGACAATTTTGCTGTCGGTAATTTTATATATTGTGGATCTGATTACCTTTTACCTTATGCTTTAACAAACTGAACTCTATCTTTAACTATAACTAAATAACACATAAAAAATCAAGTTGTTTAATTTTGCCACAACCGTATTTATAACGTAACTACAATTAGCTACTAATTTCGGCTATTTATTTAGTTTTCCTACAAGCTAAATACATTTGGTAGAGGAAAATTTGGTGAAATAAATGCAGTTATTGAATTTATCAAACTCGAAATATAAAATTTAGTGGCTTTGTACATTATTATTACTTTGATATTTGTTTAACTATTATTGATCTCATATAAAATAAAAGCGGTATTATGATATCAATAGAGTTAGTGAGTATATTAAGGAAGAAATAGAAAAGTACAATAGAATTTTGAAAAAGTGTATTGTAATCAGATACTTATCTTACCACAAACTTAAAAAAATAAACAAAATTACACCAATTATAACAAGTGGAAACAAATTAACTTAAAGTTTTCTTTCAAATCAATACAGTAAATAATTTGAACCCAAAAAATAACATTATGGCTCTAAAATCAGAGACCTAATTACACATACATATTTAAGTAGCATGTAAAACTATGAAAAACTTAAAATAGGTAAAATAGGTTCCTTGACGGAAACGCAGATTAGATGTCCATCAGATGCGGTGTACCTCGACTACCCTGGGTACACATTAGAGCATAATTTCCACCAGCGCACCGGAGTCTGTGTGTACGTTCGCATTGACATCTGCTGCCAGCATCTCCGTCAACTTGAGGACCCCACATTCTCTACAATGTGGATGTTAGTAGACACTGGTATAGATAAAATTGTCTATACTTGTGTCTATAGATCACATAGCGGTGACCTGGAGACAACTCGTCTTTTTGACCACCTTATTGAGGCCGCTGATGAAGCCCTTCATTGGTACCCTGATGCGCATCTGGTCACTCTGGGGGATTTTAATGCCTGTCACCAGGACTGGCTGTTCTCATACCAGAGGACTGACCATGCTGGGAGAGAAGCGCGGAACTTTGCGCTGTCGCTATTGCTTTCCCAGCTGGTAAAGCAAGCGATTAGGGTACCTGATATTATTGGTCATACAGCCAATTGAAATTGAATTGTCTAGACCTTCTGCTGAAGACTGATCATGTAATAGTTTCCTCACCTTTAGGAACCTTGGATCACTGTCTGGTGAAAGCTGTATCGACCTTTTCTCCCGCTAACTGTGATATCCGTGGTGTATGGCGATTGTGGCGATACAAGTCAGCAGTTTGGGATGAGATGCGGCATTTCTTTGCATATTATCCTTGGTGGCGGGTCTGCCTTTCTTCCGAAGATCCGTCGAGTTGCACGGATGCTATAACCGACGTGGTACATCAAGCAATGGAATATTTTACTCTCTAAGATTATGGAGCGTATATTGAACTCACGCCTCATGGCATACCTAGAACAGAAATTATCTCCTCGACGACCGACAGTACGGATTTCGACGAAATCGGTCGACAACCTTCTAGTTTATGTCACTTACTTATGGGGCGAGGCCCTCGAGAAAAATAGGGAAGCACTCGCTGTTTCCCTGGATGTCTCGAAGTCCTTCGATAGGGTTTGGCATGCTAGCCTTTTGAACAAGCTGCCAGCGTACGGCATATTCCCGGGTCTGATCGGCTGGATAAGGAATTTCCTGAGTGAACGGTCTGTCCGAGTGGTTGTTGACGACTATTCATCTGAGCCGGTGTTGAATAATGCCGGAGTTTCTCAGGGGTCCGTTCTCTCCGCAACTCTCTTCTTGCTGCATATTAATGATCTGCTGATGCGTTGTATCTATGGGTACGCAGATGACAGCACTATTGTGGAGAGATATATGCCGAGTGCTCGGGCCAGTAAGGATGTTATCTCATATACTCTGAAAGAGTAGCCATGGTGGAGCGTGCGACTCTCACACTTCTCCGAATGGGGTGATGACAATCTTGTGAGATTCAATGCCACCAAAACCCAAGCGTGTCTATTCACCGCCAGAAGTAGTTCGTTCACCTTGGCTCCTACTTTTCAGAATGTATCCTTGGAATATACTGACCGCCTTCAGTTGTTGGGAGTTGAAATTTCCTCAAACCTCAACTTTGGGCGGTGCATTGAGTCCAAGGCCAAGGTAGCTGCCAGGAAGCTAGGTGTCCACCGTTGTCACCGTGTCAAAGTTCCACCGTTACTTCACACCGAGGCAGCTTTTGTTGCTATATAAAGCACAAGTCCGGTAGTGTGTGGAGTACTGTAGTTACATATGGGCTGGTGCTGCAAAATGCCATCTTGCAGCTTTGGACTCGGTGGAGAGGCGTGCTAAAAGGCTTATTCGTGACGCAGGGTTAGTAGCGGCCAATTTACAAAGCTGGCTGGCTGCACAGGCGCAGAGTAGCCAGCCTCTCGGTATTCTACAGGTTGTATTTTGGAGAGTGTGCGCAGGAATTGCATGACTTGATTCCACCATCCCCTTCCATCATCGGATGACGAGACGCACGACACTTACACACCCTTATGTGGTGAACGTGCCTTCAGTCCGGACTAAGTGATTTGCTTCTTCATTTATAATAAGGATAGCTAAGTACTGGATTAGTTTGCCTGCGTCGGTTTTCCCACCCGATTATAATGTGGGTGTCTTCAAGAATAGAGTGAATAGGCTTTTAATAAGCTAGTGTTAATAGTTTTACCATCCACGATTGTGTCGCCGCTTTCCATCAGGTGGGACTGCAGTCAAGTACTTCCTTATATGTAGCAAAAAAAAGTATCAATTAGAAATAAAAAATATAAGTTTGTATCAAATCAAAACATAATTAAAACAGTATTATAATCCTAATCTGTGTTAAAACTCAAAAAATTAAGATTGTTTGCACCTAAGCCATAGGTCAGAACTCAACAAAAAAATTAACAGCAAAACAAAGGTATAGCAATCATTATAAAACTTTAAAACGACTCAATTCAACTAAAAATATTTCGTAATAAGGTAAGTAAAACACAACTTAAATAAAACTCAAAAACTAATATGACACTAATCAGGTACATTGAGTGCACCAATCAACAAATTCTAATATCAATTTACTTAGAACTAAAAATACCTTCATAACAGAATAAAACATAATTTAAATTCAAAACAATTGAAATGACTGTAACTAATCAATACTTAAATGTAAACTTGTAAAAAAGACATAAACATAGGTACCTACCCATTAATTGAAACACAGCGAAAGTAATCCCTTCAAAGTTAGAGTGAACAGGCTCCTTCTGGGTAAGCTCGCTCCATCGTAGACTTTGTCTCTGTCATCTCTGACCAAGACTAGAGTCAAGAGCAAACCCATCACAGTTAAAAAAAAGTATAATTTAAAATTAAATAACAAATTTATTAAAAACATGGCTCTAAAAATAAACATCACGTGAATGATAACTTTCCTCAGGTGCATTTTGTTTTATGGCAATTATAAACAACATAATTTATTCAATTTTATTTGTCTAGCATCTTATAATTAATCATTATCTAGTTGTAGAAGAAATAGATAACATCAAGTATTTATAAATTAGGTACGTTATATCAGAATTCTGAATAGCAGAATTAAATAAAAAGAGTTGTTTAGTTCTCCTAGAACTTAGTTAGTTTTGTGAAAGAATTTTTAAGTTGAGGAAAAATTCAACAACTCATGTTATTTAATTTATTTGACATTCAACTTATCATTGACCACAGTTATTGATTTATTTACCGAGTTATTGATTTTTCCTACAAAAAAATAGTGTTTGTCTGAAGATATTTATTATTCCATCTGTCCGACAAAAATGGCTATCATTTTGGAACGGAATAAGATACGAAAATGCCTGTAAGGCTCAAATATGCGGCATGTTTTAGGTGTTTTCAATATAGGGAAAAGTCAATATCGCCAAAATCGGACTTATTTAATTTTCCAACTACGGGGACGATATGCTAAAATATGGAAAAATATGGAAAATAAAAATTGCATTTTCTCATTCCAAATGTCATGATTTGTAAAGAAAACAACATACTGAGCCAAAACTATTGAAATTCAAAATATGTATTTACATATTATGGGGGACCGGATTTATGGTCCCTAGTTCTTACAATTATTTTATGTTTTATTTTTACAGGCTTTACCCAGTCTTTTTATAAATGACTGTTATATGATGATTGCTTTTGTTTCGTTATTCCAGATTTATAAGGATTCACCTTTCTGTATATAGCCGTAGGATGCCGGCTAAGAATTTGCATCCCCCCCCCCCTCTCTTACCGTGGGTTTTGTAAGAGGCGATTGAGGGAAAGCCAGAAGACGGGCAGCAGCGTCTTCTGGCTTATCCATCTCTTCGAAACTGCGATCCCCAAAATGCCTGCCAAGCGTGGGGATTATGGCGATAAGTTGAGTGGGGTCATATGGGTACGGGCAACGGAACCAAAGGGGCCAGCGGCTGGTCGACTTCATGCAGAAGGAGGGACTCTTTGCGATGAACTCCTTCTTCAAGAAGCGACCATCCAGGAAGTGGACGTGGATAAGCCCCGATGGTTTAACCAAAAATGAGATCGACTTCATCATGACGACCAACAAGCATGTGTACAAGCTGTTTGCGAGAATCATTACGAACCGTCTCGAGCGCAGGTTTGATGACTTCCAGCCTCCCGAACAAGCCGGGTTCCGAAAAGCCTTTAGTACCGTAGACCACATTCATACCATACGCTCCGCCAGATTATACAGAAGACCGAGGAGTATAATCGGCCATTATGTCTAGCGTTTGTGGACTTTGAGAAAGCCTTCGATTCAATCGAGACCTGGGCAGTATTGCAGTCTCTCCAGCGGTGCCCCATTGACTAAAGGTACATCGAAGTGTTGAAGTGTTTGAACAGCAACGCCACCATGTCAATCCGACTACAGGACGAGAGCACGAAACCAATCCCATTGCAGCGGGGTGTGAGACAGGGAGACGTTATTTCTCCGAAACTGTTCACAAACGCATTGGAGGACGTTTTTAAGCTCTTGAACTGGAATGGATTCGGTATCAACATCAATGGCGAATACATCACTCACCTTCGTTTTGCCGATGATATAGTCATTATCGCAGAGTCGCTGGAGGACCTCAATACGAAGCTCAGCGACCTCAGTAGCGTTTCCCAACAAGTGGGTCTTAAAATGAACATGGACAAGACGAAAATCATGTCTTATGTCCATGTTACACCCGTACCGGTAGTTGTTGGGAACGATACACTCGAAGTTGTTGACCACTATCCAGTTAGGTCAGTCCAACTTCGACAAAGAGGTCGCCCGAAGAATCCAACTCGGATGGGCAGCGTTCGGGAAACTACGCGACATCTTCTCGTCCGAAATACCGCAGTGCCTGAAGACGAAGGTTTTTAACCAGTGTGTGTTGCTAGTGATGACATACGTTACTGAGACGTGGTCTTTAATGGCTGGCCTTTTAGGGAAGTTCAGAGTCACACAGCGAGCCATGGAGAGCTATGCTCGGAGTTTCTTTGCGCGACAAAATCCGATATGTGGAGATTCACCGAAGAACTACCACCACCGACATAGCTCTCAGAATCTGCAAGTTGAAGTGGTAATGGGCAGGCCACATCGCTCGAAGAACCGATAACCGTTGGAGAAGAAAGGTTCTCGATTGGCGATACGAACCGGAAGACGCAGCGTTGGCAGGCCTCCCACTAGGTGGACAGACGACATTGTGCGCATCACAGGTAACCGATGGATGCAAATAGCCAATTGTCGTTCATTGTGGCGTTCTAACGGGGAGGCCTATGTTCAGCAGTGGACGTCTTCCGGCTGATGATGATGATGATGATGACCTGTCTATACACTAATCAATGTTTGAATTGTAATATTACGACACAGGTGTAGATTAAATATTATTTCTGACTTAATTAAAACATATATTCTAAGTACATCCATCTTAGCCCATTTTAGTAAACAAAATGTTTCACAGGGAATAAATATCAAAGAGCGATTCAATTTCAAATATAGCTCGTTATTTTTCAGCAGCAATCCGAATTAAGTGGCCATGCGGGCGGGAGACTCGTTCACCCAACAATAGGCTTCGTTCTAACTTTATTCTTATGGTAAATATACGGGAGAAGCTATGTGACGTGCAAAAATAGACAAAATTCAGGGTACATTTATATGTTCCCCATATTATGTTAAAGCGAATTATGAATAATGTAACTCCATCACTGTGAAAGACTCCATATGACTATGTACTTGTACCTACTAGTAAGATCATCATCATCATTAGTAGCCCAAAACTGTCCACTGCTATACAAAGGCCTTCCCGTTAGAAAGGAGGGGTTGCCATAATCCCCACGTTTGGCAGGTGGCTTGGGGATCGCAGTATAGGGGGGTAGGTAATCCAATAGAAAGACGCTGCTGTCCGTCTTCTTGTTAGTATTACTAATAAGATAGCTTTATAATAAAGGTATCTATAATTAACTTGTATGTGAGATCTTAATGTTACCGAGTCATATAATACCTATGAGGTACCCAATTAAGTGTGTAGAAACTGCGGATAATAATAAGGTCTCGAATCGATAAACATCTCCAGTTATAGTTAGTTATTAGGTTAACGATGGTCCCTCAATCGCCAAACCAGCCATTCTTTATAGAGCCATGGTAACCTACAGGGACACAACGTCATTAGATGGTGACGGATGACTGGACTGGATGGTAATTGACGTGGTCTTCTGTATATTGGTGGCAATGTCTACTGAGGAAGTCCTGCTAGCAACGTTTGCCCCAATTTTGTGCTTAGTGAGGAAAGCTTGCCCCAATTTTGGACAAAGTAACCCCACTGCACTCTACCTTTCTTAAAATTAAACCTACCTACCTACCTACCTACCTATCTATCTACCTACCTACCTACTTACCTACCTACTTACTTATTATTATTAATTTACTCTACCTTTCTTTACATTTATTGTATGAAGAATTAATACATACACTAGTACATATTTTATACGAACACTGATCGTATCTGTACATATTGTACGTTCTCAAATATAGCATTCCTCACTGTGCTCTATCTCTCCTAAGCTCAAATTATTTACTTTAATCTTATGTACGATCGTACGATCATTTACATCTATATCTATACTTATAATAAAACTGTAACAGGTCCAATTCTGTACATTGAAGATATTTTGAAAATTATATTTGGAGGGCATTCTATAACCGATACTGAGGCCGAAAATATATTTTCTTTTTGTCTGTCTGTCTGTCTGTCTGTATCACGGCTGCGCATCACGCCGAAACTACTGAATGGATTAAAATGAAACTTGGCATGATTTGAGATCTTACTACGAGGTAGAACATAGAATATATTTTATATTTACCGTAATCTAGCACGGTTCTTTTGGGAGAGGGGATTAAAGTCAAAATGGGTACTTTGTTACACGCTTGGTCCGATTTTATAAATTTTTCTTCATAATTATAATAAATATTAGCCAGGGAACACTCATAGAGAGTTGTTATCAAGGTTTTGTAATTGATCGGGTTAAGCAACGTTAGGTAAGGTCATTAAATAGATGGGTAACCGTTTAACGCCATTTGAACTAAACTGGTCCGTGCTTCGGAGAGCAAGTAAAAAGTGGTTCTCAGTTTTTAACCGACTATAAAAAAGGAGGTTATGTATTCTATGCGAATGTCTGTTATTAAAAGTTAGTTAACGTAAAAATAGCGCATGCGGAGCTGCGTGGGTCAGCTAGTCTATACATATAAAATTACTTGTCCTGACTGACTGACTGATTCATCAACGCACAGGCCAAACCGCTAGTCCTAAAAGCTGAAATTTGGACAGTAGGTGCTTCTTATGACATAAGCATCCACTAAGAAAGGGTTTTTGAAAATTCCACTCCTAAAGGGGTTAAAAAAAAAATTGCGGGCGTAGCCGCAGAGAATTGCTAGTATTTTTATATAGGTATACAATATTTTTAAGCATACGAGTAGGCATGTTGTGTCTGATAAAAGAAATATTGTGGTATAAAGTACCTACCTACATATCGCTACAAAAATAACAAGATAATACATAATATACGTACCATTTATTTTGAGCGAGCAATGTTTACGCAGGCCGGACGTGTAGCTGCCGGATAATCTGTACACGACATTTTAACCTTTTTATCATACCCGTGAAGTATATTTTGGCGTTTTTCGCACAAAATATTTATGATTTATAAAATAAAAATAACCTACTAATCAACAAAACAAATTGGTTTATTCAGCTTAGTGATGAGACAAATAAGTCGTTCGCTTGAACGTAAGTGACACGACAACAGCGCAAGCGCTTCTTACCACAGAGAGACATTTGGTGTTATTAAATGTCTTGAACAACAATTAAAACTTTAGATTTAGCCACTGCTAACTAATGTAGACGTTTAATAATTCCACTGAATTATTAAACGTCTACATTCTCCATCACACATAAAAAGCTATTGTCGCTTTATTTAACTTTATTACAATAATAAAGGATACAATCTTGTTTTGATAATGATAGCTTATTTTTAACCGACTTCAAAAAAGGAGGAGGTTCTCAATTCGTCTGTATATATGTTTTTTTTTTATATGTGTTTGTTCAGCATCCGCGAAGAACGGCTGCGTTGCCTTCGCCCTAGTCCGCACTCGGGTAAAGCGCTGACGCAGCAAAAACACTGTCGCGAGTAATCGTCACCGGTCGCCGCGATGACCCAGATTTCTACAATATGTGGTGAATCAGAACAATATGTTTAAATATAGTTAAGGCGGAGTTACATTTTAATATTTGATTAAAAATGGCTTTGCAAAATACAGTGAGGCTTCAAACAGAAACGGAACATCTTTTGTATGAACGTTTCGTTGAGGAACAATCTGAATGTAAGAAACTGCAAAGTTTAGTGAAGGACTTACATTGCAAAATTGAAGCGCTTCAGCAACAACTGGAGCACTACCAAGACAAGAACAATGTACCTCAAGCCAAAGATACCACGGCTACCGAGAAAACCTCCGAAGAAGTCCAATATGAGACCGATGAAGAGGAGCTAGCAAAAGAAACTGAGTGGATTCGTCAGCAGAGTCGGAAGAAAAGGAAGCTGAACCAATCGCTATCACCACTGCAACAACAAGGAGCCAGCTCCACCGAAAAAGAAAAAAAGACACAGAAAGAGAAAAAGGCTCCCCAGCCACCTCCTATAATCGTAGAACAGGTTAAAAACTACCAAAAGTTCTACGACTTTCTAACAGCGACTATATCCAGTGACACATTTTTAATTAAAATGCAAAAAGGGGACAGCGTTAAAGTAAACGCAAATAACGAGGACACGTACAGGGCTATTACAAAACTACTCTTGGAAAGCGAATGCCACTGGTATTCTTACGAGAATAAACAGGATAGACCAGTCAGAGTGATGGCGAAAAACTTACACTTTTCTTGCGATCCCGTCAGAATAATTGAAGACCTAACATCGAAAGGCTACAATATCCAAGAGGTAACTAATAAACTTAATTGGAGGACTAAAGAACCTCTAAACATGTTTATGCTTTCATTCAACAAAGGTGAAGACATTAACAAAATTTATACCATAAAGTCTATTCTCGGATGTAAAGTAGACATTCAACCTATCAAAGCATCTAAATTGATACCCCAATGCAAAAGGTGTCAAGCGTACGGACACACTCAGAGATATTGCTCTAGAGAGCCTAGGTGTGTGAAATGTACCGGAAAGCACCTGACAAAAGACTGCAAAAAACCTGCAGAAACTAAACCAAAATGTGTCCACTGTGGCGAAGCACACCCCGCTAGCTACCGCGGATGCATTGTAGCTAAGGAACTGCAGCAGTTAAAAAATAAAGCAGTAAATAAGCATAAAGCCCCTACTCATGAGGCCCCACGCATTAACACCGGCAAAAAGATACAGAGCAAACCTGTTACCAAAAACCTGTCTTTTGCTCAGATAACAAAAGGCATACAGGCCACGCGGCCACAGCAAGAGGCACAGACACAGCATACATCTCATTTAGATGAAAAACTAAACAAGATCTTAAACGTCATTACATCATTCGATGAAAGGCTCAAAAAACTGGAACATAGCACCAAAGTAACTATTACTAAACAAAAATGATGGATACGTCTCTAAAAATTATGGCATGGAATGCTAACGGATTACGTCAGCATCAACATGAATTAGAAGTCATCCTAAAAACAGAAGATATCGATGTGTGCCTTATATCCGAGTCACACTTCACAAACGAAACCTATATACAAATCAAAGGATATAAAATCTATCACGCACTGCACCCGGACAATAAAGCTAGAGGAGGCAGCGCCGTCATAATAAAGGAAGGTATCTATCATTATGAGATGTATAAACACGAAAAACGTGAAATTCAAGCTGTGGCCGTTTGTGTCAAGACAAAACGGTATCCGGTCACCATATCATCTATATACTGTCCACCACGGTACTCAATAAAAGTAGCGCAGTATGAATACCTTTTAAAACAACTTGGCAACAGGTTCGTCCTTGGAGGTGATTTTAATGCGAAGAATACCCATTGGGGATCTAGACTTACTACAACTAAAGGTAAAGAACTATTGCATGCAATTAGAAATACGAAATGTGACACAATATCAACGGGGAAGCCAACCTACTGGCCAACAGATCTACAGAAAATTCCTGATTTAATCGATTTTTTCATTTATAAAAACATCTCGTTAAACTATCTTTCTATTGAAGAGGGTTACGATATGAATTCAGACCATTCACCTATTATAGTAACTATTCATGAGAACATTATATATAGAGAAAACCATGCAACTTTAGTTAATAAATATACCGACTGGGAGAGCTTCAAGCACGATTTAGATTCTGCAGTGATCCTAAAAGTGCCCCTGAAAACCCCACAACAATTAGAATTAGAAGTAAGGACTTTTGTAACAAATATCCAACAGTGTGCTTGGAAAAACACACCCGATTTAAAAAAGAAATCCGGAATCATAAATTACCCAATAGAAATCCGAAACCTTATAATTGAAAAAAGAAGACAAAGGCAGAGGTGGCAACGGACTAGATATCCACTCGACAAAACAGTCTTAAACAAACTAACAAAGCAGTTAAGTAGGGAAATTAAGAAATTTCGCGATGAATCCACTCATACTTACCTTACTCAGCTAACGAGTGATCGTACAACAGACTATTCACTGTGGAAAGCCACTAAAAGTTTAAAAAAACCCATCACGCAAATTCCCCCAATTAAGGAAAGGAACGGGCAGTGGGCTATAAATAATGAGCAAAAAGCAATTACATTTGCAAATCATTTAGAAGAAATTTTTCAACCAAATCAGCCTGAAAATGAGATCACTCTTGATGCAATAATAGAAGACGTTGATACCGATTTGAGATTCACTACACCAAAAGAAGTACACAAGGAAATTCAACTTCTAAACAAGAAAAAATCCCCAGGTTATGACCTCATCACCGGGGAAGTCCTCAGTAATCTTCCTCGAAAAGCAATAGTAAAACTCACTACACTTATGAATGCTTCGTTTAGATTAAAATACGTACCAGATATGTGGAAAGTGGCTGAAGTTATTATGATACCAAAACCTGGTAAACCACCAAATGAAGCAACTTCATACAGGCCGATTTCGCTGTTGCCAATAATGTCAAAATTGTTCGAAAAGCTCTTATTAAGACGCTTAAAACCATTTATAGAAGAAAAAGATCTTATTCCTGACTATCAGTTTGGCTTCAGGGCAAAGCACTCCACTATAGACCAAGTTCATAGAATTACTAATATTATTGAAAAATCGTTAGAAGAAAAAAAAGTATGCTCTACAGTTTTCCTGGATGTAGCCCAAGCATTCGATAAGGTGTGGCATCAAGGTCTTATATATAAATTAAGAAAGATGTTACCAAAGAATTTCTCCGACATCTTGGAATCTTACATATCAGAAAGAATGTTCAGAGTAAGACAGGAAGATTCTTATTCTGATCTTAAGCACATCAAAGCAGGAGTACCACAAGGAAGTGTGTTAGGTCCGGTCCTGTACTTACTATACACCTGTGATATTCCAAAGCTAGAAAAGAACACCATTGCAACCTTTGCTGACGACACGGCCATTATGGCTACAGGTGTTACACACGCGGAAGCAGTGGAAAATGTTCAAATTGCCGTAAACAAAATATGTAACTGGACAAAAAAGTGGCGAATAAAACTCAACGAGTCCAAGTCAGTTCATATTGATTTCACCAATAAAAAAACAATCTATCATCCGGTATACATAAACAATCGTGTTATACCCTATGAGAATACCGCCAAATACCTTGGCATGACCCTCGACACAAAGCTTCGCTGGAAGGCTCATGTCAAAAAGAAACGCGAAGAGTTAGGCCTTCGCTACAAGAAGATGCACTGGCTTCTCGGTAAAAATTCCGTGCTGTCAGTGCAAAACAAAATACTCCTGTACAAACAAGTCCTAATGCCAGTATGGACTTATGGTATACAGCTATGGGGCTGTACCAAACAAACCAATATAAACACAATACAACGCTTCCAGAATAAAGTACTCAGAGGAATTGTAAATGCGCCCTGGTACATTAGAACAAACGACCTCCATCGGGACCTCAAATTGGACTTCGTGGCCAAAGTTATCAAGGACTACGCTGAAGCTCATGAACATCGGCTTCATCATCATGTGAATGTCGAGGCTATCCAGCTCCTCGACAACACGGACATAGTAAGAAGACTGAAAAGAACAAAACCTTTTGAGTTAGTTTAAGTGTTAAATTAGTGCAGTATAGTGCAGTGTAGAACACAAGAACAAAGTGTCTTCGCCTTAATAGAGACAATAAGAAAAGTGCCATTGGACACATTCTTAATCTAATATAATTTATTCGTTTAGGTTAAAGTAAAATTGCTGATTAGCCATTAAGCTAGATTGTAATTTATATGGTGTTATCACACAAGGGAACATCATTAAGAAAAAAAAAAAAAAAAAAAAAAATATGTGTTTGCGCATAACTCTGGCAATTATGAACCGATTTGAAAAAATCTTTCTTCCATCCATTCTTCAATCCATTGATTGGGTCCCATAAAAAAATTATTGCGTAGTAATAAGTAGTTCCCGAAAAATTTCAATGATTCTTTTTTTATTCGAAAGAAGAAACCACTGTATTGAATCTGTATGAATTTTATTACAACCGGATAAGAACTTCCTGGAGGACCATGAACGATGTGGAGGAATTTACCTGGTAAAAACCATAAAACTGATGTTCTCCATTACATTGCTCTGACAATTATGAAACGATTTCGATGATTCTTTTTTTATTCGAGAGAGTAAACTACTATGATGATTCCATGCAAATTTCATTACGACCGGATATTTTTTTCTGAAGAAACATGAATGATGTAAAACTACGATAATGTGATCATAACCTACCTAAATAATTTTACGGTTTTCGATGGTTCAATCTTTATATATGAAAATATCACTAAAAAGTTTAAAATAAAATCTTTTAACTCTTAAAAAAAAAAATTGAACCGACTTCAATATCACTGAAAAGTATAAAATAATTTAAATATTATTGAAGTTGGTGCCAAATATACACAGCCGGTAAGCTAACACCAACTTCAATAATATTTAAATTATTTTATACTTTTCAGTGATATTGAAGTCGGTTCAATTTAAAAAAAATAAGATTTTATTTATGTTGTGTACTCACACAAATATCGTGCAGAATAGGATGAAATCTCACGCTATTCTTTTTGTATTTATGTTGTAAAATTTGTAAAAAAAGAAATTTTCCTATCTCCTCATGTTTGTCTACCTCTACATAATATTAATATCTCCCTATTTTTTACTGGTTTTACCAAATTTTATGTAAGTACAGTAGGATTCATTGCAGCTTGTCAGAAGGCAGGATAGCCTGATGGTAAGCAGTTATCGGCGTGCTGCGTCGCTGGCAAATATAGCGTGTGGATGGCAGTTACAACCTTGTGATTTATTACATAAAAATATTTAATGGTATAAAAAGCTCTCTGACATTGGCCACGAGTAAATAACGTTAGGCTGGTGACACTTTAGATGCCTTTTTTGTACGAGTTTGACTCGTACGAGTACCAAAAAGTATAATCACATACTTATACGTATAGATAGGTCTGATGGCAGAAATCTAACCCAATTTGTTTGGACTTATTTCACGTTCGTACTTTAAAAATACATTATCGTATGGTGCGTAGAATGTAAATGTTACTTTATTCATGCGTAGATAATCATAAAATAGCCCGACTTTATTGTTTATGTCCGCCATAATATGATGGAATTCACCAAAACCATCTATTTTTAAATTTATATTTCATGCACCTTATTCGATTCTACGAAGGTTATTGTTACGTTGCCACAGTATTCTAATCAGCAAATAATCGTCTAGCAGATTTATACCTTTCATACGATTAATAAGCTAGTGCGCTTTATAATCCTCGATTGCGTCGCCGCTTTCCATCAGGTATAACAATAACGTTAACGTACGATACAAAAATTCTTATCAAATGTGCAGCTGGCCTTAGGTATTTCGGGTGAGTTGTTTACGTAAAGAAGTGATTGACGGGACTAACTGAAAACGTAATTGACATTTTAGATAACTTATTTGTTTATTAAATTCCTACTATTTACTGTCCGGTTAATATTATCTTTTTTTACCAAAAACGACTGGTTCCATATTCGGGTATTACTATTTGACTTTCGGTTTATTTTAAAACATTAGTTTTAGTATCAGTACTAGTACGGTAACGTATATCAATTTATTACGAGACCAGATAGGACGTTCGTCTAATTGTCGCATAACACATCGAATAGCTAACAACAGTAACAATATTGTTTTGGGTTGAGATTAAAACTTTCCATTATGCTTATACTCTGGGAAATCATATTTGCTCTATGAATTTTAAATCCAATTTAAAATCCATCTCCAATTAGATATAATTGAGTTTCAGCACGGCTTATTATGTAAAGTCTTTAAGCTCGTTAATTACAACTTACGATACATCCACCCTTCAAACTTTCGCCTCTTGATAAAACTTGTTCTTTAATTTTTTCAATGAAACGCACTCGGTATCGTACTCCTATTATATCAACCGCTTGTTAGGACTGGTCCGTCCTTTAAATAAGAATATTAGGTATCTATTCTGATTTTTTATTAGGATAGGTATTGTTGTATTTTCTCCTTTATCTGTATTTGTAAGTGATGTCAATATTTATTTTAATTTTATTTTATTTATACACATTTATAGCACCATTATAGTTATACCAAATCGATGCTATAAAAACTAAGTATTAATAACAACTAAGTTATCTCACTTTCTGATTGCTACAACTGTTAATTTAGACAGAGTACAAATAAATATATCGATCTGACATGATATTTTAATAATGAGACGAATAGGTCGTGTCATGCTCATACTTCAGTAAATTCGTTCTAGCTACGGGAACACTGAGTGAATCTGGGCGACGGCGCCCAGATAATATCAATTAAAGTGCTTTGTATCTTGCGGTCTTGCCTGACGAAGCTCTGATACACAGCAGATATTAAATGTGAACTGCTGGGATTTTTGACAAGTCATGCTCGACATGGAAAAGTTTTTGCTTATGGTGTTATCAAAAAGGAAGAAATATGACAAGCCACCTGAGTTTGTTGCCGGATCTTCTCAACTGAGTCATAATCTGGCTGTAATCCGGTGTTTCGTTAAAAATACTAAGCATTTAAAAGCGATGGCGCTTAGCATAATTGAATAAATTTATTTAATTTCTTATGTAAAAATATAAAAGAACGGGCTCATATCTTGAGAGATGAGAAATTTATGCTTTAAACACGCTTCAGCTAGGATACTCTTGAAAAATACTCAAACGTTTTTCTAAGAACAAATTGTACTATTCATATTAGGTACTCTAGATTTATGTTCTTTTAAATTCCATTTGTAATCCACGATCGCTTTTATATATTACGTTATTTATAGACTTAAACTACACACATCAAAAGTGTCTAGGGATCAACATATATTTTTGCAATAACTTTTCTCCTGATTGATATTAATTAAAATTTTCTTTAAGGATTCATCAAATAAAGTGTTTTCGTTTGTCACAGTAACGATAAACCAAGTCACCTTTGCATAAAGAAATTTGCCATTTTCCTAATAAAGGGATTTTTGACATTTGAACCACTAACACAAAAGTTCGAAAAAAAGACTGAAATAACAGTTTTCTTTAAAATTTTATTGGGTAACTTAAACAATTAATAATCCGTGTTTCTACCGCGAACACTAACAACACAAGAACATCGGTTTGGCATACTCAAAATGAGTTCATCCAAATCACGCTGTGGAATGGCCGCCCATGTTCGTTGCAACAACAAAAAAAGGTCTTCTTGCGACTGGATACCCTCCATATTCGGCAGAGCTCTTCTCTGTAGCATATCCCATGCATGCTCAATCGGGTTCAAGTCTGGCGACTGAGCAGGCCAGGGCAGGACATTGATGTTAGCTGCGGCGAGAGTCTGTCTTACAACTCTTGCGGTGTGCGGTCGTGCATTATCATGCATTAACTGAAATAAGGGACCGATTTGCACTTGTAGAGGAACGATGACGTCTGATACAATCGTCTCAGCATAAATTTGAGCGTTGAGGTTGCCTCTGATCCAAATCAACTCAGTTCTTCCGCCGATCCAAATACCCGCCCATACCATGATGGTTCCACCACTATAAGGATGGACTTCCTGGCAGGATTTTAATCGCTGTTGGCGTCCAGGGGTTCTCCAGTGTCGTATACGTCTTGTATCCGGTCTCATACCAAAACGAGACTCATCAGAAAAGCACACGAAACGCCATTGTTCTTCTGCCCATTTTTTTGCCCAAAAATGCTTGATCCCTAGACACTTTTGATGTGTGTAGTAGCAAGTTCTCGAGGGCTAATGAGTATAAAAGTTAAAAAATAAACCTGCCATGTTCTAGCTTTACAATTAAGACAAAAACTAAAAAAAAAACATGCATTATTTGCACGTATAAGTATCTACAAAGACACACACGTAAATTGGTAGCATAACTAATGATTTCCAATATTTGCGTGGTTAATAAACATTTAATAGGTAGGATAGTTTTTTTTTTTTTTTTTTCAAACATTTTAAACACAACACGTAGTTGTGTCGTCTCGGGATCCCCTCAGTGTTTTAATATTATTAGTCAATCTATACACAGAAAGATCTTTCAGTGACTTAAGATCCTGCAGAAATCCTTGGAATTGGATTTGATTAAAGGTATTACGGGATTTTCTTCACTGAAACAAGCATAAGTTATAAGAGCACAAAGAACCGACTTCTAACAAACAAAATGGAATAAATGTACATAAAACAAATACACATGTACCTACATATTTCAACTTGTCTCTAGAAGACCTAGATTGTATACCCGTCACTCCCACAGCTAAGATGAATCTAACGATATGTCATATGTCAAAATCTGTAGGCTGTGCCAAAGAAATAGACATTACGTATACTTACATACATACGAGTCACGAAAAGACATAGCGTCTGGATCAGTCGGGCAAATATTTATGGATGTATTTTTTTTGTTTCAATAGCCTCACGTACGACTAGAAATCGGTGTTCTTTTGCGAATTAGTGACCCTTCTGCCTTTTCCAAAACCAATATTCGTAACTACGATTGGTACAGTATTCGGAACAACTTCCAATAGAACAAGGGATAGGCAAGTATTTAGGCGCTTAATTACTTAGTGTGGTTTGGCGAACTTTATAAGTTCTTTGAAATTGGAATACTCTTAAACATGAAATATCGGCATTGTAAGTACGTACAATAGTATGTAGAGGATTTCTAAGTTACCTAAAGTGTAACCCAAGACCATTGAGATTTACGAGTACGCTGGCAACCCGAGTTTAGTTCGAATTAGATTGAAACAAATGTTTCATAAAGCTTTGTTCGCAGTAGATACTGCACGTGGAGGGTAATTTGTTTCCAAAGTTATGCAGAGTGTTGTGAACTCGCCGCTTAATGTTGTACGAACACCTTATAACTTCGACGTCAGTAGACTATGTAATAGCTACCTTGTGCTGTGCACAAGGGGTACATACATTCTGTGCCATAATGTGCTCTATCTAGCATCAGGTACTAAGGTATCTTGGTGACGACATCCGAACGAGGTGTCCAGAGTCTCCCCACAGCGTCGGAGGAGTCACAGCGTAGTTTTAGTGGGTTAAAAAAATACAAAATGGTGACTGGCGGCCGCCATATTAACTTTTTTGGAAACATATTTAGCCTATGTCACTACCACAACAAAGACGAATCCAACGACATATTATAAATCACTGTCAATCACGTCGGTCGTCGTTTAGGCTGTAGGCCGTGCCAAAGAGACATACATACATACTCTCGAAAAGTTATGCAGAGTTATCAGGCCTCCGCCTGGGGCATCCGGGCAAATATGACATGACCCAGACACCATCTAAAGATTACCGGTCTCTGAACCTATGGAGACAGGGTACCTTTTAACGACTTCCTCCCCGACGGGTAATTATACAAAAAGTCATTCAGTAGGTACCAACGCAGCATCAGATATTGCTATGATCAGGTGTAAGGACACTGTTATCTGGAGAAATTACTGGGCCCAAGAGAGTTAATCATTAATGGATCAGGTGGCAAGCAGCAGTTGTATGCAGCTGTTTATGGACAGGCATACTGCTTACCATTAGGCGTACTTGATAAATGTTGTATTTCACAACGTATTCGTTGTAACAATAACATAAGACGAGTCTCGACTTCAAGCAACCCCAGTGAGTTTACTTGGTGATATAATTCCGTTGAATCGTTTTATCTTGTTTTAACAGGAGGCGGTGGCGCCCAGTTGGGTGAAGTTGAGAATTGTGATGCGAGCGAGCTGAACGTATGTGTGGGTTTGATCCCGCGCAAGCCTGTCGGTCTGCCAAAGAACAGACGGGAACTAGACGCACACTGTCAGTAAGTGTTTACTTAGGTCTTCTTCAAAATACAAACGAATTGATAACTCTGAACAAAAAAATCAGTGACCTTTATAACAATAGCACGATCATTAAAATTTACGATAGGTTTATAAATAATACAAACTTATTATAAAAAACCCTTTTCAACCATTTCCATTTCAATCCTCCAATTAGGAGATTAAATTACTTTCCTCCTGACACAATTATAAATGAACATAATTTTAATTAAATCTAAAGGGTATTCGTAACTAATGATAATATCCTGGGACATTCAACACACGGCCATTTGATTCCAAATTATTTAGATCCCGCCTGTACGTAACTAAAACAAATAGGTACTATACATTTTGTTTAATAACTACACACAAAAATATATATAAACTAGCTGTAACCCGCGGCTTCGCCCGCGTTTACTTTGTTACTCAAACGTGTTTTAAATTATGGATCGAGGTTTTTTAAAATATCGTTTAATGTTGTCTTTTATTTACGCGAATGCTACACGTTGAAATCATAGTTTGATTTCAATGTGTAGCATTCGCGTTAATTAAAACGTTCGTAATAAATAAATAAATCCAATCTATCGTCCATGTATTTGTGGATTTCCATTAATCCTTTAGGCATTGATAATCTATTCGATGTCGTGCATTTCCAGTACCGTAACCGGGAAAAACCGTCCCGAACGTAAGATTATTATTGAAGTGAAACTTCTTATGCGACTTCCAAAAATGTTATCAAATAACGCGTTAAGCGTTAAATGATAGGTGATAGGCGTTAAGTGATAGGTGTTAAACGATAGGTGATAGGCGTAAATTTGTTAAGGTTATGAAAGCGCTCATGTGACGCCGTCACTGAGTGAGTGGGTGAGTTGGGGTGAGTTGGGGTGCGTTGGGGTGAGTTGGGGTGAGTTGGGGTGAGTTGGAGTGAGTTGGGGTGAGTTGGGGTGAGTTGGGGTGAGTTGGGTAAGTTGGGGTGAGTTGGGGTGAGTTGGGGTGAGTTGGGTGAGTTGGGGTGAGTTGGGGTGAGTTGGGGTGAGTTGGGGTGAGTTGGGTGAGTTGGGGTGAGGGTGTGTGTGTGTGTGTGTGTATGTGTGTGTGTATGTGTGAATATGTGTGTGTGTGTGTGTATGTGTGTGTGTATGTGTGAGTGTGTGTGTGTGTGTGTGTGTGAGTGGTGTGCCGGTTTGTTCATTGTGTGTTTTTTTTTAAGGACGGAATGACTGCGTCACGTGGGCGCTTTCATAAGGTTACCAAATTTAACGCTTAACGCTTAACGTGTAACACGTTAAGTGATAACATTTTTGGAAGTCACCTAAGAAGTTTCATTTCAAAAAATGTATACCCGAATAATTATTTTCTTTATATTATATATTTATTTTTTATTTTTATACCTCGAATAGAACTGTAAATTAATATTTTTATAATAAGGAACTTCGTTCCTATCCGGTGTCCCACGACACCACACGGTTTTTTTTGTCTTTTACTTACGCGAATTTTACACATTGAAATCAAACTACTTTTTATGGATTTAATCGCGGTTTATTTTAGCTTTTACTATCCCGACGTTTCGAATGCTTTGCAGTGGTCACGGGAGAACTGAGATGTTGAACCTCCTTATGTCACAATTATGCCGGTGTACCCTGAGGTCTTCTTAGTTATTATACGATCGATTTCAATATTTTCACACTTTTATTAACCCTGATCAAATCTAGTATGTAGCATGTATTTTTGCGTAAGCTATCATAGCTCCAATTTCTTAAATATTTACTACTTTATTTAAAAAGATACTGTAAGTACTTATTTTGCAATTCCATTAAAAACACATGAGGGTGTTTTGGAAACCATTTGGTAACCCCATTGGTAGATGCCCTTAGCGGTTGATTTTCGAAAAATGCTGGAAATAAGTTTATTCAACAGTTTTGTTTAGTTCATTCTCTGAGTTTCGTTACCATTTTAGGGCTTTTAGGGGTTAAATTATAAAAATGACATGGATTGCTTCAATATGACGAATGTATCCGCAGTGTCATCGGTGCAGCATGAATTTATTTTTCGCGTTTGATACTCAAAAACCGTGCTAAAACCCCGTTAAGGGTGATTTTCAAAATAAATGTGTTAGACGTGTTTGACAAAGTTTCGTGTCTTTGAAAAAATATTTTCTTACATACAAACTTTGGTACCTTATTTGTCCCACGGGTTGATTTTCAAATAAAACATTGCCAACGACACAACAAAAAAAAAAGAACCGACTTCAAGAACACTTTATCCAGTCCTAAAGAAATTTGCATGAAATCATTACAGTAGTTTACTCCCTTGAATAAAAAAAGAATCATCGAAATCGGTTCATATTTGTCAGAGTAATGTAATGAAGAACATCAGTTTCCTGTTTTTTAACCGACTTCAAAGAAGAAGGAGGTTCTCAATTCGTCTGTATATATTTTTTTTTTGTCCAGATAAATTTCTTCAAATCAATCATGGTTCTCCAGAAAATTCTTATCCAGTTATGATAAAATTTATACATATTCATTACAGTGGTTCCTTCTTTCGCATAAAAAAGAATCATTGAAATTGGTAAATATTTGCCAGAGTTTGACCATTTTCATCCAAAGTGATAAAAACATCATCTTTTAGGCATTCTTACAGTTTTTTCTCCTTTTTTGTTTTTTCAGGAACTGCTTATTCGTAATATTTTATTTTTATGGGACGCAATTAGTGGAGTGGCCTATCCGTACCAAAAAAATTTTTTGAAATCGGTTTGTAATTGCCAGAGTCATGCGCATAGAAAAAAAATACGTACAGACAAATTAAGAACCTCCTCCTTTTTTGAAGTTCGTTAAAAATGCTGAAAATTAGTTTGTTAAATTGTTATGTTGAGTTTACTTACCGAGTTTCGTGACTGTAGCTGTATTATAACTTAAATGGAAATCCTTCTGCATGCAAACTTTGAAACCATTAATGGATCTTAGGGGTTTTATTTTTCGATGAATGCAGGTTTCTTAGATTCTTATGTGCAATACATAAAATAAGTCTTGTGACCGTAGGGTAAAACAAGAGGATTTGGACCCCAAAAAAAAAATTTATCCGTTTTGGGAATCAAATTAAAAAAAAATGAACTTCTTTAATTTCCTTAATGCATCCACAGTGTCATCAGTGCACTATGATTTTTTTTCGAATTCATACTCAGAAAGCGTGCTAAAACCCCGTCGAGGGTTGATTTTCAAAACAAATGTGTCAGACGTGTTTCTCAACTTCTTTTGATGACTAAGTTTTGTGTCCGTGTGATGAACAATATTTTTTTCCAAACTTTGATACCCTATTTGACCCAGTTAAAGGTTGATTTTGAAGATTGACGAAAAATTTAGAAAATTTGTTTGTTGTTATGTTGAGTTTATTTAATAAGTTTTGTGACTGTAGCAACATTATAGCTAAAATAAAAACCCTCTTCATGCAAACTTTGCAACCTCATAAAATGACCTTAGGGATTGTTTTTTGAAGAATGCCTGAAATAAGTTTCTTAGATTATTGTGCGCAATGCATAAAATGAGTCCTGTGACTGTAGGACAAAAAAAAAAATTTTTGGACTCAATTAGACCCTTTTAGGGGTTGATTTTCAAAATAATTAAATTGCTTTAACTTGTTCAATTTATTCACAAAGTTTCATCAGTGCAGCATGATTTTATTTCCGCGCTTGATTCTCAAAAACCATGCTAACACCCCTTCAAGGATTGATTTAAAAAAATAATGTAATACACGTGTTTTTTTATCAGTACACTGATAAAGTTTCGTGTCCATGCGATGAATATGTTTTTTCCATGGTAACTTTGATACCCCATTTGGCCCACTTAGGGGATGATTTTTGAAAAATGGTGAAAATAAGTTTGTTAAATTGTTTTTTTTGAGTCTATGTACCGAGTTTCGTTACTTTAGATGCATTATAACATTCAATGGAAATCGTTTTACGTGTAAACTTTTCTACCCCATTACCATAACCTTACCATAACCCCATGACCTTAGGGGTTATTTTTCGTTAAATGCCGGAAATGGGTTTCTTAGATTCTTTGGACCCCGATTGGACCCCTTTAAGAGTTGATTTTCAAAAACTATTTACACATGGATTGCTTTAGTTTCATTAATGTATTCGCAAAGTTTCATCATTGCAGCATAATATTTTTCCGTGGTTCAGACTTAAAAACTATACTAAAACACCTTTAAGGGTCGATTTTCAAAAAGTTGTGATACACGTATTTCTTCATTTGTTTTGTTTATTACGTTGACAAAATTTTGTGAATGTGTGGTGAAAAAAAATGTTTTCCATACAAACTTTGAGACCCCATTTGACGCACTTAGGGGTTGATTATCGAAAAATGCTGAAAATTAGTTAAGTTATTTTTTGTATTGAGTTTATGTACCGAGTTTCGTTACTCTAGCTTTATTATAACATTAAATGGAAATCGTTCTACGTGTAAACTTTACAACCCCATTAAATGATCATAGGGGTTGTTTTTTGCAAAATGCCGGATATAGGTTTCTTAGATTCTTGTGCGCAATACATAAATTAAGTCTTATGACTGTGGGTCGAAAATCATTTTTGGATCCCCATTGGACCCCTTTAAGAGTTGATTTTCAAAAAATGATTATTATACAATCATTGCTTTAGTTTGATAATGTATTCACAAAGTTTCATCAATGCAGCATGATATTTTTTTCCGCGTTTCATACTCAAAAACCATGCTAACACCCCTTTACGGGTCGAATTAGAAAAAGATATGATACATGTGTTTCTTAATTTCTTTGGCTTAGTTCATTGACAAAATTTCATATCCGTGTGATGAAAAAAAAAATTTTTCCATACTAACTTTGGGAGCCCATTTGACCCACTTAGGGGTTGATTTTTCAAAAATGCTCAAAATTAGTTTGTTCAATTGTTGTGTTGAGTTTATTTACTGAGTTTTGTTATTCTAGCTGCATCATAGCATGAAATGGAAATCCTTCTTTGTGCAAACTTTGCAACCCCTTGATATGACCTTAGGGGTTGTTTTTCGAAAAATGCCTGAAATATGTTTCTTAGATTCTTGTGTACAATATATAAACTAAGTCTTATGACTATAGGTCGAAAAAAAATTTTTGGACCTCAATTGGACCCATTTCGGACTTGATTTTCAACACATGATTATTTACACATAGATTGCTATAATTTGATAAATATATTCGCAAAGTTTCATCAATACAGTAAGTATGTATTTTTTTACATTGTGTACTCAAAAACCATGTTAAAACCCCTTTAAGGGTCAATTTTCAAAAAGTTGTAATATACGTGTTTTTTTATTTCTTTTGTTCAGTACTGTAACAAAGTTTCGTTTCCGTGTGACGAAAATATTTTTTTTTTCATACTAACTTTGGGAGCCCATTTGACCCACTTAGGGGTTGATTTTACAAAAATGCTCAAAATTAGTTTTTTCAATTATTATGTTGAGTTTATTTACCGAGTTTCGTTACTCTAGCTGCATCATATGATGAAATGGGAATCCTTGTTTGTGCAAAATTTGAAACCCCATTAAATGACCTTAGGGGTAGTTTTTCGAAAAATGCCGAATTTAAGTTTCTTAGATTCTTGTGAGCAATATATAAACCAAGTCTTATGACTGTAGGTCGAGAAACATTTTTTGGACCCCAATTGGACCCCTTTAGGAGTTGATTTTCAAAAAATTATTATTTGCACTTGCATCGCTATAATTAGATTAATGTATTCGCAAAGTTTCAGCAATGCAGTATGAATATTTTTTTCCGCGTTGCTTACTCAAAAACGATGCTAAAACCCCTGTAAGGGTCGATTTTCAAAAAGTGTGATACACGTGTTTGTTTATTTCTTTTGTTTAGTACACTGACAAAGTTTCATGTCCGTGTGACGAAAAAAATATTTTATTCCATACAAACTTTGGGAGCCCATTTGACCCCCTTAAGTATGGAATTTCGAAAAATCCGTTCTTATTGTTCACCTAGACTATTTGAATAATGTTGGTTCCAAATTTCAAGATTGTACGTTAAATGGTTTTTGCTGTATCGTGATTCCTAGAAAACACCCTCTTTTATTAATATAGATAACACCCACTCATATGACAAACATACATGTTCATCATCATCATCATCAACTGCTGAACAAAGGCCTCCCCCTTAGAAGGGAGGGGTTGCCATAATCCCCACGCTTAGCAGGCATCTTGGGATACATGTTCATGTACGCAAATTAATTGTCCTGGATGGGAATCTAACCCACATCCTGGGTAGTAGCCAGAGTGTCTAACCACTAGATCAACGGGCTCGTCAAACCAACTAATATTATTAACACAAACTTTCAAAAGAAATTCTCTTACTTCAGATAAGTAATAGAACGAGCCGAAAGACACCGATAGCGACTGTCTTGACTTTTTTTACTGTTTTATAATTATTATACATTTTAGTAGTTTACAGTAGCTAAATAACATTTTATATATATATTTTTTTTTAAATATAATATCTTGGGACAATCCACACATGGTCATCCGATCCCAAACTAGGCAGAGCCTGTACTATGGAAACCAGACAACTGATACTAATACTTATATACTTTTTTTTTTGTAAATACATACTTAAATAGATCAACAACACCCAGACACTTGGCGGGAATCGAACCCACGACCCATCGGTTAGCAGGCAGGGTGTCTGACCACTAGACCAACGGGCCCGTCAAAAACAAGTCAAGTTTTTTTTATTACGTTTAGATACTCCATAAAGATTAACGCAATACGTTTTAATCCAGCATAAATGATTATCAACTACAATTTTACATCTACTTATGTGAATCTTGTTTTATTAAGTTTATCCAGTGGTATATTTCTAACGGAAAAAAGCTCTTGAATGTAAATTAGCAATAGCACGAATGGTCTTGAGCAAGGCCGTTACGGTTCAAAGTGTGTGTAGCGACCCGTAAACGTAGTTACTTTGCACATTTCACAAATCGGTCGTTATTAGACTTCGATCAATTTATTGTAATGATTTATTGGAAAACACAAAAAAAAGATTGTTTGAAAACAAATCTCATGTATTGCAGACTTTATTCCGCCTGAGGAAAATCATTTACTGTGCATTGATTTGGAAAACGAGTCCAACGACAGTAAGAAAATTGGGCATAGACAACTGATTCGTTCACATTCCTTATTGGTTGGAATGTATAAAATACTAGCTGACCCGGCAAACGTTGTTTTGCCATATAAAAAATGGCTATTAAAAAATAAGGGTTGATCGTAGAAGGGTGAAAATTGAGGATTGTATGTATTTTTGTAAGTTGTATCATAAAAAAATAGAAATTAAAAATTTTGTCTAAAAAATAAAAAATAAAATTTAGGGGTGGACTACCCCTAACATTTAGGGGGATGAAAAAAAGATGTTGGCCGATTCTCATAGATACCGGATAAGCACAAAAAATTTCATCAAAATCGGTCAAGCCGTTTCGGAGGAGTATGGCAACGAAAACTGTGACACGAGAATTTTATATATTAGATAACCCATGTATTGTATTCGTATTTTAAGAGTTATTAGAGCTATGAATATTAGCCTTGAGGAACATGATGACTACGTAATTGTAGAGTATTTAGAACGAAATGTCGCCGGAATCAGCTATAGCCGAATGATGTCCATTGCTGAACAATAGCCTCACTTGTAGAAGGGAGGGGTTGCCATAATCCCCACGCTTGGCAGGCGTTTTGGGTATTGCAATAAAATGACGCTGCTCGTCTTTTTGCTTTCCCTTAGTCGCCTTTTACAGACACCCAACGGGTGGTAGTCTTACCCGGACACCCCGCGGAAGTACGATATGTAAGAAATTTAATTTACGCAAACAATGCAATTAACTTGAGCTTCACTCGGCTTGAATCTTAATATTCTACATCGATGTTAAGACTAGATCGTAGGTGCTTGTGAGAATGACCGTTCAAATAGCTACCATTGCAGTATCAGATATTTAGCTGCAGAAGGAATAAAACTATATTTTAAAAACCATTTTAAAGCCTGTTTGACTAGTGGTTAGTCTGTTAGACACCTTGGCTCCTACCCAATAGGTTTTGGGTTCGATTCCCACCTTGCGTGTTGTATATATATACTTGTTATATAATATACTTTTTATACTATAATAATATAATATACTATAATATACTTTTTTTTTTCAAATAAATTACACCCAGATATACAACTTGTATATCTGGGTGTTATTTATTTGAAAAAAAAAGTATATTAGTATCAGTTGTCTGGTGACTATAATAAGGCTCTGTCTAATTTGGTATCAGACGACCGTGCATGAATTATCCCAGGGTGTTATTATTATACAATACGAGCACAAAGGCACGAAACATTTTTTGCCAGAACTAAACGCAGCTTAGAAAAATCGAGATAACATTTCATGTCAATACATTCATCTACGCTAGAAAAGATTTGTTCAACCAACTAATCGTGTAATTTAGTTTAAAAAATTCTAGAATGTTATTTGTAAGTTGGACAATTATTGGAAAAATTGGAAACACTAAATGTAAAGCATTTTTCATTTCTTTGAATCCGACTGAGTGCCTAATAGGTAGGTACTTATATGTGTTTTAAATTGCAGACATGAATGTAACTGTAAGGTATGTGTCATATAGTCCGTGACTGGTCAATTTGGCAATTTTCTAGTGACGTGACGTCGCACACTACGTAGTCAATATCGATAATTTATTTGGTACCAACAAAATAAGAGTAATTTTATATCACTACAGTTTTATGTTAAGTTATATTTTATCCATCACAACCAATCTACTTACTGCCGCACTCACAGACATCAATTAACTTTAATCGCATTTAAGTCATTTTTTGTAATCTATTTATTTCGAATCTCCGAGTCTCATGATTATCTTTTAGTATTAATTACAAGATTATTGATATATCTACTCACTATTCGCGTATTAAGTATTATTTGGCGTAGAAAGTCGAAATAATTCATTTACAAAATATGATTTAATCACAATTAACTATAATTGACGTTTGTAGGTTCGGCAGTTAGTGCCTGATTGAACTATGTTTATAGCAATTATTTTAGCGTTCAATTTTACAATTTTCTTATACTTTTCTGGTTAGTATTCGTGTTTGTGAATAAATTATTGGGTGCATATATTTATTTAAATACGGGACTCATTTTTTTTTGTAAAATTGCACTGTCTACTTCCACATGACATATTAGTATTACTCATATAAGTATGTATATATAGTATGGAAATTAACTATGTATTTGTATTATTTTACTTTATGTTTTCTTACATATTTGATTCATTATGCCCGTTGGTCTAGTGGTCAGACACCCTGCTAACCGATGGGTCGTGGATTCGATTCCCGCCAAGTGTCTGGGTGTTGTTTACCTATTTAAGTATTAGTATCAGTTGTCTGGTTTCCATAGTACACGCGTAGTAGTTCCCAAACTAGGCAGAGGCCTAGTTTGGGATTGGATGACCGTGTGTGGATTGTCCCAAGATATTATTATTATTTATTATTATTTTTTATTTTTATTTAAGTGTATTTTTTTTATTCTCTCTGTCCTAGTGCTTGATTATAGTTTCACCTGATGAAAAGCGACTACACAGTCACATACACACACTAACTTATTAAAAGCCTATTCATTCTAGTCTTGAAGATAACCATATTGTAATCCGGGTGGGAACCCACACAGGCAAAATTATTCCAGTCCTTAGCTATCCTTATTATAAACGAAGAAGCAAATCGTTTAGTCCGATCTGAGGGCACATTCCCAACCTATGGGTGCGTACGCATTGTGCGTTTCGTCGTCCAATGATAGAATGGTGATGTCAAATTCTGCAATTCCTGCACACAATCTCCAAAATGCATCCTGGTAGAATACCGAGAGCTTGACTACTCTGCTCGTGTGCTCTAGGCTTAGTAGATTGGCTTCCAAAAACCTTTTTTTTTTTGACGCGGGGAAAATCTTCCAAAGATCCCGGGGAGCTTTGGGGCTCGACCGGGGTATGTGGGATTCTACCCACCAAAACCCCCGTGGCTGTCTCATCGGCACATGAGAGGGGGGACCCCAGGGCTCTCCGGTGGGATCTGCACCAGGGGCCCCTCAGTGCCTTGCCTTTGAGCCCGCCGCCGGGGGGCGTATGGCGCATTGTAGCCCCCCGGGAACCTGACACGGTACTCACGGGGACGAGGGTCACAGCCCCGCCACCGTCCTCCTCGAAGTCACTGCCGTACTCAATGGACGCTCAAAGGGCCCACACCCTGAGCGTCCAGCGACTAGTAGGGGCTTCCAGTAACCTAGTGTCACCAATTAGCCTTTTAGTACCTCTCCATTAAATCCAAAGCCGCTAGATGGCATTATGCAGTACCGGCCCATATATGGCTAAAGTACTCCAGACTAGCTTTCTTGCAGCTACTTTGGCCTTGGACTCAATAAACCACCCAAAGTTAAGGTTTAATGAAATTTCAACTCCCAACAACTAAAGGCGGTCGGTGTATTCTAAGGATACATTATGAAACGTTGAAGCCAAGTCAAACGGACTCCTTTTGGGGATGAACATACACGTTTGTTCGCGTCGCGTTTTGGTCGCGTTGATTCTCTCACAAGCTCTACCATGGCCACTCTCAGACCAGATAACATCTTTACTGGACTGAGCACACAACAGATCTGTGTACCCATAGATACCGGGCATAAGTAGATCATTGATATGTTGCAAGAAGAGGGTATCGGAGAAAATATACCCCTGAGGAACACTTAGTTGCTATCTGCTTCAATGAGTAACCGAAGACAACAACTGTGAGAGACCGTTCGTTCACTTATTGCATAGCTTTTTGACGAAATAACTGACACTGCGTACTAATGCCGTAGACGCTATTCAGATAACATTCTGCTATAAAAACATATTAATACATTTATACCACGTTGTAACAGGAAACTATTCAATAACTTTAATAGTAAGTATACTTACCTAAGATGATACAGATAGGGGACGCTATGAAAATTTATATTTTTCTTTTGAAGGGCTTACCAAACGGGCATGATGTGCATGGATACGTGGATCAAGCGCTGCTTGCCCACCGATGGACAAAAACTACTCCAGCAACAGATCGGTGGTGCGCGCGCTCTCATGCGCTTCCTATGTACAAACGATACTGCGTTACGGAGAGGTAACTCGTTTTTAATTACTTTTTTTTCTGATTTTTATGGTTCCGAACCAAACTTCCGGTAACGGGGAACATGCATGAAAATTGTACCTACTGAGAAATTATGATGATATTTTATTATAATAGTCGTAAAAAGTGCAGTAAGTAATATGTAAAAAAAACTACGTGTAATAAAAATATCTTTTTTCAAATGTGCAAATGAAGTCCTTTCGTATAGCCCATTTGATAGGTATTGTAGTCTCACTTTGAAATTTCGATGCCTGATTTCGGCGGCTCCTATTGAAAAGAAAATAATATAGTAAAAATATATTTTTTATTCGCGGTGTAGTTGGGCAAACAAGATTTAAATCTATTTCTCAAACCGTTAGCATTAGTAGTTGCTGAAATAATGTTGATGTGACAGATAGACCGACAAAATCGCACCCTAAAGGATCCTTTTTTAAGATTTAGGTACGTAACCCTAAAAATGGAAGGCTAATAATGAGAAAATGGCCAATACGATGGTCCCTGAACACAACTTGAAGGTGGTATCATTTGGCACAGAGATTCCTAACACATGGTCTTGTTTTGTGTTAAAGGCTGTTGCGACTTTCACACTCACACACTCTCACACTTTTGAATTATGCGTCAAAACGAGTCTTCAGCAAGCCGGGGTGAACCCAATTAAACAATTACGTTGTAAGTATGTAATGCGCTTCACCATCTATGATTTCAACTAAGCTTAACATTAGGTATCTAGGATAGCAGCCGAGCATTACTTTACATTTTGTTAACAAAAACAACAGAAGCGCGCAATTATCCGGACCTCCGTTTCATTGCCAGGCAGTTTAGCCCCGCATAAAATCTGACTCATAAATTGAAATAGGTTCGCCTCATGTTACATTTGTAGTACACTAGACGGGATTTACTTTCTTCGCAAAGTGGGCGTTATTCCCCAAACGCTTACAAATTAGGAGAATAAACTAAAAGAACGCCGTCGATATCATAATCTCCAGATTCACTTTATTTGCTTCATTCACCCATGATAACACAAATTGGGTACTTAAAACTTAATTACCAACTCAAATAACGTCGGATTAAGTCGACTTATTAAATGCGATATCTTTAGCAGCAACCGGCTTCGTCCTTTTGTTCCGTTTAAATTTAATAATTTTCAAATTAAATTTTAAACGAATCTCTGACAAGTCCGAACAGAGATTTGCTTCCGCAAATCAGCTTTATTAACAATTCACCGATAAGCTGATTACCGAATTTCGTAAATTTTATGACTAAAATTACTTTATATATGGGCTGCAAAGTGGGTCGGTAGATAGCAAAAACCTCAATAAATTTCACAATATTGGAACTAGCTTTATGAAATAAAGGCCCTCTTTCTTTGCGGCCCAGCATATACTACCCAGTAATACAGGGCTTTTTGCCGGAATTATCAATGGAAGTCCGATTTTTGGCGCTGTTGCAAGCTACTATAACACATATTCCGCCCTTCCCCTTCCCTCTAATATGGATGAGGGGAGTGATGGCTGCTGCTCGAGTCAACTCGTGCGCGGGTGCTGCTTGGGGGGACTGGTCCGACTACTATCCCTTTGGCATTTTAGTTTGTTGTATTTTAGTCGTATATTTATTTTATTTGATCTTTTGAACGGCAGGACACACTGTCTCTGGTGCTGATCTAATTGTAACAAGACAAACTTTGTTTGAAAAAAAAAAAGTGAAAAAATGACAAGCCCGCTGAGTTTCTTGCCGGATCTTCTCAGTTGAGGCCGCGTTGTGATCCGGTGGTAGCTTTTCCCGGGCCCCGCCAACAAAGCGGGATGAGGACACCCCGGTTGTTTTAGTGGGTTCGAGCCCCACATTGCAACGAGCTGATGGTAGCTTTTAAAAAATTGACCGTTCAAAAGTTATTAAGTTAAGCCTATTTGAAATAAACAAAATTGAATTTTTGAATTTTGAATATGTGGTCCACAAGGGATTATCTAGAATAAATTAACAAATAAACCTGACTAGGTCCCCCTCCCTTCATAGTATTTTACTGCTAATACTGGAGTTTTAACTCTATTGGAGATCCCGACTAAATACACCAACACAGTAGGTATTAGGTACATTATTTTACCATCATATGGTCATCCAAAAATATGGTTTACCACCCTACGGTTGAAGTTCATATGCATATCATAAAACAACAAGGTTGATTTTCCCTTGCAATTATTCATACAGTTACTAATGCTCTTATTATCGTTAACGTCAACAATGACTTGTGTTCCTAGTTTAAATTGTCGCATCTGATAGAAATGTTCAACCTTAGTGTTATTTTGATTGCATAGTAAGTTTTGTCAAAACTGGTAAACGACTTTCTTGGCCGACCGTACAAGGCCGTGCGCTGACTGTTTTTAAGCGGTCGTATTACCGGATTCCTGATTTATGACTTTTTTATATCTCTATTAAGCTGAACCCGTGGGGTGTCTGGGTAAAAATTGTACCCACCTCCCGTTCTCTCCTCCCGTTGGATTTCGTAGGAGCCGACTTAGGAAACACAAGCAGTCGGGCAGCCGCGTCTTTTTATTGGTTTACCTACCACCTATATTGCGATCCTCCTGCCAGGCGTGGCAATCATGGCAACCCCTCCCTAATTGGGAGAGCTTTGTCCAGCAGTCTACATCTTTCGATTGATGATGATATTAAACTTACATCCACAGCTGGCCGACCAAAACCACTTACCGGCAGGAAGGATCGCGGTTAAGCACCTAAGTCTTATAATTGTTACTGTGTTTTATGTAATAATCATTTACAATGCAGAATTCCTAAAGGAGCCAACATGCTGGGGCCGAGTGTCTCCGGAGTGGACCGGGTGCGTCGACCAGCTGCAAGTGGCAGTGCGGGAGAATACCGACCGCGCCCAACAACTCACCTATTTCAACAGAAACGCCGAGCTGTGCTGGTAACACTTGTGTTCTTTAATTAATTAAATATAAATAAAATTAAAAAAACTAAAACACGAGTACCTACATAAAACAATACGGTAAGTAATTCTTTTTGCAATAGTTTCATCGGAATCAATTAAGGAATTTAAAAACTTGTTTATGTTTAAGTAAGTTACTCTAGCATAGCCGATTGAGTTGCGTGATGCGTACATGCATTCTGAGAGTAATAGCGATGAAAGTCACTAACTGCCGCACTCAAAAACGACAGTTAACTTTAATTATAATTAAGTCACTTTTAAAAACCTTTTTTTTTTCGTCTGTCGGAGTCGTTTATGATTATTTTCGATTATTGAACACGAGATAATATATCTGCTCACTATCTGCGTAATAAGTATTAATTTTCTTTGAGTATCAAAATAATTAGTTTTCTAAAAATGGCTTAATGATAATTAACTATAATTAGTGTTAGTAGGTTCGGCCGTAAATGTTACAGAAACTATTTTTAGAAAAAAAACCAAACAGATTTCGAAGACAATGATCTAAAACTCATCAAACACGAAAATATATTGATTTCATAAATAAATACACATTTTTATCCTGCTTAGATCGGATTTATTTATATCTCACAGTAAGCTACTTCGTTAAATAATGTTATGACGGCGTCCCGTTGCTTTCGCTTTTCCATTTCCGCTCGTTATAGAACATGACAGATAAGGAAATATTTTTGGGTGTTTTTTTTTGCGTCGAATACGCTTCTATTAAGTGGTGTTACCTACAGAGTTACACCACAGGGTGCTGCGGGTAATAGCGATTGCTGTACACACCGGGTTCAAGTCCGCGGGGAGCACCAACTTTGCGTAGTTATTTACCACTATAAGGGCCGTTTTAAGTCAGGTCAGAAGGAAATTATTATTACTATTAAGTATTATTTTCCACACGACAGGATATTTTTAATTTACCATTAAAGGCACGGTCTTAGCTCAACTCGAATCGAGAATTATACTCCCACAATGTGTGCAGGATTTAAATATTTATTTTATTTACTCTTGTCTGATATTCTTAAATAATTATTAAATAAAATTACGTGACTAAAATTGTAGTTATACTATCCTACATTAGTCATAATACAACTACTACTACTAATACTTGTTATCAGTGCCGGACTAGCCATAGAGCAAGAGTCAGCAAATACTACGGGCCCCACGCCTTGGGGAGCCCCGCACGTAGGTGTGTACCCAAGGAATTTGCATTTATACTTTAATACCTAATACAAGTACAGAGTCTTATCTTGTCTTGTCTTTGACTCCTCGCTATTTGATTTGCCCCACGCAGGCAATCGCAATCTGGCCCTGCTTACTATTGAATAGTTTTAGTGTCTTGAAAGCAAAATCTTTTCAGGTAAAATGAAAGATCATTTCGGAAGTATGTTGCATAAATCGTACCACGCTGTATTCTATTGGAATATTACCTACATTAAAAAATGTTTACCAAAGCCCTCAACGGATTATTTATGTTAAACACATTTATCTGTTATTACAAGATAAACATATGTTTGAAAGCAAATAGTGGACCCTTGGAAAAATGTTTTACGTGCCGATCATTGGTTTGACCGCCCGAGGCATCAGACAACAATGGGTCCTTTATACGTCAATACTCTCATCATTTGTACTATAGATATGTATAAAAATAAATGTTTTCAGACGGCTTTGCCCGCGAGGCGTAACTAGGTACATATTATATAAATACTTACAGTTTAGCGAAACAGCTTTAGTGGTTACCTAATACTTTTGTAAAGTTAAAATAATTAACAAATTCATAGATGAACAGTGAACACACACTTTCAAAGCGCACCATAAATCTAGGCTAATCTATACATATAAAATTACTTGTACTGACTGACTGACTGACTGATTCATCAACGCACAAGCCAAACCGCTGGACCTAGAAAGCTGAAATTTGGACAGTAGGTTCTTCTTATGACGTAAGCAAGGAAGAATTTTTGAAAATTTCTCTCCAAAAGGGGTTAAATAGGGTGGGTAAAAATTTGCGGGCGTAGCCGCAGGGAATTGCTAGTTAAATATAGAAGTAGAGTGGTAACGATATAATTTGACTAAGGCGGTCATGGTCACTACTATACCCACGTGATTAGTCTCTGAGCTCTTCATAGTCAAACTCTGAAAAAATCTCTGAGCTCATTATTATTGTATAGGTCCTACGAAGGCTCTTACAAAAATCAATTTTTGCAAACGACCACCGCATCGTAACGCGGCATCTGCAAGAAGATCCGGCAAAAAATTCAGCGGGCTTGTATTTTTCGTCATATTTTGTCCCACATTTCATCACATAGGTTCGCTAGTTGGTGAGCTTTGACAATATTAATCCTTTAACCATTAAACACTATAGGCTGGAGAATTCTGTCTGTGCGTGTAAAAGAGATTAAAGTATTATACCTATTCTGTTTCGTTTGTTTGTCTTTTCTTGCCACCGCGGTAAAAAATGGCCGTCATATGGATCCGTTCAATAAGAAGTCCAGTTTTTACCCCAGAAGGAGGGTTATGGTTTTCGAATGTATGTATATTTTTTTAGCACGCCCTTCTGCTTAAAAGGCGTATTGGATTTAAAGAATATGAAGCGTTAGATCCAGCCATTCATCTTTGTTATGAGAGAACTATAGAACATTAGGTCCCTATGGTGGTCCCTAAGGTGGTCCCTATTATGGATTGACGGGCCCGTTGGTCTAGTGGTTAGACACCCTGCCCGCTAACCGATGGGTTGTGGGTTCGATTCCCACCAAGTGTCTGGGTGTTATCTATTTATTTAGTACCTATTTACAAAAAAAAAATTATATAAGTATTAGTATCACATGTCTAGTTTCCATAGTACAGGCTCTGCCTAGTGTGGGATCAGATGACCGTGTGTGAATTGTCCCAAGATATAATTTTTTTATTATTTTTTATTATGGATACATATAACATGTTAACGCAACACCCCAAAACTAGTTTGTTCAGTTTCGAGAGCAGTATATATTATATTACCTTTTTAATATGGGTAGTTTTTTGTCGATGCCAAGCCTTAACTACTCGCATTATCAAGTACGGCGGGCGGGCGGGCGAAAGTAAGAAGATTTAACCTTCGATCATTTAACGAACGTGTGCGAGACGCATACGTAAGTGTGGATTTAAGTACAAACAGAATAGTTGTGATATTTAAAAAGATATATCTGTGACGATAATTTATGAAAATATATAACAGTTCTAAATTAATTTTGGAAAATAAAATTACGATGTTTTGAGTTATTTCATTAACATTTAATCTCGTTTAACAGTGCACGCGAAGACTTCATAGACTGCGTCGCGAAGGCTGGTCGAACATGTTCAGTGTCGGCCAGCACCTTGCTCCGGCGCATGGCATGGGTGCTCGCGCAGGACGTGGCAGCCTGCAGCCAGCAGCCGCGGACGTACTGCGCCGCGCCACCGACGCCCCTCACCGCGCCAATCCTAACTGTAATATACGGGGTCATATTTTATCCACTACGACTATAAACTTGTACAGCGCTTTTGAAGGGACTTATTGCATCAAAGGTGTATCTGAAAATGTTAGACTAAGTCTATATGACCGCGCCAACGACTCGATGCACGGTACCAGATTCAAACTAAAGCTATATCGTCTTCGTGACCACGCGATACTTCGCGTTGCTGTGCTGCGGCGCGGTCTGCATTGCACTGCCCGTCCGCATATCATTGCCAAGCGATCGCCTCTACGTTTCGCCGCGCGAAGCTAGACGGTCATGTATACTTTGTACTAAGTATGCGAATAACTGCGGTAGGTCCTCAGCCAAGAGTCGCTGTGTACACACAGCACTACGCAATCTGACCTGTCGTGTCTGAAAATAATATTCGCTTTGACCTAATTTGTTGCAAAATATCAAGCGTCAGCGCAATCATGTGTGTTGTTTAATTAATGCTGTATTAATGATGAAACGATAAACAAACGCGGTATAATGAAATAAATTCAAATTGGGTTTGCGTGCTAAAACGAATCCTTGTGAAAAGCACTTACGACATGAATACAACGTCAGGCTTTGGCTTTATTTGACTGCATACTTCTATACAGGGAATGTGAGAGTAAAGGAAGAGAGTGTGCACTCGAACACAATATCTACTGTCTACACGAACACAATATCTCCCACGTAGATGGCTGATCGTGTAAAAGATTGGCAGCTGTGGTGGTCCGTGGTATCAGCCAGAGGAGAGCAATTTCCTACCACAGGGTCTAACATAACGCGATCTGTTCGAGCAGAATTATTGAAATCTTATTTTCTTGAGAGAAAAGATCGCAGTTATAAACAGTGTATATCTGTGTCTCCTTCCCACGTAAAAGTAAGATTACTCTGAAATTGTCATCATAAGAGAGCTGGTGGTAGTAGAAAAGCACCTAGTAAATTAGGACCTCATTTGTACCGGTTTTATGATGAACTTTAGGTGTCTATTTATTATGTGTGTAGAGTTATATACATGTACACTGCTTAAAATAAGAAGATACTACAATAGTCTGTGTATCTGGATAGCTATTTAGAAAACCCACAGTGATTCTGCGCTAATTTCATTGAAACAAATAAACCAAGTAAATATTAGCTGTCGATTAACATCTTGTATATAAATTCCAAATCTATTGTTTCAAATTCCAAGTCATTTTGGTTAATGTGTAATGTGATAATCCAAAGGCCTCTTCTAAAATTGATAAACTCTTTCATAACACTATTTTACTATCTTTTGAATTAAAATTATGATTATGTTGTTGTTGTTGTTATATTATGAAATCCATGTGTCAAATATATACTTACTTTAAAATCACCCACCTAACTATGTGGAGAAATGAAATGAATGTGAGAAAATTTATGTCCAGTTGATTTCAAATCCGTTCAACACAGTTATCTGAGACAAGTAAGCATGTGCTCGTAATATAGTTAAAATAGATAGGTACATCATTGAAATATAAATAGTTTATTGTATATTGTGGAACCTATATGTGGAATAAATGTAGTATAAAATTTAGTTTCATCATTGAAATATAAATAGTTTATTGTATATTGTGGAAACTATATGTGGAATAAATGTAGTATAAAATTTAGTTTTAAGATATAAAATTTAATTGTAATGTTGTAAATGTTAGAAGAATTTTCCTAAAATAAATACAATTAAAACTATGTTGTTTCTTTTTTGATAAAAACCTACGTTCAATTACTATTTAATTATTATCCAAATAATATGTTCATTGCTTCTGTTATCGAAGTACCTATTATTTCCCATGTCATCTACCCTAATATAAGCTGTGGAATCGCTTACAGAGTCGACCCATAAACTGTTTCCCATATACAAAGTTACTTTGCTTGAGAGGGTCGGTTCAAATCAAAATAGATATATAGCTGTGCATAATAGAGATCAAATTGGAGTGTTCCGACTTGAAGAGTAAGGATTAATCCCGGGAAGTTCGTCCATATCAAATAACGACCCTGTACTAAGTGAATCCAATACTGTGAGAGTGTATGTGACGTCTTATGGTGTTTATATACAAGTTAATCATTCGGAAATTGGTATTTTGCCAACTCAATGTTAAGGACCGATAATACAATCCGGCAGCTGACTAGTTTGAACAACCGATGTAAGTTGACATGTTGATTGGCTCCTACGAATTTATAGCGATTTGTTGAGCTATTTAGAAGTCGAAAAAGACAGTTGGTCAGACTACATAACATAGTGTTTCTGCAAGGATCACTATGTTGTAAGCAACCAGCCTTTATTTAGCTGCATACTTTAGTACTTTCTTAGCCCAGTAATATCGCTAGCCACAATGCTCTACAAAGCAGAATACAGCAACGTTTACACACTACTAACTGGGAAAAGTCTCAAAATGCGGTTGATAAGATCACTCGTTGTTTGATTGACAACTGAAACAATCATCCACCACGCCATACTTTATTCTATATTTATCCCCTTATTTTTAATCCATCGCGTTGTTGTCATCAAACATCGAAGGCCTTATAGAGAAGGGGTCGCATTATTGTATTAGGCGCAATTCTTAGCCTGATTAATATTTTTCTTTGCTTTAGTGATGGAAAAGGGGCTATTTACTAAAACTATCTACTAAATATCATGGTTCGATTACGATTTTACAAAATCCTATTTAAATAACATTACCTACAACAAAATTTATGAGAAAATTTTATTATATATTTAGTTCGCAAGAAATTAGTTATAGAAGTGTAATGATTGGGTGAGCTTATACGACTGATTATCTTATGCGTCTGAGATTATAGGATAAGGTTTTATTTTTTTTTTCATGTCGAGAATAAGCTTAATAACTATGTCAACGACTCAACGGTAAGTAAAAGATTACATCGCGGCTTATTTTCGAATCCTCCAGCTACCATGGGTACTGCAAACCATTTTTGTGTTTTAATGCTTTTGTTATTAATACTTACCTACATTGTGATATATCGTAGTCATAAAATATTATACATATTTTAAGCATAAAATACCTTCATAACAAAGCGTTGATTCAAAGGAAGAGTAAATTGTCCATGAATACAAGGGAAGTGAGCTCCAATGTATAGAGTAATATTGGCGACGCGCTGGGCTCTATGACTAGGGTTGCTAACTTCTTGTAAGAGAAATAAAGTAAGTATCTATATTATAAAGGTTGGAGAAGTAAAATAAACAGTTTGTTAAAAAAATCGACTATACTTATTTTTATGTTTTAAAAATATATTTATTGGAGCACAATTTAAGAATTTATTATAGTTTTTAAAATATTCGTAAGCCTCTCCATAATATAAATCAAAGAAATAATTTAATAAATGCGGAGTTATTTTTTTATTAAACTAATTTCTATTATTTTTTTAAGAGTAAATATTTATAGTTTTTTTTTTTTTTTCTATTATTTAGGATACTAGAAATAGAGCTTCTGCTCTATTCCTAGTATCCTATTACTTTGCTTTTATTACGGAAAACAGTAAAAGCTGTTAATTATAATAAATATTTACATATAAATATACTTCCAGCATAAACGAGCAGTTTACATTCAAAGAACATACAACGAAGCGGCTAATAATTTTACTGAGGTAGAGAGAGATAATATATTTTGAAATGGTATGCAAAGGTAATAGGGTAAGGTATTAGGGACGGCGCACTTGTAATTGATACAGGAAGGGCATTAAATAGACGAACAGCTTTAAGTGTGAACGAGCTACCATAAAAGGTGCTTTTATGTGAAGGGAAGGAAAGAGTTAGGTTTCATAATGACTATAAGGAGTAGGAAAATTCAGAGTGAAGGAAATTAAAACGGTTCTCTAGATAAAGCGGTGCAGAAGAATTGAACAATTCTGTATTTTTTTTAAATACAGGCTTTATGGATCCGTATACCAGCGATAATGAAAACAGTATTTTGTATACTTTGTTTTATAATTAAACAGTGCTGCAGAGTCCAAATAAGTATAATACCGTTTTAACAGTTCCTATGTTTGACAACCCTATCTGTGACTTCATTTCGTTTGATACTCCCAAATCAAGGAAAGGTACCTATGATACGTGGTACACATCTATTTTCACTTTATCCTCAAAATATTAGGTTTATTGATCGCGTGTTGGTAGGCACAGGTGAAGAACTTATTTTTATTCCATCCCTGGAACCTTTCATAAATACATTCTAGTTACATAGTCATTTGTTCCCTATTATATTTTGGAAAACGTAGGTAATATAACCTGGATACAATTTATTATGTAAATAAAAAAGGTTAAATAGTAAATCTTGTTCACATAAAGACGTTTAAACGATGGCTAGGAGCGACACAAAACAAATTACGAAGGTATAATTTAATAAATTGGCTCTTTTCAGTATTAATCTCACCAATTTGCCCGCATTAAGTAAATAGTTAGACAGCAAAAACTATTTTCATATTAATATTATTAGCGACAAATAACTGGTACCACATGCGACCCAAAAATGCCGTTGAAACTTAAGGGCAAAATTTATAAATCTGTTATTAGACCAGTTATGCTCTATGGTGCGGAATGTTGGGCCGCTAAAGTGCAGGACGAAAAGCGTGTTCATTCTGCCGAGATGAGAATGTTAAGATGGATGTGTGGAGTGACGCGAATGGATAAGGTGAGGAATGTGTATGTAAGAGGAAGTATGAAAGTAGCGCCTGTCACCGATAAAATTCGGAGTCGGAGGCTATCTTGGTTTGGGCATGTATTGAGGAGAGAGGAGACGCATGTCACGAGAAGAATGATGAGCTTGAATGTGGATGGATATAGAGTGCGCGGAAGGCCGAAGAAGAGATGGATGGATTGTATTACGAATGATATGAAAGTAGCTGGAGTGAGTGTGGAAATGACTGCAAATAGAGATGAATGGAAGGATAAAACATATTGCGCCGACCCCAGTTGATGGGATAAGGTAAGGAGAATGATGATTAATATTATGGTCCCTATGCTAAACGAATTTTTTTTCAAAAGAGATAAAATCATTTCTACTGGTGAAAAAATAAAGCAGAAAAAATGAAGAAATTAAGCTTACTAGTGTCCCACCAATGTCACCTTAGTGAAACGTCTGTCTCTGGCCGCTGTCAGTGTTTCCGGCTACATGGTTGCAAATAATGCTACACTTTAGAACTCGCGTCCAAAAATCACGCATCACACCGCAGATCAACCCACGCATGTCAACCAAGGGCATTGGAAGCTCAAACGAAATTTGTTGGCACATCACGGTCCACGTGGTTAGAAAACGGCATGCTCGCCTTATTCGGAACACTGGTTGCTTGCTGTGTAGCAAGCGGTTATGGCTGTAGACCACTGCGTTCTGCTTGTGAAGTAATTAGCGTATTGTCCGTACCTATTGTCTGACCGCAGCAGCGCTGGTTCAGAATTAATTTAAACATTTAAATAAAATATTTATATTTATTTTGGTTTCATTAAATGTACTATAATTATTATGTACCTACCTATACAGCTAAGTAAAGTTATTATACGTAGATAATAATTTGCCGAAGCATTTTCTCATTTTCTTTAGAGATATTTATTTATTCACTAGAGGCCCGCCCTGGCTTCGCACGGGTGGCAAAATGTTATGTTCAAATTATAATATGTGTAAAAAATAATACCTTAATATACCGACAGTAGATTTTCGTAGAATAAGATTTCCCATAACAATTTTACCGTACTTAAAAATTTTTGGATTTCTTTTAACACCCTTATAAATTAAATTTTGAATAACCCGTTGTAAATAATTAGTTGAAGAGGATTAACCAAGTTAAGTTTCACGTAATTATTGGACAAATTGCTACCTTTCCTTCTCTATTTTGGTTTTTAGCATATCCTGCTCTATAGATCAACCATTTAACTGTCCATGGGAAAAAATTCTTCTCGTAGATCGACTCCAACAAAATATTTTAAGGTTTGACCTTGAAATTCGTTTATAGTAATACATATCATAAGAATTTTCACCGGAAATTCTTGACACTAAATTGTAAAGATCTGTCTGTAGGTATTAAAGGGATGCGAGAAATGTGCACAGTTTGACATAATGAGGATAATGGTTTCGATAATATTGTTTTATATAATCTAAACTGCAATCTTATCCCATTGCACACTTGCATATGTGAAGGGGATTAAAATTACTCATCAAATTGTAATATTTGGATACCTTACCTATATTTTGAGGCTATGAGGTGGAAGTTTTGACTTATTGATAGAAATCAAAAACTGTTATTGGTTTAAAACACTCTAATGTATTGTGTCTTCCGTGTCTACACCACGCGTACCACCACAACCGTATCAATTATTTTATATCCCTTACTGTTAGCTGCTATCCTATCATACAATACAAATCGTATCCTTTAATTTAATTCAGATGAAGGTGCTTTTAAGTAAGAGTATGTGTGGTTCATATGTATTTAATATCTTTATATCAAATCAATAAACAAAAAAAACACCATACAAAGGTTCAAATCTTATCTAATTAGCTTATGTGATAAATTTTCACTAACACAAAAATACGTGTCTTATTATTCTTTTAAAATAGTATACTTGCTAAATTGCAGGGTCATTAGACAGATACAATATGTTTTTTAACACACAAACATTCATTCCCTATTTTACACCATAAACTGACGAAATCTGAAAACCGCTGTATCTTTTTATTTTTATTAAAGAGTCTAATAACAAAATTTGAAGTCAAAAGACAATGTTTTTACACCCATCCTATACAAACTTGCATCCTCTATTTTACAACCATAATTAAGGAATTCTGAAAAACGCTGATACACGTGTCTTATTATTTTTGATAAAGAGTCTAATTACTAAATTTCAAGTCAAAGGACATAGTTTTTGAACCCATCCCATACAAACTCTCAACCCCTATTTCACACCCTTAGAGTTCGAATTTCCAAAAATCCTTTCTTATTGATTGGTTAAGCCATAAAATGAACCTCCTGTCCAAATTTTTTAGGCCTAGCTTCGGCAGTTTCGTCTCTGCGGTGTTGAGTCACCCACGCGAAACAGGCCCATCTCTTTATAATATAACTTTATTTACACCCATAGCTAACGAATTATGATAAATGCTGATACACGTGTTTGATTATTTTTAGTAAAGAGTCAGTACAGAAATTCAAGTCAAAATACAATGTTTTTATACCCACCCCATACAAACTTTTAACCCTTATATTACACACTTTGAGTTCGATTTTCCAAAAATCGTTTCTTATTGGTTCTCTAGGCTATAAAATGAACCCGCTGTTCAAATTTTGTAGTCTTAGCTTCGGTAGTTTCTGCTCTGCGTTGATGAGTCACTCACGCGAAAAAGGCGTACCTCTTTTAGTTCATATTACACCCTTAACTGACGAATTATGAAAAATGCTGATACACGTGTTTTATTATTTTCGTTAAAGAGTCTAAGTGCAAAATTTCAAGTTAAAAGACAATGTTTTTACACCTTTCCCATACAAACTTTCAACCCCTATTTCACACCCTTAGAGTTCGAATTTCCAAAAATCCATTCTTATTGATTGGTTAAGCCATAAAATGAACCTCCTGTCCAAATTTTGTAGTCCTAGCTTTGGTAGTTTCGGCTCTGCGGTGTTGAATCAGTCACGCAAAAAAGGCCTACCTCTTTATAATATAAGTATAGATATAGATTTAATGATATTTAACTCTCGTGGCCTCCTAATAGGTACAACACGATATTAAAACGTGACGTCTTGTTCTGGATATTAAATAGCTGACCATTTAACGGTTCCGTGGCAAAAAAGGGACCAGAATGTTAAGGCCGTCTGTCTGTCTGTCACAGCGGCACATTTTAGCAAGTACTTCTATCGATTTGAGTTTGGAATAGTTTTAAATATTATTTACTCAGCCTCATTGTAAATTAAAGGTAAAGGTCCTTTTCTTTTATTTTCTATTCAATAGGGGCCGAAATGGGCTGTTGAAACTTCCAAAGTGAAACTAATAGGTAGGTCAAGCAGGTTGTCCTATGAAATAATTTTATTTGAAAACTTAATTATTTCGAACTGTAAAAAAATACTATTAACCCCTGATCTGCGGAGATTGGGTGGGGTGTGGGGGTTTTGTTCGAAATCTGAAAAAAATCCGTTTGTACCGGTTTTTTTTTAAATGTAATGTTTGCAAATGAACTTATAGTTATACAGCTCCATTGTTTTGCTACTTGAGGTGTTGTATGAATAACAAACTTACTTTTATACGACCTACTTTTATAGGTACAGAACCCTCGGTGCGTGAGGCCAACACTTATTTGACCGATTTTTTAATAGAGGGTACTTTTCTAACAGGTTATTAAGACGATCCAACGTATTTGACATAATGGCCACGTTTACACGCAGTATTCGCCGCCATTACCAGTACACAATATAAATCGTTCTAGCATTCCACCAGCTCGATCTCTCTGTTAATATAGCAATAAGGACATTACAAGCGAGACTTATTTGGCGCACAGTACGCCTTTAGTACACCGACGCATTCGCATGCGGCAGCGAGCCTCTGCGGAACTCCTGCCGTTGCGAAATATTTGCGGAACGGTTAGTAGGTACACTGATTTTTTTTCGCAAAGAAATGTCATTTTAATTCACGTGGACTGCGGGTGCAGACGTTATTTCAGAATGTCGTCCCAGTCATCGCTTTCAGATTCTGAAGAAGAAGAATTGTTGTTGCTTGCGTCAGTGACAAAGAGAAAGCGTAGAATTTGGGTGCATGAAATAAACCAGAAAGGAAGGACTTTTCTTGAACTTTCCTCCATGCCACCTCTTTCTTGTACGCATTTTTATAATCTACGTGACCAACTGCATATAATTTGGGATAATTTCAAATTGAATTCAAAAATATTTCAATATTTTTGGCTTCTATAATGCGAAAATCTATCCTCACCGACAGAACGCGTGCGGACGCCTTGCGATGCGAAACACCACTAGCGAAACATCTGCGTCTGTGTAACGACGATTTCGCAGTTCCTTGTGAAACAGTACTGATAAGGATTTCATTTAGCTTAGTGCTAGAGTGAGACATGGCTTTTGCGAAATTCTGCCATACTACTTACAGTTTTTTCGTTGTCGCATGCGAATGCGTCGGTGTACTAAAGGCGTAAGATAACACCAGAAACCGATTCTTAACCTTCTTATTCTTCTTTAGATAGCACTATTCGGAAACGTAACTACAAGAATACGAATCTTGTTTGAGCGATAAAACTCACTTTGAAAATGAACGATCGTATTTAATGTCCAAATTCTCACAACTATTTCATCTCGCCTCCAGCGATGTGCTACCCTAACAAGATAGCTGCCAACCGAAAAGCAATCAAGAGGGAAAAAGTCAACACCTCTTTCGGTCTGTCTCTGTTGGAGTAATTTTGTTCTGGGGTTCTAGTACGGGCTCTGAAAGTTTACAAGCTTGATTAGCGGTAACTATCAGAAACTAGTAAAATAGTAAAGTAAAATAAAGTGCTAGACAGTGTCCCCTGTAGTCTTGGACACTACAGTGAACACGTGATCGTGACTATAAATGATTGTTATCGTCTATGCAGGTGTTTCTACCGTACGTTGTCTCTGTCTTAACTAGGGGTTCTTGTTAATTAAGATCATTTTAGACTCAGATTCAAATATTCTAAGCTCACAAACTTTGAGTAATATGTTTTTTAATAATTTTATGCGGACAGCATTCCAGGTATGTAAGACATATGCAAATTCCTTGCTCGCCTCCTATTTCATTATGAGGCGCCACTGGTACTCGCCATTCTCACAGAATACCAGAATACGAATTTCTTGTTTTACCGTGGATTCAGCGTTCGAGTTTGTGAAATGAATATTCTTACAGAATAGCACTACTGTTTTCTACCACTTAAGTAGTTGAATGCAAATTACTGCCTTCAACTGCTTAAGATTACTGAAGGATTACATTAATAATTAATGGGTAGCAATCTAACGCCATAATTTCTTAATCAAATGGCGAAGTTGGGTTTAGATCGTCTTATAATTTGATTTGAACTATCTACGAGTATTTCACTTTTCATAATAATAAACAATAAAATAATGTAAGATGATTAATTCAATTGGTTTCTCTTAATTCTATTAAAGTTATTTCCACACATTGCTAATATTATGATCTGAGAATTATTTATATAAGTAATTAGTTTTGTAAAAAAATAGTTAGGTACCAACTGGATCACTAATCGGAGAGATGTCAGAGAGTTATCAAATAACGTGTTATGTAATAATTTAGCTCTATCCGTAGCAGGTGCAACAGTGTTCCTCTGAAACTTTATATTATTTACGTAATCTCTAACTTTCACAACAGCCATTCCAGGAGGAACATTGAATAATTTAGAAGCATTATGAGAAGCCGCTTTAAAGTAGTTTCAGAATGATATAACTATACTGAATAGATATTATGAGATCAGGGCTAGTTTGTTTTATATAAAGCAGCATATTGACTGGCCTTTTTTAGTAATTTATTTTTGATTATTTTTTAAATTAAGTACTTATGTACCTACTTTATTTAATGTTTTGATTTTTGTTTCGTTTTTATTTGTATAATTCACAAGCATTTATTAGCTAACGGTCACCGTTGGTTTAATGGATAGCTTGTCTTCTTTATGGCACTTAATGTTTATGCATGTGGTGTTTGCCAGTAAGTATTTGTTACACGTAGAACCTATACCACCCATATTTATACATTTGCATGAGTGTAAACAAATGTTGGTAAACCAAATAAATAAAATAAAAAATAAAATAAATCTGATAAAAATAACCCCTCACTAAAATATTTTATTTTTTTAAACAATTTAATATAACAATTTTATTATAAAGTATGAATAGTAATACAGAAGACATAAAAGTGCGATCATTCCAATAATTGTACAGTTGGTACTTAAACTAGGGAAACCTTGTACTATAAGCACCAGCACCTTCCATGTCACAAATATATAAAGCGCTCATTAATATTGTACTACTTAATATAAACGAGTAATTTAATTTATTAGAACTTATGTGTATTCCGCTAACTGAGTATGAGTATTTTTTGTTACATATGATCTAAGAAAGTTTATACTGTACTATTTGTGTGAGTTGTAATTTTGTTATATTTGTATCTAATCATTTATGCGGGTGGAAGTATTACTAATATTAGGCTTGAGAAGTAAGTGCACGGTACCGATGTACAATGGTAATTCCTTGCATAGGCTGAAGTAAACGTTCTGTTTCTTCGTACGTCAGTTGCATAAGCCATTCTACTATTATTTTTTTACTTTGATTTTGCGTTGATATCCAATATCTTAATAACATTATTATATAAAAAACTACCCCAATAGTAATAAAATCTTCTACTAAAGGAGGTTTTGCAATCATAAGGTCGAAGTAGGTATTCTAAATCCTCGTCGCGACCGAGAGATTGAAGGTGGTGGTGGCCAAGAAATTGCACTATGCTGTTTTAGAAGTATTTCAAGTACAAAAAGTTGACGAACTGTTAATACCTTGCAACACTGATATAAGTCCTTAGTTGGAAATCGGATTGGCTTAAATGTGCTTACTTTTAAAACTGCTCTCTGTGCCCGCTCAAGTTTAATCATATGATTCTTGCACGCACCTCCTCAAGAAGATATACAGTAGGACAATATGGATTGGCATAATGCAAAATACACTGTTCTCGCTAGGTCCGGATGAGCTACGTATCTTAAGTTTTTGAAGACATAAATAAGTTTCCGTACTCTAGCCGTCAATAGCTCAATATGTGGAGCAAAACTGAGTCTTTCATCTAGAATTACTCGCAAATATTTAGTAGAAGTACTTTTAACTAACTTAGGGTATTTACACAATTGTGTTTTATTTGTTGCATTACAATGATTATGTGCTATTATAGTGTATTTGCTAATATCATTCAATTTAGGACTTCTTAGACTAAATGTTATGAACTTAGTTTTTTCCACATTTAGTGCTAGAGAATTATCTGAGAGCCATTTATTTATCTTATCAAAGCCCACTTGAGCACCTTGAAATGCCTTTTCCCATGAGTCTGCAATAAAAATCAACGCTGTGTCATCTGCAAAGGCAAACAGCCTGCCATTCTCTAAATGAATTTTACACATCTCATTAACATATATTAGATACAAGGTAGGTCCAATGATACTACCTTGCGGCACACCGTGTTCAATCAAGAGTTCGCCGCTTTGATAATCTCCAATCTTAACACATTGTTTACGATTGGACAAGTAGCTCTGGAATAGTTTAAGTTGACACCAATACCTTCTAATTTTTAAAAAAATTGATTTAGTACTACATAACACATAATGCCTTGTGTGAATTCTATGGAAGACAAAACATAGCAAAAACAATATGATAGATTTTTGGAAAATACCTTGATTAAATAAAACAACTTAAGAATTTTTCAAGAGAATTATATTGGAAATCGTCTTACATGACGTCAGTAACAGGCATGACAGAGATTAAATATTCATCACGAAACAGAACCCTTATCAAGAGGATTCAGTACCTCGACATGTAAGGCGAAACTTTGACAATTCCTTTAATCAGATAATATGTATATGTACCTATGTACCAGATTAACCTTTTTTTATTTCAAGGTTTTACATTCGGTATACCTATCTCTTTTGTCATATCAGAATAGGCTTTTTTGTAATAATGTTTGGGACCTTTTTAGACTTTAATTTTCACTCGTGGGTTTGATTTGACGTCCATAATTGCCATTATAATTAGTAAGGAAACGTGTTCTTGATAAGAATGTGAATAGGTTTATCAGAAATTAATTAATATTAAACAACGATTGCCCTCATTTTCTACAAGAGTAATTTGGAAACGACAATGCTTTTATTAGTTTGCGGTAATTTGTTCAAGTCACGTGAACTCCTGTTAATTATGAGTTATTGAAACAATTCCTTTATTAAGCTACGTTTAATTATTTCATCGCAATTGATGAGATAATATATTATTACAATGAGCACTGAAGCGTCCATTCAGAGTACAGCTTACGCGTATTGAGAGTATAATATTATTATATTTTACTTATTTGTATCCTTAGTATTATTAGAACTCTTAGCTATGTCATCATGACCAGCAGCCGAAAAAGTTCACCGTAAAAGGGCTTCTTCTTGAAGGGAGGGGTTGCCATAATGCCCACGCTTGGCAAACGTCATGGGGATCGCGGTTTATGTGGTAGGTAATCCAATAGAAAGACGCTGCTGCCTGCATTCACGTTTTCTCTTAGTCGTCTATTACGGACACCCAACTGGAGGATTTATGATAGGGTGCTATTAAGTACCTTAGCTCTGTATTCTCTTTCAGACATGGTTACATTTTAAACAGTAGGTGTAATAACTTACAGCTTATAATCTGTCAATACTAACGTATTAAAACGCTGTTTAAAATGTAACAGCATTATGGTTCAATTATTTGAAAGATATACTGATGGAAACTTTGCTGTTTGTGCCATAGTCAGAATAAGAATGGGTATAGATAGTGAGATGAGAATAAATAAATGAATAACTGTATTTAAAACAAAGCAAATGAGACCACGCTTGATAGGTTTACTAACAGCCATTTCAGGGTTCCATCCTACATTCACCCTCTAGTTTGATCATCCAGGCCCTTAATATTAGGAAAGGGAATAGAACTCATTAGGGCAAATCCAATACGCCCCAACTCTATGGGTTTACGAGTAGCCATTCCAGGGTTCCTTATTCTATCTTCCAGCTCTATCATCAGACCAGCTCGATTATATACTTTACGAAGTCATGTGCAAAATTACCTTGGCTGCTTACGAAACCAGCTCTACGTAACCAGTATCGTTGGTGTAGATAATAATAATAATAGGTTGTAATATAATAATACCAGCCCTTGTTTATGTCCCACTGTTGGGCACGAGCCTCTCCTCAAGCTGAAGGGCTATAGTCCACCACGCTGGCCAAGTGCGGGTTGGCAGACTTCACACGTCATTCAAAAGCTAGTTAGGCTTTCTCAGACATGCAGGTTTCCTCACGATGTTTTCCTTCACCGAAAACTATCAATCGCACAAAGACGATTCGTACATGATTAACGAAAGAAATCAGAGATGCGAGCTGGGGTTCGAACCTGCGCACCTTGTTTCCAAGGCAAGCACTTACCCACTGAGATGTTACTAACTTCAAGATACTGGTGTAGATGCGGCTATAATAATAATCTAAAAATTTCATTACCCGCATACAACAGGTGGAGCTAATAAAATCGTATTCAAAAACATAACCCTCTTCTCTGCAATAAAGAAAACAGAGTTATGTAGTATGTATATGAACAAAATGTTTAGTGACGCGCACGAAATCAACATTGATCCATTGGCCATTACGAACACAAGCCACGCTATCGTTAGCAGACAGTCACATCAACTGCAGTGTTCTATTTTATGACCTATTGAGTGCTCAGTGATTCTTACGATCTGCTGGGTAATTGATAAAACAGTAGTTTCTTTTTCTATTTACTGAATAACATCCTGACACTTTTAGAGAACAACTTAGATTTTATTTATACCTATTAAAAACAGTTGTTTAAAAGTAGTTACTTTTACAAAACAGCGTTAAAACGTAAATTTAACGCTCTTTTGATTTTAGTTGAGTTTTTTTTGTTCATCTGGACAAGCGCGTTTTAAAATCAGAATTTCTCTACAATTAAATATTATATTTTCTACAGATTGATCCTTTTTAGCTTTGGAGAAACCAAATTCCGTTTATTTCTTTTACGAAAATTTGATATAGCCTTAATTTAGTTAAGTACTATACTAAATAACTCTAGTGTAGACACACATCATTTTAAATGACTTCAATACAATAAATTCGGGTCAATAAATTCATCATCATCATCACCAGCCGGAAGAAATCCACTGCTGAACAAAGGTCTCCCCTTTAGTGTGAAATTACAGTGGCAGCGGGCGGGGCGGATGAGCGGGTGACGCGTCGAGCGGAAAACGCTCATTTCAATAGATGAACACAGTAGCAACGGAGCGTTTGAGCGGTTTGGACGTTTCTCTTATGTTTCGTGTGCAATTAATATTTGCTTAAATTAAAATGTCCGATTATTTGGAAGCTAGCGCCTATATAAAGTGGGACCTTTTTTTTTCTAAAAGCAATCGTCACGATGTTAATAGTGATCGGTATAGACATGGTGAATTTCATACTTCATACGAAAGGCTACGAAACCATGAAGATAAATTTTATGAATACACTCGAATGACCGTAACAACTTTTGACTACATATTAAATGCTGTACAAACACAGTTATCGAAACCCGAAACTAACTTCATTGCCTTAACAATATCTCCTGCGCAGAAACTTTTGTTGACTCTGAGGTAAGAAATCAAAACTATAATAATCATCAATGAATTTTTATTATTAATCAACAATGCCAGACATAAAAAGTAATCAATAATTATCTATATTATCTGGAGGTGCACTGTGATAACCATATTGTGTCATAATATCTGAAATACTTCCTGCTTGCATCTCGGCCATTATAATTGAATTTATTTTGTTTCGCACTCGCATCTTTTGGATTCCTTTGAACTGTTCCATTTGTGGGAGTAAACTCATCAAATAATGATAATCATCTGATTTTGGAGGTTCTTGTGCAGGCGTCTTTTCTTTGTTCTGAAGTAGTAAAAGTCGTATTTTTTTCTATTTCCAAGAATTCAGAGCGCAGTTCGTTAGCTGATTTCCTCTTTTTTCCTCGACTGGATGTTGATGGAGCCGATGTTGATGGTGTTGGTGAAGATACTGATATGCTCGATAAAGGCGATGCCACATTTATATCACTTATAATGGAGTCTTGCGTGTCGTCATTTTCGTCACTGTCACTAGTTAGATGAGTAGTGATATTAGATTCACTTCGGCTAGGCTGTATTTGATCTTTCATAAAAGACATTTGGCGGAAATGTTTCCAAGTAGACACACAATCAGTAGCTGCATCCCCAGATCGAGTTGGTGGAAATTTTTTTAGTTCCTTTCTGTAGTGGTCCTTAATGTTCTTCCATTTACTCTTCAACACATTAACTGTAAAAAAAATTGTAAAATGAATATGATTTAGTCTGTAACTAACTGTACGTTTTATTTGCAGGTACTTGTCTACAGGGATGTCATTCAAATCACTAGCTTTTTCCTTCCGACTAGGAGCTACTACTGTTGGAAATATTATATATACTACATGTGAAGCAATCTGGGATCAGTTAGTACATATACACATGCCTCAACCTACAATGGAACATTTGAAGAAAATTGCAAATGACTATTATGAAAAATGGCAATTTCCTAACTGCATTGGGTCAATTGACGGGAAGCACTGTCGTATAAAGAAACCTAAACATTCAGGAACTGAATACTTTAACTACCGAAAGTTTTTTTCTTTAGTGCTTCAAGCAGTTGCTGATGCTGATAAAAAATTCATCGTTATTGAAGTTGGTGGTCGAGGCAAACAAAGTGATGGTGGCACGTTTCACTACTCGAGATTAAATAGACAACTAGAAAACAAAACGTTCAATATGCCACCTCCTCAAGTGCTTCCAAGCACCGACAAGCAGTTACCCATGGTCTTAATTGGCGATGAAGCTTACCCATTAAAAGAATATCTCATGCGCCCATATCCCCAACGAAATATTGACCAGAACAAAGACACATTTAACAAGAGGCTGTCAAGGGTCAGAAAGTGCATTGAATGTGCATTCGGAATTCTATGTGCTAAATGGCGAATACTTAATAAATCTATAGAAACAAATGTCAAACATGCACGTTTAATAATAAAAACTGCTTGTTTGCTTCATAACATTACTATGGCCAAAGATGTTTACGCCGAACGCCATTTGCATTTAATCAATCAAATAGCTTCACAAAACTTAGAATCAAGTACAAGACAAAACAATAGTTCCACGGTGAGAGCTAGAGCAATACGAAATGACTTTAAAGATTACTTTAATAATTACCATCAAGATAACCAATAAATTTTATTTACCATCAGAATCTCCGCTTATTACTTGTATTTCTTCCCATAGTTTTTTAATTATTTGACGATTCGAATGATTTGAATCGCTACTATTCCACAAAGGTGGCAGAGCCAATACGGCACTTATTAAATCTTCTGTCGACAACGGCATGACGTCTGAACAAACCGAGCGGAAAACGCAAACTGACTTGCGTCCACCCGCCCCGCCCGCGACACACGCTTCTCCCGCCGCGATACCCGCTCGCCCGCCCCGCCCGTACTTGGTGCACCTTGGTACACAAGTATGTGCTTGTCTTACACGCCAGCGGATTCCGCTACCCGCGCCGCTCCCACTGTAATTTCACACTTAGACCGCCACACTGAACGACAATTTGCTATTTGCATCTACCGGTTGCCTGCGACGCGAACAATGTCGTCGGTCCACCTAGTGGGAGGCCTGCCTACGCTGCGACTTCCGGTTCGTGGTCGCCACTTGAGAACCTTTCTTCCCCAACGGTTATCGGTTCTTCGAGCGATGTGGCCACTGCGACTTCAACTTGCATATTCTACGAGTTATGTCGGTGACCTTGGTTCTTCGGCGAATCTCCTCAATAAATTATCATGAATGAAAATGAAATACTTAATTAAAGCGTAAATTTTGTGCTGTTATGCGTATTATTATTACACACGATTAATTTACGGATTTTTACACAAACAGCGCCCTACGCTATTACACTTAAACATTATACATAATTAGGTACAAAACGCAGTAGACAGAGAGAAAGGGTTCGATAATTTATTTATTTACATTTCGGTCGCCATATAATTCGAATTCTTTTTAGTTTATTATAAATAATTATGCTCTGAAAGAATAGTTAGTTTTCCATTTAAAATAGACATATCCCGAAAATAAATACAATTTTGCTTGAAACTGAAAAAAGTTAACAAGTGGATTGTCCTTATAGTAATGTTTATTTTATATAAGTAATAATTTAAGTAGGTAAGTATTCTTATTAATCTACAATACTATTGGCAACAGCTAATGGTATGTATATACAAATTGAGAATAAAGAATCAGGCCGAGTCCTAATCGATCTTAGTGTGGCTAACTATTTGATGTTCGCGGAGTTCCCAATCCATTATACATTATTCAATAAGCTTAAATATATTCTACTGAAAATGCTCATTCAGATTACATAAAATTGGACAAGCTACTTAAATCTTCTGCTACTTTCAAAGACTGAAAAGACTACGCGAAGGGCATGCCCGCAAGGATAATCCTTCCTTCTTACAAGTAGGGTACCTACAGCTAACGTATATTCGGCGAACAGAAAATTGTTTTTCTCTTTGATGTGATTAGCATCAAAGAGGTTTTAAAAACATGTTAAACAAAAGTCGAGACCTTCTCTCAATTATTTTCGGTAAATCCATTAGAAAACAACTCTCAAATAAAGTGAATAATACAATTATAGTCCACTGAACCCGTATTTACATACCTATTGATAAAGGGAATACATATTTTACTTACATATATACAGGCTTTTATATAAAAAAGAAACCCCAATAGTATAGAAAATCTCTGGAATCCAGCTCCAAGGGAACCTTCTCGCAGTTGATCCGTGAAATTGACTCATAAACTCTGACTTCTGGTTATATGAACACATCGTTTAGAAAACGTGTCAACCTCATACAAACCCCAAAATGGAAAGGGAATTACAACGTGACGGGAATCTTTATTATACCTATCTTGTTATATAAATGGCACGAGGGAGATAGCGTTATCATAAAATGACTATCATTTGCTTAAGTTATGACAGAATTTGAAACGCATAAAAGGGGAACGAGTGTTCTCTGATGGAAAAGACGCAAACTGGGACGTCGACAACTATACACAGGCTATGTACATGTATACTTACGGGAAGAGAGGGTTATGTTCGGCCATTCATTTAGTAAAAAAACATACATCGAATTGAGAACCTCCTCCTTTTTTTGAAGTAATAAATAATAGTAATAATAAATATCTTTATTTATTAAGTCGGTTCAAACATTTCATCTCTCATAGGCCTGGGAGTAAAGAACCTACATTTATTTATTTATATTTACTTCATACACTTAGTAGTACACATGTGAACTTCACTTAGTAGTAGGTACACAAGCGAACTTAATGCCGGAGGCCTTCTCCAGGCTAGTATGAAATAATCTATATATATAGAAAAATGAACCCCTATTTCTCCTGGTCACGCTATAACTTCAGGACGGCTTTACTGATTTAATTAATCTTATTTCTAATACTTGCATTAAAAAAAAACAAAATCGGTTCGTAAACGACAGAGTCCTGGGGTAACAAACATAAAAAAACTCTACCGAATTGATAACCTCTTCCTTTTTTTGAAGTTGGTTAAAAAATTAACAAAGTTGTGCAAAAAAATTTGAAAACTACCCAAGCGGAGCAGTGGACAGCTAGTTATTTATAAAATCCCTGTCACAAGATAAAAACTAATGTCTAGGCAGACTAGCGACAGTGCTGTGCACCTGGCTCTCATAGTCAGGTTTGCTACCTGCAGGCAAAATGTCTAGCTCATCTTGCTAAACTGAAAAAAAAAAAACTGCTGAACACATTTTTATCAAATACAGAGTGGTAAAAAACCCTGTCCATCGCTGAGGGTATTGTTTAGTGTCTCATTATTACTGAGACTGAGAGTACTGTACTGAGTCGGTACCATAGAGTTTGTATATTAAGAATAGAGTACGCGTTTATCTATGGACATGGTCCCCTTAAACAAAGGCAGGTGTGTGTACTATTTAAAGTTATAGGTATATTATAAGAGTTATATTGATATGTAAGTGATAAGTAGTGATTGGTTTGATCTGTCACAAGCGCAAATAGAATAGAATAGAATAATAATTTATTTGAACACCGCAAAACAATGTAGCACAATTTTAACAAACAAGAGAAATTAAAAAAAAAAACTGCCAATATCTCATACATTAAAAAAAAAAGAAATCAAAATACTATTAGGTATAGTATTTTTATAACTACTTATTATAAAAATACTATTACTTAAATACTAAATAAAAATATAATAGGTAGGTACTATGTGCCACAAAGAGGCAGGTTCAATTGGGTCCCAGATCAGCTTATTGTCAAGCGTATGCCTGACGCTGGTTTTCATCTGGGCCCTGTGTTTCCACGGATGTCATCCAGTGGCATGAACTTATAAGTTTTCAAGATATGAATTTACAATTTTTGAAAAAAGAACCAAAGAATAATGAACAAAAAAGAAAAAAATAATAATACAATGTCCATAAATACAGCTGACAGTATATTACTTATTGTCGTGTACCTATGTATATTTATGTATTATGATATTCTTAATCGTGGCTCCATGTTCTTATTTGAATTAAGCATTCTATAGTACTTGCACTGACTCATATTCTAAGATCAGTACAGCCATACCTATATAACTCATTTATTGAATATCTCATAAATATTTTTTTTGTTTTGTACTATTTAGCAATGTGAATATTCCCCTTACAAATTAAACAGAGAATTTTTAATACTCTGTCTGGATAGCTAAGGAAAATCCCGGTTAGACTAGCTTTTAAGTAAAATAACGCGCATTCCGATTCGGCCAAACGTTTGAAGTCGCACACATTATACAAACTAACTTATGACACTACACCTTTTTGGGGATAAGGGGGAAAAATAGAATGTCGTATAAAGCAAACATTTACCAAAAATATTTAGAGTGCTTCTATACCCTGGCCGCTTAATTATTTGACCCTTCCAACCCGGACACATTAAGATGGGAAAGGTCACCCAGTAGTGTTTTATTACAAAGCATACCAATTAATATAATTAGAATACATTAGTCCCATACGTGACTGCGAAATAGTTTAGAAGAGATAATTAGGTATGAAAGAGAAACTGAGATTAATAATTTTACTGTAATGCTATGGCAAGAGTCAAATTTGGAGGAATATTTGGATTCTTACTTTTAAAAACAACAAATTACTACATACCTACATAACATGTGTATGATGTGATTAGAAAGCGCAATATTCTCTTATTAAAATACTGTTCTTGATTTTTTAAAAAGGCTTTTTATAATGCAATTTTTAAATATTGGTGCAATGCAACTTTAGGAACCTATTAATATTGTCTGTATAGTAAAACAATAGCGAGACTTCTTACAGTTTTAATTCACTGTCAAACAAATTAAGATCATAATTCAAAGTTTTCGTACGTAACACACTTAAATGTGAACTTTATGAAAACAAGCAAACTGCATTAGCTAGCGCAAAATTGGTAACAACGCGGCTCACTTGCCTCGCCATACATTTTTCTAGACATTGTTTACCGCAGTTTATTAAAACTAAAAGTTAATGTATGTAGCCATGTAAAGAGCTTAATCGCAACTGCTGCTCTTTAAAATACATGGGTGCATTTTGATACAATCAATCGCGCACCGCTCACAAGGTGTTTACCTAACCTATAAGAGGAGTAATTTATTAAACATTAAAATCAAACTACTTTTACGAATTATATCGCGGTTGTATTTAAATTTTACTATCCCGACGTTTCGAATGCTTTGCAGCACCCATGGTCACGGGGGGACTGAGATGTTGAACGACGAATGCCGGCATAATTAATCACTGCACGACCTCAAGATACTGTAAGCTCTTACTGCGTAGATCGGACCAACAATAATAACTAAGAAGATCTGAGGGTACACCGGCATTGTGACATGAGGACGTTCAACATCTCAGTCCTTCCGTGACCATGGGAGCTGCAAAGCATTCGAAACGTCGGGATAGTAAAATCTAAATAAACCGCGATATAATCCGTAAAAGTAGTTTGATTTCAATGTGTAATATTCGCGTAAGTAAATACAACATTATTAAAGATTAGCTTTATTTCGACTTCAAAACGGAGGAGGTTCTATTTATCATAACCGAATATTTTTTACCCGACTGCTGGAGGGTTATGTTTTTCAAGTGTGTTGGAGGGTTATCTTTATTATGTAACAATGGGCCCAAACTCAACGGGCTTGGCTTTTTTAGCCTTTTTTTTTTCTCATAAAACGTCTGTATTACAGATTATAATTATAACAAAGCCTTATATGCATACCGCAGTGTCGGATATTCTGCCGCCAAGCAGCAGTGTGTAAGCATTGCTGTGTTCCGGCGTGAAGGGCATTGTAGCTGGTGAAATTACTGGACACAAAGACTTAACATCTAATGTCTTAAGGGTCGGCAACGCGCTAGTGATTCTTCTGGTTTTGCTAGTGTCTATAGGCTGCGGTGACTGCTTACCATCAGGCGGGCCGTATGCTTGCTTGCCACCTTGGTAGTATAAAAAAAAACCTAATGTATATTTCGTTGGCACCTTTATGTATAAGTAAAAGTACTATAGAATGCTTATTTTCAATTAAGAACCTTAGGTACGAGTAAGAAAATCGAAAAACATAATAACACTAGCTGACCCGTGCAGCTCCGCCCGCGTTTTGTTGATATAAACCATTCTCGAATCCCCTTGAACACACACCAAAAATTTAATCAACATCCGTCCAGCCGTTTAGGAGGAGTTCAGTGACATACACACGTACAGTAGAATTATATATATAAAGATATACACGAAAATAGGTACCCTACCGCCTGCTGTATTTATCGACATTTACACTTGTGACCGATCAAACCTCACTTCTTGTCACTTACATAACTACTTACACTCCTTTGCATAAAAACGGGCGGTTTTGATTTTTCTACATTATTGGTAATAATTTAGTTCTAAGGAGATTTTAATAGCCAAACTATGTTACTGGCACTTAATAAACAGTCTGCGTCTGAAAAAAAGTTCATTCCAAATTCGAAACCTTTGTTTTTAAAAATAATCCCTGTTTCAAATAGTGACTTTTTACTTACTTTTCGCGGGTTTTCTGGTAAAAGGTTATAAGATAACTAAAATTAACTTCTTGTTTTTTTTTTAGTAGAATAATTTATGTTTGGCGCATAATCCTGCCTTTTTGTGACTTAAAACAAATATCTTTGTGTCTATTACAGTGTCAGAAAAAGCAATAAGAGCTAGTAAAATTATAGCGCTGCTGGAAGAAGGGTGTAGCCAGTGTTACGTCTCACAGCGGTTAAACGTGAGTCGTTCAACCGTCCAAAGTACCTGGACTCGATACCAAGAGACAGGTTCCGTTCAGAGAAGGCAAGGTTCTGGGAGAAAACGTTGCACACAACCACGAGACGACCGCCTTTTAGTGACTCGGGCGCTGAGGAACCACAAATGCAGTTACATAGACCTTAAAAGAAACCTTGAAGAGGTGCGAGGAACGCAAGTTAGCCTATGGACTGTGAGGAGGAGGCTTTTAGCAGCTGATATACGCAGTCGACGACCAGCGAGGACCCCCAAGTTACTCCGTGAGCACCGAATTGCTCGATTGGGGTTCGCTAGAAATTGCCTATCTTGGACACTACGTAACTGGAGTAGCGTACTCTTCTCGGATGAGGCTCGAATTTGTCTGCGTGGTGAGGACCGGCGTCGGCGAGTGTCACAAAGACCAGGAGAACATTATGCCGAGGTGTGTTTTGAAGAAATCTCACCTTATGGTGGGAGGTCCGTTATGTTTTGGGCGGGCGTAAGTTCCAGCTACCATACCGAGAAAATATTCATTAAAAATGGCTCACTAAATGCGCAAAGGTACTTATCAGAAATCATTTGTCAACATGCACAACACGCACTGGCTGTAATTGGTGAAGATGGCATTTACATGGACGATAATGCTCGGGCCTACCGTTCTGGCGATGTAGATGCTTATATGCAAGAGGTCGGTATTCGTCGTTTGGATTGGCCAGTGCGGAGTCCCGACCTTAACCCCATTGAGCACGTCGGGACCTCCTAAAAAGGCGAGTAAGATCTGTCCAACCACCTCCACAAAACATCAGGGAGCTTAATCGTGTGATCTCGGCTGAGTGGGAACACATTTCACAGGACACCATCAAAAGCCTAGTGGAAAGCATGCCAAGAAGATTAAATGCCGTAATCGCTGCAAGAGGAGGTCACACTCATTATTAATTTTTATTTAATGTCTTTTTTTATGAAAATTCCATAAAAATACTCGTAGTCTTAATTTCACTATAGCCATAAAAATGTTCATATTAACACGGATCTCTATTTACGTTGACTGAAACACCGATTCCAGGCTTTAAGTGTTAAAGCCTATATTCCTCATTGATAATAAGAAATTTCTAGTCATCTAAGCTAATGAAATACTAAAAATATTATTATTATCAATAGAAAAGCCAATGGCTCCTTTGCAAAAAAACGGGCACCTCACGTGCCCGTTTTTTTTGCAAAGGAGTGTATAAATAGTTCACCTGCCTCTTGGAGGAAGGAATGAAGAAACCTGCCTAGGCTACCTACGATTTGTTTAAGTGGATCATAGAGAAACGCGCACTCTATTCTTCATTTATAAACTCTATGGTTGGTAAACTCTGGGTTTTAACCATGAAGCTTATAGGTCAAAAATGGAGTCCAAACTCCAAATAGTTGATTGAGGCATACGCTATCCCTTTCATTGAGGCCGGATCTCTCTTTCTAAGTGGTCCAATGTGTGGTCCATGTAATAATTTAAATTACCCGAGAAATGGATACCCTAATACAGAAATGCTCTACTTCAACATAAAAAGATTGTTTTCCATCCGAAAACATAAAATACGATGACAATCATGTCTAATATATTTTGTTTGGTATTGTTCTGCGAGTACGATTACAATAATGCTCTATTGTGTTTACGCCAATTGTACTCAAATGCAATTTTAAATACCGATTTTAAGGGTTCGTATTGTGGAAACACTGGCGCTTATTGTCAGCATGAAACTGGGGGGCAATTCAACTAATTTACAACGGTTAAAGTTTAGTTTCGGTTTAGTAATCGCTCGATTGCAGTTGTCATTCGATAATGACGTAAAAAGTTATTCCATTATCTAATTTAACAAACTTAAACCAAACCACAACTAAACTTAGACTAAACCCAAACCAAACTCCAACTAAATCCAAACCGATCTGCGATTGATTGAAACCAGTGTTGCAAACTTGAATTTTTAAAAAGGCGTAGGCCAGATTAGAAAATTACGTAGATTTAGTAAAGTTTGCCTATGGAATGTTTGTAGATCTACTTACTTACCTACTTTTTTTTGTGAAATATAGAGCCTAAGGTAGGTGAAATTAAATAACTGAATAAAAAATGGTAATCTCCTTTGTTTCTTTTTTTAACCCGACATAAATACTTTTTGTCTTTTTCCCGTATGAATATCCAAGTATGAATATATTTGTTCATATTACAGCTTTATTTAGTGGGAGTAACATTCCGCTCAGTGTTGCCAACTAGACTTAAGGAAAAGTCCCTAGACCGAGGGTTCTAAAGTCGCCAGATGTCGCTAAAATAATTTGATTGACTTGACGAATTTACTGCCGCACTCACAAACAACAATTGGCGATAATTTACAATTAACTATTTTGTCAAATCGGATTATTTCGACCCTCGGAGTATTCATTCACTTCCAGTGTCGTCACAAATAAATATTATGTTTTCTGCATCTATCCTTTGTGCAAAATTCCGATTGTCCTATTCCCATTATTTTGGTTCCCCTAATCCCCACTTAAGCAACAATACTTTGATTTAACAAATAAGTTTGACATTGGCAAAATAGAGACATGTGAAGCCAGAAGCAATATAAAAAAAAAACGGCGGAAAGTTCAAATTAGGTACCTACTAAAAGTGAAGTCCCAAGTACCTGCCTCACGGAGAATTGTAAGTGTTTATTAAGGTTCCAAATATCGATAAAGTACTTGTTTACTTTTAATTTTATAAGAACGGTTATTAATTTTGCATAGTCGTATTCCAGACATTATGGAATTAACCAGCCAAAGAAGGCGCGGACAGTCTTAACTCCGCTGGTGCAAGTAGGACACCAAAAGAGTGGATGAAGGTACGAGGTAGTGTTACTTAAATAAAAGATATAATTATGTATGCATAACTTTTATTGTAATTTAGTATAATTATGATTTATCTTCGTGTTTAAAGTTAATTTTTTTTACATTTTTCGTGACTGCATTTTATATATACGTAGCGAAGCACGTACCGGGCCGCTAGTACAATATACAAAATATGTATATGAATACAAAAATTTTGATTTCTAGTTTTGATTTCTTTGTCTCCACAAGCGGGACACCAAATCCTGTTGATAGATACGCCCTCGTTGTAATTGATCATTTTGTCTTGTCCTTCTTGGTTCCATTATTGCTAGGCGAGCAGGATCAATGCTGGCATCCCTTGCGCACTAATAAACACCTGTAATATATATCATGTATGTATTCTTACAATAAATAATTAATAATAAATTGTTTATATTTTTATTTTACTGTAATGTATAATAGTTTGTATACCTAAATCGTCCTTTTAAAATACCAATACACCTCTCCACAACATTCCTCACTGTCATATGCATGTCAGTATAGAATGCTTCAGGAGTGTTGGGAGTAGAATTTAATATTGGGGTCATCATAAGCCTTCTCAATGGAAATCCAGAATCACCTGGAAGGAAATATTTTAGCATTTAGAATTTACAACATTCAATCAAAGGTTCAAAACAATGTGTGCAACTAATCTACAAAGTACCTAGTAAATAAAAATCTTCTGCAGAGGTATTGAGTACTCTGTCTAATGCGTTTTGTAGTGGGTTGTTGTTCCATCCGTTGACAAACATTATTTTAATCGAGAATTAACGCGATTTACCGATTTTTCGCTTTAATTCCCGATTAAAATAATGTTCGATAATGGTACGCGAAAGTCTAAAAGTATATATAACATTTTGACAGTTTAATTATTATAAAAATATGGGGACTCCCCCAAGTGGTCTCCACCAGCCCCTACAACCACACCAACGCCAGCCTTTAACTATCAGTGGGATCCCACCCCTTGTAATTATCAATTATCGTCATAAAAATACTTGATTCATTTATATTAGTAATTCAAACGGACGTTACTGGTAAGACTCACCGATGTAATACGCCAAACCTTTAGAAGCCGAATCGGACACATCCAATCCAGGAGAATAAATGCAGCACTCAGGAAAATCTGCGAAAATAACTTAAACACACATTATCAGTTACAAAGACCACAATCTCACAACTGATCATTACGACACTGATGCTGGCATCCCTTGCTCTTTGAATTTCTTCTTGTTCTAATGCTTCTAAATCCTCTTCAGTATAATCTGGCTCCTGATTAGTTTGAAGCGCTATGTTATGCAGAACACAACATGCATTAATCATTTTTGCTGCAACTCTAGGCTTGTAGTGCAGCTTTCTATCCACTAATAAACACCTGTAATTTATATCATGTATGTATTCTTACAATAAATAATTAATAATAAATTGTTTATATTTTTATTTTACTGTAATGTATAATAGTTTGCATACCTAAATCGTCCTTTTAAAATACCAATACACCTCTCCACAACATTTCTCACTGTCATATGCATGTCAGTATAGAATGCTTCAGGAGTGTTGGGAGTAGAATTTAATATTGGGGTCATCATAAGCCTTCTCAATGGAAATCCAGAATCACCTGGAAGGAAATATTTTAGCATTTAGAATTTACAACATTCAATCATAGGTTCAAAACAATGTGTGCAACTAATCTACAAAGTACCTAGTAAATAAAAATCTTCTGCAGAGGTATTGAGTACTCTGTCTAATGCGTTTTGTAGTGGGTTGTTGTTCCATCCGTTGACAAACATTATTTTAATCGGGAATTAACGCGATTTACCGATTTTTCGCATTAATTCCCGATTAAAATAATGTTCGATGGTACGCGAAAGTCTAAAAGTAAGTATATATAACATTTTGACAGTTTAATTATTATAAAAATATGGGGACTCCCCCAAGTGGTCTCCACCAGCCTGTGGTGTAATACTTAAATAATGTAATATCCATACTTAGGTTAAGACATTTAGTAATAAAGCTACGATCTAACGAACCAGACGTGTTTTCATTATTACTCTCTCGGCCCCCGGTAGCCTCCACAGTACATGGCGACCCGGCCAGGCCCCGCGGAATTCGCTGCGGTTGCAAAAATGCAGGTGCGCGAGCGCGTTAACGGGAACTAAAAATGACGCAATCGGACGATAGAGCTCGGCGATCACTACTGTGTACAGTATTACAGTGTGTAAATTACAAAATAATTCCGGCTATTTGTGAAAACGCGTGTCCTGATATAAAATTTTTGGACGTATTTCAAGATGGGAAAAGAATGCTCAAAATGTATCTGTGAAAATAAAGAGACGGTGATTTCTCAACACGGCGGAGATAATGGACTGCAAGCAGACGCCTCGACACATTATCAGACAAATAATATATTATTGGCAACTTTAGTCGCAGTATGCGGAGCAGCTATTTTATTTTTGGCCTATAAGCAGTACCGGAAATGTCACAAAGCTTGGGTTGAAGAAGGAGTACGAGCAAATTTCCTAAGGCGTATGCAGGAACGGCTGTCAGGACGTAGAGACCGACCAAGGGAAGAGGATACGATATAATTGAGAGACGGTTCCCACGGCAATACCTGAAAAACTAAAATATAAATAAAAACATACCATACGAACTGCGGAAAAAAAAAAGTGAAGTGCGTGTTAAAAATATAAAAATAAATAATACAAAAAATTTTCGGTATTTATATTATTAAGGAACGTTACCTATGGATTTTAAGTAATAATTAAGTTCATTTTAAATAATACATCGTGCGTGTGCCAATTATTAGATGATGTACAATTATTAATGGAACTACAATTAAATAATATATATAACAAATTAGAACAGATAAGGGTAAGTCTTAGAAAATTAGGACCTAAGCGGAGATTAGAGGATATTGGTACAAGTAAAGTGAAGAAAGCTATAGAATTATATAAGTTGTATAAAAATATTGTAGAGTCTCTTGATTTACAGCAATTATTACCTGAATATTCTGGGTTGTTGTTAGAAATTTTATGTAAGAATATTGAAGAAACTTATAGTAAAATATTAAGTTACAGTGGCTCTATTTCATCCATAATCATGGCAGGTTTTGATTTGAAAACGGCAAGTACGCTGATTCCTGTCATGGACGGCAAGGAGGCGACCACTGAAAATATTATACAAGGTATAGAAATGTATGATTCTTGTTTAAGTAAATTAGAAGATAAGAAGTTGCTGATTTCTTTCGTAATTAAAACACGTTTAACTAAAATAGCGAAATTAAAATTAAAGTCGGATTATAAGACAATAAACGATTTAATCGCGGATATGAAAAAGTATTTACTTACAAAAAAATCTGCAAATTCTTTATTAATACAACTTAATAAATTATCTCAAAATGATTTGACTATCTCAGAATTTGGAAATAAATTAGAAGACCTTTTTGTAGAATTAACAATTTCACAGGCAGATTCCAATGACACAGCAAATGCCATTTTAAGACCGATTAATGAAAAACTTGCCATAAAACGGTTTTCAGATGGACTTCGCAATCGAAGATTGGGCACTATCATCGCGGCTCGAGACTACGAGGAGCTGAAGGATGCTATCCGTGCGGCGGAGGACGAAGGGTCGTCTCAGCCAGCTGCACCAGTGGTAATGAACATGAGAGGTAAGCCCGTTGGCTTGGGCAGAGGAAGATGGCAGCGTAAACCAGGTCAGAGGTTTTATCCTAATAGAGGTCATTATTATAACGGTACGTCTAGCAGAGGTAGCAACTACAATAATAATTATCAAGGTAATTATTTTAACTATCGCGGTCGAAGTAATACGTTTCGACCACATTCACAAAATTATTACCGTGGTAGTTCTCGGAGACCTTTTACTCAATATCGCGGGAGATTGCAGGATTCGCAGCATAAGGCTTATCTTGGTGATCATAAAATAAACCAAGAACAGGCAAATCGTGAATCAGAAAATATAACCGAAAATCAGTTTTTTCGAGCATAAAATATTAACATGTCAGGGACTACATTGTGTGAATTTTAAAATAGGTAATACTATTTGTTCATTTTTAGTGGATACTGGCGCTACTTTGTCGATAATAGATAAAAATATAATCCCACAGTATATCACGTTACAAAAAAATGAAACTGTAATAAAAGGTATAGGTGGTAACATTTATTCTAGTCAGCTTGCTGACTTATCTTTGCAATTGAGCGTCGACTCACAAACAAAGTCATCATATTACAAAGACTCAACTGAGTTTATGTTTAAGTTCCACGTACTAAACAAAATGCCATGTCAGGCTGATGGTATTATTGGTTTAGATTTTCTAAGAAAGTACAAAGCAAATGTAGATTTATTAAATAACGAATTGGTATTACAAAATAATGATGTGGAGGTTAAATTAGAATTATATAATATAAATGATTGTAGTAAAACATTACTAATTCCATGTAGAAGTGAATCAATTCATTTTGTTCAAATTGCATCGTATTTAAAAGACGAATACGTAGTTATTCCAAGGCAATTGTCGGAAAATATATTTTTGGCAGGCAGCATAGTGCAACCAAAAGGCGGTAAAATACCAATTAAAATTTTAAATACCGGTGAACAAAGCGTAAATTTACCTTTCGTAGAACCGAAGTTAGAAAAATTAAGTGATTATATTTTGTGTCAATTCAGTCAAACGCATACAAATGCTGACAGAGTTAAAAGACTTTTATCTATTTTAAACCTTAATTATTTACAGTCTGATGAACAAAAAACAATTGAACAGATTTGTGCCAAATATGCAGATGTTTTTCATCTTGAAGGTGATAAACTTAGTACTACTAATGTAATGAGTCAGTCTATTAACCTAAAACCAAATGTTCATCCTATTTACATAAAACCCTATAGACTGCCACAGTCTATGAAACCAGAAATCGACAGACAAGTTAAGAAAATGTTAAATGATGATATAATTGAGCCTGTAAATAGTGAATGGAACAGTCCTATACTTCTTGTTCCTAAAAAATCTGATGATAACAATAAAAAATGGAGATTGGTTGTAGATTATAGAAAAGTAAATGAAACTATTCAGGATGATAAGTTTCCACTTCCAAATATTACAAAAATTTTAGATTCTCTTTCTGGATGCACATATTTTAGTCATTTAGATTTGAGCCAAAGTTATTATCAAGTTGACCTTGAACCCACCAGTAGAGGTATCACATCTTTTACAACAAACACGGGACAGTACCAAATGAAGCGTCTACCCATGGGACTAAAAATAAGCCCAGGTGCGTTTTCTCGTATTATGTCAATAGCAATGTCAGGATTGAATTACGAACGCTGTATTACATATATGGACGATTTAATTATATTTGGCAGAAATTTGCATCAACATAACCAAAATTTAATTAACGTATTAGAACGATTGAGAGAAGTAAACTTAAAAGTAAATCCACAAAAATGTGAATTTTGTAAAAAGGAATTGTTATATTTAGGTCATGTTGTCACTCCCGAAGGTGTCCTACCAGACCCAGGGAAGGTAAAAGCAATTATAAATTATAATATACCACAAAATTCAGATGATGTACGAAGATTTGTTGCAATGTGTAATTACTATCGTAAATTCATACCACGCTTTTCAGATACCACTATTCCATTAAACAAATTGTGTAGGAAAGGTGTAAAATTTGAATGGAGTGAAGAGTGCAAACATTCATTTGAAATTCTGAAACGTTTACTAAGCACTCCACCAGTCTTACAGTACCCAGATTTTTATTCTGAGTGTGAATTTGTATTACAGACTGATGCTTCTGGTGTCGCTATTGGATCAGTTTTATGTAATAAAGACCTAAAACCAATCGCTTATGCGAGTAGACCATTAAACAAAGCCGAATTAAACTATCCCACAATTCAAAAAGAATTATTATCTGTTGTTTGGAGCGTTAAATATTTTAGACCGTATCTTTTTGGCAGAACGTTTACAATTATAACAGATCATAAACCACTAATATATTTATTTAGCATTAAAGATCCGTCAAGTCGATTATTGAAATTTAGATTAAAACTAGAAGAATATGACTATAAAATTGTTTACATAAAAGGGAAACATAACGTAGTAGCAGATGCTCTAAGTAGAGTGACCATAACATCAGATGATCTGAAAAATATGAGTGAAAACATATTAATTACAACAAGGGCACAAAGTAGAAAAATAAATGAATTAGCTAAATCAAAACAAAATGATTTAGTTCAGAGTTCACCAAATTATCTTAGTAAACCCACCGATTTGAGGCCTGATCAACCAAAAATCGTGGAGATTTTACGGAAATTAAGTGACTCGATAGAAATGAAGTTTATAAAAGGTAAAGATTTAAAAGAAATTAGAAAGAAAGGATTAATAAAAATGGAGTATAAATGTTTAGCATACGTAGAAAATCAGCTGATAATTTACATAAACCTTGATTTTATGTCGCAATTCACGCGAGACGTATTTGCGAATATATTAAGTGATTTTTGTAACAAAATAAATGTAAAAGAAATATGTATAATAAAAGAAAAAAGTAACGCGTTATTCATAAAAGAGTTATGTGAAGAAATAAAGAGTAGAAAAATGTGGTCCGGACCGCAAATACATATTTTGAGAAATGTAAGGAGAATTACAGACAAAGACGAAAAAACTGTAATATTGAATGATTATCATTTATTACCTTCGAGCGGACATGCCGGCCTTCGACGAATGGTAAACAATATTAAGAGTAAATATTACTGGCCAGGACTAGAAACTGACGTCAGAAATTACGTAGGTAAATGTACGAAATGTCAAATAATGAAACATTCACCTAGTTATAAGGAGCCTATGGTAATAACAACAACTGCAAGCTCAGCATTTGAAAAAATATTTTTGGACCTTGTTGGACCTTTAGACAAGGATGATACAGGTAATCAATATATACTTACGATCCAGTGTGAGCTTACCAAGTACGTAGAGGCATACCCACTTCAGACAAAAGACTCTGTGACGGTGGCAAGAGCATTAGTAAGTAACTTTATTTTAAGGTATGGCGTGCCTAAAATTATTGCAGCGGACAGAGGTTCTGAGTTTATATCTTCAACAATGACGGAGGTATGTAAGTTGTTAGAAATAGAAAAAATGCATTCTACTGCTTTTCATCATCAAAGTTTAGGAGCGTTAGAAAATACACATAAACAGTTACGGAATTTTTTGCGTATTCAGTGTGAGGAAAGCACTTATACGTGGAGCCATTGGCTACCATTTTGGTGTTTTTGCTTCAACACAACAGTACATACATCAACAAATTATACGCCGTATGAACTTGTATTCGGAAAGCCATGCATTATTCCAAGTAGACTAAAAGATGAATTAGAGCCTCTGTATAATGTAGATAATTATGCATTAGAATTAAAATATAGATTACAACTGACACATAATGACGCACGAAAAAGATTAATAAATAGTAAGTTAGATAGGAAGATAGTTTATGATAAAAATAAAAAGCCGATTAGTTATAAGAAAGATGATTTAATTTTAGTAAAAAATGAGAGTGGTAATAAAATGGAAAGACTGTATAACGGACCGTATGTAGTAATTGAAGACGATGGACCTAATGTTAAGATAATTAAGAAAAATAAAATAGAAACGATTCATAAAAATCGTACTAAACCTTTTAGAAATTAATAAGTATACTGTTTTATTTTATAATTATAAATTTTATTGTCATTTAAAAAAGTTTTTAAACAAAATTATCTTTAGATTCTTAAATTTTTAGCATTTAAACAAAAAAAAAATGTATTCAATAAGTGTAATTTTTTTTTTACTTTTAGGGCGATGATGTGGTGTAATACTTAAATAATGTAATATCCATACTTAGGTTAAGACATTTAGTAATAAAGCTACGATCTAACGAACCAGACGTGTTTTCATTATTACTCTCTCGGCCCCCGGTAGCCTCCACAGTACATACCACACCAACGCCAGCCTTTAACCATCAGTGGGATCCCACCCCTTGTAATTATCAATTATCGTCATAAAAATACATGATTCATTTATATTAGTAATTCAAACGGACGTTACTGGTAAGACTCACCGATGTAATACGCCAAACCTTTAGAAGCCGAATCGGACACATCCAATCCAGGAGAATAAATGCAGCACTCAGGAAAATCTGCGAAAATAACTTAAACACACATTATCAGTTACAAAGACCACAATCTCACAACTGATCATTACGACACTGATGCTGGCATCCCTTGCTCTTTGAATTTCTTCTTGTTCTAATGCTTCTAAATCCTCTTCAGTATAATCTGGCTCCTGATTAGTTTGAAGCGCTATGTTATGCAGGACACAACATGCATTAATCATTTTTGCTGCAACTCTAGGCTTGTAGTGCAGCTTTCTATCCACTAATAAACACCTGTAATATATATCATGTATGTATTCTTACAATAAATAATTAATAATAAATTGTTTATATTTTTATTTTACTGTAATGTATAATAGTTTGCATACCTAAATCGTCCTTTTAAAATACCAATACACATCTCCACAACATTCCTCACTGTCATATGCATGTCAGTATAGAATGCTTCAGGAGTGTTGGGAGTAGAATTTAATATTGGGGTCATCATAAGCCTTCTCAATGGATATCCAGAATCACCTGGAAGGAAATATTTTATTATTTAGAATTTACAACATTCAATCAAAGGTTCAAAACAATGTGTGCAACTAATCTACAAAGTACCTAGTAAATAAAAATCTTCTGCAGAAGTATTGAGTACTCTGTCTAATGCGTTTTGTAGTGGGTTGTTGTTCCATGCAGTACTATCATGTGTTGATCCAGGGTTGCTAGAATCAACGCACATTATCCTAGCATCACAATCACAAATCTGAAACAAACTTCTTTAATGTAAACGGTAAACTAATGTAAACGGATATGTTGGTAATATTGGTAAATTTAAGAATATTTGTGCTGGAACAGGAATAAATAGCATAAAGCATAAATAACTCGCAGATATTTTTGCCTGCTTTCAGTGCACGCCACTGCTATACCTATATATTTGTTATATCTTCAGTACATATACAGTAAAATATTAATAAAGAACTTACAATTAAGGTATTTAAGGAATGATAACCTTTCCTGCTATAAAATCTTTCTTCATGTTCTGATGGTGGAACTATAGCTACATGTGTGCCATCAATACATCCTAGAACACCAGGCATGCCAAATTTATTATAGAACCTGCAAACATTATAGCATTAAATTTATTATAGAACCTGCAAATAATATTGCATTAAATTTTTCTTTGACAAGAACTGATAGTTCAGTACTTTAAATTAACAATGTGATCTACATACCTCCTTTTTATATCATCACGGTCTTCTTTACAAGAAGGAAAATTCACATCTTTTTTAAAAATGTGTGGTAAATTAAGCACCTGTGTTACTTGATGTATAGCCCGAGAAACAGAAGGTTGTGATATTGAATGAGACTCTGTTTGACCAACTAGTGTCTGGTATGAGCCTGTCGCATAGAATGCTAGTGCCACCAAGATCTAAAAACACATACATTTTTATTTTTTTTGTTTTTGCCTGGGTTTTACTGGTATTTGTTAGCAATATCAAATAAAATTTTATTTAATAATACGTTAAATTCTTACCTTTGTCTCCGTATCAATGCTATCGGTACGAAGTCGGGCTGGCATATACGGGCTGATCTCCGCAATAAGGGATCTTGCCAGGCTTTTATTTAGTCTGTATGACTTTATAAATTCTCGATCAGTTAAGTTGAAAGCACAGTTGCGAAGTCTCGAAAGAACATTTCTACGTCTAACTTTTCTTAAATCAGCCTCATGGGCAATTTCAATAACGTTCATGTAAAACATCATTTTTAAGTTGGATTAAAAGTTAAACAAACGTGATAGCAGACTTTGAAACACTAACAGTTTAGTTTCGTTTGAGAAAAAGTCTAGGCACATTAACGTAAGTTCAACCGTTAATTTTGACAGATGGAGCGCTTAGCTTCGATTACGTTTACGTTTAGTTCGTGTTCTAACAGAATAGAACTTGTTAAATTTTAAACCGATCGTTGACTGAAACTGAATCTAAACTTAACGTCGATCGTTAGCACTTAGTAGAATACGAAAACAGTCAAACGCTATGGTTTAGTTTCGTTTCAGTCAACATTTATATGTTAGTTGAATTGCCCCCCTGATGTCTGTCATTTAAATCGATCCAACATTTAAATACCATGATTTCACGATAAAGTGAATTAAACTAATAAGAATGGTGATAAAATGTGTAGTACTTAGTTGCAAAAATATGTTGTACCCCTTAGATGATACCCAATATCACTTGTAAGTCCGATTTGTTCAATAATGTACCTACCGATGATCCCTTTGGATTATGCACCATATTTTCGATCAGTTCTTCTTTCGATAGGCACATAACACGTTTTCAGTTCGTTTGTTAGTATTGGGTTTAACTTTCTATTATTTTGTAGTTGAATTATCTAATTTAAAATATTTTACATTGTTTTCATAGCCATGGTATGCCATGGTAAAGATTTTTTGAAGACTTTCCGTTTTGAGGATTTTTTTACTGCCACTTTATGATAAAAAATATACGATGTAGGTATTTAGTTCAAAGGATTGATATGGAAAAAATATTGTATGTTCAAGTGTGTATGTAGTTTTAAACATATTATTAAAATCATATTTATTCTTGTCGCCTCCTAGTCCTGTCGCGTCTAGTAGCCTCCGTGGCGCAGTGGGAAACCGCTTGCTTGCGTACCGGGGGTCGCAGGTTCGAATCCTGCGGGGAGCAACAACTTTGTATATTTGTTCCTTACTGGCTAGGACAATGCAGGCTGGTCATCTGATTGTCTGTAAAGTAAGATGATCCATGCGTCGGATAGGCATATAAAAAGTCGGTCCTGCGCCTGACCTCTCCCCGGTCGTGTTGATCTTGCGTATCACTAAATTGTGAGAGGTAAAAGGAAGAAAGAGTGCACTTGTGGCTACGCAAGCATTTGTGCACTGGCTGATGGCTGATCTTGCGAAAGATTGGCCGCTGTGGTCTTATCGGCGAGAGTCCCTATATCATTCTATAAATATACATATAATCACGCCTCTTTCCCGTAGGGGTAGGCAGAGACCACTTCTTTCCACTTGCCGTAGCAAGTGGAAAGAAGTGGTCTCTGAAAAAAGGCCCGTAAAAGGATCGTAATCCTTAGATACTTGTTTCGCTTCGTCCACTTTCATTATTCCCTTCATACATGCTCTTCGGTTTAGGGTACTCTTGACCTGGCCTTTTTTCAAGACGTCCCTGATTTGGTCTTGAAACGTCCGCCTAAGTCTACCCCTTTCAACACTTTCATTCACACTCGCCTTATACACTATTTTCGTCAATCGTTCCTCATTCATTCTCTCGACATGGCCAAACCATCTCAGCATACCTCAATTTTTGTCACAACATCTTCTTTCTTATCACAACGTTTCCTTATGTCACTATTTCTTAACCTGTCACTATACCTGTCACCTGTGAATATACATACTGTTTTATTTACCCGTGGTCAATATTAATACATTTTTTATTTTCTTGTAGATTTCCTAAAGATATTGAGCGAAGGAATATTATGACTATCCATTGTGCCATTCGAAAAGAAATTTTATGAAGCTGCAATGATCTGCAGTTGGTCCAATGGAAACCTATAATTATTAGCATATAATGCATATAACGGAAATAATAATATAATGCATAATGCATATAATGCAATGAATATAATGCATATAATGTTTGCATATAATGGAAATTGCTATTCAATATCTTGTGATTAGTCGGAAATCGTTAAACGTACTGAATAAATGATCTTGTAATACAATTTCTTTTTATCATAACTTAATATGCTTTTATTTTCACAACCATTAACTTATTATTTATTTATTACTTGATTGTCTGTAAAGTAAGATGCTCCATGCGTCAGATGGGTATGTAAAATGTTGGTCCTGCGCCTGGTCTCTCAACGGTCGTGTCGGTTTTTCGTCCCGTCGTATTTTGAGAGGTAAACGGAAGCAACTAGACATATTTAATCGGTTTAAACTTAAAGCTTAAACAAGCCAAGTAAGTCGTATTAAGCGACGAAGTTAAAAAGATGTCCTGATTTTTCATAAAACATCAAGGTTGCTCTCTTAGAAAGGGAGTTTCGACCTCAATGAAAGGGATAGCGTTGACCTCATTCATGTATTTGGGAGTGTTGTCTCCACTTGACCTATATCTTCATTGTTTTAACCGTAGTGAAAAATCCTAAATCTATGGTTTTAACACGACTGTGTCGTTAGCTGTAAGAGTGACGTTGGCTGGATATACACATATTTAAAATTCTGTTTATTCGTAGGTACTCTGGATTTTTATGTAATATTAAACATAATTTAAAACATTATCCCAAAAAAAATTATGTCTATGGTGCAGAACCTTAAAATAAACAGACGAAGCCATAGCGAGGCGCTAGTACTAAGTACTGATATTATACCGAAATAAACTATTTACTGAATGTAACTCTATTAAGCGTGGGTGTCTAAAACATTCTGAGGTTTTCTAATAATGAGATTTCGTTGGTACCTTAATAGAGTTTGGAATGCAGATCGTCAGATAGTAATAATTAAATCTGTCAGCTATGTGTGTACTAAATACTTAATGCATAAAGACGATAGATGACATGAACATTTGTTTAAGTTCTTTTGAACTCACAATGAGTTGTTTGTATTGCTTTAAAAAAATCACCATCATCATCAGCTCAAAGACGTCCACTGCTGCGTGCACTGAAAACAGGCTCACCCTTGCACTGCCCCAAAGGACGACAATTGGCTATTTGCATCCACCGGTTGCCTGCGATTCACCCAATTGCATCAGTCCATCTGCCTACACTGCGTTTTCCGGTTCGTTTTCGCCACTCGAGAACTTCTTCCCTATCGGTTATCGGTTCTTCCAGCGATGTGGTCTGCCTATTGACACTTCAACTTGCAGATTCTGAGAATTATGTCGGTGACCCAAATTCTTTGGCAATTCTCCTCATTTCGGATTCTGTAAAAGAATTTACGAACAAAATATTAAGTATGTCAAAGATAAAAAAAATCTAATCCGATCCGAAATTAAAAATTTCAGGTTCGGTACTCCAACTTAACGAGCCAATACCCCGCCAGACAGTTACTTACTGAGTAGAAAATATATGAAATGGGTACAGTCACGTATACGAGTAATATATGTACACTTTAGCGTCTTACTACTTTGTATATAAAAAAAATGTGTCCATAACAATGGCAAATATAAGTAACTAGGACAAAAAATACCTACAAAATGCATACATATTATTATCATAAATATTATATTCGCAGAAGATTTCCCGATAAGCTGTCTGTTTTGCCATGAAAACAATTGATCAATCACACAACACATGATTTGATGGTACCAACCATAGAGTTTATATATTAAGAATAGAATGCGCGTTTCTCTATGGTCCTCTTAAACAAATCTTAGGCAGCCTAGGCAGGTTTCTTCAGTCCTTCCTCCAAGAGGCAGGTGAACTATATAAATTTATATTGATATGTAAGTGAAAAGAAGTGATGTGTTTGATCGGTCACAAGCTCAAATGTCGATAAATACAGTTGACGGTAGATTACACATGGATGGATTTGTTCACTTACCTTATAGATATTTGCAATTGTAACATAGTATAATGACACGAAAAAACTTAAATACAGGATACAGACAACATCTCCAAACAGTAAACTGCATAATGTACAGTCGCGAACACGAACGGTGTACCAGTTTTCAATCAAAATAGTTTGAAGGATGTTACGTGCGCTTACTCCACCCGCACGTATTTTAGGCCAACTCGTGCAAGCGATTGTCATCTCTAAGGTGATACGCCCCTTGTGACCGCGAAAGTACATCAAACAATGAAATTAGTTAGTACATGAATTTAATATTAGGTCCTTACATATGAAATTAGCGTTTTGTCGTACTGGCCACTTTGATCTAAAATATCTCCTCTTTGGTTAAGAATTCCAAATTCAAATTTATAAATTCATTTAGCTGGTACATTTGAGTTTTGAAAACAGTCATTCATTTGTTTTATCCTCATAAGTTTTTTCTTTGGCGTCGCTTATTACCGTACAATGGAAAACATGAAATATCGGTATATTTACGAAAAAGAAAGCACGGTACGTTTTAAGTTTCAACGTTTTCGTTCTGGAATTTTCGACCTTCAGAACCAACCCCGTGGACGGCCGGAGACCAAAGTGGAAAATGAAGAATTAAAGGCTATTGTGGAAGCGGATCCATCACACAGCACTTCAGAGATAGCTGCAGGCTCCAGGGTAAGTGATAAAACTGTATTAATCCACTTGAAGCAAATCGGGAAAGTAAAAAAACTTGAACGATGGTTACCTCATGAATTGAGTGAATTGAACTTGCAAACACGCGTTGACTGCTGTGTTACTTTGCTCAACCGACACAATAATGAAGAGATTTTAAATCGAATCATTACTTGTGATGAAGAGTGGATACCTACTGTACGATAATCTGAAGCGCTCGTCGCAATGGCTGAACCCTGGAGAACCACCCAAATCCTGCCCTAAACGAAAATTGACTCAGAAAAAGTTACTTGTGTGTGTTTGGTGGACAAGCGCCGGTGTTGTTCACTACAGCTTTCTAAAATCTGGCCAATTACGGCAGATATCTATTGTCAGCAACTGCAAACCATGAAGGAAGAACTAGCTGCTAAACAACCGAGATTGGTCAATCGCTCTAGGCCACTGCTGCTTCACGACAACGCAAGACCACACACTGCACTTCAAACAGCCATTAAGTTAGATGAGCTACAATTGGAAAGTCTGCGACATCCACCATACTCCCCGGACCTTACTCCAACAGATTACCATTTTTTTCGGAATTTGGACAACTTCTTACAAGGAAAAAAATTCAACTCCCATGCGGCAGTCCAAACCGCCTTCAGAGTTTATTGATTCTCGCCCCCATGGTTTTCTTAGTAAAGGGATTAATGAACTACCTATGAGATGGCTAAAGTGCATAGATAACAACGGTGCATACTTTGATTAATCTATATCTATAAAAATCAATGCCACTTTTCGTTGTAATTTTATAACTCAAGAACGGGCTCACCTATCCAAACCAAATTTTTAGGCTTTGTTTGGACTATTTAGATGGTTTATGTGAAGTTTGCATAAAATCGGTAGAGCGGTTCTTCATTTATCACATTTTTTTGTAACAAATTAATTCAATAAATGGCGGATCATTTTGTATCTGGGGATTTTGCTGCCAAATTGAACCTTTTTTCAGAATTCTTTTTTTATTGTTGACAGTAAAAGCATGTTATTAAGTATGCCATTCATGCGGTCATTTTATTTTGGACGTGCTTCGAATAAAGCAAATTGTCAGCGATAATTATTGCTTTGTGTTTATATTTTTTGTTCAAATGTAATATGTATATAATGTGTGCGTGTACTTTTCTCAGTTTTTTAGCGAGCCGTCGGTGTTTCATATCGTTTACAGGCTTTATTTGAATTCAATTGTCAAAAGGATTTATACAAACGGTAAGCTTTGAACTTTTGAAGTGAATAATATGTATGCATGTGTGTTTTTTTATTTAAAAAACATATTGTGTACCACTATTAATGTAGCGTTTTTTTTTTTATTTGATTTATTCTTTTTTAATTTAAGGAAAAATGCCATTTTTTGTTTGAATAAATGAATTTGATGAATTTCCAATTATTATTACTATGTCAGCCTGTTCTGTCCCACTGCTGGGCAAAGGCCTACCTCCAATTAAATTTCTTTTTTTTTAAGTATTTCACTTTATACATAGCGAAGCACGTACCGGGCCGCTAGTTAAATATATTTTACAAGAAAAAAAAATGACTTTATATTCCTCCCGTACAAACCGCCAATTTCATATGACTTGCGATGTGTATGCAAATGTGTAATTAAATACATGTAACGAAAACAGTGAACAAAATAAAAATATGTAAGCAGAGTTATCTCCATTGTGTACATGGTATTGAGTTTATTTATCTACACGTAGCCAGCAGATCCCGAGTAAATCATTAAGCCTAGGCTATTCTCACGTACAGCTCTCCACACTCCACACTACATTGTTTTACGTCGGTCCATATTAATTCCAGGTCGGTAGATTCGAGAATGAGGAGTGGTTTATAGGAACATTGGTTTATTGGAAATTCTAGGAAACAGTATCACTACATATTATAAAACATAGTCCTCAGTCTGTCTGTCTGTTCGTAATAAACTCAAACATTACTGATCGGATTTTCATGCGGTGTTCACTAATAGAAACAGATCGATCATAGTGATTCATGAGAAATGTTAGGTCTAGATCAGGCTTAAATATATGTATACGTGAATGGTTGAAATAAAATGATAATTGAAGAAGAAGAAGAAAGAAGAAGAAGAAATACATTTATTTGACCAACACACAAGTTAAATAAAAGATTACAAATGAAAAAAAAATAGCTAGTTGTGTGGGGCCAAACAGGATGCTGCCTCAGCATATTGCTGTGCCGTAATAAATTAAAACACAGCGCTGATATTCTGGCAGCACCTTAAAAGGTGACGCCACAGTCATTATAAAATACGTTAAGGGGGTAACATGCGCCAATGACCTTGAGAATCTGGCCGCTCCGGCCGAGAGTTGTCATCGTAGAGGGCGCTACCAGCAGATATGAATATTACATATGAAAAATCATAGACTAAAAATATGCAGATGTGTCGAATGGAGTTTTGTTAATTTTGCCTATTCCGTTATAGAATTAAATGATGCAGTTTAATAACGGTAACCCACTGTTTTACCCACTGTGTGTGTGTTGGTCTAGTGGTCAGACACCCTGCCTGCTAACCGATGGGTCGTGGGTTCGATGCCCGCCAAGTGTCTGGGTGTTGTTTATCTATTTAAGTATGTATTTACAAAAAAAAGTATATAAGTATTAGTATCAGTTGTCTGGTTTCCATAGTACAGGCTCTGCCTAGTTTGGGATCGGATGACCGTGTGTGGATTGTCCCAAGATATTATTATATTATTATTATTTATTTTATATCTTGATGTATACCTTGGCGTGCCACCTAATTACAATCTGACAACCCAACCACTTACAATGAATGGTAACGTAGTTGACGTGTTGCATCAGGATACGGATTATTGCATTTCATATTCCAAACTTCATATCAAAGGTTCAGTCCGTCTATTATAGAATGGCCAATGCCTGACTAGTGAGACTTATACATACTTCTATTCTATTGTTGGTGGTTATTAGGTCCGGTTAAAACCGGAACGCACTTCGACCCAGCTGAATACATTGTGCCTGCCATTCGGAATCCATATACATTCGTACTACTTATAACTTACATTCACAGTCACAGCGGATTTTTGTGTGTCTGAAGTTAGGGTTGACGAACCATTGCGCAAGTACAGTTGTGAGTTCTGAATACATAAACATAAAAATAGCTACTGCGCAACGTCTTGCCGTGACTACTGTAAGCGTACTTGAAATGAAACTATGCACAAAGTTCTAAGGTTCCTGTTCTGCACGTCAAAACGAAAGCGTTTAACAGAGCCTTCAAAATATAGTTTTTTTAAAAGGGACCTTTTTAACATATTTCCTAAATTAGTTCCAAATTCTCTAACCAATAAACATCCATCTGATAGCTTTTTGATTCCTGGAAAAATGAACTAAAAGCAAATTGATGATTGATTGCGATGTTCGAGTATGACAAAGAGAGTGACTTAAGATGCTGCAATGCATACCAGTGACCCTGATGAGATGCTAGCGGTATTATTAAAGAAGCGTGTAATTGTAATGTTTCCTATTCTAATGCGTATATTATCTTTAAGAGGGGCACAAGTACTTCTTGGAAGCTTGCTAGCTTCCAACCTTACTCAAGACCAGATACCCAACGTCGACCCAAGTCGTGCAGACCCAAAAATCATAAATTATTTTTATTGTGACAATTAGTTCCATGATAAGAATAATAGCACCCATCCATCTCCTCCCGTTGGGTGTTCGTAAAAGGCGACTAAGGAAAAACAAGAAGACGAGCAGCAGCGTCTTTTTATTGGATTACCTACCACCTATCTGCGATCCCCAACCGCCTGCCAGGCGTGGGGATTATGGCAACCCCTCCCGTCTAAGGGAGAGAGGGCCTTTTTTCAACAGTGAACGTTTCGGCTGCTGATGATGATGTAGATGAGCTCCGTGATCGACTCCGTAATGGCCATCGAACTGAAACTATGATAAGATACTTAACTTTTTCCATAATTAAGTACAGGTAAAAACGACCCAGACCCAAGACAAACAGATTATGGTCATACACATGAATGTTTGTCCTGTGTGGGAATCGACCCCAAGATCTTAAGGTCAGCGGCCAGGGTAGCAAACTACAATATCAACGGACCTGTGTTGTTATTCAATATACGTGGCTGCCAAAGGAATCCGTAGCACTGTTTGTTTGAACGCACGAATTCAGTAATAGTCTTTTTAGTGTAAGTATCAGTTTCAAATGTTAATAGTTTGAACGACGTTCCGGGCGCTTACCCCACCTGCATGTATTTTGGGCCGGCACGTGGAAGCGATTGTCGTCCTAAAGGTGATAGACCGTTCGTGACCGCGAGGGTACGTAACGTAACTTCATCTTGAGTTCTGTACCCATCGCGGGGTTTGAACTACGTGGAGCATTTGACATTTTATTTTATTTATTCTTTAGCACACTTAAATATGTACAAGGCGGACTTAATGCCTTAGGCATTCTCTGCCAGTCTACCTTTGGATAATGCAGAGGGTAATAGTGGTAGGTGCATAGGTAATGTAAAATTTTAATAGATATTTAATTTTATTTATTTTATTTTATTTACATTGATTCTAATAAGCAATCTGGTTTTAGAGTAACTAACATTTTAACGCGGTGGTATTTCTCGTGCCTGACAACAACACCATCAGTTTATTGTTACTTAAGTAACAAGGTATTACCTGATAGTAATCGAAGCACCCACCCATAGAAAAGTCTCTTCCTGTCCCTGTCATCCAAAACTATAATTATAGCCTTTTGGTTCGATAGTTATTTTGCCAGCTACAGTGACCTTCTACTTATGTTACATAGCGGAAGAAATCTAAGATTAAAGTGGCGCCACTTAGATAGCACACGAGTACCCTTCCAACTTAACCATCCAGATGTCTCAAAAGACGAGCAACTGTCCAATGCAACTGTCCGTAGGTAAGCGTGCCGCTTACCACCAAGCCAACCACCCAGGTACTGGACTCGTTGCTAAGTTGCAAAAACCAACATGATAGTAATAATAACACCGTTAATGTTTTGACAAAAAAAATCATAATATAAAGGATAATGTATGTCATTTTGTCGACCCACACAGTATTAAATACGATTTCAATTAATAAGATCATATATGACTCTGATACGCTTTAATAGTTAGGCATAATACTCGGCGACGATACTTTCGCATACTCTATGATGAACCAAAAATATGGTATTACTATAAAAATATCTTTAATTAAATATAGAAGTATAGATTTCATTTGAAATGATTTATAATGTTATAATTATACCATACGTAACATATCTTAATTAAAAATATGTTCAAATTAAATTCGTCTTGTCAAAAAAATATCGAGCACGTCCACCCTCCATAACAGTCCACGAAAGACTGATGAAAGGCGATCGCGGGGGCGCTGCAAGGGGAAATGCATCGCGTACTTGGTTTTCCTATAATTTCTTGTAAAACATGAATGAAATTAAGAAATGTAATCAATACAAATTGTAGAATAGGTTATTATGCTTTTTATAGTCCAAGTTTGACGTCTATCCGATGAACGGATATTGAGCGCTAACACAATTCATATACTACGTAGTACATTTTTCCCTGACTATCAGTTCAGTTTTAGGGAAAGACAATAAATCAAGTTTACAGAATTACAAACATAATTGAAAAGGAATTAGAACAGAAAAAAGTGTGCTCCACAGTTTTCCTGGACGTGGCCCAGGCATTCAATAAGGTGTGGCATTAGAGTCTCATACATAAACTAAGAAAAATGTTGCCAAAATAATTCTCAGATATTTTGAAGTCCATAACAGATAGAAGTTTCGGAGTAAGGCAGGGAGATTTTTATTCTGATCTTAAGTAAAATAGCAAATCAAAGCTGGAGTACCACAAGGAAGTGTTCTAGATCCGGTCCTGTATCTATTACACACCTGAGATATTCCAGAATTAGAAAACAATAGCATCGCAACCTTTGCTGATGACACGGCCATTATGGCTACAGTGGTCACTCGGAAGCTGTGGAGAACGTACAAAGCGTGGCTAACACAATTTATAATTGGATAAGAAAGTGGCGAATAAAAATAAATAAATCGAAGTCGCTTCATATTAATTTTACCAACAAAAGGTCCAACTTTCATCCGGTATACATTAACGATAAAGCTATACCCTATGAGAATACCACTAAATACCTTGGCATGACACTTTAAGCAAAGCTTCGCTGGACGGCTCATCTAAAAAGAAATGCGAAGAGTCAGGCCTTCGCTGCAAGTAACTGCACTGGCTTCTTGGATAACATTCCGTGTTGTCTATATTCATTAGTTAACGTAATTACGTACCTTGTTGTTTAAAATTCATAAACATATACACAACTGGTAAACATTATAACAATAATTTGATATTTGCTTTTAAATAACCACAATTTAATAAACAATTTTCCTCTGTATATAATGAATTTAAACCAGCTTTTAAGCTAAGAGTAATGTGCCTTCGTATACATTATTTTAATTGACGCGGGACAGATGGCACTTTGTCTCTGTGTCTACCTTCACAGGTGCTAAATTATATTATTTCTATAAAGGTGCTTTGATATGATGCCAAGAAAATATAATTACACCCCAAAATATTATTAAAAAGTAACCTAACTCAAAAAATAAAGATAAAACCGAAAATACTAAAATTTAAAAAAACATGGCGTTTATAATACTACTACACCACTAGCCATGTCTCCCATTATTGTAGTATCAAAAATGTTCCTCCCAGCAGTATTTTGTGTAAATTTAGTAATTTTAGTAGCAGTAAGTTATCTTAAAAGTACCTATGTTGGAAATTGTATTAAAATTTTATAGGTAATAAAAAAGGGTGTTGCCGAGTGATTAAGCCTTCACTGCGAGGGTATAATAATTATCATTATTGGTTCATTCAGAATATCTCGTCATCAGCGACCAATGGGAGGGCTTCCTCGTATAATGTCCATTTGAACATTTTTTTAGCGTTTAATAAATTTTACACAATGATGTGAATACCTGTAACTGGCATATATATAAGACCAATGTTTTTATTCTATAATGTAATGTAATATTGATATTATGTATGCTGTTGGTGTTCCTACTTAAAAAGAAAATATATCTTACTAATGAACTAAATATGGTGAAGTTTTATGTAGTAGGTATTCCGCAAGAAAAAAATGGAAAATAACAAAACCAACAATTTGTCAACCCTAATTCACTACAGAATTGCCAAAAATAGCGCCTACATGGGCAACAAGAAAGCCAAAGTGTATAAGATTGTCGGTACAACAGCACAACCAACAAGAGTTTGCGCTTACGATTGGTACTTTTTGCATCCAAATACATATACATCACACCAAACAGAACAGCCTGGACAAAACTATTTTCTCAAAAAAAGGGAACATAATTTCTGGTACAAATGTTCCAGTGGACGCTGGACATTTACCTTTTTTAGCTAGCTGTCAAGCGATTTTTTTCTCACATGGATACATATCCCTTCTGTTAAATACGCTACTGCGCTATACCATACCCCTGCAATACCCTTACCTACCCTTAAATTTTGTAACACGTAACAAGCCAAAAGTCAGTAATAAAATTTATAAGTATTATTGCAACACACAACACATACAAACAAATTCATACGTTTCACATTACATTCACTCATAACGTAAAATACTCGTAGTAAATGAATTCTTTTAGCATAATATTTAAACGCATGTTTTGATAAAATCTTTTTAAAAAAAAATCGAACCGACTTCAATATCACTGAAAAGTATAAAATAATTTAAATATTATTGAAGTTGGTGTTAGCTTACCGGCTGTGTATATTTGGCACCAACTTCAATAATATTTAAATTATTTTATACTTTTCAGTGATATTGAAGTCGGTTCGATTTTTTTTAAAAAAGATTTTATTTTAAACTTTTTAGTGATATTTTCATATATAAAGATTGAACCATCGAAAACCGTAAAATTATCTAGGTAGGTCATAACCTACCTAGATAATTTTACGGTTTTCGATTTTACGGTATAGCATACTATATGATCACATTATCGTCTACATAGTTTTACATAATTCATGTTTCTTCAGAAAAAAATATCCGGTCGTAATGAAATTTGCATGGAAACATCATAGTAGTTTACTCTCTCGAATAAAACAAGAATCATCGAAATCGGTTCATAATTGTCAGAGCAATGTAATGGAGAACATCAGTTTTATGGTTTTTACCAGATAAATTCCTCCACATTGTTCATGGTCCTCCAGGAAGTTCTTATCCGGTTGTAATAAAATTCATATAGATTCAATACAGTGGTTTCTTCTTTCGAATAAAAAAAGAATCATTGAAATTGGTAAATATTTGCCAGAGTTATGACCATTTTTGTCCTTAAAAAGCGACATAAAGTCGTCGATATAGGCTTTCTTGCAACTCTCAGTGCGCAGTCACCATTCTTGTTTTTCAGGAACTACTTATTACTATGCAATAATTTTTTTATGGGACCCAATCAATGGATTGAAGAATGGATGGAAGAAAGATTTTTTCAAATCGGTTCATAATTGCCGGAGTTATGCGCGAACATACATAAAAAAAATAAAAAATAAAAATATATACAGACGAATTGAGAACCTCCTCCTTTTTTGAAGTCGGTTAAAAATAGACAGATTATTTCGGGCAATATTCTACTTTTATCGCAGGATCGGAAAAAAGCCGCCACGGATTAGCGCTTTCTGATTATTTCAGCAAGAGTTTGCCAGATCCGCTTTACATAACACATTGCATACAACAAACAACCATTCGTAAACAGATTTATAATGGCCATGCGTTATATAGGTAGCATTATGGGAAAAAAATATGGAAAGGAAAATCTCGTTAAAACACGTGCACTACCCACGTAGTAGGCGTCATAAGCTCTACCAACTAATCCCCAAATGCGCCTAGGTACATGCGAATTAACAGTAATACTATCGAATCTGAATGGAACGATCGACGGACACAGCCAGAGCCACCGGCAGTCTGCGTCGATGATTGGAACGCTCTATACTCGTAATATCCCAATACAATATCGAACTGAATTACTAACGCTACTAAAGAAAAATAAGACTAACAAAGTTTTCAACACGTATTATGTTTTTCTTTACCAATCGGGTATAACGTTTTAACTTCTTCATCGAAACTAATATATGTATTAATGTTTATTACGAGGCGAGGAGGAGGAGGTGAAAATATAGGCATAAAATAGATCGGAATAGAAATTCCTTCACCGACAAGTGCACAGCTCTTCAATTGGAGAGAGGAAACAGAGGCCGTCACGATTTGATGTGCAAAAGCAACCCCGTGTTTCCAACACAATATCCTTTCTTATCGTTCATCAGCAGTCGAAAGTTGTCCACTGCTCAACTAAGGCCTCCCCCATAGATGGGAGGGGTTGCCATAATACCCACGTTTGGCAGGCGGCAATCGCAGTATAGGCGGTAGTAGGTAATCTATACTATTACTTGGCATCACTATTAGAATCTCTCTTTGAGAGAACATAATTTTCAATAGGTCCCAATCCATTTGCATAAAATTTTAAGACATAATATAATATGTCATACTTTTGTTTATCCTAATGATATTTACGCATAACAGCTCACGCATATTTTTAAAGTATAATTTCTCTAAGCATAATAATATTTAATCATAACATTCTAAAGCATAAATCTATTTACACATATAAATTGATTATACATATGTATGCATGGTTTAGACGCAAATGGTCCACTTCGCCTTTACATACATATATGTAATATGTATTGGATATTGGTGTAGGTTACCTATTCATACACTACATTTCACAAATCATATTGATTTTATAGTTCCTAAATACTATTAGGCTAATAGTAATTGTGCCTAGCAACATTATCCGAATTACAATTATGTCGAAAGGCTAATTTGTAGCCTAAAAGATAATTACATGAACATAAACTGTATACCTACCAAAAACAAATTATGGAAAAATTATTATGCTAAAGTATATTATGAGAAAAAAATTGTACAATTTAAAGGGATCTCTTTTCAATGGTATCTATTTGCTTTACATCTGTAAATACGTTTCGACGGAATGATCGGTTCACGAACAAAATAACAAATAGATAAACACTAATGGGGATTTGTCTGTTCATTATTTATTCCGTGGTATCACCTGATAAAACGCTCATAGCCCAATGTTTAATTTAAGTTATTTACTTGCAAATGTTTGTGATGAGGCGATCATTAAATAGATTTGGCAAATGCTGCAATGAATATTTTGTCGATAGATAGATAGATAATACTTTATTGTTCCACCATTATTAAAAACACAAAAATACAAGAGAAAAAAAAAAAACAGTTAAATAGAATGAAACAATGGGCGGCCTTATCACTAAAAGTGATCTCTACCAGGCAACCTTTGGATGGAGAGGAACTATGAACTGCAAATATGTCGATCATTTATATCTATCACTAAATCATTTAGAACAAAGTCGCTTAGCTCTGTCTGTCTGTCCCTATGTATGCTTAGATCTTTAAAACTACGCAACGGATTTTGATGCGGTTTTTCTTAATAGATATGGTGATTCAAGAGGAAGGTTTAGTATAATACATGCATAATAGTACAGAAGTACTAATAATTATAGAGGTTTCTATTGTGATGTCGTAAATAAACACAGTTTTTTTTTGGCGCTTACATTGCAAACGCTGTCTGGCTGAACCCTACGAGATAGATCAATATAATGTACTACACCTTAACAAGGTCTACGAAAAAGTCCGGCATAGTATATGTTTATGTCTTAGTGATTACCCACAATAACCATTTTTTTTTTACTTTTTATGAGAAATAATAATAAATAATAATTTATTCTAATAATATTACTTCGTGATCTTTGGTGTGGTTTACACATTTAGTAATAGTCACCTATCTCTACCTGATGTAATGTATATATTATAACTGTTTTAAGGTACCAATAAGTAAAAAATAAAATAAATATTCCATATAAAATGGGGTAAAAATATAATGCGCTCCCCGGCGGCGGGTTAAAAGGCAAGGAACTTCGGGACACCTGACCTGGTGCAGATCCCACCGAGGAATTCAGGTTCCCACCTCATGTGTAGATGCGACAGCTGCGGGGGTTTTAGTGAATAACAATCCCTCGTATAACAGTTGACCACCCCACTGGATCCTGGAGACCTATTGAAGGCGACCCCTTAACCGTGAGCACACTGACAAATTCCCGGGGGCTATAATGGCGGCGGGCTCCATGGCGAGGCACTGATGGACACCTGGGGCAGATCCCATTGTAGAACTCAGATTCCCCTCTAAACTATCCACCAATGCGACAGGGGTTTTAGTAGGTAGGATTTCGAGGATCTATTGAAAGTTACCTCTGCGACACCCGTAATGGTGAGCGCGGTGGTAACAGTGTCCCGGGGAGTTATAATGCCGCCCCCTGATGGCGGGCTCAAAGGCAATGCACTGAAGGGTAGTTGGTGCAGATCGCACTGGATAGCCCGGGTCCAGGTCTTATGTGCCGATGCGACAGCCGCGGGAGTTTTAACGGGTAAGAATTGCCGGGTTGACTCCCGTTTACGTCTTACATTATGAAACTGAATAATGACGCCTGGATTGCATTATACTGTTATTTAATTACAAAACCATAATAAACCCAAGTTGTGCACCGATTACACGGCTACAGTTTCCAATAAAATTATAATAACAATTAACAAATCACAAGGTCAGATGATTAATTTTTCACTTCTTTTTTTAACTCACACGGGTCGCTATAGGCCGACCGTTTAACTCGCGAATCGCCTGAGGGGGTAGAAGGGAGCGAGGAAGGATGTTAGCGGATGGGTGAAAGGGGTGCGCGGAGCAGAGAGCTTACGTCAAATGCGGCAGTGCGCTGGCTGTGCTGTGTCAAAATAAATGTAAAATTGTAACTGTAAGTTATCTGACTACAGGCTTCAGGGCTAGTTTGGAGGACCGTGTATGGAAAGTCACAGGATATTATTTATTTATTTATCTGGTGAACCCAAACCCTCGGTGCTCTTGGTCAAACATTTTTTAAAGCAGCCGGTTTTTAAAAGGTATCGTATATAAGTAAAATAGCAACGGTTTCTTATTGCTTTGACAACTTACTCAATTATAACACCTTAGAAAATGAAACAAATAATATAGATAAAATATAGACTGCCAGATGAAGTAGCTAGACTTTTCTCTACATTTTCATTATCTGTGAATGGTAAATGAGTCGCTATCCCCGACTGTCTTTCTCTTTGTAAGCTTAATTCTTTATAATACAATGCAGTGTATATGAACATTAAGAGAATATTAATATTGAATACTGGATTTATAATCTTAAAAGGAGAAGCATTAAATATCCTTTGTAAAGAGCAAAACATTTAAAATACACATTCTTATAAACAATAGTTGCCAGTACGATAAAATATACCTTTCCAAGACCTACTAATAACTAATAATATAATTATCTACTAAATAATAGTTCTGTATTTTTAGAAAAAATGTACTCGGGTGTTAAACTTGTTGTCTAAACCAATTTATCAATGTCTAGGGACCCTTCTTCAATGTAAATGATTACCCCGGTCTAGCGCAAAAACTATTGCGCTAGTATGACATGATGAGAGTGCAACTTATATGGATTATGAGAAATAACGTTAGGCTTTTGTTAACCCTAAATCACCGCTTAATCTTACAAGGTTTATAATTATAATGTGCACATTGAACCTTAATACAATGCAATATTTACGTTGCATTCTGCATTGCATTTGTTGGTCTCAAGTATTGCAATGTCCGATTTTTGGCATTTTTTATTTTTTTATTTATTTATTAAGTATCCAAACAGCATTGTTCACAATATAAATACAATACAACATTTAAGATGAAGTATCTTAGCCAAAACAGGATACATAAAGTTACATATTAACTAAGTAAGAACAGCGAATAGTGTAGCTAAAGACAGTACGAAAAAAAACTATTTTAAAAAAAATAAAAACCGACTTCAAAGTAAATTATCTAAAAAGCATAAAATAACGAAAATATTATTGAAGTTGGTGTTAGCGTACCTGCTGTGTATATTCTGCACCAACTTCAATAATATTTTCGTTATTTTATGCTTTTTAGATAATTTACTTTGAAGTCGGTTTTTATTTTTTTAAAAATAGTTTATTTAACACTTTTTAGTGACTTATTTTACCAAGATAGGTATCAGCACTATCACGCAACTCGAACGTATACATTACAGTAACTTACTGAAAACATAAAAAGTTTATATCTCTTAAACTACTGGACCGATTTTGATGAAATTTGTACTCTACCCTAAGTTGAAAGATACTCTAACTATTGCAAAAAGAATTTTTTAAATCGGACTTGTAGTTTCTGAGAAATCCGCGGACAAACCTACATACATACATACATACATACATACATACATACATACATACATACATACATACAAACACTCGTGAAATTTGATAAATTCGTTTAGAAGCCCACATAGACTAACATATATGAAAATTACGCATTTTTATTAATATTACATACATACGCGTCGAATACAGAACCTCCTTTTTTGAAGTCGGTTAATAACAATGACAACACAATTATATATATATGAGTATGTATATTCTATTTTTCTCCCCGTTCCAAATCGTTATATAGGTTAGGCTATATTTTTCTGCATTTTCTGCAGAATCTGGGATTTAAATGCTGATTTCGAAACAGCGTAAATGTCAATATCACTAAATACATTATTGTACGAAGTTATGGCTCGAGACAAGAATTTGTTTTTTGCGTATTTAGTTCTACAAGCAGGGGCATGAAAGACTTTGTGCAATTTGCAGTTACCTAATTTTATATATACATATATCTCTCTTGAGACTTATTTATGTAGCTTTTCTTCTTCTAGCAATGGAAGCAGTGAAATCGAAAACCTAAACACCTAAGCACCTTTTTCTGACGTGAATTCACAAAATGTTATAATTGTAGACTGGTAATCGTTGAAGATAATCACAATGATTGTACCTTTAAGTAAGATCTCAATTTTATAAATATTGCAGTCAGCCAGGTAAGAAAGTCCCGGATAGTTCACTTAATTATTTATGTAAGTAAGCAAATCCATGTATCAGTCAGGTTAGATTTTGTCTTGCTTCACTAATATTAATACATATTTACATTTCTATATTACGTTCTACCTTTATATTAATAAGATTAAAATATCCTTTTGTAGAATGCTATTTTAGTGTAGGTATAAATCTCTTAACGTATCATACATAAGTATAGTTAAATATGCCTGCTGAAATGAATTAGTATTTTTCGCTCCATTCAAAGCCTAGGTCGCATATTCATTCAAAACTGTTTTCGTGACAAACAGTTTGAACTAGCACAATAAATTGTGCTTAACTGACATTTTTGTATAATATATTGCAATGTGAACAAGTATTGAATCGTTTAAACTTACCAAAAAATACATAGTCTGTCTCTAATAAAAGAGATACAACTATTGTGTTATTAAATAGTAGGTATATAATGTCCTTGTCGATACGACCACAGCTGCAAACCTTTCACAAGAGTAGCCAACTACGAGGGAGATATAATAGTGCACAAGTGCTTACATAGATACAAGTGCACTCTCTCTTCTTGTACTCTTACAAACCAATGGGACGGAAGACCGACAAAACCGGGGAGACGTCTTTTTACGTGCCCATCCAACGCATGGATCATCTTACTTTCCAAACAATCAAGTGATCGACCTTTTTTTTTCGCGAGGCAAACCTTCAAAAGGCCCCCGGGAGCTGAGGGGACTCTTACATACTAAAACCCCCGGGGCGGTCACATCGGCACATGAGAGGGGACACCCGGGCTCTCTGGCGAGTTCTGCACCAAGAGCGCCGTGCATTGCCTCTGAGCCCGGCCGCCGGGGGGCGCATTGTAGGCCCCCGGGAACCAGACACGGGGTCGCAACCCCGCCGCCGTCCTCCCCGAACGTCCTGCGACTCCGAAGGCAGGTGATCGACCTACTATTAACCTAGCCCGAGGAACAACTACACTTTGTTGCCTCCTGCATTATTAGAACACGTGACCTCCTTTTTGTAAAGCAAGCGGTTCCCGCTGCACCAGGAGGAAATTATAATATAATACCAAATCAGTATCGGTGTCTCTGTAAGTATAGACTTTCTCTTTCTAAAGCACATTATCGGATGCGATTTTCACGATGGTTTATCACCATTATTTAGACCATTTCTCCTTCTTTCTTCAAATTAAATCAAATAAATTTTTCATGTCGATATATTATTCTTATGACGTATTTTACCCCGTGGGGTGTCCGGGTAAGAATAGCACCCACCCATCTCCTCCCGTTGGGTGTTCGTAAAAGGCGACTAAGGGAAAACAAGAAGACGGGCAGCAGCGTCTTTTTCTTGGATTACCTACCACCTATACTGCGATCCCCAAGCCGCCTGCCAAGCGTGGGGATTATGGCAATGCCTCCTTTCTAAGGGAGAGGCCTTTGTTCAGCAGTGGACGTTTCGGCTGCTGATGATGTATTTAAATCAGGTTGGTAAATTCTATAACGTACTGCTTGTTAGTGCGAGTCTCCGTTTTGCATGAAAGCACTTAAATTGTGGCAAGGCTAGCCCAGAAAGTTTTACTTGACCAATTAATATTAAAACGGTTACCCAGTGAAACGTGGTCACAAACTGAAAATTTACTTAGGTACAAACTAATCCCTGCCCACTTTGTACGTGAATCATTAATTTAGTTATTTACATCGATGGTGAAACAAATATAAACACAGGTTACACAAAACATTATCTTGTTTATACAATGTACATGACCAAAAAGGATTTAATACCATGTTTTTTAAAAGATGCGACATCTCCGGCTACGGTATTCAACAAGATTGTGTTGTGAAACCAAATAAATATAGAAGGTAAAATGTATGTCTTTGTGCGAAACGAAGTTTTTGTATAGTGTTAAGGGCACAAAACTTGTGCACGGCCGAGATTTCGTGGAAAATATGATATTTATAAGGCTCGAATTGAAAATATTCAAAAAAGTTATTGAGTTATTTAGACTATAAAGCACGGCAACGGTCTATCGACTATCAGCATAGTTGTAAAAGATACAATGGTATCTTTACTATAATGGTAATGGTTTCTTTCCAGAACATAGACGTTATGTGAAGGACATTTGTTTTCTAGTCAATGTAGCAAACGGCTCTATTGATTGTCCAGAACTTTTAAGCAAGATATTATCACAGTGTATAAACTATTTATAGACTGTGATATTATTAAGAACAAATCAAATCGGTCTAAGGCAGCGGCTGCTACTACAAGCGCCGTCTGCTTCCACAAAGTATAGGAAGAATGCTTATCTTCTGAGAAGTGTCGTTTAACCTCAACATTGACTTATTCTGTACCAGTTCAGACATAGCAAAACGAACTATTAATAATGAGTATTATTGTGGACACTGCTGGATGATTGTTTAAAATTACTTTGTACTAATAACTACACTATAATAGCCGCATTTACAAAATGTAAGTAGTAAATAAGTGGTTTGATTTAGGTAGGTATAATGTATAACAAATCTATATGTGTGGGCTTGTTATAAGCACATGATGAAAATATTTATCTATCAATAGTTTGTTATTAGTCTGTAAGCCTACTTGAAAATATATAAATAAATAAAATAAACTATCCTAATACATACCTACTTAAACAGTACAAACTGTAGTATGCATCATTACTCGCATAAATTATCTGGTGCTCCTTATAATAAACCAGTCATCAGACACCAAAACACTCAATAATAGTAGTTAAACGGGTTAGTTAGTAGTTAGTTACACGTTGACGTTCGTCATGAATTGACTCCATCCGGGTCTCAAAAATGTCAGTCTATTTAACTCGAGAGAGTTCATCAGGGCTGAGATTTGTTTATAAAATTAAATCATTATAATTGGGCTGTAATGAAGAGTTAAAGCCGCTACTAAATATTTGTTTATAAATTCAATAGTTAATTTATTAGTTATACATTTTTTTTTAACACTCATAAGCTAGTGCTTGACTGCAGTCCCACCTGATGGAAAGCGGCGACGCAATCGAGGATGGCAAAACACACTAGCTTATTAAAAGCCTATTCACTCTAGTCTTAAAGACACCCACATTATAATCGGGCGGGAAAACCAACGCAGGCAAACTGTTCCAGTCCTTAGATGTCCTTATTATAAATAATAATAATAATATCTTGGGACAATCCACACATGGTCATCCGATCCCAAACTAGGCAGAGCCTGTACTATGGAAACCAGACAACTGATATTAATAATTATACACTTGGCGGGAATTGAACCCACGACCCATCGGTTAGCAGGCAGGGTGTCTGACCACTAGACCAACGGGCCCGTCGAATGAAGAAGCAAACCGCTTAGTCCGGACTGAAGGCACTTTCACCACATAAGGGTGTGTACGTGCCGTGCGTCTCGTCGTCCGATGATGAAAGGGAGATGGTGGAATCAAGTCATGCAATTCCTGAGCACACTCCAAAATGCATCCTGTAGAATACCGAGAGGCTGGCTACTCTGCGCCTGTGCTCTAGGCTTTGTAAATTGGGTGCTACTAACTCTGCGTCACCAATAAGCCTCTTAGCACGCCTCTCCACTGAGTCCAAAGCTGCAAGATGACATTTAGCAGCACCAGCCCATATGTGACTACAGTACTCCACACACGACCGGACTTGTGCTTTATATAGCATCAAAAGCTGCCCCGGTGTGAAGTACTGGCGGACCTTTGAAAGAACACCTAGCTTCATTGAGTCCAAAGCCAAGGTAGCTGGGCTTTGGACTCAATGAACCGCCCAAAGTTGAGGTTTGAGGAAATTTCAACTCCCAACAACTGAAGGCGGTCCGTGTATTCCAAGGATACATTCTGAAAAGTAGGAGCCAAGGTGAACGGACTCCTTTTCGCGGTGAATAGACACGCTTGAATTTTGGTGGCATTGAATCTCACAAGATTGGCATCACCCCATTCGGAAACTGCCTGAAGTGTGAGATTCGCGCGCTCCACCATGGCTACTCTTTCAGACTGGATAACATCCTTACTGGCCCGAGCACTCGGCATATATCTCTCCACAATAGTGCTGTCATCTGCATACCCATAGATACCGGGCAACAGCAGATCGTTAATATGCAGCAGGAAGAGAGTTGCGGAGAGAACGGACCCCTGAGGAACTCCGGCATTAGTCGTCAACGGCTCCGATGTGCAACCGTCAACAACCACTCGGAGAGACCGTTCACTCAGGAAGTCCTTTATCCAGCCGATCAGACCAGGGGATATGCCGTACGCTGGCAGCTTGTTCAAAAGGCTAGCGTGCCAGACCCTGTCGAAGGCCTTTGAGACATCCAGGGAAACAGCGAGCGCTTCCCCATTTTTCTCGAGAGCCTCGCCCCATATGTGAGTGACATACACTAGAAGGTCTCCCGTCGACCGATTTCGGCGAAATCCGTACTGTCGGTCGTTGAGGAGATCATTCTGTTCTAGGTATGCCAAGAGCCGCGAGTTCAATATACGCTCCATAGTCTTACAGAGTATGGAGGTTATTGAAATTGGCTGGATCGGCACAACTGCCATTTTTGGGCACGGGTTGCACGTTAGCGCGCAGTCTTAAATGAGAGACGGTACAAACGTGTCAAGACAACTCGGGTGCACATGTCTTAAGTACTATTGCTGGAATACCGTCATGTCCACTAGCTTTATTCACATCTAGACGACACAGTGCTCTCATTACCTCCTTATTTGTAATGCGGACTTCTGCCATTGACGAACCGCAATGAGGCAGTTGTGGTAGAATTGCACTGCCAGTGTCTAAACGCGAATTATGGGCAAAGAGAAATGCAAATAAACCTCTCTCCTGCCGTATGAGCTAGAGTTCCATCAGGCTTTACTAGCGGAGGCAGTGAAGGCCGACAGAAGTTCGTTTCGACTGATTTGGCAAGAGACCAGAAAGCTCTACTGCCAGATGGCTGGGCAGCGAGCTTTGAGCCAACGTGGTTGACGTGGCTGAAACGAGCCTTCTTTAACGCCTTCTTGTAGAACTTAGCGGCTTGGTTAAAGGCTCTCTTCTTATTGCTAATATCCGGAGCTTTGCGGTCACGAGCTTCAACCCAGGAAAGATACGCCGAATGTTTGCTCTTTTCAGCTTGAGCACATTCAGCGTTGAACCATGGGCGAGCTTTGCCACCGACAGTTACATCAGCGAAAGGGATAAAATATTCCATTCCTTGATGTACCACGTCGGTTATAGCATCCGCGCAACTCGACGGATCTTCGGAAGAGAAGCAGACTTGCCGCCAAGGATAAGATGCAAAGAAATACCGCATCTCATCCCAATCTGCTGACTGGTATCGCCACAGTCGCCTCACACCACGAATTTCGCAGTCAGGTGGAGAAAAGGTCGATACAGATTTCACCAGACAATGATCCGAGGTTCCTAAAGGTGAGGAAACTATTACATCATACCTGTCTGGATCAGTTGTCAGCAGAAGGTCTAGACAATTGGCTATATGACCAACAACATCAGGTACCCTAGTTAGTCGCTTGCTTTATCCGCTGGGAAAGCCCTAGCGACAGCGCAAAGTTCCGCGCTTCTCTCCCAGCATGGTCAGTCCTCTGGTATGGGAACAGCCAGTCCTGGTGACAGGCATTAAAGTCCCCCAGAGCGACCAGCTGCGCATCAGGGTACCGATGCAGGGCCTCGTCAGCGGCCTCACTAAGGTGGTCAAAAAGACGAGTTGTCTCCAGGTCACCGCTATGTGATCTATAGACACAAGTATAGACAATTTTATCTATACCAGTGTCTACTAACATCCACATTGTAGAGAATGTGAGGTCATTGCGGACGTACACACAGACTCCGCGCTGGTGGAAATTATGCTCTAATGAATACCCTGGGTAGTCGAGGTACGCCGCATCTGATGGACATCTAATCTGCGTTTCCGTCAAGAAAAGCAAGCGCGGCTTTTCAGTCTCAAGGTGGTGGTGGACTGCATTGAGATTTGAGTGCAGACCTCGAATATTAGTGAGGTGCACTTGCAGTGAGAGGACGTGCATCCGCTGTACACACTTACTTTTCTTGCGTTTTCGATTCATATTTTAAAGAGGTGAATAGTAAGGATGGAGGATGGCAGTTGAGGAGGATGGCACATATGTGCTAATGGGTTTATTAACATATTTTAAGCTAGTGCTTGACCGTGATCTTACTTGATGATAAGTGATGTATCATCACTGCTGACGATGGAAGCACTCTTCCTTGTTAACAGCATAGGAAAAGGTTTGTGTCTGAAGTGTCTGATGTTTTGCTGGGACGGAAGCCAATATGTCGAATGATTAATCCTGAATCTTCAGCATAGTGACTCCTTATAGAGGACTAGCAATCATACTAACCACTAGAACACAACGCCATTTATAGGTCATTATTTGACAGTGGTAATCGATAAGGTACAACCTTTGTCAATGTTGAGTCTACCCCTCTCAATGATATGGCTATCGTCTGAGTCAATTCCAAAAAAGTTGGTGAATTGCGATGTAATGCGATGAAATGACAAAAAAGTTACATATCGCGATCTGATGTATCGTGTTCTAAAAAAAATGGCATCGTGCTAGCGATTACATAAAATATTTGAATAGTCAGCAAAACGCGAAAGTAGTTATCGTGCGATGAAATCGTATTCGAGTACCTACTTAAGATGCACGTAATAAAATTACCAATTATTTTGGAAAAAAAAAGACTATAATATCCTCTAGTCGCAGTATCCGGTTGTTAGTCATTCAAATGCTCACACAAGACAAGGCACAAGATTATGCACCTCCTGTTTGTTCATTTTAAAATAACAATAAAGTAACAAAGTATATTGTACAATTTTATTGTTAATATTACAAACGTAACTGTTGCTACTAAAGAGTATCAGTAGTTCGGTGCTAATATGTCAACCAAACTACTGCTACTGAAAAGTTGCACTAGTCCGGTCAACCGGACTAACAACCGGACTACTGCTACCAGAGGATATTTATCGAGCAGTCTACACTTACGAGTAAAAACAGGTAAACGCGGTGACCCAAATAGGGTCTTGTCTGTATTTTGCTGAGTCAGCAATTTGGTCTGGTCCAAAGCGACAGCTTACTCTTACTAACATGGCATTTAATTGTTACACCCCAGCCACAGCTGTCGACATGAAACTTAAAAACGCCTCTATTAGTTTAGCCTGTCTGTGCTAGAATATATCTAATGGTAGGTACAATAAATACCAATTTCCAACTCGTTTTATACATACACTAATTAGTACTAAAGTAGAACATAATTAAAAAATACAAAAGAATCCCTAACTAGCTAACCCTAACCTAACAGCTAACTGCTACTGAAGAATATTGGTATTCTTCAGTTGTACAAAAACCTATGTATAAATTACTTTTTACTTTCAAGCATGAAGCCAATCTGAATAAGGGATTAACACAAATGTCCACCATTTATTGTTGTTTGAAACGTAAACCGTTTAATGAGTATCGTAATTACGAAACACAGCCCCGAGGGAGACTTTCGAAAATTTGTTTGAGAAGGACGTTAGGAGTTATTTGTGTAAAATCTAGAAATTTTGTTCAGTACAATACGAGACTGTCCTATAACGTTTTCAAATCTGTATTTTGGAATACAACTATGTGCCAGAAATAATCTTATTATATAAAAGAGTAGACAAAAACCCACTCATCACGAAATCTCAGAAACTACAAGTGCTAGGAGTCTCAAACTTTGCATGGGGGTTCCTTTTAAGACGTAGGTGCTCACTAAGACGCGATTTTGCGAAATTCAACCTCTAAGGGGGTCAAATAGGGGGGCAAAGTTTGTATGGAAGAACGCGATTCCTTGGTCCTATTGACTTGAAATTTTGCACAGACATTCGTTAAGAAAATTAATTGAATTAGTATTTCATATTTTTTATAATTTATCCCTTTACAGGGTAAAAAAGAAGTATTATTACTCAACCGATGGCGGTACAAATATATTACCACAATAAGATACGATAATTCGAAAGATAAAATAAAAGTTCCTTGGCCAAGTGGTTACGGAAGCGTCCTCTAAGTGCGGACTGTCCGGGTTCGCTACCCGTGTGCGGATTTTTTTTGTATTTTTAAACTATGTTTTGATTTTTTTATTTATATTAAGATTCGATGTTTTAAATATTAAACTCATATTGACTCCGGCACTTTTTATCTCTAATATATTTTTATATTTAATACTTTTTTTAAATTTAAAATCATGCATACTTAGTTAACTTCTCTCTAATGTTATGATTTAGTTATTAGTGGAAACTGAATTGATTTTTGTACTATTGGATCTTATATTTAGTAATAAGTGGTATCATTTGTTTGTTTCGCAAATATAACAAACTAAAAATAAAATAATGAAAATATATTTTCAAAATGTCTGTTTGGGTAGGAATACAATATGCATGCACCTATTGTACGTATGATATAAAAAAAGCCAAACCTTTATTGGAATTATTGTCTGTCTGTCAGTCAGGGTTTTTTCTATAGGTTGGCTGGTGTTGGGGACCAACGACATCAAAGTATCTTTAAATAGTGTGAAACAAAGCCGCTATCCGAGTCTGTCAATATCGGATAGCACCTCCTAAACCACGCAGCGATTTTCACCATCGGTTAGATAATTTTTCATTGTAGGTTTTAAGTTTTATCTAAGTAAATAAACTTACATAGCTTACATTGACTAAACCTAAAGAGATACATAGTTAATAATCAAGTACTAGAGAATTTCATTAATTCCATATATTATAAAGTAGGTAAATATCCGGGATATAATATACCCGCCCCCCGGTGGCGGACTCAAAGGCAATGCACTGAGATACAGCTGATGCAGATCCCACCGGAGAACCCCCTCTCATGTGCCGATGTGACAGCCACGAGAGTTTTAGTGGGTAAGAATCCCCCACAGGATCCCAGGGACATATTAAACGTGCCACCACCCCTTTAACTGTGACAACGGTGACAGATTCCCGGGGGGCTATAATGCGCCCCCGGCAGCGGCTTCAAAGGCCCTTGCCTTGCATTGAGGGGTACCCGGTGCAGCCCCATATTTTTTGCGGACAGCCGTGGGGGGTTTAGAGGGTAAGAATCCCACACACCGCGGTCGACCGCCTGCAGGATCCTGGAAGCCTATTGGAGGTCTACCCGTGGTCCCCGAAACTTTGAGCACGGTGACAGGTTTTTGAAGTGAAACTTCTTATGCGACTTCCTATGCCGTCCGTGAGTCAGTGAGTGGGTGAGTGGGCGAGTGGGCGAGTGGGCGAGCGGGCGAGTGGGCGAGCGGGCGAGTGGGTGAGTGAGTGAGTGTGTGAGTGGTTCTGTGTGGTACGGTGTGGTACGGTGTGGTACGTTGTGGTACTCGGACTGACCGGGACTGAGTGGGACTGAGCGGGACTGACCGGGACTGAGCGGGACTGAGTAGGACTGAGCGGGACTGACCGGGACTGAGCGGGACTGACCGGGACTGAGCGGGACTGACCGGGACTGAGCGGGACTGAGCGGGACTGCGCGGGACTGGCCGAGACTGAGCGGGACTGAGCGGGACTGAGCGAGACTGAGCGGGACTGACCGAGACTGAGCGGGACTGGGCGGGACTGACCAGGACTGAGCGGGACTGAGCGGGACTGAGCGGGACTGACCGGGACTGAGCGGGACTGACCGGGACTTACATGCGGAGCAAAGGGAGCTGTCAAGAACCAACTATGGATAGCACACCCGTTCTCAATGTTGGTCAGCTTAATCTCGCAGGTTCCGAGGTCGCAACAAAGGAGCTGCCCTCTCTGGCTCGCGGGCTGGGCCTGGACATTGTTCTTGTGCAAGAACAATATTCCAGGGCCCAGTTCATCATCAACCGCGGGCCAGCGCCTAAGGCGGGCCTATACATCCACCGGCAAGGTATTGCCTGTGCAGTGCTGAATCAGTTAAGCACCGAGCACTGCCTGGTGGCACATTTGGCTGCGGGCGACCTTTACTTAGTCTCAGCGTATTTTCAATACAGCGACGCGATTGACCCTCACCTATACCACCTGGAGCGCGTTCTGGAGGCATTGCGTGGACGCAGGGTGTTGATCGCCGTGGACTGCAACACGCACTCGCCGCTATGGCACAGTGCCCCGCGGCACTACACCGGACGAGGCCACGACGCGGACTATCGGCGCGCATCACTGGAGGGCTTCATAACCAGCTGGCAGCTCACCGTTCATAACTTGGAGGGCCAACCATTCACCTTCAGCGGCCCGAACGGTGAGTCCAACATCGATCTTACGCTGGGAACGAGAAGTGTGCGTGTCGCGAACTGGTGTGTGCGGCCGGACGTCAGCGCAAGCGACCACCGGCTAATCACTTTCTGCGTGGGAGCGCAAACTAACACTCGCGCACCGATTCATAGCGATAGCTCAAATAAGGAGCCGATGCGCTTTAGGGATCGCGGGGTGCGTTGGGACCGATTCTGTGACACCATACAGGTACGAATGGGAGGGCTGAATCTGAATAGACCAGCGTCCTTTGTTTGTGAGGAGTTCGCGGATATTGTAGTGCGAACGGCGCGTCAGTGCCTGGGAGCGAAAGGGCCCGCGAAGGACAATCAGTATGAATGGTGGAATCCTGAGCTGGATAGGCTCAGGAAGCTACATTGTAAGGTGAGGCGTAAGTGGCAAGGAACGAGGAGGAACGGGGGCAGAAGGGAAGAGGTTGTGCGTGCGGAATTTCATAGCGTGCGTGCGAGATACCGAAAGGCGATGGAGGCGGCGGAGACAGACTTCTTCAGGAAGACAGCGGAGTCCGGAAATCAGGACCCCTGGGGCCTGGCATATAGAGCTGCCACAGGCAAAACGAGGCCGCCCTCAAACGTAATTAACGGTATGCAATTGGTATCTGGATATTCCGAAACGGTGGCTGAATCTATGACGAGCGTATTAGGGGCTCTGTGCCCGGACGACAATGCGTCGGTAGACACGCCTTACCATCGGCAAGTGCGAGTCATAGCCTCAATTGCGCCCACGAGTCGGGCTGCGCCGCCTCTGCCCCGAGAGGATGTCGGGCGGATCGTGGCCAGCCTTCAAAACACGGCGCCTGGATTGGATGGAGTGAGCGCAAGAATCGTTAAGCGTGTCTGGGCGGTTGCCTCTGCGGAGGTGACCGCGGTGTATGCAAAGTGTGTGGAGGAGGGAGTGTTTCCGGACGTGTGGAAGGAGGGTCGTCTGCTTGTCTTACCTAAGGGTAATGGCAAGCCACTAACCGACCCGAAGGCGTACCGTCCGATCACGCTCCTGCCCGTGCTTGGAAAAATCCTAGAGCGCGTAATGCTACAGTGCGCGCCCACGATCAGCAACCAGATCTCTGCCAGTCAGCACGGATTTTCCCCAGGCAAGTCCACTGTAACGGCGCTGAATGAAATCATAAGCACTGCAAAGGAATCATCATCTAAATACGTTCAGGCAATCTTCCTCGATATCTCCGGCGCCTTCGATCATGCCTGGTGGCCCATGATTCTGACCAAGGCGAAGCGGGGCGGCTGCCCGGCCAACATCTATAGGATGTTGGTGGGGTACTTCACTGCTCGCCGGGTTGGTCTGTTCGTGGGTGACCAGGTGGAATGGAAGGTGTCCACCATGGGTTGCCCGCAGGGCTCAGTGCTTGGTCCCTCATTGTGGAACCTGTTAATGGACGATCTGTTACGATTACCACTGCCACAGGGGGTACGGATGGTAGCATACGCGGACGACGTGACGATCCTTATAGAAGCCCAATCAAGGGCCCAGATCGAAATACTCGCCAAACAGAGCCTGGAACTGGCATTATCCTGGGGCGCCCGGAATAGACTGGAGTTCTCGCCCGACAAGTCGCTAACTATGACAGTCAGGGGGAGACTCCAGCGGCCCCCAGTGATTAAACTAGCGGATAGACCGGTTAGGAGCGTCACGTCGTGCACGGTGCTCGGCGTAGTATTGGATAGCAGTTTGTCTTTTGCGCAGCATGCGGTGTCGGTGGGGGAGCGCGCGGCCAAGTGCTTCGGCAAGATGTCTAGAGTGTCGGCATCTTCCTGGGGCATTCGATACCGCGGTCTGCGCATCCTCTACAGGGGCACTTACGTAGCCACGATAACGTATGCTGCGGCCTGCTGGTATAGGCGCGCGACACTCCATGTGGTCCGCAGCGCGTTACTTAGATCCCAGCGGTCTAGCTTAATACTGGTGACCAAAGCGTATCGGTCGACCAGCACGGCAGCGCTTGCAGTATTGGCAGCTTTACCACCCGCGGACCTGGAAGTGATTCGTGCTGGCAGGTTAGATGAGGAGCGCCAGACCGCGACCGGACAGTTGAGCAGGCGGAAACGCGAACTGTGGGAGGAGGCGATCCTAGCGTGGCAGGCTCGGTGGGACTGTGAGGAGAAAGGCAGGGAGCTATATCGGTACTTTCCCGATATAGCGGTGCGGCTGAAAGCGCAGTGGGTTGAACCTGACTACCAGACGTCCCAGATCCTCACGGGGCATGGATGTTTTAAGAAAAGGTTGTATGATATGCGTTTGGTTGAGGATAGCATGTGTGAGTGTGGTATGGAAGATGAGGACCTGCACCATGTGCTGTGGGTCTGTCCCCTGTATGAGGAACTGCGACGACAGATGATGGATGGTATTGAGCGCACAGAGGAGGGCCCGGTGTATTACGCGGACCTCGTAAGCTCATCGGCAAACTTCCGGAGGCTGCGGAGATTCGCGCACGATTGGCACGCGATAAGGAGCGCAGCGGAACGAGCGGAGAGATTATAATGGAAGCATCCGACGACGAAGCCGTTTTAGTATTGTCTGCCCCAGAAAGGGGAGAGTGCTCAAGGGACATAAGGAACAGATTAAATAACTTGTAGGGAGTCAAGAATTGCGCGTGGTGGACAGAGCCAAAGAGCAATGCCACGCGCATCTCCCGCGATTCGGCCCGTATGACCGGAAGGTCGGTGGGGCCATGGGTGGTTGGTGGGTTATGACCGGGACTGAGCGGGACTGAGCGGGACTGCGCGGGACTGGCCGGGACTGAGCGGGACTGAGCGGGACTGAGCGAGACTGAGCGGGACTGACCGAGACTGAGCGGGACTGGGCGGGACTGACCAGGACTGAGCGGGACTTAGCGGGACTGACTGGGACTGACCGGGACTGAGCGGGACAGACCGGGACTGACCGGGACTGACCGGAACTGAGCGGGACTGACCGGGACTGAGCGGGACTGACCGGGACTGAGCGGGACTGAGCGGGACTGACCGGGACTGACCGGAACTGAGCGGGACAGACCGGGACTGACCGGGACTGAGCGGGATTGAGCGGGACTGACCGGGACTGAGCGGGACTGACCGGGACTGAGCGGGACTGAGCGAGACTGACCGGGACTGGCCGGGACTGACCGGGACTGACAGGGACTGACGGGACTGACCGGGACTGACTCGGATTCAGCCAGTCCAAGTCAGTCAGTCAGGGGCACCTGGTGCAGATCCCACCCGAGAACCCAGGTTTCCCTCTCATGTTCCGATGTGATAGCCACGGGAGTTTTAGTGGGTAAGAATCCCAAATACCCAGTTTGGCTTCCCCACGGGATCCCGGGGAGATATTGGATGTTTCCCCCGCTACTCCCTTAAACTGTGACAACGGTGACAGATTCCCGGAGGGCTATGATGCGCCCCCGGCAGCGGCTTCAAAGGCCCTTGCCTTGCACTGAGGGGTACACGGTGCACACTCTTTTGTGTGGACAGCCGTGGGGGACACATACTGCAGTCGATCGCCCGCAGGATCCTGGGGCCTATTGGAGGTTTCCCCCGCGATCCCCGTATCTTTGAGCACGATGATAGTTTCCCGGGTGGCTTTATTGTGCCCCCCGGTGGCGGGCTCAAAGGCAAGCCATTGAGGGATCTTGGTGCAGATCCCACTGGATGGCCCAGGTCTCCTGCTTATGTACAAATTTAACAGCCGTTGGGGGTTTTGTGTATAAGAATCCTACATAACCCGGTTGACCGCCAACAGGGTCCCGGGGACCAATTGAAGGCTTCCCCCGTGACCCCTGTAACCGTGAGCACGGTGAAAAGTTCCCAGGTGGCTTTTTTGTGCTCCCCGGTGGCGGGGTCAAAGGCAAGCCACTGAGGGTATAATGTTGCAGATCCCACCGGATAGCCAAAGAAGGGGTTCTTATGTGCTGATTGCACGGCCGTTGGGGCTTTAGTTTATAAGAAACCTACATACCCGGTTGACCACCAACAGGGTCCCGTAAATCCCATTAAAGGCTTCCCCGTGATCCCTGTAACCGTGAGCACCATGACAGGTTTTCGAGGAACTATAATGTGCCTCTCCGGGTGCGGGTTCAAAGTCAAGGCACTGAGTGGTATCAGCTGGTGCAGATCCCGACAGATAGCCCAGGTCCGCCCTCTAATGTGCCGACGTGATAGCCGCGGGGGTTTTAGTGGGTAAGAATTCCCCGGTTGACCCCCGTTTACGTCTTAACGATGAAACCGAACAAGGAAGCCCGTATTGCTTCCATAAATTGGTTTCAAAGAAATGGTGTCCTTAATCCACCCAAATTGTGCACCCGTACACGTCTGCAGTTTCTAAAATTATAAATTAATACAATTAACAAATCACAAAACCTAAGCGTTGAGTACTTTGCCCATGGACAGGCAGCTATACGTAGCCCTTTCACGCGTCACTTCTATACAAAATTTGTTCATATTGCGTTACGAAAAGTCAGCTACAAACTGATAAATAATTCCAAGAAATTCTGTAATCAAAGGCAGTAGCTTTAAATTATTCACTTCTTTTTTTTTCTCAATTACACCCGTGCGAAGCCGGGGCGGGTCGCTAGTAAGGTATAAACCGCGTTAGGCACCAATCAATGATATTGCAAAAGAAAATCTTATTAGATAGATCCACAAAAACCAATCGCTCTGTCCGACAATAAAATTATTTATTGATTTATAAAAGAATTAGTGGTGGTAGAGAGAACACAATACAGAAACCATTTGGTGTTTATCTATATTTAGAATCCAATACAAGCATGAATTTATACCTAAAAATACATAGGTACACAATGAACTGAGAATCTCCTCCATTTTAGATCTTCTATAAATAATTGTTTGTATTCCACCGCCCCAAACTGTGGCCCAAATATTGTGTACCTGTAATGTTTTTCAAATGTGCCTATGAATAAAATCAAAGATAAACCGCAATATGATCCTTTGAAGTAGTTTCATTTCACACTTTGTTGCTTAAACCTAAGCTACACCAATTTGTGTTACCTGCGTAAGATGTATAGAATATTCTAATTTAATTTCTTTAATGTACCTACTTACAAGTACTATCTACTATTCAGAAGTAAGTTTGACGGGCACGTTGGTCTAGTGGTTAAACACCCTGGACGCTACCCGATGGGTCGTGGGTTCGATTCCCACCAAGTGTCTGTGTGTTATTTATCTACATAAGCACTTATGTACCTATTTACAAAAAAATATATATGTAAATATTAGATCAGTTGTCCGGTTTCCATAGTACAGGCTCTGCGTGGTTTGGGATCGGATGACCGTGCGTGGATTGTCACAAGATACTTTAAAAAAATAAATCAATAGCAATGTCGTTTGGGATCACGGTCAAGCGCTACATTATAATAAGTTAAAAAAATACTTAACCCCTCAAAATGGGCAAGGGTCTTCCCTTGCCCATTAACAGCGGGACATATTGGGTTATACTTACTCGTAATTTATGTTAAATTAAAAGGGTATAATATACCCTTAAGCCTTAGGTGCCCTTAGTATTACGTACTTCTATGTAATTAAGTATTATTTGGCGAAACTTTTGTACTGCTAAAGCAGCTAACCATTTAGTTTTAAATGAATAAATACATTTCATTTGAATTAATTTAAACTTGTTTTTGTAGTTTTCACGAATACAAATTTGTTCAAACCAATCTAAATATATTTACGTATTCAGAACTGAATAGTTTTGGGAGCCTAAAACTATAACAAACTATAACAAGGGATTTTAGTGCAGCTTCATATAAATTAAATGATACAGGGGCAATAGTGTAATTAATTTAATCATGGTCAGAAATTTTAAAATTTATTTAAAAAAATGATATAACCGTCTAACCTAATATCTTGGGACACGAATAGTGAAAATATTACTTAGGCTACTAATCAGAGCTAGAGGGGGCTGGTTCGGGTGCTGTCCGTGGGATGTTATACAAATAAAATTAGGAGATCCAGAAATTGCGTATATTCGAGTCACAAGTAAAGAGAACGATATTGCCACAGTTAATAAATTAACAATTTATATTTAGTGTTGCCATGCAACAGCTACTTTAAAATTGGTATACGTGACTATAAATAACTCATAAAATCAAAAGCCAACGTGGGGCGCTTTTTCTCGGTAAATGATTTTACTTGAATGCACCTCACGCTGTTACACTCAAACGAACTCAAATCTCTCTTACAATTCTTGTAACATTATTCCCGTTAGAAATACCCTGGTTGAGTAGTTCAAAACAGAAAATCAACATACTATGTACTTATATTTTGTCTACATTAAAAAACAATGCGCCCGTAATGGGAGAAATTGTCAGTAAAATTACCCATTTATAATAAGAACGTCTTATTCTGTTTATAAAACGTTCGAAATTCAAGGATCGGGAAATTGAGGAAATAAGACAGCGCAGTCAAGTTTTATTAAATAACGTGGCTACGGTGACTCGCAGACAGCCAATAGAGTTTCAAATTGTTTTGTTGTGTAAGCGTGAGAATATACCTACCTAGTTGTAGCCTTACGTGAAGCTGAACAATCGAGAACTATGTAAGGCAAGCCGCTTATATAATAGCTGCAATCGATTTTCACCTCTCGTGACCAGCAATAGAAAATATTTGCCAAGTATTCGATATTGCTGTCATAATATGTCTGTATATTATGATCGATTGCTCGTTCGTGCCCACCAGCGTACCTGATACATTGGCGTTCCGAATTGCTACGTATCATATCAAATTGCATTAATTTGCATACCATATTTGACGCGCACTTTCATATACTTGCCAGAGGAAGATATTTTACGGTCTACGTGCATCAAATTATAATGAAGGTATACGTTGTAATAACAATTTCACTGATTTTAAATAGACTCAATATTTTATTTGTCGGTTTAATTATGGCCTTCTAACACTATATCCTCCTTGTGAGGTCTTGGGGGTCTACTACCATCTGTTAAAGCAGTATTATTGTAATATTGTTTCGTGAACGTAACAGAGCGTTGCTTATATCTGCGTCCCTCTTTTACTGAAAAATATATTATTTTAACACTGCCATAAAAGCTGATGGTATGGGCCCTTGTAGGATTGTTTTTATTAATAGGTATTTAATAAAGTCGCTTACCGCGTCTGTCTGTATATCCGCTAACTCCTCCTAAACCACGGAACCGATTTTCAAGTGGTTTTACTATCAGTTAGATAATTTGTCATCATCGCAAGCCGGAAGACGTCCACTGCTGAACATAGGCCTCCCCCTTGGAACACCACAATGAACGACAATTGGCTATTTGCATCCACCGTTTGCCTGCGACGCGCACAATGTCATCTATCCACCTAGTGGGAGGTCTACCTACGCTGCGTATTCCGGTTCGTGATCGCCACTCGAAACCTTTCTTCCCCATCGGTTATCGGCTCTTCGAGCCATGTGGCCTGCCCATTGCCACTTCAACTTGCAGATTCTGAGAGATATGTCGGTGACCTTGGTTCTTCGGCGAATCTCCTCATTGCATTGGATTCTGTCGCGCAAAGAAACTCTGAGCATAGCTCTGTCCATAGCTCGTTGTGTGACTCTGAGCTTCTCTAAAAGGCCACCTGTTAAAGACCACGTCTCAGTATAATATGTCATCACTGGCAACACACACTGGTTAAAAAACCTTTGTCTTCAGGCACTGCGGAATTTCAGACGAGAAGATGTCACGTAGGTTTCCAAACGCTGCCCATCCGAGTTGTATTCTCTTTTGGTTGGTTGGAGTAGACAATTTGTCACTGAAGGTATATACATTTATAAAAAACACAATTAAGTTTTACTACGGGTAGAAAAAAAACAACAGAGTCTTTAAAATTACACCCGTGCAAACCCGGAGCGGGTCGCTAGTTAATTAGAAATTATTAATCACATACACACCAAAATATATAATATACTTACTTAGAGCTAAAAATACCTTAACTACAATTTCACTTGCTACATAGAATTAAGGAAGAAAAGGTCCACTATTCATTTAGGGCTGTTAAGTGCAGATAAATAGCTAATGTTTTTTTATCTACGTGAATGTTTCACATTGACACTAAATTTTATTAATTTTGAGAGACATACCTATTTAATACTCTAATGTAGTTTAGATGTACATATGATTCAAAAGATGTATTTCGATAACCTAGATACTAAAAAAGGTACTTAGTATAAATGTGACAACAACACGTGTGAGCCGCATAGGGTGTTATAGTCCAAGTAACGTATACAATATACTTGTTGGAAAAGCTTTTGCTTAGAAAAGTGTTTGTATCTTTTTTTCACATTAGTTAACGGATAAATAAGGGGTTTGTAACGATGATATTATTATAGGTACTTATTTAAATAAAAATATACGATAACCCTGCCAATCTCCATTTTTAGAGTTCCATACCCAAAAGGTAAACAAGGAACCCTTATGGGAGACTTCGTATGTCTTTCTGTCTGTCACACCTATATATTTCAGGAACCACTGACGCTATCGATTTGAAACTTGGGATCCAACCTCATCGCGAAAGATTAAAACATGGTTGGCCCGTTGGTCTAGTGGTTAGACACCCTGTCCGCTAACCGATGGGTCGTGGGTTCGATTCCCACCAAGTGTCTGGGTGTTATTTATCTATTTAAGTATGTATTTACAAAAAAAAATGTATATAAGTATTAGTATCAGTTGTCTGGTTTCCATAGTACAGGCTCTGCCTAGTTTGGAATCAGATGACCGTGTGTGGATTGTCCCAAGATATTATTAATTTTTTTTTTTCTTCCACTATATCATATGAAAAAGCTTCCATGTCTGGGGGGTTATTTACCTCTAGTGTACAGTAATACCCCGCTTTACGCGACCCCACACAGCGCGAATTCGATATAACGCGATTCTTAAATATCGCGCTAATTTACCCTGCTGTACGCGGTTGCATTGATTGGTCCATACCGCGTCTCGTGTGGGTAGCGTGATAGCTTGAGCTAACCAATAGCAACGCGAATCTTAGTATAAAAAGTAAATTTCTATTATTGTCAGTTGCCTTAACAGTTTAAATAATAGTTTTCTTTTGATTTATTGCCTAATTTTGTAAATGATACTGTTTCTTTGTCAATGAGTTGCGCAAAACTAATTACCTATACATGTTACGAATTAGAATGGTGCCGATGCGTAAGAGCTTGAGTTTAGAGACGAAGATAAAAGTTCTGTTTCATTTTTGCAACAGGGGCGAAAAGCGGCCCATGGGCTCTGCCTACCCCTACGGGAAAAAGGCGTGAACATATGTATGTATGTAATACCTACTTATTCGATTATTTTAGAAGCTTTTAACGTCTGTAAAAAGAGCTTGCGATTTATGGAAACATAATGTAGGTACCTATACGAATAGCCGTCCCGTTCGTTAGACAAAAATAATATTGCAAAATTATTTTAGTATTTTGAGATTACCTACTCTTTCTATCTTGCCGTCACTTCACTTCGAAGAGACCTGTCACTTACCTAACATCCTCGGAATATATTAATATTATCAAAATGTAAAAACGTGTTGGCTCAGTATTGTATTTCTATATTCCACATGAAAGAACTTCACGGTAAAGTTAGCTATTTTCTTAACAGAATAATACCCGATACGATAAAGAAACCCACTATTGGACACTTGGTTAGCCGAGATAATTAGGGACAATGTTAGAATTTTGGTCCCATTTACAGAAGTTTTACGGTTTAGTTTATTTGGTGTTTACGGCACTTTAGTAGTCTTGTTGTGTTCTACAATATTTCTGGTCTGGTGGATCTTAATTTGGAATAATCTTAATCAGCTATATATATTTATGTGTCTAGCTCTAATTGGTTTTCTTATTAGGACCGACATCTCGGGACCTATTACCAGACCCACATCAAACTTACAGACTTAAAGCATGTTTCTTTGTGAAGTAGAAATCCGCTTAGAAAATGTTTTTCGGGAATTGATTCTCAGACATACTTGAAAATTGTCTAGCATCTTTTTTTTGCTAAGTTGCGTGTTTCTAGCCAGTCATTATCAGCTAGGAATAGGTATTTTTAAAATTTATTTCCAGGAAGCTATTAATCTTCGTTGTATCTGACCTATCAACGCACATTTCAAATGACCGAAAATACAAAGAAATCCTGTAACAATAGTAATAAATTATTAACCTCCACTAAGAAAGTACAAGCTCGAAGTTAGTAGCAGTTATTTTGTTATTAGAAACATATAACATATATTAGAAACATATTATAAACACGCAATTTGTGGACAATACTTAATTTGTTTTCATTACTCACTGCCGAACCTACAAACTTCAATTAAAGTTAATGATGATTAATCAATTTTTTTAAATCTGATTATTTTGGCACTCGAAGCCAATTAATACTTAATATGCTGATAGTGAGTTGAGATTACAATTATCTCGTAATCAATAATCGAAATTAATCATAAATGGCTCCGAAAGTCTAATAAATATATTTTCAAAAGTGACTTAATTGGAATTAAAGTTAATTGGGGTTTGTGAGTACGGCAGTTAGATATCATGGTTATTTGTCAAGTTTAAGCCTGTGAATGTAATTTCCTCCCTATCAAAATATCCCAGTTGGTCCGTGCAAATTAATTGAGTGCTAAATCCTTTTAAGCTACATAAACAAAATTCAAATTAGGCTATTCGAGTTTATTTTCACGGAAATTATCTAACTGCCTATTCAGTTTCAGAGTAAGTTCCACCTTAGAATATTAGTTATCTAATTAAACCGGAGCCCTTTACTTAAATTCATGAACTAATAAAACAGGCACTTTATAATGTTTAATGCAAACAAGACTACTTAATCCGGGGCGAAATTGTTTAATTCCCAACTTTAGCCCTACCCTTGTAAAAAAAAAACTTTTAATTATTGGAAACCAAATATTGAATGAGCTAAAAGTTGCAAAGTTCACAAATTAATAATAACGGGCTTTAATCCTTCTAACAGTCTTATCCATTTCTAGAACCCCCACTCTCTGTGCAGATACAGAAATTGTGGAACATTGGGTAGACTCATTTTTAAAGCAACTTATCATTTACCATCATGAGCCCACATCAGTCCACTGCTGGACATAAGCCTTCACCAGGGCAGGCCACTGAGCTTGGTCTTCGGCTCTCCTCATCCAGTTTCTGCCAATCGCTCTGTGATTATCGTTGCACCGCCTGATCAAAGGACGTTCTACACTACGTTTCCCGATTCAGTCTCTACTCCATTACTTACCAATGCTATCAGCTAATCAATCGCCTAATGGTAAGAGACTGCCTGCCCTTGGACAGATGCAATTCACTGACCCTGTCTTTTAAGCACTCTAATTATTAACGGGAAAGAACAAAAAAAACTTGGTTTTGAAAAATCAGGCAGTAAATGGATTATCTCCAGAGCCCCTGAGTTATTTCGCCTTGCGAGAGACAGAAATAAGTGTACGAAGCTGAGACCTGAGTTTTTTTTCAAAATGGGCTTAGGCCATAGTTCACGACGCCGGCCAAGTGCGGGTTGGCAAACTTCACACGTCATTCGAAAGCTAGTTAGATTTACTCAGACATGCAGGTTTCCTCACGATGTTTCCTTCACTGAGGGCTAGTAACAATCACACAAAGAATCCGCATATGATAAACTAAAAAAATCAGAGGTGCGAGCCGGGGTTTGAACCTGCACACCCAAGGCATCATCATCATCAGCCTACATCAGTCCACTGCTGGACATAGGCCTCCCCCAATACACGCCATTGAGCCCGGTCTTCGGCTCTCCTCATCCAGTCACTGCCAACTGCTTTGCGTAAATCGTCACTCCACCGGGTCACAGGGCGTCCTACGCTACGTTTTCCAGTTCGTGGCCTCCACTCCAGAACCAGTCTTCCCCACCGATCATCGGTTCTGCGGCAAATATGACCAGCCCACTGCCACTTCAGCTTGCTAATCCGTTGAGCTATGTCAGTAACTTTTGTTCTCTGGCGAATTACTTCGTTTCTTAATCGATCCCTCAGAGAAACGCCGAGCATAGCTCTCTCCATAGCTCGCTGAGCGACTTTAAATTGGTGGACTAGTCGTACCGTAAGTGGCCACGTCTCAGCACCGTACGTCATTACGGGTAGGACGCACTGATTAAAGACCTTAGTCTTCAGACATTGCGGTATCGGTGACGAGAAGACCTGACGAAGTTTTCCGAATGCTGACCAGCCCAGCTGTATTCTTCTTTTGATTTCCTTCTCAAAGTTGTCCTTACCTAGTTGGAGCGTCTGTCCTAGGTACACATACTCCTGGACAACTTCAAGAGGTATCCCATTTACGGCAACCGGTCCCGGAACAACATTGTTACCCAAGGCAAGCGCTCGTCTATTGATCTGTCACTGCTTCCTGACCTGAGATTAAACAATCATGATAAGGACAATTTTATTGTAAAATATTGTATTCTATTCTTGGTGGCTATAAATTTGGGCCCGGTATCCCCGGAACGCACTTCGACCCAGTTGGATCCATTGTGCATGCCCTAGCCCCTTACTCTGTTGCTGGCGTATCGAAGAGCTCCCTCAGGTACGCAACGATCGCGCCAGCTTGGAGCTGTACATAATCATTTGGCTTAGGATAGGCTACTCCCAAATGATTCAACCTACGTCTCGCAAGAGCGTCGCAGCTACACAATATGTGTCCCATTGACTCCTTTTCATCTTCGCTGAATCTGCAAATGTCACCAGTACTTAGCCTCATTCTGTGTAGATGCTCGTTGGTGCTAAAATGTCCCGTAAGTGCACCTATTAGGTGCCTTATTTGTGATCTGTTAAGGCTTAATAATTTAACCCCACAGTCCACCCTTCCGCTAGAGAACGCTTTGGAGTGGTTTAAGCCTGACGCTGCCCTCCATTCCTTCATGTGTTCGTTCCTAGCATGTGCATAATGCTTGGTGATATGTTCCATACGGAATCCCCACAAATGGTTCGGGGCCAACCAAATGACTCTGTGAGCCGGCCCTCGCTAGTCTATCTGCCTTCTCATTGCCCTCGACGCCTTCGTGTCCAGGTTCCCAGATAAGGCTGACATTGTTGTGTCTTCCCAGGTTGTTCAAACCTGTAACACCTTCTTTGACTAGTTTAGAAGCAACTCGGAAGGAATTCAGAGCCTTCAGAGCTGCCTGACTGTCGCTGAGAATGCAAATGGTTTTACCTTTGACGTTTCTCCTTTGCATTTCTTTAATGCTGGCAATTATGGCATAGGTTTTCGCTTGGAATACCGAAGCATAATGCCCCATGCTGTCACTGACACTACAGTCCTTGGAATAAATCCCTGCCCCTGTACCTGACTCCATTTTAGAACCGTCAGTGTACCATATGAGGTGAGTTCCATCAACCAGTTTGAGTCCCCTCGTCCACTCTTCCCTGGATGGTATATGTACTCGGTACCTCTTGTTAAACATGTACACTGGATTTATCCTATCACAGGGCATGTCCATTAGATCGTCCAGTTCTTTCACGGGATCCAATAAAGTGTGTTTTGTACAGGGCTTGTTACGATTCCAAACTCCTGCTTTTGCAAGTCTGTATAGCGACTTCCTTGCCTCTGTTTGTATGTAAGTGTGTAGTGGGGAGTATCCACTCAAGAGCCAATGTAGGCGTTGTTTTGAAGGCACCTGTAATTGCCATGCAAACTACTCTTTGTACCTTCCTAAGAGAATCCTTTCAGATCTTTAGTTTGGTCCTAGGCCACCATACAGCGCTGCCGTATGTGAGAATAGGTCTCACCATCGTAGTATATAACCAATACATTACCTTTGGTTTGAGGCCCCAGGTTTTGCCATACGCAGAACGGCACATATTGAAGACACGTAAGGCCTTTTTTGTTATGTTTTCAACATGACTATGCCACGTTAGTTTACTATCGAGAGTTACCCCAAGATATTTCACTTCCGTAGCCCATTTTAGTCTGGTGCCGTACATTTCTGGGTCTCTAAGGCCCTCTAAATGTCTTTTCCTCGTGAAAGGCACTATAACCGTTTTGCTTGGATTTATGGAAAGGTTATTGTCTTTACACCATCTTTCCACCCTAACCAAAGCACCCTGCAGCAAATCCGTTACTACGTTTGGAAATTTGCCATTTACTTGTATGACTATATCATCTGCATAGCCTACGGCTTGAAATGGTCCATTGTTTAGTTCCACTAACAACGAATCCACCACTAGACTCCACAGTAATGGGGATAGTACGCCTCCCTGTGGACATCCTTTAGTTGCCTTTACGGTAACCATATCACCTAATAAACTACTTTTAATGACACGTTCCTGCAGCATAGTGCTAATCCATTTAACAATTGTCGCCTCTATGCCATGATTTTGTGATGAGGTTCTTATTGAAGCGAAGGTTGTTCGATCGAACGCCCCTTCAATATCCAAAAACGCTCCAGCACAGATTTCTTTGGTCTCCAATGCATATTCTGCCCGGTTGACCACATAGTGCAGTGCCGTGTCCGTAGACTTACCCGGTTGGTATGCGCATTGCATGTCATGGAGCGGTCGTCTCCTTAGTGGGCCATCTCTTATATACCTGTCTATCATCTTCTCCAAAGTCTTCAAGAAGAATGAAGTAAGACTGATAGGGCGATAGGATTTGGCATCTTCATAGCTCTCCTTTCCTGGTTTGGGAATGAAGATTACTTTTGCCTGTCTCCAGGCTGATGGAACATGCCCAAAGGCTAGGCATGCTCTGTACAATCTGCACAAGTGAGGTATGAGAATACCTTTTCCCTCCTGTAGTAAGATGGGGTATATAAATCGTCAGGTCCTGGTGATTTATACGGACTGAAACTATCAATTGCCCATCGTACCTTGTCTGCGTCAACTACTTTCTTTGCTGTACGCCAGTCGTCTTTGGAAGTTTTTGTAATTTGTTCTTCCATGGTAATGACATTATCAGTCACATTTTGTATCTCCACTGAGTCCGGGAAGTGCATTCTTAGCATATGCGTAAGAGTTTCCTTCCCAGTTACAGTGAGCTTACGTTGGTCATTCCGAATAGATGTAAGTGGATTAACCTTTGCAGAGCTCATTGCTTTACTGAGCCTCATACCCTCTGGAAGGCTATTGGTGCTACTGCAATGAGATCTCCATGATCTCCGCTTCGCCTTGCGCACTTCCTTACTATAGTGCGTAAGAGCTTCGGCATATACCGTAAAGTCATTATTTGACTTCGCCCAGTTGAAAACACGTCGCGTCTCCTGCCTTAGATTCTCAAGGGCAGGTGACCACCACGGTTCCTTTTGCGTCGCCGCCTCTTTCTCCGGGCAGTTCTTGATCCAGCTGGTCTTAACTGCCTGGGTAATTCTGTCAGACTCAAACTCGATATCTATAACTGAGTAGAGTCGCTGCGTAGGATCCCCGAGGTGTTCCTTAAGGTCTCTCCTGAAAGATTCCCAATCGGTTCTCCTTGGGTTCCTCCTTCGTACCTTGCCATAATTATTGGAAGTTACATACCTAAAGCAGATGTAGTTGTGGTCAGATAGACTGACCTCTTCCGACACATGCCAATTACGGATCACTTTACTCGCTCTATTGGATGCAAGCGTTATATCAATGACCTCCGCCCTGCGTCTATTCACAAAGGTTGGTCTATTGCCTTTATTTAAAATTTGTAAGGGTGAGCTTACCAGAAAGTCCAATAGTGCTTCCCCTCTTTTGTTGTTGTCTGTGCTACCCCAGGCAACGTGGTGAGTGTTCGCGTCGCATCCTATGATGAGGTCGTCGTGAGCGCAATTGTTAACCAGGTCTTGCAGCAGTGCTGATACCGGGTCCTCATTCTCATAGGGTAGGTAAGCAGAAGATAGAATAGTATCTTTATTGCCCCCTCCCGTTAACCCCTTAATCCTCACAGTAGTGAGGTCTCTGGAGCAGAAGTCATATAGATGCTTTGCCATTATGCCATTCCTGATAAAGACACAGGTCCTCATATTATTTGTAGGGCATCTATAGAGAAGCTGTCCTCCACGAACGTTTAGACCTCTGATGACGCCCTTGTACAGATAAGGTTCCTGTATGAGAGCGACATCATATTTATCCATATTAAGCGACCGGCAGAGTACTGCCGTAGCCGCCTTACTGTGATGTAGATTAATTTGTATACATTTTAGATAACCCATTGGTGAGGCAACACCAATGGCCTGATCACGCCTGCCTCTCCTTTCAACGGCTCCAGGCTTGCTTCTGCGCGTTTGCACTGTACTGGTTGTGGCCCTTCCCAACAGCGTCGCTATCCTGAAACCGGGCTCTTGTGAGCCTTCTCCAGTGACTGCTTCGCCAGCCGAAGTCAGGGCCAAACCTTTATTTTCCAGCTCAGTTTTGCCACCTTGAGCCCCTCGGGTCAGAGTTCCGGTCCCATTCCTGTTCCCAGGCACTACCGACACACCCGGTCCCGCAGTAGCTCCACCGGCCGGCAAGTTATTGGTTGTGGCCCTTCCCAGCAGCATCGCTGTCCTGAAACCAGGCTCTGACGAGCCTTCTCCAGTGACTGCTCCGCCAGCCGAAGTCAGGGCCAAACCTTTACTTGCCAGCTCAGTTTTGCCACCTTGAGTCCATCGGGTCAGAGTTCCGGTCCCATTCCTGTTCCCTGTCACTACCGACACACCAGGTCCCGCAGTAGTTCCACCGGCCGTCATATTTCTAGAGCAACCCTTGGAAGGGCTACCCCCGTCATCCCTAGGGACAGTGCGCGGTTTCTTGTGCGAATCCATGCAAATATTATTCGTAACTTCATTTCACTGACTCCCCACCCTCCACGGAGCCCGCACCTTTGGGGATGCTTTTCTAAGCACCAGGGCTATCAGTGAAATATAGTCCTCCCAAGTGAGTTGTCCACGAGTCCACACAACGTTCGCCTGTGCAGCGCCGCGCCACGCCACGTCCTCGGCTCACATTGCTGACTGCGGACCCCATCACCCAAGAAGACTAGCCGGCTGGTCTTAAGGACCACCAACAGCCGATTGATTGCGACCGGCTCAGTCGCAACCACCCGTGTTATAGGAGTCCGGGACCGAAGAGTCATGTTGCCGCATGGGACCGCGTCCGCAGGCCCACTGTGCAGCTCATCCTCCAGGCCTCCCTTCCCCCTCATTACGGGTCCCCGCGCACGGCAAAAACACGCGGGAGGTCTTACCTACTTCCTACCATCTGCTGGTTTGTTGAGATGGTAGGACCGCAACGCCCGACCTCATGACGCCGCAGTATCGAATAAATATATACATATACATACATATGCTTATAAACATACACATATACTGAGACGCATAAACTTACATACACGAATATATACATACATAGCGGGATTTAAATATACATACCATAACATTTAAATATACATAAACTCATACTATATAAATATAAGGTGGGGATGAGGGATGGGTGAGGATTGGGGTGAAAGAGTTATTCGCCCAACGATTTTTTGTTGTGTTTGTTTCTGAAGGAATCAAACCAATAACAGGCGGCAACCTCGGGAAGGCTAGATTATCGGGCTTGCCCTGGAGATCAATCACGACTGTTGCGCTCCCTCCAAGACCGTTTGCCAAATTACACACGGAATTAGTGTGTAAAGTAGGCAAGCAGCTAGTGCATTAGAAAGGGAAAGGAAACTAAGCAAGCATAGGAAAGCAAGCAAAGCATGCCCTAGCTACTTACCCGCCCAATTGTAAAATATACCTATACATATATTAAATACATAGTTTGTTTGCCTGTAGTTTATAATATTGAAATTGTTTGATACGTTTTCATCTTATGTTTTTCATAACTACAATGAAAAAAACTTCAATCCTAGTTAATTAATGAATGAACCGAAAATACTTGAAACCTAAGGCTTATTTCATTTAAAAATATGCTTTCGGCCACCATCGCAACTGATTTTCGCAACTAGTTGCGGCGGAAGAATTTTTCTCCTTTGTTAATACACATACTTAATTCTCGAAAATTTGATAATATTGATTACATGTTTTGTTATCTTGCTTAACGAACAAAAAAATGCAAGTAAGTACATTGGTATAGCGGGCTGGTTTCCGCAACTCCACGACAAAGCGCGTATTTTGCGTGCGAAGTAAGTACATAATAATATTATAATTTTTATCTATATATTACAGGGTGTAAGGGACTACGTACCGAAAACTTTTTTATAAGATATCTCATATTGTCCGTTACAATATTACAGAAACCATTTATATGGCAAATGACAAATGACTAATTGTTAATTTTTGAGCATGTAATGAATGCGTGCGGAATAAGTATCGGTTTTCGGTACGATGTCCCTTACACCGCGTATAAAAATTCATGTTTGTCTGTATTTCCTGTATAGAATCGTAAACTATGCATTTGATCATGTCATGATCTTCACCAAAGCACTTGTACATGAGCCCAAAAAGGTTCCTGAGTAAAAAGAGCGCGAGTGAAGCTGCGCGGGTCAGCTAGTGTTTTATAAAAATACCGATTCAGCAGCGCAGGTAAACCCGTGATTATGGTTATAATTATGAATCCTTGTACAAGTAGTAATAAATACACATTGTTTTGATCGTTCGGTTTTAAACTTTATTCATTTCAGTATTTCTGATAAAAATTAAACACTAATACCTCTTGCCAGCATTTTTATGAAGCCTGATATTTAATTTTTTACTCTATTTGACAATTCTGCTAACGAATAGAAGCCGAACTTACGGTACTCTGAATTATTATGTGATCAAACGAACTTACCTTAAGTGAAGTTCGATCCTAATTATCCAGTCCTTGACGAAAGATTACTTGTAGTCCTTGTACATATACGTTCCGGTCTAGTCGCACAAGTTTAGAGAGGTTTTATAGAGAAAACAATATTATTGTCTCCCTCTCAACCACCCCGCTCCAGCAGAACGGCAGACACCTCATTATCTTTAGAGTAAAATGAAATACAGCTGCAACATTGATTCAACAGGGACATTTAGGGTAGGGAGGGACCTTAAATCTTTCGTCAAGGACTGGATAATTAGGATCGAACTTCACTTAAGGTAAGTTCGTTTGATCACATAATTATCCCGTCCTTGACTTCAAGATTACTTGTAGATGTTTAGAGATAAACAATCAATGTTGCACTTAATGAGATTCGCTATTATTATGCTATTAGTTATAATAAAACCAAAGTAGAAATTGCAAAATGCATACATACATTTAAATTAATTACTATAGTTATGTTTATATATTTAATGATTTCTGATATTTATATTTATATATTTCTTTAAATATATTTATTTTAATTATTTATCTATTCAATAGTTTAAACTTTTACCTTAACATTGTTGAACAATTAATTCCGACATTGTTACCCAAGTAGCAATTGAGGTCCATTATAGAAACTTAGAGACTGCTTGCCAATTGTGCAGACCATCCTGAAAACAGTTTTATAATGGTTTTAATAATAAAGCCTTTCTGGACAGCCGCTGAAGTCATGACTTCATTACTCGTATCTACTGTAAGTAGTAAAGATAGAAGCATCAATTGTGCTGTTTAATAATATCACTTTTTTATATGTTCATCGTCCCATGGTTTGAGAAGATGTTGATAAATTTATTATATAAATTAATAATATACTTAAAATAATATTTTGAGTCAATCCAAATACGGTAGAACTTGCGTCATGGCAACCAGACAACCAATACTAATAAGTATTAGTAGTGAAGGTATATAACTATACACCTTTCCTCCCTGTAAATATAAACTAAAAAAATAAACAACACCCAGACACAAGCTAGGAATCGAACCCTCGATACATAGGACAGTGGCTAGAGTGACAAGATATCATGGAGGATATAACTGAAAAGTTAGTGTTGGTGCCAGACAAATATCAGGTCTTCGAATGAATTGATGCATATTTAAAATGGTTTGACATCTACTTACAAATTCCTAAGGTTTTAAGTCTGTAACTGGCCTTACGTTTGATATATTCTAATAGTTTAGCTTTTGTTTATTCTACAGGCAGAAAGTTAACGGTATAGCTATGTACTTTTAAGTTTTGAATAATATTTTCTAAACTAATAAAATCAGCTATGTACTGTAAGTAATGTTTTATAAGTAACCAAAGATATTATGGTTGTATGTAATATAGTAATTAGATTCTATGCAATGTCATAGCAAGGAAATATTGGTTTCAGTTTACAGATTCCTTGAAAGAAACATTTAAAACTTTTAATAATATTGCCTATTTTGTTTATGTATATCAAAGAAATAGCTAATTTGTTACTCTTCAAATAAGTATAGAATTTATAAAAACTACTTATTAACGAACTTATCAGAGATGAGACGTTAATATCATTATAAAATCAATGTTCTTTGCTTGAAATTAGACTTATTTTACAAGTTCTCTGTGAAACAAGAGAGAATAACTTCTGCAAAAGCTGATCGTTGTATGTGTTGTCTTCGAAAACATACCAGAACAACAAATATGCTGCTAGAGGAAGATGGCAGTGTAGTGAATGCTTTGGAAATAATTTCTATATAAGTAAATATTTTCAGGATTTAAAGATGGTGTACCACGGTTAAGACGACTATAATAGGAAAACTCCTAATCAAGTTATTAGGGTTTATCCTAATCAGGTTAATAAAGGCTTATTAACGTTTCCAAAATATAAGATGGAAAGATTTTTCCTAGGCATTTAATTTCATCCGGGCAGAGTATAGAAAGCAAAAAGCCTGAGACTGCAGATAATATACGGGAACCGAACACAAGCGTAGATATTAATTACATTTGAGGCTCATAATAAAAATTATGTCTATAATAGTAGGTAATAATAGAACTTTTAAAGGCAGAACTTTCTGAAATAAGCTGTGCCTTTGTAGTAAAGAATAGTATCTTGCCTATATTTCTTCTTTCCTTTATTGTTACTGTGTGTACATAAATTATAAAACAATAATATAAATGCCCTTCTGGTTGATACGACCACAGCGGCCGATCTTTCACAAAATCAGCCTTCTACGCGAGAGATATTATAGTGAACAAGTGCTTGCGCAGACACAAGTGCACTCTATCTTCGTTTACACTCACAATTCGTTAAGATGAAAAATTGGCACGACTGGGGAGAGGCCAGGCGAAGGACTGACCTTTTACAAGCCCATCCAACGCATGGATCATCTTACTTTACAGACAATCAGATGACCGGCCTGCATTGTCCAACCCAGCAATGAACAAGTATATAAAGTGGTTACTCTCCACGGGATTTCACGGATTTGAACCCGCGACCTCCGGTTTGCAAAACAAGTGGTTTACCGCTGCGCCACGGAGGCTATAATGGGACTCATAAAATAAGATATAAGATAAAGGCCTCTTAGAGGTCAACTTTTATTATATATCAGCCCTTTGTAATAATTTTGGTAATGGTGATTACGATTCCCAGCCTTTTTTTTTTTATAAAATCTCCATCTGCAACTAACTTTGAGGATCATGAATATGGCCTATATTCGATATATAATAAATGCCTCATTTCGATCGTTATCGCTAAAAAATAGTCTTGGAAACAAAATTACATTTGTATTTTTGTGCCCTTACCTTAGTTTTTTTTTTTTTATTTATTTATATGAGGGTACCCTATGTTAAAAATATTTTTTCTTTTAATATTATTCTTTTAATGTTGTTATACATATATTATTATAATTGTTTACACCCGATCTCTTGTTCTGTGTCTTTCTTTATCCTATTACTATTATATCGGCCTGCATAATATAATAAACTTATACTTGAACTAATGAGTTTGTTAATATGTGCACCTCACTTCCAAATATTAGCCTATCCTAATACTAGCTAGGGTAATAAACTGCTTATTCTGTGTTAATAAGAAAAGGCAGTGGTATTAGGTATACACACGATAGTCACAATTTTTCTTGTCTCCAGAGACTAAATCAATGGATTACCATTCGTTTTAACACACTCAATGTGGACCAATGCTCACCAGTTTTTCAAACCAATTGCTACGCTTCAACTTTAAGGTTTGAGTGCAGAGGAGTATGCCACTCGTTCGAAAGGCGTCCGTAAAAATCTGAAGAATATATTCATCTAAAAAAATCAAAAAGTTCACACATTTCACACAGTTAGAACATTCATTTAAGCAGGAGCTAAGTATCTAACTTGCTCAAGCGACATAGTACAACGTACATTGTCACAATGTAGTGTACCTACATAGTGTAATGGGACTTGCCGAAATAAGTCTAAAAAGGTGCACAAATTTTTTTTTTTTTTTAGTATTATTATTATTTTAATTGTTTTTATTTTGTATTTGAGTTTAACTGTTGCGGGAAAAAACAAGCAATATTATGAAGCCTAGAATAAAACTTACTTTACTACAAGTTTTCGAAATAAACATTTATATTAATAATAATTAGTGATTAAACTGAGAGATAGATTGAGTTGCATAACGGTGCTGTGACTCATGGCGGACACGGTCGGCAATCAGTCAAGCGGTGAAGATGGCAGTCCTCGACGCCGCGCTGGCGGCGGTTAGAGTGCTCACTAAAAACCTCACTGGTTTCAGTCCACGGACTATGTCAGTGTAGTTCTGGCCATCATGCTGGTGCTAGGATTCAACTTAGGTCTTCGGAGCCTTTCCCGTTTAAACTTACAGTAAGTATGAAATCTGGGCAAGTATTAACTTAACTTACTACTGGTTTTTAATCATATATCTACCTCTGTTTTTTTTTTGTATACTTGCCTAGATATTCTCCATAAAATCTAACAAAAAGGAAAGAAATCTGTTACACTATCTTTAAAGGGATCTGTCAAGGGTTGATCGATCAGTTGAATGATAACCGACCTACTGGTATCAGTTTCGGCATAGTGAGAATAAGCCAAGAGTTGACCCCTTCGTTTAGAGTACTATTATTATTATTATTATTTTTTTATGATGTATAGGCTTGTCCACCTTCCCTGAAGCCAAAAGAGCTTTACTGACTAATAGACTTACAACTATCAATTAGCATGGTGCCAATCTCCAGGTTCAGAGTAGCTATTACAAATTGAGGAATAAAGATTCATAAACCAAGTGAATCAACTTCGTTAGAGATTCCTTCCGCCTCACGAACAAAAATCTCATCTGATCAGGGACTATTATGTGACATTTGTTACCGTGCTTTGTTGCCTCCGTACCTTCAAGCACAAATCCCGTTTCAGCGCGAAGCTTACATTTGACCAATGAATACCATTAGGTATCTTTGCATAGTTTTTTTTTTTTTTTTTAATCATAATTGAGGGTACAACACCAGCGAATATTTATTCGCTTTTATCTAAAATAGACATACTTACTTACTTGTAGTAAATAATGCGGGTAGTTAGGACACGAAGAAAAAATGCATTATCTGAAGAATACAACAGATAAGCTGCACGATTTGCGATGAATCCAATTGTCATATTTAGGACATTGTGATAATTAGGCAAAATAATATCCGAAGAATACAACGGATAATAAAAATTAGTCCTTCCCAATTAATGCAAAGGGTACACAAACTCAGCTCGAGCGTAGAAATCTTCGCAGGTACAGGAGGTACAGCAATGCAGCAGCAGCAGGCAGGCAGGATGATATTTAGACACAATCATGGATGAATTCATCCATGGGCACAATCTTTGATTATATATACGTCTAGATACCTAATAGTCTTGTAACGTTACGTCAATAAGCATAACAACCTCATAATTCGTGTGTGCGTGCAGGCCTCGTTGTACACTCGCGTCATCTGTGGTTGTGTGCGTGTTTGGGGATCTCCAGTTATAAATATTTTTCCCATAAATAGCGATAGCGTTGTGGATTGATATGTACTGTGTAAATGTGTAATTCCTTTTTTTTAAATATAATGTATAGCTGTTTGATGTCCAAATAAAATAAAATAAAAAAATAAAATAGAATAAAAAAATTAAATAAAAAAATTAAAAAATAAATAATAAAAAAAAGATAAAAAAAAATAATAAAAATAAAATACAAAAAATGATAAAGAAATTGATTTGATTTGAATTGAATTGAAAAGAATTGAATTGAATTGAAATTAAATTAAATGGCGTGTCCCTTACCATCAGGTGAACGTCTTATTTGCCTCATGACCAGGAAGAAAAAATACTTCTAAGTACGTACCTATATAAAAGTAATTAATTTATCAAAAAAAATAAATTAAAATTATTATAATTGATTTATTTCATGTTTTAGTCACTAACTACCTACGTATTAAGTTTCATTGAATTCATTTTTGTCAAAAGAAAATTACCCCAGACTTAAGATATATTCCCCCATTATTACCTAGCCACACCAGTCTAGTCGGACAATGTACAAATTGTCGTAAAAAACAATCGAGTTTTTATAATAATCCCTCACAGAATCTTAAGACTTCTAAATGGAAAATTAAGTTAGGATCTTTATTAATTTTACTTAGTTAATATTTTCACGATTTGATTACACAATTCGGCAAAAAGTTTTTTTTTGCGAGCACAAACCATCGGTAGAGTTCAAGTGATACTAAACAACCAAGTATACCAATTTGATGTTTTGGTATACTTGATATTGTCAAGTGTTTGAACATCGAACACGCTATCTAGACGTATATATAATCAAAGGGCACAATAATATCCGTAGAATTCTACGGATTAAACAGTAGTGATTCCCAATGAATTCAAAGGGTACACTTTAGCTCGAGAGTATAAATCTTCGTTAACAGCGACACGAACAATGTTCCACTATTAGTTTTATGACTTCCTTTACTTTTCTTATTTATTTTAGTTTTTTTTCATGATTTCAAAGATCTTTTGTATTTGAACTCGTGCGAACGCCGTGAGCGCACGGACAAGAATGAGGTGTCTGCCGTTCTGCTGGAGCGGGGTGGTTGAGAGGGAGACAATAATATTGTTTTCTCTATAAAACCTCTCTAAACTTGTGCGACTAGACCGGAACGTATATGTACAAGGACTACAAGTAATCTTGAAGTCAAGGACGGGATAATTATTTATAATTTAATTTAATTTAGAAAAGGCTTTCGTCGCGAAATTTAGGTTCAAATAATAAATAAGTGGGTGATTGATATCTCAAATGCTTTCAAGTCTCATTTTACCGAACGCTTGAGTTCAAGGGGCAAAATGTAAAGGGTTCTTATGTTTGCTAACTACAGTAAAATTACTAGTGACAAACCTCTAATTCCTAGAGTACTGTGTCCTTCCGGTGGGTAATTTTTCTTTAAATTAGCCTTAAAGTATGTCCCACTGCTGGGCAAAGGCCTCTCCCTCACTCTTCCACAGATCCCGATCTACTGCCACCTGGTCTGCCCACTACTACTGCGGCCATCAGGTGGTGTCCATTTCGTGACAGTACTTGGCCATAGTTGTGTCCCCATATGCGTCATGAGCCCTACCCATTCCCACTTCAACTTTGCAGATTTCACACCTACATCAACTACACGAGTAATAGAGCGCAGTGTGGTATTTCTAACCCGGTCTATCAACTTTATACCAAGTATACTGTGCTCCATTGCCCTTTAGCAAATCTTGAGCTTGTACATTTGCCGCTTTTTTAGAGACCAAGTCTGGGCACCATAAGTCAGAATAGGCAGAATACATATATATATATTACACTTATATATTTTAATAATATTGTGGGACCATACCTCACACGTTCATCTGATCCCAAACTAGGCAGAGCCTGTACTATGGAAACCAGATAACTGACACTAATACTTAAATACTTATTTTTTGTAAATACACACTTTAATATATAAATAACACCCAGACACTAGGCGGGAATCGAACCCACGACCTATTGGGTAGCAGCCAGGTCGTCTAACCACTAGACCAACAGGCCCGTCACTTTTCGTTATTTTAATAAAGTCGTCTACCTACTACCTACATAAAGTAAGCAGACCAACATTACAACCAAAAAGATAACAAGTCGTAAGTGACGTGTTGTATGAGTCAAGTTCGTCGCCCTATTACACCAATCTGCTAGATGCAACTAGCGAGTATCTAGAAGTATACAACATTCATATACATATACATATTCAAAACAACATTTTAGTTTTTATTAGCCCTATGAATATGGACAATGAAATATTAATTCGCAACACGTATATTAAGAACGATAATATTGTAGTCGCTCATAGCGCTGTGTGAAACAATAACATGGGAAGCCGTGCATATGAACTAAACGAGCCTGAATAAAAAAAGGCCTAACTCGTAAAAAATGTAATTCCAACAGAATATGTTGCGAAACGTGTTGAGGCTAGATAAAAAAATACGACCCCCGGCAAATCTCATATGGATTTAAATTGTGTAAGATATTAAAAATAAACCTTTGCTGGGCCTAAAAACATCTAAACGGAATTCATATTCTGCATTTCCAGCAGATTCTTCGCAATAGGCTAGATGACAAAAAAAATGTTTTTAGTCCGTCATTTAGATTATCAAAAAATATTGGATCGATTAAACAAAAAATGACGACAATATAGTGCTTTGAAATGCCGCGTGACGTCACGCCGGTATACAATTTTTACTGAGGCGTGACTTCACGAGCCCCCACTCCCGAATCTCGATTCTACTATATCTTTGGAAATTTTTATTGATTTGTAAATAAAAAAATAGGTACGTGTCTAATATTTTCTGATAATCTAACTGACTGACTAATTAGAATTATTTTGACGCGGGGGAAATCTTCCAAAGATCCCCGGGAGCTGTGGGGCTCGACCGGGGGTATGTAGGATTCTTACCCACTAAAACCCCCGCGGCTGTCAGATCGGCCGGCACATGAGAAGGGTCCCCAGGGCTCTCCGGTGGGATCTGCACCAGGGGCCCCTCAGTGCCTTGCCTTTGAGCCCGCCGCCGGGGGGCGCATTGTAGCCCCCCGGGAACCTGACACGGTACTCACGGGGACGGGGGTCGCAACCCCGCCGCCGTCCTCCTCGGAGTCGTCGCCGTACTCAATGGACGTTCAAAGGGCCCACACCCCGAACGTCCAGCGACTCCGAAGTGGATTAATTTAACCTAACTTAACCCAGTCATCATCACCATTCCTGTAATTTTCGTAAAATGATTACACCTTTTAGGTCAATCATACTCAATTCATTTATTGGCACTAATTAGCGGACTTATATTTGGTGTTAATGCTGCCATATGAATAAAAATTAAACCGTAACTAACTCATATTATGTGATTCACCAAAAGTGACCTTTTTAGGCCTGCTGTTCAAATATGATAATTTATAAGCTACAGCGTTTGAAGGTACTAGTTTAAAGTAAGAAGGAATTTTATAGTCAGTTAAATTATTTCTTTGTCATATATTTAAATAGTCAAAAAACTCGCTATCCAGGTATGTCTGTGTGTTTAACTGTTTACTTATAACCACAAAATAATCATAATATTTCCTTCCAACATACCAACATTTGTATTAAACAAAGAATGTATAACCATTTTATGTTATTTTGGTGTGCAATAAAGTGTTATCTATGTATCTATCTATAATTGATAAGGATTGTTTATATAAATAAATTACAGTCCACCATCAATAACACTCTACCGTAATCAATATGTATGACACCCACACATATACAAACAAAAGCCTTCATTCCCACACTCTTTTCATTACTGCTCTAAGTGCCTAGACCACAAAATACTGAGAGTACCTTTATTGTTATAACAACAATCGATTGCCTCATTCATTATATATACGTACTAGCAGAACCACACAGCTCCGCTCGCGCTCTTTTTACTTAGAAACCTTCTTGGGCTCATGCACAACACTTTGCTGAAGATCATGACATGATCTAATGCATAGTTTACGATTCTATAAAGGACATACAGACAAACATTCATTTTTATATATATAGACTAGCTGACCCACGCAGCTCCGCCTGCGCTATTTTTACTTTTTAATAACAGACATTCGCATCGAATACATAACCTCCTTTTTTATAGTCGGTTAAAAACTGGGACCCACTTTTTACTTGCTCTCCGAAGCACGGACCCGTTTCGTTCAAATGGCGTTAAACGGTCACCCATCTATTTAATGACCTTACCTAACGTTGCTTAACCCGATCGATTACAAAACCTTGATAACAACTCTCTATGAGTTCCCTTACTAATATTTATTATATTATAAAAAAAAATTGATAAAATCTGACCAAGCGTATAACCAAGTACCCATTTTGACTTTAATCCCCTCTCCCGAAAGAACCGTGGTAGATTACGGGATAAAAAGTATCCTATGTTAGGACATATGTCTGTCTGTCTGTCTGTCTGTACCACGAGGTAGGCCTCGTAGTAAGATCTCAAATCATGCCAAGTTTCATTTGAATCCATTCAGTAGTTTCGGCGTGATGCTCAGCCGTGATACAGACAGACAGACAGACAGACAGACAGACAGACAAAAATTAAAAACAATACATTTTCGGCCTCAGTATCGGTTATAGAATGCCCTCCAAAAATAATTTTCAAAATATCTTCAATATACAGAATTGGACCTGTTACAGTTTTATTATATGTATAGATATGTAGAGTACAGCACAGCCAAAAGCTAGCTGGAGTAGTACTGTAGCAGCTAATAACTAACCTTTATGGTGACTGGTTACACTTGACAGTACAGACTTCGAATACTTAAGGGTAAGTACTTGAGGGCTTACCCTCAAGTAATATAGGCGCAGTATAAGTGGTAGGTCTTTTGTGAGTTGAGGTAGTACTTATACTACCTCAACTCACAAAAGACCTACCACCTATACTGCGATGCCCAAGTCGCCTGCCAGGCGTGGAGTTTATGGCAACCCTTCCATTCTAAGGGGGAGGCCTTTCTTCAGCAGTGGACGTCTTTCGGCTGCTGATGATGATGGTGACATACTTATCCTCCTTCTGGAGCAGTCGGGCAAAAGCCGGTGTTCTTATTTGTTATAAAAAAATGTGCGTGCGTGGAGTCCCTCTGCGCGGAAGAAGTGAAACTTCAGTCTCGCTCAGTCGATCGGTCGGTCGGTCGGTCGGTCCCTCACTCACTCACACACACACACACACACCCACACACACACACACACACACACACACACACACACACACACACACACACACACACACACTAACTCAACTCAACTCAACTGAAACTCAACTAAAACCCACTGAAACCAACTGAAACCCACTGAAACCCACTGAAACCCACTGAAACCCACTGAAACCCACTGAAACCCACTGAAACCCACTGAATCCCACTGAAACCCACTGAAACCCACTGAAACCCACTCACCCACTCACTCAGTGACGGCGTCACATGAGCGCTTTCATACCTTAACAAATTTACGCCTATCGCCTATCGTTTAACACCTATCACTTAACGCGTTAAGGTGCTTCATTTAACGTTTGACGCGTTATGTGATAACATTTTTGGAAGTCGCATAAGAAGTTTCACTTCAAAAACATACTATTTAGGTAGGTAAGTATTTAATTTGTCCGCTCACGCAATACACCTACATAATAGGCTTACAAAGCTCCTATCCAACTTGCTGGTACCTACATTATAGGCGATCAGCTAAACTGCCCAAACTTTCGTAATTCCCCTATACTTTCATAAAGTAGCTTATGTACGGTAGCTTACCCTTTATGAGTGGTGACTGCACTGTTATAATTGGGAAAGTTTATATAGAGCTTTTGGGTATTCGGTAATCAGTGAGAGGTCTAACAAAGCCAACATAATGTACATTAACATTTGTAGTTTTAGAAACATGCCTTTTAATAATTAAAACAAAGTTTATTCATTTACTGATAGGCATTAAACCTAGAATAGAAATAAATACCTAAATCAGAGTAGGTATACATATATTATAGTTTATAAAGAAGCTAGAAAACTTGGTTTCGTAGGGTGTATTTCGTTGTCGTAATACGATTACACACACACACACACACACACGTGTCAGTCTGTGCTGAAATACTTGCTATACGTATGCTATGAAGATTTTTTATTTTACTTCTATTCGAACGAGATGGTATTTAATGCACTACTCTTTGACTGGCCTGTTGGTCTAGTGGCTAGGCACCCTGACCGCTACCCAATAGGTGGTGGGTTCGATTCCCACCAAGTATCTGGGTCTATTTAAGTATGTATTTACAATATTAGTATCAGTTGTCTGGTTTCCATAGAACAGGCTCTGCCTAATTTGGGATCGAATGACCGTGAGTGCATTGTCGTAGAATATTTAAAAACAAATCCGATAATGCCGAATAATATGGTAACCATTACCACGGTCTGATGACGGAGTAGGAAGACTCAGCTTGATTAAACGTAGACTTGTTGTATTGGTCTTTTTAGTTTTATAAACGAGTAATCAAGGTATGAAATGTGGTCGAAGGAACACAGCTTCTTAAATTACCTTCTCTTTAAGTGAAGGTTTTCTAATGCCGTGGTTTTAAAATACAAAGAGAACAAATAGTAAAAAAATCGTGACCTACTCACAAGTAAAATTATAATACCCATTCCCATTCCTTTGGAATATATATTTCCATTAATCTTTAAAGGGCGAAGTTTTATTCTCGGAACTTCTAAAATGAAGTGCATTTTATTGTTACGGTAAAGGCGTGCTTGGTTTTCGTTAGTGGCGCGTAACTTTTGAACTGGAAAAAATAGTCTCGTGTAATTAATAAAAAAAATTAAGTAAGCAAGTACTTACACTCCAAGTATTTGAAATCCAGTTTATTGGCATTGACTAAAAAAATAAAATAACTAGGTACTTTATAATGATAATATAACATGGTTTTTTAAGTGAAAACTTCTTTAGCATCGTTGTGATTTGAAAGTCGATGAAACGAAAAAGCGACAGTATTTTTTTAAATATTTTTTTTTCGGTGACATTTTTTTTTAACTGACATTTTATTTTTATTTTTTGAAGGTGACAGTATATTTCTTTTTTTTTTTAAGATGAAATTTTTTTAAGGTTTCAGTTTTTCCGCGTGTGAACTGCATACATGCTTTTTTAACCCCCGACCGAAAACGAGGAGAGTTATAAGTTTGACGCCAATGTCCGGAAGTCTGTCTGTCTGTATGTATGTCTGTATGTATGTCTGTCTGTGGCATCGTAGCGGTCCAACCAGTGAACGGATTTGAATGCGGTTTTTTTATTTGTGAGCTAATTTAAGCAAGATGGTTCTTAGCTATGTCTCATGAAAATCGGTCCAGCTGTTCGAAGACTATCAGCTCTTTTCCGAGTCGAGGTAGGGATATTTTGTATACAATAGACATTTTTCATTACTTCTATTAGTCCGAAAGATCTAAAATTTATGTAAATCCTATGATACTAAATAAAATGGTAACCTTCACCAGGGTCCGATGGTGATCAAGAAGGTGGTAACAGGATCTCTGTCCAAATAAACGTAGACCCATCAAGTTTGGGCTCGTTGGATAGGTCTCGACGAGCAGTTGCTAGAAAAATGGTGATCAGGGTCTGATGATGGAGCAGGAAGCTGGTCATGGGGTCTCTGCACCAATTAACGTAGTTAGACCCATCGAGGTTGGGCTCGTTAGGTAGGTCTCGAAAAGTAGTTGCTAGAAAAATGGTTATCAGGATCTGATGATGAAGCAGGAAGGTGGTCACGGGATCTCTGCACCAATAAACGTAGACCCACCGAGTTTGGGCTTGTTGGGTAGGTCTCGACGAGTAGTTACTAGAAAAATGGTGATCAGGGTCTGATGATGGAGCAGGAAGGTGGTCACGGGATCTCTGCACCAATACACGTAGACCCACCGAATGTGGATTCGTTGGATAGGTTGCTGCGAATAGTAGGTAGAAAAATGCTGATCAGTCTGGTGTCGAGAGCAAGCAGGGAGGTGGCAACAGGCTCTATTAAATGTAGGATCCACCGAATTATAAATCTATGGTTAAATCTTGACGAGTAGTTAGACAGACACTGATCAGGGTCTGATAATAGCACAGGAAAGTCATTTTAAAAGTTCGTTTACATATATGACGGAGGTTTTTAAAAAAAAAATTATACTTTTTTATTCAACTTATGCTAGTGCTTGACTGCAGTCATATCTGATGGAAAGCGATGACACAATCTAGGATGGTAGAGCACACTAGCATTAAAAACCTATTCACTCTAGCCTTGAGACACCTGCATTATTATCTGGCGGGAAAACCGACACAGGCAAACTGAACAAAATCCTTTCTGAAGAAGCAAATCGCTCAGTCTGGACTGAAGGCACGTTCACCACCATAGATATACACTATACACATGAGAGCGTAGGTACGTACGCGCTGTGCGTCTCGTTTGATTTGTTGATCTTTTTTGAAATTCGAAACCTCTGTTTCACATAAATCAATTCCAAATTCAAATTAGATAAATATGTGAACATCGAAATTAAGACCTACAGTAAAGAAGTAGGTGCCATTGCCTCTAATTTGATATTAAAAAAAAATATGTTGCCGCGCAAATTGTGCAATCTATTTTGACATTTCGCATTACATTGCAGATCAGGTTGCACCAAAAAAAAGGAAAAGTACCTACCTAATTAGTTTTTTGGACAATTTTAAAATAAAGTTCACAATGTATTCTCCCGAAGAGCAACAAGTTGAAATATGTTTGCTAAAATTCCATTTAGAGGAAATTGAAAATGATTTGGTTGTCCAAGTAAGTTCTGCATAGGTTCAGTAGAATTTTAATAACTATATTCCCTTAGGTTTTTATTTAATATCAGTTAATAAGTAGGTGATTATATGGTGGTAATATGCGGTAACAGCTCAGTGGGCGAGCGCTTGCCTTGGAAACAAGGTGCGCAGGTTCGAACCCCGGCTCGCACCTCTGATTTCTTCAATGAATCATGTACGAATCGTCTTTGTGCGATTGTTACTAGCTTTCGGTGAAGGAAAACATCGTGAGGAAACCTGCATGTCTGAGAAAGACTTAACTAGCTTTCGAATGACGTGTGAAGTCCGCCAACCCGCACTTGGCCAGCGTGGTGGACTATGGCCTAAGCCCCTTCATCTTGAAGGGAGGCCCGTGCCCAGCAGTGGGACATTAACAAGGGCTGGTATTATTATATTATTAAAAGTAGGTGATTACGTGAAAGCGCCTCCGTGGCGCAGTGGGAAACCACTTGCTTTTCAAACCGGAGGTCACGGGTTCAAATCCCTGAGGAGCATCTTTATATAGTTGTTCCTTACTGCCTAAGACAACACATGGCGATCACCTGATTGTCTGGAAAGTAAGATGATCCATGCGTAGGATGTGCATGTAAAAAGACAGTCCTGCGCCCGATCGTGTCGTTTTTCCGTCCCATCGGATTGTGAGAGTAAAGGAAAAGATAGTGCACTTGTGTTTACACAAGGACTTGAGCACCATAGTATCTCCCTCGTAGATGGCTCAAGGAATCTCATTTTGCTCTCGCGAGGAAGCCTTAAGTTCCTGTGACACTACGGGGGCCTTGTGGGGATCAACCGGCGTATGAAGGATTCTTACCCACTGAACCCCTACGGTTTGTACATCGGCACATGAGAGGGGGTCCTTCCTGTGCTCTCTGGTGGGATTTGCACCAGGTACCCCTCAGTGTCTTGCCTTTGAGCTCGACGCTGAGGGGGCGCATTATAGGCTCCCGGGAACCAGTCATGCTGCTCACGGGGACGAGGGGCGCATTATAAGCTCCCAGGAACATGTGGGAGGTTCGCAACCCCGTCACCATCCTCCTCGGAGTCAACCGTGCATGATGGACAGATAAGGCCCACACCTGCACAAGGGACCTACTACTGAAACATTAAACAGCAAAATATATTTTTTAACTTTTGTGTTGATCAACACGTTTAGTTGTATTTTTTTATCGTCTCATACTCTGGCCAGGCTACAACCTGTTTATTAGTGTCTTATCAACTAATATCGCATTGTTGTGGTTCAATTTGTTTGTTTAGCAATACTGTACGTTAATCTTCTTTCAGCGCTCGGCGTTACCAGCGTTGGATGCTGAAAACGAGCAAAAATACCGCGAAACGATGACCGCACTCCAAGTCGCCCGCTCTTTGAATGCGGAGATAGAATGTCTAAAACTGGACAATGGTATTTTCAAATACATTTTCATTCTCTTTGTAACCGAGAATATCACAGGAAACTTACACTTTTGTATCGATGCTTCAAATTATACACATGAAATGCCTTGAATTTCTGATCAATTTAATGCTGCGCCGTGGGGTTACTAGTGATGAAAAATCATCACGATCACGATGAACAAATCGTGATAATGCTGCAGTATTAAATAAGAGTAAGCAAGGGAGACCCGTGGGGTGCCGGGTTAGAATTGCATCCCCCCATCTCTCGTTGGATGTCATGAGAGGCAACTAAGCGAGCAGCGTCTTTCTTTTGGTTTTATCTTCCACCTATACTGCGATCCCCAAGCCGCTTGCCAAGCGTGGGGATTATGGCAACCCCTCCCTTCTAAGGGGAAGGCCTTTGTTCAGCAGTGGACGTCTTCCGGCTGCTAATGATGATGATCATGAAACAAGGGAGTAAACGTGGCATCATGACGTCACTTTTACACTTTTACTCCCTTGTTGAACTAGGTTTTGCACCAAAATTCAAAAATTATATTCTATACTCCTTGCCTATTCGACCCTAACACTGGGCAGCAACAGCACACGAAAAACAGCTTGGGTTCTTGTCTAAAGGTAGGTATAGCTTCTTAGGGGCCGTCCATTAATCACGTGTGAGGCTCGAAAGGGGGGGGAGGGGTTCGGAAAAAATCATATATTGAAACATCACGTGTATTTATTTTTTGTTGAATGCACGATTTCTAAACCAAACAGCGGCACGTGGCCTTGACTCACCGTTGCCGGCAACGACTTCCCCTGCAACATTTAATCAGTTACCTGTATTTAAAGATAATATTCCGAAAATTTTAGTTTGTAATAAATAATACACGTGATTTTGGATGCGTTAGTTTAAAACCTCACCACATATCACCAGGAGGGGGGGGCAGGGGTTAAAAAGTTGCTAAAAAACATCACGTGATTAATGGACGACCCCTTAGCTGTATTATGAGGGGAGAGAGACCTATGCCTAGCAACAATAACCGATTTCTATTTGGGTTATGCAGTATATGAAATTTCAGTGCGTTTGACTGCAAAACGAATGCAGTTGAAGCGACAATGCGACGAAATAACTAAATGTATGGATAGTGATCGTAGCACTCGCGAGGAACTAACTAAGCTACTGAAAAAAGAGGAACAAGAGATCGAGCTTCAAATGTACGTTTAAAAGAATTATTAATACGAACATCGATATTACTTTTATGCTATAAGTTATAGTACATCTAAAATAAGTTTTAAAACCTAAAACCGGACTACGGATGAAATCGCAGTCTAATAATGTGATATTATATAACCAGCGGACTATCAAGACGCTCCTAACGACACCCTACTTGTCAAATTATGTTATGTACACAGATGAACATACATACATACATACATTCTTGTTAAAATCATAACCCTCCCTCCGTTCCGTAGTCGGGTAATAATATAATTAAATATTCATATAATAATAAAAAAGACCTGATACCTGTGGGGTGCTGGTTAGAATTGCATCCACCATCTCCTCTCGTTGGGTGTCGTAAGAGGCGACTGAGCGAGAACAGGAAGACGGGCAGCAGCGTCTTTCTAGTGGATTTATCTTCCACCTATACTGCGATCCCCAAGCCGCCTGCCGAGCGTCTGGATTATGGCAGCCCCTCCCTTTTAAGGGGGAGGTCTTTGTACAGCAGTGGATGTCTATCAGCTGCTAGTGATAATGATGAATGTTGAATGATGAATGAAAAGACGCTAATACATTTGCTTGGTATTGTTGCTTGTTCTAGAGATGGTCCATGTAGGTCATCTCTTTGTTGGAAACGGTTTGACCTATCTAAACTTGTCACGTTGAAACCTTTGTTTTGTCTTTGAACCAGCTCGTGTAAATCTGACAGAGGATAAATAACTGAAATTAAATAAGTATCATAAGGATATATAGATAAGATATCGTTACTTATATACCTTACTTATAGAGAAATATTGTGCGAAAACATGGCACGGTTTTCCTTTACCGTTGGTAAATATTGGAACACACCATCCTTTAAGAGTCTAGCGCACTCGATACTTTTACCATCAGATTTAGTCTGTATATTTGGAAGCTTGATACAGCAACTTAACTTAATGCTCCAAGTATCAGTGGGAGTATCTGGGATCAGCGATTTAATTAATTTCGGAAGCTTGTTGATTCTTACATCGTCTTAATTATATACTCCTAACAAGTTTAGACCTAGGTATCAGGGATTTTCAATTTAGTTGCTTTTCGAAAACTTGATAGGTGCAGTCGCAAAATCAGTGGTAAAGTTATCATTGTGTACTTTGGTTCTAATTTAGTATCGGCACGGTGCGAACTTAATTACTCCATGCTGAAGGTAGAGTAGGAAATAATTTTAATAAACAACGTTGATATTACGTTGCTGCTAGTACCAATTTGCATATTAATTTATTTCCGTACATGATCCCTTTTGCCATACCTACATTGGAATTGGAATCTCTGTAAAGATATTTTATTTTTAAATTGAACTTCAGAGTTCTCTATGGTCGGGTTCTGATTCATTTCATTTTTTAGGTTTTATGTTTCCTAGTTTACCGCAGGTCATTTTTTTTTTTAGAAAATACGTTGTGTATTTTAACATAAAACTTTTAGTTTGTGAGGCACAATATCTTATTCTGTTCATCTGTATTGTGGGATTTATTTATTCGAAATTTCAACGAATATGATATGTATTTTATTATATTTTTAGTCGCAGTTCAATGAATAAAGCTATCTTGAGCCGGACATATAAAAATTCGACCGTGATATTCACGACGCGTCGTCGTTAAGAAAACAGTTTTCTTCCTTCCACTTTATCGCGTCTATGTAAAAAAGAATAAAGCCTGTAGAACCGTGTATTATAACAAAAAATATTTTAGCTGATACCATTGCGTAACGCAGCTTTTATGTGTTGTAAAACCGAGTTTATGTGTTGCGGTAAATTATTTTCAAGCTTTTTATTATGGCACATATAATGATTTTTAACTCGCTTAATAATATTCTATTATTTTTCTTTCTCCTGTTTTAGGGGTTGCTTGATAAGATAACTGTCATACTGTGATTTAGTAAAGCTATACGTCGGTCAACGTGGATTCGTATAAGATACATATCTTATTGGTCTATGTCTATTTCACTTTTTTTTTAATTTAGACTTAATACCGAATACCAAAGTAGGAGCAGTTTAATAGATCATATTCGTCGCAGGCGAATAAGATCTATTTCCTCGAATAACCTTGTTATTTTTGTATATTGATGGTTTTCACACAATAAGTATGTTATTACATTAGGTACAATAATTTTATTTTACATAGTATAAAACAAAGTCGCTTCCCAAGTCTGTCTGTATATCCACTCCATTTCACCATCGATTACAATTTTTTTCACTTAAGGTTTATATAATAGTAAGAAAACTAAATATATATGTAGGGGAACCTGGGTATACTTGATCCCCTTTTTGCTTTAGCCTTATATCTCAGTAATTGTCAATAAAATTCCATCAAAGTTTAATTATTGTCATAGATAATTTAATACTTTATGACAATTCAAAGGCATTTTGGGAAAATATTGAAAATAAAAAAAGTTATAATAATTTTTCTAAAATGTTTCAAAAGGAACAAATGTCCCCTATTCAGGGAGACTGGTTCCCAAGTATGAGTAGACTTGATCCCAGAGAAACAAGACTACTCTTTTGAACAATTTGTAGGAAAAATTTGAGAAAACTCAATTGATTATTTTACATTTATTAAACCTTTCGTAAAATTAAGAAACATAACTTTTTTAATTCATAATTTTTTTTCAATGTGCAGTATTCGCGTAAATATCAGAAATCATTATAACTTTTTTATTTTAAATCAACAAAAACTATAGTATTATGCTACTGCTTAAAAAGTGAATCAGTCCAATAAATCATCAAAATTTGGTCAACAGGGCCAATGCCCTACCACTACCTACGAAGCCTCGTACTTCAAAGAAATTGCCAATTAGCTCAAAAAAAATGCTTTAGCGTGTGACTTTTAGTTTTTCTGCATCTAATGGGGTCCTTTGTTTTGGCCCTTCTTTGAGTTTGTACACTCTTGGCATTTTCTACATTAGTTTAAACTCAGCAAAAGTAATTAGGGGAGACTTGTTCCCGGGAACAAGTGTCCCTCACGTGATACCCCCTCCCCTACTAGTCTACCCTGAGGTAATATTTTCAAATCATAATTTTTACAGACACATGTCACATTTTATTTTAAATCTAAAATCAATCCCACAATCAAAACTAAAAAAGTTTTAGATAACTATATGACCTTATAGTTTAAAAGGTTTAAAAAGTGGGTGAAAAAACAATTGAAATACTCACGAAAAAAGATTAACAGTCGTTGAAAACAAAAACACGTCACCGTCGCTAAGTTTACGTCGCAGAACTTTCAAAATGACATTCGGTGATTTCGGTTGGGAGAGCTGAATAAATTTGCCACATTAAAATATTGATAATTATTATAGTAAATTGTAAAATCATAACGGAACTAGTCTCCCAAGGGAACAAGTATCCCCAGGTTCCCCTACTATGTATACCCGTGCGAAGCCGGAGTGTGTTGCTAGTTAGTTGCATTTAAATACATATATTTAGGATACAGTTTATTCTCAATAACCTTATTAAGCACGTTTAAGAAAATATTTCATATGAAAATGAAAATGAATGAGGACGTATTTGTTTCAAGCGAGTTAGTACCAAGATCAAGATCTTTTCGCTAGTTAATTTCACTAGCTGCAGTACCTGTCACACAGGAGCACAAAGTGTTTACGCATGTATCTCCTACATATACGCACAGTCACTTACACAAAGGGACCTAACACCTAGTAGGTACTCATAAACACACGCAATCTACTCCTCGCAAAAGTCCAAATATGTGAAAGACAATTTTTGTGTAAACCTGAGTTGATAGAATGCAGTAACTGAGAATTTGTAACACATTTATACTAATTCCTTTGCAGCTGATTTTGCTACCATATGTATGAAGTAAAGTGTTAACGTTCATGTTTACAGCCGTAATTATGAGGACACATTAGAAGAAATCGCAGACCGTTTTAGAAAAACACGTGGCTACTACGTATGTATGATTTATGAGATTATTGCACTTTATAATGCTATTATTCAGGGATCTCTATACCGGGAAGACTTTAGTCACCTTTTAGTTTCATTAATATCTCTCCTAAGGCACGTAGCTAATATAATTTCGTACAGGAACCCAAGCCAAAGGGTGAATTCCAATGATGTTATACAGATAAAATATTATTGGAGAACCCCTTTTCACAAAGCCTTGTATACCTACTAAGGTTGTGAATTATGTTTCTAGTAGGGACCGCACGTGTGAATAAAGATACTCTTAAACTATCATAGAAGATATTTTTCTATTATTTACTTTAGGATGAAGATGAAATGAACGCTGAAGTGGAAAAAGTTAATACGACAGTTGCGGAACTTGAAGAGGAATTAGGGAAGCGACAATATGTCCTTGATGAATTAAAACGACAACTCGATGAACTCCAACCGGAAGTACCGGACGACCTCCTCACAATAATGTTGGTGAACATTTTAATAAATTTATTTCCTGTTACTTTGTTTATCTGAAAACAATGTCTGAAGTTTGGACGTTCATTAAGGAACAACAATTTTTCTGTAATATGAAAAATTATTGCCCCTTCATCATGAGGGGCCCGTGCCCTACAGTGGGAGTGGGGATAAACAAGGGCTGGTATTATTATTTATGAAAAATTATTTAGTTCAACAAATAGGTATAATAGACTCAAATACCATAGTAATAGCACAGTCTATAAACCAATACAGTCGTCCGACGAAGCCGTCTAGACAGGGCAATCGTGCGGGGTGTGAGGGGTGAGACGCGGGTAGGCGCGCCCGAGCTGCGTACGCTGCTGCCGCCCGAATTAGTTAGTAGCTCGGGACATAACTTTCAGGGCTTACGCGTATTTGTTTTAATTAACCGACTTCAAAAAGGAGGAGGTTCTCAATTCGTCGTGTATGTATTTTTTTTTGTAATCAGTTATAGTGGTTTATACTACCTGTGCTGTGTGAGAGAGATATTATTTTACACATTTTCAATTCCAAAACGACGGCTTATCTTTTTTTTTTTAAATGTTATTGGTGTCATTTTCGAGGTTTCTCGGGGTGCTGATTACGAAAATGGCATCCATTTTCAAATCCAAAATGGCGGATTTTTTCTATTTTCAAAAAAATATTATTGGTGTCATTTTCGAGGTTTCTCGGGGTGCTGATTACGAAAATGGCATCCATTTTCAAATCCAAAATGGCGGATGTTTTCTTTTTTCAAAAATATGTTATTGGTGTCAATTTCGAGGTTTCTCGGGGTGCTGATTACGAAAATGGCATCCATTTTCAAATTGAAAATGGCGGAATTTTTCTTTTTTCAAAAAAATGTTATTGGTGTCATTTTCGAGGTTTCTCGGGGTGCTGATTACGAAAATGGCATCCATTTTCAAATCCAAAATGAAGGATGTTTTCTTTTTTCAAAAATATGTTATTGGTGTCATTTTCGAGGTTTCTCGGGGTGCTGATTACGAAAATGGCATCCATTTTCAAATCCAAAATGGCGGATGTTTTCTTTTTTCAAAAATATGTTATTGGTGTCATTTTCGAGGTTTCTCGGGGTGCTGATTACGAAAATGGCATCCATTTTCAAATCCAAAATGTCGGATGTTTTCTTTTTTCAAAAATATGTTATTGGTGTCATTTTCGAGGTTTCTCAGGGTGCTGATTACGAAAATAGCATCCATTTTCAAATACAAAATGGCGAATTTTTTTTTAATGTTATTGGTGTCATTTTAAGGTTTCTGGGTGCTGCTGGTAACGAAAATGACTTCCATTTTCAAATCGAAAATGACTGACATATTTTATACATTTCACTAACAGAAATTTGAAATCCAGTAAATATACAAACCAACAATATTTTTCAGTTGGCCAATGGTGTTTTAAACGATTTGGAAATTTATTAATTAATTACAATATATTACATAACATTGTAAAACTCTATTTGAATTTGTCTCCATGAAATGCCTTTTTGTATTTCTTACTATGAAGAACTTCAATGAATAAAGTAAATATAAACAAAGAAATCATTACCATCCGCTAATAGAAATATACTTTTCTTACTGCCGCACCTACAAACCTCAATTAAATTTAATTACAATTAAGTCATTTTTTGAAATTGTATTATTTCGACACTTGAAGCCAATTAATACTATATACGCTGATTGTGAGTAGAGATATCAATAATTTCGTAATTACTAATAAAAAATAATCATAAGTGGCTCGGCGAGTCGAAATAAATAGATTACAAAAATATTTAATTGTAATTAAAGTTAATTGACGTTTGTGAGTGCGGCAGTTAGTATTTTACTATGACCAAATAAATAATAAAATAATATGTTAAGTAAATTATAAAAACAAACTGTGACAACCCTACGTACGGAGTGCGCCATGCGGTGTCGGCTTTTACTCAAACATCAAAGGCGTCGAACTACTGTACTAGTTTATATACTGTGGTAATAGTCATAGAGCACTGACTGGCACTCGTCGTAGGAATGCAACGTTAGGTACTCGAAGGGGGCAAAAGCAATCTTCTGTATGGTGGAGGTACCTACCTACTTCGCAGTTTCCTATTCGGACTTCGTGGGTTCTAAACGGACTTTCCCGCCTATCAATAGTACTTCTACAAAAGCTAAATGGAGCCACAAGGCTCAAATGACGCCTTTTAATCTATACTTATAATAAAACTGTAACAGGTCCAATTCTGTACATTGAAGATATTTTGAAAATTATATTTGGAGGGCTTTCTATAACCGATACTGAGGCCGAAAATGTAATTTTTTAAATTTTTGTCTGTCTGTCTGTCTGTATCACGGCTGAGCATCACGCCGAAACTACTGAATGGATTCAAATGAAACTTGGCATGATTTGAGATCTTACGACGAGGTAGGACATAGGATACTTTTTATCCCGTAATCTAGCACGGTTCTTTTGGGAGAGGGGATTAAAGTCAAAACGGGTACTTGGTTATACGCTTGGTCCGATTTTATCAATTTTTCTTTATAATATAATAAATATTAATAAGGGAACACTCATAGAGAGTTGTTATCAAGGTTTTGTAATCGATCGGGTTAAGCAACGTTAGGTAAGGTCATTATATAGATGGGTGACCGTTTAACGCAATTTGAACTAAACGGGTCCGTGCTTCGGAGAGCAAGTAAAAAGTGGGTCCCAGTTTTTAACCGACTATAAAAAATGAGGTTATGTATTCGATGCGAATGTCTGTTAATCAAAGTTTAGTTAACGTAAAAATAGCGCAGGCGAAGCTGCGTGGGTCAGCTAGTACCAAATAAAACCATTTTACACTAAATGGTCCCAAATTGTATCAAACATCAATAAACACTACAACGTCTGAGAAGTGTTGCGACAGTTTATATCCATCTAAGTAGTCAGCTAAAATTTAATTTATATCTGATATGATTTCTTTCAGTGGCAAAAGTGATTTATGTGAAGAATTAAATAAACTCACGAAAAATCACGAAAGTTTAACTGAAAAACTAAATCAACTTCTGATGGAAAAGAGAAATACGATTCAATCTATGTTGAAAAAATGAAGACATTTGTGCAATAACCTATTAAACATATCTTGAAATATATCTTGAATAGGTGAATACTGACTGGATCTGCTAAAGGTTTATTAAATACATTAACACACAGATACTGCTCTTTTTATGAACCTTATGTAGGTAATGTAAATGGTAAGATACAGATTAAGTTAGGTAAGTCGGATTTTTAACAAGCCCATTCTTTCCAGAAATCTTCTTTCTTTCTTTTAAAGGTGCATTGACCTTTCGTTATTTATCTGCTCCAAATGATAACATCAGACCTGGTTCCAAACATTTATTTACCTGCAAAGCACTGGGGTGTCGTTTACACTACGACTAGTGATTCAACTATCACTTGGTAATATTATAGATTACATAATTGGTTATACTAATAACATGTTCTCACTACGACGATTATTTTACACTGTTGACTCTACTAAATATTTACAAGCAATGTGTCAACCGCTAGTCATACAGCGACGTTCAAAGCTGTGCTGTTCGGCATTCAACAATACATAGAAAATACGTTCACTCGATTCCAAGTGGCAAAGAGGTTCTAGTCGCCACACTTTCTTGCTCTTTTTTCTTTCCAGATAATAAGCCTGCATTATTCTAACAACAAATAACTATTACAAAGCATTTGCTCCCGCGGAACTCGAACCTGCGACCTCCGGCTTGTAAAGCAAGCAGTTTCCCGGTACACAACGGAGACTACAACTGGAAAGCTATCGATTTATATTACGACAAAGAGTGTTTAAAACTCGGTTGGTTTGTTGGCTACGGTCCAACCGATAGCAGACCGTCTCTTACACCACCAGTCGCTGTCTTTCAAAACTTTTGATATATGTCGTGTTTATACAAGCTATATCATTGTTCCCTCCTCACCAAGACAGGCATTATGCTTTCACAATAAATACAAGCCTCATATTAAAATAATATTTATTAGATTCAAACAATATTTTTTCTATCATAAAGCGAACAGGTCTTTCATGCAGAAAAAAATATTTAAGTATGTTATAACAAGTTGTTTGAAGGCATAATTAAAATCGTACCCATACATAACATCCCTATATGACTTTCTTAGTCTTCTTGTGGTAAACATGAAGGTACAATAAAAATTAGCTATTTTAATTAATATTTATAATTATATACTTATACAGTATAAAACTAATTTCACGAGTGGTTCGGTTTAATGTCAGGCAATGCGGGCTTGTGTTTGTTATTCTTATGACTGCGGACGTTTTGGAAACCTTGATTGACCGCGCCTGCTATCGCCACTCCTTGGAAAAATTTTCCCTGAAAAATAAAATAATATACTTACTTGTATTAAAGATTGTTAGCACTCCTGGTGAAGAAAACTGTCTAAGCCACTACGTGAGCTCCGTAACCTCTACTAATCTGGCGCTATACGTATATGAATTAATTAGGTAAGTACCACGATCTGGTTGCCGTAGATATGTTTTTAAAAGGCACTAAAATACGTACCAAGCCATCTTTAAACTTGGTCGTCCAAGGTTTGGCGGTAGTGGTCGAAGTAACGAGACCTGTCGGCGTAATAGCCTCGGACTTGGAAGGAGCGCTCGTCACTAAGCATACACTACATAACGCCACAGCGACGAATACAATCGCAGCCTTCATTGTGCACGATGTATCATATACGAAAACTAAAACCGAATGTGTAAAGACGACGCAACTCTGCTTTTATAATACTTGAGTGTGCAGGAAAATAAATAAAAAAATACTCGTGCTTACGGTTCTTGGTTTAAGGAAAAGTTAAGGCGTAATAACCCCAGAAGATGACACATTTATTTATTAGAATACTATCAGTCACTCAGTCACTCGGATTCCCCAGTTCATTAGTTTAATTGATGCTTCAATTAGAGCGCGTAACGTTTTAATGTGATATTTATTTAGATGTTTGTAGTACCTGCTAACTAAACATGTGTCACGCGTTATCTTAATATAGTAATACTAATAACTATGGATATATAAATGTTAGTAATAATTATTCTCTCGATTAAAATACCTAGGTGGATATTTATTGTAAAACAAAATTATTTATTATACTTACCGTAGTACTAAAATGTGTAATTCTTGGAATCAACATTTAATTTATTAATAAACTCATTGGCGATAAATAAACGTAAAAAAATATTTATTTTAAAATATTTATACCAGGACGGGGGAGGGGTCTAATGAGACATCACGTGTATTTATTTTTCGTTGAATGCACGATTTCTAAACCAAACAGCGGCACGTGGCCTTGACTTACCGTTGCCGTTAACAACTTCCCCTTCAACATTTAATCAGTTACTTGTATTTAAAGATAATATTCCGAAAATTTCAATATAGTTTGAAGAAAATACACGTGATTTTGGGTGGGGGGGGGCTTAGTTTAAAACCTCACCACATATCTCCAGGAAGGGGGGAGGGGTTAAAAAGTTGCTAAAAAACATCACGTGATTAATGGACGACCCCCTATCTACTGTTTCAAGCAATTCTATCAAATGGTTTAGTCTTCATATTATGTACAAGCAAAACACTCATAAATAAAGTGATAATTAATTTACAGAAATAATAATACGAGATTAACCGACGTAAATGTTTCTGTCTTAATCCAACTTTTTTATGATAGGTATTTATCATATCTATTAGTAATATTAAAACTGCAATAATAACTTTAAAATAATTTATTTAAATAACGTCTCATACAGATTATGGACAGCCTCTGCACAGAGCTATTGTATCTAACTAAACATTATTTAGATTTTGGCACATTTTGATTGATGTCTGGTCTATCAACAGACAGACGAAAGAGGTTAAGGGTCGTTAACTTGCCTCTAAAATACACAATAATCTTTGGCACACGCTCCAGTATTCATACACTCGTATGCTCGTACCTACATTATAAATATAGAACACAATTCTAATGCTTTCTTCTACGCTTTGGTTTGAAGAAGCTGTAAACGTCATGAGCGGTGCTGGCAATATTGATAGCGCGCAGTCCTTTGCCCTGTAAAACAAAACTTTATTAATTGCGCATCATAAACTAAAAGCGAAATGGTCCTTGAGTGTCCCTAGAGATAAAAATTATGGGGTACACCACGCAGCATCCCACTTCCTTTTTTACATAAAGTATTCATCAATCGTCTAATGGTTAGACACCCTTACCGCTACCTAGAGGTCGTGGGTTCGATTAATACCCTATGTATGGGTGATATTTATATTTACAAAAAAGTATATGTATAAGTATGACTATCAGTTGTCTGATTGCCAAAGTACAAGCCACAGAAATTTAAAATAATATTGAATCACTGTTCCTAGGCTCGGCTCTACCTAGTTTAGGATAAGATGACAGTGTCCCAGAATATTTTTTTTAGAACCAGTTAATCTCACCAGCTATAGTGCCCTTCATAACAGAACGCAGCAATATTTACGCATAAAAAAAAGGAAAAATACTTTCACCTAGGGACCGTTGTTAAGGAATGGGAAACTAAAATGAAAACGGAAACCCGCTATTTACACTAGGTATTTTTTACAAACCCAAGACACCCGAATTTTTAAAATGTATAAATTTAGTTAGTAGCCCGTTGTACTCACTGCTCGGTAAACGATCGGTTGGTAAAGTAAATTCAGGCAAGGTCAGTCCTTAGGTGGGTGACCGTAAACTGAGCATCTCCGTGCTTCAGAAGTCACGTAAAAATCAGTCGTGAAACTATGTCAGAGGTCTAGGGACAGCTTACACAACTCTGACACCAGTTGGCCACTAACCATATAAAAAAAAATAACAAGTAAAAAAAGGAAATGAAATATAAATTGTACTTGTTAATTTATACCGACCCGAAATAACATACCTACTACATCATTTAGCAAGCTACATCCCCGTAATGCTCAAAGAATTTTTCAATGTGAAACTAACCTAATACATATTTATTATAATAAAATAACCAGTTTTAATGCCTCTATATTAAGTACTCACAATAGCCTTTCCAGCTTTCTGAATAGCCTTAACAGGAATTCTTCCTGGTGCCGCGTCTGATGCCGATAAAAGTGATAACACAATTACAAAAATAACTAATAACTTAGTTATTTTCATTTTTTTAAATTAAATTGCTCTCACGAAGTAGCGAGATAATTATAAACTAACTGAAGTACGTAGATACTAACGCAATATTAATATTGCTCCAAGTTTTTATACAAGAAGATAAAGAACGCCGGGACTTTACTTATTCCGAAACGCGTAGATATTGTTAATGAATTGTATAACATATTACGTCGTTGTTCGCTTGTAGTATTGGGCACAAAATAATGTATCTAGCATCAAAAAACGGATGAAATTATTCTGCACGTACCGAAGCGAGGGTAGTAGACCCCCCCGATTAATTGTGTACGGTTGCGGTCACAAATGCTTGACCACTTTTCAAAATTGTTTAAACGACGTTAGCTACGTGCAAGCTCTTACGTCCGTATGGCGATCAACCGGAATTTCCCTCAAAATCTTCAAAAGGTCCCCGGGAGCTGTGGGGCTCGAGCTCGTATATGGGATGCGTATTTAGAACATGCATAAAGTACTTACTGTACAAAATAATAAGGAATAAAATATTTTCTCATATATAGTAAGGGTTTTTTTTTTTTTTTTGGGAATGATAGACGCTGTTAACCGCAGATGGCTATTGCAGCTTCACCGGACAATAGGAGGCGAGCGCTTGAAGCGCTCTAGCCTTTACGGCAGAAGTAGCGACGAGCACAAGGGCACCTCAGGGAGGCACGGCCTCGGCTTCGGCTGTCGCTTAAGAGAGGGCTGAGTTTACCACCGGTTCACAACGCGCCCCCACTGAGAAGAACCGGCAAGAAACTCAGTGGGGTGATGCACGTCGTTGCGGTTGCATACGTACGACCCTTCGGCCTCGCCGGCGAGACCGGTGTCTGAATATAGTAAGGGTATCCTACCCTTACTATATATGAGAAAATATTTTAACTATCTAAGTACATGAGTCACAATTTTTGGTGCGCATTAGTATAACATATCTATGGTTTATAATAGTTTCAATATCATTGGTGGGCACGTTAATTGTCGAAACAACGTAATAAATCAAAACGATTTATTAGTGCTCCGTCTGATTAGTACCTACTGGGAATTGCACACGTCGTGTTTTATATTAGGTTACAAAAATGTTTTTTTTTTTGGTGTATGGTTTTGGCAAACCTGCTTTCAGAGTTGTTCAAGCCCTTAGGCCTCTGACTTAGCTTTACGAATGCTTTCTAGATTACAATAGCCGGGACCGACTTTTAACGTGCCCTCCGAAGCAGGAGAGGCTCAGTTCGAATGCCACTAAACGGTCACTGACGTAAATGATAAAGACTACAGATTAATTCGTATTTACTGTATTTATCCATATACAGCAGTGAATATTATATACTTTTACATATAGATATCATTATTTTGTAAACATAAACTGATAAAGTATATTATCCAGGTTCGTATCCGGAAAAGGCAGTGGTCAGAAGGTCGCACATAACGTACAGTTTACGAGTTTAATTCCGCGGGTGCACAAGTGTTCAGAAAATATCTATTGTAATTTGTTCCAGCCTAAATGAGGTCGTCCCTAGTAATTGTATGGGTCTCCCAGGATAAGATTATAGGTACTCTAATCAACTAATTGCAAACTGCGTTAGTTAAGAAAACTACATCCCATAATTATATTAAATTTTGTTTGAAATAAGCATTTATTGAAACTAAATATTTACAGTTTATTTACAAATATGTATACTTAAACTAGGTAAAAAACTTCCTCCAAGTTGTCGCCGCACTGGGAGGGAAGGGTAGCTAAAAGACTGACGACATTACTCCTTTGTATAGCCAAGCTTATTAAGTTGGCAGAAAAAGGAACCAGCCCGACGGTCTCCTGAGACTTCGATAAGTTTGGATGAAATTTCTTTCACCAAACCGTGCGTCTCATGAGACTAAGGCCCCATGGTTTCCACCGCAAAGGGTGCAAATATATAGCTTGAGCCTAGAGCTGCATACTTGCGTCGCTTTGCAACACTAGCGGTCGTCGCAGCCCCTCCAGCCGCCCTGCAAGTTGCCGGGGTGTGGGACGCAGCAAGTGTGTCGACATGTCACGACACGACACATGTCGCATCCCACACCAACGGCTTTCCATGTTGCTATGGTATTAAAGTGACACCGTCAGGAAATAAATATATAGGTTTTATATCTATGGTACCTATTTTAGAAATGTTTAAGAAGCACCTTAGTACCTCCATGCTTAAAATAGCTCTGTGATAAATAAGAACTGCTTACAGGCCTGTTTGACAACATTCAAATATGGTTTTGTGAAATACTCCGTCGGTTAAAAATGCACAACGGCACTGGGTTATGAATGGTGCCTATTATTATTGTTGACAGTTAAAGAGCAAAGCAGTTACTTACATACAAAACTTTGGAAATATAATAATAAAAAATTCTGAGGACTTCGTAAATAAAAAATTATTAGATACCGACATAGGTACCTACTTTTTTATTTCAACAAAAATCGGTTATTCCCTGCACATAAAATCGTATAATAATTACGTGGTTATAATGTCACATTTTTATCTAAGTCATTAAATAACTCATCAGGCCTAATTCATCGATCAATACAATGGTATTAGTAGGTATATAAACCCATTTTGAGCTTCCTCATCAATCAGTTTTGGTTGTTCGTCTCACGCAGTTGATCAAAATGAAAATCACAAACTTCTTTGTACTGTTTGTAGCTATTTTGGCAATGTTGCTTAACGCTGTTCAAACTGCTCCGGAACCGGGAGCCGGTTCAGTTTTGGTAAGTATTTTTAACTGATAATTAATTAGTTAGTGGGTTGTCCGGGTCCAGCACCCTCCCATCTCCTCCGTTGGGTGTACGTAAGAGGTGACTAAGGGAAAACAAAAAGACAGGCAGTAACGTCTTTCTCTTTCTATTAGATTACCTACCAACGACCACCTATACTGCGATCCCTAAGTCGCCTGCGCTTTTTTTTTTGACGCGGGGGAAATCTTCGAAAGATCCCCGGGAGCTGTGGGGCTCGACCGGGGTATGTGGGATTCTTACCCACTAAAACCCCCGCGGCTGTCGCATCGGCACATGAGAGGGGAGACCCCAGGGCTCTCCGGTGGGATCTGCACCAGGGGCCCCTCAGTGCCTTGCCTTTGAGCCCGCCGCCGGGGGGCGCATTGTAGCCCCCCGGGAACCTGTCACGGTGCTCACGGGGACGGGGGTCGCAACCCCGCCGCCGTCCTCCTCGGAGTCGCCGCCGTACTCAATGGACGCTCAAGGGGCCCACACCCCGAGCGTCCAGCGACTCCGAAGAAACTAAACTTGTGAACTTGTGTTGTGAACGTGGGGACTATGGCAACCCGTCTCTTCTAAGGGAGGCCTTTGTTAAGCAGTGGACGACTTCAGCTGCTGTAGATGCTGCTAAATTAATTAGTTTATTTCCCAAAATATATTTTAAAACATAATAATTTTATCCGTTAGAGACCGTCCAGATATCACTGTATCTGGGAAATTACTCGTATAACTTCCTAGGGCTCAACTATGCCATCGGGCGAACGACTCGGCGTCTTTAGGGCGATTTTAACAGCGGATTTATTAATGATGTCTTTAATACTTTATTATCTTAATTATTGTTATCATCATCAGTGAGACGTTAACTGCTAAACAAAGACCTCCCTGTTTAGAACGCACAATGTACGACGATAGCCATTTGCATCCACACTTACTTTAATACTTCACTGTATTTAAATTATGTTTGCCTATTTTGTGTTACATACGTCAAAATATTATAGCGGCGGCGTTTAATTCGACATATCAGGATAGTAAATTAATACAAATAAAATATCGGTCTAATTGATATGTTAGGGCTGATTATTTAATTTTTACTTCAGTGATTGGTAAATATCTATAATTTTTCAATTGCAGAAAAATGGTTTTCGAGTGATTAATGCTGCTGGCAATGTTCACGATGCATACGAAATGTACAAACACAAACATGGCTAAATGAAGACCTGATTGGAAACCATCTTATGAAAAACATACTTACTGCATGCTATTACTTTATTACTTTTTGTTATTCTTAGATTTTACTGTCTGTAAAATAATCTACAATAGATAAATAAAAAAATATTTTTGTATAAATTTAAATCGTGTATCCATTTGTTGTTTAATCCCTCGTCGGCCGACCGCATGATCGAGCTATGGTGCAGATCCGAGCCATCGGCCGTGGAGGGGAACTCATCGCGGATTCAGATTTCGAGTTTGTTAAATGTACCATTACAGTTTTTAGTAATCGAAGTGGTGCTGCTGCTGGCGTTAGTTAACATGCTAAATGTCTAAAGCTAGCCATACACGCGCAGGTTTACCTGACAGGTATACCTGTGCAGTTAAACTGTACAGGTATAATTGAGCTCCATAGAGACCATACACGTAGCGGTAAACCTGCACAAACTCTCAGTTGAAACCATGGCCCCGACAGCGGCGCATGACCTCGACGCAGTAGCGTTAATTTGTAGCGTTGTTTTATTAGAGAAAATGATATTAAACGACGACACCGTGACAGTGGTGAAAAGCAAACAGTACTCTTATGTCAACTTATTGAAGGAATTGAAATTTAACCCTAAAGATTACCGCAATTATCTACGAGTAATAGTAATAATATTCTGGGATGATCCACACATGGTCATCTAATCCCAAATTAGGCAGAGCCTATACTATGATAAACCAGATCACTTTTTTTGTAAATACATACATAAATAGATAAATAACACCCAGACACTTGGCAGGAATCGAACCCACGACCTATTGGGTAGCAGCCGACGTGACCACTAGACCAACAGGCCCCAATAGATGAAAAGACGTTTCTCGATGATTTTTTCGTTTCTATTTATTATAGTTGCTGCTACTCTTTTATTTTTAAAAGATTAAGAATAATTTATTTATCAGAATATTTTTATGTTACAATAATAGATGGTACCAAATATTCTACTGTTTCCGGCGTACAAATGTTCTATCGTTGCAGGGTGACATATGTCAAGGAATAAAATTATTTAAATTTTATCGTGATAATCTTTACAAATGCCAAAGACAATGCTCCGACATATACATGTCTATATTTTTTTCCATTACTACATTCCGCTTACGAGACGACATATTGTATTAGAGCGCCGCGCGTCCTTTCCCTCTAACAGTCATCGGACAACTGACGCCTGCGCAGGCGACCGCCACACACGCTCAGTTTTGCCTGCACAGGTAAACTGCACAGGTATACTTACCTGCGCAGTTAAAAATATGAAAATTCATATTTTTTGACTCGCCTGTACAGGCGTGGAAACCTGCACAGTTTTGCGGCATACACGCTCAGGTTTACCTGTGCAGTTGAACTGTACAGGTATACCTGTCAGGTAAACCTGCGCGTGTATGGCTAGCTTATCACCGACTTCAATATATAAAGATCAATTTCTTTGAAGTATTTTTTTATTTTTCTCAAAATCATTCCCATATCCCTTAAACTTACATTACCAAGATCAGCAGTACCTGGGCTAATATAATAACATAATAGGGAATATCGTTGTAAAAAATTATAAGCAAAATGTCAATGTCATACCTAATATTCATGATTATAACTCTTCAAATGCTTGTGAAACTATCACGCAACCCAAACAGCAATGCTATTTTACTTACTGAAAATATAAACAGACTAATTATATATTTTAAAAATAAGTTTGAATGAACAGTAATCCTATAAAATGGTTTTTGCTAGACAGCGAGCAGAAATAAACAGCGGTACGAGACAGGTCTTAGAACGCCCAAATAACGTGCCGCAGTTACAGCTTATAACTGGTGTAAGGGACATCGTACCGTCCGTTACAACATTACGGAAACCATTTATATGGAAAATGACAAATGACTGACTTATTAATTTTCGAGCATGAATTGAATATATGCGGAATAATATTTATTTCTCAAATTACATTGCTAATTTTCTAAAATATTAATTATTAATTACCTATGTACTGTTTTAGTGCTTAAACAATAAGTAAATAAATAATTAAGTAAATAAATTTTCCACAAATAAGTAATTTATTGTTTTTAAATGAAAATTATGCTTTATTATTATACCAATAATGATATTATACTAATTTTATTTTAAAAATAGTGTTTTTTTTTGGAAATTCATGAAAAAGCCGATGAAACATTTCAACACTAGAGTGTTTAGAATCATGTACTGGATCCCTGGTATCAGTTTTCGGTACGATGTCCCTTACACCCTGTATAGATTGAAATACTTAGAAAAAGTAGTCCAGCCAGATATGGGCATCATTGTAATCGTGTTGCAACTTAGCTATTTCTTGCTCGTTTCAACTTACTTTGCTATGTATTTAGGATTAAAGTTTACCTTTATTCCACATAATAATTTTAGACATTTCTCCCCACAAACTTCGGAGATAAGTGTACGAACGAGAACGGAACTGCAATTTTTTACATTTTTTATTATAAGCTAAAAACTACGTCACGTAAATTAAAATCGATAGGTCTCGACGAGTACTTGATAGTAATATGGTGGTCAAGGTCTGACGACGGTGCAGGAAGGTGGTCACAGGAAATCTGCTCCATGGAACGTATCTCCACTAAATGGGATCGTTGGATAGGTCTCATCGGGTAGTTGGTAGAAAAATTATGATCAGGGTCTGATAACAGAGCCCGTAAGTAATTCAAGTATTTGTCCTTCGATGTCAAGGGCTTTTTTAAATATTTAAATATACACTTGTGTTATTGTTACTTAACCTACAATAATTAATAAATCAATGGTTCCATTTTGTGCATAGCAAAGATAGAAGAAAGAAAAGCCTGAAGTACGCACAGCCTATTGGTATTCCCTCCCAGCACCGGAATACCTACTGATTTTGTGACACCCCAGATATTGCCTCCAACAAAACTAAACAGTTTATTTGTATGCATTGAGTGGGGTGGCAATAGTAGCTAGCCCTGGATATTGAACTCAGAATTGCTTTGATATAGTACATACTAAAACTTAAAATGTCTATAAAATTTCAATAAGATTTCTCATATTGTCCGTTACAACATTACAGAAACCATTTATATATGGAAAATGACAAATGACTAATTTATTCTTTATTGAGCATATAATTAACTAGCGACCCGCCCCGGCTTCGCACGGGTGTAATTGAGAAAAAAAAGAAGTGAATAATTTAAAGTTACTGCCTTTGATTATAGAATTTCTTGATAAATAATGTTTGTAGCAGACTTTTTAACCGACTTCCAAAAAAAAGGAGGAGGTTATCAATTCGGTTGTATGTTTTTTTCGTAACGCAATATGAACAAATTATGTATAGAAGTGACGCGTGAAAGGGCTACGTATAGCTGCCTGTCCATGGGCAAAGTACTCAACGCTTATGTTTAAGCCTGCAACGTTGAATCTCTGAGCTTAAATAAAATAAATAATAATACCAGCCCTTGTTTATGTCCCACTGCTGGGCACGGGCCTCCCCTCAAGTTGAAGGGGCTTAGGCCATAGTCCACCACGCTGGCCAAGTGCGGGTTGGCGGACTTCACACGTCTTTCGAATGCCAGTTAGGCTTTCTCAGACATGCAGGTTTCATCACGATGTTTTCCTTCACCGAAAGCTAGTAACAATCGCACAAAGACGATTCGCACATGATTAATTAAATAAATCAGAGGTGCGAGCCGGGGTTCGAACCTGCGCACCTTGTTTCCAAGGCAAGCGCTCGCCCACTGAGCTGTTACAAATCTCTGAGCTTGTGATTTGTTAATTGTATTTATAATTTAATTATAAACTGCAGACGTGTACCGGTGCACAATTTGGGTGGATTAAGGACAGGAACAGGACACAATTTCTTTAAAACCAATTTATGGAAGCAATAGGTACGGGCTTCCTTGTTTGGTTTCATCGTTAAGACGTAAACGGGGGTCAGTCGGGGAATTCTTACCCACTAAAACCCCCGCGGCTATCACGTCAGCACATTAGAGGGCGGACCTGGGCTATCTGTCGGGATCTGCACCAGCTGATAACACACAGTGCCTTGACTTTGAACCCGCCGCTGGAAAGGCACATTATAGCTCCCTGAGAACCTGTCATGGTGCTCACGGTTACAGGGGCACGGGGAAGCCTTTAATGGGATTTACGGGACCCTGTTGGTGGTCAACCGGGTATGTAGGATTCTTATACACTAAACCCCCAACGGCAGTGCAATCAGCACATGAGAACCCCTTCTTGGGCTATCCGGTGGGATCTGCATCATGATACAGTGGCTTGCCTTTGACCCCGCCACCGGGGAGCATAATAAAGCCACCTGGAAACTTGTCACCGTGCTCACGGTTACAGGGGGGAAGCCTTCAATAGGTCCCCGGGACCCTGTTGGCGATCAACCGGGTTATGTAGGAGGAGTAGGAACTGTATGTATGTATATAATATGTGTCCCCCACGGCTGTCCACACAAAAGAGTATGCACCGTGTATCCCTCAGTGCAAGGCAAGGGCCTTTGAAGCCGCTGCCGGGGGCGCATTATAGCCCTCCGGGAATCTGTCACCGTTTTGTCACAGTTAAGGGAGTAGCGGGGGAAACATCCAATATGTCCCCGGGATCCCGTGGGGAAGTCAAACTGGGTATTTGGGATTCTTACCCACTAAAACTCTCGTGGCTGTCACATCGGCACATGAGAGGGAAACCTGGGTTCTCGGGTGGGATCTGCACCAGGTGTCCCTGAGTGCCTGGCCTCTGAGTCCGCCGCCGGGGGGCAAGCATATTATATCCCAGATTTACCTTATATTATATGGAATGATACAATGTGACCAGATTTAGTATTTTAATACTTTTCACTCTTTTTTAACTTCGTTTTTGAAGATCTTTATCGATATTTTGCTGGAAGTCAGTATTTTAATTGGGAAAAAAATATGCTAACATTGTAAGCAGTTGTCCTCGCGAAAATTCAGGGACGTGGCCAAACATATTCTATATTACATTTATGAGCGTGGATCAATAAATTAGAGACAAAACATTACAGGCTGCTGTGTTGTATTGTTATTTAAGTACACAATGCTTAACAGAGTCTGGACTTTAAGTTTTTAGTTGTATGAGGGGATGTGGGAGGGGATAGTTAGATCCGTATATAGTGTGTATGAACACAAACCTTGGGAACACTAAAAAAATATTGGTTGGGCATTTTTTTTATTATTGACATAAATTCTGAAAAGATAACTGGTGTAATAATAAGTGTTGATGTATTTTTGGCAAATTAAAACATGTTTGAAAATGCGCTACTTGTGCATATTTCTTTTTTTAGAAATGGTTTAAAATCTTTGACAAACAAACTTAGTTGTGCGGTTTGGTCTTTTTGCTACCTGAGGTGTTAGATGAATAGGAAACTAACCCTCGGTGCGCAAATCCAGCTCGCTCTTGATCAGTATTTTTTCGAAGTGGACTCTGTACATTTCAGTATTTTTTAATTTGTAATGAGACCTCGGTATAGATACAACTTCTAAATAAATTCAATTAATATTAAACCTTCAGTGAAAAATAAAAAAAATAGTAAAATGATCAAAAATAAAAAGTTTAAAAGTACACAACAGAGATTTGAACCCAGTCCCTGCTGTGTTTAAAAGACGCTTCCGTAACCTCCAGACCACGGCTATTCTTATTCAATAGAATAAGAAGAATATGATCAATTCGAATAACAATTCGAATTACTTGATCATATTCTTGTTATATGTCTGCTCACTCCCTAATGCGTGATATAGTGCGTAAAAATAAAAAGTTTAAAAGTACACAAAAAAAACAGAGATTTGAACCCAGTCCCTGCTGTGTTTAAAAGACGCTTCCGTAACCTCCAGACCAAGGCTATTCTTCTTCTATTATTCGAATTACTTGATCATATTCTTGTTATATGTCTGCTCAGTCCCTAATGCGTAAAATTTTACCTTATGTATTAAAGTTATCCGTGTACAGTACCTAATTTACGTACTAAGCAAATCTGAGTGTGAGTGTGAGAATATTTGTACCGCCATCGGTTGAGTAATAATACTGCTTTTTAACCCTGTTAAGGGATAAATTAAAAAAAAAAGATCCTCTCAGTGGCTTGCCTTTGAGCCCGCCACCGGGGGGCACAATTAAAAAAACCTGTCACCATGCTCAAAGTTTCGGGGACCACGGGTAGACCTCCAATAGGCTTCCAGGATCCTGCGGGCGGTCGACCACGGTGTGTAGGATTCTTACCCTCTAAACGGCTGTAAAAAATATGGGGCTGCACCGGGTACCCCTCAGTGCAAGGCAAGGGCCTTTGAAGCCGCTGCCAGGGGCGCATTATAGCCCCCCGGGAATCTGTCACCGTTGTCACAGTTAAAGGGGTGGTGGGGGGCACGTTTAATATGTCCCTGGGATCCTGTGGGGGATGGTGAAAATCGCTGCATGGTTTAGGAGGTGCTATCGGATATAGACAGACTCGGATAGCGACTTGGTTTCGCACTATGTAAAGATACTTTGACGTCGTTGGTCCCCAACACCAGCCAACCTATAGAGAAAACCCTGACTGACAGACAGACAATAATTCCAATAAAGTTTTGGCTTTTTTTATATCAGACGTACAATAGGTGCATGTATATTGTATTCCTACCCAAACAGACATTTTGAAAATATATTTTCATTATTTTATTTTTATTTTGTTATATTTGGGAAACAAACAAATGATACCACTTATTACAAAATATAAGATCCAATAGTACATAAAAATCAATTCAGTTTCCACTAATAACTAAATCATAACATTAGAGAGAAGTTAACTAAGTACGTATGCATGATTTTAAATTTAAAAAAATCATTAAATATAAAAAATATATTAGAGATAAAAAGTGCCGGAGTCACTATGAGTTACATATTTAAAACATCGAATCTTAATATAAATAAAAAAATCAAAAACAAAGTTTAATAATACAAAAAACAAAAAACCGATCAGGGGTAGCGAACCCGGACAGTCCGTACTTAGAGGACGCTTCTGTAACCACTTGGCCAAGGAACTTTTATTTTATCTTTCAAATTATCGTATCTTATTGTTGTAATATATTTGTACTGCCATCGGTTGAGTAATAATACTTCTTTTTTACCCTGTAAAGGGATAAATTATAAAAAATATGAAATACTAATTCAATTAATTTTCTTAACGAATGTCTGTGCAAAATTTCAAGTCAATAGGACCAAGGAATCGCGTTCTCCCGTACAAACTTTGCCCCCCTGTTTGACCCCCTTAGAGGTTGAATTTCGCAAAATCCAGTCTTAGTGAGCACCTACGTCTTAAAAGGAACCCCCATGCAAATTTGAGACTCCTAGCACTTGTAGTTTCTGAGATTTCGTGATGAGTGGGTTTTTGTCTACTCTTTTATATAATAAGATACGTGCGGAATAATTTTTTTTTTGTAATTACATTGCTAATTTCAATCAAGCCGCCTGCCAAAGGTTTTTTTTTTTTGTATGAGTAGTACTGTTGGCCGCAGATGGCCATTACAGCTTCACCGGACAAGCCTGCCAAACGTGGAGATTATGGTAACCCCTCCCTTCTAAGGGAAAGTTCTTTGTTCAGCAGTGGACTTTTCAACTGCTGATGATTGCTAATTTTGCACAAATAAGTAATTTATTGTTTTTAAATTGAAATTAGGCTTTATTATTGTACCAATAATGATGTTATCCTAATTTTATTAAAAAAAAAAAAAAAAAAAGCGGCATTTTTTTTTAAGTCATGAAAAAGCCGATGAAAAATTTCAACACTAGAATGTTCAGAATCATGTACTTACTGGATCCCTGGTGTTGGTTTTCGGTACGATGTCCTTTACACCCCGTAGATAGGCAATATGCCTTATTAACTTTCCTTTTTTTTTTTCGATGCTCTTAACATCCTCTTTCGTAAACCAACCATGTCTTCGTGAAATACACGAAGTGTAATTAGGAATCAAACGAACTTACCTTGTGAAGTTTGATGGCAGGTAACGGGCGGGGACCGGTTGCATGCAAATGTCAGGAAATGAGTCAAAATAATGTATTTTATTTTTAATAATATGTAGCTATATCTTTAAATGTGTGACCAGGGCAGCATAATCTCCCGCCTGCTGCTTCGTAAACCAACCTTGTCATCGTGAAATAAAAGAAGTGTAATAAGTACTTATATAATATATATATTTAGGTATGTATTTACAAAAAAAAAAGTACTTATATAAGTATTAGATCAGTTGTCTGGTTTCCATAGTACAGGCTCTGCCTAGTTTGGGGTCAGATGACCGTGTGTGGAATTGTCCCAGAATATTATTATTATACTTACCAATAAATGCATTATTTCTGATGTCATATAAACTCGTAAGTATATCACATAAAACGTAATGACGATATAAATTAGTAAGTTTATGAAGGTCTTTTTAAGGTTCCGTATCCAAATGGTGCCAACGGGACCCTATTACTAAGCCTCTGCTGTCCGTCCGTCCGTGCGTTTGTAAGTGTCCGTGTAATAGGTAGGAGATGAAATTTTCATAGAGTTACTATTTCTAGTACCACTATAACGATAAATACTGACGATAACTAACGATAATGATTAAAAATGATATAAGAAATAAAATAAGACTAGAATTGGTCTTCCTTCTGATTTCTCTTAATTTGCATTCGTTTTAAAACGAACTTAATCTTTTCTAATCTAATAATCAAATATTATATTTTTTTTTATTGAAGCATATTTTTAATATCTACAAACTTAATAATATTAATATGAGTTATATTGACTAACCTAAAAGCTAGTGTGGGGCAAAAAGTGCTGCAAAAAGCGTTACGTCAAAATGTCAATGCATCGATGTTATCGATTTTTTGCTATCTCAGGTGTTAGACGAATATTATAATAACTTTAATAGGTCCAAAAATGGTATGTAAAATTAATTTATACAAAAAAAAACACCTTCAAAATGTAACAAAAATGTAATTTTAAAGCCTGATATAATTTATTAGGATTAGTGGTTTTTACATCTACATAGTTGGACGTGGACTACGACATATAAAAATAAGTACATCTTATTATCAAAGTCGGCGCTAACCTCTAGCAAAGACTTACAAAGGCAGTAAGTACCTAATTGTTTTCCAGTTTGACGCTCTTTGATAATAACATATCTTTAAAAGTCAGTGTCAGCACATATACGATAGGAGAAAATGTGACCGATAGATAACTGCATCGGATAACTGCAATAAATCTGCAATATGTAGTCGATGTAGTGTATTGTTCAGAAAATACAAGCATTATTGTTTTCAAAGCCTAATAGGAATTACGCTTTGAAAACAAAAAAAGCTTGTATTTTTTAGTTGTTTATATATATAGTATACTTATATATAGTAAATTTCTATGCAAATAAAAATTAAATCTTGCGTTAAAAAATAATACAATCGTTTGGACCCTGCAACTTGAAATTCAGATTAATGATTTTCCCGGTACATAAAAGACTCATTACATTAATTGCTAAGTAATTAAATGACAATTTTCATCGCCTTACAGTAAACAGAATGCGCCGTTTAGGTTATCATTACGACATAAATCATCAAGTTCTAAATAATTAATTGGTAATGAAATTAGATTTAACTTATATATAAATAAACACACTTTGAGTTCTCTCATCAATCACTATTGGTTGTTTGTCTCTAGTTAGTCTTTAAAAAATAAATTAAAATGAAATTTACTAATTTCTTTGTATTGTTTGTTGCTGTGATGACAATATTCTTTAACACGATTCAAGCTGCTCCAAAACCTGGATATGGTACAGTTATTGTAAGAATTTTACTATTTATTTGGCCTTCAATTATGTAGCTATTATGTTGAAACAAAGCTTTCCGTGTATGTCTGTCTGTATATCCTTAACCAAGCAAATGATTTTTAAACGGTTCACCATCAGTTAGATAATTTTTCACTGAAGGTTTAATCATAATAATAATAACCTTTTTTTAAATAATCTATATTTAAAAATATAATTAATGTTGTTATATTTAAAATAAATGAAATAATAATAATAATAAATCCACTTTATTGTACACCAAAAGTTGCATGTAAATTGAATAATACGTTGAAGATATCAATGTACAAAGGCGGCCTTATCTTATCTTATCTTTACTTATATATAAAAAAATAAACCGGTCAAGTGCGAGTCAGACTCGCGCACCGAGGGTTTTATGCCTTCTCTGGACCCATTAAAGTTATTTTGCTATTCGTCTAACACCTTAGATCGGAAAAAACCAAACCGCAAAACTACCGTTTGTTTGTCGAGGTTTTTTAGGGTTACAAAAAAACTGTGCTACTTAGAAACATCGTTTTATTTTTCCTGTAAAATATAGATAAACATGTAATACTCATCATTATTTCAGATATTTTTCCTTTACAAACTTCGGAGATAGGGGCGGGGGGGGGAACGGTATATTTTATTGACATTTTTGATTAGGTATAAGCCAAGCTACGTGATATAAGAAAATAAAACCTGTTTTGAGATGTGCAAATGAAGCCTTTTCATATGATACCAATATAATCAGTCTCACTTTGAAATTTTAATGACTCATTTTGACACCGATTAAAAAAATTAAAAGAAAAAAGAAATTGTGTTCTGAAGTGAAAGGACTGACTTGTACGTGCCCTCTGAAGCACATAGATGAGCATGGCAGTTGTGATTGACCTTGGCTGACGTTAATCCAATAGATTGTTTATTTAACTGTGACTGTACCTACACATATCTCACACATTTATCTAGTAACTGCAGCACTTACAAACGTAATTTTGAGTTAAAATTAATCATTAATCTAGTTCTTCAAATTGGATTATTTCAATATTTTCAGTCTATTAATACTACTTTGATAGTGAGTCGTATCGATCGTATCGAATATCTCGTAGTCAATAATGGAAAATATGCTAAAACGGCTCCGAGAATCAAAATTTATATTACATTCAAAATGGCCTAATTAGAATTAACGATAACTAAATTTTTTGAGTGCGGCAGTAATTCACTAAGTGATACGATAATGTTCTTTTTATCATTCAAATTTCTTAAACTTGATTTTAATCGGCGCGATTTACCTTATATTTTGGCTTGACGATTCGGCCGGGTTACACCAGCCGTGGTCTCAAGCAGGAGCAGCTTAAAATAATGGGACGTGAAAGTCTAAAGTATATATTCCGATTTCTGCTTTCAGAAAAATGGCCTACGAGGGATAAATGCGGCTGGCAACATACACGAGGCATACGAAGAGTACAAAAAAAAAACACGGATAAAATTGACCCTGTAATCAAAATAAAATATTTTATAAATCATACTATACTAAGTAACTAGTTTTATTTTCCATTTCAACACATTACGTCGAAGAGTTTAATTTTAGAGATTTCTCATAATATAATAGAGGCTTTGGCAAAAAGTGATCGCACAGGTAAACGGCAGAGACACGTTTTTTATTTTTCAAATATTTTACTCACACAACAATTATTCTAGAACCTACAACTACTAAGCTCTATCATGGCGTGTAACTTATTTAAATGTTTCTTAACTTAAGAGTGCCTACGTTAAAAGTTACGCCTTAAGCAATTAATTATCGTCTAGTAAGTAGATCATTTGTATATTTCAATTTAACGTATTATAAGTATAATTACTGTAGAGGGTAGCCGTAGTCGCATGCCACCTTGCTAATGTCGAATATGGCCAATGTTATATGGTCCCGTTGGGAACACAAAATTCAGGATGAACTTCGACGACTAGCAGCTGACCAGACAGCCGACTTATGTATACGACAACGCCACGACGGATCATCAGGCATCAGTGGCGTGCGACTACGGCTATACTTTATAGTAATTATACTTATAATACGTTAAATTGGAATATACAAATTATCTACTTACTAGACGATAATTAATTGCTTAAGGCGTTGGTAGATAAGTATATCTGACAAGAATTATTTCCTTGTTTTCTACTTTTTAGATTGCAATTTGATCCGTAGTCGGGTTATAATTTTTAAAGAATTTTTTTTCTCTCTCCTATTTGATATTTTGAACGGCAGGACACACTGTCGCTGATGCTGATCTAATTGTAACAAGACAAGCACTGTTTAAAAAAAAGTAAATGACAAGTCCGCTGAGCACTAATGCTAGCAGAACACCAATGCTAGCAGCATTAAGCCTATTTGAAATAAATGATTTTGAATTTGAATTTGAATCCGTGTCATGCACGTGCATGTCAAAATTTACAAAATGTCTTGCATTGTAGGTGACGTGGCCATTGCGCTACGCACCGCCACAGTTTACTTAATGCAGTCTATATTATCTGTTTGTAAAATTAGAGCCGTTTATTCATTTACAGTGTGGTGCATTCGACATGGTGCCGCCACCGCCGTGGCATGGCTCGTTGTAGTAATCTCGGGATGGTCCTTAGCTATTTTTAATGAAAATCTCTTCAACCGTTTACAATGTGTCGGTTTTTTTGCAGCAGATCTATTATTGCAGTATTATTGTAAGCTTTTTTTCGCGAGAGAAAGGAATGGAGCTATAATATCTGCGTATATCTCTTTCCCACGTAAAAGTAACATTATTTAACACTACCTGCTGCTATAAAGGCTGGTGGTGGTAGGGTCCCAGAAATGTTATGCCCCGTAAAGCAAGAAAACAAAGTGTTACAACACCGGGCAGTTTTTGACTCAATTGATGGCTGATTTGGACACATGTAAAATCATAAAGTTTCATGTGACCACACATGCGTGTCTTCAGCGCTAAAATATAAAGAATCACGGTTGGTCAAAGCTTTACACATGAAACTTTATGATTTTACATGTGTCCTCATCAGCCGAAATACGTCCACTTTTGAACAAAGACCTCTTCCTTGGAAGGTACATGTTTACATGTGTACTAGTGATGGCTGCTGATCGAGTCAACTCGTGCGCGGCTGCTACTTGGGGGGACTGGTCCGACTACTATCCCTTTGGCCTTTTAGTTTGTGGTAATTTTTACGTAATTTATTGTTTTCTTCTTTTCTCCCTTGCTTTATATTTCGAACGGCAGGACACACAATCGCTAATGTCGATTCATTTGTAACCAAAACAATGTTTAAAAAAACTGAAAAAATGACAACCCGCTGATTTTCTTGCCGGATCTTCTCAGTTGAGGTCGCGTTGTAATCCGGTGGTAGCTTTTAAAAAAAATGACCATTCAAAAGTGCTAGCGTTAAGCCTATTTGAAAATAAAGATTTTTGACTTTGACTTTGACTATTCTTACAAAATCTGGTGTTTATACATTCTAATTTTCACTTATAATATCAATGATTCTAAATTACAAAATTCTAACATAATCAGGGACTGAATTCTACGAGTACATATTATTGGGTGTATACTGGCAGATTAGCCTCCAAATAACTTCCTTATTCTCAAAACAACACTTTCTACTTATAAATGGCACTTTCTGGATATGGGAATGTCCCATTTCCAGAAAGTGCAGAAAGTGAATTTCCAGAAAGTGAAGTATAAATACCTTTTTCTGATAATAGCGAATTTTATAAATGGTGCACCGCCCATGTAAGTTTTTGTAACAATTTGATAAACAAAACAAATAGATGAGCATGGTCAGAAAGAACTAAATAAATCAACTACAGCATTTATGATGTATGGTCTTGTTAAAAGAGCATGTACCAACTTCAAAAAGATTTCCTCACACTTACAACTATATAAAGCCCTAATTCGCCCACAACTGGAATATGCAGTATCAATCTGGAATCCATACTTTAATAAATATATAGATAAACTTGAAAGAGTACAGAAAAAATTTCTTAAGTCAATGCATTATAAGTTTCACCGTACTAAACTGTCTTATCCCCAGTTACTTATCAAATATAATTTGCTATCTTTAACATCAAGACGATTATACCTTGAAGCAGTGACTTTATATGGCATTATTCATAACCGATATGACTGCAAAGAACTTGTTAACGCACTTTGCTACATAGTCCCTAGATCAACGCACCAAAGGCAATCACGGGTACGTCGACTTTTTGCTCTAAATCTTTCGCGAACCGTATCAGGTGTTCGGTCTCCACTTAGACGCATAGCAGACAATTATAATAAGCACTTTGTTGAGGTTGACATATTTGCACTTTCAATATCTAAATTCAAGACCCAGATTCTTGATTTATTAGTACACCAGCAGCAACAGTAAGTAAAATGTTTATGCATTTATATTCATTTTTTTATATACTTAATTATAATTTGACTATTCTATAATTTTCATAAATTCTTGGAATTTTATAATTGTATCTTTTTTTTTTGAGCAATTACCTAGCTTTTATATTCTGTAAAACCAAAAAATGTAAGCAGCCCCTAGCGATTTTTTGCTTTATGTAAGTAAATATACTACAACTTTAAGTAACTTGTGGACAATGTAGTGGGCAGTATCATTATAAGTTTGTAATTTTAGCCTTTAAGTAATATGTTATGTACTGCTGTCTTTTGTTCCAAATAAAATAAAATAAAATAAAATAAAACTACAACGAGTTACTGACTAATTCCCCTTGACCTCATGTTACGTTTGAGAGACATTTCTTAGATGATTTATAGCTACTGTAAAATTACTGTGAGTAATCATTCAGCCACAACATTTCCAACGTCATAGGAATGTTATTTGTTGTGATTCTGCGGTTAGCATTTTGAAATTATTTGTGAAATGACATGGTTGATACGACAGTTTAAAAAAATAGTTTTATTTAGTAATAGCATGGACTAAGTAATAGAAAGCATCGTATATCGTGATTACGTATTATATATAAACTGAATACTAAAAATAATGAGACTATGTCTTAAAATAATGATTTTATTATCATCATCATCATCAGCCCACATCAGTCCACTGCTGGACATAGGACATATCTCCCCACCAATTCTCAGCCAAATCGGTTCAGCCGTTCTTGAGTTATAAATAGTGTAACTAACACGACTTTCTTTATGTAAGTATAGATTATATAAATTTTATTAAACTATAAATAAGGAGATTTACTTTCCTGACAATTTAAATAAAAAATTAAAACAATTTATTTAAATCATAAGCCTTTCATTTTGCCGATTATTTCTGTTATTTACTTACTTACTCAGTCCTTATCTTAAAATCTGTATATTTTAACTTCATAACCATAACATTATTATCTCAGCTACAAAAACACGATTCTACGAGTCTATTGCCAGTTTCTGATAATTTGGTGTTATCTTACGTAACATTGTGTATAAAAGTCAAAAAAGTCATCTAGTAGAATCTCAGAAAGATGTGTATGATTTAGTGGTCCGCTTTGTCTTATTGCGAAAAAATATCTTACTGAAACGCTGGGATAGGAACAATACAAATTATTTACACATTTGCCCATGTATTCGGCTTTAATGAAAATATGAAATATATACATTATCTATAAAAAAAATGTGCGTGCGTGGTGTCCCTCCGCGCGGAAGAAGTGAAACTGCACTCTCGCTCTGTATTGTACGACACTTTACGACACCGGTCAGCCAGTCACTCACTCACCCACTCACTCACCCACTCACTCACCCTCTCACACACTCACTCACCCACTCACTCACCCACTCACTCACTCACCCACTCACTCAACCACCCACTCACCCACTCACCCTCTCACACACTCACTCACCCACTCACTCACCCACTCACTCACTCACCCACTCAAGCTCACCCTGGAAGTCGCATAAGAAGTTTGACTTCAAAAAGTAGGCTACGTCCCAAAAATAAAGAATATAAAGTTAATAAAAAACTTGAAAGATTGGCTCGTCATCTAAAAAAATTACATTTTACACTTTAGTAATTAATCTCAGGGGTAAATGACGAAACAAAACATTGTAGCGCGCTAATATACTTTTCCGCAGGATATTATTAGGTACTAGCTGACCCGCGCAGCTCCGCCCGTGCTTTTATTACATTTTACTCCCCTTTTCACCCACCTCCCTTGATTTATTTCTCTCCATCTCTCTCTATTATAAGAAAAATCTAATTCTATGCTCTTTCTCTCCTCTCTCTTTCCCCCACCCGCATCGGTCCCCGTCACATTCCCCCTCTTCCTCTCCCCGTTGTCCCCTCTCTGAACCCTATCCCCCCCCCCCGTTTCTCTCTCCCAACTTGCTCCACCTAACTTCCCCGATCCCTCACCACCTCCTCGAATCCCCTCTCCCTCTCTATCCTCTCTTGCACCCTCCTCTCATTTTATATATCCTCGTCAATCATGGTATCAGCGGCATGAAATATACTTTACGACTTATTCTCAGACCTACCCGATATGCACACAAAATTTCATACATATCCGTTCACCCATCTATTTAATTACCTTGCCTTATGTTGCTTAACCTTTACCTAGCGGCATGAAATGTAATTAATGGCCTATTATCAGACCTACCCGATATGCACATACAATTTCATACAAATCGGTTCATCCATCTATTTAATGACCTTACCTAGCGTTGCTTAACCTTAACCTACCGTAAAAAAAAAGGATTCTTTGTCGTCTCCTGGTCCTAAGCTACTTCCCTACCAATTTTCAGCCAAATCGGTTGAGCCGTTCTTGAGTTATAAATAGTGTAACTAACACGACTTTCTTATAAATATGTATTTATAGATTAAAGTTCTATAGTAGTAGTATGTTCAATTTCACCGATAGATGGCGTTGTTCATAATGTAAATCACGCTAACATCGTAAATTACTGTCTAATGATATTCGATAATGAAAGTTCTAAGTTTTTCGCATCTTTTATTGTTGCGACTGTAATACAATACCTATACACTACCTGGACTTGGGGAGTTTCATTAAAATTTCATGAATCTCAATTTCTACCTACCTATACAAATGTAGCCTTGGTGGTGCAGCGGACCTAACCGCTGGCTTATAAATGAAATGGTATTTTTCCCTTGCCTATTTCTTTCCTAATCTAGTTTGGACTCACTCGGGATTTACAGATTTTAACTTTTCAAAGATATAATGTCATATTGCTATCAGCAAAGTACTTAGAACAATACAGAAATCTAATGAAAATGTCCTGGGTGTACCGGACCGGCTTACCCCTTACAAAAATTTACCCTTCACCACTGCCATATCTTATGCAAACTAAATGTCTGCTCAGTGCTCAGTCCCTATTGTATATAGCGTAATAATACATATCTTAATGATTAACTGATAAGTCTATAATTACCCTATTTACATACAAAGAAAATTACGTGGTAATATGTGCAAGTAATGTTTCACTACTTAGCTTAGTGATTTTTTATATACCAATTTATGCCTTGACTTCTACACAACACATCAGTGAAAGTCCTATCAAAATCCATCCACGGGTTTTCAAATGATACCTGGACGAACAGAACGACAGACAGACAGACAGACAATAATTACAAAAAAAATTGTTTTGGCCTCTATGTCGATAGTATAGTATCCCCACATAGTAATTTTGGAAAAATATTCAATGTACAGAAAAAGTGTTCTTTGAGTTTTATTATAGTATAGAAGATAAACAAAGTCAAGCCCACATGTGTATTCGTACATAAGCACTAAGGTGCTAATAAAATTTCCAATAACCTAAGAAAACTCTACGATACTATGTGTCAAGAACACAAATGTCTAAGGCAGGGTAAAACCCAACCATAAAATATAAGCGAATTACGCAGAGTGTACCAAAATCACACCAGGGTTTCCTAATGCGTCATTAAAGGAACAAGGTAAATCCTTCTGCCGGCTGGTATAAAAGATTCACACAGGGTCCAGATGATCATTCACAGCGAACCTTGCACACATCTTACAACAAGCCATCCCACCATGCATTTCTTCAAAGTATTCCTAATGGTGCTCGTGGCGCTGTCCATGTTTATGGGAGCCCAAGCGGACCCTAAAATCAACGTTAAAGCGATCAAGAAAGGCGGAAGGATTATTGTAAGTAATATTTAAAAAAAATCTTCTGATCTACTCCAGCTCCTAACACAAAGTTTACTGCCACACTTACAAACGTCAATTACAGTTAATGGCCATTAATCCAGTTCTTTAAATGCAGTTATTTCGATCGATTCGAAAATAAGCATAAACAGAAGACAAAAAACAGTAGATCCAAAAACGTAGCTTAATTAGAATTAACCATAAACTGGTCATAACGTTTGTGAGTGTGTGACAGTGAACAAAATAAAGGATAAATATAAGGGGTATTTAGTGATAGACCCCTATCCTATTGAAATACTTTTACAGTTTCCTTACAATATTGTAGTACTAAATACATATAATTTCTTTATTTCCAGAAAAAAGGGTTCGGTGTTTTATCTGCCGCCGGTACAGCCCATGAGGTCTACAACCATGTACGGAATCGCGGTCAGCAAGGCTAGACAGTTTTGAAAAAATGTAATATAATGTAAACGTTCCGTGCCCGTGGCACTCCCGGAACAACCCTACCCGACCCCCGGATCCCTACCGGATACCCTTGGGGGTGCCTCGGGAACTTGATAGTATTTTTAAATAAATTATTTATTTATTAATTCTCATTTTTTATTGCATGCAATATGTTAAATTTTTTCGTATCAAAGCATATTAACATAACCCTGAGCCTATAAGGGCTCATACACACAGGATTCGTCATTGAAACCATCAAGCAGTTATTTCATAGAATTCTTCAGACGCGTTATGTTACCTATAGATATTTGTTTATTTGCAAAAACTTAATAAAATAAAATATATGTTTTTATTAATAACTATAATAATGTAACTGCGCCGATGGCCCATGCATTGATGTTACTTGACGCCTTGTAAAACTACCCCTCTGGCTTTTATTTCCATGATAACATTAAAAATATGTTCTATTATTCAATAAAAGATTTATTATACATTGAAATTACACTAATTTTACGGATTATATCATAAACTGAATTGTGACTGTGGGCTCTCATACATCGGGCAAACAAAAAGATCGGTAAAAACCCGTGTAAAAGAACATATAGCTGACGTTAAACATCGACGCTATACGAAGTCTGCAGTCTGTGAACATGTTCAGGATCGCACCCGCCATTATATTAGATTTGACAAACCACAAATCCTGGCAAAAGAACAGCGCTACCTACCAAGGATGATTCGTGAGGCTATTGAAATTAAAAAGCATCCAAATTTCAATAGAGAAGATGGCTGGGTGCTACCACCAGCTTGGGATCCCGTGATAAACATAGTCAAATCCAAAGACAAGCATTCCACTGCAAGACCTCAAGATACTGTAAGCTCTTTCTGCGTAGATCGGACTAACAATAATAATTAGAAGACCTGAGGGTACCCTAAGACAACTATGACATATGGACAGCTACCACCTTAGTCCGGCCGTGACCATGAATGCTGTAAAGTATTCGAAACGTTGGGAAATTAAAATCAAAAATAAACCGCGATATAATCCGTAAAATTAGTTTCTTTTCAATGTGTAATATTCGCGTAAATATCAGAAATCATTATTAGATTTATTATAATCACCAGTTTTTATTTCTCTGACCACAAAAAAAATGAAGCACTGGACTATAATAAAAACAATACTGTACTCACGGCCGATCCGGCCACGGCAGCCAATCTTTATCAAGATATGGCAAATACGAAGGAGGTATTGCAATTACAATGCACTAATAGTGCTTACGTAGACAAAGATGCATGCACTCTCTCTTACCGGGACGGAAGATTGACACGACCGAGAAGAGATCAGGCACACGCAGGACTGACAATTATAGATCCTGACAGGTGTGTTTCCTACCATTAATGCCTCCTAAAAGTCCGGGTGTAAAAGCCCGTATCATCAGAAATAATAATAATATTCTGGGACCACACGCGGCCATCTGATCCCAAACTAGGCAGGGCCTGTACTCCGGCCCCATCGTCAGGGTATGAAATAAAGGGGCCCCCTGCCTTAAAGGGGGCTCGTGGGTCGCGGACGCATAGGGTGGGGGCTCTGTTCGTCCCTACTAAATGCGGCCCGAGGCGGGCGACGACGCGGTGTAGGCCCTGCGTCGTCGCGAGTACCGCTAGGGTGTCGGGGAGTGTGCATCTCAGCTCCCCCCCGGGCGTGCTCTAACGAGCATCTGGCGCTGGAGAGACTTTGGCGAAGGTCCGAACGGAGTGGCCAGAGACTCCCTATAAGCGTCGATGTAGGCCACTGGGGAGGTTTTGGTGGTTTAAAATCCAAGAACCGGTGACAATACAATAATATGGTATCATCGAGCTGATCTGATGCTGGGGCTCGAAGGTAGATGAGGGAACCCTGGAACGGCTACTAGTAAACACATCGAGTTTGGGCTCATTTGATTTGTTTTGAAGAGTTCTTTTTACTTTGACCATTAATGAGAACCTGATGATAGAACAAGAAGGTGGTTGACGGAACCCTGGAATGGCTACTAGTAAATACATCGAGTTTCGGCTCATTTGAAAGAGTTCTTTTCACATGAACCATTAATCAGGACCTGATGATGGAACAGGAAGGTGGGTGACGGAACCCTGGATTGGCTACTAGTAAACACATCGAGCGTGGGCTTATTTGATTTGTTTTAAAGAGTCTTTTCACTTTGACCATAAATGAGAACCTGATGATGGAACTGGAAGGTGGGCGACGGAACCCTGGAACGGCTACTAGTAAACTCATCGAGTTTAAGCTGATTTTATTCGTATTAAAAAGTTCTATTTACTTGCCCAACAATCATGGTTGATGATGGAAATGAAAGGTGGTTGACGGAACCCTGGAATGATTACTAGTAAACCCATAGAGCTTGGACTCATTTGATTTGTATTAAGAAGTTATATTCACTTTGCCTAATACGTGGACCTCAAGAGGTCCTTTTCTGAATAACAGCTTAACATTTCTGTCAGATTTCAAGAACGCTAAGTATTTGTACTCACATGACAATAATTTGTAATCATTTACAGAGAAAAAGTTCGCTCTGGAGTGATTGCACGGTCAGACGCGTGCTCGAGTCGTGTGTGTGAGTGAAAAATCAATCGCCTCGCTCGCCTTACCTACCATTGTGATAAAAAAATATTGAGCTAACAGTCAGTGTTCCACATAATAAATTAATAAAATAATATCTAATAATGAGTGTAAAAAGGAGCCCACCCCACGGAGGTTCTGGATCACAGCCAGATTTGTCGAAATTGCGAGATGATACCGGCTTGACCACCACCCAACGTAAAAGAAAAGTACCGGACTGTCATTGTAATTATCAACATTTTTTGCTGGATATCCAAAACAAAATGATGGATACTATAAAATCTTCACTATAAATTCAAAATCAACATATTAAGGATACCTTAAATGCATTTCACAACGATTTTACCATGTTTAGACAAGAAGTGTGTGCTATAAATGTGACTGTTACTAACCTGTCAGCGGAACAAACTGCAATTAAAGAAGATATCTCAGAGTTTAAGTCGTTAAATACATTAAATAACAGCAAGATTCAGTCTGTGACAAATGAGGTCAAAGATTTGAAGTTGGCTGTAAAAGACCTTTCTGAGCAGCTTCGAATAAAAGAACAGCAGGGGAGGATTAATAACATTGAAATTACAGGTGTACCTTTCTTAAAAAGTGAAAATTTGGTTAACATCCTAAGCAACATTACACAGAAGATTGGTTTTCCTCTGATGAGTCTGATGAGTGATGATATTGATTATGTTCACAGAGTTCGTCGATTTAACCCCAAAAATACGAATAATTCAACTGGAGAGAGAGAAATATCTTCTATACCTAACATTGTCGTCAAATTCACCCAGAAGAATCGCAAAAGCGATATGCTTGCAGCTGTACGTGCGCGTCGTGGATTGACCACAAGCGATGCAGGGTTGGACGGCCCGTCCACATCAATTTACATTAATGACCATTTAACGCCTTCTAATAAACTGTTATACAAACAAGCTCGCCTTCTGGTTAAAGAAAAGGGATTTAAGTATATTTGGTTGTCCGAGTGTAAAATTCTAGTACGTAAAAATGATACGTCCAAGGTGTTATTAATATCTAGTGAATCTGATCTTTTAAAAATAAAATGACTGTATAACTACCTGTCCTCAACGTTAAGTTTGTTTTTACACGTGATATTTAAACCTATAAAATTACTATGTTACCCACACGACACAAATGTTAGTTTTATTGTTGATATTAAATTTTGTTTGATCATTTTATTTTATATGAATTTAACCTATATAGAATGTTGTTTTCTACTATCTATACTTATAATAAAACTGTAACAGGTCCAATTCTGTACATTGAAGATATTTAGAAAATTATTTTTGGATGGCATTCTATAACCGGTACTGAGGCCGAAAATGTATTTTTTTTATTTTTTGTCTGTCTGTCTGTCTGTCTGTCTGTCTGTCTGTCTGTCTGTCTGTCTGTCTGTATCACGGCTGAGCATCACGCTGAAACTACTGAATGGATTCAAATGAAACTTGGCATGATTTGAGATCTTACTACGAGGTAGGACATAGGATACTTTTTATTCCGTAATCTAGCACGGTTCTTTCGGGAGAGGGGATTAAAGTCAAAATGGGTACTTGGTTATACGCTTGGTCAGATTTTATCAATTTTTCTTTATAATATAATAAATATTAGTAAAGGAACACTCATAGAGAGTTGTTATCAAGGTTTTGTAATCGATCGGGTTAAGCAACGTTAGGTAAGGTCATTAAATAGATGGGTGACCGTTTAACGCCATTTGAACTAAACGGGTCCGTGCTTCGGAGAGCAAGCAAAAAGTAGGTCCCAGTTTTTAACCGACTATAAAAAAGGAGGTTATGTATTCGATGCTAATGTCTGTTATTAAAAGTTTAGTTAACGTAAAAATAGCGCAGGCGGAGCTGCGTGGGTCAGCTAGTTAATATTAAAACAGTTGCCTCTTTGTCATAAACCTACTGAGAGAAATATATCATTTAGGAGCTTCACACTCAAATATCGTAATTGGGTAGTTAAATTGTATGTTGATGGAACGTATTTACTATTTTTATTAAGCACCCATTTTTATTACAACAATGTTCGATAGTAATAACTTCTGCATTTACTATCAGAACGTGAGGGTTTTACGCACCAAATCACACTCATTTCTACAAGCTGTGATAAGCAATAACTTTGATGCAATATGTATTACCGAGACATGGTTAACTGACAGTTTTAATGACTCCGAATATTTTGATGATCGATATCAGGTATATCGCTGCGACCGAAATGCTGTGGCCACCGGACACAATCGTGGTGGTGGAGTAATAATTGCTGTACGTCGTGAGTTCTGTTCGTGGCACCGCGCGGACATGTGCGCGCCACCGCCCTCCGAGGAGGTATGGGTGTCTGTGCCGTTGCGCGCTTGTGTTAGCCCGAACACTGTGATGAAGTCAGATACCGCTGCTGCTGCTGGCCCTCGCTACTTGCACATAATATCTACGTATATAGCACACGGTAATAATCGTGATTCGCTGCTATCTTCTTTCTACGATAGAGTGAGTGAATTTGCGATTTGTAACCAGAATGATATAATTGTCGTACTCGGCGACTTTAACGTCTCCCATGCAAACTGGTCCTATAATATACAAGCTAATTCTATGGATATACATACTAATAGTAATAATTTAGCCTGTCTCACTGCCGATTTTATGAATTTGTCTTCTTTATCCCAATATAATGACCAATTTAATGACAATGGCAGGCTGTTAGATTTGATTTTTACGAATGTATCTTGCCAAGTCTCTTCATGTGATCACCCTTTAGTCCCACAAGAACCACATCACAAATCCTTGGAAATTGACCTCAAAATTAACGCCTGTGCCACTCTCAAGCCTTCCTCTACTATGAAAAGACAATTTCATAGGGCCGATTACGATGCAATAAAGAATCGTCTTAGATCTATAGATTGGGAGAAGTCTTTTAGTACAATGAGTGATGTTAATGCTATGACAAGTTATTTCTATGAAGTCCTCGATAATACTATAAACACATATGTACCAACATATAATATGAATTTAAAACAAAAATATCCACCATGGTACACAAAACCACTTATAAAGGTATCAAAAGAAAAACTTAATGTTCATAAAAAATGGAAAAAATACTGTAACCTTCGCGATTATCAAATTTTCTCACTATTAAGGTCCCGATTTAAGAAAATGGAAGAAGACTGTTACAAATCTTATATTGCGCTCTCGGAAGATAAAATTAAAATGAACCCCAAGTTCTTATGGTCATTTGTAAAATCAAAAACAAATAGTAACAATATGCCGGAGAAGATGTTGTATAAAGGTAAGATTCTTTCAAATGGCAGCGAAATTTGTAATGCCTTTAATGAATATTTTCATTCTGTATTTGTACCACCTTGTGCTCAAATAATACCCGATGATGACCCTAGTTCTCCATCAACCGTAGATATCAACTCTATTAATATTACGGTAAATCTGGTCCTCAACGAATTAAAACATGTTAACACTAACAGATGTGCAGGTCCAGATGATATTCACCCTATTTTTAAATCAAACTGCGCTGAAGAACTTGCTGTACCTTTAACGTTAATTTTCCGTGCTTCTATTGAAACTGGTATCTTTCCAACTAGATGGAAACAATCATTAGTTACTCCAATTCCCAAAAATAGTAGAAGAGATATTATTACTGAATACAGGCCGATCTCAAAGTTATGCGTCTTAGGAGAAATCTTTGAAAAAATAGTGACATCCCAAGTTGCGCTAGCCTTCCGTAACACTGTATCTCCGCAACAACACGGCTTTTTTAAACATCGCAGCGTTGAAAGTAATATGGTAACATTCACAGATTTCTTAGTACAAGCTATGGACAATAACTTACAGGTGGACGTCGTGTACACTGACTTCTCGAAAGCATTTGACAAAATAAACCACGATATGCTCATTAAGAAGCTTATGAAAGCTGGTGTACACGGCTGCGTCCTTCGATGGATCCAGTCTTACATTACCAATAGGAGTCAAGCAGTTTGTGTTAAAGGCTACTCATCACAATTCCTCCCCGTACCCTCCGGTGTGCCACAAGGTTCGCATTTAGGGCCTTTTCTATTTTCGATCTACATTAATGACATAGGACAATCAATTAATCACAGTCATCACCTTCTGTAAGCTGATGACACTAAGTTATTTGCAGTAGTACAATCCACTGACGACTGTAATGATCTACAGAAGGATCTAGATAATTTAAATCGTTATTGTAGATGCAATCAATTATTCTTAAACATTGATAAATGCTCCATTATGTCATATACTCGTAAAACTAATCCAATTACAGCCTACAAGATAGCGTTCTTAAAAGAGTTTCAACCATCAAAGACTTAGGTATAACTATGGATTCAAAATTAACTTTTAATAATCACATAGACCACATAGTTGCTACCGCGTTCCGCAGTTTAGGATTTATTCTCAGAGTCAGTAAGCCATTTCGGAATGCAACATTATTCAAAATTCTTTATTTTTCATTCGTTTGTTCCATTCTTGACTTCTGTAGTACTGTGTGGAGTCCATGCTTCCAAATACACATAAATAGAATTGAAAGAATTCAAAAAAGTTTTTAAAGTCACTGAACTACCGTATCAATTCTACCTATGAGAATGCGTTGCGTAGGCATACTTTGCTTAGTCTCAGCGATAGGAGGAAAATGTTTGATATTGTCTTTCTTTATAAAATAATTAATTCCTTGATTGACTCGACTACATTACTTGAAAGAATACCTTTTGTAGTCCATACTCGCATCCCGATGCGCTCCTCACGAACATTGCCACTTTTTGTTCCTCCGCGATTATCCAAAACAGATACTCGTAATTCGTTCCTATATCGTTCCACCAACATAAGTATACAATAAAGAATTTTATGATATAGATATTTTGAATATTTCTCTCAGTAAACTAAAATTAAGTCTAAGACAAGCCTTAAGTAAATAAATAGTATTCTCGCTTTACAATATTACTTGAACCTACCATACACGATTTTTGTTTATATTGTCCTAACAATTGTAGGTATTCATTTTCTTTTAAAAACCGTGTCTTGCTAACACTCCATAATATTGTTATTTCTTAAAATTAACACTTAATTGGTACTGTAGGTCTGTAATTTATAATTTAATATTAAGTTACCTCAGTTTTTTGTATTATGACCGTTTGTTACCATGAATAAATGAAAAAATAAATATAAAAAAAAGCGCTCCACGCTTTACACATAAATATAATTCATAAATTACAAGCACGGGGTAGAAAGAAAGAAAGAACGGTTTCGATAATTTATTTATTGCTTTTTAGTGCAGTAGTCCTTATAAAAGCGTGTATTTTTCGTTTTTTAAACTAGTAATTTATTTAAATTTAATTTAGTAGTGACACGCCTGCCTATAGACTGCTCCACTGCACTGCAGCTAAATATAAGTTATTAAGTCTCATCTTTTCACCAGGTTCTTCTCACTTTTCAACATCGCTGAGTTCCCGTGTAAAGGACATCGGTCCTTTACACGGGAACTCAGCGATGTTTTGGGAATATGCGGTGGCGTCCCTTGCAAAGGAACTTTTTTTTGTTTTTACGGAGGAATCCTCTAATAGGTCATATTTATATCCTTTGTTGCATTCCATAATGTTTACAAGATCATAAAATAGTAACTTAAAGCTAAGTACAATTATTGACCATGTAGGGCACAGCAAAAATGTAATGTCCCCGGGGCCTTATCAACCAGGGTATGTGGGATTTTACCCACTAAACCCCCGCGGCTGTCGTATCGGTACATGGGAGGGTAAGCTGGGTTCTCCGGTGGGATATATACCAGGTGTCCCTCAGTGCCCAACCTTTTAGCCCACCGACGGGGAGCGCATTCAATATATTCACTTTGCCATGACGCTTGGCAGGCGTCTTGGTATGGTGTTTCGTCGCGCGCTGCCTACTTTCGCACTTTGGTAACTTTTTACTATTTTGATGTAATCAGTAGCACAATGCCAACTTTTTAAAACCACCATACATTAGATCGCACCATGCCTACTTTTTTATTATTAACCGACTTCAAAAAAGGAGGTTCTGTATTCGACGCGTATGTATGTAATATTAATAAAAATGCGTAATATTCATATATGTTAGTCTATGTGGGCTTCTAAACGAATTTACCAAATTTCACGAGTGTATGTATGTATGTATGTATGTATGTATGTATGTATGTATGTAAGTATGTATGTATGTATGTATGTAGGTTTGTCCACGGATTTCTCAGAAACTACAAGTCCGATTTCAAAAATTCTTTTTGCAATAGTTAAAGTATCTTTCAACTTAGGGTAGAGTACAAATTTCATCAAAATCGGTCCAGTAGTTTAAGAGATATAAACTTTTTATGTTTTCAGTAAGTTACTGTAATGTAGACGTTCGAGTTGCGTGATACCTATCTTGGTAAAATAAGTCACTAAAAAGTGTTAAATAAACTATTTAAAAAAAAATAAAAACCGACTTCAAAGTAAATTATCTAAAAAGCATAAAATAACGAAAATATTATTGAAGTTGGTGCAGAATATACACAGCAGGTACGCTAACACCAACTTCAATAATATTTTCGTTATTTTATGCTTTTTAGATAATTTACTTTGAAGTCGGTTTTTATTTTTTTTTAAATAGTTTTTTTTGCCACAATTGCATCGCATCGCATTTCGCCAACTTTTTAGAAATTCAAATCTATCGATCGCGTAATGCCTATTTTAGTAAAGTTACGTTAAAAATATTTATTTTGAAAAACATGCCACCATGGTTATTCCATGTATTGTAACAAATAAATTATATTTTTCTCATATTTATTTATTGTATTTGTTTTTTGTATTGATTTGTAACATTATTGTGACAAACTGAATTTGGAGTTGGTTGCTTCAAGTAGTATCGGAAGTTGTAAAACTTTTGGTTTTAATTTTATAACACGAAAACGTTATATTTCATGCACCAACTACGTACAAATTACGGATTTTTAAAACTTAAATAATCAAAAATGTTTAAACGATAAGATATATAAATCTTATTATTTTTTAAACTATGTTGTTCGTCCACTGGGACAAGATCTCGCCCTATAACCAACTACGTCCTTGTCGTGGGCCACGTCAGATCAATCCTTCGTGAATGCATCTCATCACGTCAACGTATCCTCCCCTGGCGACGACGTCCATCCATTACGTAATAACTTTGGCCCATCTGTTTATATGTTTGTAAAAGTTTAATAGAGGTGCCCCTAAAGCTGTTTTTCCAAAGTTTACTAAACAGTCACAGATCCATAATATAACAAATTTTGTGGTGACTGTACAATTTGTAGGCTACATACATATCTAATGTAATGCCGATAATAATAGTAGGCATGTTGCGATTAGAATATTGTGTTAGGAAAAAAGTTGTCTATATGCGATTGTAGGCATAGTACGATCTTATGTATGGTGGTTTTAAAAAGTTGGCATTGTGCTACCGATTACATTAAAATACTAAAAAGTTACCAAAGTGCGAGAGTAGGCAGCGCGCGACGAAACCCTTGGTATCGCAGTATCATCATCATCAGAAGAAAGATATCCACTGAAGCCACTGATAGATAAAGGCCTCTCTATAAGGGAGGTGTTGCCATACTCTCCACGCTTGGCAGGCGTCTAGGGGATATTGTAAGCCTGGGTTTCACCTGCCGGAGTGTTCCCCAGGATTACAAAGGGAAGATGTTGCTTTCTTTTAGGTTCTAGGTGATGAAAATTAAAATGCAGTTAATATGTTAGATACAGGTATTTATTGAAAATTATTTATTCACCTCAGATATAAATAATTATTTGCTAGCTCAACCAGAGGGGCTGGTAGGTTCTAAAATGTACTCCTTAATTATCCTACCTAGCAACTAACCTTGCAACCTAAGAACGCTTATATACATACAGGTGTTGTTGTATGTCGAGTAAAGTTTATAAAGACAACACTTCCTAAGAAACTTAATTTAAATTATATATGCACAAGAATATACTACGGTTGTACCACCAATCATGCCATGTCAGATAAAAGAAACTTTACAAGTTTATATGGTGAAAAGATAGAAATATAATTTCAGTACCTTGATATTATTTAATTGAACCTTCCTTCAAAGATAAGCTGCTGTCTTGTGTCCAAAGGCCATCCTCAAGCGTACCTCAGCATTCACATGCAGAAGCCGGATTTATTCCGGTGTGATGAACATCAAGCACAGAGGGTGAACATCCTCTACGGGGTGCTGATGGGATGTAGTCCAATAAAGACTTACATCACTTAATTAATTAATTCAAATTAAATTGAATTTTTAAAATCTTAAAATCAAATTGAATCCCATTCCACTGAAACAAATAACCTCAAATTAATTATCTGTACAAACTGGAAGTAAAAAGACATACTCCTTGTGAATTATAAAGAATACATACCAGATGGCTGGTGTTCTCCGACATCAGCCACTGTGGTCCCCCCCACGACCAACGATTCAAGAAGCCATGTGCTTCTTTTAAAAAAATAAGAATGTGGAAACCTGTAAATGAGTTTAGCGAATAAGTATCAACTATTCACCATTACAACAATATGCTACGAGACATCGCAATAATGCTTACCAATTATTGTGAACGATGAACTTATATATTATAAAATGTACTACGGAGGTGACCTTCCTAGGTCAAAGCCTCCATTGCCAAGAACTTTCTTCCAGAAGTATTTCGTATCCGGCTAAACCAGCTAATGGGGTTGCCAGGACTATCCTTCAAATTCCACATGGAATCGAATAAATTACACTGTTTATGTCACTTTCTCACAAACTAGTGATTGAATATTACTCTGGAGAGTAATATAACTTACAATTAAACATTGTATGTTATACTACGCGTTCTTTTTAACTCATATCTTAGTTTTTAAATGTTGGAAACATAACCAACTTCTAAATAAATAGTACTAACATCGGCTGTCAGAAAAACCTGACAACACTGAACCCAAAGAGTATATAAACACAGTGAAATGAATGTTCCCATTCACGCATCAAGTAATGGTCATTCTCTTACAAATATAATTATTATCTTTATTAATTAATTACAATGAAATTTGAAAATTCACCACGTGACAATACCCCCTCACCTAAGAGAAGTCGCTGCCCTCAGCGACCTTTCTACTAACCAAGTCCAACTGAAATTGCATTCCATCAACCAAAACCAAACAAAACCCTAATTAGTAAACAATTTACTAATCAATAACTGAATACTGTTTAACTTTTACCTGTGACTAACAAGTAAAAAAAATCTACTATAAAGTACTGAAAATTTTCTGTACTTACTGGTACTGAAAAAAGAAAGTAAAAAATGAAAATAAACAAACTCCTGGCTCTTCGAGGTCTTTGGAGAAAAAATAATAAAAAACCATTTTATGGAACAATAAAATAAAAAAACCAAAACCCAAAAAAAACAAAAAAATGCTATCCAGCCATCAGTAATCCAAACCTAACAAAAACCCAAAACATCCAGGACAGTTGTTATCCTAACAAAATAAATAATAATAGCCCTTCAGTCCGGGGGCAGTAATAAGATCACAAGATATGTGTTCTTATACAAAACAAAACCAAAATATTAGTGGCAAGGCCAAACAATGGTAACAAGACCAAAACAATGGTAACAGTACGAAACCCAAACCAAACAACCAACCTATGGTTCCATAAAGCACTCTGTCAGAGTACCTTATGTACCAGGTGTACTAAATAAAAAAGTATTAAACAATACTATTAAAAAATAGTAATCTACTATGTATACTGTATAGTATATAAAAAACAAATAAAAGTAGTAATGTACATGTAAATTTTCATTGCAACACTTATAACTATTTTTGCAATGTTCGGTCACAAAATTGGTTTCCTAAAAAATAAAAGAATTCTAAGAAATAAAATAATATGTAATTCAAGACAGTTTTTAACCAAACATACCTTATACAATCTTCTTACATAACTCCCTTCCATATCCCGCATACATTCTTCAACTTACAGAAAATTGTCAAGACAGACTCTGCTGTTCGACAAAACCTTTTAGCTTTAAGTGTTATATTGGTTAATAACCCAATTAACACCAAATACTGTACTTAATATTTATTTATTTCTTGAAATCCTTGACGTGCCAAGAACCCAACGGGTGGCCGTCTAACCGTTCCAATTCGTATACCAAAGGTGATAAAACCTTACGAATTCGACATTTTTCATATTTGGGCGAAAGTTTCGCCATTTTAAATTTACTCGCATCACTATGCGTGTAACAACGTTTCCAAACAACATCTCCAACAGAATACTTTGCATCTCTCCTACGCAGATTATAATGTGTAGAGTTTGCAGCATGTGCCTTAAGAAGTTGAACTCTAACATCCTCAAAAATCGACTTCAAACAACCAAATTCGCCTGCATAGTTTTCCCTAGGTACACATACCTCATAATCTTTTTCCGGATCCTTATAAAAGTTACCATTTATTATGGGCTCCCTAGCATGTACTAAGAAGAATGGTGAAAACCCTGTCGACTCATTGACTGCACTATTTATTGCAAATTGTATTCTAAGGAGTTGTTCATCCCATGTACGATGATTATCCTGTACATAAGATGCTACAGCGGTCATAACCGTTTTATTGTAACGTTCTACCAAATTTACCTGCGGCGTATACAGAGGGCAATAGTGGAGATTGGGGATGTTATAACGTTTTATTAACTGACGGAATTCAGATCCTGTGAATTGCACTCCATTATCTGCAATTACAGTTTCTGGGACACCGTGAGCCAATATGACGTAATTTTCAAAGTGCTTAGCCACTAAAGCGCTTGTTGCACGACGCAAGGGAAATAATAATGTGAACTTGGAAAAACAACAAGTCACTACCAAAAGAAAAGTGAAACCAGAACGTGAACGAGGTAGAGGACCGACCAAATCTATTGAAACAACCTGGAAAGGTCTAGAACAAACCTTAGGTTTACCCATTAAACCAGGTGTAGGCTTTGTTGTATGTTTATAGGCTGAACACACATCACAATCTTTAATAAATTCCTGTATGTCTTTATACATACCTGGCCAAAAATACGACAGACAGACTCGCCTGTGAGTTTTAAATACTCCTAGGTGAGCTGCTGTTGGTTCACAATGATTTAATTTAATAATTTCTTGTCTTAAATTTTTCCGAACTACTTCTTTCCAATCAAATTCGCTAGTTAAGTTATATTTACTTTTACTAAAACGATATAATTTATTATCTTTTACACAAAAATTTGGAAAATTAGTAGGATGTGTTTTACAACCGTTAAAAATTCGATCATACCATTCGTCACTCACAATATCTGTGTCTGTGTTAATAATTTCAACTTTCATTAACCTGGATAATGCATCTGGAACTACATTATCGGTGCCTTTTCGGTGCTCAATTTCGAAATTAAATTGTGAAAGTCTACATCCCCAACGAGCTAACCTGCCTGAAGGGTTTTCTAAATTCATGAACCATCTTAACGATGCATGATCTGTAACTACTTTAAAAGGACGAGATCCTAAGTATGCCTGAAATTTCTCTACAGCATAGATGACGGCGAGTGCCTCTCTTTCTGTAGCACTATAGTTTCGTTCAGCCTTTGACAGCGAACGACTTACATAAGCTATAGGATGTTCGTGGCCATCTATATTCTGACTGAGCATTCCACCTAGACCATATGCTGAAGCATCGCAGTGTACTAAAAACGGTTTTTCAAAATCCGGAACAGCTAGGATTGGGGCTGAGATCAAAGCATTTTTTAATGTTTTGAATGCTTCTTCTGCCTCCTCATTCCAACTAAATTCTGGTGCATTTTTACCTCTGCTGGTCAGCTTATTAAATGGCGCAGCTATAGTCGAAAAATTTCGAATAAAGCGACGATACCATGAACATGTACCTAAAAACATTTTCACCTCTTTTACTGAAGAAGGTGTAGGAAAATTCAAAATTGCGGCTACCTTTTCTGGATCCATTCTAAGACCGTATTTATCTACTACGTGTCCTAAATATTTAAGAGACTTTCTAAAAAAATTGGATTTTTCATAATTTATCGACAATTTAGCAAATTTTAATTTTTCGAGCACTCTATTAAGCAATAATAAGTGTGATTCAAATGAACTGGCACAAATTATAATGTCATCAATATAAACAAAGACTTTCCCGTCCAAAACGTCGCTACAAAAATTATGTGGAAAAAGCATATCCATCAGACGTTGTTGTCTGGCTGGTGCTCCACATAAACCAAACGGCATTACCTTAAATTTAAATGATCCGCGACCTGGAACAGTGAAAGTTGTCTTCTCCTGTGAATCTATATTCAATGGTGTTTGCCAAAATGAAGAACTTAAGTCGATACTGGTCAAAAACTTAGCTTCTTTTAAGCTATCTAAAATCTGTGGGATATAAGGAATAGAATAAGAGTCTCCCTTGGTAACAGCGTTTAACTTCCTACAGTCTAAACAAAACCTCCAATCACCATTTGGTTTCTGTACTAAAAGTACAGGATTATTCCATGGACTTTCACTAGGTGTTACCACATCCATTTTCAGCATTTTATCCAACTCATCACTAAGCGCTGCACGCTTCTCTGGTGAGAGTGGGTACTGTTTTGCCTTAATTGGAACGGAGTCGCCTGTATTTATCACATGCTCCATAAGGGTTGTTCTACCTAAACCTATCCTCTCAGAACTAATGCTATAAAAATTCTTCACCATCGCATCAGCTAACTCTTTCTGTGAGGGAGATAGTGTGTCATATGATTGAAGATAATTGACTTTACTAAAAGCATTACAAGTGTTTATAAACGAATCGGGTGGACATCTATAATCTATATTTTCAAAAATTTCTGGTGCTAATTTAAAAGCATTCCAAAAGTCTATGCCTAATATAACAGGCGATACAACACTAGGTATTACATAAAATTTAATTACTCTGGTTTGATTATTAAAAGTTAACGGAAGGTATAAAAACCCAAATGTTTCTAACATTACACCGTTAGCAACTGAACAAGATTTGTCCGAACCTTCATTAAATTGAAAGCCTAAATTTATAAAATTTTGGTGTGAATTATTTCCCAAAATAGAAACAGAAGCTCCAGAGTCTAATAATCCCATAATTTCTAAATCATTTACATTTATTTTAAGAAAAGGCCTAATATCATTTTTATTTGGTTTAAACAGGACCGTGGCTAAAGAATTATAATTACAAAATTTTTTAATTGACTCTAAACAAGTTTTATTATTATTATCATTTAATAATAAACCGCGGTCCAAGCTATTTAGTTTTTTGAATTTGATACATTATTATTATTATTGGGAACTATTTTATTACAATTAGGACAAGTTCTAATTGTGAAACCTAACTCTCCGCATTTAAAACATTTAATACCTTGTGTTGACTTTTTACAATTAACAAAAGAATGTCGTGTACCCTTACCGCATTTAAAACAAACAAGTCTTTGATTTAAATTATTATGTGTATTATACTTATTATTATTATTATTTTGTTTTGCTGGTATTTGTGACTTACTAAAATTTGTTTTTGTGTGTGACACTTGAGAAACTGTTTTCCCAATTTTATTTTTATATGCCATCTCGGCACTTAATTTGCTGATACCATTTTTACCTGGTTCTATAAAAAATTCCGAACGTTGTCGGGCTGCTTCTAATTTTTTACATTTATTTTTTAATTCTGTTATTGTTTCAAAATCATATAAAGCTAGTTGTTGAGTAAAATATGGCCTAATGTTATGAAGCAAAATTTCCAATTTGGTTTCTTCTGACAAAGGGTTTTTCAGTCTACTGAACAAACAAAACATAATCGAAAAATAAATATGTACCGGTTCATCTGCACCTTGAGTTCTATTACGAATTTCGCCTAATAGTCGATAATCATAATCTACCGGATCAAACTCTTCCAGCAGTAAATTACGTAATTCACTCCATGATGACACCTGTTTTCGAATACCCCTAAACCATAACAACGCTTGGTCGCAAAACAATTGAGCTGCAGAATTAAAAAGATTTTTGTCCGAGACACTAAATGCACACTTGAGTTCGTCAACTGTTTCTAAAAATGAACGAGGATCAGTAACACCGTTGAATTTAACGTTCCATTTCGCCACGTTTCTATCACCAGAACACTGCACATCCGGAACAACGTCTACTACATCTACCGATGAAGGTTCTGAAACCCCGACGGATTTTTCCAACAACGAACAGCTGTTATCAATATTTTTGAAAAGATCTACCTTTTTCTTCATGATTTCTGGAACATCAGACGTGACACGACGTACACGGTGATATAAATGATACCCTAAGGCATGAGCATGACTAAGGTTATATCTATCTTTCTGCGACTCAAGTTTTTGTATAATGTTGAGCAACTGCTGATATTTATCTGAAATTACCTTTAATTCCTCGTCCGCTGAAAAATCGGTTTCTAAAATTTCATCCGATGAGCACTCTTTACAAAGTAATCTTAACTGTTTACGAAGACCTACTACAGTTGTAGAAGGTGTCTCTGAACGAATGGTAACTTCATATGTCAATTCATCCTTTAATAAAGAATGAAATTGTATTTTTCTATACTCCATATTTATTGAAAATTAAAAAAAATTGTCACAAAAAAACTAATATGTTAAAGTGAAAGTTATTAAAAATATACTTTCAAAATGAAAAAAACCAGCGGCAACAAGGTGGTACAATTTACAATATTTCTATTATAAATAAAAATAAGATTGCTTATTAACCCTTATTGTAAAATAATAAAGTATAATACCATCTATTTAATATTAATTAACACTTGTTAAATAAATTAATAGTTGATGACTTTTATTTACCAGTATCGCTTAAACAAACAAAATAAAAATTACTATGTATTAATACACTAATACATAAATGCACAATGCGAGGTACTACTACTTTGGCACTAAAAAAATAAACTGACTGGCGGTGGTACAAAACTAAAAATGAATAATTAAGGAGATTTTATTCACAAGTGGATGCCATTTGTAACCCTTTATTAACAAGTGGACACCATTTGTAAACCTTTATTAATGAGTGGGCGCCATTTGTAATATATAGGGCTAGTGGGTTCTAAAATGTACTCCTTAATTATCCTACCTAGCAACTAACCTTGCAACCTAAGAACGCTTATATACATACAGGTGTTGTTGTATGTCGAGTAAAGTTTATAAAGACAACACTTCCTAAGAAACTTAATTTAAATTATATATGCACAAGAATATACTACGGTTGTACCACCAATCATGCCATGTCAGATAAAAGAAACTTTACAAGTTTATATGGTGAAAAGATAGAAATATAATTTCAGTACCTTGATATTATTTAATTGAACCTTCCTTCAAAGATAAGCTGCTGTCTTGTGTCCAAAGGCCATCCTCAAGCGTACCTCAGCATTCACATGCAGAAGCCGGATTTATTCCGGTGTGATGAACATCAAGCACAGAGGGTGAACATCCTCTACGGGGTGCTGATGGGATGTAGTCCAATAAAGACTTACATCACTTAATTAATTAATTCAAATTAAATTGAATTTTTAAAATCTTAAAATCAAATTGAATCCCATTCCACTGAAACAAATAACCTCAAATTAATTATCTGTACAAACTGGAAGTAAAAAGACATACTCCTTGTGAATTATAAAGAATACATACCAGATGGCTGGTGTTCTCCGACATCAGCCACTGTGGTCCCCCCCACGACCAACGATTCAAGAAGCCATGTGCTTCTTTTAAAAAAATAAGAATGTGGAAACCTGTAAATGAGTTTAGCGAATAAGTATCAACTATTCACCATTACAACAATATGCTACGAGACATCGCAATAATGCTTACCAATTATTGTGAACGATGAACTTATATATTATAAAATGTACTACGGAGGTGACCTTCCTAGGTCAAAGCCTCCATTGCCAAGAACTTTCTTCCAGAAGTATTTCGTATCCGGCTAAACCAGCTAATGGGGTTGCCAGGACTATCCTTCAAATTCCACATGGAATCGAATAAATTACACTGTTTATGTCACTTTCTCACAAACTAGTGATTGAATATTACTCTGGAGAGTAATATAACTTACAATTAAACATTGTATGTTATACTACGCGTTCTTTTTAACTCATATCTTAGTTTTTAAATGTTGGAAACATAACCAACTTCTAAATAAATAGTACTAACATCGGCTGTCAGAAAAACCTGACAACACTGAACCCAAAGAGTATATAAACACAGTGAAATGAATGTTCCCATTCACGCATCAAGTAATGGTCATTCTCTTACAAATATAATTATTATCTTTATTAATTAATTACAATGAAATTTGAAAATTCACCACGTGACAATATTTACTTACTCAGTCCTAATGCTAAAAGCTGTAAATTTTAACTTCACTATCTTATCATTATTATCTCAGCTACAAAAACACGCTTCTATATTGCTAATTTCTGATGATTGGGTGTTAGCTGCATTAATCTTACTTAACATTGTGTACAAAAGTAAAAAAAGAGTTTGACAATCAGAAAAGAACCTAGTTGAATTTGTGTAACGATGTATGTGATTTAGTCCGCTTTGTCTTATTGCGAAAAAATATCTTAGTGAAGCCCTGGGATAGAACAATTTATGTACACCTTTACCCATTTCTCCGGATTGAGAATATGTAATATATTGTTAGGTACATTATGTATAACAAGTAGGCTACGTCCCGAAAATAAAAAATGTAAAAAGTAGATAAAAAAGAGCAATAAGAGTGTTTTACAACACATAAAATATCCAGTAAAAACTTGAAAGAATGTCTAGTCATATAAAAAATTACATTTTAAACTTTAGCAATTTAACTTTAGGGGTAAATGATGAAACAAAACATTCTAGTGCGCTAATTAACTTTTCCGCAGGATATTATTAGGTATAAAATCGGTATAAACAAGGTCAAACCCACATGTGTACTCGTACATAAGCACTGAGGTGCTAATTCTAATAAATGTATGAAAACTCTGACATTACCACAGACATTACTACGAGTATGTGTCAGGAACACAAATGTCTAAGGCAGGGTAAAACCCAACCATGAAAAATATAAACTTATTACGCAGAGTGTACCCAAATCAGACTATTTATTCACATTTAATAATATACACATATATCACACCAGGGTTTCCTAATGCGTCATTAAAGGAACGAGGTAAATCTTTCTGCCGGCTGGTATAAAAGATTCACACAGGGTCCAGATGATCATTCAAAGCGAACCTTGCACACAGCTTACAACAAGCCATCCAACCCTCGCCATGCATTTCTTCAAAGTATTCCTAATGGTGCTCGTGGCGCTGTCCATGTTTATGGGAGCCCAAGCGGACCCTAAAATCAACGTTAAAGCTATCAAAAAAGGAGGAAGAATTATTGTAAGTAATATTTAAAAATAAATGTTATTACTCCAGCAACTAACACTAAGTTTAACTGCCGCACTTACAAACGTCAATTATAATTATCGGCTACTAACCCAGTACTTTAAATGGAGTTATTTCGATAGTCGCAGCTGATTAATTGTACTCAGTAATGGAAAATAAGCAAACACGGCTCCAAGAGTCAAGATATAAATTGCTTAATTACAATTAACGGTAACTGACGTTTCTGAGTGCGATGGTAAGACTTGGCAAAATACTGAACTGACAGTGAATAAAATGAAGGTTTATATGTAGGTATTTACTATGTGTGTGATCTCTGTCCTATTGAAATAATACTATTACAGTTTTCTTACAATATTGTAGTACTAAATACATCTAATTTCTTTGTTTCCAGAAAAAAGGTTTCGGTGTTTTGTCTGCCGCCGGTACAGCCCACGAGGTCTACAACCACGTACGGAATCGCGGTCAGCAAGGCTAGACAGTTTTGAGAAAATGTAATAGTATAATGATAGTATTTTTAAATAAATTATTTATTTATTAAATCTGTTTTTTTATTATTATTACATGCATATAACATAATAGGTACTAAGGTTATCTGTTACTGTAGCAAAGCACTGGTATATAACTTATAAGGTTTACAGTGTGTAATTTAGCCGTTGCAAAATGAAAATCATCAAATTAATAGTCATAAAAAGTCATCTTGATGAGGTGTAATAAAATTAAATAATAGCATTATAAAGTAACCACAAGACTAAATTTTAATTGGCAAGACTTTTGCATAACCATCATTATTAAACATTATCCTTGTTTTAAAAGCAGGAGTTGTCATCTGCAGGGTTAAGAAAATATTGAAAAAAAAGCGACGTGTCTTTTTATGAAAATATAAAGATACTAGCTGACCCACGCAGCTCCGCTCGCGCTCTTTCACTTGTGATTCGAAACCATTCTCGAATCCCCTTGAACACATACAAACAGTTTCATCAACATCGGTCCAGCCGTTTAGGAGGAGTTCAGTGACATACACACGTACAATAAAATTATATATATAAAGATATAGGATAAAGTGCAGGCGTTGGGCATGAAATTGCCCAAACGAAGAATTCTGGCCATAAAGGGTTCAGTATACTGGTTTTAAAGTGCTAGAAAGAATAGGTACCGTAAATTTCGTAACGTTAATTTCGCACCGTATTTTAATTTACCCTGTATACCATAAGATAATAAAGATCAAAAACAAACAGCTAAGGACAACAATTCCATGTTTTGTAACAAAGTTTTGTTGTTCAGACAATAGGTAATTTGTATGTCTGCCCAGGGCATTCTGAGCGACTGGATTTCCCGAACAATAAAATTATTAAAGCTTGTTTAATCTAGTTTCACATGAACGAACATCTGAAAAAAAAATTAGTCTATTTGCTAGTTTCATTTTTATTTTTCAGTTTAGGTTTGAGATTTTGCATCCTCTATGGATGGAATATGACCTATGCCGTACACCATTACGTGGTATGACAAGTGTACTGAAGTACCTTATAATCAGTAATGGTAGGAGAAATTTAGTGAAATACCGTGCAACGTCATCTATAATATGCGGCGATAATAGCGTAGGCCCTGCATGATCGCGAGTACAGCGAGGGTACGGGGGAAGCGTACATTTCTGCCTCCTCTCGGTACGTATTCTAACAAGCATCCGGCCCTGGACAGACACTAGATGGACACTAGTGATGTCCACACGGAGTTCCCAGAGTTTATCCATTGCATTCCACGTTGTGTAAAAATCCCAGATAGCCCAGCCTCCACCTCTACGTAAATCTTTTGTTTCCTCCGCGACAAAAAAAAGTTGTACAAGTACATTGGAAATATTTTGAAAACTTTATTTTAGTGTCCATTCTTAAATAAATATAATTTTCAAAGTGTTTTAACATTATTAAAAGCCTGTCACCTAGTTATGTGGATTTTTCTAGCTTCCAAATAATTTTAATATAAGTATTTTGTATAGCTTTTTTAAAGCCGATATTAAAATTATATTACAATGTGCGTACCTAATAAATGTATGTTCTCCATGCCCCAAGAACAGTGTATCTGCCGCAACTTCAATCCTCAAGTATAGTTAATTATCATTAAACCATATTTTAAATCGGATTATTTCGTCACTTAAAACTTAATACTCTGATAGTGAGTTGAAATATCAATGATATCCTACTCGATCGTCGAAAGTAATCACAAACGGCTCCGACAATCGATATACCTAATTAGATTAAAAAAATGACTTAATTATAATTAAAGTTAATTGACATATGTGAGTGGGCAGTAAGACCGCTTTTGTAGGTACATAGTCAGTTGAAGCAATTGAAAAGGAAGTCAGAATATTGTCAAAAAAATCGAGATATTATCTTCACAGCTTTTAATTCACAGTAAATAGCATAAATTAAACTATGTAATAAAAAACATAAATATTTGGTAATCCCTAGTAATAAATAAACTGGCTTAAACGGCTTATGTTATCCTTAATTCTGAGTTTGTTGGTAGATCTCGTGTTCCGTGCCGATGACGCCGATCGCACTGAGACCGTGTTTTTAAAAAAAAGAGAAAACAAAATATCATTATTTACTTGTACTTATATGTTGGCAGAGTCGCTGGAGGACCTCAATACGATGCTCAGCGACCTCAGTAGCGTTTCCCAACAGGTGGGTCTTAAAATGAACATGGACAAGACGAAGATCATGTCTAATGTCCATGTTGCACCCGTACCAGTAGTCGTTGGGAACGATACACTCGAAGTTGTTGACCACTATGTTTACCTTGGGCAGATTGTCCAGTTAGGTCGGTCCAACTTCGACAAAGAGGTCGCCCGAAGAATCCAACTCGGATGGGCAGCGTTCGGGAAACTAAGTGACATCTTCTCATCTGATATTCCGCAGTGCCTGAAGACAAAGGTTTTTAACCAGTGTGTGTTGCCAGTGATGACATATGGTACTGAGACGTGGTCTTTAACAGCTGGCCTTTTAGAGAAGCTCAGAGTCACACAACGAGCTATGGAGAGAGCTATGCTCGGAGTTTCTTTGCGCGACAGAATCCGCAATGAGGAGATTCGCCGAAGAACCAACGTCACCGACATAGCTCTTAAAATCTGCAAGTTGAAGTGGCAATGGGCAGGCCACATCGCTCGAAGAACCTATAACCGTTGGGGTAGAAAGGTTCTCGAGTGGCGACCACGAACCGGAAGACGCAGCGTAGGTAGGCCTCCCACTAGGTGGACAGACGACATTGTGCGCGTCGCAGGTAACCGGTGGATGCAAATCGCCAATTGTCGTTCATTGTGGCGTTCCAAGGGGGAGGCCTATGTTCAGCAGTGGACGTCTTCCGGCTGGTGATGATGACTTATATGTTAACTTCGTCATCAATGTTACAGGCCCGTTGGTCTAGTGGTTACACCCTGGCTGCTACCCGATGGGTCGTGGGTTCGATTCCCGCCAAGTGTCTGTGGTCTGGTCTGGTTTCCACAGGCTCTACCTAATTTGGGATCGGATGACCGTGAGTGGATAAAAAAGAAAATCAGCCGGAACATGTCCACTGAACAAAGGCGTCTCCCTTAGACATATAATACTCGTTGTAAATTATTAACTCCAATAATTAACTCCAATCATTAACTCCAATAATTAACTCCACTCATAAACACCAATCATTAACACCAATAATGAACTCCAATCATTAACTCCAATAATTAACTCCAATAATTAACTCCAATCATTAACTCCAATAATTAACTCCACTCATAAACACCAATCATTAATTCCAATAATTAACTCCAATCATTAACTCCAATCATTAACTCCAATCATTAACTTCTATAATTAACTCCAATAATTAACTCCAATAATTAACTCCAATCATTAACTCCAATAATTAACTCTAATCATTAACTCCAATCATTAACTCAAATCATTAACTCCAATAATTAACTCCTATAATTAACTTCAATCATTAACTCCAATCATTAACTCTAATCATTAATTCCAATAATTACCTCCAATCATTAACTCCAATCATTAACTCCAATCATTAACTCCTATAATTAACTACTATAATTAACTCCAATCATTAACTCCTATAATTAACTCCTATAATTAACTCCAATCATTAACTCCAATCATAAACACCAATCATTAACTCCAATCATTAACTTCAATCATTAACTCCAATCATTAACTCCAATAATTAACTCCACTCATAAACACCAATCATTAATTCCAATAATTAACTCCAATCATTAACTCCAATCATTAACTCCAATCATTAACTTCAATAATTAACTCCAATAATTAACTCCAATAATTAACTCCAATCATTAACTCCAATCATTAACTCCAATCATTAACTCCAATCATTAACTCCAATCATTAACTCCAATCATTAACTCCAATAATTACCTCCAATCATTACCTCCAATCATTAACTCCAATCATTAACTCCAATCATTAACTCCTATAATTAACTCCTATATTTAACTCCAATCATTCACTCCAATCATTAACTCCAATAATTAACTCCAATCATTAACTCCAATAATTAGCACCAATCATTAAGTCCAATAATTAACTCCAATCATTAACTCCAATCATTAACTCCAATAATGAACTCCTATAATTAACTCCATTAATTAACTCCAATCATTAACTCCTATAATTAACTCCACTCATAAACACCAATCATTAACTCCAATAATTAACTCCAATCATTAACTCCAATAATTACCTCCAATCATTAACTCCAATCATTAACTCCAATCATTAACTCCAATCATTAACTCCATAATTAACTCCAATCATTAACTCCAATAATTAGCACCAATCATTAAGTCCAATAATTAACTCCAATCATTAAGTCCAATAATTAACTCCAATCATTAACTCCAATCATTAACTCCAATAATGAACTCCTATAATTAACTCCAATAATTAACTCCAATCATTAACTCCAATAAATAACTCCACTCATAAACACCAATCATTAACTCCAATCATTAATCATCCAATCATTAACTCTAATGATTGGTGTTTATGAGACTTCAAAAAAGGAGGAGGGTCTCAATTCGTCTGTATATATATATTTTTTTTATGTATGTTCGCGTATAACTCCGGCAATTATGAACCGATTTGAAAAAATTTTTCTTCCATCCATTCTTCAATCCATTGATTGGGTCCCATAAAAAAATTATTGCTTAGTAATAAGTAGTTCCTGAAAAAACAAGAATGGTGACTGCGCACTGAGAGCTGCAGGAAAGCCTATATAGATGACTTTATGTCGCTTTTTAAGGACAAAAATGGTCACAACTCTGGCAAATATTTACCAATTTTAATGATTCTTTTTTTATTCGAAAGAAGAAACCACTGTATTGAATCTGTACGAATTTTATTACAACCGGATAAGAACTTCCTGGAGGACCATAAACGATGTGGAGGAATTTATCTGGTAAAAACCATAAAACTGATGTTCTCCATTACATTGCTCTGACAATTATGAACCGATTTCGATGATTCTTTTTTTATTCGAGAGAGTAAACTACTATGATGTTTCCATGCAAATTTCATTACGACCGGATATGTTTTTCTGAAGAAACATGAATTATGTAAAATTATGTAGACGATAATGTGATCATAACCTACCTAGATAATTTTACGGATTTCGATGGTTCAATCTTTATATATGAAAATATCACTAAAAAGTTTAAAATAAAATCTTTTTTTAAAAAAAAATTACCGTCTTCAATATCACTGAAAAGTATAAAATAATTTAAATATTATTGAATGTGGTGCCAAATATACACAGCCGGTAAGCTAACACCAACTTCAATAATATTTAAATTATTTTATACTTTTCAGTGATATTGAAGTCGGTTCAATTTTTTTTTTTTAAAGATTTTTTCTCCACAGAATTAATTTATATACCACTCAAAGTGTGCTTAGTGACTGTATGTAGTTTCCGAAGTTGAAGAAATCATACGATATTTTCCTTAAGTCTTATTAACATGCAATTGTGATTAGAGTCGCTTAACGTAGCAATCAATGAGCTAAGGAGTATTTGCGGAAATAAATTCAATATCTTCAAAAGATAACTATCTTCACGATTGGGGCTCTCTCCAATCGAGTTCATACGTTAATAACCCCCTTGCGGCATTCCCCGGCATTCAAGCGGTGGGACCACGGGAAGCACCTAGAGAATTATATTTTAGGATTTATGTCCGGTGCTATCAGATAATTTGATCTTATTGTTAACTTAAGGTACTTGGTAGAGGTAGGTTGTTTACTTCACCATATTAAATTCCCTCGTCACAGGAACAATCGAAGACACATTTGTCTAGGGGTTTTTGCAATCAATGCTATTGCGTGGTTTGCGGTTAATTAATTAATATACATTTATTGCGTGAATTGATTATTTTAAGGAAGCATTGTGCAGACAAATGGACAAACTCCTGGAATATTATATGGAGGTGTTATTGGGGTCCACTAAAAAGAGTTCTCGAATAACGGCATAATTATGTAGGTATGTCGGGCACATCTTGGACAATCATCCTTAGACGATATTGATGATTGACAAATCTTATTACCAGATACCCAATTAGTAGTAATTGGGTATCCGGATAATATGAAACCTACGTACGTAGGTACGGTTAGTTACATAATGTTATGATTAGTCTGTAAGCTTTCCTCAAAATAAATAAAATAAATAGTAAATAAATAAACGAAATCAGGATGCTTCCCAATAGTTCCATTACACAATTCCTCGTACCATACTACCTAAGTTAATTAAAATGACAACATTTTACATAATATGGAATCTATACTTTTAGACTTTCGCGTTCCATTATCAAACTTTATTCTAATCGAATAAATATGATTAAGAATTGAATATGGAATCTTCTTTAAAGCTGCATCGTAAAGTTTGTGGAAATACAAGTGTTGCACCTATCTAACTAGGGTTTTTTACCCGACTGCGGAACGGAGGGAGGGTTATGATTTTAACAAGAATGTATGTATGTATGTTCATCTGTTCCCGCATATCTTCTAAACTACCTACTTAACATAATTTGACAAGTAGGGTGTCGTTAGAAGCGTCTTGATTGTCCGCTGGTTATAGGATATATGATATCACATTATTAGACTGCGATTTTATCCGTAGTCGGGTTTTAGTTTTCAAAACTTATTACTTGTGTCAATTATTTTCTAAGTGACGCTTTTGTTGCGATTTCAATTTTATTATAAAGTAATGACGAACAGCATCATCAAACATGCGACATTTCCCGGGCCGTATTTTCCCATAGACATGACTGTAGCTCAGTATATAAACGCTAGTTGCCAGGGAACAGGCACCACTTGAAGTGAACCTTCCTGCGATTCACAACGAATTCATAAATTAGCATCATCGTTCAATATGAAGCTGTTCGGACTCCTTGTATTGGTGATGGCAATGTTGGCTCTTCTGGGAGGCGCTAGCGCAAAGCCTAAAGGCATTGGCAACGTGATTAAGAAGGGCGGAAAAGTTATTGTGAGTGTACTTAATTAATATTTATAAAATTTAGCGTAACTCTTCATAATTTAATGTATCTTACACTTTTTTGTACTTATTTCGTCGCGATACTTGATCCCAGGCCCAGGATACACAGCCGCAATAGTTAGTTAGACTACCTGTGCTAATACAGTATCTAATCATTGAGGTATTATGTATAGTAGATTACCTCAGTAACTCTAACACTTTTTTGGGTAAAATGTAGAGTACCACATTTTTGGGTAAATTGGAAAGTGTTAACTATTACTAGAAAATACACAGAATATGACAAAATTGTATACTCTTTTCTATTGTGTGTATAGAAATACTATCCAATATTAATATTTCGACGTTTTTTTTTATTTCAGAAACATGGACTTACAGCCATCGGGATTGCAGGAGCAGGTCACGAAGTTTACCAATCTTCCCAAGCTTAGAGGCAGACTTGTACAAATATGTCTGTTTTAGACTTTTCTAATATTAATTTTGTGTCATTCATTTTACATTACCTATGTCAGAAATTGTTTATGTATTTGTTTATTTATAACCCACCATTTAAGTACACATTTGGTTGACTGAGTTTGATTTGAATAAACGCTCTACCAAAATTAATTGTATGGCTATGATTTTATTTCTTTTTACTATTCCATTTTTATGGACATAGGCAACGATATTATAAGTTTGGACATACATAGGCATCAAAATCAAAAAAAATAACATTTTCGGAAAAAATACAAACCGACGTCAAAGAAAATACTAAATCTAAAAAGCATTAAATAATGAAAAAAGTGTAATAGCAAGACTTTAGTGGTTGGGTTGAGTGAAGACAGGCAATTTGGTTACCGCTATCGATTGTGACAAATACATACATAATCCCTAGCAGTACGTACATCTTTTTTTCAAATTTCTCGCTCATGTTGTCTCTAAAGTTCTATGAAGCCACCAATGGTTGCAAGCAAGGGAATAATCAGTGTCTGTTTAGAGCCAAATCTTTCTTGCTTCTTTAGGAGAGTATAAATAGATACATACTCTCTTCAATCTATATTGAAGTCATGATTATTTGGCTCACCCATTGTTCAATTACATTGAAAAGTTTAAGATTTAGGGATTTATTACATTAACTAGCTGACCCACGCAGCTCCGCCTGCGCTATTTTTACGTTAACTAAACTTTTAATAACAGACATTCGCATCGAAGACATAACCTCCTTTTTTTATAGTCGGTTAAAAACTGGGACCCACTTTTTACTTGCTCTCCGAAGCACGGACCCGTTTAGTTCAAATGGCGTTAAACGGTCACCCATCTATTTAATGACCTTACTTAACGTTGCTTAACCCGATCGATTACAAAACCTTGATAACAACTCTCTATGAGTGTTCACTTACTAATATTTATTATATTATAAAGAAAATTTGATAAAATCGGACCAAGCGTATAACCAAGTACCCATTTTGACTTTAATCCCCTCTCCCAAAAGAACCGTGTTAAATTACGGGATAAAAAGTATCCTATGTCCTACCTCGTAGTAAGATCTCAAATCATGCCAAGTTTCATTTGAATCCATTCAGTAGATTCGGCGTGATGCTCAGCCGTGATACAGACAGACAGACAGACAGACAAAAATTAAAAAAATTACATTTGAATTGGACCTGTTACAGTTTTATTATAAGTATAGATATAATTGCCAGTTTCATTTGAATCCATTCAGTAGTTTCGGCGTGATGCTCAGCCGTGATACAGACAGACAGACAGACTGACAAAAATTAAAAAAATTACATTTTCGTCCTCATTTTGACTTTAATCCCCTCTCCCAAAAGAACCGTGCTAGATTACGGGATAAAAAGTATCCTATGTCCTACCTCGTAGTAAGATCTCAAATCATGCCAAGTTTCATTTGAATCCATTCAGTAGTTTCGGCGTGATGCTCAGCCGTGATACAGACAGACAAAAATTAAAAAAATTACATTTTCGTCCTCAGTATCGGTTATAGAAGGCCCTCCAAATATAATTTTCAAAATATCTTCAATGTACAGAATTGGACCTGTTACAGTTTTATTATAAGTATAGAAATAATTGCTTAGCACGTTTCTTTTGCTTTTTGTGTCGACATGATTAGGTACTTCATGTCGCAGTGGAATGAATAAAAGTGAATGATTGTTAAATCTAGAAGATTTTCTAGGGTTGATTGTTTAGGGTGCATCCAGCGATAATATGAATGCGCCATTTGAGGAGAAATTTACTTATAGATTTAACTCGGTAGTGTGTCAGACCCTTGTGCAAGGGACTGTCTAGGTAGACCACCAAGCAACAAAGTCAAAGTAAAAGTCAAAAATATTTATTTCACATACCTAGGCTTAACGCTAGCACTTTTGAATGGTCAATTACTTAAAAGCTACCACCGGATCACAACGCTGCCTCAACTGAGAAGATCCGGCAAGAAACTCAGCGGGCCTGTCATTTCTTCACTTTTTTCAAACATTATTTGTCTTGTTACAATACAATCAACATTAGCTATAGTGTCTCCCTGCCGTTCGAAACATATAACAAGGGGGAAAAGAAGAAAACAATAAATTACGACAAATTTACAACAAACTAAAAGGCCAAAGGGATAGTAGTCGGACCAGTCCTCCCAAGCAGCACCCCCGCACGAGTTGACTCGAGCAGCAGCCATCACTCCTCTCAACCATATCAGTGGGAAGAGGGTGGACCCGCCACACGAAGCCGCCACAAGCAAAGACTTTTCGATGGCGAGCATGACGGATCCAAAATCACAGTGGCTCAGGTTTAACATTTAACTTCTGCTACAACAATGTTTAAATTGCTGTGTCAAGCTGGTAAACTGACTTGGCCATAGAAACTTAATAATTAATGTCTTAGGTGACGAGCAGCAGCGCACCTGTAGCTGTCTAATAGGCTGGTGTATCGCTTAACATCAGGTGACCCTCATTCTTGGCATGCCACTATGGTTAAAAAAAAATCTATGAGCAATTAATGTATTAGTACTTACCTAACTCAAAAACCTAGTTAACCCCTGATATCCGACTATTTTTTGGCAAGAATACTGCAATAAAACATTATAAAAAACCCTTGGTTCAGTTTTATTTAAATGTTTATGTAAATAAAATTTTCAGACAATAAGAAGTCAAGTTGTTTATTTTAAATAACTTTAACACATTTTATACACTTGTAATGAACCAATGGAAAAGCCTCATGTTTTCGTAGTAAGAGATAGAGGCCGGCTGATTTCAGATTTGAACATTTTCCAGCTGAAACTACGTGACGATGATCTTAAATGTTGAACTGTTTTTTATTTAAATAATGATAATATAATTTGAGTCGCTGGAGGACCTCAATACGATGCTCAGCGACCTCAGTAGCGTTTCCCAACAGGTGGGTCTTAAAAAGAAACATGGACAAGACGAAGAATGTCCATGTTGCACCCGTACCGGTAGTTGTCTGGATTGGGAACGATACACTCGAAGTCGTTGACCGCTACGTATACCTAAGACTATCTTTCTTTGCGCGACAGTATCCGGAATGAGGAGATTCGCCGCAGAACCAAGGTCACCGACATAGCTCTTAAAATCTGCAAGTTGAAGTGGCAATGGGCAGGCCACATCGCTCGGCGAACCGATAACCGTTGGGGAAGAAAGGTTCTCGAGTGGCGACCACGAACCGGAAGACGCAGCGTAGGTAGATCTCCCACTAGGTGGACATACGACATTGTGCGCGTCGCAGGCGCAGGTAACCGGTGGATGCAAATAGCCAATTGTCGTTCATTGTGGCGTTCTAAAGGAGAGGCCTATGTTAAGCAGTATACGTCTTCCGGCTGGTGATGATGATGATGATGAATATAATTTTAAAAGTCTTCAAGTAGTTTTCAAGTACAAAAAGTACAGACAGGAAACATTCGTTACTTTTTATTAATGACAAACATCGGTGTCGATTCTGTTGTCACACACAAGACTAAACTAGACTAAATTTTAGTTTAGTCGTGTCAAACGATGATTCCTATTCAGAGATCCATGAATTCAACTAAATTAGGTATAGTTTGATAGAATATAATTGGTTTTAGTTACTCAACTTAGTTTTAAGCGTATTTTGCACAGTTTACGTCGAATTATTCCTAATATTAGAAATTTCAAACTAAAATTAGATCAAAATAGTCGGCATCTAAATGATGTCGACTAAAATAAAATAGAATAAAATAATTATTAATATAAATATTAAAATAAATATTAATGTTAATTTTTTTTTAATAACTATTAATAAAATATGTTTATATATATATATAAATACTAAAGTAAAATAAATTTTAGTTTAGTTTAGTGTACCCAGATGAATTGTTTTCTCTTAACATAATTTGACCAATGAAAACCTCACTATCAACTCAATTTAGTAGCTATCAAAATCAAATTAAGCACTTAATCATCGTTTGACGCCACTAAACTAAAATTTAGTCTAGTTTAGTCGAGTCTGTTGTCACCACAATAGAATCGGCACCATCATGTAACAAGCCCGCTACTGTAACACTCATAAAAACGTAGGTATGGAAAAAAAATGAATCCAAGTTAAATTAAATTAAATAAAAAATATTTGGAATTAGTTATTGAACTATAACTACATTTACGGATTATATCGCTGATTATTTTAGATTTTACTTTCCTGACGTTTTTTGAGCCGGCTCGTGCAAGCGATTATCATCCTAAAGGTCATCGCTTGTAACCGCGAGAGTACATAGCGAAAAAATTAAATTGTTTGTCTTATCATGCAGACTGAACGTTAAGGAGGCAAAAGATGTCTGTGAGTCATTTATAAAATGTATTTGGTAATGTATGTACTACAAATATGTAGTGCATACTAACCCTCCTGACGATTTCGTCCCACGCTGCCTACTTTCGCACTTTGTTAGCTTTCAATATTTTCATGTTATCGGTAGCACAATGCCAACTTTTTGAAACCAATATACTACACATACATACATATATATATATACATACATTATACATTACATCGCACCATGCTTAATTTATGCTATTTACTGTGAAATAAAAGCTGTGAAGATAAAATATCGTTCTTTTTAACAATATTCTAACTTCCTTTTCAATTGGAGTTAATAATAATAAAATAATATCCTGGGACAATTCACACACGGCCATCTGATCCCAAACTAGGTAGAGCCTGTACTATGGAAACCAGATAACTGATACTAATACTTATATACTTTTTTTTTTGTAAATACATACTTAAATAGATAAAACACCCAGACACTTGGTGGGAATCGAACCCACGACCTGTTGGTTAGCAGACAGGGTCAATGATTCAACTCCAATAATTAACTCCTATAATTAACTCCAATCATTAACTCCAATCATTAACTCGAAAAATTAACTACATACAAACTCCAATAATTAACTCCAATCATTAACTCCTATCATTAACTCCGATACTTAACTCCAGTCATTAACTCCAATCATTAACTCCAATAATTAACTCCAATAATTAACTCCAATCAATAACTCCTATAGTTAACTCCACTCATAAACACCAATCATTAACTCCAATCATTAACTCCGATAAGTAACTCCAATCATTAACTCCAATAATTAACTCCTATAATTAACTGCATTAATTAACTCCAATCATTAACTCCAATAATTAACTCCACTCATAAACACCAATCATTAACTCCAATAATTAACTCCAAAAGTTAACTCCAATCATTAACTCCTATAATTAACTCCACTCATAAACACCAATCATTAACTCCACTCGTAAACACCAATCATTAACTCCAATCATTAACTCCGATAATTAACTCCGATAATTAACTCCAATCATTAACTCCAATAATTAACTCCAATCATTAACTCCAATAATTAACTCCAATCATTAACTCCATTAATTAACTCCAATCATAACTCCAATAATTAACTCCAATCACTAACTCCAATAATTAACTCCAAAAATTAACTCCAATCATTAACTCCAATAATTAAGGCCTATAATTAACTCCAATAATTAACTCCACTCATAAACACCAATCATTAACTCCAATAATTAACTCCAATAATTAACTCCAATCATTAACTCCAATCATTAACTCCTATAATTAACTCCAATAATTAACTCCAATCATTAACTCCAATAATTAACTCCAATCATTAACTCTAATCATTAACTCCAATAATTAACTCCAATAATTAACTCCAATCATTAACTCCGATAATTAACTCCGATAATTAACTCCAATCATTAACTCCGATAAGTAACTCCAATCATTAACTCCAATCATTAACTCCAATAATTAACTCCACTCATAAACACCAATCATTAACTCCAATAATTAACTCCAATAATTAACTCCAATCATTAACTCCAATCATTAACTCCTATAATTAACTCCAATAATTAAATCCAATCATTAACTCCAATAATTAACTCCAATCATTAACTCTAATCATTAACTCCAATAATTAACTCCAATAATTAACTCCAATCATTAACTCCGATAATTAACTCCGATAATTAACTCCAATCATTAACTCCGATAAGTAACTCCAATCATTAACTCCAATAATTAACTCCAATAATTAACTCCAATCATTAACTCCGATAATTAACTCCGATAATTAACTCCAATCATTAACTCCGATAAGTAACTCCAATCATTAACTCCAATAATTAACTCCAAAAGTTAACTCCAATCATTAACTCCAATAATTAACTCCACTCATAAACGCCAATCATTAACTCCAATAATTAACTCCAAAAGTTAACTCCAATCATTAACTCCAATAATTAGCTCCAAAAGTTAACTCCAATCATTAACTCCAATAATTAGCTCCAATAATTAACTCCAATCATTAACTCCGATAATTAACTCCGATAATTAACTCCAATCATTAAATCCAATAATTAACTCCAATAATTAACTCCAATCATTAACTCCAATAATTAACTCCAATCATTAACTCCATTAATTAACTCCAATCATTAACTCCAATAATTAACTCCAATCACTAACTCCAATAATTAATTCCAATCATTAAATCCAATAATTAAGGCCTATAATTAACTCCAATAATTAACTCCACTCATAAACACCAATCATTAACTCCACTCGTAAACACCAATCATTAACTCCAATCATTAACTCCAATAATTAGCTCCAATAATTAACTCCAATAATTAACTCCAATCATTAACTCCAATAATTAACTCCAATCATTAACTCCATTAATTAACTCCAATCATAACTCCAATAATTAACTCCAATCACTAACTCCAATAATTAACTCCAATAATTAAATCCAATCATTAACTCCAATAATTAAGGCCTATAATTAACTCCAATAATTAACTCCACTCATAAACACCAATCATTAACTCCAATAATTAACTCCAATAATTAACTCCAATAATTAACTCCAATAATTAACTCCTATAATTAACTGCATTAATTAACTCCAATCATTAACTCCAATAATTAACTCCAATAATTAACTCCAATAATTAACTCCTATAATTAACTGCATTAATTAACTCCAATCATTAACTCCAATAATTAACTCCACTCATAAACACCAATCATTAACTCCAATAATTAACTCCAATAATTAACTCCAATCATTAACTCCGATAATTAACTCCGATAATTAACTCCAATCATTAACTCCGATAAGTAACTCCAATCATTAACTCCATTAATTAACTCCAATCATAACTCCAATAATTAACTCCAATCACTAACTCCAATAATTAACTCCAATAATTAACTCCAATCATTAACTCCAATAATTAAGGCCTATAATTAACTCCAATAATTAACTCCACTCATAAACACCAATCATTAACTCCAATAATTAACTCCAATAATTAACTCCAATAATTAACTCCTATAATTAACTGCATTAATTAACTCCAATCATTAACTCCAATAATTAACTCCAATAATTAACTCCAATAATTAACTCCTATAATTAACTGCATTAATTAACTCCAATCATTAACTCCAATAATTAACTCCACTCATAAACACCAATCATTAACTCCAATAATTAACTCCAATAATTAACTCCAATCACAAACTCCGATAATTAACTCCGATAATTAACTCCAATCATTAACTCCGATAAGTAACTCCAATCATTAACTCCAATAATTAACTCCCATAATTAACTCCAATCATTAACTCCGATAATTAACTCCGATAATTAACTCCAATCATTAACTCCGATAAGTAACTCCAATCATTAACTCCAATAATTAACTCCTATAATTAACTGCTATAATTAACTCCAATCATTAACTCCAATAATTAACTCCACTCATAAACACCAATCATTAACTCCAATAATTAACTCCAAAAGTTAACTCCAATCATTAACTCCAATAATTAACTCCACTCATAAACACCAATCATTAACTCCAATAATTAACTCCAATAATTAACTCCAATCATTAACTCCAATCATTAACTCCTATAATTAACTCCAATAATTAACTCCAATCATTAACTCCGATAATTAACTCCGATAATTAACTCCAATCATTAACTCCGATAAGTAACTCCGATAATTAACTCCAATCATTAACTCCGATAAGTAACTCCAATCATTAACTCCAATAATTAACTCCTATAATTAACTGCTATAATTAACTCCAATAATTAACTCCACTCATAAACACCAATCATTAACTCCAATAATTAACTCCAAAAGTTAACTCCAATCATTAACTCCAATAATTAACTCCACTCATAAACGCCAATCATTAACTCCAATAATTAACTCCAATCATTAACTCCAATCATTAACTCCAATCATTAACTCCTATAATTAATTCCAATAATTAACTCCAATCATTAACTCCAATAATTAACTCCACTCATAAACACCAATCATTAACTCCACTCGTAAACACCAATCATTAACTCCAATCATTAACTCCAATAATTAGCTCCAATAATTAACTCCAATAATTAACTCCAATCATTAACTCCAATAATTAACTCCAATCATTAACTCCATTAATTAACTCCAATCATAACTCCAATAATTAACTCCAATCACTAACTCCAATAATTAACTCCAATAATTAACTCCAATCATTAACTCCAATAATTAAGGCCTATAATTAAGGCCTATAATTAACTCCAATAATTAACTCCACTCATAAACACCAATCATTAACTCCAATAATTAACTCCAATAATTAACTCCAATAATTAACTCCAATAATTAACTCCTATAATTAACTGCATTAATTAACTCCAATCATTAACTCCAATAATTAACTCCACTCATAAACACCAATCATTAACTCCAATAATTAACTCCAATTATTAACTCCGATAATTAACTCCGATAATTAACTCCAATCATTAACTCCGATAAGTAACTCCAATCATTAACTCTAATAATTAACTCCAATAATTAACTCCAATCATTAACTCCGATAATTAACTCCGATAATTAACTCCAATCATTAACTCCGATAAGTAACTCCAATCATTAACTCCAATAATTAACTCCTATAATTAACTGCTATAATTAACTCCAATCATTAACTCCAATAATTAACTCCACTCATAAACACCAATCATTAACTCCAATAATTAACTCCAAAAGTTAACTCCAATCATTAACTCCAATAATTAACTCCAATCACTAACTCCAATAATTAATTCCAATCATTAACTCCAATAATTAAGGCCTATAATTAACTCCAATAATTAACTCCACTCATAAACACCCATCATTAACTCCAATAATTAACTCCTATAATTAACTCCAATAATTAACTCCAATAATTAACTCCTATAATTAACTGCATTAATTAACTCCAATCATTAACTCCAATAATTAACTCCAATAATTAACTCCAATAATTAACTCCTATAATTAACTGCATTAATTAACTCCAATCATTAACTCCAATAATTAACTCCACTCATAAACACCAATCATTAACTCCAAGAATTAACTCCAATCATTAACTCCATTAATTAACTCCAATCATAACTCCAATAATTAACTCCAATCACTAACTCCAATAATTAACTCCAATAATTAACTCCAATCATTAACTCCAATAATTAAGGCCTATAATTAACTCCAATAATTAACTCCACTCATAAACACCAATCATTAACTCCAATAATTAACTCCAATAATTAACTCCAATAATTAACTCCAATAATTAACTCCTATAATTAACTGCATTAATTAACTCCAATCATTAACTCCAATAATTAACTCCAATAATTAACTCCAATAATTAACTCCTATAATTAACTGCATTAATTAACTCCAATCATTAACTCCAATAATTAACTCCACTCATAAACACCAATCATTAACTCCAATAATTAACTCCAATAATTAACTCCAATCATTAACTCCGATAATTAACTCCGATAATTAACTCCAATCATTAACTCCGATAAGTAACTCCAATCATTAACTCCATTAATTAACTCCAATCATAACTCCAATAATTAACTCCAATCACTAACTCCAATAATTAACCCCAATAATTAACTCCAATCATTAACTCCAATAATTAAGGCCTATAATTAACTCCAATAATTAACTCCACTCATAAACACCAATCATTAACTCCAATAATTAACTCCAATAATTAACTCCAATAATTAACTCCAATAATTAACTCCAATAATTAACTCCTATAATTAACTGCATTAATTAACTCCAATCATTAACTCCAATAATTAACTCCAATAATTAACTCCAATAATTAACTCCTATAATTAACTGCATTAATTAACTCCAATCATTAACTCCAATAATTAACTCCACTCATAAACACCAATCATTAACTCCAATAATTAACTCCAATAATTAACTCCAATCACAAACTCCGATAATTAACTCCGATAATTAACTCCAATCATTAACTCCGATAAGTAACTCCAATCATTAACTCCAATAATTAACTCCCATAATTAACTCCAATCATTAACTCCGATAATTAACTCCGATAATTAACTCCAATCATTAACTCCGATAAGTAACTCCAATCATTAACTCCAATAATTAACTCCTATAATTAACTGCTATAATTAACTCCAATAATTAACTCCACTCATAAACACCAATCATTAACTCCAATAATTAACTCCAAAAGTTAACTCCAATCATTAACTCCAATAATTAACTCCACTCATAAACACCAATCATTAACTCCAATAATTAACTCCAATAATTAACTCCAATCATTAACTCCAATCATTAACTCCTATAATTAACTCCAATAATTAACTCCAATCATTAACTCCGATAATTAACTCCGATAATTAACTCCAATCATTAACTCCGATAAGTAACTCCGATAATTAACTCCAATCATTAACTCCGATAAGTAACTCCAATCATTAACTCCAATAATTAACTCCACTCATAAACACCAATCATTAACTCCAATAATTAACTCCAAAAGTTAACTCCAATCATTAACTCCAATAATTAACTCCACTCATAAACGCCAATCATTAACTCCAATAATTAACTCCAAAAGTTAACTCCAATCATTAACTCCAATAATTAGCTCCAATAATTAACTCCAATCATTAACTCCGATAATTAACTCCGATAATTAACTCCAATCATTAACTCCAATAATTAACTCCAATCATTAACTCCAATAATTAACTCCAATCATTAACTCCATTAATTAACTCCAATCATTAACTCCAATAATTAACTCCAATCACTAACTCCAATAATTAATTCCAATCATTAAATCCAATAATTAAGGCCTATAATTAACTCCAATAATTAACTCCACTCATAAACACCAATCATTAACTCCAATAATTAACTCCAATAATTAACTCCAATCATTAACTCCAATCATTAACTCCAATCATTAACTCCTATAATTAATTCCAATAATTAACTCCAATCATTAACTCCAATAATTAACTCCACTCATAAACACCAATCATTAACTCCACTCGTAAACACCAATCATTAACTCCAATCATTAACTCCAATAATTAGCTCCAATAATTAACTCCAATAATTAACTCCAATCATTAACTCCAATAATTAACTCCAATCATTAACTCCATTAATTAACTCAAATCATAACTCCAATAATTAACTCCAATCACTAACTCCAATAATTAACTCCAATAATTAACTCCAATCATTAACTCCAATAATTAAGGCCTATAATTAAGGCCTATAATTAACTCCAATAATTAACTCCACTCATAAACACCAATCATTAACTCCAATAATTAACTCCAATAATTAACTCCAATAATTAACTCCAATAATTAACTCCTATAATTAACTGCATTAATTAACTCCAATCATTAACTCCAATAATTAACTCCACTCATAAACACCAATCATTAACTCCAATAATTAACTCCAATCATTAACTCCGATAATTAACTCCGATAATTAACTCCAATCATTAACTCCGATAAGTAACTCCAATCATTAACTCTAATAATTAACTCCAATAATTAACTCCAATCATTAACTCCGATAATTAACTCCGATAATTAACTCCAATCATTAACTCCGATAAGTAACTCCAATCATTAACTCCAATAATTAACTCCTATAATTAACTGCTATAATTAACTCCAATCATTAACTCCAATAATTAACTCCACTCATAAACACCAATCATTAACTCCAATAATTAACTCCAAAAGTTAACTCCAATCATTAACTCCAATAATTAACTCCAATCACTAACTCCAATAATTAATTCCAATCATTAACTCCAATAATTAAGGCCTATAATTAACTCCAATAATTAACTCCACTCATAAACACCAATCATTAACTCCAATAATTAACTCCAATAATTAACTCCAATCATTAACTCCAATCATTAACTCCTATAATTAACTCCAATAATTAACTCCAATCATTAACTCCAATAATTAACTCCAATCATTAACTCTAATCATTAACTCCAATAATTAACTCAAATAATTAACTCCACTCATAAACACCAATCATAAACTCCAATAATTAACTCCAATAATTAACTCCAATCATTAACTCCAATAATTAACTCCAATCATTAACTCCACTCATAAACACCCATCATTAACTCCAATAATTAACTCCAATAATTAACTCCAATCATTAACTCCAATAATTAACTCCAATCATTAACTCCAATCATTAACTCCAAACATTAATCAATCAATCAATCAATCAATCATATTTATTTGCGAAATATGGGTCACATAAGTTGAAAGTAGACATTATAAATTTATTTAAGTAAGTACATAATAATAATTAAAATGAAATAAAAATTATAGTAATTGAAAATAGAATTAAATAACAAACCAATGTCAATATTAATTATTAACTCCAATAATTAACTCCAATCATTAACTCCAATAATTAACTCCAATCATTAACTCCATTAATTAACTCCAATCATTAACTCCTATAATTAACTCCACTCATAAACACCAATCATTAACTCCAATCATTAACTCAAATCATTAACTCCAATAATTAACCCCAATCATTAACTCCACTCATAAACACCAATCATTTACTCCAATAATTAACTCCAATAATTAAGGCCTATAATTAACTCCAATAATTAACTCCTATAATTAACTCCAATCATTAACTCCAATAATTAACACCAATCATTAACTCTAATAATTAACTCCAATCATTAACTCCAATAATTAACTCCAATCATTAACTCCACTCATAAACAACAAGTTAATTATAGGAGTTAATGATTGGAGTTAATGATTGGAGTTAATTATTGGAGTTAATTATCGGAGTTAATGATTGGTGTTTATGAGTGGAGTTAATTATTGGAGTTAATTATAGGCCTTAATTATTGGAGTTAATGATTGGAGTTAATTATTGGAGTTAATGATTGGTGTTTATGAGTGGAGTTAATGATTGGTGTTTATGAGTGGAGTTAATGATTGGAGTTAATGATTGGAGTTAATTATTGGAGTTAGTGATTGGAGTTAATTATTGGAGTTAATGATTGGTGTTTATGAGTGGAGTTAATTATAGGAGTTAATGATTGGAGTTAATTATCGGAGTTAATGATAGGAGTTAATGATTGGAGTTAATTATTGGAGTTTGTGTGTAGTTAATTTTTCGAGTTAATGATTGGAGTTAATGATTGGAGTTTATGAGTGGAGTTGATTATTGGAGTTAATGATTGGAGTTAATTATAGGAGTTAATTATTGGAGTTGAATCATTAACTCCAATTGAAAAGGAAGTTAGAATATTGTTAAAAAGAACGATATTTTATCTTCACAGCTTTTATTTCACAGTAAATAGCATAAATTAAACTATGTAATAAAAAACAAAAATATTTGGTAATATCTATTAATAAATAAACTGGCATAAACGGCTTATGTTATCCTTAATTCTGAGTTTGTTGGTAGATCTCGTGTCCCGTGCCGATGACGCCGATCGCACTGAGACCGTGTTTCTAAAAAAAAGAGAAAACAAAATATCATTATTTACTTGTACTTATTATGTTAACTTCGTCATCAATTTTACAGGTCCGTTGGTCTAGTGGTTAGACACTCTGGCTGCTACCCGATGGGTCGTGGGTTCGATTCCCGCCAAGTGTCTGAGTGTTATTTATCTATTTAAGTACGTATACAAAAAAGTATACGTACAGTACGCCATTTTCATCAATCGCCGATGGAGGTCGGATCGAGGGAGGATACGGGTCGGGAGGACTCTTACAATGTCGTCATCGGGCCACCTAGTGGCCCTACCTTCTTTTTCGCGGGGGAAACCTTCAAAAGGTCCCCGGGATCTGTGGGGCTCACCCGGGGTATGTGGGATTCTTATCCACTAAAACCCGCGCGGCTGTGCCTTTGAGCCCACGCCTTTGTGCTCACGGGGACTGGGGTAACGCAAACCCGCTGCCGTCCTCCTGGGAGTCGCCGCCGTACTCAATGGACGACCTATAGGGTCCACACCCCGAACCTGAAACCCAGCGACTCCGAAGGCCTACCTACGCTAAGTCTTCCGGTTCGCGGTTAGCTTTACGTTAATCTTACAGCTTTATTAAAGCCGTATATATAATAAAAAATAAAAATAAATAAGAGAGTTTTAAAAAAATCTATAAATATTGTAGAAGGTAGGAAGGAAACTCGGCCTCTTTAATATTAGTTAATTAGTGTGTAAGATTGATTGAGATGAACGTAGGTAAATTTCTACGTGGGTGAGCGAGTAAAAAAAATTTACTTTCTACTTACGATAACTTTGCCGCCCTTCTTGATTGCATTACCAATGCCTTTGGGATGTGCGCTGGCGCCGCTCAGCAGAGCCACCAATGCCATCACAAATACGACAAAACTGAACAGCTTCATGATGAAATTATTTTACTTGTGCTAACAGAAGACACAGCCAATAATGATGTCTAAGTTAATTCTACACCACTTTATATAGAACGACCTACACAGGAAAAGGACCATTGGAATTAGATTCTTCATAGGATGATTGGGTTTTTTTGTTTACAATTATTCCATATGTGCTAACCAGAAGACGTAGGTACGCAATAGGAAAATCAGAATACGTACGCACTAGTAACAAAAATAGACACGAGATTTTAGGAAATTGAGACAGTCACTTAGTAGACCCATGTGTTAGTAATAAGCATGGTGCGATGTAATGTAAGTAAGTATATTGGTTTCAAAAAGTTGGCATTGTGCTACCGATAACATGAAAATATTGAAAGCTAACAAAGTGCGAAAGTAGGCAGCGTGGGACGAAATCGTCAGGAGGGTTAGTATGTACTACATATTTGTACATTACCAAATACATTATATAAATGACCCACAAACGTCTTTTGCCTCCTTAACGTTCAGTCTGCATGATAAGACAAACAATGTAATTTTGTCGCTATGTACTCTCGCGGTCACAAGCGATGACCTTTAGGATGATGATCGCTTGCAGGAGCCAGCTCAAAAAACGTCAGGAAAGTAAAATCTAAAATAATCCGCGATATAATCCGTAAAAGTAGTTATAGTTCAATAACTAATTCCAAATAATTTTTATTTTATTTAATTTAACTTCATTTCTCTTGGATTCAGTTTTTTTCCATACCTACGTTTTTATGAGTGTTACAGTAGCGGGCTTGTTACATAATGGTGCCGATTCTGTTGTGGTGACAACAGACTCGACTAAACTAGACAAAATTTTAGTTTAGTGGCGTCAAACGATGATTAAGTGCTTAATTTGATTTTGATAGCTACTAAATTGAGTTGATAGTGAGGTTTTCATTGGTCAAATTATGTTAAGAGAAAACAATTCATCTGATTACACTAAACTAAACTAAAATTTATTTTACTTTAATATTTATATATATGTCACAGTAAAAACTCTGAGGGCACCATAATAATAACGGGATGTCAGCAATGCCGACGTTACTGACACAAAAGTTACTCTTGCTATAACATTTTGACAGTTAATTAATTATAAAAATATGGGGACTCCCCCAAGTGGTCTCCTCCGGCCCCTACAACCACACCAACGCCAGCCTTTAACCATCAGTGGGATTATCATTGCTTATGATTATTAATTATTATCACAAGATTGCTTGACTAATTCATATTAGTAATTCAAACGGACTTTGCTAGTCCGACTCACCGACTTATTACGCCAAACCTTTTAAAGCCGAATCGGACACATCCAATCCAGATGAGTAAATGCAGCACCCAGGAAAATCTGCAAATATAACTTAAAACACGCATTATCAGTTGCAAAGACCACAATCTCACAACTGATCGTTACGAAACGAGACAGGTCCGAACGGTCTGACGATCCGAGCGAAACTGCCACGAATGCGGCCGTTGCGTTTTATTTATAGTAAATCCAAATTCACTTTTGTGTAAAACTACCCTCAATAATTATTATTAATTCTACAAATAGCGTTGTATTTGTAGTAAATCCAAATTCACTTTTGTGTAAGAATTATTAATTTAACAAACAATTTAATCACAAGAATAATTCGAATAATGACAACTTAAACTTCAATAAGAATGACGAAACGAGGAGGCCGAAACGTCTCCACCCCGACATATATACACATATTTTATTAGGATTTATTAAAAAAAAATATTAATATTTATTTTTATTTTATATTAATAATTATTTTATTCTATTTTATTTTAGTCGACATCATTTAGATGCCGACTATTTTGATCTAATTTTAGTTTGAAGTTTCTAATATTAGGCATAATTCGACGTAAACTGTGCAAAATACGCTTAAAACTAAGTTGAGTAACTAAAACCAATTATATTCTATCAAACTATACCTAATTTAGTTGAATTCATGGATCTCTGAATAGGAATCATCGTTTGACACGGCTAAACTAAGATTTAGTCTAGTGTGTGACAACAGAATCGACACCGATGTTTGTCATTAAAAAGTAACGAATGTTTCCTGTCTGTACTTTTTTGTACTTGAAAACTACTTGAAGACTTTTAAAATTATATTCATAATCATCATCATCACCAGCCGGAAGACGTACACTGCTTAACATAGGCCTCTCCTTTAGAACGCCACAATGAACGACAATTGGCTATTTGCATCCACCGGTTACCTGCGCCTGCGACGCTCACAATGTCGTATGTCCACCTAGTGGGAGACCTACCTACGCTGCGTCTTCCGGTTCGTGGTCGCCACTCGAGAACCTTTCTTCCCCAACGGTTATCGGTTCGCCGAGCGATGTGGCCTGCCCATTGCCACTTCAACTTGCAGATTTTAAGAGCTACGTCGGTGACCTCGGTTCTTCGGTGAATCTCCTCATTCCGGATTCTGTCGCGCAAAGAAACTCCGAGCATAGCTCTCTCCATAGCTCGTTGTGTGACTCTGAGCTTATCCAAAAGGCCAATAGTTAGGGACCACATCTCAGTACCATATGTCATCACTGGCAACACACACTGGTTAAAAACCTTCGTCTTCAGGCACTGCGGTATTTCGGACGAAAAGATGTCGCGTAGTTTTTCCGAACTGGATAGTTTGTCCAAGGTATACGTAGCGGTCAACAACTTCGAGTGTATTGTTCCCAACAACTACCGGTACGGGTGCAACATGGACATTAGACATGATGTTCGTCTTGTCCATGTTCGTTTTAAGACCCACCTGTTGGGAAACGCTACTGAGGTTGCTGAGCATCGTATTGAGGTCCTCCAGCGACTCAAATTATATCATCATTATTTAAATAAAAAACAGTTCAACATTTAAAATTATCGTCACGTAGTTTCAGCTGGAAAATGTTCAAATCTGAAATCAGCCGGCCTCTATCTCTTACTACGAAAACATGAGGCTTTTCCATTGGTTCATTACAAGTGTATAAAATGTGTTAAAGTTATTTAAAATAAACAACTTGACTTCTTATTGTCTGAAAATTTTATTTACATAAACATTTACATAAAACTGATCCAAGGGTTTTTTATAATGTTTTATTGCAGTATTCTTGCCAAAAAATAGTCGGATAATAGGGGTTAACTAGGTTTTTGAGTTAGGTAAGTACTAATACATTAATTGCTCATAGATTTTTTTTTTTAACCATAGTGGCATGCCAAGAATGAGGGTCGCCTGATGTTAAGCGATACACTAGCCTATTAGACAGCTACAGGTGTGCTGCTGCTCGTCACCTAAGACATTAATTATTAAGTTTCTATGGCCAAGTCAGTTTACCAGCTTGACACAGCAATTTAAACATTGTTGTAGCAGAAGTTAAATGTTAAACCTGAGCCTCTGTGATTTTGGATCCGTCATGCTCGCCATCGAAAAGTCTTTGCTTGTGGCGGCTTCGTGTGGCGGGTCACCCTCTTCCCACTGATATGGTTGAGAGGAGTGATGGCTGCTGCTCGAGTCAACTCGTGCGGGGGTGCTGCTTGGGAGGACTGGTCCGACTACTATCCCTTTGGCCTTTTAGTTTGTTGTAAATTTGTCGTAATTTATTGTTTTCTTCTTTTCCCCCTTGTTATATATTTTGAACGGCAGGAGACACTATCGCTAATGTTGATTGTATTGTAACAAGACAAATAATGTTTGAAAAAAGTGAAAAAATGACAGGCCCGCTAAGTTTCTTGCCGGATCTTCTCAGTTGAGGCAACATTGTGATCCGGTGGTAGCTTTTAAGTTATTGACCATTCAAAAGTGCTAGCGTTAAGCCTAGGTATGTGAAATAAATATTTTTGACTTTTACTTTGACTTTGTTGCTTGGTGGTCTACCTAGACAGTCCCTTGCACAAGGGTCTGACACACTACCGAGTTAAATCTATAAGTAAATTTCTCCTCAAATGGCGCATTCATATTATAATCGCTGGATGCACCCTAAACAAGCAACCCTAGAAAATATTCTAGATTTAACAATCATTCACTTGTATTCATTCCACTGCGACATGAAGTATCTAATCATGTCGACACAAAAAGCAAAAGAAACGTGCTAAGCAATGATATTAATGTAATAAATCCCTAAATCTTAAACTTTTCAATGTAATTGAACAATGGGTGAGCCAAATAATCGTGACTTCAATATAGATTGAAGAGAGTTGGTATGTATCTACATATATACTCTCTTAAAGAAGCAAGAAAGATTTGGCTCTAAACAGACACTGATTATTCCCTAGCTTGCAACCATTGGTGATTTATTACACGATTTTCATTATTTAATGCTTTTTAGATAATTTTCTTTGACGTCGGTTTTTATTTTATCGGAAATAATTTAATTTTTGATTTTGATACCTATGTCCAAACTTATAATATCGATTTCCATAAAAATGGGATGGTAAAAATAAATAAAATCATAGCCATACAATTAATTTTGGTAGAGCGTTTATTCAAATCAAACTCAGTCAAGCAAATGTGTACTTAAATGGTGGGTTATAAATAAACAAATACATAAACAATTTCTGACATAGGTAATGTAAAATGAATGACACAAAATTAATATTAGAAAAGTCTAAAACAGTCATATTTGTACAAGTCTGCCTCTAAGCTTGGGAAGATTGGTAAACTTCGTGACCTGCTCCGGCAATCCCGATGGCTGTAAGTCCATGTTTCTGAAATAAAAAAAACGTCAAAATATTAGATAGTAATATTGGATAGTATTTCTATGACACACAATAGAAAAGAGTATACAATTTTGTCATATTCTGTGTATTTTCTAGTAATAGTTAACACTTTCCATTTTACCCAAAAATGTGGTACTCTACATTTTACCCAAAAAAAGTGTTAGAGTTACTGAGGTAATCTAACTAATGATTAGATCCTGTATTAGCACAGGTAGTCTAACTAACCATTGCGGCTATGTATCCTGGGCCTGGGATTAGGTATCGCGACGAAATAAGTACAAAAAGTGTAAGATACATTGAATTATGAAGAGTTACACTAAATTTTATAAATATTAATTAAGTACACTCACAATAACTTTTCCGCCCTTCTTAATCACGTTGCCAATGCCTTTAGGCTTTGCGCTAGCGCCTCCCAGAAGAGCCAACATTGCCAACACCAATACAAGGAGTCCGAACAGCTTCATATTGAACGATGATGCTAATGTATTAATTCGTTGTGAATCGCAAGAAGGTTCACTTCAAGTGGTGCCTGTTCCCTGTCAACTAGCATTTATATACTGATCTACAGTCATGTTTATGGGAAAATACGGCCCGGGAAATGTCGCATGTTGGATGATGCTGTTCGTCATCACTTTATAATAAAATTGAAATCGCAACAAAAGCGTCACTTAGAAAATAATTGACACAAGTAATAAGTTTTGAAAACTAAAACCCGACTACGGATAAAATCGCAGTCTAATAATGTGATATCTTATATCCTATATCCAGCGGACAATCAAGACGCTTCTAACGACACCCTACCTGTCAAATTATGTTAAGTAGGTAGTTTAGAAGATATGCGGGAACAGATGAACATACATACATACATTCTTGTTAAAATCATAACCCTCCCTCCGTTCCGCAGTCGGGTAAACAACCCTAGTTAGATAGGTACAACACTTTTATTTACATAAACTTTACGATGCAGCTTTAAAGAAGATTCCATATTATGTAAAATGTTGTCATTTTAATTAACTTAGGTAGTATGGTACGAGGAATTGTGTAATGGAACTATTGGGAAGCATCCTGATTTCGTTTATTTATTTACTATTTATTTTGTTTATTTTGAGGAAAGCTTACAGACTAATCATAACATTATGTAACTAAACGAATAACAATATTGCTGATTACAAGTGAAGAAAATAAAAGTAGGTAGAGAATACGGCCTTTGTTTCTGTCAACAGATTATTGTAACATGTGTGAATCTTTTTCTAAATGTATCGAGGATAATATGAACCCTACGTACGTAGTAATTGGTATCCTGTAATAAGATTTGTCAATCATCAATACTAAGGATGATTGTCCAAGATGTGCCCGGCAAACATAATTATGCCGTTATTCGAGAACGCTTTTTAGTGGACCCCAATAACACTTCCATATAATATTCCAGGAGTTTGTCCATTTGTCTGCACAATGCTTCCTTAAAATAATCAATTCACGCAATAAATGTATATTAATTAATTAACCGCAAACCACGCAATAGCATTAATTGCAAAAACCCCTAGACAAATGTGTCTTCGATTGTTCCTGTTGTTCATTGTGACGAGAGAATTTAATATGGTGAAGTAAACAACTCTACCAAGTACCTTAAGTTAACAATAAGATCAAATTATCTGATAGCACCGGACATAAATCCTAAAATATAATTCTCTAGGTGCTTCCCACCGCTTGAATGCCGGGGGATGCCGCAAGGGGGTTATTAACGTATGAGCTCGATTGGAGAGAGCCCCAATCGTGAAGATAGTTATCTTTTGAAGATATTGAATTTATTTCCGCAAATACCCTTAGCTCATTGATTGCTACGTTAAGCGACTCAACATATCACGATTGCATGTTAATAAGACTTAAGGAAAATATCGTATGATTTCTTCAACTTTGGAAACTCCATACAGTCATTGAGCACACTTTGAGTGGTATATAAATTAATTCTGTGGAGAAAAAGGGATCATTCGTTTGAAGGAAGCACTCGCAGGCCTATTTACATCATCATGAAGCTGTTCAATCTCTTTGTGTTGGTCCTAGCTGTTCTAGCGATGATGATGGGAGGCTCCAGCGCCGAACCAAAAGGCGTGGGCAATGCTCTCAAGAAGGGCGCTAAAGTCATTGTAAGTACCCATAATACAATACACCATAATTATTGTAGTTGTGAGCAAGATACTTCAACGATTGAGCAGTGATCGTACATAATTATGATGTTGTTGTAGCCTCCATAGCGTAGCAGCAAAGCTTTACAAACCGAGGGTCGTGGGTCGAATCCTGAGGGGAGTAACAACTTTGTGTATTTTTTTCATACTGTCTAAGACAATGCAGGCTGATCATCTGATTCTCTCGAAATTAAGATGATCCAGGATTGGCATGTAAAAAGTTCATCCTGCGCCTGACCTCTCTCTGGTCGTGTCGGTCTTCCTTCCCATCGGATTGTGGGAGTAAAGGAGGAGAGCACACTTGCCTACGTAAGCATTTGTTTGGCCCAGATTGTGAGAGAGAGTGAAGGAATAGAGAGTGCACTTGTGTTTATGCAAACACTTGTTGTCTTGTGAAAGATCGGCTGCTGTGGTCGCATCGTCCAGCACAGGACATCTATTAATACTATGTATTGTTATGTTTTTTACAGAAAGGAGGGCTGGGTGCGTTAGGTGCATTAGGAGCGGGCCACGAGGCCTACGAACAATATAAGAACCGCGGCTGAGGACCACTGACTTACATATTTTTTTTTTTCTTTTTACAACTGTTTTTGTTAAATAAAAATCTTTATAAAGTAAATTTGGAAATCTTTTACTAAATAATTGGAATCTAGTTTGGCCAGAAGGTCGGAAGGAATAATCCGCCAGTAGGTGTACAGCATCACACACGTGATTTTGTTTGAAACATAATTTAAATTTCATCAAATTATCTTTATATACCCGTGGGGTGTCCGGGTAAGAACAGCACCTCCCGTTGGGTGTAGGCGGTGACTAAGGGAAAACAAGAAGACAGGCAGCAGAGCAGCGTCCTTTCTATCGGATTACCTACCACCTATACTGCGAAACCAAGACGCTTGCCAAGCGTGGGATTATTGACAACACCAATTCTAAGAGCAGGCCTTTGTTTTGATGACGATGATCTTATAAACATAGAAACATAGAGATGATATAGACGATTTACAAATCCACGTAACTTTTTAAATTCTCTGAATAAGGAGTAAAGCGGTGGCTTTGATTTTATAATGTGGAATGGATGTTTATAAAAGAGGTGGAAATAAAAAAGGGAATATAATTCATATAAGTAACATGTACCTACATGTTTATTTCCCAAATTAATAAAAATGGAATTGATTTAAGCGTAGGCTAATTGTCTAAGGAACGTGAGTTATTGTGTTGGCCGCAGTTGGCAACGACAGCTCTACAAAAAGTGCGCAAGCCGTGAGCGAGCACTTAGTAGACCTCAGTCTGAAAGAACAGGGTAACTGGGTAACAGCATGATAACGTTGTCATAATCAAAACTAAATCTCATTATTATTATTTTTTGCGTGCGTTTGGCGACGCACGTCATCAGCATTCAGCACGGTCCCATAATTACTGTTTAGTGGCCGGTTTCTGAGGAACTTTTATCGATAGTTTATCTATTCGTTAGCACTATTGTTACGATAACTTGACACATTGCGTATCTGAACCGCACATTGTCAGATAAAGTCCGTTTAAACTTGGATTAACTTAGCTGACCAATGTGTTCCGTTTATTGGTCCGATAACTTTATTTGACGTTTTCAACCAATGATATTGTTTTCAACATCAAATCATCCTACCTCTGTGAGATCCGTGGCAGATTCTCGGGGAGCTACAATGCGCCCCCCGGCGGCGGGCTCAAAGGCAAGCCACTGAGGGGCCTATAGTGCAGATTCCACCGGAGAGCCCTGGGGTCCCCCTCCCATGTGCCAATACGACAGCTGCGGGAGTTTTTGTGAGTAAGAATCCCACATACCCTGGTCAAGCCCCACAGCTCCCGGGGACCTTTTGAAGTTTTCCCCCACGGAAAAATAAGGTTTTTATCTATGGGTCTATGCAGGGCCCAAATTGCCTGTCTTCACTCACGCTTCAACCATTAAAATCTATATGAAGTATTTGAATGTTAAGCCTGAAAACGTAACCACAGATAATATGAATCTAAGTTTTACTTGGAATCTTTTGCGATTATTTGTAATAGGTACCTACGATAATGACTATAAAATATATTTTATCAACGGTAATAATAATAGTTATTAACTTGATATTTTTTTTTTATTTTTTTTTGATACCTATGTCTAAAATTATAATATCGTTGCCTATGTCCATAAAAATGGGATGGTAAAAAGAAATAAAATCTTAGCCACACAATTAATTTTCGTAGATCGTTTATTCGAATCAAGCTCAGTCAACCAAATGTGTACATAGAATGGTGGGTTTTACAATTCAATCGTATAGTATAAAATATTACTATTTAAATCTAAATAAATTCATCTTTAGGTTTTTCTCTAGGTTCGTCATTTATTGTCTGTGGTACTACTGATAGTATATAAATGGTACAATAGACGGTATTCTCAATACAATTTCTAACAGAATGCAACAAAATAATATTAGAAAAATCTTAAACAGTCATATTTGTACAAGTCTGCCTCTAAGCTTGGGAAGATTGGTAAACTTCGTGACCTGCTCCTGCAATCCCGATGGCTGTAAGTCCATGTTTCTGAAATAAAAAAACGATAAAATATTAATATTGGATAGTATTTCTATACATACAATAGAAAAGAGTATAATATTTTTTCATAGTCTACCTATGTATTTTCTAGTGATAGCTAACACTTTCCGTACTCTACATTTTACTTAAAAAAGTCTTAGAGTTACGGAGGTAATTTAACTGCCGAACCTACAAACGTCAATTATTGTTAAATGTACTTGTCATTTTTTGAAATTGCTTTATTTCGACACTCAAAGCCAATTAATACTTAATTACGTTCAGAGTAAGTAGATATATCAATAATCTCGTAATAATTAGTCAAAAATAATCATAAGAGGCTCTGAAAGTCAAAATAAAGAGATTACAAAAATGATTTAATTAGAATTAAAGTTAATTGTCGATTGTGAGTGCGGCAGTAAGAGTCTATATCCTTAAGTGTCCATTAAGTATCGCGGAAATAAGCATAAAAAGTTAATATACATTAAAATAAGATGCTTAAGTTTTATTCACACTTACAATAACTTTTCCGCCCTTCTTAATTACGTTGCCAATGCCTTTAGGCTTTGCGCTGGCACCCCCCAGAAGAGCCAATATTGCCAACACCAATACAAGGAGTCCGAACAGCTTCATATTGAACGATGATGATGATTTATTAATTCGTTGTGAATCGCAGGAAGGTTCACTTCAAGTGGTGCCTGTTCCCTGTTACCTAGCATTTATATACTGATGTATGTCATGTCTATGGGAAAATACGGCCCGGGAAAAGTCGCATGTTTGGTGATGCTGCTGGTCATCACTTTATGATATACTAGCCGACCCGCGCAGCACCACTCGCGCTGTTTTTACGTTAGCAAAATTTTTAATAGCATCCATTTGCAAATAAAGTTATATTATAAAGAGGTGGGCCTGTTTCGCGTGGGTGACTCAACAACGCAGAGACGAAACTGCCGTAGCTACTACAAAATTTGGACAGGAGGTTCATTTTATGGCTTAACTATACATAACCTTTGTTTAAATTCTGGGGCCCACTTTCTACTTGCCCTCCGAAGCACGGAGACGAACTTAATTCGAATGGCATTAAACTGTCACCCATCTATGTATTGACCTTCCCTATCGTTGCTTAACCTGATCGATTGCTACATATTGATACTGCCTATGAGTGTCTCCTTATTTTTTATACTTATAATATTTATATTTTATAGTATTAGATACATTTTTCGAATACATAACCTCCTTTTTTTAAGTCGGTTAAAAACTGCAGCAGAGGGTTGAAAGTTTGTATGGGAAGGGCATCGATATATAATAAAGATAGTATATCGATGGGGAAGGGTGTAAAAACATTGTCTTTTAACTTGAAATTTTGCTCTTAGACTCATAAAACGCGTATATCAGCATTTTTCGTCAGTTAAGGGTGTAATATGAACTAAAAGAGGTAAGTACGCCTTTTTCGCGTGACTGACTCATCAACGCAGAGCCGAAACTACAGAAGCTAAGACTACAAAATTTGAACAGGAGGTTTATTTTATAGCCTTGAGAACCAATAAGAAAGCATTTTTGGAAAATCGAACTCTAAGTGTGTAAAATAAGGGTTAAAAGTTTGTATGGGGTGGGTGTAAAAACATTGTATTTTGACTTGAATTTGTGTACTTAGACTGTTTACTAAAAATAATCAAACACGTGTATCAGCATTTATCATAATTCGTTAGTTAAGGGTGTAAATAAAGTTATATTATAAAGAGGTGGGCCTGTTTCGCGTGGGTGACTCAACAACGCAGAGACGAAACTGCCGTAGCTACTACAAAATTTGGACAGGAGGTTCATTTTATGGCTTAACTAATCAATAAGGGCCTCCGCCCACTAGCGTTTTCTAGCTGCAGCGACTGGCAATTTTGCGACTGCATCGCGTTTTAGCATCACATTAGCGACCATTGGGCGACTCCTTGCGCTCGATGGCTGTATCGGAGTCGCGCGTTTTAGCAACCGCATCAATGCTGCATCGCGTTTTAGCGACTGCTGTCATCGATGCACAGTGGGCAAAAAATAAGGTTCACTAGCTTAATTTTTTTGAAAAATGAAATATATTTTATGTAGTTCAAATACACGGTTTTGTTAAAATTACCATAACAGCTAATTGCTTAGTAATCACAAGTTTTATTTTTAACTTAACAACATTAAATGTAAGTACATTCCAAATGTATCAAAATATAATTTGTTTCACCTTTTTTTTGTGTTTCAATTGTAAAGCTGAATATTTTTGGTCACGTTACGGTTATGGTAACAAAACCGTCTGAGTTTCAACCTTAACCCTTTTACAAATATCACATGCTGCTATGGAGGTATTATAGATGTCGTTGTTATTATGTTGATATACATATAAGTAAGTATAAACTAATACCCAGTAGGTACTTTATAAAAAAAACAAGTTCGCTATGCATCTAAGTCACCAGGATTTGACTAATCCTTCTGAATAATGGTAAACTCGCTTAAGAACTTTGAAACGCAAATGAATAATTAAGAAGTTGAATGAAATATAAAAAAATATATATTACTGATATACTTCACGCCAAAACAATTTTCAGGTATTATTTAATTATATAATCTTTACGATAAACAATCACAATAAGAACAATTTAGACAGAAAAAAAAACTACAAATGCGTAGTTTTTTTTTATAAAAAAAGAGAACTTCATCAGCCTTTTAATTAAACCAAAGTATTTAATAATAATAATAATATATGTTTATTTCACTCTTGATCCATACAAAAAAAAATTACAAAGACACATTGACAAAAAAAGGATGAAACCAAACAGAATAAATAAATAATAACAAAACTAAACAAAAAAACACACATTCCAGTAAAAAAAAGAATTTTATGCAGCTATTTCACGCCAATGTTTACACATGTTCGTTATAGACCATCGGTCTGCTAGTTCTTTAATAATACCGTTTCTACACTGACCAACCCTGGCCATATATGAAGCAATTCTGCTTCTCTGTATGGCATTGAACGTGTTCAGACGCGCCTCCGTAAACATGCTAGAGGCACTACCGTACCGATTTTGAAACCCATGAGGTGTCTGAAAATTTTATTATATTGTACACGAATCCCATCCAATGACCTCCTTTTATAATTTGTCCAGAGTTGACAAGTGTAGAAGTTTTGACAGTTTCATTCAAATAAATGCACTTTAGTTTGAACATTAGCTTTAAAAAAGCTTCGTGCTATCATATTTCCCACCACCGAGAGTGCCCGTCGCTGGCGATCAATTTCGGCATCATCTTTCATATCAGACGACAGAATGTGACCAAGGTACCCGACTCCCTCCACTACCGTGATACTTTGATCCACCTGGCTACCATCACTGGTGGCACGTTTTGGGACCCCTCCCCGATCTAAAAAAGGCTACCCCTTTTTTTCATTGTATATTAAATCATGGTCTATTGCATACCTTTCACAGATTGTTATAAGCTTTCTGAGACCCTTAATCGAGGGGCTGAACAGAACCATATCATCGGCATAACTCAGATTGTTGACATATCTGTCACCCAACCTTAGCCCCACCGGTACCCCACTCAACTCCTCTATTAAGTTATTCATATATAGAATAAACAGATCGGGAGACCTTGCCTTACACCACACGTTAGCTTATATTTTTCTGCCAAGGAGTTGTCCCACCTGACATTGCTGGACTGATTCTGATACCAAAACCTAATCAGTCCAACAACGCCAGATGGCACATTGGTGTTCTCTAGTTTAATCCACACGTGTAGGATTTTGACCCTGAAATTTCCCGCCAAATCACAGAGCAACAAAACGCGCTCCTACTGAGCGAAGATGTTCCAACTTAGGCCACCGAGACCGCACTTTTTAAAAAAGTCTTCGAACGCAAACGGTACGCGCTCCGTGAAAAATACAAAAAACCCGTGAAATACTTGTGAAAAGTGTTTAGACTAAACGTTCCGTGAGCTCCCTCCCTAACTCACCGAATCGAAAACCACCACGGCGAGACCCATCAAGCAGTCAGCACTTTGGTGCAGAGCTGGTGGAGGAAGCGGGTAATTAAGGGTCAGAAGTTTTTTTATTAGATCTACTTAAATTCGTATCCAACTGAGCTATCAATCGATACAACACGTATTGTGAAAAATAACAACAATGAGAGCAGGTAGTGACTATTAGTGTAGTATTAGGATTGGTAATAGATTGATATATGATTATATTATGTACTAGCTTTATCCTGCAGCATCGCATGCACATAGTTAGTTAATATCCTGGGACAATTCACACATGGTCATCTGATCCAAACCAGGCAGAGCCTGTACTATGGAACCAGACAACTGATACTAATACATATATACTTTTTTTTGTAAGTACATACTTATATATATAAACACCCAGACACTTGGTGGGAATTGAACCCACGACCTGTTGGGTAGGAGACAGGGTCACTAACCACTAGACCAACGGGCCCGTCATCAGTTAGTACTTAGGTATAGATTGTTTATAGGTTTTAAACAATCAGTAACAACGCATATTGTAGAATAAGAATATATTTATTTGCTAGAAACATCGTATTACAGGTGGTACGTTACAGGTTTAGTTCGACATGTTTCGCTTACTTTATTCAGCATGCAAATGTACTTATAACATTGTAGGCTATTTTCAATCTAATAATATCAATCTAATAAATGTAAGACACATTTTTCTAAATAATTTAAGTTTTGAACTCTAGGAATTCCTTCAAAGTATAAAAGCACTTTTCCACTAACCATGACTTTAACTTAGTTTTAAACTTATTATGGGGGAGCTCTCTAATTGTCCTAGGTATGTGATTGTATACTGTAAAAGTCATCATACGTGAATTTTTTTTATGGAAAGCGCTTTTACACAAATCCATTTTTAATTGTGTTGGATCTCTTTGTATATACTTTGAATCCTCACTAACCTTAGGGTGTAACAGTGGATAATTTCTGACAAACATTCCGATTTCAACTATATATAAGGATACCAAAGTAAGCACCTGAAGTTTTCTAAAAAGGGGTCTACATGAATCTAAAGGACCCACCCCACTAATTGCTCTAATACATTTTTTTTGGGCAATGAATGCCCTGTTTATATGCGTAGAGTTTCCCCATAATGACAATCCATACTTCAAAACGGATTGAACATAACCATAATAAGCCATTAGTGTTGTACGACTATCTGAGGTTCGTCGCAATTTTTTTAGTGCATACACAAATCTATTAATATTTTTGCAAATAGAGTCTATATGTACTTTCCAATTACAATGTTCATCTAAATTGATTCCCAGAAACTTGACGCTATCTTTTTTGCTAATTAATTCACCCTTATATTTAATTTTAATTTATTTTTAATTTAATTAAATTGAGCCAATTTATAATAATTTCAAGTGTTTGATTTACGTACTTTTCATGCCTAAGATTTTTGTTGTTGTCTGGTAAAACCACGGACAAATCATCAGCAAACAGTATACATTTTTCCGTGGTAACACTTGGGAGGTCGTTAATGTATAGGAGAAACAGAAGGGGCCCCAAAATGCTTCCCTGAGGAACACCTGATGTGTTAATTTGTGTACCAGATCTGTATGGCATTAATTTTGAGTTTTCATCCAACCGTATAACTTCCACATACTGTCTTCTATCGCTTAGATAGCTTCGTAACCAATCCAATGCGGGACCGCGAATACCGTACTTCTCACATTTGTTAAGTAGTATTGTATGATCAACTAAATCAAACGCTTTGTATAATAATTTCATGCAAGAAAACTTCATCCTTTATACGTCGTCATTTCATTTTCATCTTATTTTCAATCGGCCTGTATTGTCCAAACCAATAATAAATAACTTACTTCGCGCGCTTCACGTTTCGTCGCATTTAGCAAAGTGTAAAGAAGAGCCCGGGGCTCTTCAGTTTCTAAAGCAAGCGGTTTCCCTTCGCTTCTGAAGCAACAAAGTAAGTTTCATAAATGAAAAACGGTCAGTCCATTAAACCTTGATTCCAATGAACTGCGGGACAAAATTTTCTCAATTTTCCTATAACCCCTAGTGCATCTTTAAAATCCCTTAAAGCTTGCGAAATATTTATTTATTTATTTTATTTAAAAAGTCTTTTCAGTACCTACGTATTGTGGTAATCGAACGCAATGATCTTATATCGTTATGATTATGACTACGGTTGTTTGTATTTAAAAACCACAAGAAATACATTATCAATAATCTTATGAAAGAGAAGCTTGTTTTAACGCCCACTGTGCGCTGTACCGTGTGAATCCAATACACTGTAACTACGAAAAACTGATTTTGAGAAAATGAGCAAAATAGATTTTTTCAGTTTTTTTCTTGAGATATTTTGGAATTTTCTATTGATAATGCTCCATATTTAGATCTTGATTTCATTAATGCACATTTTTAGAAGTCACTTGTTACTCTTGATAATGTTAAGTTGTCCACTTTAAATTGTCTCTCTTAGCTATCTTTGCCTTTATCTTCTCCTTTCTCTTTGAGTTCGGTTACTGAGGGGGTTGGGAATTATATCATCATGGTCTTCAGTTAAAATTGTCGTTACCTAACCTTGAAGTAACCTTGACCAATCCTTGTCCAATAATCACTCGTTTCTTAAACTTTTCAATTGAATCCTGTTCTTTCCCGTCTGCATGGAAGAAAGCTTTTCATTGTCATTCCTTTTCCAAAACAACCAAATCCTTCTGTTACAAATTTTAGTCCTATATCTACACTCCTTGTTCTGTTCTGGAAGTCCTGGAAGGTATTTATTGTTTACAAATAAATGACAGACTATTTTTCACCTAATTGCCTTTTAGTCCTTAGTTTTAGTAAAAATAAGTGATGTTTGACGCTTAGTTATAGAAAACAAACAACTGATTATTCTGGTATTATTGGATCTTGGTAGTGACTTCAATTCTGTTGATTTTGACATCCTTTTAGGTATTCTTTCCTCTCTCAATGTCGCTTCTTCAGCTATCAATTGCTTTGATCATATTCATATCTTCGTGGGCGCTCCCAATCTCTCCACTTTGAGGAGACATCATCTGTGTGGTGTGAGCTTGAGGCGGGTGTTCCACTGGGTGGCGTAATCTCTCCTCTTTTCCGTTTTCATGAATGTTATCGCGAGGGTTTTCTAACTATCATCTCTATGCAAGATCATCCGTAGCTTTAACGTCATGCCAATATTGATTATCTTGGGTAAGTGATATTTACGCTTAATAAAGATTTAGATAGCATAAGTCAGTGGGCAAAATCAATTGGCTTGTTAGTGAACTCTACTAATTCTCAGGCTATCATATTTGGTGGCGGATACGTGATGAATCTGGTTGACATTAACTCACTCTCTAGTTTAGTTTTCGATTCCGTACCAATTGCATACTCAAATAAAGTTAAAATTCTTGGAGTTCTGTTTGATTATAATATTTCTTGGGAATCTCATGTTGGAGAAAGGTATAAGTAAGAAGATCTTTTACTCTTATCAGTCTCACAAGCGTCTCCAAAAATGTATTCTGCGTCAGACAAAAATCTTTTTTGCTTGATCTTTACCTCTTTTCGATTATGCTGATGTATGTTTCTAGATGCAACTGAGGAGCTTCTTAATAAACTGAAGCAATTGTAAAATTTGTGTATTCGTTTCATCTTTGGTCTACGGAAATATGATCACGTGTCGGAATATCGGGCTCAACTAGAAAGTCTGCCAATCCTTCAGCGGTGGAACTGGCATATTTTGTATTTTCTAAATTGTATACTTAACAATCCTTAATCTCCTCTTTATCTTTGTGAGGGTTATTCCTTGCTCGTGTCTTGTGACACGCCTTGACGTTCCACTGTATCTGTGCATTTTGAAGTTCCTCCTCATTATTATAGTAGCTATAATGATTTTTTTTACCATGCAAGCAGTGCAGCTATGGAATTCTCTTCCACATTCCTTGTGTAGTAGCTGTAATTTAGTCATATTTAAAAAAACTAAATTTCCTCTCCAGATAGATTTAATTTAATATTTAGTGTATTTATAATACTATATTTATTTTTAAATTTCAGTACGTATTAGTTCATCAGCTCGTACTTTCCAGCCACTGCGCCGTCGTCGCTCTCGGCCAGATCGACCAATAATAATTGAAATCGATAGCCCAGCCTCAATCTGATTGGCGCAGCCGCGTCGCGCTAGCCCTTCTACTTTGTTTTGACAAAACACTGTATCTTGCAATCTGCGAAGATTATTTGGACAATGCACTGCATCATCAATTGCCGTGTTTTACTATTTCAGGCCTGTAGTTTTTAGTAATTACAGTGTAATTTGCATTGCAATATCTCAGTATTTTTCATACAAAGTAAAAAAACTATGAATGCTTATAACATCAAACAGGTTAAAAGAAATCGAATGAACGTTGTTAATTCAAAACACTGTATCTGAAGTTACAGTATATTGGATTCACACGGTACCGCTGGTGTGGCATGTTTTGACTTAGGGTTACCAACTTTTTCTGGTATTCTCTTAGACTTACTCTGAGGGTATTCTAGATTATTTTCGGGGTCGATTTAAGTTACCACTTTTAAAAGAATATTTCTGCTTTGGTTTTTAATTTCAAAGAAAGCACGTATTGCAAAAATATGTATTTCACCTTCTACATGATTTTTAACACAAATCAACATGAATGATAATGTTTGCTTGTACACATAGGTTTTTGAAAACTGGTAATTGGATGTAGCCAGTACCGCCTTCGCCGCGATTTATATTTTCGCTTTATTAGCACAGTGCTGCAGCTGCACGGCTTCTTAATTTACAAGAAGCAGTGCAGCTTTATAAGAGTCCATGGTAACGTTTAGCTTCGTCAAGATTTAATATTACACTGAACATATTGCTAGAGTCTCGTTCCACACCGAGCCGACTACTACTCTTAAACCTTAACTCAAATCAAATTATCCCCAATTATACTTTATATTTTTAGCCGTCTTATAAAAGGAGGTTCTTTATTCGACGCGTATACATATTATAATATTTGACATATGTTAGACTATATGGGCATCTAATCATATGTATATCCGAGTAACCCCTTCGGCTATCGTTAGTCGCCCTTCCCATTACAATTTGTGAAATCGGTACTTCTACCTTCCATTTAAGACACAACAAAACAAGACATTGACCTTTACTTGTCAATAAATAACCCAAACACGATCTTGTTGTACATGCCACGCGTCTCCACCGAACAGGCAAATCATTTATGGTCCAAAGTATACACTTTTATAATAAACTGCCTCAGGATATCCGAGATCTTCCAATGAAGAAATTTAAACCTTTTAAAGCCGATAGTCAAAAAAGGCTTATTATAAAATCTCGAATTACCTGGAGAATAAAACTGCGTGGGCTTGAACTGCTCAAATCATGTAAGCCATCGATATACTATCTAAACTATACTACTATACTATACTACTACTACTTATTATATATCGATTATGTAAGCTTAGAATTATAAGGCTACTTATACATCATTTGTAAAACTGTTTACACAATTGTTTAAAAAAAATGACAAAAAACTAGTGATGTAAACCGATTACAATTTTCAACACCGATTTATATCGATAACATTAAAAAATAATTTTTTTTTAGGTTTTAAATGAAATGCACTAAAAAACAATATCTAATTAGTGCTTAGTGTATATTTATCATAAGATAATCACATCAATTGTACTTTAGAAAATAATAATCGTCAAAATGTAACCAAGAATAACCTAGGAATTCTATTGTTATTTTGCATCTGTTGCTAACAAAAGTAACAAATCACAATTTTGATTAAGAAAACAAGTTTGGTCTACAGCATCTGCCCGTAGCCTGCTCCTTCTAGATGACAACCCATAACTAGATTTGGAGAACATCCTCCTCGAAGGTACCGATGTTGCCGGTATAACCAAATACATCAGTGCTATTGTGTTTAATGGTGCTAAATGATTATTGTCGGACCAAAAAGCACCCGCACTTCTAAGAACTCTTGTCATTGTCTCTCTACCTACATCTATTTTTCCCTTCATGTTATCCTTTGAGTTGCCTGGTAGAAATAGCTCATTCTCATTCAATCTGTTTTCTAAAAAGAATACATATAAAAATGTATTCTGTAATTTGTGTTTGTACAAAAGTGCAAATAAATAATTTTGTCAAAACTAAAGGTCATTGGGCATTTTTGACCCGATACCTCGAAGTTCGCGTCCACTATCGAAATGTGGTTTGATACGAAGGTTTAGGGTTAACATTTCACGGAATATACATATTTATTTTAATTCAAATGTATGGGAGAAAAAAGTTACGTGGTTCAAGGCAAAACGTTTATTTTTTCCCAACGATGAATGATTTTCGAACCTCACTAATTACTGTAGTACTTAAACATTACTAATAAGTATTCAAAACTATTATTGTTCCTGCATACATGACCGCCGCACTGTAGGAAGCTGCGCGCATGTCACGAGTGTGGTGTACTTCTTTTCGTGGGCAAGACATCAGGAAGGAATAGATGCACCATCAAGCACCATTGATATTGATGATGTTGAATATCTACTTAACACTCTACAAGTAATGTACTTAGGTCAGTATTTTCAATTACTTATACTATATTATACGTTTTGGAATTACTTATAAACTATATAGTATTTTTGTAAATTGGTGCTTGGAATTATGCGGGAAAATTGTAGGATCTAGCTCGAAAGGCCCTAACAATTATTATACCTTTTTAAGAAGATGTTGTGCATTTTTTTAAGCATTTCATATATTTTTGAAGGATATATACGGAAATCCGTTTTTTATATTAATAATTGGTTTGTTAAAAAAACCACTTTCCCACACATTTAAAGAATACGACCCATCTTATTGGGTAGTAGTCATGATCTTTAACATACTCAGACTAGTTTCGTTAGTGGTCGCTCGCTGGTGGGTCAAAGGTCCGAACAAAAGGCCCAGTTACCGTTTAACCGTATTTGAACAAACATCCATAACGTGCGTTTCGTGTAACAATGCTGATTTTCTGTTCTTATTGGCGGTACGCTAGCTGAATGTCTTGCCATCTTACGGGGTAGGGCAGACTGGGTACGGTTGAAAAAAAAGGACGGTTGAAACAACACGAATATCTCGCAAACCCTTTGCGCACCGGTGAGGGTTCCAAGGGGAGAATCAAGCGGATGACCGGTCCGAACACGAACAACAGTGTTACTTGTTCTCCGTGTGCTTTAAACGTTTTTAAGAGACCGCGACCCTATTGTGTTTTTTTAACCAAAACTAAGTATTTTTGCTCGCAGAGTTTTCCAATTATTGTGGTTTCTATATGTTTGAAATAAAGCTTGTATAATATGGTACTGTGACTAGTTTTTATGTTTAATTGCTTTTACAATTACTATAACTGTTTTTTACCTAAAGCAGGAGTTGGGGACGGTTGAAACATTTTTTTTGGGTACGGTTGAAACATCGTTTTTATTGAGTTAAGCAAGTTATGAAGTAACAATAAGTAACATAAAATAATGAAGGAAAGAAGAAGCAATTGGATATAGAAAAAAGCAAAAGAAACACCATGAAAGGAAAAAAGAAAAACGAGGTACAACAGGACATCCTGTTGTACGTCATCAGAAGAAGAGGAGTGCTTCTGTCTTGTTTGTATGGCACCAGGCATTCAGCGAGCAGGTCCGGAGAAAAGTGGCTACAATGCACTATTTGTAAACTGTGGGCTCACGAGGAATGTACAGAAGGTGGTTTTAACTATGTTTGCCAAAACCTCGACTCAGATTAATCGTTATATTTAACTTAATGATTGATTTATTAATGAAAGACAAAGAAGAAAGAGAATTCCTCTTTGTCTTCTTATCGTTAATTATCTTTTTTTAGTTTGTTATGTTAAAAAAAACAACTATCTGATCTTCGTTTTATTTTTTGTAAATTTACGTAAATTATAAGTCTCTGTTATGTAATCTATAGTTACAGATGACTGGTAATATACGTAGATTCTAGCTAGCGTGCTCTAAAAACTTTAAAAGCTGATTAAAAGTATCGTTTGAAGTATTTAAAACAGTGAAGACTGATTATTATTGTCAAAGAGATCCTTAAACAGTAAATAAAACATGTTATAATATTATATTTTGTGTTATTCGCATGTGTTTTATCTGACCCCAATCACTGTTTCAACCGCCCCTGGTATGGGGACGTTTGAAACAAATCGGTTTTTTTTTTTCAATTTGATCTACTGTTAAAAATAACACACCTGGAACTAAAATCACATTGCCCATTAGTAGATCGAAACATGCTCTTTTATTTAACATATCTTCATCATCACTCGGAATATAAAAAGCAAAAGTATGGACGATATAAGAGAAATTGTTTCAACCGTACCCAGTCTACCCTACATAATACAAAAACAAAAAAGAAGGTAAGTAAAAAGAACCGATTATAACCGATTTCTACAAAAACCGGTTTTTATAGGTTTTTTTAAAACCGGTTCACACCACTAATGCCCACTGAGTGTCTTGCAGGATCTTCTCAGTAGCGGCCGCATTACGACCCGGTGGTAGTTTGTAAAAATGATTTTTGTGTAAGCCTCCGTGGGACCTATACATAATAATGATATTTTGACTTTGAGTTTGATACTATTGACCCCATACCCTACATTTTAGAATTAACAGGACATTTAGTATTAATTGACAGCCCATACTAATGACCCGGCTGCGACACATGTACATACTTAAATGTGTGTGTGTGTGTGTATGTATGTATGATTATTCCCATACTTCTCAGAAGCTACAAATCCGATTGCGGTAATTCTTGTTGTAATAGATTCATAAAAATCAGTTCGGTAGTTTAGAATATATGCACTGTTTGTATTCCTGGTAAAGTCTAGCATAGCTGTTCTAGTTGCGTGGTAGTTTCATGCATTCAGAGCGTTATAATAGGTAAAGTCAATATAAAGTTTAAATAAAATATTATATTAAAATCCGACTTTAACGATATTATTATGATCTAAAAAGCATTATATATCGAAAATATATTTTAAGTCGGTGCTTTACATAACATATTAACTGACATCAGCATCCCTCGCCGGAGTTTTAAACCTTATAATTATACATATGTATAACATTAAAACGTACCGAAACCCTCAAAATGATTGTAGTGATTGTGGGTCAAAATTAAATGTACAGTTTAGATTAAAGAAACAAACAAACAGGAGCGATTATACGTAAAACACGGATAGTGACTGTTTTTATACCTAAGTACCTACCTACTTATTTAGATTGTTTTAAATTGCATACACTACAAGCGGCTTTGCACTGTACGAAATCTACAAGTCGGTTGCCACATTGCCCATTAATAAATTTAATGTTAAGTAATCAGAATACTAATTGTTCAATGTATTATTCTCCATTTATTTAGGGAGAAATCCTTAAAGTTGTGAACCCCGGAACTACCAAAGTCGCGGCGACTGGCATCTATAGTGTGCGTGGTGTAGCGCGCGGTTGCTGCATCCAGCGACCGGAAAGCGACAGAGTTGCCGGTCGCTGCGACTAGGTAGTGTGCGGGGGTTCGCGATCGGCCGCGGTATCAAGCTTCCGAAAAGCAACTGAGTTGCCGATTGCGGATGCAAAAAGTATCGTGTCGGCGGAGGCCCTATGAAAGGATTTTTGGAAATTCGAACTCTAAGAGTGTGAAATAGGTAGCGTTAAGAGTCTCTATGGGATGGGTACAAAAACAATGTCTTTTGACTTGAAATTTTGTACTTAGGACTCTTTATCAAAAAAATTAAGACACGTGTATCAGCGTTTTTCCGAATTCGTCAGTTAAGGTTGTAAAATAGAGAATGAAAGTTAGTATGGGATGGGTGTAAAAACATTGTCTTTTGACTTCAAATTTTGTAATTAGTCTCTTTAATAAAAATAATAAGATACGTGTTATGTACGTGTTCGTGTTGTATCAGCGTTTGACAGAATTCGTCAGATAGGGTAGGTAAAATAGGGAATAAAGGTTTGTGTGTTAAAAACATTTTGACCTCCAATTTAGCACGCATACTATTTAATAAGTATTTAGTAAGACACGTATTTCTGTTTTCCATGAAAATTCATCACTTCAGGGTATAAAATATGATTTGAACTTTTGTATGGTATTTTTTTTTATTGATTTGATATAATAATATTAAATAAATATGAACCACACATACTTAATTTAAAAGCACCTCCATCTGAATTAAATTAAGGGATAAGACTTATACTGTATGATGCAGCTAACAGTAAGGGACATAAAATAATTGATACGGTTGTGGTAGACACGGAAGACACAATACATTTGTTTTTTAAACCAAAACCAGATTTTTAATTCTATCAATACATCAAGACATCCACCTCATAGCCACAAACTATAGGTAAGGTATCCAAATAGTGTAATTTGATAAGTAATTTTAATCCCTAGAAGTAGTAGTGTAGTTTAGTATTTTTAATTTTGATAAGTAATTTTTTACATATGGAAGTGTGTTATGAGATAAGATTACAGTTTAGATTGTAAAAAAAAAACTGTGCACATTTCTCGCAGCAATTTCCGGTGAAAAATCTTATGTTATTATTATAAACGAATTTCAAGGTCAAACCTTAAAATATTTTGTTGGAGTCGATCTACAAGAAGAATGTTTTTCCCATTGACAATTATATGGTTGGTCACTATAATGCAGGGCACGCAGGCATGCAAAACCTTGATGAACCTTGATACATCTTTATGAACACTAATTGGAAGAAAAAAAGTCGTGTATTCAGTAATTATACTTTAATGATTTTATTCTTTCTTCATGTACAAAAACTATAGTCTAAGTTGATTTAATTCAAATTTTGCACTAGGATTATAGGATAATTTTATGACAGTAATAGGTTTCTGAAATAGCAACAGCTCAGTGGGCGAGCGCTTGCCCTGGAAACAAGGTGTGCAGGTTTGAACCCCGGCTCAAACCTCTGACTTCTTTAATTAATCATGTTCGAATAGTCATTGTGCGATTGTTACTTGCTTTCGGTGAAGGAAAACATCGTGAGGAAACCTGCATGTCTAAGAAAGCCTAACTAGCTTTCGAATGACGTTTGAAGTCATCCAACCCGCACTTGGTTAGCGTGGTGGACTATGGCCCAAGCCTCTACATTTTTAGGGGAGGCCCGTATCCAACAGTGGGACAAAAACAAGGGCTGGTAAAAAAAATACGTTGCTATGGAGTAACCTAAAGTTTCTTGAACGTTATATAGTCTGTGTATGCCACCCATCGCCAAGTTGTATATTATTTTTTTGGATTGTTTCTCCTAAGAGGCAAAATAGAGAAGGAAAGTTTGCAATTTGTCCAATTTACGTGAAACTTAGCTAATATTTTTGGTTAATACTCTTCAACAAATTATTTACAATGCGTTATTCATAATTCAATTTATAAGGGTGTTAAAAGAAATCCAAAAAAATTGTAGTTATGGTAAAATTGTTAGGGGAAATCTTATTCTACGAAAATCTACTGTAGGTAAGGTAAAGTATTATCTTTATACATATTATAATCTAAATATAAAATTTTTCCACCCGTGCGAAGCCGGGGTGGGCCGCTAGTATATTTATAAAACCGCAAACCACGCAGCACGCACTAACATTAATTGCAAAAACCCCAAGACAAATGTGTCTTCGACTGTTCCTGTTGTTCATGGTGAAATTAACAACTCTACCAACTTCCTAAAGTTAGCAATAGGATCAAATTATCTGATAGTTCCGGTAATAAATCCCAAAATATAATTCTCAAGGTATAAGATAAGGTATCTTACCGTGGCCCCTCATCTAGAGTGCCGAGGGATGCCGCCGGGGGTTATTAATGGATATGAACCCGATTGGAGAGAGCTCCAGTCGGGAAGATCGGTTATCTTTTAAAGATATTGAATTTATTTCCGAAAATACCCCTAGCTTACTGATTGTAAGGTGCTATGTTATGACAACTCTATACGTGTCACAATTGCATGTTAATAAGACTTAAGGAAAATATCGCATGATTTTTACAACGTCGGAAACTCCATACAGTCATTGAGCACACTTTGAGTGACATATAAACTGATTCTGTAAACAAAAAGGATCATTCGGTTGAAGGAAGCACTCGCAGGCCTATTTGCATCATCATGAAGCTGTTCAATCTCGTTGTTTTGGTCCTAGCTGTTCTAGCGATGATGATCGGAGGCTCCAGCGCTGAACCAAAAGGCGTGGGCAATGCTCTCAAGAAGGGCGCTAAAGTCATTGTAAGTACCCATAACACAATGTACCATAATTATTGTTCTTGTGACTGCAAGATTCTTCAACGATTGAGCAGTGATCATACATAATGATGTTGTTATAGCCTCCATGGCGCAGCAGGAAACCTCTTGCTTTGCAAACAGGGCATTGAGGGTTCAGATCCCGCGGGGAGTAAAATCTTCGTGTACTAGTTCCTTGTTCCTAGGACAATGCACGCAGATCATCTGATTGGAAAGTAAGATGATCCATTAATGGGATGGGTGTCTAGTTTTAGATTATTAACACTGGTTTTTAACCGGCTTCTAAAAGAAGGTTCTCTATTCGACGCGTATGTATGTAATATTAATAAAAATGCGTAATATTAATAGGGTAAAAGTGGGATAGTTTTTGAAATAACTTTATATCTCTCAGTTATAAAAGCAAAATTCTTTACTTGTAATACGGGAAGGTACTTTGGTAAAAAATTTTTTTTCAGTTCGTGCTTGTGCTAGCACCGACATCAATATATTTTCGTTAAATTATGCTTTTTAGATAATTTACTTTGAAGTCGGTTTTTTTTTTAAATACTTTATTGTCTAGTTTTAGCGCCTTTTAAAACTTTAATAGCATTTACGCAGCTAAGTTTAAGTTAGCCGTTTAGTAAAACCGCTGTCATTTTTTTTTATTTTAATTATACCTGTTACTTTAGCACGAAGCAGTCGTTTCTTTTAAGTCTTCCAAATATTCCACTTTTGAAGCTGAAATCACAAGCCTAAACAATGGGCATGTAAAAAGTTCGTCCTGCGCCTAACCTCCCCTGGTCGTGTCGGTCTTCCTTCCCATCGGATTGTGAGAGTAAAGGAAAAGAGAGTGCACTTGTGTTTAGGCAAGCACTTGTGGGTGTAGTGGCTGATCGAGTAAAAGATCGGCTGCTGTGGTCACGTCGGCCAGGAGGATATTAATTACGGTCGTTATTTTTTTTTTACAGAAAGGAGGGCTGGGTGCGTTAGGTGCATTAGGAGCGGGCCACGAGGCCTACGAACAATACAAGAACCGCGGTTGAGGACCACCGACTTACATAGTTTAAATGTTATTTTGTTTTTTACCACTGTTTTTGTTAAATAAAACTCTTTAAAAAAAAATTGGTAGCTTTTACTAAATAGATAATTGCAAACCAGTTTGGCCAGAAGGAACCATCTGCCAGTAGGTAGGTAAATTCCACTCAGTAACGTGTTTTGTTTAAAACATAATCTAAATAACATCGATCTATCGTTATATACCCGGGTAACAGCACCTCCCGTTGGGTGTCCTAGGATATGACTAAGGGAAAATAAGAAGACTGGCAGCAGCGTCTTTTCTATTGGATTACCTGCCACCTATCCTACTGCGATCCCCAAGACGCCTGAGCGAGGGAATTAATGCAACCTCTCCCTTCTAAGGGGTAGGCCTTTCATCAGCAGTGGACGTCTATCGACTAATGATTATGATCTTTATAAACTCAGAGACATAGAGATGATAGACGATTTACAAAACCATAACTTATCCACTTAACCTTTTTAAATTCTCTGAGTAAGGAGTAAGGCAGTGGCTTTGAAATAAAAAAGCGGTAAATATTTCGAATAGGTACGTGTTTATTGCCAAAAAAAAAATAAAACTGGAATTGCTTTAAGCGTAGGATAAGGTAATTTTTTAAGGAACAAGAGTTACTATGTTGGCCGCAATTGGCTAGGATAGCTCGATCAAATGAGCGAGCGCTTACTAGACTCCAATCTGAAAGAATAGAGCAACTTCATGGTAACGTAGTCATAATCAAAACTAAATCTACTTAGGTTTTATTTTATACATGCATGTCTGTATAAATCGTTTGCAACGACGTTATGAAGCAATGTATCAATGTAATATACTTAAAAAAAAAAAAAATTTAATATTTTTATTGACTTGCATGACTGCTCGTTCTCTCTAAACTGCTTCTATGTCATGCATGCACACTCAATTAGCAGGATTAAGCTAAGTGATCTTACTTCACATGACCGAGTGGAAACGCGGTGCAACTTGAGCCGCGTGCTTTTGGCGACGCGCGTCATCAGCATTCAGCACGGTCACATAGTTACTGTTTAGCGCGCTAAGTCATTCCCGCACGGCTATATGAACTTAACTCAATATTCCAAACAGTATAGTAGTAAGTACTCTTTCTTTTCTGTTCTGTGGCCCAATACACTGATACACTCGAAATAAGAGAATGTTGCTCTGTAGCCTCAATAAATTATTCATCATCATCATCATCAGCCGGAAGACTCTGCTGAACATAGACCCCCTGGAGGGATAAGGTGCCATAATCCCCATACTTGGCAGACGTTTTGGGGATCACGGTTTACGTGTAGGTGGATATCAAATAGAGGGCGCTGCTGCCCGTCTTCTAGTTTTCCCTTAGTCGCCTCGCTACCTGGGCCCCCCACGGGTATAACTTGAATATTCGATACACAAAAAATTACAAACATACTTACAAAATCATTGTTATTCACGGGATTTTGAAAGCCTGTACACGCGTACCTATTGCAATGGCGATCCGTTATTTAAATATCATGTTGCTCACCAACGGTGGTCTAATAGAATCGATAAAATTCTCTAAACATGTGCAGTTCTCACGCTTCGGCTTTTTGTAATCTCGTTCAGGTTTATCATCAGGTATGTCGACGAACTTCACTCTATCGTGATTGCTGCGCTTCCGGCCGTGTTTGACTACTGTTAAGTCACTGGAGTATTCGCTCAAGTAGTCGCATAGACTGAGGTTCGACATCTCCGCTAACAACTTATTGGTAGCTGATGTGGATCTTTCAACAGAATTGTAAGCAACTTCCGTAGATTTGTTAGACATATCCACTTTGCTTTCAGTCTCTTCATCTTTCAGGACCTTAACGAAATTGCATCGTAACAGGTTCATGGCGACGTTACAACTCGGACATATGTCGTTACAGAAATCGCTTACTCCAATTTTCTTCTCTGAATATGTGGGCTTCAAGACTTGATTGATGATTTCAGACTGTACTTCTTTGTCGATGCGGTCTTTAGAGTAGGTGTAGTTGGCTGGCTCTGGCTTGCAACAAGAGGAACAGTTACATCTCATGTTTGCTAGCTGTCGTTTCAAAATGCGGAGTTCGAGGGGATCCGAGTCTTTATCCAGCTTCATGGTAGTCCAAATTATAGCCAGATTAGACCGTTTTAGATTTTAGTATGCCAGGCCAGACACCAAACCATTTTTATTTGCTTCCACTCAAAACATAGTGGTTGATATAGATTTATCAAACTGTCAAACATAAAATTTGATAAACTTGTAGCTTAGTAATGTGTTATGTGCTGTCTGTCAATTTTTCATATCACGAGACGCAAAGAGAATTTAATATAGATGATACCAAGAAGCTTACATAGAAGGATATCCATGACTTCTATGGTTATACCAATTTACCTAATAGTATTATAAATTAGGTAGAGTCTGTCTAGTCAAAGTTGAGAGTGAAAAAGGGCGGCAAATTCAAAAAAATTAGGTAGTGCAACCCTGTTTAAACTAGGAATAATCATACTTGATACTTTAATATATTTGTTATACTTTAGAAGCCGAAGATCTCTATCGTGTCGATGAAGGCCACGTTTTAATGCGTAAAAGTCTCAAATAACTTGGCCTCCACCCCTACGAAGACCGGGGATTTTTTGAAGGTTTCCTCCCCGACAAAAAAAGGTCCCTATGAAAGGACCCTCCAGGTAGGTACCAATGCAGGGTCAGGCAATCTGCCACCAAGCAGCAATGTTTTAACATTGTTTTGTTACGGCTTGAAGGGTTTTATAGCTGGTATAATCCTCCTTCTGCGGTAGTCTGGCATAAATTACCACCTCAAAAGACTTAATAACTCATGTCTCGGGTGATGAGCGGCAGTTTTATATATAAAACACTAACTGAGAAGCAGTAAAGTGTGTCTTTAGGCACGTATGCCACTCACCATCAGACAAACGTGTAACTTGTTTCGTCATTAAGTCGATTAAAATAAAATAAATAAGATAAATAAAGGTCAAATATTATTTTTTAAATACTGGATTGCATCGTATACTTGATGCTTATCATGCATATCATTCTATGTATTAGAATAGGATAAAAACAGAATGGAACAAGTTTTTTTCTATATTTATTTAATTTATTAATCGTCATATTACAGGATTACTGGATTGTTATTAACGAGACACCGTTTTATCATAATATTTTCTTTTATTCTTGTCTTCGCAATTTTATAAAACTCCTTTTTCATTTACCATAGAGAACTTATACTAACGCCTGGAACAAAACATGAAATGGTATTTTATTATAATTCATTTGTATGCCAACAGATCATAACCTTACTTGTAATATCTGAGATTCCATCAACAGACACTTATACAACACTTTACATTATCCCAACAGACATACATAATAACAAAATAGTACTAGAAAGCGTACTAAAATAAAAATGCTATAATCGTTCTGTAAGCTGTAACAACTCAGTGGGCGATCGCTTGCCTTGGAAACAAAGTGCGCAGGTTCGAACCCCGGCTTGCACCTGTGATTTATTTAATTAATCATGTGCGAATCGTCTTTGTGCGATTGTTACTAGCTTTCGGTGAAGGAAAACATTGTGATGAAACCTGCATGCCTGAGAAAGCCTAACTAGCTTTCGAAAGACGTGTGAAGTCCGCACTTGGCCAGCGTGGTGGACTATGGCCTAAGCCCCTTCAACTTGAAGGGAGGCCCGTGCCCAGCAGTGGGACACAAACAAGGGCTTGTATTATTATTAATCGTTCTGAATTTTTCTCAAATGTATGTACCCAACTATCAAGCCCATAAGGAATTAGAGAAACATTTTAATTATGACAAGATATTCCGCTGTATACACAACTTAGTTCCACATTAATAACAGTAATATTCTTATAATACAACAATATCATACAAATCCTCAACAATTTATTAGTAAGTATCAAGACTAACCTGCAATTTCCGATGTCGATATATGCAATTTTACCTTTTCATGAAATACAGCATCGGATTCCCTTTTCTTTTGATGGTATTTAATTATCATGTCGTATAACATATTTCTGACACTGCTTTTAGTAGTTTAAGGTAATATTTAATTTAAAATACGCAGTAATATTCACAACACAATTCACTTTAGAGGTTATGTAAACAACAAATGACATTTGTCGCAATGTTGTCAGTTTCTAAAACCGTAAAACTAGTAGTGTCAACAAAAACTAGACAGACTCTACCGGTAGGTACTCTACTGAATTTTTTTAGGAATTACTAATGGGCCTATTGATCTAGTAGATTAACCCTGGCCGCTACCCAATAGGTCGTGGGTTTGATTCCCACCATGTGTCCGTCTGGGTGTTATATTTATTTAAGTATGTAAGTTCCCGTGGCACCCCCAGGGGTATCTACCCGGAACGGTATTTACATAGCAAATTATATACTTATATGTATTAGTACCTACCTATACATTGTCTGGTTCCCTTAGTATAGGCTCTGCCTAGTTTGGAATCGGATAACCGTGTATGGATTGTCCTCGGATATTATACCTATGAAGAAAAAATCTTTCTATTTAGACCACTAGATGTTTTGAACAATGTATCCACTAGGTTTCTAACCTGCATGGGTTAGGCTCTGTGCCATGGATCTAAATTGTAGAAAACCTTCAGAGTCACCGGACTTCTTGAGGAGAATGGGGTTTGGTACCCCGTTAACACTGTGACAGGTTCCTGAGGGGCTAAGAATCCCACATACCCCAGTTGATCCCCACGGGGTCCCAGGGACTTTTTGAAGGCTTCCCTCGCAATTCTGCAGCCACCAGCTATGTGTACACAAGGCGACATCTCAACCTAGACTGTTTGGATTTTAAAGTTGACCTATTAAAAGTTTAACGCTGAGAATCATGGAAGCATGTGCAATATGTTGTGTTGTTATTTCGCCCCACACGGTGCGTTCATGCCAGTGGCGTAGCTTGCCTTAGATGGGCCCCGTATCAGTTGGGGGCCCCAAATGATGGTACGGCCTAGGAGATTATGTGAGAACATGGATTTTACGAATTGTTGTTTAGACATGTTCGGGGCCCCTGTAGCCCGGGGGCCCCGTATCATTGATACGGCTGATACGACAGTAGCTACGCCCCTGGTGCATGCCCAGTTTCTTTCCTTCCAACAATTATCTGCGGGTCTAAAAAGGTCACTTTCAGTGCATCCTAATATGAGTAAGTTACGGTTTATTTTATTATCGTATGGCAGCATTAACACCAAATATGAGTCTGCTAATTAGTGCTAATAAATGAATTATGTATGATTCACCTAAGACACCATGACTGAGAAGGCCTCTGAACAAGTCCATTATGAGACTGATGAAGAGGAACTAGCCAAGGAAACGGAGTGGATTCGTCAGCAAAGTCGAAAAAAAAGAAAGCTGAACCAAACACCGTCACCACAACAACAAGGAGCAAGCTCCAGTGAGACAGACAAAAAGACACCAAAAGCTAAAAAGGCTCCCCAACCACCTCCTATAATCGTAGAACATGTTAAAAATTACCAAAAGTTCTACGATTTTTTCAACAGTTTTCCTAGACGTGGCCCAGGCATTCGATAAGGTGTGGCATCAGGGCCTCATACATAAACTAAGAAAAATGTTGCCAAAACAATTCTCAGATATTTTGGAGTCCTACATATCAGATAGATTGTTCAGAGTAAGGCAGGAAGATGCTTATTCTGATCTTAAGCAAATCAAAGCTGGAGTACCACAAGGAAGTGTTCTAGGTCCGGTCCTGTATCTATTATACACCTGCGATATTCCAGAATTAGAAAACAATACCATCGCAACCTTTGCTGACGACACGGCCATTTTGGCTACAGGAGTCACTCACGCGGAAGCTGTGGAAAATGTTCAAAGCACCGTTAACACCATTTTTAAATGGACAAGAAAGTGGCGAATAAAATTAAATGAATCAAAGTCGGTTCATATTGATTTTACCAACAAAAGGTCCAACTATAATCCGGTATACATAAACGATAAAGTTATACCCTATGAGAATACTGCTAAATACCTTGGCATGACACTTGACGCAAAGCTTCGCTGGAAGGCTCATGTCAAAAAGAAACGCGAAGAGTTAGGCCTTCGCTACAAGAAACTGCACTGGCTCCTTGGAAAACATTCAGTGTTGTCTGTGCAAAACAAAATCCTTTTATACAAGCAAGTCCTGATGCCAGTATGGACTTATGGTATACAGTTGTGGGGCTGTACCAAACAAAGTAACGTACAGACAATACAACGATTCCAGAACAAAGTACTCAGAGGCATTGTAAATGCGCCCTGGTACATAAGAATAAACGACCTCCATCGGGACCTCAAAGTGGACCTCGTTGCCAAAATTATTAAGGATTATGCTGGAGCTCACCAATATCGGCTTCATCACCATGTGAATGTCGAGGCTATCCAGCTCCTCGACAACACGGACATAGTGAGAAGACTGAAAAGGACAAAACCTTTTGAGTTAGTGTAAATATTAAATTAGTGCAGTGAAGTGCAGTGTAGAACACAATAACAAAGTGTCTTCGCCTTAATAGAGACAATAAGAAAAGTGCCATTGGACACATTCTTAAACTATTTTAATTTATTCGTTTAGGTCAAATTAATATTACTGATTAGTCTTTAGGCTAGATTGTAATTTATATGGTGTTACCTTACGGTACAGCATTAAGAAAAAAAAAAAAAAAAAAAAAAACTACGGGCGGTGTAAATAAACATCTGTCTAGGTATGAAAGCTAAAAGTGAATCATTATAGGAAAGAAAAAGTTGAGATGACAGTTTGACAGTTGTTTAATTACACAGGATTGACGTCATTCACTCTGAGCAGCGTTTATTACAAAATGGCGATTAACTATTATTATGAAAATGAGATGCATTTTTGGAATCAGTGCAATCTGTTCTAATATTTTAAACCACAGATTTATTGGTATTGTGTTACAGTCATCATGCCTATTGTTAAGATATCTTTAAAATTCAAAACATGAATGGCTTTTAGGGCAATTGCTTAAAGTGGCAGCCTCCACAGCGTCGATGGACATGAAGGTCCGTTGACCTTACGTTAATTATCTGCTCCAAATAATAATGTCAGACGAGGTTCCAAACATTTATTGACCTGCACAGCACTGGTGTGTCGTTTACAATACGACTCGTGATTTCACGTTCACTTTGGTATATAATACATTGTTGGTTTGACTATAATATGTTTCCTTTACGACGACTTGACTCTACAAATATATACAAAGAATGTGTCAAACACTAGTCAGACAGCACGTTCTAAACCGAGCTGTTCGGCATTCAAAACACATAGAAAATACGTTCACACGTTTCCAAACAACATGGGGCAGGAGCCTGAAGTTAAATTATAAATCTAGGATATCTCTAAACTTAACTTTACGACTGGACCGAGTGACAATGGGGCAGGAGGGGAAAAGGAAGCTGGCGGAGCGAGCTGAACGAACGGGTGATCCGAATCGTTGCTCGACGGAACACTAGCTGGACCGTCCAACATTGATCCTCGCGAGGCTGGCAACTCGTGATGCCCTAGCTCTAAATCAGCCTCAATAAAAGCAGACTTAACGCGATCAATGCTAACTGTAACCTCACGCCCCTTAACATCTAAAGTTAAGGTTTTGTCCTTACGCCTAATTACCCTGTATGGACCGGAATACGGTGGTTGTAGTGAACGCCTAACGGTATCGTCCCGTAGCCAGACGTGAGACGCTGATGCTAGTTCTTTGAAAACAAAAATTGCTGGACGTGCATGATTCGAAGCTTCGACTGGACGCATTACTTCCATTCGCTTCTTAAGATCTGATACAAAATCAATGATCGAATCAGGACTACCCGAGGCATCGGCGGGTACAACTCTCCTGGCAAACGTAACGATTCGCCATACACGAGCTCGGCTGAAGAAGATCTGATATCCTCTTTAAAAGCCGATCTCATACCTAGGAGAACAAATGGAAGTGTCTTCCACCACGTTTCAGCATGGCACATTAATGCCGCCTTAAGCTGGCGGTGCAACCGCTCGACCATGCCATTTGCGCATGGGTGGTAGCTTGTGGTACGAATCCTCTTAGTCGCGCAAACACACATAAGGCGCTGAAAGAGGCATGATTCGAATTAGCGTCCCTGATCCGTTGTTAAAATACTGGGAACGCCGAAGCGAGACACCCAGCCGTTCACGAAGGTGTCTGCGACTTCTTCGGCAGTGATGGATGTCATCGGCCAAGCTTCCGGCCACCGCGTGAACCTGTCAATCGCGGTGAGGCAATAATTATAACCGTAAGAGTGAGGAAGTGGGATGACGATGTCGATGTGAACATGTTTAAATCTGTCGGACGGACTGCTGAAGTTACTCAGCGGAGACCTGACGTGTCTTGTCACTTTGCAGCGCTGGCAATCTAAACATGAACGAGTCCATCTGTTACAATCTGCGTTAACACCAGGCCAAACATATCTCTCAGCCACCGTGCGTGCAGAAGCCTGCGCACCAGGATGGCTAAGGTTATGGCACTTGTTAAATACTGCTTTACGAAATGGTGGCGTTAGGTATGGACGAGCTTTACCAGTCGACATGTCGCAAGTGATGCTTACATTAGTGCCGGGAATTAATACGTCCTCCAGCTTAAGCGAAGAACTCGCGCGAGCATGTGCTAATTCTTCATCAGAACGCTGTGAAGTAGCAAGTGCGGCGTAGTCTGCTTCCAAGGAAATACCCTCGATACGAGACAATGTATCCGCAACGACGTTATCGACGCCCTTGATGTGGACAATGTCTGTGGTGAATTGGCTGATGAAAGATAATTGATTCAGCTGTGCGGGCGGGAGCTTTTCTCTTCGCTGGGCGAAGACGTAAATCAACGGCTTATGATCCGTAAAAATTGTTGCGTGCTGCGCTTCGAGAATATGCCTAAAATGCTGAACGCTCTCATAAACGCCGAGGAGCTCTCTGTAATAAGCTGGTCATAAAGACTGTTTAATGTTCAGCTTTTTGCTGAAGTAAGCGATTGGCTGCCAATCATCTGCTTCGGTACGACGCTGTTGCAGGCAAGAGCCTACGTGAGTGCTCGATGCGTCAGTGAAGAGACCGAGTGAGGCGCTGCAGTCTGGATGCGCAAGGATCCTTGCAGACATTAAACTTTTCTTGCACTCTTCGAAACACGCCAAAAGCTCAGGAGACCAAACGAAAGGCTTGGCGCCTTTACCCTGGATAGCAGCTACTGCGTCAATTAAAGGTGCTTGGAATTTGGCGGCAGCTGGAATGAATCGCCGATAAAAATTGGCCATGCCAAGGAATCTACGCATTCCTTCAACAGTCTTGGGGGGAGGGAAATCCACTAAGGCTTGGATTCTGTCGACGGGTGGTCTAGCACCCGTCTCATCGATGTGATACCCCAAAAAGGTAACCTCTTTAGCCCCAAAAACGCTCTTAGCAGTGTTGATAACATCATCATCATCATCATCACCAGCCGGAAGACGTCCACTGCTGAACATAGGCCTCCCCCTTCGAACGCCACAATGATCGACAATTGGCTATTTGCATCCACCGGTTACCTGCGACGCGCACAATGTCGTCTGTCCACCTAGTGGGAGGCCTACCTACGCTGCGTCTTCCGGTTCGTGGTCGCCACTCGAGAACCTTTCTTCCCCAGCGGTTATCGGTTCGCCGAGCGATGTGGCCTGCCCATTGCCATTTCAACTTGCAGATTTTAAGAGCTATGTCGGTGACCTTGGTTCTTCGGCGAATCTCCTCATTTCGGATTCTGTCGCGCAAAGAAACTCCGAGCATAGCTCTCTCCATAGCTCGTTGTGTGACTCTGAGCTTATCCAAAAGGCCAACAGTTAGGGACCACGTTTCAGTACCATATGTCATCACTGGCAACACACACTGGTTAAAAACCTTCGTCTTTAGGCACTGCGGTATTTTGGACGAGAAGATTTCGCGTAGTTTCCCGAACGCTGCCCATCCGAGTTGGATTCTTCGGGCGACCTCTTTGTCAAAGTTGGACCGACCTACCTGGATAGTTTGTCCTAGGTATACATAGTGGTCAACAACTTCGAGTGTATCGTTCCCAACAATTACCGGTACGGGTGCAACATGGACATTAGACATGATCTTCGTCTTGTCCATGTTCATTTTAAGACCCACCTGTTGGGAAACGCTACTGAGGTCGCTGAGCATCGTATTGAGGTCCTCCAGCGACTCTGCCATAATGACTATATCATCGGCAAAACGAAGGTGAGAGATGTATTCGCCATTGATATTGATGCCGAATCCGTTCCAGTCCAAGAGCTTGAAAACGTCCTCCAATGCGTTTGTGAACAGTTTCGGAGAAATAACGTCTCCCTGTCTCACACCACGCTGCAATGGGATTGGTTTCGTGCTCTCGTCCTGTAGTCGGATCGACATGGTGGCGTTGCTGTACAAACACTTCAACACTTCGATGTACCTATAGTCAATGTGGCACCGCTGGAGAGATTGCAATACTGCCCAGGTCTCGATTGAATCAAAGGCTTTCTCGTAGTCCACAAACGCTAGACATAATGGCCGATTATACTCCTCGGTCTTCTGTATAATCTGGCGGAGCGTATGTATGTGGTCTACGGTGCTAAAGCCTTTTCGGAACCCGGCTTGTTCGGGAGGCTGGAAGTCATCAAACCTGCGTTCGAGACGGTTCGTAATGACTCTCGAAAACAGCTTGTATACATGGCTCAGGAGTGAGATAGGTCTATAATTCTTCAATAAAGTGTTATCACCTTTTTTGAAGAAAAGAACCACCACACTCCTGTGCCATGCTTCTGGCGTTGTACCCTCAAGTAAGACGGAATTAAATAACTTCTGGAGGACTAAAAGTACCGGTTTTCCACCCGCTCTCAGAAGTTCTGATGTGATTCCGTCTTCACCCGGCGCCTTGTTATTCTTGAGCTGTTTGAGAGCCATTCTAATCTCGTACAGGCTGATGTCTGGGATGTCCTCAGTGTAGTGTCGGGTTAGTTTGGCTCTGGTGTCTTGAGCTGTTCTATCAATGGGTTCCCGTGTTGAGGTGTATAACTGTCCGTAAAATCTCTCGAGCTCTCTCAATATCTCCGGTTTCGATGAGATGACACTGCCGTCATCGATCTTCAGCTTCGTCATATGGCTACGCCCAATAGACGAATTCTGTGCGAACACTTTAGAGCCTTGGTTCCGCTCAATTGCGTCCTTAATACACGCTGTATTATAGGAACGCAAGTCGTGTCGCATGGATTTCGAGATTCGTCTATTGAGTTCAGCATATTCCGACATATCAGCTGAAGATTGCAGTCTCATCTCAGTCCGGTTTTCCATTAGCTTAATGGTTGTATTGGAGAGCTTTTGAGGTTTTTTACGGCGTGGGGTCTTATAGAACTTGGACCCCACTGCGTGGACAGTTTGCACCAACCCATTGTTTATCTCGTCCGCAGTTTCGCAGTCGGCGAGGCACTGGAAGCGATTATGCAGTTCAAGTTGAAAGTCTTCGGGGTTCTGGATTTGGGCGGATCCTGGACGGAGCGTGGACTTCATCAGACGAAACCTTTCGAGCTTAACATTGATATTCAATGTGCCTCTAACAATACGGTGATCACTCCCGGTTTTCACCCTGCCGATCACGGAGACATCATCGAATATATGCTTCTTGGTCGTCATGATGAAGTCGATCTCATTTTTGGTTGAACCATCGGGGCTTATCCACGTCCACTTCCTGGATGGTCGCTTCTTGAAGAAGGAGTTCATCGCATAGAGTCCCTCCTTCTCCATGAAGTCGACCAGCCGCTGGCCCCTTTGGTTCCGCTGCCCATATCCATACGACCCCACTCTCAACTCATCGCCATTCCGAGTGCCCACCTTTGCGTTAAAGTCCCCCATAACAACGGTGAAGTATGTTTTGGAGGTATGTATGGCTTCTGCTATCTCCTCATACATAGCCTCTACTTCATCGTCAGGGTGTGCCGAGGTCGGCGCGTATACCTGTATGACCTTCAGCGAATACCGATCGGTTATTCTGAGTATAAGGTACGCTACCCTGCTCGACACACTATCGACCTTTACCACGTTGTTAATAAGGGACTTACGGACGAGAAACCCGACACCACCCTGGGATTTTCGATCTCCTTCCCGGAAGAAGAGCAAGTTTCCGGAATCAAGGGTTATCGTATCCTGTCCCTCTCGTCGGATTTCAGATAAACCCAAGATGTCCCAACGTAACTTGCTCAATTCTTCCTCCAGCTCGAGAATCTTCTCATCGGTCCTAAGAGTGCGGACGTTGTGTGTTGCCAGGGCCAAAGTTCGGTGGGGGTGGTAGCGGGGCATCTGCCGGAGATTCTTCGCACCCCCTGCTCGACCGTAACCCCGCCCGCTACCAAGGCGAGGAATAGAGGAGCTGCCGGGGACTGGGGGCCGTAAACAAATACTATCAATCATTGTGGGGGGGGGGGGGTTTGCCATAATCCCCACGCTTGGCAGGCGTCTTGGGGATCGCAGTATAAGTGATGAGATGACAAAAACAGAAGACGCTGCTGCCCGTCTTCTTGATTTCCCTAAGTCGCCTCTTACGTACACCCAATGGGAAGAGATGGGGGGGTGCTATTCTTACCCGGACACCCCACGGGTAAACGGGGCGTGTTGATAACGACTCCATACTAATGCAACCTTCTGAAAAGAATTTCCAGGTGCTGAGCATGCAGGGTGCTGGAATTTGAGTACACCAGGATATCGTCAACGTAGGCATAACAGAAATCAAGGCCACGCAGGACTTCGTCGATAAAGCGTTGAAATGTTTGACCTGCGTTTCTAAGTCCAAAACTCATGTACGGGAATTCGAACAACCCGAATGGTGTGATTATTGCGGTTTTGCAAATATCGGTAGGATTTACCGGAATTTGTTGTTGGTATGCCTTCACTAAGTCGATTTTGCTATAAATGGTACTTCCAGCAAGGTTCTGGCAGACGTCACCTATGTGCCGAACCGGATATCTGTCCGGAACAGTGCGTGCATTTAAGGCTCGATAATCGCCGCACGGTCGCCACGTTGAATCTGTCTTTTCCACCAGGTGTAAAGCTGAAGACCAAGGACTAGAAGATGGCCTGGCTGTCCCAGCCTTGACCATGTCCTCAAATTCTTTCTGTGCTGCGCGAAGCTTCAATGGAGCCAGACGACGCGGCCGCGATGATACCGGAGGGCCATCAGTTGTCTTAATATAATGCACAGTTGCATGTTTAGGCTCCTGAAGTACACCAGGGGGGCGCGTGATACTCGGAAATTTCTGAAGGATCGCTGAGAAAGGCGATTCGGGGATGGAAATAATTTTGACGCTGGACTGGCTAACGTCTTCGAGTTCCGCGAAAGATGACAAACCTGTCGTCCCGTCGCGAAGCTTCCCATGAGTGCAGTCAGGAAGTAGCTTATACTGCGACAAAAAGTCTGATCCTATTATTCCAGTTTCTACATCCGCAATTACAAAATTCCAAGATAAACTGCGCCTAAGACCTAAGTTTAAGCATAACGTGACTAAACCGTAAGTTTGAATATTAAATCCGTTTGCTGCCACTAAATCGTACGGCTGCGGCTGTCTTTTCAGCTTGCTAACACTAATAACTGGTACCTACGCAGCTTACGTCTGAACCAGTGTCCATCAGAAACTTTCTGTTAGTATACCGGTCAGTTACGAAAAGACGGCGACTTGTGGCTGAGCGTTGGGCAGTCGCCAAAACCGGACGCTCTATAGGTTTTCCGCCGACTGGTTGCAGCCACCAGCCGCTGAAGGTGGAGGGCCAGACCATTTGCACGGTTGGACGCACTTCCTTGCTTTCATCCCGAATCGGTCATGGTAATAGCATAACTCGCTGTAGTCTACGTTCTCGCGAGCGGCCCCGTTGGTCAACGCCTCGGTTGGCTAAAGAAGCCACTACGCGAGTAAGTTCCTCTATCTTATGGTTCAGCTCTGCTATCTGCGTATCGTTGGTAGAGGTAGATGGTAGCGAGGTTGACGCGCAAGCCATGTGTTGAGATGGCTGAGCATTGATTTCCATCAACTGGTCAGCCAACTCGCTAAGTTCAGGCAAGTCCTGAAGACGCTGCGCCGTGAGCACGGTTTGAAGATATCTGGGGAGTCTGCTCATCCAGATGGTCTTCAAAACATCCTCGGGGAATGTAGTACCTGCTAGGGACCTAAGGTAGCGCAAGAAAGACGCTGGCTTGCGGTCGCCGATCTGCTCCTTCTCTAGGAGACACCTAATTTTCTCCTCATGGGAGACCGAAAACCTGCGGATGATAGCGTCTCGCAAGGTGTTATAGGAATCCTTTGCTGGGGGAGACAGGATAATATCCTCAACCTCTCTCGAACAGTTCGTATCTAAATGAGCCACTGCATAATGGAATTTCGTTATCTGGTTCACCAAACCGTTGATGCTGAATTTCGCCTCCAGGCTCGCGAACCATAATGCTGGACGGTCCTTGCGGGGCGGAGTACGGATGGACACACGATTTACGACTACCTTTTCACCTGCCGCCTCGCCATACTCGCTTTCCCTTTCAGCCATATCGATGATAATAACGGAAGGCGCGGAACCCTAAATTTAATGAAATTTGTTGGTGTTTCTGGGTTGGTGTATGTGGAGCGACCTAGACCTTTACATAAATTATTTAAATATTTAATTCGTGTAAAAAAAAACTTAAAATATTTCACCATATGTCAACGCGAAACAAAAGCGATCGACGAAAATTCGCAGGCAGGAACCACGACGAACTCGGTGAAAAACGAGCTGATTGCTCGTCGAATTCCAATATGTCGCTCCACGACGAATGTTTTCGTTATTTAAATACGATAAAATAAAATTCCGTTGTCGTATAATGGCCGACGTTAGTGCGACGTAAATTCCGTGAAATAAAACGCACACCGTTTCTTCTCAAATTTTTCCTTTGCTTTATTGATAGGTACTGTATTGGTTACCTTATAATCCTCGTGTTAGTTATGTGACTTAACGTCTTACTGTTGCGTGTAGTCCTCTAGTCACCAGGTCACCAATGAACTTCGGCGTCACCAATGAACGACGGGAATCACCAATGAAGGTCCATTGACCTTACGTTAATTATCTGCTCCAAATGATAATGTCAGACGAGGTTCCAAACATTTATTGACCTGCAAAGCACTGGTGTGTCGTTTACAATACGACTCGTGATTTCACGTTCACTTTGGTATAAAATACATTGTTGGTTTCACTATAATATGTATCCTTTACGACGACTTGACTTTACCAAATATATACAAAGAATGTGTCAAACACTAGTCAGACAGCACGTTCTAAACCGAGCTGTTCGGCATTCAAAACACATAGAAAATACGTTCACACGTTTCCAAGTGGCAAAGAGGTTCTAGTCGCCACAGACACTACCTGGGAGGTTTTAGTACTTAGCTAAAAAAAAATCGCTCACTATTCTTGATCTCTTGATCAAATCTTGTAGATCTCTCTCTCCGTCTAGGTCTACTGGCGTGTTCATGTATTTAAGATTTTTCACTATTGGGCGTGTTTCTTGTTATTAGTGTTAAAATCTCCTTGCATCTCTCTGTATTTACATCCTCTTTAGGAAGCCCCTTCGTAGTTTTAAATCCTCTTTGTCCCTTATTTTTTATGTGAAGTACAAGGAATACATATTCGTAGGACTTTAAATAAATTTCTTATTTAAATTGCAAGGGATTATCATCTCACTTATTGGCCCCTGAATTGTACCTACGCCGTATTTCACTATGACATAGTATTACTTTAATGGGTTACCAATCAAACTGTATTCTAACCAAAAGCAGTCCCGGTATTGTATAATAATGTTACCTACAAAGTAACTTATAGTATTACAACCATACAAAATTCAATTAGAACTCCAACCATGTCACAGCATCCCAAAGAATGTGGAAAATCAAACGGTCCACAAAAGAAAGTTACACAGAAGAAACCAAGTAAGAAAACTCTGCCTCCACTGACTAAGAAGGTATCTACTTGCACACTAACGTATTAATAATAATAGGTAATATTGTAATATCCTCCCATAGTACATTATATCTCAATATATGCTCCTGACCATAGTGGCTACCCTTTACAAGATCAGCGAATTACGCAGGACATACCTATTACAGTTACAGTGCACCCTCATTGACACCTTCTCTTCCTTTACTCTCACAATCCGATGGGACGGTAGACAGACATGACCGGGGAGAGGTCAGGCGCAGAACCGACTTTTTACACGCCATTCCAACACAAATCTAGATCATCTTAATTTTCAAACAATCAGCTTGACTTGAGGCCTGGTGATCGGCCTGTATTGTCCTAACCAGTAAAAAACATCATACAACGAATATATTTTTGCCTGGGATCTAGTCTGATAGTTTACGACATCGATCAAACCGCGACAGGGGCGGAATTCCGCCGCCGGCCTACTCGGCGTCGCCGCAGTACACGATGAATCATCCAGCGACTCTGTAGGGACGTAGGGACTTACAAGACTTTTTTTTTGACGCGGGGGAAATCTTCCAAGGATCCCCGGGAGCTGTGGGGCTCGACCGGGGTATGTGGGATTCTTACCCACTAAAACCCCCGCGGCTGTCGCATCGGCACATGAGAGGGGGGACCCCAGGGCTCTCCGGTGGGATCTGCACCAGGGGATCCTCAGTGCCTTGCCTTTGAGCCCGCTACCGGGGGGCGTATTGTAGCCCCCCGGGAACCAGTCACGGTGCTCACGGGGACGGGGGTCGCAACCCCGCCGCCGTCCTCCTCGGAGTCGCCGCCGTACTCAATGGACGCTCAAAGGGCCCACACCCCGAGCGTCCACCCCGAGGGACTTACAAGACTAGTGCAACCCGGTCCAAACGTCAAGCCAAATTATAAGTAAAATCGCGTTAATTCCTAGTCGAATTAATGTTCAATAATGTAACGCGAAATTCTAAAAGCAAATCAGTTACCAACAATCATTGTAAAATTTTAGCCATTCTGCGATTGTGAATACTGCGAATGCAAGGAGTGCCCAGATATTTTGAAAATGATGTCGATCACAGTGACCGATACTACTTGCAAATTCGCTAAGAAGCCAAAAAGGAATTATCCGATAAGTGAAACGAATTTACTACCGCAGGGGCAGAGTCTACTCGATGTGCTGAACTCGGACAGGGATTGCGACTGCGAAGTGGTCGCGCGCGCCGTACGCTCCAACGTTCATATGAACCTCGGCCTTTCGGAGATCCGACATAACATCGACCACACTCCCTCGACTAGTATTACCGATCAAACGTCACAATCAGAGAAATCACAGAAATAAAAACAAATCCATCCACTGCATTGTTTTATTATATCACTGTACAAATAAATACATCAACAATTATATAGGATGCGACAAATTGTGGCTTTCGTGCACAAAAGCGTCTTCTGGATTCGAATCATGACAACGTACTTAAGAGTTCGACGAAATAGATTTAGAATTAAAGTACTTATGTCATTAACAATTGTGCTGTTTTTATCGCTCGCATTGTACAGTTATTGCAAGTATTATAAACGTGATCGGGTGCAATAACTGTTAAACACGTCTCTTGATATTTATATAGCTATTTTTAATTAAATATAATCTTATTCAAGTTGCTTGTCCATTAAATTGTCTTTCTCATCTTTGTTGTCTCCATTTTGAAATTTTTTGTATTTTTCGCTCAGATAATTCCAATATTTGCTTCGAATTTTATCATATTTGGTTGCTAATGCGTTACAAAATTCTACAGCCCTATCTGAGTTGTGCAAGCAGTTGGGTTCCCCTTTCTTTATAGCTTCGTCACAAATATCAATCATGAATGCTAGGAGGTATGGGGAGCGGCACTTGTTTTTGTACAAATCTTCACAAAATGACGTCACTACCGCATTTCCACTAATTCCCCTGTTATCATGTAGTAATAATCCTCTCAAATAATTCCAAGCACTCTCATTATTTTTGATAAATTTGATTTTTTCCAATGTATAGCATATTTCCTGTTGAACAATCAGATCTGACCAGCCAAGGTAGTTGTTCACAACGAAATATCGTTGATTCCATGCTGAATTATTGCGTACATCATCCGTAATAAGGTTGTCAACAAACTGCAATTCTTTCTCGTACAGCCTGCAAAATATTTTTTTGTACTTTTTACCCAATATAAAGTTGCAAAAATTAAACAAATAAACTTGATCACTGGTAGGTCCCTTGTACAAGGGACGGTCCTGAAGGCTTAGCACGACGTACATAATATCTTGACAGATTAGCGTGACTGTGACGTCATTACGACGTAGTATTTCATATTTTTGTATAGAGAATGACGTGTTGAAAACTACGTCATGCTCCACACTGGCCCGTCAAGATTTGCAAGTTGTGCTAGGCCTGCAGGTCGGGACCACCGCGGTGTCAGATATTCTGCCGCCAAGCAGCAATGTGTAAACATTGTCATAAACAGATTGTTCTGGTGTGATGCCACTGTACTACCTGATGAAATCACCAGGCTCTAGAGACTATAATTTGGATGATGAGCGACAGTACAATACAGCTATCTATAGAGTGCATCACTTACAATACAATACAACTATTCTTTATTGTACACCAAAAGAGAAGATACAGTTTAAAAGGAAAAGAAAATTGCAGTGTGACAATTCAAGGCGGTGTTATCGCTAAACAACCTTGGGGTACAGGACAGTATGTTGAAGGGCAGGTATTATTACAACATAGGTAGTATATACAATGAATAAAAAAATAATGATAACATAAAATGTATATTATAATATATAAATTAACAAATAATGAAATCCATGATGTAGCTTGACTTATGTAGTATGACTTTATATAAGTACTATTACAAACTATAAATTAGAGAAATTTACGGAAGAGAAAGATAGTAAGAGGTAACCAGTTTTTTAAATGATTTCGTCTTATATTCTGTGGCAAGGAATTCCACAGACGGCCAGCTTGAACAGTAATCGATTTCGTATATGCATGAGACGTATGAGAAGGTGTAACTAGACGCAATTTAGAGGAAGTCCGAAGCGCGTGATGTTGGGAAGTAAAAAACACAAAATGCTCTTTTAAATAGTTACTAACGCTTACTAACAGACGATAGTCTTACTAGGCTGAATACTAAACTGGCACTAAACTGAGTAAAGACTCCTAAGTATGATAAATGCCTTACAGGAGACTATTTTTAAAAGTTACTTTAAGTTAGTGCTTGAATGCAATGACGCCTGATGGTAGGTAGGTATGCGATATACAGTTATAGATCATAAAGCGCACTAGGACATCAGCAATGGAGGAATCATTGCTTCAGCAGTGAAGGGGGTGAACCAGTTAACCACTTTGGCAACATGGAGAATGTTACGAGATACCTAATAATAATTATATGCAATACACACCCAAAAGTTTTAATAGCCCACTGTCTGTGTTGCCAGGCGTGATAATTTTTAGGATCCTGCATGAGAGCATCCCTTGTCAACTCTAACTCTTGTGATGGATCTTGGAGCCACTCCACAAGTACCCTTCTGTGATGCCACACCTGTAAAACAAGAATCATATTATTCAAACACATGTTATCAACAAATGGACAATTAAAAAAAACAAAGGAAGCCAATAAAATAAAGACCGGTCAAGTGCGAGTAGGATTCGCGCATCGTGGGTTCCATACGGTATTATTTTTACATTTTTGATTATCAGCCAAAAACTATGTGACATAAAAGAAATTAAAAATCTGTTTTGAGACATTGAGATTTATTATATCTCAATGTTTTGAGATGTTCAAATGAAGCACTTTCATTATAGTACCCCATTCGATATAGTAGTCTCACTTTGAAATTTTGATGACACATTTCAAACTCCATTAAAAAAAAAGTTTTTTTTATTATTTGTGATGACGTTGGATAAGTAAAATCTAAATATCTTCCAAGTCTTAAATCAATAGCGTCAGTGGTCCCTGAAATATATAGGGGGGACAGACAGATGAAATCTCACCGTAAGGGTTCCTTTTCTACCCTTTAGGTATGGAACCCTAAAAATGAGTAAAAAAAAAGAATATACTTAAAGGAAAACAGGAAAATATTGATGTTTTAATTACCTATGTAGGCAGGTAATTATTTTAATGAATGATTTTAGTTGTGGTTTTATTTTTCATAAATGCCTTTTCAAAATCTAAGTGTGGCATGTAGTAAATGAAAATGTTTCATACCTGGTAGTTTTTGGGAGAGTGTTTAATGACTGCTTCTACATAATCTAATTCTGGTCTGAGGTCTGTCCCCAAAGCCTTGAGCAGATCTCGCCTGAAATAGTATAATAATAACATAACATTAATAATTAATTACACTAACTTACTAATGATTTCTGATACTTATGACAATATCACACAAACATAAAATTAAACTAATTTTACTACTTTACTCATATTACCACTAATTTTACTATCGCTACTAGCATTCCTCTGTATGGCCTAAAGATACTGTAAGCACTTTCTGCATAAAACAGACTAACAATTTGAGACAACTAAGACATATGGGCATCTACCACATCAGTCTGCCTATGGGCTTGAATGCTAACAGCATATATTCAAAAACTAGTAAGTAAGCAAGTAGTAAATATATTACTAATTATTTTGACAAAGTCAATTCAACATGACATGATCAAACAATAAAACACAACAATAAAAACCACACCACATTAGTTTAGCTATATAAATCTAATGTAACCACATTGGCTCTAATCCAATTAAAAGATAAATATGTCCAATACTTTGCAACATTTATATATGAATCAATAGATCTAGGCATATCTCCAACTTGAAACTCACAACTATTTATTGACTGACCTGTACTGCCACACAGTATAATTAGCAGGGTTCAGTTCCACAGCATCTTTTGTTAGGTGTAATGCACGCTCAGACTTCTCATTATTCTTAAGTACCGCTCGAAAATAATCATATACATCAACAACTGAAAAAGAGAAAAGTTAGTTAGTTATATTCGATCACATAGTCTTGAAATTCATGAAATGTGCATACTTATTTGATAAAATTCGAACCATATTTTCATACCTTAAATGTCAATATATGCTAATTTAAAATATATAATTCAATGCCATTATGCACTTTCCAAATTAAAGGTTAAAGTTCATGAAGGTGAATTTTTACACAAAGCCAATGACAAGTTGAATGATAATGATATAAAAAAAAACTATCAGTGCATAAATTACACAAAAAAAAACTATGCTAAGTCGGTGAATTCTGTTTTTTATATCTGTGAAGGCTACAAATTGAATCGCACTTACATTTTTCTGAATGTGCAATCACCACAACGAGGTTAGGGCCTTCATCCTCGGGTACTGGAGTCACGTCGCTCCATTCGGGTCTCTCCTTGTAAAGCGTCCAAGCAACATCACTATCACCGCTGTCAGACATGCTCACTCTGTATCTAAACGAATACTAAAACGAACAAAAGTAATTCCTAACCACTTCACAGTATTTCGATGTGTTTATCAGCTAATACAAACAAACGTAAAGTACGGCGACGTGAACAAACAACAGCAATTGTCTAGGCCAAAAGTATTATTGGCTTTAACAGCACGTAGCCTGGTATCTTTATTTATACACACAGGTAATTTTTATTAATTTTAGCGTCTTGGCAAGTGGAAAATGGTACCTAATTGATAAATAACAATATGAGAAAACAGACGTTCGTTCAATCAAGTTCATTCAACAAACGTCAGTCAAGTCAAGGTGACAGACATTATCAGAAACCGTTTTCCGTTTTACGCAACAAAGGTAATGGATTTTTTCGTAGTTTAAAGATAACAGGAATAAACTATATACACTCCAAACCAAATAAGCTTGAAGGCGATTACAACTTTATTATGCAGTCATAAAACACCCCCGCTGTATATTTGACCGTTAACGCGGCAGCAAAAAAGGGTTGGTAATACAAAGTTGTTTTTGCTGACGCGCCTAGTTGACAATGTATGCGTTATGTAGTTATTGAGCCGCAAACGAACTTGTAATCGTCTCCAAGCTTATTTGGGATGAAGTATACGGATTTTATTATATACTAGCTGACCCACGCATCTCCGCCCGCGCTATGTTTATGTTAACTAAACTTTCAATAATACATTCGCATAGAATACAAAACCTCCTTTTTTAAAGTCGGTTAAAAACTTGGGCCCACTTTGTACTTGCCCTCCGAAGCACGGAGACGTTTAGTTCAAATGGCGTTAAACGGTCACCCATCTATTTACCTTACCTAACGTTGCTTAACCTGATCGATTTCCAAACATTGTTAAAAACTGTCTATGAGTGTTCCCATACAAATATTTATTATAATTATAATGAAAAATTGTTAAAATCGGAGCAAGCGTATAACCAAGTACACATTTTGACTTTAGTCCCCTCTCCCAAGGGAACCGTGCCGAATGTCGGGATAAAAAGTATCCTATGTCCTACCTCGGAGTATTAACTCAAATCATACCAAGTTTCGTTTCAATCCATCCAGTAGGTTTGGCGTGATGCTCAGCCGAGATACAGACAGACAGACAGACACAGACAACAACAAAAAAATACATTTTTGGCTTTAGTATCGGTTATAGAATGCCCTCCAAACATAATTTTCAAATATCTTCAATGTACAGAATTGGACCTGTTACAGTTTTATTATAAGTATAGAAGATTTTATATTATTATCCTAAAAAAACCGCTCAAGTTTGAGTCGGACTCGTGCATTGAGGGTTCCATACTTATGTTATACGTTTATACGTATTGGAGCTAATTTACTATTTGTCTGACACCGGCATTCTTTTCTTCATTTCACCAGATTCATTTCATTTCTTGTTATTTTGACGAGAACAGGCCTTATCAATGGGACTTTAAGTTTAAAAATAAGATGACTTAAGGTATTTTTAAACGGCTTCAAAAAGGAGGTTCTGAATTCGACACGTATGTATGTACCTAACATTAATAATAATAATACCAGCCCTTATTTTGTCCCAGTCCCGGAGGCCCGTGCCCAAGCACGGGCCTCCCCTCAAGATGAAAGGGCTTAGGCCATAGTCCACCACGCTGGCCAAGTGCGGGTTGGCGGACTTCACACGTCATTCGAAAGCTAGTTAGGCTTTCTCAGACATGCAGGTTTCCTCACGATGTTTGTCTTCACCGAAAGCTAGTAAAAATCGCACAAAGACGATTCGCACATGATTCATTAAAGAAATCAGAGGTGTAAGCCAGGGTTCGAACCTACGCACCTTGTTTTCAAGGCGAGCGCTCGCTCACTAAAAATGCGATAGATATTCACATATTTTAGTCTATGTGGGCTTTTAAACAAATGTACCAAATCTTGTTAGTGTATTATTTGTAAGTATGTAAGTAGGTTAGGTTTGTCCCCCGATTTCTAAGAAACTGTAAATGCTATTGTTTTTATCTCTTTTTGTAATAGTATTAGGTACTAATACTGCACAGAGGGTTGGTAAAAAAATGTATTCGGCTTGTTTAACCTATTTTATGTATATTAGTACTTATACCATTTCAAATATCCATAAGCAAGTAAGTAAATACTATAGACATATTAATTTGCATTTCAACACATTAATAAAATTATTCAGCGGCTCCATACTAGCAAAAATACTTTGCCTACCCTAGAATTTCTGTAATCAATCTTAATTTGAAAAAATCTTATTTCGGATATGTATTAACGTAATTTTTTTAATGTAAATGGATTGTTGGTAATATTGATTAATTTAAGGATATTTGTGATGGAATACGAACAAATAAGTAGCATAAAGCAAAAACAACTAGCAGATATTTTTGCCTGCTTTCTGTGCACGCCACTGAGTATTAGTATCTTTCAACTTAGAGAGGAGTACAAGTTTCATTAAAATCGGTTCAGTAGTTTAAGAGATATGGACTGTAAATGTTTCCAGTACCTAAGTTACTCTAGTAGATCCGTTCGAGTTGATGACGTGAATGCATGTTATTATGATGAATAAATCACATTTAGCTTGTCATTTATTGAACTTTACGACCATATTCCGAAAAAGGGTAGCCAGTGAAGTATATTTTTATAAGTATACATGTTATATTAACTGATTGAATGATCAAACGATCTTACCCTAAGTGAAGTTCGATCTTAATTATCCAGTCCTTGACGAGAAGATATTCCATCACTAGTAGTAGTACCCCGTGGGTACGATCCGGAGATATCGCACAAGTTTCAGAGGTTAGAAAGAGAAAACAACATTATTATCTCTTTCGTATCCACCCCGCCTCAGCCGAGCGACAGCCACCTCATTATCTTTAGAGTAAAATGAAATACAGCTGCAACATTGATTTAACAGGGTCATTAATGGGTAGGGAGGGACCTTATATCTTCTCGTCAAGGACTGGATAATTAAGATCGAACTTCACTTAGGGTAAGTTCGTTTGATCATTCAATTATCCAGTCCTTGACTCCAAGATATTCCATCACTAGTAGTAGATGTTTAGAGATACAAAATCAATGTTGCAATTAAAGAGATTCGAGAATAAAACAAAGTTAACTTAACTTGTTGCTTAAACTATTAGTTATAATAAAGCCAAATATATTTTGCAATTTTTTGCAGAATACATAAACACGTAGGTACGTATTAATTAATTTGATATGAGTTGATGTTTTTATACATATTATTTGATGAATTAAACTTATTTAATATACAATGATTTAAAATTTTACATTAACATTATTGAACATGTAATCCCAAATAGCATAGTCATGGCCTGCTAATCGTGCAGACCATCTTGCGACCAATTTTCTAATAGTTTTAATAATAAAGGCGTTCTGGACAGCTGTTGAAGCCAGGGCTCGTCTCATATTGTAAGTAATAAGATAGAAGTATCGATTGTGTTGTTAAATAATATCTCTTTTATACATCGTCCCATGGCTTGAGAAGACATATACTTATAATAATATACCATTTATATTGTTTGCTGTATAGCAAATATTATACCATATTTGGGACAATCCACACGCGGGCATTCGTCCCCAAATTAGGCAGAGCCTGCACCACGACAACCAGACAAACGATATCAATAGGTACTTATACCTTAAATATCTTTCCTTCCTGCAAAATATATCAACCCAAACAGACAAACTACACCGAGACAAGGTGGGAATCGAACCCACCACACATTGGGCAGCGGACAGGGTGTCAAGATGTGAGCCATGTCATGGAGAATAAAACTGAAAAGTTAATGTTGTTACCAGACAAGTGGGAAATCAATAGGTCTTTGAATGAATTGATGCAGATTTAAAATGGGTTAACATCTACAAATTCCGTACCTAAGGTTTTTAGTCTGTGTAAACCTTACAACACATTTGGTAAATTCTAATAGTTTAGTTAATGACAATTATTTGCATATTTTGTTTACTCTTTAGGCAGAGAATTAAAGGTATAAATATGTAATTTTTTGGCTTGAATAATATTTTCTAAACTAATAAAATCAGTAACTTTATGTAATGTTTTTTAAGTAACTAAAGTTATTGTGATTAAGTAATCTAGTAATTAGATCCTATGCAATGTAGAACATAGCGAGGAAAGATTGGTTTCAATTTACAGGTTCCTTGAAATAACCGTTTTTGCTTCTAATAATATTACCAATTTTATTTGTGGATATCAAAGAAATAGCTGGTTGTAAATAACCATACAATATTCAAAAAACAATCTAGTCCAGAACTTGTTAAAGAAATAACGTAATTGTCATCATCAAATCAATGTTGTTTGTTTGAAACTAGACTTATGTTACCAGTAATGGGTGAATTAGGAGAGAATAAGTTCAAAAGCTGATTGCTGTATGTGTTGTCTACGAAAATGTACCAGACTAACAAACATCCTGCTAGGGAAACATGTCGATGTAGTGAATCCAATGCATTCACTACTTGAATGCGTTGGATTTTGAGGAAGAAAGAAGATATTTATTCGAAGGAAATTACTGAATTGTCTTGTGAGATGTAAAGTGTGATACCAGGTTAAGACAGCTATAATAGGATAACTCCTAATCACGTTATCTACAGGTTAATAAAGGTTTATTAGCGTTTATAAAATAATCACAGCATTGGAAGATTTTTCCATGACATTCAGTGTCATGGAATAACATACTCTGCCCGGCAGAGTATAAAAAGAAAAAACCCTGAGACTGCCGACAATATACAAAAGGTTGCAATATTTTTGTAATAGGAACGGAACACAAGCGGAAATATTACAATTGTGACTCATAATAATGTCTATAATAATAATAATGTAAGACCTGCTGGAATAACTTTCTTTAGAAATCAGCTGTGCCTTTGTATTAAGAATAGTATCTTGCCTTTATTCCTTCTATCTTTTATTGTTATTGTGTGTACAAAAATGATAAAATAAATAAATAAATGTCCCCCTGGCTGATAGGACCACAGCGGCCGATCTTTCATCAGATCAGCCTACTACACGAGAGATATTACAGTGCACAAGTGCTTGCGTAGAAACAAGTGCACTCTATCTTCCTTTACTCTCACAATTCGTTAAGACGGAAGATCGACACGACTGGGGTGAGGTCTGGCGCAGGACTGACTTGCCTGGATTGTCATAGCCAGCAAGGAACAAGGCGGATCTTGCCTGCATTGTCATAGCCAGCAAGGAACAACTACACAAAGTGGTTGCTCTCCACGGGATTTCAACCCGCGACCTCCGGTTTGCAAAGCAAGCGGTTTACCGCTGCGCTACGGAGGCTACAATAAGATTCATAAATAGAAAATAAAATAAAGGCCTCTTTGAGGTCAATTTTTAATAAAAACCGCCTTTTGTAGTAATTTTGGTAGTGGTTATGACGCTTGCTCGCCTTTTCTTTGTATAATCTCCATCTCCAACTCACTTTGAGGTTCATGAATATGGCTAGGTAAATCTTTCCCCTTTCATAAAGATTAATTTTTTTAATACATGCCTCATTTCGATCCGTATCGCTAAAGAATAGTCTTGGAAAAAATTACATTTTTAGTTTCTTACCCCTGCATTAGGTTTTTATTTTTTAATATGAGGGTACCCCCCTAATTAAGTCGAATATTCACAATATTTTTGGTTTAATATTATTGTTTTAATTGTATTATACATAAATATATATATTAATTATGTATACATAATTATTTTTTACACACGATCTCTCGTTCCGTGTCTGCATTTATCCTATTAGTTTTATATCAGCCTCAATAATATAATAAAGAATGAATATATATATGATGCAAATATGAATTTGTTAATATGTGCACCCCAATTCCAAATGTTAGCCTATCCCAATATTAGCTAGGGTAATAAACTCTACTTATTCTGTGTGAATAAGAAAAGGCAGTGGTATTAGGTATAAACACGAAAGTCACATTTTTTTTGTCTCCAGAGACTAAATCAATATAACAATGGATTACCATTACTTTTAGCACACTGTATGTAGACCAATGCTCACCAGTTTTTACGAACCACTTGCTACGCTCCAACTTTAGAGTTTGAGTACAGAGGAGCACGCTACTCGTTAGAAATGCGTCCGTGAAAATCTGATGAAAATATTTATCTTGATATCAAATTAACGACTAAAGTAAACGTAAACTATGTGTCAACGTCAGAATGATATCACAGTTATCATTCATATAAGCAGGAGCTTAGTATCTATCTTGCTAAAGTGACATAGTACAATTACATACTAATTGTAGTTAACAGTTATAAGTCGTAATGAAATTAATAATTATATATATAGTATATATATATATATATTTTTTAGAATATATGTTGCGCGCCAAATCAAGCAAAAGTATGGACCCAGCATAAAACGTACTTTACTAGAAGTTTTTGAATCAAACATTATATTGGTAATTAATGATGAAACTGAGAGGTTCATTGAATTGTTGCGACGCTTGGACTCGTGGCGGACACGGTCAGCAATCAGTCCAGCGGAGGTGATGATGACAGTCCTCGACGCCGCGCTGGTGGCGGTTAGAGTGCACATTAAAAACTTCACTGGTTTCAGACCCCTGACTTTGTAGTGTGTAGTGTGTGACTTTGTCGGTCATCGCGCTGGTGCTAGAATCGAAAAATAATTTTTCGGAGCCTTTCCCGTTTAAATATCCAATAAGTATGAAATGTGGGCAATTATTTTTTTCTTTTTTTTACAAAATCGCCTACCTACTTGTTCTAAAATAAAAATCTGTTTTACAATCTTAAAAGGATCTGTCAAGGTTTGATCGATCAGTAGAATGATAACCGACTGACAGGTATCAGTTTCGGCATAGTGAGAATAAGCCAAGAGTGGCCCCTTCGTTTAGAGTACGGATATCTTCCAGCATATCATTTTTTTTTTAAAGATTTAGTAGGCTTGTCCACCTTTCATGAAACCAATTAAGCTTTACTGACTAATAGCCTTATAACTATCGATCAGCATGGTGCCAAACTCCAGGTTCAGAGTAGCTATTACAAATTGAGTAATGAAGATTCATAAAACTAAGTGAATCAACTTCGTTAGAGATTCCTTCCACCACACCAACAAAACTGATCAGGGACTATTCTGTGGCAACATTTGTAACCGTGATTTGTTGCCTCCGCACCTTCGAGCACAAATTCCGATACCACGCGAAGCTTGCATTTGACTGATGATTACCATTAGGTATCTATGCATAGATTTAGAATTTTTCTTTCGATCATAATTGAAGGTACAACAACAGCGAATATTTATTCGCTTTTTTATAAAAATAGACGAACTCACCTGTAGTAGTAAATAATGCGGGTAGTTAGGCCAAGAAAAAAAATGCAATATCTGAAGAATACAACAGATAAGCTGTATGATTTCCGATGAATGCAACTGTCGTATTTAGTACATTGTGATAATTAGGCCAAACAATATCCGAAGAATACAACGGATAATAAAAATTAGTGCTTCCCAATGAATGCAAAGGGTACACAAACTCAGCTCGAGCGTATAAATCTTCGCAGGTACAGCAGCAGCAGGCAGGCAGAATGATACTTAGGCACAATAATATCCGTAGAATTCTACGGATTAAACAGTAGTGATTCCCAATGAATTCAAAGGGTACACTTTAGATCGAGAGTATACATCTTCGTTAACAGCGACACGAACAATGTTCCACTTTTAATTGTATGTCTTCTTTATTTTCGATTTTTCATGATTTCGAAGATCCCTTGTATTTGAACTCGTGCGAACGCCGTGATCGCACGGACAAGAATGAGGTGGCTGTCGCTCGGCTGAGGCGGGGTGGATACGAAAGAGATAATAATGTTGTTTTCTCTTTCTAACCTCTGAAACTTGTGCGATATCTCCGGATCGTACCCACGGGGTACTACTACTAGTGATGGAATATCTTGGAGTCAAGGACTGGATAATTTGATGTAGCCCATGCTACGCTGATATCTTGGTAACATAAAATTCACTAAAATGTGTCAAATAAAATATTTTCGTTATCTAATGCTTTTTAGATAATTGTCTTTAAAGTCGGTTTTAATTTTCTCTGAAAGTATTTCATTTCCTATTTGTACTTAGTCGATAGTTTTATAATGGTAGATTTACATTTTTTCACTCTTTGTTCTGAGGTAGTAAACTTAGTACCTAACCACAGTAAGAACGAGTTTTTTTTGCGTAGGCAGAACTTTTAACTTTATCAAAGATCTTTTTGACTAGCTGGACTAGCAACCCACACACCGGAACGCTTCCGCCCAGATTTTCAAACTTGTATTGATACCAAGCTAATCATATCATAAATGAAACAGATTTATTTATAAAAAAATATTTATTTAAATAACTACAATGTAGGTAAATAATTTATGTTAACAACTAACAGGTAACAAACAAAGAGGAATCTTTTGCACATTAAAACTGTAAAATGTTGGATCCATTATACGCTCTTCTTAAATTTACCAGCTGTAAGCCAGTCCCAGTCCGTTTGTGTACGTCATGTGGGATACAGCTGAAGCTGGTGAATAAGCCACTCCTAGAAGTCCAGCGGCGGTGGCAACCTGCATAAAAGAATAAGCACATAAATAAACATTAATTTATTTTATATGTATAATGCGCCCCCCGGCAGCGGGCTCAAAGGCAAGGCACTGAGGGCTGAGGGGCTCCTAGTACAGAGCCCACCGGAGAGCCCGAGGGTCTCCTCTCATGTACCGATACCACAGCTGCGCGGGTTTTATTGGGTAAGAATCCCACATACCTCGGGTGAACCCTACATGCTCCCGGGTGCTCCCGGGGAGCTTTGAAGGTTTCCCCAGCAAAAAAAAAACTACTCAGATATGACATAAAAATTCTTCATAACTTTCGTATACACACTAATAAATTCCGAGACATTTCTCTAGTCTGGCTGTACAATTTCGGACTGAAATTCCTGCTATATCTCTATTGAAGTTTAATAGTATCCTGGGATAATGACCACCATGATACCTACCAAACTAGGCAGAGTCTCTACTGGTAACCAGCCAACTGATACAAATACTTAAATTCTAATATTGACCCATCCCCAGGACGGACATGCAGACAAATGTTTGCCCTGGGTGAAAATTGAACCGACGACCTATTTAGTAGCGGGCATGATGTCTAATTAATAGCCTAACGGGCCCGTCAATGGTCATGGTTTTGAAAGGTAATCCGCAACTAAAACTTACTTTAGCAACTGGGGCGGCATAAGGCGCGGCTACACCGAAATGCGACACATACGGGGCGGCCCCGAAGTGAGCGTACGCTGGCGATATGGCCACACCGGGGTTGCTCACGCGCACGTCTGCCTTGCGGACACTTGAGAAAGGAGTGTCAACCGATTTTGTGAACGTTGAAACCTGGAACAACATACCTATTGTAAATGAACTAGAACTATTAGAGTGGCGAGTAATAGTTTTTTAAATTAATAATAATAACTAATACTTATATCCATTTTTTTGTAAATAAGTACATAGGTACTTAAATAGATAAATAACACCCAGACACTTAGTGGGATTAGAACAGACGACCCATCAGGTAGCAGCCAGGGCGTCTAACCACTAGACCAACGGGCTCGTCAATTTCATATCGTTTTCATAGCGAAGTGTGTAAAGAGCAAACATAAACCTAGTATGGGGTTGCACCAAAAGAATCTATCTACTCGAATAGCAATATCAGCCCCTGGACCTGATCTTGAAGATCTTGCTGATTGATAAATCTTTCCATCGTTCACGGCATTAATGATCTCGTACGAAAAGAAGAAGGAAAGCAAAGTTTGAGTCTTATTTTTTTTTTACTACTTATAAGCTAGTGCTTGACACCTGATGGAAAGCCGCGACGCAATCGAGGATGGCAAAACACACTAGCTTATTAGCAGCCTATTCACTCTAGTCTTAAAGACACCCACATTATAATCGGGCGGGAAAACCGACGCAGGCAAACTGTTCCAGTCCTTAGCTGTCCTTATTATAAATGAAGAAGCAAACCGCTTAGTTCGGACTGAAGGCACTTTCACCACATAGGGGTGTGTACGTGCCGTGCGTCTCGTCGTCCGATGATGAAAGGGAGATGGTGGAATCAAGTCATGCAATTCCTGCGCACACTCTCCGAAATGCATCCTGTAGAATACCGAGAGGCTGACTACTCTGCGCCTGTGCTCTAGGCTAAATAACAATGCCTGTGTTCTAAATAACATTAGATACCTGGCCAAGGTTGAACGGAGACCTCAGTATATTCGAGTGCTGGGTAGCGAGAGCGGGTTGCGCGGGGTATGAGCTGTAAGGATTCCAGCTGCCATAGGTGTAAGGGGAGCTGTAGGCTGGTGCAATTAGGGCACCGCCATTAGCAGCGGCCACCAAACAGCCCAATAACAAAATCTGTAAAAAAGAAACAAGAATGACTAATGAAGCTGAGCATAATTAATGTTCTAATAACTAAACTAAGGTACCTACATCTAAAATTAAGTCGGTGAAACTTGTTTACGAGACGGTTGTCGTGCTCTACCTACACTACAATGCAAGTCTCTCGTGTATGGAACGCCGTTTTATAATTGATAAAAAAATATTGAATAGTTCGTGTAGGTAGTAGGTATTTAGGACGTCCATTGAGTACAGCGCGGCGGCGACTCCGAGGAGGACGGCGGCGGCGGGGTTGCGACCCCCGTCTCCATGAGCACCGTGACAGATCCCCGGAGGCTACAATGTGCCCCCGGCGGCGGTCTCAAAGGCACTAAGGGGCCTCTGGTGCAGAGCCCACCTGAGAGCCATTGGCATGTGCCAATGCGACAGCCGCGGGAGTTTTAGTGGGTAAAAATCCCACATACCCCGGTCTAGCCCCACGATTCCGGGGACCTTTTGAAGGTTTCACCCGCGAAAAGAAAAAAAAGGTAGTAGGTATTGTTCCGAGGCGTGATAACGGGGGAGCATCCACTAGGACGTGCTCTATGAACGTCTGGCGTTGGAGGATTGAACGAAATACCCAGAGTATCTCTACATCGTTGATGAAGGCCACCGGGGAAGTTTTTAGTAAGAATCCCACATAACACAGCCATCGCTGGAAACGTTTTGAAGGTTTCCTCTCCGACAAAAAAAAGTTTTGTTAAACCCTAAGAATAAACAGTCCTAAATTGAGATAAATAACGTTTAACCCCTATTCCCTTATGGATACAACTTTAAAGAAAAGAGGACTACATTTTAAAAGGTTAAAGCTAAATTCTCAAATAAATAAATAACTTACTTTTTTAAGCATATTTGACGCTTAACCCTTCGAAGCTTAGATCCAATCTGTTTGATCAACGGGCTCGGTGAGCCTTATATAGTAAATCAAGTGTGTCAACATGTTAGTGCATGTGTGATAAAGAGTAATATAATGTATGACAGGACATTCATTGTATGCGAGCTTTGGAAAAAGCACGCCTATTGAGGCGTGGCCGCTGGTTTGGTGCGGCGCAAGGACAATATGCAGCTTGTCGGGCCGGTATGTTATATTCATATAATTATAATGCAATCGTATGACATGTTCAACTAATGAAGTTCCAGTGCAGGCCTACTATGTGTACCTTCCAGAATTCTGCAGATTAATTTTTGTCTGTAGATAAATAGGGGTATACATCAGCGGCTCGTTGAAGAACAGAAAAGAAGCAGATGAATTGGATGCTACCTAATCTAAATCCAGCATGAGTAACTCAGTGTTGAATCAAAAGCTCTGCCCTTTCGGAAGTCGTGACTGTGTGTGAAGATAACCCTACATCATCTACATACACTGACTTATCTACATAATACCTACTATACCTCTCTATATTTAGTAGAAAAAAGTGCACTAGTCTAGCCTATTTTAAATTTCGAGAAGTTCTATGGTTTCGTCCACAGATTATGTTTTGGCTCCTTGTCATGGCATGTCTAGGCTTCAACCCTGAAATTAGTCGTCATACGTAGCAAATAGCCTGTATTAGCAGGTTGTTAATAATAATATCCTGGGACCATTCACACACGGTCATCTGATCCAAACTAGGCAGAGCCTGTACTATGGAACCAGACAACTGATACTAATACATATATACTTTTTGTAAATACATACATATATAGATAAAACACCCAGACACTTGGTGGGAATCGAACCCACGACCTGTTGGTTAGCAGACAGGGTCACTAACCACTAGACCAACGGGCCCATCATAGTTGAGGTTGAGAGGTGTTTTACCTACATATTAAATTAGTACCTACGCAGGTATGTAAGTATGAGAATATAATGACAATATCCGTCTATAACTAGACCAAGTTCGTCTAGTCCGAATGCATTTAATAAATTATTTATTTTACACTTTACAACTTTTAATAGGACTAGTGTGTTAACCTAGATTAGACAAACTGGAGTAAATTGTCGTTGATAATGTTTTTTTTCTGATTTGTGCATTCAATTTTTTTTTTCAAAGTTAGTAAATAGATGACCGAGAGTTTCGGAAGACAGTACCTACGCGAATCGCCAGAAAGTTGAACATCGGAAGTCCAACGCTCAAGATATTACTTAGTACGTACCTAATTAACTCGCTTGAAACCAACAATTTCACTAGCTTTTTTTTTTAGCAGGGGAATCCTTCAAAAGCTGTAGGGCTCGATCGGGGTATGTGGGATTCTTACCCACTAAAACCCCCACGGCTATCGCTTCGGTACATGAGAGGGAACCCCCGGGCACTCCGGTGGGAACTGCACCAAAGGCCCTTCAGATCCTTGCTTTTGAGCCCGCCGCCGGGGGGCGCATTGTAACCCCTCGGGAATCAGACACGGTGCTCACGGGGACGGGGTTGCAACCCCGCCACCCCCTCGGAGTCACTGTCGTACTCAATGGACGTCCTAGGGCCCATACCCCGAACGTCCAGTGACTCCGAAGGTAATTCACTGGCTACAGTAACCTTTCAGTCAAATATTTACCGCAACGTCTATCGCAATTAGGACATTCTGGTAAATAAATCAGGTATTAAAGGCTGCATAAATGCTGGCTTACTAAACAATGTATGCTACATATCGCCATACATGCTCGCACGTGTTAGATTGTCAAATAGGGTGCGGCTCGCCTTGTCTTTAATTCATTGTAGACTGATCTGGTCGACCTATACCCGTCAACCTAGTATGTTAAATTTACTAGAGACATTTTATCCATGCTAGAGATGCAACGAATAGTGATTTGGCCGAATATCGCATGGTTAGCCGGGGCGCGGCGCGGCGAGTGTTCGGTGGGAGATCCTGAAACCGTTTAAATGGAAATATCGACACCAAATTTTATTTTTCAAGCTCTGCAAGCTAGTTTGATAACCTTAGCTCCGATTGTGTTTTTTTAAAAACATGTGAGAAAAAAACCTTGTAAGTGACGTCTAAATAAACGATAAACTATTTTGAAGAAATCTTGAATGTAAATATGCCAACTAAAGAATTGAAGAAGAATGCAATTGTATTTGACATAGATGTTCATTTGAAAAGTGCTCGTCTCGATTATATAGGTACGCGTCCATTGGCCGGCGCCGGACGCACCGCACGCACGGCACGCAACGGATTTTAGTTTGCTTTCTATGATTTTGACGGCCCGCATCGGAAAATGCCGGCGCGGATAATGGACGCAGTGCTATGTAAAATCATAGAAAGCAAACTAAAATCCGTTGCGTGCCGTGCGTGCGGTGCGTGCGGCGCCGGCCAATGGACGCGTACCTTTAGGCAAACCTGTACAGGTTTTTAAGAACAAAATAGTACCACCCTACAAAAGCTAAAACAAAAGGTATCTGTCTCACGTTGCGGTAGCTGTTATCATCTTAATAAAAACCCAATCCGTAGTCGACCGAATACTAAAAATAATAGCCAAATAGGCCCAATACTGAACCGTATCCAACTATAATGTACCTACTACTTAAGTGCATCTCTACTATCCCACCCACAGCAACACATACGCTTTCGGTATCGTTAATAGGTAGTGATTTGATCAGTTGTAGTAATGTATGTACGGATATAGAATCATTATTTTCTCAAAAGAATTACAAATTCACGATGAACATACATTTAAGTTGAAGATGTAGGTATGTACCTAGCATTTAAAAGTACAGGCTGACCAGTATGGGAAGCCGCCGTGTCGTTATTAGGTACAGCTAAACAAATTAAAACAGTTTCTAACCGCTTAATTGCACTCGTCACGCTGTCCCCACGGGACAAACCAAGTGCATAGAGCCAGTAAAATAACTACAGTTTACGCGTCCACTACACAGTGAACACGATTGCTAAGTTAAGTCATTTGCTGACAAACATTTTAAATATACAAAAAATAATGAATTACTATGAGAAACACGCGCTGATAATTATGTGTGTCATCATCAATTTCGTTAATAGCGAACGGTGGTACTCAGCATTTGAAAGGCAAAGTCATAATTTATCACAAGAAAATAAATTCACACCCAAATACATCCAATTCAACGAAAATCACTACGAGCCTTTAGTTTTGCTACATGACAAAATTAATGATCAGCGAGATGACAGTATGTTAACTAACAAAACAGATGAAAATACTGATAACACCAAGTCTTTCAGTACCTCAAGTGTAACGATACATTACAAGAATACAGTAAATAATGTTAATATATTAAGAAGAGTTGGTCCAAAACGAAAGCATAATCGAAAGAGGTGCCCCTCATCTTCCCAGAAGCAAAAAAATGCTTTGAATAACACGCAACGTGCAAAATCAAAGTTCTTAGAAGTGTTTCAAGTGGTGGAATTTGATCATGCACCTTGTACATCCAGTAGCGGTTTGGAAGGCGTTTGCTTACATGAGTACGATTGTACATCATCAGGAGGATTGATAATGGGGACTTGCGCTGACGGATATGGAAACTGTTGTGTCAGTAAGTACCTATACTTACCACTGTAAATTGAACATTTAAAATTCCCAGCCACAATAAACCGAACTTACTTAAAATTGTCAGCTTTATCCAAACATAGCAAGGAACCATCCCGATTAAATGAGCTTTTATTATTCAAACCAGTTAATTCGTTTCGGAGCTACGATGACACAGACAGACTGGTAGGTTTCAAATTTATATTAAGTACCCCACCTTTTTGTATTGGTCATTAAAACGTATTGCTTCGTAAAGATAAAATCAGAGCCAAAATTGAAACCTTCGTGACACCATGACAAGTCAGACCATGAGCCCGCTAAACGGAAATCACATGATTTCACGTACGGTCCACGTTTCCACGTTGGCAGGAATTTTAGATTTTTTCACCAGCCTGACCAGACCAAGAAAAACCCTCAAACTCTAATTGTAATAACTACAAAAAGGTTCTGTTTTTTTTTCAAAATTCTACGATATTTGAAGCGTTACGTGAGGATGCAATGTAGGTAAGCAGTCAGTCCGCATGTAAATTATTTTTGCAAAACGCTACTCTTCCAAAACTTGGCAGGAGTCTGTGCCGATTCGTCGATAGGAACTGCATTGTTACCTGCGGTAATTTTGGATTTTTATGAAATGGTTGGATTTTTATGTAATAATAATAATATCTTGGGACAATCCACACACGGTCATCCGATCCCAAATTAGGCAGAGCCTGTACTATGGAAACCAGACATCTGATACTAATACTTATATACTTTTTTTTTTGTAAATACATACTTAAATAGATAAATAACACCCAGACACTTGGCGGGAATCGAACCCACGACCCATCGGTTAGCAGGCAGGGTGTCTGACCACTAGACCAACGGGTCCGTCGGGCCGTATGTACTTACATAATACATGTAAACTTTTACCTTCCAGTCAGGGTGGAGGGTATAGCATGGCAGGCAGACCTTGCAATGGGTAGGTCCATTGTATCTGCATTGTTAAATTTTGTTTTGCAGGCCAATTTCAATGTGACACTCGATCCACTGCTACCACAGGCTGGTTTACAAATCCAGGTTTTCCGTCTCCAAGTAGTGATAGGTTGTCATGTGCGTTATCTTTAGATAAATCATCAGAAGACATAAACCAGATACGGTTGGATTTTAACATTTTTGAGGTAAGTAATTAAATGATATTTATATGTTAATTAGTCGCTTCTAACAAATAGGTGGTGTTCAACAGCTCTATATTTTTCAGCTTTTACCACCAACTGCAGGAGAATGTCAACAAGACCAATTTGTAGTATCGGGACAAAACGTTAACAGCCTTGTTCCAATACTTTGCGGCATTAATACCGGACAACACGGTAAGTAACTAATTTATTTTTATAAGACGTTTTGTTAGCCAATGCCAATACCTCTTATCTGGACACAGGTGGCCCCGCCGACAACCTGGGCTATTTAAACCGTGACTAATCTATCTATACCATTTATATAATAAAATCTTAAAAAAAAAATTGAACCGACTTCAATATCACTGAAAAGTATAAAATAATTTAAATATTATAGAAGTTTGTGTTAGCGTAGGCTGCTGTGTATATTTGGCACCAACTTCAATAATATTTCAATTATTTATACTTTTCAGTGATATTGAAGTCGGTTATTTAAAAAAAAAAAAGATTTTCTTTTATACTTTTTAGTGATATTTTCATACATAAAGATTGAACCATCGAAGACGGTACAAGTAATAAGTTTTAAAAACTAAAGCCCGACTACGGATAAAATCGCAGTCTGATAATGTGATATTAATAGCCAATAACCAGCGGACAATCAAGACGCTTCTAACGACACCCTACTTGTCAAATTATGTTAAGTAGATTAGAAGATATGTGGGAACAGATGAACATACATACATACATAGGTACATTCTTGTTAAAATCATAACCCTCCCTCCGTTTCGTAGTCGGGTAAAAATGATCTAGGTAGGTTATCACACTCCCTCACATACATTATCGTCTACATAGTTTTACATAATTCATGTTTCTTCAGATAAAAATATCCGGTCGTAATGAAATTTGAAAGTTATATATAAAAAAAAGAAATTTAAATCACTTACTCTCTCGAATAAAAAACTGAGATAAAAAAAGAATCATCGAAATCAGTTCATATTTGTCAGAGTAATGTAATGGAGCACATCAGTTTTATGGTTTTTACCAGATAAATTCCTCCACATCGTTCATGGTCCTCCAGGAAGTTCTTATCCGGTTGTGATAAAATTCATACAGATTCATCACAGTGGTTTCTTCTATCGAATAAAAAAAGAATCATTGAAATTGGTAAATATTAGCCAGAGTTATGACCATTTTTGTCCTTAAAAAGCGACCTATAGTCATCTTATAGGCATTCCTGCACCTTTCCTGCGCAGTTGCCATTCTTGTTTTTTCAGGAACTACTAATTCGTAAGCTATAATTTTTTATGGAACCCAATCAATGGTTTGAAGAATGAATGGAAGAAAGTTTTTTTCAAATCGGTTCTTATTGCCAGAGTTATGCGCGAACATACATAAAAATATATACATATATACTTATCTATACTACTTATAATAAAACTGTAACAGGTCCAATTCTGTACATCGAAGATATTTTGAAAATTATATTTGGAGGGCATTCTATAACCGATACTGAGGACGAAAATGTATTTTTTTTAATTTTTGTCTGTCTGTCGGTCTGTCTGTCTGTCTGTCTGTATCACGGCTGAGCATCACGCCGAAACTACTGAATGGATTCAAATGAAACTTGGCATGATTTGAGATCTTACTACGAGGTAGGACATAGGATACTTTTTATCCCGTAGCACGGTTCTTTTGGGAGAGGGGATTAAAGTCAAAATGGGTACTTGGTTATACGCTTGGTCCGATTTTATCAATTTTTCTTTATAATATAATAAATATTAGTAAGGGAACACTCATAGAGAGTTGTTATCAAGTTTTGTAATCGATCGGGTTAAGCAACGTTAGGTAAGGTCATTAAATAGATGGGTGACCGTTTAACGCCATTTGAACTAAACGGGTCCGTGCTTCGGAGAGCAAGTAAAAAGTGGGTCCCAGTTTTTAACCGACTATAAAAAAGGAGGTTATGTATTCGATGCGAATGTCCGTTATTAAAAGTTTAGTTAACGTAAAAATAGCGCAGGCGGAGCTGCGTGAGTCAGCTAGTATAATATACAGACGAATTGAGAACCTCCTCCTTTTTAACTTTTTTATGGGACCCAATCAATGGTTTGAAGAATGGATGGAAGAAAGATTTTTTCAAATCGGTTCATAATTGCCAGAGTTATGCGCGAACATACATAAAAAAAATATATATACAGACGAATTGAGAACCTCCTCCTTTTTTGAAGTCGGTTAAAAATCTCGTGTCACGGTGTTTGTGGTCGAACTCCTTCCAAAACGGCGCAACCGATTTGTATGATTTTTTAACCGACTTCAAAAAAGGAGGAGGTTCTCAATTCGTCTGTACTTAAGTAAGTATATATTTTTTTTTCTATGTACTTATGTTCGCGCATAACGCTGGCAACTATGAACCGATTTGATTGGGTCCCATAAAAAATATTGCTTACGATTATGTAAGTGGTTCCTGAAAAAACAAGAAACTGCGCAGGAAACCTGCAGGAATACCTATAAGATGACTTTATGTCGCTTTTTAAGGACAAAAATGGTCATAACTCTGGCAAATATTTACCAATTTCAATGATTCTTTTTTTATTCGAAAGAAGAAACCACTGTAATGAATCTGTACGAATTTTATCACAACCGGATAAGAATTTCCTGGAGGACCATGAACGATGTGGAGGACTTTCATTACGACCGGATAAATTGTTTCTAAGTTTCTGAATAAACATGAATTACTTACTTATATAAAACTATGTAGACGATCATGTGATCATAAGCTACCTAGATCATTTATTTACCGCCTTCGATGGTTCAATATATATATATAAGAAAATATCGCTATAAAGTTTTTAAAATTTAATTTTTTTAATTTAATTTAATTAAAAAAAAAATAACCGGTGTTAGCATACCTGCTGTGTACATTTGGCACCAACTTCAATAATATTTAAATTATTTTATACTTTTCAGTGATATTGAAGTCGGTTCAATTTTTTTTTAAGATTTTTTTAATGTATATTTGGTAGGTATGAGAATAGGTCGTAAAGTATAGTATAAGTACTGCTAGGTAAATAAGGTGTCCCTAACAAGATTCTAACCTTCTGTATCGATTTTTTTGGCATATTTTTTTTATTATTATTATTGGATTTGGCATAAAAAATACCAATAACCCTACATTTACACTCTCAAACCTCCCCTATTTTTCCCCTTCCTAGGTTTTATGGCGATTTTAGTCCTCTTGTACGAAAAAAAATAATGAAATTGATAATTAAATTTTCACGGTGTTTGTCGTCTCACTTCTCCAACGGCTCGACCGATTATTATGTACTTACCTATATTTGGTAGGTATGAGAATAGATTAGGAGTTATCATTAAATATAAGAAATACCCAATAGTATTTCTACCCAATTATGTGGTGTGATTATGATTACTCAGACATTCAGGTAAAACATGTAACGACCAATGTATGGATGGGGACCTGTGTCTACGCATGCAATATTTCTTTTTAGGGTTCCATAAAAGGTAAAAAAGGAACCCTTATGGTCTGACTTCGTCTGTCTGTCTGTCTGTCACACCTATATATTTCAGGAACCACTGATACTATCGATTTGAAACTTGGAATAGTTTTAGATCTTACTTACCCAACCTCATCGCAAATAAAAAAAAATTTTTTTTTCATTTACTTTTTTTATAATGGGGGTCGAAATAGGTCATCAAAACTTTAAAGTGATACTACTATATCGAGTGGGGTATCATATGAAAGGGCTTCATTTGCACATCTCAAAACAGATTTTTATTTTGGCTTATGTGACGTAGTTTTTGGCTGAAAACCAAAAATGTCAAAAAAAATACCGTTCCGCCCCCGCCCCCCCTTATCTCCGAAGTTTGTGGAGGGAAAAATCTGAAATAATTATGGATAATGCATGTCTATCTATATTTTACATAAAAATAAAATGATCTATCTAAGGTAGTACAGTTTTTTAGTAACCTAAAAAAACCTCGTCAAACAAACTTAGTTTTGCGGTTTGTTTTTTTGCTATCTGAGGTGTTACATGAATAGTAAAATTACTTTAATACATCCAAAGATGGTATGGAACCCTCGGTGCGCGAGTCCGACTCGCACTTGACCGGTATTTTTTAACCGACTTCAAAAAAGGAGGAGGTTCTCAATTCGTCTGTATATATATTTTTTTTTTTTTTTTTTATGTATGTTCGCGCATAACTCTGGCAATTATGAACCGATTTGAAAAAATCTTTCTTCCATCCATTCTTCAATCCATTGATTGGGTCCCATAAAAAAATTATTGCTTAGTAATAAGTAGTTCCTAAAAAAACAAGAATGGTGACTGCGCACTGAGAGTTGCAAGAAAGCCTATATAGATAATATATAGATAATTTCAATATATATAGATAATTCAATGATTCTATATAGATAATTTCAATGATTCTTTTTTTATTCGAAAGAAGAAACCACTGTATTGAATCTGTATGAATTTTATTACAACCGGATAAGAACTTCCTGGAGGACCATGAACGATGTGGAGGAATTTATCTGGTAAAAACCATAAAACTGATGTTCTCCATTACATTGCTCTGACAATTATGAACCGATTTCGATGATTCTTTTTTTATTCGAGAGAGTAAACTACTATGATGTTTCCATGCAAATTTCATTACGACCGGATATTATTTTCTGAAGAAACATGAATTATGTAAAACTATGTAGACGATAATGTGATCATAACCTACCTAGATAATTTTTCGGTTTTCGATGGTTCAATCTTTATATATGAAAATATCACTAAAAAGGTTAAAATAAAATCTTTTTAAAAAAAAATTGAACCGACTTCAATATCACTGAAAAGTATAAAATAATTTAAATATTATTGAAGTTGGTGCCAAATATACTCAGCAGGTACGCTAACACCAACTTCAATAATATTTAAATTATTTTATACTTTTCAGTGATATTGAAGTCGGTTCAATTTTTTTTTAAAAAGATTTTATTTATTATATCGATATCTTCCGCTCCCGTGTAGATGGCTGTGTTGGTTGTACCAGCCTGAAGGATATTATTTATTATGTGCCTTACTAAATTATTTATTCCAGTATACATTGAAGTTGGTGACATCAATGGGCCCATTACACTTTCAGTTCAGACAGAATCACCAGGAAGAAGATTGTTCGCAATAAAGGTAAAAACGGAATAGTCGTGTTATTTTCCTGCGATACATTAGGTATTGAGTAAATTTTAATTAGGTCAAAAATACATTGTTTAAAGGTAACACAATTGACTTGGGCTGACGATTTAGCGGCACCTTCAGGATGTCTCCAGTATTACAATGAACCCCAAGGATATCTGGAGTCTTTTAACTATCGTGATAAATCTGACCTCGCGATTGCAAGACGCTCGAGTTACCTAGTGAGTAGCTGTTTCGACTTTCGGCTTTTATTCTTAATACTACCAAGGGATCCAGACATTGACTTTACTGATCTTCAGATTCAGTTAGTTCGTTTCTTAACCACCGAAAAGCGGCACATTTGACACCTATTTAGTATATCCCTTTAAGTAGGTAGGTACGTCTGTCTGACTGTGGCATTACAGCTCTCAAATGAATGGATCGATAAGAATGCGGTTTTTAACGTAAGTACATAATACCTATAGGTATAGGACTTTATAGAGTCAACAAAGTATTATTGACCCCACGACAATTGATATTAAAACTAATTTGTAGGAACAAATTCCAAATTGTTAGTGGCACAACATATATTTGACAATTTAATATAGCCATTCGCACAAAGCATTGTCAAAACAACCAAGTTATTTTAACGTGGTTAGAATAACCATTTAAATATAAATACTGTAACAATAGAAATTTTGTTACAGTATTGAAAATTTAACTTTGTTGGTAGAGTAATCCTCACTTTATTAGAAAAGCAACGTTCGTTTGTTATCGTTATAACCGAAAATAACTTTAATATAGTGACAAATTAAGAGTTGCTAATGAAACTATAAACTTCAAACAATAAAAAGGTTTCCGCAGTTACTAAGTTTGTTTGTATATTGTAGCAAAGCATTTAATTTCTGCAACAGTAAAAAAATAACAAAGCGTTTATTGTGACTTTGTTAGCCATTATTTTTCTCAGTGTAATCGGCGACAGACTCCGTAATGAGCAAATTCGCCGAAGAACCAAGTCACTGACATAGCTCGTAGACCCTACAAGTGGGCAGGCCACATCGCTCGAAGAACCGATAATCGATGGGGAAGAAAGGTTCTCGAGTGGCGACTATGAACCGGAAGACGCAGCGTAGGCAAGCGTCCCATTATAGTGGACCGACGACATTGCTCGCGTCGCAGGTATTACCTGCGACGCGAGCCATTTGCATCCACCGGTTAAACCGGTGGATGCAAATGGCTAACTATTGTTCATTGTGGGGCGGTCTAAGGAGGGGTGAACTTTTGGCAGGGGACATCTTCCGGCTGATGATGACATAATACCTCAATGTTTAAAACGCGCATTTTCTTAATTCGAGGGGTTTTAGTTAGTCGTGATTAAGTTATTTTTTTGTTAATAATTTGTTGTCATTTATCAGAAGTCCGTATTCTAGTGTCGGGGGAAGGTATTTAATAATAATAAATTTATTACTTATTTATTGTAGAGGAATGCTTCTATATTCGAATGTACCTACCTATATCTTTCGAATATTGTTGATGTGTTGTTCATATCTTGAAGTCTTTGAGTATTCTTGAAGTAGTCGTGATTTACATTTCAGAATAATCTAAACTATGCAATGTGCATTGAGCGTGCCCCAGAAACGTGTAGTGTGACATACACAAACGTTGGCAACATGCAGATTGTCAATTACGACACAGGTAAGTTCAACATGTTGGACAGTTGGTAGCCCACACATACTTTATATAACCCTTAGGTCTGTACGTTATCTACCTACCTAATAAGGTGAATAAATCTGCTACCTACTTTATTTGTGTACCTAATTACTTATATTTCATTTATTTTATTTAAACGAATAATAGCAGGTAGGTACACTATATAATTTAATAATAACCTCTCTCTCTCTCTCTATAACAGAACAGAGTATAAAGTGTTAATTGGCTTTAAGTACTTATCGTAATACTTACTAACTACCGAACCTACAAATATCAATTAAAGTTAATGATCATTAATCCATTTTAAGAAATCGGATTATTTTGGCACTTGGAGACCATTAATACTTAAAACGCAGATAGGAGTAGACATATCAATTATCTCGTGTACAATAATCGAATTTAATCATAAATGGCTCTGAAAGTCGAAAGAAATAGATTTTAAAAAGTGACTTAATTTGAATTAAAATTAATCGTCGTTTGTGAGTGCGGCTGTAAGCCTAATTTTAAAAACTGGATTTATAATAATGAACACTAACTGACATTTGTGAGCGTAGTGTAGTAAGCCAGACTTGGGCAAAATGTAATCAGATTAATGATTAAGGATTACGATTACAATTTGTAATCTTTAATCATGATTACAGATTACAAAAGTAATCAAGAAAGTAATCATATTTAGTGATTAATGATTATTAATCTGTAATCGTAATCATGATTACTTTTTCTGATTGATTAGACCAACAGTAAGAACTTTGAAAAATAAAAATAAAACAAATTGTACAACAATAAGTCACCTTTATTTAACACATCATCACCATTTATCATCATTATTTACATCTTTATCACCATCATCACACATGACCATTCATCATCATCATCTTCATCACCATTCATCACATCATCATCATCCATCATCATCATCATCATTAACATCTTAATCACCATCATCATCATCACATCATCATCATCCATCATCATCATCATTAACATCTTCATCACCATCATCATCATCATCACATCATCATCATCCATAATCATCATCATCATCATTAACATCTTCATCACCATCATCATCATCACACATCATTACCATTCATCACCTTCATCATCATCATAACACATCACCACCATTCATCATCATCATCATTCACATATTCATCACCATTCAACACATCATCATCACCATCATCATTTACATCTTCAACACCATCATCATCATCATTACCATTCATTACCTTCATCATCATCATAACACATCATCACCATTCATCATCATTCACATCTTCATCACCACCATCATCATCACACATCATTACCATTCATCACCTTCATCATCATCATAACACATCATTACCATTCATCATCATCGTCACCATCATCATCCGAAATGAGCCCCGAGAAGCGTAGAAATAATAGACGTTGGACTTGGTCCTGTGATATGATACAATAATTAATTATATTATTGAATTCCTATGTTATAAATTATAATTCATATAGACTTAGTCAACATTAATCATGTAATCTTGATTAATAACTACTGTAATCAAGATTAAAGATTACATGTGTAATCTTGATTATATGTAATCATGATTACTTCAATCTGATTAAAAGTAATCATGATTACTTTTAATCAGATTATTAATCGGATTACAAAAGTAGTTGATTACGCCCAACTCTGAGTAAGACGGTGTGGTAGACATGCCTAGGTCCCTGGTCACGATGTTATTCATTATTATTTTAGCGAATGGTAAATGTTTAGACACAAAGTGGAAACCAAACGTACAGACCCAAATTTTATACTTATACACGTTTTTCACGTAAACGTAGTAAATCTTTACTGCCAAGACTGGGGAGGGATTAGAACCGGGCGCCTTGCGGCGTGTCCCGCAGCTTCCTCACCCACTAGCCTAAGTACATCGCTTTCATGCAAATGTTTTGTTTTCTAATTTTTATTAGGTTTGCCAATAATTCCACCTGGCCAGGCCGGAGTGGAAATATTGAATTGTCCAAGCGACTGGTTGCTTATAGCCGCGACAAGGCTCTGCGGTGAAAGACTCAATGACGGCTCTGTGTTCCAAGACTTCTCACTGAATGCACCAATTACAGGTAAGTACTTACTTACTACCTCTCTAACACTTTCTGAACACAGGAATCAGATATTTTCAAATTAATCGGAAACAAATGTACCTACCTACAGAAGGTAGGCAGTGGCAGGTTACTATATATACTCTGTGGTAGTGGTAACAGCTCAGTGGGCGAGCGCTTGCCTTGGAAACAAGGTGTGTAGGTTCGAACCCCGGCTCGCACCTCTGATTTCTTTAATTAATCATTTGCGAATCGTCTTTGTGCGAATGTTACTAGCTTTCGGTGAAGGAAAATATCGTGAGGAAACCTGCAGCAGGCTTAGCACGATTTGCCAAGACATCGTAATTGTAGAGTTCACTATATTTGTTAATGTTAACACTACACTATATCGGCTCGTTAACGCACACACCACGTCTGACCCGCACAGTGGTTGACACTCGACTGAACTCCCCTTTTTTTTTTTTTTTTTTTGGGAATAATAGACGCTGTTAACCGCAGATGGCTATTGCAGCTTCACCGGACAATAGGAGGCGAGCGCTTGAAGCGCTCTAGCCTTTACGGCAGAAGTAGCGACGAGCACAAGGGCACCTCAGGGAGGCACGGCCTCGGCTTGGGCTGTCGCTTAAGAGAGGGCTGAGTTTACCACCGGTTCACAACGCGCCCCCACTGAGAAGAACCGGCAAGAAACTCAGTGGGGTGATGCACGTCGTTGCGGTCGCATACGTACGACCCTTCGGCCTCGCCGGCGAGACCGGTGTCTGATAGCTAGTGTAGCATACGGTTGTCGGGGAGGGGTCGGCGCATCCCGGTCCAATAGGACCGTCATGGGGTCAGGAGGGTCGAGCAGTACGTGCCGTGGTCTGCGGCGCGAGTCAGAAGGACTAGCGGCGTAATCGGCGGCGGCGCGGATTAAACTGTTCGCGTGACGGGACGCGGATTCAAAGTAGCGTTTCGACGCTTCTTTGAGGAACTTACGAAGGGGATCTAATTTGAAATCGGAATGCAGATCTACGTTCCGCATGTACCACGGGGCACCGACGGTGCGACGGAGGAAACGATTCTGGATAACCTGGAGGCTATCGATACGGGTGCGGGCGGCGTGTGCGAAAACTACACTCGCGTAAGTCATGATAGGGCGAATGCAAGCTTTGTATAATGTCAACTTATTTCTAAGCGACATTTTACTCCGCTTGCAGAGAAGGGGATACAGGCGACCTAATACGAAAGCCGCTCGATTGCGGACGGACCTAATGTGCGGGCCGAAAGTCATGCGGGAGTCCAAGGTGACTCCGAGGTACTTAACCTTCCTAGTCCAAGGGATAGGGCGATTGAATAGGGATATTGGGACTAGTCGTCTGTTGGGCCGAAGGCTCCGCGCGGAGAACATATTGGCGGGTCCCCGGGAGAAGACCACCGCGGCGCTCTTCTCAGGGCGTCGACTGCGGCTTGAAGAGCACGCGTCAAATAGGACATGTTCCTATGGGAATAATAGAGAGCGGTGTCATCCGCGTAAAGGGCGAGTTGGACTCTGCTCGAACGAGGAATGTCGTTCGTGAACAGGCTGAACAAGAGGGGAGAGAGCACGGAGCCCTGAGGGACTCCGGCCTGTATAGGATGGGGTGAAGAAAACGTACCTTCGACCCGGTATCGAAAGGTACGATTCGAGAGAAAGTCTCGTATGATGAGTACGAGCCTATCGGGGACTCCTAACTGGAAGAGATTGTATATCAAGCCGTTGTGCCAGACCTTGTCAACATCGAAGAATAGGGCGCCTGTGTAGACGGGCTTGGGCTGGTTGAGCCCGGTCAGGATGTGCTCCGTGAGGCGGTGCACCTGGTGGACGCAAGAGTGTCTGGTTCGAAAGCCAAACTGCTCGTCAATAAGGATATTATTAGAACTGACAAAGTCTTTGAGTCTCGCTAATAGCAAGCGAAGCGACGATAGCCGACTGTATACTAAACAAGATTTAGACACTACAAACAATAATAGTAGTAACAATAGTAATAACACAATTAAAAGACAAACATACAAAGGTAATTTAGAACCAACACCGGAGATTCTAACATGTGAAGTTGAAAAAGCAATAAAAAGCCAAAAGGCAGATAAATCCCCAGGTCCAGACAAAATCACAAACGAGCTGATGAAAGGTACTTTGGAAGAATTGACTCCTATTTTAACAAAAATCTTCAACGAAATTATGGTAAGCGGCCAAATTCCAAAACAATGGGCAAAATCTCACATTATCTTACTACATAAAAAAGGCGATAAAGAGGATATAGAAAACTATAGACCAATAAACCTTACGTCAAATGTCTACAAAGTTTTTGCAAAGGTTATTATGGACAGAATCAGCATACAGTTGGACGAGCAACAGCCAGTTGAACAAGCAGGCTTCCGAAAAGGGTTCTCAACTATTGACCACATCCATACAGTCAAACAGGTACTTGAAAAATACAGTGAATATAATAAGCAAATTTATATAGCTTTTATCGACTACGCCAAAGCCTTCGATAGTATAAGTCACGAGTTTATATGGAAAAGTCTAGAGCAGCAAGGAGTACCAGCCACTTATATTAAGATCATAAAAACCATTTACTCAAACAACAAGGCTAGAATCCAGTTGGAAACTCTAGGAGAGGAATTTGGCATACAACGAGGTGTCAGACAGGGAGATCCATTATCCCCAAAATTGTTTTCCGCGGTTTTGGAAACCATATTTCGCAACTTAGACTGGCCAGATTATGGCATTAACATAAATGGATCAAAAATGCACCATCTAAGATTTGCCGACGATATAATATTACTAGAAGAGAATCCAAAAAAGCTGGAAAATATGATTCAAACCCTAAACAAGGAGAGCACAAGAATCGGACTACAGATGAATATTAGGAAGACCAAAATAATGACTAACAGCATTAAAATCGAAATCAAAATTAACAATAAGCCACTGGAATATGTAGAAGAGTATGTATACTTGGGTCAAGTCATCTCCATCGAAGACCAAATGATAAAGGAAACCAACATGAGGATAGCAGCTGGTTGGAAAAAATACTGGTCCCTTAAGGAGATAATGAAGTCAAAAGACTTAAGTATGTCACTGAAAAGGAAGGCTTTTAACACCTGCATACTACCATGCTTAACATATGGATGCGAAACCTGGACTCTCACAAAAAGATTAAGAGAAAAACTCGCCACATGCCAAAGAGCAATGGAGAGGAGTATGACCGGTTACAAACGACAAGACAGAATCCGTAACGTTGATCTTCGGTCTATAACAAAACTCAATGACGTACTATTACGAATTGACCAACAAAAATGGAGGTGGACCGGTCATATGATGCGTGACAGAAAGGGGAAATGGAGCAAAGCAGTGACTGAATGGTATCCCAGAAATGGAAAAAGGAATCAGGGAAGACAGCATTCAAGATGGGAAGATGAACTCAAGATGACTGCAGGACCAAATTGGAGACGGGTTGCGCAAGACAGGCAACAATGGAAAATGTTGGAGGAGGCCTTTGCCAAGAGGCACACCGAAATCAGAGATATTTTGTAATATATCATAGTATGTAGTTCTGTAGATTTAATTTCGGAAATAAAAGGCTTATTTATTTATTTATTTACTAGCGACCCGCCCCGGCTTCGCACGGGTGTAATTGAGAAAAAAAAAGAAGTGAATAATTTAAAGTTACTATCTTTGATTATAGAATTTCTTCATAAATAATGTTTGTAGCTGACTTTTCGTAACGCAATATGAACAAATTTTGTTTAGAAATGACGCGTGAAAGGGCTACGTATAGCTGTCTGTCCATGGGCAAAGTACTCAACGCTTAGGTTTAAGCCTGCAACGTTGAATCTCTGAGCTTGTGATTTATTATTGTATTTATAATTTTATTAGAAACTGCAGACGTGTACCGGTGCACAATTTGGGTGGATTAAGGACAGGAACAGACACCATTTCTTTAAAACCAATTTATGGAAGCAATACGGGCTTCCTTGTTCGGTTTCATCGTTGAGACGTAAACGGGGGTCAACCGGGGATTTCTTACCCACTAAAACCCCCACGGCTATCACGTCTGCACATTAGAGGGCGGACCTGGGCTATCTGTCGGGATCTGTACCAGCTGATACCACTCAGTGCCTTGACTTTGAACCCGCCGCTGGAGAGGCACATTATAGTTCCCCGGGAACCTGTCACGGTGCTCACAGTTACAGGGGTCACGGGGGAAGCCTTTAATGGGATTTACGGGACCCTGCTGGTGGTCAACCGGGTATATAGGATTCTTATACACTAAACCCCCAACGGCCGTTAAATCAGTACATAAGAAGGAGACCTGGGCTATCCGGTGGGATCTGCACCAAGATCCCACAGACTTAGTCACTTGCCTTTGAGCCCACCACCGGGGGGCACAATAAAGCCACCCGGGAAACTATCATCGTGCTCAAAGATAGGGGGATCGCGGGGGAAACCTCCAATAGGCCCCCAGGATCCTGCGGGCAATCGACTGCGGTATGTGTCCCCACGGCTGTCCACACAAAAGAGGGGGGCTGCACCGTGTACCTCTCAGTGCAAGGCAAGGGCCTTTGAAACCGCTCCCGGGGGCGCATTATAGCCACCCGGGTCACCGTTGTCACGTTAAGGGGGTGGCGGGGGGGGGGGGGGAACATCCAATATGTCTCCGGGATCCCGTGGGGAAGTCAACCTGGGTATTTGGAATTGTTAAGTATGTACCTCTTTAGGTTTAGTCAACGTAAGCTAATTAAATTTATTTACTTAGATAAAACTTCTAAATAAATTCAGTTAATATATAAACCTTCAGTGAAAAATAAAAAAATTGATCAAAAATAAAAAGTTTAAAAGTACACAAAAATAATCCCAAAGAGAGATTTGAACCCGGACCCTGCTGTGCTTAGAAGACACTTCCCTCCAGACTTACTTGATCATATTCTTGTTATATGTCTGCTCAGTCCCTAATACATATAGCGTGATATTTTGCTTTAAGTATTAAAGTTATCCGTGTACAGTACCTAATTTACGTACTAAGCAAATCTAAGTGAGAATATTTGTACCGCCATCGGTTGAGTAATAATACTGCTTTTTAACCCTGTTAAGGGATAATTTTAAAAAAAGATCCCCTCAGGGGCTTTCCTTTGAGCCCGCCACCGGGGGGCACAATAAAAAAATTACCTGTCACCGTGCTCAGTTTCGGGGATCACGGTAGACCTCCAATAGGCTCCCAGGATCCTGCGGGCGGTCGACCGCGGTGTGTAGGATTCTTACCCTCTGAACCCCCCACGGCTGTCCGCACAAAATATGGGGCTGCACCGGGTACCCCTCAGGGCAAGGCAAGGGCCTTTGAAGCCGCTGCCGGGGGCGCATTATAGCCCCCCGGGAATCTGTCATCGTTGTCACAGTTAAAGGGGTGGCGGGGGACACGTTTAACATGTCCCCGGGATCCTGTGGGGGATTCTTACCCACTAAAACTCCCGTGGCTGTCACATCGGCACATGAGAGGGGTTCTTCGGTGGTATCTGCATAAGCTGTCCCTCAGTGCATTGCCTTTGAGTCCGCCGCTGTGGGGCGGGTATATTATATCCCGGGTATTTACCTACCTTATAATATATGGAATTAATGAAATTCTCTAGTACTTGATTGTGAACTATGTATCTCTTTAGGTTTAGCTAAAAGCTATGTAAGTTTATTTACTTAGATAAAACTTAAAACCTTCAATGAAAAATTATCTAACCGAAATGGTGAAAACCACTGCGTGATTTAGGAGGTGCTATCGGATATAGACAGACTCGGATAGCGACTTTGTTTCACACTATGTAAAGATACTTTGATGTCGATCGATCGGTAACAACACCAGCCAACTTGTAGAAAAACCCCTGACTGACAGACAGACAATAATTCCAATAAAGTTTTGGCTTTTATATCATACGTACAATACATGCATAATTATTTTATTCCTACCCAAACAGACATTTTGGAAATATATTTTCATTATTTTATTTTATTATATTTGGGAAACAAACAAATGATACCACTATTACTAATATAAGATACAATAGTACCAAAATCCATTAAGTTTCCACTAATAACTAAATCATGACATTAGAGAGAAGCTAACCACGTATGCATGATTTTAAATTAAAATAAAAGCATTAATTATAAAAAATATATTAGAGATAAAAAGTGCTGGAGTTGATATGAGTTAAATATTTAAAACATCGAATCTTAACGTCAATAAAAAAAACAAAAACAAAGTTTAAAAATACAAAAAGAAAATCCGCACACGGGTAGCGAACCCGGACAGTCCGTGTTTAGAGGACGCTTCCGTAACCACTTGGCCAAGGACGTTTTGTTTAAAGTTTCGAAATATCTTATCATATTTGTACCGCCATCGGTTGAGTAATAATACTCCTTTTTTTACCCTGTTAAGGGAAACATTTAAAAAAAAAATGAAATACAAATTCAATTAATTTTCTTAACGAATGTCTGTGCAAAATTTCAAGTCAATAGGACCAAGGAATCGCGTTCTCCCATACAAACTTTGCCCCCCTGTTTGACCCCCTTAGAGGTTGAATTTCGAAAAAACCCGTCTTAGTGAGCACCTACGTCTTAAAAGGAACCCCCATGCAAAGTTTGAGACTCCTAGCACTTGTAGTTTCTGAGATTTCGTGATGAGTGGGTTTTTGTCTACTCTTTTATATAATAAGATAATAGCAAGCGCTCATAGAGTTTGCCGAGAGACTTGAGAAGACTGATAGGCCGGTAGCTCGCAGGGCTGCTGCGAGGCTTACCCGGCTTAGGGATACCTACTACATCCGCGTCTTTCCATTCGGCAGGAAAGACGCAGTGGGACATGGCTGCGTTGAAGATAGTCACTAAAAGACATATCAGATGGACAGGGAGAACCTTGAGAACGCGATTGGAGATGCCGTCGGAGCCCGGTGCTTTCTTCGGCTTAAGGCCTTTGATCAGGTCTTCCACCTCGGTTTGCGTGACCGGGGAGAGGGATTCGGTGGGAGGGAGTGAGGACCTGCGCTCTACTTCCCTATCCACAAGATCGAGGTGCGCCGGATCGACGGGAGCGGAGCTGGGTGTGCACTGACTCTCTAGAGAGTCAGCGAGAACCTCAGCCTTCTCGTCGTCCTCGAACGCGGGTGGGTCGCCTGAAGGGCGGGTCAAAGGGGGCATGGTAGCTACGGTGTCGGTTTTGAGGGATCTCGCGAGCCGCCAGTAAGCCTGGTGTGACGGCGAGATCTCCTCTAGAAACCCTCCCCATCGAGCCTCCCTGAGTTCCGCGATGCTGCGCTTCACGTCCCTCTGCAAAGCACGCATGCGGACCCGATTGGCATCGGTGGGGTAGGAGTCGTACGCGCGAATAGCCGCGTTTTTAGCGCGGACTAATTCCTTAATATCATCGGGCAGATTGAAGCGCACAGCGTAAAAGTTGTCCGCTTCAACCTGCCGGGAGGACTGGCTGATGGCCGATTTGAGATGATCGGTGAAAGCGCCGATCGCTTGGTCGGTGTCCTGAGGGGACGAGATTTGCGCCGGGAAGCGGGCAAGATTCGGAGAGTCGGCATCGGCTAAACAGGTGTTTAGCTGATGCCAGTCCAGAACGGTCCTAGTGACCGGCTGGGAAATGGGCGGCGGACCTAGTTCCATTAGGACCGGTCGGTGGTCAGAGTCTAGCTCATGGAGAACCTCTAAGGAGCGCAACCGGAGGGTCACGCCCTTCAGGAGGGCCATGTCTAAGACATCGGGGCGGTGATTGACATTATTGGGATAATGGGTCGGGCGCATAGGTGCGATGACGTCAAAGTCGAGAACGTCGACCAAGCCGTCGAGGCACCTGCCGTTGCCGGTGGTGACGTTACAATTCCACCTGACATGCTTGCAGTTGAAGTCGCCGGCCAGAATGACCGCGTTGTCCAGGTCAAGGAGTGACTCGATATCACTCCTGAGGGGCCGCTTATCAGGTGGAAGATAGATAGAGGCGATAGTGACAGCCGAATGGCCGGAAAGAGAGAGGCGGCAAACCGAGGCCTCTATATTAGTGAGCGCAGGGGGATCGATAGGGATGCAGTGCAGGGCCCTTCTGTAATAGATGGCAGTGCCACCTCCGAGGGAGGTGTCACGGTCATTTCGCACAAGATGGTAGTTGGCGATATTCGGACTCCTATGAGAGGGTTTCAGGAGGGTCTCCTGCACCAGCAAGACATCAACTTGGTGACTTCGCTGGAAGTCAGCAACCTGATCCCTTTGTCGGGAGAGGCCATGCGCATTGAAAAATGCGAGGGAAAGGGAATGGGGTTTCTGCCTACTCTGGTGTATATCCAACTGAACTCCCCTCCTACGCTAGAGGGGCTTTTATGTCTTTCTCGCATCCCCACTCAGTGCCTGCGTAGTGTGCCCGCTTGAGACGATAAACTTGTCTACCCACAACTTTACACAATTTACCAGTACACTACAGTAATCTTGACAGTTCGGTGTGGAGTATGACGTAGTTATCGACGTAGAAACGTCATTTTCGGTATTAGCTAGGTCGATAACTACGTCATACTCCACACCGAACTGTCAAGATTACGAAGTCTTGGCAAATCGTGCTAAGCCTGCAGGTCCGAGAAAGCCTAACTAGCTTTCGAATGACGCCAATCCGCACTTGGCCAGCGTGGTGGACTACGGCCTAAGCCCCCTCATCTTGAGGGGAGGCCCGTGCCCAGCAGTGGGACATAAATTAGGGCTGGTATTAGTATTATTATTATATGTATGTAGGTACGGTGAGAGAAATTCCTGGTGGGTGGATCAACTTTAGGACATAATCGCTTGCACGAGTCGGCTCAAACTAGCTGCGTGCGGACAGGGTAAGCGCACGTTACGCCCGCCGATTAGGCAAATTTGTTTTAAGTGGTCAAGCGCTCGTGGTTGAACCAAAAGAAAAACAACCATTGAGCCATTAGTCTATCCTTCTTACCTATCTCTCACGATTTTGTATTTGGAAAGCGGGGACGCAGTCGAGGATGGTAAAGCACACTCGCTCTAGATTTGAAGACATCCACATTATAATCGGGCGGGAAAACAGACGCAGGCGAACTATTCCAGTCCTTAGCTGTCCTCAGTCAGGTCCGGACTGAAGGCACGTTTACCAGATAATGGTATGCGCTGTGCGTCTCTCATGCGTCCTCGATGATAGAAGGGTGTGCGATCAACTCATGTAATTCCTGCGCACTCTCCAAAATACATAACTGATTCCTACGTACATTTAAGTTCTTTTTATTATTGTTAGCTTTTATTTATATGTTACTAACATCGATGTAATATATACCTAAACTAGATTTGGTGTCACAGTTCAAAAAGTGTTAGCGAGAAATAGCGCCCTTATGTCGCTATTTCTTTACAAGCCACATCCTGACAAATTTATTTTTGCCTATAGGAGTGTCGCAACTGTCTATATGAAACTGTCAAACTACAAGTCCATATCATTATAAAATCGTTATAGTTCACGTTTCCGCCACCAGCACAGATAAGTTTGCAACCTCCGCGACCACATTTTAGATGTCCTTTTGTTCGTGAATGTTTATCTAGTTTATATATTATATCGATGGTTACTAAGTATCATTTGTGTCTTCATATTTTTAGTAGGTAAGTACTAAGTAGGCTATAAGTTAGGGATTTTTTTGACAAGTCAAAGTCGTGTACACATTATTTTATTTCAATTTCCAGATAGCAATGCTGGTCCTATCGTGATATGGTTTAGGAGTGACGAAGCATACGTGGGATATGGGTTCAAACTTCAGTATCAACAGAATAACTGTGTAACCCATAAATAAACCATAAATTTTTAGTACAATGCTTTTAATTATAAATAACATTACAGATATGGTATATACACAATGATAAGATTTTATCTGTATTAAAATTATTACATTACTTGTAGACATTTTTATTTATTATTTACTTTAAATACAATTAAATCTGACTTACGGAATTAGATATTATTTAGGTTTAACAATCAACATCCCTATCTAATAATTTCTTATTATACTTACATAATGTATTGTCCTTAATATAATAAATAATTGAAGATATTATAATTATTATACATAAAAAATGCATAAATGGATTTAAAAAAAATCTAGTTTACGAAATAATAAGTACTTCTTCTTTTTATTTACTATCTACCAAAATATTTTGGTGTTTTGTTTGGTCCCTAGTTTCGAAGTAGATTGCGTTGACGACCTCATAAATCCTAACAGTGCAAGAAGTAGGTATGAATGATTATAGCCCTATTACTAGTGGCCAGAGGTGATATTGGTGTACAGAAAGAACCCCCTTGAATGGTGTAACAAAAAGCACCTTCGATAATCAGCCCCAGAAACTATTACATATTGACCAATCTTGCCATTACAACAATAGCATTCATGTTGACATGAAGTAATGACGCGAATGGTCAAGACATAATAAGAATAAGTGAAGATAGCCAAATTATCACTAGTAGTAGTGATGCTGCACAAAGCTCTGCCATGGGACAATCCACACAAGACCATCTGATCAAAAACTTCACAGAGACAACATAATCAGACAGCAGATACAAATGCATATACAAACTGGATATGATATTAAATTAAACTGCAGAAATAATGTGCCTTTCTAAGGCCATTCTCCAAGTAATAATAAAGTATGTACTACACTACACTTTTTTAGTTTAAGCTACTTTATGACTATAAGTCAATTAATTATGATCTTATACCTGAAGCCTCTTGACCTTTCATAAGTAAATAGTAATCTCACTTTGAAATTTTGATGACCCATTTCGACCTCGATTCTAAAAAAGTAAGTTTTTTTATTTTTTCATTTGCAATGAGGTTAGGTAAGTAAGATCTAAAACTATTCCAAGTTTCAAATTGATAGCATTAGTGGTACCTGAAATATATAGGTGTGACAGACAAACAAACAGATGAAAATTCTTTTGGTAATATTAATGTCTTCGTTTTTCATTAGAAAAAAGTTACTTATCAGCTTGTATATTTTTTGCATAGATTATAATATGTTGATATCTAGATTCCATAAATGACTGTAACTCAAAAAACGATTTTTGTGGGTTGGATCCATTATGCATAACTATGTCCAATTAGAACTAATTGTAGTTTCGGTTTCGTTTGATGTCATTAAGTTGTATCTACTTTGTATAATGTATTTTATGTCTGGGAGTGGGAGTGTCTGGGAGTTAATTTATCTTTATATGTAAGAAGATACTTGTGAATATAATTAACACCCAGATACCAGATAAACACATGTTTATGAACATAAATGTTTGTTCTGGGTGGTAATCAAACCCATAACTTTTTGAATAGAAGCCAGGATAAGTAACCAATACACCAACCTAACCTGTTTACACAATACTTAAATGGTGTCAGACTATTGTTTTTTGTAAGGCTTATGGTGTTGCTAGTGAGAATAAATTTTTTACTCAGTCTTGGCATTTTTCTTCTTCTTAAGGCCATCTCTAACAATACTATTGAATGATAGCAGTATTGCCACCATGATTGCCCTTAGTATACCCATTGATAACACCTGCAGCACAATTTGTGTAGCACTCTCTATTGATCCACCAAATAAAGTTGTCAATAGAGTTCCAGAAAGACTGTAAACTGAATATGTCTTGCCAGCCTGAAAATAAATTTAATACAATGTGAAAATAAACTAAGAATTTACTGTTGATTCATCATTCAACAGTAAGTCTTGTAACTTCAATTGTTTTATTATTATTTAATAAGGGGGAAAAGTAGAACCAAAAATTGGAACAGACAGATTGAAGACTGTTAGGCCAGCTAATTAATTAACCTAAAATCAAATGCACTGTGATCATATTTCATACATTTGGAAGAGACAGGTTTCTCTACCTTCTATAAACACATATGAAGTATGCAATTTGACACAAGAACATGTATATATTGTACTTCATACCGTAAATAGAATGATGGTTTAAGATCTGCCCATGGGGTGTCCTTCCATCTCTTTCCATTGGGTGTCATAGCAACTAAGGAAAAAGCTAGAGACTGGCAGCAGCAACTACTGTTAGATATGCCAAATGTGAAGATCATAGAAAACCCTCCTAAGGGAGGGCCTATGTTCAGCAGTGGTGGTCTTCCGGCTGATGATATGAGATCAAAAAAATGTATACTCACAAGGGCATCATGAATCAATTGCTTGCCAATATCATCCGGGGAGTGTAGGCCTCCAGAGCCAGATATCAGTTTAGTCTCTTCAGGTTTTGTCAGCTCCTCATTCTTAAATCCAGGAGTATCAGTATCAGGGGGGTAAGACACCATCAACCTTACATTAGTGCCAACAAGCTCCATGATGACAGACTCTGCGAGACCTCGGAGAGCCCATTTGGAAGCACTATAGGCACTGTAGCCATATATTCCTGAAAAAAATTAGACAAATATCTCTTGTTTAGCTAGTTTCTCACAATACATCACCAGACTGCTAAAATATGCGTGCTTACGTATACAGTGAATGGATAGTTATGGTATTTTAAGAAAACTATACCCACCAATCAGAGCCGCTTCAGAGCTCACAAACACAATAAGTCCCTCTTTTCTTTCCTTCATTCCTGGCAAAACATAATGTGTAGGGTTGGCGGTACCAAAATAATTTAAATCTATCATTTGTTTTATGTCTTGTGGCTTCATCTTCTCAAATTGGCCGCAGATACACATACCGGCGCAGGCAACCAACATAAATATGGGGCCAACATTTTCTTCCAATTTTGAAAAACATTTTTCAATAGTACTGTAATCAGATGTAACGTCTAAAATAGAGTATTGCACTTTCTGAGTTTCGTTAGAAACGTTCGCTTTTACTTCATCAGTGGCAGACTTGAGTTTTTTCTCGTCGCGTCCAATAATTGTAACGTGAGCACCCAATCGGGCCGCTTCTAAAGCTGCAGCTTTCCCTATACCGCTGGAACCACCCGTAATAACGACATGCTTTTCCTTCAAAGTTTTGTAAACAGTTTTCTTTTCCAACAAGAAATGTATAACAACACCTAAACTTAGAAACACCGCGAAAACTAAGAAAATAAATAAGAACATTGTTTTTTTAGAACAAAGTTATGGCTATTTTGAAATGATAAAAGATTTATAAATCTTTAAATTATTTTCTCGTAACTTTCATAATATTCTATCCGAACGAAAATCCGACCGCAGTGTTACCAACTCTCAAAAAATTATCCCCCTAATCGCCATTATCTCCAATCAAAAACCCCTAAAACCACAACAATTTCTAGATTCCCCCTAAAAAAATTATTGTTAATAAAATAAATAATTAAATATTTTTAAATAAAAAATACATTAAAAATGATAAAATATTTATTATAATCAATAAACGAACAATAAATTTTAAACAATCAATAAATAATTTCATTCACAAACCCCATTTTTTCAATTTCTTTATTTAAAATGTAGCTGACCCACGCAGCTCCGCCCGCGCTGTGTTTACGTTAACTGAACTTTCAATAATATACATTCGCATAGAATACAAAACCTGCTTTTTTAAAGTCGGCTAAAAACTGGGACCCACTTTGTACTTGCCCTCCGATGCACGGAGACGTTTAGTTCAAATGGCGGTAAAATAAACGGTCACCCATCTATTTAATTTACCTTACCTAACGTTGCTTAACCCGATCGATTTCCAAACATTGTTAACAACTGTCTATGAGTGTTCCCTTACTAATATTTATTATATTATAATGAAAAATTGATAAAATCGGACCAAGCGTATAACCAAGTACCCATTTTGACTTTAATCCCCTCTCCCAAAAGAACCGTGCTAGATTACGGGATTACGGGATCCTTTGTCCTACCTCGGAGTATTAACTCAAATCATGCCAAGTTTCGTTTGAATCCATTCAGTAGTTTCGGCGTGATGCTCAGCCGAGATACAGACAGACAGACAGACAAAAATAAAAAAAATACTTTTTTGGCTTTAGTATCGGTTATAGAATGCCCTCCAAACATAATTTTCAAAATATCTTCAATGTACAGAATTGGACCTGTTACAGTTTTATTATAAGTATCGATTATCGAAAACTTCAACTAGGGACATTTGCCCACTGTTTATTACTTAGTTAATTGAAGTTATAAAAATCCCTAAAAATACCCCTAAGAATTTAACACCCCTAAAAATCCCATCACACATTTTTTCCCCCTAAATTTGGGGGGAAAACCCCTAAGTTGGCAACCCTGTCCGACCGAAATTCCGAAATCGAACGGACAAAAAGTTTATTTCTAAGATTGGACGTGGACCCAATATTATTGTGCCATTTTTCAAGCTTTATATTATAAGGTAGATACACCTTACTAAATATCGGTCTCTGAATTCAGAGACCGATTTAAAAGCTTCTGATCTGATGTATCTTTCTTTTGTGTGCAATAAAGAGTATTTGTAATAGTATTATATTGTATCACACTGTCCTTAGTTCAGTGACTGAATCAGTTACCCGATAGCACGCAACGAACGAAGTCAGACGTGTCGTTTACAACGAAGGATGGCGCCAGTCTAGACACCAAAAAATTGGCCTTTGCCTAGCCCTGGCCGTTGGCTTAACTAAGCCAACAATTAATTTATTAGTCTTTTTTTTTTAAATTTTTGCACAATAGAATAGGTAAGTACATTTACGTCACAAAACATAACCTCCTTTTTTTGAAGTCGGTTAAACAGTAGAACCCACTTTTACATGTCCTCCGAAGCACGGAGACGCTTGATTCAAATGGCATTAAACGGTTACCCATCTTTGTAATGACCTTGCCTACCGTTGCTTAACCTGATCGATTGCCAAAATTTTATAACAACTGGCTATGAGTATCTCCTTATTTTAATTGTATTACCTAGATACATTTACGTTGAAAACCAAACCTCCTTTTTTTGAAGTCGGTTAAACACTAGAACCCACTTTTACATGTCCTCCGAAGCACGGAGACGCTTGATTCAAATGGCATTAAACGGTTACCCATCTTTGTAATGACCTTGCCTATCGTTGCTTAACCTGATCGATTGCCAAAATTTTATAACAACCTGTCTACTAAGTGTCTCCTTATTACTTAGAGGAGATACCACTGGAGAGATCATGATGCGCTAACCCCTGGCCCTGTGCCAAATTTTGTTCATAAGTTCAGGTCATTCTTTAATTGTGTGCGTATCTTTTTGAATGTGTTGCGAGTTTATTAATAATGTGGGTATGCGTGAAATTGTATCTGTGTGTGTGTGTGTTTACATCGCCTCCCGCACCCCGCAAAAGTGCCACGAAAAATTTGTTCGGGGAATCGACGCGATACTAGCTCTATACTAATTACTCTGAGCCTTATTAAAATGAAACTCGCAATTCATTTTTTGAATAACAAACCTGCCTACACGTCCTCACATTATTTTACTCTTTGGTGATTAAGCGTTAATCACAATTAGTTAACTGTAGTTAAATTTCTTAAGTAACGTTCGCGCCCACTGTCAAAATTTAATGCTTACTTTACAAATATTAGAATTTAAGGATGCATAGTGTGCGACTAGTGCGTCGAAAGCGACAAATCTATCGATAATTGTCGTGTGTTGCCAATACTAAACGGGTAAATAAAAGTTTTATTCTAAATATTGGCTTATTATGCAAAATATAAATATTTATTCAATACTTGTAATAAAATCAATGGTTTATGGAACAAATACAAGATAAACACGCGTTGTTTTAATAATTCTCACAATTATTTTTTTCATGTGGCAGTGTTGGTACGCTTGACAACATTAAAAAAAAACTTCAGTGACAGCAGACACCCACAGACAGATATTTAGATATATTTATAGCGTAGACAGAATATAATACAGACATATACCAAGCGTGCCGCCGATAAGGACAGAAAAATAAGTACATACTAAATTTAGAGTTGCCACGTAAGGGAAATTTTACCCTTTGTGTAAAGCAAATACGGAGGTTGTTGTAAATTATATTTTGTTTCCTAACCAAAAACCACTTTTTTGACACAACATTTACTTTTCTTACATTATATCGTCTTAATCTATGACAGTCTGCAAAAAGTACGAAAGTGATTGTTATAATAATGTCCTTCTAGCCAAAACGACCACAGCGGCCAATATTTCACAAGATCAGCCATGTACGCAGGAGATATTATAGTGCACAAGTGCTTGCGTAGACACAAGTGCACTCTCTCTTCCTTTATATAATAGGTACCTCTCATAATCAGCGCGCTAGTATCTATGGCAGACATGTTTTAATTATTACGATTACTCCACTGTATTATAAGTTGTTCTCTCTCAATTTAATTATAAGTGTTTATTACCAAAGCTCGGTGTTTTAATTTGACGGACGGGAGTCGGGCATACGTCCTATCGCAAATCCCGACACATGGAGCATCTTACTTTACAGACAATCAGGTCATCGGCCTGCATTGTCCTAGCCAGTAAGGAACAACTACTCAAATTTGTTGCCCTTCGCAGGATTCGAACCCACGACGGAGGCTACAAAGTGAATGTACACTTAATATCATTTATGCTGTAGCTAAGGTCTATTCCACATTGTTCACCTGGGTGATACCACGTGGTGATTAAAGTGGCTAAGACCTGTAGATAATTATTAGCCTCATACAAAAAAGTTAAGAGATAAAAACAATAATATGCTATTTCCCAGAGAGGTAGGCAAAAATTGGCCTTCTTATAACTTAATATAATACATACTATGGCCATTTACCGGGTAAGTTTTAGTAAATTTCTCCAATATACAAATCTATGGTACTAGTATCTTGGGACAATCTACGCTTGACCAATGACCACCTGATCTCAATCTACGCAGATCCTTTAGTAAGGTAACTAAATACTTGTAAACTGTATAAATACATATTTAAATAGATAAATAACACCCAGACAATTGTTCGGAATCCTTCGGAATCGAACCCATGTCCTATTGGGCAGCGGCCAGGTCCCTCAGATCGTCGAACAGCCGTACATCGCCGCCGTCCGCGGCATGTACTGCTCGACCCACCCGACCCAATGTCCGTCCTCCTGGACCATGACACAACACCAACAACGATGTCAAGAGTCGTAAACACATCAACACACAGACACCGGTCTCGCCGGCGAGGCCGAAGGGATCCGTACGCATGCGACCTCGACATGCATCCCCTCGCTGAGTTTCTTGCCGGTTCTTCTCAGCGGGGGCGCGTTGTCTTGTGAACCGGTGGTAAACTCATTTTCTCTAAGCGGCAGCCCAAGCCGAGGCCGTGCCTCCCTGAGGTGCCCTTGTGCTAGTCGCTCGCTACCCAAACCTTTCTGGCTGGAGCGCTTTAAGCGCTCGCCCTCTTGTCCGGTATTTATTTATGGTGTATTTATTGGTGATTCAAGTTAGGCAATACCAAATGAATCATTTGATAGTTATTTAATAGTCACTTTGCTTTATTGATCATCACTTTAGTTGTCAAACGAGATAGGTACATAATAGGGGGGCAAATGAAACAAACTATTCAACGTCGGTACTATTTATTTATAATTCAGACAAATTTACCAATAAATTGTAACCAACAACATACATACATATATTTAAACAACATGCATATAGTAAAAGCACGATTAAATGTACAATGACCATTTTGCCTATAAATAACGAATGAATACGTCCTGCGCAGCCTTGGACGAATTACTTGAGCGCTTACGTTATTTCTGAATATTTAAGCATTCGGGAATAACTTTTAGCAACCTAATTAATTCTTTTTGTTGCTGCAATTTTTGTGGATAGCAATCCACAGTATACAAATATCCATAAATTTCAGGAAATCATAAAAATAAATTCGGGAAATCTGAGAAATTCTTCGATGCACCCAGTATGTGGGATCGTGTATGATGCACTTAATAATAATTTACCATTTATTTATGGTAGTCTCTCTTTTATACACTGGCAACACTGATAATGGCGATCAATAAACTGAAAATTTTAGGTTATGGATGAAAAACAAGAATTTATCGATCTTACACGTAACTTTCAAGTAAAATAGTAACTAATTTAGAGCAATAAGATCTAAATAAGTCGTTTACATGTATTAGTTTCTAAATGTAATCTCTAAATTGGCCATAATAATTCACGTTTACCTGTGAAACGATACTCCACTAATTTTACGTTCACTGTCACTTTTACAGCCTATAATACTGCACTGCACGATTCTTATAGGATTTCCACAACACACAGTAATGTCACAGTTAGTTTTTTATTGAATTTTAAGTTATTTATTTAATATTAAATCCACGATAAAATTGTCACGGAGCAAAGTGGGAGCAAACGTCAAATTTGTTTCGCACCCACGGCGCGGAAAAATCGAACACATGCTGAGGGACAAAAAATCATATACACTGTTTCTTTCTATCACACGTAACCTACATAAACGCATTCTTTTCTTGCGTGAATGAGAAAGAAAGTGTCCAGCCCTCTATTGTTTTCTTCCTCTAAGATTTATAGTCATCATATTTTATGAGGTTATTTTAGTAGGGCCTCCTGAGCCTGACCCGACTGTACCGACCTGTTCATAGGTAGGTATTAGGTATCTATAGCACTTTAGCCCTTGATATCTCGATCTCCCAATGAATTCAATATTCTTTTTTCGTGTCGTAGTGGAACGATTGGTGTCAATCTGCAAGTACTTCTCCGGTTTATTGTCCAGAGAAAACTCGAAGAACATAGATTATTACGCCATTTGCTGACGCTCTTCTCTCGTACCGCAGAGAATAATCGAATCAATGAGACCTTCACAAATGAGGTCACATAAATACGGAAAAACATATTATGTTTTTCCGTATTTATGTTATCACAGTTACAATATGCCCAAAATTATAGAGAATGACTTCTTGAAACAAATAATCTAGTTATCAGCTGTTTGTTGCCGCCATAAAATGTGTCAAAATCATTGATTAGCTAATCTAAGTAACGTCTCTCGGCCACTTAAAGTTAAGTAAGATTAACTAGCGCTAACTAAGCATTAACCCACTGAGAGCGCAAATAATTTGACATCTTAGAGAAAGAAAACAATAGAGCGCTGGCACTTTCTTTCTCATTCGCGCAAGAAAAGGATGCATTTATATATATTATATGTGATAGAAAGAAACAGAGCATATGATTTTTTGTCCCTCAGCGTGTGTTCAAAATCTGCCGCACCTACGGTGCGTTTTCTTCGAGTACGCATGAAATTTTCTAGTTCACGACCTAGCTTTGGAGTTTTAAATTGAATTGCGTTATGAAATATCGTTTATACTACATAATAGGCGCATTTGAATAAATATCCTTAGCGTGTGTTAAGTGTACGAATGATTATTTTCCGTTATTTTCTGTCCTTATCGGCGGCACGCTAGCTAGATGTCTTGTTATATTCTGTCTACGTTTGACATCTACACTAAGTAACGTGATAAGGATCAATTAACCCACTGTAGGTTCGGCCGTTAGCTTCCTAAATACATGATGGTGTAATAAGGGCATAAGTCAATACTCTTATCTATGGTTCAATCATTAAAATAGACTCAGCCCTGCGTCAAAAGCAGCGTTGCCAACTCTACGTCTTTTTACGTAGATCTACGTATTTTAGGTCTTTCCTGCAAATCTACGAACTTCAGTCCCAGAATCTACGTATTTTTTTAACAAATTTGCAATTTAACATCACAGGCTGAAACGAGCAGTGGCAGTGAGGAAGATCGGAATGTTACTCCCAATAAAAATAAAGCTGTATTAGGCACAAAAATATTTACACTTTTTTTTTTATACCACTAGGTGGCAAACAAGCATGCGGCCCGCCTGATGGTAAGCAGTCAACGCAGGCGCAGCCTATGGACGCTAGCAACACCAGTAGGATCACTAGCGCGTTGCCAACCCCGTAAAAATTTGTTAACTCCCTTTTTAAAAACCCCATGCTGTAATTATTCGGGAAGACCTCGGCAGGCAATTCATTCCACAACTTCAAAGTGCGGGGAAGAAAACTTCTTTGAAACCGCAAAGTGCGGGATGACATTGTTTTTAAGATGTGAGGATGAACTCCCTGCCGATGGCGTACGCTGGTAAAAAGTGGCCGTGGGCATCATGTGAAACAATTCTTCAGAGCACTGTCCGTTATACAATCGGTAGAAAACACACAGGGAAGCAAAATCTTTTCTCACCCGTAGTGATTCTAGACCGTTTGAGCGTTCAGGAGCGTCGACAATCCTGATGGCTCGTCTCTGCACCGAGTCAAGTGGTCCAAGTTGGTATTCAGGCACTCCCGCCCATAGGTGACAGCAGTACTCCATATGCGGCCGAACTTGCGACTTATAAAGTAACAATCTATTGCGTGAGGTGAAGTACTTCTTCGCCCTATTAAGCACACCTAGCTTTCTAGACGCCAGCTTGACCGACAAGGTCAAGCTGGCGTCTAGAAAGCTAGGTGTGCTCAAGGTGCTCTCGGAACAAAGGATATTTTCACACCAAAGGATATATTGACACCTAAGATCCCGATGCTCTTTGACATGCTAAGGGCTGTGTTATGGAATTGAGGTATTACAGCGAACGGGGTTTTCTTAGTGGTGAACGCACAGACTTGTGTCTTAGTGGGGTTAAACTGGACTAAATTAAGTCGTCTCTAATCAGAGATCTTGTCAAGAGTACTCTCGATTTCAGACACAAGGCGTCCACGGCTTTCTTCCACAACAGAACGAGGGAATTGGCACGACCCGAGTAATTGGTATTAATGGTACTGTCATCTGCATAGCAATGAACGAGATCGATGGATAGCATATCATTAATATGCAAATGGAACAGCGTCGGAGACAGCACGGATCCTTGTGGGACGCCAGCGTTAATCTCCATGCTATCAGAGCAACTGCCATCGACTACGGCTCTAATGCACCTGATGGACAAAAAGCTGGCAATCCATTTGCACAAAACCTCGGGAAGCAACCAATGCACCTACACTAAACAGTTTCAAGTCGCCTTAAACGCTGGCTTATTGAGCACTCGTTCTATAGTTACGAGGGATTTATAACACAAAAACGTGACTGGTAAAATCCAAATTGATTGATTTTGACCTGTATTAGTTAATATTATCTTTTTTAAATGACTTTGATATTAATTATTTTGATATTATGACTCAATTGTGACATGAAATTAACGACTTATAAAGAGACTAGTATTGCTAATTAATGTTTTTCTTATGAAATTAATATGTAATTTGTGATTTGGATTGACTTAAATGACCTGACGTGTAAAATAACTTTACAAATAAATGATTATGATTATGAAGTCCGTAAGATGGTAACTTCTATAGAAGGCCACGGTGCCAGACCCTATCAAACGCCTTTGCCACATCCAGGCCGACGGCCAAGGCCAAGCCTTGACTCGCTACTGCAAGAGCCCATCGGTGAGTGAGGTACACAAGAAGGTCACCAGCCGAACGGCCGTGTCGAAAACCATATTGACGGTCACTCAACAAATCGTGACTCTCTAGGAGCTGCGTGTTTATCACACGCTCCATCACCTTAGAGAGCAGGGAGGTAATAGTGATCGGCCTGTAGTTTGATGGGTCCGATCTATCGCCCTTTTTAGGCACAGGTTGAACATAGGCGGTCTTCCAAGAAGACGGGACTTGACCTGCGGAGTACGAAAGCGCAAATAAACGAGTCAATGCGGGACATAGCTCAGGGGCACACTGCTTTAACACCACTGCCGGTATGCCATCGGGCCCACTCGACTTGGTTGGTTGAGGTTGGGCGGCCGCTTGTGACGGCCTGCGCCTTCGTTGCCGAGCAGGATCAGCGCGTTCGCGTTCCCGCTCGGCGGCCTCCTTCTGGGACATGACAGTCTCGCAGAAGGCGGCCATCGCTCCCCACGCCGCATCCCCGGACAGCATAGCCGACACTACGTTGCCCAGGGAGAAGTCCGATCCGATGACTGCGACCAGGTCTCGTCGCTCCAACGACCACGCGGGGCAAGCCTCCAGCGTGTGTTGGGCGGAGTCAGACTGGTCGCAGTGGAAGCATCTCATCGTCGCTTCACGTCCGATCTTATGCAGATAATCACCGAAACAACCGTGTCCGGTGATTATCTGCGTAAGTCGTCCGCTCCGTCGCTGTATCCAGGCTTCGAGATGCGGCAGGAATGCCTCAACGACGCGTTTGCGCGCTATGTGCTCCGGCTGGAGAGCGATGTGTCGTTCCTGCCGCTTGATGGATTCGAGCGCCACCGGCTCGCCTCCGCAACTCTGGCGGGCGATGCGGATCCGGTCATAGACCCTCGCATACATGCCCGCCAGGATATCTAAGGGCAGACAGCGTGCCAGTATGGTCACCGCCTCAAAGGACACCGTTCGGTATCCTCCGCTGGACGTTGTAGATTTTCGTTCTACAGCGTCTAATAGCCAGCCTCGGCGCCCAGATGGGCGCCCTGTAGAGGACTACGGACTGCACGACTCCGGCGTAGAGGCGGCGAACTTCCTCGCTCGGCCCCCCGGGATTGGGGAGCAGTCTGTGCAAGGCCGCTGCAACCCTGTCGACTCGGGGGACCAGGCGCTCAAAATTTCCTCGAAGCCCCATTTAATTTCACCTATCCTAACCTTTTTATTTCACCCAAAAAAAGTACGTAGATCTACGAACTTTCCCTAGGCAAATTTTATTAAATCTACGTAATTTTCTAACCAGACCTACGCTTTTTTTTAAAATCCGAGTTGGCAACACTGGTCAAAAGCCCATTTCATTGTGTTTATGGTGCAGGTGTTGTATTTATTTCACTAAAATTAATACAATTACATATTCTTTTTACTAGAGTAAAACGTGGATTTAAATCAATAAATATTCAACACTGCGAAAAGAATCACGGCGTTAGTAAGAATCACGTTTCAATCAGTTTTAGTAGAGTATAGTTTTGTTGCTTTTTTGTGAAGTTGTGTCAACATTGTTTACAATGAATTATGAGACGAATAGGCTTAACACGTTCACTAATTGGCCCTCATCGGCACCAGTAGATCCTATACGCATAGCAAAAGCGGGGTTTTACTATACCGGCGAAGGAACAGAAGTGCAGTGCTTCAGCTGTGGTGGTAAAATATCCCAATGGAACTACGGAGACCAAGTAATGTGGAGACATCGACGTATGGAGCCCAACTGCGCGTTCGTGGTGAACCCACAGCTGTCGGGCAATGTGGCCTTAGTTCTGGGCCCTGAGTGTCCATCCAATTATACTACTACCCCTTTACAACCCCGCCCTGATGAAGGAATAATTGAGCCAGTAGAGAATGCTCAAGACTATGGGCTTATTGAGGAGGATGAAATGTATAAAAGTGATGCTTTACGACTTCTGTCATTTATTAATTGGGATGTAAGAAACACATTTGTCTGATTTCATGTTTATTTCTATTTCATAAATTGTTGTGTAGAATTTTAATATGTATTTGTGTAACTTATTTCGACTAATCTTGTATGTTCCATATTCCAATTTTAAGAATCTATAACTAAGCTCTTAGAAATGTCTCAAAAAGAGAAAAAAAACTTGAAACTGAAATGAATGATTCATTGCTGTGATGGTACCAGAGTAATTTCGTATAATATCTCAATTTAACCAGTTTATGTTTTACAAAATTTTACTATACCTACCCATACTACATTGGCTTTACCATTAAATAGATTTTTTTCTTTCTTTCTTCCTTCATGATATCTGACTACTATAGTGTAGGCTTAGCCTAGATTTATTTGGGATACAAAAGCCATATAGTGCTAGGATAATTTTAAGCTGTTAAAAAACTTATTTGCCAGTCATATTTTGCAAATAAAACTAGGCAACTTACTCAAATTTAGGACCTGTTCTTTGGTCACTTGCTTACTTAAGCACATCATACTTAGATACTTATCTATCACTGTCCGCTCATATATTATATTTGATTGCACCATATTATACATTTGTGTCATGAGATTAGTTTTGTAGTCACATTTTCATATATTTGCCTATCTTCTGGTATGGTCTTGTACAAACATTTCAACTGTAGATTAAACTTACTGACTTGATAAGTTTTATGCACCAATTATCTATTATAATAAAATATCTACTATATCTCTAGGTCAAATCCAAACAAGTAATGTGTTTCGCTGGCATATTTCAAGATTTAGGGTTATACTTTTATTGGATTAACTGTTATTGGTTATTTTCTATAGTTATTGTTGGCAGTTATACAAAACAAATTGTGATTAATCTGCTTACTATACAATGTGTTAATGTAGTAGTGCAGAAGTTTGGCCACCCTAAAGTTATTTTATTTTTATGATTAAATTTAGCACTATTATTTATTTTTATAAATTCGCATCAAAGATATTTTTTAGTGTCATACCAATTCTGTTTGTTTGAATACTCTATACTCATGCATGTTGTATGCGCTCACTGGAGGTTATTAACCTCTTATCACTCACCATATTGGTCAGACTGCCATAACTTAAACTTGGCATAATAAATAAATAGAAATTACCTATAGTAAAAAAAGTGTAACCGATTTCGCTCTCAATACTAAAACTAGTTTCAGGTTTTGCATTAATTCATTAACATATTGTGTATTTGTATATGCTTATGGTCTGTCTATACTGTGTATTATAGATTATAATAGAAATATACCACCTTAAAGTGGTGTAACATCCTGCAGTGGCCAACCTGGTGAGTAGTGCAAGCTGCTCTGCCTCTGACTTGACTGTAACAACTGCTGTTTAAACAACTGGTATTAACATTTTACTTGCCCTCAGAAGCAAGGAGATGCTCAGTTCAAATGCCACTAAATGGTCACGTATCCATGGACTAACCTTACCTGATGTTTAACAAATTGAATGTTTACCAAGCAGTGATTACAACTGGCTATGGTGGTCTCACGTAGCCTTTGCAAGTGCTGTATAAGTAATTGCGCCAATGGTGCTTAAGGAGAACCATAGCAATGAAGAGCTGTTGCCATCGATACAGCCTTAACTGATCACATAGAGTATTTTCCCATGTGTTGGCTAGTGTGCTCTTTACAGCTGCATCACCATCTTACCATTCAATGCAATTGTAGTGATATATTAAAAAACAGAGGGCACCCTATGTCATAGGTATCACTATGCCAACAGCAAAAGGAAGAAGTGAATGGCTGCCGTCCAAAGCTGTTAGGGCTGACAAGTGGCAACCTTATTTATTGGTACAATTACGCGATTCGAAGTTAGAGTGCTGGCAATTTGTGGCAACCTTATTTATTGGTATAATTACGCGATTCGAAGTAAGAACACTGGCAAGTGGCAACCTTATTTACGCGTTTCGAAGTGAGTGTTATTTGGCTTCGATATTTTGTAAAGTGATAGTACTTATGTCAAGCAGACGACCCCGCTGTACCTCTTTTAAATAATATTTGGATACTAAATTAATATTTAATTCCCTAGGACCCGTCAGTTTCCCGCGAAGCGCTAGTCAGCGCTGGGTTTTACCATACTGGCCAAGGCCGGCTTCGTTGTGCATGGTGCGGAGGGGAACTAGCACCATTCAATCGCTTTGGCACCTTGGGCCATCCCCTCGAAGTACATAGAATGTGAGTCATGTTACTGGAAAAATAATTAACATTATTATAACTCAAAACAAGCTTGGTGTAAAATATAAGCTAGTGTTTGCCTGCAATCCCACCAGATAGGCCATAAAGCTATTAGCCTATTGAAAACCTATTCACTCTAGTCTTGAGAACACCCACATTATAATTGCCGGGTAAACCAATTCAGGCAAAATATTCCTATATCCTGTAGTCATTAGCTAAAACTAACGTGTTATTTGAGAAAGTAAAACGCTTTGTCTTGACTCTCTTTCGCAACGTAAGAGTGCGTGGTTGTCGTGCGTCACATGGCCCGAGGATCAAAGGGGATGGTGGAATCAAGTAATGTTTTGTAAATAAATTTAATTCAGCTAACAACTTAACCTACTTGAACCATCTTAATCAATATATATAATTTGTTGATGTCAATATTTAGTAAATTCAATGTAATATGTATGCCATACTTCAAACATAATACTTAAAAAATTAGGTGGACATAAGTGATCTACATGTTTATTTAATGTGATTGTATACCTACGATAAGTGGTATCGATAAGTTCAATTAATGTTATCGTATAGGTATTTCCCCCGGTGTCAGCATGCAGCTTCTCTCGAGGCAGCGCAACAGTCGGCCAACATATCGTCGCCTACGTCATCGCCGTCCGATACACCGCCTGTTCACACGCCACCACAACGTATTTTAGAGAATCTGCCACAATCGTGAGTCAGTTTACCTATTTACTAACTGTTATTGTAAGTATAATTCCTAAAGTTGAAATATCCAATGCCGCACAAGTTCTCGTCGGCTGCTCAACTATTGATTTTCTTTACCAAGGTTGATATCTGTCCTCAATGTTGAAATGAATGAATGCGCATTGTATTACTATACTAATACTAATTTTAAGTACCTAAAGTAGTACACAGTGCATAGATAAATAACAGCACGAATACTGCAAACCCTGGCTCTAATCGCTGCACTTACCTCAAAGCCATTTAAGTATTTAGGAACTTAGACCGGCCATTGTGAGCAAATTTTTAACCGAAACCATCATCATCAGCCGGAAGACGTCCACTGCTGAACCACTGTCCACCTAGTGGGAGGACTTATTACGCGGGTAATAAGTGAGTAAGTCTCGTAAAATTAAGAGATTAAGGAAATATTTACGCGTTACCGTAATTGCAAATCGTGTTAGACAAAGAGGAGTGAACGGGATTATAGTTCATTTTCTTATGTATTTTGTATATTTACCTTATTTATTGACTCACCCAGGCAAGCACTACTATGTACTTGCTAATCTTGCTATTGTGACACACTTAGTAAAGTTTGCTATACATATTTCATACTCACAGTAGGTAGGTACTATTGTAGCCTCGATGCCGGAGCTTGAAATCGCGACCTCCGGTTTTTAACCGACTTCAAAAAAGGAGGAGGTTCTCAATTCGTCTGTATATGTCTTTGAGTATTAAAATGTATATATATTTTTTTTCTATGTATGTTCGCGCTTAACTCTGACATGTATGAACCGATTTGAAAAATCTTTCTTCCATCCATTCTTTAATCCGATAATTGGGTCCCATAAAAAAATTATTGCTTACGAATAAGTAGTTCCTGAATAAACAAGAATGGTGAATGGTGGCTGCGCAGGAAAACTGCAGGAATGCCTATATAGATGACTTTATGTCGCTTTTTACGGACAAAAATGGTCATAACTCTGGCAAATTTTACCAATTTCAATGATTCTTTTTTTATTCGAAAGAATAAACCACTGTAATGAATCTGTATGAATTTTATCACAACTGGCTAAGAACTTACTGGAGGACCATATAAACGATGTGGGTTCATTTATCTGGTAAGAACCATAAAACTGGTGTTCTCCATCACATTACTCTGACAAATATAAACCGATTTCGATGATTCTTTTTTTATTCGAGAGAGTAAACTACTATGATGATTCCATGCAAATTTCATTACGACCGGATTTTTTTTTTGTCAAGAAACATGAATTATGTAAAACTATGTAGACGATCATGTGATCATAACCTACCTACATCATTTTACTGACTTCGATGGTTCAATCTTTATTTATGAAAATATCACTAAAAATATTAAAATAAAATCTATTAAAAAAAGAATTGAACCGACTTCAATATCACTAAAATAATTTAAATATTATTGAAGTTGGTGCCAAATATACACAGCAGGTACGCCAAAAGCAACTTCAATAATATTTAAATTATTTTATACTTTTCAGTGATATTGAAGTCGGTTCAATTTTTTTTTTAAAGATTTTATTATAGCATACTGTTTCCCCGTTTGCTTTAAAAACCGGAGGTCGCGATTTCAAATCGTGCGGGCAGCAATAACTTTATGTAGTTGTTCCTTACTAGCTTGACGCAGGCTGATCACATGATTAAGAAAGTAAGAGGTTACTTTTCAGATTTTTTTGGATCATCATCCAAGCGTTGGATGGCCATGTAAAAGCCTGATTTCTCCTCGCTCGTGTCGATCTTGCGTCCCATCGGATTTTGACAGTGAAAGGAAGAGAGAATGTACTCTTGTGCTAACGCACTTGCAATATCCCTGTTACACTTTAATATCAGAATCAGGCTAATCTTGTCAAAGATTGGCTGATGTGGTCGTATCAACCTGAAAGACATTCAAAGTCAAAGATTTTTATTTCAAATAGGCTTAACGCTAGCACTTTTGAATGGTCATTTTTAGGGTTCCATACCTTAAAGGTAAAAAAGGAACCCTTATGGTCTGACTTCGTCTGTCTGTCTGTCTGTCACACCTATATATTTCAGGAACCACTGATGCTATCGATTTGAAACTTCGAATAGTTTTAGATCTTACTTACCCAACCACATCGCAAATAAAAAAAATATATTTTTTCTTTTACTTTTTTATAATGGGGGTCGAAATAGGTCATCAAAATTTTAAAGTGAGACTACTATATCGAGTGGGGTATCATATGAAAGGGCTTCATTTGCACATCTCAAAGCAGATTTTTATTTTGGCTTATGTGACGTAGTTTTTGGCTGATAACCAAAAATGTCAAAAACAATACCGTCCCCCCCCCCCATATCTCCGAAGTTTGTGGAGGGAAAAATCTGAAATAATTATGGATAATGCATGTCTATCTATATTTTACAGGAAAAATAAAATGATCTTTCTAAGTAGTACAGTTTTTTAGTAATCCTAAAAAAACCTCGTCAAACAAACTTAGTTTAACGGTTTTTCTTTTACTATCTGAGGTGTTACATGAATAGTAAAATTACTTTAATACGTCCAAAGATGGTATGGAACCCTCGGTGCACGAGTCCGACTCGCACTTGACCGGTATTTTTTTTAAACCTACCACCGGATCACAACGCAGCCTCAACTGAGAAGATCCGGCAAGAAATTCAGTGGGCTTGTCATTTTTCCACTTTTTTTAAACATGTTTTGTTACAAATGAATCGACATTAGCGATAGGGTGTCCTGCCGTTCGAAACATAAAGCAAGGGAGAAAAGAAGAAAACAATAAATTACGACAAAAATTACAACAACCTAAAAGGCCAAAGGGATATTAGTCGGACCAGTCCCCCCAAGCAGCACCCGCGCACGAGTTGACTCGAGCAGTAGCCATCACTCCCCTCATTATTATTTCTTACTATACATCCAGCGCTCCTTCTTTTGACCTGTCTGCAATTATGCATAATTATTATGCATGTCAGAATATATTTATATTATACCTACATACTAACAGAAGAGTATATAAATTCCTTTTTAATTTACGCGAGCGAAGTCTGGGGCAACTGCTAGTTATAAATTAATACTGTAACCTCATTGTAGCCTTATTATATTTACACGATATGTTATAACGCGATATCGTAACGAATCCATTTGCGCGTCACATATTACCTACTGGCCTTGGCTAAATTAGCTTTTGATGTAAGCAGGTACGCATTTACCGTAGCAAAGCGCTACATATGTCAATACACATGTACATACAATACAATTAGTGTCTGGATCACTTACAACCTTGGGCAAAATTATTAGGCTGCTTATTATTATTTTTTTAATGTAATGGTAAGAATTTAATTAAAGTAATAAGTAGGTAGTATTTTTTTTAATGTAATGGTAGGAAGGTGATAACAGGAACTCTGGATGATTAAATCTGGACAAGTAGTTAGTAAGTAGGAAGATACTGATCAGGGTCTGATAATGGCACAGGAAAACCATTTTAAGAGATAGTTTACCCTGGTCGGGGATTTTTTAAAATTTATACTTGTTAAATATAACTACCGGTTAAAGCGATATCATTAAAATCAACGTAACCTAATACTCAAGATATATCATCTAACGGCGCAAATCAATAAATTTTTGTATAAAATCAGCCATTAAAATGATCTCAGTCAATACGGAAGCAATATGGCCTTGCTTCGAACTTCGAACCAATTGGCAATTGTCTGTATTAGGTCGGGCGCAGCGCATAACGAACGTTTGTTAAGCATGGGTGGCACGTGGCGATCGCTAGGCGTAGTGGGCGGAGGTGCCAGGCATCCTCTGTACGCGTCGCTTGCCGCGAGACTGGCCAGCTTCCAGCGATGGCCCGCGGACCGTCAGCAAGCACCTCGGACCCTCGCCGAAGCTGGGTTCTTTCACACCGGCACTGATGACCAGGTAACTTCATTAGGTGGTAGAACCCTTGTGTAAGGTACCGTCCAGGTAGGTTCCAACGCATTTTCAGATATTTTGATAATTTTCTATAGAACCGAATCAAATAAAGTTGCCAAAGAAGAATAGACTATAAACTTCTATGTTAAAGTTTAAATTGGCCTGTGGTACCGCTAATTTCTGGGTTGTGCCGCTTACCATCAGGTGGACGTCATGCTTGTCTCGTAAATAAGTTTCCTAAGTTGAAAAAGATGCTTCATGGTGATAATATGTTGCTAATAAAAATAAATGCAAAGTTACAGATTCCATTTTAGGGTACAATCAAAACCTAACACATTTTGGTTATGATCTGTGCTCTGCAGCATTGAAGGTGATTAAAACTGTTTCCTAAGCTAGTGTTTAAACCGCGATCCGATCTGATAGATAGTAAGTTAAAACTTACTAAACTTGCTGCTGCATTAACATGCAGCCCTATGTCGGATGTTATTGATAATAAAAACCCATGAGAGAAGAATTATAATGAAATCTGGTGCGATGCTTCCGCGACGGGAGCCTAGACAAGGAGGCGGGGGATCAACTCTTTTTATGTTGCCTCAAACCTTCCCTGCCTAAGTTATAATAATAATAACAAGATTAGTTCCAATCACTTGATTGGTTGAGACCCTTCAAAAGGGGCCTCCATCTTCCCCTTATAGCCACCATAGTGTACTGCCAACCTTACCATTACCATAGGAATTCGAAGGCGGCGTTATTTGGTTGCGAATTGCTTTATGGTATAAATGTAGTTATCGATGATTTAGGCACACTACGTGATGGTTGGTTTATGAGAGGCTTACAGTGAAATTTGACCAGGTGCTTCTACTGCGACGGGGCAAGTGGGAGGAGGGTGAACAACATTTACTCAAATCACTTGATAAATTGATACCCTTACTACGGAGCCTCCAATCTCCCCTTATAGCCACCATAGAGTACTGCCAACCTTACCGTAGGAACTTGCGGCGTTATGTGGTAGCGACCTCATATAATTATTAATTATGTGTATATCATGTTCGGTTAATGCAGGATTTATAATGAAATCCGATCAGGTGCGGTGCTTCTACTGCGACGGCGGCCTGGGCAAGTGGGAGGCGGGTGATACGCCGTGGTCGGAGCACGCGCACTGGTTCCCTCACTGTGGCTACGTGCTGCTGGTCAAAGGCCAAGAATACGTAGACTCGTGCCGCAACAGATGCTCCGTGCAACGAACGGTTAGTGACAGAACCTCTAGTACGTGTTTTGAGCTTAAACGAAGACCTTCGTAATTTCATTTTTTTTACATAAAGGGCTAAGTCATAACAGACAACATAACAACATTAAAAAATGTACACCCTGCAACGGATTTATTAATATTTTTTATAATTGACATTTTTTTTAAAAACAGCAAAGATTTTTTTTATATTTTTCTGTTAACAGTTATGACTTAGCCTATCACCCGGTTCTGGCATGACGTCGATTTCCGGGACACCCTGTACATCTAGTTTCTATAGTTTCCGCTAGAGGCGCTGGGGTGAAGTGTATGGAGACAAATAAAAGTGTAACTGCTTAAAACTGGTTACTGGTACTGGGACCGATGATTATTTGATTGATTTATTGTTTTGTTATAATAAAAAGGTGCGAATTTTTAACCTCTGTTCAGTTCATTTAAAATTGTGATTACCTTAAGTAGGTACTATCGCGGAGACGAACGGTGTACCAGTTTTCAATCAACATCGTTTGAACGACGCGGCGCTACGTGCACTTACCTCGCCCGCACGTCTTTTGTTCCGGCACGTGCAAGCGACTGTCGTCCTAAAGGATACACCGCATGTGACCGCGAGAGTACAATATACACATGAAAATTTCGTTTTTATTTGCAGCTATCCGCTGAAACTGGCCTTAGCACGAGACGGCGGAATCCCGGTGTTAATTTCGAAACAACAGACAGTCAGGTACCAAAAAAAATGTAAATAATAATTGAAAAATATCTAAAATGTGAAACATAATCTGACCGAAGTAGAAAAGAAAGATTTCCAATGTTAATGATTGAAAAAAAACAGGTAGAAGAGTGTATGGAGAGTGGAATAGCAGTAGCAGCTTTGGGTGCAGGATTAGACGCAGCAAGAGTACGGAGAGCCATCGTTCGGCGGTTGCGAGCGACCGGTATGTACTTATTACTTTCAGACCTCAATAATACGTTGTAATATTTGTACAAATTACAGCAAATATCATAACCGGCGGTATTATCATTGATATTGCATCTTTATGCAACCCACACAACTAAAAATAAACATCACACATGAACATGACATGAACTATTAATCGTTGAAGGCTAATCAGTTGAATTAACCAAGTACAAGTTTAACATACTAACAACAAGGTGCGCAGGTTCGAGCGCCGGCTCGCACCTCTGATTTCTTTAATCTATACATATTATAAAACAAAGTCGCTCCCGCTGTCTGTCTGTCCCTATGTATGCTTAGATCTTTAAAACTACGCAACGGATTTTGATGCGGTTTTTCTTAATAGATAGAGTGTTTCTTAAGGAAGGTTTATATGTATAATACATGCATAATATATTAGAGAAACACTAATAATTTTAGAGGTTTCTAATGTGATGTCGTAAATAAGCACATTTTTTTGCGCTTACATTGCGAACGCTTGCTGAACCCTACGAGATAGATCAAAATAATGTACTACAGTATTGTACACCTTAACAAGGTCTAAAAAAAGTCTGCGATGGTTATGTTTATCTCTTAGGGATAACTCACAATAAACATTTTTTATCATTTACTTTTTATGAGAAATAATTAACTATTAATAAATTGTTGTTATAGCATGAATTTGTCCCTTCTTCAATATAACGTACACTTCACTAATATTTACACCAATGAAAAAATAGCTGTGAACGTTGTTCATACCGCTTGGTTAAGCAACATAAGGCAAGGTCATTACATAGATGGGTGAACCGTTTTGGATGAAATTTTGTGTGCATATCGGGTTGGTCTGAGAATAGGTCGTAAAGTATATTTCATGCCGCTAGGTTAAGCAACGTTATGGAAGGTCATTACATAGATGGGTGACGGCGGCGACTCCAAGGATGGTGAGGGGGTTGCCAGCCCCGTCCCCGTGATCATGGTGCCAGGTTTAAGGGGGCTATAATGTGCACTGAGGGGTATTTGCTGCAGATCCCACTGGAGGGCCCAGGTCCCCCCTCTTATGTGGCGATGCGAAAACTACAGGGTTTTAAGTGGGTAAGTATCCCAGATACCATGATTGACGAGGATATATAGAACGAGAGGAGGGTGCAAGAGAGGTGAGAGAGGGAGAGGGGTTTCATGGAGGAGGTGATGGGGTGAGGGTTAGGGGAGTTAAGATGGAGCAAGGGGGACTGAGGGGGAGCAAGGTGGGAGAAGAGAGAGGGGAGGGGGGTTCAGAGAGGGGACACCGGGGAGAGGAAGAGGGGGAGTGTGACGAGGACCAATGCGGGAGGAAAGTGAGAGGAGAGACAGAACATAGAATTAGATTTTTCTTATAAGAGAGAGATGGAGAGATAAATAAATCAAGGGAAGAGGGAGAAAAGGGGAGCAAAATGTAATAAAAGCGCGGGCGGAGCTGCGCGGGTCCGCTAGTAATTAATAAATTATTCATGTGCGAATCGTTTTTGTACGATTATTACTAGCTTTCGGTGAAGGAAAACACCGTAAGGAAAACTGCATGTCCCAGGAAGCCTAACTAGCTGATACGATTTCGAAGAAAATGCAGACAGTAGGTATAAAAAACCCCCAAATGTTTGAACTTTTGCCTTAATAACTCTCTGAATATTGGGTCTGCGAATTTGCAACCTTCATCGTCAGTGCTTAGCAAATTCCTTCGTAATATTGACGTAATTGTTTTTTTTCTTCGACACTGTGGCCGAGCAGTCGAAACGGACACGTGAAGTCCGCCAACCCGCACTTGGCCAGCGTGGTGGACTACGGCCTAATCCCCCTCATCTTGAGGGGAGGCCCGTGCCCAGCAGTGGGACATAAACAAGGCCTGGTATTATTATATGTATTATTAAGCTTAACATGCCGAATTAAAGATCATATTTTTTTTATCATAATAAGAAACAAGTTTCATAGGCGCTCAGTACACTAAGAATTTACGAACTAGGGTAGAAAGCAAAGTATTGAAGCTCGTGAAATTTCCGGGCTCAAGTAACTTATTTACTCATATCTTGGGCGACGAGCGGCAGTGCTGTGTCTTACTCTCCATCAGGCAAACGTCTTGTTTGTCTCTTCTATTAAGTTTATTAAAAAACATGTCTAGTGCTTACTTTGATAGGTATATATTTTTTAATTCTCTGTGTCATCCATTTCAGGCATCCCATTTAACTCGTCGGAGGCATTAATCGACGCAGTGTTAGACGAACAACTGAATGAAGAGGCGTGGAGCGTGTCGCCTCGCAGTCAACGGCTCGCTAGAGACATACTCGCCGAGACGTTACGAGACTTTGCTCCGAGATCCGGGTATGTACGGACCCCTATTTTATCAAAAACTATTTTTTTATAAAATATCCAGTTCCATCATCAATATAATATTTACCTTTAAATCATTGATATAATATTTAAACTAGATAAACATTTACTAACGAAATGACATTTAAAATGTGGTCACGGGGGCGCGGACTTATCTGTGCTGGTGGCGGAAACGTGAACTAATAGTTTTATTCTGATAGCGACGTGTAGTTTGACAGTTTGGATACTTCTATTGGCAAAAATAATGTTGTCAGCCTGTGGCTTGAAAGAAATAGCGACACAAGGGCGCTATTTCTGTGTGCCACTTTTCGGACCGTAACACCTAATCTAGTATAAATGTTATATCGATGAGTTGTATATTCAAAATAATTTTACTCATAATGGTATATTTTTAGGGGAGACATCGTTACAGACCGTTCACTGTAAGATGTTCTCTGCGATGATGTTGACATGACAATGTAAAAGCAATAGTGTCTGTTTGTTTGTTGCTTTGTTTGTTACATGCTTGGTTTCCGGTCAGTTATATCAAGTAGTTCAAAATTTTGCCGCGGAAGCTGGTCTGCTGTCATAACTCCCTTCCACTAGGCATGATGACTAATTTTGAAAAAATACTCTATAATGTACTATAGAGAACACGAACAGTGTACCAATTTTCAATCAAAATCGTGTGAACGACTTTACGTCCACTTACCCCGTCCGCACGTATTTTGGGCCAGCACGTGCAAGCAATTGTGGTCCTAAAGGTGGTACACCGCATGTGACCCCGATAGTACTTACGGGTGTACTATTGCGATTGTGAAAATAATCATATTTTTGTATTAAATTTACAATTAATATCATTATTTCAGTTTTTTAAATAGAGTTTGAATTTCGTTCCAAAACGAAGGCTGGTGCATGGCGCCATTTTGTGACGTCAATACGGTTTAGGAAAACATCTGTCTGTAGGTCTAAAAGTGAATCATTGTATGAAAGAAAAAGTTGGAATGACAGTTGTTTATTTATACCGGATTGACGTCATTCACTCTGATCAGTGTTTATTACAAAATTTCGATTAGCTGTATTTAAGTAATTTATTTGCTTAAATCTCACGAAAATCTCTGTATAATTATGAAAATGAGATGCATTTTTGGAATCAGTGCAATCTGTTCTAATATTGAAAACCACAGATTCATTGGTAGTGTGTTATAGTCATCATGCCTATTATTTTAAAATCGGCACATAACAACTTTTGAAAATGTAATTTAGATTATAAGATTTGACGTCATTACGATGAAATATTCTTTACAGCATAATACCTTCAGGACTATGGGAGGACAGACCGGACAGTGCGAGATCTCAGTCCGACAGTCCCACAAGATCACCGTCACCCGACCCAGTTCCTACCCCACAGCCAGAACCCAGCGAGATTGTAGTCCCATCTGTGACTATTGCTGAGGAGATACGAGAAAGTGAGAGTGAGACTACAGAAGTGACTGCTACGGAAGACAAGAAAATGTCGTTAGAGGAAGAGAATAGACAGCTGAAGGAGGCGAGGCTATGTAAAGTCTGCATGGATAGTGAGGTAATTATTTGTTAGAAATCCCCAAGACGCACCCATCCCTCCTTTAACCAATCTATTTTTAAAACATAACTTCGCCTTAACAATGTTTCCACATATTATTGTGATTCACAACACATGTTGATATCTGGGTCATCGCGGTTACCGGGGACAATTAATTGCGACAGTGTTTTTGCTGCGTTAACGCTTAACCCGGGTACGGACTAGGGCAAGGGCAACACAGCCGTTCTTTGCGGAAGCTGAACACTTACTATTAAAATGTCAACATATTTTACGAATTGACATTAACAAATTTCAGTTTACTCCCGTGAATTAATAATGGGGAACTTGCATAAAAATTATAATGATAAATTATGATTATTATTTAATAACAGTATTTGTAAAAAGAGCATTGATAAAAGATTTTTTTTTTCTAAAAATATAAGGTTTTTTTTACGAAATATTTCAACTTTACGTAAAATGGAACGCAATTTGAAACACCGCCAATCTCGCGTGACATCAGACTAGTCGACCATGCCAATAAATTTTCAAGGGAAGATCTCTGTGTTTTGGACACATTGAATTTTTTTATAAAATGAAGAAAGGTTTAATTAGATTTATTTTTTAAGATGAAAATATGAGTATGACTATTTACAAAATGTAAGTAAGTACTAATTATATCATGTAATCTGATACTAAACTAGGCAGAGCCTGTATTAATTAAGGTGACCATACAACTGAAACAAATACTTATATTACATTTTTTTTGTAAATACATGATAAATAACACGCAGACACAAGGTGGGGATCAAACCAACGATATAGTAAGTAGCGGCCAGGGTGTCTTACCACTAGACCAATGGGCTGTCTAACTACATGACTGGTGCCCCATAACATATTTTTTTATGGATATTATTAATTTTCTCTGAACTGATAACTCTAGGGATTGTTTTATAATTCTGATTATATTAGTCGTCGAAAGTTTAATGAGAATTATTATTATTCAGTCGTAATTCCTTCATTCACCCGCCATTAAAATTTACTTACCCGTACGTGAAATCAAAATAATGACGTCACGGCTGTCGGTGAGCGTTTTCGCGGCAACGTGGAAAAGTCAACTTTTGATTTGCAATATCTAGTTGATTTGTGCATATTGTTACAACCGGGAGATAAAAGTGTTAATTACTCCCATAATTATTACTTAATTGCAATGATCTCAAAACGCATTGTTAGTCTATAGGTCTACTATCGATCCGTACCGAAAAAACTAGACTTCTCAATAGAAAGTAGTTCCCTCAAATTCGGCAAGTACTATGTACTTGTTCTATGTAATTGTATACCCAAAACCAGATATAAAGTCATTTTTTGTAATCAAACCGGGTACTTCAAAACAAACCTAAATTTCTTCACCAATACAAGATGAAAACTTTCCATTTATCACCACACACACGTAAAACATCCAACTGATTCAGAAAACTAGTTAAACTACTGAAAATATAATTAAAATCTTAAGATATACGAATAAATAAAATATTTTTGACATGAGAATGCCACAGATAAAATATGTCAATATATAGAACACACACTTTGTCTATGGAAATTAGTGATGTCCAATATTTAAAGATCTAAATCTCGATATTGAATGATTTGAAATTGATCCACAATCAATCATTTTATAAAATAAAAAGTATTATATTAAACTCAGACTAAACTGAGGTAGATTCAACATAAACAGTAGGTCCGCCGTCCCTATTTCAAAGTAAATCGCTACTCTGCCCACGTCTACACGGATTATATTATGTTGATTGTAAGATAATATTTTATATTACGTATCTAATTATTTATTTAAATAAATATCAATAAAATTGAGTGCCGAATATGAAAATGTATGCGGTTTGACAGGTTCCGGGACTTACGCCTTAGTGCTGCCACCTGGTGCACGTCATTTTTGAACACCCTCATTGTGTTATTCATAGTCATTCATTCGTCGCTTCGTATCGATGTCGTACGTACTGAATGCTCTCTGGTGTCTTTTCTTTAACGAATTTGCTTTCGATTTTTGGTTTTGTGTTTGCTTTGTGATTTGGACCGTGTTTTCGATTGGACTGACGACTTATTGCTACGATCTAAGGATTTTGATACTCTCGATTAGATTTCAATTGAAGTGTTTGTGTGTATATAAGGTAAGATTTTATAAGATTATTTTAGTTTAAAGTAATTTATTTAAATTGGAAAAAAAATTATGATAAAGTAAAAAAAATACATTTATCAATACAATCAACAACAAATCGTTTAAAAAAATTCAATTCACATACATGCACTACAGGTTCTTTTTTCCATCCATTTTTTTTACATGTAGTTTTACTAAGTGTTGACGATTAAGTCTCCAAAGCTATTATACATTTGCACTGTCGTGCACTCATTTGTTTCAATGAGCATTATTTTATAAGCTTGAATATTTAATTTATAAATTATGTCAATACTTTTTATTAGTAATTACAACAAGTCAATAAATCCATTTATTTCGTTTGAGTCCAAAATATAAATGGGTAATTACCCGGGTGGAACTCACGAGTGGGTTAAAACCCATTATAAATCAGTTCGCTCCACACACTGGATGGCTTGACAAAATGTATATAGATTTCACTCTGTTGAACCATCCAGTGGGTTGAGCTCAATTGGTGATAATCTTCGGAGTCTCTGCACGTTCAGGGTGTGGGCCCTAAGACGCCCATAGAGTATGGTAATGACTCCGGCGGGGTTGCGACCCCTATCACCCCACGTCCCCACAGGTACCAGGTACCTTTTAAACTTTTTTCCCGTGAGAACAAAATAAAATGGGTGACTTTATTACAAGAATTATAAGTAATCACTAAATGTGTTTTTAGTGCTTGAAGATGAGCGAACCTCGTCCTGGGCCGGAAGATGGAAGTTACAAAATGGTTCGCAAAAATCCCAAATGCTACCCTTTGACGTATTATATTCAATCTTCTAGAGAATAAGTAAAATTGTTGTACACTCAAATTAACATTTTAATACTGACGCATTTGTTAATTATTTTGAATTAAAGGGTTTCGAGTTGTTATTTGTTTAAATAAAGGTGAAATTATCAATAAAAATAATTCACAGTAATAATGTATTCTTTTTAATCCTACCGTTGCTGACATAAATATCGATACTGTAATGGATTTATCCTCAGAGTAATTAGAATAGAGCCAGTATCGCGTCGATTCCCCGAAAAAATTTTTCGTGGCACTTTTGCGGGGTGCGGGAGGCGAAGTAAACACACCCAGATACAATTTCACGCACTATAATAAACTCGCAACACATTCAAAAAGATACGCACACAAACGCACACAAACAAAGAATGACCTGAACATATGAACAAAATTTGGCAGAGGGGTTAGCGCATCATGCTCTCTCCAGTGGTATCTCCTCTAAGGGATTTATCATACATCTATGATGTGGTCAGATTCACTCGTTCATGAGGCGTCACCTCCCTAATATTGTCGATGGTTGCAATACCGCCATGTTTATTTACTTTTTACGACGGAATACTTGAATTCGAGTATACTTGTTCACTGCCCCCGTCTATTGTTTATTCTCGAAGGTCACGCCGCTATTGTATTTCGCGAAAACGATAGAATAGGTACCTACTTACGAGTACATTCGAGAGACTTCCACCCCTCTGTTAATTTAGGTATATAAGCCGACGCATAGAGACAGTTTGTGTTTACAAGCGACAGCGGAAACATCTTAAGGAAGCGATCGAAGAGAATTCTACCAGCGAAGACTTTGGACTACTGAGAAGTACTGTGCGACTCGGACTACTGTGCCTTGTGTGTATACTGCGTGTATAGTGAATACAGTGTGAGTGTACGTGGAATAAAATCTTCTTTTACGTTAATCGGCATTTAATTACCCACCCGCACGTAACAATATTTTAACTTGTTTTGTTTTTGGTATTTCTAAGCGACCCTAAAATCTTTATTATACACTAAAAAAACAAAAATTGAGCAAGTTCCCCATTGGAGTTTAACTGCCGAACTTACAAACGTTGATTAAAGTTAATGATGATAAATCCATTTTTTGAAATCGGATTATTTCGATACTCGAAGCCCATTAATACTTATACGCAGATAGTGAGTAGAGATATCAATTATCTCGTGTTCAATAATCGCACTAAATCATAAATGGCTCCGAAAGTCGAAATAAATAGATTTTAAAAAGTGACCTTTTTTTACTACTTATAAGCTAGTGCTTGACTGCAGTCCCACCTGATGGAAAGCGGCGACGCAATCGAGGATGGTAAAGCACACTAGCTTATTAAAAGCCTATTCACTCTTGTCTTGAAGACACCCACATTATAATCGGGCGGGAAAACCGACGCAGGCAAACTGTTCCAGTCCTTAGCTGTCCTTATTATAAATGAAGAAGCAAACCGCTTGGTCCGGACTGAAGGCACTTTTACCACATAAGGGTGAGTATGTGCCGTGCGTCTCGTCGTCCGATGATGGAAAGGGGATGGTGGAATCAAGTCATGCAATTCCTGCGCACACTCTCCAAAATGCATCCTGTAGAATACTGAGAGGCTGGCTACTCTGCTCTAGGCTTTGTAAATTGGCCGCTACTAACTCTGCGTCACCAATAAGCCTCTTAGCACGCCTCTCCACTGAGTCCAAAGCTGCAAGATGGCATTTTGCAGCACCAGCCCATATGTGACAACATTACTCCACACACGACCGGACTTGTGCTTTATATAGCATCAAAACCTGCCCCGGTGTGACGGTACTTAATTTGAATGAAAATTAATTGGCGTTTGTGAGTGCGGCAGTGAGTGTAAATAATAATAATAATAATATCTTGGGACAATCCACACACGGTCATCCGATCCCAAACTAGGCAGAGCCTGTACTATGGAAACCTATATACTTTTTTTTTTGTAAATACATACTTAAATAGATAAACAACACCCAGACACTTGGCGGGAATCGAACCCACGACCCATCGGTTAGCAGGCAGGATGACTGACCACTAGACCAACGGGCCCGTCAATAAATAAATAAATGGGGCATAAGACGGTGTGTGGTATGCGCAGGTGAGCGTGGTGTTCCTACCGTGCGGTCACTTAGTCTCGTGCGCCCGCTGCGGCGCCGCGCTGGCCGCGTGCCCGCTGTGCCGCGCGGCCGTGCGGGCGCTCGTGCGCGCCTACCTCGCCTGACCGCGCTCCCGCACAACGCACAGGTAACACTGTGCGTCTACCAGCCGCACCTTCACACCTCGATTATAGTTAATTATCATCAATCCATTTTGTTTAAATCGCATTATTTCGACACTCGAAGCCAATTAATACTTAATACTCTAATAGTAAGCAGAGATATCATTTATCTCGTATAAAATAATTAAAAAGTATCATAAAAGCATATCTATTGTATGGGTTATAGGGTCGTTATGCTTAAAAACCGCTCTTGCATTTTATAGTCAATGAAGTTAAAAGCTGTAAAGAGATGTTCCAAAATGTATGGAGCCTGGGCTAGGACTTTGTACACTATACTCTAAAATAGGGAAACACACTATAAAACAGTTTTTAACTATCCATTTACTTTAGTTTGGCTTTATTTGCTTGTAAAACTTCAGAATTTTTACTTAAAATTGCTCAACACAACAAAACTGGCATAGCGGAAAAGTGTCACTGTCATGTGTCATTTTTATTATCAATGGCGTTATAAGAATTTTTATTACAGTACTCTTTGTATTTTTGTTTCTGTTTTCTCATATATCATTTTAATAATTAAAATATCAATGATAATCAATTCACTACATACAATGCACACACACAATCAACTGTGACAAGTGTGACAGCAGCAGTAGCTATTGACAGCTGGCTGGCTGACAGTTCAATTCGACATCAGTGACTTCAGTGAGACGCCATCTTAGGACGCCATGTTGAATATAGATATAAAATAAATGATAATTATAATTAAAATTACAACAATAATAGTAATTTAAACGAAATATTTATATTTTTCCCGGATTCTATGGATTTTTCTCGATTTTTTGAGGTGGTGTACATATTTCTAGCCCATTTTGCAACAACTCCTTTCATAGAATGTATTTAGGTTACTACCAACTTTGGACAATAAAGGCTATACTTAATAAGATTTTTAAAATGACCGTTTGTGAGTGCGGCACTCAGTGATTCACGGTTAACGTATAGTATTAAGGTGTCTGCCCGTTACACAAGATAATATTGATTTTTGACGATCTCTGAAGATAAAAATATTGAAATATAGAAAAAATATAGTTTTTGATACGATTACGCCTCCTTAACCTGCATTTTAGCAAAAAATAAAGTTTTTGGTAACTTTCGCCAGTACTGGTATATCACTAGCTCACAACAGTATATTAAACGGTTAATAATTTAATTTCTTCATTATGATGTAGGTACATATTTCTGCCGCGCCAATATGATTTACGGAATAATAAAGAGGTATATTTTTTTCAGACGTATGGTGCAAAATGAAGTGTCGCGTGAATATACTCAGAGACTCTTTACTCTAGAAGTTTATTAGTTGTATGTATTTGGCCCCTTTTGGATGTTATTGACAAACCATAATATAATATATGAAATAATATATAAATAATTCGGCCTACATTAGATGTACGCTTGTAATGTTATCAATTAATTTTAACCACGTAGTCGTACATATTTTAAATAATTTTATAACGTATTTAAAAACAAAGCTGTGACGTAACCTCGAAAAATAACCACATATAGTGCGAAAGAAGTAACTTAATATAGTAATAAATAAATATCAATCAATTTTATTATTGTGGGTATCGATAGGTGGTAATTTATGCGATTTTCACATAATATTAAATAATTATTATTCTGTATATTATTAATGTAGTTTAACTACAGAATAAAGAATCAGAAGAGCCTTGACCTTGACCTTGGTGTCTTCACTGGTGACCACTGTAAATCCTGGCTTACAAGTGATGGTGGTGGGAATATTCCCAATTTTAAATCAGTAGAGTGAATGCAAGGAGTAATTGGAGCAATGGGAACGATTTATAGCAGCCGTTAATTCCTCGGATCATTCATAATTTAGTGCTTGTTGCTATGCTTTTTTTATTTAACTTAATGACGAGAGAAGCAAGACGGTTGCCTGATGGTAAGCGACACGCATGCCTATATACACACACACACACTGACACACACACACAGCAATGTTTACACACTGCTGCTTGGCGGCAGAATATCTGATAGTGCAGTGGTACTGTCGCGGTCACAAGCGGTGTATCACCTTTAGGACGATAGTCGCTTGCACGAGCCGGCCCAAAATAAGTGCGGACGAGGTAAGCGCACGTGACGTCGTTCAAACGAATTTGATTGAAAACTGGTACACCGTTCGTGTCCTCGATAGTACATACCTGGAAGGTCCCTGGCACAAAGGACCTACCACCTAGTAAATATGACTATTATGTATAGAAACGATAATAAACTATAGTTTATTACAATTACAATACAATATATATACAATATCTATACTTATAATAAAACTGTAACAGGTCCAATTCTGTACATTGAAGATATTTTGAAAATTATTTTTGGAGGGCATTCTATAACCGATACTGAGGCCGAAAATGTATTTTTTTTAATTTTTGTCTGTCTGTCTGTCTGTCTGTCTGTCTGTCTGTCTGTCTGTCTGTCTGTATCACGGCTGAGCATCACGCCGAAACTACTGAATGGATTCAAATGAAACTTGGCATGATTTGAGATCTTACTACGAGGTAGGACATAGGATACTTTTTATCCCGTAATCTAGCACGGTTCTTTTGGGAGAGGGGATTAAAGTCAAAACGGGTACTTGGTTATACGCTTGGTCAGATTTTATCAATTTTTCTTTATAATATAATAAATATTAGTAAGGGAACACTCATAGAGAGTTGTTAACAAGGTTTTGTAATCGATCGGGTTAAGCAACGTTAGGTAAGGTCATTAAATAGATGGGTGACCGTTTAACGCCATTTGAACTAAACGGGTCCGTGCTTCGGAGAGCAAGTAAAAAGTGGGTCCCAGTTCTTAACCGACTATAAAAAAGGAGGTTATGTATTCCATGCGAATGTCTGTTATTAAAAGTTTAGTTAACGTAAAAATAGCGCAGGCGGAGCTGCGTGGGTCAGCTAGTATATTATATATTACAATTATTATTTTTGCTTAATTTACAAATTAGCAGTTAATTTTACGGGGTTTATGTTCTTTGATTCATGGAACAAAGCCGAAATGCGTGTGCTTCGGATGAAAGGTTAAGTAAGGCTAGTACATTGCGTCCCCAATAGTAAAGTAGACAAACGATTCTGTATGAAAATTTAAAATTGATGTAAAAATTGCCAAAGGTTAATTTGGAATGAATACCTGATGAAACTTTGACGAAACAAATATATGGACTCTCGCGGTCACGAAGGCCGGCTCAAAATACATGCGGGCGGTAAGCGCACGTAACATTGTTCAAACGATTTTCATTGAAAACTGGTACAGCGTTCATGTCCGCGATAGTACATTGTGAAATGAATGGACCGAGGTAGGGTGCGGTTGAAATTTCACGGCTGAACTAATTAATATCACTATTAACAGGAAATACACTTGCGAACAAAATGGACATGGAAATCTTTCAGGTTAAACAATATTATAATTGTACATAAAACATATATTATATTTGAACTTGTCTCATAAAAACCAGTAAGTATACCTATGTCACTCCCAGGAAAAGGATGAATATAAAGACATCTCATATTAAAATGTATCAAGCCGTTTAGGATGCACAACGTGCTAGAAAAGTAGACACACAAGCGATTACCCCAATATCATGGGATTACCCCAAAAAAATATTACACAGGTAATAAATCACTTAGTCCTGTACAAGTCCCAGTAAAACGACGTAAGTATAACAAAAACGTCATCCTTACCTGCTGCGGTATTGCTAATCGCGTTACGGCAAGAAGATTGAATGAGAATATAATTTATTTTTATGAGTATTTTGTACATTTGCCAAATATTTAACTTATAATGTAGAATCAATAGATGATTCCAGAAAAGTGTTTATTGTAATACCCGCCCTCTGTTGTTCAATAGCTGTACTATTCTTATTTATCCTTTTGTTTTTTTTTAATGTAGTTTTTTAGGTTACCAAGACATTAGTCAACATCCCTATCCACGACGGTAAAATGTATATAGCACTGTAATTATATAATAAACTTCAAAAAAAGAATTAAAATAACGCCACCTGTTGAGTAATAGCTGAATTTAGTCCTAATTCCTAACAGTACATGTTTCGTCTACTTCTCGTTAAGTGAGACTGTTGAAAAAGAGCAACAATGTTTGTATAGAAATTACTTTCAATGGCCCCTCTATTTATCTTGAATCTCTTTTCATACATCTAAAAAAGTTAATTTCGTCCTGAAGCAGCCGAGTAAAAATCGAAAACCAGTGACCATGACTATAACAAAATATAAATGTTGATAAGCGTGTGGTTAATTAAATCTGTTTGCGTTGGTGTAGAGATAAAAAAATATAATATTACAATTTTGCAGCAGAGAGATAAGCAACATTTAGGAAAAATAACAGTTTGCACAACAAGGACACAAGTTTGCATCGCAAAATTTAAATTGCTGTTCTAAATTTAAAACATTTAGGAAAAATAACAGTTTGCACAACAAGGACACAAGTTTGCATCGCAAAATTTAAAATGCTGTTCTAAATTTAAATAGGTATCTTTCTGGGAAACTAGTGCACCGAGGGTTCCGTACTAAAGATGCGCGACTGTTACTAATTCGACGATTCGAATAATCTACAACTACTAATGTACGCATTCGATTTGAATATTAGTAATATACTAATGTTCATAGTCGAATAACCACTACTTATTAGTAATTACTAACGGAATTCGAACTAGATTGTTCGCGAGTCAGTCGACAGTTTTTGGAATGAAATATAAATGAATTATTTGCCGTTCCGGTCACGGAACGAATAATGTCAGAGTGCCTATCAAATCACATCATTCAATCCGCCGAATAATGAGCGAATAATCAAGGTCGAGCAAGTACCAAATTAGTTACTAACTTCGTAAATCATTCGAATAAGTCGAATGATTTTTATATTCGAATAATTCGAATGAAATCATTCAGAGTCGCGCATCTTTATTCCGTACCATCTTTCGATGTATACAATTTAGTTTGCTACATAGCTAACATTTCTCTGGTAGCAAGCAAAAAAACCTACCCGCATAAGTATGCGGGTAGGTTTTTTTGCTACCAGAGAAATGTGAAGTTCGTTAAGTAACTAACTTTGTTTATCAAAGATTTTTAAAGATTTCTAAAAAACTGCGTTTTAGTTAAGTATACTGTAATACAAACCTACATAAACATTTATTACGTACATACTTGTACCACATTACACATTTGTACATACGTGTACCTGTAATTATTTCAGATTTTTTCCTCCATTGGGCAATTCTTTGGCAGACAAAGTCGCACCATAAAGGTTCCTTTTTAACTACGAGTAGGTATTAGGTATAATAATTGTACGGAGCTGATCTTTCTTGCGTTGCTATTTTAAAAACGTTGTCGGAGAACTAGTAACGGTAAATCGTTGTTATTAGTGTACACCTGAAATATAATTGATTTTAAATAGCGAAAGTAATTTTCTTTTACCGATTTCCATTTTACCACGTTTTGAATGTGTTTGATATGTACCTACAATATTCAATTTTAATATTTTCCAGCCAATAGGGATAAATATAGTTTTAACTCTTACTAATTGTATGTTTATGTGCAATAGATTTCTGTTATCTTAAGAATACAAGTGCAAATAATACGTTTCGCCCATTCATGTGAGTGTTTTGTAGGCTGTGGTTATGTAAGGGAGGCTGTCTCCGGCGAATGTATGTAGCTATAGGGAATTTATTGTAGTAGTGTTTTGCCTTCCCATTGTACAATATAATGTCGAAATATAGGTTTATAATAATTGATCTGATATTGAAAAGCATTAGATTGCTTTACACCAATTAATTAATATTAGAGAAATGATTATTAATGAAAATCGCCTGTAACGGATAAGGCATGATGAAATAAAAAGATGACAGATGAAGCTGTTTATGAATTTGCTAGAATGTGTTGAGCATTTGCGCGTAGTTTTAAAACGGGAATAGAAAATCATTTCAAGAAAAAAAAAGTTAATTTATGACATTGACGAAGCAAGGTGTAAAGTAAGTCGTAGCTATGGCGCATACACAACGTTACTTGGTCATCATTATGTGTCGTAGACCTGTAGAATAATAATAGATGAGACGCACTATACTAATAAGTGAAGCCACTTGAAGTAATACCAAATCACAAAGTAATGACCACAATGGAAATAATACAATTGATTCACTAGAAGAAACGAATATCTCTGAGTGTGATCAGCCTTTTGTTCGTATGATACCTAAATGTGGTGTTTTATTTACTTTTGAGTACTGTGCCCCGTCTATTATTATTTTACTGCCACACCTACAAACGTCAATTAATCCAACTTGAAATTGGATTATTTCGCTCTTCGCAGCTAATTAATACTTTATACTCTGATAGTGTGCATTGATATCGATTATCTCGTACGCAATTATGAAAAATAACCACTATCGCCTCCCAGAGTCGAAAAAATGGTTTAATTAGAATTAACGATAACTGACGTTTGTGAGTGCAGCTGTTAGTCTGAGTTATGTGTTCGGTGGCTGGGCCAATTGGTCGAATGAAATGTTTAATAGAATTATAATAAATGTTCGGCCTTTATTGATATTGGCACTTGCGAGAATATTGTGTAAGCGCCGCTGAATTTTAAATTATACTTACTGCAGATGTATAGCAGATTTGTGGATAACACCAGTACGAAAAATAAGATACTACATTATTATGTATGTCAAAGATAAGTAGTTAATGTTGTTATATTATTTGTAGATTTAGTGCGTAAAGTGGTTTCGTTTTGAATATCATGGAACTAGAGGAAATACATTGGTTTAAAACCTTACGAAGTTATTTTGTGTTTTATTTATTATAATAATAATATCCTCCTGGATGATTACAGCCTCAGCGACCAGTCTAAATAATATGCCAATTAGGAATGTTTGCACTAACGCTGCAAACGTCCAATGGGAACAACCAAATGATGTTGGGATGGGACAAGATAAGCAGTCAGAACAAAATGACATCGATAATGTGGTCGCGGTTACATACTTACTATATACACGTTGCTAGAAATTGTAGAAAATAGTTTTAAATAATTCGGAACGTCGGACTAATAGAAGCCTTCACATGTAGTAATAAAGTCCAATTCTGTATGCAGTAATGTTGGCACATAAAACCTTTACATCGGAGACAAAGAAAAATCGCCAACGCGATACGAAAAAAAGTAGTTGTTTTGACTTAAACAAAAATATATTCATTTAAAAGAACATCTTAACCACTATAAAATAAGGTTCAAAACAATTGCAGACAATTTGGCACTTACACAGTTTTGGAGCTGAGAAATTTGTGCTTCCATTGTGTGTGTACTGACTTACCAACTTATCCGTGCTGGTGGCAAAAATGAGAACTAAATTTTTATTTCGGTAAGGACGTGTAGTTTGACATTTTCGTATAGACAGTGGCGACACTCCTATCGACAACATTAATTTTGACAGTCTCGGCATGGCAGTTGCGAACTACTAGCGGAGAAAATATCAAATAAATCTTTTTTATTTCGTATTATAATGATATCATTAGTAAGATATCTTACTTATGTTTATTATTTATACTAGTAAGTAGTAATAAGAATACGAAACGAAAAAAAAATCTCCATCTGCAATTTTAGTATTCCGATATGTAATTGGACAGTTTTTAAACGCGCAATAAGGTATTTCGATACGTCCTTGCGCTAGCTGTTGTCGGCTCGTACTAATTTGAAATAGCGACACAACCGTTTCCGTGGCGCTATTTTCGTGACCACTTTTCGGGCCGTGACAGCTAATCTAGTATAGTAGGTAAGTATATCGATGGGATGGGATGAAGACCGATACGACATATTCTCTTTGGGACAGACTGTACATATTAAGTAGGTATGCAGATCCAGACTGTACATTTGTACATATTGAATATTGCCGACAAGTGAATCATCTTACTTTTCAGACAAGCAGGTTATCGGCCTGTTAGCAAAGAAACCAAACAAAGATGTTCATTCCAACGGTAGTTAAGATTTATACAATATTGCAATTACAATGCGTGATTATTGCAGATATACATTTTCCGATCATTAATATTACTTAAAGTTTGTATATCACAATACAAGCTTAAAAGCATCGTATGCCTACTAGACGCAGATGCGCGGTGGGCGGATAATCAGGGCGGCGGCGTATCAAACCGGATCGCGCGGGCTTTGTTGAGTTTAGATCAAAGGCTAGTTTTTTTTTATAAAGGTGAAGTGCGTGTTAAGGAGTTTGCTATGCACGATGCGGCGCCGCGGCGGCCGTCTGGCCGGGAATAGCGTCCGCCACGCCGCGATCAGAAATAGCGCAGACGACGCCAACTGACGACACGACGCATTTGGAACAATATTAATATGCGAAAGTCACGCACCTTCACGAAACGCTCGACCGGGTGATTCAGACTTTTAGACAGGAGAGCTATCTAATGTACGGTATAGCGTACGGATCGGTCGGAAGCATCGTCTGTTTCAACTGGATCAGAGAGCGCAGAAAGGAAACAATTTATTTAGGTTTTTTCTCACTACGAAGGAAACCGATAAGATAGTATGCTCTTAGGTAGGTGACTAGGAGGAGAGAAAAGAAGAGTGCTCAGGGCTCAGTAGCTTATTGAGAGATAAGATATATGTACCGATCTTATGCCCAACAAAGAATTGTGAAGGAAGGTCGATGATAAATGTCTATCACTAATGAAGGTATGGTTGACCTACCTCCTTAAAGGCCAATTAGTTATGTTAATTTTAATACGTAATTAAAATATTTATATTATTAGGTAGGTATGTTGTTAATTTAATATTTAACTTCAACGCATCCGTGCAAAGATGCCAAAATTTTAGATTAAAAATTAAATAAATATTCGATGTAACAAGGAAAATGCAAAAAGCCAACATCACGCGGTGTTCCCAAGCGGTCACCCATCTAAGTACTGACCGCGCCCGACGTTGCTTAACTTCGGTGATCGGACGAGAACCGGTGTATTCAACGTGGTATGGACGTTGGCATTTGGAGTATTAAATATTTTGGTGTGTTTCTTGTGAGAAGTTAACCATATTTGTTTGTCATTGTATTATTGTTATTGATTAATTATAATTAACGTCTTCTAATTTTCTTTCAATACCACTAGCAATATTTTATCACCATTTATACTATTTTCCATCCATACAAATCAACGCGGTTCGGGATTTGAAACTGTTTACGTAAACTAGATGTCGCTAGTTTAGTTTCACAAACAATTTCTGAAAGAGATCGTACAGCGATAACCATGCAATGCAAGGTCTTACGAAATATTCACTTCGCCCTAGACACAAATATGTATTCTAAAAATATCTGCCCGTATACCTACCTAATCAATTAGATATAAGGAATATAACATTTAGTCTAATCAAGCGACAGTCGCATAGCAATTGGTACCTACCATGAGTTGGCACTAAGCTGGTTGACTCAACGTTTCTCGTAAATCCATATACTTTGGTATTGGATATTGTTAGCTCATTGCAAATACACGAGGAAAATGTTATCGTCGGCGCGCATCGTGCGTGGTCCCATTTACAAATAGTATTAGTTGCTATTTATAGCGATACAAGCATGAAAAAAAACCGTTTTTGATTTGATTGCTTTGGTGTTGAAAATACTAGGCACTACTAAACTGTGTCCGTATATTTGGCAACATAATCCGGAAAATAACATAAGTAAATCAATTTTATAACGTGTAATATAATTTTTAAATACTCTCTTATCCGACAGTCTCATTACAAGAGTTTTATTGTTTGGGTTCTTTTGGTCCTGTCATTGCTAACGAAACACCGTAAACTTAATTGATTGTAGATATCCTATAAGTTCAGATAGTAATAATAATAATAAGTCATAGTCCATAGTCGTTTCCGCCCAGCCAGAGCCCCGATAAACACCTCAAGAGGCTCGCGTTAGACGGCTGGATCAAGGGCCAGATGCAGAAGGCAGTGCTCCTGGAGACGGCCCGAATCGTTAGAAAGTTCCTCTCTCTGGAGCCCTAACTGCCGTCTGCTAGGACCCTGTTCCCGCAGCCGGTTGGGAGCCGTTTTTTATATTTTTAAATGTATTTTTTAACCGGCTTCAAAAAGAAGGTTCTCTATTCGACGCGTATGTATGTAATATTAATAAAAATGCGTAATATTAATATATGTTAGTCTATGTGGGCTTCTAAACAAATTTACCAAATTTTATGAGTGTATGTATGTATGTAGGTTCGTCCGCGGATTTCTCAGAAACTACAGGTCCGATTTCGAAAATTCTTTTTGCAATAGTTAGAGTATTTTTCAACTTAGGGTACAGTACAAGTTTTATCAAAATCGGTTCAGTAGTTTAAGAGATATACACTTTTTATGTTTTCAGTAAGTTACTGTAACGTAGACGTTCGAGTTGCGTCATAGTGCTAATACCTATATTTTGTTTGCTAACATAAAAGTCACTAAAAAGTGTTAAATAAACTATTTAAAAAAAAAACCGGCTTCAAAGTAAATTATCTAAAAAGCATAAAATAACGAAAATATATTGAAGTCGGTGTCAAGCTCGTGCTAGTGTTAGTTAACATGATGTGCTAGCACCGACTTCAATATATTTTCGTTATTTTATGCTTTTTAGATAATTTACTTTGAAGCGGTTTTTATTTTTTTTAATAAATTATTTTATAATCCATATTTAAAAATGTAATAAATGTTTTTATATTTAAAATAAATGAAATAATAATAATATCCTGGGACAATTCACACACGGTCATCTGATCCCAAACTAGGCAGAAAAATAAAATATTCATAAATGTAATATAACAGTCGGGTTTTGGAAAGCCCCAAATAGTTTTACTCTGAATAATTTCCCGGAATTTAACCCGAGGTCTTTGTTTTCAAGGCAACGACAGGGCCTTACATATCCACACGGGGCTTAACGAACGGAAAACAAAAAAGACCACAGATGGCGCTAGTGTCACAGAAATCGCGTCAGGTGCATAATTTTCAACTTAGGTTGATCTATACCTATTGTGCTGCTTAAGTGCATTTAGGTATTATATATGTTAACGAATGGTGAGTCATCGTGAAGGTGGAATTAATTACGATAGATGCCGGCGCATAGACGCAACGTCCTTGCAAGGCTGTTGTGATCACGTGCCAGTCGCCTGCGCCTGCCTGCGCACCGCACAGCGAGGGCCCTTCGCGCATATAACCTGAATTAATGTATCCTTTAACTCTTAAAATGTTGTCTCAACGGCTATCGATTTAGAATCCGGTTACACCTGAGGTGGTTAGCTTCTGGGACCATACTCCCAACAGCGTGAATGTAATTATAATGTTTATAGGTACTTACAATATGCAGGTACCTAGGTACATAACAAGGCCCTAATTCTCTGTGGACACTTTCAGACTCCACGCTCAAATATTGTCTAAGAAATCATGTTTATATCGTTATACTGAAAAGTTATCTTGTTACGAATTTTTTAATTACCTAAATAAGTATATAATTATAGTCCTTTTAACATAAAAAAAACATTAAATAGTGACTATTAAAAGATATTGACGTGGATTTAGCAGGGAAAGAATTTAGCACGGAATGCAAGTGGCCATAGAGAATAAGGGACTCCGTATAAACTAAATACATATGGAAACCTAATATAATTATGATCTGAAACGCTCATGCAATAATCTATAGATTCTATAATAAATACCCTAAGGCCTCTTCCTCTACTACCGGCTCCTTGTCGAGTTGTTAGTAATGGTCTGTATGAAACGGGCAATAATTGCATTTTTTATTGACAAACATAAAAATTACATTACCCATTAAAAAGGAACATACTTAATGAAATAAAGCCAAACCAATTACTGAACCAGATAAATGCGCACCCACTACCTACCACACAATATATAGGTACCTCTATACATATATCGCCACTTTTCCTGTTTTTGACTTCAAACCTTAGAATAATAACGCCTAGAAACCGAGAACATGCACGCACAGTGAGGCAAGTAAAACCAAGCCAGAATGGCTTGGTATCGAACAGCCCGCGTCAGTTCTTATACTCGAGTCGTAGCGCTGGTAGCTCCCGATATTTTATTTTAAAATGATGGTTTGTGGAATAAATGGAAATCACAGTACATCGGAAAAACTTAAGAAACATTGTAACATAACATTTCACCTGCAAGTATTACGTTTAACTTAATATTTTAACGTAAAACAATTGCCAAAGCGAAAACAATAATTTTAAATTTCAACAGACGACATTATATCAAAATGTTGCCAATAAAAGGAAAATTGCTACCCCAAATTTGTTTAGTAAGAAAAGATTTATTTAAATACTTGATGATCCGCACACACTTACGTTTTCAAATGACATTAAACGGTCACCCATCCATGTAATGACCTTGTCTAACGTTGCTTAACCTAGTGATATACTTTCCGACCTATTCTCATACCTACCAAGTATATACATTAAAAAATCATAAGAATCGCTCGAGCTGATTCGGAGGAGTGCGACCACCAACACTGTGACACGAGATTTATAAATAGTAGATTTGTTATTTCAGATTTATATCTTTTAAATTAATAAGTATTTCCTTACTGACAGTAATAATAGTAAGTAAGTAGTTTATTCTAAAAAATATATAATGACCTCAGGAAGAAGAAATTCCAATTTCCGTAATTTTAGGGAAAATCTGATTCCACTAACAACATTATTTGCTCACATGTGTGCGTGTCGCAGAGCGTCAATACGCGTGACTTACGCCTACATCTATGCTATTGTGCCTCAAACGAGACAGTGTTTTCGTATGAAACTATCATTCTAGGCGTTATTATTCTAAGCTTCAAACCATATTCAAGGACTAGCCGCTTATGTACATTTGTAAATCGACGCAAAACAGTTTATTTTCGTTTACTTCCCTAAAATGAAACTGCTCTATTAGGCTGAAGATGGTCGTTCCGTGCATGGAGGCAAGCTTGGTGTCCGCCCACTACCCTCGGCGCTGGACAATTAAAGAGTGGGCGCATGTCGAATTGCCGGCGCCGATGTTAGGCACGAATATCACATAAGAATAAGTAGTGAGTAATTTCTGCTTCTGTATGCTCCTAAAAAAATTGTTTTTTTTCTGGAATGTAAGTAAAGTTATAATAGTTTCGTTAAACACGATTTTTGAGTATGGTCATATTAAAATAATAGGTAGACTGTGAGTCCAGAAGCGTTGTAAAACTAGATTGTAATGTTCATAATCCTCACTTCAGGACTAGATCTCAGGCCCAAGGTTGATTTCAAAATAAAAATATCACTACGAACTACGATCACTGCAAACTGCAATCATTTAATTCCCGATTATTAATCGTATCGATCCGAAGAAGAAAGCGTGTATAATAATTTTCTGCATTATATCGATGCTTTTTACCGTCAAAATTCGTAATTTTGAATCGCAGTCGCTAACAAAATATGGAAAATGATGACGGGCCCGCTCATGTACCTAGTGGTGGACACTCCGGCCGGTACCCAATCGATTCCCTTTCAGGACAAACATACTTATTATGTATGAACATGTCCGTTTATCCTGTGTTTGGGTGTTATATATTATCTATCAGTCTAAAAGTATTTATAGCATTTATCTGATTACGGTACATGCTCTGCCTAGTTTCGAACCTTGTGTGGATTTTTCCATACTATCATTATTTTAAAATGTTAACTAAGTAATAAATTGCTGCCGGAGACATAACAAACATCATTAAGCCATTGTCTAACCTTAGACTTATTATTTTACTAGCTGACCCGTGCAGCTCCGCCCGCGCTTTTATTACATTTTGCTCCCCTTTTCTCCGTCCTCTCTAGATTTATTTCTCTCCATATCTCTCTCTCTTATAAAAAAATCTAATTATATGCTCTTTCTCTCCTCTCTCTTTCCCCCTCCCGCTTCAGTTTCTGTCACACTCCCCCTCTTCCTCTCCCTGTTGTCCCCTTTCTGAACTCTCCCCCCTCTCTCTTTTACGAAATGGTTCCTTCTCACTCCCCCCTTACTCAACCCATCACCCCCTCCTCGAATCCCCTCTCCCTCTTTCTCCTCTCTTGCACCCTCTTCTCGTTCTATATATCCTCGTCAATCATGGTATCAGCGGCATTAAATATACTTTATGACCTATTCTCAGACCTTCCCGATATGCACACAAAATTTCATACATATCGGTTCACCCATCTATTTAATGACCTTTCCTTATGTTGCTTAACCTTAAGCTAATGGCATGAAATATACTTTACGGCCTATTCTCAGACCTACCCGATATGCACACAAAATTTCATACAAATCGGTTCACCCATCTATTTAATGACCTTGCCTTATGTTGCTTAACCTTAACCTAGCGGTATGAAATATACTGTATGACCTATTCTACCCGATATGCACATTTTCATACAAATCGGTTCACCCATCTATTTAATGACCTTACCTAACGTTGCTTAACCTTAACCTACCGGGATAAAAAGTATCCTATGTCCGTTTCCTGGTTCTAAGCTACCTCCCTACCTTTTCAGCCGAATCGGTTAGGCCGTTCTTGAGTTATAAATAGTGTAACTAACACGACTTTCTTTTATTTAAATAGATTAGTTGTATAGTGATTGTATGTTCAATTTCACCGATAGATGGCGCTGTTCATAATGTAAATCACGCTAACATCGTAAATTACTGTCTAATCATATTCGATACTGAAAGTTCTAAGTTTTTCGCATCTTTTATTGTTGCGATTGTAATGCAATACCTATTATACACTACCTGGACTTGGGGAGTTTCATTAAAATTTCATGAATACAACAAGTTACCCTTCGCCACTGCCATATCTTATGCAAAATAAATGTCTGCTCAGTCCCTATTGTATATAGCGTAATAATACATATCTTAATGATTAACTGATCAGTCTATAATTCCCCTATCCACATACAAAGGAAATTACGTGGTAATATGTGCAAGTAATGTTTCACTGCTTAGCCCCTATGAAACATAGCGTGATGTTTTATATACCAGTTTATACCTTGACTTCTACACAACACATCAGTGAAAGTCCTATCAAAATCCATCCACGGGTTTTCAAATGATACCTGGACAAACAGAACGACAGACAGACAGACAGACAGACAATAATTCCAAAAAACATTGTTTTGGCCTCTATGTCGATAGTATAGTATCACCACATAGAAATTTTGGAAAAATATTCAATGTACAGAAAAAGTGCTCTTTGAGTTTTATTATAGTATAGATAGATGTGGAGTGCCATGTTGTGAGTGAGTACATTAATCTCGATGGCTAAAACTAAAGTCGGAAGAGTTTCTCGTATGTCCACATAAAAGTTTGAGAAACGGCGCCTGGCTCATATGCTGATAAATGTCTAATAATAACAGATTTTGTTGAACCTTGGAACCATCAAGATAACGTCAGTACATTGTCAATCAATACCGATAATGGACGGTGCTAAAATATTATAGGAAATCACGATAGTGCAGCGAGCGACGCCAACGCCATATAAGCCTCGTGGCGCCATCTCTCATGGAATTCCATGTTCTAAGGCGTGGGCGCTATCCATGAGTCACAGGCACTCCTTCCTGGGCTGAGCTTACATGCTTCGAGTAACGAGTACTTGCATTGTGCACTGCCTTTCTTAGCCCGGTTCTTACGTAAACATAAGTAGGTATAGCATGACTTGAACTACTGGTGTCAGATAAGTAAGTAATTCTGTTCCTATTTCTAGTCTGTCCTTAGTCCCGACAAAAATAGGGTATGTAATGTAAGGTTATTATAAAATCAACGTTGCGGTAATCGGTGGTTCAGAGATGTACTTACCTCTGAAATAAGTTTCAGAAGTTCATTTCATAATTCATCAATCAGTAGAAAATAGTACAAAACTCCTTTATCCGCATTTGCTGTCCTGTCGTTAGCGGAAAGTGGGTGGAAAGAGCCTACTCTAATTCACCTGGCGCATCCTAGATATGTATTTCATTGTAAAGTAGGGGTCCTAGATATGTATTTCATTGTAAATTTAATTGGCCAAGCAATAGGTATGAAAAAAAAAAAAAAAAGTGTAAAGTATAAGGATATTGACGGGCCCATTGGTCTAGTGGTTAAACACCCTGTCCGCTAACCGATGGGTCGTGGGTTCGATTCCCACCAAGTGTCTGGGTGTTATTTATCTATTTAAGTATATATTTACAAAAAAAAATGAATAAGTACTTATAAGTATTAGTATCAGTTGTCTGGTTTCCATAGTACAGGCTCTGCCTAGTTCGGGATCGGATGATATTATTATTATTGGCTCCGAATATATTTTTATACCCCCCGGAGTAGAAACTCTAAGTCCGTGGAGCCCTTCTGCCCATACTTTATTTAGATCTCTAAGTAAAAGGTTGGTCGACACCACAGGTGACCCCAGAGCTGGGCATTTCCTCGCTCAGAGAGTGGCTTTAACTATTCAGCGAGGAAATGCTGCCAGCATCTTGGGTACCCTAGTAGGTTATGGGCCAAATTTTTTACACCTAATAAATTAATTTAATTTTTCATTTTTTTTAAATGAAATTGTTTCTTTATATTAAGCTGTGTGTTGTAAATAAATTCCTTTTAACATTCACATTTGACACTTCATCAAAATTTAACAACGTAACCTTCTAACGGCGGGCATAATTTTGTTTTTCGTAGTTAGTACTGCACCATTGCTTAACTTTTTCCAATTACGATTACATATTGACTGTAATAATGACAAAATAAACAGACAGAACAGAGAAACTGACAGATGTCAAATGTGATCTATTAAATTGGCCCTACGCTAGAAGATTTTGCTGTTGATTGATAAATATTTCTATAATGACATCATAACGTTTGAGCGTTGTTCATGTCGTCACGAAAAGAAGAAGAATCTAACGCTATCCAGAAACTAGGACACAAGAAACAATTTGGCACAATTGACCTCTAATTACCCTGACCCACTTGGGGCACTCTTGGCACATACTGGAGTACCTAGATATTACACACTTATGTCTCTATTGTTATTATTGCTGTAGGTAATGACAAGTACCTACAGTCATCGATGTCAGTGGTATTAATTGAATTTCCTAGAAGTTCAGAATAACACGCCAAAGCGATAAATAATAGTGTAAGTGTAGCTCTTCAATAGTGACAATCTAATGAGCAGTGGAATGACGACGGAATCAACAAGACCACTTGTCTTGAGTGGTTGTTTATAAAGATAAAACGATAAACGCAGTGTCTGCTGTCTGCTCGTAGCTTGAGCGTCATAAATGCGACATAGTTTATGGAGGAAAATCATGGCTAAAATAAGAAATGATACACCATCTTTTTTAGGGTTCCATACCTAAAAGGTAAAAAAGGAACCCTTATGGTCTGACTTCGTCTGTCTGTCTGTCTGTCACAAACCTATATATTTCAGGAACCACTGTTGCTATCAATTTGAAACTTGGAATAGTTTTAGATCTTAATTACCCAACCCCATCACAAATGAAAAAAATATTTTTTTTCTTTTACTTTTTTTATAATGGGGGTCATCAAATGGGTCATCAAAATTTCAAAGTGAGACTACTATATTGAGTGGGGTATCATATGAAAGGGCTTCATTTGCACATCTTAAAACAGATTTTTATTTTGGTTTATGTCACGCAGTTTTTGGCTGATAATCAAAAATGTCAAAAAAAATACCGTTCCCCCCCCCCCCCCTTATCTCCGATGTTTGTGGAGGGAAAAATCTGAAATAATTATGGGTAATACATGTCTGTCTATATTTTACAGGAAAAATAAAATGATCTTTCTAAATAGTACAGTTTTTTAGTAATCCTAAAATAACCTCGACAAACAAACTTAGTTTTGCGGTTTGGTTTTTTTGCTATCTGAGGCGTTAGACGAATAGTAAAATAACTTTAATACGTCCAAAAATGAAATCCTCGGTGCGGGAGTCTGACTGGTTTTTAAAGTATAATACACTTTACGAAGTCCTCGTACTTTAACTTCATTAACACACAAACAATCATTAACAACCGAACTAAGAGATACTACGATTAACAACCAATTGGGATAAAATCACTATGCCAACAAGATAGTATATCTCAACATCACATAAACAACTTTAAAAATACGGAAAACAATAAAATTTTACTTTTATAACCTTTCGCGCATACTACAAACTTTGCTACAAACAAAATCGTAAATATTACGTAATCCTATATTCTGTGAACATATGGTATTTTTATTTTTATTACACCTCGCCGAAAGACAGGCAAAGGTACTCCTACCATACAGCCTTGTTTATTTTTGCCACAGTTACATCGCAATTCGCCAACGAGTCGAGGTAGGGATATTTAGTATACAATAGACATTTTTCATTACTTCTATTAGTCTGAATGATCTAAAATTTAGAACATGTGTAAATCCGATGATACTAAATAAAATGGTAACTTTCACCAGGGTCTCCAGGAAGAAGGTGGTAACAGGATCTCGGCCCAAATAAACGTAGACCCATCGAGTTTAGACTCGTTGGATAGGTCTCGACGAGTAGTTACTAGAAAAATGGTGATCAGTCTGATGATAGAGCAGGAAGGTGGTCACGGGATCTCTGCACTAATAAACGTAGACCCACCGAATTTGGATTCGTTGGATAGGTTGCTGCGAGCAGTAGGAAGAACAACTTTGATCAGAGTATCATGATAGGAGCAAGCAGGAAGGTGGCAACAGGAATTCGGCTCCATTAAATGTAGGACCCACCGAATTATAAATCTATGGTTAAATCTTGACGAGTAGTTGGACAAATACTGTTCAGGGTCTGATAATAGCACAGGAAAGTAATTTTAAGAGTTCGTTTACCTATTAAATTTATACTTGTAAACAGTTACTAAAGTACAAATAAAAGTAAAGCATACCGTAATAATTCTGTTCTATAATGAAAGTCAAATTACAAGAACCATCTTCCAAACACTTTTATGGTTGCCTAGCAACCTTAACAAATATTTATTTTGAAAAACATGCCATGGTTATTTTTTTTAATAGGGGCTGAAATGTGGTCTCAAAATATCAAAGTGAGGCTACTATATGGAAGGGCTTTATTTGCACATTTTAAAGCTGATTTTTATTTAGGTTTTTGGTAAGTAACTAAGTATGTAGTTATTGGATTTTTTTATACTACCAAGGTGGCAAGCAAGCGTACGGCCCGCCTCATGGTAAGCAGTCACCGCAGCCTATAGACGCTAGCAGAACCAGAAGAATCACTAGCGCGTTGCCGACCCTTAAGACATTAGATGTTAAGTCTTTGTGTCCGGTAATTTCACCAGTGTAAAATCAAAAATGTCAAAAAAATTAAATAAAAAATACCGTTCTCCCCCACTTATCTCAGAATTTATTGGAGGAAAAAATCTGAAATAATTATGGGTAATACATGTGTATAGATATTTTACGGGAAAAATAAAACAATCTTTCTAAAGCTCTCTAAGCTTTTTAGTAATCCTAAAAAACCTCGACAAACAGACTTATTTTTGCGGTTTGGTTCTTTTTTTTGGAAATCTAACAAAATTCAGCAGATGCGCAGATTCTATATATTTTAATTAGTAATAACAAGTTACGATAGACACGTCTCTTGATTTTTCATAATGACAGAATGTACTGACAAGACCTTTTAAATATAAATACATCTTACGCTACGTTCTATAAAAAGTTCGAACATGTAAAGTTATAATAAAATTATCAAATCTTAATACTTTTGCTATCTGAGGTGTTAGATCAATTGTAAAATAACTTTAATACGTTCAGGGATGGTATGGAACCCTCGGTGCGCGAGTCCGACTCGCACTTGACCGGTTTTTTTTTTTAATCCCCGACCAAAAACAAAAGGTGTTAAAGACGCCTATGTCTGTGTGGCATCGTAGCGATCCAACGAGTGGACGGATTTGAATGCGCTTTTTTATCCATTTTTGATTCAATACCTACTTAAGTAAGCACTTACTTAATTTAAAAAAAAGTATTTTTATACATTACGAAATACCGCCTTTAGTCATAGGCGGACTATGCAGCGACGAATCCTATAAGCGTGGCTTTTGGCAACCAACCCAGGGGTTGCTTGGTTTAGCTAACTATTCTTGCGAAGAACTACTCTTGCAAGAATAGTTAGCTAAAGTGATAAAAGAGATATGTAATTCACTCAGTTCGACAAAAAAGTGATAAACTAACTTATTGGATACAGTCCAACATACTCGTAAACGTAAGGTCTCTTGTGCAAGATATCGTCCAGGTCCCCACCGCAGTATCAGGCATTCTGCCGTCAAGCAGCTGTGTCTATACACTGCTATACCGGTACACAGGAATGTCTGTACATTCCTGTGTACCGGCATCGTAAACTTCGTGTCATGAACAAATAATTAAGTAGCTCCATTTGTCACAAATTAACAAGACTAATAATCAGATACATTTTTGGGACGTGACGTCACCATTCATCCAGTAATGTCGCTACAAAGTCGTATTTAAATGTTGTTTCGTTATTATAACACGTAGACTCACATCCATGTCGAGGAGTCACAGTGGGTCACTCGATAACCGTGCTATCGACATTCTGTCCCTGCCTAAGGTCACTGTACTGTAGGCAATGGTAAAGTCCACCATTGTGGTTATAATGGAGCGTTAATAATAAATAGGAAGTTATGACAACGGTATAAGCGAGGATTATCCCACATGAAAGTAGTAAGTGGTTTTCAGGGACGTAGCTATCGCCGTATCAGCCGTATCAATAATACGGGGCCCCCGGGCTACAGGGGCCCCGAACACGTGTAAGCAACAATTCGTAAAATCCATGTTCTCACATAATCTCTTAGGCCGTACCATAATTTGGGCACCCCAACAAATTTTGATACGGGGTTCATCTAAGGCAAGCTACGCCTCTGGTGGTTTTGCTACGTTCTACCTTATTAGCAGCAAAAGGAATAGAACCCTCTGTTATTGGTATCGATGAGCAGGCAGCGAAGGGAAGGAAGGACCGGCACTAACACAGGGACCCTTCACTGGGCATTGGGAACTTAACGAGGAATTACAACGCCGTATGAATTTAATACAAAAGATGCAGTCAAAAATAACGCACCTACTTCTCCAACCAGCCTGTATAAATAAGCGAGTCTCTTTAAAATACCTCCCTCATATTGAAGACCAGGTCAAGTAGATAAACAATTGAATACTAAACTATATACTTGTCCTGGATAAAAAGCTGTGGATCGTACAGGTACATTTGGCAGGAGTACCTACGTACGTAGTGAAATTCGAGTACCTTTCTCCGATGCCTGGTTATAATAAAGAACCCTAGTCGTCGCCTTTTGAACATCACGTTATTGTATGACATCAGCCATTGTATTTTAGTTGAAACAATGTGGTGTGCGCACGCGCTCGCCGCTGGGCAGTCACGCGCTGATTCACCTAGGTATACCATACAAAAGGGATGTACCAAGTTCGTCCCTTTATGGGCTCAATCCGACATATTAGTAGTCACGACCGGCTTTACTTCATTAGCATTTTTTAATGCGTTTCCCTTTGAAAAACCTTCCGATGCGATGCCCTGATGCAGTACTTACATACATAAGTACATACATACATAGGTGCCTATTCATATTTTTTTCTACTCCAACTGTTATAAAGCTTGTCCATTTACTGTTCAAATTCGTAAGTAGAACTAAAACCAAACAGAATACACTGAAACAAAAGAAACTTTACAATTAGCTAGTGTTTTTCCGGTTAACCTATGTACTATCGCGGACACGAACGGTAGCCCACTTAGCAAAAAGATTTCTTTGAACGGCGCTAAGTGCGTAAGAGCGGGAAAACCCCGCCCACACGTAAATTGGGCCAATGACAGGCTGGGGTGGGTTCAGGACAATTGTAAAAGTAACGGGATATTGTATTATTCAAAAAATGATGTTTTACTATTCGCTAGTGATAAACAAGTCCGTTTGCGCGATTGTAAATTTTATGAATGAAAATTGAATGAATTTTTATGGTTCGTGTTTTGTTTCATCGGACTGTTGACTGCCTTCCTACTTACCTGTGAGATGTTTTTATGGATGCTAAAAAACCCTTTAATACAAAATAAAAGAAACCAAATTTTGTTTCTTCATAATCAAAGACTGAAAATAACACAAATATCTTAGAATATATATAAACTATCATATTTCGAGTTTTTGAATTTTATTATTTTGTTAATCTACTAAAAGATTTTTTTTTACAAATTGCATATGTATGACTTATTACTATATCTTCTTTTAATTTTATATAATATTATGTCTGTATTCCTACTACTATAAAACTCACCTATTCATAATCTTTTTTTTGTAACAGTAATTATCTTTACTTTGATAACTAATCATCGTAATTCGAATCTATTATACTAATATGTTTTCTTTTATTAGGTAAATTGAAAATATTCCCGTTTTGAGTTTTACTAAAATACGTAGATCTATGGCATATAACATATGAAATTACAATATAAACATGTGCTAATAATGGATTAATTTTAATATGGAAGATAACCAAGAATTTTAGAACAACAGGTAATAAAACTATTGCATTGAAAACGCTTTGCTCGCTCCCATACCTTAATTTTAAGAATTGTTTTGACCAAAAAATAAATATTTAAAATCCGTCTTACTGCGTTGAGATAAGATTGATTTTTCTGCAATTATTAGTTTGTTGTATATTAATTTATCAGTGCAAGAGAAATAACCTTTTTTTGTCGTATGGTTAGTACCCAACCTGGTGTCAATTGTTTAAGTTGCCCTTAGGCCTCGGACTTGGCTTAACGACTGCTGTCTGGATGACAACAACTGGGACTGCCTTTTTACGTGCCCTCAGAAGCACGGGGACGCTTAGTTCAAAGGCCACTGAACAATCATCCATCTAAAGAGTGATCTTTCCTGACGTTGCTTAACCAACTGATCGTTTACCGAACAGTTATTACAACTGGCTATGAGAGCTTTAGAAATAACCTGAATGTTAATTAATGTATTTACCAATGTCTTTGTCTTATACTTGGGTATAATTTAGACGTATTTACAAATACAAGTATAAAAAATGTGAAAAAAACTATTTGCATGAATTGTCTGGCTATTTATAACTCAAGGTCTGCCAAGTTTAGGACCAGAAGACCGTATGTGTAACGCCTCCAATTCAAACAGTAAAATAGAAATATATAATTAAATCATAATAACCACACTATGCTTGAAAAAAAAACCTGAAAACTGCGGCAGTGATAATAAATTGATGTGGAATGAAATACCAATAAAATGTTTTTTGTTACTAATTTAACATAGTCACGGTATATTTCAATTCCACCGATGAACTTCTAATGTCGACGAATGCTATTTGAAAATATTTTAGACTATACAAAAAACGATACAGCCGGTGGGGTTCGAACCATGGCACTTGCTATAAACTGCAAATATCGCCGATGATCTCCAGACCAAACAGTCATTAGCGTTGTAAGTAGTACTATTCTATGGCACAGTTTTTTTTTTCATTATTAAAAAAATATTAGACTTTCTTACTTTTTGTTGACAACCCACTTTATGTAATATTTCTTTTGATCGTCTATATTCTATGCTTTATTGTGTTGTAAATGTATTTAATTCATACTAGAATTAGAAATCTTATTTATTAAGTTGTATATTACGCTGTAATACTATACACACATATACACACACACACTAAAGATAAAATTTCCACTTATAGTTCATAATATTGTGCACTCAGACATCATCTCATCATCATCTCATCTATTCATTTATATTTGAACTCTAACTTTTGAAAAAAGTACGATAAGGAAGTACGATTTGGGTTTTTACAGCAACAGTGCCATCTGAAAAACTTTACTGATTTATATGTTTGAATTTCATACTCTTGTAATGACGAATACACTTGCGAATTATTTGCAAGTATTATCTGCCAATCCTTTACAATAAAAGTAATAATTTATATGAGCAATAAAACATAATATTAGTGCACCACATGAAACGTTACCCGCCGCGGATAATCCTACAATTCAAAAGAATACCGATTTTTTTTAAAACAGATGTTTCGAAGCTCCGATATATTAGTGAAAAAAATGCACAATGAAAACAATAGATTGAAGCAATGCGATGGAGTTTTAAATGTTGTATTTTTTCTTCGACAATTTACATCCGATCCCAAACTAGGCAGACCAGTTAACTGATACTAATATTTACTTATATACTTTTTTTTGTAAATGAATACTTAAATAGATAAAACACACTGACATCCACGACCTATTGGGTAGTGGCCAGAGTGATCTAACCACTAGACCAACAGGCCCGTCAATTTTTTTTATGGTTCATTTTTTGTTTTGGTCAAAGCTATAATGAAACAAGTTTTAGTCCATTTCGCTTTTTTTCTACAACTTTTAATTTGATTTCATCGTCCAAACTAAGTAACACATTGTAAATCTAAATACTTATAAAACAACAATTTTTATTTTTTCCTGATAGGAACACATAGATTAATAATAAATATAATAATACCAGCCCTGGTTTATGTCCCACTGCTGGGCACGGGCCTCCCCTCAAGATGAGGGGCTTAGGCCATTGTCCACCACGCTGGCCAAGTGCGGGTCGGCGGACTTCACACGTTATTCGAAAGCTAGTTAGGCTTGCTCAGATACGCAGGTTTCCTCACGATGATTTCCTTCACCGAAAGCTAGTAATAATCGCACAAAGACGATTCACACATGATTTATTAAAGTAAACAGAGGTGCGAGCCGGGGTTCGAACCTGCGCACCTTGTTTCCAATGCAAGCGTTCACCCACTGAGCTGTTACCGCATTTTCTTTTATAGATTATTTATCCGTAAATCGGATCTGGGAGTGTATTCTTTCCTTCAATAAAATAAATTGGATATAAGGAAAAAGCTCAATTATCTTCATATATAAAGATGTCTCCAAATGAATCCAAATAGAACTAAAGCTATGTTTTCAAAGAACATATGATTTTAATTAATTTCTTGTTATCAGTAACTACTAATACATACAAATCCTAAAGGGTTAGTGATGGTACACCGACTCTCATCTCATAAATAACTAACTACACGACTATGATTACTCGGCTTGTATTTCATTGAATACAGGCAACACGGCGGTACCGGCGCACGCCTGTTAAAATGCAATAATAACAATGGCATTTATTGCGGCAATACGGGTACGCCCCGCTGCCATAAACCAAGGCGGAACTAGCTCTGCATTTGGACGCACGTGCAAGCGATTATAGACCTAAGACTGGTACACCGGAAATGTCCTCGATAGTACATACATTGTGATCTATTGGAGTGGATTTCTCATTATGGAAAACACAATGGGGATAAAAGTGGAATTAATAAGGTATAAGTAAAAATAATGACAATTGTTAGTTTAAAATGTTTAATTCTAAGTATCCATACGATAAGCTTTTTCACGATATGACACGTTTTATGTGTAATCATGGGCAGTAATGAAAACAGGAAGTAAAGAAAATGAATATAAGTATATTCACCTCATTAGGTACCTGGACCTCGTAGCCAAACTCAAATAATATTTTTTATAATTCATATAGCAAAATTTCTTTGGTTTTAGGTACTTACTTATCTCAATGAATTTATATTAAGTAAGTAGAAATCCCTAACTTCATCAGCGTAGTCATCATAAAACAAATCATGGACGATATTTTAAGAAAATAAATAATAGTGTAGGTACTAGATTAATTTATACACATAAAATTATGTGGATGTGTCTGAGGTTGAGGTTGTATAGGTGATTATAATAAAAATAATAGATCAATCAATTAGTAACATTACCAAACTTGATATAGTCAATTTACACGAAAGAAGTTGCAAAGTTAAATGTTAGTAAAGTAGTTTCAAAGTCTAAATAGGTTCCCTTCTAATACTGGCGCCAAAAGTGGCGCAACATAAGTACCTAACTACGTGACCCAACTATGGGTTTTATTGATGTAAGCATCGATGTAAGACTTGCATTTGGTAATGGTATCTAAGCAAGCAAGTCGGTTGATATCGCTTCCGCAATCCGCAACTGACCGCTATGTCGCAAGTGTTCCGTCACCGCGACTTTCACTACAAGAATAGGGTTACTCTACTTAGCAGCCAAAAGACGTCCAGTGCTGAATCCTCCCCCTTAGAAGGGAGGGGTTGCCATAATCCCCCACACTTGGCAGGCGTCTTGGGGAACGCAGTATACCTATACTTCTTCTTTTGGCTGCTGCTGATAATAACTCACAATTTTTAGGTTTTAGACCAACAGGACGTTCGCTTTGCGTAACGCTTGCCCATTCTGCTTTGCAATTTTGACGTCACCTAAGTAATTAGAAGTCGCTCTTAGCAATAGTCCCGATTATCTTAAGTTTATTTCTGCCATATTTAATCAGGAACAACGTAGTTTATTCAAACGTACACTGAGTAATTCATTAAGAATGTCAAAGCTATATAGCATTTAAAAAGATATTATAAATGTATGCTAGTTCGGCTCCTTGTTGGGCGCTGTTTCTGGCGCCATCCACGAGAGACACGTCATTCTTCTTTTTGTTATGATTTCTGACTGTAACTCTATTGTGCTTGTGTTTAACAGTGATATCACATTAGCGATTTGTGAGCGTTTTCAGACGGGCGCTGCTTTTTTGCGAATTGGAGAGGTCGTGACGTATTTTCCACTAGTGTTACTAGGTCAAGACTACAATAATCGGGCAGACGAGCGGGACGATGGTTAATACATAAATCGGAATACTTCACTATCGTGATATAAGTAGATGTGTCCATAGCCACTTTTAAGAACTTGGGTAGTGTTTGCGTGGATATAGTTGAACTGCAGATAGGTATCAAATGTGCACTTGCTGTTTTGTTTTGTTGTTGTAAACCCAGCTGATAAGTTGGAAATTGTCCCTAATTTAATCCCTTGTAATAGCTACTTCGTCGCCTCTACGACCCTCGACTATTCGTCACCCACACAAGACGACCACGAGACCGATTGCTGCGCTGGAGGCATGTTCGCATATCACTTACTAGCGACCCGCCCCGGCTTCGCACGGGTGTAATTGAGAAAAAAAAAGAAGTGAATAATTTAAAGTATAAGCCTTTGATTATAGAATTTCTTCATAAATAATGTTTGTAGCTGACTTTTCGTAACACAATATGAACAAATTTTGTTTAGATAGACGCGTGAAAGGGCTACGTATAGCCACAGATTAATAAAGAAATAGCTGTCTGTCCACGGGTAAAGTACTCAACTTATAATTTTATTAGAAACTGCAGACGTGTACCGGTGCACAATTTGGGTGGATTAAGGACATGAACAGGACACCATTTCTTTAAAACCAATTAATGGAAGCAATACGGGCTTCCTTGTTCGGTTTCATCGTTAAGACGTAAACGGCTATCACGTCGGCACATTAGAGGGCGGACCTGGGATATCTGTCGGGATCTGCACCAGCTGATACCACTCAGTGCCTTGACTTTGAACCCGCCACCGGAGAGGCACATTATGGTAGCGTAGCTCTTTCTTTCCTCTTTTAGTTCTTTTTGATGCTTCTCTATCACTTCCTTGAGGTCCTCTACCTTTCTATTGCTCTCAGCAATTAGAAGGGAGTGTTCCTCCAGTTTTTTGGGAAGACCCTCATTTTCGTTGGGTTTCTCCACTTCGCGGGTTTTTTCCCTCTCTTTCTCGCTGTTCTCCTTTACGGTTCTTGTGAGCTCTGCTACTGTGGAGATCAATTGATCGAGTTTCTCCTTTTGTGGCTCCTGTGTCTCCTTTTCGTTTTCCTGTTTCCGTTTCCGTTCTATACTACCCCCTTTCCCGCCATATGGTCTTGCTTCCTCGGCGTCTATCACCCGCTTATACAGCCTCAAGATAGCTTCATTAACGTCCGATTTTATTTCCGTTTTAAGGTTACGGCTGTTTTGCATTTGTAACTTGGCCCTCTCGAAATACGCCTTTGCTTCCGCTGGCCTGTTGTCGAAGGTTTTTTTCCATGGTGGTGATGAGATGGCGGGGGCGGCGGTCGTCGTGGTCGCAGTTGTTTTTGAAGAGCCGGGTTTAGGCCGCACCGGCTCGGCGATGCCCCGAGGCGCTTCAGATAACTCGGTCTTGGACTCGAAGCTTCTCCGACCCGAGCCTGCGCGACCTATTTCCCCTCCGCTTCTTTACGGGACCCTGTTGATGGTCAACCGAGTATGTAGAATTCTTATACACTAAACCTCCAACGGCCGTGCAATCAGCACATAAGAACCCCTTCTTGGGCTATCCGGTGGGATCTGCACCATGATACCCTCAGTGGCTTGCCTTTGACCCCGCCACCGGGGGGCACAATAAAGCCGCCCGGGAACCTGTCACCGTGCTCACGGTTACAGGGGTCACGGGTGAAGCCTTCAATAGGTCCCCGGGACCCTGTTGGCGGTCAACCGGGTTATGTAGAATTCTTATACACTAAACCCCCAACGGCCGTTAAATCAGTACATAAGAAGGAGACCTGGGCTATACGGTGGGATCTGCACCAAGATCCCTCAGTGGCTTGCCTTTGAGCCTGCCACCGAGGGGCACAATAAAGCCACCCGGGAAACTATCCTCGTGCTCAAAGATACGGGGATCGCGGGGGAAACCTCCAATAGGCCCCCAAGATCCTACGGGCGATCGACTGCGGTATGTGTCCCCCACAGCTGTCCACACAAAAGAGGGGGGCTGCACCTACCCCTCAGTGCAAGGCAAGGGCCTTTGAAGCCGCTGCCGGGGGCGCATTATAGTCCCCCGGGAATCTGTCACCGTTGTCACAGTTAAGGGGGTGATAGGGGAAACATCCAATATGTCCCCGGGATCCCGTGGGGAAGTCAACCTGGGTATTTGGGATTCTTAACCACTAAAACTCCCGTGGTTGTCACATCGGCACGTGAGAGGGAAACCTGGGTTTTCGGGTGGGATCTGCACCAGGTGTCCCTCAGTGCCTGGCCTTTAAGTCCGCCGCCGGGGGGCAAGCATATTATATCCCAGATTTACCTTATATTATATGGAATGAATGATATATAGAATGAACTTCTCTAGTACTTGATTTTTAAGTTTGTATCTCTTTAGGTTTAGTCAACTTAAGCTAATTAAATTTATTTACTTAGATAAAACTTCTAAATAAATTCAGTTAATATATAAACCTTCAGTGAAAAATTTTAAAAATAATAAAATAATCAAAAATAAAAAGTTTAAAAGTACACCAAAAAAATACCAAAGAGAGATATGAACCCGCCCGGTTTCAAATCTCTCTTTGGGATTTTTTTCCTGCTGTGCTTAGAAGACGCTTCCGTAACCTCCAGACCACGGCTACTCTTATTCTATTATTGGAATTACTTGATCATATTCTTGTTATATGTCTGCTCAGTCCCTAATGCATATAGCGTGATATTTTACCTTATGTATTAACGTTATCCGTGTACAGTATCTAATTTATGTACTAAGCAAATCTAAGTGAGAATATTTGTACCGCCATCGGGTGAGTAATAATACTGCTTTTTAATCCTGTTAAGGGATAAATTTAAAAAAAGATCCCCTCAGTGGCTTGCCTTTGAGCCCGCTACCGGGGACCACAATAAAAAAATTACCTGTCACTGTGCCCAAAGTTTCGGGGATCACGGGTAGACCTCCAATAGGCTCCCAGGATCCTGCGGGCGGTCGACTGCGGTGTGTGGGATTCTTACCCTCTTACTTACTTACTTACTGCGGACAGCCGTGGGGGGTCCCACGGCTGTCCGCACAAAATATGGGGCTGCACAGGGTACCCCTCAGTGCAAGGCAAGGGCCTTTGAAACCGCTGCCGGGGGCGCGTTATAGCCCCCCGGGAATCTGTCACCGTGATCACAGTTAAAGGGGTGGCGGGGGACACGTTTAATATGTCCCCGGGATCCTGTGGGGGATTCTTACCCACTAAAACTCCCGTGGCTGTCACATCGGCACATGGGAGGGGTTCTCCGGTGGGATCTGCATCAGCTGTCCCTCAGTGCATTGCCTTTGAGTCCACCGCCCGGATATTTACCTATAATATAATAATAATAGCCTTTATTCAGATAAGGTTTTAACATGAGTGTAATTACAAATCGTGCCTTAGCTTTATACAACTTATGTACTAACTACATTAAATGTTATTTATTTAATTTGCCTCCTCAACCCTCATCTGTGTGCCATTCGTGACAAAGGCCTCCTCCAAAGTTCACCACAACTCTCTATTCCTGGCTAATCTAGTCCAAGTACTTCCTGCTACCTTTCTGAGGTCATCTTCCCATCTCTTAAATGGTCTTCCTCTTTTCCGTCTTTTGTCTCTTGGATACCAGTGCATAATTGTTTTATTCCATTTCTCTTTACCTCTTATCGTATGACCTGTCCATCTCCACTTGAGTTGCCTTATTGTTACTGCGACATCTTTGTTTTTAATTTGGTTTTTGATGACTGTCGTTCTTATTTTGTCGATAGTTTCTTCCCTAACATGCTTCTTTCCATGGCATTTTGACATGTTTCTAGTTTTCTTGTATGAGTTTTGTTCAGAGCCCAGGTTTGGCATCCATACGTAAGGATGGGGAGAATGGAGGTGTTGAATAATTTTCTCTTAGTAGCTAAACTTACGGACTTGTTCTTCATAATCTCTTTAAGGCTCCAGTATCTTTTCCACGCTTTGCCTATTCTAGATTCAATTTCTTTCGTGGTTAAATCTGTTGGGGAAATACTTGACCCAGGTAGGTATACTCATTTACATACTCTATTACATTATTATTTATCATTATTGGTTCTTGTACACCATTAGTCATTGCCTTGGTTTTTTCAGTATTCATAGTCAGTCCTACCCTCCTACTTTCTCTGTCTAGGTCGTTAAGCATCGTCTGTAGTTCATTACCCGTCGGATATTTACCTACCTTATAATATATGAAATTAATGAAATTCTCTAGTACTTGATTGTTAACTATGTATCTCTTTAGGTTTAGTCAACGTAAGCTATGTAAGTTTATTTACTTAGATAAAACTTAAAACCTTCAATGAAAAATTATCTAACCGATGCGGTGAAACCGCTGCGTGGTTTAGGAGGTGCTATCGGATATTGACAGACTCGGATAGCGACTTTGTTTCAGACTATGTAAAGATACTTTGACGTCGATAGGGAACAACACCAGCCAACCTGTAGAAAAAACCCTGACTGACAGACAGACAATAATTCCAATAAAGTTTTGGCTTTTATATCATACGTACAATACATGCATATTGTATTCCTACCCAAACAGACATTTTGGAAATATATTCATTATTTTATTTTTATTTTATTTGCGAAACAAACAAATGATACCACTTATTACTAATATAAGATCCAATAGTACAAAAATCAATTAGGTTTCCACTAATAACTAAATCATAACATTAGAGAGAAGCTAACCACGTATGCATGATCCTAAATTTAAAAAAAAAAAAATAAGAAATAAAAAGTGCGTGGAGTTAATATGAGTTAAATATTTAAAATATCGAATCATAATATAAATAAAAAAATCTAAAACAAAGTTTAAAAATACAAAAAGAAAATCCGTACACGGGTAGCGAACCCGGACAGTCCGTGCTTAGAGGACGCTTCCTTAAACACTTGACCAAGGAACTCTTGTTTCGTATTTCGAATTACCGTATCTTATTCTTGTTATATATTTGTACCGCCATCGGTTGAGTAATAATACTCCTTTTTTACCCTGTTAAGGGATAAATTTAAAAAAATATGATATACAAATTCAATAAATTTTCTAAACGAATGTCTGTGAAAAATTTCAAGTCAATAGGACCAAGGAATCGCGTTCTCCCATACAAACTTTGCCCCCCTGTTTCACCCCCTTAGAGGTTGAATTTCGCAAAAACCCGTCTTAGTGAGCACCTACGTCCTAAAAGGAACCCCCATGCAAAATTTGAGACTCCTAGCACTTATAGTTTCTGAGATTTCGTGATGAGTGGGTTTTTGTCTACTCTTTTATATAATAAGATTGAGATATCGCTGGTATCTTCAAATCGTAAACTGGACCTTATAAAACCATGTTTTGGCTTAACATTACAAATAACATTCAATACAAAATCACACACTACAATAGGTTTTGTTAGAAAACAGTGTAGTTCTTAGGTCGCATGTTGATCATCATCGTTTCAGAGATCAGGCGTCAGTCAGCAAAGTGTTAAATAACGGGGTCTGTAAAGACAAAAGCTTTTAAAAAAACGAAATTGTCACATGCTTATTTATATGTAGGTACATTAATGTTTTTAACAAAGAGAATATCACCACTACCGTTCAGTTAGTTGTGTTATGTTGTTAAAGTGCTGCAACGTTTCGATCAGAGACGTTCAATCATTGTTCAATTTAATCAAACCTTTAATTAACCTACACAAATCTCCTCGTATATAACTTCCAAGCGAGTTTGAACAAACTATTCACTCTACTTTTGATGGCTGCTATGCGAGAGTAAAGATATTTCTTTATCTTAAGGTCTTTTAAGTTATTGACCTTCTAGAAGCCCTTCGCCGCTGAACAAGAGCGCCTTGAGACCGGACCACACGGAAACGCGAGCGTGAGATAAAACGCTCCTACCAACAATTGACCTTTGTCTCCGTCTGTTGAACGAATGTCCTGAGTGTTTCTTGTAATCAAATGTCATCGATGTCTTAATTGGCTGACTCATGAATGTAAGTCCAATTCTTGAACTTCGATTTAGTCGTATGCAGTGGCATTGGAAAATAAAGTACTTACTACAGCAGTACAGCAATTCCATTGAATTGATGCTAGTTGAATATTTATTTATTATTTAGTGTTTTGTGTGCATGTTGGGGTACCACTGCTGTAGAATTGAAAGTAATAATCACAATCTGTACATATTTTTTACTTTTAAAAATGGCCTAAGTATATTACGTAATCCATCTTTAATTGAATCAATCCATCTTGATATAAGTTTAAAGTGGCTTCTTAGAAACTGTTCAAAATAGCTCACAAAGCGCTAAGATACCAAATGCTGTTTATAATTTTAAATCCTTAAGCAGTTATTATAATTAAAATGCTGACTCTACTTCCTCCTTTTACCAACGATTTTTTACTGAGTCCGGTATTAATTTATTTTATTTTTTATTAATTTATCTTTTTTTATCAACTGTACAGGGCGGACAACATTTTCTAAACCACAGTCTAGTCTACCTTGGTTACCTTGTTCACACTTTACCTTTCCTTCTATTAATCCTATTTATCTTGTCAGTACATATTTGTTTTTCAGCCCTTCTGAAACGTTAAACACATTTTTGAATCCACACCTTATTTTAATTAAAATACGGACTACCATTGATTTAGATTTTTTTCACTACGGACTCTACATATTCCTTTCAATGACGATATTTTATCTATTTCAGTAAATTGTGCATTTCAGCTCCGTTCTCAGTATTTGTGAGATTATACCGATATGCTTAGACCCAATTTAGACCAAAGTCCCAGCCACGTGATAGGAATGAATGACTGCAGTAAGAGTCATGAATGGCGGCGTTCAATGGCGGAGATGTCTAATTGGAGTCTCTCTGTCGACTCGTGGTCGAGTAATTATCGTTGTCCACCACTAACCAATGTCTCACGTGATACTTGCGTTGTCTTTGTGTTTTGTGTAAATAAAGGGTAGGCACATCTAATTAAATTATATGGTACCGCTTGTTGGTAGTCGTGTGTGCTCGAAATTGTAGAGCAAATCAAATTATCTGTGAAATGGTCGCAGGGTGGGTTGAATTTTATAACTGCGCCTAATTAGAACGGCGGCTACCTTCAAGGATGTCTATAGTGTTCGCGTGCTAGCAAGTAATAAGTCGGCACGTAACAGAAATAATAACTACTTTGTATAGTTCGCCTATATTAAAATTGTGTAAAAGCCCTGAACCTGAACCCACTGTCACCGCGACGTATGGATATTCTTTACTTTTCTTGGTACTCTTGGCTTAGCACTATTGGCATAGTATTATATTAGAACTCAGTGCCGGATTAAGCCAGCGCGGGGCCCGCAGCAAATATGAACGCCCCTTGACTTGCATAGTTTTTCTTGTTGCTATAGTGAGGTTAGTCAAAAAAAGTCATAAATAGTTTATTTCAAATAGGCTTAACTTTTGAAAAGTCATGTTTTTTTTTAAAAAGTTACCACCGATCATAACGCGGCCTCAACTGAGAAGATCCGGCAAGAAACACAGCGGGCTTGTCATTTTTTTAAATTCTTTTTAAACAGTGTGTCATGTTACAATTATATCAGAGCGACAGTGTGTCTTGCCGTTCAAAAGATCAAATAAGACAGAAAAAAAATACGACGAAAGTACAACAAACTAAAAGGCCAAAGGGATAGTAGTCGGACCAGTCCCCCCAAGCAGCACCCGCGCACGTGTTGACTCGAGCAGCAGCCATCACTCCCCTCAACCATATTGGAGGGAAGGGGGTGACCCGCCACAAGCAAAGATGTTTCGATGGCGAGCATGACCGATCTAAAATCACAGTGGTTCACGTCTAACATTTAACTTCTGCTGTTAAGCATTAATTAGACGTTCTCCGAAAATAAAAAATTGTATATGCTAGTTTTTTACTATTATCATAAGAGCTAGTGCTTGCTTGACTGTAATCCCGGATGGTAAAGTACTTTAGGTTATAAAAACTCTATTTAATCTAGTCTTGAAAACACAAACAATTATAATTGACTGGGCAATTGGCAGGAAAAACACGCTGTTCCAGTATTCATTTGTAAATATTGACGAAGCAAACTGCTTTGTCCATTCAGGTGGGACGTTTATAACGTAAGAGTGGGTAGCTATGTCGTGGATCTCATCGTCCGATGATGGAGAGGAGAATACCATATAAGTTTTTTTTTTACGTGGGGAAATCGTTATGAACACCCATACTGACTGGTGAAGCAGTGAGACATCACACTCACTGCTTCACCAGCAAAAAAAAAGCACGCCAGCTTCCTTGAGGGGGACTTAGGCTGTGCAGTGTCCAGGCAACAGTTCAACCTTTCTTGCTGCCTGGCTACGGGGTCATAAGGTCAGGATTGGCCCGCCTTCTGCACGGGCCTCCTGCGGCATCGCGGATCATCAACGAGATCACTCTCTCTAAACCACTCCATTGCTTCCTTCTGCGAAATAAGGCTTTCATAGATGGGGACCATTGTAAACCATGCCCTTTCACTGCCTATTATGTCTTGGATCAAGGCGGACAGCGTCATGTCAGCCCCAATTGCAGCGCACTGCTGACTACTCCCCACCATCCACGCCATGCAAACTTCAAGTGTGTGCTGCACCATGATCTTCAGTGCAGTTAGTTAGTTAGTCTTATGGCAGCTGGGATTCTCCTCCGTTTCGGCTGTTTTGTAATACTAACTGCTGAAGTAACTATGCCCGACAGGATCTGCATGAGCCGCTGGAATGTGAGCGTACCGTATTTTCGGTGCACCTAGTCTGTCACGACCAAGTGCACCGCCGATATGCTCAAGTAGCGCTGGCGCTTGCCGCCACTCGCTCCTATGACCACACAAGGGTGTCGTCTTGTGCTTCCCTTCGCCACTACTGAGCTTCACTAGGAGGTGCTGCATCCCGGTTCCGCAATTCAGTGTCCTGCCAATAAACTGCGGTCAACACCAGCGCCTCCAAGTCCCAGGGCCATCACGCCTCGACAGCGCGCATGCGGTCTCACACGAAATTGTGCGGTATGTCCTCGTATCACCAGGATCACCATGACTCAGGATTTCGGCCCACACTAGTGCGCCATAAAGGGACCTCGTTCGCACTACCCCGACATACAGGCAACGGCAACTATTACTAGGGCCACCCGGATTTGGAAGGAGCCGCGACAGAGGACCCACAGCCGAATCAGCTTCGGCTAGACCCTTGAAATGGACGACGAATCGCCTTTTTTGGTCGAGGACAAGACCCAAATTTTTCATTTTTTTATCTTGGGACAATCTACACACGGTCATCTGAACCCAAACTAGGCAGAGCCTGTACTATGGAAACCAGATAACTGATACTAGTACTTATAACGGGTGTGACACTTTGGTCCTAGAAATGGGATCCTACTTGCCTAAAATAGGCAGAGACCTGATGGTAAGATACCATAACCGTAGCCTCCATTACACATCTGAATTGAAGTGTGTTGAAAGCTTTGGCGATGTCAAAAGATTCCGCCAACATGACACCACCCTGAGACACTGCCACATCCGAGAGGGCCGTGCCGCGAAGGTTCTTGTCTACGCTAAACCTACCCTCTCGGAATCCGTATTGGGTGTTGGAGACTCGGGCACTACTTTCTAATAAGAAAGTAGCCGAGAGACTATCAACAGAAAGTATTCTAAATGTCGGTCGGATTATACGAACAGCGTGTAGCTAAAAGTAAGGGCTATTTAACTTCCTTGGAAGGACCAAGGAAGGAGGCTTGGAGACCAAGTAGAAGACACTCGTTAGTCGTGTATTGTCGTGTTGTCAACTTTTAAAATCATAATAATAGCTGTGGCCAATGACGACTTTTAGAATAACTAATGAAGTCGGTTAAAAAAGAAAAGAAAGAAAAATAATTTCATATGACTGATATAGTTTACTTAATTTTTTTTCTTTGCTATACGTGCGGGGCGCGGGGCCCTGCAAAGCGCGGGGCCCGTAGCATTTGCTGACCCCTGCTATATGGCTAATCCGGCACTGTTAGAACTGTGCTAGTGCACAGGGCTTCAGGGTGTGTATGCAGCAAGTAAAAAACTGATGTACCAATCTCGGTGTTCCAAGGTTGAGCACCACAGTACCTTCACTGCCAGCACAGCGACTCATCATGACCACTTGCAGCCTTTCTCCCCGCAGGAAAACGAAGTCTACTGAAAGGTGGCGTGATTGGCTCCAATAAAGGCATTTTCGGGCTATACCTGCATACTGCTAAGTTCCCTAGACTAAGCGGACCGACGTATAGCCACGCGCTGTCGATGTTTTTGCTGATGTTAAATGTGAGGATGTTCTAAAATAAAATAAATAATGTAAGTAAAATAAAATAATAAATAAATAAATGTTATTCACACGCGTTACTAAAGAAACGTACCTACCTAATGCACAAAACAAAAATAACAAAAAGAATTTGTTTTTAAATCTACGTAAAGCACATAATTTGAAAAGGTAAACAGTACTTGTAATTGTTTGAGAGGCAAATAAAGTAGGAACGAACAAATATTCTCCAGTAATTTAGGGTTACAAGTCTGTTTGTTCTTCGTGGTCGTGGGTGGTTAATCCCTGGAGGCCCACAGGTGTGCACTCAACTGAAACTACATGATAAATAACTTATACGAAGAATATTTTATTTTATCTAAACCCATCTTTCCGGTATTCTTTAGTTCTTTATTGCCAATAATATTATAAACCATAGATATTGTTATATCATTATTGCGACTCCTGTAATTAAAATATTTTCTCATATATAGTTAGGAATGATATCCTTTCCTTATATTATTTACTTACTTTTGTACAGTACTTTGTGCATTTTCTAAATACGTCTGAAGGTATTTTACTTGATTTTCAAAGGCACACGTCACGTTCGTTATATTTTACCAACGTGTATCTTACTGCTAGTTCCTTATTATATCGATGGCTAGTTCGATCGATATACTATAACATATCGATGGCTAGTTCACCCAATTTGAGTGAACTCCTTTGTTTCACCTTCCGTGCGCGTGGCATATCTATTGTTTATAGCACAATGATTCTACAATCATTTACTGTAATTTTGGACTCTACACCAATTTGTAAGTACCCTGTTAGGGTGCCACTAACACTTTTAGAACCTTAATCAACATTTCAGTATTTTATTCTTTACCATATAACATATTCCCAATGATTTTGAAGAGTGTAAATAAACCTCTTGTTGCTAGTAGAAGTTTGATAAATGTAGATGTTTTTTTTAAATTCTGATTATAAATGTATTTGGCTAGACGGTTGTATAATTGATAGGTATTTTAACCTTTTTGCTTCAAATTAGATTCCAATTATAACGTCCAAAATTGCCGTATTTGGAGTAATTTGGTACCTTAATTGTGTTTTATTAGTGACATTAAAGTGCACTCTCCCACGCAACAGGTTTCTGTATAAGGCCATCGTAATTGTTAGGCTTCCTCTTTTAGTTAAAATCAGTTCGTGGGCTTCCCCTCTGAGTCGTAAATACTTACTCTGTCGTGTTTTGGAGGTTAATCGTCCATTGCATTTATCCTTGACAATTCATGCCACCGGAATCGTTCTACCACTGTGACTAACTGTCAATTGGATTAAGTTTACAGCTTGAAATAGTAGGCCACTATTGCGGTGTGTACATCTATGTACGATAATTATTCCTATAGTGTACAAAAACTATTGGAGAAAACAATTAAAACTAATACTGTACATACAGTTTCATTTTTATATTTATGTGAAATATAAATTGTTTAGGTAACTACCGTTTAGCTACCTGTTTCTCATTCTTGAATGGTTTTCTGTTTTTAATTTTGTGTAACAGTTAGTCTCATGTTGTATTTCCAATCGGTTATACAAAATTGGTTACATAATCACGTAACCAATTTTCTAAGTTTATAAGAATGGCGAAGCAGCTGTACTTTCATAAAAGTCCGAACTTCCTTTGATGAATTATACTTTCTTCATTGTAAATCTAATAACTGCTAGATAGTTAACCTATGATGCTGGGAATAAAAAGTCTCAATATATCCATATCTATTGAGACTTTTTATTAATTAAATAAAAAGTTTAAAAATTAAATAAATTAATAAAAAGTCTCAATAGATCCATATCTATTGAGACTTTTTATTCCCAGCATCATAGGTTAACTATCTAGCAGTTATTAAAGCAGCAATGGTGCTGCGGACATGGAACTACTATTCCCAGTAGTTCCTTGGAACTAAGATCATTGGAACTACTGGGATCGATCCATAAATTTCCTTTCGGATATATTTTAATATACATGAGTGAGAATAAGAAGTTCAGGCACACTCCTTAAGCATCGACTCGTGGAATGTCATAGTTTACTAAAAGTATTGAGTGTCTTGTTAGTACCGTTCGATATTAGGCGCGTGACGAACTGGACGCGTTGACGCTACGTTTGAACAGGGCTGGCACTTTGAACAAATCAACACCTTTCCATGAACAAACATTAAAGATGCTTATAAGTCTTGTAAATAGAAAGAGTCGTCGAATCACGACGAGTTATGATATTTTAACGTTATTTCTAACGGTATTCAGGATCGCCATGTTTCGATGGTTGTGATCACACCGTCTGATGATAATGCTAAGTTATATAAATGGCGAGACGGTCCCTACTGTCTCGCAATTTATATAACTTAGCAATTATTTAATTTATATGACTTTCATTTTCTCAGTTCCTTAAGCATGCTGGTGTACTGTCTGCCCGTGGCAGCTAACCTACTGTTGTTTAAGTTTATTTATGATAATAGGCGTAACGTGTTTGTGGGATATGTTACTCTTGACCAACTGAACTCAAAATGGACCTTTCGGCACCTCAGCTATAATCTATCAGGAACGTACCTGTGTTTTCCGAGAACCGCCGGCGGGCGGCGCCTGCAGAACTATGCCATATCACAATAATCTATACCTATTATATTCTATTCTTGGTGGTTATAAATTTGGGCCCGGTATTCCCGGAACGCACCTCGACCCAGTTGGATCCATTGTGCATGCCCTACCTCTGTTACTGGCATATCGAATAGTTCCCTCAGGTACGCAACGATCGCGCCAGCTTGGAGCTGTACATAATCATTTGGCGTAGGATAGGCTACTCCCAGATGATCCTACGTCTCGCAAGAGTCGTAGGTTGCATCATCGTTACGTGTCTCTTTTACATCTTCGCAGAATCTGCAAATGTCACTTTTTGTTGTTGTGTTTATGCCAACATGTCTCGTAAGTGCACCTATCAGGTGCCTCATTTGTTATCTGTTTAGGTTTAATAATTAGACCCCACAGTCCACCCTACCACTAGAGAACGCTTTGGAGTGGTTTAGGCCTGACACTTCCCTCCATTCCTTCATGTGTTCGTTTCTATAATCTATACCTACTGTATAGTAATGTCCTTGTAGCCGATATGACAACAGAGCCCAATCTTCACGCAAGATCAGCAGTCGTCGCGCAAGTTATTGCAGTGCATAAGTGCTTGCATAAATACAAGTGCACTCTCTCTTCCTTTATACTCTCACAATTCGATATGATGGAAGACCGACATGCATGACCAGGGGGAGGTCAAGTGCAGGACCGACTTTTACATGCCCATCCTACAGTCAGGTGTGCAGCCGCCATTTAGCAGTCAGTAAGGACTACACATAGTTGTTGATCACCGCACCGGAATTTGATCTTTCGACCTGCCGTTTGCAACGCCACGGAGGCTACAAACACTGTGTACACTAGAAGTTATCATACTTATACAAATTACGGTTTTTTTTGTTCTTGCGGGGAAACGTTTAATAGGTCTCCGGGACCTGCGCGGGTCAACCAAGGGTATGTAGGATTCTTACCCATTAAAACCCCCGCGGCAGTCGCATCGGCACATGCCAGCCCCTCAGTGCCTTGCCTTTGAGCCCGCCGCCGGGGGCGCATTGTAGCTCATGGGGACAGGGGTCGCAACCCGCCACCGTCCTCCTTGGAGTCGCCGCCGTACTTAATGGACGTCCTAGGGCCCACATCCCGAATGTCCAGCGACTCCGAAGGATCATAGTATATTATCCTATCGTAGCATGCATACTTACTATTTTTTCCTGTCACAATGTATTTTTTAACCGACTTCAAAAAAGGAGGAGGTTCTCAATTCGTCTGTATATATATTTTTTTTTTTTCTATGTATGTTCGCGCATAACTCTGGCAATTATGAACCGATTTGAAAAAATCTTTCTTCCATCCATTCTTTAATCCGTTAATTGGGTCCCATAAAAAAATTATTGCGTAGTAATAAGTAGTTCCTGAAAAAACAAGAATGGTGACTGCGCACTGCGAGTTGCAAGAAAGCCTATATAGACGACTTTATGGTGCTTTTTAAGGACAAAAATGGTCATAACTCTGGTAAATATTTACCAATTTCAATGATTCTTTTGTTATTCGAAAGAAGAAACCACTGTAATGAACCTGTATGAATTTTATCACAACCGGATAAGAACTTCCTGGAGGACCATGAATGATATGGAGGAATTTATCTGGTAAAAACCATAAAACTGATGTTCTCCTTTACATTTCTCTGATAAATATGAACCGATTTCGATGATTCTTTTTTTATTCGAGAGAGTAAACTACTATGATGATTCCATGCAAATTTCATTACGATCGGACAAATTGTTTCTGAGTTTCTGAAGAAATATGAATTATGTAAAAGTATGTAGACGATAATGTGAAATCATAATGATGTCATAACCTACCTAGAATACCTACCTAGATCATTTTACCGTCTTCGTTGGTTCAATCTTTATGTATGAAAATATCACTAAAAAGTATAAAATAAAATCTTTTTAAAAAAAAATTGAACCGACTTCAATATCAGTGAAAAGTATAAAATAATTTAAATATTATTGAAGTTGGTGTTAGCTTACCGACTGTGTAAATTTGGCACCAACTTCAATAATATTTAAATTATTTTATACTTTTCAGTGATATTGAAGTCGGTTCAATTTTTTTTTTAAAAGATTTTATTATAACATTAAAGGCAACCCTATAAAAACAAAGTTGTCCTGCAAGTGCGGCCATTGATGCGCGCTGACGACGCATTTCCGTCAGCAACACTGCATATCCGGCGCCGGTGCGCGCGCGCCGAGCCGCCTCGCCGCGCCCGCGCTGATAAACAAAGGGTCAAAGGAACTTCCGCCCTGAGCTAGAACACAGCCATTGTTCTGTGTTCATTCTTTTAAAACTGACGAATAACATACCTACATAATCTTTATAAGACTATTTCATGTTTTTTTAATAAGACAAAGAGGAGAGGATCGTGATTTTTACTTGGTGGTACCACAGGTCCACTTATACAGTTATTTTACACTGCAACTCGTCATCAAAGACTCAGTTGTTCTTCACACCGGTACAAAGTACGGCTACCCATAGACAGTACAATTGAACTCAGTAATTTGATCAGGAGAAAGTTGATTGCGGATGTGTAGGATTGGAGCATTAGCGGGCCCTAGGACGTACATTGTAGAACGGCGTCGACTCAGAGGAGGATAGCGGTGGGGTTGCGACCTACGAGACACTGAGGTGTTCCTGATGCAGATCCCACCAGAGAGCCTAGACCCTTCCTAATATGCCGATGCGACAGCCGCGTGGGTTTTAATGGGTAAGAATCCCACATACCCCGGTTGACCCCCACAGGTCCCGAGGAGCTATCGAAGGTTTTCCCGAGGATCGCGAAAAAAAGAATCAGAGCATTGGCACCAATGACGATGATGCAAATAATACAAAATGCACTTGGCAAATGGCTGGCTGCGGCCGTTTAGTTGTTGGGAATGTAGAATTAAGACAGCTCATTGTGAAGGTCGGGTACATCACCACAAAATAAAAATCTGGTTTAATAAATTTGTCTTTTTTTTTTTTGGGAATGATAGACTTTGTTGGCCGCAGATGGCCATTACAGCTTCACCGGACAATAGGAGGCGAGCGCGTAAAGCGCTCTAGCCTTAACGGCAGAAGTAGCGACGAGCTCAAGGGCACCTCAGGGAGGCACGGCCTCGGCTTGGGCTGTCGCTTAAGAGAGGGCTGAGTTTACCACCGGTTCACAACGCGTCCCCACTGAGAAGAACCGGCAAGAAACTCAGTGGGGTGATGCACGTCGTTGAGGTCGCATGCGTACGACCCTTCGGCCTCGCCGGCGAGACCGGTGTCTGATAGCTAGTGTAGCATACGGTTGTCGGGGAGGGTTCGGCGCATCCCGGTCCAATAGGACCGTCATGGGGTCAGGAGGGTCGAGCAGTACGTGCCGTGGTCTGCGGCGCGAGTCAGAAGGACTAGGGGCGTAATCGGCGGCGGCGCGGATTCTGTTCGCGTGACGGGACGCGGATTCAAAGTAGCGTTTCGACGCTTCTTTGAGGAACTTACGAAGAGGATCTAACTTGAAATCGGATTGCAGATCTACATTCCGCATGTACCACGGGGCACCGACGGCACGTCGGAGGAAACGATTTTGGATAACCTGGAGGCAATCGATACGGGTGCGGGTGGCGTGCGCGAAAACTAAATTTACGTCTCTGAATAACGGCTTGTTAGCTCTCTAAGTGACTGCTACCCATTTTTTCTTAGATTATATTGTGTTGTATTTGACTTCTACTCAATAGTCCGTACCAATGGTGCCAATAGTATACCTACCCAAGTGGAGTTATGTCGAATTACACGTTTATGTGTAGGTATAATACTTGTATATTAGAAAGAGCTTAGGAAATGAAATTACATCGTTTAAATGTTTTGTAGTAACATTCTCAGTTTTATTTACTTACTCTAACTAAATGCAAAACTGTGTGTACACGTGCGTATATAAGTACTGACGTCAATAACCGACATTGCATCACGCGAATGCCAACAATTATTAATGTAACAGAAACGATGGGTCAACGAACTATAACAATGCATGTAGTACCTACAAACGAAACATCCTTCACTGAAGACCTAATTTTAGTATCAAATTACATAAAGATGGTATGTATCTATTATGATACCTAAATATCTTGTAACAACACCGCCATCACCCATAAAGCCTATAATGCCTTGATATCAGGTATAATATATGTATATCTAATGTCTACATAATTTACAGAACTAAAGGCACCGTTTAGTCAAATTATAGTACTTCTTGTTATATATATTTAAAACATTTCCATGCTTCATACGTTTTCAGTGGTTCTTATATAGATAAGAACCACTGAAAACGTATGAAGCATGGAAATGTTTTAATTTAATAGCCATAACAAACTTATCTGAAGATACACATAGGTGTATCTTCAGATAAGTTTGTTATGGCTATTAAATTTTCTTTTAAAATACATAAAAAGAGTTATAAAACGTTGCGTTTTTATCTCGCTGCACTTTGATCGGCCGCCTCATTGTTGTAAGCACAGGCTTTTCATTCACAAAGAGCTCATCCCATAATCGTCCAAATGTCCATCAGGTCATCAGTCAGAGGCGAGATGAAAGGTCCGGCAAAGAATGGATAATGAAAGCCGCTGAACTACTGTGACAAATGAGGCTGTCGGCTTTGTTGTATTAGCTTTGTATTAGTGAAATAGATCATGAGAGTGCTGAGCTCCGTGTGGACTTTATATCTCTGACCGCACACTCCATCATTCCGAGCCAGCAAATCATTAAGAAGTTTCATCTAAAACACAAACGTAGTCCGACATAACAGTATTTTCTTTGGTTTAGTAAATAAATATTGGGATAACGGGCTAAGATATTATCATCATTGGAGTTATGTGCTTAATTGAGAATACGGCTGATGACTGGATAAAAAAAATATAATTAGTCCGTCAGTTAGATTATCAAAAAATATAGGACACGTATTTTTTAAATTAACAAATCAATAAAAATTGCCAAAGGTAAAGAGCGTCTAAGTTCGGGAGTGGGGGCTTTTTACGTCACACTAGGGTTGCCAACTTTATTTGACAAAAAAAAAGTATAAAATGGTTTGGATAGGAAAAAAATAAAGAATTTGGAAGAAAAAAAGTATTTTTCAAATTTTGTTTTTATTGCTTTAAAAACGTATTTTTGTGTGCTTTTAGCACATGCTATCAATTTTTTGTTATCTTAAAATGTTTCAAAGCTGGTTTGACAATTAATATTTAAATTTAAATAAATAAACAATTCCTTTTTAATTAAATTTATTGACGCTCTATTTCTCTCTTCTCGCCACTTTAGATTAATTACTGAAAAAACTCTTACTTACTTAACTATTTAACGGTACACTGTGTACCGTTAAATAGTTAAGTACCCATAATGAGTAGGTATTTTGTTTTACGCATCACAGTAAAGGTTGAAAATAAAGTATTTTCACATACTTTATTTGTATGTAAAAGTATAAAGTATAATTACCAAAAATAAAGTAGGATAGGTTATTATAAAGTATGGTTGGCAACCCTACGTCACACCTTAGTAAAAATTGTATACCCGAGTGACGTCACGCAACATTTCAAAGCACTATATCTTCGTCATTTTTTGTTTAATCTACAAAATAAAAAATACATGTCCAATATTTTTTGATAATCTAAATGACGGACTAAAAAAATGTTTTTAGTCATCTATTATCTAGCTAGGTGTCTTTTTGTGCACCTTTTTACTAATTTTTGCTGTGAAAAATCTCGCAACAAAGTGGTGGTGGTATGGCAACCCTTTGCAAATATTTTGCCGATCAGTCGATTTTATTTTACACTCAACGATATACTCGTTGATATATATCCGTTAAGGTTTATTAAAAATATATATTTTTTAATAAATTATGCCACTTACCAGACGCAGCTAATGTATCATTTGTTTTATGTAGGTATGCTATATTAGCAAGAACACGCCGGTTCTTCTTCTAAGAACCACCCAACCAACCAACCATTGTGGTATGTATTGTAGACCACATGGAACCGCGGGTGGCCCTAGAGTTTGATACCCTTTTTATAGAATAGAGTAACAAATAAAATAATCAGCTAAACAGCATCCGGTAAATGACTACACACTTTGCGACCAGGCATAGCTATTCCGTTTATGACTGTAAAATTTACTAGTTATGCACTACGATCAATATTATCTATATTTAACCGACTGGTTTATGGTTTTGTAAAGTTGACTTATAAGCATTTAACTTTTACGATACGAATCCCTTGAGCCGTCGTTAACCTTGTAAGTAAGTACCTGAATTATTTTTTCTGTTATATTTAAACATGTACAACATTTTAGTTTGACATGGTTAAATATATTATATTACTAGGTGGTAGGTTCCTTGTGTACTTTCCAAGGAACCGTCCAGGTAGGTAAGCATTGCTGTGTTCCGGCGTGAAGGGCACTGTAGCTGATTTAATTACCGGACACAAAGACTTAATATACTAATGTTTTAAGGGTCGGCAACGCGCTGGTGATTCTTCTGGTGTTGATAGCGTCTATAGGCTGCGGTGACTGCTTACCATCAGGCGGGCCGCACGCTTGCTTGCCACCTTGGTAGTATGAAAAAATATATATTTATTTCGATTCTACGCTACTTTCATGTTCATAATAAACGCTTACGAGAGTTTTATTCATGTTTACTGGCAATCTTGTTTACTGTTTGTTTTATTAATTTATTACATACACTTTCAGCATATAAATTGAGGACAAAAGAGTATTGTCCTGAATTAAACAGTCGCTCCTAGATATGTCGTAGAATGCACATATGAAACATTTGTTTTGTATTTCAAATAGGCATGCCCATTCTATTGTTTGACGCACAATTCGTATAACATTTATGGCACAAGAGATTGACAGTTTTGAATTATGGATATTGAATAAATCGTTACGCAAATTACCCAAGCGACATACTTACTAGATTTGATGCTTGTCGTCGGTATAACAATAGTTAACCAGTTATATATACGAAACCATAATTGAGGCGCGGCTTAACTGATCAAAATAATTTTCATTACCTACTTACTTGGATGAAAAAATCTATTCAGCTGACCACCTTATGAAGGATATTGTTTTACCTAGTATGTAAAGTTAATGTAGCTGTTACCAATTTGTAAGTTGAAAAGTTAACAGACAAATAGTAGACTATACGACGCGTTTCTTAAATTGACTAATAGGAAAATAATCCAGTATCGGATATTCTGCCCCTAAGCAGCTTGCCCATGGGGTGTTCGTAAGAAGCGACTAAGAGATAAAGGAGAACATCAGTTTTATGGTTTTTACCAGATAAATTCCTCCATATCATTCATGGTCCTCCAGGAAGTTCTTATCCGGTTGTGATAAAATTCATACAGGTTCATTACAGTGGTTTCTTCTTTCGAATAAAAAAAGAATCATTTAAATTGGTAAATATTTGCCAGAGTTATGACCATTTTTGTCCTTAAAAAGCGACAAAGTCATCTATATAGGCTTTCCTGCAGCTCTCAGTGCGCAGTCACCATTCTTGTTTTTTCAGGAACTACTTATTACTAAGCAATATTTTTTTTATGGGACCCAATTAACGGATTAAAGAATGGATGGAAGAAAGATTTTTTCAAATCGGTTCATAATTGCCAGAGTCATGCGCGAACGTACATAGAAAAAAAATTGATATATACAGACGAATTGAGAACCTCCTCCTTTTTTGAAGTCGGTTAAAAATGCTGACATTGTTAAAGCCTCAGCCGACTTCTCTCACTGAGTTCTAGAATATATTTGCCATTTATATAGGTACTCTTTGTGTTTGTCGACACACGGCCTTGATTCCGCCTGAAAACAAGATGTTTCTATGTTATTACAAGTGACAGATAGATATATCATGGGTATATCGATTCAAATCTTGAAACTATCGCGCGTACAAAAGTGTCAACCATTCCACCTGACCCTAATTTCACTGTACCTAGTCATTTTATATTACGCGTATTTTACGTTCACAGAATTTTCGAGATTATTTAAACCTTTGTTAATTATAATTCTAGCGTGAGACGTAAATAGCACTGTATAATAAACAACAGGTATGTGTCTTGATAAGCCATATGTGTCCTAGATTATTTAATAAAAGCAAACACTAGTGCAAACAGTGCTCGTTTATAAACTCGTTTCTTTTCTGTGTCATGGATAGCGAACTTAAATTACTTACTTACTTACTTGCATTTTGTGCATTAGATATCATTTAAGTATATTAATTTTCAATTTACTCGGAGCATACAGTATCGATAATAGTAGAGCCAAGTGAAAAATCCTATATCTATGAGTAGAGCGATGCCTTAAATGATCCATTGTATTTTAGGAAGTCACATAAAGCTATCGTACATTATACTGGGTGTCCCGGAGCGGGTATATAGGGGTGTAAGCCGAAAGGTACGTATAGTGTTGATAGTAAAGACCCCGAAAAAAATAACTACGGCAAAAAATTATATATTGAATTACATACAAAATTTATTTATGACATCTTATAACTGCTTCTAGCAGCCCTGTATTATCGTGCTTACTCGTATGGAGCCACTGGTTTTACATTGCGTTTCAGCCATGTTTAAGTAGAAATTCTTCCATTTTCGGTCAAATAACGAACAAAGTTTTGAGCTCGCTGCAGTAGAACTGTTGACTTTATTCATTTTTTCACAAATTGATTGCTTGTGGGTTGCGTCATTACAGGCTTGATATCCCATTTCTGGGCCATCGTATACAAATTTAGACGCTCAAATGTGCGCCTCGAATGACGTCGCAAGAGAGTTGCAAGTTCGTGGCAAATATCGTCTCTGATTTTGGTCGTGACATTGTGTTTTATTAATGGGTGCGAAAACAAGGTCCTGAAATTGAATCGCTGAATTACCTACGTCAAAATAATACTCGCTTTAACTAGGTAGGTATTCTTTGTTTTCAAGATGTTTTCTTTTTGGTTGACATGAAATTCAGCACGATTACTTAGCATTATCTTAAGATTTTTTAAATCTAATTATTTACTCTAATTATTAGTATAGCACCCGGAAAATGTAGAAACTAGGTTACGGAATAAGGCACAACAGCAGAACGGATCTATTCTTGGAAGTAACATTTTTATAAACGAGGTTTACATAAAAGGTGGTCCAAGGCACCACGGTGAGCAAGCCTTGTCCTCAACAGCTAGAATAAGCCGGACCTTGTCAGTTTCACGAGCGCCACGGTTTCGCTTTACGAACCTACCTATTCTACTTCTCTCGGTGATTTCATCGCGAAGTATCCAATTATAATTTATGTAATAGCTTTATGCATGACCAGTGATAATAGGAAATACTAAAATTATCGCTGAGGGCGGACGGGTATATTTTTTGTTTTCATTGTAAATGATTCATCATGTTTTGTTGGAAATTTTAACATTAAGATAACGCAATCCTTGCGTAATATTGTTTATTTATTTTTAGTTTACAATTTTTATTTTATTGCCCCGTGGTCGTAAATTCGCTGATTGTGAGATCATCTATAAATTTAGCCATCGCCAAATTTAAAATGATCTTGAATAAATCTCGTCCGTCATTTCCAGATGCAGCAGATAGCAGGATCTAAGTCGCCAAAGCCTGAACTGTTTGAAAACTGTTATATAAATTGATTGCCCGCGACTGACGATTATTTTAATATAATCTAACTAAAACTTTAAAGTTGTCACCATCGGTATCGTGGCTCTAATGGTAGGTACTCTAACGCGGTAATTATACAGAATGGAACAAACGAACGAATAAACATTGTAACTTAGAATTAAAGAAGACATTGACATTCAACAATTTTACAAACAAATAGTGGGTCTATTGTTTAAACGTTTCTTCTTATATATACATTTCTTCCACTAATGTATCTGTGCGGTACGTGTCCTCCAGGTTAATTCTATTGAATTGGTAAACTTCAATCCCTACATTAAATTAAGGATAGGTGCCATGTTTATTCGAGAGATTTTATGTTTATCGTTTAACCTATCGATTAGTTCAATAAAATAGCTACAAATTTAATATTTAATGTATGTACTTCCCCTCCGTATCCCGTTAGTTCCATCCTGTATAACGCAGCTATTAACGCATCGATATAATATACGAACAAGATAAACATTCACGAACAAAATGACATCTAAAATGTAGTCGCGGAGGTTGCAAACTTATCTGTGCTGGTGGCGGAAACGTGAACTACCCGTTAGTTTTATTATGACAACGACGTGTACACGTTGTAGTTTGACAGTTTCATATAGACAGTAGCGACACTCCTATCGGCAAAAATAATTTTGTCAGACTGTGGCTTGTAAAGAAATAGCGACACAAGGGCGCTATTTCTCGCTACCACTTTCTGGACCGTGACACCAAATCTAATTTAAATATTATATCGATGTATTAACGCGAACATTTTCTAACAGTTGTTACATTTGGCTACAGTTTGCTAGATGGTATTTACGCTCCTACGCTGGTAAAAGGTGCGCAGCGTTCACGCTGCTGTCTACCTTTTTTTATTAATATCAAATGTAAAATAAATTCGTAACAACTAATAATTTGTTAAATCTTTTGTTATAATGATATTTAATATTTTTAACCGACTTCAAAAAAGGAGGAGGTTCTCAATTCGTCTGTATATATATATATATATATATTTTTTTTATGTATGTTCGCGCATAACTCCGGCAATTATGAACCGATTTGAAAAAATCTTTCTTCCATCCATTCTTCAATCCATTGATTGGGTCCTATAAAAAAAATATTGCATAGTAATAAGTAGTTCCTGAAAAACAAGAATGGTGACTGCGCACTGAGAGTTGCAAGAAAGCCTATATCGACGACTTTATGTCGCTTTTTAAGGACAAAAATGGTCATAACTCTGGCAAATATTTACCAATTTCAATGATTCTTTTTTTATTCGAAAGAAGAAACCACTGTATTGAATCTATATGAATTTTATTACAACCGGATAAGAACTTCCTGGAGGACCATGAACAATGTGGAGGAATTTATCTGGTAAAAACCATAAAACTGATGTTCTCCATTACATTGCTCTGACAATTATGAACCGATTTCGATGATTCTTTTTTTATTCGAGAGAGTAAACTACTATGATGTTTCCATGCAAATTTCATTACGACCGGATATTTTTTTCTGAAGAAACATGAATTATGTAAAACTATGTAGACGATAATGTGATCATATAGTATGCTATACAGTAAAATCGAAAACCGTAAAATTATCTAGGTAGGTTATGACCTACCTAGATAATTTTACGGTTTTCGATGGTTCAATCTTTATATATGAAAATATCACTAAAAAGTTTAAAATAAAATCTTTTTAAAAAAAAATCGAACCGACTTCAATATCACTGAAAAGTATAAAATAATTTAAATATTATTGTTGGTGCCAAATATACACAGCCGGTAAGCTAACACCAACTTCAATAACATTTAAATTATTTTATACTTTTCAGTGATATTGAAGTCGGTTCGATTTTTTTTTAAAAAGATTTTATTTAATAAAAATATGTATCTTTCGCTTGCTATGTAGTAAGTAGTAAGCACCTTTATTCATATCATATAGCCTTACTATAACTTCTCTATCCTATCTCCCATTCCCTTTATTACGAAAACGAACTTTGAAAGTTATTCCAATTACTATTTGTAGTCATTGAGGTAATACTATTCGTTTTTTTTGTCTGTTGACAAGTGTGTCAATCCACAGAATAACCTTCAACGCGAAACATTACTCCATGTCTGGTTCACTCAAGTAACCTTAATCACAAGGTTTCTTTCGACAGCCGTCCATCGTGTGACCTGCTTTAGACGTATGTATTGTGTGTTGTGTGCATCTATATAAATCGATACTAGAAATGGGCAAATGTAAATTATCTTTTCCATTATAATAGATCCAACCGTTTATTTTCTTTTTGACAGCACCAATAGAACGTAACTGCGTCATGTTACGCAACAGTTCACTTTTAAAAGTTCACTTTTATAAGTTCACTTAAAGTGAAGTTCACTTTTAAAAGTTCACTTTAATATAAAGATACTCAATTATATAAATGGACTATTCAAATTAAAGTAATCGTTATTACAATTTAAAACTATTCTTCGAAAATAATTGCCAAAGCAGCAAGTAGGGATCATCCATTATTCGTATTGTGAATGATCAAGAAGTAAAAAAAGGGAATAGGGAAAATTTAATATTCTTTATTATATTCAAAATTTTTGTTCGAAATAAAAATGATTTGACATTTGATTCTTAAACCATATGAATAATTCGATTATTTTACATATTATATCGATGTGTGTTTGGAATAAACTTGTATCTCAAACGCACAGCTACGGGTAGCCACATGAAGCTACATTAACTAGGCAATTTTCCTACCACTTATCAGTTTTAAGAGCCTCGTACTTTCTTTAATCAGTAAATGCATACTTGAAAATCGCTTTACGTAGTATTGTTTGGAGTTCTGAGAAATACCTATACCTACGTTGCTATTTAGGTACCTACTTATAGAGTGTATTCACATTTGCCTCACGTTGTGCAAGTTGTTTTATTAACCTTTTGAGTCGCTGGACGGGGCCCTCGATGTTCATCTAATGCAATATCATATTTTTATGTTAAAAAACATCAAGTTTTTTAGACTGCAATGAGTTTGAAAGAGACTACATCTATAGAATAATTTAAACGTGAGATAGAGCAGCTACTGGCGAAGAAATATACAGGAGTCTTCATTATTCTAATTCTATTAATAATGCACACCTGTTTAGTATTCTTTGTCGAAAGTGGAGTTGCCCAAAAGCGACGCACATGGCGTCCTAAATTTAGTTAATCGTTTCCTGTTTAATCCCAGTCGTAAAGCCGGAGTATGCTGGCCGAAAGTATATATTAGCGAGTTTGTTTACGATCTATAAATAGACAGTGAAACGATTTTACGATTGGAAAATAGAGTTACGTAATGTTAGGAAAGTTTGAAAATGTCTCTAGCATTCGTTTTCAGCTTAAAGCTGTAGCCTTGTTTGGGGCAAGTTGGCACACCTCCACGTGAAATTTTTTACAGGGTTACCCTGGAAAATACTAGAACAGACGTGGTTTTTATAAAATAGGTATTTGGCTCTTAGATACATGATATAGTAGACAGTTATAGATACAGATGCTGACGCCTTGGTGTATCTTATCTAGATAATGCTATCACAGTGTACACATATACCACTCATAGATATGCAAATGTTCTCTGTGTTCAGGATTGTACAATACAAGTTAGCGCGTTTTTCAGCGCTTGATCTAGATGTCCAAGTAAATATGTATTCAGCCAGATGGTTTAGCTTTCTAAGAATACTGCTCCATGGAAATTATATTACAATGACTACAATCAAGAATAACTGCAGTAAACTTACGTGTGACAGACAAAGACCTCTTTCAAAATATTATTATGTGTTAAAGACGTGCGTTTGAGTGAGGGAATCCAATTTTACTAAATTGGCTTCTTTGGCGCCCAACGTGGAACTTACTTTTTTAAATCAGTTCTCTCAATAGGTCGTGGGTTCGATTTCCACCAAGTGCCTGGGTGTTTTTTTATATATTTAAGTATTTCTTTTAAAAAAAAGACATATTGTTTTAGTATCAGTCCTATAGGTTTAGTCAGTAGTGACGGGCCCGTTGGTCTAGTGGTCAGACACCCTGCCTGCTAACCGATGGGTCGTGGGTTCGATTCCCGCCAAGTGTCTGGGTGTTGTTTATCTATTTAATTAAGTATGTATTTACAAAAAAAAAGTATATAAGTATTAGTATCAGTTGTCTGGTTTCCATAGTACAGGCTCTGCCTAGTTTGGGATCGGATGACCATGTGTGGATTGTCCCAAGATATTATTATTATTTATCAGTGGTCTGGTTAACATAGTCCAGGCTCTGAATATTTTAAGATTAGATGACCGTGTGTGGATTGTCCCATGATATTATTATTCCGGAAACCACTAGCTTTGCAAACCTGAGGTCATGGGTTCAAATCCTGCGGGGAGCAACGACTTTGTGTTATTTTGTTTCTTCCTCATCATCAGTAGCTGAAAGATGTCCACTGCTGAACAAAGGCCTCCCCCTTAGAAGAGAGGAGTTGCCTTAATCCCCACGCTTCAAGAAAGACTCTGCAGCCCGTTTTGTTGTGTACCCTTAGTCGTCTCCTACGACACCGAACGTGAGGGAGATAGGAGGGTACTCTTCTTACCCGGACACACAATTAACTGTCTATTGTTCCTTACTGTCTAGGAATTACACGACTTCCTTTCACCATCTCCCCTTCTATCATCGGACCACGAGACACATGGCAAGTATACCCTTACGTAGTGAAAGTTTATTCAGTCCGAACCGGACTAAGCGATTTATTTCATTAATACGCACAGTCAAGGCAGGAAGCTCAGAGTCACACAATGAGCTATGGAGAGAGCTGTGCTCGGAGTTGCTTTGTGCGATAAATTCCGGAATGAGGAGATCCGCCGACGAACTATATTCGTCGACATAGCTTTCAGGATCTGCAAGTTAAACTGGTTAAACCGGTCCTGCGCCTGATCCCTCTCGGGTCGTGTTGGTCTTCCGCTCTGCCAGATTGTGAGGCGATGTCCTAGTAGTCGTAGTTAAAACTATCTTTAGGCGATGGCCTAATACGACGCGATCACGCCATCATCGCGCGAACGAACGACGCGACCTTCGCGCGATGACTGGCGAATGAACTGGTGGACACGCGAATCGCGCAACACTCGTTCTACGTCTATATGTTTGAGATTTCGCGCGATGGTCGCGTCGTTCGGTCGCGCGATGATCGCGTGATCGCTTCGTATTAGGACATCGCCTAAAGATAGTTTTAAATCCTCTTTGGAGTAAAGGAGAGTGCACGCACGTGTCTAGGCGAGCACTAGTTCACTATTATATCTCCCGCGTAGATGGCTCATCTTGTGGAAGATTGGCCGCTGTGACCGTATTGGTAAAAATGACATTATATTACCTAGGATATAAGGTCCATTTTTCCTTGTGTTGATTATAAGCTAGTGCACTACCATTTACGACTCCATCACTACTTACCATCAAGTGGGGTCGTAATTAAGTAAAAAAAGAAATCCAGTTATCATTGTCTTTTCCGGGAACATTTCGTAATACAATACTATCTTTCTATATGATAAACTAGCTACAAGCCCCTGCGTCGCTGGGTTTACAATTCATTTAAAACATTTTAATTTATTTTAGAGCTTTCCGGCTTTTATTATTGAATAGAACAATCTAACATAATTTAGACCATTCTCGAAATATCTAGACTAATCCAGAACTTTTGGGATCAATCAAGAACAATCTAGACGAATAAGGGCTCCCGCACAATAGTCACATATTTTCGAAAACTAAATTTTCAACTCCCGTAGCTTTTACATCCCTACAACGATCCATGCAACCTAGTGAGTAGTAACACGTGGGAACGTTGGGGCAACTAACACCCACAATCACAACACGCTGTGATTTTGGCTAAAAAGTTAAATATTCAGCACGCACGTGTCAATTTTTATGTATATACAAGATAAATGTATGTTACAATCTAAAGTTTATCGAACATGTCGATAAACGGACGTGTCTACGTACAATTCACTGACGTGTGCACATATCTTTCTCATTATTTACAAATTAACAAGAAAACGACAACATCACTGTATAAAAATGATAATTCTCCGATAAACAGTGTTGTTCAACGGAAACGCACCACTATGAAGTCATGTCTCGACGCGGCGCCAATAACAATCGCTGGTATTTGATAACTAACATTATACTTGGTATCGGCATGCGATTTGTGCGTGATAAACATGATAACACTTTAGAATTTCACTGATAGTGACATTTTATTCCTAACTGTTGTAAAGAGGACGCGTAATGGCATTATAATGTTTGGCAATTTGGTTTCGCAGCACATATTGGGGCTGCACCTTGCTCATATTGGAGCACAATACAAATTTAGATGGTCACCCCACACTAGCAGTTAGTTATATTAAACCAAATCCGATTTTAATTCTAAAAGTGATCACTAGAAGTAGGAAATCTTTTTGTTTTACGTTACTTTGATGATTTGATTTCATACTCGGAGTAAGAAAGTACCTTGCATGGCGCAGCAGAAAACAATTTGTTTTGCAATGATTGAAACTATTGTGTTGTTCCTTACTGGTTATTACAGGCCGAATGTCTAAAAAATAAGATGATACATGCGTCCGTCGGATATGTAAAATTTCGGTCCTGCTCCGGACCTCTCCCCGGTCGTATCGATCTTCCGTCCTAAGAAGTAAGAAAGAGGAAGGAGTACACTTATGTCTGCGCAAGGACTTGTGCATTATAAGAACTCCCGCGTAGATGGCTGATGTTCTGAAAGATTGGCCGCTGTGGTCGTATCAGACAGAAGAACATTATTATACCATCAACTGCAAATATACTGAAAACTGCTACTATAAAGCAATATTGAGGTGGATGTGTAGGTACCTGTGTATAAGGAGAGCGGCAACAGAAGGATTTGAAAGGACGTATCTCCATGTACGTATCTAACTTAGTAATAGACGTCTAACTATAAAACGTTGTCATCATCGGCTACCTCCATATAAAAAGCAGGAAAACTTGTCCGAGTATAAATAGCCGGTGACGATGACTGCCGAGGCGGGTCAGCTGGCATCGATATTGCAATCTTTAAGGCGTGCCATTCACTGTCATAGATTAGTAAGCATCATATTTTATCATCCTTCCATCTAACGCTTATCACACATCTCCATGGCGATTCCGAGAATTCTTTGTTTGACTATAAATGTAGGTAATCTAAGGGCACTGTAATTTGACGCGGACAAACCTTAAAAAGGTCCCCGGAACCCTGTGGGGGTTTAACCGAGGCTTGTGAGAGTCTCACCCACAAAAACTCCCGTGGGTGCGGGGTCCTGAGCTTACGAAATAAGCACCAGGTACCCCAGGCACTGAGCCTTGCCTTTCAACCCACCGCCAAGGGGCGCATTATATCCCCGGGAACTTGTTACGGTGCTCACGAGGAAGGTGGTCACAACCCCGCCTTCTCGTAATCGCTGCAGTACTCGATTTATGTCTAAGGCCCACACTCCAGACGTCCAGCGACTTCTAAAGAATCTAAAGGTACTTAGGTGCCCATAAATTAGTCTTAGGCCTCGTTTACGGAGGCGCGGGGCGTCACGCGTCGCGATGGGCGGCGCGGCCTGCACCGAGTTAAAACATATGGCGTTGTAGGAGTGGGACAGAGATGCGAGACTCCACGCCACACGCGACGCGCGACGCTCCGCGCCTCCGTAAATGAGGCCTTAGTGTAAAAACATCATGATGGTGCTTTAGTTTTTAAACTTCTTATTTGGCTGCAGTCTTCTCTTCTATAAGTTATACTAATATGGGAATACTTCCTGTAGGCTCGTCCAATTTTTTGCATCATGCATTCTAGCCGCGTCACTCATACTAAACGTATCTACCACTGCGATGTTAGACTTAGATAGTTTAAATGTGATGGGTTACAGTTAACATTATACTAATACTAAAGGGTCTTTCAACAAGGACGGGTCGATGTTAAAATTGAATAAAACAAGATGTGTGTGAGATATTAAAGAAATTTATTTTTTATTTAAAAGGCCCATTTATGCCATTATGGATGGAATATGACATCGTTCAAATGTCCGCCGCGGCTTCGTATGGTGGCACGAATCCGAGAGGTCCAATTTTTAATGACTCTGCTGCATAGATCCGGCTGAATCCGAGCGATGGCCTACGTTTGCGTTATTGGCATAGATCTGCGACTTCAGAAAACCCCACAAGAAAAAGTCTAGCGGAGTCAAATCATACGATCTTGGTGGCCAATTCACGTCACATCTGCGAGAGATAACTCTACCCTCAAACCGTTCATGCAGAATGTCGATTGTGTCGTTCGCTGTGTGGCAAGTAGCGCCATCTTGCTGGAACCCGTGTCGTTCACGTCCATATTGTTCAATTCAAGCCAAAAGAAATTGTTTATCATTGATCTGTAGCGCTCGCCGTTGACGGTGATGGCCTCGCCAACGTTGTTTTCGAAGAAGTACGGACCAATGACGCCGCCACACCAAAATCCGCACGAAACAGTAACTTTTTGTAGATGCATTGCCACCTGGTGAACCTCATGTGGGTTGTGGTCATCCCATATACGGCAATTTTGCTTATTAACAAAACCATTCATCCAAAAATGTGCCTCGTCGCTAAAGATTATTTTTCACCCAAAATCGGGGTCCTCTTCCAAGCGTTCCGATGCCCATTCAGCGAACACACGGCGTTAAAGTTTTATCATTTGCACATGCTGCTCAACCGTGTAACTTGCCATGGTGATTTGGCATCAGTGACTGAATAAGAAAAAACAGATTTGACAGATGCCGCCAAAACAAAATGGCCGCCACAGATTATTAACATCGACCCGCTCTATTTGAAAGACCCTATAGTACTGCACCCACAGAGCGTATAAACCTAGGTACCTAATTTACCGTCAGGCAAATCAGGCAGGGGTAGGTACCTTTCCAAAAAAAACTTCTTCTACTTATAAAATGCTCGTGTTTTTTTTCAATTCCAAGCCGCAGTTAAGGGCTCCCACACATAACTGTAAATACAAGTTCCTGCAACTTGTATCGAAAATTCATTTGTTTCTCGCCGCATCGCATCGCATCGCAGTTATGTGTGGGAGCCCTTAATACGAAAAGTGACCTGTCTTACAAATTTGCACCATGAGCGCACTAATTCGGGTGACAATAATATTTCCACGTGACCACTCACCTGTTTAGGTGACGTAATAGCTGGGTGGCCTGCTAATTCGTTCGCTCATGGTAAGTACACAGGTCACTTTCCGTGTTAAAGTGCCCTGCTATAAGATTTCATGGTAAGCCCCCAGATCTACAACTTTTTTTTTTTCTTTATTCATATTAAAAAGGGTACTTATCAGTTTATTACAAAAAGTATCTCAAAGACCCTAAATCGGGTTTGTCTGGATACCAAGCAAAAGGTACTCGTATAACATTTTTTTTTTTTTTAACTTATAGTCAAGCTGTGTACTAAAGTCGTGCGTTGTCTGTCAGTCATTATTAAGAATTTTATAAGTAAGTAGATATGTTCCATTAAACAGTACCAAGTCGTTCCACAAAAAGCTCACATTCATCAACGGACCACATCACCAGTTCACTTCAATTAAGATTCATATTCATTGAGCATGAGTCAGAGAACAGGCACGGGCCGCAGTCATTGAGAGCAGTCGTGGTGTAAGGCCGTCGGTCGTCGGTGCGCAGGCGCAGCGGCTTGCGCGAGTTATTCCATGCAAATTGTCGTTATTTCAATTACACTAATGCCTCACGTCCGGCGCGACCCGTGTCGCCTTCGCGTGCCGACGCGCCTGTCGCTCATTGTAAATAATGTAAATAGACACTGTTTAATACTTATATATTAGTCATTATTGCGTTTTTCCAACCTTATCCTGTTAGCAGACTGTACTTGTCTTACGTGGAGAAATACGAATCTTGTTTGTTATTAAGGTCCGCGTAATTAATCAGTTTTTGCTTTGAAATTAAACTTTTTTTACGGATTCTATCGTGGTTTATCATTCATTTTAGTATCCAGAGGTTGCGAATGCTTGGCTGCACGGGAATACCTACCCGTGGTTAGTTTTTGCATTCAATATGAAGAAACATGCTTTTTCAATACTGGCAGCCGTACGTACCTAAGCACCTACTTATCACCCACATTCTATGTAGCAAAACAAATATCAATTACTCTGCACATAACCGGTGGTGAGGTCGAAATATCGACAATTAATCAACTCTCATTTGCAGTATTTTGCTAACTGTCAATGGCCGAAGATATTATCATAACTTGTGCTAACGGCGACTGATAACCAACATTTTATCTACTAGTATTTTACTACTTTATTAGTACTTACTCGTATCCATATTTGCTGCATTCAGAGTTATCAAGATGTCATCCTTTTTTTCATTGATTCGATTTGCCTCTAATCCCGAGCCCATTCCACCAACTTATTAAGTCCTGCGTCATTTCTTCAGATTTGGCATTAATTTATTTTCCTGTAAAAAGGTTATTCCACCGTCTAAACAAAGCCGTGGTTGACTCAGCGGTGCCTGCGTAAATATTTTTTTATTTTGGCCGCGTTCTGCGTTCTTTGTTTTGCAAATGACTTGCCACACATCCAGTGTTTACATTTCTGGAGTGTCTTGAGCCGATCCACATGTTCCTTCCTTTTGACATACTGCATGTCATACGCGCGCCGGTCACGACCGCAACTTGCAGCTATTGTCTTAACAGAAAGATGCATATGGATATCCTTGCAAAGGAGATGTCCGTTATAAGTCCGATTATCAGGTTTTAAACAATGCTCTTTTGTTTAATCCGAAACATTTATTTAAAAAACGTAGTGTGATAAGGTCACAATTATTCAGTTATCCAAAAGGGGAAAACCCTAAGTGGGTTACGTCCGATACGACTAAAATAACAATAGGAGCTAAAAACTCTGCGTTTAGCCTGATTTTTCATGATCAGACGAAGGTTTCGTGTCCTACATGGCTCAGTGTAGAGCTAAAGCATAAATATTAAATTAGGTATTGTTACGACGTTAATCCATTCCTGTTTCTTTTTTTTGACGCTGGGGAAATCTTCAAAAGATCCCCGGGAGCTGTGGGGCTCGACCGGGGTATGTGGGATTCTTACCCACTAAAACCCCCGCGGCTGTCGCATCGGCACATGAGAGGGGGGACCCCAGGGCTCTCCGGTGGGATCTGCACCAGGGGCCCCTCAGTGCCTTGCCTTTGAGCCCACCGCCGGGGGGCGCATTGTAGCCCCCCGGGAACCAGTCACGGTGCTCACGGGGACGGGGGCGCAACCCCGCCGCCGTCCTCCTCGGAGTCACCGCCGTGCTCAATGGACGTTCAAAGGGCCCACACCCCGAACGTCCAGCGACTCCGAAGGGCCGATCCATACCTAATCCAAGGCTGCGTGTATCAGGTACCTACTATACGAACCTGTTGTTTAACCTTAGCGCAAGTAGATTTTTGCATTTTTACCTAATCCAACCAATCTTTAGTTCTATGGAAAATGTGTGTATAATCTTAATTTGATTGTTATTCACTAGAGTCGTGAGAACACCCTGTCCGGCAGATATAGATCCGCGATTTACATTAATTATCTACTGATTTACCCATCGATATAATGGATTTACCGCTGAAACTGCCATTCCCGTCAGATTCACCACCCCGGCGATTCCTTGCTATCGTGTCTCCACCTATATCTACACACAACGCACATCGCACAAATCAATTTTTGATGCAACTCTCGCACTACGCCCGCATCTTTATATTTAAACTATGCATCGATTATTTTGAATGCGGGCGCGGATGCGAGTTTAAAAATAAATGCGGAAAATGCGAATTTCTTCAACAAAGCTTTTGGGACAGAGACCCGTATAGCGATTTCGAGCTGGTCGCTTGCTTGCGCTAAAGATTGTGTCAGCACTTGATAAACTATGGCTTGGCATTTAACCCATCTCTGTGACTGTGTGCCTTTCGCTTTATAAAAACAATGTACGCTAAATAAGGCAATACTTTGTCGATTACACTGGGTATTAAATGAAAGAATACTACTATGACGGCTAATCAGATAGATAGAGCCAGAGAAACGCTTGCAACATTGTACTAAGAGATGTGTTTATCCGATTATAAAATGTCGCCAGAAGCCACATGTTTGTTTATTTGTAGACCGGGGACCACTGGGGCTGACGCATGACTGTTTACCACCAGAGAGAGCAGAAATAAAGGAGCACAAAGCGGGGTTATCGCCGCTAATGTTACTCAGAGGGTGGGTCAACGCACGGATCGACATTTCAATTTGCAATAGTGTTGATAACGTCCCTATTGTTCTAGGGTCGTTATCGTACGTATGTACTAGACTTATTGTTCGTACACGCATTATCAGGAATTATATTGCAATCGATAAGCTTGTATATCCAATTACAACGCGGTAAAATAATCCGGAAAATACCAGGAAACACTTCTAATAATAGGGTACCCAGTTTACGCGACACACTTATTTGCGTATACGGAGTATTTAATAATAATAATAATATCTTGGGACAATCCACACACGGTCATCTGATGCCAAACTAGGCAGAACCTGTACTATGGAAACCAGACAACTGATACTAATACTTATATACATTTTTTTTTGTAAATATATACTTAAATAGATAAATAACACCCAGACACTTGGTGGGAATCGAACCCACGACCCATCGGTTAATCGGTTAGCGGACAGGGTGTCTAACCACTAGACCAACGGGCCCGTCATTTTGTGAATACTTTATGACCGTTTATTCGTTATTGAAGTTATTAGTTATTTTAATGAAACTATTTCACTGCATCACTTGGCTATTTGATATTATACTTACTTTATTGTTGTCATTATAGTGTTTCTTTTTATAAGTACGCCAATCCGCATAAAAATAATAGTAAGTAGGTATACCTACCATCATATCCTTTGTGCGTTAAATGATTTAACATTTTCTCTTCCATTATTTTTATTATTTACCTTTCATACAATTCAGTAATCCATGAACCATAAGTATCGGTCGAAAATAATCGACATCTAACTTTAAAAGCCAATTAAAAGCCAAATTGATGTCCAAGTTTAATTGCCAAATTTAAACAAGTGAAGCATATCGAATCTGGTAGCAAATTAAAGATTATTGAAGGTTTTCCTTCCAAATAACACACTTAAATTAAGCTGCAGCTATTTAAAGAATCCCCGTCATCAAGGAACAGTGCGACATAAAGCAAGCTTTAGCAAAGAGCAAAACAGATTGAACATGATGCATGAGCTCACAATGATTGTGTCGCGGACCTCCCTGCGCTGCCTGAGACGGAAAATAAATTACTGTCGTACACACACAATAACAAGCAAGTGCAGCCTATTCAATAAAAACACACTGATACTACGAATCAGCAACGTGACCGATTCACAAAGTGGAATTCTTTATTTGGAGAATACTTGGTTATTTACTTCAGCGTTTACTGCGATACAAAACTTGTTAACTATCTATTCAACAAAAATAACTGCTTAAGTTTGGAGTCTTCAACTATCTATATTATATTAACTAAATATCTGTTTAGATGTCCTACATGCTTCTTTTCGTATCAATACGAATACTGCGGGTATACCTACGAGTATCTTCAGTCATTATGGAAAGATCTCCTAAAGCTGATTGTTTACGCTACGAATATGTGCGTAGTATCTCTTAGTAGTCTGTGAATATAATATATACTCGTAGATACCTACTATTACGTCACTCGACGAGGCTCTTTCCACGCACCCCAAGACTACTAAATTAAATGAAATTATTGCAGTAAATAGTAAAACAAAGTTTCTAGGAAACACTATCGGACCTATTTGTATATCTACAGTCATACTTTAACCAGATATCAAAACGCACTTTGCACCATTCATTAATCTAAATAGGTCTATAAGTACTACTGAGTCTTCATAGCAGACAAATGTACGGACAACAATATTTACATTATTATATAATAATAAGTATATCAAAAAGCAGCTGATAACAGTACCAAGTACCTAATTATTATGTTTCTCAGAAATTGGGTGTGACAAAATAAGTTGATTAATCTTACAGGTGTAATAGATTTTGGGCGTGCTTAAATAAAATAAACAACTCAGTCACACCCACGTGTACCGTTCAAACAATGATGTCAAATTTGTATGACATCAGCATGAGATCATTTCGTCAACAATGGTCCGAGAGCTCACTGGACGTATTAAGTTAGTCAGCGATGAGCGATTTTGCAGCTGCATCGATGCAGCATCGCGTTTTGACAAATCGATGCCTATGCACGTGGTATCAAAATCGCTCATTGTAACTGAGTAATTCTATAAAAGTTCGTGGAGTTCGGTCGATGTACTATACTTACAAAAAGCGATTAAGTCGCTGAATGGTAAAGCATTTGCTTCGTTATAGTGTTTGCTATGGCTTTAAGTGCGGTGTACCACCATGCACCAAAACCGCTTAGATGACTGTGCAAAGACGATTGGCGAGTATTGTTAACAAACATAAAATTATTGGGTGCTTTTCTATTAAAATAATGGTAATCCTAAATTAAGTATAGCAATACTTTTTTATGTATCAATCGCTTCTACTCCGTTCGTCCAACACCAACTTAGCTTGCCTTCCGCCAATAAATTTAATTAATTACAATTCAAGGTGTTTTTATACTATTCCCCGTGGATATTAACCAAGTATTGAACACAACAGCTATGGATCTAGTAAAAAATTGTTAGTAAAACTCCTTTATTCACATGGGATCACATTCGTGCTCTCCGGTACGGTGGGATCTGCACCAGGCAGGAGCCCCTCAGTGCCTTGCCTTTGAACCAGCACTCGTTCTGTTCGTATTTCATTCGTTTCTTGAGCGATAAAATAGTTAATCGCCATTCAGTCACTACCCAAGCATAGACCCAAATCCCTCGCTTCTAAGCCATTCGTAATTAGTTTATGAACACACGTATGTATAGTCACTTGCAATAACATGTTATTCTAAACAATTGTTATGTAGAAATTCTTTACTTTAATGCTCTTTCTTGAATGCAAAATTAAATTTACTATTGCCAAGACTGTATGCCAGAGGTTGGAATTCTTAACAGCGTATTAATAAATAAAGTTATGTGTACATCTTCAGGTTTCACTCATTTAAATTCATGAAATTTCATTTTTTTCAGCATCAAGTGAGTCTTAATTGTAAGTTTTCTATGCTAGTTTTATAAGGTACCTAGTATTCAGGTTGGTTATCTATCACAATATGGTGGCCGATTTGGCACATACCACAGACATGGACACAGTTTCTACCGTAAAAATACAGGTAGTAGATACCTACACTACACAACATAATAACAAATACGTTGATGTAGGTACACAAATATCTTCGGAGTCGCTGGACATTCGGGGTGTGGGCCCTTATAACGTTCATTGAGTACGGCGGCGACTCCGAGAAGGATGGTGGCGGGGTTGCGACCCCCGTCCCCGTGTGCACCGTGTCAGGCTACAATGCGCCTCTCGGCGGCGGGCTCAAAGGCAAGGCACTAAGGGGCCCCTGGTGCAGATCCCACCGGAGAGTCCTGGGGTCTCTCATGTGCTGATTCGACAGCCGCGGGGGTTTAAATTCCACATACCCCGGTCGAGCCCCACAGCTCCCGGGGATTTTCAAAGATTTCCCACGTGTCAAAAAAAAAGGTACACAAATATTATAATGTTGACGTGTTTCGCTGGCGGTAAAAGGATATTAGGTATGTGCTTTTTTTCATCAACCGCACAATCTTAATGATTATGTTAGTCGAATTCTAAATCAGTATCTACCTAAATACAATAAAAAAACTTATTGCTCTCGTTTCTTTGAAAAATTAATATAGGTACCTAATATAAACTTTATAATGAAACCAATCCGGTCGATGACCACAGCCGGTCCTCTAATGGATTGATGGCTCTCTTGAAATGGATAGATGACTCAACTGATCTCATCGTCAATGGAACGGCAATCTCTAAATTTCTATTTGAGAGAACGCAGGATTGCCAAGTTGGCACATTCTAGGAACATAAGTGTTTGTTCGCGCTAAATTTGTTGCGAATCGATTGGCCGCATTCAGCACGCACCGTTCAATATTAAACCGTTACTATTTAGCACTGTGCGTAAACATCAACATAAAAGAGTTTATGCGCTGGAAAACTTATTGCTCGCGAAGTGTGTTTGATGAAATGCACTGTTGCTAACCACAGGAACCTGAAAAGCGGCTGAGATAAGCGGATTTATTGAGGTGGCTCCATATATATCGTATCGACGTTTCAATCTACAGCGTCTGACGTTACCCGCATCAGTTCCACGCTGGTTCAAGTTTTGTACGTACTTGAATTTCTTTGAGCTCGTCCGAAACGCCGCAACCGGCCTCCGTCATTTGGCAAGCGAATGAGGCTTGTGTTTAATCTGTTGCATGTATTTAAAGCACTTCACGCAATTTGAATATGATTATCATTCGCATGAGCTGAACGGAATGTATGCTCGAAAACATCTAACCAGTTTACGAATTGCTGGGAAGTAAAAAAAATTCTCGTTTCTGCAACAAAGTGTGTCTTTAGATATTTTCTCAAAATTTTATGAAGATTAAAGGAATTATGTTATCGAATCAATTTAAGGCCATCGGTACTCAGACCACCTTTAATCAGTCCACGGGCTTTGTGATGGTAAAATATTTGAACGTGGCACCGTTAGCCAGAGGCACTGTGTGGGTCTAGTTGGTACTCTTAGATGGTCGATCGGCGGCACCTTTGTGCATTGACCCGTACATGGCGTCGTACACCATAGAACTTCCTTGTACCGTTCGCTTGTTAATAATAAAATGGCACCTTTTACAGTTGTAGAGAGTTGTAGATATAATCAATTTCTGGCGAAGGCAGTTAAATTACCTAATTGAATAATCATTAATGTGGCCTTTAGATGTTAATATTTCGTAAGCGTTTCAAGCGAATAAGTTTGAGTGTCGTTCAAGAATGTTGTTGGCAAGAGTGCATTCTCGCGGTTGTCGAGTCATCTTGCACTTTGGCGTAAGCGACAAGAGACGAGCCGGTATTATTTTTATTAGAAAAGAGTTCAGCTCTTTGTGAAATCAATAGAATTGAACGGTTGTATATCATGCTACAAAATCGAGCTGAAACTACCGGTCGGTGGTCGGGAAATTATCGTGATGGAGGTAAAATGTTTAGCTGTTTATTGATTGTTTCCTTGAGCAGACAATAAAACGATAGACCATGGTAGACAAGTATCTTATTATTACGAGAAAGCCATTATTTTCGTTTCTAGTTGGAGAAAAATCTTAGGCAGTAAATATAAAGTAGATTGTTTTAACGTTATACTGCGAATCCCCCAAATGAACTATCCTACCTATGAAAAACAAGACATCTCTAATAAACGCAAAAAACACCAAAAAGGTTTCAAATTTCAAATCAAAAGGCTTCAAAAGGCTAAAGACCAAATTAAAATACTTTTTACGCTATTTCGTTACTTTAAGGCTCTAATTAGGTATATCTACCTAATCTTGTAAAGGTTTAAGCCGCTTCGTCATATTATTACACAGACCGTTGCATCTAAAACTGTTACGAGAATTTTATTTTTAAAACTTACATGACGTAGCTAGGTTAGTTTCCCTGAAAAACTTAAATTTTGTGATGCCTATTCGTTGGTATATCTATTGCTCGGTCTTTCAGTTCATTTACCTTTTTTGGCGATGGCAAGAGGCCTGACATTGAGGCAAGGCCGAATTCTATTTCAGCGATGTTGATCGAGTGTGCCGCCTCCGCCGCCACCTCCCGTGTTGCGTGTGCCCCACGACGAAGACCAGGCCACATTCCTGCGCGACCGTCCTCGCCTTAAACGGTCCCGTCGGTCGGCCGCCGCAAGTGGCATCGTTCGGTTGGCTGGCACTGGGAATGCTGCGGTCGCGGGTTTCACACACACCTAACTTGGCGACGTCGACTTTTTCAACTTCTAATAACTTCAGCTGTTAGAGTTGCCAATTAATCGCTTGATGACAGTATGAGGATATTAATTTCTCGCTAATATAACGCTGACTGCATGAGCCCACGCTCAGATGGTCAGACCTAAGGAAGTTTCTCTGCGTCACCCTACAGTCAGACTGGCATAGAATTAGGCATGAAGTCCGCTTTTGTACTACCTACTTATGCATATTTTTTTTAGTGCAGAAAAGCTAGTGCTTGACTGCAGTTGCACCTGATGGAAAGCGGTGACGCAATCGAGGATGGTGGAGTACACTAGCTTATTAAAAATAATGAATAAATAAAAGTCCAAGATATAAGTAATATAATTAATTATAAGCTACTAGCGGCCCGCCCCGGCTTCGCACGGGTGGCAAAATGTTATGTTTAGATTATAAATGTATAAAGAATACCTTACCTTACCTACAGTAGATTTTCGTAGAATAAGATATCCCCTAACAATTTTACCGTAACTACAACATTGGATTTCTTTTAACACCATTAAAAATTGAATTTTGAATATGTAACGCCTTGTAAATAATTTGTTGAAGAGTATTAACCAAAAGTATTACCACAGTCTATAAAGGTACTACCTAGGTTTCACGTAAATTTCAAAAATCTATTTTGCCTCTTAGGAGAAACAATCCAAACTAATAAGATAATATTGTCTTATTAAATAAGTTTTCAACCACCAGCTATGTACTAAAATTAAGTAGGTAGTATAAAAAACAACGTTAGCATTAATTTTATATTATTAAATATAAGTCATACAAAACATACCTGATAATTGTGTTACCTTCATTCGGTTGTTACAACTTGTTACAGCACAGCTACGTACGTACGTGTATATTATGTTGCGTGCATAATATGTTCTCTAAAGCCACTGTCTATTCGTGCCTAGTTTTAAAAATTGGTCACCGGAACTTAGTGTTAGTTGCATACCATTTTGCGAGCGCTGTGCCGACGTCGCGGTACCGTTATCGCTCGCGGAATGGGAACATCCGCTCTATCGGTACCATTGCGACTTTGACTAAAGGCCAAGACCCATTGTCGAACACCAGATTCATAGATACTGGTTATATGTAACCAGGCGCGGTCACAGCCGACGATTTTGGGCGGGGGGGGGGTCCTGGTTGACGGGCAAGTTGGTCTGGTGCCCTGGCCGTGGGTTTGATTATTTTCACCTTACTTTCTCGATAAAAAATGACAGCGCTTTAGACAACGTAAATTGATGTCTCTACCTCCCTAATATTGCTATAGAGGTAATGGTACCTACAGGCCCTGGTACTAGCACACCTTTTTATGCATTTTCTATCACTTCGGACATAACGTCCGTAACATCATGCGACACATGACATTTACAAGCTATGGAATTTGCTTAGCGTCTCAACATATTTTGTAGTTATTGCAGAATTTGCAACAGATGGAAATATCTTTATACGAAGTAATCGCATACTGCATGGTAAGTAAGATGCCGATGTACGATGATGCGTATTTATGACGGTATTACAAATTTGACGACTCCGTGAGCGTATACATGAATACTGTGGATGAATCGTGAGTTATCGTTGAAGTGAAACAACTGCACATGGCAAAGTACATTGGCCTGTGCAACACAGCGTGAATTTAAAAATGCTACATGCTTGTGAGCTAAAGATGACGGCAATAAAAAACTAGCGAAACATTCACTAACAAAATGACATCTTAAATGTGGTCGCGGACTTATCTGTGCTGGTGTTTATGTGAATGTCGTGTAGTTTGACAGTTTCGTATAGACAGTAGCGACACTGCTATCGGCAAAAATAATTTTGTCAGCCTGTGGCTTGAAAAGAAATAGCGACACAACCGTCTCGGTTGCATCTCGGGGCAATATTTCTGTGTGCCACTTTTCGGGCCATAACACTTAATCTAAAATGTTATATCTATGGTAATAATACTAAAGTAAGCAGAATCTAAGCAGGTTTGATTTATTCACAAGTAAAAGCCGTGTCGTGAGTGATTTCAGCAGTAAGTGGTAATGGCTAATTAATATTTTATCTACCTATTCGCCTAGTCACGGAACAGGGAACAATAGTCAATGACGATGACAATAGTCGGATCGTGCGCACGCGTGCATAACTAGCCGCAATCATGTCCGCGCATCGATCATTAAATCACTGAACGCACTTAGTACATCTTCTACATCAACAGAATTTTTATCTGCAGGTCCGTGTGCACATGGGATTAGGAACATAATTTCTAGTTTTAATAGTAATGTTCCATTGTAGCAAGGTAAGAGTGTCCTCACTTCTTCCACAAGAGAGATGAGCAGGTTTAGGATCAGATACAGATTGGTGGCACATTCTAGGTTATGCCTGGTTTTCCTTAACATGTTTTTTTTTTCTCAGCTAGTGAATGGTAAACGTTTCTGTTAGTACTCATATGATTCACACAAAGTGAAATCACTTTGGTACTACCAAGGCTTGGGTGGGGCTCAATCGCGGAGCCTTACGGAGCACCGTTTTCTTTTTTATTAGACTTACTGCCGGCCCCAATATCCTATCGAACCCTTACTATAAGTTACAAGTAATAAGTTTTAAAAACTAAAACCAGACTACGGATAAAATCGCAGTCTAATAATGTGATATTATTTAGCTTATAACCAGCGGACAATCAAGACGCTTCTAACGACACCCTACTTGTCAAATTATGTTAAGTAAATTAGAAGATATGCGGGAAGAGATGAACTTACATACATACATTCTTGTAAAAATCATAACCCTCCCTCCGTTCCGTAGTCGGGTAAAAATAGTTACCATCGATAGCTATAATGACATATTTCCGTTTGACTAATAACATATAACATATTAGCAGCCTAGTGTTGGTTGTTCAAATGACAGTCTGTCAGGGTTTTAGTTATCGCTCCATTTCAAAGGTTTATCGTGGGATATCGATGACTTGATCGATGATTTTAACTTATAGTTAGGGATCGATAGGACATTGGGACCGGCAGTTAGTGAGAAGATAAGAAAGACGTTTAACTAACTCAAACTCAAGAATCTTTATTTCAAATAGGCTTAACGCTAGCACTTTTGAATGGTCATTTTTTAAAAGCTACCACCGGATCACAACGCGGCCTCAACTGAGAAGATCCGGCAAGAAACTCAGCGGGCTTGTCATTTTTTCACTTTTTTTTAAACATTGTTTTGTTACAAATGAATCGACATTAGCGATATTGTGTCTTGCCGTTCGAAACATAAAGCAAGGGAGAAAAGAAGAAAACAATAAATTACGACAAAAATTTCAACAAACTAAAAGTCCAAAGGGATAGTAGTCGGACCAGTCCCCCCAAGCAGCACCCGCGCACGAGTTGACTCGAGCAGCAGCCATCACTCCCCTCAACCATATCAGAGGGAAGGGGGTGCTAATGGTAAGAACCACGCCCGCCTAGAGCTGCAATGCACTGCCGCTTGTTACCTGAGACATTAGTTATCAAGTCTCTACTCTCATGGAACCGGTAATTCCACCCGCCATAGTGTCTTCGACAGCGGAACACATATTGCAATGATTCTGCTTAGCAGCTAGCTTAGAATACCCTTAGCTGACACTGTGGAGGGACCAAGCGAAATAAATTGAAATCTCCATAGAAGCAACTGTCCAGATAGGTCTTACCCATGTTAGACCTACTTGGACAGCAGCTTGCTTAATAGACATCCACCTAGTAAATTAGATCTCTTGTTACGAGCAGATAAGCAAACATGGTTTCCATTTTGGTAACCCGCATGTCAAGATTGGTAGCTGTACAAAGCCTGAAGCAGTCTGACATGAGCCTGACTGGGGAAATATTTTGGAGCGCGTATAGCAGGTGTACATGAAAGTCTGACAGATCGGTACGAAGCATGATGTAGTTGTCAAGACTAAAATGTAAGTTTCGTTATAGTTTTCTATGTGGAATACTAGGAATACTACGTCTTACTGACGGCATGCTCACACTAAATCAAGATTTGTATTAAGCCTGCAGGGATCTGGTTCTCTATGATCACTTACATTTCACATTTACTTACAATCCGTCTCGCCCTGCAATAAACGTCAATATCGCCTAATCAAGTAATATTTGATGACTTTTTATGGGGAACTTGTATCGAAAATTCATTTGTTTCTCGCCGCATCGCATCGCAGTTATGTGTGGGAGCCCTAAAGCCGGTAATGGTTCACGTCGTTTATAAATTCATAACAATCTAACTTTATCTTAACGGTATAAACCTGGTTTCGTAGACTAGATTTAAGCGCAACCTTAAAAAAGTCAGAGATTTAAGTGGAGAGTAGAAACAGTCGGCGTCGACTCGTCAATGTTTCTCAGCGCCGAGTTATGAGATTAGTCGCACAGGCGAATACTACAGAGCGATAAAGCACAGTGCTTTACTAGTAAGGGTCCAAGTTAAATTTTGTACTACCTCCTACTAATTTCTCAGTCTCTGACAATTTTCTTTGCAGCTGAGCAGTGCAGTAGTGGTATCGGCAAAGATAGACGTTGGTGGTTCTATCATCGTCAACGTCTCGCCTTGACTGGTGTTTCGTGCTTGGGGTAAGATTTCTAGAGCTCTACATAAGAGGAGTCACTGTACCGGCGTTTGAGGGAATCGGGACTTTTTTCCATTATTTATTTAGTAAGTAGGTAGGTTTGTCATTGTTTTTTTTTTATATTTATGTCAGTAAAATAACTTACACAATAATTATTTTTGAAAAGTAACTACATTTTCTCTTAAATCATCTCCCCAACTAACTCATTACTATTCATGAATAATAAAATACTGAGGAGCACACCATGTTTTTATTTAAATTTCTCAATCCGTCGCCCATCTGCGACCCAGTTCTTGCTCTAAAAAGCTTACAAAAACATTGAATTACACATGAATAGAAACTGGATTGTATACATTAATACGTAATTTGGTACGGACGGGCCCAGTATTAGGGAGCAGAATAATGGATGGCGAAATATTTAAATGTTCGATATTATTTGTGTGACCCCCTCTAATTGCACGTGTAGAACACGTTCTTACTTGTTTGAGGCCAGATGCTGGCTCCCGGAGATGTGTCGGTTTCACATACATCCGTTGAAACGTCGTTGGGTATAAATCAAACTTTGACACCAAAGGCAATTTCCCAGATCTTATACATGTAGAATAAACAGGAATGAGATTTTTAGAAAGTCTTTTCAAAGTTTTGCTTAAATTGCGTTCTCGTCTGTCTGTATGTGTGTTTAACTACTTCTTCTTAATTGAGCTATGGATTGAGATGCGGTTTATACTACCGTTTTTAACCGACTTCAAAAAGGAGGCGGTTCTTAATTCGTCGTGTATTTACAAAGTACTTATGTCTGGAAAGGTAAGTAGATAAAAGGTATATTTTATAAATAAGAACTGTTAAGTTGGGAACCTAACCTTACAATAGGACTACTATTAAGGAGAAATTATGCCAACCCAGAGGTATTCATATACTTACAACCTACAAGTTGAGTCTAAAACATTTCTCTTTGCCTATCAATAATATCTCTACAAGCTGCAATTAAGAGTTAAGTGATTAGATAAGTAAGGGTCTGCTTAGAAGCGCTATTACGCGTAGGTTTGATCCCCCACTCCTCCATTCATATTAAGACTTTCCAATCAAAGGGTTTGTGAAATGAAAAAACTAATCCATTTTCTTAGCAGTGCCTTACGTCGATTCGTCGATGTTACATTGTTTACCGTATTATAATATGAACAAATTCTTTAAATTTACAACTAGCGAGAGATGTTCGAACTAATAAACCCATAAATAATATTGCTGTGAGGGGTGTTAAATATTATAATTAACTTATAAACTTAGACACATGTTCTAAAAGTGATGTTACACCCGCGGTTACTCGTTTTTATAATATGCGGGGGACCGCAGTCTTAACATAGAAAATGTGGTTATTGAATGTATTCTTCGGACACTTGAATGTGTTTTATGGATTATGAGGGCGGTATTATTTTAATACCTACGCATAAAAAAGTCCATAAACATTCTAAGTTATGTATAAAAAGGACGCGCAATAAACGAAATTATTTTAAAATAATTCACAAGAAGACTGAAAATACCTTTTTTGCCCGAATGCCCCAGGCGGAGGGTTATGTTTTTCGAGAATATGTATGTATGTATGTTTGTATGTATTTATGTATGTAAGTATCAGTGGCGTGCACAGAGGGTAGGCAAAAAAATGTATTCGGCTTGTTTCACCTATTTTAAGTATGCACCTATTTTAAGTATACCATTTCAAATATCCATATGCAAGCAAATACTATAGACATATTAATTTGCATTTGAAAACATTAATAAGTTTATTCAGCAGCTCAATATTGACAAAAATACTTTGCCTACCCTAGGATTTCTCTAAACAGTCTTAATTTAAAAAAATCTTAGTTTGGACATGAATTAACGTAATTTTTTTTAATGTAAATGGAAATGTTGGTAATATTGGTTAATTTAAGGATATTTGTGCTGGAACACGAGCAAATAGCATATAGCATAAACAACTCGCAGATATTTTTGCCTGCTTTCAGTGCACGCCACTGGTAAGTATGAATGTATAACGGGTGTAAGGGACATCGTACCGAAAACCGATACCAGGGATCCAGAACACGATTCTAAATATCCTAGTGTTGACATTTTTCATCGGCTTTTTCATGAATTTCCAAAAAAAAAAAAATCACTTTTTTTAAATAAAATTAGTATAACATCATTATTGGTATATTAATAAAGCCTAATTTAATTTAAAAACAATTAATTAATTATTTGTGTTTTTATTTTATCTTTATTTATTTATTTATTCTTTATTCACAAAAACAGTGCATAGGCAATTAATTAATAGGCAATTAACTATTATTATTTTAGAAAATTAGCAATGTAATTTGAAAAATAAACTTTATTCCGCATATATTCATTACATGCTCGAAAATTAATAAGTTAGTCATTTGTCATTTACCATATAAATGGTTACTGTAATGTTGTAACGGACATTATTTGACGTCTTATAAATTTTTTTTCGGTACGATGTCCCTTACAGCCTGTATATGTCTATTTCTTTGGCACGGCCTACAACCTAAACGGTGTGATGGACAGTAACTATAAGTCAAGTATAATATGTCATTCGATTCGTCTGAATTGTGTTAGTGACATAGGGTATATATTTTTCAAAAAAAAAAAAATGGCGGCCACCAGTCGTATTTTTTTATGTCCAAAAACATCAATATGGGTATCAAATTAAAGGTCCTAATGAGATATAAATATGTAAACGTGTTATGTATGTATAATGTAATTTAGGACCATTTTGTTTTTATACTTTTATAATTTATACTTGTTATCGAGCCTGGTTTCCCACTTGTTGGATAATGAGAACTGGTGATCTCATGCTGCTGCTCAGTCATGCCCTCTCGAGTCACGCGACCAAAATAAACATTGCAGCCCTGATATAATCCCGATTCGGTCCTGCCGATCCGATGTGGGTGTAATGTGGGACATTCATTTCTGCATCTGACACGTCCAATCAATTAATATTAGTTTAAAACCGATAAAGGGTACAAAGATCGTAATATTATTAATAAACTCAATAACGTACCTTAAGTAATCGTTTTTAGGGTTTCGCACCTAAAAGGTAAATATTACGGTGCGACTTCGTCTGTCTGTCACACCGATATACACATTTCAGCAACTACTTATGTTATCTATTTGAAATTTAGAGTAGTATAAAATGTTGCTTACACAACCATAAAAAATTGGTCAATAGAGAAGATGGTTGAGTATTACCACCGGTTTGGGATCCTGTGATAAATATAATTAAATCCAATACCAAGCAAAACACTGCACGGCCTCAAGATACTGTAAGCTCTTACTGCGTAGTTCGGACCAACAATAATAATTAAGAAGACCTGAGGGTACACCGGCATAATTATGACATAAGGACGTTCAACATCTCAGTCCTCCCGTGACCATGGGCGCTGCAAAGCATTCGAAACGTCGGGATAGTAAAATCTATAATAAACCGCGATAAAATCCGTAAAAGTAGTTTGATTTCAGTACACATATATAAAGGAATTGATAACGATTGAAGGAGAAAGAACACAAAGGCAACTAACACTACTTAACAGCTACTGAAATAATATTTTTTAAGGTTTAGTGACGATTCATGTTTATCGCACCTAAATCAAAGACACACGCGGACTTTAATATATTACAGTTACATAATATGCTTATTTGCAATAGATCCTAGATGATCTCACTTAATTTTCTGGTTATTACCCCCACAAGAAACTGATTCAAAAGTGGTCAAGTTGCGGTCGAAACTCACTGGACTTTTTGCTACGCAACTTTTGACCTGAACTCTACAGGAAAATAGTAATAATAATGAGGTCTTTAAAGTCATCACCTGAATTGGATGAGCAAAGGCTATATTTAGTGAATCACTGATTCCTAGATACCTTTTCCGTTGAAAGGTTAACGACCGCTATGAGGTTCGCTATTTTTTGGCAGTCACTCGCTTGTAATGAGGCCGCTCAGCGCGGCGTGTCGTTCCGTTACTTTCAAAATTCTATGTTGCGATCTTCGACTATTTTGATCTGAGAACGCGATACACGTTTAATCTCCCTCAAAGGAGACTCAAAGGAGATCCAAGCCATAGTCACCAACCACCACAAGTTACCTATGAGTATCATTATCATCAGCAGCTGAAGGGAGTCTACTGCTGAACAAAAGCCTCCTCCTTAGAATGGCTTATTCCACTTTTCCCCCTTATAGAGGGATTGCCATAATCCCCACGCTTGGCAGGCGTCTGGGGGGGGGGGGGGGTCCTATGAGTATATCTAAGCATTAAAATATGTTCTTCTGCATTTAAATATAATGGTCATCGTTTATCATTTTGCTTTATTCAAAACCATATTCTAATACTTGTTTAATCAGAATATTGAAACAATATTTTTCAAGATATAATGCAGATTCCTACGTAATAATTAAGACATTAATTAATGTTTCATATTATAGACTAAAATAGTAGCGTATTTGTAAATGTACTAATTATTATTCGGTGTATTTTATTTACTCGGGATTTTACACCCGGACTTTTAAAAGGCTTGCGTGGGGATGAATTTAACACGCAGAGGCCTGTTGGAAGGACTATTATACTATTAATTATTATTAAACCTTTATTGCAGGCAACTATGGCCAATAGAAACAAATAGACTAACATACATATTATATTATATTAATACTAATTAGTGACACGGAGAGTCGTTGTGTAATAGTACTAATTGGGGAAATGAAGCAGTCTTATCGATTTATAATTTATATTCGTCGGCAACTGAACAGGAAAGCGTAAATTGGAATCCAGCAATTTTTGTCTACATTTGCAAAGCACTATCGCGGACATAAAAAAATCTATCCTGCCCACCGATAGTTGCTACAGCAACGGGTACAATCTGGGTCGTGAATGTCGACAGCGCATGATACCGGTGCCACAACGGTGCCGGCGGGCTGCCACCATGATAGCTATGCCGACTGATAACAGCCGAACGTGCATGTTTTTGGATAACAACGTATTGAACAAAAAAGGTCCAAGTATCGAAACCAGTCCAACGCCGATTTTTTTAGGCGATAGATAATCGAAACGCAAATTATAGACAAGTTTAAGTTACGGTTAGTACAGCACTGAAATAATTTCTAATTCCCTAATGAAGATGATATCACAAAACATAGTAATGCTATTGAGAAGACATCGGTAAAAGAAGTAAATTTAGCAGACTATCCAAATACACAACTCATCTTGATTGTATCAGAGATCTAAGAGAGCGAGAACGCAGCCCAAATGAAAAAAATACTTCAGCCTTACAGAAACTATAACTGCAGCCGTAAATACCTTCAAAAGGTATAGAGTATGATGAGTGATTTTCCAATGCTCTATAAGGATTCCCTGTGAGGGATAATCACTTTAGCACTAAGTAGTGCAGCAATTCTAGAACCCTAGGATGTTAAGTAGCTAGCATGCTCAAACTTTTTTTTTACTCTCTATAAGCCAGTGCTCGACTGCAGTCGCACCTGATGGAAAGCGGCGACGCAATCTAGGATTGTAAAGCACACTGGCTTTTTAAAAGCCTATTCACTCTAGCTTTGAAGACACCCACATTATAATCGGGCGGAAAAACTGACGCAGGCAAACTGTTCCAGTCCTTAGCTGTCCTTATTATGAATGACGATGCAAATCGCTTAGTTCGTGACGACGATAAGACCTTCCGCAATAATCCATCACCATTTAACATCAGGTTGGATAGCGGCCATGCACTGGTTTTTAATTAATCAATTAAAAAGTATAAACACTGTGTGAAAGGATGTGTGATCTTTATTATCTACCGCTCGTTCATTATGAACACTTAAGGAACGTGGTGTCGTTTAGGTCGTGGGCGGATACCGTATCTGACTCATAGCATTAGAATAATGCTAGGGACTTGTTGGAATAAATATAAAGGATATGCTTGTTGGTGGAGAAACTGAATTTATTAAAGAATAACAAAAATAAGAATTGGTAAAATACGAATAGTTAAAAAGCTGACAGAATAGACATCTAATTTCTTTTTTAAAATTGTCTTTAACTTTTTAAATATAAAACAACTATATAACTATATAGGTCGTATTACAACATGCTCCCTTAAAAAGTTAACAGAAATTAACATGCTCCCTTAATTCTAAGGTATATAAACCATAATAGAAACACTAAGACATACCCATATGCTTAATACATTTGTGATGTTTTGTTGGCCCTAAAGGCTTAGTTAAAACATCAGCAGGTAGTTTATCGGTGGGCATATACTTTAGTTCTACTGTCTTGTCACTAACCTTCTCACGAATGAAATGGTACTTTACGTCTATATGTTTTGTCCTGGTATGATGTACAGGATTCATGGCTAACTTTTGGGCACTCTGACTATCCGTGTACAATACAACATTAGGACACTTACTTGTAATATCGTATACCAATCGTTTCAAGTATATTGCATCCTTTACTGCCGAAGCTAAGGCCATGTATTCTGCTTCTGCTGAGGAAAGAGCTACCGTAGGCTGCTTTCTAGCTTCCCATGAAACAGGACCTGAGGCAAGCTCGAAAAAGAATCCAGTATATGACCGTCTGTCTGTGGAACAATTGGCCCAATCTGCATCTGAAAATCCTGTTATTGAATCAAGATTGCCCTTAGAATAAGTGATACCATAATCTTTGGTATGTTTTAAATATCTAAGACACCTTTTAGCCATATTCCAGTGAGATTCGTCATAGCATGAATTAAATTGGCTTAAATAGCTCACAGTATAGGCAATATCTGGACGAGTATTTACAGCCAAAAACATTAAACATCCAATCAATTCACGATAAGGAAACTCACTACACTCGCTTCCGCCATGTTCAAGATTTTTCTTGATGAGCGGGGTTGAGACATCTTTACAATCGATCATATTGAATTTCTTTAAAACTTTGTCAATATACGTACTTTGGCACAATTTTATTCCATTGTTATCACGATTAATATTTATTCCAGTGAAGAATTTTATTAAACCAAGATCTTTTATTGAGAAAAAATTCTCAATTTGACTTTTGAAATTGTCAAGCGTCTCTTGATCTTTGTAAAGAACGACGAGGTCGTCAACATAACATGCCAACACCAAAGAGTCTTTGTTCGAAAATCTTTTTATAAAAATACAGGGCTCTGTTGTTTGCTGAAAATCAAGATTAAGTAAAGTCTCCTTGAGCTTCGTATTCCACGCTCTTGGTGCCTGCTTTAAACCATATAGTGATCGTTTCAGCAGACAAACTCTTGATTCTTCCCCTTTCCGAACAAAACCTTTCGGCTGTGTCAAGTACACTTCTTCTGCTAAATCTCCATTTAAGAACGCTGTATCGACATCAATATGTCGCACATTATAGTCTTCTTGCACTGCAATTGCTAACAAGGTTCTCAAAGACGAATTACGTACAACTGGAGCAAATGTCTCGCTGTAATCAACACCTTCTTTTTGTCGAAATCCCTTTGCTACTAAACGTGCTTTATATTTGACTATGTTACCGTCTGCATCACGCTTTTGTTTGTAAACCCACTTGCATGGAATACAAGTTTTATTACTTGGTTTGTCTACCAAAATCCATGTGCCCTTTTTGAGAAGAGCATTGTACTCTTCTTTCATAGCTAATATCCAGTTATCTCTATCATCACAAGTGATAGCATCATGATAACTATATGGATCATCACAATCATCATTTAAAAGAGTAGTATAAGAGAAGTAGTTTGGAGGTTTGCGAACTCGTGAAGGATATCGCCTTGAAGAATCATCATCTACCCTAGATTCATTTGAGGAATCTGGAGACAAATCAAACTGCTCACCTGATTGTTGATTATTATCGACAACATTGGCCTCTACACCTACTTCGTTCTCCTCTGAAGTATCATCAGCATCCACAAAAGAAGCATCCGAAATATCAACATTTATGTCACTACTCCCAGAAGTAGATGGTAAGTTTTCTTCTCTTCTAGCTCCTGATGAAGATGATGTCTGAGAAAATAATTTGACAATGTTAGAGTTCACAGTACATATTGGTGCACTTTTATTATCCTTTAATCCAGTAAAATTATTTTCAAAGAATGTTACGTCTCTCGACTTCAACAACCTTCTTGGACATGAGGCATTCCTAAACAAATAGTTTTGAGGATTATCTGAATATCCTACAAAAATTTGTTCCTCCGCTTTCATATCTAATTTGTTCCTTTGACCGGACGGAACATGAATCAGTGCTCTACATCCAAAGACTTTTAGGTGAGACAGATCAGGTTTTATGTTAAACCACATTTCATAAGGCGTCTTACCTGTGAGAGCTCGATGTGGTGAACGATTTTTTAAGTAAACACTCGTCTCTACTGCTTCTTGCCAATAGGCTTGTGGAAGAGAACAGTGTGACAATAGAGAGCGAGCTTTTTCTACTATACTACGGTTGCATCTCTCACTAACCCCATTCTGTTGAGGGCTGTAAGGTGCCGTGGTTTGCCAAATAATTCCCTGTGATTCTACAAAGTCTGTCATTTCTTTGTTGAGAAATTCTGTCCCATTGTCGGAACGCATACTCTTTATTTTTGTGCCAGTCTGTCTTTCTACAAATGATTGAAAAGCACGGAACTTCGACTTAACGTCAGTCTTAGACGACATACAATATACAAATATAAATCTTGTATAATCATCAACAAAAATTATAAAATATTTATTACCTTTGAACGAAGTTGTTTGCAGAGGTCCACACACGTCTGTGTGGACAAGCTCCAAAAGTGATTTAGCCTTCACATACTTCAAACTTTTAAAAGGTTTTCTGGCTTGCTTACCCTCTATACAAGGTATGCACGGTTCTTTATCAACTACTGTGTACTCCACGCCGATAGCTTGACCTTTTCTAAGTAGGTCCATGCCAATTCTGCAAAGATGCCCTAACCTTTTATGCCAAAGCTGAAAGTTAGAACAGTCAGAGTGCACATACTTAGCTGAAGGAGTATTGGACATATTAACTTTACAATCTAAAGTATATACCCCATCACAAAGAGAACCCTTAGCTAATATTTCTTTAGTAAGAACTTCATCATTTTTCTTACGCGTATAATATATGATACAACCTTTTTCGTTAAAAACTACAGAATAACCTTTATCTACCATAACCTTAACTGATAGTAAATTACAACTCAGATGAGGAACATGGGCTACATTATCTATTTTATCTGCTAATGAGTCAGTTGAAATAGATACATCACCAACTCCTACAACAGCCACTTTCTGTCCGTTAGCCACAGTAATCATTCCACCTTGTACTGGTTGATAACTGCCGAACCACTCACGATGTGGAGTCATGTGTATAGTTGCACCGGAGTCTATAATCCATTTCCGATCTGTCAGTGATGGTGCTGAGAGAGCCATTCCCTCAATGGAAGCCTGTTCCACCATCTCAGTTGCTTGGGAATCTGTGCTTTGAACCTCTAGGTTAGTTGTCACACTCAACGCCCCCTTCTTATCATTTTTCATTGTACATTTTGGGCTTTTGTGACCTGGTTGCTTACACTTATAACAGATTATAGGCCTTTTCTTTTTAGTAAATTGAGATTCCTTCGATCGCAGTGCAACCACCTCTTCTTGAGGGGTGTCTTTTGACAATTCGTTTAATAATCTAGTCTTGACCAGTTCACTACTAACAAGAATATTGGAATTCTCTAGGGCCATAATTAATGGTTCGTATTTTGAAGTCAATCCTCCGAGAATAATCGCCGCCAAAGAACTGTCATCGATTTTCTTTCCAATGTCATCGAGATCTTGTGCAGTACTGATAATAGCATTGATATATGATTCAATATCTTGAAAATCAGTCAAAGAATATTTATACAACTTACGCTCTAGTGAAAGTCGTCTCCCCATACCTCGATCTTCATAAGCTTTCTGCAGAGCAGTCCAAGCCTCTTTAGCAGTTTGTGCAGATCGTACATGCGAGATTGCACTTGCGTCAACAGTAAGGCAAATTTTTGATAATGCCTTCTGATCATTTCGTAATTGTATCTCTTTTGACGGCTTATCTGAATCATTGTATCCAACTATGGCTGTCCAACACTCCTCATGAATGAGTAGCATACGCATTTTGAACTTCCAAGTTGAATAACCATCTCGGTTTCTTAACATTTGTATTCCGTGAAAATTCATGTTGTTCCCCGCCATAGAGCCTCGTGCTGATAACGTGTTGGAATAAATATAAAGGATATGCTTGTTGGTGGAGAAACTGAATTTATTAAAGAATAACAAAAATAAGAATTGGTAAAATACGAATAGTTAAAAAGCTGACAGAATAGACATCTAATTTCTTTTTTAAAATTGTCTTTAACTTTTTAAATATAAAACAACTATATAACTATATAGGTCGTATTACAACAGGACTGCAGCCTTCAATTAACTTGTTGCGTAAAATACTTATTTAATAGCATTCCAATGCTTGTCAATCCATTCGTCCAGCTACTAAAATTCCGAAGCCAAATGAATTTATGTAACTCCATCATGCAAAGGCGCAAGTGAGCAAAACATCGAATTAGTTATTACAACGAATTACTTAACAATATTTTATGTTACTAAAAAACATTTTTCCTGAAATGTAAGAGGAAAGCAGTAATCTCCATTTTTGCACAGGTGCAAGAATCACTAGTGACGGGAAAACAAAACGGTTGCGCTTTTTGATCAGCAAAATGGAATGTAATCTGAAATGCAGTTGATAGCTTGCGGTTGAGAAGGAGAACTGTTCTCAAAGATCGTCCGTCACTGCTGAATATCCAGTTAATCCACACAACTTACTTACAGCTTAAGGGCTTAAGGTAATACAAAAAAATCTACATCTACAGAAGAGGCTATATACAAGGGATATATTCTTAAAAAAGTAAATAGAATAGGTACTATAAGTTTAGAAAACAAGAATCTAAAAGAAAAGCTCAAAATAAAAAAATAAGCAAAAACAATTAGTCAGCTTTTCAGGAACAGTTTGTTACATAAATAGGTAGGTAGGTTGTTGAAATTAAGAATCAAAAATACTGATCCATAAATACATAACAACAACAAATACATAGCAATCATGCTGGGTTTTCGAAGTAAACAGATTAAAGGACATACACCACCATGTAAAGGGTAGATGTCCAATCAATGTCCTACATGTTTCACCTATTAAAGCCTAGTGAGAACCGGGTCTGGTGGTGGAGGTCCTGTGAAGCAAATAAGACCATCAAAGTTATATATCTATACTTATAATAAAACTGTAACAGGTCCAATTCTGTACATTGAAGATATTTTGAAAATTATGTTTGGAGGGCATTCTATAACCGATACTAAAGCCAAAAATGTATTTTTTTTATTTTTGTCTGTCTGTCTGTCTGTATCTCGGCTGAGCATCACGCCGAAACTACTGGATGGATTGAAACGAAACTTGTCATGATTTGAGTTAATACTCCGAGGTAGGACATAGGATACTTTTTATCCCGACATTCGGCACGGTTCCCTTGGGAGAGGGGACTAAAGTCAAAATGTGTAGTTGGTTATACGCTTGCTCCGATTTTAACAATTTTTCATTATAATTATAATAAATAATTGTAAGGGAACACTCATAGACAGTTGTTAACAATGTTTGGAAATCGATCAGGTTAAGCAACGTTAGGTAAGGTCATTAAATAGATGGGTGACTGTTTAACACCATTTGAACTAAACGTCTCCGTGCTTCGGGAGGCAAGTACAAAGTGGGTCCAAGTTTTTAACCGAATTTAAAAAAGGAGGTTTTGTATTCTATGCGAATGTATATTATTGAAAGTTTAGTTAACGTAAACACAGCGCGGGCGGAGCTGCGTGGATCAGCTAGTTTATTATATAAGTCTAATATACCGGAAGCGTAACGTAGATGCGTTGTAGAGGAAATAGAGAACAGAAGATGAAGGTGATAAGTCGGATGAGATGGTGAAGATGGGCTGAAGTTAGGAAGTTAGTGAAGAATAGGCTCCTCGTACTTCTGTAAACAGGCGCGGAAATATAGACAGAAAGCTGATGTTCCTAAAGCCGATACAAATATTTAGATGTTCTCTCTCTCACTATTTAGTTTCATAGGAAACGTGTATACGTAAGAAACATTAAACCTTATACTGTAGCTTCTCACGCCCGTACGAGCGCAAGCAAACTAATGTTTCCGCTTTGGAACGCAAATGTGTCTGCATTCCACAAAACTTCTGTAGGTTTATAGTTTATACTTTGTAGTTTTATAGCTTATGTTACATATTGCGATACTTTGTCAAATATCTGGTTAATGCATTCCAGCGGCATCCGTTTGATGATTCACTTCTACCCTCGATAATTATTTTATTGTTCATCGTATTATATCATCATGAACGCATATTTATGCCTCATAAGTATAGCCAGTGTAAATGAACTCTTCAGTAAATAAATATTAAGGCACGCCCTGTAGTTTATAAGACTCACAAGTCACGCTGCATTTTTAAATTTCTAAGCAGAGTAACATGATATGAACTAGAAAAGTAAAGGCAAAGTAATTTACGTTCTTTTCCAAAGAAGGTGGGTAAAAACTGGATGTTCCCGTACAGAGCGAATGGTTGTGTGCAGACCAAAAAGTCGACGCATTCCATTGTTGATTGGAAACGAGTCGCGGTCGCGCGCTCCAATGGGAAAAGTCGCAGAGCTCTCGATTCATGAAGCGCTGATTGTTTGGACCTGGTATCTCTCCAATAAAATATAGTTTTTATTGTATTAGTAAAACAAGTAGGTACGCGTCACATAAGTAAAGCATTATACTTGCTATATTTGAAATCTGTAAAATATGTATGGACAGTTTGATAAAAAAAGTCATTTGGTCATTTTAAAGTCAGTAACCTGGAAGACAAGATTGCGCTAGTTAAAGTCCACGTATGTTTACTTTATTAGTTACTACTAACTGCCTACTTCTGGCTTAACATATAGGAACCTTTTTCGCTCAGGCGAGTCTTTCTAAAGCATCCGCTATGCACTTTAGCTTACACAAAAAACACAATGTTAAAAGTAAGTAGGTATTTACTTTAATTAAAGTGCTAATAACATTGAAAATATATATTTTTGTGAAAACCTAGCTAAAACCTGTAATACAGTAATACATTAAGTTATGTAACTGTTTCATGTATTGTTCAACAAAATGTGTGCAATAAAGTGTTAATCTATCTATCTATCTATCTATCTACAGTGGTACAGCAAAAAAAAACTTTAAGCTAATTAGTATCTTAAAAGCTCTTTTTCCAGTCTTTTCGAAAATCGACAACGACAGGTGTAAAGTTAAGAAACTGCAAGGCTCATCCACACTTGATGTGTGGCTGGACGTACAAGCGGTTGTACCGACCCAGTGCAGGGCGTAATGCGGTGCAATTGCCAGCGTTCCCGTGAGAACGCGACCGGCATTGGCCGAGCCGCCCGCGCACCCTGCGCTCGCGCATACCACAGCAAAGGTCAGATGGAATACACCAAAAACCTATTAGATATACTATCATGTGAATTTTTATAAACGATACAACTATATGTTGCTATTACTAATCTATTTTCTTTTTAATTTTATTTTATTACGCGGCTTTTACTCTGGTGGAGTACACCAGCCCCACTGTATCCTATACTAAGCCAAGCTAGCTATGATGAGCCAGCCCTAGCTTATAGACTTTTTGAGCTTCTTCTGATAAGGGTTTACTTAATAGACTCTGGGATTACTAATGTACTAATGTAAATTGTACTGGTAAAAATAGGATTCCGGACTCGCATTGTTTCAGTATTTTTATCTAAAGTGTATTTAGTCTCCTAGCTAGTTTTCCGTTTTTGCTTTGGTTCGGTTAATCAGGGCATCAGCAGAGAGCTTACAAAACTACTCCTAGGTCTTTTTTGGTTTTATTTTAGGAGTGATCAAGACACTAAAGTAAGGCTATAATTTTGTTTCTGTCCATCCAAAGGTTGTCTGGAAGAGATCGCCATGAGTGATAAGACCGCCCATTGTACTTGTTATTTTTGAAGAACTTGTAAATTTATTACTATCCGGTGTGCAATAGAGTAAATAATAAATAAAGTCATTATTAAGCAAGAATTCGTTTACCACAAAATCAATCAACATTAAATAATTTGCTAACAATAATTTTTTCTGTCTTTTTTAATTAAAACCATTTATCGTGCACGTCACTCTAATAACTGTACAGAATGTAGTTTTAGATATCTATTAACCTGGTTTTTCTAACCAATTAACTAATTCAGTAATAATGAGTTTTAACGTGTTGCGGTAATTTAGGGCAAGTCGTTGTCCCTTAATCGCTTGAAGGACGGACAGACCGACATTCCAATGCAGAACTAATGGGCTTGTGTTGGTAACTTTTTATGGTACTATGCATCGAGGTAATATACCTATATCATCATTGGTACTTAATATAACACTGATTGATAGACAGACAACGCACTGCTTAAAGTTGGCTGGGAAAACATTAAGAAAAGATATTTCAAAATACATTCCCTATATAGATATAGATTCCCTTCATAAATATTAATGTTTCATAAAGATTTAATATAATAATATCTTGGGACAATCCACACACGGTCATCCGATCCCAAACTAGGCAGAGCCTGTACTATGGAAACCAGACAACTGATACTAATACTTATATACTTTTTTTTTGTAAATACATACTTAAATAGATAAACTACACCCAGACACTTGGCGGGCATCGAACCCACGACCCATCGGTTAGCAGGCAGGGTGTCTGACCACTAGACCAACGGGCCCGTCAAAGTAGTACATCATCGATTTAAGTAGTACATCATCGATATAATATATAAACTAGATTTGGTGTCACGGTTCAAAAAGTGGTAGCGAGAAATAGCGCCCTTGTGTCGCTATTTCTTTACAAGCCACATCCTGACAAATTTATTTTTAACGATAGGAGTGTCGCTACTGTCTATATGAAACTGTCAAACTACAAGTCATTATCATTATAAAATCGTTAGTTCACGTTTCCGCCACCAGCACAGATAAGTTTGCAACCTCTGCGACTACATTTTAGATGTCATTTTGTTCGTGAATGTTTATCTAGTCTAGTTTATATATTATATCGATGTAGTACATGTACTTTAGTACGAGTACATTCTAGTACATATTATAACCATAAAAAACGAAGGTAAAGTAATTTTAAGGTAAGGTAAAAAATTTAACACTTTTTAAATATTCATGCCTAAGCCTCAACCTAAGGTAAGTAAGTATCTATAATTTATTAACATTATACCTAGGAAGTGTATCAATTTTCCACTCACTTGCGCAATTGCTGGCAACAGCTCCGTGTGAAAACACCTAACAATGCAATGAAAGACGGAATTCTCAAAGAAAAGGCTCATTGAAGACGCTTAACATAACACCAGTGTATTTAGACCACCCCTGCTCCCCGTAAAACATGTTGCCACGTATTGTCCAGGCGTCTTACACGTATTATCGTGGCTCTATATTAAATGGACGACCCGTTCACATGCTGCATCCATTGAGGTCCTTTCACACGGTCAAAGGCGACAAAAAATAATACAAAAACCGTTACGGTCCCGAAAAAATGTTCCCATAAGTTGTGAATGTCTGTCATTGAGAATTCTGTGTGACTTGGCTCATGTGTGGAGTGCAGCTATCGTTATCAATTGGAGTAATTTATAGAAACTATTTCAGTATATTTGGTTTGATTGGTTGTATAATATTAACATTATACAGTTAGGTACTGATTCCTACTTTGTTGTTGAAATTGAAGTATGTGTTGTGCGAAGTTCGAAAATTGCTTTTATTTCATATTAGTTTATTATTATCGCAAAAAAAAATAGCCTCCAGTATTGAAAGAAACGTTTTCTTTGAAATCCGTAATGCACAACAGTTACCGACACACATGGGACACAAATGTACGTGGGACCGAGTACCACACCATGAATGGACCAAAGCATGGCATGGGATCGCAGCCCATAATCATTCTCACGGTTTCCACGAACAGATAAAAAATTTATGACGTATTTCGACAGAAACTCATAATTCGTCAGATAAACGCTGTCAATAAATAACGACGATAATGACTATGGAAGACACAAATTTCTTAATAAGCTACTTGTATCACTGGCCTGGAGATAAGATATCTTGTTAAAAAACAAAATACAGACGCATCTTTGTAAACTATGATTCGTCTTGTACTTCAATTTTGCTATCAAAACAAATGCATTACCTGGTAAAGGAAAATACTGCCTAAAACATCATGGCTTCATAACGTGTAGGTAAATTTACCCGTGTCCGGTACACGGGTAAAGTTACAGAATAACCATTTAAAATTTCCTTCGAATATTTATCGCAAGTAAGTAACAGTAGAGCAACCTTGTGTATCTGGCTCGGAATGCAAGCGAGGCCGCGTCGCTTGAGGATGCATTAGCTATCATGCCATCAGCGCGTCCCCGTCTGGTCAGCATTCTTGAGCGGGGTCCGGTGTCCGCCTCAGGAATGTCTATAGCCAGCAACCCGAGACGGAAGGAGCTGCGGCGGAAGCGGTTCATGGAACTGAGTTGTACTTGTACCATTCCAGAACGTACTGGAAACCGATGCCGCTTTGCACAATTATGATCTTTAAGCTAAAAAATGTAAGGTTGCAAAACCAAATGAATAGTTTTCGAACATACTCGATGAAGCTTCTATGAAACATTATCTGCGTGATGAAGAAAACGTTTTATGCTATTTGAATATATTAATGAGTTTATGATCTTAACTTAAAAGCATTAAAGTTTAAAGTGCAATGCTCAGATAGTGTTACATAAAGGTTACATTTTAAATTCAGAAATATTCTGTTCTTCGACGCGCAACCGTCTCGCTCCACTGTAGCGTGCATCCTGCTTCATACAAGATGTAATTTTGCATGTATTTATCCAAACTGTTTCAATAAAAAAATCACGGCACACCATGCATTAAACTATAAACATTGCCCAGTGCCCTCGCTATAAATATGAAACTAACCACACACCATGTAATTATTTCGTTCTCACCTTTTGTATTCAGAGCGGAGTATAATCTCATTCGTTACGGTTACAGCAAGCAAATATTTAACTTTGTAGTTTCTGTGTGTTTTGACTGGACGTCAAGAACTGTAAATTTTCTTAATACGGTCAATTATTTTACGGTGTGTATTTGTACGAAGTTTTCCTGTTCCATTCTCAGTTCTGGGACCTCCCGGCGAGGCAGCGTGTGTATGCGTAGCTTCACGGTTCTCATGGTATTTTATTTTGTAAACGTTTAATGGCGTCACAAATTGCTCCAGTCGATTGTTGATTAAACAATTGAGCGGGCCCCGCATGCGTCGCGGTCGTCCGTATCAATTGTAAACTATTATTGAAAATCAATTGACACCGGGCATATCGACTCAAGGAGCTCGATGAATGACGTTCTTAGGCGTAGCTATAACCACCATTATTAATTCTAAAGTCCTCAAAATGCTCTCTGATTCTTCTAATAAATAGCTAAACGATTACAGCGCAAAAATACGGAATTAGATGTTCTGTCCTCAGTAAGTATATAAAACTGCACAATGTTCTAACTAACGGATCATTTTGTTTCGGTAGCTTCACAATGAAGAGGTGTGGTGAGTTGGTGACGCGTAACGTTTCATATTATTCATAATCAGGTTGTATTGCTAGCTAGCTAAGTGAAAGTGAGGTCGCGACGCTTTCTATCCGCAATGCAGCGCCGCCGCACATTGAGACTTGCGAAAGCCACTTCTCAACCAACTGTGGCTTTCAAAGAGAGAGCTGACATAAGCTGTATTGACAAAGAGTTGATTCGGATATTTCCCTCACTGAAGATCAGAGAAATAAAAAATCATTTATACGCAAATCTAGTAGGTCAATGCCTAATAGACATTGATAATCAAATCTATACAACACAACTTGAAAAGTAAAATGAATTTTGCAATTTTTTCATGTGACTACAACTACAGAAGCAAATTAGGATACATACTGTTTTTTGCACTGCTCTCGTTGGCGTCTCTAGTCCCACCAGTATATGTGACCTTCTATTACAATGGTACTTGCAGTGAAAACACATTATCGCACTTTTATGGCCAAAGTGGAAATATATCGTTTTTAAACAAAGCGCATCTCCTAAGACCTCCTAATACAAATTAATTCTACTGTGTAAGTAGAAATCCATAGATTGAACCTACTAGTGTTTTGTGAATAGAGACTTTTATAACTTAATCTCTGACCAATCTGCAGACTTAGTAAGCTTGCTAGTTTTTACAAATAGGTGTGAAATATAACGTAGTTTTCAAAATTTCCTTGTTTCATTCCCTCAAGGAAATTACATTAACATTCATGCTTTTACTGTACCTACAAATATGACCTTTCGTACGTTTTGTAAGCCTTTATGGATATAAAAGTTAAGTGTTTTAGTTTTCGAAATACTATAATGCTACCTACTTGTTTTATTCTTCAGTGATTATCTTTAAAGAATATTATACTATTTTTGGTTAGATAAGTTTATTGATAGCGTCGTACTCGCAGCTATCATCGTGAAGATAATCATTACGTCATAAATAATCGCAGTATCAGCAAGAAGATTTCAGACCTTAAACTCTTAGTTGCAAATTCCTCATGTGACGTGAAATGCATGCAGAAAAGTGTAGATTGACGAAATTGAATAGGCCAATTTATTGATTAAATTGGGATCAGATTTGATGGCTTGAGCTGTTCCAGAACATAATTATTATGGTATTATGTTTTATCTTGTGTTGTACTATCACTCACGTATCAGTGGAACAAAATACTTGCTATATCTTGGGCAGCTAAGTAGTACTAGTTCCCTTCTCCTGCAAACACATGCGTTTCGCGAACACAATGAGGTCGTATCACAGTACGAAGGCATTCTTCTTTAAACACGTAGGTAGCTATTGTACATTGTGCATTGTCCGACTCTTGAAGCGACGTGAAATGTGATCCGCGACGCTAATGCGTTCGCAAGCGTTGTCTTGCCATGTCCAAGCCATATTCCTACAGCACATGAAGTCCATTCAAAGAACAAATATTTTACGACTGCGCTAAAATATAAGAGGAATCCATTTCATACAGTCCATATAAATATCGCGTTAATGTGCAGTCCATAGGTCAAATATTATATTACAATCTGGCACCATTCAACATGGTAGCCATTTTGTGTCTCAAATAAGATGTCCATGCATGTGCTTAGTGCATGCCAAGTCAATTTTGGGTCCCGCAATGTTTTATTAGTATTATATTTATTTTCCTTCTTCTCTCTTACCTGTATCGTATAGGTAAAGTACCTACTCTCATTATTTTGTGGTAAAGTCTTATAGTTTACGTTGTGTGGGTAGGTAATTGGTTCTCGTCGCATTTTCACATAAATCTTCTTCTTATGATATCCGTGGTGGAAACCAAAGACAGAAAATATCGATACCAATCGAAGTGCATAAAATTAATTATTCAGTGCTAACTAATGTATAAGTACTATAATATAAAACAATAATCAAATAATATTCGCATTATACTGGGTGTCCCGGAAAGGGTATATTAAGCCAAAAGTTATGTACCTATAGTATTGATAGTAGGTGAAACTCCCGAAAAAAATGACAGAAACGGCAAAAAATGATTTTTGAATAACGGAAAAAAATTATATAAATCGTCTTAAAACTGTTTCTAAGCAACCCCGTGTCATCCTGTCTACTCCTAATGAGCCACTGTTTTTTATTGATTGCGTACCTGCCTTGATTAATAAGAAATTCATCCATTTTCGGTTAAATAACGAACAAAATATCGAGTTCACTGAACCAAAACTGTTGACTTTTTTCATAATTTCATTTCACGAATTGATTGCTAGTGGGTTACACATTGCGTCATTACCGGCTTGATACCCCATTTCTGGGACACCCTGTATAGACTACACTTAGTAGGCTACATACAAATAAATATCCTCAGGTGTTTTTCCATAGCAGCAAGAAAATCACAACAAGGTTTGCAGAAGACTAAGTTCCCAGAAAATGACGTTAAAATTTTTTCACACCACCTGCTCTATAATGTCACATTATATGTCATATAAAGATGACATAAAGTGCCTCATTATATCCCTATAGTCTAGCCGGGTAATAATGTTGTACTAAACTCCCTTGGGTAATAATGTGTTTGAATTTCGAACGTCAAACGAAAATTCCTCAACACTTTTACCACAGATATATATTACTACTCTAAGCAGAGAACTGCACGAAAAACAAAACATTTGAAAATCGAACCGAGTGCGACGAGCACAACCCAGTGTTCTAGAAAACAAAATAAAATATTTAGATGTTAACGTGGCGAATCACTATGTTGATATTATTGACGGTCTCGTTGGTCTAGTGGTTAGAAACCCTGGCCGCTACCCAATAGGTCGTGGGTTCGATTCCCACCAAGTGTCTGGGTGTTATTTCACTATTAATTAATATTAGTTATCTGGTTTCCATAGTACAGGCTCTGCCTAGTTTGGGATCAGATTACCATGTGTGGATTGTCCCAAAATATTGTTATTATTTTAATTCTAGCAATATTTGTATTTTATTACCTCGCAGTAGGTGTGAAAAGTAGTGTATTCACCTCGGGGATAAAGGTGCCTTTGTCTTGGGCGAGCTTAAATCCCTCGCTGTACTCAGGATTCTAGTATTAACTCTATACACCCTCGCTGCGCTCGGGAGTTGCTAGAATCCTTCGTTATGCTCGCGATTCAATTAAACGCCCGCGACATAAGACACTACTTTATCCCCTTGGTGCATAAACTACTATTACCTACCTGTGCTAGCAAAAAATATATAATTACTAAAAGATTCTTACCAAGATAATGCCCGTGTGTGGTAAGTACACGATGAATTTTACTATAGACTTACCTACTTGAAGAAACAGGGTAACTTGAGCGCCTCTTTGTTTCCCAAGGAGACATCGACCGATGAGTATCAAAACGGACGTGACCGTATTAGTTGGTAACTCCGTCTTAGAATCTAATGCCGATTGTACAAGTTTTATTTATGTTACAAATACATCGCTGGCTCAACTCAGTATGAAGAGTTACAAACTTGTTATGCACAGGCATGAGACAGCTTCTGTAAGCGGTTCTGTTTTTTTGTCGGAGACTCGTTGATGACGTCACTCCTACGAATTTGGCAATGTGAGGCGGTCGACCTCCAAATAAGTACCTCCGAACATGTAGCAATGTTGCGTCGTGGCGTCTCGCTAACTGCGTAGTGGACTAAAGTACCTATTCATATCCTGAACACAATAGGATTAGAAGATTAACGTTCACAGCCTAGGATTTTAAGAGTTCACAGCCCATTCGCATCCTAATTAAAGATTTATGTGACCTAAGAGCATAGACGTGTAAGTCTATGCCTACGAGTATATCTACCAATCTAAGTAAGTAAATAATAAACTTTTCAGCCGTTGATGTTTCGTATAAGTTATTGTGATTTTTTTCCTACCCACCTAATACCTGATGCCTATTTAACATAGACGTGTGTTATATCAGTTCAGGAGAGAATTCTATAGTAGTCTAATCATGGATGTTGGCCGGCACTGACTAACAGGGATCTACATTGGCTTACTATAATACATCATTGGGGTCTACCACCGTCTATCCGAGCAATATTATTTTCGAGAGAAAAAGTAACGACGCTATAAACTGCGTATATCTGAGTCTCTTTCTCACGTAAAACTAAGATTAACACTGTATGGCTCCAGGACACTACAGGATAATAATCCCGGGGCTTGCCCATTGAATCTGCAGCATAATAAATCAATGTTTAGTTAGATAATATCAATTAACCAAACACCTATCAGAGCAGTAAAAATATACTCGAGTTCTGATAAGTAAATCATCCTGTGCAATTTGTTCAGTGAGCGCCTGTCTTTACATCGTACAGACTTTACCTACCTATACAATTTTGAACAAAACAATTAGGGAGTCTATCACCATTCTGTTAATGTTACTGTAATATTATTTTCGCGAGAGAAAGGAAGAGTTACAGACTGCGATCTGCGTCTCGTTCCCACGTTAAAATTATGGGCCCCAGATCGGAGTAGCAATAAGTAATAAAGGAGATACTATTACGTCAATCAATCGAATGTTACGATAACTGGAAACCTACCAACCAACAAACAAAGGTGTCTATAGTTGGAAAATCATAACAACACGCGCACTTCATCACGTGATGCTGCATATATTTTCCTGACCCAAAAACAAGCAATTAGGAATGTATAAGTCAATGTGGTATAAGTACTTTGTTTTTCTTTACAAGATCAAAATCGGAACATTAAATGTATGAACACAGGAGTGACTGGTGGCCAGCCAAAAACATTGGTAGGGTTTATATTTGAACCCTATCCCAATTATGGCTCCGATTTTGATTTTGTCAAAAAAACAGGGTAGGTAAAAATCCTGGGTTCTCGCCACAGAACATTAAAATTACTATCATCAATCAATCAACCTCACTCGCTGGTGCGTCTTTCGTAGCGTAGTGTTGACAATATGTACTACATTTTAATGCAGCATAGTTTCATCATCTGCATTATCCTAATTCCTTATTATGATAATCCAATCTATATTAATAAAAGAGCAGGGTGTTTTCTAGGAATCACGATACAGCAAAAACCATATAACGTACAATCTTGAAATTTGGAACCAACATTATTCAAATAGTCTAGGTGAACAATAAGAACGGATTTTTCGAAATTCCATTTTTAAGTGGGTCAAATGGGCTCCCAAAGTTTGTATGGAAAAAAAAAAATTTTTCGTCACACAGACATGAAACTTTGTCAGTGTACTAAACAAAAGAAATAAAGAAATACGTGTATCACACTTTTTGATAATCGACCCTTATAGGGATTTTAGTACGGTTTTTGAGTATGCAAGGCGGAAAAAAAATTTCATACTGCATCGCTGAAACTTTGCGAATACATTAATTAAATTATAGCAATCCAAGTGTAAATAATCATTTTTTGAAAATCAACTCCTAAAGGGGTCCAATTGGGGTCCAAAAAATGTTTCTCGACATACAGTCATAAAACTTAGTTTATATATTGCACACAAGAATCTAAGAAACCTATTTCCGGCATTTTTCGAAAAACTACCCCTAAGGTCTTTTAATGGGGTTTCAAAGTTTGCACAAAGAAGGATTTCCATTTCATCCTATGATGCAGCTAGAGTAACGAAATTCGGTAAATAAACTCAACACAACAATTGAAGAAACTAATTTTGAGCATTTTTGTAAAATCAACCCCTAAGTGGGTCAAATGGGCTCCCAAGTTTGAATGAAAAAAATATTTTTTTCGTCACACGGCCAGGTAACTTTGTCAGTGTACTGAGCAAAACAAATAAAGAAACCCGTGTATCACAACTTTTTGAAAATCGACCTATAAAGGGATTTTATCATGGTTTTTGAGTATGCAACGCGGAAAAAAAAAATTCATACTGCATTGCTGAAACTTTGCGAATACGTTAATCAAATTATAGCAATCCAAGTGCAAATAATCATTTTTTGAAAATCAACTCCTAAAGGGGTCTAATTGGGGTCTAAAAAATGTTTCTCGAGCTACGGTCATAAGACTTAGTTTATGTATTTCACACAAGAATCTAACAAACCTATTTCCGGCATTTTTCGAAATACTACCCCTAAGGTCATATAATGGGGTTCCAAAGTTTGCACAAAGAAGGATTTCCATTTCATCCTATGATGGAGATAGAGTAACGAAACTCGGTAAATAAACTCAACATAACAATTGAAAAAACTTTTTGTGAGCATTTTTGTAAAATCAACCCCTAAATGGATCAAATGGGCTCCCAAAGTGTTATGGCAAAAAAATTTTTTGTCTCACGGATATGAAACTTCGTTACAGTACTGAGCAAAAGAAATAAAGAAATACGTGCATTACAACTTTTTGAAAATCGACCCTTAAAGGGGTTTTAACATAGTTTTTGAGTATGCAACGTGAAAAAAAAACATACTTACTGCATTAATGAAACTTTGCGAATATATTTATCAAAATAAAGCAATCCATGTGTAAATAATCATGTTTTGAGAATCAACTCGGAAATGGGTCCAATTGGGGTCCAAAAAATGTTTTACGACCTACAGTCATAAGACTTAGTTTATATATTGTAGACAAGAATCTAAGAAACCCATTTCCAGCATTTTTCGAAAAACTACCCCTAAGGTCATTTAATGGGGTTTCAAAGTTTGCACAAACAAGGATATCCATTTCATCCTATGATGCAGCTAGAATAACGAAACTTGGTAAATAAACTCAACACAACAATTGAAAAAAACTAATTTTGAGTAAATGTACTAAGCCAAAGAAATTAAGAACCACGTGTATCACAACTTTTCCGAATTCGTATCCAGTAAAGGGGTGTTAGCATGGTTTTTGAGTATGAAACGCGAAAAAAAAAAACATGCATTGATGAAACTTTGCGAATACATTTATCAAACTAAAGCAATTATTGTATAAATAATCATTTTTTGAAAATCAATTCTTAAAGGGATCCAATTAGGGTTCAAAAAATATTTTTCAACCTGCAGTCATAAGACTTAATTTATGTATTGCACACAAGAATCTAAAAAACCTATTTCCGGCATTTTGCAAATAATAACCCCTATGGTAATTTAATGGGGTTGTAAAGTTTACACGTAAAATGATTTCCATTTAATGCTATAATACAGCTAGATTAACGAAAACCGGTACATAAACTCAATAAAAATATTGAATAAACGAATTTTCAGCATTTTTCGATTTCAACCCCTAAGTGGGTCTAATGGGGTCTCAAAGTTTGTATAGAAAACTATTTTTTTCTCACCACACATACACGAAATTTTGTCAACATGCTAAACAAAAGAAATGAACCTGTATTACAACTTTTTGAAAATCGACCCTAAAGGGGTTTTAGTATGGTTTTTAAGTTTGAACCGCGGAAAAATATTATGCTGCATTGATGAAACTTTGCGAATACATTAATCAAACTAAAGCAATCCATGTGTAAATAGTTTTTGAAAATCAACTCCTAAATGGATCCAATTGGGGTCCAAAAATGTTCTTCGACCTGCAGTCATAACACTTAATTTATGTATGGCACACTAGAATCTAAGAAACCCATTTCTGGCATTTGGCAAAAAATAATCACTAAGGTCAGGTCATATAATGGGGTTGAAAAACACGTAGAACGATTTTCATTAAATGCAGCTAGAGTAACGAAACTCGGTACATACGTACAACATACATGCATATACAGGGTGTTACAAAAAAACCCGTAAAAAATATACCGCAAAAAATTAAAAAACATTATTATTTTCACTGATGTGCAAACCCTATTTCAGTAAAATTAAAGAGTAAACTACGCAGAATGTACCTACTTTTCTACCTAATTCGCGGAACTACAAAAAATTTAAATTGCTATCTTCATGGCCTACGCATAACATCATATCGTAATATTCCGAGTTAGAAAGCATCGTTATTGTGCAAAAAATGTTGGAAAAAAAACTCGAAACAGTTGTAGGATATCGATTAGAAGATTTGAAATTGACAACATATTATTTCCTTTCTCCAACTTGAAATTTTTTGAAGCCAGTGCTTGAGTATTGAACAAACGCCGTTCATGTCCCCAAATGATACACCTTTTCTGAATTTTAACGATGTCTTCTTTATTTATTGTGTTTTTACATATTTTTTCTCGCTGTCATAATAAGAATTACATTGTCAAACTTAATCTTTTTCTTTCATAGACAATTGATGCTTTTACCAAAAAGGACTTATACAAGTATAATGACATCCTTGTATTGAGGTAGCAAACTTTTATGAATCAAAAATAGAAAAACTATTAAAGTAGACAATTATTAGGTAAAATAGGTACGTAGGCCTTTCTGTTAAATAATCTGGTACCCTGACATGACAGCTTACTAGGGTTGACAAAATTTTTGGCTTTGATAATTAATTATATTTTTATGGGGTATTTTGTAACACGTTGTATATACATAAACAAAACAATTTAACATACTGATTTTCAGCATTTTTCGAAAATCACCCCTAATTTGGCCAAAAGTTACTATGGAAAGAAATATTCATCGTATGGACACGAAAATTTATCAGTGCGCTGATAAAAGATTCTGCAATGCCTCGGGCATGTTTGCGCAAGCACATACTGATAGTTTTCCAGCTATCATACGCAAGAAAACAAGCCTCAATTTTAAGAAGAATAAGGGACAGTCGTAACAGCATAGTGAGAACAGTGGCAGAGAGGTTAGCCTCTCCTATCATGCAGATATTAGTGCGAAAAACTATGTCGGTAGCACAATTTGCGTGGTAGGTTATTTTAATATAATATTATTATTACTTTTGTACTAACATTTAGTTTATCATAAGTTTTTTTTGAAAAAATATGGATCCAATGTTGTCCGAAATAAAGGTTATATATAAAAAAATAAAAAAACGCGTGTATCACATTTTTTTTTAAAATCAACCCTTTGAAGGGGTTGATTTCATGCAAATTTCATTAGGACCGGATAAAGTGTTCCTGAAGAAAATATACACAGTAGGTACGTCAACACCAACTTCAATAAAATTTAAATTATTAGCTTTTTAGTGTTGTTGAAGTCTGTTCATTTTTTTTGTTGTGTTGTGTGCAATGTTTTATTAGAAAATCGACCCGTGGGACAAATGAGGTATCAAACTTTGTAAGTAAAAAATATTTTTACAGATACGAAACTTTGTCAGTGTACTCATAAAAATATTGAGAAACACGTCTAACACATTTGTTTTGAAAATCAACCCTTAACGGGGTTTAAGCAAGGTTTTTGAGTATCAAACGCGAAAAAAAATTCATGCTGCACTGATGACACTTTGCGGATAAATTCGTAATATTGAAGTAATCCATGTCTTTTTTTTTAATTAATCCCTAATAGCGTTCAATTCAGTTCCAATTTTATGTATTGCATACAGGATTCTAAGAAACCGTTTCCGGCATTTTTCGAAAAATCCCTAAAGTTTGCTTGAAGAAAGATCTCCATTTAATGCTATAATGCAACTATGGTAACGAAAATCAGTAAACGAACTAAACAAAACTATAGAATAAAGCAACTTCCAGCATTTTTCGAAAATCAACCGCTAAGGGCATCTACCAATGGGGTTACGAAATGGTTTCCACTTAACAACCTCAAAAGTTTATTAATGAAATTGCAAAATAGGTACTGTATCTTTTTAACTAAAGAAGTAAATATTTATAAAATGGGAGCTATGATAGCTTACACAAAAATAGAGGCTACATACTCGGTACCGATTAGATCAGGGTTAATAAAAGTGTGAACAATATTGAAATCGATCGTCCGAAGATCGGACCAACAATAATAACTAAGAAGACCTGAGGGTACACTGGCATAATTGTGACATAAGGACGTTCAACATCTCAGTCCTCCCGTGACCATGGGTGCTGCAAAGCATTCGAAACGTCGGGATAGTAAAAGCAGGATAAAAGTAGTTTGATTTCAATGTGTAGCATTCGCGTAAATAAAAGACAACATTAGTGTAAACAATATTTTAAAAAACCTCGATCCATAATTCAAAACACGTTTGAGTAACAAAGTGAACGCGGGCGAAGCCGCGGGCTACAGCTAGTTAAAAATAATATTGCACAACTTGAATGTACTATTTCAATAGGTTGTCACGGTGCGCGGTGGAAAAATTAGGCCTGTATTCACAAACAACCATTTAAGTAAGTTTAATGAATAATGAATACCGTGACGTGTCATGGGAAAATAGTAATCTTTATGGTCACTGGGCAGCGAGGTCATTTGGTCACGGAAAAAGGCCAACGACAATGCGTGTTTTAGTACTTAGATTAGTATTTTAGTAGGTACTCACTAATTTACTATCGTAACGCAGGGATGTTGTATGCACTTAGAGTAAGTACCAAAGGAGAGAGCATGACGCGCTAACCCCTCTGCAAAAATTTTTGTCATAATGTCAGGTCGTTTTATAAAAACTAGTTCACGGGTGATTTTTGTACAGTTCGAATCAGAGCGTCATACGATAAACAGCTGCGTGAAAATGGTTTCTTGTGCGATATTTCAGTGTAAAAATCGATCAGGTGCCATAAATCGACGGGAGCATGGAGTTTCTTATCATTTGTAAGTAATATTTGTTACAAATATGCTAGTATTTAAACAATACAAACCAAATATTGTTATCTCTTTATCAAAATTTCGCGCCATTTTTTATCGTAGTTGCAGCATAGTGCGGAGACACGATTGATTGAACGAAAAGTTTTTAGTTCATTCTGGGCCAATGTAAAAAACATCGATTAATTGTGACGGGCCCGTTGGTCTAGTGGATACCCTGGCTGCTACCCGATGGGTCGTGGGTTCGATTCCCACCAAGTGTCTGGGTGTTTTATCTTATATACTTAGAGATCAGATGACCGTGTGTCAACTGTCCTAGAATATTATAATTTTTATTAATTATGTATAACTATCTATATTCAAGTTATTGTTTAAAATATTAATTCATCGAGAGTATTGCGTAAAACCCGAAAAGTGTAAAAAAATCGAAACTCGATTTTTGCAAAGGTAACGCGTCTTTAAGAAGCTCGGTAGGTTCAGTATTTTTTAGCTCTTGACTACGAGACCTAATGTCCTTCTGGACGATATGACCACACCAGCCAATTTTGACATACCTATCCAATGCATGGATAATCTTAATTTCCACACTATCAGGTGATCGGGCTGCCTTTTGTTAGCCAGTAAGGAATAACTACACAAAAGTTGTTACTTCCCGCGGGATTTGACCCTGCGACCTTTGGTTTGCAAAGCAAGCTTCCAGTTTCCAGACGTGCTACAGATGCTACTAACTGCGAGACCTACCTACAACTTATGTCACACTCTCCTCTTCTCAGTGTTTCACATATTGTCTTATTTTATTAGATTTCCTAAAGATCCAGAGTTAAAAGCTAAATGGAGAAAAGCTTGTGGACGAAAGGAAATGTGGAATCCTACACGAACGTCCGTTATATGTTCAGTACACTTTACAGCGGACAATTTTAAAAGAGTTTCTGACAAGAGAATATTGGTTGAAGGTGCAATACCGACTATGACAATATCGGTTTGTATTTTAGTAAATTTTGTAGGGAAAATGCTTCGCTTACGACCATATTTAATTTATATATGTAAAGAGTAAGCTTCTGTGCATGATTTATTTTTCAGAGCCAGCCATCTATCATCGGAACTTATCTCTTGATAATTATATTTTATCGACCAATTTAGAGACTGCTAAATTAGGGTGGGTATCAAAGCTGAAAAAAAAATTATTCATCACAAGCTAGTGCTTGATTGAAAATATTATGAAAATTTCATGATAATTCACAGGCCCGTTGGTTTATTGGTTAGTGGCCCTGGCCGCTACCCAATAGGTGGGGGGTTCGATTCCCATCCAGTATCTGGGTGTCATTTATCTATATACTCAACTAATTTATATATATAAATATATTATTTAAATATATTATATATATAAATATATAATCAAAAAAGTATTTGCCTAAATCATTATTAAAAAAAAATAGTAATAGTAAGTAAAAGAAAGTAGCTAGTAGTAGTAGTAAGTAAAAGTAGTATCAGTAGTTTGATTACTATATTACAGATTCCGCCTAGTTTGGTATCAGATGATCGTTTGTGGATTGTCCCAGAATATAATTACTATATTATTATTTACCTAAAAGTCCTCCTCTAGAGTTAAGGGGTAATTCTGTAGCCAACTACAGGTGGCAGGAGCAGGATATGGGTCGCCGTGTCATGTCCCTTCACCATGTAGCTGCAGTCGTGAACCCGAACCTAACTGCAAGTGGCAATAAGTAAGTAAATAAAAGAAAGTAGGTAGTAGTAGTAAGTAAAAGTATCAGTTGTCTAATTACTTTGTATTTAAGTAAAAGCTCTGCCTAGTTTGGAATCAGATGATCGTGTGTGGATTGTCCCAGAATATTATTATGAATTCCCGATCACTAACCTTTGCGAAAGTACTTATGTTCTTTTTTACATACATAAAGTTTTCATAAATGTAATGTGATATAACCGTTAGAAACATTCTATTTCTTTAAATTTTTGTCTTATTGAATCCGTAGGAGCCAGATTGTAAATAGCTCTCACAGCCCTTTTCTGCAGAATAAAAATAGTGTTAAGGTCTGCAGAAGAATTGCTATTACCCGTGGGGTGTCCGGGTAAGAATAGCACCCTCCCATATCCTCCCGTTGGGTGTCCGTAAAAGTCGACTACGGGACAGCAAAAAGACTGACAGCAGCGTCTTTCTATTGGATTACCTACCATCTATACTGCGATCCCCAAGACGCCTGCCAAGGTAGGCAAGCAGAAGATATTTCGCTATTATATATATATATATATATATTTCGATACTGTCACGGCGGCGCGGCGGCGTGTCTGTTACGGATTCAAAAATTTAATTATAATTTTAAGTTTCCCACTACAAAAACTCCGCCGAAATATTATAACTTCATTATTTTGGAAATTAGTGATTTTATCACAAGATCTCACGCTGGTGATGACACCCACCAGCTCTAGTTTTTTTTTAATCTAACGTATTAAATTATGGGAACATAAAATTAAATGTGGGTATAATCAAAAATAAATCGTGAAACCCCTCCACGGCCGATGGCTCGGATCTGCACAAAAGGGCACATGGTGGCAACTGGCAATCACTTCAAATAGGAGGTTCTGTTTTCGACGCGTATATATGTAATATAATAAAAATGCGTGATCTTCATATATGTAAGTCTATGTGGGTTTCTAAAGAAATGTGCCCAATTTCACGAGTGTATGTATGTTGGTATACATGTATATGTGTAGGATTATCCACGGATATCTCAGAAACTATAGTTTGAGTATTTTTCAACTTACTCCTCCCGAGTATAAGTTTCATCAAAATCAGTTCAGTAGTTTAAAAGATATATAATTTTTATGTTTTTGAGTAAGCTACTCTAACGTAGATGTTCGAGTTGTGTAATAATGCTGATACCTATCTTGGTAAAATAAGTCACTAAAAAACATTAAAAATACTATTTTCAGAAAAAATAAAAACAAACTTCAAAGAAAACGATCTAAAAAGTATTAAATAACAAAAATATATTGAAGATGTCGGTGCTAGCTAGCACAGGTTAACTAATACTAGCACCAGCTTTTTAAATAGTTTTCTTTGAAGTCAGTTTTTATTTTATCTAAAAATAGTTTATTAATCTTCTCTTTTCAGGATCGCGAAGAGAAATACCACACACAGGCACCTACTGTAACTAATACTCAGATAGCACTACAAGGTGAGACACCCCGTAAAAGAAAATTAAAAAGCCAGATCAATTTCAAAAATATAAAAATCCGCCGATTACAAGCGAAAAATAGATATTTAAAGAGAAAGGTAACTGGATTAGCAGAGTTGTTAAAAGATTTAAATGAAAAATTAATGATAAATAAGGAAGAAAAACTCGTGTTAGAGAAAGTTGGCGTTCATGAAAAAGAGCTCATTATAAGACAAATGAAGAAAACTGGCACAAAATTACCAAGAACTGAATATTCTCCAGCCCTGAGATCGTTTGCACTTACTCTTCATTATTATTCGCCCAAGGCCTATAGGTATGTGCGAAAAACGTTTAATACTTGTTTGCCACATCCAAAAACTTTGAGCAAATGGTATAGTACCATCGATGGACAGCCTGGTTTTACTACAGAGAGCCTAATAGCTTTAAAATTACGAGCCGAAGAAAGTGACAAAATATACTGTGCGCTAGTGTTTGATGAGATGAAGATCAAAGCACATACAGAGTGGGAGCCTCGCACGAGTAGGTATTATGGGTACGTTGATCATGGGTTTGAAAAACATGCTGACAATTCTGAAATTGCCAGCGATGCTTTGGTATTCCTTTTAGTAGGAATAAATAAAACGTTTAAAGTTCCAATTGGATACTTTTTTATAAAAGGTATAACTGCTGTACAAAAAGCTCACCTTGTTACTCAAGCTTTGTCATTAGTTCATGAAGTGGGGGTCGAAATTAAATCACTTACTTGTGACGGTGTAAAAGCTAATTTAGCCATGGCCGAAGAATTGGGTTGTTGCTTGCAATCTTGCCAATTACAAACTAGTTTCTTGGATCCATATTCAGGTCAAAAAGTGCACTTTTTTACAGACCCTTGTCATATGGTAAAGTTGGTGCGAAATGCATTTTCAGACTATGAGTGTTTCGTGAACGAGTCTCAGCAAGAGGTTAAATTTGATTACTTAAAGCGACTTCACGAAACACAAGAACAAGAACTATTTTATTTAGCCAATAAACTTCGGGCTAATCATATATATTTCAGAACTAAGGTGATGAACGTAAAGTTATCAACTCAGTTGTTCAGCGCAAGCGTAGCTAACTCCCTAAAATTCTGTAAAACTCAATTAAAAATTCCTGAATTTGAGTATGTTTTGCCGACTGCAAACTTTTTGATGCTCATGAATGACCTATTTGATATACTAGACTCCAAAACAAGAGGTTATGGATATAAAAGGGCACTTAATGAAGAAAATTATCAAGCAGCTTTCAGTCGGCTTGATGAAGCTAGAAAAATGATATTGGGATTGTCTGTTGATATTAAAATTAGGAACAATCCAATTGAGCGAAAAAAAATACTTGATTCTCCGAGATATACTGGTTTTTTAGGCCTTCTCATATGCATAGAGAGTACACAAAACTTATATAAAGATTTAGTTAAAACAGATAAATTAACGTATCTCCCTATGCATAAAATCAGTCAGGACCATATAGAAATTCTATTTTCGGTAATATGCAGTCACGGAGGACACTCTGATAATCCAACAGCTCGCCAATTTGAAGCTATTTATAAAAAAATATTAATTCATTCCGAACTACAAACAACTTCCGAGGGCACTAATTGCATCCCGCTTGAAAAAATTTTAATACTCAATTGTTCATCTGCAATTAAAAAGATAAATCTTAGTCTAACAGGTATTCAAAAAGACGATGTATTTCAATAACTCGAAATGCCTGAGAATAATGCTGAAATATTAGATGGAATCGAAAGTCAAGTTTATATTTCACCATTTGGTGAAAAAGTAATAGAATATATCGCTGGGTTTGCGGCTTTATCAGTATCAAAGGTCGTAAAATGTGCAACATGTATAAAAGGATTACTCGGACCAGTCAGAACAGAAAGCCTAACATATCAAAAATCCAAAGGTTATTTGATTTACGCTTCACAACCTGTAATCGACTTATGCCTTGCTTGTGAGAAAGAAATAAGGAATAATATAAATGATAATAAACAACTAAGCTCGCGAGTTACTACTAAAAGTATAATATTAAAATCTCTTAAACACTTCATAGGAAAAGAACCTTTTCCTAATATTAAAGACCATTCTTATGAAAACGGGCTAATAAACCATAATCTAGAATTGGCAAATCTTGTCATGGAAAAATACACAAATGTACGTATTTCTTTCTTATCAAAAAAAGTCGATTCCGAGAAATGCGTTAGAAATATTTATAGAAAACTGATACACTTTAAAAACCAGTAGTTAACTGGTAATGAATAAATAATTTCTCCAGAAAAAGACCCGCCTTCAAAATGTAACTAAACAGTCTGAAATAATTTCATAATATTATTTGATTTGACCGCTTCGGCCGTCTACAGAACCGGAGTTTCGGAACTGGTTCCGATCGAGGCTTTTTATTTCCTTGTATGGAACTGGTTCCGATCGAGGCTTTTTATTTACTTGTATGGAACTGGTTCCGATCAAGTAATTATCGTATTCCACCAGCCGTGATCATAACTGAAGTAGAGACACAGACAGGTCTATAACAGAAGGTATAATCCTACTCCTACTAATATAATAAACGTTAAAGTTTGGATAGATGGATGTTTATGCTTATTTCGCGGAAAAACTATAAAACGGATTTAACCAATAACAAGGTAGGTACTTAACCCCATTGTATATTAGAAATAATTATACAACTATAAAGTAAACATGAACATTTATTTCTGTTTTAACATTTGGTCTTACCAAGTTATTAACCAGGAAATGAAATCTTCTAATCTATAAATATAAAGGATTCCATGAATGACGTGATTTTTGGAAATTTAATCCTTAAGTGGGTTAAATAGGGTGTCATCGCATTCGAAACTTTACGAGTCGATTGACTCGAAGCTCACTGAAAATATTTTCCGAATAAAATAAAGAAAGATATCCCGCGCGCGGTTGCGCTAGAGGTTAGTCAAGTTTGTATGGAAAAAAATATTACACTATTTGCACGCATCATCAAAAATAACGGAAGTCTTTATCAAAGTTACGATCATAGATGGGGACAGGAATAGATAGAGAGAAGAGGGGGGAGAAGAATATATAGAAAAATACCAGAAATTGAAAATTGTAATGTAGGTAAAAAAATGCGGGCGAAGCTGCGCGTGTCAGTTAGTATACCTATATAGGGTTACTTCCAATTAGCAATTACCTAATACCACATTAAAAAAAAAGGTGAAAAGAAACGAATTAATCCTATTAATTATGTTTCAAATTTTGCTAATTAACAAAAAATATCCATTTTTGGGTGAACTAGGTCCACTGGTTACGTAAAAGTAATAAAAAGCCTCGATCGGAACCAGTTCCATACAAGGAAATAAAAAGCCTCGATCGGAACGAGTTCCATACAAGGAAATAAAAAGCCTCGATCGGAACCAGTTCCGAAACTCCGGTTCTCTAGACGGCCGAAGCGGATTTGACATTTCATAGCTGGGCGTGGACTACAACATATTCAAATACATCTAATTATCAAAGTCTGCACCAAACTGGAAAAAAAATAGATACTATGGTCCTTGTACGTCTTTGCTAATGGTTAAACGGCAACTTGGGTGCGACCCATTTCATATTAAGTTATTTGGTCTATTTTCATTTTGATAACGTTCAACGGAACCAATCTAGAAGTATATCCTAAAATTTTCGAAATTTGTTTATAAATGGCGAAGTTCTGAGGTAACAAACATAGAAAAATATATTCAACCGAATTGAAAACCTTCTCCTTTTTATTTTGAAATTGATTAAAAATTTAAATACCTTGCACTTACAACATTTATTTATATTATATAATTATCTATATTACCTGCGGTGCAACTTTTGGCGAGCTGTTGGTGTTATGCACAAGTCAACTCGTGCGCGGGTGCTGGCTGCTTGTAGGGACTGGTACGTCCATTATCCTCTAGACTGTTACGTATTCTGTTCTTTTACTTGAATTACTGACTGTACATTCTGATGGCAACACACTAAACCTGGTAGATTATGCATTACTATACTTCTTCCTTAACCTGTATAGGTATTTAATTGATTACATTAATAGTATGTTAAAGTGCTATGTGACTTGCCTGACGAGGCACTGATTAACAGCAGAAGTTAAATGTGAGCCACTGTGATTTTGGATCGGTCATGCTCGCCATCGAAATGTCTCTGCTTGTGGCGGTTTCATGTGGTGGGTCACCCCCTTCCCTCCGATATGGTTGAGGGGAATGAACTCGTGCGCGGGTGCTCCTGAGGGTTCTGTTCCGACTACTATCCCTTTGGCCTTTCAGTTTATTGTATTTTCCCTCGTTTTTGTTCTCTCTTGTTTTATGTTTCGAAAGGCAGGACATATTGTCGCTGATGCTAATCTAATTGTAATAAGATAAACGGTTTAAAAAAAAGTGAGAAAACTAATTATTCGATTCCCACAGTACTCTAGCTTTTTAGATTATTTTTGTGCCTTTACCTCATCAGACCATCAGAAGTACTAACGTGACAATATAGCTATATAAAACAAACAAAAAATGGTAAAAACCATAGGTCGGATTTGAGAAAACTTGAGTAGCGACCGCGAACTCAAGTTTTCCGATTTTCGTTTTCTCATTATTACTTGATGATATATTTTTTTGCAATTGCTACTACTTGATAGTGCCGAAATCATCAATTAATTGATGGAAGACATATTTTTGTAAAACAAAAAGAAGAACCGTGGGTTTCGCGATCCGTGGAATGCACTACAAAACATTGCTGTAATCCCTAATTGCCTAAACCATTGAGTCGAATATCAAGGTCATATATCAATCTCCACACTAGCATGATTCAAGATTTCTTCAGAAAGTCCTGGTTTCATCTCAATATGATTTTTATGGTACACTTATTCGAGGGTCTACTCTAGCGAACAAAAATAAATCAACCAAATTAGTAATATTTTGCGTAATAGAGGAGTAGTCTGTGGAGTGGACGTACATAATGTGCAACGAATTGAGAGCTATTAACTCCCTATTAACTTAATACTGAGACCACAAATGATCGACCTTTTTAAAAAAGAGGTGTATACTTAAGTTTTATGTATTTTATTAGTCAGCAATTGAAGTTTGATTTATTTTACATTTGTTTGCCCTAAAAATCTATTACCTTTTAACTAGTTGACACTGGTAAAATCATTAACAATTGATGGAAGCCATCATTTTGTAAAAGAAGAAGAAGAACTGTGTATTAATAGACAAGATCAACAGTAGATGTATTACGACTTTTATCACTATAGCTTAAGAGAGCAATCAAACTTTCTCCATACATTTCACATCAGCGCCTTCAGCGGTAAAAAATACTGGCAAGGTACTTGGGAGAAAATATTTACGATCAAAACTCGTAATAGGGACAGAACCAAGTTATGACTGATTGTATTCAGAACAAACTTTCTTCTCATTTATTCAGGTAAAAAGATGCAATAAACCTAATGTATACATTATTATTGTTTTTTTTTTAAATATCTTGGTACAATCCACACACGGTCATCCAAACCCTAACTAGGCAGAGCCTGTACTATGGAAACCAGACAACTGATACTAATATACACATCTTTTTTTGTAAATACATTCTTAAATAGATATACAATTTAACGGGCCCGTCGGTCTAGTGGTTAGACACTTGCTGGGAATCGAACCCACGGCCCATCGGGTAGCAGCCACGGTGTCTAACCACTAGACCGACGGGCCCGTTAAATTGTTCATCTTAATTTGCGAATACTAGGTACACACTGAAATCCAACCGTGATATAATCCGTAAAAGTAATTTAATTTCAATACTTGTATTACAAATTTGTAGATGAAGCTGATAAGACTTTTGTGTACGGTAATTCACTAACTTTAGTCCCTTCACACCGGCACAAAGCGATGTTTACACATTGCGGCTTGGCGGCAAAATATCTGACACTGTGGTAGTACCTACTTGGACTGTTTCTTGTACAAGGAGTACCACCTAGTAAACCCTGCCAAAACCCCCACGGCTGTCTCATCTGTACGTGAGAACCTGGTTACTCCGGTGGACAACTTGGTTTCTCCCGTGGGATTTGCACCCTCAGTACCTTGCCTTTGAGACTATTATAGCCCCCGGGAACCTGTCACAGTGCTCACAGAGACGGAGTCGAAAACCCGCCGATGCACCGCGCCGACTTCATCGAAATCGGTATCAACCCATTCGTTTGTGTAGTATAATGCACAAATTATACATACTGTATACAAATAATACGTAAATTATCGCGCACCAGATCATGGGAAATGGAGCAACAATGATTTACGTATCCAAAATCCAGCTAACAATCATGTTCTGAAGAGTGTCAGGGCTGCTCCGCGCCCTGCGCACCAGGGACGCACACCTCTTGCGCATAGTAGTGTAAAAGCAATCTACGTGTGCGTCCGCGAACATCCTAGATGCGCTACGGAAGTGAGGCAATCACACCAGCATGCTGGTGTTCAGAGTGCTGCAGCACTCTGAACACATTATTGTATTGGATACGTAGGGCGTCGTAGGATCCTTGCGTGTAATTTCCCCACAGGCTGTAAGTATAAAATGCTGTGCAGTACGCGCGAATCAGTGTTATTTTAACAGTCAGTGAGTAGGGTGCAAACCAGTGGGCCAGAATATTTACTCATCAATGCCCTCCGCTCTCACTCAATGTCTGCATCATCATTGAGCTCGGGATTAATATATGGCCTAAATATTTGAAATGATATGATAACATAAGTATATAATGATGTACTTATATAATACTAACTAATTTAAATGCGTTACTTGTTTGATTTACAAAATGAATACAATAATCTCCATATTGAATTATTAGATTCTTTAAAACATTCCATTCTTTGAACCCGTTCATTATTTATCGGTCTTTGCACGCACCACATCACTACAATTTACGTCTGTGGACGTGCAATAAAATGTGTAGGAACGATGAATTCTTTATTTGTGTGCGTATATTTTTGAATGTGTTGCGAGTTTATTATAGTGTGTGTTCATAGAAACATGAAGAGTTTACATTAGACATTTGAAAGAGTGTGGGTGAAATTGTATCTGTGTGTGTTTCCTTCGCCTCCCGTACCCCGCAAAAGTGCCACGAAAAATTTGTTAGGGGAATCGACGCGATAATATCTCCTTGGTACTTACTCTGAGTGTATGCAGTACGTAGATACTTCTACGATCAATGTCTACGATGCATATCTAAATTAAATGGAAACAATAATTAAGACTGAGCTATTAGGTGTCATTATAACATCATTGGTGTTATTAGTTGAATGACGTCATTCAACATTTCAACAATCATTAGAAGAGTTATTAAAAATAGAGGATAAAACTTTATAAACCGACTTTAAAAGGTCCTCAATTCAACAGTAGGTACCTATATTTTTCACCTTCATAATTGGCACTTATAAAAATAAAGAATAATGTTCATTTTAGTTAAAAACTGTTAGCGTATGTATAGGTTAGGTACCACCTATACATACGCTAACAGTTTTTAACTACACCGTTTTTTACGATAAAAATCGGTCTAAGTTTTTTTTTTTGGGAGGATAGTCGCTATTGGCCGCAGATGGCCATTACAGCTTCACAGGACAAGAGGGCGAGCGCTCAAAGCGCTCCAGCCAGGGAGGCAGGGGAGCGACGGGCTCAAGGGCACCTCAGGGAGGCACGGCCTCGGCTTGGACTGTCGCTTAGGGCTAATTTTACCACAGGTTCACAACGCGCCCCCACTGAGAAGAGCCGGCAAGAAACTCAGTGGAGTGATGCTTGTCGTTGAGGTCGCATACGTACGACCCTTCGGCCTCGCCGGCGAGAACGGTGTCTGTTTGATAGTGTAGCTTACGGTTGTCGGGGAGGGGCAGGCTATGTCATGGTCCAATAGGGCCGACATTGGGTCTGGGGGAGTAATAAATGTATGTGAAGTTATGAACACAGGAGAAGGAGAGACAATTGGTATGATTGAATATGACATATTGAGTAGGTGGAGATATTATCTATCTATCTATATACTTATAATAAAACTGTAACAGGTCCAATTCTGTACATTGAAGATATTTTGAAAATTATATTTGGAGGGCATTCTATAACCGATACTAAGGCCGAGCATCACGCAGAAACTACTGAATGGATTCAAATGAAACTTGGCATGATTTGAGATCTTACTACGAGGTAGGACATAGGATACTTTTTATCCCGTAATCTAGCACGGTTCTTTTGGGAGAGGGGATTAAAGTCAAAATGGGCACTTGGTTATACGCTTGGTCCGATTTTATCAATTTTTCTTTATAATATAATAAATATTAGTAAGGGAACACTCATAGAGAGTTGTTATCAAGGTTTTGTAATCGATCGGGTTAAGCAACGTTAGGTAAGGTCATTAAATAGATGGGTGACCGTTTAACGCCATTTGAACTAAACGGGTCCGTGCTTCGGAGAGCAAGTAAAAAGTGGGTCCCAGTTTTTAACCGACTATAAAAAAGGAAGTTATGTATTCGATGCAAATGTCTGTTATTAAAAGTTTAGCTAACGTAAAAATAGCGCAGGCGGAGCTGCGTGGATCAGCTAGTACTATAATAAAACTCAAAGAGCACTTTTTCTGTACATTGAATATTTTTCCCAAATTTCTATGTAGGGATACTATACTATCGACTTAGAGGCAAAAAACATTTTTTTTTGGATTTATTGTCTGTCTGTCTGTCGTTCTGTTCGTCCAGGTATCATTTGAAAACCCGTGGATGGATTCTGATAGGACTTTCACTGATGTGTTGTGTAGAAGTAGGGGTATAAATTGGTATATAAAACATCACGCTATGTTCCGTAGGGGCTAAGCAGTGAAACATTACTTGCACATATTACCACATAATTGCCTTTGTATGTGAATAGGGTAATTATAGACTGATCAGTTAATCATTAAGATATGTATTATTACTGTCTGTATTATTAGAGTCTCTTATAAGAGAGAGATGGAGAGATAAATCAAGGGAGTAGGGAGAAAAGGGGACCAAAATGTAATTAAAGCGCGGGTGGAGCTGCGCGGGTCAGCTAGTTATAACATAATTGTCGGTATTGGTTACTATACCTACTACCGAAGACTTCAGATATTCAGAAATATGACAATGAATCCAAACAAAATAATATGAATAACCTTAATCTTCAGTATAAATATAAATTTCTTTAAAAGTCCAGCATCTGACATTGTTTACAAATTACTTGTTTATTCTTTAATCATCTATCATAAATAATATGACCCAGTATCTACTGATGATGTTTGTATCGTATTGATAAACATTAATAACAAGCCGAGTCGTTACTTATGATAAACAAAATACAACAACATTTACGGACAGAACAACAAAAGAAATAAGACCAGTTCATCGCGTCTTGATGCGGGCTTTGTGGTGAGAATCTACTTACAGAGTACTTTTGTAGCAGTCATGAAAGCTTGAACTTATTGTGTATTATCTAAGAGAAATATCTTTATTCACTACAATGATATTAATTCACTATGAATTCTCAGGCTCTTCAGGAAAGGGTCTTCTCTGATCGACCAACTGTCAGCGATCCACTTGCGAATCAGTGGATAGATAAGTAATTAAGTTCTATGAAATACCTGGGTTTGCAGATTCAACCAACCTTATATAATATAATGTTATCCCAAACAGAACTTATTATATCTTAGACTAGATGATCGAAGTAATATGAACTACCTAATGTAATGTCTTCGTCACCGTGACTGATTTTGAATACTATGATAAAAGGTCGATAGATTTATTAAAAGTACCTAGTAATAGCGTAAATAATAATAATAGTAAACATTTTATTTCAGACACTTTGTCCATGGTAAAATACATTACAATTACACACAAAACTTAAACTATATTCTAAAACGCATCTCTTTACCACATGTAAGTTACTTAAATGGTGCATTATGGGACAACTGACCTTCAGGAGGCTGTTCGAACTAGCCTACCCTCTGCAGCTGCGACGCAGCACGTTTGTGCAAAACAATCTTGAGTAGCGGCCGCAAACGTTCCCGCAGCGCTACAGAAACGAGGCAGACCCAACCCAACAGCATCCTGAAAACATTATTATACTAGTAAAGATATTTTATTTTATGTTTGTATTATAAAAGATACTTGTTCAATTCACCTTGGTAAGAAATAAGAAGGTAAACAAGAATCCGACCCAACGTTATCGTTAGTACAAAATACCTTCACAAACTATGTCTGTACATTTACAGCTCGGTGACGTAACCACTCAGAAGCTATTAATAAACATTTTCCAAGACCCTGACTGCACTGCAATGCTATTCTGGAGCACGTTTGATGACGCATAACGGAAAAATTTCTGGATACGATGATTCCATGACGTAAACTTGAGAACTAGCTTGGATAATCTTACTATTTTCTAATGAATAAAATCTTTTTAAAAAATAATTGAACCGACTTCAATATCACTGAAAAGTATAAAATAATTTAAATATTATTGAAGTTGGTGTTAGCGTACCTGCTGTGTATATTTGGCACCAACTTTAATAATATTTAAACTATTTTATACTTTTCAGTGATATTAATAATAATAATAAATTCTTTATTTTCAAGTATCACGACTCATAGTGTTAGGTAACAATATTCATTTGCTAAATAATAGTTAGTAAATAATGTATAAATATTATATAGAAAGAAAGAAGAAAGAAAATACATTTATTTCGCACACAGACACAGCAAGATACAAAACAATCAAGAGAAAATAAAAAAACATACAAAAAAGAGAAAACATAACAAACAAATAAGTAATTAATAAACTACAGACTATACATGCTGTGTCAGGACGAAATTGGCCCATGTCTCAGCTTGTGCTGCGCCAATAAAATTGGTGTCAGCGCTGATCTTCCGACAGAGCCAAGGCAACATCGCGATCATTCCATCATCATCATCATTTTATTAATGTTCCAATAAAAATAATTGAAATGAAGAGTTAAGTTCATAAAAAAAAAAAAAGTAATATAGTACATATACATTATTATATTATTCAATAAATATTATAGAAAGCATTTATGATAGTAATGGCTCAACTGAAATAGAAATTTAAAGTAGAAAACTAGATATAGTAAGTAAGAACATACGTAAGAATTGTGTGTGGATACATTAACATTGACGATTTAATTATTATTCATATAATTTAAAAATAACGTTTTGTGTAATTTAATTATTATACTTATATTTATTATTTTATATTATATTATTTCTTAAACTTATATTTTTTTTTTTTTACGTTAAACATGGTTAATAACCCTTTCAGACTTGGCAAGTTCACTTTGAACAATTAGGCATCTCCGAGGATAATCTAAAAGATTGCTTGAAGACAGTATCGTGATCACACAAGATTAAGTCAGGCTAAGCATTTTTGTTGTTGTATTAGATAATGTTTATATTTTTTACGAAAAGACTGTACTGTTACTAGGGCACGAATAGGAGGTGGTAGATCGTTCCAACAGTGTGTTGCCGCAAACCTGAAACTACCGCGGAATGCCGCTGTCCCGTGTCTTGGTGTTACCAAGAGATAGGAAGAGGCTCTAGTTAGGTACCTATGGCGATCCCGCGACCATGATAGCTTACGGTATAGGTATTCAGGTTTTTTTGTTTGAATAATACCAAACAACAAGGTTGCTAAGTGGAGCTTTCTACGCGCATCCATTTTTAACAGATTTCCCGAGTTTAGGTATGGTGTGACATGAGCCCGGGGTGGAATATTATAGCAGAATCGGGCACAGGCATTTTGAACACGCTGAATAAGCTTCTCCGTCCTCCTTAGTAGACATGGTCCATACACATTGTCAGCGTAGTTGAGTTTAGAAAGTATTAGTGACTCACATAGCATTACTCGCATATCCACAGAGAGGTATGGTCTAATTCTGTACAGTACTTTGAGACGATAGAAACAGTTTCGAACAGCTTCACTTACGTGTTTTTCAAAATGGAGTTCACCGTCAAAAACTACACCCAAATTACGAGCTTCTTGAACCTTCTCTATTTGACAGCCGTCTATCTCAATAATAGGATTTATAGCTTCAATCTTGGCAATGCAAGCCTTTGACCCAAGCACTAAGAATTTTGACTTTTTTGGGTTTAAAGCAAGAGAATTTATATTTGCCCACTTTGCTACATTGTCTAAATCTGCATTTATCTTATTAACAGCCTCAAGACATTCACCAGGTGGAAAGGAGATATAGAGCTGTAGATCGTCAGCGTAAAGGTGATATCTTCCATGAGATATCACTCCCGCAATGTCAGAAGTATACAAAACAAAAAGAAGCGGGCCGAGAATGGACCCCTGTGGGACCCCTCTAGTGACAGGTGTAATTGACGAAGTTACAGTGTTACCACTATTACTATCTGTAAATTGCACACACTGTGACCGATCGCTTAAATAACTGTTAAACCAATTTACAGCCTCATTATCGAATCCGTAGTATGAAAGCTTAGAAAGTAATAACGAAACATTAATCGAATCAAATGCCCGCGAAAAATCAAGGAGAACAAGAATAGATCCCAAACCACGATCTCTAGCCTCCAGTACATTGTCAACTACATCAAGAAGGGCAGTAGCTGTACTATGTTTTTGCCGGAAGCCTGATTGTGCTATTGGCAAAATTTCCCATTGCTCAATGTACTTTCTGAGTTGATTACAAACCACCTTTTCTAATACTTTTGAAAGACATGGAAGAAGACTAATTGGGCGGAGATCTCTAGCACAGGTAGGATGAGGGGTTTTGGGAATAGGTTTAACTATAGCAGATTTCCAAGTATCGGGAAAGCACGATGAGGTAATTGACTTGTTTATAATGGCAGTTATCGCAGTTAGTGATTGTGGTAACGTCATAAAAATCATGTCCAGAGAGATGCCATCACAACCTAGTGCATTTGATTTAAGACTTTCCAACACTTTTAATACTGTTTGTTCATCAACCGGCTCTAAATGAAAACGTCCTTCGCAAAATCGATTGTGCTCAAAGTATGTTAAGAGTGATATGCTCACTTCGTCACTACCCGGTACATCAAGGAAATGCTTATTAATTACTTCTGGATCATTAAAACCAGGAGGAAGATCATACTTAGGCTTAAGGTTTCCAATAATTGTAGATTTTAGGTTTCGCCATAATGCTTTCGGACTGTTAATGTTATTATCTATATAATTTTTAAAATAAGCACGTTCCTCGCTCTCCAATGCAGCCACAACTATGTACTTTAGATCTTTGTAGGAGTTACGATGGGTATCTGACTTGGTGGCTAAGTAACGCTTATGATATTTATCTCTAAGCCGCATCATATCTTTAACAGTGTCGGTTATCCAAGGGTAAGATGTTTCCTTGATAAGTACTTTCTTGAGTGGGGCATGAAGATTAAAAATAGTTAAAATGCATGAACTAAATGTGGCCACCATCTCATTTACTCCATCTATACAAGCAATACTATCCCAGTGTATGTTTTCGACGTCATTCTGAAAAATTTCAGGGACAATATCTTTTATTGGCCTGCGTGTTACCCAATGGGGCTGAGGTTTTTCCTTTTTAATATTAAATTCTACAGACATTATAGCATGGTGTCCTAGGTCCGGGATATGAGATACCAAAATATTACATACCCGGGCGTCAGTACAGACAACATCGATTAATGTTTCACTATGATCTGTGAAATGAGTTGGCTCTGTAATCACTTGGTTAAGGCTGAAACATTGTAGAAAATTATTAAATAATTTTGTTTTGGTGTCTACACTATTCAGAACATTTATATTAAAATCGCCCAAGAGTAGCCAGAGAGTCAGTGATGGCGTCAATGAAAACGTTCACGTCCAGCCAAGGTGGCCTATAAGCTGTGCCGATTACAACTGTTAGCGAGTTAACGCTTAGTTTCAACCACATCTGCTCGACTGATGGCGAATGAGGATGTGACAATCCACGGACGCGTATATCACGACGTATATAAAAGCCAACCCCACCGCCGCGGCCTCCACGTACGATATTCGGACGAGGCGTATGTCGCAAACGATAATTAGGAACTACTGGCGCACGGCCCTCCTCCCCTTCTCTAAGCCAAGTTTCATTTATTGCCATAATATCTACCGACAACTGCTCCATGGCTACTATGAATAATATAACAATATTATATTAATAAATCATTGCTTCAAAATTCCAGCTGCAATTTTGGAGCAACGATTTATAATGCAACAGTCCAGTCTATCAGCAATCATACCCAGAATGCTGTTAGCGCTTTCCCGCGCCCTGCGCACCAGGGATGCGCATCTTTTTCGCATTATTGCAAAAAAGCAGTCAACATGCAATTCAGCAAACATCCCTGATGCACTACAGAAGCGAGGTAGCCCCATCAACACTCTAAAGGCGTTGTTGTACTGTACTCGAAGGGCACTGTACGATTTCTGTGTAAAATGTACCCACAGGCTACAGGTGTAAAATGAGGTACAGTAAGCTCTAAAAAGGGTTCTTTTGACATCTTTAGAAGCTCGCGCGAACCTGCGGGCAATCATATTTGCCCTAACCGACAGCGCCCTTCGCTCTCTCTCAATATCGTCATCATCTTTGAGGCTAGTGGTCAAAATGTGCCCAAGGTACTTGAATTTGTGCACCCTCAATAAGGGAACATTACTGAGCCTTATCGGTGGAACATTTTCAGGGTATTTTCCACTAGCCCCAAACACCATAACGACACTCTTTTTTACATTATATAAAAGTCCATGATCTCTAGCGTACGTTTCACATATACATAAAAGTTTCCTCAATCCACATGCTGAAGCACTGAGCAACGCCATGTCATCTGCATAGCTCAGGTTATTAACACTTATACCATCAATATGGCATCCGACTCTGGCGCTGCTGAGATCTAGAATTAATTGATCTATATACAAATTAAACAGTGTGGGAGAAGTAAGACCGCCTTGTCTCACACCACACTCTAAACCATACAGGCATGAATATGCTCCGTTCCAACGAACGCTGTTGACTTGGTTTCCATACCAGTATTTAAAAATATTGATAACTTCATGTGGTACAGTAGTGTCGTAGAGTTTCTTCCAGAGAGTCTCGTAGGAAACCAGATCAAAAGCGCTCGACAAGTCTAGGAAACAGGTGTAAACAGGTGTTCTTCGGTCTGTGTAGTACCCAACGGTATGTTTAAAACTCAATATGGCACTTTCGGTAGACAAACCTGATCGAAATCCAAACTGATTATCATGCAGTTTGATATGTTTATTCAATTGCGCATTAAGCACGGCGTCCAGTACCTTGGAGATGACAGTAGCCAAAGATATAGGCCTGTAGTTGTTTTTGTCAGTCAGAAGACCAGTCTTATTTTTAATTACTGGTACTACTATTGTTTTTAACATATCGTGGGGTAAATACGCATGGCTGATACAGAGATTATAGAACAAGGCTAAAACCCGTGGTAAGTGAGGGCCAGCATACCGCAAGTGTTCAATACTGAGCCCATCGTGGCCAGGAGATTTGCCTCTTGACATAGAATTAATGATGGCAGTGATATCTTTGGCAGTAATTCTAACTTCTAATGACCCCTTAGACTCAACATTAATCACCGTTTTCGACGGACCCAATGACGACTTAACTACAAATTTATCCTTAAATAGTTCTGCTATTGCCTGAGCATCAGTCACACCGTCGACGCACAAAGGAAGGCCAGTCTTATGATTTAATGAAGTAATTTAATTTGAAGTCGGTTCAATTTTTTTTTTTAAAGATTTTATTTTAAACTTTTAAGTGATATTTTCATATATAAACATCGATATACTATACCAACTAGATTAGCTGTCACGAACAAAATGACATCGAAAATGTGGTCGCGGTTACATTTATTTACACAACTATACACGTAGCTAGAAATTGTAGTAAATAGTTTTAAATAATTCGGAACGTCGGACTAATAGCAGCCTTCACATGTAGTAATAAAGTCTAATTCTGTATGCAGTAATGTTGGCACATAAAACCGGAGACAAAGAAAAATCAATAAAACCACCAAAATTATACGAAAAAAAGTAGTTGTTTTGACTGTACTCATTTAAAAGAAAATCTTAACCACTATAAAATAAGGTTCAAAACAGGTGTGTTTCCATTGTGTGTGTACTGACTTACAAACTTATCCGTGCTGGTGGCAAAAATGAGAACTAACTTGTTTATTATGGTAATGACGTGTAGTTTAACAGTTTCGTATAGACAGTGGCGACACGCCTATCGGCAACATTAATTTTGTCAGTCTCTAGCGGAGAAAATATCAAATAAATAATTTTTATTTCGTATTATAATGATATCTTACTTATATTTATTATTTAAACTAGTAGTAATAAGAAAACGAAACGAAAAAAAATTTCCCCATCTGCAATTTTAGTATTACGATAAGTATTATATTATTTGGCAGTTTATAAACGCGCAATAAGGAATTTCGATACATCCTGTTGTCGGCTCGTACTAATTTGAAATAAGCGACAGCCTCTCTATTTTCGTGACCACTTTTCGGGCCGTGACAGCTAATCTTGTTTAGATAGTATATCGATGTATATAAAGATTAAACCAACGAAAACCGTAAAATTATCTAGGTAGGTTATGATCACATTATCGTCAACATAGTTTTACATAATTCATGTTTCTTCAGAATAAAATATCCGGTCGTAATGAAATTTGCATGGAATCATCATAGTAGTTTACTCTCTCGAATAAAAAAAGAATCATCGAAATCGGTTCATAATTGTCAGAGCAATGTAATGGAGAACATCAGTTTTATGGTTTTTACCAGATAAATTGCTCCACATCGTTCATGGTCCTCCAGGAAGTTCTTATCCGGTTGTAATAAAATTCATACAGATTCAATACAGTGGTTTCTTCTTTCGAATAAAAAAAGAATCATTGAAATTGGTAAATATTTGCCAGAGTTATGACCATTTTTGTCCTTAAAAGCGACTAAAACGTCATCTATATAGGCTTTCTTGCAGCTATCAGTGCGCAGTCACCATTCTTGTTTTTTCAGGAACTACTTATTACTAAGCAATAATTTTTTTATGGGACCCAATTAACGGATTAAAGAATGGATGGAAGAAAGATTTTTTCAAATCGGTTCATAATTGCCAGAGTTATGCGCGAACATACATAGAAAAAAATATATATATACAGACGAATTGAGAACCTCCTCCTTTTTTGAAGTCGGTTAAAAACATTCATTGTTAAGGCAACTCTCACTGGTAGACGGGTATATCTATTATTCTAAATATTGTGATTATGATAAAATTTTATATCTAAACTTGATTTATTATTTTTGTTATTTTTCGTAGTGACTATACTTACAGCAATTCTAGGAGAATGCAAAAGCTCCCATAATTTATACATGAAAAAATATGTAGGAACCAACATTATGAAATGCCTACTAATGCATTTATATGCTATTTTTATTATAAGGATTTCTTCTCTTCTTTCTGAGTCTTCTTTTATTAAAAACACAAATTCTGCACATTTTTATTAAAATATACATAGATTATAGTCGTTTCCAGGGTCAGCTTAAATTCGTACCTATTTTTCAATGTTGGTAGTATCGTCAAGAATATTATGTATTCATTCATTTATTGCCTCTAGGTATACGAATTCAACGTTTATTATAGTCGGAAAATGGAATAACTGTTCATATCCGCACCGTTTACTTTACCAAGATTACCTTCGAGACAGGGAAGGGACTAGATCGTTGAGTCAGCTCCGTGGCCCAAATTCCACAACACACCATCCGTAATGAAATCCAACGGAATCCGAACCCAAATAGCTATGGTCTAAAATCCAGTTTGACTTGCAACGCCATCTTAAAAGGCTATTGTTTTGCAGCTCTATAGACTTGCAATGTGATTTAATGTCTAGCAGATGCTCATAGTACACTTAAGAAACATATTGGACTGGATACTGTAGATACTGAATGGTTACATTCAGTATCTACAGTATTACGATATTTTTACCCGCGTTGACCATCTACAACAAGGTTAATTAATGCTGTAGCGTTTTACGTCAAAGCGTACTTAACTGCTACACTTACTAAGGCCAGTTATCGTTAATTCTAATTAAGCCATTTGTTGATATATAATTAGTTCGACTCTCGAGCCGTTTATGCTTATATTCCATTACTATGTACGAGATAATCGATATCTCTACTTACTATTAGAGTATAACGTATTAATGGTGTATGGTTGCAAGTATCAAGAAATGGATTAATGGTCATGAACTCAAATTGACGTTTGGTAGTGCGACAGTAAGTCTCATATACGTAAGCATATCCAAAATAAAAAGTCCGATCATTTGTACCGGATTTAGCTACGACGCTTCATCTCAATTCTTCGCTCCAGTCTTTAAATTTTATAAATTAAATTCTCTATCCGCTTCTGGGTCATCTGTCCGTTTGTTCGCTTATTTATTCTAAACTATACAATGGATTTTGATTTGATTTTTGCCTGCACTTACAGAATTTCTTCCAGAAAGTATGTATAATTTGTTTAGGTTTAAAACGCACGTCCTTGGTATGAAATAATATGTAGCGACTTGGAGACTTGAAATATTGTAACCACCTTTGTATTAATATTCTACCACAAGAAGGTAATATGCCTTAAAAAAGAGAGATTATATCACTACCTCCCTCGTAATCCAGGTATATTTTGCTGTGCCCAGCAGGGTCCATAATGACTCTTTTATATCTGTTACCACCTAATTACAAAAACATTGTGGAATGCTTATTGCATTCCACAATGTTTTTGAATGTGAATACTTAATCTTAGTTCAAGCTTTCGATACAAATTGTAGCCAATAATAAAAAAATATTTAGCCTGTTGCCTTGTTGCTACCCAAAACGGCTACGATAAAAGTAATTGCCAAATGTGGTAAAACCACTGAGTCAGTTTGCAGCGGGCGCCCGCCCTCGCCGAGGCAAGGGCCATTGGCTGCTATATTTATTATTAGTGAAGTCGACCTTCAGGGCTGCCTGGTCTCTGGAATGCCTTTGATTGTTCCAACATTATCTACTAACTTCTACGAAACGTGCTGCACGCGTGAACCATGCATATTTTTTACACGGCGTGTAGTCTACTACAAAATAATGACACAATTTGATACTTGTTACCGAATAACTAAGGGCTAGGGCTATTCATGTTATTCGATAAGGATAAGCAAACCATTCGGTTTTTTTTTCGCGCACCCTAAATTATTTAAGTACCTACTTGTATCATCATCATCACATTACTCCTGTGTTTATATGTACTTACATTTATTATTTCGATTTTAATCTTGTAAAAAAAAGAGTATAGGTACATAATATGTACGAGTACATTGTCTGTCATCTCCCTAAATCTTATCGGAGAGTTTTTGTTTCACTTCGATTTTTGTAAATAACTTCGTCTTATTCAGGTGGCGATGTAATTCAGCAATCTTTAATTATTGGGTTTCTACACCCAAGTATCAAGTTCGATGACACGCGTTATAAATTCCTTCGCCTTCTTAGCGCCAGCCTACCTGTGCTGTATAGTACAAAAAAAGTATTCTGGCTGCAGGGCCGCGTCGGCGCTTTTGAGATAATTTATAAGGCTCTACCTTTCTCGGAATTTCGAAATCTCGTCGAGATAGCTCCGTCCGTGCCCAGCCCGCGGCGGCGGCGAATGGAATGTAACGGATTTGGATGGGAAAAAATAGTGCATTGTAAGATATCCATTGTGATGCGTTTTCATAAAGATTTTTCGTTTAAAAATGAATTGATTAATGTGATAGGTACTCTGCAAGGTCGACTGCCCATGGAACGAATGAACTTGTACAAAAAAGTACTAAGTAATAATTTTCTTCTTCTTTTTCAACAACTTTATGTCGTAGAGAAAAGCCTCAGTGATTGGTCAATCAATAAGAAAAAGACGCAGTAAATATGTATTTACTTATAAGAGTTCTTCTTAACGTGAAAATGAAATTATTTATTCTATAAATAGGATTGGACCTAGCACTTTTGAATGTTCAGTATTTTTATTTTACAGGCTACCACCGGCGAAGATCCGGCAAGAAACTCAGACTCTCGACATGAATACTGTACCTATAGGGTTTATATTCGTATCATTCGTAGAAATAAGGTTTTTTGGAAATCTTCCCAGCTTTTAGTATGTCTCCAAATTTACAGTTTTTATTCTTATGAACAAAACAAAATCAGAATTAAAAATTGTTACAAGTTCGATGTGATAAAAGACTGATTTTTAAGAAAATTAATAAAATAATTAACTATTTCCAAATTAAACACAGTCGATAAGATTTGAAAGTTTAAATAAAAATAGCTGACAATTAATATCTGAGTTAGTTTCAGTTACACATACCAGCTATTATAATGATGGTTGTACATTATTAATTATTTCCAAGTTTATTTCGATCATCTGATTACAAATTTAATGATCACATGCATTTTTGATTAAATAAGTATAATTATTTTCTCATTTGTGTGTTATACATTTCTACCATTATGTTGAAAGATCTATACCATTAAAACAATACAATCTATATAAGATTTATGTTTTCAACTGCTGCTTTATTCGTCTGCTGCTGCTGCTGGTGATGATGATGATGTTTTCAAAATTTTTAACCGACTTCATTAAGCATGTGTTTTGTGGAATTTTACCCTTGGGTAAACCCCTATCAACAACAATACTGATTAGTAGAATCTCTCAAGGTGGATTGTCACGAATGCCCCCTATAATAATAATATTCTGGGACAATCCACACACGGTCATCAGATCTAAACTAGGCAGAGCCTGTAGGTACTATGGAAACCAGACAACTGACAATAATATTTTTTTTGGAAATACATATTTATATAGATAAAACACCCAGACACTTGGTGGGAATCGAACCCACGACCTATTGGTCAGCGGACAGGGTGTCTAACCACTAGACCAACAAGCCCGCCGTCCTGGCGAACCATCGATATACTTCCGATAGTTAGTATATCGATGTGGCGAACATATTTTTTTTCCCCTGTTCGTGGAGGCCATTGCTGCGCATCCCAAGAAGGGTAGATACTCCAAGATAATTGTAGTGACATCTTGATCAAGAAAGATTAAAACCTAAACACTTTTATCGCTCTATACTTTACTTAATTCAGAAAACGTTAATGATCATCACTCAATCAAAACTGTTTAATCATAGGCATATTAGGTATTTAAGAAAGGCATTACTTTTCAAACAACAAACCTAATTCAGTGATCAGAACCGTAAAGCTGGATTACTTAGCCTTCGAATAAAGCTAAATACTTTTCACGTTTCTCCAAATATCTATCTACAAACATACTTACATACAAGTAGTGATCCAGTCCCACAGGTCGCACGCGGCTCGGTTCGAGGAGTTCTGGGAAAAAGCAGGCCGCATACCGCGCCGCGAGCCGCTATTGGACCGCTTTGCTCATACCCGCCAGTATACCATAGACAATTTGTCAGAAGCGACGTGTAATACCATAAACAGGAATCTTATGGATCTTATTTTATTACTTTGAAGATTCCTTATTTTTGACCACATTATACATTACACCATCATTCCACGCTCAAATCCTGCTTCTTAGTCCTGCGCAGCAAAATCCACCTCGAAGCAATATTTAAAAAGTATTATTTGTCATGTGAGGAGTACAATGTAGGACCGAGGGCTAGTATGACAGGTCTAACGTGCAAGGAATTTGAATTAATGTAGTTCGCCTTGACTTGAAGAGTACCTATAAATATCTAGAAATACTTCGGACTCGGGTGATTTATCATCAAATATGCTGCTGGCGTAACCTGTCACCGTAGAATGCCCGTTAATCTTTAGGATCTTATATACTTACAAACGTATAAAAGCATAATTAGGCAAGTGCTTATGTACGGAAATGAAATATGGGCTGACGTAACTTCAGGTTCATTTCATACCATTCAAGTGGCTGAGATGAGATGGATGGCTCCGATGGATGTGCGGAGGACGAGACTCGATGAAATACACAACGAATATTATAATAGAACGGGTCCCAGAAGAAGTTTCAGAGAATGACACGCGGTTAGAGCAAAATGGAAAGCAGACGGGAAGAGCATTCTACCACATTCTACCATCAGAGGCTTTAATAAATGCCATGTAGAGAGATAGAGAGAGAGTAATTCGCCTTGACTAGTAGCTTTCAATGGTATAAGGTAAGTTAAATGTTTATTACTAGAAAATTTAGTTATAATTTAATAGTTTTAAACAATTTTTTTTCTTACGGACTCGATACAAAGAAGCTCGATACTTGCTCGATACCTAGTCCTAGTCGTTTACAAATTGGAGTAGAACTCAAACTTTTTTTACTATAGACAAACTAGAACTAGGTATTAGAACCTAATTTCACTGCGCTGCGCGTAAGTAAACTTAACTTGTTGTCAATAAAAATTGACCTACGTCAAGAAAATGCGCAAACGCAGTCACAAAGAGGACGAGTCAGTCAGTAGAGTAGGACGTAACATTACAATGAGTGTACTGGTAATTATACTTATCAGTTTATTCAGGTATGTTATAAAAACTATTATACGTATTTGTATTTACGACCTACATATTTCGATTTCGACTGGCAGCTCAAGTCATTGTATTTAAATCAAAATGATTGTGTAATCAAGAAGCTTGTGTAATAAATGCCCTATCCATATTTAAAAGATCAGCCGTAAATTAAATTTCATCCTTACAATCCTTTTCGAAAACGATACTAATAAAATAAAAAATACACCATAATAAAAATCATCGTAGACGTACTTTTTTGCTTAGGTACTTACTATTTTTGTTGGACTCTGTGGCCCACCGGGAAACCGCTTGCTCTGCAAACTGGAGGTCACGCGTTCCAATCCGGGGAGAGAAACAACTATATGTAGTTGGTTGTCTTTACTGGTTAGAACAGTACAAGCCGATCACCTCACTGTCTGGAAAATAAGATGATCTATGCGTGTCGAATGGGTGTAATAAGTGGGTCCTGTTTTTTTTTTTTTTGGGGTATGATAGACGCTGTTAGCCGCAGATGGCCATTGCAGCTTCACCGGACAATAGGAGGCGAGCGCTTGAAGCGCTCTAGCCTTTACGGCAGAAGTAGCGACGAGCACAAGGGCACCTCAGGGAGGCACGGCCTCGGCTTGGGCTGTCGCTTAAGAGAGGGCTGAGTTTACCACCGGTTCACAACGCGCCCCCACTGAGAAGAACCGGCAAGAAACTCAGTGGGGTGATGCACGTCGTTGCGGTCTCATACGTACGACCATTCGGCCTCGCCGGCGAGACCGGTGTCTGATAGTAAGTGGGTCCTGAGGCTGTCCTCTTCCCGGTCGCGTCGGTATTCTATACTACGAATTGTCAGAGTAAAGGAAGAGAGAGTGCACTTTTGTCATTTGTGCACGCATTATACTTAGATGTCTCTCGCGTAGATGGTTAATCTTGTAAAATATTGGCTGCTGTGGCCGTAGTACTAGTTTAGTATGGGTAGTGAGTGCCAATTTTATTTACCTTAGGTTAGTAAGTACTAACTGACTCATATATTTGGCAGGAACAACGTTTTATTCAAAGCATAAGAAGGTACGTACAGGTATCTTGGAGGCAATAGCCAGAGTTTGTTGCTTCTTCCATAAATGTAATCTCTTATTCAATCAATCAATCATTTATTGTTCACAAATATGGGTATTATACAAAAAAAAAAAAACTTTTATGTAAAAGAGCTGTCCGATCTTAGACATAATGTGTTATTATTTCGTCTATTCCTATCGCAGATATCATTATTTTTTTCTTGTAAATAATTTTTGATCCATTTTTACAAAAACTGCTGTTTCAAATATATATAGAGAAGGTAAAGTTAAAATTTGGTATATTTGGTCAATCTGCGTAAATTTTTATTCTATGGAAATTGTTAAGTCACGAAGTGAACGCCGTAGGCTGCACTCTCGTCGAGCAAGATTCATTCATTCAAATATGCATTTAATACCAACATGTGTCTGCTGCTCGTTGCTGTGGCAGGCTTTTACTAGCACGTCGTCACTTTTAATAGAAGGATATACTTACCTAAATGCAATAAGATATCTTAGTTCGTTACTTAAAGACCGCCAACAACGCCAAATTACCTTCGGTGATCGGATAATGACGCTTTTTCGCAAAAGATTTAAAATCAGACTTATTTGTTTGGTTGGAAGCAGTGGCGGTCTGAGAGGGGGGCTCATAGGGGTCATGACCCCCCCCCCCCCCCCCAAATCTCAAACTCATTCACGTTAAATTGACAAACTTAACTTCTTGCTTTAAAACGTCTAAACAATTTTATCCAAAATAGGTTACGTACTTAAAACACACAGACGCAAGGTGGGAATCGAACCCACGACCTATTGACTAGTGGCCAGGGCACTAGACCAACGGGCCCGTCAACCCCCCCCCATCCCCCCAAAATCGTTGGCTGTGACCGCGCCTGGTTGGAAGGAGATTATTTATTTTATATGTGACAATTTGAGGGTGTTGCATGATAGGCTATCATGATAGCCGATACTACAAATCTGGGCTGTGTGAATTCTAGCACATACCTACATAAAGCACGCGAAAAGTATTACCAGCCAGTCCAATGCCACGTTTGCCACTATTAGATTAATATGGCATTCTTCTACGAATTTAGGAACGGAGCCCAATCTACGAATTTACGATAGGGATGATAATATGTAGTTTATCTTATAAGTTAAACAGACGGATATAGTTATTATAACTGATTATTATAGTTATAATAACTACATCCGTTTACATTACAATGGATGCATTATAATTACAGATCCAGCCAGAAGACAAGTTCAATCTTATTCAAGTGCAACAATGGACTTCGGGTAGGATGTTGGAGACTGAATAAATTGGGCCATTTTTTCGTGTGTATGGGGGGTGGGAATGAGGCGCGGTGTAAGGGATGAGGGCGACAGCTGCCGAGCACGTGACGCGGCAGCTGGTCGCGAGCTGACGCCGCGCCGTAGTCCGCCGCACGCCGCGACGCCCGCGCAATGGCAAGCTGCGCACGAGCACCTGCCAACGCCAAATATTGGGTAGCTTTTTGTACCTTATCATTAATGCAATGAAGCGATATTAAATTTTAACATCTGCTCTGATTTATTTGATTTTACACCTTGTTTTTAGGTACAGACTATGTCTACTATCTGTCGTTTTGTGGGTATGACCCTATCCAAAGTCATCCTTCATCATTAGCAGCCGATGGACTTCCACTGCTGAATAAAGGCCTCCCCCTTAGATGGGAGGGGTCGCCATAATCCCCACGCTTGGCAGGCGGCTTGGGGATCGCAGTACAGGTAGAAGACAGATCCACAAGAAAGACGCTGCTGCCCAGATGGGCAAGAGGAAGATCCCTGTTCTCGCTTAGTCGCCTCTTACTGTCGTAACTTACTTTCGTTACTGTCTTACTGTGGTTGGGTGTCCCCAACCAGAGGAGATGGGGGGATGCAATTCAGTTTTAGCAATATTAGTAGGTAAGTAGGTAGATATTCTTCATGTTTGATCACTTGCTTTACAAAATATGCATCTTTGTGTAGGATTATAAGGTAAGTAAAGAAAAGTAACACAAAATATGTTAATGTCATTCTGTGGACTCTTATTTTAATTAATGGATCACACCATGTACAGTTTAAAATCATCATCAAATAAAGTGAAAGCCTGACCGCAAAAAGAGAGGACCTAGATTAGAACCCTGTGGTTCCCAGGAATGCATTTCCCTGGATTTAAGAAACACAACCGCCGATTGTTACTAGTCTATTTTCTAACGCTTCAGTCATTAGGTAAGATAAAAGTACCTACTTGTATTTATAAACATTATATCTCAAACTATATTTGTAATCTCAATGCCTTCAGTAACGCAACTTACGTAGCTCAGCGTAGGTAGAAAAATTAACTTTTAATTTGCAATATCTAAATTATTTGTGCATATTTTATCTTTTTATATTTTAAAGCAAGCCTAAAAGCTTTTTCTAATCGGTCAGCCATCGACTGTGTTGACTGTAGGCAGCATGGGCATATGCAGGCAGGTAGGGCAGCTGTCCATCATCAATTTAGCATATAGCTCAGCTGATAGTAAATGTATTGTTACGCTCATAGCCAGTTGTAACCACTATTCGGTTAACGATCAGTTGGGTAAGCAACGTCAGGTAAGGTCAGACCTTAGATGGGTGACCGTTTAGTGGGATTTGAGCTAAGCGTTTACGTGCTACGGAGGGCACGGAAAAAGTCGATCCCGGCTATTGTCTTCTAGGCAGCAGTCGTTAAGCTAAGACCTAACTCTGATATTAGGTTAGCCACTAACCATACGCCATAAGTGATTGCTAAATTATAAAAGGTTAGTTGTGTAATAAGAAAGTCACTGTCGAGTACCTAACCATCTACGAACAAGAGTGATGTTAGATTTGGGTTCGCACCTAGAATATCGAATTGGGCTTTGATGTTTGATCAATCACATGGAATTTGCGAATTTAGTTCATTAAAAACGTTAACTATTTAAATTTTCCGCTGCACGTGACCTTACGGTCCATTACCTGTGGGGGTGACGAGTGGATTACTAGAACCATCACAAAATAGGTGGGTTGGTACCTAGTCACACCTATTACGTTTGTAAGACAGCTCATCACATCAAGGCTGTTATTGAATGACATCTAGTAGTGTGCATACGAGTTGTAATGATTGGACGCGTTACGTATTATTTACGTAGCAACGTAACATGTTATCGCCATATCTTGACTTAGTGTAGACGTAGCATTGAAACGGCAACTGCAGTGCTCGCTAGCTCATATATTGGTAGATACAGGTAAAATACCTCCTTGATTTGATTTCTGTTCGTGATCTTATAAATAGTTTCTCTCAATTATCTTTGGTAACTACATGAAACCTTGTTGTACTTATAACTAAGTTATATATTGTACGTCAAAAACATTTAGAAATTAAATCTAAGCAAATTCTTTGGTGTGCAAATAAATAATAGTATCAGATAGATAGTTCATTATCTTTTATGCGCAATAAAAACAGTGTCAAAAATTGAAAAAATAAATCAATAATAAATATTGTTATATTTACTTATAGGTGAAAAATCAAACATGATATCCGACAATTGTGTGTTGAGTGCTGCATTGTGATATTCAGTTATTATGGAAGAGAATGCGACGTCGGAGGAGGATCCAGAAGATGTAGTTTTGAATACATCTTTATCAGGTACTTACCGTATACTTACTTATTATTCTAAGTTTAAATGAAGCTAAATTTGGCCCAAGTGACTTTTTTTTTACGCGGGGGAAATATTCCAAAGATCCCCGGGAGCTGTGGGGCTCGACCGGGGTATGTGGGATTCTTACCCACTAAAACCCCCGCCGCTGTCGCACCGGCACGGCGAGAGGGGAGACCCCAAGGCTCTCCGGTGGGATCTGCACCAGGGGCCCCTCAGTGCCATGCCTTTGAGCCCGCTGCCGGGGGGCGCATTGTAGCCCCCGGGAACCAGTCACGGTGCTCACGGGGACGGGGGTCGCATCATCCAGTACTTACTGCCGCACCTACAAATATCAATTACAGTTAATTGTAATTAAGTCATATTTTTTCTCAATTTTAGTTCAATGTTGTAGTAACTTCCATTAAAGTTATGAGGCTGTTTATTTTATGCATAAATGTAAAGTTCATAGAGATTTAGCTGCAAGAAAAAAAAATCGAAGAAACATTCTACTTTTTTTTTAGAAATGTTTCAAACTGATCCGGTCGCAATTTTACAAAAAATCTATACTTATAATAAAACTGTAACAGGTCCAATTCTGTACATTGAAGATATTTTGAAAATTATATTTAGAGGGCATTCTATAACCGATACTGAGGCCGAAAATGTAATTTTTTTAATTTTTGTCTGTCTGTCTGTCTGTCTGTATCACGGCTGAGCATCACGCCGAAACTACTGAATGGATTCAAATGAAACTTGGCATGATTTGAGATCTTACCACGAGGTAGGACATAGGATACTTTTTATCCCGTAATCTAGCACGGTTCTTTTGGGAGAGGGTATTAAAGTCAACATGGGTACTTGGTTATACGCTTGGTCCGATTTTATCAATTTTTCTTTATAATATAATAAATATCAGTAAGGTACACTCTTAAAGAGTTGTTATCAAGGTTTTGTAATCGATCGGGTTAAGCAACGTCAGGTAAGGTCATAAAATAGATGGGTGACCGTTTAACGCCATTTGAACTAAACGGGTCCGTGCTTCGGAGAGCAAGTAAAAAGTGGGTCCCAGTATTTAACCGACTATAAAAAAGGAGGTTATGTATTCGATGCGAATGTCTGTTATTAAAAGTTTAGTTAACGTAAAAATAGCGCAGGCGGAGCTGCGTGGGTCAGCTAGTCATAAATAAAATCATAACTCGAAAACTACGAAAAATCGTAGAACATACATAGGGGTGATTCAGATACCTCTCAACACGAGGCACCTAAAAAAAATTTTATGACGTCACTGTTCTGGCCACCCTGTATATCTCAAGCAATATACTTATATATATATTAAATATATCGATGTGCTATCGATACCTTATTTTGCTCTTGCTACAGCTTTATCGAACTAACTTGACCTTGGTCGGAGCGTCTGTGTGGCCAGTCCTTAATCCCGTGACTTCATCGCAAAATTGTCATGGGGGCCAACCATCACCTTTAATGATACAACATTAATTCAATAGAGTTTTGTTTTGAGCTTACTTTACTCTTAATCGTACATGAGGATCTGATGATGGAGCAGTAAGGTGATCCCGGGATCTCTGCACCCATAAACGTAGACTCACCGAATTTCGAATCACCGGTCTCATTGCATAGGTCTCGACGAGTAGCTGCTACAAAAATGATATTCAGTCTGGTGATGGGAGCAAGCAGGAAGGTGGTAACAGGAACTCTGCTCCATTAAGTGTAGGACCCACCGAATTTTAGATCTATCGTTGGGGGTTGGGTGTTTAAAAAAAGAATATACTTATACCTGTTTGTGATAAAGCTTTTTATCCAAATCGGTATAGTTAACTGTTGATTATAGACTGATGATATGACTAAAAATCATTAAAAAAAATTATGAGAAAAAAATATTTATGTTAATTTTCACTTTTTAGTGTGGTGTCTGTTGAAGTCGGCCGTTTTTATAAAAACATTATAATAACATTGGTCTATTCTACATTGAATACATAATATTACATTCTTTAGCCCGCAGCCTTTGATTAAATCAAAAAACGATGCCAAAATATATCATTGGTGCCATCGATGATTGGTGCTATCCAATGAGAAACGTTTTAACGTAATATTAATTTTACCTTTATTATTTCCTTAAACAAATATTAATAAAAGCCGGGCCAGAGCGGCAATAGATATTTTTTTTCATAAAAACATATTTTTTATTAAATTCCTCAGTAGAAATACTTACCTACTTTTTTTAACCACCCCATGTTTTTGTCCCAATGTTAGGCACTGGCTTCCCCTTGAGATAAAGGGGCGTAGGGCATAGTTGACCACGGCCGGGCGGCCGCGGGCCAAGTGCAGGTTGGCGGACTTCACCCATCATTCGAAAGCTAGTTAGGCTTTCTCAGACATGATGCAGGTTCCCTCACGATGTTTTCTTACCTACACCGATATGGTATCTAGTAAATCATCGATATAGTAAATATACAAAATATAATATTTGTATAAATGAAAATAAAATGTAGTCATTCAGTAATTTTGATACCTACTTAAAGAAATTAGGCATATTATTTTCGTCATAAATATTACTTGTCGTATGCACGTTTCTAAGGCTTTAGCTAAGGCCTATCTAGTTCTATTCTCCGGACCTACCTAGTTAAATTAAACGTCTTTGCATAAACATTAATTACCGGTAATTATTTCAGATACTATTTACCTCCACAAAATTGGACATAAGAGGGCGGAACGGTATTTTTTTTAAATATTATTTTAGACCAGAAATATGGTTTATTTTTCTATTTCCGCAGAGATTAATTGGGTAAGCAAGATTAAACATTGGTAGTTGCTCTAATAAAAATAATATATCAGTGTCACAGACAGACAGATAAAGTCGAACCCAGTGTGTGGTAGTACCACAGTAGATTACGCACTCTGATTTATGTACGTAAAAGTTTGTAGCTGGCTAGAAAGGCAGTGCCAGAACTTACCCAATACTGACTGACACTTTCTCTAAGGACTGACATGACTGGACGTAATATGTCGTTACTCTAGCTGGTAGCTGGAGCCTAGCAGTTAGTATGCCTGGCACAACTGAAGGACTAGCTCGACCAAAGCCAAACCGACCGAGTCCTGTGCGTCCCGCGCCGCACCCCGCTTGCCGCCGCACGTTTCAACTGAAAGTCGTGGCCAGGCGCTAGTAGCGCACGCATGTTCCCTCACTAGTCGGACTCGGAGCGCGCCGCGATCGATCGCACTGAGTAGGTAACGATCGCGTCTCTCGTTCGTTCGTTCGTTAGTCAGTCAGTCGCGAGTTTCGCACTCATGTTGGGAGTTGTGTTGTTTGTTTATCTTTACGTTTGACAAGTGAGACTGAGAGTGTGGAACGTTATTAAAACCTAGTCAGAAACAGACAGTTATTTTAATGTGGCCGTGTTCTTTTCCGTGTGTAAATACACAAAAATCTGGATTACAAATGGATATAACCAAAGGTAAATCCATTTACTTACATAACCTTTTCATGACCATATGTTTGTTGGATTTCTACCGAAGACGACGTCACCTTATCAACGTCATTGGAGGGAATGGATACATGAGTTATTCAGGCGCTTAATAAGTATTGCCGATTCATATGATATACATTGAAAAACTAGTCGCCTAGTTGTAGTAAGTTTATTACTATACCTACTACGACAGAATCACTTCTTTCAATCAGCTGGTGTTAGAAGTTAGGTATCTACAATTCCTATTGGGATTTTGAAAAGTAATAACACAGACTATTCGTTGTTCATCCAATCATCATTATTGTATTTTTTTTTACAATTCAATCAATCACACATACCTACATAATAAACAAATAACATCCTTTGTACTGATACAAAGAACTTTATAAATACTAAAATAAACAGTGCCTTTGTAGTTAGTACTGGTATTGTCGTGTGGTTTTTCTCTTTTTTGTGTTTGTATAAATATGTACTTATGTATGTACATTAAACTATTCATTTTAACTTTTAATTGTCTTTTATACAGAAACACCACATTTTGCTACTCCTTATTACCTTTTAAGTTAGTTTATTTAGTGCTAAATTAGTGTAATATAGTGTAGAACACAAAAAAGTGGCTTCGCCTTAATAAAGACCATATGAAAAGTGCCATTCAACACATTCTTAATATAATTTAATTGTTTAGTTAAAACTAATATTACAGATTATCCTTTTGGCTAGGTTTAAATTTATATGGTGCCTCATGGGACCAGCATTAATAAAAAAAGTATTGTTATTACCTACTAATACTAATGTGGCCAGGAGTCTATCTACATTTATATTACTAGTGCCTAACATTATTGCTTGCCACACCGTTACTTAGACTGTACTGGATTGACCGAACTGTATGAATTCATACAAAATAAACCCTGATAAGATACCCATATCATAATAATGATAATAAGCATATTTATCATTGTATTTTGTGCTCATATTATAAAGCAATACAAAGCTTAATTCAAATCGGTACCTATTGATTTTTTTCTTACCCAATAGATGCTTTGTGGCCTTGCTTTTTATTGTATCAACTTACCCAGAGGGGCCTCTATTCTGTTTAGTTTATGACTACAACTATATTTGGTAGAATTAATTTAGCAGCCAACTTGATAATGTGTGTGTTTGTAAGTACAGTTAAATTGATATGTAGCCATTTTGTATTTCATTCTAAATTAAGTATTCAATTTAAAATGAAATACAAAATGTACCACATGACTGGCATACAGCTACAAAAGATTATGCTGGTTATCCTTATTAGTTCCTGTCTGGCTTCCAGTGAACTTTGCTTGGGCTTGATGTTAAAATTATTGTTTGTTCTTTTTTTTTCCTTAATTTAATGACAACACCACTGCTAGCGCCATCTGTTGTCCAATAGCAGTACTTGTTAAATAGCCTGGCACTCAAATGTTTTTGTTGAATGTAATCTTTGAACTGATTATTTTTCCTTTAAATTAAAACCTAGTGTTCTACTGTAATTATCATTTTATTGGCACTACAATAGTAAATTATTAGTATTATTAGTTGTAGTACCTAATCTGATTTGGCATAAAGAGTAAATTGGTAATACACAGTGGGTTAAACTTAGATGTATACAAGCCATAATATTTTTTGGACCTATTATTAAGTTGGTACCTTCTAGACAATCTGACTGATTTGACACGATTTTACTGACACTATGTAATTATAACTTGCAAAATCTAGACAAAAAAATAGTCACGAAATGTAAAAGGATTTGTACATGACGTTTTTTTTTTTTTTTTCTTTTTATTTCCAGGAATTTGATCTTCAAACGGAAGGCATTATAGTTTGGTCAATGAATAAAACTGCGCAGTTACCATTATAAAAATAATAATAAATAAAATGTATTTACTAAAAAGGTAACAAGATATTATAAACAAAATTACATGAGAGAATAACATACCGAATAAAGCGAGGATTAAGTAATTTATATTATGTGTCTAAATCAGAATTTTCTGTTTAACATACTTAACTATATTTTTTTGCTGTAATACTTTGGTTGCTATTTGTGATTTTAAATTGGTTTAATTTTTTGTATACTTATTACATTCGTATAGGTACTTATATATATTATTATAATACCCAGATACAAGGTGGGAATCAAACCCACAACCACTAGACCAACGGGCCCGTCAATTGGGAACGTAATTAAGCCATATTACTGACAATAAAACAAAACAACAAACCAAAATACTATGTGCCTGACATGTGTTATCTATAGGTATGTCGTACATTAATATGCATAGAAATGATCTCCCTCGTATTTTAAAATATTATAGATGATCAAACGAACTTCTTGAAGTGAAGTTCGATCGTTATTATACGAGTTGCTTTATACGAAGATAGATAAGTTAACAAAGGTAGTATATTGAGAGATACTACCTTTGTTAACTTATCAATATCTGAAGTATAAAGCAACGAAATATAATTAATAGCATAGTATTTTAAAAGCTTAAAATACGAGAGACGTTATTCAATTCGTATAAACATGTCAACAAGTCGGGATTTTTGGTTTCGCAATTGACGAATAATTTTTAGGTAGTTTAGTTTAAGGTTATAAATGTAAATTTCGGGATACGTTCTTTGCAATGCAGTCAACCTGGTATAAAGTATTACGCAGAATGGAAGTACCGAACGGCACAAAGTCCACAGTAATGAATATAAATCAAGTAATACGGTCGTACGTATGGCGATTTTGAAAAATCCAATATTCTTTTCTAGTTATATTTAAGATGAGTTATAAACAATTCAGTTTTTTTATATATTATTAATACTCTGATCATGTTACAACGTATGGCACACTCCTTTGATATGAATATGCTCCATCTGGCGGATGTTCACTTCCGCTGACACCAATTCCGGGCTCCTATCCTTTAGTTTATTTTTCAAACTTTTATGATGAGAGAAGCCACGGTTTGTTTAGACTACGCTAAAGGCAACAAGCAGTTCATTCATTCATACGTTTTGAAAAGGATTATTGATAGAATCGTTTGTGCCTACTGAATATATAATGTCATACTTATCCGGATGATTAAATCACGTATCTTCGGTACTGAAGTATCCTAGATGCGTTTATATGTAAGTAAATAGATAGCAGTCTAGCGCGTAGGCGCTACAGGCGAGGCATTGGAATTCGAAAGCCGACCACCCATAGGCATGAGAACGTGGCCCCGTCCCCTTCCCCACGCTGCTTACACTCCGGGCGCCGCCTCTCGCCACTCTCTTAAGGCGCAATGCTGAATTTCATTTGCTCTTTGCTGCGAAGCGAATGGCGTGTACAGTTACCATACCATTTTTAAATAAACGTCGACTTCTTATCGCTCATCTAAACTGATAAAGATACTACATATGTTATAATTACAGGGCAAATTAATAGGCATTCACGATATTTGCTAAATTAGCATCAATTACTGCCGATTTTTACAAATCGCAAGTCTTACCTACCATTTTATACAGTTGTTACTTTGAGTACTAGACGGATCGTTTCTCTCCTATCCCTTATCTGCGATGTCCGCATTCCAAGCATCCACTTTTGTCTACTTTTTATTTGGTTTTAGTCCCGCCCATCAGTAAACTACTGCCACATTCCACAGGCCCTTTTTTACGCTGTGTGGTCGCGGTTTCCGCTGAAGACGGCAACGTCGCGTCTCAAATATGAATGAAATCCGGTCGGCTGTGCACGGCACGGCAACGTCGCCCCAGACGCTAGCCTGATTGAGAACTTGACATCTCTCCCGCATCGCCCCTTCGTACTCCTCGCTCATTTATAGTATTTTATACTTTAGCTTAGCCAAGCCAGACAATAGTATGATTTCTAGTATATTGTGGACCTAGAAGTTCTAAAATAGAAATCATGACCGATCACTTTATGCAGACCACCACCAAGCGTATAGTCTGTGTCAACGTTGTCTAGATACAAATATATGTAATTTAATAACGTTATGATGTAGGTCCTGTTATAGACGTTATATATATCTGCATTGTCATGAAGTCCTGCAATTGAACAGCTGTGTTACAAAATAATACAGTCAACGTGCACCCCATACTGGCAAATGCGAACCCTCTTTTAAACTTCGTACGCTTGCGCACTAGGGGTTGGTGGTAGTGTAGCACGGCATGACCATCAGGCGGTACACTGAATGTGTAGCCAACGATGTACGAAATCACACGTACTTTATTACCGGTCACTAAAATAAACAATACTTTTTTTCCAAATTTTAAGAATTTCGTTACAATGTGCACTTGAGGTGTGTGAGTGAATTACTCTACTGTGCGTAAATACGGCCACAATGCCTGTGATAATCTTCCCAAACGGGAGAAATGGTAAATATCGATCCGTGTACACTATTGGCGGCCATTAGCTGTTTTGGAGGCCTAATGTTTTGGTACCTATAATTTCAGTGAACTTGAACTTTACAAGTGTAGGTACCTACCTAATTATGTCGTAAGAAAAAAAAATCTTTTAGTATTGAAAGGTACTCCGATACTCTCACAAGTGAGAGTATCGGAAGGAAAATAATAGTATGCATTCTCTTTTGAGGCCATTTTATAATTTGCAGACTATCTCCACCTATGCACGATAACACCATTACGGAAATTTGGAATTAGTACCTTACCTATAAAGCCCAATCCTTAATATAGAGGCCAAATTAGTTATGTTTACTTATCCTGCTTCTCTATCTATTCTGCCACTATTGATTCCTATATGCCAGGGTTTGCACTAACTTACAGTCAGTATGTATCCATGCTACAGTTGCATTTTTTTGTTAGTTTCGTTACAATGTTATAGTTTTAAGTTATATTAAGAAGTAGCCTGGTTATATTATGTAGTTACAACATTTTTGTCTGTATAGGTACGATTAAGAAATTCTGTGAAATCTCTTGGGACTAAGAATACCTAATAATGCGCCATCAGAACGTCCTCTCTTCTCAATCTCATCTGCTGCGATTGAAACTTTAGTTAGAAATATAAATTATTATAGAGTCTCAGTGCCACTCATTGGCAATTAATCACATAGGTTCTACTCTTAGTATTTGTTGATGGAATTTAAAAACTCGTGGCCATTAAGTGCATGCGCACTGAGTTCACGTAGCGAGGTGAGGTCTGAGGAGCGGAGGCGGTTGCAGGCATTGGAATGTCGATGACGCAGCCGGTCTGGCCCCGCCGCCCGCGAACTTGTTGTTATGTGAAACTGTTTTTAAGCGCATACACGCTCGTTGCTATCTGCCTTTACACTAGAATGCATGATCTTCATGTTTCAGCTTTGTTTTATATGTATTGTGTCTTGAGTTACGAAGATAAAAATGGGCCCCTATTAAACATATCTGGCTAAAGAACCGCGTACTTATATGTAGATAAAGAATATTCAGAGCGTTGGCATGTAATAATTGATTCAGTAATAAACGAAAATAACTGAATATAATATCCTGAGACAACCCACGACGCGCGATGTCCCAATGTAAACAAACACTTGGTCTACAAGCTAGGCTTGTATAAATAGGACAGCTGATTCGTATATAATTTTAAACATAACTTACCCAGACACAAGGCAAACAAATACGTTAATTCATACAAAATGTTTGTTCGGGGTGGAAATCAAACCCTGCCCATTACCCTACCCTTTAGGTGGAAGTTAAGAAATCTTACCACTGAACAAACTGGCCTGTTATTATGTTCACAAGTAGGGAGACGTCGAATGTTAAAACTTTTCATTATTTATGAAAAAGATAATCCTATTTGAAAGAGATTCCATAATCTAATTTATTTTATTTTTTATTTACAGTGGCAACGAATGGCTCCGCTTCAACATTAACAACGCTCTTTAAGAGCGCACCACGCGAGGCTAAAATACGCCCTCTCGTCGGGCCGCTGGTGCTGCCAACGCCGAGCTACGACGCGACGCCCGGCTCGGCGGCGTCGTCGCCGTCAACGCCCTCCTCCTCCTACTCCATCGACAAGACCGACAACCGCGACACGTTCGGCTTCAACCCCGACGCGCCGGACATGCGCCGCGAGGATGAACGTATCAAATCGTTCGACAAATGGCCCGTCACCTTCCTGTCGCCCGAGCAGCTGGCACAGAACGGTTTCTACTACCTCGGGCGCGCGGACGAGGTGCGCTGCGCATTCTGCAAGGTAGAGATCATGCGGTGGGTGGAGGGCGACGACCCCGCCAAGGACCACCAGCGTTGGGCGCCGCAGTGCCCGTTTGTTCGCAAGCTGTGTGGCGCTGGCGAGGGCGCGGCCGCAGGGCGCGATGAGTGCGGGGCGCGTGCGACTCCCCTTCGCACCGCAGGACCCGTTCATCCTCGCTACGCGTCTGAAGCCGCGCGCCTGCGCAGCTTCAAGGACTGGCCGCGCTGCATGCGCCAGAAGCCCGAGGAGCTAGCCGAGGCAGGCTTTTTCTACACCGGCCACGGCGACAAGACTAAGTGCTTCTACTGCGACGGCGGCCTCAAAGACTGGGAGACAGACGACGTGCCGTGGGAGCAGCACGCGCGCTGGTTCGACCGCTGCGCGTACGTCCAGCTGGTGAAGGGCCGAGACTACGTGCAGAAGGTAATGTCGGAGGCTTGCGCCATTCCTGCGCCTGAGAGTGAAGCGGTCGCTCCACCCGCACCTGTCGTCATCCCAGCGCCGCCCAGCCCCTCCGAGACCCAGGACAGTCCCGTGGAGGACTCCAAGTTGTGCAAAATTTGTTACGCCGAGGAACGGAACGTGTGCTTCGTGCCGTGCGGCCACGTGGTCGCGTGCGCCAAGTGCGCGCTGTCGACCGACAAGTGCCCGATGTGCCGCAGGACGTTTCAGAATGCAGTGCGATTATACTTCTCGTGAGAAGAGCCGACCGATCGCAGGCTCGATTCTAGTCTTAAGGGAAGGTCCGAACGAGACGCGTGCTGAAACCACGCTCTTAGTGTCGCGCTTCCACAGACGAGGGGACTCAATGATATGTTTCCGTCGTGCTGTCGGATAGAAACGTGCCGACTAAACTCGTTGTGGTTCTTAGGAATATGAACCTTAATTAAATAATTGTAATATGCGTGGGTGTAAAATTCCCTGAAGGTCCGACGGTAAAATTGTTTCTGTAATGCAAATTTCAAGCGCCGTTAAATTATGATTCAACTTTTCAATTACCAACCATGTCAATGGTAAAGATCTACCCTCATAACAATTTTAGCGTATTTATTTTACCAACGCCATCTATTCTTTTAGGGCATAACTAAAATAAACTTTTTGGCGACATGTAATATGGCAGCTATTACATATAAAAGTATTATAGTATTAATGTTCTTCAGGGCAAGTCCATACGAAGTAATATATAAATTAGTACCTCGCTGTGGAAACGTGACAAGAATAGAAGACCGTACCTGTGATTATAAATAACAAATTGTAGGCGGTGGGGCAAGTTAACACTCTGTAAAAATAAATGATTATTAGGACACCAGAGTTATAAATTTTGATGTTAAAATAATTTAAAATAATTTATCATTAAAAATTTATATATCTAGGCGCTTAAATTTTGGAAAGCTAAAATTAATACTTGATTGTATGCATCCAAATCCGAAATGTTGTTTTCATTTTACAAATTAGGTTATCAACATGTGACATATTGTGTACATAATTTATTGTAAATATGTTAGCTTAACACTTTGTCCCACCAACAAAAATGTAAATATGTTGAAACGTTAAAACACAATGAACAAATAACACAATTTTAAACTTTGTGATAAAAAATATAAGAATTATTCCGCATTGTTCGTTGTGTTGACGAATGTAAAACGAAATAATTTTCTAAATAATGTAAATTATAATTCAGAGAAAAATTTATTGACATGAAAAAGTTTGATTAATTGCTAATAGTATATCTACAAGGCTATTTTTAGTAGCGCATGTGATAAAGTATGATTGATGTGTACTCTCTGCGTTTAAGGGTAGTCTGTGGCATCTTATTTCTAAGCCATGGTCACATGGAACATTACGAAGTCATTTACACTGAAATTTTAACCTAAATGAAATGACATATCAAGACCAAATGAGGTAAAATTAACTGTAAACAAATAACCCAAGCAACATAACCTTTAAGAACCTACATATGAGAAATTTACAGAATGTTTTAGCCAATGCGGAAATTTTTATGTTAAGTATTCTGATACGAAATTTAAAGAAGCTTGTTTTATTTTATATATTAACTATTTAACTAATAAATGAAAATTGAGTAACAAATTCACTCTTATAACTGACTTTACGGTCCGTAACATGGTATGGTAACGTAACCAACCAATAATTTAAAGAATTAAAAATAACATTTGTTTAGATACAGAGCCACAGAAATAAATTTCCGCACTGTTTAAAAAATTACGCTGTATAATTCTTGTTCGTGTTCAGGTGAACATTGATGCCATTCATATCAACCACTTCAGTAAAACTAAACTGACGATACTGATTTTTAAATTAGCTCCTAGCGATATCAGTGGAGAAAATACTAATGAATAAGAGAATTTATTTAAAGAGTCACATTCAAATTGTTTTTCATAGGTAATTATTATTTCACTTATTAATAAAAATTGTTAAATCATTATATTTTTGTTTCATTTAAATAGGCTAGACTAGCTTCTCTTCCATCGGAAAACAAAAATCCTAATTTTTAGGGTGACTTCTGCAGCGTAGGTGCCACGCTGCAAATTTGAAGTCGCCCATCGCCCGTATTATGTGGCCAACAGCAAGGAGTATAATATCCAATAGGATCAGCTCAGGAGCAGCATAATATGACCGCTTACGCAGAGACCAGAATATTTTGTACTTAAAATATTAGTGTTTGGCCGTGATTCCACTTTATGGTAAGTGATAGGAAAGAAAGTATGAGATATTCAACAAATAAGATCCCTAAATAAATATAATCGTATTGATAATTTGATAAACCAAATAATACCCTCAGTGATCGCGACAGTTTTTTGACGCCCTGTATATTATCGTCGAAATGAAAAGCTTTATTGTAGTTTTAAAAATATCTCACTTCCTCAATCTGCTACCTAGCGGTAAATAGTCGAGCTAGCAACAATGAATGTTTATGCTCATTTCAGCTACCAATCAATAGATGTCGCAGTTAGAAGTATGATGAGCCTTTTTTTATGGCGATGAATAGATTAGGGGTCGTGCATTAATCACGTGATGTTTTTTAGCAACTTTTTAACCCCTCCCCCCCTCCTGGTGATATGTGGTGAGGTTTTTAAACTACCCCCCCCCCCCTATCCAAAATCACGTGTATTTTTTTGTAAAAAATTTCAATATAGATTATATTGAAATTTTCGGAATATTATCTTTAAATACAGGTACTTAACTGATTAAATGTTGAAGGGGAAGTCGTTGCCGGCAACGGTGAGTCAAGGCCACGTGCCGCTGTTTGGTTTCGAAATCGTGCATGCAACGAAAAATAAATACACGTGATGTCTCATTATACCCCTCCCCCCTCCTGGTGATATTTCGTGATTTTTCGGAACCCCCCCCCCCCCCTTTCGAGCCTCACGTGATTAATGGAGGACCCCTTAGTTCTATTGATGTAAATAATAGTAAAGCTACTTAACCAAAGAGGGCGCTTAATGTAAATAATGGTAACATCGTACTTATGTATACTCTGTTTTTAACCGGCTTCAAAAAGAAGGTTCTCTATTCGACGCGTATGTATGTAATATTAATAAAAACGCGCAATATTCATATAATATGTTAGTCTATGTGGGCTTCTAAAGAAATATACCAAGTTTTACGAGTGTATGTATGTATGTAGGATTGTCCACGGATTTCTCAGAAACTACACGTCCGATTACAAAAATTCTTTTTTTAATAGTTAGAGTATTTTTCAACTTAGGGAAGAGTACAAGTTTCATCAAAATCGGTACAGTAATTTAAGAGATACAGACTTTTTTTATGTTTTCACTAAGTTACTGGAACGTAGACGTTCGAGTTGTGATACCTATTATATAGTGCTGATACATTTTATGGTAAAATAAAACTCACTAAAAAGTGTTAAATAAACTATAAAAAAAAAAAAACGACTTCAAAGTAAATTATCTAAAAAGCATAAAATAACAAAAATATATTGAAGTCGGTGTCAGTTAGTGTACCTAAGTGTCAGGTAACATGATGTGCTAGCACCGACTTCAATATATTATTGGTATTTTATGCTTTTTAGATAATTTACTTTGGAGTCGGTTTTTATTTTTTTTAAATAGTTTATTCTTTTTAAGATCAAAATCGTGGTAATAATTATATAAACACAGGAGTGATGGTTGAGCCAAGCCAAAAAGGTAGGGTTCATTATGTCATACCCAAATTACCAATTGTCTTTGACTGGCCATCGGTCAGCCTTCACTCCTGTATTCATACATTTGTTGCTATGATTCGTCGGCAAAACGAAGGTGAATGATGTATTCGCCATTGATGTTGACGCCGAATCCGTTCCAGCCCAAGAGCTTGAAAACTTCCTCCAAATCATTTGTGAAAAATTTCGAGTATTACGTCTCCCTGTCTCACTCGCTGCAATGGGATTGGTTCCGCGGTAGTCGAATCGACATGGTACCTACTCGCAGGCCTGCTGGAAGAAATTCTCTTAGAAATAAACGGTACCTTTGTACTATTTTTTGTTACCTATATTTATTCTTTCCTTGAATGTTCTTGTGTGTAAATACATAAATTATAATATAAATAAATATACTTACCTTTAAAGATATTCTGCCGCCAAGCAGCAATGTGCAAACATTGCTGTGTTCCGGCGTGAAGGGCACTGTAGCTGGTGAAATTACCGGACACAGACAATATCGCAACGCGCTAGGGATCCCTCTGGTTTTGCTAGCGCCTATAGGCTGCGGGCCGTGACTGCTTACCATCAGGCAGGCCGCACGCTTACTTGCCACCTTGGTAGTACATATGAACAAAAAAAAATTGGTATGTAGGTATACTTACTATATTTAGGTAGACCCCTTGCGCAAGGGATCGTCCTGGTCGTAAGATATTCTGCTGCGAAGTAGCATTTTGTAAACATTGCTGAGTTCCAGTGTGAAAGGCACTGCTGGTGAAATTACCGGACACAAGAATCTTAATATCTAATGTCTCGGGTGACAAGGGGCAGTTCAATGCAACTGTTTATAGGCAAGCGTGTCGCTTACCATAAGGTGAATGTCTCGCTTGTATTGTCACTAGGTTGAATAAAAAAAGGACTTGAAAATAAACCACAGTCTCATTCAATCATAGTGAGATTTGCAATACCGCAACACGAAACTATCTTTGTCGTCAGATTAATGGGTGCACGCACACGATACGTAGAGCACGTACCTAAGTACTTATTTACAAGACTGTGACTCATTACCACAGGTAACAAGTTTTGTGGAGATTTTGTTCGCTTTGGCGAGTCTATTCCTAAGTATGTCTTTTTTTTTTTTTTTTTGGGAATGATAGACGCTGTTAACCGCAGATGGCTATTGCAGCTTCACCGGACAATAGGAGGCGAGCGCTTGAAGCGCTCTAGCCTTTACGGCAGAAGTAGCGACGAGCACAAGGGCACCTCAGGGAGGCACGGCCTCGGCTTGGGCTGTCGCTTAAGAGAGGGCTGAGTTTACCACCGGTTCACAACGCGCCCCCACTGAGAAGAACCGGCAAGAAACTCAGTGGGGTGATGCACGTCGTTGCGGTGGCATACGTACGACCCTTCGGCCTCGCCGGCGAGACCGGTGTCTGATAGCTAGTGTAGCATACGGTTGTCGGGGAGGGGTCGGCGCATCCCGGTCCAATAGGACCGTCATGGGGTCAGGAGGGTCGAGCAGTACGTGCCGTGGTCTGCGGCGCGAGTCAGAAGGACTAGGGGCGTAATCGGCGGCGGCGCGGATTAAACTGTTCGCGTGACGGGACGCGGATTCAAAGTAGCGTTTCGACGCTTCTTTGAGGAACTTACGAAGGGGATCTAATTTGAAATCGGAATGCAATTCCTAAGTATGTCCTACTTACATGTCTTTGTTCCAGTTCTGATAGTAAACGTACAAACTTTTAGTTTTTCCATACATTGCACAGTAGCGCCTCTAATCAAAAATGATACACATATCCGGCCCAGATATACCTAAACTCGCATGTATCAAATCACAGAAGGCAAATGATGAAGATGATGATGATGAGTGGATACAAGAGTATGCACCCATCATCATCATCAGCCCACATTCGTCCACTGCTGGACATAGGCCTTCCCCAAGGCACGCCACTGAGCCCGATCTTCGGCTCTCTTCATCCAGTTGATGCTAACCGCTCTGATAGTAGGGTAGACTGGGTACGGTTGAAACAAAGGACGGTTGAAACAACACGAATATCTCACAAACCCTTTGCGCACCGGTGAGGGGTCCAAGGGGAGAATCAAGCGGATGACCGGTCCGAACACGAACAACAATGTTACGTTGCTCTCCATGTGCTTTAAACGTTTTTAAGAGACCCTATTGTGTTTTTTTAACCAAAACTAAGTATTTTTGCACGCAGAGTTTTCCAATTATTGTGGTTTCTATTAAAGTGAGAGTATTGAGTTTGCGTATATGTTTGAAATAAAGCTTGTACAATATGGTACTGTGACTAGTTTTTATGTTTAATTGCTTTTACAATTACTATAACTGCTTTTTACCTATAGCAGGAGTTGGGGACGGTTGAAACATTTTTTTTGGGTACGGTTGAAACATCGTTTTTATTGAGTTAAGCAAGTTATGAAGTAACTGAATGAAGGAAAGAAGAAGCAATTGGATTTAGAAAAAAGCAAAAGAAACACCATGAAAGGAAAAAAGAAAAACGACGTACAACAGGACATCTTGTTGTACGTCATCAGATGAAGAGGAGTGCTTATGTCTTGTTTGTATGGCACCAGGCATTCAGCGAGCAGGTCCGGAGAAAAGTGGCTACAATGCACTATTTGTAAACTGTGGGCTCACGAGGAATGTACAGAAGGTGGTTTTAACTATGTTTGCCAAAACCGCGACTCAGATTAATCGTTATATTTAACTTAATGATTGATTTATTAATGAAAGACAAAGAAGAAAGAGAATTCCTCTTTGTCTTCTTATCGTTTATTATCTTTTTTTTAGTTTGTTATGTTAAAAAAACAAATAGCTGATTTTCGTTTTATTTTTTGTAAATTTACGTAAATTATAAGTCTCTGTTATGTAATCTATAGTTACAGAAGACTGGTAATATACGTAGATTCTAGCTAGCGTGCTCTAAAAACTTTAAAGGCTGATTAAAAGTATCATTTGAAGTATTTAAAATAATGAAGACTGATTATTATTGTCAAAGAGATCCTTAAACAGTAAATAAAACATGTTATAATATTATATTTTGTGTTATTCGCATATGTTTTAACTGACCTCAATCACTGTTTCAACCGCCCCTGGTATGGGGACGTTTGAAACAAATCGGATTATTTTTTCAATTTGATATACTGTTAAAAATAACACACCTGGAACTAAGATCACATTGCCCATTAGTAGATCGAAACACGCTCTTTTATTTAACATATCTTCATCATCACTCGGAATATAAAAAGCAAAACTATGGACGATATAAGAGAAATTGTTTCAACCGTACCCAGTCTACCCTATCGTCACTCCACCTAGTCACAGGACGTCCTAAACTACGCTTCCCGATTCGCGGTCTCCACTCCAGAACCAGTTTGCCCCAACGATCATCTGTTCTGCGGCAAATATGACCAGCACACTGCCACTCCGGCTAATCCTTGAGCTATGTCGGTCACTTTGGTTCTATGGCGAATCACTTCATTCCGTATTCGGTCCCATAGAAAAACACTCAGCATAGTTCTCTCCTTAGCCCGCTGAGCGACCTTTAATCGGTGGACTAGTCGTGTATCAGCGCATACATTATTATTAAGTATGTAGGCTAGGGAGCATAGATAATATACCTACGATAGGTACTAGTGGGCCTAGGCTGGGCTGGCTAGGCTAGGCAGAAAAAACCAAGGTAGTAATATAAAACTGGTGGACTCAATACCATGAGTATTACGTCACAAGCCTAATAACATTTTTAACCGGCTTCAAAAAGAAGGTTCTCTCTTATTCGACGCGTATGTATGTAATATTAATAAAAATGAGTAATATTAATATATGTTAGTCTATGTGGGCTTCTAAACAAATTTACCAAATTTTATAAGTGTATGTATGTAGGTTTGTCCACGGATTTCTCAGAAACTACAAGTACGATTTCAAAAATTATTTTTGTAATAGAGTATTTTTCAACTTAGGGTTGAGTACAAGTTTCATCAAAATCAGTCCAGTAGTTTAAGAGATATAAACTTTTTATGTTTTCAGTAAGTTACTGTAACGTAAACGTTCGAGTTGCGTGATATTGCTGATACCTATTTTGCTAAAATAAAAGTCACAAAAAAAGTGTTAAATAAACTATTAAAAAAAAACAGACTTCAAAGTAAATTACTAAAAAGTCTTTGATTATATATACGTCTAGATACCTTACCTATTAGTCTTGTAACGTTACGCTAATAAGTTTCGCAACCTCATAATTCGTGTGTGCGTGCAGGCCTCGTTGTACACTCGCGTCATCTGTGGTTGGGGATCTCCAGTTATAAATATTTTTCCCATAAATAGCGATAGCGTTGTGGGCTATGCATTGATATGTACTGTGTAAATGTGTAATTCCTTTTTAATGTAAAATATAATGTATAGCTGTTAGTTTTCCAAATAAAATATTATTAGAAATACTAAATAAGAATATTTAAAAAAAAGAGAATCTGTCCAGAAACTATTGTCTCTGGACCACCTTAGTAAAATAAAAACTGAACATACCACTGAAGAATTATTACCACACTCCTGCAGCAGGAATACATTGTAATCACCATGACGCAGCAACTTCACTGAGACTTCCGCACTGTACGAGATCTGAGAAACGAATGACTGCGGTACCTCTAGAGCAGTGACTTATATACGCGTTCGCTGAGCGCGTTCGGCTATCCTACCTACAATTTATTTGATATCGGTTTTTGAAGTCTAACACGGCCTCTCCCGACATGAGACCGTCCTCGGGCTCGCTAAATTTTGATGACTTCTAATCCCGCTAGGCTGCGATGAACACGGCCCAGTTTCATTGACTTGTCTTGTCCTGCACAAAACACAATACCCAAACAAAGTATGCACATAACATAAAATATTAAGGTGTACCTCGCTGCAGTTCAACGCAAGACGTACGCTACCATTATTCTGCATTGAAAATGAAATGATAAGATCTACATCGCTGCAGTTCAACGCAAGACGTACGGTACACTACTCTGCATTGATCATAAGAGTAGTCTTGCATTACATCGGTAAACTATAAGGGAGTCTTGTATTAACTGATAGCTATAAGGGTCGTCTCACACGTACAGTGGTTGGCTCGCTTTGCAACGGTTAAAACATTGAGACCTTCTCGAACATAAGACTTGAGAAAATCAAAACAAATTTAAGGAAGTCAAAATAAGAATCAAAAAATATTTATGAAAGTCAAAATAAGAATAAAAAGTACTCATATCCCTGTGCTTCTTTGACTGCGATTACTGCATGGTCTTCGGTAGTACAGCTTCCGCTACGCAGAACTTCGCTGTTGGTGACCAGGTCACGCCAGGGCACGCCCCATGCCTCGCAATGTGTCTGCTTCTGCCTGCAGTCTGCACGTCAGTCAATCTCAGGACTCAGGTGTACGTAGCTAAGAAAAACAGAATAAACCGCGAGCACTACGCTCACAAACACACGCATACACAAGACATAGCAATAATCAGTGTACATTTTAAATCATACAAGGGCAGTGAGAAAACATACACAGTCATAGGCTTTAATCAGGTATCTTCCTGCGCAACCGATACCTTGTGCGCAACCAGGCTTTACATCGGTCTCTAACAGGTTACCCGAAACCTACGAATCGTACAGGCTTTACACAGGTTTTTAGTCAACGTGGGCCCCGCTGACGCAACCCGTCACCCTCACACATTGTGGTCACCTCAAAACCACGTGCACATGGCTTTACATGAGTCTCTCCCACAACGGTGAATACAAACACATCGTGGTCACCCCAAAACCACTTGAATGGCTTTACATGGGTCTCTCCCAACGACTGTTTATACAAGATCCCGATGTACACGACGACTTGGCGACAGACGCCGACGTCCTCCACCGCACGCTTCGGGACACCGTGCACCTCGCAGACTACGGCGTTAAACGCCATCATCCTTCTGCACGCACGCCTCGCAAGCCAGGCCTCAGCGCGCCATAGCTAGCATCAACGTGCCTGATTTTTCCTCTGCGAACAGAACAATAGAACGCAAGCACTTTTCTTTTGGATTTAGGGTCCACAGCACCTTATAGGCGCAGCCCCAACCGAAAATATCAGTGACACACTAAACAAGGCAAAGAAGTCTACGTATATCGTATATCGCATTTATAGCCTGTTAGTCAGAATTTACCAACAGTAAAGTACAACAGCACTGTCAGACCCAGAAATTGAATAAACCTTGGAAACTAACTGCCTGATCTGGGTGTCGAACCCAAGGCTCAGCGACAGCAAAATCATAGACTACCAGACCTGGGAGTCGAATCCTAGACTTAGCTACCACAATACCACTTCTGGGAATCGAACCCAAGACTTAGCGATCACAATACCATAGACTGCCAGATAAGGGAATCGATCCCAAGGCTTAGCGACCACAGTACCATAGGGGTATGTCAAATAAAGATCCAGTCCTCCACAACGGCAGGTATGCTATAAACGCATCAAGTATCACTTCGGTGGGCATGTGTTGTTCTGCTCACCTCATCGATCATAAATTCCACGCTACTTGTAAATTATTAGCGTATTGCTCGCATATTCTACTCCTGACCAATAAATAGTTTCAAAAGAACATTGCGTTCACCAAATAAAGGTGTGCAACTTACGCCAGTGTGGCTGTCATTACCACACAGTCAACCCTGCAGCTTCTTTTCTTACTTCGGTGTCTGGCCATCATGGCCACGGCGTAGCGTCAAACACCAGTGTGCTGCGCGGCGACCGACAATGTAAGCGGTAGCCACCAACGCCACCATGTGGGAGCGCGACCGTAGTGGGGCTGCACAGCGCCACCTTCGTGTGGCAGCCCGTCGCCACCATGGTGTGGTGGTCACGCCACCGTTAGGGCGGCCATGCCACCGTTGGGGCGGCAGCGCTGCGTTTAGCGCCCAACGCCACTCGTGCAGCGGCAGCAACGCCACAATGCAGCCACTAATGCCACAAACGCTCTGACGACTCGCACTTACACATTCTGTGAACATAACTGCAGAAAAGTAATTAAAAATTTGACAGGTAGGTAGTCAAATCAACAAGTACATAGACACAATTAGCACTCGTCAATATATTAGGCCCGTACAACCCACAGCACTATAATCGCTCGGCCTTCCTTCACAAAACATCCAGATCGAACCAGATTTCCAATACGATTATTAGTCATCGACCGAGAAAATAAACACTATCCCAAAACAATACTTTATAAATTGTAATGACTGATCAAGATAGTTATGTTAGCCCCAGGACGCCTAATTCGAACTACTTTTGTGGAAAGTGCTAACTAAGCAGAATAACGTTAATTCAATACCGTAGACGCTACGCATTAAATAAATAACGTGTGGGCGTTCTTAGACTAAACACTGACCATGACCGTGTAATGCGCATAGTCTTAATATATAAGGTTTGATTGTAAACAGATTCGTCATTCGTCTAGAGCATCAAATTCTGTTCGGACTTATCAATAGAAATGTATTTTTTTTAATTAATTAAATAAATTCATTTTTAAACTTTTTATGTTTTTTTAAAAAAGCAATCCGCGCTCCCGAAATCGTTTCTGGCGCAGCCGCGTACGATTGCTGAAAATCGCGCCGTCTCGCGGAAACTTCTCAAAATCGAAGTTTTGACGTAATAACGCGAAACGCGAATCTCGGGCGTGTCAGCGATACATACGAACCAAATAAATATTGTAACGACAAGGAGAGCATGCTGGTGAACGGCTGGTGAGTGAATTTTTTCGCCATCCTTTACCCCATTAATTGTTATAATTGGAATCGAACTTCTTCCACTATAACTTATCTGGTTTTCCTCAAAATCGGACAATCAGTGTTTAATTAAGTGATTTTAATTATTTTAATGACAATATTGATTCTATAAGTTTTTAATTATTTTATTTTGAGTTTTTCGATTTAACTACATTTAATTTTGAGATTTTAATAATTATTCATTATAATTTTGTGTTTTTACTTTTATTGTGTTTCTTTTATTATTAATTATTTTATTTCTTTTACAGTGTGTTTTATAGTGTGTTAGTGTTTTTAATTAATTGATTTTATTTTTTATTAAGTGTTTAAAAAAAATGGTTACTATTAAAATTATACCAAGCGAAATGCTTGAATTAATACCACTTTTTGAAGGTGATAAACGTCAATTAAATTTATTTTTGCGGAATTGTGAATACATCATTAATAGTTATCAGGGAACCCAAGAACAAAACATTTATGTCATGCATTCTATAACTAGTCGTTTAATTGGTGACGCCGCTGCTTTAATAAGTGAGCGTGAGGATATAAATACGTGGATAGAATTAAAACAATTATTAATTCAGCATTTTGGTGATCCAAGAAGTGAAGAATGCATAGCAATTGAGTTGGAAAATCTTAAAATAAAATCGGGCGAAAGTTATCTTGATTTTTGCAATCGTATTCAATCGGTGCAATCTATTTTAATTTCAAAAGTGAACCAATTAGTAAATGAAGAAATAAAAAAGGCTAAAATAATAATTTATAATAACACTGCACTTAATGTTTTTTTATTTAATTTAAGTGAAAATTTAATACGCATTATAAGATTAAAATCCCCTGAAACTTTGGAAAAGGCATTGGAGTACGTTTTAGAAGAAGTGAATTTTTATGATCAATATAATAATAAAAATAAATTAAATAAATCACAAATTGGATTTATGCCGCAATTAGGCCCTCAGCCATTTAGTATGCAACATAAATTTATGTCACCGTCTCAATTTAATTTAAGAACTCAGCAACAATTTGGATATCGTCCACAATTTAACCAAGGGCAATTCGGTTATCGCCCACAATTTAATGAAAGTCAATTCGGATACAACCCACCACAATCATTAAATAAATATGAAAATACTGATGTATCCATGCGTACTGCACCACCATTAAAAAATTATGGTCAGACACAACCTCAGGGTTTCCGCCTTAACGAAATTAAATTGGAGTCTAATGATTTTAATAATAATGAATATTTTTATGACAGTGATACTCAACAAGTTAGTTCACCGATAGAGATTAATAAATTAGAAATAAAAAAAGAAGATAATAGTACGCAAAATGAAATTCCAAATTTTTATATTACCCCCGCTAATAAAAACCCGGAAGTTGTAAATCATATTTGCGATTTAAAATTAAAATTACCTAAGGAACAAATTTCCGAAAAAACCTCTTTAGAATTAATAAATTTTCCAAAACCTAAAAAGCCTTCAGCTAGTATAAATCTTGAAGATCAGAGTATGAAAACTACCATACTAAATAAATTAAATAATTCAACAGTGTCAAAGATTACAAAACCTTTAAATAAATGTGATTCTTCTTCTTTTAAACGAATAAGTAAAGAAAATAAAAATAAATTTAATAAAAATAATATAATAAATAAAAAATCAACGACTTCGCAACATACAAGGTTCAAAGAAAGAAAAAATAAAGATTCTAACCAAGATTATAAAAACACTTTGTATAATGATCAATTACCATTAACAAGTCAAGTTAAACATTCAATTGAACTCAAAACTATTAGTCAAAAATACATTAAGAAAAAGGGTAGGCAAAAGAAATTAAAGGTCAAGTATAATCCTTATTATAAAAAGAAAAAGAAAAACGTTTATCTCCACAAAAAAAGACATTGGTCATTTTAAAATAAAATAAGTTAATATACTTAAGTTTATATATTTTATTATTCATTTAAAACTTTTTATAAAACTATAAAAGGTTATTGAGGTATTTTAGCTATTTAATATTTTAAACAATAAGTACTAAGTTAAGTGAACAATTAAAAAAAAAAAGAATATTAATTATTTATTCACAACTTAGTCATAAAAGAACAGACAGAATATTTAAATAATATAACAATTTCAAAATTTTTTTTGTAATTTCCTTCACATAGTCAAACGAGCTCTTTTCAATCTTCTTGGAACATTTATTAAAGCAAAAAGCAGGAAACATACATTTAGAACTATTTATAAATTAAATATAATGTAATAGAAACAGCTTTAATATTTACTAAGGTTACGCCAATCAATTGTTAATGAATTGTTATATCTTTTGAAATCAGTAGATCAGATTCATAACTTAATTTATAAAGTTTAATTGTGATCAATTTATTAAAATTTGATACAGTTTTAAAATTAAAGCTTATGTAAAGGAAAACCAGATAACTTTAATAGAGGAATATCATTGAATATTACAAAATTTATTCTCTACTCATTTACAAAGATTCCATTTCCGACTTTCCTTACCTGTTGGCGAAAAATTCTAAATACCATTATTTGACAAAACCATGCGAGAAAATAGATATCGACAAGTTCCTGTGCACCGACGATCATGTCACGCAGTTTCGAATGATCACATGTGCTGAACAGTTACTTGAGTTCCAGAGAAACGCTACTCACTGTGTACCGTATGCTGTCGATGTCGAAGACATCAAGGTCCAGCGAATTAGTTTACAAAGTTGGATCGTGTTTACATGAAAACTCACCATACTAGCAGAAATATGTGAACACGAAAATGTCAAGGAATCACTCCATGGTACTTACATTATCACCACTGAAGAAAATTGCATGCTCTACCTCAATGAACTTAAATTGACGTATCAACGCACATTTGCTGAAGATCTTCGATACAAAATTAGACCAATTACTGCTCTACCAGAACTGAAGACTATGAATTCTACCTCCTTGGCTACCGTAAATATCAAGAATATCAATTTGGACGAAACGAGGCATTTATCACGCATTTTGAACTTAAAGGAAAGTGATGTGTTCAGTGAATATGGCCTTTATAGTGAAAGTGAAAACAAAATTAATATTAACAGTGTTAGTTTAGCTACACTATTATTGTACTTAATTTTAATTATAATTTTTATCAGTTTAGGCATTTACATTTATAAAAATAAATGTATGCGAAATCATCGGAACCCGACATCACCGATGGTATCCGATAATTTCGCACTTGATGAGGGAGGAGTTATGTTAGCCCCAGGACGCCTAATTCGAACTACTTTTGTGGAAAGTGCTAACTAAGCAGAATAACGTTAATTCAATACCGTAGACGCTACGCATTAAATAAATAACGTGTGGGCGTTCTTAGACTAAACACTGACCATGACCGTGTAATGCGCATAGTCTTAATATATAAGGTTTGATTGTAAACAGATTCGTCATTCGTCTAGAGCATCAAATTCTGTTCGGACTTATCAATAGAAATGTATTTTTTTTAATTAATTAAATAAATTCATTTTTAAACTTTTTATGTTTTTTTAAAAAAGCAATCCGCGCTCCCGAAATCGTTTCTAGATTAACAACAAAACATCTTTTAACAAAATACAACTTTACTTCCAGATTTATTAGTAATCGCATTTTATTAAAATAACTAGCAGTCAAAACTCAAATCAACCCACTGCTTAAAACAATACAAAGCAACAAAATAAATCCATCTAGTTCATTTGTACTAATCTAGCCGTAGCAATAGACTTTGCCGGTCATTAGGTACTTCCACGAACGAACTCACTATAGACCTAAAAGATTAACTGGCTCGATCGTTCAACCATCCATCGTGTGTGTCTACTGGACTAAACAGTACTATTAGAACTAAAAGCTGAACTATTACATTTTGATAGATTGATCTAGCGATCGATCGTAATAATCCTTATCCTATTCGTCTTCCATTACCAACATGAATCGTACAACCCGTGGACATTAATATTTTTTTTTTCATAACACGAAATACCCGCATATGTATTTTTTTTTTTCGAGAATAACAAAACATGAAAATAATGGAAACGAATATAACAAAATGCATCAGAAAGCGAAGCGGATAGGCTAGAATCCAATCCCACTTCTGATATTAGAAATACTAAATAAGAATATTTAAAAAAAAGAGAATCTGTCCAGAAACTATTGTCTCTGGACCACCTTAGTAAAATAAAAACTGAACATACCACTGAAGAATTATTACCACACTCCTGCAGCAGGAATACATTGTAATCACCATGACGCAGCAACTTCACTGAGACTTCCGCACTGTACGAGATCTGAGAAACGAATGACTGCGGTACCTCTAGAGCAGTGACTTATATACGCGTTCGCTGAGCGCGTTCGGCTATCCTACCTACAATTTATTTGATATCGGTTTTTGAAGTCTAACAATATAATAAAATAGAATAATATAGAATAGAATAGGATAGAATAGAATAAAGTACAATAAAGTACAGTGATATACAATAAAATACAATGAAATACAGTGAAATACAATAAAATACAATAAAGTGCAATAAAATGCAATAAAATAAAATGGCGTGTCCCTTACCATCAGGTGAACGTCTTATTTGCCTCATGACCTAATAAATCTAATAATACTTCTAAGTAAGTACTTACCTATATAATAGTAGTTTATGCACCAAGGGGATAAAGTAGTGTCTTATGTCGCGGGCGTTTAATTGAATCGCGAGCATAACGAAGGATTCTAGCAACTCCCGAGCGTAGCGAGGGAGTTAATACTAGAATCCTGAGTACAGCGAGGGATTTAAGCTCGCCCAAGACAAAGGCACCTTTATCCCCGAGGTGAATACACTACTTTTCACACCTACTGCGAGGTAATAAAATACAAATATTGCTAAAATTAAAACAATAACAATATTTTAGGACAATCCACACACGGTAATCTGATCCCAAACTAGGCAGAGCCTGTACTATGGAAACCAGATAACTAATATTAATTAAATAGTTAAATAACACCCAGACACTTGGTGGGAATCGAACCCACGACCTATTGGGTAGCGGCCAGGGTGTCTAACCACTAGACCAACGAGACCGTCAATAATATCAACATAGTGATTTGCCGCGTTATCATCTATTTCATTTTATTTTCTAGAATAGAACACTGGGTTGTGCTCGTCGCGCTCGGTTCGATTTTCAAATGTTTTGTTTTTCGTGCAGTTCTCTGCTTACAGTAGTAATATATATCTGTGGTAAAAGTGTTGAGGAATTTTCGTTTGACGTTCGAAATTCAAACACATTATTACCCAAGGGAGTTTAGTACAACATTATTACCCGGCTAGACTATAGGGCAATAATGAGGCACTTTATGTCATCTTTATATGACATATAATGTGACATTATCGAGCAGGTAGTGTGAAAAAGTAATTAATTTATCAAAAATAAATTAAAATTATTTTAATTGATTTATTTAATGTTTTGGTCACTATCTACGTATTACGTTTCATTGAATTCATTTTGTTAAAAGAAATACCCCAGACTTAAGATATATTCCCCCATTATTACCTAGCAACACCAGTCTAGTCGGACAATGTACAAATTGTCGTAAAAAACAATCGAGTTTTTATAATAATCCTTCACAGAATCTTAAGACTTATGAATAGAAAATTAAGTTAGGATCTTTATTAATTTTACTTAGTTAATATTTTCACGATTTGATTACAGAATTCGGCATAATGTTTTTTTTTGCGAGCACAAACCATCATCGGTACAGTTCAAGTGATTATAAACAACCAAGTATACCAATTTGATGTTTTGGTGTACCCGAGATTGTCAAACGTTTGAACATCGAACGTTCTATCTAGACGTATATATAATCAAAGTAAAAAGTATAAAATAATGAAAATATATTGAAGTCGGTGTCAGCTCGTGCTAGTCCTAGTTAACATGATGTGCTAGCACAGACTTCAATATATTTTCGTTATTTTATACTTTTTAACCGGCTTCATTAGATAATTTACTTTGAAGTCGGTTTTTTTTTTTAATAGTTTATGACAATGGGAATGTAAACAATGAGGACCACACACGAGAAAAGCGAATGACGTAGGTCTGAGGCTATGATGTTTATGTGAACCAACGAGGAACCAACAGTTGAGGTTACGCGTTGGATAGATGGGATCTCGTCCAATGGTATTGAAACCAAAACGCCAATGTAAACAGTACACATCTTAGACGAGTTTTGTTCTTACATTTGCCGTACAGTGGGGCTATTGACAACGGTCGGACCGTATCCGATGAAAACATTCTTGGTTTTTATAATAAATCTATGGTCGGTACCTATTATCTGGCTAACCATATTTACGAATCCATATGGGACTACGCAAATCCCATATAGCGTATGCAACATTTTCATTGGATTGAGGTACACAAACTTCCGACGTTTATAAAATACCTATTTAAATACGAGTGACGAAACAAGCAAGTCGTGCGCCTGATAATAAACGCACAGCTGCCTATAGACAGCGGCATAATGTAGTGTTTCCGGTGATTTCACCAGCTAGTGCCCCTTACATCGGAACACAGCAATGTTTACACATCGCTGCTTGGTGGCAAAATATCTAACTGCCGAACTTACAAACGTCAGTTATAGTTAATGATCATTAATCCATTTTTTAAAATTGGATTATTTCGACACTCTGAAACCAAATAATAGTTAATACGCAGGTGGTATTGGAGATATCAATTATCTCGTATTCAATAATCGAAAATAATCATAAACGGCTCCGACAGTCGAAGTAGGTTTTAAAAGTGACTTAATTAGAATTAAATTTAGTTGGCGTTTGTGGGTGCGGCAGTAAGAATCCGGTGGTACCTGGACGCACCTAGTAAAACTCATTTTATGTTTAAATGTAAGGTAGATAGAGAAGATTAAAATTACTTAACATTTGAACTGATGTCGTTTTCTACTGCAGATAGGATTACAAATTGACGGGTTAAAAAATAACAAAAAAACTATTTTGACACAATTTTTACTTTATTAAACTTAAAAATACAATCAGGTCATAAGGGAAGTCACATATTTATTGCCCGTTAGCAGCAATTCTCTCTTCAGCTTCCCTATTTCTTGCATCATGCTTTCGTCAGAATCGTAATTCTCTTGTATCTGTTTACATTTTTGCAAAAAATCTATTAATATTTTTTGGCCTTCTGTAGTTTCCTGTGTTTTAACGGCAGATTCAACTTCAAACAGATTTGTTTCGAGCTGCGCCTGTTTTGTTTCAGCATACTGCAAACAAAGAAATATATTACAGGTACACACAGAATCCAAATACCACAGTAAAACAGTGCAGTTCAATTAAAATTGCTGCAATATTACAAAAACACGGTAACCAATGATATTATATACAATAGATATGCCATTAGCGCAAGCCAGACGTTCAGCGAGTATCCCCCAACTGGGTTTTGTAGCAGTTAGTTCCACGCCGTCCCGCGTAGTTAATGCGACATCGTGACGTCTATCATAAAAAAATGAAAATGCCGTGGTAATTTGCGCACATATTAAATACGCAGAAGCGTATTTAATATGTGCACAAATTACCAGGCAAAAGTAAATAAACAGTCAGGGATAATATAGCACAATGTAACTTTGAAAAAATAATTTAATTTTGTAAAGTATTTCAATTTTCTTAATAATATTGTAAGAAATAATCCGAAAATTGAATGTGTCAGTTGACAAGATGACACTGAAAAACGTTTAACCAATGCTGACAACGGAACGCACAAAATATAGCCATCTCGTATTCTCTTACTTTTGTTGTTATCAGTTGTTATGCATCTGTCCTTGTCAGACTATAGGTAGGAAAATGTATACCTAGGTATAGCTAACTACAAGTGACACAACTTTTATCGTGCGTTAGTAGGGATATAACATATCTTTAGTAAAATATCATTGACGGTAACTAATTATTTGCTAAGAAGGTGGCACACAAGCATGCGGCCCGCCTCATGGCAAGCCGTCACCGCAGCCTATAGACGCAAGCAGCACTAACTAATACCGGAGTTCCTCAGGGGTCCGTTCTTTCCGCAACCCTCTTCCTGCTGCATATTAACGATCTGTTGATGATACCCGGTATCTATGGGTATGCCGATGACAGCACTGTTGTGGAAAGATATCTGCCGAGTGCTCGGGCCGGTAAGGATATTATTCAGTCCGAAAGAGAGGCCATGGTGGAGCGCGCTAATCTCAAACTTCAGGCAGTCTCCGAATGGGGCGATGCCAATCTTGTGTGTTTCAATGCCACCAAAACACAAGCGTTCACCGCCAAAAGGAGTCTGTTTAACTTGGCTCCTACTTTTCAGAATGCATCCTTGGAATACACCGACCGCCTTCAGTTGCTGGGAGTTGAAATTTCCTCAAACCTAAATTTTGGGCGGTTCATTGAGTCCAAGGCCAAAATAGCTGCAAGGAAGCTGGGTGTCCTTGCAAAGGTCCGCTGGCACTTTACACCGGGACAGCTTCTGATGTTATATAAAGCACAAGTTCGGTCGTGTGTGGAGTACGGTAGTCATATATGGGCCGGTGCTTCAAAATGCCATCTAGCTGCTATACTCAGTGGAGAGGCGCGCTAAGACGCTGATTGGTGATACTGGGTTAGTGGAAGCCAATCTACAAAGCCTAGAGCACAGGCGCAAAGTAGCCAGCCTCTCGGTATTCTACAGGATGCATTTTGGAGTGTGCGCAGGAATTGCATGACTTGATCCCACCATCCCCCTTTTATCATCGGACGTCGAGACGCACTGCGCATACACACCCCTATGTGAAGAAAGTGCCTTCGGTCCGGACTAAACGATTTGCCTCTTCGTTTATAATAAGGACAGCTAAGGATTGGAACAGTTTGCCTGCGTCAGTTTTCCCGCCCGATTATAATGTGTCTTCAAGGCTAGAGTGAATAGGCTTTTAATAAGCTAGTGTGCTTTACCATCTTCGATTGCGTCGCCGCTTTCCATCAGGTGGGTCTGCAGTCAAGCACTAGCTTATGTTGAATAAAAAAATAAAATAAAAGTACGGTCGCCGAGCACGAAGAATTTAGTACGTTGACCTGTTATTACCTGTCTCTGTTGCTCTCGGGTAAACTACATTGCATCACGCTCGCACAGATGCAATGACCGCGCGGCTGCATCTGTGCAAGCGTGACGCAACAACACATCCTACCCAGGAGCGACAGAGACAGGTAATGACAGGTCAACGTACCAAATTATTCCTGCTCAGCGACCGTACTTTAGAAGCATCACTACCGCATTGCCGACAATAGATATTAGATGTTATGCCTCTTGTGTCCGGTAATTTCATCAGCTATAGTGCCCTTCACACCGAAACACAACATGCTTGGCGACGGAATATCTTGACACTGCGGTGGTATCAACCTGGACGATTCCTTGCACAAGGAACCTACAATTGTACTAGGTTAACCTAGTCAAACACAGACGAAAACACGCCCTCATTCAATCTTGCACACGAATAGTTCAAAGGGGTTGAAACGCTTTCAACAATGACAAACTCTGGAAACGGATGTCAAACAAGTAGCTAAAAACAAATTTAATTTAAACTGTATTATAATCTGTTTTTCTTTCAACCTTTCAAAATAAAAACAAGAATCACAGAGACGACAACGCCAATCACCATTATCAAAGACAAACTCAAGTCTATCGATGACATAACCCTTACCCTTCATCACCTCAGCACACAAGAGAAGTACAATAGGCTACATGACATACTGACTACAAGATCCAAAAGCAACGTTAAAAGAGTTTTACAGAAAAAGGAAAACATGTCGGAAAAAACTAATGAAATATTGGAAAAAAGAGCCAAACTAATTAAGATCGCAAATAAAACGAAAAGCGTTAGAAAAGAAATAGGCAAACTTAGCAAAGAAATAAAAATCCTGATGAGAAAAGACCGAAAACGTTTTAGGCTTGGGACCTTTGAGAGATACATTGCCATGACGGGGGGTATTAAAAGAGCTCTTAAATTTTTGAGTGACAAGACAAACTGGATAACTAACATAAAAGACAAAAGCCTTAAGACAATAGCCAAAAGACCGGATATATTATCAATTGCTACAAAATTTTACCAAGGCCAGTAGCCCGATTCTCGTAATAACAAACAATCCAAATTTCGTTGACGTTTTGTTGTCGTTCGATCGAAGTCCTATCCAAAATCGGTATTCTCGTATACCATATACGTAGTTCGATAGGACTTCAACTCAATTGGATCGAAACTAAACGAATAATCAACGATTCATTTTGTACGTTTTGCTATTCCCTGATAGATGTCGCCCTAATAAATTTTTAGTCTTGGTGGGAATCTTGTGAGATGAGTTAAGAGTTTAGGGTTCGGGAAACTAGGGGTCAATTAGTTTCAAATCCCTCCACAGACATACTATTTGTATATTAATTAATAGACGTGTTTTTCTCTATTTATTAGTTTCTTCTATCTCTCTTACTCTAACTATATTTACCTTAAAACCATCTCGCTCACACTATCTTCTAATTACTCTTCACTCACAGCGTACAACTTTCTCTAAGGTACGATCATATTTTCGTCTCAATCACACTCAGCTCTCACGTTCATGCTTGCTTAGTGCTACATCCAATATCTCTAACATGCTTGGTCGCGTTCCATTACCCATATCTAACATATTTATTTATATTTCGCCATAACAGCTTTATTTATGAATTTCTTGCTGTGCAGACGAATTTTACAGTAGGTATATATGTAAGTCAATGGCTCATTTTAAAGTTATTTTATTACTTTGATTCGTACCACAAGAATAAGAAAATCAAAAATCGTCTCAATTAACCAACGTATGTTCAACGACTCGTGAATCGTGGAATTTGACGCTTACTCGTTGGCATCCGTTCGGTAGTAACGTCATTTTCATACGAGAATACCATTTAGTCAACGTTATAAAACGATTGAACGATGAATATTATACCAGAATACGCTCCAACGATAGTTCAATCGAACGACTTTTAAATCGTTGCCGTTGAAATAAAATCGCCGGACGTGAATACGAAAATTGTTTCAACGACTAAGTCGCTACGTTAACGTTATTGTTTTGATTACGAGAATCGGGATACTGTACTCAAGAAAAAGCAATACTGATGAGACTGATTTAAATGGAAACGACAGTGTACCTCCAATACTAGTGGAAGAAATAAACAAGGCAATAGATACACAGAAAAAAGATAAAGCTCCTGGGCCCGACCAAATCAAGAATGAACTACTAATAGAATGTAAAGAATATATTTCGCCGATACTCACTAACATTTTTAACGATATACTACAAACGGAGATAATACCAACCCAATGGACAATTTCATCGATCACATTGTTACATAAAAAAGGCGATAAGAGCGAAATAAACAACTACAGGCCTATCAGCCTAATGTCCAATGTATACAAAGTTTTTGCTAAGGTCATTCTCAACCGAATAACTAAAACTCTGGATGACAACCAGCCCAAGGAGCAAGCTGGATTTAGGGGTGGCTATTCAACACTGGATCATATACATGTAGTGAGGCAAATTTTCGAAAAGAACAGGGAGTTTAATGTACCATTCTATTGCTGTTTCATTGACTACTACAAGGCGTTTGACTCAATCGAACACGAAATAATTTGGCAATCTCTAAAAGACCAAGGTGTTGAACATAAATACATTAGAATTTTAAGGAATATATACAAAAATATTACTGCCAAGATTAAGTTAGAAAAAGAGGGAAAAGATATAAAAATAAACAGAGGAGTACGCCAAGGTGACCCACTATCGCCAAAATTATTTATAGCTGTTTTGGAACAAATTTTCCGCAGACTGGATTGGGAAGAATATGGATTAAATATAAATGGAGAAAGATTAACCCACTTAGGATTTGCGGATGATGTTATATTATTTTCTACTACAAAAAACCATCTCCAAAAAATGCTTGAGGATCTCGAGAAAGAGAGCCGGGTGGTAGGTCTAACAATGAACACTTCTAAAACCAAAGTCATGACCAACACAATAGAGGATCCAATCATCATAAATGGTGAGCAAATTGAATATGTAAAGGAATACACTTATTTAGGTCAGTTGATTTCATTTGTCGACATAATGTCTAAAGAAATAGAGACAAGGGTAGGAAACGCATGGAAAAGCTATTGGAGACTAAAGGAAGTTATGAAAAACACAGAGGTGAGCATGTTCGTAAAGAAGAAGCTGTATAACACTTGCGTTTTACCTGTTCTTACATACGGCTGTCAGACTTGGGCACTCACAAAATCGCAAACTAAAAAGTTAGAAACCTGCCAGACCGCAATGGAGAGGAGTATGCTCAATATACGAAAAATCCACAGAATAAGAAATAAAGAAATTAGAAAACGTACGAAAATAGATGACGTAACAAAACGCATAAGGAAGTTAAAGTGGACTTGGACAGGCCACATCGTAAGAGGTATAGACAATGGAATAAAAGTATTATATTCTGGTACCCTAGAATTTCAAAAAGGAAACGGGGAAGACAAATACGAAGGTGGGAAGATGAAATAAAGGCAATAGCAGGAAACACGTGGACGAGGACAGCGCTAAATAGATCAGAATGGAGAGAAATGGAGGAGGCCTTTGCCAAAATTGGGCAAACAGACTAAGTTGTCGATGTCAACTGAAATTATGTCAACATTGTTTATTTTATTGTACTCATTAGTCTGAATAAAGGCTTATATTATTATTATTATATAATCTGTTTTTCTAGAGTAACCCAGCGTTTCCGGAGTACTGTATCAACAAGTTTTGTCGATTTTTATTGCGGCAATAGAGGCTAAGTGACTAAAAAATTATATTTAGTCCATCATTTAGATCATCAAAAAAAATTGGGCACGTATTTTTTCTTTTGTCAATAAACAAAAAAATACCGAAGATAATATTGTTCGTTGAAATTCCGCGTGACGTCACGAGCCTCCACTCCCGAACTTTGACGCATATCTTTGGCAATTTCTTTTGATTTGTTAAATAAACAAATACGTGTCCAATATTTTTTGATAATATAAATGACTGACTAATTAGAAATATTATTTTTCAACCCAGTCAACATCCCCATTCGATTAAAAGGCATGTAACAGTTTTAGCTATCTTACCTCAATAATAGAGTCGGGCAGGTCTGCCAATTTGGCGACATGTAGACCTAAGGAGTGTAGCGCGGGCCCGGGAGATATTTTGTGTAGTAGAAGTAACCGTTGATCTACGACACACGCCTCAGCGTGTGAGTTTACAATGGCCCCGGGGTGTAAACTGGCTAGACGCGTCAACTCGTGGTAGTGCGTCGCGAACAGACAGAAACATTTGCTTTTCGTCGCCAATTCCCTGAAAATATGTTTCTCTTTTCAAATTTACCACGCCACTGTGATTATGGTAGGTTTTCACCGTTCAAAGAATCATGGGCATTTTGGGTCCACTTTGTATGTAAACTGTCCTATCAAGATGAGTGATACGACCTTGATTAGCTCTATTTGAGTCGATCATAAGTTATTATGGCGACAAGTCGCAATTCGCTGTCCGTTTTTAAATATAAGTACCCTTTTAATTACTGTTATTTTATGAATATCTAAGAAATAATTAACTTTCAATGCCAGATCACACCACCGATCGGACAATAACTGGAGACGAGCGCCATGGATTTTGTTATTGTAGATGAAAATACCTTCCGAACGATATAATTTTTGTTTTGATTGAATGGTCGGGCCAGGAGTCCATACTATTCTGCCTATCATCTTTTACCGTCCCTAATTAGTAGCTTGAAGTAAGTAGTTTTTACATTAGAGGCAATAAATATGAACATTTTAACCGTGTACATCTTCTTTATATATATATTTCTACTGTACGTGTGTATGTCACTGAACTCCTCCTAAACGGCTGGACCGATGTTGATGAAATTTTTTGTGTGTGTTCAAGGGGATTCGAGAATGGTTTAGATTCAATAAAAACGCGGGCGGAGCTGCGCCGGTCAGCTAGTGTCATATAGAAAGTGTATTCAGTCTGTAGGTACTTACTCTGCTATGGCCCACGCTATGCCGCAACCCTCGTAAGTGGATGTTCCACGGCCGAGTTCGTCAATAAGGACAAGTGAGTCAGGCGTCGCCATCTGTAATTTAACACAAAAAAAAACTTGAATATTTAATAAAAGTATTGTTTTTTGATGGGAGTGATAATATTCTACTTAAAATCACAGACGTGATTTTCATTGCCTTACTGACAACACTAAGTCATGATTCCTTGTGGTCGTAGTTAAGAATGTGAGACTTGCATTCGGGTTGATGCCAATAATAGTATTTGGGCGGATGCGAGGCTAGTGTAGTTTTTTATTTAATAATACAAGAACAAGCAAGACGTTAACCTGCGTATTATAGTCAGCTGCAATGCACTGCCGCTTGTCCCGAGACATAAGTTACGAAGTAATTTCACCAGCAAAAGCGCTCGTTACATCGGAACACAGCAATGTTTACACATTGCTGCATGTTGGCATATCGGCAACTGCAGTGATATCCACTGTGATTGTTCTATGCACAAGGGACTTACACCTTTATTTTGCTATCGGGAAAGAAACCTTCATAAGGTATCTGTAGGGGCGGAGGCCGAAAAGGGACCTACAACCCGTAATATGATACCTCGCCGACGTGAGCCTTATTTTTCTTTTTTTGACGCGGGGGAAATCTTCAAAAGTTCCCCGGGAGCTGTGGGGCTCGACCGGGAGATGTGGGATTCTTACCCATTAAAACCCCCGCGGCTGTCGCATCGGCACATGAGAGGGGCCACCCCCAAGGCTCTCCAGTGGGATCTGCACCAGGGGCTCCTCAGTGCCTTGCCTTATGAGCCTGCCACCGAGGGGCGCATTGTAGCCCACCGGCAACCTGACACGGTGCTCACAGGGACGGGGGTCGCAACCCCGCCGTCGTCCTCCTCGGAGTCGCCGCCGTGCTCAATGGACGTCCACCCCGAACGTCCAGCGACTCCGACGGGGCGGGCGCGTGCCTACAGTAAGTACCCTGAGTATGGCGGCGGTGTCGAGCATCTCGCGCATGAAGGTGCTGTGTCCGCGAAGCTCGGCGTCGGCGGCGCCGATGCGCGCGGCCAGCGCTCGCAGGCGCGGCAGGCGCGCGGCGGCGGCCGGCACGAGGCAGCCCGCGTGCGCTAGCACCGCCGCGGCGCCGCACGACCGCATCCACGTCGACTTGCCGCCCATGTTGGCGCCCGTCACCACGTGCATTACGCAACGCTCTAACCGAACATACGAAACCACAGATGCTCTTATCATTATCCGATGTACTCTCGCGTACAGCGGCGACTCCGAGGACGGCAGCGAGGGTCTGTGAACGTCATGACAGGTTCCCGTGGACGATAGTACGTTTCCCAAGGCGGGCTTAGAAGCTAAGCATTAATGGAGGCACCTAGAGTAGATCCCACGGGAGAACCAAGGTAATCCACTTCCAGGTGAACCCTCACTTATGTGTCGACGCGACACTCACGGGGATTTTAGTGGGTGAGAATTTCACATACCCTAGCTGATTCCTGACACAGAAATATTTTTTAAGCATTTCCCCGCGTGAAAAATGACAAATTTTAAAGAATCTCAGGAAATCGTTGACTAACGCATTATCCGATTATATTAGAACCAATATTCGTGAACGCGGGGTTCGTTGCAGTTTAACAAAATAATTTTAACATCTAACAGTCAATGGTCGTTGACATAAAGTACAAAATTAAAAAGCAATGGTCCCATCAACGATCCCTGAGGTACTCCTTTGGGAAAGACAACTCATCTAGAAATGTGGTCGTTAATAACAACCCCTAGTGATCGTTTATCCAAATATGAGAAAAATCATCAGACTAGATCTACTCATATGCCGTTGTTAAATAGATTCGTTCTAAGAATGTTGTGGTCTTTTCAGTCAAGGGCTTTACTGTTGTTAGTTGATACGTCTGTAATATTATATGGTTTTCAAATCTAGAGAATCTAAGACAGTCCTACAAGCTGCTTCTAGACTGTCCGGACTCTCCGACACTCTTCACATCTAATAAAACTAAACAGATAATTTATAGGCTTGTAGCCTTGCTACCACGTGATACATAAACGTTTAAATCCGTTACGTTTAAAAGAAAATCATACACCAGTATAATTGAAACCTACCTCGATCGAAGACCACGTCGTTAGGTATATAAGAGACGCCCTCCTGCAGCTCGAGGCAGGGATGTCGGAGCTCTTTCATGTGGAAGTGTTGCAGGTCCTCAGTGAGGACGGGGCGGCAGTAGGGGTAGGGAGCGGACGCCGCGGCCACCGCGTACGACACCAGTACGTCCAATCGCGACACAACGTGCGATAGACAGAACAAGCATTCTGAGTAGCCCGCTAGACATGGACAAAATTAATTTAAAATTGCGCTAGCACTTTTTAATGGTTAGAATTTTTGAAAGCTACCACCGGATAACGCGGCATCAAATGAAAAGATCCAGCAAGCCACCCAGCGGGCTGGTATTTTACCTTTTTGTGGTTCTATAACTAAAAGGTAAAAAAGGAAACCTTGTGGTTAGACTTCTCGCCTGCCTTCTGTTACACCTATATATTTTAGGAACCACTGAGGCTATTGATTTGTCGCTTGGAATAGTTTTAGATCTTACATACCCAACCTCATCGCAAATGTAAAAAAATATTTTTTATTTTTTTTTATGTGGGTCGAAATAGGCCATCAAAATTTCAAAGTGAGACTACTATATCGAGTCAATCATCGTATCATATGAAAGGGATTAATTTGCACATCTCAAAATAGATTTCTATTTTGGTTTATCTAACGTAATCCTTGGCTTATAATCAAACATGTCACAAAACATACCATTTCTAATACTAAATAATAACTGTGCTCGAGAGAATAATATTCGCTTTTACTCTGGGTTATGGCAAAGTATTTGTTTTTCATAATTTAGTTTTACTACTGTAATAAAATATACATACTAGTGTGTTAGACTTACCCGCTATACCAACAATTTCGGCAACCACTTTATCCTGTTCTTTCTCGTATGCAGCTTTAATTTGAGTATATTCTTCTGTTACCTCTTCTAATTTGCTCGTCTTAAATCTAACACCGCCTTTCACGGCGTCTATAATCGTATACTTTTTATTTCCACGCAAAGATTGTTCCTCTTTCATTGTCACTCTATTAAAAAGGATTTGTATGTTTATTTTTTTATCTTAAAGCCAATTTTTATTTAATAGCGTGTGGTAGTGAATATTGGATGCTATATCAAAGTTATTAACACTAAATACCTGAAGTAAAAGCCATTTTGTGGATTGCTCTCAAGTTTTATAGTCTTTCCAGCGTCAAGCCCGAGGTCTCTAGCAGCTTTATTAAGTTCCTTCTCAGCTAACGACTGCAACTGATCCAATTGTTCACTCAAATTTTGAAGTTGTTCATCAAAAGATGGTTTCACAAGAAAATCACCTGAAAGTAACAGGTAATTCATACTGTTATTGCCCTATTTTCAATCAGATGTGTTATCAAAGTGCAGACTACGAGACCTGCCTTTTAAGTTCTGTCGTTTCCATATTTCCCGGCAATTTAGAATTTGGAACTGTTCTATATTCGAATGTGCTTAAATTTTGAATATCAAAACAGTTGAAAGTATTAGGATTAATGCTATTGTTTAGTCACAGCGTCGATTGGAATCTGTCAGGTTACGTACGAAAATGAATCTTTCTAAGGAAAATCTTCGTGCAATAATTTTCTACAACTTTAGAAGAGGCCTGACACGGCTTCAGTGTTTTGAAGAGCTAACACGTTCAGTGATGAAGCCCCATGTCTGCGGACTGTCGAACGCTGGTATTTAGAATTCCAGCGTGGAAATACTGGTGTTAGTGACAAATCTCGCGAAGGACGCCCAAAATCCGCCTTCACTGAAGATAACATCATTGCTGTGAGACAACTAATTCTCGAAGATCGTCATGTGACGTATCGAGAGATAGAGGCTCTATTAGGCATCTCAGGGACAACCATTCAGAAGATCTTGCATGAAGCGCTTGGTGTGAGAAAGCTGGTTTGCCGTTGGATACCGCATCTGCTTTCCGACTATCAAGGCGGCCCGCGTCAGATGGTCTAAGAAAACTCTGCAAAGGTTCAACCGAGGAGAGTCAAATCACGTCTACGACATCATCAGTGGTGACGAATCTTGGATCTATGCCTACGATCCTGATTCCAAACAACAATCTACAATCTGGGTCTTTCAAGACGAGCCAAAGCCGACTAAAGTTGTTCGTTCTCGAAGCACTTCAAAGAAGATGGTGGCCACGTTTATTTATTTATTTATTCAAACAAAAATCTACAGCTCTTAGAACAAAAAGTACAACTTGTAGACTACTTGTAAATACAGCCAATAAAAGGATTTTCTTTATATTTAATAACAATTTTACTTTATACTTCGTACATTCGTTGGAAAAACCGGCCATGTTGCGACTATTGCACTTGAAGATCGTAGAACGGTTAACGCAGAGTGGTATAACACAGTTTGTTTACCACAAGTCATCGCCGAACTTCGAAAATCTAACTCAAAGCGACGCATCATCCTGCACCACGACAACGCAAGCTCACACAGCGCTCGTCAAACGATTGAGTATTTGAAGCAGGAAAAGTAAAAATTCTTGACCATCCTCCATACAGTCCTGACCTAAGCCCTAACGATTTCTTTACATTTCCTAAAATTAAGAAAAGTCTTCGTGGTCAAAGGTTCCAGTCCGGTGAAGAAGCAGTCGACGCTTTCAAGTCAGCCATTTTGAACACCCCCACTTTAGAGTAGAATAAATGTTATAATAACTGGTTTGAGCGAATGGAAAAGTGTATTAAGCTACGTGGTGAATACTTTGAAAAACAATAAAAAGTACTATAAGGTTCTAGTTGTGTTTTTTCTTCAAACGACAAAACTTAAAAGGCATCCCTCGTACTACATACAAAAGTCAAGCAAGTAAGTTAGTAGTTGGTTTACGTCTGCGACGATGAAACTCTAGAACTCTCGTAACTCGTGTGTTAGCAAATTAGTGTAAAACACATCATCATCATCAAAAACACATGTTTTGAGTTAATATAAATTATTTACAAACGACTATGTATGTAACAACTTTAATATAATACTGATTGTGCATCTCTTTTGTGTTACATAAAATAAATAAATAAGTCAACTACGTAAAACACTGCGACACTTAATACTGTGCGATTAACATTACTGAGTACTTGTATGATTTGGATATAAAAAAAATTATGAATGAAACAATAAATTAACTTCACTACTTAACAGATTTGAACGCATCCCCAATGTCATCATGGATTTTAATGTATGTAAGTGCAGTACTAGTATCTGTAAGTAGTAATTTGAATGTGCATCTTTTTTAAATTAAAAAAGGTATCTATGATAAGATTGACAAGATTTGGTTCACATTATACCAAGCAAATCATTAAGTGAACGAACGTAATTACCTCTTTCCACAGCGTCCATGTCAACAGTGGTTTCAATCATCTGCTGGTATTTGCCGAGATCGTCATTGAGCTCCGATATTGGCTCAGTGAGGGACGAATGTACGGTGGCGTTCTCAGCCTCGGCCAAACATTGCAATAAAGCCGGTAGTCGTTTGATAGCCTGGAAAGACATTATATTTTTATACACCTATGAATTTGATGACGATGGAGTTTGAATCTTATATTGAAAACAACAATGTTAATAATAGTGAAGGAAATTGAAGCTGGAAAGTAACTGGGATTGAGTGAGAGGCTTTATAACTACTATCTCAGGTAAAAAGTGGTAGGTAGTCCAAGGCAAAATATAAACAGAAATGTATTAATCAATACGAAACAATGCCCAACTATTTTTAGGTATTATATCGCGGTCTATTTTGCAAATTACTCAAAACGTTAGAAAAGTAAAATATGTATAAAATAAAACGCGATATAATCCGTTTAAGTCATCGATATAATATATAAACTAGATAAACATTCACGAACAAAATGACATCTAAAATGTGGTCGCGGAGGTTGCAAACTTATCTCTGCTGGTGGCGGAAACGTGAACTAACGATTTTATAATGATATGGACTTGTAGTTTGACAGTTTCACATAGACAGTAGCGACACTCCTATCGGCAAAAATAAATTTGTCAGGATGTGGCTTGTAAAGAAATAGCGACACAAGGGCGCTATTTCTTGCTACCACTTTTTGAACCGTGACACCAAATCTAGTTTATATATTATATCGATGGTTTAAGTCATCGATATACTATACCAACTAGATTAGCTGTCACGAACAAAATGACATCGAAAATGTGGTCGCGGTTACATATACTTACACAACTATACACGTAGCTAGAAATTGTAGAAAATAGTTTTAAATAATTCGGAACGTCGGACTAATAGAAGCCTTCACTGTAGTAATAAAGTCTAATTCTGTATGCAGTAATGTTGGCACATAAAACCTTTACATCGGAGACAAAGAAAAATCAATAAAATCGCCAAAACTATACGAAAAAAAGTAGTTGTTTTGACTTAAACAAAAATGTACTCATTTAAAAGAAAATCTTAACCACAAAAAATAAGGTTCAAAACAGGTGTTTCCATTGTGTGTGTACTGACTTACAAACTTATCCGTGCTGGTGGCAAAAATGAGAACTAACTTTTTTATTATGGTAATGACGTGTAGTTTAACAGTTTCGTATAGACAGTGGCGACACGCCTATCGGCAACATTAATTTTGTCAGTCTCGGCATGGCAGTTGCGAACTACTAGCGGAGAAAATATCAAATAAATAATTTTTATTTCGTATTATAATGATATCTTACTTATATTTATTATTTAAACTAGTAGTAATAAGAACACGAAACGAAAAAAAAAATCTCCATCTGCAATTTTAGTATTACGATATGTATTATATTATTTGGACAGTTCATAAACGCGCAATAAGGAATTTCGATACATCCTGTTGTCGGCTCGTACTAATTTGAAATAGAGCGACAGCCGTCTCCGTAGCTCTATTTTCGTGACCACTTTTCGGGTCGTGACAGCTAATCTAGTTGGTATAGTATATCGATGGTTTAAGTAGTCTGTTCAAAGTCTACTATAGGAAGTAAACTAACAAATAAAACGAGATATTATTCATTTAAATAATCATGCATCAATTTGTTATTTAAGTTATTGTTCTGCTACAGTGTTATTTGTGTGAAATAAAAACACATTCTATTCAATTCTATTTTACAGTAAAACGAAATGATTTCACTATGAAAAGTTTATTATTAATTAATACCTGGTATATTTTGTAGCAGTCGTGTAAATTAGCCTTCTTCCGTGTGAGGCGTCGAGCCAGCGCCTGCAAGTCGGGTATACGCCGCAAGTGGTCGTCGTGTAGCTGCAGCCGGAGCTGAGAGTTGTTCACCAACAACTCGACGATGTCTAACCGTTCATTTATCAGGTTTATATCCCGTAATGGTTGGCGCAACCATTGAGCTAGAAGTCTATAAAACAAATGATAATAATTTTACCTGATTTTTAACCGACTTCATTAGTGTTTAAGTTGGCTCCGTCCCAGTGAGCACCGTGTCAGGTTACAGGGGCTATAATGCGCTACCCGCAGCGGGATTAAAGGCAAGGCACTAAAAGGGGCCTGTATAGATCCCACCGGAGAGTTTTGGGCCCCCCTCCCATGTGACGATGCCGCGGGTAAGCTAAAGCCGCGGGGGTTTTAGTGGGTAAGAATCCCACATACCCCGTTCGAGCCCCACAGCTCCCGGGATCTTTCGAAGATTTCCTCCTAGTCAAAAAAAAGTATCTCAGCAATGTGACCTCCGTGTTAGGTTACCGGGCGGCTATAATGCCCTGCAGCGGGCTTATAGGCAAGGCACTGAGAAATTCCTGGTGCAGATCCTAGGTTTTCGATCTATGTGCCGATGCGACAGCCGCGGCGGTTTTTGTGGGTAAGAATCCCACATACCCCGGTTTATCACCAAAGGTCCCAGGGATGGTTTCACCAGTTTCAACAAATTCTCAACAATTTAAGTTCTGTTGGAAATTATCGGAACCCCGTGTCTTGATTTTGACTACAAACTATAGATCCCACACTTGTCTTATATTCGCAAAACATTTGAGAAATTTAAAAATCTTTATCAGGATTTTAGTTCAGCCGGGTTGCTCGTAAACCAGAGATAAACTGTAACTGGCGCATCACATTCGTTAAGTCAATGCATTGATTCTATTCTATTTGTTGTTCTTTTGTTGATTATCAGAAAAACATAGGCCTAATACTTCTGTATTAGGCCTATGTTTTTAAGAGTAGCCATGGTGGAGCGCGCGAATCTCACACTTCAGGCAGTCTCCGAATGGGGTGATGCTAATCTTGTGAGATTCAATGCCACCAAAACTCAAGCGTGTCTATTCACCGCGAAAAGGAGTCCGTTCACCTTGGCTCCTACTTTTCAGAATGTATCCTTGGAATACACGGACCGCCTTCAGTTGTTGGGAGATGAAATTTCCTCAAACCTCAACTTTGGGCGGTTCATTGAGTCCAAATCCAAGGTAGCTGCAAGGAAGCTAGGTGTCCTTTCAAAGGTCCGCCGGTACTTCACACCGGGGCAACTTTTGATGCTATATAAAGCACAAGTCCGGTCGTGTGTGGAGTACTGTTGTCACATATGGGCTGGTGCTGCTAAATGTCATCTTGCAGCTTTGGACTCAGTGGAGAGGCGCGCTAAGAGGCTTATTGATGACGCAGAGTTAGTAGCGGCCAATTTACAAAGCCTAGAGCACAGGTGCAGAGTAGCCAGCCTCTCGGTATTCTACAGGATGCATTTTGGAGAGTGTGCACAGGAATTGCATGACTTGATTCCACCATCTCCCTTTCATCATCGGACGACGAGACGCACGGCACGTACACACCCTTATGTGGTGAAAGTGCCTTCAGTCCGGACTAAGCGGTTTGCTTCTTCATTTTCAGCTAAGGACTGGAACAGTTTGCCTGCGTCGGTTTTCCCGCCCGATTATAATGTGGGTGTCTTTAAGACTAGAGTGAATAGGCTTTTAATAAGCTAGTGTGTTTTGCCATCCTCGATTGCGTCGCCGCTTTCCATCAGGTGGGACTGCAGTCAAGCACTAGCTTATAAGTGTTAATAAAAAAAAATTGGTCCAGTTAAGCTATTCTAGTATTTTCAATATCACACGACGAATACTTATTAAATATGGCAATACCGTTTTCCATGCTGTGTGCGACATCTATCGAGTAGTCCGTAAAGACTCCTAGATGGCGCGTGCGACGCGTCGCCCAACTCTGGTAGCACGTTAAGAGCCGATAAAGCCGCCGAGTCAAGGTGAAGGAAGCAGTCCGTTTGGATTGTAGATATACGAAATCTGTAAAAAAATATCTTTATAACCTAACTTAGCCTATTTTATTACGATACGCGCATCCACAACATTATAACAAACGCCCAAAAAGATCTCGATACAATAAATGAATGGTTAAAATATAATTTACTGACTATCAATGTTGAAAAGACATCGTTTATGATATTTGCCGCCAAAAATAAAAATATACCTAATTTTACACCTCTTGTTATAGTATAGACAATACTGAAATACAACGTTCGAACCAAGAAAAATATCTCGGGCTATGGATAGACGATAAACTAACGTGGAAAACTCACATTGAGCATTTCAAAACAAAATTATCTTCTTTAATAGGTGCATTATCTAAAATTAGAAATTGTATTCCAAAAAATGTCCGCACAATGATTTATAATTCCTTAGTAAAGTCGCAATTGGAATATTTAATAGAAATATGGAGATCCGCAGCAAAAACGCATTTAAACACGTTACAACGGACTCAAAACAAGATAATTAAAGTACTATCACTATCATTATCTCACTTCTACAAAGCTACTCTATAGTAAAACAGGAATATTTAATCTCACACAATTATACAAATATTACACCTGTCTAATAGTTAAAAAAATAAGTACTGGTTCCATCAAATCCAATACACAGATACATAAAAAAATATATTCACACAATTTAAGAAATAAACATAAACTCCAGCTTACACTTGCGCGAACTAACTATGGAGAGAAAACGATATTGGTTGAGGGAATACAGCTGTACAACGATTTACCAAACGAAATAAAAGAATGTGACAACATTAAAATGTTTAAAAAGAAACTTAAGTCATACATACAAAAACTATGACAACACCATAACACTGTTGTTCTTACACTCCAGAATCAATCTGTACACTATATCTGTCATTATATCTCATTGTAAATTAACTTTCATGTTTTTATGAGAATAAACTCTTTAAACCTAACTTCCTATAGGTAATACTGACTTAAAGCTTAGATTCATTGTTATTAGCAATGCTTTACTTTATTGCGATTTAATATTTAGTATCACAGACGGCGACAATTTACCTACTTACTTAAAAATAAGTATGTATGTATAATTATTTTTAAGTAGGTAAAGTAACACTGTATAACGTATCTATACTATAATAAAACTCAAAGAGCACTTTTTCTGTACATTGAATATTTTTCCAAAATTTCTATGTGGGGATACTATACTATCGACATAGAACCCAAAACAATTTTTTTTGGAATTATTCTCTGTCTGTCTGTCTGTCGTTCTGTTTGTCCAGGTATCATTTGAAAACCCGTGGATGGATTTTGATAGGACTTTCACTGATGTGTTGTGTAGAAGTCTAGGTATAAATTGGTATATAAAACATCATGTAATGTTTCATAGGGGCTAAACAGAGAAACATTACTTGCACATATTACCACGTAATTTCCTTTGTATGTGAATAGGGTAATTATAGACTGATCAGTTAATCATAAAGATATTTATTATTACGCTATATGCAATAGGGACTGAGCAGACATTTAGTTTGCATAAGATATGGCAGTGGCGAAGGGTCAATTTTAGTAAGGGGTAAGCCGGTCCGGTACACCCAGGAAATTTTCATTAGATTTCTGTATTGTTCTAAGTACTTTGCTGATAGCAATATGACATTATATCTTTGAAAAGTTAAAATCTGTCGTTCATGAAATTTTAATGAAACTCCCCAAGTCCAGGTAGTGTATAGTATTGTATCACAGTCGCAACAATAAAAGATGCGAAACACTAAGAACTTTCATTAACGAATATCATTAGACAGTAATTTACGATGTTAGCGTGATTTACAATTATGAACAGCGCCATCTATCGGTGAAATTAAACATACAATCACTATAGAACTTTAATCTAGCTAAATAAAAGAAAGTCGTGTTAGTTACACTATTTATAATTCAGGAACGGCCTAACCGATTCGGCTGAAAATTGGTGGGAGGTAGCTTAGAACCAGGAAACGGACATAGGATACTTTTTATCCCGGTAGGTTAAGGTTAAGCAATGTTAGGTAAAGTCATTAAATAGATGGGTGAACCAATTTGTATGAAAGTGTGCATATCGGGTAGGTCTGAGAATAGGTCATACAGTATATTTCATACCGCTAGGTTAAGGTTAAGCAACATAAGGCAAGGTCATTAAATAGATGGGTGAACCGATTTGTATGAAATTTTGTGTGTATATCGGGTAGGTCTGAGAGTAGGCCGTAAAGTATATTTCATGCCACTAGGTTAAGGTTAAGCAACATAAGGCAAGGTCATTAAATAGATGGGTGAACCGATATGTATGAAATTTTGTGTGCATATCGGGGAGGTCTGAGAATAGGTCATAAAGTATATTTAATGCCACTGATACCATGATTGACGAGGACATATAGAACGAGAGGAGGGTGCAAGAGAGGAAAAGAGGGAGAGGGGATTCGAGGAGGGGGTGATGGGGTAAGGGATCTGGGAGTTAGGTGGAGTAAGGGGGGAGTGAGAAGGAGCAAGTTCGTAGAAGAGAGAGGGGGAGAGGGTTCAGAGAGGGGACAACAGGGAGAGGAAGAGGGGGAGTGTGACGGAAACCGAAGCGGGAGGGGGAAAGAGAGAGGAGAGAAAGAGCATACAATTAGATTTTTTTTATAAGAGAGAGAGAGATGGTGAGAGATAAATCTAGGGAGGAGGGAGAAAAGGGGAGCAAAATGTAATAAAAGCGCGGGCGGAGCTGCACGGGTCAGCTAGTTAATAATATAATGCAAAACCTTGCCCCAGATTATTTCTATGTTTTGTGAGTTAGAACATAATGCGCTCGTTGGTCGCTCCTAACAAACCAAACCAAAATGAGGAAATGATAACGATTTTGTAAAATTGTAAGTACTTGAAAATTTAATTAATTACGCTTTATGGACACTACACTGCCTACTATTATTTTCATTACTAAAACAACGGGTAAGCTAAGCTAAAGGAGCTCAACTCCATACCCATTTCTCTTTTGATAATATGAGTGGTCTTCAAGGCTAAAGTAAAAACCTTTTGAAGGTAGTGATGTTTACCATAACTGACTGTGTCACTGCTATCCAGCAGTTGGGACTGCAGCGTGGTAATTTCTTTTTACCTTAAAAAAGAAATAGCAGTAGATACTGACCTTCCGAAATTAGTACTGTTTGTCAATAGAGCAGAGTATTTGATGGCTGCAGCTAGACTCGTCATGGCGAGCTCTTGCCTGGTCTCTGGGAAGACGTTGGCGTCTTGCTGCTGGCTTTCTTTAAACTTCAGTAGACGGTTCAAGTCCTGAACGAGACCTTCTGTAGAAAATTCGCTCCTTTTCAACTTTGTTACAGTCACATTTGTCCGTTCCATGACTTTCTTCAACGCTTTGTACTGCAATGAGTAGGAATATTGTTATTTGTTACTGATGAACTTTATGTTATAGTTATAATTCTCCTTTCTTCTATAATTCTTCTTCGTTAAGTTTTGGCATATGAAAACCAAAATTAAGTCATTATTTTTTTTCCTGAGCGTATTCAGGTCATTGCCTGATATACAGGGTGTAAGGGACTACGTACCGAACACTTTTATATAAGATTTCTCATATTGTCCGTTACAACATTACAGAAACCATTTATATGGAAAATTACAAATGACTAACTTGTTAATTTTTGAGAATGTAATTAATAATTGCTAATTTCAATCAAGCCGCCAGCCAAGCGTGGAGATTATGGCAACCCCTCCCTTCTAAGGGAGAGGCCTTTGATCAGCAGTGGACTTCTCGGCTGCTGATGAATGCTAATTTTGCACAAATAAGTAATTTATTGTTTTTTAAATTGAAATTAGGCTTTATTATTATCCCAATAATGATGTTATCCTAATTTTATTAAAAAGAGCGGCATTTTTTTTTTGGAAATTCATAAAAGAGCCGATGAAAAATTTCAACACTTCTCGTGTTCAGAATCATGTACTGGATCCCTGGTATCGGTTCGATGTCCCTTACACCCCTTCGTGAATTTTAATTTAAATAAACATTAAATACGCAATAAATGTTATGAGCCCTTCACGTAAAACCCAGTCGTAGGATAATTATAGGCATCCGCCAACAATATACCTAGTAGTCATTACGGCCACGATAAATAAGTACGGAGAAATAGGCTGGCTGAGGTATCATTCATTATATACAGCATCGGGGGGTCAATTCCTGGTTATCGCGATTCTTTATTTTACGACGTCAATTGACAGTTAGTGAGCGAAATACCGAGAACAAAAGATAAATCATGCTTCTATACAATGAAATCGATAAACACATTGGAAGATATCCTTATTAATGAATTTCGAAACAATAGCACAGGATAGGAAAATGTACAGAAGAAATAATAATAATTACAAGTACTTCGAGTTAGTACGAGAAGTTTGCCAAGTGGCAAACTTTATCAGTCTAGGTAAGACTTACATTTTTACCGTTAAGTGTTTGAAAATTCCTAGTTCTGTAGTCCAATCTGTTAAAGTTTGAAAAATGAAATAAAACATTAAAAACATTTAAAAAAAATTGATTCGATTTCAATAACACTAAAAAGTATAAAATAAATTAAACATTACTGAAGTTGGTGTTAACGTACCTACTGTGTATCACCAATTTCAATAATATTTAAATTATTTTATACTTTTTAGTGTTATAGAAAAAGGTTTTTTTTTTAAATGGTTTATTTTATACTTTTTAGTAATATTTTCATACATAAAGATTGAACCATCGAAGACGGTAAAATGATCTAGGTATATTATGATCACATTATCGTCAACATAGTTTATTACATAATTCATGTTTCTTCAGGATCACTTTACCGGTCGTAATGAAATATATAATTTATAGTAGTTTACTCTCTCGAATAAAAAGATAGTCATCGAAATCGGTTCATATTTGTCAGAGTAATGTAATTATTTGCCAGAGTTATGACCATTTTTGTCCTTAAAAAGCGATAAAAACATCATCTTTTACGCATTCCTACAGTTTTTCTGTGGCGCCATTTTCCAAATTGAGAACTTCCTCCTTTTTTGAAGTCGGTTAACCATCTACTCAAAGCAATTTCGGAATTACAAACTAATCTACGCGACAACGTAGGCTACGTGAAGGTTCAACTACAGTGTAAAATTTTCACGTTGCGTAGTATCGCATCGCACTGTCTCATCTGTTGCTGACATAGGACACGTTAGAAAGCGCACAGTCAAACGCAAACTACAGGGCGATGGTTTTGCTTCACACGTAACGTGACACGTCTCGAAGCTGGATCACTCTAGAATGTATCATGCTTTATACTCACGTCTTCGTGATCACTGGTCGGTACGAGACATTCGGAAGGCGCCATCTGTACTGTGATCGTCTCCAACTCAGTAAGTAGATCGTCGTCCGTAAATTCCCCAACCGATATTTGGTAGTCGTCTGCTATGACGCACGCCACACCAAGAAGACGACCCTGTGCCGATTTATCGTAGGTTGCTATGTAGGTTAAAATTAGGAAGGTCACTGTACGGCTAGGTACTCTGGAATCCTGATTTCAATTGCAATTTCGCTGGTTTTTAAACTTGTAACATTGTTGGTTAACGATGCATCACTTGCAGGGATTAAAATTGGTTTGAAATGAAATTGAGTTAGATTTCCAGCGTACCGTAAATTTGCACATCCGGGATGAGTAATAATTACTTTTGTAATAGCGTCTGTTTTGATGTTGACGGCCATTAAACAGGGGGTGTTATCATCTGAGGTGCCCAGTCCTTCCCCAAGTACTTCTTCTAACTGCGACAAATATCCGGGGGAGCCTTTGTATTTGAGTGTCCAATCGCAACTTTTAACTGAACCTTCAGCTACGTATATTTCCACTCTGTAACGCCTTACCTGTAATTGTATGTATTATGCTTGTTTGTATACTATAATAAAACTTATAAAAAATTTGATGAGCCGCCGCTGAGCGTAGAAAAATAAGCAGCGGTTAAAAGTAAGAAACTAATGATTAGTCATACAAGTGAGCTGTGCGCGCCCTGCGCTACTAAATGAATTCGTTGGTTTTTTGAAGGTTGTGGCAAGCAAGTCATTTCACGGAACGGTAACCATTTTGATGCGAGATGCGAGACAATTCCGTAAATGGAGATTTCCGAACAAAGAAAACATTCACATACAATTTATTTTAATTTGTTGGGAATATAACACCAGGAACTCGCAAAGCAAAGCTAGAATATAAATATACATGGAGACAATAATATTATTAACAACATTGATGTCTATATCGTGTCATCGTGTGCAGTTATAAATATATAGACTAAAGAACGTGTCTATCATCTGTGTTTACGCGAAATGTTACTAATGAGCATCAATCGCAGTATGACTTTGATAAAGAAAAATTACATGTTATTATTGGTTTCAAACAACATGTTTTCTTATCATAGTTTAGTTCGAGGAAATATTTTCTTTACAAAAAAGAAAAACATTCTGACTCATTACGGATACGGATAAGTACCTACAGAATTTATTATTAAGAAAAAAAGGATAGAGCTGTTATAATCGATTCGTAATTGAAAATATATTAATCAACATGGTGATCAATGTGTTATTTAGAAATCAGAACTTGACTTTCGTGGTTAATAGGCGGTCGACCTCATCACTTTACAAAGACACCAAGGCAAGGCCACATAATCCTCTCTGAGACCTTTGTTGCGGTCTACCTTAGCATTAGGATACAATCGTTTAGTACTAATATTTTATATTCTTGGGAACTTTATTGATGCGGCGATGCACATTGGCATTTAATTGCCGTTTGTCACTTTAAATATTAGTTGCAGTGCCCTTCACAACCGGAATGCGAAAATGTCTAGACACAATTGCTTTGGCAAAATATTTGACACTTCTGTATCTACCACTCTTGCTCTCTCTCTCTCTCTCTTGGGTCATCTTTACCAACTATTAGATTAAATACAAATACTAATATGTCGATTAATACCCATGACCTGAAAAAAATGGTAGCAGGTGCAGTATGTGTAATAGGCATGATGACTGCAACACAATACCAATAAATCTGTGGTTTTTAATACTAGAACAGATTGCACTGATTACAAAAATGCATCTCATTTTCATAATAATAGAGAGATTTTCGTGATATTTAAGCAAATAAATTACTCAAATACAGCTAATCGCCATTTTGTAATAAACGCTGATCAGAGTGAATGACGTCAATCCTGTGTAAATAAACAACTGTCAAACTGTCATCTCAACATACAATGATCCACTTTTATACCTACGGATGTTTATTTACACCGCCGGAGTGACGTCACAATATGGCGCCATGCATGGCCGGTGCGTTTTGGAACGAAATTCAAACTCTATTTTAAAAATTGATAATATTGCTATTAATTGTAAATTTAATACAAAAATATGATTATTTTCGGCAATAGTAGACCCGTAAGTACATTATAGAGTATTTTTTCAAAATTAGTCATCATGCCTATTGTGCATTTAAATACAATTCAAATTATTTGAAACCAAAATTAAGATAAGAATTAGAAGTAAAAATACGCGCATACCTCTTGTTTTAATTTTTGTGACCATATTTCGAGTTATCACAAATAATATTATATAATTTTAATGCACGTGAGTATACCAGGAAGGTTGGTAGGTTAACGGTCAATCACCGAGCGAAGCTAATAGGATACTTGAACTAAACACTAGACTAGACGATAAACCCGATTGATTTGTTATTTTCATTTAATAATTGCACTTTGTTATTTTGTCAACAATGTCACAAAACGGTACTCGTGATGAGGTATTACTGATAACCACCAGTGTTTAAACGACTATAAAACGAAAACAAAAACTATCGAAGTTAAACGTATACACTACCCCAGGTCAATATAATATTGACCTTTTCGTTCCTTTATCGTTATGTCTGACACCATAGTTCAATGTTCTTTTATATCCAGTATTTTAGTGAATTATTAATAACAAATCTCTAATTTACCGGTACCTAGATTTAAAGTCAAAGTCAAAAATATTTATTTCAAATAGGCTTTTAAAGGTCAATTTTTTAAAAGCTACCACCAGATCACAACGCGGCCTCAACTGACAAGATCCGGCAAGAAACTCAGCGGGCTTGTCATTTTTTTCATTTTTTTTAAACATTGTCTTGTTACAATTGGATCAATTAGCGATAGTGTTTCCTGCCGTTCGAAACATAAAGCAGGGGAGAAAAGAAGAAAACAATTAATTACGACAAAAATCACAACAAACTAAAATGCCAAATGGATATTATGTACAGACGACTCACCAATAACAGTTTCTTGATGAGAATCTCAAAATTTCCTTTCGACAACACAAGGTAGTCGAGACGATTAGGCTCAAGGCCCATCTTCTTGATATTGGACACTGAGGAAAATACCTCCTTCGCGGCAGTTGTCGCGTCAACCCCGTGAACGCTGTAGTAGTCATTGCGGTCAAATATCCTTACAGTCGTGGCCGGTTTCTAGAATTAAAAATATATCGAATTCATTAATTATAATTAAGTTGATGAGGCGCTCATAAACAGTTGTTATCACTATTTGGTAATCCGTTGAAGTCTTTGAGTATTAAACCAAAAGGAGACGACACGCGCACTATTCGCTATGAGAAAAAGTCTGTCACTTTCTGCGCGGGGGACGAGGTAACTCACACAAATACTATCTACTACTAATGCATTCTTCGCCACGTCGCTACGCAGGCACACGACAATATTATCAAACACTAACATAATCTATACGCACACAAGTAAATTCACACACAGTGACAACACTGTCTGTACACGAGATGACATCAATTTTAAGTAAACGAGGATAGTGCATGACACTATCGATATTTTATTGTCGATGAGTTCCGATAATATTTTTGGTGAAAGTTAAATAGGTGTAAGGTATTTTTAAATTTAGGATCATAGGAAAAGAACCTTGGGTTGTCGTCAAAATCCGATTAATTAGGATAAGTCAGTATGGTTAAGTCTGAAACTTCAAGAAATACCTAAGCTGCATTCTTACTCTTATATTATGAAAAGTCTGCCTATAAACAACTTTGTGCAATAAAAAGAAATAAATATCTTTACTCATTCCTATGATAAAATTTTAACGGCCAAAAAGGGAAAAACATTTTGCTAAATATGTTGTATTTTTGACATAAGCTAGCGTTGGTTAAGCAATGTCAAGTAAGGCCAATACATAGATAGCAGTCGTCTGGATTTTCTTGAACATTTGAACTGAGCTTCCCTGTGCTTCGGTCTCGGTTGTTGTAGACAGTAGTCGTTACCTTCGGAGTCGCTGGACGTACGGGGCGTGGGCCCTAGGACATCCATTAAGTATGGCAGTGACTCCGAGGAGGACGGCGTACTATGGACGGAAAAACGAAGTTCCCTTTCATAGGATTTTTTAAAAATAAATATTTTAAATGATAGTTTCAAGTATACAGTTTTGTCGAGTACATTAAAACATTGAATAAATTAGTAGTTACCGGTTTTTTTTTTTAATAATTTTACGGCTGAAATGCCAGATCACTATATGCGGCATTTCAGCCGTACAAATATTTACGTGAAACCCATGTATTTTAAGAACTTGTGTTAGCTACCTATATTCTTGCAAATATAAAATATCAGTCATTCATATCGCATTATTTGTTGTGTTGTGCATACGTTATGAATATGTACGCTTTTCGTCAAGATCGTTAGTCATATAGGTTTGTTGTCTACAGGGCCGTCTTTACCAGGGGGTGCAAGGGGTGCGGTGCACCCGGGCACAGGGCGCCCGGGGGCGCTTGCCGAGCGCTGAATATTTAGATATTTCATTGAACTTAACGCCATTGCACAGTTTCATATATTTGTTACGACGAATACGTATGCGCAAAATAAAATATTAAAAAAAAATTGTCATCAACAAAAATCATTGTTTTACCACAGGTTAGGTATTAGTTTTTACTTGTATTACGCTTTCGGCGCTTGTCACACCGCTCATGGTATGCAAGCTAAAATGACTCTTATAGTACACAAATAACAATTTTATTTCATACAAGACGCGCGCGGCAAAATCTCTTATCCAAAGAGAGTGTATATAACCTTTGACACATTGCCGCCCGGTCGCCCGCACTTGAAGTAAAATGATCTCTAAGTCAATAAAGTGTAAGTCGTAAATTCATTTGAAATGGGTGCGCGGCGCGGCACCTGTGCGTCTGTCATAGGCGAGTAATTGCGTCCTTTGACATAGCCGTCCGGGCACTCGCACTTAAAGAGAAATGATCTCTAAAAAATCACTACAATTAGGTGTAAGTTTATTTGAATATACAGCGCGGCGCGCAGCGCCTATGCAAGTGTCGGTCAGTGATTGATCTGATTTCTTCTTTTTAAGTAATTAAATTCGTTAGCTCATTTCATTTGCGACGACCGCCGAATTAGCACGGAAGATCTAGTGGAGAAATTCATTAATTTATATGTATAGTGTAACCATAGTGTAAGTTGTAATTGTAAGTGCATGGAAATTCATGGAATAAATGGAATTTCTTCGTCATAAATAAGAGAAAAAATATCAAGGTAAGTCAATTTTATTTTTTAAGTGTTAGGTAGCATGCAGATCTCGACCATCCTCATCCAACTAATACCTAGGTGCCTACCGACTAGCTGTTCGTCGGTCCAGCGGTGGGCTGGAGGGGCGTCCGAAGCTACGTACGTTCGTTCGTTCGTGGACAGTGGTTTCCATTCGAGATTTCGTCGGTTAACATTAAAATACAATACATAGGTACAATACCGATACCTAAAAGTACTCATACCTAGCTAGAAAAATACATCATTATAAGTATAGAATCCAAAATTGATATAAAAATAAATGATTTAATTAAAATCTTTGCCAACTCAAAAGCAAGAAAAATTGAGTTTGTTAGCAAATTACGTGTTTGGGGGCGCCGAACACAGGAACTCCAATAAAATATTTGATTAAATTTAAAAGTGGTATATTTAATCTTCCACAATAGTTATTAAAATATATATAATCTTAGTATCTATCCTTAAAGTCTATGCGTCTGTTCCCACCGAGCTCAGGTAAGGGAAAGCCATCTCATGAAGCCGTGACGTCATGAGCTCGGTGTCCGATGCGCGGCAAATGTCCCACGGTCTAGGTATATACTGACGAGGCATACTGGCTCGTAACAAGCAATTAAATAACAACATAAACGAGAGTTGGATTGCTGGTGTTTTTCGCCATTACAATCATCTCAATATAATTCGTTCTTATTCTTTTGGCTTGGCACCGACTTCAGTTCAGTAAGTACCAAGATAAGTTAGAAAAAGTCACGCATTTTCGTCCTTGGAATTAAAAATTCTAATTATTTTTTTCGTTTTTTAGTGTTTGTTAATTTTTGTTTGAAGATTCTTTTTGAAGGCGGTTGAATATTTTTTTAAAAACGTTTTTTATTTGTATAATTGGGTTTAATTTGTATAATTAAAGTTTAATTTTCGTTTTGCATTTTAGAGAAATAAAGAAATTGACTATCAAAATTACGTGGATTGTGTTTTCTTGGTTGACTAGGACCCCTTTCATACTGCAGTGTGTCGTCGGTCGCGTGCCACGCTGCAGTGTAAAAGAAATCGAGGGCGCAGGCTGAGCCCCGCACCCCGGCGTCGAATAGACTTAAGACGGCCCTGGTTGTCTATCAGGGATCAATAAAGGGTAAAAAAAATAAAACAAAACTTATTTTTGAAGTACATTACTTACCGCGTGTTAAAACATCGTCCAAATATTTTATTTTATTTATTTATATACCAACAGTACACTTATGATTAAGTAACATTACAACGTTCACAGTTAATATAAATTCTGATAAGTGAACCTATTACAGGTATAAACAACATTGTCGATATGCTTGCTTGTGTTCTATAAAGTATAAATAGTTAGATTATTAAAATAAAAAAATATTGGAAATGATTAAATACAGGAAAAATATTAAAATAAAAAAGAATATCTAAACAAATCACAAAAAAAGAGAGTATCATAAATAAATATAAATAAAATGCATTAATTATGCATTGAGTAAATATGCATTTTTAATTGATTCATATCTTTTGAACGGGGAAGTTCGGGTTCAAGGTCAAATGTCAAGTGGTTTTTTAATAGGCTCGGCAACAATACCTAAAAGTTTCAGCTTTACAATCCTAGACAGAAAAAAGTTATGAGGAAAACTAATTCCATTTTCATACATTTGAAATATAGAAAGTCATTCTTTGATGGTATAGACTCGATAAAAAAACCGGTAACTACTCATTTATTCAATGTTTTAATGTACTTGACAAAACTGTATACTTGAAAGTATCAAATAAAATATTTCATTTTTAAATAATCCTATGAAAGGGAACTTTGTTTTTCCGTCCACTGTGCGGCGGCGGGGACCCTATCCCCTTGAACACCGTGTCTGGTTCCAGGGGGGCTATAATGCATCCCCCGGTGGCGGGCTCAAAGGCAAGGTACTGACGGGCTGCTGGTGCAGATCCCACTGGAGAGCCCGGGTGTCTCCTTTCATGTGCCGATGCGTCAGCGATGCGATAGGTTTACTTGCGCTTGACCACAATCTCACATAATGGTAAGTGAAGATAAGATGTGGTCTAGGATGGACCGCGCTAACCCATAAGATGCCTGTTCAATCTGAGACAGTTCAGACTTGAAAACACACAAGTTATATTTATCAGGGAAAACGTTGTCCGGGAGGGTATTCCACAGCTTGACCGTGCGCATGAGGAAAGAAGAAGCGAAACGCTTAGTTCGGCAAGTTGGAGTGTCAACGCTAAAGCGGTGGAGACCCTGCCGCCGCCTGGCAGTCCGGTAAAAGAAAAGGGATGGTCATGAGTGCCGCCAGAGTTACTTTCAGGGGGGTGCATCTGCATCTACACATTTTACTATTAACTTAAACTATAGAATTATACATGTATATGATGTAAATAAATGTAATGTCAAATTCAAAACACGCGGGTATTTGATTGAGTATGTTTCGCTAATCAAAAGCGTACTTATGTATTTTTTCTATGTATATTCTTCCGTGACAGGGGAGTGCAAGTGCACCCCCTTGCACCCTGCTGCCAGCGCCCATGGGGATGGTGGTAGAAGGTCAAAAAGTGCTTGAGCGCATTCACCGTGGAACAATCTGTAAAAAACCGATAAGCATGCAACTAGGTGACGATGATCCAATTGTTGCAGTTTTTTATTTGTTAGGTCATTATCGTCAATTATCCTGCGAGCGCGTCTGTCTAGCGAATCCAAAGAGTCAAGTTGATATTTGGCAGAGCCATCCCACAGGTGAGAACAGTACTCCATGCAGGGTCGAACCTGAGCTTTGTAAAGATTCAACAGCTGTTCCTTTGTGAAATACCGCCTCACCTTATTCAAGATACCAAGTTTTTTAGCAGAGATTTTGACTTTTGACTCAATGGATCGTCCGAAATTAAGGTCGGAGGATAAATTGAGACCTAACAAATCTAGAGGATTGGATGTCAGTATAGATACACCACAAAAAGCAGGAGTATAGATGTATTCCAAAGAATTTATGATCATTTTATAAAATATATAAAAAGATTGAACCGACTTCAATAACACTAAAATGCATAAAATAATTTTAATATTATTGAAATTGGTGTTAGCGCACCTACGGAGTATACTTATTTGCATTTTTTACATCATTCACGTTTCTTCAGGAACAATTTATCAGGACGTAATGAAATTTGCATGGAATCATTATAGTAGTTAACTTTCTCGAATAAAGAAAGAATAATCGAAATAGGTTCATATTTGAAGTTAGGCTCAATTCACACCAAGATGGCAGCGGCCGGCAGCGCACTTTCAGTGTGAAAGAAAGACATTTGCCAGAGTTATGACCATTTTTTCCTTAAAAACGACGAGTCTCATCCTTAAGGCGTTATTATAAATTTTTCTGACGCGACATTCTTGTTTTTTTTAGGAACTACCTACTTATTCGTAAATCGCAATCGTTTTTAATGGGACCCGATCAGGGGATCGGCCTATCCGTACAAAAAAAAATTTTTCATATCGGTCTATAATTGCCAGAGTTATGCGCGAACATACGTAAATGTAAATATATATATGTATAGTCGAATTGAAAACCTCCTCCTTTTTTGAAGTCGGCTAAAAAGTGACACGGCATGCGGTACACTACACAAACTCTTTTGGATATCTGATTAATAAATAGTCAGAGTAACATACTGATAGTCGATATCGATATTTGATTATGAGCTGTCCCAGCGCTAACTTTGCTGCGGTGTGGCCAATGTATTTAAAAATAAATGAAAGTATTCGGAATAAAAGTGACGACCGTAAATATCTTATAATAATTAAGTACACCCAAACATAAACATACAGTTTCATAGAATCGATAATTTTTAAAGTGTTTAGTAAAAAAATATGTAGAAAATTCAAGTAAAGATACTGAATTTCAAACAGTAATCTTTAATTAATTAATTATGCATCTACAGAAATAAATGGTATTAACAATCATTTACGTGAAATAGAAGTCTTAAACTAATGTCAGTACATTCAACTTTTAAAATTACGCTCGTTACGCTTTTGTACGATTTAGTGGCAACACTTATTGATTAATAATATTTTTTAGTTTTTTGCAAATTTAGTGCATTATTTGACAATTTATAAACGAAATAATATTTACAGATGGAAAGTAACGTTATCCTTGGGTACACTAGATAAGTCTTATATTTTTTTACACGAAAACGCGCTGGCATTCGGCATTTTTAGCTTACGTCGTTCCGCGCGCACCGGGATTTGTTGAATGGCGTGGAACGCGGGTCAACTAGTTTTATATAACGGGTATGACCGGTGCTCTCGTACTTTGACAGAGGGGAACGCCTGACAGTGGCCTCTCCGGTTGGTTTAATACTCAAAGGTTGAAGTACGTTAAAAAAACAGTTGTTTTAGTCACTGTACTATGTTCACCATTTTTAATTTTTAAGGGGGGAAGGCATTTGACTTGAATTTTATGCTATCAGTACAGCAATGGTACGGTTTATCATCAGGTGGTATTTTGGTGAAACACTAACTAATAATGATTCAGGTCCATGCAGAAAGAAACTCATATAAGGCCCAAGTGCACCGACATTAAACGTCCGTTATCTATTTTTCAGAATTGATTATCTATTTAACTACTTAACAGTCCTTAACGGTGACCGGGGGTGTCGAGCTAGGTTAAGATAATGTTCTTTTAAAGGTCCATAACCGGGGTTATGGTGGTGGTGAAAAATAGATAATCGATTCTGAAAAATAGATAACGGACATTTAAATGACGGTGCACTTGGGCCTAAGACTTACAGAGACGGATAAATGCACTCTGAAAAAATCAGCAAATCTTGCAGAAGAGGTATCTAATACTAGTAAGATCTTAAACCGAAACATTATTTACTTGTGCCACCTCTCACCACCTCACTATTATTAAGAATTCCGTGTAATTACGTACATGAATAATAAGAAATACATAAAAAAATTAAACTTCTGGAATTCAGAGATAACAGTTGCAAAAAATACGTTGAGGATTGTTGATATATAATATTGTAAACGATAAGATTTATTTAAATGTGTCAATATATTTTTTCTCGATGCTGTCCTATTTAATAACAAGATCAATGTCACATCGAAGTTTATTGTTATATGTTATCTTACCGACTTCAAAAGACACCACACTAAAAAGTGAAAAATAACCTAAATGTTACTGAAGGTGGTGCTAGTCAGTCGATTCTATTGTTAGCTTAAGTAATGTATTTATTTTAGCTTTTCTTTCGACATTTATATAAGTCAAAAACCACGGAGCATAAAAAGATCCGTTTAGTATGCGCAAAATTAGACCCTTTCATATGATACGCCACTTGCCCTTTTAAAGATGCGATGAGGTTGGGTGAGCAATCTTTAAGAATAGGTATGCCAAATTTTAAATCGATAGCATTAATTAGTGGTTGCTAAAATATATATAGGTGTGACAGACAGACAGACGAAGTCGCGCCATGTGCATACAATAACCCCAATGGCAACATTCATACGAGTTTCTTTTTTACCTTTTATGTACATGCATGAGGTATTATCAAAGTTACATCCAAATGCCATTTACAGACGTGTTGCAAATACTATTGCAATGAAAACAATATTTTTTATAACCCTATCACCTAGTTCAGTCAGAACATCGGTTAATGATCAACACTTGGTCGTTATTTCTAAGTTTACAAACGTTTTTATTTTATTACTAGCTGACCCACGCAGCTCCGCATACACTATTTTTACGTTAACTAAACTTTTAATAATAGACATTCGCGTCGAATACATAACCTCCTTTTTTATAGTCGGTTAAAAACTGGGACCCACTTTTTACTTGCTCTCCGAAGCACGGACCCGTTTAGTGCAAATGGCGATAAACGGCCACCCATCTATTTAATGACCTTACCTAACGTTGCTTAACCCGATCGATTACAAAACCTTGATAACAACTCTCTATGAGTGTTCCCTTACTAATATTTATTATAACTATGAAGAAAAATTTATAAAATCGGACCAAGCGTATAACCAAGTACCCATTTTGACTTTAATCCCCTCTCCCAAAAAATACCGTGCTATATTACAGGATAAAAAGTATCCTATGTCCTACCTCGGAGTATTGACTCAAATCATGCCAAGTTTCGTTTCAATCCATCCAGTAGTTTCGGCGTGATGCTCAGCCGAGATACAGACAGACAGACAGACAGACAAAAATAAAAAAAATTACATTTTTGGCTTTAGTATCGGTCATAGAATGCCCTCCAAACATAATTTTCATAATATCTTCAATGTACAGAATTGGACCTGTTACAGTTTTATTATAAGTATAGATTTTAAATATTTTCTAGATGACGAGGAGCGTCGATAGTTGTTGTGAATTTAGTAGATATACTTATCATCATAAGCAGCCGAAACACGTCCACAGTTGAACAAAAAGCCTCCCTCTTAGAAGGGAGGGGTTGCCATAATCCCCACGCTTGGTAGGTGGCTTGGGGATCGCAGTATATGTAGTTAATCCAATAGAATGACGCTGCTACCCGTCTTCTTGTTTTCCCTTAGTCGCCTGTTACGGGCGCCCAACGGGAGATGGGTGGGTGCTATTCTTACCAGGACCACCCCATGGGTTTAGTTAGGTGTAGATTTCAAAATAAATTATATATATATAATAGGAAATATTTTATTGAATAGATATGCCATTACCGCACGAAAGTGAAGTAGCTAAATTCACCCAATAGGGTAAAATGTAACAAACTTGGCAGTTTTGACTGAAAATCAAGTAAAATGCCGTCATGGTTATTTAGAAAATGCACAAACTACTGCACGAAAGTAAATAATAAGGAAGGGGTAGGTATCATACCTTAACTATGAAAAAAAGAATAATTTATGGCGTGCATTAGTAGGGATATAACATGTATATGGTTTATTATCATTGATAAAAGGTCACTTAATGACGTAAAAGTGATGATGATAACTATTAAAGCAGAAATGTTTACTTGTTAATCTTATTTAACGCAATGTTTTAAAGAGTTAGGACAATGTTAAGCGAACCCGAAACGATCAACGGAATGGATATATAGGTGACTATATATCCATTCCATTGATCGTTTCGCTTTCGTTTCGTTAAAATTGAAAATTTTAATTGATTAAATTGATTAAAATTTTCAATTTTACCTTTTTTTAAATGTTTTTAATCCATTGTTTGAGTTTGTGTTGTAAAAGATAGTATGACGTTTTGTGAATCTAGATTCATAACTTAAACTACTAGTAGTATATCTGTTATTGTTATTATTATTTACGGCAGGAACACTAAACCACCCTTATTATTTTCACTATTTTCTTATTACCTTTTTCGGACTGTTCCAATTTTAGTAGGTGATTTACCTATGATTTTCCGGACTAAAAATGACTAGCTCCTAAACGAATGGATGGATTTAAATGAGTGTTTTTTTTTGGGTTCCGCACCTAAAAGGTAAAAACCGAACCTTCATGGTGCGACTTCGTCTGTCTGTCTGTCTGCCACACCGACATATTTCGGCGACGACTTATGATATCGATTTGATATCTATACTTATAATAAAACTGTAACAGGTCCAATTCTGTACTGTCTGTCTTGAAGATATTTTGAAAATTATATTTGGAGGGCATTCTATAACCGATACTGAGGCCGAAAATGTAATTTTTTAATTTTTTGTCTGTCTGTCTGTCTGTATCACGGCTGCGCATCACGCCGAAACTACTGAATGGATTCAAATGAAACTTGGCATGATTTGAGATCTTACTACGAGGTAGGACATAGGATACTTTTTATCCTGTAATCTAGCACGGTTCTTTTGGGAGAGGGGATTAAAGTCAAAATGGGTACTTGTTTATACGCTTGGTCCGATTTTATCATTTTTTCTTTATAATATAATAAATATTAGTAAGGGAACACTCATAGAGAGTTGTTATCAAGGTTTTGTAATCGATCGGGTTAAGCAACGTTAGGTAAGGTCATTAAACAGATGGGTGACCGTTTAACGCCATTTGAACTAAACGGGTCCGTGCTTCGGAGAGCAAGTAAAAAGCGGGTCCCAGTTTTTAACCGACTATAAAAAAGGAGGTTATGTATTCGATGCGAATGTCTGTTATTAAAAATTTAGTTATCGTAAAAATAGCGCAGGCGGAGCTGCGTGCAAATATTGCTATTTTTATTTTTTTATTTTCTTTTCAAGAGTGGCTGAAATAGGACGTCGAAATTTCAAACTGAGACGATTTACTATATTATTTTATTTAATCCAGTGCATAACCTTCACCTGATGGTAAGCAACAGTTCTGCCTATAGAAAGCTGCATGGCACTTACAAATTAAATAAATAAATAATTTCCGACTTATACTATGTTTAAGTATAAAAGTAAGTTTCTAAGTAGCACACAATTTTTTTAGAAATCATCGAAAAACTTTGACGAATAAACTAAGATATTATGAGAGTTGGTACTTTTGGAGTTAGATAATAGTAGACTAACTTTTCTAGGACCGAAAAAGATACGGAACGCTCGGTGCGCGGGTTTAACTCGCACCTGGCCGTTTTTTTATATTTTAAAACTTTAGTCCTACTACTGCGGTGACATAATCAACTGGAGGAGACATCTTGACGTCGAATAATACCACAGGATTTATAAATTATTATGAATGAAGTCATAATGGTACTGATTCATTTCTAAATTACACCGACCTAACAGATTGACAATCACTAATATAAATAACTATGTGATCATTCGGCAAGTCAAGGTTTTCGAGCTTGGAAGTTGGTAGGTTTGTAAAGTATATACGTACATATTTTGTATTGAGCAGTCCTGTAGTTCTGAGAATAAAAGATCACTCATACGCGGTCGGTCATAAGGTTATCCGTCGGACGGCAGATAGAAAACTAAAGCACAATAAATTGGCGTGCTCTGGTCGACCGATATCAGTATAAGACCGGCAACGGTCGTGGGGTAAACTTTTAAGGAATAATTGTGATAGTGACTTTTTATTATAGGTAAGTGCTATTAATAACTTTGAAATTGAAAAAAAATAATAACAAGTGTTTGCAAGAATAGACAATACGTACGATTTTTAAATGTATTAAGGTACTTTAAATATTAAATGATATTCTTATGTAGATAAATAATTAATAAAAGCAGTATCCTAAGTAAAATCCTAACTACTTATTAGCTATAGTACTACATATTAATTAACAGTATAATCATATTAATTGAAAGTATATATAATACTACATATTAATTAAACATAATTGTTTTCTTTAAATATTATTTTAATATATTTCAACAAAAAAATATTTATTTGTTTCAGTTTGTGTACAACCATCATGGAGCGTATTTTAATCTTGGCCGTGGTTTTGGCCGTAGCACTGGCTAGGCCTGAAACGTACAAAGAAAAAGAAGATTTTCAATATTCAAGAAGCTCATCAGACGACGGATCTAAATCTGGATTCTACGGTGCCCAACGGGGTAACATGGGCGGAAACTACGAGCGAGCGCATAATATGGACTCGCTGGCTCAACATCAAATGAGTGGCCTTGTTCATCAAGTCGACGGAGAACTTGGCGATGGCACCAAGACAAGAACCGGAAGTGTATACAGTGCTGCCAGTTCCAGAGGTGTCTATGGTTCAGGAAACTATGATCTAAGCAATCTAGCAGGCCGCAACTTCCAAGAAGGCGAGGCTCATGGTGATTCGCAATTGCGATCCTCCTCGCTCTCATCTTCAGCACACAATAGTGCTGCATATACAAACAGCAGATCTCATAGTTCAAGGATTGGTGGATATCAAGCTGCAGGGCACACAAGTCATTCGTGGCAATCTGGTGATTTGCAAACCGCAGATAAGTCTGGAAACTCTGATTTATATGACAATCTGCAAGCCGCTGGTAAGTCTCAAAGTTCTAGTTTATACGACTATGGTCAACAAACCGGCCAGAATTCAGGATATAATGCCTATGGTGCCAACGATGCAAACTCTTACTCCGGACGCCATGGATCGGACGTGGGCACTAGGTTGATCAGTACAGTACCAGTGAGAATTGTTGTACGTCCAGGTACACGAGTGGCTATACCCATTGGCACTCAAACTTATGGCTTTACTCAGGGGTCTTCAACGTATGATGCCGATCAAAGGTCATCAAGTTACGACGCTAACCACAAGTCTTCAACATATGATGCCAATCAAAGATCATATGATCAAACTTCCGTTATTGGTGAAGCTGAAGCATTAAGTGACGCTAACCGCCATATATTATATACGCCTAAAAATGATGCTAAACATTATGAATCGTCTTATAAATACCGTAAAGAATGGGAGAAGCATGATACAATACCCGCTACAGTAACTTTACCAACTGCTATCGACAATTCGTTTCCAACAGACAATGAATTGTATGAAGAAAGACAAGGGCGTGCTTCTAATCACCAATATTCTGATTCTAAAAAAACAGAGTCAAGTAATGCCTATAGCGGTTACAACGCTAATGTGAAATCTGCGTCCAGTCAATCTAAGTACCAGTCTGACTTAGAACGACACCGATTATCATCGGCATCGAATTTAAACGCATATACTCAAGGTGGTTATAACGCGAACGTAGACTCTAATGGCGATTTAAATAGTGAAGTGGAAGATATAAATTCGAAACCTAAAAGTTACCATTCGTCCTATTCGTACCATAAATCTTGGGAACGTCAGGGAGATCCCTATGTAATAAAACCTGCATCCAGTGGCTATTACGATGATCAGTCATCTCAACAACTTTCTGCTGGTACCAAGAATGCATTTAACTCTGGATCGCAACACCAAAGTTACGCAAATTGTGACGAAGTATGTGGTCATGTTCGCGTAGCTCGTTCTTATGATGCTCAAAAATATGAGGGTCAAGAACAATTGGGTCAACAAGCTCAAAACCTGGAAGATTTTGGCCAACAAAGTCAAAACATGGAAGGTTTCGGTCAACGAAGTCAAAATTTGGAAGATTTTGGACAACAAAGTCAAAACATGGAAAGTTTCGGTCAACGGAGTCAAAATTTGGAAGATTTCGGTCAACAGAGTCAAAATTTAGAAGATTTTGGTCAACAAAGTCAAAATCTGGAAGACTTTGGTCAGCAAAGCCAAAATCTGGAAGACTTTGGTCAGCAAAGTCAGAACTTGGAAGATTTGGGTCAACAAAATCAAAATTTAGAGAATTTTGGTCAACAAAGTCAAAATTTGGACAATTATAGTCAGCAATCACAAAGTCAACTGAATAATTTAGAAGATTTGGGACAAAGACCACAGAGCACATGGGAGAAGTATGAGGATATTGGCCAACAAGTGCAAAATAAGCAATTTCAAAATGTTGCACAAGAAACTCGAAGTAACTGGGAACAAACAGAGGATTTAGGACAACAGTCTCAACGTAAGTGGCAATGAAAATAAAATTAAGAAATAAAATAACACACATTAGAAGCTTGTAAATATATACTACTTACTTACTTATTAATTTAGAAACAGTAATATAACTAAAAATATTTCTTACAGCTTTTAAATGTTTATGCTATAACATAATTGTAATATCATACACGTAACACAGGTTAGATGCTGGGTACATTGTGTGGTTAAATTCTTTGTCATTATATTTGGCTCATCTATAAAATACCCATACAATTAGTACATACAGATAGTACATAGAAATAGAAGAACGAAGATGTTTTTTTAAATTAGTTCCCAGTACCTAATAGCCAACAGTAATAAGTCTAACGTTATTACTATTGGCTAGAACAAAAGATTTAACAGTCTGTTTCGATAAAATATCACAAAAATTGGCGAGGGGCACTGTCAAAGCGACGGGTCGCCGCGATTAATCCCTAATCGCCCATATCCATTCACACTTGGTGGGGCACCTCGCTCAAGTATTTACAACTATTTTAAATCCATGAAATGAAAAATAAAACATTAAAAGGAGTTTCACTACTGAATAGATTTATTATTTTCCACCACTTGAGACCTATCTCATCATGCCGCTGCGTCATGTTACGCAAAAGTTCACTTTTAAAAGTTCACTTTAAGTGAACTTTAAGTGAACTTTTGCGTAACATGACGCAGGTACGTTCTATTGGTGCTGTCAAAAAGAAAATAAACGGTTGGATCTATTATAGGACTATTAATTTTACCAAAATCCAATTATGTTTCGAAAAATTGGGCCCGTAACTCCTTTGGATATTTTTCGCTATTCCTTATAGTTTCACATGAAAAATTTAGCTTGTATATAATTATATAATATTATAATGTGATTTATAACTTATGTGAGTTTATTTGTGTGAATTTAACTGTATATTAAACATATAAACCTAGAAAAATGCAGCTATTAACATAAGACAAAATTGGCGGTGGCGGTGATTGGTACATTAAATCATTAATAGAACTATATTAATACTAACTACTACAGTACTTGTAGTACTAACTTTTACAGACATGCATATTATCTAATTTCATTATAAATACTGTCATCCAATTAACGCATTGAATTATTTTAATTCATGTACAAAGTCATTAATGAGTACAAAACTAACTAGAAACTCTAAATTTAGATAATCCTGCAATGAAAATTCAAGATATATGGAATAAACTGGAGACTGGCTCACAAAATGTTGAGCAAGAATCGCAAAATAAATGGAACTTTGATCAAGCTAATGTGGAGGAACAGCATGTACAAGAACATGAAAATCAAGATGTTGAAGATACATTTGTGCCAGTCCAAGACAAATTCCAGGAGCAAGAACAATCGGCATTTGACCAACCCGACAGTTATTCACAGATATCTCAAAACGAGAATGATGACACTCTCAAAAATCCCGTTAATGCGATATGGGACAAACTAGATCTGGAAAAAACACAAAGCAACAATAATTTATATACACAAACACAAAGACAGTCATCAAGTGGTAGAAATTTTCAGGTAACACAGAATGCAATAAAACAAATGAACGACTCGTTGAGCAAATTTGATACAGTACAAGGAGAGAGCCATGTCACTCAAACTGATAAACAGCCAACTAGCGAAGAGGATGCACAAATTGTACAATCAAATTCAGAACATCCTAAATTTAACTTTGATTCAAATAGTCATCATTTACATCCCTATTTTGGTAGTGGATATATGCGAGAGAATTCCAATAATCGGCAGTTACAAGTGAATGAGATTCAGGAAATTCAAACTTGGAATATAGACACTACAAGTCAAACGCAAAATGACTGGCATAAACTAGTATTAACAAATGATTCATTCTCACATCACCCACCATTGCTCAATCTGTGGAACAAATTAGATAATATCCAGAAACAATTGGAATCCAATTCCAATAAATCTTTGGATCAAAATATTGCTCCATCAGAGAAATATACAAGCCCGGAAAATTCTGGTCCTTTTAGGCAAGAGCTAACACATACGGATCGTGTGAATACGACCTACTCAGATCAACATATTATTCCTGCGCTTCCACATCTATCAATTAATAAAAACGAAAATAATTTGACACATATTCAGCCAGTGGAGCGGAATGACCAAATAAGGTCTCAAGATATTGGACGTGGAGATATTGAATCGGAAGATTTATCAATTCCAGCAGAAATGGATGTAAAAGAACCAACTCCTTGGCCTTATTCAGATAAAAATCGCACACTACCAGTCGGAAATACGGGTTTGAATTATATTAATAAACAAGCCACTTTAGATCAACAGAATGTAGAAAGTAGAAATTCTTCTCAAGTTAGTAATTTGCCTACTTTTTTAACTAACAGTACAAATATAGAACAGGCTCATAGTGAAGTCTCATTGCCAAACAATGAACAAAAACTAGAAGTTCTTGGTAAAGATACTTTTGATCAAGAAAATGTAGATGTTTCAGTTCAGAAAACATTGGGAGACAGCTTAGTAAAACAAGAAAATCATTTTTATGAACAAGGTAACTTAGGGCAAAATAATGAACATCAGAATATTATGCAGGATTTTGGATACCAACATAAAAACTATCAGGTGGCATTAAGTAAAGACAAAGACAGCCAGCAACAGAACAATATACCAGACATCGGGCAGCAAGATGAAAATTTAGAGCAACAAAGTATACAAGATTTTGGGCAACAAAATGATAATTTAGAGCAAGTAAACATTGAAGATTTTGGGCAACAAAGTCTACACGATTTTGGGCAGCAAAATATACAAGACTTTGGGCAACAAAGTATACACGATTTTGGGCAGCAAAATGATAATTTAGAGCAAGTAAATATAGAAGATTTTGGACAACAAAATCTACACGATTTTGGGCAGCAAAATATACAAGACTTTGGGCAACAAAGTACACACGATTTTGGACAGCAAAATAAACAAGACTTTGGGCAGCAAAATATACAAGACTTTGGGCAACAAAGTATACACGATTTTGAGCAGCAAAATATACAAAACTTTGGGCAGCAAAGTGTACAAGAGTTTGGGCAACAAAATGCACAGGATGTTAGATATCATAATGAAAACTTGGCGCAACAAAACATTCAGGATTTTGAACAGCAGAATATACAGGAGTTCAGGAATGGCAATTTAGAGAAACAAAAATATGAACAGCAAAGCAGTGCAAAACAACATCATTCTGACATGCAACAGCAAAATTTTGGACAGCAAAGAGAAAACTATGATCAACAAAATTTACAGAATGTTGAACAGGATAATGTTGAAAAATTTAACCAGCAAGAGAATCATAAATTGGAACAAGTAAGCTTTGAGAAATTTGAGCCTGTAGATAATTTGGGCGAAGGTTTGCACACAAATTGGAAGCCACGGCCGGAAAAAATCGAGGAAAAACTAGACATCATACAAAATAACTTACACTCAACAGCACCAAAAAATACTGAAATAGAGATACCACAAGAACCTGTGACTGAAAAACCTGGGTTCTGGAAATCAGTAGGTAGCAAATTTGCTAATGCCAAAGATAAAGTAGTTTCTTGGTTTCATAGTTAGGTAGTTAAGGAGGCACTGTTATTACTTTTAATGGTGTTATTTAACAAACTAGTCTTAAGTTTATTTAAATAATAGTTAAATTAATACATTCTAAGAATTTTTTTTTATAAAAAAACTAACTTAGAAAACTGCAACTTGATACAAATAAACCAACTTAGTTGATAGTGGAATTTATAATGTGATTTTAAAAATGATTACATACCTCTGGTAATGAATTAATGTACTTGACAAATGCCTGCTGCTGAACAGAGTCTGAAAAGAATAAAAATTATTTAATTATCAGATGAATGTCTACTATGTTCATGAAAAATATGTTTGTATAAATTATTTACAAATTGGTTATTTTAACGGCAAAGAAACATTAAATATAAATACATGAACAAATATCTTACACAAAAATTGTTTTAATATCTATTATCACTTTACTTTTTCACCAAATCTTCATTAACATAAGCTAGCTTATACCAGTCAAGTTCTAGCTTACAACCTCACCTGATAGTAAGCATCTGTGGATGGTAACACCCAGTAGATTTTAATCAGGGTGATGGTAACAGATAGGAGAAGGCAAATATCCCTCAGCCATCAGCTAGCTTTCAAGCTCGAGTTTAACTAGAAGTTAGAACTTCTAAGTCAAACTCGAGCTTGAAATTCTACCTATGGTAAGCAGTTACTGCATTTGTGGATGGTGACTTCCAGTAGATATTTAATCAGAGAAATTGCTGTGATGGTAACAGAAGGGACAAGGCAGATATCCCTCAGGCATCAGCACAGATTTTTTTTATATAAAACTTCAAGTTTACATCAGTCAAGCTCGAGCTTATAATCCTACTTGATGGTAAGCAGTAATGCATTTAGATTGGTAACAACCATTAGACTCAGAGAAATTGCTGTGAAATTGTGTGTGTGAATTGGACAAAGCCAACATATAACACTGGCGCCCTAAGCAAGAATACAACACCAGCTGAATAATGAATTATTTAGCTACAGTGTTCTGTTAGGTGAAGGTTTCTCAGCTGGGCTACTGCATATTATAAGTCTGCATTCCTGCTGTGCCTTAACTATTATATAGTACAATACAATACTCTTTTACAGTTGGTCCCTTGTATAAAGGACCTACCATGTAGTACCACCAAGGTACCATCACAGTGTCAGATTTTCCACCCCCAAGCAGCTGAGTGTAAACATTGCTGTGTTCCACTGGGAAGGGCATAGTAGCTGGTAAAATTACCAGGCTCAGGAGCGGCTTACTAATGTCGTTGGTGACGAGTAGCAGTGCAGTTCGGCTGTATAGGTGTGTCGCTTCATCAAGCCATCAAGCAAATATCTTGCTTGTTGACTTCAGGTTGTATTAAAAAGTACTACTTATTAAAATAAATGTGCGTTAAGTTTATGTAGTATGTTTTTATACCAGCATAACAAATAACTTGTCACATTCATGTGGTCAAAGCTAGTCAGATTGGTAGTTATCATTTAGAAAATAATTTGACACATATTCAGCCAGTGGAGCGGAATGACCAAATAAGGTCTCAAGATATTGGACGTGGAGATATTGAATCGGAAGATTTATCAATTCCAGCAGAAATGGATGTAAAAGAACCAACTCCTTGGCCTTATTCAGATAAAAATCGCACACTACCAGTCGGAAATACGGGTTTGAATTATATTAATAAACAAGCCACTTTAGATCAACAGAATGTAGAAAGTAGAAATTCTTCTCAAGTTAGTAATTTGCCTACTTTTTTAACTAACAGTACAAATATAGAACAGGCTCATAGTGAAGTCTCATTGCCAAACAATGAACAAAAACTAGAAGTTCTTGGTAAAGATACTTTTGATCAAGAAAATGTAGATGTTTCAGTTCAGAAAACATTGGGAGACAGCTTAGTAAAACAAGAAAATCATTTTTATGAACAAGGTAACTTAGGGCAAAATAATGAACATCAGAATATTATGCAGGATTTTGGATACCAACATAAAAACTATCAGGTGGCATTAAGTAAAGACAAAGACAGCCAGCAACAGAACAATATACCAGACATCGGGCAGTATACTTGACAAATGCCTGCTGCTGAACAGAGTCTGAAAAGAATAAAAATTATTTAATTATCAGATGAATGTCTACTATGTTCATGAAAAATATGTTTGTATAAATTATTTACAAATTGGTTATTTTAACGGCAAAGAAACATTAAATATAAATACATGAACAAATATCTTACACAAAAATTGTTTTAATATCTATTATCACTTTACTTTTTCACCAAATCTTCATTAACATAAGCTAGCTTATACCAGTCAAGTTCTAGCTTACAACCTCACCTGATAGTAAGCATCTGTGGATGGTAACACCCAGTAGATTTTAATCAGGGTGATGGTAACAGATAGGAGAAGGCAAATATCCCTCAGCCATCAGCTAGCTTTCAAGCTCGAGTTTAACTAGAAGTTAGAACTTCTAAGTCAAACTCGAGCTTGAAATTCTACCTATGGTAAGCAGTTACTGCATTTGTGGATGGTGACTTCCAGTAGATATTTAATCAGAGAAATTGCTGTGATGGTAACAGAAGGGACAAGGCAGATATCCCTCAGGCATCAGCACAGATTTTTTTTATATAAAACTTCAAGTTTACATCAGTCAAGCTCGAGCTTATAATCCTACTTGATGGTAAGCAGTAATGCATTTAGATTGGTAACAACCATTAGACTCAGAGAAATTGCTGTGAAATTGTGTGTGTGAATTGGACAAAGCCGACATATAACACTGGCGCCCTAAGCAAGAATACAACACCAGCTGAATAATGAATTATTTAGCTACAGTGTTCTGTTAGGTGAAGGTTTCTCAGCTGGGCTACTGCATATTATAAGTCTGCATTCCTGCTGTGCCTTAACTATTATATAGTACAATACAATACTCTTTTACAGTTGGTCCCTTGTATAAAGGACCTACCATGTAGTACCACCAAGGTACCATCACAGTGTCAGATTTTCCACCCCCAAGCAGCTGAGTGTAAACATTGCTGTGTTCCACTGGGAAGGGCATAGTAGCTGGTAAAATTACCAGGCTCAGGAGCGGCTTACTAATGTCGTTGGTGACGAGTAGCAGTGCAGTTCGGCTGTATAGGTGTGTCGCTTCATCAAGCCATCAAGCAAATATCTTGCTTGTTGACTTCAGGTTGTATTAAAAAGTACTACTTATTAAAATAAATGTGCGTTAAGTTTATGTAGTATGTTTTTATACCAGCATAACAAATAACTTGTCACATTCATGTGGTCAAAGCTAGTCAGATTGGTAGTTATCATTTAGATTAATTAGTCTGTTTGTTTTTTGGCAATATAACACTCCAAAATCATTCCTATTTTTTTCCAAGCTAATCGAATATAACCAACAGATACATACACAAAATTATACCTAAACAAAATTTAATTCAGGAATACAGTGATGCCCTAAGAAAGGGTTTTATGGTATTAATAACTAAACTGAAAAAGACTAAATTCCGCTTACCTAAGTTTAATGCATGTATAGGTTGTAAAGAAGACATAATTTTAATACAATCTTGCGCCGAAATATAACACTTTTTTTACACCACCACTATTTACACGGAACACTTTTTACTCCTAGCGAGTGTAGGTATGGTGGAATTATCGCTTAAAACTAAGTTACTGAATATATAGAACGAAACTCCTGTTCTTGTTTAAATTTTAGTCACAGACAGATTTTAACAATTTTACGAATTTAAAACTAATAAAAATAAACAAACTAACATGAATCAGTAGAGTTTTTGTGTTTTTAATTTTTGATTTTGTCAAAGTGACTTTTCATTTCCCGCGCGAAATCAAAGAAATCAAGGACGAGTCTATTTCAATGATTGAATCACAGACGTATTAGGGATGCTACGCATCAGACGGTGAACTGCCCTAGAGGAAAAATCACATTACGGATTTGCAGTAATAGAATATGACGTCTGTTTTTTTTTTTAATTATACGCTCATATCATGTGCCGTGGGTCAGGACTTTTCGCCCAGTTTTAAAAAAAAACGGAGACTAGTCTTTTAAGCCGCTTTACTTTTCATATTCCTATTCCATTTTTCTATTTTTATATTCAGGTTTAGAATAAAATACAATATACATAATTTAAATTATTTTTATTCTTTATAAAAAAAATATACAAATAAGGTAAATAAGGTTAATACTTTGGTCAGGATGTGACTCTCCGGGTAGTTTTTAGTTAATTCATTTGTTTGATAAACTGTCTCCATTTATAATAGCGGCTAGTTAAATATTATTAAAGAATGGGTTAATGCCATGGTCGAGATGTGGCTTGTCACAGCTTTTTAGAGATATGTTTGTTTGTCCGATAAATTGGCATCGTTAACAGCATCAAAGGGACCATCGCAGAGTGTACAAATTCCAAATGAAACAAAAGTGTGGCATGCTTTAGTATTTTGTATGACACACACAATTACCAGAGAGAGAAGATAAGAGAACCTAGTGCAAAGTGAATAATTCCGGTTAATTATGATTCTATCTTATTTTTACAGTAATAAGTTTTCAGCACTTGCAGATTTATTAGACTAGCCTAATAGTATGGAACTGTCCTACTACAGCACAAAATTTACATCATTATCATCGGAGTAAATGAGGACAAATTAGGTACAATAATGTATAGTATAGATACCTACAAGACAACTGTGTAAAATATATAAAACTAATGTTATAAATGTTAATTCATATATTGCATGATATAGTAGATTATAAGTTAAGTTTTGTTCTTTAAACCTATTTTCATGATCTCAGAAGAAGAGAACTTGTTGATTTTGTTCATTGTGAGTTGTTGAATCTTATATTCATCATAATTTTATTAGATAGTTAATGAGCTACATTGCAATTGCAAATAGCTAGCACACGTTGATTTTGCTTTATAATGTATATTATTGAAAAGTTATTATTTTTTGTTATATTTACTAAGAAAAACCTATATAGAAGGCCGTTTAATTGATCTCAGTCATGAGTTTTGTCGATTTATTTATTTTTATAATAAAGATTCGATTTAACAAAACAATTTAATGCCTATTTATTGTTTTTATTTTATTTCCTATACTTTTTTCTAATTCCGGAACCGGTTCCGGAATTCCGGAATCGAACCAGTAGTATCGTAACTCAGTTCCGGAATCGAAAATCATCCCATATTACATGCCCTAGTGCGAATGCCGTGAGACGACATTTATATATGGACTTTGCATTTTAATAGTATCATATACATACGCGTTGAATACATACCTCCTTTTTTAAAGTCGGTTAAAACCGGGACTCAAATTTTACGCTCTCCCTTATTTGTGCCCTCCAACCGAAGCACGGAGACGTTTAGTTCAAAGAGCATTGTAGTGATTGAGCGTTTGGTCACCCATCTGTATAATTACCCTGCCTAACTCTGCTTCACCTAGCGGTATATAATATACTTTAAGACCTATCCTCATACCTACTAAATATATGTACATAAAAAGAAAATCTCATAAAAATCAGTCAAGCCGTTTTGGAGGATTTCGACCACAAACACAGTGACACGTGACACGTTTATGTATAAGAAAAGGAGAAGAAGATTATTGTTATTTATCACGATACTCTCGATACATTAATCTATTTTTATAACAATAACTTCATTATAATAAACATCATAATAATAATAATCATAATTATTAGAATCTCCTCCATTAGCCTAGAATGAACTAATTTTTTTTCGTACAATCAATCCTGTCCTCGCACTATGCTGTAACTAGGATAAAACATGGCGCGAAATTTTGATTCAGAGATAACAATATTTGGTTTCTATTTTTTTAATACTAACATAAAATATTCGTAAAAAAATATATATATACAGACGAATTGAGAACCTCCTCCTTTTTGAAGTCGGTTAAAAATAATAGTTACAAATGATAGGAAACTCCATTCTCTCGCCGATTTATGGTACCTAATCGATTTTAACACTCAAATATGTCCTTCTCACAGAACTGATTTTATACATTCTTCTTTTTTCGTCCAGTTCATTCTCCTCTGGAATGCGCTCCCTCTAGAACTCAGGATGGCTACATCGCACTCCTCCATAACGGCTCGACCAATGTTTATGATTTTTTATGTGTATACATAACAATATGGTACCAAGGTATAAGTATAAATAGATGGGCGACGTTTGAACTAACCGTATCCGTGTTTCAGAGGGCTACTAAAAAGTTGGTTCTGGTTTTTAACCGACTTCAAAAAAGGAGGTTATGTTCTCGACGCGTCTAAAGCGGTAATTAGTAAAAAATTAAACGTAATTTTGTTCGGGATTTAGCGCGATTTACCTACATGGAACCTACCACCTATTAAACCCTACAGAAACTCCCGCGGATGCACATGAGGACAACTTGGTTTCTCCCGTGGGATTTGCACCCTCAGTGCCTTGCCTTTGAGACTATTATAGCCCCCAGGAACCTGTCACAGTGCTCACAGAGACGGAGTCGAAAACCCGCCGATGCACCGCGCCGTCTTCATCGAAATCGGTATCAACGCATACGTTTGTGCAGTATAATGCACAAATTATACATACTGTATACCAATAATACGCAAATTATCACGCACCAGATCATGGGAAATGGAGCAACAATGATTTACGTATCCAAAATCCAGCTAACTATCATGTTCTGAAGAGTGTCAGGGCTGCTCCGCGTCCTGCGCACCAGGGACGAACACCTCTTGCGCATAGTAGCGTAAAAGCAATCTACGTGTGCGTCCGCGAAGATCCTAGATGCGCTACGGAAGTGAGGCAATCACACCAGCACTCTGAACACATTAATGTATTGGATATGTAGGGCGTCGTAGGATCCTTGCGTGTAATTTCCCCACAGGCTGTAAGTATAAAATGCAGTGTAGTACGCGCGAAACAGTGTAATTTTAACACTCAGTGAGTAGGGTGCAAACCAGTGAGCCAGAATATTTACTCTCACTGTCAATGCCCTCCGCTCTCACTCAATGTCTGCATCATCATTGAGCTCGGGATTAATATATGGCCTAAATATTTGAAATGATATGATAACATAAGTATATAATACTAACTAATTTAAATGCGTTACTTGTTTGATTTACAAAATGAATACAATAATCTCCATATTGATTTATTAGATTCTTTAAAACATTCCATTCTTTGAACCCATTCATTATTTGTCGGTCTTAGCACGCACCACATCACTACAATTTACGTCTGTGGACGTGCAATAAAATGTGTAGGAACGATGAATTCTTTATCTCTTTGAATGAGTTGAGAGTTTATTATAGTGTGTGTTCATAGAAACATGAAGAGTTTACATTAGACATTCGCAAGAGTGTGGGTGAAATTGTATCTGTGTGGGTGAAATTGTATCTGTGTGTGTTTACTTCGCCTCCCGCACCCCGCAAAAGTGCCACGAAAAATTTGTTCGGGGAATCGACGCGATATTATAGGAGATACCACTGGAGAGATCATGATGCGCTAACCCCTCTGCCAAATTTTGTTCATATGTTCAGGTCATTCTTTATTTGTGTGCGTATCTTTTTGAATGTGTTGCGAGTTTATTATAGTATGGGTATGCGTGAAATTGTATCTGTGTGTGTTTACTTCGCCTCCCGCACCCCGCAAAAGTGCCACGAAAATTTTTTTCGGGGAATCGACGTGATCCTAGCTCCATTCTAATTACTCAGAGAAATCTGTGCTAGAATACCAGTACCAAAAATAGTTAAACACTTTTTATCTTTTTATACATAGGTACTCATGAAATTCGGTACATTTGTATCTCAAATACAAAATATATATACGAAAATATAAATGAAAAAAAATATATATATATAGACGAATTGAGAACCTCCTCCTTTTTTGAAGTCGGTTAAAAACCCATCAAAAACTGTTGGATTTATTTTTTCAAACATCTAGCTAGCTATTTTTTAGCTATTTTTATCTGCTGATCTAGCTTTCTTTTAAAAATTGAGTTGGCAACACTGGTCGGGACTGTCAGGTTAGTCCTTAGAGGAAGAAAACAATATTCTGTCTACGGGTTAGTCAATCAATAGTTAGTCAGTGTCGATCACGGCTATAAATCTCGGTACTTCTATTCCTCGCCTTGGAGGAAGGAATAAAATGGAGTCGTTCTAGGAATTCGAAACCAACCACTTAGTATCCATCCTCTTTCCCCATATAGGACATGCATCAAGACAAACAAGGACACCTATATATTTCTTAATGCGTCATTTAGAAAGGTTGAACACACTTTTAGATTTAAAAAATAAAAGTTAGTGGTGTCCATGCAAGGATACGCATATCGATATTTAGACAATGTCATCGAAACCATTTTCAATGCAGCGTTTCAGTACGTTAACGTTTTGAATCAATATATTTTGTTAGTATGTTTAATTAATGACAGTAATAATTTATTTCAAATAGGGTAAAATTACCACTTTCGTATTGTTATATTTTTCTGTAAGGGCCTCCGCCGACACGATACTTTTTGCATCCGCGTTCGGCAACTCTGTTGCTTTTCGGAAGCTTGATACCGCAGCCGATCGCGAACCCCCGCACACTACTAGCAGATAGCGACCAGCGATTTCGACGCTTTCCGGTCGCTGGATGCAGCAACCGCGCGCTACACCACGCACACTACAGATGCCAGTCGCCGCGACTTTGGTAGTTCCGGGGTTCCCAACTTTAAGGATTTCTCCCTAAATAAATGGAGCATAATACATTGAACTATTTGTATTCTGATTACGTAACATTTATTAATGGGCAATGTTATTAATCTTAAAACCGACTTGTAGTTAAGATCTTAGTGTAAAAAACTTGCTTCGAGGAAAATATATTGAGTATGATTAATTTTGTTAAAATTTAATTGAAATATTTTTTCGTACCGTGCAAAGCCGCTTGTAGTGTATGAAATTTAAAACAATCTAAATAAGTAGATACCTAGGTACTTATTAGATATAAAATCAGTCACTATGCGTGTTATACGTATAGTCGCTCCTGTTTGTTTGTTTCCTTAATCTAAACTAAACATTGAATTTTGACCCAATTTCTACAATCATTTTGAGGGTTTCGGTACGTTTTAATATTATACGTAGGTATAATTATAATGTATAATTATAAGGTTTAAAACTCCGGCGAGGGAAGCTGATGTCAGTTAATATGTTATGTTAAGCACCGACTTCAATACATTTTCGTTATATAGTACTTTTTAGATCATAATAATATCGTTAAAGTCGGATTTTAATATACTAGAAATATTTTATTTAATCTTTTTATTGACTTTACCTATTATAACGCTCTGAATGCATGAAACTACCACGCAACTAGAACAACTATGCTAGACTTTACTAGGAACAAAACAGTGCATTATATACTAAAGTACCGAACTGATTTTGATGAAGCTATTACAACAAGAATTACCGCAATCGGATTTGTAGCTTCTGAGAAGTATGGGAATAAACATATATACATACACACACAGACACACATATATGTATGTATATATGTCGCAGCCGGGTCATTAGTATAGGCTGTCAATTAATACTAAATGTCCTGTTAATTCTAAAATGTAGGGTATGAGGTCAATAGTATCAAAGTCAAAGTCAAAATAACATTATTATGTATAGGTCCCACGGAGGCTTACACAAAAATATTTTTTACGCGGCCGCTACTGAGAAGATCTTTTTATTTTTATTTTTTATTTTTATTTATTTAAGGACAACCAACAAGACTTACACTAATACATTGCATTTTTTACATTGGTGAACTTAAAACTAAGTGCAAGCTTAATTATAGGTCGCCACAGCATGCAAAAACGCGTTAATCTTGGAAGACACTCAGCGGGCATGTCCTATTTTGTAATATTTTTTTAAACAATTGTGTAAACAGTTTTACAAATTATGTATAGGTAGCCTTAAAATTCTAAGCTTACATGATTTGAGCAGTTCAAGCCCAGTTTTATCCTCCAGGTAAATCGAGATTTTATAATAAGCCTTTTTTGACAATCGGCTTCAAAAAGTTTAAATTTCTTCATTGGAAGATCTCGGATATCCTGTGGCAGTTTGTTATAAAAGTGTATACTTTGGCTCATAAACGATTTGCCTGTTTGGTGGAGACGCGTAGCATGTACAACAAGATCGTGTTTGGGTTGTTATTTGACAAGTAAAGGTCAATGTCTTGTTGTGTCTTAAATTGAAGGTAGAAGTATCGTTTTCACAAATTGTAATGGGAAGGGAGACTAACTAACAATAGCCGAAGGGGTTACTCGGATATACATATGCTTAGATGCCCATATATAGTCTAACATAATATACATACATACATACATAATCATACATACATAATCTTTTTTAAGACGGCTAAAAAAATAAAGTATAATTGGGGATCACTTGATTTGATTTAGGGAGGAAACATTTTTAACCGACTTCAAAAAAAAGGAGGAGGTTATCAATTCGGTTGTATGTTTTTTTTTTTTATGTTTGTTACCTCAGAACTCTGTCGTTTACGAACCGATTTGGAAAATTATTTTTTTAATTGAAAGGATATGCTTCCAGATTGGTCCCGTTTTTTTCAAAAACAGCTTCTGATGATGGGAACCATGAGTAACTGAGGACTAACTCCTTAAATATTATAGGCATACATATAGCGTTTTTGGTATTTTTAGAAACTAGTCAAGCATTTTCATTCAGAAAGTAACATTTGGTGAAGTGGATGTGATGAAGAAGGCCATAGACGGCCACCGGAACTTTGTAATAAAATTAACAATCCATCCTATCCTAGCCGTGCCTACTAAACGTAGACCTACCGAATTTGGACTCGTTGGATAGGTCTCGACGAGTAGTTGCTAGAAAAATGGTGATCAGGGTCTGACAATGGAGCAAGATACATTTTTTAAAATTTTTGTTTAAGCTTATATTTTAGTGATGGTTCATAGTTGTGTTATGTAGTGGGTGTTTTTAAAATAAATATTAAACTGGCTGTTTGTCAGAATAAAATATAAGTTTTTAAAAGTTAACCTAATAATACACCAAGGGAACCACTAAAAAGAATAAAATAAAAATATTTTTTACAAAAAAAAGAACCGCCTTCAAAATGCAACTAAAAGAATTCCAAGAATTAGTGGTTTTTACATATACATAATACATTGTTGGACTTGGGCTACAACATATTATAAATACATATTACTATCGAAGTCGGTGCCTAACGTCTAGCAAATACTTACAAGGGCAGTAGGTACCTAACTGTTTACCAGTTTGGCGCCGTCTTTGATAGTAATATGTATTTATAATATGTTGTAGCCCAAGTCCAACAAAGTATATGTAAAAACCACTAATTCTTAGAAATTCTTTCAGGCCTTTTAGTTGCATTTTGAAGGCGGTTCTTTTTTTTGTAAAAATTATTTTTTAAGAGTAGTAGTCGGCCCGGTGCGGAACGAGACTCGTGCAATATGTGTTCAGTGTAATAATAAATATTGACGATGCTAAACGTTACCATGGACTCTTATAAAGCTGCACTGCTTCTTGCTTTACTAATAAAGTGTGTACGAGGTATCGTACAATGGTGTGTCAGCATTATGACCCACAACGTTAACCTAAATTATTGGTTTCGTTAGGTACAATTTTATTTAATTAAATCAGTGTCAAAACAGCGCTCGTTGGGTTTGGTTATTTCTTACATTTTAACCTCTCCCTCCTAACTAACATTTAAACTGTAGCAAACACGCTACAGTTTTGGTCCTTCAAGGGACTTCGCGTTGGCGTCGCGTTTGTGAAGTTTACAATACCAGTGAACAGTTTTGGACCTTCTAGGGTCTTCGCGATCGCGTCGCGTTTGTGAAGTTTACATTACCAGTGAACTATCGAAGAACAGTATTTTACAAACAGTTATTTTTTTTTTACATTCATTTTTACAATTTTACATTTTATACAATATCGCACATCGTACATTTGTGTGTAATTAGTGATAGCATTTAACATTAACAATAACATTAACAAAACCAGTGAAGTGTAGATTCAGTGTGTGCATTAGCAGTCTACAGCTTCGAGGTTTCTGCGCTTCGGTTCGTGAGTTCGAGAACACATCGAGCAAGCAACGACAGCCTGTATTAACAGCAGGATAAGGACAAGTATCCTGCTCTCAAGTAAGATCTTTTATTTACTTACACCTAACCATGGAAAAGCTGATCCAAAAACAAGTGGAGATCCTGGAGTCGATCAAACAGATCGAACGTAACTTCGGCAAGGACTCGGCCTCTCGTAAAACACGGGAGTACTTAGAAGATCGTATAGACAAGCTTAATAAGCTCTGGGCGGAATTTAGATTGGTAAATGATAAATTGTTAGCATACGAAAGTGTACAGGTGCCCTACTTCTTGGAAAATCAATTTGAGAAGACAGGTAAATACTTCCAGTCTGTGAAACAGAAGCTAACGGCGCTTCATTTGGCAAGATCCATGGACACCGAAGAGGCATGTCAGCCAGGTCCGTCAAACAAGACGCCCACACGTCCGTCAACTCCTGCTCCAGAACCACCCATTGTGTCGCCGAGACAACCAGCAGCAGGGCATGCAGCCGAGCTGCTCACACTACAGCGCACTAACTTTAGAGCATTTAAACGGCTGACCAGGAGTATCAATGTAGAGGACATCAACGTCAAATGGGAGCTGGAAGACGAGCTTAGGAATGTACAGTCACGCTGGAAGGACATAGATTCGTTACATTTGAGAATCGACAATATCTTGCAAGGGTCAGATCCAGAATACGAGGAAGAATTTTTCTACTACGAAAACACCTTCAAAACAATTAAGAGGGCTCTGAATGAGAAGTTAGCATCAACAGCTCACCTTCAGCAGTCTACACCACAGCTTGAGGTACCCGTATTTACTGGCAGGTACACTCAATGGCCTACATTTTGCGATCTGTTTTCTGAGAGCATCCACAACAACAATCTTTTAACAAAATGCCAAAAGATGCAACATTTAAAAGGCAAGTTGAGAGGTGAAGCAGAGCGACTCATTCAACATCTGCATATCTCAGCAGATAACTATGACACAGCATGGGAATTACTGAACCATAGATACAACAATCCGCTCATACTTTTCACAAACCACATTGAAAATTTTCTCAATCAACCTAACATACAAAAACAAACAGCTTTTGAAATAAAACGCCTCTATGATACGACAATGGAGAGCATACATGGCATTCAGAACCTAGGTATAAATACATCAACATGGGATCCTATATTGGTGCACCTCGTCATTAAGAAATTTGACCAGGAAACTTACAGTGATTATAAGGCAGCCCGAAAATCACCACGAGCTTTACCTTCGCTTACCGAGCTGACTGACTTCTTGGAAAACAAATACACCGCACTAGAACCCATGCGACAGAAGGAGAGGGACATCCCATCAACATCAAGCAGACCTGGTCACCAAACACCACCAAGGGGGTCCTACAAACCATTGCCTCAAAAATATCAGCATAAGGGATACATAGAAAAACGTGAATATCAAGCATCAGCAGCAGCTTACATGTGTGATTGCCCTTATTGTAATCAAAATCACGTATTATACAAATGCAGCAAATTTCTGAAATTAAAACCAGATGCCAAATTGAGGACGATTTTGAAATTACAAATTTGCCAGAATTGTCTTTATAAGCATTATGACAATCAGTGCAATTCAACGAAAACATGCAAAATCTGTCAATGCAATCACAGCACTATTTTGCATGACGCATTTAACGTGCAGCGTAGTGATTTATCAGCAACCCCAATAACTGCGCCCGGCCCAAGCCGTGACAGCACATTTACGGCTAGGCAAACACAGCACCAATCGACATCAGCAACACGTGAGCACAGCGTGAATCATGTCGCTACTGAGGATGAAGAGATCCTGTTGACAACTGTCCTAGTTAAGGCGAAGGCGGTTGATGGTACATACGTCACACTGCGAGCATTGCTGGATCAGGGATCGCAGATATCGTTGGTCTCAGAAAACGCAGTACAACAATTAGGCTTACCCAGACAGCGTCACTATGCTTCAGTATCTGGTATAGGCCACGGATCAAAATCGAGCAGAGGAATAGTTACACTCGAACTTCAGTCTGTCTATGATGATTACCAATTTAGTACTCAAGCGTTAGTACTGCCACGAGTTATCAACAATTTACCCAACATGTCCTTTAAAAAACAACACTGGGAGCACCTACAACATATACAATTGTCTGACAAAGATTATAACATTTCACGATCAATTGACCTTCTACTAGATGCTAGCGTGTACTCTGATATTATCATGAGCGGTCTTATCAAAGGTCCAAACCACGCACCTATAGCTCAACAAATAAGACTCGGCTGGATAATATCAGGGAGCGTGAAAACGTTCAATTGTCACGTCGTCATAAGGGATTTGTCAGATCTGTCTCAATACTGGGAAATGGAGGAGATAAATGATACATCATCTACTCTCACACCAGAAGAGGAGTACTGCGAACACTTATACCAGTCAACGACAAGAAGATTGGAGGATGGGAGATACGAAGTCGCAATTCCAATGAAGCCAAATTTTGAACAAAACCTAGGACTATCGAAAACAAAAGCTATTGCGCAATTTTACAACATAGAAAATAAATTTAAACAAAATGACAAGTTTGCCAGCAGCTACAAAGCATTTATGTCAGAGTACGAGAATCTAGGACACATGAAACGCGTTGATACTTACAGTGAGGTATCATACTATTTACCCCACCACGGTGTATTAAAACCTGACTCTTCTACCACGAGCTTACGTACGGTATACAATGCGTCGTCAAAAACATCGAGTGGTAACAGCCTAAATGATTTGATGGAGCGGGGTCCTAACCTACAAAAGGATCTGCAAAGTCTCCTACAGATCTGGCGCCACCATAAATACGTTATCACCGCAGACATTGAGAAAATGTTCCGACAGATTCTTGTAAGAGAGAATGATCAACATCTTCAGCGAATCATCTGGAGAGCATCACCACAGGAACCATTAGGCGAATATCAGTTAACAACTGTCACTTATGGAACCAAATCAGCGCCATACCTAGCCATGCGAACATTACGCCAGATAGCAATTGACAATGAGATGGCACATAGGTACCCATTAGCCACAAAAGCACTGCGATCATCGTTTTACATGGATGACCTGCTTGAAGGTGGACATAGCCTAGAACACACTAGGGCCTTACAACAAGAAATAATAGCCATATTAAAAGAGGCACTACTTATCAAGGACCTTCCAAAAGACAGTCTCGACGCCCAACTTAACTTTAAAAGCTTGGAGTCTAGGAAAACACTTGGATTAAGCTGGAATCCAGAGTCAGATACTTTTACATTCGAAAACAAGTTCTTAGAACAGAAACAAGATACACAACTTACAAAACGGCAACTTTTATCACACGTATCGAAGATATTTGATCCCTTAGGATGGATTGCGCCGCTAACAGTCAGAGCTAAACTTTTATTTCAAACAACATGGTCAAATGAAACCGACAGATGGGACCATGATTTATCAGATAAGATGAAAGAAGCCTGGAAACAACTTAAACATGATTTTCAACATTTAAACCAGTTCAAAATACCGAGATATTTGGGTGATAAACAGACGTACCAAATACACGGATTTTGCGATGCTTCCGAAAAAGCATACGCTTGTGCAATTTACATCGTAACAATTAATAATAAGGGGGAGTACACATCAAGGTTGATTACAGCTAAGACAAAAGTAGCACCGGTAAAAAACAAACTGACGCTACCGAGACTTGAGTTGTGTGGAGCACTACTGCTATCACGTCTCATGAAGAAAGTACTGGAGACTTTTATAGAAGACAACATAAACATCTTCGCATGGACCGACTCTATGGTTGTGCTTGGATGGATTCATGGAGACATTAATAGATGGAAACAATTTGTATCGAATAGGGTGCAAACAATCATATCAACAATCCCTACATCGCGTTGGCATCACGTGCGCTCTGAACATAACGCTGCAGACTGTGCCACGAGAGGTCTAACTGCAAATCAATTGTTAGGCTGTTCCTTGTGGTGGGAAGGCCCAGAGTGGCTGAAGAACTTTAACACAGATAGTATTAAGAACAAATGTACGATGTGCTATTTTCTGTAAAATGTATACATGTCAATATCCATATGACCGTGTGTTAGTCAGTGATGACGACTCGAAATAAAGCTCGGTTTCTAATGATCATGCGTTACTTCTTCCTCACTGTACTTGACAGGTCAGAATAGTTTCGGTGAAGACAAAACATGGTATAATTAAAAGACCAGCCCTGAAACTATCGGTTCTGCCAGTCAAGTACAGTGAGGAAGAAGTAACGCATGATCATTAGAAACCGAGCTTTATTTCGAGTCGTCATCACTGACTCACACACGGTCATATGGATATTGACATGTATACATTTTACAGAAAATCGCATTCTATCGTAACCAATAATCCCATATACGAGTCACGTATTACACAATCAATCTGTGACATAAACATTAATAAGGACACCCGATTGTGTACTACCGAGTCGTTAACCCGTCAAGACAGGTGGGTCAAATTACATAATACTAACAGCTGGTTGTACTCATGTTGCGAAAAATGCTCAGTATGCATTTTCTGTCCGGAAGGAACGAGTATAGAATCGTTGACCGGTAATGGAATTATAAACATTGGTCAAGGCTGCAATATCAAGAGCAAGGACATATCAATACATATATGGACATAACAATTATCTTACCCATACAGCGGTTCGATTAGATATCCCATACGCGAGTGATTGTGACTATTGTGAGTGATGTGATAGTGATGATAGACAATTTCAATTGGACAAACAATTATATTAGAGACTTTAATACGCTATTGCGAACATTTAGAGTTTGGTTTACATATTTTTAGATTATTTACTTAGCTAACATTTTATACATTTTTACATTGTACATTTTATAGTTACATTTTTAAATATTTTATTTAACATTTTTATACATTTTTACATTGTACATTTTAACATACATTTTTACATTTAGTTTGCTACTTTGTATAACTAATAATATTATTTACATTATTTAGCTTCCTTGGGGGGCAGGATGTACGAGGTATCGTACAATAGTGTGTCAGCATTATGACGCACAACGTTAACCTAAATTATTGGTTTCGTTAGGTACAATTTTATTTAATTAAATCAGTGTCAAAACAGCGCTCGTTGGGTTTGGTTATTTCTTACATTTTAACCTCTCCCTCCTAACTAACATTTAAACTGTAGCAAACACGCTACAGAGTGAAAATATAAATCACGGTGAAGGCGGTACTGGCTACATCCAATTACCAGTTTTCAAAAACCTATGTGTTGAAGCAAACATTATCATTCAATCATTCATGTAGATTTGTGTTAAAAATCATGTAGAAGGTGAAATATATATTTTTGCAATACGTGCTTTCTTTGAAATTAAAAACCAAAGCAGCAATATTCCTTAAAAAGTGGTAACTTAAATCGACCCCGAAAATAATCTAGAATACCAGAAAAAGTTGGTAACCCCCCTAAGTCAAAACATGTCACACCAGCGGTACCGTGTGAATCCAATACACTGTAACTTCAGATACAGTGTTTTGAATTAACAACGTTCATTCGATTTCTTTTAACCTGTTTGATGTTATAGTTTTTTTTACTTTGTATGAAAAATACTGAGATATTGCAATGCAAATTACACTGTTTTTACTAAAAACTACAGGCCTGAAATAGTAAAACACGGCAATTGATGATGCAGTGCATTGTCCAAATAATCTTCGCGGATTGCAAGATACAGTGTTTTGTCAAAACAAAGTAGAAGGGCTAGCGCGACGCGGCTGCGCCAATCAGATTGAGGCTGGGCTATCGATTTCAATTATTATTGGTCGATCTGGCCGAGAGCGACGGCGGCGCAGTGGCTGGAAAGTATGAGCTGATGAACTAATACGTACTGTAATTTAAAAATAAATATAGTATTATTAGAAATCCTAAATAAGATTATTTAAAAAAAAGAGAATCTGTCCAGAAACCATTGTCTCTGGACCACCTTAGTAAAATAAAAACTGAACATACCACTGAAGAATTATTACCACACTCCTGCAGCAGGAATACATTGTAACCACCATGAGATGCAGCAACTTCACTGAGACTTCCGCACTGTACGAGATCTGAGAAACGAATGACCGCGGTACCGCTAGAGCAGTGACTTATATACGCATTAGCTGAGCGCGTTCGGCTATCCTACCCACAATTAATTTTATACCAGTTTTGGAGTCTAACAGTATTATAAATACACTAAATATTAAAATAAATCTATCTGGAGAGGAAATGTTGTTTTTTAAATATGACTAAATTGCAGCTACTACGCAAGGAATGTGGAAGCGAATTCCATAGCCGCACTGCTTGCATGGCAAAAAAAAAACATTATAGCTACTATAATAATGAGGAGGAACTTCAAAATGCAGAGATATACTGGAACGTCAAGGCTTGTCACAAGACACGAGCAAGGAATAACACTCACAAAGATAAAGAGGAGATTAAGGATTGTTAAGTATACAATTTAGAAAATAAAAAATGTACCAGTTCCGCCGCTGACGGATTGGCAGACATTCTAGTTGAGCCCGAAATTCCGACACGATTATATTTCCGCAGACCAAAGATGAAATGAATACACAAATTTTACAATTGCTCCAGTTTATTAAGAAGCTCCTCAGTTGTATCTAGAAACATACATCAGCATAATCGAAAAGAGCTAAAGATCAAGCAAAAAAGATTTTTGTCTGACGCAGAAGAAATTTTTAGAGACGCTTGTGAGACTGATCTCCAACATGAGATTCCCAAGAAATATTATAATCAAACAGAACTCTAAGAATTTTAACTTTATTTGAGTATGCAATTGGTACGGAATCGAAAACTAAACTGGAGAGTGAGTTAATGTCAACCAGATTCATCACGTATCCGCCACCAAATATGATAGCCTGAGAATTAGTAGAGTTCACTAACAAGCCAATTGATTTTGCCCACTGACTTATGCTTTCGTTTAAATAAATGTATTTCTTCTTCTTCTTCTTCTTCTATCTAAATCTTTATTAAGCGTATATATCGCTTACCGAAGCTTATCAATATTGGCATGACGATAAAGCTAATGATGATCATGCATAGAGATGATAGTTAGAAAACCCTCGCGATAACATTCATGAAAACTGAAAAGAGGAGAGATTACGCCACCCAGTGGAACACCCGCCTCAAGCTCACACCACACAGATGATGTCTCCTCAAAGCGGACAGACTGTGAGCGCCCACGATGATATGAATATGATCAAAGCAATTGATAGCTGAAAAAGCGACATAGAGAGAGGAAAGAATGCCTAGAAGTATGTCAAAATAAACAGAATTGAAGTCACTACCAAGATCCAATAATACCAGAATAATCAGTTGTTTGCTTTCTATAACCAAGCGTCAAACATCACTTATTTTTACTAAAACTAAGGACTAAAAGACAATTAGGTGTAAAATAGTCTGTCATTTGTTTGTAAACAATAAATACCTTCCAGGACTTCCAGAACAGAACAAGGAGTGTAGATATAGGACTAAAATTTGTAACAGAAAAATTTGGCTGTTTGGGAAAAGGAATGACAATGACAAGCGTTCTTCCCAAGACGGGAAAGAACAGGATTCAATTTAAAAGTTTAAGAAACGAGTGATTATTGGACAAGGATTGGTCAAGGTTACTTCAATGTTAGGTAACAACAATTTTAACTGAAGACCATGATGATATAATTCCCAACCCCCTCAGTAACCGAACTCAAAGAGAAAGGAGAAGTTAAAGGCAAAGATAGCTAAGAGAGACAATTTAAAGTGGACAACTTAACATTATCAAGAGTAACAAGTGACTTCTAAAAATGTGCATTAATTGAAATCAAGATCTAAATATGGAGCATTCTCAATAGAAAATACCAAAATATATCAAGAACTGCCACGTCTGTGCAGTATTATGGTTCTCCAACTTATACCTACCAATACACTTTTAGGCCCTGTTTTCCCAAGTCAATACACTGTAACTATATGATACAGTGTATTGCCTTAACAATATCTTCCTTAGCTTCTGACAACTATTAGAGCAACACAAGTTATCGACGATAATTCATTATGTATACTCTAAATATATATAAAACTTAATAGGCTGGATAACTTATAAAATTATTTTTAAATTGGCAGCAAACACTAAAAACTTTCTAACGAAAATTTTGGAGTAATCTTGAAAAAACTAAAAAAATCTATTTTGCTCATTTTCTCAAAATCAGTTTTTCGTAGTTACAGTGTATTGGATTCACACGTTACAGCGCACAGTGGGCGTTAAAACAAGCTTCTCTTTCATAAGATTTTTGATAATGTATTTCTTGTGGTTTTTAAATACAAACAACCGTATTCATAATCATAACGGTATAAGATCATTGCGTTCGATTACCACAATACGTAGGTACTGAAAAGACTTTTTAAATAAAATAAATAAATAAATATTTCGCAAGCTTTAAGTGATTTTAAAGATGCACTAGGGGTTATGAAAATGGAGAAAATTTTATCCCACAGTTCAATCAAGGTTTCATGAACTGGCCGTTTTTCATTTATGTAACTTAAGCAGGGAAACCGCTTGCTTTAGAAACTGAAGAGCTCCGGGCTCTTCTTTACACTTTGCTAAATGCGACGAAACGCGAAACGCGCGAAGTAAGTTATTTATTTGGACAATACAGGCCGATTGAAAATAAGATGAAAATGAAATGACGACGTGTAAAGGACGAAGTTTTCTTGCATGAAATTATTATACAATATGCGTTGTTACTGATTGTTTAAAACCTATAAACAATATATACCTAAGTACTAACTGATGACGGGCCCGTTGGTCTAGTGGTTAGTAACCCTGTCTCCTACCCAACAGGTCGTGGGTTCGATTCCCACCAAGTGTCTGGGTGTTTATCTATATAAGTATGTACTTACAAAAAAAAGTATATATGTATTAGTATCAGTTGTCTGGTTCCATAGTACAGGCTCTGCCGAGTTTGAATCAGATGACCGTGTGTGAATTGTCCCAGGATATTAACTAAATATGTGCAAGCGATGCTGCAGGATAAAGCTAGTACATAATATACAATACAATACAATACAAATACTCTTTATTGCACACAAAAGAAATACACATTTGAAATTAAAACAATTAAAAACAGTGAACAACAAGGCGGACTTATCGCTAAAGCGATCTCTTCCAGTCAACCTTGGGGTACAGGACAGGGCATTCTTATGGGCAGGTGCAGTTATATAAATAAATTAAGTGGATTAAAAATATATATATATATTTAAAAAAAAAAATAATAAAATAAAAAATAAACTACATATTATAATATATTATGATAGACTAATACATATCTATTACCAAGAAAGTGAGAGAAGATCAATTTTTTTAAAGCTAATGTTCAAACTTAAGTGCATTTATTTGAATCATACTGTAAAAACTTCTACACTTGCCAACTCTGGACAAATTATAAAAGGAGGTCATTGGATGGTATTCGTGTACAATATAATAACATTTTCAGACACCTCATGGGTTTTAAATAGGTACTGTAGTGCCTCTAGCAAGTTTACGGAGGCGCGTCTGAACACGTTCAATGCCATTCAGAGAAGCTGAATTGCTTCATATATGGCCAGGGTTGGTCAGTGTAGAAACGGTATTATTAAAGAAATCGCGGACCGTTGGTCTATAACGAACATGTGTAGACGTTGGCGTGAAATAACTGCTTAAAATTCTTTTTTTTACTGGAATGTCTGTTTTTTTTTGTTTAGTTTGGTTATTATTTATTTATTCTGTTTGGTTTCTTCCTTTTTTTTGTCAATGTGTCTTTGTATTTTTTTTGTATGGATCAAGAGTCTGAAATAAACGTATATTATTATTAAATACATTGGTTTAATTAAAAGGCAGATGAAGTTCTCTTTTTATAAAAAAAAACTACGCATTTGTAGATTTTTTTCTGTCTAAATTGATCTTATTGTGCTTGTTTATCGTAAAGATTATATAATTAAATAATACCTGAAAATTGTTTTGGGTGAAGTATATAATATCATTTTTTTATATTTCATTCAACTTCTTGATTATGTATTTGCATTTCAAAGTTCTTAAGCGATTTTACCATTATTCAGAAGGATTAGTCAAATCCTGGTGACTTAGATGCAAAGCGAACTTGTTTTTTTATAAAGTACCTACTGGGTATTAGTTTATACATACTTATATGTATATCAACATAATAACAACGACATCTATAATACCGCAATAGCAGCATGTGATATTTGTAAAAGGGTTAAGGTTGAAACTCAGACGGTTTTGTTACCATAACCGTAACGTGACCAAAAAGATTCAGCTTTACAATTCAAACACAAAAAAAAGAGGAAACAAATTATATTTTGATACATTTGGAATGTTGTTACAACATTTAATGTTGTTAAGTTAAAAATAAAACTTGTGATTACTAAGTAATTCGATGTTATGGTAATTTTAACAAATCCGTGTATTTGAACTACGTAAAATATATTTCATTTTTCAAAAAAATTAAGCTAGTGAACCTTATTTTTGGCCCACTGTGCATCGATGACAGCAGTCGCTAAAACGCGGTGCAGCATTGATGCGGTTGCTAAAACGCGCGACTCCGATACAGCGACCGAGCGCAAGGAGTAGCTCAATGGTCGCTAATGAGTTGCTAAAACGTGATGCAGTCGCAAAGTTGCCAGTCGTTGCAGCTAGAAAACGCTAGTGGGCGGAGGCCCTAAAAGCTACTACTGGATCATAACGCGGCCTCAATGTAGAAGATCTGGCAAGAAACTCAGCGGGCTTGTCTTTTTCTTTTATTATTAGTAAGTAATTAAGTTTTATCTATGTTGATGGAAAATAAAACTCTTTTTGTTATTATTTTTATCTAAGAAAATAAATATGCAATACAGGCAAAAAGGTGACGGTGGCCAGGTATTTAAAAATTTCAATAGCCAGATTATTAGTGAATCATATTAAAAATAATTATTTTTACCCGTGGGGTGTCAGAATTGCAACTATCCATCTCCTACCGTTGGGTATTCGTAACAGGTGACTAAGGGAAAACAAGAACACGGACAAGCAGCGTCTTTCTATTGGATTACCTACCACCTATACTGCGATCTCCAAGCCGCCTGCCAAGCGTGGGGATTATAGCAAGCGTTTGTTGTACGTGGTACCACGGACAACTCCGTGGTACTACCAGAAATAAATTAATTCGATTTCAATAATATTTTATTCTTTTCTTTTGTTATCGTTTACTTGGTATCTGGGTTGGAAGTACTAGGGTAGCATAAAACAGGAGGTGCATTGCTCTGGTTCTAACATACATACATTGTAGCTTCCAATGTGTCACTGTATATATTATAGCCTCCGTGGCAAATCGCTTGCTTTGTAAACCGGAGGTCGCGGGTTTGAATCCTGCGGGGGACAACAAATTTAAGTAGTTATTCCTTACTGGCTAGGACAATGTATGCCAATCACCTGATTGTCTGTAAATTAAGATGATCCATGCGTCGGATGGGCATGTAAAATGTCGGTCCTGCGCCTAACCTCTCCCCGGTCGTGTCGGTCTTCCGTCCCATCGGATTATGAGAGGCATAAAGGAAGAGCGAGCGTGCTTGCGTCTACGCAAGCGCTAGTGCACTATATCTCCTGCGTACATGGCTGATCTTGTGTAAGATTAGCCGCTGTGGTCGTTTCGGCCAGGGAGGCATTTTTTTTATCTAACATACATAAATTATAGGAAAATGTAGTGATAAATAAAAACAAACTTATATTAAATTATTTAATATAATAATATATTGGCCTTTTCGATAACATTTGTACCCATCCTGTAGTTCCAAACAGCTGTTGCAGAACGTACTCGCAGAGGAAACACATTTTCATTGATGTCCATGGGTTCCGCACTGGTAAACTGGCAACAAAGTATACACTTATTAGACTTATGAATTGCAGTACCTACGTACCATTCTATGATAGACATTATCAATTGATGTTTGACAGGCCTTATTAACATTTTTCGAAAAGTGTATACTTCGCCTATGTCAGAATCCATCAAGCCATTTAGGCTATAGACCGTACTAAAGAAATATGTAGACATACATACATACATCCACACTCTCGAAAAATATAGCTCTCCTCCTTAGGCAGTGAAGGCAAAAATGTATACAGGTATTCGTATCAGTTGATTTGATACCATGGTACAGGCTCTGCATAGTTTAGGATTAGATCGCCGTGTGCGGCTCTCCCAGGGTATAACTGTAAACAATTTATAAGTACTTTAATTCCTAAATTTGGATTCATTCCATATAACTTTAGTTCGTAATAAACATTTTAACTTTAAATTAATACATAATGTTAATTAAGCTCACAACGGACGGTGATCCCGTTCTGCACCATGTTTAACACGGGATCCGCTTAAGCACGATCACGCGTCGACCGTCGACGGATTAATAAGTATCGATAAAAAAAATCCCATCACTACGATAAAATTTTATAACCTAAAAGGTTAACTATTCTGATCGAAATATCTCAAAATATTGCGCATTTCGCAAATATGCTTTATCCTTCGATGATAATTAATGTATTTAAAGAGTTTTAATCAAGTTATAACGCTTTGTTATTTGCACTTTTATGGTAAAATCATGAAATGTACTTACCGATGAAAACTTACATATTCAACTTCATTTCGCTGTCGCCCCGTAAGGAATCGACATCCACGCACAACACACGACATATACAAGTTGTTTTTATATGAATACTAATGTAATTATTATAATAAACACATTTTTTTTCAAATCAAAACATCATCGAGAAAGTAAACAATGCTGTCAATTTATATGACTAACTAAATTAAAAAGTCTATCACTATAAGTTCCACCATAGACAAATATTGACTTTTAAATTTTGTAGTATTCGAAAATAGTATTGTGCTCCCACATGGGTCCATTGACGTTTAAAAAAAGTGTACGGCTGTAAAAGTGGGACGTGAGAAACATTATCTGTCTCTTTTTTAACACGCTTTTTTTCTAATGCTCATTCCCCATAAGAGTAAACGAGATAAATATTCATTTTAGTTAACGCTTTTAGCTTATTTTTGAGACCCTCTCTGTATTACTCTGTGTTCCTCGCATTGTAGCCATATTGTAACTATCCATTTTGACAGTTTCCCTCCTCCCTCCTTCATACTTCATTCCTTTGTCGTCTGTAATATAGACGCCATATTTGATTTTAATAAGACAGGAAACAAACGGGAAACAAGGACGCCATTGTGATTTTACCAAGTTCGTTGTTCATTGTAATTTTACAATTTTGTACATAATGAATGTGTAAAATCTTTAAATAACAACTTGCATTACGTTTTAAAAGACTGTGTCGTGAATTGTGCTTGTAGGAGTAAGGACGGCAATCAATTTAATGTTTTTCCCCAAGATTGTAATATACAGGATTGTAACATATAAACATGAACTGTGAAAGGATATTCTTCACGGAAAAGTTCATTGCCTCATACCAGTGAGGCTTCGTCTTCGTGTTGAAGCCTATGCTACGTTATTTTTGGCTTACGAAATCAACAAATGATCTCCTTATACAATGCACACTGACTACAATGGTAAGTACTTACCTTGTTACGAATATTTTCTCATACTTTTCATTAGAATGCTACCTAATTTAACTTATAATCTACTATATCATGCAATATATGAATTAACATTTATAACATTAGTTTTATATATTTTACACAGTTGTCTTGTATTTATACTATACATTATTGTACCTAATTTGTCCTCATTTACTCCGATGATAATGATGTAAATTTTTTGCTGTAGTAGGACAGTTCCATACTATTAGGCTAGGCTAATAAATCTGCAAGTGCTGAAAACTTATTACTGTAAAAATAAGATAGAATCATAATTAACCGGAATTATTCACTTTGCACTAGGTTCTCTTATCTTCTCTCTCTGGTAATTGTGTGTGTCATACATACACAATTACCAGAGAGAAATACAGAATTACATACTAAAGCATGCCACTCTTTTGTTTTAGTTGGAATTTGTACACTCTGCGATGGTCCCTTTGATGCTGTTAACGATGCCAATTTATCGGACAAACAAACATATCTCTAAAAAGCTGTGACAAGCCACATCTCGACCATGGCATTAACCCATTCTTTAATAATATTTAACTAGCCGCTATTATAAATGGAGACAGTTTATCAAACAAATGAATTAACTAAAAACTACCCGGAGAGTCACATCCTGACCAAAGTACCTTACCTTATTTACCTTAAATGTATATTTTTTTTATAAAGAATAAAAATAATTTATATTATGTATATATATTGTATTTTATTCTAAACCTGAATATGAAATATTAAAGAAAAATGGAATAGGAATATGAAAAGTAAAGCGGCTTAAAAGACTAGTCTCCGTTTTTTTTAAAACTGGGCGAAAAGTCCTGACCCACGGCACATGATATGAGCGTACTACCTAGCATCCCTAATACGTCTGTGGTGTCGATCGTGTCCAGTGTTGCCAATTCAGTGTTTTTATAGCTAGATTTAGCTATAAATCAACTTAATCAGCTACAAAAAAATCGATCTAGCTATTAAGCTATTTTTAACTACTTTTTTAGCTTTTTTGGTTAACATGTCCTCTAAAAGGGAAAAGCCGACACCCCCTCCGAATTGTCTTTGACACTACAGTGACCCTGACCACACAACAAGAAGTTTACCACATCCCTCCAAGCACACGACTATCTAATGTTAAATCTCGTTCAATTTTCTCAAGCTCCTTTTTTTCTCTAACTCAAAATTTATAAATATCGACCTTACATACATTCATTCATTCAGAAGTGTTAATTATATTTAAATAATTTTGTGATGTCATATACAGTCTGTATCCTGTAAAATATAGATAGACATATACAACGTGTTATAACAAAATACCCCGTAAAAATAAATAAACGAAATATTATTTTCACTGATGTGCAAACCCTATTTCAGTAAAATGAAAGAGTAAACTACGCAGACTGTACCTATATTTCTACCTAATTCGCGGAACGACAAAAATTTTAAAGGACATAACCTTATTAGGGTTGACAACATGTTTGGCTTTGATAATTAATAAATTTTTTACGGGGTATATAAAACATAAAATAATCTTTATGAATAGTAAAGTTTTTTAGTAATCCTAAAAAGGTTTTTTTAGGATTACTAAAAAAATTCGTTTTGTGTATTTTTTTCGTTTTGCTATCTGAGGTGTTAGACGAATAGTAAAATAACTTTACTATGTCCAAAGATGGTATGGAACCCTCGGTGCGCGAGTCCGACTTAGGGATGTGACAATAATGGAAAAGAATCGATTAAATAAAAATCGATTTTTCTTTATTCAAAATTAATCGATTTGTCAAAAATCGATTTTATTAAAAATAAATAATCGATTTCTGCGAAAAAAACGATTTTTTATGTGTTAGTCAAAAACAAGTTTATAAATATTATTATCAGTTTTATTTATATATTAGACTAGCTGACCCGCGCAGCTCCGCTCGCGCTCTTTCACTTGTGAATCTATACCATTCTCGAATCCCCTTGAACGCACACAAACAATTTCATCAACATCGGTCCAGCCGTTTAGGAGGAGTTCAGTGACATACACACGTACAGTAGAATTATATATATAAAGATAGGTATTACTATTAAGGTATTGCCCATGATACTAAATAACGTTTACTCGTAATCGTACTGGCTAAAGTTGGATATAAAATAAGAAATTGAGGTAAGCTCAGTTTTAGATTAACACGAAGTTTAATAACATAAATAGAAATTGGATTTATATTTAATTACGTTTTTTTTAACCCTGTTAATTATTGTTTAACAACCGTATTCTTTAAAATTTTTGCTGAAGTTCATTAGATTCTGCTAAAAACTGCTAAAATTTTCTATTCTACGACATAATCGGCTAAACCCTAAAATGAGGGTTCAATTCTGCTAAAATGGCAGAATTCTGCTAAACTTAGTCACACTGCACTGAAACTACTTTACACGCATACATACATACCTACAGATGGCGCCATTTTTATTTAATGAACTTATACCGCTTAGATGTATTAACTTAATTCGAGATTTTTCACCCAACGCATAGATGGCCCTGTTTACAAAATTGAAACTTACTGCAAGACTTTTTCATCCGTCGCATAGATACGAGCTGTTTCTAAAAATCGATTTAAACACGTAATTTATATAATCGATTTACTAATAATCGATTAATATTATTATAAAAATCGCTAATAAAAAATCGATTATTAGAAAGTAATAATCGATTTAAATAAAAATCGATTATTTTTTAACATCCCTAGTCCGACTCACACTTGACCGGTTTTTTATGTTTAACTGATAAAAAGCCATTAAAACCTTTTGGCTATAATTTTTTTATACAGCTATTTTTTAGCTTTTTTTTATTGCTGATCTGGCTATCTTTTAAAAATAGAGTTGGCAACACTGATCGTGTCACTGTCAATCAGTCATCAAAATAAATTAGGTATTGGTGTTGTTGGAAAATTGTTTCTCCTTTGAATTTATTTTGCAAGTATATTATTATGTTGTTATATAAGTGTGGAATAATTATATTATTAGCAACATATATTTCATCGTAAGTAGTATATTATGTGTGGTAAATAGTTTTTGTTCTATTGAACACGATTCTTGTTACAGCCGAGTAAAACATGAAAGTTAAAATAATTATGAAGTATAATTAAAAACAAACAATACAAATTGATTTCTGAAAAAAAAAAAAAGTGTTCAGTGGTGTTGTTAATAGTACATTTTCTTTACATTTGATTTAGAATGTCAGAAGTTATTACAGTAATTTGTTTGGTAATCAAGTTGATACTTATTACTTTCACTTTCTTTTGGAATGTGTTTGTCTTTAGTTCTAATTTTTTTTATTAATGTGTTTTTTTATTGTTACAGTCTTTGCTTCCAAGTTTCGCAAGTGTCAAATTCTTTGGATACTGGCCTTGCCTTTCTGTATTTAGCTAGCGGAGCAATAGGTGAGAGGATTTATGTCTTATATAAATTTTTGTGTTGAAACACAGCTTTGCAAGAGCAATGATGTGACTATTGTGAAGTTTACATTGTGATACTGTCACAGTTGGCTGAACAGTAGATACATTATACCATTTCTATGATATTTTATTCTGTTAATGATTTCTGATATTTACGCGAATACTACACATTGAAATGAAACTAATTTTATTCTGTTATTAATATTTCATACCATTAATATTTACTGTAATATGACATTCATGAGTGGATATATTCATGGTGTTGATATGAGGTGTCTTTTTAACCGACTTCAAAAAAGGAGGAGGTTCTCAATTCGTCTGTATATATATATATATTTTTTTTTTAGTGATAATCTAATTTCATATAAATCATGACCATAAAACCTATTCTATACTACTACTAAATATTTATATAGAAGTGTCTAAATACCTGTTTTGATGTACATTGTATTGTATTTTTGGTATTATTGGTAACAAGCATACCAAATGTCTAACAACAAAAACTTGAGCTGTTATTGCTAAACTCAAGAAAGAATAAAAATACTTATATACAGTTGAATTAAGAACCTCCTCCTTATGTATATAAGTTTGTTATTGATACTAAATAAATAAATAATTTACGGTCCCGCTATGTGAGGCCTGCTCATATTAGGCTAGAGATCTGGTTAAGGATTGTAGGCTGCCATTTGATAGCCCCTGTCATATGGTACTGCAGGTCAATCAGATAGATTAGAAATAAGATTTTTTATGTTATGAAAGAGCAGTAAATTGCTCGTATATGGTAAACCATATCAAATGAAATCAAATCATCTTAATAAATGCAATAGAAGGTACGCTTGGCCATAAGGAACTAGCAATATTGACTAAATGCTCATTACAATTCTGTGACATGCCTGCTAGTGGCATGTATTTTCATACAAACTTATAGCTTCTTTAGAAGTTTCCTTTTACAGTATATGCTAGGTAGCACTACAGTCATTACTGGTCATGTATATTTTTCCAAATATTGTTATGCATATACATATTTATTTATAATAAGAAAATTAACAACTCATTTAACAAGTTTGTTTTTAATGTATTTTGTATGTTCATTGTTTTAACATAATCTTCGATCTATTACTTATACTAAATTATTAATCACAAACAAAATTACATTCAAAATATGGTATCAGTTGCATGTTGATACTTAAATTAATTTATGCACTACAGAAAATTTATTAAACCTTAGCTTAATAAAGGGGTTGTTGCAAAATGGGCTAGAAATATGTACAGCACCTCAAAAAATCGAGAAGATTCCATAGAATCCGGGAAAAATATAAATATTTCGTTTAAATTATTATTATTGTTGTAATTTTAATTATAATTATCATTTATTTTATATCTATATTCAACATGGCATCCTAAGATGGCGTCTCACTGATGTCGAATTGAACTGTCAGCCAGCCAGCTGTCAATAGCTACTGCTGTAGTCACACTTGTCACAGTTGGTTGTGTGCGTATATTGTGTGTAGTGAATTGATTATCATTGATATTTTAATTATTAAAATGATGTATGAGAAAACAGAAACAAAAATACAAAGAGTACTGTAATAAAAATACTTATAACGCCATTGATAATAAAAATGACACATGACAGTGATGCTTTTCCACCATGCCAGTTTTATGTTATGTGTTGCAATTTTAAGTAAAAATTCTTAAGTTTTACAAGCAAATAAAGCCAAATAAAAGTAAAGTGATAGTTAAAAACTGTTTTATGTATGTTTCCCTATTTTAGAGTATAGTGTACAAAGCCCTAGCCCAGGCTCCATATATTTTGGAACATCTCTTTTGCTGTTAGTTTGAAATAAGAAATTGTAATAAAACATGTTCATACATGGTTTTCTTATTTTTGTGGATATTTATCGAGTTGTCAAACTTAATCTAGTATGAGTAATAAATCGATGGACATCACTAATATTTTTGTGCTAACAAGGTGTTTTTTTACAGCTGGCAAAATTTTATATGACAGATACCAGCAAATAAACATACTCGGCTCACTAACACCAAACCCAAATGTAACTTCTTATGCAAATAGGATAGCTTCCTTTTCAGCCTCATTCCTATTTCTGGGCTTCCTGGTATACTTCTTTCTTTTCCTGTTGAAGGTAAGAATACCACTGTTGTTGTACAAAACATATCTTTATTTTTGGACTAAAAGCAACATTTATCTATGTAAGGAACAATACTTTAGTACTTTGCATTTCAACTAAGAATGTGAGCGCCATATTGCCATTTGAAATATATAATTACTAAAAACCACGTTTTAACGAAAATAGTTAGCAAAATAAGACATTACAATAAATAATAAAAACCGGGCCGAAATTTTCATTTTATGTTTACTCTACTGCCGGTACAAAAAACGTAAAAAACGAGAGAATTTGCCGCTGTCGCGATCGTCATGGCAGTCACATTCTTAATTGAAACGCATAGTACAGGGGTGGCGAACCTTTAGATATCAATGTGTCATTTTTAATAAGGAAATGCTCAATAAAGCCATAGACATGCCTTCAAATAATTTTATAATGCTCCCTATTAAGCCACCTCCACCCCACGTACCGAACCCGAACGCTCCGTAGCGTAAGAGTAGCGCGCGTATCACTCGCTTTCGCTCGTAATATACTACTATTGTCTAAACGAAAAAATTATGGGTTCAAGAAATCCGTTAAAATTATTTACTTATCTTCTTATTAGTAAACTATTTTTTCAATAATATATTTTCTTGTTTTGAGAATATTTTCAAAATAGAAGTGTTTTTAGGGTTCCATACCTAAAAGGTAAATAAATTACTAGTTTAAAAAACTAAAAATACACGCTTTTATAAGGACTACTGCCCTAAAAAGCAATAAATAATTTATCGAAACCGTTCTTTCTTTCTACCCCGTGCTAGTAATTTATGGATTATATTTATGTGTAAAGGCGTGGGGCGCCTTCTCTCTGTAAATGATTACAAATGATTATCATGTGAATACAAATACTTAGCGTTCTTGAAATTTGACAGAAATGTTAAGCTGTTATTCAGAAAAGGCGCCCCACGCTTTTACACATAAATATAATCCATAAATTACTAGCACGGGGTAGAAAGAAAGAACGGTTTCGATAAATTATTTATTGCTTTTTAGGGCAGTAGTCCTTATAAAAGCGTGTATTTTTAGTTTTTTAAACTAGTAATTTATTTTATACTTTTTAGTCTTAGAAATATTCACCTAAACTACGGATAAAATTCTCCCAAGTATTGATTTGTTCGTTGCTTGAATCGTAGGCAGGTTGTGGCAAAACATATTTTTACTAAACTAGGTATTACGCGTAGGTATCTGATTGAGTACGCTAAAAGTCAATAGCTTCACAAGTAGTATTCAAGGGTTCCGTTACCAACCTTCCGGGTCTATCAACAGGTCCACGTTATTAGGCAAAGTGAATATAACTCCTTTATACAAATCAAATGAGTCCAAGCTCGATGGGTTTACTAGTAATCATTCCAGGATTCTGTCAACCACCTTTCATTTCCATCATCAACCCTGATTATTGGGCAAAGTAAATAGAACTTTTTAAGACAATTCAAAGGAGCCCAAACTTATCGAGTTTACTAGTAGCCGTTCCAGGGATCCGTCACCCACCTTCCTGTTCCATCATCAGGTTCTGATTATTGGGCAAAGTGAATAGAACTCTTTAATACAAATTAAATGAGTCCAAACTCGATGTGTTTACTAGTAGCCTTTGCAGGGTTCCATCACCCACATTCCAGTTCCATCATCAGACCCTCATTAATTGTCAAAGTGAAAAGAACTGTTTAAAACAAATCAAATGAGCCTACACGTGATGTGTTTACTAGTAGCCAATCCAAAGTTCCGTCACCCACCTTCCTATTCCATCATCAGGTCCTGATTAATGGTTAATGTGAAAAGAACTCTTTAATATAAATCAAGTGAACCCAAACTCGATGTGTTTACTAGTAGCCATTCAAGGGTTCCGTCACCCACCTTCCAGTTCCATCATCAGGCCCTCAGTAATGGTCAAAGTGAAAAGAACTCTTTAAAACAAATCAAATGAGCCCACACTCGATGTGTTTACTAGTAGCCAATCCAGGGTTCCGTCACCCACCTTCCTGTTCCATCATCAGGTCCTGAATAATGGTTAATGTAAAAAGAACTCTTTAAAACAAATCAAATGAACCCAAACTCGATGTGTTTAGTAATAGCCATTCCAGGGTTCCGTTACCCACCTTCCTGTTCCATCATGAGGTCCTCATTAATGGTCAAAGTGAAAAAAACTCTTTAAAACAAATCAAATGAGCCCAAACTCGATGGCCAATCCAGGGTTCCGTCACCCACCTTCCTGTTCCATCATCAGGTCCTAAATAATGGTTAATGTGAAAAGAACTAATTAAAACAAATCAAATGAACCAAAACTCGATGTGTTTACAAGTAGCCATTCCAGGGTTCCGTTACCCACCTTCCTGTTCCATCATCAGGTCCTCATGAATGGTCAAAGTGAAAAGAACTCTTTAAAACAAATCAAATTAACCAAAACTCGATGTGTTTACTAGTAGCCATTCCAGGGTTCCTTTACCCACCTTCCTGTTCCATCATCAGGTCCTCATTAATGGTCAAAGTGAAAAGAACTCTTTATAACAAATCAAATGAGCCCAAACTTGATGTGTTTACTAGTAGCCAATCCAGGGTTCCGTCACCCACCTTCTCCAGTTCCACCATCAGGTCCTCATTAATAGTCAAAGTGAAAAGAACTCTTTAAAACAAATCAAATGAACCCAAATTCGATTAGTTTACTAGTAGCCATCCAAGGGTTCTCTTATCCACCTTCGAGCCCCAGCATCAGATCAACTCAATGATACCATATTATTGTATTGTCACCGGTCCTTGATACATGTGCAAAATTTCAAATGTTTTGGACGTGTAGAAGTTGGGTCAAAATTGCATCGCAAGATTCCGTTACCATCATACATACATAGTTACATACATACATACATACATACAGGTCAAGCTAATAAAAGCGTGTTAAAAAGGAACCCTTATGGTGAGGATTCGTCTGTCTGTCTGTCTGTCACTTATCATCTGTCAACTTATATATTTCCGGAACCGCTAACGCTATCGATTTGAAACTTGGAATAATTTTAGATCTTTTTTACCCGCATACACCGCAAATCAAAAAAAATATATTTTTACTTTAATGGGGGTCGAAATAGGTCATCAAAATTTCAAAGTGAGACTACTATCGAGTGGGGTATCATATGAAAGGCCTTCATTTGCACATCTCAAACAGATTTTTATTTTGGCTTATGTGACGTAGTTTTTGGCTGATAATAAAAAAGTCAATAAAATACCGTTCCCCCCCCTTTATCTCCGAAGTCCGAAAAATCTGAAATAATTATGGGTTATGCATGTCTATCTATATTTTACAGGAAAAATAAAATGATCTTTCTAAAAAGTAAAGTTTTTTAGTAATCCTAAAAAAACCTCGACAAACAAACTTAATTTTGCGGTTTGTTTTTTTTGCTATCTGAGGTGTTACATGAATAGTAAAATTACTTTAATACGTCCAAAGATGGCATGGAACCCTCGGTGCGCGAGTCCGACTCGCACTTGACCGGTATTTTTTTAAGTTCATATTGATCTTTGTGACACTGGTTCGCCATCCCTGCTCTAGTAGTAGTAGTACAAAACTGTACCTTAGTGCCAAACCTCGACTTGGTACTTAGTATAATAGTACCTACCTACTGGGTACAGCATATTTATTTAGAACCAAAACTTGTACGGATCAGTTAATTCATACTAAACATACAGTGTAAGAGGCTATGAAAGTAAATATTATGTTAGTTAATTTGTTTACATACGTAATTTTTTGCAGGTGGATGATCATTGCCTTACGGCATTGAATATTTTTATATTCGGATTTGCTACTCTATACATATGGATGCAGGTGTGTATACTCTGTTTGCACGTACTCTTTATCCCTGTACTAATTTCACACACATTTCACACCACGCCTAACGGAATCATTTCATATACATTTCACACCACGCCTAACGGAATCATTGGAGAACGTGTGAAATGTATGGAGCAATCATTAATTAGGGCTATCAGGGCTTTTATTTACTTATCCTGATTCCAGCCGGCCAGACATTACATCAGGATTTTTTTTTCATCTAATGGACGAGGACTTTCTAGGACTTTTTTGTAGATCAGGATAATCTTACTTAATGCACGAACACAACGATGCTTGAGAGTGACGTTTATTGCCTGCGATCTTAATGTATGGCGTCATCATCATCAGCCGGAAGACATCCACTGGTGGACAAAGGCATCCCCCTTAGACCGCCACAATGAACGACAGTTTGCCTTTTGCATCCACCGGTTGCCTGCGACACGAACAATGTCGTCGGTCCACCCAGTGGGAGGCCTGCCTACCTTTCTTCCCCAACGGTTATCGGTTCTTCGAGCGATGTATGTATGGCGTGGCGGAGCAATATTCCAATCGGGCTGCTTTAATTTTGAGTGGGTTTTACCCTTCCTCTCAAAAATTGTATAGATGATATTATGTCATACATATCTCTAAGTTACTTAATACGTCAAAAGGGAAGAGCATCATTAGGTCGTTTAGCATATTGAGGTTAAAAAAAATATGTTGTGGCTACAATGTAGTAAAGTAGAACGAGTTCTGATTACTATATCGTCGGTTGTTCGCACTTATTAACTCATCCTGATTCGACTCATAAAGTCATAACTCATGTGGGGAGTATAAATTGTTTATATGCCCCAGATTATAGATTGGATTATAAATACGAGGTCACAAACCGGGGAATTCTTTCTTTTTGTAAGTAGCTTAGGGACACGCTAACCCAGCAAGATGTTCGCTTGATGGTAAGGCCTATCCGCCCATGAACAGCCACACTGCACTGCCGTTTGCCACCCGAGATATCAGTGGGTCTAGTACGAGTTCCGATAGCTCACGAGCTTGATCAAACTGTCAGTTTTCTCCATACATTTCACACCAGCGCCCCTAGCGGTAACTATCAAAAACTAGTAAAATCAGGAAAAAACTGTTAGTTTCATCGAGCTCGTAAACTACGGAACTCGTACTAGACCCCCAGTTGACTTCTGTAATTTCACGAGCTACGATGTTTTTTACTCGACACTGCATTGGTACCAACCTGGACCATTACTATACTAGGTGGTAATATTACGTTATCTTAGTTGCTAAAATATGAAAAACCATGCTCTTTATTGAAGCTGAAATGTATTCTTACTGAGAACTTCAGCTGAGATCTCATAGCCATCTCATACCGAATAAGCGAATGCATTTCGAGCAAAATTTTATACGATATTTAATTATTTGTTTTTATTATGACTATCGTGATATCGTTATTCGACGGGCCTGATGTAAATCTAGTGATTAGGCACCCTGGCCGCTACCCAATAGGTCGTGGGTTCGATTCCCGCCGCCAAGTGTCTGGGTGTTTCATCTATTTAAGTATGTGTTTACAAAAAAAGTATTTAAGTATTAGTATCAGTTGTCTGGTTTCCATAGAACAGGTTCGCCTAGTTCCGCCTAGTCTGGGATCGGATGACAGTGTGTAGGTTATCCTAGAATATTTATTTATATTCATCCATCTTATCTAATTCCAGTGCATCATCACAACATATTTGTCGACTTTGTTTTATGACAAAAGATTGTCAGTGCTTCGGCAATGGCTGGCGAACGTGAGCTTCGTTACATTGATTATAATGGCAATATTTGGAACAGTGACATCATTTTTGCCTATAAGTAAGTAATAACAATTTAACCCTATAATAAATACTAACGTAGCCCTATAATGTACTCTAATATAGCGCTATAATATACTCTACATTAGAGTATATTATTATAGCTCTAATATATTACGACTCTTCTACGGCGGCTCTATTATACTCGTATACTAATTCATTTTAAGACAGAGGCGGACTATCTGACACTTCGGTGGTGCCTCCAAGCAACAGTGTGTAAAAATGCTATGTTCCGGTGTGAAAGTAGTGAAATTACCGGAGTCAAGAGACTATAATAAATAACCGTCGTCTCGGGTGTCAATCGGCAGTACAATGCAGCGGTCTTAGGCAGGCGTGCCGCGAACCATGAGACGAACGTCTTTTTTTTTGACGCGGGGGAAATCTTCAAAAGATCCGCGGGAGCTGTGGGGCTCGATCGGGGTATGTGGGACTACCCAGTAAAACCCCAGCGGCTGTCGCATCAGGACATGAGAGGGGACCCAGGTCTGTCCGTTCCTTGCCTTTGAGCCCGCTGCCGGGGGGCGCATTGTAGCCCCTCGAACCAGTCACGGTGCTCACGGGGACGGGGGTCGCAGCCCCGCCGCCGTGAGCGACTCCGAAGTTTAACTCATCATAAGGCTAAATTAAAAAATAGAACTATTGCTTGCCCACATTCTCACCTGTTTGAATGTGGTGATGTAGCCGTGAATAAGTAATTAAGTTGTTAAGATGGTATCTGTTTTTTCTTAAAGGTGGTTCCGGTGGAGGTGCAGTGAATTTCTGTTCCATCGTAACATCGCTATGTAGCAATTTACTAGCAATAATTTTTTGTGTATATATATTGTCCTTTGAGAAGGACTATGAATATTTTTCTGAGGTAAGAATTATACAAATTATGAAAGTTCTTAGCGTAATACTTAATAATGTTAATTCAATTAAAAAAAACCTTTAAAATTAAAACCAAATTCATCTTTCAGGGTTTACGATCAGAACCGCTTCTAGATGATGATTGTTCTATGAACAACGCATCATTATCAGACGTGGATAGTATATTCGGGGCCCAAGAGTCAAGCTCTAGTACGATAGTCATAAAGGGTAGTATCAGTTGCGCTAAAATGTCTTGACCAGAGGCCGTGCCCGTTCCCACGGGCACGTTACATACAGCGACTGCCGCGGCTCCCAACTCGCCTTCATATGGAAGCTTCGGCAATACGAAAATTAAAGTCGCGCCAATAGACAATGATATCGAAAATGTAGAAGTTATCGAGGATAACGATAGTGGTATGTCGTCGGAGGAAACCGACGACTCCCTAAAACTTAATGTAAGTGCTATCAATAATGTTAGTGAAGTAAGTTTAATAGTAGACGATAAACAAGATGTAATAACGAAGTGCCTAACTTTTGAACCTCAACGTGCTGAGCACAGGAATGAGATTCCAAGTTGTTCCAGTGATGTTAATCATGTTAGTGTTTTTATTGATAGCGAGGAACCCAGATGTCCTCTGGTTGACGAGGATCTGATTATTGATAAAAAAGTTACGGATTTCATTGTGATAGATCTGACTTGTGATGTTAATGAGGTGTGCGCGTTATCGAAGAGCGAGAGAAAGGTCGTAGGTACAAAAGATTGTAAGAGTGATTATTCGAGTATACCTAGTGTTGCTACGAGTCAAAGTTTAGTTCCTCTTGCGAACAACGAAATTGCGAATACGGAAAGTCAGAAGTTGCTCAGCTTATCTCTCTCTATCCTCCTTGCTGCCTTGTTGCAAGCGATGCGCTGTTTCGCTCAGTTCTTAGAAGATATTGTGGTACCACAACGGTAATTGATATTTATTATTATTATAAGAATTATTGTGTTCCTTCGTATTTTTGGTGCAGTATTCACTAGTTATATTACAAAATGTCAATCATTATTATATTTGAATATCTTGTAATAATAATTGTTTTATTTTAACAATGCCCCCTTATAACCTGGGGACCCAATTAATGGAGCGGCCTATCCGTACAATTCAATTCGAATAAACTGAATGAATCATTTAAAGAAATAAAGAAAACCATTTATTCAGCGTCATCTAAATCTAACTTATCTATTACACTTTTTTATTTTAATAATGCCGCTCATGTTATGTTATCCACTCAGGGTCGTATTACAGAACCATACTCAAGACTCAAGTACTACTTAAATCTAGTTTGAGTTGAAGTTTTAATTTTAGAACCTTACTTGAGCACTGAACTGTCAAACTAGAATCACCTGAGTATTGTCAGTTCGCGATGACGTTAATGATTTTATTTTTAGTTGTTTTACGTAAAACGATATTATCAGAAATTATTTGTAATATAAAACAGACTGCTTGCAGTGTTGCCTTATATATTCAGAACTCAAGTAAGCAGAGATCAAAATCTCTACTCAAGACTATAGACTCAGTTGATTTGAGTTTGAGGATTGTTTTGTAATACGTTGGGTGCTCAAGTCTTGATTCTTTGCTCAAGCAGTGATCAGTTGAATGCAGTTTAAGAGCTACTTGAGTCAAGTTCTGTAATACGACCCTCAACATGTGTCGTTCCTCCTATTTGGAACAACTACGCTGATCTTCCGTGGACACCCGTTACCGAGAGCGCATCTGAGCGCAACAGCATACACCGCACATATGTTTAAAAAACAGCAAAAAAAAAAGCAAAAAAAAATTCACAAGCAGAACAATTTGAATTGTCATTTGGACCAAGATTGGAAAGAGTTTTCTTGGGTAGTGACATTGGTCTTCATTGTATTGTTACGACCGGGAGATAAAAGTGTTAATTACTCCGTTAATTATTACTTAATTGCAATGATCTCAAAACGCATTGTTAGTCTATAGGTCTACTATCGATTCGTACCGAAAGATCTCGAATTCTCAATAGAAAGTAGGTCCCTCCAATTCGCATGTACTTGTGTAAGTACCTACCGCTCGCTCGCTCACGGGTCACTGCCCCCGCCTATTGTTAGTTCATTCTCGAAGGTCACGCCGCTATTGTATCGGCTCGAAAGTACTAGACTATACAAGTACTTACGACTACATTCGAGAGAGTTCCACCCCTCTGTTAATTTAGGTATATAAGCCGACGCATAGAGGCGCCCAGACAGTTTGTGTTTACAAGCGACAGCGGAAACATCTTAAGGAAGCGATCGAAGAGAATTGTATTTGTACCAGCGACCCTTGCGAAGACTTTGGACTACTGAGAAGTACTGTGCGACTCGGACTACTGTGCCTTGTGTGTATACTGTGCCGTATAGTGTATACATTGTGAGTGTACGTGGAATAAAATCTTCTTTTATGTTAATCGGCATTTTAATACCCACCCGCACGTAACAATTGGTGTCAGAAGCGGAATGCCGATTCTGCCGCGAGAAGAAGAAGCGCGTACTCCGCGAACAAGGAGACAAGTGGAGATGGATGCTGCACGTCAGCGTGGTCTTGAGGTGGAGTCCCAGCCTGGGACTGCTACTTCGTCTGGTGCTGCATCGGGGGGAAACTCAACAGAGCTGAACATGACAACCCTCATGGCTGCTATACAGGCTATTCAGGCAAACCAGGAGGCTTCCCGCCGTGAGATCCAGGAGGTTATCCAGGCTAACCAAGAGGCTACCCGCCGCGACATCCAGGCTACTCAAGAGGCTATCCAAGAGGCCACCCGCCGTGACATCCAGGCTACCCAAGAAGCTATCCAGGCCAACCAGGAGGCCGTTCTGGGTAAGATTGATGCCGGCATTACTATACTCGGTGAGAAAGTTACGAAAATGGAAGCTGACGTCAAAGAGGTTACTCTTAAAGCGGAGAACCTGGAAGGCCGAATTGATGACCATGACCACCGCATCCGTAAACTGGAAACTCGCCAACCACTAACCTTGGCTTCACCATCACCATCAGCAGCGAAACTCGACCTTCCGCACTTTGACGGGTCTTCGTCGTGGACCGCCTTCCGCTACCAGTTCGAGACACTGGCCAAGGGGAATGGGTGGACTGATGATCAATCCTTTATGGCCCTGACACTGGCTCTGCGAGGGGACGCTTTACTAATACTAGAAAACCTGCCACTGGAAGGACGCACGTTGGAGGCTCTGTTAGAAGCACTGGATACACGTTACGGTGAAAAGCACCTAGAACACGTTTATCGGGCACAACTCCGCGAGCGGACTCAGAAGGCTGGGGAGAGCCTCCAACAGTGGGCGCTTGAAGTAGAAAGGCTGGTTCGTCGTGCGTACTCTTCGTCACCGGCGACAGTTGAGGTAACTTTGCTACAAGCATTCGTCGACGGCATACGGGACGTGGAAGTAAGAGCCACCGTTCGCCTGGGCCATCATTCGACGCTAAAGAGCGCATTGGCCCATGCCCTTGAAGTGGAAGCTGTACGACAAGATAGTCGAGTACATAAAATCCGGGAAATCGTGTCGGATGACAGGCGACCACAGTATGTCCCCACTTGCTACGGCTGTGGAGAAAAGGGGCATATTCGACTGGAATGTCGTAAAAAGAGGAGGAGGGTCACGAGCTCCGGGACCCAAGTGGACCAAGACCTGTCGTTAAACTAAGTGTCGCCAGGACCGCGGGGCGGGTGCTGGCTGGTAACAATAAGGCCCCCACCATCACCATTACTCAAGTTCGCAACGGAAACAGTCTGACCATCGAGGGCACATTAAATAATCAGACATGCAGTTTGACAGTAGACACTGGAGCTTCGCGGACTATAGTCAGACCAGAGCTACTGAAACGCACCGTTATGTGGAAAAGGCGATCCCCACCATGTCGCCTCCAGACAGCAACCGGCCAGCCAGTCTCCGTCCTCGGTGATACAGATGTAGAAATTAGTATTGGTGACCGGACATACATCCACTCAGTTCTTATCGCTAATATCACGGATGATTGCATTCTGGGCCTAGACTTCTTGAAGGATCAACGATGTGTTTTGGATATTGATAAAGGAGTGTTAAGGTTCCCTGATCAAGAAGTTTGTCTGCAAGGATCACACACATGCAGTCTTTATTGTTTAAAGGATTTCATACTGGCTCCAAGATCTGAAAACTTAGTATCAGTGAAATTTCCTAAGAAGATCAAATCAAACAAATGTGTTATAGTAGAAGACTCCGGCAATCATCCACAGATAATCACTGCCAGGACATTACTTATGACAAAAGGAGTAGGAAAAGTAAGAATTTTAAACTTGAGTAATGAAGAAGTTCGCCTGAGGAAGAATAGCCTAATTGGAAGATGCGAAGAAGTTAAGTACCTAAAACGGTTAAACACTTCCGCGGTTCAACAAAATGTAAGTTCGACCGAAGACGATCAAATTCGACAGCTTTTGGAAAATTGTAAGGAAAATTTATCGCCAATGGAACTGCAGCAAGCCAAAGAACTTTTGGTTACATTCAGGGACATTTTTGCAACCGGAAATGACTGTGGTAGGACAGGCCTTGTGAAGCACCAGATTGATACAGGTGACGCCAGGCCTATTAAACAGAGGCCTCGACGTATGCCGTGGGCAAAAGAAACAGAGGTGGCTGAAATGATAAAAGACATGGCTGAAAACAAGATCATCGAACCCTCTACAAGCCCATGGTCATCACCTGTGGTGCTAGTAAAGAAGAAGGACGGCAGTACGAGGTTTTGTGTTGACTACCGAATGTTAAATAATGTCACAAAAAAGGACAGCTATCCCCTGCCGAGAATTGATGATACGCTGGACATGCTAAGTGGCATGAAGTGGTTCTCAACCATTGATTTGAAGAGTGGCTACTGGCAGGTGGAATTAAGTCCAGAAGATAAAGAGAAGACGGCTTTTAGTACTGGAATTGGGAACGGACTGTGGCATTTCAACGTCATGCCCTTCGGTTTATGTAATGCTCCAGCAACTTTCGAGCGCCTTATGGAGAGGGTGATGGTAGGCCTCCTTGGGGACGTATGCCTGGTCTATCTCGACGACGTGATTGTGATGGGACGCAGCTTCAAGGAGAACCTGAAGAACCTAGAGAAAGTGTTCACCCGGATCCGAGAAGCGAATCTGAAACTGAGTCCAAAGAAGTGTGCTATGTTTCAGAAGGAGGTCAGTTACCTAGGACATGTCATCTCGGCGGATGGAGTAAAAACCGACCCTGAAAAGATAAAAGCTGTTCAGGAATGGCCTGTCCCGAAAAATAAAACGGAAGTGCGAGCGTTCCTTGGGCTTTGCACTTACTACAGGCGCTTCATTAAGAATTTTTCGGACGTGGCAAAACCATTACATCAATTAACAGAGGATAAACGCGATTTCATCTGGGACTCGAATTGCGAGATTGCTTTTAGTGAACTTAAGCAACGGCTTGGTGAAGCTCCTATATTGGGTTACCCAAGCAGGGAAGGAAGATTTACTGTGGACACGGACGCTAGTAACACGGGAATCGGTGGAGTATTGTCGCAAACACAAGGGGACCGCCAGGTGGTAATTGCATACTTCAGCAAAGCACTTTCAAAACCAGAGAGAAATTACTGTGTTACCCGCCGTGAATTACTTGCTGTGATAAAGACTTTACAACACTTTCAGAAATACCTTATAGGAAGACAGTTCACGGTTAGAACCGATCATGCAGCATTAAAGTGGTTGTTACAGTTTAAAAATCCGGAAGGACAGGTAGCAAGGTGGATAGAGCAATTGCAGGAGTTCAACTTTGTAACCGAGCATCGCAGTGGAAAAGGACACAATAACGCGGACGCTCTGTCACGAAGACCGTGCGCTAACGACTGCAAGCACTGTGGTAAAAATGAAACCCGAGAAGAAGTAAACCTTATAAGGACGCATGGCTTAGACGATGAGTGGACTGGACCCAATATGAGGAAGGCCCAAGAAGAAGATGATGACCTTGGACCTGTACTGCGCTGGAAGCAAAGTGGAAACAAACCCCAATGGAAGGATGTGTCTGCTTACAGCGCGACTACTAAAAGTTATTGGGCTCAGTGGGACAGCTTAGTTCTGGAAGGCAATTTGCTGTGCAGGAAATGGGAGTCCAACGACGGAAGGGAAATCACTCTGCAAGTGGTAATACCACGAATCATGGTGGCCCCTCTTCTACGGCACGTCCACGATGGTGTCTCTGGTGGTCATCTTGGAGTCAAGAAAACCCTCGTTAAAGTCAGACAGCGGTTCTACTGGCTACGATGCCGTGAAGATGTCGAAGATTGGTGCCGTAAATGTACTGCTTGTGCCTCGGTAAAAGGCCCGCAAACCAGAAGTAAGGGACAGCTGAAGCTGTATAACGTTGGGGCACCATGGGAGCGCATCGCGATTGATGTAGCTGGGCCGTTTCCACAGATGACGATGGGAACAAGTACATAATAGTAGTGCAGGATTACTTCAGTAAGTGGCCTGAGGTGTTCGCAACACCCAACCAAGAAGCTGTAACGGTAGCCAAGAAACTGGTCCAGGAGGTGATATGTCGATTTGGTGTACCCATGGAAATTCATTCGGACCAAGGACGTAACTTCGAATCTGCCGTATTTCAAGAAATGTGCAATCTTCTTGGGATCCACAAGACCCGTACGACACCAGCACATCCGCAATCAGACGGAATGGTCGAGAGATTTAACAAAACTCTAGAGAATCACTTGGCCAAGGTAGTGGATGATCATCAAAAGGACTGGGATCAGTACATCCCTTTGTTCCTGATGTCCTATCGTTCTGCAGTACATGATAGTACGGGGAACACGCCAGCCAAGGTGAACATCGGCCGAGAGATGAGACTTCCGGTGGACGCAATAACGGGTACCCCACCTGACAGTCCTAAACCCGTTACGGACTATGTGTGCGATCTTCAAAATCAGTTGGACGAAGTGCACAAGAGAGTGCGGGAGAACAGTCTGAAGACCAGCGAGAGGATGAAGACCCGCTACGATCGAAATGCGAATACCAACCGTTTCGATGAAGGAACGCTAGTGTGGTTTCACAATCCGCTTCGCAGAAAAGGGAAGTCTCCGAAACTACAAACCCGCTGGGAAGGACCCTTTACTGTTATTACGAGGATCAACGACGTCACCTACCGCATCAAGAAGGGACCCCGAGGCAAACCTAAGATAGTTCACCTGGACAGATTGGCACGTTATCATGGTGATAATGATGCTCGGGACGAGCATAACTAAGAGGGGGGTAGTGTTACGACCGGGAGATAAAAGTGTTAATTACTCCGTTAATTATTACTTAATTGCAATGATCTCAAAACGCATTGTTAGTCTATAGGTCTACTATCGATTCGTACCGAAAGATCTCGAATTCTCAATAGAAAGTAGGTCCCTCCAATTCGCATGTACTTGTGTAAGTACCTACCGCTCGCTCGCTCACGGGTCACTGCCCCCGCCTATTGTTAGTTCATTCTCGAAGGTCACGCCGCTATTGTATCGGCTCGAAAGTGCTAGACTATACAAGTACTTACGACTACATTCGAGAGAGTTCCACCCCTCTGTTAATTTAGGTATATAAGCCGACGCATAGAGGCGCCCAGACAGTTTGTGTTTACAAGCGACAGCGGAAACATCTTAAGGAAGCGATCGAAGAGAATTGTACCAGCGACCCTTGCGAAGACTTTGGACTACTGAGAAGTACTGTGCGACTCGGACTACTGTGCCTTGAGTGTATACTGTGCCGTATAGTGTATACATTGTGAGTGTACGTGGAATAAAATCTTCTTTTACGTTAATCGGCATTTTAATACCCACCCGCACGTAACAGTATCATCTACCTACCTAAGTACTTAGGATGAACAATAAAATACCAACTTTTGTAATAATAATTTAATAAATTACGTTGAACAATACACAAACGCTACTCACACACATCAAATAAATTAATGAGGTTAAATAGGTCATACACTAGTCGATTTAATTTCTATTTATTGTCTCAATATTATTTCACTAGCAGTTTATAGCGACGCCTCGTTGATCACTGTAATCAGTCTGTTGTTCGGGTTATGGCACTTTTTATTCCACTTGATCGAGTTTTTGGCTTCAATTTCTGGCGAGTTTTGTTTTTCGGGGGGTGATCGTTGTGGGGGCGAGTTCGCCACCACGATGGACCAACGTCTGCCGCGACGTTCGTTCAGGCTCGGCAACTCCGCTATTAGATTATTTTCATATTCGCTTAACATTAGATAATTCTCCACCTGAAAAGGTTTAAAGAGAAAATCAAATCGTATGTACGTGCTGTGCATATAAGTTTATATAAATAAAATTAAATGAAATTAGAAATGATAACCGAGATGGTTTAGGTTAAAGTTTATAGATGTACAAAAAATCTAAAGTAGTTCATTAAACTACTCTTGGCTTGTCAGTATGGTGAAATGAGGGATCGAAAACCTTTGTATTTCTCATCTGAGCTAGGTTCGTGGTTTAATATTATATTAGAGAGTTATTCACACACACACACACAGAAAATATAAAAACATTCGATATTAGGCAGTGGCGTAGCTTGCCTTAGATGGGTATCAAAATTTGTTGGGGGGCCCAAATGATAGTACGGCCTAAGAGATTATGTGAGAACATGAATTTTACGAATTGTTGCTTACACATGTTCGGGGCCCCTGAGTTCCGGGGGCCCCGTACCATTGACACGGCTGATACGGCGGTAGCTACGCCCCTGATATTAGGTAAGGGTCAAACAATAAAGATTTAATCGTGAAGTGTGCAAGTACAATAACTTATGGTTTTTTTGCGATTGTTTATTTTGCATGTCGTCAACCACTACTGTAGTTAGTTGGAATGACTATGAGGCCTCATTTACGGAGACGCGGGGCGTCGCGCGTCGCGTGTGGCGTGGCGTCTCGCAGCGCGTCGGACGTTTTTATTGTTTACGTAGCGGCGGCGCGTGAAGCGGCACGTATCATCGCACGCGTAAACACAGACTTATAGCACCATACAACGGCGGTGCAACTCACTTTTTAACATACAATTTTCTTCTAAACAAAAAAATCGATCATATCATACTCCATTGCGATGGTGCCTACGTCTGTGTTGCACGATTACCAAATAGACTGGCAGAAGGTTCCGCCACAGGCTTAATCGAGAATCGCCGCTGCGTGCGCCGCTGCGATTAACGCCGCGTGGGATGTGACGATGCCATCCGCGGGCTCCGCCGTAAAACACGCTCCATTTCAAGCAAACGCGTGTAAAATCGCTTCTCCGTAAACGCACTCATACAACGCCCTACATTTGAATTTAGTGCGGGCCGCACCGCCACACGCGACGCGTGACGCCCCGCGTCTCCGTAAATGAGGCGTACCTAAAAGGCACGTATTACGATGAACGATACAGTAATCACCGGGATACCACTAGCAGCGAAATATGTACTTTATTACATACAACTACCTAGTGATAGAGTCGCCGGGTATCTCGAGTTCGAGGCCGCCCTCCTCGCTGTTGCAGGTGAGATATCACAACTAGCGGTACAGTCATCCCCGGCAAACCACTAGCAGCGAAATGTGTACCTTATTACAACTAGTGATACAGTCGCCGCCGCAGTCCAAGTCGTCGAGCAGGTGGTCGGGTATCTCGAGGTCGAGGTCGAGGCCGCGGTCCTTGCTGTTGCAGGTGAGATATCACAACTAGCGGTACAGTCATCCCCGGCAAACCACTAGCAGCGAAATGTGTACCTTATTACAACTAGTGATACAGTCGCCGCCGCAGTCCAAGTCGTCGAGCAGGTGGTCGGGTATCTCGAGGTCGAGGTCGAGGTCAAGGCCGCCCTCCTCGCTGATGCAGGTGAGCTCTGGCGGCGCGGGCGGCGGCGAGCCTAGGCTACCGCGCAGTCCGTCTAGCAGTTCGCGGCCCGTGCGTCCCGGCGCCACTAACTCGGCTCCTAGAACTGACCATGGACGATTACGTCACAGATTGTTTTACGGGATAGGTAGTCTATTGTATTGTCTATTTGGTCGGGGTTCTATTGTAGTCTTTCTCTATGTGGACGAAGACGCGAGCGTTTATGGGTAGAACACATAATTAATTTGGTAAGCATTGATGCTGCCCGAGGAAAAGAGATATCGATAGGTAGTTTTCTTTTTTTAGAAACAAAGGTTTCTAAAGAAGAAAATTGCAATAATAAAATAAAATTGATTTAATTCAGGTTACGATTGACCCATATTATAAATTAACATTAACACACATAAATTAAACGATACATACACAAAATCTCATACGTATCACAATTAAAACCTACGTCTCGCTCCGAATGTTACCACATGGCGGTCACAGCAGTGCCGGACATAGGGGCAATACTAGACTTACCAGACTGTAGAGTTCATTTAAATTGCAGTGCAATCAGGCGTAAAAGGCAGAACATCAAGTGCGCCATCGTTTGAACCACATTCGTACACTGGCTTTTTTTACGACAGGTTGCAGAAGCGAAATTAACTGACCCACTCACAAACGTCTATTAGTGTTAATTATCAATATTTCAACACTCGAAGCCAATTAATATTTTATGTCCTGTTAATGAGCAGAGATAATGGAACGGCTCCGAAAGTCGAAAAAATCGGCTTCATAATAAGACTGAACGCTAATCGAAGTTTATAAGTGCGGCAGCTAGAGCTGAGTTAATTATTGAACTCGGCCGTGCATCTTTGATGCCACTATCGGATTCACGTTTCACCGTATCGGGGACGCCCAGCCGGGCCTGGCCGTAAAGTAAATCATGCTTTAGTCGCCAGAGGGCCTAGACAATATACAATTGCTTCAAAGCGATTGTATTTCTTAATTCGCTAACGGTGTCTATTCCCTATAATTTGTCACGTGATTTTTCTATACCTTATGCTATTCTCATAAATGTTTATACTTTCTATTCGTGTTTACGCTTGTAGAACGTTACATTGTCTAGAGGGCCAGGAGGAATATTAACCTAAAGCGGTGGCGGCTCCGGCGGCGGTGCGTGGTTCACGCTCTCGGCTGCGGCTGCGCCGGGTCGGCTCGCACGTCGACTCGCACGTCGCCGTGCCGCCGTTTTCTCTGGGATTAAAGACAAACATCATTTAAGTTGTTCTACGTACGTATTACCAAAGGATATAATTCATATTGCTCATTTCATTATTCATTGCCTGCTGAGTACAATACATATACCTATCTAGGTAAGGGGAAAGTTATTTTCTAGTTGGTAGGGGGTTGGGAGGCCGTTATTTCGTGATCATGTCGCTTGTAAATATCGGAAACCCAAAAATAATGCTAGCATTAAACCTGTAAATCAGTATAATATTGTAATTCGCCAAGAAAGTTTAAAACAATGTGGGCATTGTTGTGGGTATCCATTGTGAAAGGCGCTGTTGCTGACTTATGTTTTGGGTGACGAGTGGCAGTGCTGTGAAGGCATATTATGTCTCCTTGCATCTGCTTGTCTCGTTACTAAATTGCCCTCCTAATGACTAGCTGATGATTAGTTATACAGTTGACTTCAGGTTATTAGTACTTAGCTACACCAGAGACTTAAAGGGGGAGGCAACAGCACCCAGATCCCTCAGCGTAGAAACTCTTCGCAGTAAACAGTAGACCGGAGTACACCAAATGCGTAGACGTAAGCGTCCAAATGCACGTGGATGCTTACTTCTACGTCTCTACACATTTGTTGTACCGTGGCTTTGAGAGTAGAAGAGTACCTACCCGGAACTACTGCTTTGAGTAGTGCCAAGAAGCAACCTTTACATAGAATACAATTCTACTCGAAGGTGGTTTTAGTCAGCTGCGATATTCTTGGCGGAGTTACGTACTCAGTCGAGCTTGCTCCTTGTAAGCGGAAGTGGGGTCTTAAGGTTTGGCAAAACTTTTCTCCCTTATAAATTGTGTAGGAATTCGGAAAGACAACTTTGCAAACCAAAAAGAGGCTTATACTAAATGCAATTTGGTAACATGTAATAATATTTGGTAACTGGTAAAATGTAATGACTACGTACTTGGTGTGTTTGTGCGCAACGCTGCGCCTATGAATATCTATACAAAAGAGTGACAGAGATCCGATGAGCGAGCAAGTGGAACTGAAGTAGTAGCCCGCCTTGCCACCGCAACCGATGTTAATGTATCCTGAAATACACGAAAACGACGTTTTTTAAGAATATGCGGCGCCGTAGTGCAGTGTAGGTATATTATATATCTACTCATCATCATTTGTGGAGACTTGTTAGTAATTAACACAATTTGAATTCATTAGATAATAATAACCTGCAAGTCCTCAAGTGCGAGTCGCACCAAAGGTTGCCTTCTTGTTTTCACTTAGTCGCCTCTTACATATTCCCATCGGGGGATAGGAGAGTGCTATTCTTACCCGGACACTCCACGGGTTGGGATATAATTATTAAGGTATATACCTACTTTAAAATAGATTCCTATGTAATATCGCAGTCACGAACGGTATACCAGTTTTCAGTGAAAATCGTTTGAACGACGTTACGTGTGCTTTTCCCCATCCGACAGATTATGATAATGCACACTGTTGGTCTTAGGTAGCCCTTGAATCCACTGACCCAATGGTGTAGAGAATAGGTAAATTTAATCACTACACCAATGGGTCAGCCAAGTGTGTGATACCCTTTTAAAAGATGGAATGATCACCTGATAGAGGAACTCCGATCACGATGGGAACTGCCTGTGAGCACTGCACGAAGCCCCAGGTGCGCGCGAAGTTGCGCGACCTCACACGCTCGTAAGTGTACATCTTCAACGAGTAGTGATACCCGCCGCAAAATATACCTGGAATATATGTTTTTCACTCAATCTAAGCTAGAGCTTGGTGTGTGGAAGCGCAATAGCTTATTAACAAGGAGAAGGGCCATCCTTCAGAGGTATCAACGAGGGAAGTGAAGAAGGGGAAAAGGGATGAACTAGGGTCAAGCCAGAGACGCCATAACTTCGTAAAATGTGATGACTTCTAACTGAATAACTTCGTAAAATGAACACGATACTCGCTTTATGCTACTTTTACCGCTTTATTGGGGTGAATTTATTCAAGAATACGTACCGTAAACCCAGGCAAACATAACATATCCTCTATAGGAGCCTTCGACGGCAGTGAGGGCCATGGTAGCTAGAGCGCAAACGAACACGGCAGCTTGGGTGAGGTACTGTCGGGCGATCCGGCACTCTGCAGAGTTCTGGCGCACCAGCAGGCCGAATGCAGCGCATCCAACCGCCCATGCGAGGCCGAGGTAAGCTTGGAGTAGCTCAGCAGTGTCTCCCAAACCTATAAATATATCACAACATGAACGAGGGTCATAATGATAAGACACAAATAAACATCATCAGGGCAACACGCACACACATTGAGCTTTTAGGTATAATGGGAACCTTCGGAGTCGCTGGACGCTGAGGGTCTATCGAGTATGGCGGCGACTCCGAGGAGGACGGCAGCGAGGTCGCGACCCCTGTCCTCGTGAGCACCGCGACGGTACCCGAGGGACTACAATGCGTCCCCGGCGGCGGGCTCAAAGGCAAGGCACTGAGGGGCTCCTGGCGCAGATCCCACTGGAAGGTCCAGGCCCCTCTTTCACGTGCCGAGGCGACAGCCGTGGGGGTTTTAGTGGGTAAGAATCCCCGGTCGAGCCCCACAGCTACCGGGGAACTTTTGAAGGTTTCCCCGCGTAAAAAAAAGGTATAATGGCAAGCATAAAATTGGAACTGAAATATTATTTTAAAATAATATTTACAGGACTTTCGTACTTGGTAAGTAAAGAAATTGAACTCTCGAACTTTCTTTCTTCGCAGTGTTCGAAAAACTTTGTTATCAGGTCAAGCAATCTTAATTATACCTCCAAACGTAGGCCTCGGCCAATTGTAGCGTAAATACTACGCAAGAACTTGGTGTTGGTAGTTTGCGGCAAAAAACGAAAATGTAGATCCAGCTTAATGTTTGACCTTCTTTAAATAAAAACTTTTAGTAGGTATTTACCTAATTATGTGTAGCCATTCTACTTCTCCTGTTTAAATAACAAAGTACCTCGCTAACGTTACATCGGGGTCTAGTACGAGTTCCGATGGTTTACGAGCTCAATCAAACTGATAAGTTTTTGCCCGTACATTCTACTAGTTCTTGATATTTACCGCTAGAGGCGCTGTTGTGAAATGTATGGAGAAAACTGACAGTTTGATCGAACTCATAAACTATCGGAACTCGTACTAGACCCCCAGTATATCTTTACCGGTCTGTTGCTAACTTTTTTTGTTATCGGGGAGGGACACATTTAAAAGGTACCGGTCGCGATAGGAGCGATTTTTACCCAATACAACGCAGCCTGTTGCTAAGCCAATACTTCCTTTAAGGCCTTTTACCGGTGAGAAAACCTTGTGCAAGTAGGATGACAAAACCTTTAACAAACTAATAGTTCTCATCAATTAGGTATTTAAACAACTCACCTTCTTCTTCAGCGTGATAAGCCAAATAAAATATAGGCGTGTTTATCCCAAACGCCGATATCCCAGTGGACATAAGCAGAATCCTCACTGTCTTCGATTTGAGCGTAGAAAAGTCGAAGAATGGTTGCCTTTCATCAGCTTTGTTCCTGTCCTTTAACTTCCGTTTGATTTTGTTTTGGTTTTTAAGGTGCAATATCGCTCGTCTTTGAGGGTGGTACAAAGACGCTGATCGGTAAAACGTGCCCAGTATAAACGTTACAAATACGACCCCTGTTACAGCCTGCAGTCCCAATCGCCATCCAATTGCCCTGAAATTAGTTCCGGATATGTAAAATTAAAACAACAACGTAGGTTTACAGTCTTATAATAATGGATCTAGGCGTTTTATTTAAATTTTTAGCAGAAAAAGGTGTTTTCGTAGGTTAGGCATTCAACCTAACCTGCGAAAACACTTCTTTTTACACACTGCATTTAATTTAATGTAGAAATAAATGATAGAGGCAAACTACTTGCGAAATCCGGGGTTCACCGGGGTACCTACTCAGTCTCCTGTGATTAATATAATCTTACTTTTGTCCAATTCCAACTTTAGAATTTGTAAGTAAGTAGGTAGGTAAGTACATACTTAGTTCTTAAACAAATGGAAGATTTTGAATGTTTTTTTTATTTGAAAGTTAATTATGATCATAGCCACGTTTGATGAAAATCTGTTGACATTTCACACAATCTGAAAACATTTTAGTAACTACGAGAAAAATTGCGTGTCAGGGGCATTGAGTCAGGGGTTATGTTAAAAAAAAATTGTATAAGTAGATACATGTAGAGATAAGGGATAAGGGTACCTAATTTGTACTTACCAAAGAATAATTATTAATGATAATTTGAACAAAGTAGGTATAATTTTTACCTTATGGCACCTTTGATGAAAGTAGACATAACGGCGATGCCAAGTCCGCTTCCGCTTACGATGAATATTTCGACGAGCTCCCGTTTTCGCTTGAAGTACTGCGCGACCATCAAAGTGGAGCAATCTCGAGTCAGGCCCACGCCCACACCTACTACTGTCCCTGACAGGATAACATAACTATTATTACCTCATATACTTAATACAACATAGGCGGTGTTTAATTACAAGTTTGTTTGCTGTGTTTATAGATAAGACGAGAGCCTTAATATATTCATCTGATATTAAGCGACAGCACAGGCCGTAAGCCCCTATACACCTATTATCACCCATACTGCCATCGCTACCCTGATATTAGTAACCTATAAATAGATGATTATGTGTCGTGTCGGAATTCCGACAGCGTCTTAAATGGTTACCTATCCGGCAGCGTAGGGATTCTCATGTTCTTGCTCTTCTTTTTTCGGTCCTTCACAATCCTAAGTCTCCAACATATCTTCGGCAACGCTTTGAATATCTCGCCCCCAGTGACAAAACCCTCTCGTTCAGTCTCCTCTCTACTTCTAAGTTTTCCTAATCATAGCACAAGTCACTATGATGGATCATTTACTGTGCAGGCAGTACGTCTCTGGAATTCTCTTCCTCATACTATACGTGAGAGCACATCGTCGGATGTATTCAAAAGAAGAATTAAAGATCATTTCCTATCAATGTAGCAGTTTATATATATGTATGTACCTATGTATTTATCCATGTATTTATATAAATATTTAAATATATATTATCAAATACAACATTATATGTACTTATTTAATTTTATTGTATATTATATGTGTATGTTTGTTATTGTATTATATATAATATTTATTACATAATTTACTTTGTATTTTTGTATGTAGTAATTTGTTGTACACTTGTTTGTATCCATATCAGTATTTAAATTTTTCTCCAAATTCTCCATCACTCAAAGGTTAGCTGTCAGAAAACTCAATGTTTGGGTTAAGCACGCCTTTGTGCATTAATTTTCTTTATTTTATACTAATGTGTAATATTATTGTGTGCAATAAAGAATAAGAATAAGAATGATTAGGAACTATTTTGCTTAAACGACACAAGATGTTTGCCATAAGGTGAGCAACACGCTTAATGGTTCCTACTCTGTTACTATTAGGTTTATTTTGATAAATTGATGCACGTTCATGCACTAAGTGCACATGGGGAATTTAGTGAGCATCGACGATTCAGGATATTACCGTTTATTATTCGCATAGGGGAGTTGTGGTTTGATGCACAATCTGTTCAAATCTATTATCACATTGTACAAATGTGGTCGTCTATCAAGCCACGTTAGTCATAATATCAGAACTCAGAACCGTAGGTGCAATCAACAACCAACGTATGTTTTCTATATGACTTACTCGTGAATGTTAGTTAATATATTCAGACTAGTATCTGCCAGGTCATCATCATCATCATCATCATCAGCAGCAGCCGAAATACATCTACTGCTGAACAAAAGGCCTCCCCCTTAAAGGGAGGGGTTGCCATAATCCCCCCCACCCACGCTTGGCAGGTGTCTTAGGGATCGCAGTATAGGTGGTAAGTAATGAAATAGAAAGACGCATAGGGGTTTTTAAACACTCTGTCATCGATATACTTACTATGTTTACATAGTATATCGATGCACTCTGTACTACTATAAACGGTTGGATTAGATTTATGAATCAGTTTAGATAGGTACGTAACTAGATTTCCTGCGTCTGCCGAGATACCCGCGATCTCATCTCCAATCCCAGTAAACTCAAATGTTTGCGGCGTAGTTCTGAAGTATATTAACCTTAGACGCAAAAAACGAGTTGTTAATTTTGAAGTCTATTTTAATGTGTTTGTGGTCTGTTTACTGCATGGTAGCTCTCAAATTAAGGGACTTATTTTGATGCGGGTTTACTTTATCTGAAGGCTGGTTTTATCGAGACGGTTCTTGGCTATGTGTGATCAAAATATATTAAGATAATAATAATATTCATCACCACTCTGTGACATCACTAAAGCCGGTACCTATTAAAACGTTACCTCATCATGTAATAATAGTTATACCTAATACATTAGTATGTATGTTTCAGTACGAGTAATAAAATACTACTCATATTCTGTCTGAAGTCTGAATTCCTAATATCAGTAACTAATTACTGATAGTATTATAATAATAAGTATTTGACATACCAAGAGAGAAACCATTTTAGGGGGCGCGGGGAATCCGATTGCTGCAACTAGCATTTACAGAAAGTCGTACGTTATCAAGACAATGCCACTGTCAATAGCTTCATTAAAATTATTAACGCTTAATTGACTGTCCTCTTTAAAGATGTCAATGCAGTTGGCATTCCTGAGTCGTTAAATAAGATAAATAAACCCGCACTTTATTTGAGTTTTTGCTCAAGACTGCAACTAATGTGCCTCAGACTCCGACGCAATCTTCAGACAAGTTAAATCGTCCTGAAACGTACGAACGAATTAAATCAGAAGAAATAACAAGCGTAGGAAATGTGTACACAATGAGATTTCTTTGTTTTATGTAGTAGGTGTTCGATAACATTAGACATTGCAGTCATGTTTATTCAGCAAGCGGTATTTGTTGGGATAAAGCTGCATCGGATTGTGGTACAGAGTAGGATCGTCTATTTTCTTTTCACGAATCCCGTTTATATCTATCTCAATTCTGGTTAGGTATTGAATGCAGAACGATAAATCTTATTTATTTGTGGCCATGATGTTCCTAATAAGACTCTTTATTTGAGCTGACACGTTCTTTTAGTGATAGCTTGATTTACGACGTCTCTAGAGTTTTTGTGACTCTCAATAAAAATTATGATGAACTATACGAATAGGTAGAAATTTAAGCATTTGAAAACATGGTAAAGATTTGTAGATAGGAAAGAACCATCACTATAATACAATTATTTTTGAATCGACTGACTAGCCCTAAAAAAATAGATATCCGTGAATACTTACAACTCTTCAAAATTTAGGATTGGCTCATATTATTTTATGAATAGTTACGTTTTGTAACTTGTCAACGTTTCTTTTAATGCATTTCGCAAAAGATCGCTAACGAACAATAACTTCTTTCACTCTTACTTCTTTCACTATTTCATCACTAAATAACCCCTAAGTAGAATAAAGTAACCTGCCATCTTAGTACTTACGTAAGTATATGATTTGCATACTAAATCTTTTATAACCGAATTCAGGTATTATAAAGTTCTGGTCCCTTTGCTGTTTGCATATTAAGTGCGTGATGATACTGCGTTATAGCCTGTTACAGTTGGTCTGAAGTGCTAACGTTATCCGTACATTGATTGGGCATTACAAGTTGTACGCCTCGATATGTATTGAAATGTTGGCTATTCCCTGTTCCTATTATACTGTTGTTAGTATCTAGTAGCTCTATGTTATTGGAAGGATACTTTGACCTAGTTATTAATGTGTAAAACTAGTATCCAGTATCTGTTTCACTGTAATGAGTGTGAAAATGTGGTATAAAGGAAAAGCGTTTAAGGAAGTTGCGTCCTCAGTAGTCTTTTACACCTCACAGTTTTCGGGTTAATTTTGGGCATGTACGGATTCAGATTTTTGTCTAGTCTTTAGTCGATAACAATTTTGCCCAAGGGTGGATGGTTGGTCAGTTTCTGATAGAAGTCTTACACTGTTGGACCTTTGTGACGGGGAGCTATTATACGTATAGCAGAAGGTTAGGTCTCGATAGACTTAAGAGCATGTATGCATAGTGAATAATGGTAGGGAAGGTCGAACACCACAAGTATTATCTTTGTATCCCTAAGTAAGCCCAAAAAAATGAAGTCGGGACAATGAAAGATATTAGCATTTATATTTGTTGAATATATGCAAATAATTTTATAGAAAGGATTTTGCTGTTCTCGGGATATTTTATTGTAATAGACTTGTTATAGGAGTTAGTCGAACAGTAAGCAGGGGCACTTCATTGTGATGGGATGCTACACGCCCCAATTTAAATGCTAATACTGCGTTTCGCCGAGCGCCAACGCGTTATCCTTGGCGTTAGAACCAGCTTACTGCATAGAATACATTCATGCACTATTGTTTCAAACTATTTTTTTATAAAACTTTTCAGCTTTTATAGATACGACGCATTCTTCCATTCGAATTTTACGGTTTTGTAAATATATTGTGCGAAATAAAGTTGGTTGATCCGATTTAGGTTTTATTCAGTGTCTGGTAGCCAATCCATAAAAACCAAGTTCATCTCGTTGAATTACATGAATTGAAATGGAACATATAATTCTTCGACTGAACACATACATAATTCATTGTTTTTTATTAGATTCTGTAAACTTAACATTAAATCAAAAAGATAAACGACTTAAATTTGAAATGAATAATAGATGTCACAATAGCCGTCGCCTAAAGGTGCGCGTCCATTGGCACGCGCCGGACGCACCGCACGCACGGCACGCAACGGATTTTAGTTTGCTTTCTATGATTTCGACAGCCCGCATCGGAAAATGCCGGCGCGGATAATGGACGCAGCGCTATGTAAAATCATACAAAGCAAACTAAAATCCGTTGCGTGCCGTGCTTGCGGTGCGTCCGGCGCCTGCCAATGGACGTGCACCTTTTGACCTCTTTTTAGTGAAGTGTCATATCTACCAAATTTTATCAGCTCTTGGTTTCGCATGCTTTCGCTGTGATAAGATAGCAAACAGACAGATCCACATCTTCATTACAAATCCACCACATCTTCATTTATTTACAGGAATATTACCCACTCCTAAATCCAATAGCAACATAGTATAGACATGGGCGCCGCCAGGATTACTTTCAGGTTCATCTGCATCTACACATTATACTATTAATTTTTCGCCTGCGCAAGTCAGTTGTCTATAATAATTTGAATAGAGAAACTACATATTTATGGTCTTTCTTTTTGAGGTAATTTTTTGTGTAGCTTATTCATTATTGTTCAAGTTATAAGTGACTGTTCTTTCCTGACAGGGGGGTGCGAGTGCACCCATGCCGGCGCCCATGAGTATAGACTTAGAGGAGATATATCGCAACATTTGCAACATAATTATTATCCTGTCGATTTATTTATGGGAATCTTATGGGGTCTTTTTGGAAATCTCAACTACAAACACCACACACAGACAACCCTTTCTACCCTTAACTACCCTTTCGACACAAGTTTGCTGGAGTCGCACAACACGCTTTCTGTTTTTTTTTATACTCTATTTTTTTGCTTGGTGTTGAATAAAGTTTTACTTTACTTTGCAAAGAAATGGCTGTCTATAAAGTCGCAAGTATCTAATAGCGACTTTTTGATAAAAGCAATAACTACCTATTCATAGTAGGCTTGGGTAAAGTTTTACTTTACTTTGCTAAGAAATGGCTGTCTATAAAGTCGCAAGTATCTAATAGCGACTTTATGATAAAAGCAATAACTACCTATTCATAGTAGGCTTGGGTAAAGTTTTACTTTACTTTGCTAAGAAATGGCTGTCTATAAAGTCGCAAGTATCTAATAGCGACTTTATGATAAAAGCAATAACTACCTATTCATAGTAGGCTTGGGTAAAGTTTTACTTTACTTTGCTAAGAAATGGCTGTCTATAAAGTCGCAAGTATCTAATAGCGACTTTATGATAAAAGCAATAACTACCTATTCATAGTAGGCTTGGGTAAAGTTTTACTTTACTTTGCAAAGAAATGGCTGTCTTTAAAGTCGCAAGTCTCTAATAGCGACTTTATGATAAAAGCAATAACTACCTATTCATAGTAGGCTTGGGTAAAGTTTTACTTTACTTTGCAAAGAAATGGCTGTTTATAAAGTCGCAAGTATCTAATAGCGACTTTATGATAAAAGCAATAACTACCTATTCATAGTCGCGCGATTACAGCAATGTACCTACTTAATAATAATTACTTACAAACATTAAAAACCAAAGAAGTGTACCTACCAAGTGTTAAGATGATATACATAATAATATACCTACATACTAATAATATGTCAGTGTGATTATACATAATAATATAGATACTTATCCGTTTATTTACACTGGGATCCAATTAGCGGATGTCTTTGAAGTTCGCTAAAACGAGTTTCGGATAGGAATCTGATGAAATAAATTGAGTTGTCAGGATGTGAGCACATTGCGTTTCCAGGTGCATTAAAGTTCCAATTATTTATCTTGCTTTAATGCAAGCGTCACTTTTGTCGTATTCATGACAACGCTCTTAAACTTATTTTATGTTATTTGCATTTCTTAACGAGTGGTACTGTTTATTAATAACTGTATTTATCTAATACCAGATCGTTTATAAGCTACTGAACTTTAAAAAACGAAATTACTATGCGTTTCAACTAAGAATGTGGCCGCCATGATGGTCGCGACTGCGGAACTCATCTCGTTTTTTTTACGATTTTTGTACCGGCAGCAGAGTAAACTAAAAATCAAAAATTCGCCCCGGTTTTGATTATTTATTGTAATGTCTTATTTTGCAATCTATTTTTGTTAAAACATCATTTTTAGTAATTATTAATTTGAAACGGCAAGATGGCGGCCACATTTTTAGTTGAAACGCATAGTAATTATAATTAAGCAATATTTAAAGCGTCGTATTGTTTAAGCTGTAACAGCTCAGTGGGCGAGCGCTTGCCTTGGAAACAAGGTGCGCAGGTTCGAACCCCGGCTCGCACCTCTGATTTCTTTCATGTGCGAATCGTCTTTGTGCGATTGTTACTAGCTTTCGGTGAAGGAAAACATCGTGAGGGAACCTGCATGTCTGAGAAAGCCTAACTAGCTTTCGAATGACGTGTGAAGTCCGCCAACCCTCACTTGGCCAGCGTGGTGGACTATGGCCTAAGCCCCTTCATCTTGAAGGGAGGCCCGTGCCCAGCAGTGGGACATTAACAAGGGCTGTTATTATTATTATATTATTATAATATTTAAAGCATCAATAAGACGACGGGCCTGTTGGTATAGTGCTTAGATACCCTAGCAGCTATGCAATAGGTCTTGGGTTCGCTTCCCACTTTGTCGGGAAAGTAAAGCCTAAAATAAACCGCGATATATTCCGTAAGATTAAATTAATTACAATGGGTATTATTTATCTAAGCATTCGTATAATTAAGAACGTATTTACAAATAAAGTGCTTATGTATGTATCAGTTGTCTGGTTATCATAGAACGGGCTCTGCCTAGTTTGGGATCAGATGACCGTGTGTGGTTTATCCCATGATATTATTAATATTACATTTATTTAATGAGATATGCAGCTGCACTGCACTCCTGGCTGTCACACGGTTGGTTAGTCGCTTCAGTACGCAAATTGCACCAGCTACAATGCTTTTCACACCGGAATGTGTTCCATGGCAATTTATACACATCACTGCTTGGCGACAGATTTAATACTTCGGTGGTGGGTGTACCTGGAGGATCTCTTGCGACAAGGGATTTACAGAAGGTAAGGTAAAACGTAAAGTTACCATAACTGAAGAAGAGCTGGTGGAACTGCGTGGCGAAGGACGTGAAGAGGCAGCCGAGGGCCGCGACTAGGCCGCCCACCACGGCGGTGACGCGTGTCGACTTGCGCACGCACAGCGCCACCGTCACTGGTGACAGCGCGAGCGCCACGCCCGCGGACAGCGCACCCAGACATCCTGAAACAATGTATACATTATTGGGATGCGTGGAAAGAGTCACCTCGATTGGTGAAATAATACAATGTTCGCCTCGCGCACCATGGAAATTTGGCCTTAGCATACTAACTGCCGTACTGTAAATTTTAATTAAAGCATTTTTTATAATCTAAGTATTTGGACTCTCGGAGCTACTTCTGCTTATTTTCCATTATTGAGTACGAGGTGAAGCTTCTCGAGTGGTGACCACGAATTGGAAGACAGCGTAGGTAGGCCTTCCACTAGGTGGACAGACGACATTGTGCGCGTCGCAGGTACTGGTGGATGCAAATAGCCAGCAAATGGGGGGAGGGTTGCTGGGGCGGCAGCAGTGGACGTCTTCCGGCTGGTGATGAAGATGATGAGTACGAGATATTCGATATCCCTACTCATTAAGCCATTATAAGCCCTAAAAGATATTAATTGGCGTGTAATTCGTGTATCGAAATGATCCGATTTGGTACAAGAATTTGATTAATGATCATTAACTCTAATTGGCGTTTTTATGTGCGGCAGTAACACTTTGTTAATGTAATGTTGTCTTTTATTTACGCGAATACTACACATTGTACGGAATGCGGACCACCCGTTGACAGACCCGTTGTGTCCGCCCGTGACCATGGGTGCTGCAAAGCATTCGAAAGTCAAAATAAACCGCGATATATTCCGTAAAAATAGTTTAATTACTTTGTTAATTGATCCTGGCTACTGGCAAAGGCAAGAATTTGCTCGACACAACCTAGACAACTAGCCTTATTTAATCGGGGTTTAAGTTATGTAGAGCACATAGGCATTGTCTCATAAAATGGAGTAGTATGATTGGAGAAGTAACCGTTTAGAATATCACAGCTCACTAAAACGGGAGTGTCTTCGCGTAGTGGTTTGTAAGGCTGCCAGTGTTCTATGACCGTTTCCTCTACAATTAACAGCATATCATCATCGTCAGCAGCCGAAAGACGTCAATTGCTGAATCCTCTCCCCCCCTGGAAGGAATGATTTGCCATAATCCCCCATGCTTGGCTAGTCTTGGGGATCAACAAGCGTGGGGATTATAGTATAATCTATATATATAAAAATCAATGCCACTTTTCGTTGTAATTTTATAACTCAAGAACGGGCTCACCTATCCAAACCAAATGTTTAGGGTTTGATCGGACTATTTAGTAGATGGTTTATGTGAAGTTTGCACAAAATCGGTAGAGCGCTTCTTCATTTATCACATTTTTTGTAACAAATTAATTCAATAAATGGCGGATCATTTTGTAAATGGGGATTTTGCTGTCAAATTGAACCTTTTTCAGAATTAAAACTTTTTTAGTGTTGACAGTAAAAGCATGTTGTTATGTCATTCATGCGGTCATTTTATTTTGGACGTGCTTCGTATAAAGCAAATTGTCAGCGATAATTATTGCTTTGTAACAGAAGACCTCCCCTGTGGGACAAATTTGCTCCTAAGTACCACGATCGAGTATTGAAAGCAAGATTGTGGGAGGAAATATACAAACAGATATACTTTTCGATAAACTTTTCACTGTATTTTCGTAGCTCTTGATGTTTTAAGAAGAAAAATCATTTCATAGGTCTCAAGGCCGTAAATGGGTGAATCCAGCATCCATGATATATTTGTATACGTCTGTTACGTCGCCGCCGTAGTATAAGGTAAATTTAAATATTTCGGATGTCCATTACACGTTTGCATAGACTAGTAAATATTATATTGAGAGACACGTTCGTCTCACCCGGGCACAGCATCGAACTGACAAAAATCGCGCGAAATTTTACTCGCCGTGTGTACTAGGCGTAATTTCGAGCACGGAATATAAGTCGCGAGAATAAATATCGCGCGGTTAAATATCGCAGTGCGGACTAGGCCTTAATGCAGCAATTTGTTTTTAATTTGATTTATTATTTTTGAATTGAAGGAAAAATGCCCTTTTTGTGTTTGAATAAATGAATTTGATGTTCCAATTAAATGTTTTTAATATTTCACTTTATAAATATGTACGTAGCGAAGCACGTACCGGGCCGCTAGTTATTTATAAAAACAACAGCATTTTGGATTTATGTGGTATGGAGTGCGCTTATTGGCAGTAGAGAGTGTATACCTACTTTATATCGGTACTCAAAGTAACTAATTCTGCTTAGCAAGTAGCAATAAAATCATCATACCGTAGCCCGTTTCAGCTCGTTTCGATCGTAAAGAAAAACCCAAAATCACTCGAATTTACAATGCAAACTCATGTGGGTTTATGTACATGAAACAATCGTTTGGCTTCATAATGGCATTTAAGCTGTCTGCACCAGCCACGGTTTTTGCTTAGTAAGAAACGTACGGCCGTAAACAACTGTCTTTTTTATTCCTTATCCGCCATCGTAAAATTCCGCGTGAGAATATTCCTACGTATCAGCAAAAAGCAATGGAGTAGGCAGAAAGGTGGTGATACTTTATTCTTACTTTCGTTGCTTAAAATTTATTTATGTTGCTACAGAACGTTGCGCAGTTGTAAATTTTTCAAATTAAAGCATTTCCGAAATATTTGCATTGTTGTTAGTTGTACAGTCGATGTATTAAATAATAGAGACTGCAATTTGCGTTATTATTGAAATGAGTATTATAATTGAGATGGCCGTTAGATCAGAATCCTTGGATTGACCTATGTATGCACCGATTTCGTCCATTGAGTACGGTGACGACTACGAGGAGGACCACGGCGGGGTTGCGACTCCCGTCCCCGTGAGCCCGTGACCGGCGGGCTACAATGTGCCCCCCGGCGGCGGGCTCAAAGGCAAGGTAGAGCAGGAATCCTGGTGCAGATCCTACCGAACAGTCCGGGGGTCCCGTCTCATGTGCCGATGCGACAGCCACGGGTGTTTTAGTGGGTAAGAATCCCACATACCCCGGTCGAGCCCCACAATCCCGGGCAGTGGCGTGCACACACTTTTATGACAGGGTAGGCGAAAAAGCAAATTTCTTAGATTATTTACTACATTTTAATCATTCCAAGGAGTCGTAGAGTAGGCAAAATATTTTTGCCTATATGGACTGCACGCCACTGGTCCCGGGGACCTTGTGAAGGTTCCCCCGCGAAAAATAAATGTATGCAGCGATTTAATGTGAAGACGGACAGAAAGTTCTTAAGTCTATTTAAGTTACACAGTTGATCTTGATCGGATCTTTGCTAGTCACCTACTGTACAAACATATAGTTTTTAATATCCTGGGACGATCCACACACTGCCATCAGATTCTAAATTAAGGAGTGCAGTACCAAATTTAAGTATACTTATAGTTAGGTATCCAAATTTTACCCGGTTGTGAGTCTGCGGGCCGTTTACACCCGCAGACAGGTCCGTGGGCTTTACACCCGCGGACGAGGAAAGGCTCGCCGGAAGGCGAGCGGCCGCTGACGGGACCCGGACGAGTACCAAGTACGTTCCCGCGGCCCGTCGACACAGCGGGTTAAGGACACCGTGGGGTTTTAGTCGGTAGCTGACACTGTCAGTAGTCCGACATAACCCGCACCGCTACCCCTGTGGTGGTGCGGGTATCCGTAATGGATTTCCCCACGTTAAAAAAAATGGTATCCAAATTTACATTACAATCCTACAGTCTCAAATCCCACGGCTAAATAAAATTTATCCAATTCAATTTCTGTCGCGGAAACTGACATCTAACGGACCGTCCAAGTTCTTCGGAACTTTCTGCTCTAGGGTCCACCATCAAGACATGAAGTATACTTTTTGTTAAGTTGAATCGCATCTTATGCTCTGATTTTCATTTTGTTATTGAACTTTTCTAAAGTTTTATGTGATTTACATAGATCATTTTCGTTTTCATATGCTGGCATAAGAAAGCATTAATCTTCCCTTAGAACGTCCATTGAGTACGGCGGCGACTCCGAGGAGGACGGTGGCGGGGTTGCGACCCCCTGTCCCCGTGAGCACCGTGACTGATTCCCGGGGGGCTACAATGCGCCCCCCGGCGGCGGGCTCAAAGGCAAGGCACTGAGGGGTCCCTGGTGCAGATCCCACCGGAGAGACCCCACTCATGTGCCGACGCGGCAGCCGCGGGGGTTTTAGTGGGTAAGAATCCCACATACCCCGGTCGAGCCCCACATCTCCCGGGGATCTTTTGAAGAATTCCCCCGCGTTAAAAAAAAAAAGGAAAGCATTAATCTTAATAGAGTAGCTTTTCTTGTCGGAATCAAGGAACATAAAAGCGTCTAGAAACATAATTTCAACGTAGTGTAGAAATACTCATATGTACTTATATAAGTTCTGTTCAAGCTACACTTAGGCCTCTGAGTAGTGACTAGGACAACAACCATGACCGACCTTTAACATCCGAAGAGACGCTAAGTTCAATTCAAATGCCACTAAACAGTCACCTATGGACTGAACTTGCCTGACGTTGCTTAGCGAACTGATCGATTACTGAACAGTGATTACAATTGACTATGAGTGGATAATAATAAGCTGTTCGATCGGCGATCGAGATAGAATACGTTTGATTATTATCAGCCGGAAGACGTCCGCTGTTGTACAAAGGCCAGGGGTTTTGGATGTTTGTTATAGGGTTTGCCATAATCCTCACGCTTGGCAGGCGTCTTGGTAATCTCAGTATAGGTGGTAAGTAGGTAATTCAATAGAAAGACGCTGCTGCTCGTCTTCTTGTTTTTCTTTAGTCACGCACCCAACGGGAATAGGTGGGTGCTATTCTTGCCCGGACACCTACAGGGGCTAAAATTAAATGTACTTTTAACTATCGAATACCTTTGCACTTCTAAGTGAAGTTATTCTGAGAGAAAATATTTCGCCTACACACTTCTGATATTTTCCGACTGACTATTTAATGGCTTCCTCGATGCAATCTTTTCAGTTCTTCTTATAAAAGTCTGATTGCACATTTAATTTGTTTTATAAACCCTTCCTATGCGCAGCTTTATGCTGGAAGGGGAATGCTGGATAGTATTAAAACTTACCTATACACCAATGAGTTCATTGGTACGCGTTAATAATAACTTTTTTCACTATGCGATTTTCATTATGCGAATCGTTAGTTCACAAATTCAAAATTTACAAGCATTAAATAAGTTTCAAAGTTCAATTAATCGCTTTGTCTCTCTTGCCGACAATAATGAGATTTCTTTAATTCCCAGAACTTTAAGAAGATAGTTATTAACTTTTTAATTTACTTATCATATTTAACACATCATATTTTCTAAATCTAATTTCTTAACTTTTACCCATAGCAAGTTTGAATTATTCACAAATTGTCTGAAATGTTCAAAGTTTGTCTTGTTTTTCAAGCTTTCTTTGAATTAAACGATCAACTGCTCTACTGAATCATACAATGTCCATTGCAAATAAGAGCTCGAAAGCGAGTAAAGACAGATTTGTCTTCAACTTCAAATGCACTAATCATACAATGCTATCAAGCGGTGTCTTAACAGAGAAATCTCTTAAGAGCTATTCCTAAAATAATACAAGCCTTTATAGTGCAGTTGCACTCGACGTTGGGTAGGTAGCATCCGACGTCTAACAAACAATTCTATTGAAAAAGTTTAGGACTGGCGAGCTGTTTGCGAAGTTCGTCGACATTTTAACAAGAAGCGTCACCCCATCGGCCACACATCTGACGTTTAAATCTACGAGACGTTGTTTAGTCTAGATCCACAGATTGATGGCTGATCCGTGTTCACTCGCTTTGCCTCAAGTTTTTGCTTGATTACTTTTTATGTTGCAGTTTTGACAAACAATCAGAGCCAGACTAAGTCTTCTTATTGTAGGTACACAAACTTCGCTGTAAGAAATTGAAACATTTATAAGCAAGAAAGCGAATTAATTCTATAGCAAAGTTTGAGTGCCTCTCTTGTCCGTAACTCTATAGGTTATTGTTAAAATAAAACATTTTACGAAAAAGCAACATTAAAGGCGAAGTACAGTACCTACAATGAATTTAAGTTGGGCTTTAGTCGGCAACAAATGGAGCAAAAGATACAAACTAGGTAGTTTATCGTCGCCCTTCTCAATCAAATCGAAATAAAAATACTGTGTAGCATCATCATTTTGTAAATATCCGATAAATTGTTTGTCTTTCGCGAAACTTTTTTTGTATTTTCTAAAATTATTATTATCTGTCTTCATCAAATCCATTTGAAACATTATTTATTTATAAATAAGACCATACTTAATACAATATTTTTTTCACAAACTATCATTTTAAAGCAAAACTGAAATGCCTATTACATGCATCAAACAATTCTAATAAAATACATTTATTAGCTAAGCCATATGGGTTCTCTATAAAATAAATATAATATAATTTCATCAAGAAAGCCTAGAAATTCTTTTAGTGATCCTTATCTAAATAAAATATTAAAGTGGTTGTATATTTCAAGAACTCATAATTTCTACTATTTACATCGCTATAACTAAGTAGATTAACTTTGGCTTACCATTTTCTTGATGCTATCGACCTAATAAATTTATACCCACTGACTAACTTTTGATTTAAATTTTGTAAGTTTGAAACAACATTTTAGATGAAACATATTTAGATTAGAGATAGCTTGTAGGTATACTTGAAATAAGAGAATTTACGAGGGTCCGAGTATCAACGAAATTGGTAGTAAAGATAGCAAGTGCTTACATACAAATAGTGATTTGCTTGAAAAAATAATACAAAATCGACACAAGATAAATTGCAAATTAAAATAACCACCACACAAGAAAACAAAATCAGAACTGCTGGACACATTTCCACTAAATACAGCTAAGAACCATGCTGATTAATAGGAATGCAGACAAACCTACTTATGTGAGTAGTCAAACTAAAAATTCTCTTTTTTTTGTACGGGGGGCTCGAAATACATAATGTAGATGCCTGACACACAGCATAAAACATTGTGTTTTGTCGAAAGGTGATATCGATCTCTAAGTAAATGTATAATAATGTGCGTGCATTAGAATCTGCAAGTTGAAGTGGCAATGGGCAGGCCACATCGCTCGAAGAACCGATAACCTTTGGGGAAGAAAGGTTCTCGAGTGGCGACCACGAACCGAAGACGCAGCGTAGTCCCACTAGGTGGACAGACGATATTGTGCGCGTCGCAGGTAACCGGTGGATGCAAGTCGCCAACCGTCGTTCATTGTGGCGTTCCAAGGGGGAGAGCTATGTCTTCCGGCTGGTGATGATTAACATTATAGTATAATAATGCACAAAAATGTAACATTGCAACCAGACCACAAATATAGAGAGTAAGACCACACTCGAAGTGATTATAAGCAATGTATGCGTAACGATGTATACAACATACATAGTCGACAGTTTGAAAGTCGAGTCTGCAAACATCGTACCAGAGATTTTATTAATTTCAATAAAGTATTGTTGCTTACCAAATTGAATGGGGAACGCGTGACAAATGAATCCTTTGACGACATAATATCATCGAAAAAACCGTGCAAATTATAATCGTCCGTCATTATGGCGAAATGCTTCGCCGCGCGCTCCGCTATCGCAGGCCTGTCAACGAACCGAAACATATTAAACGTCCTTTGAGATGATAAATGTGCGATGAGGTCGGTGGTACATGTATCGCCTGCCTGCTGCCACGCTTCGATCCTAATAAACGATTGCCGATGACTGACGTAAAAGCCCGCCCTATTTGTGTACATTGGATAATCATTATCCCTTGCGACAATTTCCAAAGGCTATCTTAAACCTAATAGAGGTTAAGAGGTAGGTTAATGCCCGATAATGCTTCTAATGGTATTATTTCTTATTTCATCATAGGAATCGGGTAATATAGAGACATTATCACTAAATTATATTCTCAAGGCCTCTATGAGAATTTAAGACTTGCTCAAGCTTAATCGAACGAAAGCTTGATAATGTAGGTACCTTATTAGCCAAGTCTGGGTATGGTTAACTGATTCTAATTTTGGTAACAAGCTGAATATTTGGAATTAAGTAGGTTTTCATCTATATCTATATCTATACATATTATAAAACAATGTCCTGCGCCGCGCCTGTCTGTCCCTATGTATGCTTAGATCTCTTAAACTACGCAACGGATTTTGATGCAGTTTTTATTAATAGATAGAATGATTCAAGAGGAAGGTTTTTATGTATAATACATGCATAATATAGTAGAGCAACACTGATAATTTTAGAGGTTTCTAATGTGATGTCGTAAATAAACACATATTTTTTGGCCTTACATTGCTAGCGCTGGCTGAACCCTACGAGATTGATCAAAATAATGTACTACAATATTCTACACCTTAATAAGATCTACAAAAAAGTCCGCGATGGTATATGTTTATTTCTTAGGGATAATCCACGATAACCATTTTTTATCCTTTACTTTTTATGAGAAATACTTAACTACATATAAATAAATTGTTGTTAGCATGAATTTGTCCCTTCTTCAATGTAACATAAACTTCACTAATATATTATACACCAATGATAAAAAAAAGCAAGGTCATTACATAGATGGATGAACAGATTTGTATGAAATTTTGTGTGCATATCGGGTAGGTCTGAGAATAGGTCGTAAAGTATATCCGCTTGCTTGCCCGTGTTAACGGGTAGTTAACAAAACGCATTCGCTAAAACGTCCATGTTAGCTGGTAGTTAACATCGCGATTCAGTCTACTATGCCCGTGTCAACTAGTAGTTAACATGGCGCCGCCATGCTACCGCGGTTGAATAAAAATAGATATACTTGTCTTTATCGCTCTAGGGTTTAGTTTGTATTATTTATCTCGTTTCTCCGTTAAATTTCCCGTCCTATTAATCTCAGTCGAATATCCAAGCCATAGAGAAAAAAATACAAAAAAAAAATTAAACGTTTTTTCTCTTTCTTGTCACTGAGTGTTGATTTGGTGCGGGTTGTGTGCGATATTTTTGCTGATTTTCTTGTTAAATTGAGTTTTGTTCTTCAAGATCTATTGTATTTATCAAGCTGTTTAAATAACTAACACGTAGATATAAAAATCCACCATGAAAAGTATAAGTATATAGAACAAAAAAAAAACGAAAAACTAAAGTGATTTGACTGAGAGCATGGGAACTGTCTCAGAAATGTTCATATTTATCAGAAGTGGTGAATGCTATCCCTATGATTTTTGTTTGTTTTAAAAGAATATAAAACTACTTATTTACTGTTACTTTCATTTTATGCCTAAAATGATATTTGTGCATGATATGCCTTGTCAAGTTTTACGCCGCGCGGCGCCAGATAATGGTATGGGATCACAGGCCTGTAAATTAATAAATATGTATTGACGAGAATACGTTTTTATTTCTTATCCTATTATCCATTATTTAAGTAACGTAATCAAAGATTAAAAACCATATATCATCGCTTTAATTTTTGAGTTATGAGCTTTTAAATTCAAGACGAGCTTTAAAACGCGCAATCACAATTTCAACACAGCATAACTCTGCACCAGAGTCGTAATCTGAGGAACAAAAGATAACATTGTATAAGTAGTTTCATAGTAAACATAAAAAATATAACACTTGACCATCTTTCTAAACAAATTGACTCACAAGGACCGATTGCGTGAAATCCAACTCGCGCGCCGCAGCTGTAAACAACGGCGGGGTGCATAAGTGTTTGTTGCCGGGCAACGGTGTCAGGTAACGCTACGGGGGCCGGGCAACGGGAGTGCGAGCGGGACAAGCGAGCGGTTATTTCATGCCGCTAGGTTAAGCAACGTTAGGCAAGGTCATTACATAGATGGGTGACGGCGGCGACTCGGAGGAGGATGGTGACGGGGTTGCGAGCCCCGTCACCGTGATCATGTTGCCAGGTTTAAGAGGGCTATAATGCGCACTGAGGGGTATTTGGTGCAGATCCGGAGGGCCCAGGTCCGCTCTTATGTGGCGATGTGATAGCTGCAGGGGTTTAAGTGGGTAAGAATCCCAGATACCATGATTAACGAGGATATATAGAACGAGAGGAGGGTGCAAGAAAAGAGAGAGAGGGAGAGGGGATTCGAGGAGGGGGTGATGGGGTAAGGGATAGGGGGATTAAGATGGAGCAAGGGAGGGTGAGGGGGAGCAAGGTGGGAGAAGAGAAAGGGGGAGGGGTTCAGAGAGGGGACGACGGGGAAAGGAAGAGGGGGAGTGTGACAGGGGCCAAAGCAGGAGGGGGAAAGAGAGAGGAGAGAGAGAGCATAGAATTAGATTTTTCTTATAAGAGAGAGATGGAGAGAGAAATAAATCAAGAGAGGACGGAGAAAAGGGGAGCAAAATGTATTAAAAGCGCGGGCGGAGCTGCGCGGGTCAGCTAGTTATATATATAAGTAATATTAATTTTATACACAAATATCAGATTTTTAACTCAATGTTTAAACCGTGTTTTAACCATTTCAAATATCTCATCAAGCACAAAGCCATACTCAATTAAACTACACACATCAAAAGTGTCTAGGGATCAAGCATTTTTAAGCGGATTTCTTGAGATTGAGATGTGGCTTTGTAATAAATTTATGATTTTATAAATTTATATGGATCCTTTTTGGTGCATTTCATAATTTGAATCAGGAACTGTGAATCAAATTCGAGTAAAAGATGAAAATCAGCTGTCAATATTTTCCCTATAAAAACATACAACGCATTGAAGACATTATTAGTGCTACTGTTTCCCTACTACTGATTAAAACCAAGGTTATTATGGAGCGGCGACGTCATTTAAGCAGGGAAGAAATGCTCAGAGCCGTGGGAATGATAGAAGCTGGTTCCCGGCAACGTACTGTGGCTTTAGCTCTGAATACAAGTCAGAGTGTTATCAGTCGACTTTGGACACGTTACCGAAGCACTGGTACCGTGGCTGAGCGCCATGGAGGACGGTATCGCTGCACCACACGGAGACAAGACCGATATATTCAAATCTTAACTCGAAGAGCTCCAACAATAACTGCCATGATGTTAGCCGTGAGGCTTCATCACTCTTCAGGGAACTTAATTAGCGACCAAACAGTCAGAAACCGCTTGCATGAAGTGAACCTTCATTCCCGAAGACCGCTACGGGTACCACCTATAGCAATGCACAATCGTAGGATTCGATATCAATGGGCTCTTGAACACAGAAATTGGGCAGAAGAACAATGGCGTTTCGTGTGCTTTTCTGATGAGTCTCGTTTTGGTATGAGACCGGATACAAGACGTATACGACACTGGAGAACCCCTGGACGCCAACAGCGATTAAAATCCTGCCAGGAAGTCCATCCTTATAGTGGTGGAACCATCATGGTATGGGCGGGTATTTGGATCGGCGGAAGAACTGAGTTGATTTGGATCAGAGGCAACCTCAACGCTCAAATTTATGCTGAGACGATTGTATCAGACGTCATCGTTCCTCTACAAGTGCAAATCGGTCCCTTATTTCAGTTAATGCATGATAATGCACGACCGCACACCGCAAGAGTTGTAAGACAGACTCTCGCCGCAGCTAACATCAATGTCCTGCCCTGGCCTGCTCAGTCGCCAGACTTGAACCCGATTGAGCATGCATGGGATATGCTACAGACTACAGAGAAGAGCTCTGCCGAATATGGAGGGTATCCAGTCGCAAGAAGACCTTTTTTTGTTGTTGCAACGAACATGGGCGGCCATTCCACAGCGTGATTTGGATGAACTCATTTTGAGTATGCCAAACCGATGTTCTTGTGTTGTTAGTGTTCGCGGTAGAAACACGGATTATTAATTGTTTAAGTTACCCAATAAAATTTTAAAGAAAACTGTTATTTCAGTCTTTTTTTCGAACTTTTGTGTTAGTGGTTCAAATGTCAAAAATCCCTTTATTAGGAAAATGGCAAATTTCTTTATTAATGCAAAGGTGACTTGGTTTATCGTTACTGTGACAAACGAAAACACTTTATTTGATGAATCCTTAAAGAAAATTTTAATTAATATCAATCAGGAGAAAAGTTATTGCAAAAATATATGTTGATCCCTAGACACTTTTGATGTGTGTATGTTACAAAAATATTTATATATTCAAAGGTTCACTCAAACTCCTTTCGATCGTCAACTTAAAAGATAAAACCGCTTCCACATAGAACACTGCGCTACACTATCATCTGCATGTTATCTACATAAACCTATAGATACCTGAAGAAAATGAGTTTATTATGGGCTATCGTACAGCCTCTATCCTGTTGCAAATTATGCAGTGGGTTGCAAAGTAGTGCCAATATCGTGATAAAGACAGCATATTGAATACCGCAGAAATAGCCCATGCGGCAGATTGTAACGCTGACGAGAACACTTCGTTGGGTTATAGATTTTTCACGATTGTATAAAGACATTTATCTCGTATTTATTGAGTGTCGTTTTTACGATGTTCTGGTGTTACCGATACTGGCTTTTTATAACGTGACTAATGAACTCGTTATCCATTCAGTAGCGAGAATAGGAAATAAAATGTAAAACTGTTAACTGTTGTTGGTGATAGTATAATCGCCTAGACAGTTAATGGATAACTGAATGATACTGATAAGTAGTAAGTAGTAAAAATGCATTATCATCATCTGTAAATGCAGGACACACTATCGATAATGTCGATTCATTTGTAACAAAACAGTGTTTAAAAAAAAGAAGTGAAAAAAATGACAAGCCCGCTGAGTTTCTTGCCGGATCTTTTCAGTTGAGGCCGCGTTGTGAACCGATTGTAGCTTTTAAAAAAAATGACCATTCAAAAGTGCTAGTGTTAAGCCTATTTGAAATAAAGATTTTTGAGTTTGAGTTTGAAATGCGCTACATAGAATAGAAAATCATAGGCTTCATGCAAGTCAGATAGAATATAATAAATTGTCGCAAGACGTGTAAAAACTGCAAACACTAATTACGGTCACGGTAAATTAATTTAATCTTGTTCCAATCTAAATTATGATTTTTACATTTTCTTGTTTAGCCTAATTCAAATTACTTGCACTTTACCAATCCCATAAATATGCGATCACTGTGAACAAAACCTATTTAATGTGGATCTAATATAAAACAATCTAAAATTAAGTCAATTCAAATTATTTTATTTAAGTTTAAGATTTTGTAATAAATATTGTATAGTTTTAGCAGATATAAATCGTAGTAATTTACTAAGTTTGCTAAATAGTAAAGAAAAAATAAATAGAGTACCTACATGGTTAAAGGGATACGGGTAAAGTTTAATATAAATAATTTAATCTTTTAAGCACAAAAGTTGAAATGCAACATAATATTCATATTACAAGGACGAAAATATTTAAATCTGTTATATGAAAAGGATTTTATACTATAGAAGAGGACAAGCTCAACGTCCTAGACCGTGTATGATACATTCATTTAGCGTCGTTTGCAAATTTTCTGCTTAACTTAGTGTCTCTAAAGAAAGCACTCGAATTTGCGAATTTACTTTGGAAATTTCTTATAAATGCTTTGACGCTTTTTGAGAAATGTTTTGTTTTGAAAGAATTTACTATACATTATTTTAATATTATCTGTACGAGTCGTAAAACTGATACCCTTTAGACCAATGAGCCGAAAATTACAAGATTGAACTGCGGAGGTGTTCAAACTTTTGACTTTTGGTGCCAGACCAAAACAATACTTCTCAACTTCTCTTCTAATTCTTCTTAGCCATATTAATATTTAGGTTTTAGTTGAGAATTTTCAAACTCAGGAACAAACTGTCTGCATAATTAGAGTCCTCAGTGATCTGAGGAACTAAAATAATGGTTTTTACGACAGTCATTATACTAATTTGTCTATCACTATACAAACAAAAGCAAAACCAATGCTTGTGAATAATGTCATCATTTCTCTCCTAAGTTAAATGTCGCCAAACTTTGGGGATATTCTGATTTGCTAGAGTGTATTTACATAAACGGGTACAGAAAAATATTTGCACGTGGAAAAAGCATAAAGGGAGACTTTGGGTTGAATTATTATAACATTTTTTTGGCATGTATTTTGCTACAAATATTTATCAGACCAACATCGTATATTAGGTTGGTTAACTTATGTCATTTATCAAGTCTACCAATATAAAATTATCATCGAGCTGTGCACTAGGCTCGTGACGCACGAACGAAGAATAAACACATAATCAATACTCCTATATGAATATACTGATATGATATTGCACGTATGAATTGTAATGCAAATGAATTTGCTATTATTAATAAATAATAATAATAATATCTTGGGACAATCCACACACGGTCATCCGATCCCAAACTAGGCAGAGCCTGTACTATGGAAACCAGACAACTGATACTAATACTTTTTTTTTTTTTTTGTAAATACATACTTAAATAGATAAATAACACCCCACCACACTACGACCACTTCATAATTTAATTTAATTTAATAGTGTTTATTAGAAGCTATATAAAACAAGTTGTAAGTGCAGTTACAACTTTTCTGCGAAGTTTTTTGAATAGTTCTGAGGTATTGTTGGAATGTCCGATCTGCTTTGTGTTCCATATATGCGACGACTTTCCAGACGCTACACCATCGCTAAACTTATAGTTTGGGCGACTTGTTGGAAGTCGCCCAAACTACTGTCTTTAAATATTTCTGTATAAAGAAGACGTGTATTTATTAAATAGTAAAAGTAAAATTTATGATTTTGCTAATACTTGCGATCAGTCTACCATTGTAAACTGTTTTTTTTGTATACAGGGTGTAAGGGGACCACGTACCGAATTTTTTTTATAAGATTTCAAATAATGTCCGTTACATCATTACAGAAATCATTTTTAAGGAAAATGACAAATGACTAATTTTAATAACTTTATAACGTTAATTTTCGAGCATGTCATGAATATATGCGAAATAGAATTTATTTTTCGAATTACATTGCTAATTTTCTAAAACAATATTAGTTAATTGCCTATTAATTAATTGTACTGTTTTTGTGCATATAGAATAAATACATTTTCCACAAATAATTAATTTATGGTTTTTAAATTAGGCTTTATTATTATAAAAATAATTCAACACTAGGAAGTACAGAATCATGTACTGGATCCCTGGTATCGGTTTTTTGTACGATGTCCCCTACACCCGGTATATTATTTATTGTTAGTTTTTGCAGTTCGTACATTTGCAATACAATCATGCAAAGAATTCGATTTATCAGCCACATCGACGAATAGTATAAAACAAAATCTGTTTGTTTTTCGCTTACTAGCATGCCGTTGTCACATAGTAAATGTCTACCAGAAGGTTTATGCTTTATAATATTACACATTTAGAACATTGCGGCCGCAGCCGCTCGCAAGTTTAAAGTAGAAATCTTACCCACGACGGAAGGTGTTCGTCGGACTTTAAATTCATACCTGCTTGCATGCGGAACTCTGGTCCAAAACGTCTCATGGTCTCGACGGCGAGGATAGAGGCGGCCTGATGCAGCCCGTGGGCGAGTATCTGCGCGAGAGTGGCCGCGGCTGCGACGCCCCACCCCCATCCGCCTTCCGGGTAGTAATGCCGTGTGAGCGTCAGCAACTGGCGCGGGTCGAGCTTGGTGTGCCGCGCGGGGGCGCCACTCGCCGACTCCAGCACCAGCGGCAGCGACCTCGTGCGCAGCAGCGGCGCGCCGCCAGACGACCATGACTCTTCCATCAATGCGTGCGCGCATCGTGCGCCTGCATTACCGCCGCTCCGCACTTACACCACCACGCTCTCTCATGTCCGCTCGCACATGGTGCGCCACCACTATCCTTATTACTTTTTTCCGCCTTTTAATTAAATGGTCACATTGAGTCTAGAGGATCACCATGACAAAATGTTATGCTATGCTTTTCTTTTTATCACGGAACGTTTAAAACGGATTAAATAGTTTTGTGTGCAATTAGGTACTCTTAAAAGTATGAGGACAACGCAATATAATTGAAATAAAGATACTCTCCTATTGAATTGGAGGCTGAAATATGTGTTCTGTTAACATGTTGTGCGTAGGTGGGATAGAATCGTCGGGAACATCGGTCTGGGTCGAATACACTAAATCTTTCCCGGCCTAAAACGTCATTGTTCCGGACAATAAATCTTCAGGATGTCGCCAAATTAGTGACTTTATTGTGCCACGATTGTAATTATTTAAACTGTACATTTTGCTATTGTTATCATTATTTCCAGTCTTAAGTGGCAAAACAATCAACTCGTTTATGTTTGTATCTCTAGAATAAAGAGTTTTCGTCCAAAGTGCGTAAATCAAGGGTAATAATTATTAATAATTTTAGCAAATTTGTGTTCTTTATCTGTGTGTATGATTTATAGTAAGTATAACTCTTTCCTAAACAGGTTTTGTAGCCTCCGTGGCGTAGTGGGAAACCGCTTGCTTCGTAAACCGGAGGTCGCGGGTTCGAATCCTGCGGGGGGCAACAAATTTGAGTAGTTGTTCCTTACTGGCTAGGACAATGCAGGCCGATCACTTGATTGTCTGTAAAGTAAGATGATCCATGCGTCGGATGGGCATGTAAAAAAGTCGGTCCTGCGCCTAACCTCTCCCCGGTCGTGTCGGTCTTCCGTCCCATCGGATTATGAGAGGTATTATATAAAGGAAGAGAGAGTGCACTTGTGTCTTGGCAAGCATTTCTGCACTATGTAGATCGCCATGTACTACATGGCTGATCTTGTGAAAGATTGGCCGCTGTGGTCGTTTCGGCCAGGAGGACTGTCGCGACACGCGAGGTAGTTTTCGATTAGTGTCGCGAAACGCGAGGTAGTTTTATATTTATTTATATTTCGTACCGACAATGACGGTACCGCCGCCGCGCCAAGCTATAAATGCGAGCGCAGGCACATCTTACTTTCATTAGTGAACGAGCTGGCAGACAGGCGACATCGCCATGGCGCGTGAGAGCGACGATATTGGGTAAGCACGGACGAATGGAGTCAGGGAGTGACTCGAGACGAGACCGAGCATGTTCCTGGTAAGTGCTTATATTATTCTAGTTAATAAGGACCTAACGCGGTGGTTCGAAACCACGACACAGCGAAGATTATGGTTTGATGAGAATCCAATGATTGCGTATGACCTTAGGTCAAAGGTCCATGTCATTGGACAGGCCGAGCATTTGCAAGCTCGTGCAAGGGAGTGGCCCGGGAGCACACTCACAAGGCATAGCCATAGTTAAACGATCGACTATGAAGTTGGTGAATGGGCAGGACTATGGGGAAGGTGGAGGTCCTCGTGGGGCATAAGCCTCATGTCCAGCGGTGCCACGGCCCTGGGTAAACTGTATCGACCAGGAACCCAGGGCTGAACGATAGCGGAGTGAACTGTACCGACCAGGTACTCCGCTAGGGAAGGGGGCACCCGGGCGCAGTCGCTGCGCCCTGACTGGAGCCATAGTCGATCGGAGGGTAACTCTGAATAGATCAGGCCCTTGGATGGCAAAGCCTATTAGTCTAATTATAAAGCGAAGCATAACTGATGGATAACTCATACGGAACATAATCTTTGTTGCGCACATACTAGTTTATTAAGAACCTTGGCAGGAATCCCATTAGATATGAGATTCCATTATCATAGGGCGCGACAAAAATGGTGGAGGTGCTGGGATTCTAATTTGGGACGCCGGATTCGTTCTGGCCTTTCCACTTTAGAACTCCCTTTATATACTCTCCTTATTTTTAGATAAACATAGACGTGCTAAAACCTTTTTTGTAAGTCTATGGAGATAAATAACACTTTGCACGTGTTGGAGGCATTAGTGACCATTTTCTATCTAAGTTTTCTATGCAAACATTGATGGCAATGTTGGGAAGATATCTTTGTGTTGGGTTATGTTGTTAAACATTTATAAACCGAATGGCTAATCTATACTTATAATAAAACTGTAACAGGTCCAATTCTGTACATTGAAGATATTTTGAAAATTATATTTGGAGGGCATTCTATAACCGATACTGAGGCCGAAAATATTTTTTTTTTAATTTTTGTCTGTCTGTCTGTCTGTCTGTCTGTCTGTCTGTCTGTCTGTCTGTCTGTCTGTATCACGGCTGAGCATCACGCCGAAACTACTGAATGGATTCAAATGAAACTTGGCATAATTTGAGATCTTACTACGAGGTAGGACATAGGATACTTTTTATCCCGTAATCTAGCACGGTTTTTTTGGGAGATTAAAGTCAAAACGGGTACTTGGTTATACGCTTTTTCCGATTTTATCAATTTTTCTTTATAATATAATAAATATTAGTAAGGGAACGCTCATAAAGAGTTGTTATCAAGGTTTTGTAATCGATCGGGTTAAGCAACGTTAGGTAAGGTCATTAAATAGATGGGTGACCGTTTAACGCCATTTGAACCAAACTGGTCCGTGCTTCGGAGAGCAAGAAAAAAGTGGGTCCCAGTTTTTAACCGACTATAAAAAAGGAGGTTATGTGTTCGATGCGAATGTCTGTTATTAAAAGTTTAGTTAACGTAAAAATAACGCAGGCGGAGCTGCGTGGGTCAGCTAGTTGTAACATATAAATAAAACATTGGTTAGCATTTGTTAACACTTGTTAACATTGACGCTTCGGAACCTAAATCCGAACTGCGACTTGAGAGCCGGCCAATGTTTAATTGTTGTATGTGTTAGTAAGCATTTTGCCTTGCTGTGGGAGCTTAAACAGCTATAAAAAAAAAAAACTTACAAAACTGATTTTTATCGATTACATTATCATTATTTACCCTACATTATCTTTGTGTTTGGGTATTTGTAGTGAAAATTTATATTTACTCTGAAGGGGTGAAAAATGTTATTTATTGAAATAGTGCGTGCGGTTATCAGTGCTTGAAATGTTAATTTTTTTTTACATGGCTTTGAAAGCGTTAGCGTTAATATCATTATTGAATTTGGCGTTGCTTTTGCTTAAGTATGACTTGAGCAGCAGCGTAAGCATCAATAATTTTTGGTGACATTAATTCGAAATAGCGTTGAGTGAAGTTAGCGTTAATATAACGTTGGTTTGGTATCACGTATCTTAAAAACAGGGTTGTCAATCCTTCGAAGGGTTTACCCTGGGCTCGAGTTTTTATTTGTTGGATTTTTGAAAAATGTTACATTTAGCAAACATACGTGGAGGGTCCCGGTAATGCAGTTGCAAATGTGTTATCGAGGATCTGAAAGTCAGGGATATTCTACATTTGCGGACATGAGCCCGACTAACGACTAGATTGATCACCTGGGAGTTCGGTTGGAGTTCTCATAAGCAGTGGAGTTTATTCTGACTATGGATAGTTTTATTAAAAAAAAAAAATTTTATGACGTCAGTTATTGTGACTTAGTTAATTATTTAAATAATAAGTTGAGCAGAAAATAATATAATAGCATGGTGCACAATGCAGTATAAAGGGCGGAATCCTTGTTGTACTGATCATGTTTGGGGTCGAGCCATTCGTGAAGATAACTTCGACAAAAAAGTACTTCCTGAGTTAATAATAACAATGTTTAATAAAGTTAAATTGTGTACATAATAATATAATTTTTGTAGCCTGCTTTAATATAAATAATATTAATAAGGTAGACCAATATTATAATAACAAAATTGTGTAGGTACCTTTCCGATTATCAATAAAATAAAAAGAAGTGTACATTGACGGAATAAGTACTTTGATAAAGAAATGTCGATGCATTATACATAAGTAAGTACATAAGTATGTTGCTATAATTAAGTCTGCAGATTTTAGTGGAAAAAGACTTATTATTGAAGTATAAGGTATATTATGCTATATTGAATGAGGCGTATATGTATTGTATTAATAATAAATAAATACATATTTACGCTTAGAATAATAACGATTATTCTAAGTATTTACGTATATAAGAATAGGTATACGAAAGACAAGTCTGATAAAAAAAAAATATAGGCTCAGTCGTGGCAAAACATGTCCATAGTTTAAATTTTTCGTAAAGTTTACATTCTATTTAAATATTTTCTTTTCTAGAAACAAGCATATTTTTTGATGTAAATAGAGGCGTTTGTTTTAAGAAAAAACAAACACTATATAGGATATGCTATATGATTGTGTTTCATGAGTAGACTTTAATGTATCATGGTAACGTAATTAATACTTTGAATTAGACATGGTATTTCGCAGGGAGCCATGTAGGTACTTGTATCATATTTTTGGTAAAAAATCTTTGAAATACCGGAAAAAAAAAAACAACCGGGTCTTCTGATTTTGATTGATTTAAGCGTTGCGCGACTGGTGATTTATAGCAACTTATCAAGTGGTATGATATCTACTTTAAAAGTAGCGGCGTTTGCAAGGCTGTTCAGCATCAACATCAACACCACAGAGTCGAGAACTGTGACCTGTGCCTATTGCCCGTCTCGTTTGACGGTTAAAGTGATGATCACTATAGTATATCAAGTGACTATCGGGTGACTGTTGAATGATTCATTCGGTGACTTGAGTTACCAATAAATACTAATACTGACACTTTCGGTTGACGTCAAGGTTCGGTGGACAGCTGAGGCTTGGTGGTCGCCTGGGTGGCTGGAGATGCGCAATGGCTCTGCTAATATAATTAGTAGACCTCAGCATAGTTAGTATATTCTATAAGTGCATGTAACTCAACTTTTTACTGTGTTGTTTAGTAAAATTATTTATTTTACTGCGATAAGGTGCGACGTTCTCATCACGTGGAGCATGGCAGCGTTGCCGGGTTAATTTTGATTTTAACAATGATGATAATAATGACGTTTGTTTCGTTGATGTTGCCCAATGATTACATTATTGATAGTACCTCATAACGTTATAATTTTCTACTATGATAGTATTAGCCCGTAAATTGCCAGTTCTTGGTCGCCAGTATGACACACGACCTTCTTTTCGTTTTGGGAGGCCCTGGACGGGAGTCCAGATAAGGTCAATCTGCTAAATTCACAGGGCGTGTAGGAGATAGATTAAGTAACTCCGTAGGAAGCACACGTAGGTAATTCCGATTACAGCATGCAGCATGGCTGCATCACAACTATCAAGAAGCGGGCAGTAAAAGGATTTCCACATCCGCATACTCTCCGATAGCAGCTCGGTTGGTCAGTTACAGGTAACACCGTTAACTTCGGGATGTATACGCATGCCACCAAAACGTGGAATCAGGTGGGCAACTTCAACAACATAAGCATTCAATAGGTTAAGTGAGACAGGGGCCTATGGCAATAATGAAACGGATGAGCTTACCATAGGGTTTTCCGTGGATGCTGTGGGAGCTGAACCTGTGGCGTCAGTCCCCACACTTACGTGCCCAGGTGGGACGGTGCACTGGGGACGAGCGTAGCGACTCTTAAACCAAGGCGAGTACAGAAAGGCTGGAGGGACGCTTCCGGCCACAGATTGCCGTTACGCGAAACAGCTGCTTAGTGTCAAAATAGCAACTGCATGTAGTCACAGCGGTTATTTCAGGACAGAAAAGGTTCATTTAATAAACATCTTTTTTGTTATAGGAGTCACAGACTGTCCTCTATGCGGGGCGTGCGTGTAGGAAGACGAAGCGGTGACCCGAGTGCTTCTGAAGTGCCCGGAAGTCGCCGCCAACAGGGCGAGTACTTCGGTAGCCCAGGTGCTCTTCCAGGGATAGCCAGCGGCGTCGGGCACTCGCTGGCTTTTCTCGAGGAGTGGGAGTGGATCGAATAAGTCCATTTCCACCCACATGCAAAGTACATGCTATTGCGTGGAGTTGCGGAAGCCAGCCCGTCATGCCAGTGCCAAATGGTTGTACTCATACATCACTACCTTTTTTAAATTATTTGTTTGTTTTCGCAGGGGAAACCTTCGAAGGGTCCCCGGGACCTGTGGGGTCAGCCGGGGTATGTGAGATTCTTGCCGCTGGGGGCTCGGTGGCTGTCGCATCGACGCATTAGTAGGGGGGCGTAGGCTCCGGTGGGGCCTCTGTGCTTTGCCTTTGAGCAAAAGGCAAAATAGGCGTATTCTAGCCCCCCCGCGAAACAGACCCTTCTTTTTCGTTGGGAGTGTCGCGACACGCGAGGTAGTTTTCGATTAGTGTCGCGAAACGCGAGGTAGTTTTATATTTATTTATATTTCGTACCGACAATGACGGTACCGCCGCCGCGCCAAGCTATAAATGCGAGCGCAGGCACATCTTACTTTCATTAGTGAACGAGCTGGCAGACAGGCGACATCGCCATGGCGCGTGAGAGCGACGATATTGGGTAAGCACGGACGAATGGAGTCAGGGAGTGACTCGAGACGAGACCGAGCATGTTCCTGGTAAGTGCTTATATTATTCTAGTTAATAAGGACCTAACGCGGTGGTTCGAAACCACGACACAGCGAAGATTATGGTTTGATGAGAATCCAATGATTGCGTATGACCTTAGGTCAAAGGTCCATGTCATTGGACAGGCCGAGCATTTGCAAGCTCGTGCAAGGGAGTGGCCCGGGAGCACACTCACAAGGCATAGCCATAGTTAAACGATCGACTATGAAGTTGGTGAATGGGCAGGACTATGGGGAAGGTGGAGGTCCTCGTGGGGCATAAGCCTCATGTCCAGCGGTGCCACGGCCCTGGGTAAACTGTATCGACCAGGAACCCAGGGCTGAACGATAGCGGAGTGAACTGTACCGACCAGGTACTCCGCTAGGGAAGGGGGCACCCGGGCGCAGTCGCTGCGCCCTGACTGGAGCCATAGTCGATCGGAGGGTAACTCTGAATAGATCAGGCCCTTGGATGGCAAAGCCTATTAGTCTAATTATAAAGCGAAGCATAACTGATGGATAACTCATACGGAACATAATCTTTGTTGCGCACATACTAGTTTATTAAGAACCTTGGCAGGAATCCCATTAGATATGAGATTCCATTATCATAGGGCGCGACACGGACATTATTATTTATTTTTATTATTAACTTATACAAATTATATTTTCGTTACTTCTGGCAGATTCTACTTTAGTTCGTCATACTTTACAGGCACGAAAAATTCTTTTCAAGAACAAATATAAAGAAAAATAAATGACGTAATGAAGAATGGTATTTCTTTTTTCTGTAGGTATTATTTTCATGTCAAAATTTATACAAACGTGATAGATATATATCAATAAATAAAATAAATGTGTGTATCAATAAACTAACACAATTTAATTACATCGCTTGCGATTAAGTAAAGTGGTATATATTATATAGTTTAATTTAATATATTGATCATTAAATACGCGTTTAGTATACGATTTCCCAATTAAATATGTAGCCATTTGATCAATACTGGTATTTAGTTACTAAGTAGGTATATATTCAATGTAATAACACCGATATTTAATGGTCTGTTTAATGGCATGGAAACTGTGAAAAGATGGCCGATAGGCCCCAAGCGAGGCCGAGATCTGGCATCGCTCTGCCGCCGACGCAGATAAGATACCCCCACTTGTTTGTTCTACAAAATTTATTGCCAAACATTAAGGAAACATAGCGAAACTAAGTATCCACCCAAACACTGTTGTTTTGGTTCATTCCCACAATTTTTTGCACCACTTATTTCTATTTACCGCATGTCACGAATAAAAATTCCGGCACATATTTGTAAATGTAAGCCTTACGCTCTCGTAATCTTTATCGTCGTACTCGTATCGTATCTGTTTCTTAATTGAAAGCTTTAAAATCTGAAACATAGTGGTACCGCGGTCTCAACAAAAATTACGCGGGACGGAGAAAAAGGCAAATACGTCGCTACTGTCCCAGTCCAGCATTACTACTCCAATTTTGTGAATGTCCCATTAGTCCGGACTAAGCGATTTGCTTCCTCTTTATTATACGTACCTACAGCTGAAGACTGGAATAGTTTGCCTGAATCGGTTTTCCTGCCAGATTACAATATGGGTGTTTTAATAGAGTGAATAGGTTTTTGATAAGCTAGTTTGTCTCACCATCTCCAATTGCATCGCCGCTTTCCATCAGGTGGGATTGCAGTCAAGCACTAATAATAAGTAATTTTTATAAAATTAATTGTACATGAGATTGCAGCCAAGTTACGCCACCTTAGCTTGTTGTTGTATTCGGCGTAGAGTAGGTAACTTTGTCAGTGCTATATGTAGACTCCCTGAAGTAAGGTTGCTGGTACTGACAGTATTGCATCGCTTTTGCTGCCTGCACACTGATTCCTCCGTTTTTAGGTAAAAGGCTAGTGCGCTTTACCATCCATGATGACAATACTGCTTATCATGGGGTGGATTCCATACAAGGAACTCGCATAATATTGATAAAAATACAACTCATGGTCCGCTTATAGTCACTTAATAGACTTTGAAATCAAGGTTATGATTTTTCAGACTATGTGATGTTTTACGAACTATTTCGAGAGAGATTAAGATTTCGTTAGACTTCGTAGTCGAAATGCGGTGGTCTATAAATCCATAGGTATCTATAATTTCATGCAGCGGAAGCCATTTATTAAACATACCGGTGATGAAATTTGTGTCCATATAATTATGTTACTAGTGCATCGAAAGAGCCTCCTCAAGATTTTTCTATCACGATATGAATAACTATAATGTTCATGTCAACACGAAAAGAAGTAGAAGACTGGTAGGAACAATGTATGTAAGTTGATCACTTGACTGTCTCAAACGTAAGATAACCCGTGTGACGGATTACGATCTCTCCCTGTTAAAGTCAGTCTTTCGTTCCATCAGATTGCGAGAAAGATAGAAAGTGACCCTGTGTAAGCGCAAGCACTTGTACGCTGTAATATCACCTGCGTAATTGGCTGATCTTGTCACAGATTGACCATTGTGGCATATCAGCCAGGACATTAATCTGTATGAAATATAGACATCGGGATAAACAAGGTCGTAAAACAAGAACTCGTTATATTTTCTGACGAGGGTTCGACCGTTTTCACGTAGGTGACCTTCGAGTCCTTGATTTCCTTCCTTTGTCGTAACACGATGACGACGTATTTTCATTTCCATACAATATTTTATTAGGCTTTTAATGGTAACTGTATAAATTTCTTGAACATAAAAAAGATAACGCCTCGGACTAATCGTTTATGGTCTTGGTATGTATAAAAACTTTGATGAGATCTTCAATAAAAGAAATGAACTAATAAAAGTTTCCAAGAATGCGTGAGGCTGATTATAAACTCACCCTTATCTGGTCATACGAATGTGATTTTTACTCAGAAACATAACAGGCATGCATATCATACACCAGGTAGGTCCCTTGTGTAGGAGACCATCCAGTTAAGTAGGTATCACAGCAGTGTCTATTATTCCGCTAAATAGCAATTTATTAACAAAGGTTTATCTTGCGCTGAAGGTAAATAAAAACTTCTTTAAACCAAGAAATGGTAAAGCCACTCAGCGGTGTGTAAACATTGTTGTGTGTATTCTGGGGTAAAGGGCAGTAGCTAGAGAAATTACTGGATACAAGAGACTTAGCCACTGGTGTCTCAGCTGCCAAGTGGCAGTGCAAGTACAGCTGTCTATAGGCAGGCGTTTCGCTTATACCACCATCAGGTGAACGTTTTGCTAATCTCGTCACAAAAAGGCATGCTGCAGTATTGGCAGGATGTTTATGATTCAATCATTAATCCGAACTTTTCCAGACCGGTGTATTAAGGCCTGATTTCAATCCTTATAATAAGAGAGCACAGTGAAAGACAACTACCAACGAATCGTGATGATAGTTGTAAAAAAGTTGACAATATGTAAGTGCCCGTTAGGCCTATGCATGATAAAAATATTTTGAATTTTAGAATATTCTGCACTTAAGTGATTGCAGTTATATGTACGTGTGGCTACATTATGTGGTTCTAATCTAAATATTGGATATCTGACATTTGCTTAGGTATAGAGATTAGAGCCAGTACAAATGTAATATAGTAATGAAGTGCTAATTTTATGCAAGTTTGGAGTTTTCAGTTATGATTTCCTATTTATTTCACTTCGAAAATTTCCTTACATAATTTATCCGAAAATGCCTAAACAATTGCGCAAATATAAAGGGTTCTAATGAAATTTCCATTACAACTTTTTTAGGACATCTGACTCTTTCATGCCGATCTGGGCGTGACGCGTAATAAATTAACAAAATTTTTAAATCTGAATTAATTTTAGGTTGATTGCTCTGGGATTTATTACCTCAACATTTATTTATTTATGCTTGTTATATAACATTTTATATTAAAATTAAAAGGGAACACCACAATGAACGATCATTGGCTATTTGCATTCAGTGATTGCCTGGGACTCACACAATTTATGTATTTATAATATCATTAACCCTTAGACTGCCGTTAGGCATTAAAGTTTTGGGCTTATTAAGTATCACAATACTTAATAAGCCCAAAACTTTAACAATCCGCCAAGCGAGGTATGAGTCCCAACTCATACCTCGCTTAGCGGATCGGTATAGGTGCTTAATTGATATTGAGGTAATGCAGATAGTATCCTAGCTACAATCACACGCGGATATATTTACTTTAAATTATCTGTTCTAAGTATTAATTTCGTAGTTTAATGTGGTTTATAAGTACCAGCTTAAAGCATAGTATAAGTTTGTAAAACTATAAAATTATGAATTGTTAATTTAATCTTAGTTTGACCAACATATATGAAATTAAGTTGTGAAAATAGCTGTCATTAAAAGCTGTTCATAGTACATTATATACCCTGTTTTTTCTTTACAAGATCAAAATCGTAGCACACAGGAGTATTGGCTGACCAGCCAGGCAAAGTCAATTGGTAGAGGTTTTCGTTAGCAGTTTATCGTATCGGGTAACCAATCGGATAATTAAATTACTTGTGCTGAATCAAATGCAATTGGAATATCTTGAAAAGGAGATAATTGTATTTTTTTGCATTTCAATCGTGGTCAATTAAAAAGCCTTCAAAAGCTTTTTATGTCCAATAATAGCATTTCACTTGTTTTTGATTAAACCCCGTTTCATTACGGGGCCTTATTAAGCGATCTGTCCAACCATTTTCACTGTTGCTTTTTGTCTCATCATTTTAAAACTTAATTTTTGTCAACAACTCGTTTTAATTTAAAATACCGCCGATGCCCATCGGTTTGTATATTAAGTATTCCATTAAAGTAAAGTCTGTAATAAATGGACATACCTTTAGAATTTGCTATCCTATAAAAGAAATCTGACACGCTATTTTTCATGGGGCAGTAATTACGGAATTACCAAATAATAATACATTGTTGCTTTAATTTCAAGATATTTTATGGCACCCCAAACACCGAAATCAGTTTTAATTATGAAGATGTTGCATTTATGTATGGTTAATAGGCAATAAATGTCTCCTACTGTGATTGTTACAAATTTCTATCTCATCTTAGCGACGGTGACGTATAAATGAACTATTTAGTTAATTAACACGACTCTTCGAGCGGACATTAATGTCAGTTTTACATCCACATAATTCATTCCAAACCATTTCAGTCCTGTAAAATATATTTGGAGCAAAAGAAAGGAAGTTTGGTTTATGTCGATGAATTATGTTGTGCTCGTTCGTATTATATTAATTTTATGAGTTATATGTCTAGTACCGAACTGTGCCTAATTATCCAAATGCCCAAGGCGGAGCGTTATATGTTTTTCAAGAGTATGTATGTATGTATGTCTATTTCTTTGGCACGGCCTATAACCTAAACGGCGTGATGGACAGTAACTTGTAATATGTTGTTAGATTAACCTTAGTTGTTGGAGTGTCATAGGCTAAATATAATTATTTTTCACAAAAAACTAATATGGCGGCCGCCAGCCCCCATTTTGTATATTTTTTTATTTCCAAAACATCAATATGACGTCAACATTGGTATCAATTGGAAAGGTCTTAACCAGACGAGTTGAATATGTACATATGTATTTGTATTATGTATGTAATTATGTATAATGTAATTTAGTACCATTTTGTTTGTTCGCAGTCGGGATTTTTATAATTTATACTCGTTTGATTATTATTATTTGTTTGATTTATCGTACTATTTGCTACAATCATAGACTTACTAAAAAATAGCTACAACATAGAAATTAAATTTTGACTGTTTCTATCTTCTAAGGAAGTATTTTTATTTAATAAGGAAGATAGAATACCTACTTCCTTAATAAATTCTTCTTTCGCTAACGGTGTCAATACCCTATAATTTGTCACATTGTCTAGAGACAGGCAACCTAACGTCTACCTACGCCGCGACCTAAGTACGTATAATAGGTAAACACACCGATGCGTAGGCAGAAGTCATAAATTGCATTTTCTTACAATCAGAGAGGTGTTCACTCAGTTTAATAGATACCGTAAAAGGTTTAAGTACTGACCGAGATGGACACAAGTCTGTTGAAATCAATTGCCAATTGATTTAATACCAAAGAATCGGCGGTTCACTAGTGATTTGATTATGTCACTAGCAGGTACTATGTGTTTCAACTAAGAATAGGATCGCATCTGCGGACAACTTCACTCATTATTTACGGCGTTTGTATTGCCAGCAGAAAAACGCATAAGAAAAATGTAAGTAGGCAAATTTTATTATTCATTTTATTTAATGCTATTTTCTATCTATCGTGGATAAAACATTTTTTTATTAGTAGTTAATAACGTATTTGATAGTACGATGTAGGTTACACTGTATATTTTGTTGATGTCTCTTTAAAAAACAAGAAAACGATTGTCGAAAATCATGCGGCAATCGAATTATTAGAAGATATTGAAGACGGCCCTTACACTTTCTTTATTTACCTACACTGGTATATTTTGCATGAATTTCTCTCGAAAAAGTAAATATTTTTTTATTAGATTATATTTTTGACGGGCCCGTTGGTCTAGTGATTAGACACCCTGGCTGCTATCCGATGGGTCGTGGGTTCGATTCCCACCAAGTATCTGGGTGTTATTTATCTATTTAAGTATGTATTTACAAAAAAAATGTATATAAGTATTAGTATCAGTTGTCTGGTTTCCATAGTACAGACTCTGCCTAGTTTGGGATCAGATGACCATGTGTGGATTGTCCCAAGAATATTAAAATTCAATTACCTAGTGCTAGCGACCGACGGTGCTTTATGCGGAGTAGAGGATTCATTTTAATTTGTTATTAGGAAAATAAAAGATGTTAAAACGATTTTATGTTTTTTACACACCTTACAATTTAAATTTGATATTTGTACAAAATGGTGTCTTGACAATTCTATATTTTTTTTAAAGTCTGTTGTATGTACGGTTTGACTTTCTAAAGGCTGACCTTATGCTGTAGAGTTAGACGTAGTAAAAAAATCTAATTATATAGCTGTAGGTACTGTGTAAAAGTTAAACAGAGTAAGTATACCATTCAAGTTGAATAGTGAAAGAAAACTGACCTAAAAAAATAATCTTTAATCGAAATTTTAATATAAAAGCTGTCTTAGCGCAATTAATATAGAATCACAAAGACGTTTGGATTAACCAGTTGCTCAATTAAACGTAAGCTAAGTTTCAATGGTTACTGGTTAATTTAACGTTGGCGAGACGGTTATATCCCTATTGAATAGCTAGTATAATGTTCGCTTTTAATTACAGTGGTACTGTTACCGTCGTATTGCGATGGATCACCGCGGCCATTTAGAAGTTATTGCCGCTTAAATGTTGCACTGACTATTGCAATTTGAATGGCGTAACTTTTACTTTGGCCATCTATGTCCTCGGGACTTTGCTAATGTTAATAAAATAATTTATAAAAAACCCAACTACCAGGCCATGTAAAGGTAGGTTTAACTAGATCTATCACGTCATTAGAAAAGGGTAACATTTTGATAGGTACTTATATAATACTACAATATTGTATCTTCCCCGCTACTTCGCCCGTTCGTATATGATGAATGTAGAAACACAGAGTATTTATTTATGAGTGCTGCTAAGAATTGGAAATGAAATTCGTTTATATGATTATGGTGTAATGCTGGTAATACTTAGGTATAGTGAGTAATACATTATATTCGTAACAGTGCCCGCTATTACCGCACTAGGAGTTGATATGGAGCAAGTACAGGGACAGTTGAAAAATTTTAATTAAAGTTTTTTTGGCAACACTATTAGTGTACACGTGTGTGTCTGATACTGCTGAAATTTTCTTTAAAACAGATTCGGCTTGCGACTTATTAATACAAGTAATTTAGAGATTTATAAATAATTGGATAGTATTCGTGAATTTTTTCTTTCGATATGTATTAGCAGATCATAAACACCATCAACAGCAGAAAGATTTACTCTCCTGAACAAAGGCCTCCCCCTTCGTAGGGAGGAGTTGCCATAATCCCCACGCTTGGCAAGCCTTTTGGAGATCGCAGTATAGGTGGTAGGTAATTCAATAGAAAGCTGCCCGTCTTCTTATCTCCCTTAGTCGTCTCTTACAGACACCCAACGGGAGGAGACGTGAGGTTGCTATTTTTACCCGGATACCCCACGGGTGACTGAGTATTAGCAGACACAGGATTAATTCTCATTTCATGTAATTTTTAATCACTACCTAATTTACATGCATTGTAAAGCATAGTGGGAGGTAGATGGTTCTATATTCATTTACATCAATTATAATACATCCAAATGAATTCACGAGCATTTTACTCATACTCAATTGAACAATCGAATCTTTGCATTTGAATCCAACACTTCTATTGTCGGTCTCGAATGACTGACAAGGTATTATGAATGCAGATAGACTTATCATGTGACGCTTTGTGGGGTACAGTCGAGTGTGACGCGAGTTGGGAATATGCTAATGAATGCATATGGGTCGGCGGGATGTCCACGCGCGTTGGTCTGTTAGTGACGAGTGCCACTGTCACTTGCCAGTTCCACAACACGTTGATTTGCATCCTTGAGTAAGTACAGAATTTCTGACGAAGCTATACTGCGCATACCGGTTTGAAATAAAAACAACGCAAGACCATTTTTAAAAGTATATGCTGAATGTTTTTTGCACGTGTCTCAGGAAAAATGCGGCACTATTTGAATATGCTTTCTGAGCTGACTAATGTAACAATTTAACTTTTTTTTTTGTCGGGGTGAAATCTTTTAAAATCTACTTGGTCTTCGTAGGGGCGGAGGCCGGATTATAGATAGATAGATAGATAGAGAACTCTTGAACACCAAAAGTACAGAAAAAAAAGTACAAAAAAAATATACAATGGTATACATTGGGCGGTCTTATCGCAAGTTGCGATTTCTTCCAGACAATCTTAATTATGTGTGTGTGTTCTTTATTATGATTATGTGGGATTTTTACGCAAGAATACCTCCACGGTGGCTTTCATCCAAAAAATTCGTGCCCAAAATCTCCACAGATTTTGCCTCTGACCTCGCCAGAATCTCTCTGGCCTCTGATACTCGCTATAGCACGTCGCATTCAACCTAGAGACGAGACTAGCAAGATGTTCAACTGACGAAAGTTTGCCAGTAAACATCTGCACAGGACTCCCTTTCCTTATGTATTGTATTATATTATCTTTGGGACTGCCGCTGGCCACCTTAGTTATTTTCTTATGGATGACCAACCGTGATAATTAAATTTGAGATTTTTTTCTTATCTTCGTGTCGACATACGAAGAGAAGCTAAGTCGTTATTCATGCTGTATTGAAAAGATTGGTCAAACTCTTCTAGGGCTGTTTGTCCTAGGATATATGGATACGGACAAGTATACCAAGGTGGCACTTTCCGCGTAACTCAATTCTAGGACTCGCAGTTAATAAGCCATGTGTGTGTATACCAAAATCTTGAAGTTTTTCATATGCCTTCAGCTATAAGTCAATACACATCTCTGATTGGACCGCCATCGACGTGTATTTACCTACTAGTGCATTAAAAAAGAAAATTCTCGACTCATAATTAATAAGATCTATAGAAATGACCCCAAAATAGCCTTAAACAGCAGTAGGCACGTCGTTCTAGTTTTTAGATTAAAATGTTTCCAACCTTTTTTGCAACTTTTTCTGTTTTAATAAAGACTAGAAGTTTTTAATTACGAAAGTATGGTCCAAAAAATTCTGATAATTATCTTACATCAAAACTTACCTACTCTCTTGATGATTTTGCACCCCACTTTAAATAGCATCTTGGTATGAGTGATTGGCATGTTTTGAAACAATCCGCACGAGTCCGTATATCAACGTGCTTTCAAAGTCGAAAGTTTGATGGTGCAACATTTATTCACCATCTAACGCACCGTAAGTGCTCGCGTGATACAACGACGGGAATAAATATATTCACCTCAATATATGATATTTCCCGCAGGAATATATAGGGAATGTCTTTGCTTGGGGATTTTGGGAATACTTGGTAAAATTATAATCCAATCCACTGTTCAATAATACTTCGCATACCGATTATATACTCGTATATTAGTGAGTATATATTATACTGATTATACCACATAACGTAGTAAAGAGAATGCATATTCTTTTTCAATACAATATACCTCCTAGTTTTGAGGGAGTGATGCATGCAGGGTAATACAGAAGGTTTCTTTCAACTTTTAAAGTTCGACTCAGCAAGTGTCTTTCATTCTTTATTATGAGAGCTGAGAAAGCTTAGAACACGGATCAAGTGCGGCGGTGGATTAGATACGGCTTACAATTAAATACTAGGCGATGCCTGGGTTTTATCACAGAATTATTCTTCACCGTTAGAGAGTATTTAATCTTTCGATTTCTACTAATGACTCATGAAAGGAAGCAATTAGATTGCTGGCTATATATCTCTCTCGAAATATGAAGCAGTTTAAGCAGAGGTCAGTAAATTACAGACTTTTTAAAGCGCTATGAACGCGATGGACTATGATAGCAATAGCTGAAACGCGCGGTTTTGATACAGCGATTGATCGCAGCAAGTTGCCAAATCGCGATGACAGTCGCGGATTGCTGATGCTATCGTGTGTGATGTGGTCTTAAAGTGGAAATGACTAATTTACAATCACTTTAATTAAATGTATTATTCATTAATTCATACATAAACTAGTATTATTTCCTTTGGTAGGTACTACACACATCGTTAGCACCATTAAAGAGGATAAACGAAATCCCAGCCGGGGATTATAGTTCATCCACTAACACGGACGACAAACATTTCCCACTCAACATACTTCCGACCACACCGAAATATAGTCGTTCCATTATACTCGACTTCATACGAGCGAATTTATAAATTGGCAGATCAACAGTACATATGGATAATTTATACCGCGAATCGTAACCGTTAAAGGAACCCACATCATGTTTCGATATCCCCATGCATCGAGGACTGATCAAATAATAAATACTTTAATATAATGTTTTTTCTGTGTCAATGCGACAACGAATATGATCCAAGATGTTTATGATGATACTTTACTTCCTACACACTGTGCCCTATGTCCTTCTTTAAGTTCTCTTTCTCGGGCCTGCTGGAAGAGATTCCTTTTGAAATAAGCTGTGCCTCTGTACGTCTTAACGTCCGTACGTCTACATAAATAAATCAATCAATTATATGAATACATTAAATAATTGTGACATTCTTTCTCTCACTGAAAGATAAGTTATTGAAATCGAAATAATGTTCAACGGATATTCTTACTTATGTATCTAATAGCAAGATATGGAAATCGTGACATTATTGCAAAGTTCTCCATCGTTTTGAATTTACAATGATTATAAGCTGGTCAATTTTGCTTCAAAATTATAAATAGTAAGTACTTTTCTAACTTTTAACAACTTGACGAATTAGGTTTTTACTACATTTACCAATGCGGGATTAGCTTGAGTATGTATCATCTCATTGTATCAGGCTTTCAGCACACCGCCCGCATTGAACCGATCGCATGTCGTAACTCTCTTTCAGATATTCTGCTGCAAAATGGAATTCAAAGAATTTAAGGCGCAGCGGAACCTTAAATATCCATTAGGTGAACATCTTGCTCATATCTTCACTAATCTGTATTCGAAAATATGTCTGTTAATATACGTTTGGGAGTTGTCTTCTGATCGGCTGTTATGTCAGCTATGTAGTTATACGGTCGGCAATCCTTATCAGGCAATTATCAGCGCGGACGTGATCAGCATTTATGTTCGCATCATCGATTGCGATAACCATGGTAAAAAAATCTAAATCTATGACGTCAACTGCGTCATCGCCTCCCGTCATCCGAAACGAGCTCATGCGGCAAACAACGCCGTTCGCACCCAAGGATCGGACCATTGTTCCACAGACATGATGTTTTTTTACGGCGGCGCTTAATAGGTACTTTTCGCGCATACATGTGGGAGAGATGAGCAGAGATATCTGCTCTTCAGGGTCGCTGGACGTTCGGGATGTGGGCCCTTAAAACGTCCATTGAGTACGACGACGACTCCGAGGAGGACGGTGGTGGGGTTGCGACCCCCGTCCCCATGAGCACCGCGTCAGGTGCCCGGGGGGCTACAATCCGCCCCCCGGCGGCGGGCTCAAAGGCAAGGCACTGAGGGGCCCCTGGTGCAGATCCCACCGGAGAGCCCTGGGGTCCCCTCTCATGTGCCGATGTGATAGCCGCGGGGGTTTTAGTGGGTAAGAATCCCACGTACCCTAGTCGAGCCCACAGCTCCCGGGGATCTTTCGAAGATTTCCCCTGCGTCAAAAAAAAAGAGATATTTGCTATTTTAGATGTTAATATAAAGAATATATACTTCACTTCGTTTAACAAGATGGAATAATAATTACACATCAAAGGATTTTGTTACTTATATAAAACAGTGATGAAATGTGAACAATGGAAAATTATTATTCCAGAAATTCATTTTAATTTACAACATTCCTAATATTTTATTATTTAAGTCGAGTTAAATCAAATAAACGTATATAGGTATGTATAAATTGAATTACTTAAATACGTGATTCATCCGTCGATTGCTGGAGGCAATTTATTAAGGTAAGTATATTTATTACGTCTGTGATCGCTTTTAAATTATGTTTCTTTAATATCATGATAATTCACCAGGTCCTGTGCCTGACTGCTGATGAGACTTTTTACAAAACTACTGGTATTTTTTTATATAACATGTATACAACAATGATCAAAAAAGATCACGCAACTGAACCTATAGCTTTTATTTCTAAAGGTTACAAACAGATGGAAGGATTCGCCGTCGTATCAAATCAAAATTAAGGTCGGCTATGTTTGCCCACAGTTGGCCAGGGTCCAAACAGAGAATGGCAGCTTCGTGATCGGAAATTACCTATTCATGACATCGCTGACTAAGAAAATTTACACTATGTCGCAAGAAGTTCACGAACATTGTGACGGGAACGTGACAAAAAAATATTTTATTGGTACTAAGCTTTATTCATATTTACAGTTATCGATGAAACTTTCAACGAATGTAGTATTTTTTTCTGATTGTCTACCAATCACTAGCCAAATCTTAGCTAAATATATAGTACCTACTTGTAGAATTGTTGACGTAAATTTATTTTTGCTATGTTCTAGAAACTTAAGGACAAACTAAATCTTGTACCATTATGAGTCACTATCTGAATTCTGTACTCGTCTCTATTTATGGAATCTGCTCTCAGAGTTGAAATAGTTATTTAAAGTTAAAAGATAATATCAATTGATTCCGGTTCACAAAATAAATATCATTGCCAAAGTAGATTTACTTGTTACCATAAGTAAGTATTTTGTGATTGAATTCAATACACTTGTCCTTCCCCCGAATACTCAGTAATAAATCACTCATTAGAGTGGTCGGACTAATCAACCAAAGTGAATAAATTACATCTACCTCGTACCATTAAGTCTGTGGCCGGATATTTTTGTTTTAGAGGAAGTTTCGTGACGTTTGTTTTAAAGTGACTAATTACCAACCCAATCTCCTTTGTAGTGGGCCGAGGGCTCAAACTGGAACCACTAATTATGTTTTCCCCAATAGTGACTTACTGCAATATTTCATCTCCTTGTTAGGTAGATGTTTTATTGTATTAAAAATAAACTTCTTTATTTGTCTGGACTTATATATTATTTACATATAATTATCTATAAAAATATTTCTAACTTTAGCAGATATTCCTTGATCTGTGACTCTATTAAACTTTTTCATACGTCTCCTAAATTTATGGCGTCTGCGGTAGTACAACTAAATGTCTTTTGTAACTAGATGTTTTACAAGCTTTATCTAACATTGCCTGTTTTTATGTATGTATAAAAACAGGATTAGATTAGATCTTTCAATCTATTTTGCGCCCACTTTTATTTCAATATGAAATTAAATTTTGTACAATATACTTAATCATTTCAGTCACATACGTTATGTTGATAGAGGTAATCTGATACCACAGCGAATATCTTTTCTCCACGAGCGAACGGCTACTTATCATCTTTTACAGTAGATACTTGTAACCATAGATTTAGTTTTTTTTTTCACTTTTAACATTACATTAATCATAACCATATCAAGAGTAGCAGCTTGTTTTGTATACAGTATGAACGTAAAATCGCAACAAAATTATGGTCTTGTTCTGTAGCTAGGTTAAGCTACATTTTGAGGGAACTCCTGAGTGGATATGATAATAGTCTAAAAATTTGGTAGGTATACAGGGTGGACTAAAAAGATTTTAACACCAGGCCAAAATATTAATTCGAAAACAAGAAATATTAATAACTCATTTAAACGATACTACGATATTTTTCTCTCTCTCATTTTCTTGTAGGTTGCCTGGAAGAGATTGCTTTTTAGCGATAAGGCCGCCTTTGTACATTGATATCTTCAACGTATTGTTCAATTTACATGTAACTTTTGGTGTACAATAAAGTGTCTTTATTATTATTATTATACTAAAATTTGAAATATATGAATGGAAATACAAGTCGAAGTATTTTGCGACAAGTATTCTTGTGTTAAGGTAGATTCAAAAACTTTTTTTCTCCTATTTTATTCTAGACCGTTACGCACCAAGAAAAAAAAACTTTATTCGGGAATATATGTATGTAAGTACTTACTCGTATATGTAAGTACTAATAAACAGGTGTAATGGTACAAAATATACACATGTTGCCAAAAAGGATCCAAAGATCAGCATAGAGTCGCGATGGCATGTGACGCTGTTTTTTAGCTCGATCCTTTCATGTTAAAAGTATAGAAACAATACCTAGTCAAAATAATAAACAACTGCTACGAAATAAACTATTATGCTGCGACTAGAACTTACTTAGTCCAATGGTGATAAGTTTATGAAACATTTAAAAGAAAATATTTTTTCTTACAATGTAAAAAGCTCATCAGCCAAACCACCACGCTGTATACTTTTTTGTTGTCTTTAAGGAGGAAACCTTTAAAAGGAGTTTCCATAAAGGCGGAGACCAGGTTATATGGGATTTTTACCTACTAAAACCCAAGGATTTCGACGTCGAGGTAGACCGAAGAAACGATGGTGAGATGAGCTGCGTGCGGGCGTATTGTGGGGATTGTGAAATTAATGCCAGAAATAGGGATGAATGGAAAAACGGAAGGGAGGCTTTTGCCCATCAGTGGGACAGTGTAGGCTAATAAGATAAGAAAAAGAAGTCAGTCGGTGACGCGGCGTCGATGACGCTATGGAGAGTCTCTAGGCACGCCGGCCGTTCGGAGCAGAAATGCACGCTCCCCCTGGTACATACCCTAAATTCATTTAAAGTTATGAACTTTAAAACTAATTAATGGCAATGCTAAAAATTATTCCCTAGCGAAAAGAATTAAATACTATACGAATAGTCAGTTATAATCGTCAGTGTAAAAAAAACTTACTAAGATATTATGCAATAAATTATTACTGGAACATAAATTTATTGTAAAGATATGTATTTAAATACTTAACACGATGAGAACGGAAACTAATTGACCTAGTAATATTTAATAAGTATTAAGTAAGTACTCATACTCTTGCAAAACGAGTTTTAGATTTATGCTTATGCGATACGCGTATGTATGTATATTTTTTGTTTCGATTCTCATCCCCGCCCATTACACAAAGATAGATGAAACAGATATGTTACTTTAAATGATGGGTAGATTTTAGTAAATAGAACAATTTCTCAACACTGATGAAACCTATGCCTTAGGATTGATTTTAAAGTAGGGCCAATTTAATAGATCACATTTGACATCTGTCAGTTTCTTTATTCTGTCTGTTTCTTTTGTCATTAATACATGTAATCGTAATTGAAAAAAGTTAGCAATTGTGCAGTTCTAACTTTAAAAAAATAACTAAGCCCGCAGTTACAAGATGACGTTAAATTTTGATGAAGTGTCTAAAATGTTCTATTAAATTGACCCTACTTAAGGACATAATTTATTTTATACTATGGCAGTAAGTCGAAATCAAGCCTGAAAAGTGTTTCTTTTAGATTTTAAAACAAAAGAATATGAAATAATTCATAATATTTTGAATGCTCTAAAACACCATGTTTGCGTTAGATTTCTTCACGGCTGCCTTAATACGAGTTAAAAACCCCAAAAGCTTTCAAATCACATTGGTTTTATCACTGTAGAATCTTTAGCCCAGATCTTTAAAAAAATACCCATTTCCCTTTGTCGTCATTCTTTTTTCATAAACTTTCAGGATTTTAGTTCAATAATAATTCAGGGCACGCGAGAGCATTAAGTTCAGAAATTTGTAAGTCAAAATCGATAACGGAATTACATTAAAACTTGTATAATATAATGTAAGGCTCTGTCGGAATGGACGGAACTGATGGAAACGACTTGTTAAGGGAGAAAAGTTTCAGCATTTCCGTCATAATATAAAGCAATAAAAACATATAAAAATATTCTTAAGACGTAGTGAATAAAAATGATGGACTGCTCCGCTCTTTTGTTTGAAAAATACAGTAGAAGAAACAAAATAAAGACACGGACTTTTTACGAATTTTGTTTTTGTTTTTCATTTTTCTTATAATATTTTTTTAGTTTATAGAATAGAATATCTATACTTACGTAAACTTAGATACATTGAAGAAAAACATTAACTAGGCCGTCTATAGTTTGTTATGTATCGTGATGTAGATTAGGTACTCTGAAATGATTGTATTTGATCTTCATAATAATTGATGGCTAATCATCCAGTAGGTAAAATAATCATAGTTTGATCAGTTTTGTACGTAAATAATGATAGATAAAATGACACACGTTACGTATGTCTTGATGATGGATAGACTACACTCATCTGTGAACTGATATGGAAATATTAAACACTTTTAGATAGTCGGTATTTGACATTTGAATTTTGCAACTGAACGATGTGGTGATCCTATAGCAATTATTTTCACATCTGTAACATAGAGTAGTCGTTTTAGAATAATGTTAGGCACGTTTTTATATACAATAAATTAACTCAATAAAAAGATATCTACTAAAGTTTATATAAAGGTGCTAAATTTGTTCGTCGATTTTTATGACTACACTTTTGTGTTATTGTAATAAAAATGTCTAGTTCTAATAAGAATCAACGTTTTTAACACGCTTTTATTTGTTTATGATAAAGTTTTAATCTAACATATACGAGTTATTGAGTTCAAAGCAAAATGAAATCACGTCTAAAACCATATTCTCACGTTCATTTATGGTTCATTCAAGTTTTTTAGACGTTCAATAGGTTTCGATGATTAATGTGGTTCGGATACTTTCGAAAACAGTTCAATGCGAGTGTGAGATGACAAAATAGGTGAAGTGAATGGTGAGCCTCCAGACGCAATAGGCACACACGTGCTCGGTCGTCATGATTCTATCGGCGAGGCGGCACGACCGCAGCCTAGCGGCCAGAACTTGGGCCACGGCCATATGTTGTTAACTTACACACCAACTAACAATATGACACTTTTCACTACAGATAAGCACCCGAGAAATTGTTTTGAGTGTTAAGGATGGATACGACCGAGCGTCAAGTACGATTCAAAGTTTTCCGGTAAGTTTATCGGAGTAAGTTCGTGCGGCGTTAGGCTCTGCGCGCGGGCGTGTGCGGTCCGGGAGTGCGAGCGCGCGACCGCAACGCCTTCGAGTACAGCTTAAACTGATTTTTTGCCGGAGGCATCGCCGCTTGCCCGCCGCGTGCTCCACATTCGACGACCGGTGTGATACGCGGCACGCTGAGTGTAGGGTTGATTCTAAACATGCCTCAATTGTTGAGTTTTTCCATTATTTTACAGATTTTTGAAGAAAAAAGAACTATCAAATATGCTATCGAATTAGCTTTATTCAAAGCAAATTAAAGACATTGAAGTACTTAGGAATAGACCGGCCTTAGCGAGCAAAATTTTTATCAAAAACTTGTTACATGTGTAATAAGTCAGTAGAAGCTCTAATAATAATACCACCCCTTATTTTGAGCCCATTGTTGAGCACGTGCCTTCCCTCAAAATGAAGAGGCTTAAGCCATAGTCCACCACGCTGGCCAAGTGCGGGTTGGCGGACTTCACACGTCATTGCACACACAAAGCTAGTTAGGCTTTCACAGACATGCAGCGGGCTTAGCACGATTTGCCAAGACTTCGTAATCTTGACAGTTTAGTGTGGAGTATGACGTAGTTATCGACCTAGCTAATACCGAAAATGACGTTTCCATGTCGATAACTACGTCATACTCCACACCGAACTGTCAAGATTACGAAGTCTTGGCAAATCGTGCTAAGACTGCAGGTTTCCTCACGATGTTTTTCTTCACCGAAAGCAAGAGATTAATTAAGTAATCAAAAGTACGAGCCGGGGTTCGAACCTGCGCACCGTGTTTCCAAGGCAAGCGCCATGACAGTGACATTTTTGGTATGAAAAAAATCCCAAAATCCGCTCTGCGATGCGAAGGATAAATAACTATTGTGCGCTTCTAAACATGTCCAATAAGCTTCGTAATTTTATGGCGTGAACCCTAATACTAATACACAAATATTATCTGACAAAACTAGATTCATTGCAATAACACCAGCAACTTTGCGTACTGTTAACTTTTGCAACTGGTTGGATTATCTCACCTGCGCGCTACGTGTCCGTTACGTATGTATGTACTTAATACCATTTCTTAACTCCGATACTACACTATACTCGCTCTTATAAGTTGGATAATCAAGTAATTGGTACAATGTGTTTGGATATTAGGTTCTGTGAATATTATACTTCCGAACTTGTACTAATATAGAGCGAGATATTATTGATAAAATATGTATATGTTTATCCAGTTTCTTTCGGTGAGTTTTTAGAAAATAAATAAATGCCTCATTCTTTAAGCCCTTTGAGTATTAAACCCGAAAGAGTAATAAGTAAAAAGGATATGTAGTACTGGCGGTATATGTCGACCACCCATGTTCCCATGTGTTACATACCCTTATCAAGGGATCAGTGGCGTAGCTTGCCTTAGATGGGCCCCGTATCAAAATTTGTGGGGGGCCAAATGATGCTACGGCCTAAGAGATTATGTGAGAACATGGATTTTACGAATTGCTGCTTACACATGTTCGGGGCCCCTGTAGCCGGGGGCCCCGTATCATTGATACGGCTGATACGGCGGTAGCTACGCCCCTGCAAGGGATATCCTATTCTTATTTCTCGGGCATGGTTGTTTCAGTGATTATCTGAGTAAGATAGGGTAAGAGGCGACGAAGACTTGCCATAATTGCCGCGGTGACTGGGATTCCGCCCAGCACATGTTATAGACTTCTATACACTTGCCCTGTATGGGCTTCCGAGCGGCAGGTCCAGGTCGACTGGATCGGACAGAACCTGTCTTTGCCAGCAGCGGCGTCGGCTATGCTGGCAGGAGGCTACGGCCCTCCACGCCGACGAATCGGTGTGGACGGCCGTTATGTATCAGACCATGTAGGCCGCTCAGCGGGAACGGGAGAGGGCCGATCCTGATCGGATGTTTCGAAATAGGTGAGGCCTTCTGATATTGATTTCGTTATAATTTCGAAACAATAAACATATAACCCAGATACATAACAAATAAAAGCTATTAACAATAACAATTAATAATTGTAAAGTTTTTAATTGGAAGGTGTGGAAATAGTACTTTGTTCTCGTTTATTCATTTTTTTTTGTGATTTATATCGTGTCAAAATATAAATTATGAGATACGGTTGTCGTTAGTTAGCCGACCGGAGTTATAATTAAGTTGCACGTTATAAAGTAGCCATTTCCGTCAAGAAATGATATAAACGTGTGAACACAATTAGCCTATGCTACTCCACAAAGTTTCATAAATTAGTAAAATTTTATAAACTATGAATAATGTATTAGATATGCCTATATTGACAATGAACATTTATATGACTAGTTAAATTTGAATGTTTATGATCTCTGGAATTTATTTAGCTTTGGTAAGTATATTAATCTTGTACGTATCGTGTACTTATAGAATGTAAAAAAAATATGATTTTTAAACATTATATTGTATCTGTTAAAGAATGCGAGCCATGCTCGCAAAGATTATACCTAGGTAATTTTAGATCCACAAATAGATACTCGTAACTGGAAATCTTTTCTAACACTCAATTATTTAGAGTTTTATTCCAATACCTACTTCTTTTTATTATAGCGTAATCTGAATATATCTTGCAGTGTTTCGAATTATGTTGAAATTCAGATCATCGGATGAAGGATGTTGAAATACAAACACTACAACCCAAAGTGTCAGACAGTGTGTCAAACAAACTGACGCTTTAAGAGCCGATTAATAAGCAGACTTTTTGTATATGTCATATTCAAAGTTCTCATTAATTATAAACAACATGTAAGTAATATGTTTTGTATATATACTGTTGGTATATGTATACCCTGTTTATCCTTACAAGATCAAAATCGGGACAAATAGATGTATGAACACATAATAGTGATGGCTGACACCGGTCAGCCAAAGACAATTTGTATGGTTAAATATGAAATATTGAACTGATCCGATTTTGATTTTGTAAAAAAGCATAAATACTTGCATACCAAAGTGCAATTTTTCTTCCTTTACTCTCACAATTTAACTAATGGGATAGCCGACACCACCGGAGAGATCGGGCGCAGGTTGAACTTTTTATATGCCCTCAGAAGCATGGATTTTACTTTCAGACAATCAGGCGCTGTCCTATTGCCATCGCCATCGATATAATATATAAACTAGATATGACTGACTGACTAATTCACGAACAAAATGACATCTAAAATGTGGTCGCAGAGGTTGCAAACTTATCTGTGCTGGTGGCGGAAACGTGAACTAACATTTCTATTATGATAATTACGTGTAGTTTGACAGTTTCATATAGACAGTAGCGACACTCCTATCGGCAAAAATGAATTTGTCAGGATGTGGCTTGTAAAGAAATAGCGACACAAGGGCGCTATTTCTCGCTACCACTTTTTGAACCGTGACACCAAATCTAGTTTATATATTATATCGATGACGCGTTGCGTCCGACGAAAATGATGGTGCGACCGCGCGTTCAATCATACTGGTAACAAATGAATGTCCTATTGAAGGTCGTGCGATCATGCTATGCGACCGTATGCGGTTTCATCGCACGATTAAATCGCATCGCATCAACGCGCGAGCACTGGCAATAGTACAGCGCCTCAGGTGACTGGCCTGCATTGTCCTAACTAGTATGAAACAAGTACTCAAAGTTTTTGCTCCCCGTAGAATTTGATCCCACGACCTCCGGTTGCTCGCTGCGCTACGGAGGCTGTAATAAGGGAAGGTGGTTTATCAAAACAGTTTAAAAGATTTTCAAGAAATCATGGCGAACAGAATCTTTCTTCAGCATTTGATGAAATGTTAATAAAATATTATTTCTAATAAAAACTGTATGGAACTTCGTAAAATTACCCAAACTGCACTTATAATCTTGCTAACGTCAGGCGCAGTCGTAAATGAGAAGAATTTATACGCGAAACTTTGAAACGAATCTTATCGAGTGGTTTTCACTATAAATAGTCTGATCACAATTTTTAATTTATCTATTTTCTTTGTTTTCCTTTTTTAAATTTTAAAGCTCTTGGAAATATTTCCTTCCGATAGTTTATCCTAAGCAAAAGCTTTTTCGCTAATGGCCGATATTTGAATAATAGGTATGCCAGAAACGTAAATGCACACCTAAATTATCCGCCGATTTTTCACAAATAAGACAAGAGACGGAACACATTCTCGGTAACAAATGACGTCAGTTTTATTAACAGTGAACTAAATAAGACGAGACAACATTCTTTTCATACGTTATCTACCCATGAAACGGACAAGACCAATTTGCACACTTAGCTGGAATTATTGTCTTAAAGAGCTTTCGGTATTCTACTTTGGTCTAATTTTCTTTGCCAATTATTTTCCAGGAGATAAAGCTAGGAAGATAGTTAGTTCTTAAAGATGGATCTATTAAAAATCCCAAGCTCGTACGGTAATTGGTTGCTGGTATTATCTAGAGATTAATTTTGTAAAATTTATTAGAACGAAAGCTACCGACATAGTTCAACGGATCGGCAGGCTAAAATTGCAGTGGGCTAGTTATTTGTGCCGAAGAACCTATGATCGATACTAATGTAGACCGGTTCTGAAGACCAATAAGTAAAAAACGCAGTTTAGGACATCCTGTGACTAGGTAAATATGCGTATATCCAGCAAGGATATACGCATATTTGCAGTAACTGGAAAAGGAGAGCCAGAGATTGTGTTCAGTAGCGCGCCAAGGAGGAGGCCTATTATTAGGAGGATTATTATAATGTTGCTTATTTTGTTCAACAATCATTGTAACTTAAAACAAGTAAGGAAGGAAGGAAGGAAGGAAATAGGCAGGGTGGTCTCCATGTACTCGATAGTGCAGAATAGGCAGGGTGGTCGTCCTTACTTGCGTTGATGTCAACCCCCGTCTCGGATCCTCCTCGTCAACGTCAGAGATTAGAGAGCTTCTTCCCCCGGGTGGTTTCTGATGGGTTTGCAGTTGCTGCGCGTAACCAACGGTATACACGGTGAGAGTAGGTGCACTCGAGATACGCACGTTTTGGGAGTGGATGAATCGACAGATTAACGGATGGAGATTAAGGATTTGTAGCTAGACACCTCAATGGAGAACGTTAAGACATAAAGAGCTCTGTAAATTACGACGCTAGAATTCGAATTGACGGTGATCAGTAGAGTTAGAGAGTGAGTAAAATTGGTGAATGTACCGAACAGATAAATGCCCCAATCCCCAATATCAAAATTAACATTACGAAATATCCCTGATCTTTCTTTGGCTTTACCACCACCTGTTCGAGTATTATTGTAATCTTATTTCCGTGTGATAAGGAACTGCGCGCAACAATTTCGTAGCCAATTGTCGTTCGTTGTGGCGTTCGAAGGGGGAGGCCTATGTTCAGCAGTGGACGTCTTCCGGCTGGTGATAAAGGAACTGCGCTATACACTGCATATATCGTTGTTCCCACGTAAATGTAAGATTATTTTAACATTGCCATAAGAGCTGGTAGTAGGGCCCAGGACTGTTAAGCCACTTCAAATCTTCATGATCTTTAAATTTCAATTTACGCTAAGTATAATTCGGTAAAAAAAATAATTAAAATATTATTTGGTTAATTATTCGATGGTTATAATTCTTTGCAGCAATATTATACTGAAAATACGAACGTGAACATCCGTTGAAAATATAATGAACGATATTTTAATAATTTCAAATAACCTTAATTGCTTCGGGAAATTGATGACGAATTTCGAAGTACTCGCTAACTAATTGGTATGTTAAAATCTTTTTGGAATGCTCACACCGGCAATTTTTATGTTAGTTATTGCACATAAATTGTACTTGCTGAATTTATTGGTAATTAAATGATAATGAATGCCTACATATGGATGCGAATTGATGTGATTTAGTGTGGAGGAAAGCGATATCGCCTGTGATGTTGTATGGTGGGACTGTGCTGTTTTATTTCCTTTGTTTTTTTTTTGTTTTTATTAAACCCGGTTAAAATTATTTAATTGAATCTTCTAAAATTACACCATTTTTATTTTAGTATACAAGGTGTTAATGTAATGCATACGTAAAATCGCTGACGCCTACTTTATTTTACTTTTAAATATTAATTTTGCACTCTATTTAGTACTTAGTAACTTGAATAAATTTGTCTTTTTAGTATCATATCATATCTACTCTACTTTTTCAACTCTGTGCCTCTCATATGCGCTCACTGAAGGTCAATAACTTCTTAGACTCAATTCATACCAAGATGGCAGCGCATTTTCAGTGTGAAAGAATTTTAAACCTGTAAACCTTATCTACAATACGTGACAGACCACTATCGCCTGAAAAGCGCGGTGCCGCTTGAAACCGCTCGCGGCCTCCTGTGGCCGCCCGCGCGCCTCCTACCTACGCGCCTATACCTACTGGTCTGTTACGTATTGTAGATAAAGTTTAAAATTCTTTCACACTGAAAGTGCGCTGCCAGCCGCTGCCATCTTGGTATGAATTGAGCCTTACCGTCTCCGTATTGTCCAGACCACCTGTTATTTTAGGTTCGTCATGATAAATAAAATCTTTTAAAAAAAAAATTGAACTGACTTCAATATCACTGAAAAGTATAAAATAATTTAAATATTATTGAAGTTGGTGTTAGCGTACCTGCTGTGTATATTTGGCACCAACTTCAATAATATTTAAATTATTTTATACTTTTCAGTGATATTGAAGTCGGTTCAATTTTTTTTTAAAAAGATTTTATTTTAAACTTTTTAGTGATATTTTCATATATAAAGATTGAACCATCGAAAACCGTAAAATTATCTAGGTAGGTTATGATCACATTATCGTATACATAGTTTTACATAATTCATGTTTCTTCAGAAAAAAATATCCGGTCGTAATGAAATTTGCATGGAATCATAGTAGTTTACTCTCTCGAATAAAAAAAGAATCATCGAAATCGGTTCATAATTGTCAGAGCAATGTAATGGAGAACATCAGTTTTATGGTTTTTACCAGATAAATTGCTCCACATCGTTCATGGTCCTCCAGGAAGTTCTTATCCGGTTGTAATAAAATTCATACAGATTCAATACAGTGGTTTCTTATATACTTTTAGACTTTCGCGTTCCATTATCAAACTTTATTCTAATCGGGAATTAACGCGATTTACCTTATATTTTGGCTTGACGTTTCGGCCGGGTTGCACCAGCCGTGGTCACAAGCAGACTCCACGAAGTCTGCAGAAAAAAGAAGTCTCTGAAGTGTCTGAAGTCTGCTTGTGACCACGGCTGGTGCAACCCGGCCGAAACGTCAAGCCAAAATATAAGGTAAATCGCGTTAATTCCCGATTAGAATAAAGTTTGACAGTGGTTTCTTCTTTCGAATAAAAAAAGAATCATTGAAATTGGTAAATATTTGCCAGAGTTATGACCATTTTTGTCCTTAAAAGCGACTAAAACATCATCTATATAGGCTTTCTTGCAGGTCACAGTGCGCAGTCACCATTCTTGTTTTTTCAGGAACTACTTATTACTAAGCAATAATTTTTTTATGGGACCCAATTAACGGATTAAAGAATGGATGGAAGAAAGATTTTTTCAAATCGGTTCATAATTGCCAGAGTTATGCGCGAACATACATAGAAAAAAAATATATATATATATATACAGACGAATTGAGAACCTCCTCCTTTTTTGAAGTCGGTTAATAAATAGAAGTATAATAAAAATCAAAGTATATTAAAAATACCTTAGTGTAATTAATTTTGCTCTACATACTGAACAAAATAGGTTCAAGTTTTTTTTAATTCGTTACCACCTTGTATAATTATGTTGACAAGTCATAACCGAACAGACTTAAACAATGCTTATAGGATTTATTTATAATGGACTGAATGGTTTGATCTCATACAAAGGTTGCGTTACTATTGACCTATCATCTACCGGGACTTTTTTTCTAACATAATTATTAAAAAAAAAACCATTAACATTGTCTTTTATAACACAGTGAAATAAAATCCATAAATAAATAATAAACCGCGATATAATCCGTAAAGTCAGTAGTTTTATTTCAAAAAACATAGTAAATTAGCCTACGGAGCGACGTTACGAGGGGTGTTGGAGGCTACGATAGGGATACAAATCTTTCACTATTGGGAAAGACAGTCAATACAATATCAGCATTTTAATTTACATGGCGAGGGTCCAAAACATTCAATACACGTTGGAATTCGAGAAATATCAATGGTTTTAGAGCTCTAAGTATAGTATATCCTCTATTACGTATGGTATTGGAATGCTAGTGTTTGTGGTCGGCACACTATGGAGATGCATTTTTTTTTATTTATGTGATGCGTGCCCTAAGTGCGTGCAATGGTAACGATTCTGGCGCCCTGGCATTTCTCAATACTTGAAGGTTTTTTCAATACGTGTCTGCCAAATTATATCTTTATTGGGTATTTTTTCCTTATTGGTACAAATAATTCGCGATAAGTTTATCGGTGAGTCCTGTCGACTGACTAGTTTTGCTTGGGGCTATTAATTTTAGTACCTATCAGAATCATTTTATTTATTTAACTTCATGCACATACTGTACAGAGAGAACTTAGTTCCTTAGGTATTTTCTTACATTGGGTAGTACAGACATATTAATTTTATTAGTATGATATCAAACTACGTAGTTTCGTGATAGAGTTAATATAACTTTAGTATGTATCTATCTATAAAAGAAATACTTATATGCTTTACGTTCTGCAGAACATTAATTTGTAATCTCAATGCATTAAATTCAATATCAAATAGTATTAGAAGAAGAAGAAGAAAAAGAAGAAGAAAAAACTTTATTAGAGAAATTGGTTGATCAGCAAAATCCACAAGAGCTGATTGTCCAGGGTGCGGCAGGCAATCTTCTATTAATTATTAACATTGTGAAATTCGCAATGCTCAAAGTATTATAACGGTGAACAAAAAATTCCAAAGACGCATTTGTTCTAGCAGTAATTTTATTTAACGAACTGCAACGCCCAGTGTCGGTATAAAAGCATTTCAATAACATTTAAGTACAGTAATAACGTTGTAAAGGGTGATCCAAGAAATCACATCTTTGGCAATAATAATAAAATTAAATTTGTTGGACGCGCGCGTGGAATTCAAAAACAGAGATTTAGTCTGCCGGTGCCCTATGTCGGTTTTATTAAATTTTCACCCCTCGGACTTACATAAATACATATTACTCCTATTATTACAAAAGGAATTTGGTATTTACAACATAGTGCAGTCAATTCAACATGAAGGCAGTTTACGAAGCGTGAACGTGTCACTCCTTGAATTATGGCCCAGTAATTTCATGTCACGTCGAGGACTTTATTCGGTTTTATTTGTTTAACACTTTCATTTAAGTACCTATATTTGCAAATATTTAAAGGATCCGATATCGAGCAATAATTATATCATCTAATAGTTTAGCAAATTGCGTGAAATGTGTTATTTTTAAATTAGACAGATTTTTGTCTTACAAAATGTTCTGTCAAAAAACTAAAAAGTTTGAGTTTCTTTCACTGCGCTCTCTTCGTAAAACAAATCGCTAACAAATCTATACATACTACTGCGAAAATTGTGTAAGGCATATTTTATTCAAGTCTATGAGTTAAAAAAATAATATCTCATCTTGAATTTTTATCCAAATTTTTCAAAATACTTATTTAAAAAATACTCTTGGTACACTTTGTAAAAATTAAGCAAACAATTTTGGTACTTTTAATAACACGTCCAAAACCGTCTTCTTGGTGACAAAAATTAATGATTCAGTTCAAAAGTTCTCCTCGATGTCAAAAGGGAGGAGTGCGATTAATATCAAACCGACCATCTAGAAATTTACGGTAAGACTGCACCATCGTTTGCAGTGACACAGACTAGATGTTCTAAGACTTTTATAGTTTACAGAGTTTATTTGAGTGGAAAAAGTCTGTGTAAAATAAGTTTAGGTAAGTTTGTATTCTAGGTAACTCTCATTTGGTATGGCACTCGGAACTCTAGCTCTACAGCTAAGAGTTACAATTATTTTCTGTCCATATTTATTGTATAAGTACTTTTTGAACGAAGTCGTTAAATGTTTTGAAAAAAAAAGAGTTGTACGTTTTGTACTTAAATATTAAAGTTATTTTGTGTTTCAGGAGGCTTACTGCTATTGTGACGATTTTTCCATATCCACAGGTAGTCCTTATTGTTAAAGTGAACTAGCTTATAAATAACAGAAGAGTTATTTACATGCCTTTTGCTTTTGCTCTATGTTGCAGCGACTCCTCATATAACAATTATTGGCAACTGGCAGTAATTTTATGTCGTTATTAGTTTCTTCTCCAGTCGACGTACTCATTTTTTTTTTTGCAAGTCATCCCACTAAGCCTTTCGTCTTTTGAATATAAAATTATCTTGAGTTTGTCCCTAAATAACGTTGCCTACAATTCACCTTAATCGACATTTTCAATTCAACTCACTTGGCAAGATAAGTAGCTATTTTTTCATTCCAAGATCGGCACTTTTTTCATACAGTTTCAAAAAATGGGGTTAATTTTTTTTCGCTCTCTGTAAGATTTATGGCTAAATATACGTCGAAACGTCGCCATTTGCTTAGCTTTCCGCACAACGCCGTAATCTATTACTTTTTCTATTGAATTGTTATTTGATATTTTTATAACGTTATTTATTATGTCTGGTAAACTCTGGTATTAGCCTCAAGTAATTTGCTTCTCGTTGACACAACGGGTAAAATTGTTTATGTAAATTGATAGCGATTTACATAAAAAGAAAACAACATTTGTAATACTGGTTCAGAAAGAAACCAGTAAGTGCGTGTATTTATTGTTCGGGTAATATATTGTGCTGCTCATTTATTTACCTTATTCTATTTACCTATCGGAACTTGTCGGGAAAAACAACTCTTCAATAAGTCATTCAGAGCAAATTGATTCCGTTACCCCAACGTAATGTCATAACTTTGTTCATTCCACCGTAACTCTAACGCACTCGATTTTATTCTTATAAAGGCCGACCGGGGCAGGCGCAGAGATTTATTTTGCTTGTACTAAGTGCATTTATCGGTAGCGAGGATACATGTCTCCATAACTTAGGGGAAAAAGTAAACTCGGTGGAATAAAATATCGCTTGTACAGCCTTATCATAATTTATAAAGGGACATACAGCGACGTAAACAATTATTCTTATTGCCAAATACAAGGGTTTTTGATCAACTATCTTGTGATTGTGTTATGTATTTAACGATTCGTTTTGTGATAATCATCATGCATACAGTGTGTATTGTCAACCTTTAGTATTTTGCAACCAATATGCGTAATCGAGGTTGGCAAGAAAAGTTATTGTATTTATTGTATTTATTTTGGTTTGGTTGACAGTTTTTTAATTTTCTCGCGAGGGTAACGCGCTTTGGTCCCCGGAAACTGTAGGGCTCGACCGAGGCTATCGCATCGGCACATGAGAGCCCCCCAGGGATCTCCGGTGGGATCTGCACCAGGGGCCCCTCAGTGCCTTGCCTTTGAGCCCGTTTCCGGGGGACGCATTTTAGCTCCTCAGGAACCTGACATGGTGCTCACGGGGACGGGGGTCGCAACCCCGCCGCCGTCCTCCTCGGAGTCGCCGCCGTACTCGATGGACTTTCTAAGGGCCCACACCCCGAACGTCCAGCGACTCCGAAGGGCGATTTATTAACAGTATCTTAACTCAAAGATATGAAAAATAAAACTTTACTGTATTGGTAGGTATACATATATGTATGCACCCGTGGCGCAGTGGGAAATTGCTTGCTTTGCAAATTGGAGATGGCGGGTTCGAATCCTGCAGAGAGCAACAACTTTGTGTAGTTGGTCCGTACTGGCAAGGATTTGTACGTAGCTATACTATCCAGTATTGCTACTAGTTATTACCCATCGAGTTCTGTTCGGATAATTTTTTGATTCTATTTCCGACAGTAAATTTAGGTTGCCTGGAAGAGATTGCTTTTTTGCGATAAGGCCGCCTTTGTACATTGATATCTTCAACTATTGTATTGTTCAATTTAATAAAGTGTATTTATTATTAATATTATTTTAGTGGCAGAAACCGGATTTCCTCCATACATTTCACACCATCGCTTACAGTGGTAACTATAAAAAAACGGGTAAAATGTATGAGAGAGCAGAAAGTTTGAAAGTTTTCGCTTTCAAAATTCGTATACCTAGACTCCCATCATCATCAATTGGATATAACAAAAGCTTTTTAATCTAATTTCTTTGCACCGTTCTCAAAATACTGATGCTCAAATGTTTGATTACACAAATAAACACTTATAATAAATAACTTATAATATAATGTAATGAGGTGTCATCGCGGTTGTGTTGAGCTCGAAACCAAAGATTGATGGCAGTTAATGAAGCGAAGCGATTCTGTCAAAACTGCAAAACCATGTAAAGCGAGTGGCGCTAACATACCTTCTGTATATGGATACGTGCGTCAGAGGCGGTCAACCTTTGCACTTTCACATTTAAAAATAAACTCTTTCCTGCAAATCATTGGGTCAGCTAACCTTTTTTCTAAAAATAAAACAGAGTGGACACGGTGGACGTTACCTACGCTTATTTGTCTGATTGTGTGCGACACATACAAGAATAGATTTTCTGCAAATCATGACCCCACAATTAATATTACAAATCATCCGTTCATGTTTGACATGTTAGAAATAAACGCGTTGAATTCACTTGCCATTACGGCTGCTATTTTTGAATTTCGAAATTACCTTTCATCATTTGCTGGCAATTGATAAACCAGTCTCCAAAATCTATCTGTACGAAGTTTATAAAAAAATAAAACAAGCTCTTCCATTACTAAATCAATTCTAAATCTTTTGGCTCGCCGATTTAGTATGTAAAGGTTTAAGTAACTATATTGGACGCGAAGGCTTTTTTATTCATCTGAGGGACGAGATAAGAGAGACTTTTGCCTGATAATAAGCGACATTTCTTACCTATATACAGCTACATTGCACTGCCGCCGTGCCGCTCGTCACCCGAGACGTGAGTTTATCAGTCAAATAACCAATTTGATGCAATAAGTAAACCTGATTTTAAAATGCCTCTCACCCAATACAATTAGAGTGTGCGTATCATTTATATATTTTGATCGCAATCATTTGTATGCTACTCTATCCATCTTCAAGGCGGATCCGTGTCAAGGATCGTTTATATGATTTATAAATCGTTGTTCTCTTATGAAATTTATTGTTTACGTTTGTGATTATCCTCGGCGGTGGCCATATTTGTATGAGATTACTGCTATAATGCAAGATGATTGATCGTTTTGTCACCCCTGCGGTTTCGAGCTTACGATTTCTTATGTGGATGGAGCTTTGTGAATGCAAAGTAAATTCCAAAGAAGTGTACAGTCTTATGGTTCTTTTGGCAGTGGCATAAGTTTGTTCTTTAAAGTAACTCTTAATTAAAGCAAAACAATAAGGAAATAGTAAATTATCACGTGACTATTAATAATACTATACTTATAATAAAACTGTAACAGGTCCATTTCTGTACATTGAAGATATTTTGAAAATTATAATTGGAGGGATTTCTTTAACCGATACTAAAGCCGAAACTGTATTTTTTTCATTTTTGTCTGTCTGTCTGTCTGTCTGTCTGTATCACGGCTGCACATCACGCCGAACTACTGGATGGATTTGAACGAAACTTGGCATGATTGGAGCTAATACCACGAGGAAGAACATAGGATACTTTTTTATCCCGTAATTCAGTACGGTTCCCTTGGGAGAAGAGATTAAAGTCATAATGGTACTTGGTTATACGCGTGGTCGGAGTTTATCCCTTTTTCATTATATAAAAAACAATAATAAGGAGACAGTTGTCTCTTCTTAGACAGTTGTTGTTATTAATATTTGGCAATCAGGTAATCAGGTTAAGCAACGTTAGGCAAAGTCATTTTACAGATGGGTGACCGTTTAATGATAATTGAACTGAGCGTTTACGTGTTTCAGAGGGCACGTAAAAAATGAGATGCAGTTTATAACCAACTTAAAAAAAGGGGGTTATGTATTCGACAAATGTACCTATAGATCTAATACTATAAAATATAAATATTATATGTACTTATAAAAAATAAGGAGACACTCATAGGCAGTATCAATATGTAGCAATCGATCAGGTTAAGCAACGATAGGGAAGGTCAATACATAGATGGGTGACAGTTTAATGCCATTCGAATTAAGTTCGTCTCCGTGCTTCGGAGGGCAAGTAAAAAGTGGGCCCCAGAATTTAACCGACTTTAAACAAAGGTTATGCATTAAACGGAAATGGATGATATTAAACATTTTGCTAACGTAAAAACAGCACGAGCGGAGCTGCGCGGGTCGGCTAGTTAATAATATTGTGAAAGAAATCAATTTTACTTATTATCATCATCATCATCTTCAACCGCCAAAAGATGTCCACTACTGAACAAAGGCCTCCCCTTAGAAGGGAGGAGTTGCCACAAACCCCACGCTTGACAGGCGCCTTTGAGATGTAGGTAATCCAATAGAAAACCGCTGCTGCCAGTCTTCTTGTTTTCCCTTAGTTCTCTCTTAAGACACCTAATGGGAGGAGATAGGTGTTGGGAGATACCTAGACACTCCATGGGCATTCCGTTGTATTATATTATAATAAAGGTGAAGAGACCTGTAACATTAATGCACACGCGACAGTCTAACACACAGACGTAATATTGCGATAATATGTGCACTATCACGTCACTGAGTGAAGATTTCAATACAACTGTATACTTACTTAAATATAGATAATGGATTCTAGAGCTAGTTACGTAACTATGAGGTTTTTTATTTGAACTCTATTGCTACCAAAGGTACGTTTAATGCGTCTGTCAGTTACCCAACAACCTTTATGACATTATCGTGTTACTTACAATATTCGATCACACTTTGTAACGCCGGACTGTCTTTTTCTTTTTATATCAAGTGTTGGTTCGGACAGCTGTTACATTTGTTTTTTTGCGGTCGTTGTTTTGTGAAGTGATTGAGTGACTTTTAAGGCCGCAAATTCATATGGAATAGGCGTTTAAGTTTTATTTATTTTTGTTTTTGGATACGGTGTAAGGGCTCCCACACATAACGAAAATTCATTTGTTTCTCGCAGATATTTGCGATGCGATGCGAGTTCACAGTTATGTGTGGGAACCCTAAGGGACATCGTACCGAAATCCGATACCAGGGATCTAGTAGGTACTTACATGATTCTATCCAAAATAAAATCCATATTTTTTTAATAATAAAATGAGTATAACATCGTTATTGGTATAATAATAAAGCATAATTTTAATTAAAAAAAAAATAATTATTTGTTGAAAATTTATTTGCTCCCTCTGCTCTTTGTTTTTTTTTTATTTCGCTCTCCATCCAAAGGTTGCCTGGAAGAGATCACTTTTAGCGATAAGGCCGCCCATTGTTGCATTTTTTATTAATTTGTGTCTTATTCTTTTTGTATCTGTTTGTTTGTGCGCAATAAAGAATTGTCTATCTTTCTATCTATCTATTTAATTATTTATTTATTTATTCTTTATGCACTAAAACAGTACATAGGCAATTATTATTATTTTAGAAAATTAGCAATGTAATTTGAGAAATAAATATTATTCCGCATATATTCAATACATGCTCGAAAATTAATAAGTTAGTCATTTTCCATATAAATGGTTTATGTAATGTTGTAACGGACATTATTTGACATCTTATGAAGTTTTTTTCGGTACGTGGTCACTTACACCCTTTATAATTAATTGTAGCTCATTTTTGCACCTAATCATAAACATATACGGATTATAACGCGGTTTAGTTTATTTTTTTACCTTCCCGACGAAATTTCAAAAGCTTTGCAGCATCCGCTGTTTCATTTCAATAGTATTTGTAGAATTCGGGTAAAATTATATGAAAGAAAAAATATATCCAATCTCAACCAGTAACTTAATAGGTATTGAGACATTATTCCGCTTCAGGAAACAACTTTAATAAGCACGAGCACCTTGGCTCCAGGATGCACTCATAATCTTATTCTCTGCAACTTTTCTTATTAGAAGTTTGTGTGAAATCAAGAGTTCGGATGTAATCCTGCGATTTCTTCCCTGAATGCTCACTAGCATCGCTATTTTATTTTTAGCTGCTTCCCGACGCAGTGTGCATTGCCTGTTATAAGTTGTTAAGTTGCCTTTTATGGTCTTGCTTTTGCTTTGAAGTTTTTTTTTTACATCAACCTAGTGAAAACACAAGCAAAACGTTCGCCTGATGGTAACGCCTGCCCATAGACAGCTGCATTGCATTGGCGTTCGTCACTCAGACATTAGTTGCCAAGTCTCCTGTGTCGGGTAATTTCACCAGCTAGGTTGCACACCTAGCTGGTGAAATTACCCGACACAGGCACTGCCCTCTACGCTAGAACACAATACTGTTGGGCGGTAGAATAACTGATACGATGAATAGGAAAAAATAAAAATCTGTGGCTGGTCCACAGTTTGTTATGAAAAATGTCCTGTCGTGATGTTTACGTCTTTAAACCAAACCTAGGTTATCAATATTCAAGAGTCTGCAATAAGGTTAAATCCCATCAACGTAGTGTTTGAAGATTATCGGTACGTGCTGAGAACGTCATACCATTCCTTCGCTTTGTGTTGGCAATCTTTATTAACAAAGAACTGCATAAACTTCTCATTTTTCCCCGATGTGTCTTGAAAGGTGAAGACATTTTGCAGATGAACTAACACTTCGGAAGTTCTGACCTAGTTTAAAATAAGGTACCTATCATCACAAATATCGATGAAGAGAATGAAGTTATCTATCCGTAAGATTGAAGAAAACCTTAGTGTATCAGCGAATAATTTATGTTGAATCTCGCAGATAAAGCGCGTAAGTAAGTCCTAAAAATATGTATGTGTATTTTTGAGAGAGTTTCTTACAAATATGTTTGTGTATTTTTGACAGCCGTCTGCCATAATTTCGTTTTAAGTCAACAAGTCTTAAAAATATCTTTAGCCTTTAGCTCATAATAATGAAACTAGTAAAAAAGCGTGCGTAGGCCGGGAATCGAACCCGGATCAACTGCTTGGAAGGCAACTATGCTGACCATTACACCACCAACGCCGATGTTACTATGATATATATTTTCAGGCACTAGCTGGCCATTGTTATCTAGTAATTGTAGATATTTGTACAGGTGTATTTTTTAAGTTCAAACAAAAGATATACCTACTATATTTCTTTGACAATAGAAATGCTGAAAAGGTTTTAATTTAACTATTTTTGTTTAATTTACGCGAATGCTACAATGAAATGAAACTAGTTAGTACCTACAGCTGATACGCGCAGCTCCATCCGCGCCTTTTTTACCTAAACAACCAATAATTTTTTTTTAACCATCTCTGGATTAGAGCTGGTGAAGCTGTTTCTGAGTTTTACACAGCTAGCCTAGCTATTCATTTTATTTACCGGTTATTTTTTTACTTTCCCAAAGGTATAATGAGACATCACGTGTATTTATTTTTCGTTGAATGCACGATTTCTAAACCAAACAGCGGCACGTGGCCTTGACTCACCGTTGCCGGCAACGACTTCCACGAACTCCGACTCCAAAAAAATACACGTGATTTTGGATAGGGAGGGGGGGGTAGTTTAAAAACCTCACCACATATCACCAGGAGGGGGGGAGGGGTTAAAAAGTTGCTAAAAAACATCACGTGATTAATGCACGACCCCTTACCTGTGATGCCTCTAACCATGCGATTTCTGCTATTCTGTCTCAAGGTCCAATTGGCAAAGACCACCCTGTGGCTTATGCGTCTAGAACATTAAACAAATGTGAAATCAACTATAGCACAACTGAAAAGGAGCTGTTAGCTATAGTTTGGGGTTGTAAAACTTTTAGACCATACTTGTTTGGCCGCAAGTTTATTATCGTAACCGATCATCGTCCTTTAAAATGGCTGTTCAATCATACTGATCCAAGTAGCAAACTGCAACGCTGGCGTCTTCAACTCCAGGAATATGAGTATGAAATTGTGTACCGGAAAGGCAAATTAAATTCAGCAGCTGATGCTCTTTCCCGCTATCCCGTCAATCCTGTAAATACTGATAATCCTGAAGACTTACCTGAGCTAATAGATCTTGGTCCACTAGATCTTAGTCCCTTTAATGCAGAAGTCAATGACTTTAGTCCTCTGAGTCTTCCAAGTCCTGGAAACTTACCTGAAAACTTACCTGGCGAGTTACCTGAAAACTTACCTGATAACTTACCTACAAACTTACCTGGTACGCATGCTCCTGTAGAACCTATACCTGAAAATGTTAATCCAATTCCTGAAATGGAACGTGAACCACAACCTTCTACTAGTAGACAGGTACCAACCATACAGTATCCAAATCCTGAAATAATCTCTCCTTCTCCAAACTTACCTGATCCCGCTGATACTTATACTAAATTCCTGAAAGTTCCTTCAACTATGAAATATAATACAGTGATTGTTGAGCATAATGATAATCTATTAAAAAGTCAAAATAAAACCCTAATAATACCTACATCTCTTGACCTTGATGAATCTATCCCTTATGTTCAAGACATCCTATCTAATATATCAGACTCCGAATCGTTTATAAATTCAGATAGAACTCTACTCTCTTATAAATTACTTACACATGGTAATAAAAATTATTACTTCTTATTCACTAAAGTGCATCACTTTGACAATTGTTCGTATAGTGATATTTTCGAATCTATAAAAAGTCTGAGAAATAAGTTAATATCTGAAACTGAACCTGTTGACAAAATAAGTATCACTGATTTTAAAAATCCTTTTGATAAACATATATATATTAAAATTTATAACATGCTTGCTCACCTGTTTCATAATACCGGTATAGAAATCAACATCTATCGAAATAATGTATATTACCCTAGTCCTTCTGAAGTCCAAAAAATTCTTCGTGAAAACCATGATATACCAGTTGCTGGGCATCTCGGTTCTAATAGGATGTTTAATAAAATCCGTGAACAATATTACTGGAAGAATATGCGTAGTGAAATAGAAAATTATGTAAAAAATTGTATTTCTTGCCAGACAAATAAAGCCCTTAGGAAAATTAATCGGGCACCGATGCAGATCACGACTACATCCACATCCGCTTTTGAAAGAATATCCCTCGATATAGTCGGTCCTCTCCCTGAATCTGGCACTGCCAAAATTAAGTATATACTTACCATTCAAGATGACCTTACCAAGTATTCGGTAGCCTATCCCATTCGCAGCACCACTGCTGAGGAAACCAGTGACTGCTTAATCCATTTCATATCTCTATTCGGCATCCCGAAGACTATCCTTACTGACCAAGGTACTAATTTCACAGCTGAAATGTTTAAAGAGACATGCAAATTTCTAAAAATCAAACAGCTTTGGTCATCTCCTTACCATCCCCAAACGCAAGGCGCCCTAGAGCGCAGCCACTCTACTTTAAAAGAGTATCTTAAATCATATATATCGGAAAATCAAGATAATTGGCCGCGATACGTATATACAGCTATGCTAGCCTATAACACATCAGTCCATTCCACGACGCACTATACCCCTTATGAGTTAGTTTTTGGTCATAAACCTATACTTCCCAATTCCATTTATGAATCTGCCTCAGACGCTACTTACCCTGACTACATTAGAATGTTGCAACATCGTCTGAAAGTAACAAGGGACAAAGCTATTGAATATATAAATAGATCCAAACAGTCTTCCAAAGCCTACTATGATGTCCATACTCGCCCTATAAGCTATCGCGCCGGTGATTATGTTTACCTAAAAAACCATCTCCGCATGCGTAAAGCCCTATCGCCAATCTGGAAGGGCCCCTACAAAGTTATCAAAGTAAATGGTAGGAATAGCCTAACATTATTAATAAATAGGAGACACGTGAATCATCACTTCGATGAGGTAAAATTAGCTCGTCGGCATGATTCGTAGTTTATTTTTATATTATACATTTTAAATTCTAGCTATTAATTATATTAAATTCTATAATATACTATTTACATTATGCAAAAAATATATATAATATATTTTGTGTATAATTACATAAAAAATAAAACTAGTTATTTAGTTTAAGTAATAATTCTTAAGTATCAACTATGTTATTAATCTTTGCAGTTCCCTGTCATCTGCACAGGAAACCTTCATCGAAACATCGGTGAATACATCCGGCATATACTTTGATCCCATCGGTTCACTTAAAGTTATTGACGGACACCTTAGTGTTATAATTCCCGTGGATATTTCATACATACAGCCACATATTAAAAATCTGAACGGTGTGATAGGCAGCTCTAAGTTCTTATGTAAACAAAGTACTCTGTACTCCGATGTAGAATGTCTAAGCTTACACCAGCCGTTATCAATTAGGTACCACGACATAATTCGCGACTTTGACTCCATATCACATTTAATAGAGTCTAGAGCCAAAAGGTCGGCCTGGATCGGTGGTGTCGGCACTCTATTCAAGCACTTATTTGGTACTATGGATGAGGATGATGCTGTTCAATACAGTAACGCTATTAAACTCGTGGAAAACGATCAAACTAAATTATCTAAATTAGTTAAACAAAATATCCTTGTAACTACTTCTACCCTTTCGTCTTTTAGAGACACTTTAAATAAAATAAGTGTAAATGAACAACAGTTAAATAGCGCTATTGATATCCTAACTGATACTCAGCAAAACCTAACTGTATTATATGATAAGTTATTATTAAAATCAAAACTTAATGGAATTATTAATATATTAGAAAGTAGCCTGTTAACGTTATCCTTTAAGTTAGAAGATATAATAAATGGTATCATGTTTAGTAAAGCCAATATTTTATATCCTTCCATAATAACTCCGAAACAGTTGTTTACGGAACTTGTTGAAAACTATAGATTTTTAGCTGACTATCATCAATTTCCTGTAAGTCTATCTTTAGAAAATATTTATACATTAATGAATGTATCTGAAATTGCTACTTATTATAATGACAATAAAATAGTATTTGTCTTAAAGGTACCACTTGTGACCTCGCAAAATTATAATTTATATCATAATATTCCGTATCCAGTTGTTGTGGTTAACAATACTTACACCACAATAATTCCATCAACTAGATATATAGCTATCACTAGAGATAGGTCTAATTATTGTAAATTAGATAATTTAATTAATTGTAAAATAATATATAACTTGAACTATATTTGCGATAACATTGATATATATTCTAGTTCTACAACTCCGATCTGCGAATCGGAAATAATATCAAAAGCATTAAACTCTGTTCCCAATATTTGTAAAACTGAATTTCTCAGAGGTCATTTAAATATTTGGCAACCACTGTCTAATAACAGGTGGATATATGTCATAACAAACCCGTCTAAATTATCTACAGATTGTCATGAATCTACCAGTACAGAGGCAATTATATCAGGCACAGGTATATTAAATTTACCTATGCGTTGTATAGCCTTTTATAAAGATTCAAGGTTAATACCCAAATACTCAAAGATAATTAAACTACAGCCAATCCAAATTAACTTTAATTTAATAAATGACTCATGTTGTAATTCAGATATACTACAAAAACATAAACCACGTATCCCTATTTTAAACTTGACTAATATTAACCTTGACTCTATTACATCAAATCGATTTAGAGAAATAAATAATAACATTGTCAGTGACTTAGATAAAATTATTGAAAAGCCGCATATTGTTTTGTATGGCGAATATTACTCTTATACTACCATTGTAATTTCGATAATCATTATTTTGTCATTTTCTATACTTTTATATAAATTTGTAAAATCGGGCACTTGTCACCGTTTTTTAAATAAACGTAAAAATACATTTGAAGTTGAAAAAGCTGAAGAGCTCTCAGAAGTTGCTGATGAACCCTCTAGACCTAAACTCCGCACATCTTTTACATAAACTTAACCCTTCAGGGATAAGTTTACTCTTAACCCCGGGGGCTGTTATATATACGCACTGTATATAGAAGTGCTGGCCTCATCGGCCCTAATGCCTAGTCAGCATTTCTGAGAGTCAGTACTATAGCTCAGTCTTTGACAGTCAGTTAGTTCCATTCCATCATTCGCGCGTGACACCTGCCCCAATTAACAGAGCCCATATATTAAATTAAATCTAGTTAAATAAATTCTAATTAAATTAAATAAAGTGTTTAATAAAATAAATCTTTTTTTAAAAAGGCTTTCAGCCCAAGTCTTCTAACAGTAAGCTCTGTCTGCGTAGACCTGAACATCAATAATAATGTATGGGATAACGATGACTTAAGGAGTTTCTATACTTAGTCCTCTCGTGGCCATGGGCGCTGCAAAGCATTCGAATCATATGGAAATAAACCAAGATATAATCCGTAAATGTAGTTTAATTTTAACATAGATTGTTAAACTTTATTAAGTACTAGCTGACCCACGCAGCTCCGCCTGCGCTATTTTTACGTTAACTAAACTTTGAATAACAGACATTCGCATCGAATACATAACCTCATTTTTTTATAGTCAGTTAAAAACTGGGACCCACTTTTTACTTGCTCTCCGAAGCACGGACCCGTTTAGTTCAAATGGCGTTAAGCGGTCACCCATCTATTTAATGACCTTACCTAACGTTGCTTAACCAGATCGAGTACAAAACCTTGATAACAACTCTCTATGAGTGTTCCCTTACTAATATTTATTATATTATAAAGAAAAATTGATAAAATCGTACCAAGCATATAACCAAGTACCCGTTTTGACTTTAATCCCCTCTCCCAAAAGAACCGTGCTAGATTACGGGATAAAAAGTATCCTATGTCCTACCTCGTAGTAAGATCTCAAATCATGCCAAGTTTCATTTGAATCCATTCAGTAGTTTCGGCGTGATGCTCAGCCGTGATACAGACAGACAGACAGACAGACAGACAGACAGACAAAAATTAAAAAAATTACATTTTCGCCCTCAGTATCGGTTATAGAATGCCCTCCAAATATAATTTTCAAAATATCTTCAATGTACAGAATTGGACCTGTTACAGTTTTATTATAAGTATAGATGTTTATTAGCCTACACTAAGAGCCTAGAAATTTCAGTTTTAAATGTCGAGATTGGACTAAATCTGTGCGAAACTGATTGTGCAAAAAATTCTAGACAAAGCATATTGTGTATTTGAACCAAAGAATTATTTGGTTAGAACTCTCTGTTAAACGATCTAATTTGAAAGAACAATTTCTTTTGATTAAGTATATTGTTTTTTTATTTATTTTACCAGTGAGGCACGCTTACATTTATCTTTCTTGCTTTGGAAGCCCACTTCATCTTTTCTTACTTTGTAACGTCAATTGATAGTGTAGGGCTGTCCTCTGAAATAAGATTTATTTAAATCTGTCTGTTTAAGTTTTAATATATTAACATTGATTAAGTGCTTATTGACTCGGTGATATTGAACGATATATATATATATCGACGGTGACATTATTTATATCCTGTGTGTATTAGTGTGCATGTAGTAGGCTAATTTATATTGGTCTAATAAGATTTGGTTACCTGGTAAATTTATTCATGTTTACATTTTAAATAGACTTATCAAGTTACGACGGTAATTCGGATGTTGAGATTTCAGTGTATCCACTAATTAATGATATTTTAAAATTAATGTTATAGTTTCAAATAAGATTGCAATGTATACTTATACGTAATATTCAGTAAACATTTAAAGCCACCGTGCACATTTTAAACATACATAGCATGCAACCCTGACGACACGTCTATATTTCATCTAGGATCAGATAGCCAACGATTATAATAAATGGGAGCGATCGGTTGGAATTTTAAGTTCAGGTCTTAAAAAGTGATGTGTTGCTGCTATTACACGGCGATCCTAATCTCGGGATCATGTTTTGACCGCACGCACGAGCGGATAGACATATAGCGATAATATTCATGAAAATTGTGCAGTCAATCATTTTGTTTGACATTTGGATCAGGTGTTTAGAAGTCGTTTGGCGAAACCCCTTTATCTTGTTAAGCGGGTTACGGGTGAAATTTATATTACAAAAAATATATGAAAGTCGTAACTGTTTTTTTAGCTACAACTTAAATTATTCACCACCAGCAGCCGAAATATGTCCACAGCTGAACAAAAGACACCCCCCCCCCTAGAAGGGAGGGGTTGCCATAATACTCACTCTTGGCAGGCGTCTTGGGGATCGCAGTATAGGTGGAAGATAAATACAAAAGTAAGACGCTGCTGCCCGTCTTCTTGTTCTCGACCAACGAGAGGAGATGAATTATGAAATAAAATTTATTTATACCCGGTTTGTAATTTTTTCAGGAAAACTTCAAAAGGTACTCGGACTCTATAAGGGGGAAGCCGGGTTATGTTGGGTTTTTGGCCACTAAAACCGCGGCGGTCTTCTTCGAGGTAGTAGAAAATTGGGTTTGTATTGTAGGTACCTACCTACTTGAATAAAGTAAGTAGTGACGTGGTACTAGACCAAAAATCTATTTTTCTTAATCCGATAGTATAAAATACACCATCTTATGAAAATAAAATACACTTAGCGTCTTTTTTTAATATTAATTTAATAAAATATAGGTACTTAGGTAATAAAAATAGAAAAATAATACAAAATTAAGCATATTATGTCAATATCCAAGGTTCTTAGCCAGGTAACAGCGTTATTCAAGTGCGGAGAATATACGATTTTTATATCAGTGACATTCCGTGAAAGCAAAATCACAAGTCTTAGTCGAAGACCAGATTCAGTACCATTAGCAGAACATACAAGTCTGATTTCTTCAATACCCAAACCATTACTTATTTAAACATAAAGTAACTTAATTCCACACAAAGTGGATGGAATATCTGAATCCTCTTGTTAAGGCCATTTCAGAACAGGGCCATTAGGACGAGTTGAGCAGTTACGCATGTAGCACAAATATCTTTAGTGGCATCCAGTGACGGAAGATATGAGAGAAACTGATAACTTCGAAGGGGAGGTCGTTGGACTCATTATTGTGCCGCATATCTGCAATCTTTTTTGTTTGGTATGTAAGGTGTATGTAAGTAATTTTGACATACGGTATGGGTGTTAAGATTACCTTTCTAAAGCACATAGCAAGGTAATTTGCCAATAGCATCAATCATGAGCAGGATTTTTAAACAACATTGTGGAACATAATGTGTTGTCTTTTACTTACGCGAATATTACACATTGAAATCAAACTACTTTTACGGATTTTAACCGCGATAAAATCCGTAAAAGTAGTATGATTTCAACATTGTGGAAGATACACGAATATTAATTGAAATCGCAATGATGACCGTCACAAGAAATTATCTAAGTCGCTTGAGCTCACTCATTTCTCTAACTTCATGCCAGAACAGCCAAAACTAAGCCAGCAATGTATCTACCGTGCTGGTTGTCGACAGAATAGCTGATAATTCTTAGATGGTTTGGAAACGTTCGCGTCGCGTGCGTTAGTTAACGAGCGAGTGAAGATTGCGTGTTTGATTTCTGTACTTCTACTACAGTAGGTAGTAGTTAGTAGTATCTAGCGGTATTTTGTACACCTGCGTAAACATTGCTGTGTTCAAGGGTAAAGAGTGCTCTTTGTAGCTAGTGAAATTACTATGTTTAAGAATAAATTCGCAGGCGATGCCATGGGCTAGATGACTGAAAAGTTATATTGAGTCGTTCATTTACATAATAAAAAATATTTACAGGCATTTTTTTTGTCAGTTAAAAAAAATACGAAGGTAGAGTGCGTTGAAATTCCGCGTGACGTCGCGCCTTTGTACACTTTGATGCTCTTTATAATACCAATTCTTGTTTAATGTCCTACTGTCCACACGGTCACAGGCTTCGAAATAGTCCACCACGCTGGCCAAGTGCGGGTTGGCGGACTTCACACGTCATTTGAAAGCTAGTTAGGCTTTCTCAGACATGCAGGTTTCCTCACGATGTTTTCCTTCACCGAAAGCTGGTAACAATCGCACAAATACGATTTGTATTTGTACTTTATTTAAGTAAGAACACCAACAGCATACATATCTATATTACATTACAGTATAGAATAAAAACTAGGTCTTATATATATGCCAGTGACAGGTATTCACATAATTGTACATACTTAGACATTTCAAAAATAAGCAAATTAACAAGGGCATAAAATTTCATAGCAGAGTAGGAGGATATAACATACATAGGTATAGGATTTGCACTTGATTAAAGAAATCAGAGGTGCGAGCCGGGGTTCGAACTTGTGCACCTTATTTCCAAGGCAAGCGCTCGCCCACTGAGCTGTTACTGCTTCTGTCTTCTATCTTTGTCAATTTCTATTGATTTGTTAAATAAAAAAAATACATGTCCAATATTTTTTTGATAATCTAGCGGACTAATTAGATTTATTATTATTATAATCAGTTTACCATCAGGCAAATATCGTTTCATAAACAGAATCGTAACAAAATCCGTAAAGATAGTAAGAAAGTTTTTATAATAATGAGTGTTCGCGTAAACATACGAAGTCATTATGTTATGATAACGTACAGTTAATTAGTGACACGATTCCCAGAGGTATAAATCTTTTAATGTGTCGCTCGACAGTCAATATTGTCTTGTGTATAGGTATTTTTGTGCTTCATAGGTACTGAATTAATTCTACGTTCTTGAAAACAGTAAATAAATAAAATACAAAGATTTGTGTAATTTACCTACATTGTTAGATTTATCAGACACGGACGTTTACATATTTTTCTTTTTGCAGAATTGTTTATACCCATAAAAAAATAGTTACACAATTCATTTGTTAAAATTGGGTGCGTCCCATTTCATATAAAGTCATTTGGTCTATTTTCATCTCTATGACGTTCACAAGATATAATAAAAGTGAGATATACCAACTGTTGATATAATTTCTTTACGACATTTATATATTCTAAAACTTATTTCTTATAATAGAAATCAAACTACTTTTACGGATTTTATCTACAAGATGCAGGAGTTTATAAACTCGATTGTGACTCTCCTACATTGGGCAAACAAAGCGTGCAATAAAAACTCGCGTTAAAGAACACATAGCTGATGTGAAACACCGACGCTGTACGAAGCCTGCAGTATGTGAACACGTTCAGGATCGCACCCACCATTATATTAGATTTGATAAAGCTCCAATCCTCGCAAAAGAACACCGATTCCTACCTAGGGTGATTCGTGAGGCTATTGAAATCAAAAAACTTCCTAATTTCAATAGAGAAGATGGTTGGGTGTTACCCCGACTTGGGATCCTGTGATAAATATAATTAAATCCACTATCAATCAAAACACTGCACGGCCTCAAGATACTGTAAGCTCTTACTGCGTAGATCGGACCAACAATAATAACTAAGAAGACCTGAGGGTATACCGGCATAATTGTGACATAAGGTAAGGACGTTTAACACCTCAGTCTTCCCGTGACCATGGGTGCTGCAAAGCATTCGAAACGTCGGGATAGTAAAATCAAAAATAAACCGCGATAAAATTCGTAAAAGTAGTTTGATTTCAATGTGTAATATTCGCGTAAGTAAAAGACAACATTATTTCTTATAATGTTATTGGATATAATGTTCATCTAATCGAAAATCATTAGGTCTATCGTTTAAAATGTATATTGATACCATCGTGGTTACACCTCGATTCAGAGAAATCCGACTCTGATAGGTTAGGTTAGAAGTGGTTATTTTTTATGACCACCCTGTATTAGAAGCCCCGCTAATATTATTTTGTTTTTATCATATTAGGCTAAATAGGTTTTATGTCTTTTAAATTTTATATCAAACGATTTTATATTCGATATATGTTATGCTTACTAAAAATAGTAATTTTAAAATTATATCAATCGTTTATACTATCGTAAATGATTTATTGAAACAAAATATTTACAGGTTATTTACAAACATGTACACTTAAACTAGGTAAAAAACTTCCTCGAAGTTGTCGCCGCACTGGAAGGGAAGGGTACCTAAAAGACTGGCGGCATTACCCCTTTGTATGGCCAAGCTTATACGTTGGTAGAAAAAGCTACCAGCCCGGCGGTCTCCTGAGACTTCGCTAAGTTTGGATGCAATTTCTTTCACCAAAGCGTGCGTCTCATGAGACCAAGGCCCCATGGTCTCCACCGCAAAGGGCGCAAATATATAGCTCGAACCTATAGCTGCATACTTGCGTCGCTTTGCATCACTATCGTTTATTATATCAACTGATCATTATATTATTATATCAAATAAAATTTAAATATTAGAGATTTTGTAATTATATCAAATATTACTTACCTGTTAAAATACTCAACAGCAATAAAATAACACAAAGTGAGTACGTCTGTAATTGACTGAGAAGTGTATGATACTTTAGTTAAAAATTCAAATTATTAAATGTATGATATAACAATTAAAATGATTAAAAGTGTGATATATATACCTACCTATATATGTATAATAAATTACCTTAATAAATAAAATCAAATTAACAAATAAAAAGTGTGCGTAGGCCGGGAATCGAACCCGGATCAACTGCTTGGAAGGCAACTATGCTGACCATTACACCACCAACGCTATTAGTGAAAGGCCTTATAAGAAGAACCTCGTCGCATCTGCCTGGAGCTGTATAATACTTACAATATACGGCAGTAGCACGGCGCGGTAACAACTGTTATTGTAATATCTAATAATAATAGCTTGGGACAATCTAACATACCTACAATCTAACAACAACTACTACAATACTACAGTAATGCGACCTTCCAGTCAGTATCCTGAACGACAGACTAGGTATAGGCAAATAGGATTATGATACTTATTATACTATAGGTCGTCCACTGCTATACGTAGGATAACTAGTTAGCTTATTTTGATTCAGCATGCTTCAATATTATAAGTATTAACTATGAATTTACGCTTTAAAAGTAGATTATCACGGAACATAGCTACTGGTTTATATGGCCAGCTTTTTCTTTTTTTATCTGTTATCAAACTGACGCATTGCATACATATTTATTTTAAGCACTTACCCGCCAATTAATTCGGTTTTAAGCTGATCACCAATCTTTTTAATGAGTTTATCAGTTCATTTGCATGTAGTGGCAGGTAAATACGAGACAAGTTTTGGCACTTTATTTCAATTACGGCTTTCAGTCACTTTGTTTAAATGATAAAAAAAAATTATAATGATGAGGTATTGATAATTACCGGCTTTCCCCTCAGACGTGTATCGAATGTATATAATAAAACAATATGACTCAAACTCAAACTCAAACTCAATCTTTATATCAAATAGGCTTAACGCTAGCACTTTTGAATGGTATTTTTTTTAAAAGCTACCACCGGATCTCAACGCGGCCTCAACTGAGAAGATCCGGCAAGAAACTCAGCGGGCTTGTCATTTTTTCACTTTTTTTTAAACATTGACTAACTTGAGGTACTCAATGTTTTATTCAAAACGTGATATTTATTCAAAACTAATAAGTATAAATAATTGTGGTTTAACTAAATTTCTTAAATCAGAAAAAATAAGAATGAACTATTTAAAAAAAAATAAAAACCGACTTCAAAGTAAATTATCTAAAAAGCATAAAATAACGAAAATATATTGAAGTCGGTGTCAGCTGGTGCTAGGCTTAGTTAACATGATGTGCTAACCTAACCTAACCTAACACCTATTTTTTTTTAAATAGTTTATTTAACACTTTTTAGTGACTTTTATTTTACCAAGATAGGTATCAGCACTATCACGCAACTCGAACGTCTACGTTACAGTAACTTACTGAAAATATAAAAAGTGTATATCTCTTAAACTACTGGATCGATTTTGATGTAACTTGTACTCTACCCTAAGTTGAAAAATACTCTAACTATTGCAAAAATAATTTTTGAAATTGGACTTGTAGTTTCTGAGAAATCCGCGGGCAAACCTACATACATACATACATACATATATACATACACTCAAAAAATTTGGTAAATTTGTTTAGAAGCCCACATAGACTAACATATATTAATATTACGCATTTTTATTAATATTACATACATACGCGTCGAATAGAGAACCTTCTTTTTGAAGCCGGTTAAAAAAATACTATTTTCACTGATGTGCTGACCCTAATTCACTAAAATTAAAAAGTAAACTACGCAAAATGTACCTAAATTTCTACCTAATTCGTGGAACGACAAAAAATTTAAAACACCTAACCTTACTAGGGTTGACAAATTTTTTGGCTTTGATGATGCCTCCTATAGCAATGTACATTAATTGAAACTAAATATTTACAGTTTATTTACTTTGATAATTAATTATATTTTTTACGGGGTAAATACCCCGTAACTAATAATAATTGTAACAAGTTGTATATTATACTAAATAGGCAATTTTATTTTACTCATGCGATGGCTATGGTAATAGGGGTACCTCTAGTAATCTATATAATATAAAAGGGAAAAGCACTGACTCACTCATTAGGAAATCTCAGAAACTACAAGTTCCAGGATTCTCAAATTTTGCATCCCCATGCAACTGAATTGAACCGAGGGGACGAGGACGAGGGTCCTACGTAGGTGCTAACTAAGACGTTCAGTTTCGCTTTTAATAAGGAATCGAGGCGCGACGTCTTAACAAGCTGAGTTGGCGTTGGTGGCGCGGCTTAAAAGGTATTTTTAGTGACCTTGAAGTTCAGATATTTATCTAGATAAATTTTAGATAGTAGCGATATTTCATCCAGGTCTCATTTTTCCAGTAAATTTACATTCTATTTCAATACTTGTTTTAATAATAACTATCTAAAGTATATTACTATGATATCTCTATCATGACAAGTTGATATTCACGATAAATTGCATTTTAAGAGACAACTGAACGTGATAAAAAAGCAGACAGGTTTTATTAATGTAACACATAGGAGTCTTTCAACTAGTCAAAATATATAAGTACTCCTAGGGCTCAATGTTCTATCGTTTCGAATTGAAATTAGGTTGATTAACAGAAGTATAAATCTAAATAATAATATGTTTAATTGATTTAAGTCTATGTTGATATGGTAAAAAATATATATTTCTCAACGTTTCTTCTGTAGGTGCTTTCTAAACGGATTCATTTCATTTGTATAATGAAGGCATTTGAAGAAGCCATGATTTAAATTTCTGAAGAAAGAATGCCAAATAATAATGTCTATATATTTATAGGCAGATAAACCAAAATATATACTTGCAGCTATATTTCTACGTACCACTTTAATGTATGTACTTATATATTTCTCAAACGCTTTTAGGTAAGTATCTGTTTGTTGACCGGTGGCCACCCAAATAGGGCCAGTAGGGTCGAATATGACATATTAAATCCTACCAAATAACTTTGGCTGGTCAGCCATCACGCCTGATTTTATACATTTATTGTTCAATTTTTGATCTCGTTAAGAAAAACATTGTATATATGAGTTATGACTTATACGAATTATATTAATAGTCATCACTTTCTACAACTACCACCACTATATTCTTCACAAATTTATACAAAATAAACTACTTAATAAATAAATATTCACTAAATAAACTATAAAGTAGTTCAGTCATTTTAACACAACATAGTACGATCTGTAACTTCGCAGCACGAATAGGGGCCTTAATAAGGCAAATATATTTTTATTTAAACAATGTAAAGATTTGTGATGAAAATGTTCCTCGCTATAGCCAGGCTAAGTGTTAAAAGTCTTTGTTTCGGCAACAGTTTACAAGTTAATTCAAAACTTTTCGACTTAAGTTGCTGAGGTACATATTTTTTAAGCGCGTGACAACATACTAACAGTAAAGAGACTATGAAATCAGGAAACTGGAGAACACAACTTACACAACCAACACGATAGCGAACGGTTCAATCAGACTGCGTAATCGATACATCCTCCGTAACTCTAACACTCTACAATAGAGCTTTTGCAACCCGATTCCCGACTGTACTGTAAAAAGCTGTGTTTACACCGGCAACTCGTTTCGCGTGCAGCCAACATCGGTCGATTACATGTTGGCTTTGTTTTAACGTTTACAGCAGTCATTATGTGCTGGGCCTTATCACTGGACACCTCAGTCGCGTGATAATTGCAAGTATTTTAAGCGAATAAACCGGTGCAGAGTGGTAGGAATGAATTCGCACTTACTTTGTCGAGGAGGTGGAACGAAAGTATTAATTATCCAGTTGTTTTTGGAATGCACGATTTTTGTACACGGCCAGTGACACCAGATTTAACGACATTTTTAGAGGTTCGTACTTAAAATGTAGAAAAGGAACCCTTTATGGCTAAACTTTATGGTGTGACTTCATTTGTCTGTCTGTCATACAAATATATTTCAGCAACTACTATCTAATGCTATTGATTTAAAATTTGGAACAGTTCTAAATCTTGCTTACTGTGGTGATTGTAATGAAACACCCGAGTACCGAACAACAACTGATTTATTATTTTAGTATAACCTACCCACGTATACTTAGTAATATAATCATGACACCTTCCCCTTACAACAAAGTATAATAACAAAATTAAAAACTAATAATATATATATATAAAATAAAAGAAAACTAAACATTAACAACAGGAACACTGTTTCTCCTAATAATGACATTAATTATTCTGAAGTCTTGCAATACGTTGTTGGGCTATTGTCTTAGCTCTACGTTCAGGGTATGGGGATGTAGCTTTCTTTGAGACTATGATGTGGTCGTTATTAGAACCAGATTGATTACCTGCATCACAGTTCTTTTCTTCGAACGCTACATCCTCACCCACACCTTTAGACACGTTGTTAGTACTTTGTACAAACTCCTCTTTATTCAATAAGTTATCGCCAGGTTCACATTTAATTAAATGGCGCCTATTACGTCTGTACCTAGCCCCAACATTATTTTGTACAATATATGATCGAGGGGTATCTGCATGGCCAACCACAGTTCCCCTACCCCTATTTTTTCCATTGATGTAGATAACTGTATCACCTTTATTTAATGTTGGTAAAACTCTGCAGTGTTTATCATATAAATATTTTGATTTGTTTTGTTTTGCCACCATAGTTTCATACTCGGACTGATCGACAATTCGAGGTTCTAAAAGTTGAGGGTGAACTGGTAGTTGGCACCGCAGCCTTCGCCCCATTGTACAAAAACGGCAATTTAAGAGGTAATTATTAATTATGAGTAGAAAATGAATAAAACGACGTGCGTTCTCTAAGGTGACTTTTAATGGAAAAAAAAACATTTATATTCGGAAACGGAAATACGTACAAAACATAGATAAACTAAAGTAATGTTTGGATACGTTCCGAACATACTCCTAACATACAAAAACTAAATCACTTGTATTACATGACTAAGATAGCTAACTAGCGGACTGTAGACATTTATAGGTTTTTATATTTTAATTATAACAATTGATAATGATCACTCATTAAAATCATGTTAGTACAAGTAAATAATAAGCATGTATTTGTATTACATAGGAGCAAGTCATTATATACATTATACAACTTGTATTACACAATGTAAATAAATTTATTTAAGTTATTTAATCACTACTTTTATTTATATTCATGTGAACATCAATATTTTTCTTAAACTTAACAATTTAAATTTATGTTTTCCGTACACTACTAATACAATATAAACTTAGTTATGTGTCTATTGGCAAAATACAAATTTTTGTTATAGATGTAGTATGACACCTGCCATTTGCCTTCTTAACTTCTAAGGCCCTAACCATCCCATCTTTCCCAGGGAATATCTTAGTCACTCTTGCCATAGGCCAAACCATTGGAGCAGTATCTAATTCTTTTAGTATGACAAGAGATCCTACTTTTACATTTGGAAAGTTATCCTTCCATTTAGGACGATTTTGTAAAACATTTAAATATTGTTTAGACCAATATTTCCAAAATTTCTGTTGTAAAGCAGTACATTTATTCCAAAAACTTATTCTATGTTCAGGTGTGTTTATAAGATTTTGATCTGGAATACATGTAAAAGTAGCACCAGTCAGGAAGTGACCTGGCGTTAAAAATGAAAAATCATCGAGATCAGATGACATTGGGGTTATAGGCCGTGAATTTAAAATTCCTTCAATCTGTACCAAGATTGTATAGGTCTGTTCATAAGTAAGTACATTTGCACAAAGTAATCTTTTGAGGTGGTATTTTACACTTTTCACGGCTGCCTCCCATAAACCACCAAAAACTGGAGAATAACATGGAATAAAATGGAAATTTATGCCCATGTGAGCAGTTTCGTTTTGTACATACGACTGGTGTTGTTTAGAATTGTTCAATTTATATAGTTCAGTTAATTTAGATTTTGCAGACTTAAAGGTACTAGCATTATCACAGTACACCTCTGTTGGACAATTTCTCCTTGAGATAAAACGCTTAAATGAAGCTAAAAAGGCATCGGTAGTTAGATCTGAAACAAGCTCTATATGGATCGCCTTAGTCACGAAACATACGTATACTGCAATGTAACCTTTAGTTGTTATAACGCTTCTAAGTCTAGACTGCTTAATTAATATAGGACCTGCAAAATCTATGCCTATTTTTTCAAAAGGCCTGCTGGCATGAAGTCTGTCTGCGGGTAATGAACCCATCAATTGTTTTGCTGTAACACCCTTGATTCTAAAACATGTTATACATTTGTGGATATACTTTTTAACTGTTCTTAATCCATTAATAATCCAATAACGTTGGTTTAAGCTACTTAATACATGTTTCTGGCCAGCATGAAGCAACTTCAAATGCTCATTTTCAACTAATAACTGAACAATTTTTGATTCAGTAGGCAAGATTATCTGATGTTTCTGACTAAATGGTAAGGACGAATTTTCTAATCTACCACCTACTCTCAGGATACCCTGATCATCAAGAAAAGGATTTAGTCCTTTTAGATTAGATGAAATTGACTTGCCTTCCTTCAATGAATTTATATCTTTTTTAAAATATATATGTTGTTCATTTTTAATAATTAAATTTAAAGCATAGTTTTGCTCTGCAAAAGTAATATAATTCATTTTAATACTTTGAGAAGGAGCTTTAACATTTTTGCAGAACCTTATAATATAAGCAAGAATTCTTGTTGCCTTATTTATACTAGAATATCTATCTAAAATAGAAGAAAATAATTGAACCGGTTTAATTTGTGATGCTGCACAAACCGTTTCCTCGCACTTTGGTTTTGTAATCTTCATCTCTGGTAAATCAACCTCAACATCAACACTACAATCGTTAAAATTATAATGAGAGTTGGACATGAATACAGGCCCTGACCACCACAGTTTATTATCCTGTAATTCACTCGGACTAACCCCTCTACTCAAACAGTCAGCTGGGTTTTCATCAGTCTTTATGTATGACCATTGAAAGGTATTTGTATACTGATTTATTAATTTAACTCGATTAGCAACATAGCTTTTAAGTTTAGTTGGATCAGTTTTCAGCCAAGCTAACACTACCTGCGAGTCACTGAACAAATGTACACTGTCCAAATCCAATCTTTTGCTTAAAATGCTATGGAGCCTAGTACTTAACTTGGACAAAAGTAAAGCTGAATTTAATTCTAATCGTGGAACTGACAATTTACTGTCTTTTGGTGCAATTCTAGATTTAGAACAAAGAAGTGAAATTGACACATGGTTTTGTTCATCAACAATTCTTAAATAAATTGCACAGCCATATGCATTTATAGATGCATCTGAGAAACCTATAAGTTGTATTTGTTTCATATTATCTGTACAAACATTTCTTTTAACTTTTATAGGTGGCATATTTACTAAATTGTAATAAAATTCACTCCATTCTTTATTCAAGAGAGGAGGGGGAGTTGAATCCCAACCTACATTTGCTTGCCACAACTTTTGTATTATAATTTTGGCTTGTACGAAAACTGGTCCAGCTATACCTAAGGGATCATAAAATTGACTTATAAAACTTAAAATCTGTCTTTTTGTTTTAGGGACTTCTTTGGCAACTGAACAAGACAGTATGAAAGAGTCATTATCTATATCAAATGTTAACCCTAACGTTTTAATGTCCGTTTTTAACTCCTTTTCCCCAGAAATTTGCTGTTTCTTAGGTATATCAATTAATATATCTTTGTCATTACTTGACCACTTATGTAATTCAAAACTTCCTTTTGAAAGCAACTGGATTAATTGCTCTTTTGTTTGTATGATACTATTTTTATTATCGTCTGTATACAAAATATCATCTACATAGGTAGAATTTAACAAAACTGTAGCAGCTTTTGGATATTGTGCCTGAAATCTAGATGCTAATTCATTTAGACATTTGGTTGCTAGATATGGCGAATTTTTCAACCCGTAGGTTATTGTATTTAATTGAATACACTGAATTGGTTCGTCTGGAGAATCTCGCCAGAGGATATTTTGTAAAGATTTCTGTTCTTCATTTAAAAGTATATTCCGGAACATACGTCTGATATCGCAGACAAAGAAATACTTGAACAGTCTAAATAAAATCAAAATATCAAACAATTCAGGTTGAACAATTGGCCCATTTAAAATTAAATCATTTAATGATATTTTATTACTGGCCTTCATTGAACCGTCAAACACAGTCCTTAATTTTGTACTCATTGCCTCTTCTCTTATCACTGGGTGATGAGGCAAAAAATAAACTGCATCTTTGAAAAGATCATAATTAGAAATATCAAAATAAGTTGCATGGCCTAAAGCTATGTACTCATGTATAAATTGTTGATATTCTTTAAATAATTTACAATCTTTTTGCAATCTTTTCTCAAGATTTAAAAATCTTTTCATCGCTAAGCTGAGAGAGTCTCCTAATAAATTGTTCACATCATCACTAGGTACTTTGAGGGGAATTGAAACTTCAAATTTATTATCTACCAACTTGACAGTTTGCTCAAAGTACTTCTCACAATACTCCTGCTCAGATGTATGTTCTGGATATATTTCAGGTACAGATTCTGTTTGCCAAAAGCTGCTTACCGTTTTGTTAATGTCTGACTGACAATCGTAACAAAATAAAGAAACAGCATTTTCCTGAGGACCTGGAGTATTTGGGACGCTACCAGCTACTATGTACCCAAAGTGCGTATGGACGAAGACGGGTTGTGCAGCATCACGTCGTTGTAGCTCCTCAGGCTGCGGCAGAAGCACCTGGAAGAATATATTTGCAGAGAGTAAAATATCTATTTCACTAGCTATGTGATAGGATTCATCGGCTAATTTTATGTTTTTGGGTATAATAATACCTTTAGTGTCAAAGGACATCTGTGGTAGTTTTGTTGTAATTTTGTCTACCACTAAGCAATTGACCTGTACTTTAAAAGGGTAAACACAAGAATGGATTTCTAACAACAGTGAATGCTTCACATTCTTTTCAGTATTGGCTATGCCGATGATATTCATTGAATTAGGCATTAGCTGTTTACCTATATTCTTTGCTAATTTAGTAGTAATGAAGGAAGATTGGCTGCCTGAATCTAACAAGGCCTTGACAATAATCTCTTTGCCATTATTGCAAATTACCTTGACTTTTGCCGTTGGTAATAAAACCTGAGTATCACTCATTTCCGACAAAAGTGAGACATTGTTACCTTCTACTTCACTGTGCAAAAGTGTGTTATGGTTCTGCTTGCATTGCTGACACTTAAAGTGGAATTTACATTTATTTTTATGAACATTTAAACAAATTTTGCAAATATTATTCGTTGTGACAAATTTCAACCTTTCTTTAATGTTGGCTAGCATAAACTTTGGGCAGGTATATAATTTATGTGCAGACTTACCACAGTACAGGCACTTCACTTCCTTAAGCGCTACTGAGTGCGAAGCAGAAGCTTGTTTTTTGAGAGAGCAAGCATTGTGTTCAGTGTTTTCCAATGCAAAAGCACGTTGCTCTAGAAAGGTTAAAAAATCGTTTATTGTTGGCTGTTTTGTATGGCAATGCTCCAAATAATAAGCCTTTGTGCTCGCAGAGTCTATTTTTCTTATAAGTAGGCAGACAAGAATGCTGTCCCACTTATCCACAGGCTCATCCAAATTTTTCAAGGCAGCTATGTGCTGGTTTACTTGTGATATTAAACGTCTTAAAGCAGTAACATTAGAAGTGTTTCCCATGCTGGCCAAGTCAAACAATGAAAAAACATGCTCAAATATAATTTTGTACTTGTTATCGTACCGTGTTTTTAGAATTGTTAAGGCTTCCTCATAGCTGGAAGCTACCACAGGCAAATTTTTTACCAAGTCATAAGCTTCACCCTTTAGAAAATTACGTAGGTAGAAAAACTTTTGTACATTATCAATGTGCCTATCATTATGTATTAGTGCCGTAAACATTTCAATAAATGGTCGATAATCTAAATATTTACCGTCAAAGGGATTTATTACTACGTTCGGTAATTTTAATTTAGATGTTGAACCGGCAACGGTGGCTGTGGCTGTGCCAGTTCGTTTTCTTGACGATAACTCGGCCCTAAGCAACGCGACACACTCAAAAAAACAGTCTTCAGTTTTTGTGGGGTCCTCACCATCGTTAATTAGTAACGTGTAGGTTTCGTACTCACCATATAATTGCCGAGCCCGCTCCTCAAGTACGCCAAGCATGTCTATCGACGCATCGCGTAGGTACTCCGCAGTTAATTTGTTTTTCAATCTTGTAAGGCCTGCCTTACAAGTGCCCCTTTTGGCTATAGACTCTTTCGGTTGTACCTCTATTGTTTCGGTCATTTTACTCTAAAGAAATAAATACACCAACAAACAGATTATGATAATGCGATACCTAATAAATTAACCACTCTGTTTGCTTTCCAGTCGTATGTACTTACGTGAAAACGCCCTAGGATATTATATAATAGGATATAATATATGCTACGTATTTTATAATCACAATCACGGTAATTACAACAGAGTAAATACTTATAAGTACTTATTTTATAAATTATGATTACACAAAATTGATTCCGATGAATAGTCAACAACAAAATGGCGAAGAATATGGCGATTGACGAAAAATTCTGCGTAGAAGCCGTACAGTGCGCGTCCCTTGTCTTGTCACCACACTCGCGCGTCGCCTCGTAATTGGTTGGAGAACTCCGCGTCAAAGCCACGACCAATCGCAGCCCAGCGTTGCGACCCGGACGTGTGCTGCTATTCGCTCGCTCCACACTGTGACGTCTCGCAAGAAATCGACAAAATGTCTTCCAAGATGACTTGCAATGCAAGAGTCAAATGAAATCTTCTTTTCCCCAAAGAGGAAAATAACCCATATATAGATAGGTTCAACCCTTTTTATATTATAAGGGTTTATTGTAAGATTTTTAAAGATAAAACCTTTATCTGTTTGTTCCAATAATAGAAGTCACGTGAACACGCCGCCGCCGTCGAGTAGTCAGCCAGGCACTTTTTATAGTTGCGCCCGAGCAAAATAATCTTGAATTCACTTCTTTTAGACTCACAACTTTTACTACCGCGGACCATGTACAAAAACGGCAATTTAAGAGGTAATTATTAATTATGAGTAGAAAATGAATAATACGACGTGCGTTCTCTAAGGTGACTTTTAATGGAAAAAAAAACATTTATATTCGGAAACGGAAATACGTACAAAACATAGATAAACTAAAGTAATGTTTGGATACGTTCCGAACACCCATCAATAGTTGTGCAGGAGAACTCAAACCATCCCTGGGGGTGTTACGAAAATTTAGCAAAGCTAAATTGAAATCTCCATTTCCTCTTATAGCTTTTATCAAAAGTGTTTTGACAGTTTGGACGGCGCGCTCACTCTTACCGTTAGCCTGAGGATAGTTAGGGGATGACGTCACGTGTTCAAATCCCCACTCTTGTGCAAACAATTTAAATTCACGACTGCTATACTGAGTTCCATTATCACTTATCAATGTTTGTGGTATACCATGCCGTGCAAATACAGCCTTCATATTTTCAATAATAACGTTAGAACATATACTGCTTAGTTTACAAACCTCTACATAATTAGAGTAATAATCAACAATTAATAAGAAATACTTCTTTTTGTATTCGAAAATATCTGAACCTACTTTGTTCCACGGCAGCTTCGGAATTTCTATGGGTAACATGGGTTCTTTGGATGGTGCGTTTGAGTGCTCCTGGCATATTTTACATCTTTTGACATTCAACTCGATATCGCGTGACATGTGCGGCCAGAATATAACTTGTCTCGCTCGCCGTTTGCACCGGTCTATACCTAAATGCCCTTCGTGGACAAGATCTAGCATTTTCCCGCGCAGACTCTTTGGAACTACCACAGAATTGTTTTTTAAAATTACATCGTTCACTACAAATAATTCATCCTTTATCGACCAATAATCTTTGATATTATTCGGGACCTCATGTCTGTGATCAGGCCAACCTTTGTTTATAAAGTTTAACAATGTGCTTAATTCCGCGTCCACTATTGTTTCTTTTTTAATAAGAGTAAGTTTATCGTTTGAAATTGGTAAATTTTTTACAATCATTTCTACTTGATAAAGAACATTTTTACTCACCTCCTCACTATATAGATCGGGTAAAGGCGCACGAGACAACATGTCTGGAATGAACAAAAATTTTCCCGGTACATAATTGACTACTAAGTCATATCCCTGTATTCTCAACAACATGCGTTGCAGGCGGGCTGGGACGGACATCAATGGTTTTTTAAAAATACTTTCCAATGGCTTTTGGTCGGAATCTACGATAACACTTTTCTGACCATAAATGTACTGATGAAAACGTTCGCATGCAAAAACAATGGCCAATAATTCTTTTTCAATTTGCGCGTATCTTTTTTGCGAGTCAGTTAGTGTGCGCGAGGCGTATTCAACCGGGCGTCCGCCCTGCAGCAGCACAGCTCCTAGCGCGGCAGCTGATGCGTCCACTGCAAGCCGCACGGGACGCGTCGGGTCGTACAGCGCTAGCACTCCAGCTCCCGTCACACACTCTTTTAAGTTATTAAAAGCCGCTATTTCACTTGTTTCCCATCGCCATTCGTTCTTTTTTCAGTAAACTTGTTAAAGGAATAGCTATATCTGAATAATTCGGAATAAATTTAGATAAGTAATTTACTGTTCCTAAAAATCGTTCTAGATCTTTCCTATCTTTTGGGGTACTCATTTCTTTAATAGCCTTTATTTTTACTTTTCACACTGATATTTTGCTATAAAACTTATGAACCGCTGTCACCATGTGGTGATTGTAATGAAACACCCGAGTACCGAACAACAACTGATTTATTATTTTAGTATAACCTACCCACGTATACTTAGTAATATAATCATGACACTTACCATTACTTTTTTTTTGACGATTCTTACGACGCAACCCCACCACCGTCCTCCTCGGAGTCGCCGCCGTACTCAATGGACGTCTTTAGGGCCCACACCCCCAAGTGCTTACCATTGCTTTTTTTTTTTTTGACGCGGGGGAAATCTTCGAAAGATCCCCGGGAGCTGTGGGGCTCGACCGGGGTATGTGGGATTCTTACCCACTAAAACCCCCGCGGCTGTCGCATCGGCACATGAGAGAGGGGACCCCAGGGCTCTCCAGTGGGATCTGCACCAGGGGCCCCTCAGTGCCTTGCCTTTGAGCCCGCCGCCGGGGGGCGCATTGTAGCCCCCCGGGAACCTGACACGGTACTCACGGGGACGGGGGTCGCAACCCAGCCACCGTCCTCCTCGGAGTCGCCACCGTATGGACGCACGCAGACGCAGTATGGATGCTCAAGGTACCATTGCTAGCCCAACCTTATAGCAAAAGAAAAAAAGAACTTATTAATAGAGGCCGAAATGAGGCATCGCAAATTGAGACTCTATATCTTTGCATATGTCTACTAATATCTAGTAGAATATACTATAAAAGAGCTTCATTTGCATATTTCTAAACTAATTTTTATTATATTTTGTGTTACGTAGTTCTTTCTTCTTAATTAAAATTGGCATAAATGTTTTCCCTCGTGGATAATGAATATTATACTTTATCGTTTGCACGTACTAAATAATCTCTAAAATTAAAGTTTTTTTTCTACTTACTATAAAAAAATAGTAATTGATTAACCCGTAAGAAAGAACAGCACCGTCCCATCTCATCCCATTGGGTGTCGACAACCAGATAAACTAGAAGACCAAAAGACGGGCAGCAGCGTCTTCTGTTTAATACCTACTGCGATCTCCAAGACGCCAAGCCAAGCGCCAAGCGCCGGGATTATAGCAAGCCCAGACCCCTTAAGGGCGAGGTCTATGTACAGCAGTAGACTGGTTCCGGCTAATGACAATGATGAGTATTTGATGGCTTCCTTATCCCGCGTTATGGCCTGAGTGGTCTCAGACTGCAGTCTTGGATGAAGGCGCGTAGCTCTAGCGTATTAACAATACAAGGGAAGAGAACCCTGTGTTAGAAGTATCACCATGCTAGCAGCCAAGTAGTAGGTATTTAAGATGCAGTCCTTATGTAGGTACGTAACATATGTTTAAGTAAATTAACATAGCCTAACATGCATGTAATTTATGCATGAGATAATTTTACTTTTGAAATTTTTGCACATAACGGGCGGAACTCTCTGGTTTACACAGATTTTAAAGATAAAATTCGTAATAGTCCGTCCGTCGTCCTTTTAACTGTATGTTAGAAGGTATTACAACTACATAATATATGTCAAGTCAAGCAAAGTTACATAATTAATATCAACCGAAGAACATTACCTACTGTTAGTGGTAAGGTGAAGCAAGTAGATTCCGTAGCGGTCATAGCTAGTTGTGTTTGGTAAACGATCAATGGTTTCAGCTACGTCAGACAAGTTAGTCTTTAGATTGGTGATCGTTTAGTGACATTTGGACTGATACTTAGTCAGTGCTTCGGAAAGCACGTAAAAATTCAGTTGTCACCGTAGTGAAAAAGATTCTAAATCTAAGGTTGACACATAGACAACAGTCGTTAAGCCAAGGCAAGAGGTCTGAGGGCAGCTTGAACATATCTGATATCAAGTTGGTTACTAACCATACGACAAGGGAAAAGAACCCTGCGTTAGAAGTATCACTATGCTGGAGGCAGAGTAGTAGGTATTAAAGATGCCTTAGGAGTCACTGGACGTTCGGGGTGTGGGCCCTAGGACGTCCATTGAGTACGGCGGTGACTCCGAGGAGGAATGCGGTGGGGTTGCGACCCCCGTCCGGCGGGCTCAAAGGCAAGGCACTGAGGGGCCCCTTGTGCAGATCCGACTGGAGAGCCCTGGGGTGTTCTCATGTGCCGATGCGATAGCTGCGGGGGTTTTAGTGGGTAAGAATCCCACATACTCCGGTCGAGCCCCACAGCTCCCGGACCTTTTGAAGGTTTCCCTCGCGAAAAAAAAGGTATTAAAGATGCAGTGCTTAGTACGTACAAATCGTACAATATGTCTAAAGTAACATAGCCTAAAATGCGCGTAATTTATGCATGCGCAGCAGTGGACGTCCTTCGGCCGAAGATGATGACATGAGATGAATTTCTGAGGGCGTCATAATTATTGTTATAAATAGTTGACTGCATCTAGTGCACCAGTATCTACTTGTGATCACACATGTGCACTTTCTCTTCCTTTGCTCTCTTGATCCAATAACGGGATGGAAGACCAATACAATTTGGAAGAAATTAGGCACAGCTTTGACTTTTTATATGCTCTCCTGAAGCATAGATCATCTTAATTTTAGGCCATAAGATGGTCACCAGGTAGCTGTTTTATTTTATACAGTAGAAAATAAATCTTACAAGATTGTTGCTTTTCGCATGATTCAAATCTCAAACCTCTGGCCTCTGAAGCAAGCTTCAAGGAATACCACGGAAGCCAAAAAAAATTCATTTAACGTTCATTATCAAATTTAAAATCTTTAACGCGTAGGACAACAACTGCTGTCTTCAGGAAATATTTCAAACACAATATGGAGAGACTCTATTATGTGTTTGTTGCTTTATCAGCATATTGTTTATATACAATACCTTGTATGTATGCAAATATAACATGTTTTACGTGTGAAGCATATTATGTAAACACCAAACAGACGTTATTTATTGTATCCTAAATGGGTTACCTTTATAAATTGATGGTATAAATCTACGAAATTTGTATACTCAGTTATTGTAAGTACACCATCCGGCTAGGACAGTGTAATGTAATCAGAAACAGTAACATAACAAGCAACCCAAGATATAAATATTACTTCAGGTTTCTAAAACCTGCAGGCTGTACTATTACTAATAAGAAGATAGCTTTAGTGCATGTTTTAATATTTGTAAGTTGAAACGTTTTTAAATTTTGAGGACATCTTTAATGGTTCCACAATACTGCAGTGTTATTTGATTCTTGCTATTAGTGGAAACTGTGAAAACTAAGTTGGTAAACAGCCGGGTATCAGTGTTCATATCCAGGTCCGTACTATTGTTTTATATTTAACTTACGAAAGCAAATCAATTAGAGGAGTTTCCTCTAATTGCTTTGCTTACGTAAGTTAGTTTCTTATTTAAAATAGAAATATTATTAAAAATTATATTACCTACTTGAGGAAAAATAAGATATTAGGTAGGTATAATGTAATGTAGCACATCGCCGGAAATACCTCGTCATATCTGAAGTATTTCGCACATCGCACGTCGTCGACCTGTAAAGTCTTCCACGTCTGTAGATGTACAGTTATTACGACGCGTCTAAATACTTGACAAATCTCAGCAAGCGTGGGATCGCTTGGCTTGGCTTGTGTAGGCCTTTGCTAATCGTAGTGTTGCGTAGCGGTTTTATTGCGGTGCTTTGCGGAAAATTATAAGCGCCCCATAACAATACCTTCAATTTTCAAAACATTGTTGTCAAAACAGCTGAATATCACATACCCTGATGTCGATTACATCAACCATGCTGGGACGAAATTGGTAAATATTGTGCGCGTAAAACAAAAACAAAATAAGAACACCACAAACTTGCAAGGCCTGTTAACGTTTATCATTGTTTTCATATCTTTCCCCTCTCTTTAGTGATAGGCGCTCAAGAACCAGCGGTTCGCTAGTTCTGGAACTGGTAGAATAATAATTACAAAAGATCCTATTTCCTTAGGTATACAAGATTCCCCCAATTTCCCTTATTATACATACGGTAACGCAGTATTACCACATATTATGGTAGGTATCCTTCTGCATATAATCTGTGACGCGCCGAAAACTGTTATCTTGCTGACGACAGTAACAAAAACTCCCGAAAAATGAGTGCGCGGTCGTCGCCCTACGCCGCGCCTCCCGCCTCGCTTATTTGATAAATAACCTCCCAAATAATAAATCACGGTACGAGACTAGTGTATTTTGACTGGTATTAAAATGTATGTTCGAGTGACCGCGTGGCGGGGCGCGCGTCGCGACAGGAAACTTAAACGCTGGATGTTGCCGGTTTTTTATTGCTTTCTGTTTCCCTTGTTTGCGTTTTCCCGCGACTTCGGGGATTGTTTCAGGGCACGGATCAACATTCCTCCATTTTTTTCCACCGCATTTGTTGTCACTATTAGCGTATAAGAAGGGGTGTTATAAGTTGGAAGCCTATGCCTGTTTGTTTGCTAATCTCTTTGTTGCATCTTATATCCCAAATGTGATGTGTGAGATGTGCGCATCACGGGTCTTGTAGGGTATAACAATTCTGTGTAAAACTGTTTTAAACATTCATGGCGATTTACAAAGTTATATTGACACGGGTTGTTACGGGTTTCCCGCTAGGATTATTTTCAGTTTTCCAATATTTCGGCGCTTGCAACATAAAAAAAATTGAAAACAATCCTAGCAGTAAACTTGTAGATGAATAAGGCTGTGTGTAAGTAAGTACTCAGTTCTTGTTTACTTGTTAGGACAATAGAGGCTGATCATAGATCTTCTTACTTTCCAGACAGTCAGATCTGTCTGGAAAGTAAGATGACCCATGCGTCGGATAGGCATGTAAAAATTGGGTCCTTCACCTGATCATATAAAGTTTTTTGGTCTCTGAAAAGAAAGTAATGAATGGCCACCGTTCGTGGCGGTATCGGTAAGAATGACATTATTATTATTACGTTAAAATCCCAAACGAATGACGGATTTGATGCGTTTTTTAAACTGAAAGGATTTCTAAATGGCTCATTCTGTCATTCATCTGTTTATTAGAAATACGTTTTGTTGTGTCGGGAGCTTTTAATTTTTGAATTTATACGTTTTTACGAGGAGCCATTTGTTTATTTTAACTACAACTACTTTTACTACTAACTTTTCAGCCTATAATTACTATTTTGATAATCTTAATCATCCAGCGTTAACGATTTGGATCGTGCGCGGTTGTTAGCTGTCTCTGCGAAGGAGTCCGGTCACTGGCTGCAGGCTATGCCATCTTTTCAAATTGACAAATACCACACTTAGTCTTGCAGTTTGTTTGCGGGTGGGTGCCAGGACCAATCTTCCTCATCGTTGTCGCTGTGGGGTGTACGTAGATAAATATGGTCACCACGGGCTGTCTTGCTCGCGTAGCGCTGGCTGTATGTCACGCCATGCCGCCCTTAATGATATTATTCGCAGGGGGCTTGTCACTGCCGGTGTCCCTGCCGTACTGGAACCAGTCGGCATTACACGAGATGACGGCAAGAGGCCTGATGGTGTCACTTTAATACCATGGCAACATGGAAAGCCGTTGGTGTGGGATGCGACATGTGTCGACACACTTGCTGCGTCCCACACCCCGGCAACTTGCAGGGCGGCTGGAGGGGCTGCGGCGACCGCTAGTGATGCAAACCGACGCAAGTATGCAGCTCTAGGTTCGAACTATATATTTGCGCCCTTTGCGGTGGAGACCATGGAGCCTTGGTCTCATGAGACGCATGGTTTGGTGAAAGAAATTTCATCCAAACTTATCGAAGTCTCAGGAGACTGCCGGGCTGGTAGCTTTTTCTGCCAACGTATAAGCTTGGCCATACAAAGGGGTAATGCCGTCTTTTAGGTACCCTTCCTTCCCAGTGCGGCGACAACTTCGAGGAAGTTTTTTACCTAGTTTAAGTGTACATGTTTGTAAATAAACTGTAAATATTTAGGTTCAATAAATAATAATAGTCAGATTAGAAAGTAGGTACTTATTATAATCGTTAATGTAAGACTCTACAATCCAATATGACTCTGTATACGGGTACCAAGTATTTTTTTTCTTTTAAATTAATAATTTTCCTGCAACAGAATGCTTATAGGTATCAACCATTAGACGGCATGATATTTATTCTTATTTATCGATAAGCCTCAGGATTATATTTATGCGTTGTTTGGTCTGCCGAGTTGGGATCGCTATCTAATGAAAATAAATGGGAATGATGGAACTAGTTCGAAGTAGTTGCGATGAACACCATTGATAAGTGCTTAACTTAGAACGATGTTTTATAGACAGATTAGTAAATAATTCACGTATGTCTAATGATTGCTGATATTTACACGAATATATTACATATTGAAATTAAACTAAATTTACGGATTATATCGAAACGTCGGGTTTTTAATTAAAGGTTATAGTCACAATTTTATCCCAGTCAGAATTCTATCCTAATGTAGGTATACTTCTATATAATTTTTGCACCGGTTAAAGTGCAGCTAAAGCCGGGCCCTATCTCATAAATAAAATAGGTAGCTTACTTGAAACATTCTGCATAAATAAATGAGTGCGGCATAAAAAAAGAAACTAATTTCACGCCATCTGCAGCATTTTCTCATCAACAGGAAAACTTAGAAAATAGGTACCTACCTATCAAGCCCCAACGTAACTTTCGGCGAAGGCTTTCAGGTTGAATCTTGTTTCTTTGTTATCTACTAGATGGCGCTGAAATACAATATAGACTATCAAATGTTTCTGCTTCTCCTTAGTTCAATTTTTAACATGGGAAAAGGTCTGTCTAACTCAAATATTTTGAATGTAGTGAATTTTTTTTAACTCTATCGTCTAAATAAAGCGTGCTTAATTTAAAAATAATCTATAAATACTTAAATATTTATTATTATCACAATTATTAAAATTACAAATACATTATCATCGGATCAGGTAATTTAAATAAAATATGTTGACATTATTACTACACTAATAAAAAAACCCTATTGAATTTCACTCAATTACCTTAGACAATGCCGTCTAAGATTGAAAGCACTTCCTCGATCCATCCTTGATAATCCGCGGTAGGCCAAAAGCGTATCGTCTATAATGTATTAATTATCATAATAAAATGTGTAAGTATACACGTAATGTTATTGTTTTGATGTGAAGTCAAAAGCAGTAAATAAAGATGATTTGATTTAAGTCTGAGTAAATTAAATGAAAAATCATCATCATTAGCAGCCGAAAGACGTCCACAGCTGAACATAGGCCTCCCCCCTAGATGGGAGGGGTAGCCATAATCCCCACGCTTGACAGGCGTCTTGGGGATAGTGGCAGTATAGGTGGTAGGTAATCCAATAGAAAGACGCTGATGTCCGTCTCTTACGGACCAACCAACGTGAGGGGATGGGAGGGTGCTATTACAAGGTGCTATATCCGGACACCCCACGGGTAAATGAAATGTAATAAGTACACGTTTTTTATATCATAATATAATTTCATCCATCTTTTAAGAAATGACGTGTTTGTTTGTCTGCTTTATCAAGAATTTTGATTATTTTTCCTTTCGGAAGGTTTATGATTGTGCAGTGCTAAGGATCTTAAAAAGAGCGAAGGAAGCCGCAGCCGATTGTGGGTATGAATTTGTATATACTATATACTTATATATAAGTACCCATTGAATAAAGATTCTCAGTATATGCTTGTATAACGGACCATATAAAAGCAATATATCTCATGTTTCCGTGTTTAAGAAAACATTCTGTTAGCTTTGGTAATGTTTCAAAGTGACCCTTTCACGGTAAAATAACACCAGAAACCGTATCTTAGGCTTCGGAAAAGGTTGACAGGTGAAGAAGCAGTAAAAGTATTCTCATCAGCGATATTCATCTATACATACGTATATTATTTATATTACGAGCTTCTCTTTCCTTGGCGTTTGATAATCCAATAATCCACTTTAGACGGGATCGTTGATCCAGTACCGCTACCCAAAGGGTCATGGGTTCGATTCTCACCTTGGGTCTGCGAGTTATTTATCTATTAGATGTCTGATTAGTATGGTAGAGGCTCTACCTAGTTTGGGATCAGATGAAGGTTTGTGGATTATCCCAGGTTATTGTTATTATTATTACTATCCTATCAGGAAGAATACGAGGCGTTAAATATTTGTCGTTGTTTTTTCCAAAACGTCTCCACCTCATATTACTCGATGACCCGATATTATTTACTTACTTACTTACTTAAGTCTCCGGTAATTTCAACAACTACAGTGCCCTACGCACCGCAATGTTTATACTCTGCTGGTGGTAGCTACTTATAAGGAACTACCATCTACTAAACCATACATATAATGATTTCTGATATTTACGCGAATATTACACATTGAAATGAAACTAATTTTACGGATTATATCGCGGTTTATTTTTGATTTTAATTTCCCGACATTTCGAATACTTTACAGCATTCACCCCGCCTGTGACCATGAATGTAATGAACTGTAAAGTATTCGAAACGTCGGGAAATTAAAATCAAAAATAAACTGCGATATAATCCGTAAAATTAGTTTCATTTCAAACCATACATACTTACTTTTTAACCGACTCTTTTCTAATTAAAGTTCCATGACAGTTTAGCTTTTCCCTGAGAGTGGCATAATGTCAAGAGGTGGTAATGTCAAGGTGAAGACACCGAGGCTTGAGTGGGTGATCTTGGCTCATGGGAGTTTTAGTAGTGGGAAATAATGACAATTTAAAAAAATGTGTAATTACTTGTTACAGGTTTTGTACAAATAACAAATAAACAAGATTAATGAATAGTAGTCTGTTAACATCTAGTTTATTTGCAGCCTTTCAAGCGAGCGCTGGAAATACGATGCGACTTGCTGTTTGCATTAATCGCTATCGTTGGAACGAACTTTTCTTTATCTCTAACAACGTTTGTTTCGTCTCGAAATATTAAAAAAAGCTGTATGTTTTCTTTGAACAATCTAAGCTACACAGTGGATTGATGTGGTTTTTACCGTAATTTAGAAAATGTATACGGGAATAGTTTTATGCGTAAAGATTTAAAATATTAAAAATTCCATGCGAAGCCGCAACGACGCCAGCCATAACGTAAACGATGTAAAATTCTTCTAACTATACAAAATTCTAAAACGCTCTTGCAATAATAATTTCTCATATCTTGTAAACGAACTATTAGCCAAATAATTTTATAACTTGTCCATTTTGTGAGTACAACACAACAATCGTCATTTTCATGTTCTGATGTTGGAAGAAAAGCGAAGTTCGTATAATAAGGATATCCGGAATCACAAAACAAAAGTCCGTTTGGTGTTGTAACCTACTTTGACAATGGATTTTTTTCTATATTTCCTATGTGATGCAAAAACTTCATCCATTAGTTTGAACTTGGTTTAAACATCTATAACATTACTGTCCTCTTAATCCAGACTAGTTGCTGCTCCTATAGCATCCGTAGTCCACACGTTGGGTATCCGGGGAAGAATACGCTCCCATCTCCTCCTGTTGGGTGTCCGTAAGGCTCAATTTACACCGGAACGGCAGCGGCCGGCAGCGCACTTTCCGTGTGAAAGAATTTTAAACTTTATCTACAATACGTAAAAGACCAGTATCGCTTGAAAAACGCGACGCCGCTCGAAGCCGCTCGAGGCCGCTCGCGGCCGCCCGCGCGCTGCGTTTTTCAAGCGATACTGGTCTTTTACGTATTGTAGATAAAGTTTAAAATTCTTTCACACTGAAAGTGCGCTGCCGGCCGCTGCCGTTCTGGTGAGAATTGAGCCTAAGAGGCGACTAAGGGAAATCAAGAAGACTGGCAGCTGCGTCTTACTATTGTTTTACCTACCACCTAATAGGCGCTGCGATCCCCAAGCCGCCCCCGCCAAGCGTAGAGATTATGGCAACCCCTACCTTCTAACGAGGAGGCTTTTACTGATGATGATGATAGCAACCGTTGCTTAGTTAGTATAGCCGTCTGCAAATCGTACCGAAAGTCGCGGGTTCGAACTTATTCTTTTTGGTTCTCGCGGCGGTGTTTTGTGTTTTTTTTTTTTTAATTTATTTATCAAAATACAAAAAACAGTTTCCATAGGTAAAACATAATTGGCACTAAAATAAACCACTGAGGTTTGTCAGTTATGCCAAGAAAAAATCTACACCAAGCTTAGTAGTGCACGTTAATACGTCATTAAATATGAATATAATTAAGTACTTAAATTATGATAAAATCTTTATAATAATATTGCAAGTGTTAAGTAAAAAAATAACAAAAGAAAGAGAACAAGCAACGGAACTACGTAAGAGCATATGTGCGGTATCTATTGATCAAGAAAATAAGATTTCAATTTTGCTTTAATATTGTTATGCGTAATATTGTCTTTTATAGAAGAGGGTAGCTTATTTAAAAAACGAGGCCTAAATAGGCCTCGTTACTGTGTCATTCTGCGTGGAGAAATTACTTTGAATAGTTCTTTACTAATTAGGGTATACACACTGATCACCATTGGAAGGGTATGTAAGTGAGCCTCACCTAGTGAGGTGAGGTTGATCTCTCTCAGGGCGTGTTGGATTTCAGTCGGATTGAGCGTAAAAGAAGAGCCAGACAAACTTACTCACAGTAAGAACACAACACTATTCGAAGGCTTTTGAAAGGTGGAGATTGGTGATGATATAAGCATGACATTGGCCTGATGGTAAGCGACCAGTCTACCTATAGATAGCTTCATTTCTTTGTCGTACGTCTAGTAATTAAGTCTATTGAGTCGGTAATTTCACGCCGGAACACAACAATCTATATCTATACTTATAATAAAACTGTAACAGGTCCATTTCTGTACATTGAAGATATATTGAAAATTATGTTTGGAGGGCATTCTATAACCGATACTGAGGCCGAAAATGTAATCTTTTTCATTTTTGTCTGTCTGTCTGTATCACGGCTGCGCATCACGCCGAAACTACTGAATGGATTCAAATGAAACTTGGCATGATTTGAGATCTTACTACGAGGTAGGACATAGGATACTTTTTATCCGGTAATGTAGCACGGTTCTTTTAGGAGAGGGAATTAAAGTCAAAATGGGAACTTGGTTATACGCTTGGTCCGATTTTATGAATTTTTCTTCATAATTATAATAAATATTAGTAAGGGAACACCCATGAGAGTTGTTATCAAGGTTTTGTAATCGATCGGGCTAAGCAACGTTAGGTAAGGTCATTAAATAGATGGGTGACCGTTTAACGCCATTTGAACTAAACGGGTCCGTGCTTCGGAGAGCAAGTAAAAAGTGGGGCCCAGTTTTTAACCGACTATAAAAAAGGAGGTTATGTATTCGATGCGAATGTCTGTTATTAAAAGTTTAGTTAACGTAAAAATAGCGCATGCGGAGCTGCGTGGGTCAGCTAGTGTTTACATAATATTGTTGCTTGGTCAGTCGGTCGATCCCTTTGACAAGGAACCTACCACCAAGAAAGAAGCTATCACAATCGGGTTTTCTAAATATATGGACATAATACCTCATTGCATTAGAGTGCGTATTTATGCTGTGCCCTAACTCTCTTACAACCACCATCCGTCTAAGTATAATTTTATAATTCAAGAATAGATCAGTAACAGACTAATTTTACTAGCGAGCCATTATAACCACAGAACAGTAAAGTTGTAACAGCCAGCTATTAAACTCAATAAATTACAGAGTAAAAATTGTCGCCACTGGAACGAATTACTTTTTTTCATCTACAAAGAGCACAAAATGACGCCAAAGTCGGGCGCAAGCAAGTTCCTGCACTTGATTTTTATAGAATAAAGCATTCTCAAAGACACTAGCTTTCTTCTCTATAGAATATTTGTGACTATTGGCGCAATATCCGAAGGTCGACATTTCAGAAAATTAAGAATCTTAGCTTTTCCTAAATCAATGTTATTTGATCGAATCACGTTTTGACCTTATTTGCCGAGTCCAGTCCAATCAAATCAAATTACAATATCTGTAGAATTAAAATTACATAAACGCACGCCAGGAAAGTCGGCGTAGAAATAAAACGAAGTGTCAACCATCGCCTTTGATGTCGCTTCGGCCGCCTACGAAACCAGTTCTACGTAACCACTACCTACCGTAGAAGGTTTTTTTATTGCTACTGTATTAGTAATGGGCACTGTTAGTAATATCTCGAGATCAGTCTATACAGCTCGTGCTTGGTCTAAGTACGTCTCGCCTCGCAACATTTTTTTTTGTTTTCGTGTGAGAAATCTAATAGGTCCCCGGGACTTTTGGGGTCAACCTGGGTTTGCCAGATCGCTAACTTAAAGAAGTAGTAATAGTTATCAATGAGAATGTCCCTAAATACTTTATGTAATAGAAATTGAAACCTCAATTTAAAGATATTCTACAGTTTTCATCGTGACATTACTATAATTTTATATCAGTGGTCTTAAATTTATATTTCATGCTTGTTAATAAATTAACGTAGCGTTGGCGTAACTTTTTTAAATTGATGTAAAAAAATTCGGTGGTAATTTTATTGCTTTGATAAAAAATTTGATTATTTATGTTTGTAACGCTTTTAGAAATATGATTCTAACATTTATAATTTTTATAAAGCACGTTATTTGACAAAGAGGATTCAGAATAATGAGGAATCGTTTTACGTTGGTCATTATCTGAATTCTGACATTAGATTGTGATCATTCAAGGTATTATTTTAGGTCTTTATTTCTTTAGCAAGGGTACCTATATAGTTTGTTTGCATAACGGGCGGGCATTTATTATTATTTGACGGGCCCGTTGGTCTAGTGGTTAGACACCCTGTCCGCTAACCGATGGGTTGTGGGTTCGATTCCCACCAAGTGTGTTATTTATCTATTTAAGTATGTGTTTACAAAAAAAATTTATATATGTGTGTGGATTGTCCCAAGATATTATTATTATTATAACAAATATAGGCCCGATATATACATACTTATATAAATAAAATACCCAGACACTTGGTGGGAATCGAACCCACGACCTATTGGTCAGCGGACAAGGTGTCTAACCACTAGACCAACAAGCCCGCCAAATATTATATTATTTAAGAGGGATTCGAAACTTCGGGACAGTGAAATCTAAAATATTTCGCGATATAATCCGAAAAGCAGTTTTATTTCAATGTGTACTGTTCGCTTAAATAAAAGACAACATTTTATTAACTATTATTATTTAGGATATACTTGCTATAGTAATCTATAGCACCGTAACTACTGATGGCGATGTTCAGATTCTTAGAATTTCTAATTTCGGAACTTCCACTGCTAAGCTGCCTATAATAACTTGGATCGACTGACAGAATGATCGACTTCCTTGTTCCTTCGGCAACAAAATATTTCGCGTCATCCAATCCAATCAGTCAAAGAGGTGTAACCACGTGGAAAACCAAATAATTGCTTTCCATGTGCACATTTACTCAAGGTTATTAGAGGCTGGCATTTTTTTACTTTCACGATGTATGATTGGATCACGTACAAGGTATTACTTGTTGTCCTAGACATGAAAAGTAGGTCGCATCGAGAGCATTGTACCACGAATCGTATGAAAAATCCACAGATAGTTGGAAGTGCAGTATGATTTTCAAATAAGCGAATAAATATGTGATGAGTCGGTGCAATCATTTTGTTCTGGAATTGTGGTACAAGATACAAAGGAGTCTCTGTTTGAGGGCAATTCGGAAACAAGATTTTCTAAGTTGATACTGTTTTGGGTGTTATAATAGTGCATTACATTGGCAATATAGTTTTGTCTGCACTATCTCAGAATGACTAAGTATTAAGTTTTATTTTTAAAAATAAAATATATTTGTAACTTGGATTATTAATAGATATATGTGCTGGCACAATAATACTATCAGTCATTTTGGTAGTTGGCTTATTTTGCCTGCTATGTCGTAAGTGTGCACGCCAGTGTAAATCATAGAACTTTATTATCTTTTTTAGGATTCCATACCTAAAAGGTAAAAAAGGAACCCTTATGGTCTGACTTCTTCGTATCGATTTGAAACTTGAAATAGTTTTATATCTTACTTACTCAACCTCATTGCAAATCAAAAAAAAAATTTTTCTTTTACTTTTTTATAGCGGGGGTCGAAATGGGTCATCAAAATTTCAAATTGAGACTACTATATCGAGTGGGGTATCATATTTAAGGGCTTCATTTGCACATCTCAAAACAGATTTGTATTTTGGTTTATGTCACGTAGTTTTTGGCTGATCATCAAAAATGTTAAAAAAATACCGTCTCCCCCCTCTTATCTCCGAAGTTTGTGGAGGGAAAAGTCTGAAATAATTATGGGTAATACATGTCGGTCAATATTTTACAGGAAAAATAAAACGATCTTTCTAAGTAGTACAGTTTTTTAGTAATCCTGAAAAATCCTCGACAAACAAACTTAGTTTTGCGGTTTGGTTTTTTTGCTATCTGAGGTGTTTGATGAACAGTAAAATATCTTTAATACATCCAAAGATGGTATGGAACCCTCGGTGAGCGAGTTCGACTTGCACTTGACCGGTATTTTTTTAAACTATTCATACAATTTGCTTTGACAATCCAGACGAAGAATATTGCAAAAGTAAGTTAAATTTCAAGTAGCTCAAATTGATTTTACTTCTTCTGCAATAAAAAATTAATTATCTTCCATTACGTACAGCATCTTACAGTTGTTCGAAAAAAGAACCGTTTTATTTTTCTGATTCCTGGTAGGTACGGAAAAAAAAACAAACGTGACATTTCAATATTTTTTTCCATTTGGGGTTTCTTAGCATTCTAGGTACACAGTAAACAATTATATCTAATCGTTAGAAATAAATCAAAGCATTTATGTCAAGTGATCGTAAGTGCTGCAATATTTTCACATAAGTACTTACAAATAAATGTATTCTAGAGTTCTCCTTCTACCTTGTCGTTATAATAAGTTGTTTTCCCGAGAGCGGAATTATTGCTAACTTATGTCTTAACATCTACATGGCCTGTGGGAATATGATATTCGTTGAAAGTGTTGGTTTGGGACAGAGGGTAATTGAGTTCTTATGTTTGTTGAAAAAAGTAAAAATTAGTATCATTTGTAACGAAATTTTATTCTTATAACTAAACAAGGTACCTACGTACTCAGAACGTGAGGAGTAAGCTTATAAATAATGTAAACGGATGGTAATAGTTAAAAACCTGTTTTTTGTTGAAATAGTTTTTTGCTAGAAATAAAATCCGGAAAGTAAAAATAGATAAGTATATATAATATAATATAATATAATGTATATACATAATAGATATGTAGAGCAAATGCTAAAATTATTAAAGAAAATGTAGCAGGTAATGGATATACCAGGCAGTTAATTATTTATTCAAGAGAGAATTAACCCAAAGTTTTAAATAAAAAATAATAAAATGCACACGCAACTTTAACCAAATGGTTCCGATTGTAATTGCTTTCAAACAAGACAGTTATCCGTTTTTAATCTCGGTGAGTAATCGAGAAAACAAAAAAAAACCTTCGCAGTTTCAATTGGTAATAGATCTATATTGGCATAATAAGCCATCGATATACTATACCAACTAGATTAGCTGTCACGACCCGAAAAGTGGTCACGAAAATAGAGCTACGGAGACGGCTGTCGCTCTATTTCAAATTAGTACGAGCTGACAACAGGATGTATCGAAATTCCTTATGCGCGTTTATAAACTGTCCAAATAATATAATACTTATCGTAATACTAAAATTGCAGATGGAGAAATTTTTTTTCGTTTCGTGTTCTTATTACTACTAGTTTAAATAATAAATATAAGTAAGATATCATTATAATACGAAATAAAAATTATTTATTTGATATTTTCTCTGCTAGTAGTTCGCAACTGCCATGCCGAGACTGACAAAATTAATGTTACCGATAGGCGTGTCGCCACTGTCTATACGAAACTGTTAAACTACACGTCATTACCATAATAAAAAAGTTAGTTCTCATTTTTGCCACCAGCACGGATAAGTTTGTAAGTCAGTACACACACAATGGAAACACACCTGTTTTGAACCTTATTTTATAGTGGTTAAGATTTTCTTTTAAATGAGTACATTTTTGTTTAAGTCAAAACAACTACTTTTTTACGTTATATTTTGGCGATTTTATTGATTTTTCTTTGTCTCCGATGTAAAGGTTTTATGTGCCAACATTACTGCATACAGAATTAGACTTTATTACTACATGTGAAGGCTTCTATTAGTCCGACGTTCCGAATTATTTAAAACTATTTTCTACAATTTCTAGCTACGTGTATAGTTGTGTAAGTATATGTAACCGCGACCACATTTTCGATGTCATTTTGTTCGTGACAGATAATCTAGTTGGTATAGTATATCGATGTAATAAGCGAAAGCAAAAGTATCAATTAAGCGAAAAGACAAAAGAAAGCAGGTCAGTCAAGATTTTTTGCAGTGTCTATAACGAATTTCGTACACCTACCTATCATCCTGTAAGTTCACTACCAGTAGGTACAAACAGGACTTCCGAACGGAGTGCCCAGAGTCTCTCTATAAGCGTCGACGAAGGCCACCGGGGAGGTTTTGGTGGTTAAAAATACCACATAACCTGGCCTCCGCCCCCTCGGAGACCGGATACCTTTGGAAGGTTTCCTCCTCGACATCAAAAAAAAAATAAAGGTACAAACGGGACTGTACTGTATTGTTGTTTGACAAGAAACCTTTATTTTACATATATTACTAAATTGATTCAAAATTAGAATAAAATACAATTCTTGACTAAAGAACGACTCAAAGAGCCTGTTACCAACATAGTACATGATACCTCAATGGTTACAAATAATCTTAGAACAAAACACTTAAAACAGAAACGAATCATAAAGAAATCTGGAAGAGTTGTCTATGGCAAATAAATGGCGATACGATATTAACCATCGATATATAATAAGATATAACTGTTTACCTATACTTAGATGTGGTACTGTGTACCTTTTTACACTCTAAATCAGTATTATTATAACGAACTAAATTAAAAAAAAAACAAGTATTCTAAGCAACTTGGTTATTTCGTCGTTGCCTAGATTGGTTAAGCACTTAGCCAGCTTAGTACGAAAGTCACGTCCCGGTACTGGTTATCAGTGCCTAGCCTACCAATGATCGATCTATGGATTCCGAAGCGTATTTCTGATTTTTCCCACTTTTTTTATTACTAACACATATTATCAACTAGCTGACCCACGCAGCTCCGCCCGCGCTGTGTTTACGTTAACTAAACTTTCAATAATATACATTCGCATAGAATACAAAACCTCCTTTATTAAAGTCAGTTAAAAACTTGGACCCACTTTGTACTTGCCCTCCGAAGCACGGAGACGTTTAGTTCAAATGGCGTTAAACGGTCACCCATCTATTTAATGACCTTACCTAACGTTGCTTAACCTGATCGATTTCCAAACATTGTTAACAATTGTCTATGAGTGTTCCCTTACAAATATTTATTATAATTATAATGAAAAATTGTTAAAATCGGAGCAAGCGTATAACCAAGTACACGTTTTGACTTTAGTCCCCTCTCCCAAGGGAACCGTGCCGAATGTCGGGATAAAAAGTATCCTAAGTCCTACCTTGGAGTATTAACTCAAATCTTGCCAAGTTTCGTTTCAATCCATCCAGTAGTTTCGGCGTGATGCTCAGCCGAGTTACAGACAGACAAAAATAAAAAAACTTACATTTTTGGCTTTAGTATCGGTTATAGAATGCCCTCCAAACATAACTTTCAAAATATCTTTAATGTACAGAATTGGACCTGTTACAGTTTTATTATAAGTATAGATATAGATTAAAGTTCTATAGTGATTGTATGTTCAATTTCACCGATAGATGGCGCTGTTCATAATGTAAATCACGCTAACATCGTAAATTACTGTCTAATCATATTCGATAATGAAAGTTCTAACTATTTCGCATCTTTTATTGTTGCGACTGTAATATAATACCTATACACTACCTGGACTTGGGGAGTTTCATTAAAATTTCATGAACCCCCCTGAGCCCTGACCTTGAAGCGTTTTTTGGGAGCGCTGTTCATTGTATGTAGTGTGAATTGTAGTTGTACATTTTATTGCGTTAGATTAGATCATTTCGAGTCATTTTAGGTCTTTTACCTAAGTAAAAATTTAGCAATTTCGTATTCTCAATTTCTACCTACCTATAGCTGCAAATGTAGCTTTGGTGGTGCAGCGGACCTAACCGCTGGCTTTTAAATGAAATGAAATGGTATTTTTCCCTTGCCTATTTTTTTTCCTAATCTAGTTTGGACTCGCTCGGGATTTACAGATTTTAACTTTTCAAAGATATAATGTCATATTGCTATCAGCAAAGAACTTAGAACAATACAGAAATCTAATGAAAATGTCCTGGGTGTACCGGACCGGCTTACCCCTTACAAAAATTTACCCTTCGCCACTGCCATATCTTATGCAAACTAAATGTCTGCTCACGTATTTTGTATTACGTATTTTGTTATGCGTATAATCTCGAAACCGAATCACATTCTTTTCTCGCTGAAAGAAATGATATTTAGGATAAGTGTAATACAATGAGCGAATATGTCATAACTGGAAATAAGGGTTTTGGGCTGCGGCTGGAATCTGGAGCTATCCTTTCAGCTACCAATTGTGGTCTGTCTAGAATACAAATCTTGTGATTATTACTTGAATTAATTCTGTTTACAGGGTTTCTTTGTTGTCATGCAGTAAATCTATATAACTAACCAGAACTTGAAATCAAACTAATTTTACGGATTTGATCGCGAGTTTGATTTCAATGTGTAGTATTCGCGTAAATAAAAGACAACATAACGTAAACATACCTTTTTATAAAATCTCTAACTTTGAATTATGCAAATAAATAAATTAGATATGTGATGACGTACGATTTTTATTGTTATGTGTTTCCTACTCTTAGGCCCAAGTGCGCCGACTAAAAGACTCGTTTATCTATTTTACCCCCGGTTATGGACCCTTGACAGTCCATTATCTTAACCTAGGTCGATACTCTCGGTCACTGTACTGTTAAGTAGTTAAATAGATAATCGATGCTTTGATAAAATTAACGGACTTTTTTTGTTGGTGCACTTGGGCCTTAGAACTCAGATATTGTATCTGCTGAAAATATATTTAGCATGGAAATGGTGGAAGGGAAAGTGAGTAATTAACACGCGTAGAGATTAATGAATTTGCAATAGACAGTGATGTGCACAAACATTATCAAGATAAAATAAAAGCATGTCGTTGGGCTTACTTTCATATTATTACACGGACCCCAGAAACGTTGGGGAGAAACGCTCAAATGTATACAGTGAAAAATTAAATCGCTGCGTTGTCAGTAGGGTAGACTCACCATTTTAGAAAGTAATTAATAAAAAAAGATTAATTGCAGCTGCGGTACGCGGACGCGTTTGGAGAATTTTGCAGATAAGAATGGATGACTGAGACCGACTTTTTTTGTTTATTATTAAGAAGTCGGTTAACAAACAATTATGAGCCCTAATGCTATAGACAAATCGTGCCATTTAAGTTACATTATCTTAACTACTGCTTGGTTCTACAATGGGTAGAGCTGTTATGTAGCGCTGTAGTAATAGTTTTGCAATTTAAGTTAAAATGTGTACCTAATTAGTTGTATTTAGTACACCTTCCCTCTTAGTTGTCTTTTGTGACTTGATTGTAAGTATAACTACCAAATGGGTAATAAAAATACAATAATAATTGATTTACACCTAATACAAATAAATGCTTTTTAAAAGCAGTTTTGTATTTTTGATAAATAGTGATTTGCATATTGCACTATTAAATATAGCATTTTTGTAATTTAAAGTGTATAAAGTCATCTGAACTATTTAATAGCTATCTAAAAGGACCATGCCCATATTAGTATGAAGCTGAATTGCCCAAATTGCAGCTCTATGTCATATGATAACTTTTTAACAGTATTTATATGATATATAGATTTAATGTCATATAAAGCACCGGTTCAAAAGATATTGGACATTAAACATGATAACTTTCTACTGTTTTTTTATACATTTTATCGTTTACTGACAGCATTGCTATTAGTTTTTCACTAGGAACTTCATGATCATCACATAAGTTATCAGATAAACATGTCAGTTATTTGGAATTATCTAGTCTGTCTCCATTGAATAGTGTCAATATGTATGTGAAAACAATTTGGTTAGATACACTGGTACTGCAATGTCAACAGAACGACTTATTTTTTTAAATTTTAATATCCAGTGCTTCATATGATTTATAATTAACAACATAATTCTAGTTTTTATTTATTAAAGCAATCTTGTAATATACTTTATCTGGGCATTTCTGGGGCACAGATGGGCATTGTCCTTTAGATTAGAATTTAGATAGCTATTAAATAGTTCAGATGACGTTATACACTTTAAATTACAAAAATACTATATTTACCACCAAAGGTTTGTTATGAAACTTTCATTACCAGCCTTCTGAACGATAGCGTGGTTGTTTAGATTATTTCGTTTGCTTAAACGAATTAAGTTTGCTCTGTTATATTGAAGGTAGAGCTTTGCAAACGGCGCAGAAAAATCAATTCGTTATAAACTGCTAAAATTAAATGAGAATAATTATAAGGTAAACTCGGTACTGGTTTATTGATGTGGCTTTGTCCTAGATAAATATTTGAATTTCAAAATTGCGGTTTGCGGATTGGCTGTGAATTTTTATTATACGTAAGGACATTTTTGTTACAATTTTACTTTTAGGGTCTTTCTTTATATAGGGTCGAAATGGGCAGTTCAAACTACGACTATTATTTCAAATGAGGTGTCATATGAAAGGACTTCATCTGCATATTTCGGAACAGATTTTTATTATATTTTATGCTAACTAGTTTTCGACTTATTTTATATAAAATGTCGGAGAAAAATGAGACCTGAAATAAAGCCTAATTCTTTACTATACCTGTATACATTTATATGTTAGTTTATATCATGTGTGCCTACGCCTCTGATCACCCCTCGTCGAGGGGTCGGAGACCCCTGAGACTTTTACTCACGAGAGGCACTCGTGATGAAATACAATACTCAGAACTCGAGATAAAATAACAGGCTTTCTTCACTTGCATAAAAATATACTATTATCCGTATAAGCTGCCTTTACACGACACGTTATTTCACTCGCGAATATCGTGATCCGGGGTGTGCAGGATTGAATGCGGGAAAGCTCGCACGCACAATCGTTATTTGTTGACTTTATCCGCCCGCGACTTTATAAGTGTCGCCGCACACGGGCCACTAGCCACATCCACAATCGCCGCCACTTGAAGCTAGAAGCGGCTACAAAAGAAGCTGACGCGCGCAACAGCCACTTGTGGTCCATGTTGGACACTTGCGGTCGGTGGCCGCTACTTTTTTTAACGCGTGCTCGCGGTGAAATGAAGGGAGAGAGGGGTGGGGAGTCACGCAAGTGGCTTGTGTCGGCGTTTTGTGGCGGTGTTTTGTGGCCGAGCCGACCACTAGAGGCGAGCAGTAGCGATTTGTGGCATGTGGCGACCACCGGCGTCTAAAGTGTGCGGCGAGTCCATGCAAAATGTATGAAAACAACAGGAGATAGGTCGGTGGTTGCGTTTTGTGGTTGTGGCTGGTGGCCCGTGTGCGGTGACCCTAAGCCAGCCATGAATATTTTCAATTGACAATGATGACAAAATTGCGAAAATTACTTCCACAACTAAGACTTTAAAGACACCGCATCCGTCATGTCCGTCCATCCATCAAACCGCATAAATTGGAGAGAGCGTACTAAAAAAATAAAGACATAAATACAAATATAGCCTTTTGATATAGTCTCTGTATTCTCCATTCACCCCGCAAGGGATTGGGTGCGATTAAGTAAGATGCCAATAGAAGCTACTAGCATTGTCTTTACTAAAAGATTTCCTTGTCACTTTACATCGGATGTGATTTATGTAGCATTAAAACTACTGCGTATGAGCCAACGCACAATTTATGTCTTCACCACAGAGGTCAGTAACTGTTAGACAAAGGATATCTAAAACCCGTAATTTATAGGGGTCTTAAGAGACTTGTAGGTCAGAAACATGTTAACCCCACCCTTGGATGTGGGTGGAGACTATGGTAAAATGATCTTCATATTTCCGATATTTTCAATATACGGACAATGTCGTGTAAGGATAATAGAAAATTTGTTTCCATTTACAAGGGTTTAAGATAAAAAATAAGTACGAGTATATTAATATCTTGACAACCAACACATAGACGTCTGTTCTCCAAAACAGATAGTACCTGTCTATTTTTTTTATTTCCGCGGGGGAAAACTTCTATAGGGACTATGGGGGTCAACCGGGGTATGTGGAATTCTTAAAACTCCCGCGGTTGTCACATCGGAAAATTAAAGTGGAGACCTGGGCTGTCCGGTGGGATCTACATCAGGAACCCCTCAACGCCTTGCCCTGAACCTGAACCTGTATACATATATATATATAGCAACCAGAGGCCTTAGTGTATTTCTTTTATGATCAATCTTCTATACTTATAATAAAACTGTAACAGGTCCAATTCTGTACATTGAAGATATTTTGAAAATTATATTTGGAGGGCATTCTATAACCGATATTGAGCCCGAAAATGTATTTTTTATAATTTTTGTCTGTCTGTCTGTCTGTCTGTCTGTCTGTCTGTATCACGGCTGAGCATCACGCCGAAACTACTGAATGGATTCAAATGAAACTTGGCATGATTTGAGATCTTACTACGAGGTAGGACATAGGATACTTTTTATCCCGTAATCTAGCACGGTTCTTTTGGGAGAGGGTATTAAAGTCAACATGGGTACTTGGTTATACGCTTGGTCCGATTTTACCAATTTTCCTTTATAATATAATAAATATCAGTAAGGTAACACTCATATAGAGTTGTTATCAAGGTTTTGTAATCGATCGGGTTAAGCAACGTTAGGTAAGGTTATAAAATAGATGGGTGACCGTTTAACGCCATTTGAACTAAACGGGTCCATGCTTCGGAGAGCAAGTAAAAAGTGGGTCCCAGTTTTTAACCGACTATAAAAAAGGAGGTTATGTATTCGATGCGAATGTCTGTTATTAAAAGTTTAGTTAACGTAAAAATAGCGCAGGCGGAGCTGCGTGGGTCAGCTAGTACTTACTAATTGCGTAAGTGAGACGTCCATTTAATCTAAATGGAGAAACGCTAATTCGTTACATATAGCTTTGACGATACAAACAAACAAGAGAAAAGAAATGTATGTGTATGGTAAAGCCTACAAAATGTGTATGTCCGGGATGGGAATCGATAGGTAGCAGTCATGGTATTAACTCACTCTACCGATCAAGATAATCGATATTAAATTTATAGAAGGGTATTATGTACATAGCGGTTCATTACGTTGATTGAGTGTTAATAAATTAAATTCAACAGCGTATAAAACGCTCGGACGTTAGAGGGGATGTTTTATTAATGCTGTCACTTCGAGCATATCGCTTTCGAATCGTCGCGTCGAATATGGGCTTAACTTTTATCAGTTTGATAGAGTACAATTTGCCTCAATTTAATTTGCATAAAAATTAATATGCAGAACGTAGGTGACTATAGCTTTGAACATTTAAATATAATCTGGTTTTAAAGCCGTGACGCAAATCAAATATCAGCTTGAAATCTACGCGTGTTGTAGCTCTCAAACGAATAGATGGACTTGACGTAGCTTTTTTATTTGAAATCTGGATTAATCGACATGATTCTGTCTTTTCGTTTAGGTTGTTATTTAATTATTGGCCTTGAGGTGTTTTTAATTTTTCAGTTTATTTTTTATTTATTTATTAGGACAACCAGTAATTGTTACATTAGCACACTTAAATTTAAAAAATACACTGAAAATTAACTAAATGCACCTTTTTTAAGGTGTCACAACATGCTCTATAAGTGAACTTAGGGTAACAATAATAATTGTTCACATGCTATGATAGACTAAATTCAATTAAGTTAAATTGGATCGAAAAGACTTCATTATGAGTTTCTTATAACGGCGCAGAGAATCATTGAATATATCACTATTACTATCTAGTGAGTTGTAATTTTTTGGCAATCTACATACTAAGGAAGATTATTTTAGGTTAGTCCTAGCAGGGGGGTAGTACAGAAGGCTATGACCACGAGATTGGCGAATAGGCAAACGAAATGGCGTGCGTAAGTTGATAGATTGCAATAATAAATCCGGGCAGTCAATTTGATTCCTTAAGAAATAACATTATCCTTCCCTATAGAAATAACATATCAGTAACCTTTCTCCGAACTGTCTGAACTTAAGACTGTCTTTAGTAAAATGTTTAAGTTTATCGTTATACGAAAGCAGTTGCCTATGGAGTTTACAAGAGAAGGTGAGGTGTCTCAAAAATCGCTTTTGGACACTGTCTATTTTCAGATGATATACACTGTAATGTGGTGACCATTGTAGCCTGATCGGCGAGCACAAGAAATAATACACTAAAAGAGGGCTACACAAATTTATTAAATAATAGAAACGAGAAGAAAGTTACGTTACAGGGGGAGGTCGATTACTAGTTAGCTTGTTCGCACGTATAACAAAAATAGCTGTAACTTAACTAGGGGTCGTTAGGGAACGCAACGGCGATTCCCGCGGTCTTCGGCGTCCTCCTTCTCCTTGGAGTGGCCAGGCACGCCACGGATGCGGAGTCTGGACTAGACCCGGTCGTCAGCGACACAGCCACGAACTTGTGGCCGGCAAAAATGCGAAGCCTTTCGCCCGAAAGGGGGAACACTCTTGCCCGAAGGGAGAACTCTTCGCCCGAAGGGAGAAACTTTTCACCCGAAGGAAGAAACCCAGTAATACTGGGTTTTCTGGTTGATATTCACTTTAATAATAGATTAGAATAGAAATAGAATTTTATAAATAGACTTTAGCAATTAAGAATTCCGTAGAACCCGCTGGCAGTATTGGACTAACACGATAATGAGGCGTGATGATCGTAGCTCAGCTGAGATGGCAATGGCTCGCCCAACTTCTGAGTCAAAAACGAAACCTCTCGAGTGGAGATGGCGTCGAACCGTCTAGAAAAGCCAGTACCTAATTCGGTGGCCGCCTACGATTGGTCGTCACTTTTAGAATACGGGTACTGAGCATTTATCGCATCGTCTCGCCCTCGGTAGACTCCGCCTATTTTAAATCAAATACCCTCTATTAAAAAGTGATTCTTACCTAGGTATCTAAATATTACCTATGGTTCTATCAATGAAAATAATAGGAATGCCTGATGCAGCTTTCATCGCCTATTACCAGAAATAACTAAAATAAGAGCATAGTATTCCCCAATCGATGTAAACAGGTCGTATATTAATATAAACGCCTCGTCAAAAATTATTAGTAATAAGTAAGATTACTATGCGTTGCTATTACTACCATTATAGGCGTAATTCAACGTAATGCTAAAAACAGCTGTCTTTTACTTATTTATTAACGAAATGAGTTTAAAACAATGTAGCTATGCTACACCATATAATACTGCAGTATTCCAAAATATTTCTGACATAAGTATTATATATAGTTATTTTTGTTGCAGGATTATGAAAGAATTTACTATTTCGAATAATAAATCCTAACATTTTACAAGATTTTGCAATAATGTTGTCGATGTGAAGTATACAGGTTAATTTACTGTCGAAGAGAACTCCCAGATCTCTTAGTACCGGTAGTTCATCAAGTAGTGCTCCATTTATGTAGGACGGCGAAGAGAGTTTAGGTAAATATACTTAATTAATACTTACTTAAAAATAAGTAGTTAACCTATCTTGACTACAAACATGCGCGATGTGTAGGGAATAATGAAAAGAGGTAATGTTTGGGATTCCTCTGTAAGACCAAAACCAGGGCAAAGTGATCCGACGAAATACTAAGGTTATCGACATATACCACCCACTAAATTATCAAGCTAAAGTGGCAATGAGCTGGCAATATGTCTTAGAATATACAACGGATGAATCAAACAATTTCATTGGAGTTCACCAATCGGTAAAAGTAAAGTAGGCTAGGTGGAACGCCAGCCAATCGTCGTAAAATGTGGAAGGCAGAGTAAGAAAAGCCCAAAATCAAAACCAGTGGCGTGTAATTGGAAAGCCTTAGATTTAAGGAGTATTACTGCAATGCTATTTAAATAATATAAATATATACGGGCCCGTTATAAATATTGACGGGCCCGTTGGTCTAGTGGTTAGACACCCACTTTGGAGTCGCTGGACGTTCGGGGTGTGGGCTGTGGTGTGGGCCCTTTGAACGTCCATTTAGTACGGCGGCGACTCCGAGGAGGACGGCGGTGGGGTTGCGACCCCCGTCCCCGTGGGTACCGTGACTGGTTCCCGGGGGGCTACAATGCGCCCCCCGGCGGTGGGCTCAAAGGCAAGGCACTGAGGGGCCCCTGGTGCAGATCCCACCGGAGGGCCCTGGGGTCTCCCCTCTCATGTGCCGATGCGACAGCCGCGGGGGTTTTAGTGGGTAAGAATCCCACATACCCCGGTCGAGCCCCACAGCTCCCGGGGATCTTTGGAACATTTCCACCGCGTCAAAAAAAAAAAAGTGGTTAGACACCCTGTCCGCTAACCGATGGGTTGTGGGTTCGATTCCCACCATGTGTCTGGGTGTTATTTATCTATTTAAGTATGTATTTACAAAAAAAAAGCTATAAGGTGCAACTACGCTGGTCTTCCGTGGATAAATGTGCTCACTTAATACTCAGTTACATATGTATAAACACACAATCTATTTATTTCAACTCATGAAGCAGTTTATGATTATTTTCTATTATTGGGTTCGAGATATTTAATATATATACTCACTAAGGTCATATTAAATAATAATTAGCTTCGTGTGTCGAAATAATCCAATTTCAAGTAATGGAATAATATTCATCAACGATAATTTGACGTCTGTAGGTGCGGCAGTAAAAAGCTTAAATATTTCTACGTAATTTTTCAGCATATGCCTTACTGTTGACAAAAGAATTTGCACACACAGAAATACAAAACCAAATATTTTTCAAACTATGACATATTATTACAACGTCCAAATTGAAAACATTAACGGGGTTGCGTTGTGATGGACGGATTGGTAAATACATATTCATTCGTAACTGCTAAATCACGCAGCTATTAGCCACACCAGAGCATGGAAGCTCATCGTAAATCGAACCATCCATCAACGTAGCCTAGTCATCGCCCGCAGATTCTGGACGCCTATTTAGTAGCTACTAAATTTATTTAATGACAGATATATTTTCGTTTGTAATGTTATCTGACTCAGGTTTGTATTTTTTATTTGGTTTGCAAAACTGGATCCTACTGGCTTAGGGCTCCCACACATAACTGCGATGCAATGCGATGCGGCGTGAAACAAATGAATTTTCGATAAAAGTTCCTTGCAACTTGTATCGAAAATTCATTTGTTTCACGCCACATCGCATCGCATCGCAGTTATGTGTGGGAGCCCTAAAACATACAGTATAAACAAGTGAAGAATAAATCTATCACGCGCAAGGAATTTGCATGTGACTTATGTCATATTATATCATAATATGTAGGTAGTAAAGATTGTTTGCTGTGTCTATGCTACTCACAGAATAATAAATCAGTCCTTACATGTACCTGTTGTTTAACTCATGTCTCCTGCACTTGACATGGCGCAGACGGTAATCTAAATAAAGTCTTAGTTTAGTGAACAAGTGCTATCGGCTATTGTATAACGAACAAGGACATAATAAAAACGGCAAGAATGGAAACAATATTATCACCTCCACCGCCGTTCCGATTTGATGAGAACTCGATTGATGTCGCGTCTGGCAAGTTAACGGATTGTTGGCAAAAGTGGAAAAAAGGTTTTTATATTTATTATAATGCATGTGAATTAAGCCAAAAAGCATCGTCAGTGCAACTGAATATATTCTTACACATCGTGGGTGAACAATGTCGAGAGATACTGGAGCAATTTAGTGAAAAAACTTTAGAAGGTGTTTGTAAAAAGTTGGATGACCATTTTAAAACAAAGAAAAATTTAACGGTGGAACGGCATAAATTTTTTACAAGGAACCAGCAGCAGAATGAGACAATAGATCAATATGTGTTTGATTTACGAAGATTAGCCCAGACTTGTGAATTTGGAAATTTAAATGATGATCTTATAAAAGACCGGCTAGTATGTGGAGTCGTGAGTTCGTCAATAAGAGAACGTTTGTTACGCGAAGATGAGCTAACGTTGGATAAAGCTTTGGAGATATGTCGAGCGGCTATAGTGTCGAGAATATATTCTGAAAATATCAAGCGTGAAGGGAATGCAGTTCATAAAGTTGAGGAGGATATTATTCAGTCGCAAAAGTCTGATGTATGGGCAGTAAGCCGCAATTATAAAGGAACGGGAGGCAAAACGTCGAAAGTTGGCAGCAGTTACATGTCAAGCCCGGTGCGGGGGCAGCGGTCAGCATCGGGGAGGTGCCGTCCGGCGTGATAGCCGCGGCGCCGGCGGGTCCGCTACTCGTGCGATGCAGCCTGCAAACAGAGCGCGCACGACACCTACGTGCAGCAGATGTGGTACTGTGCACGCGTATAATGCTTGTCCGGCCTACGGGAAAACGTGTTTACGATGCTCGAAAAGAAACCATTTTGCTAAAGTATGTGGGGTGTACTTTGTAGAAGAGGCAGACGAACAGGTAATATATTCGTTAAATAATAATTTGAGTGAATGGACAGTAGACTTAAAAATAAATAATTATGTGATAAACTTTAAGTTAGACACGGGCGCTGATGTAAATGTGTTACCATATCGTTATTTACCCATGATTGGCATGTCTGTTAACGATTTATTGCAAACAAATACAAAATTGAGTGGCTATTCGGGTAATTTAATAACAGTTATGGGTAAAATACATTTAAAAATATATTATAAAGGTCAATTATATTTATTAGAGTTTAAAATTGCAGATGTTACCAGTGCACCAATATTGGGACGTTATTCTTGCGTTGAGTTGAATTTAATAAAGAGGGTTATGTCGGTGCAGAGATCCTTTAATAGTTCGCCCGAGTTGGTCAATAATTATAAAGATGTATTTAGCGGTATAGGTTGTTTACCAGGTGAATACAATATTCAGTTGAAGGACGATGCTGTTCCAGTGGTGCATGCGCCTCGAAAGTTGCCGTTTGCGATAAGAGAGGATGTAAGAAAAAAGTTACTAGAGATGGAGTCACAGGGTATTATAGAAAAAGTTGAAGGTCCGTCAGACTGGGTGAGCAGTATAACTGTTGTTAAAAAATCAAATGGTGACTTGCGAATCTGTTTGGATCCAAAAGAACTAAATCAGGCAATAAAAAGGGAACATTTTAAGCTCCCGACAATTGATGAAATAGTGTCAAAATTAGAAGGTGCTAGGTATTTTAGTACATTGGATGCCTCATCAGGTTTCTGGAATGTTAAACTAGGGGACAGTAGTAAGTATTGCACATTTAATACGCCCTTTGGTCGATTTAAGTTCTTACGAATGCCATACGGGATCTGTTCAGCTTCGGAAGTCTTTCATAAAAAAATATTTCAACACTTTGACGATATTGAAGGTGTTTGCATGTATATTGATGACCTACTTATATACGCTCCAAATAAGGATAAGCATGATGAGATTTTAAACAGAGTTTTAGAAAGATGTAGGAAAATTAATTTAAAATTAAATGTTAGTAAATGTAAGTTCGGATTGCACGAGATACAATATTTAGGTCATCGTATAACAAAAGATGGTTTAAGTCCTGATGATTCGCATTTACTGGCAATAAAAAACATGCCAGTTCCAAAAAACCGTAAAGACATTGAACGATTTCTAGGATTAATTACATATGTGGGTTCCTTTATTCCAAATTTGTCAGACAAAACGTTACCTCTCAGAGAATTGCTTAAAAAAGAAATTGAATGGCATTGGGATGAAAAACATAATGAATGTTTTAATAATTTAAAGTCATGCTTAACAAAACGTCCTGTACTGCAATATTACAGTATGGACACGCCTATTGTTATATCAGTCGACGCCAGTAGTACAGGTTTAGGAGCTTGTTTAATGCAAAATGGTCTTCCAGTATGCTATGCATCTAAAGCGCTTACTAAGACCGAACAACGATACGCACAGATAGAAAAGGAGCTATATGCCTGTGTGTTCGCCTGTGAAAGATTTTATGCGTATATTTTTGGGCGTTCAGACGTAACGATCGAAACGGATCACAAACCGTTGATCAGTATTATAAAAAAACCTATTGTTGATGCACCCTCTCGATTACAAAGAATGCTCTTAAGATTACAACGTTATACATTCACATTAGTATACAAACCGGGTAAACACTTGTTTATCGCGGACACATTATCTCGTGCGCATGGACCGTTAGTTTGTGCGCGCGACGATCAGGTGTTGCATAAAGAGGTAGGTAGTCGCGGGGATGAAGTGTGCGTATTGACAGATATAGTAAAGAATAAGTGTGAGTATCTAACGGATAGTCAATTTATAATTATACAAAAGCAAATAGAAGTCGATAAAGAGATGATAGAATTAAAGAAATGCATTTTAAAAGGCTGGCCCGATAACAAGAATATGGCTGTAGATATTATAAAACCTTACTGGAATTTTAAAGAAGACTTAACAGTAGCAAATGGGTTAATTTGGAAATCGGATAAAATAGTAATACCGTCAGCAATGCGGAAAGACTTGTTAAAAAAAATTCATATAGGGCATATGGGTGTTGAGAAATGTAAGTTGCGAGCAAGAGAAATAGTATTTTGGCCGTTTATGAACAATGACATAGAGAATATGATAAAAAATTGTAACATTTGCTTAACTTATCGAAGGAGTAATCAGAAAGAGGAACTACATTCTCACCAGGTTCCTGACAGGCCCTGGGATAAGGTCGGTGTTGATTTATTTCAGTACAAAGATACCTCCTATTTACTGCTTGTTGATTATTATAGTAAGTTCTTTGAGTTAACTAAGTTGCATAGTACTACTTCTAACTGTATAATTAATTGCTTAAAAAATATATTTAGTCGTCAAGGAATACCAAATACTGTAATGTCAGATTGCGGACCTCAATTTTCAGCGTTTGAATTTAGAAAGTTTGCGTCTGAATGGAGTTTTACTCATGTAACGTCGTCGCCGTACTATCCTCAGTCGAATGGACAGATTGAACGCACGGTTCAAACAGTGAAGAATATAATTAAAAAATCAACAGATGATAATTCTGATTATCGTCTAGCACTGTTAGAATGCTTAAACACGCCACTAAGTAGTGATCTGCCTTCACCAGCAGAACTTTTACAGAGTAGAAAGTTGAGGAGTATTGTTCCAACTCCAGTACAGTTGTTAAAACCCAGAGCGCATGAAAATGTTAGGAAAAAACTTATTATAAAGCAAAATAAACAAAAAATGTATTATGACAGAAGTGCTAAAAATATGACACCATTACAAATAAATCAGAATGTTAGATTTTTCAATACTATCAAAAAACGCTGGGTACCAGGTGTGATTGAACGTATTTTAGGAACTAGATCTTATAGTATTCGTTTACCTAATGGTAAAGTAATTATTAGAAATAGAAGGCACATCATAGAGGATCACTCACTCAGGCATAACCCTCCGACAGATTATAGTTTTGATTATGATCATATTTTACATGACTCTAATAAAAATAATAGTCAGCATAGTAATATTATGTCATCTAATTTATATATTACTCGTTCTGGCAGGACAGTGAGACCTCCGGATAGATGGGCCTACACACACCCATGACGTACCACTGCCCGAATTAATATTATAATAACTATACAACGGCATAGTTTATTCACCTATCGCAAACATTTATAATTTAGAATATCTTTTGTGTTAAAATTTTGTATTATTTTATTATTAAAATTAACAATAAATTGAAATTATTATTCGTTTACATGTACTTATTAGAAATGTGTTTTTTTTTTAATGATCTGTAATTTTGGTTTTACTTAGATGGTTATGAAAATGTTATGATTGCATGTTTTGTGTTTTCCAATTCCAATATAAGTTATTAATGATATTAAAAACAACTTGATTATAAAATGTTTGTCATGAAAGTAAGTACTTAAATTAAGTTTTATTGTAAAATAAAATAAAAAGTGATGTATGTAAAAAAATGCAAAAAAATAATAATAATTTAAAAATATAATTTTTCGCATGCAAATTATAATAAATATACTTACCTACCTACTTATTATGTACCTAAGATGTACTAATCAGTAATGCTGAATGAATTTAAAATTATAATTATAGTTCTTACACATATTATAATGATATATGAAGAATGAATTTGATTAATAAGTATATACATTGGTTTGTATTATTGCATAATTTCTATTTAGTAACTCATTTTTATGCTGAAATTATTAAAGCTTTGAATTTGGTAAACTCATTTATTATGAAATAATTTGCCAAGCTTTATTCTGTATGTTACATGTTTTTTGTTTTCATAAAATATGTATTGTTCCTATATAAGTATCTATATCCTACATATTATTTGGTAATTTGGTAAGCAAAACAGTTTATTTTAGGTTTTTTTTTTTGTTTTTTAAGAAAGGAGATGTCATATTATATCATAATATGTAGGTAGTAAAGATTGTTTGCTGTGTCTATGCTACTCACAGAATAATAAATCAGTCCTTACATGTACCTGTTGTTTAACTCATGTCTCCTGCACCTGACAACTTACGTCACGTGTCAGCTCTATCCTAATTAGATGTAAAAACCCTCCGTGGCGCAGTGGCAAACTGGAGGTCGCGGGTTCGTATCCTGTGGGAGGCAAAAACTTTGTGTAGTTTTCCTTACTAGCTGGGACAATGCAGGCCGATCGCCTGATTGACTGTAAAGTAAGATGATCCATGCGTCGGATAGTCATGTAAAAAGTCGGTCCTGCACCTAACCTCTCCCCTGGTCGTGTTGGTCTTCCGTCCCATCGGAAGAAGAGAGAGTGCATTTTTGTTCATTTTTTCAAAAAAATTGCCCAAAACTTACCTCCTCTTCGGTTGTCTAGAGGACTGGCTCATTTCTAACTCAGCGGATCGTATAGCGATCCAGCGAGGTAATGTAGCCAGCATTCTTGCCATAATCCAATGTGACAATTTTTTTCTAAATTGTACTTAATTTTTGTATCGAGGTAATGCAGCCATCATTCTTGCCATCCGACGTGACCATTTTCTTCTAAATTGTACTTAATTTTTGTATCATTCTAGATATATTGGTATTTTGCTAAGTTAATTTGATATATATTTAGTTTAGTAGTATTTAGTTAGGCTAATATTAGTTTATCAGAATATAGAATTTCAATTTTAATATTAAGCAACTTGTAATTAATTTTCCACATTCACATGAGATCAAAGAGAGTTCAGGAAATTTGATGGTCAGATGATTAGATACGCCCTTCCAAAAAATTCCAGGGCACGACTGGATTATCATCACCTTTGTTGTTTTTCAACCGACAGTAACTGTAAACAACACTCACGCCTGTCACAGATATATCAACGCAACGGTTCAACTAAAGCGTTATACATATAAACAAAACTTGACTTATTGAAAAATTATAAACAAATTTAGGCATTTAACCCGGTTTAAATAGAAAAGGTGCGCAGAAAATTGATACTTACAAATTTGGGTTAGTGTGAAAACAACACAGTTGGTGTTTGTATAGCCACGTCTTTATGATGCTCACCTACATAACACGATTAACACGCGAATGATAAAAAGCAGGAGGTACGCGGTGTAAGGCGCAGGCCAGACACAAGAGGCGCGGCGCGCATCGGGCGCGCTACCGGGCGCACTTTCGGCGCGCATCGGGTGCGCAACCGGCGCGCATCGGGCGCGCCCGTGGTACGCTCACAACTGGACAGTGTATCGGTGGTATTCAAGTTTTTGATTTTGATCTGACAAGATGTCTACCTCTGACGACGAAGACATGCTAGCCCTGGTGCAAGTGGCCAATTTACAAAGGAACAAAGGAGACGATATTGGGTGCACCTTGTTTGGAGAGGTAAGGGTGGGGCACCGCACCGAAGGCGTACCGCGCCTGCGGTACGCCTTCGGTGTGCCTGTGGCGCAACCGTAGCGCAACTGTGGCGTGCCGTCTTGACGCCTTTCCAATGTTTTTCATACAAAATGTAGAAGATGGACGTGGTGCAAAACAGATAGAAGTGGTGCGCTTATGGCACGCCCGCGCCCGCGCCGCTTGTGTCTGGCCTGCGCCTAAGAGTCAGATAAACGTCGAGATCTACAATTTCCAAATTCTACAGGAGAGCTAAAAAAACTGAGAAATTTCATCTCTACAACTTTACAATCTTTATAACGGGAATAATTTTGACGAAAGAACAATATTTACGCATTATTTAAAAAAAGATAATAATTGTTATGCTAATATAGACACTATAGGATACAATACACTTTTTTTAAATTTGGTTTATGTAGCGACTGTTGACGTTAACGTAGCCCTTAATATTTTTAAACCTATGTTATTAACGTACCTTACATACGCTTACATACGCCATTGGTAAATACATATATAAATTATGTTTTGGTTCTATAAAGTTAACATCGAAATAGAATATTAGTAACAGCCAGAAACATAAATACATATAACCTTTTACGTTCATATGGTTTAAAATATAATAATTTTATTGTTGATACGTTCATGTTGCCCTTACTAATAGCGAACTACTCGTAATTAAAAAGTAACTTAATGGTACTCATAATACGCTTTGTTGCTTCTGTTGAATGTGGTTCTTTTTTTATTTTTGTTCTCGTGATGTTTCCTTTTTAAACCGACTTCAAAAAAGGAGGAGGTTCTCAATTCGTCTGTATATATTTATTTTTTCTATGTATGATCGCGCATAACTCTGGCAATTATGAACCGATTTGAAAAAATCTTTCTTCCATTCATTCTTCAATCCATTGATTGGGTCCCATAAAAAAATTATCGATTACGAATAAGTAGTTCCTGAAAAAACAAGAATGGCGACTGCGCAGGAAACCTGCAGGTATGCTTAAAAACATGACATTTAGATGACATTATGTCGCTTTTTAAGGACAAAAATGGTCATACCTCTGGAAAATATATACCAAATTCAATAATTCTTTTTTTATTCGAAAGATAAAACCACTGTAAGGAATCTGTATGAATGTAATCACAACCGGATAAGAACTTCCTGGAGGACCATGAACGATGTGGAGGAATTTATCTGGTAAAAACTTTAAAACTGATTTTCTCCATTACATTACTCTGACAAATATGAATCGATTTCGATGATTATTTTTTTTATTCGAGAGAGTAAACTACTATGATGATTCCATGCAAATTTCATAACGACCGGATATTTTTTTTCTAAAGAAACATGAATTATGTAAAACTATGGAGACATCGATATACTATCTACGTATATCGATGTATGGAGACGATAATGTGACCATAACCTACCTAGATCGCTTTAACGTCTTCGATGGTTCAATCTTTATGTATGAAAATATCACTAAAAATATAAAATAAAATATAAAAAAAAATAACCGACGTAAATAACACTGAAAAGTATAAAATAATTTAAATATTATTGAAGTTTGTGCAAAACAAAAATATACACAGCAGGTACGCCAACTTCTATGTTCTATTTAAATTATTTTAATATAATCTGTGCCGCTACCCAAATAGGTAGTGGGTTCGATTTTCACTATGTGTCTGGTTGTTATCTATTTATTATATGTATATCTATTTATTAGATAATTATTTTTTTACAAAAAAAGTCTACTGTACTATGGAAACCAGAAAAATGTTATTAATACATTATATTACTGACTAAACTACTGGAATTGTACCAGGTCCCTACGAGACAGGTTTTACCTAGTGTGGAGACCAAAGGAATATGTTTCACGTTTATGCACTAAAACAGTACATATGCAATTAATTATTATTATTTTAGAATATAAGAAATGTAATTGGAGAAATAAATATTATTATTATTATACCATTTATTAAAATTCTTTCAGTTTCTTACATTTTCAAATATAAATATAAAAAATAAATACATTTAAAAATATAAAAAACACCTTCCAACCGGCTGCGGGAACAGGGTCCTAGCAGACGGTGGTTAAGGCTCCAGAGAGAGGAACTTCCTCATAATGCGTGCCGTCTCCAGGAGCACTGCCTTCTGCATCTGGCCCTTGATCCAGCCGTCTAACGTGAGCCTCTTGAGGTGTTTATCGAGGCTCTTGGCCATTAGGCCATGGGCAGAAACGACTATACTTATTATTATTATATCAGTTTTCTGGATTCCATAGTAAAAGCTCTGCCTAGATATGATAGACAGAGACATCAGATGACCGTGTGTGGATGGTCCTAGCATATCATTATTATTTAACCTCAAAAAGCTCATCAGACTTTAACATTGCTTTTGATTGCCTGCACTAGTTTATGTCTAATGAAAAAAACATTATTTTTGAAAATAACCAGTTTCTTTCTATTTATATTCGTACATAGTAATTCTGTAAACGACTTTTACTTAAATCCTTGTAATTGAATTCCAGTTATCTTTTATTTTATATTCTGTGTAGTACAAATAAAAATTTAAAAAGCAAATTGAGTTGGTAAATTAACCAACTGTTTGTTCATTTTAAGTTTTGTATGAACACACATGAGTCCTCAATGTTAATTAAACCATTGTATATCAATTTATGATGTACTTACTCTGGAAATAAAGACGTGATGTCGTTGTCGTCCATGTTTGTTAGTTCTTTTAATTAAAATCTAGTAGTAAACAGGGGTGGAAAATTTCGTCAATTAACAATTTGTCATCCGATGGTCATTCTCGATTCAACCCGTGACCTTGCCATATCTCATGCCAGATTGGTTATGTAATGTTTAAAGAAACTTGGGAAATTGGAAAATTTGGTTCTAGATTAATGATTAAAAATAAAATATAGTTAGAGGTTTTGCGTTACTTAATTAACACGTGTTGGATACGATGTATAAACTAAAGACTTTTTAGATACTGGTCGTATTTAAATGTTCGTGCTAGATACTCATACGTACGTAGGTACATTATCTGTACACCACTTCTTTTATGGCCTGCGTGCCGACCATACGTCTGTCCCTTCGTTTAATATATCTTTATTAATTATCGTCTGCCTTTTCATTTTTCGCCCTGCACCATCAGGTTATGGGCCCAGGGTGCCTCCTGACACTCTGCAGTATTAAATTTGCATATCACTTTTCTAGATTCATTTTCCAAATTGGTTTCCATAGCAACGGAAAAACTTCGCGGAATTGAAAATTACGCAACATGGAAATTCATGACGAAAATGATATTAATCCACGAGGATTTGTAGATGGCTGTCGAGACTGATACTGAGGATACGAAAAAGATACAGAATAAGGCGCTTGCACGTATCTGTCTTCTCTTGGAACCAATTGAATCATGTACGGAATGCGAAAACGGCTCACTAGGCTTGGAAAAATCTCCAGAGAGCATATGAAGACAGGGGTCTGTGCAGACGATTGGGACTTCTACGCTCGCTTTTTTCAATAAAATTGGATACATTTCCTGATATGGAGTCATATTGTAAAATAAAAATAAAATAAATAAAATATCTTACGAGGATTGGCGATATCGCGCAACAATTACAAGATATCGGTGCCGCCTTAGAAGATGATTTTATTGGTATAATTATGTTAAGTGGTCTTCATACCGATTATGACCCACTTATTATGGCCATAGAAAACTCCAACATGAAACTCACATCTGACATGGTGAGGTTAAAGTTGATTCAGGAATATCAGCGTAGAGGAGATAAGACTGTTGAATCTGGTTCGGCATTAGTTCTAAAGAAACAGCACAAAGTGATTCGTTGTTTTAAGAGTAAAAAACTAGGCCATGGTGTAAAAGATTGTCCAAAGAGAGACCGTGATGGCGGAAGGAAAGAGGCTTTGTTAACAGCGACAGCATTTACAGCGAGTGTTATGAGAGACTGCTGGTGTGTGGACTCCGGAGCAACAACACATATGTGTAATGACATAACTATTATGCATGAGTTTGTGGAGGAATCGCCTGTTGCCATAATAGTTGCGAATGGTGAGATATTAAGGACTGCTGGTCGTGTAAATTCACTGACACAAAAAGGGTTTAAAGTATTAACTAAACCTCTTACGAAAGATAAAACTGTGAAGTTTGATAATCAGCTGGGTTTGTCTTATATATAATTTGTTATTTAATTTTATATATAAGATTTCATTACTTTACATTGTTTTATACCTATCTGATTTGTTTACTTCTTAAACAGTTTTAGATCTACAAAATATTTCTGTGTGTACGTTACAGAGTAAATGATACGACTGTTTTTTTTTTTTTGGTAATAGTTGTTTACTATAAGTTGCTTTAGTTTAAGGGCCAGTGTTGGATACGATGTATAAACTAAAGACTTTTTAGATACTGGTCGTATTTAATTGTTCATATACTCATACGTACGTAGGTACATTATCTGTACACCACTTCTTTTATGCCCTGCGTGCCGACCATACGTCTGTCCCTTCGTTTAATATATCTTTATTAATTATCGTCTGCCTTTTCCTTTTTCGCCCTGCACCATCAACACGTTGTATATACTTATATTTAGATGTTTTTTACCAAGCATAGCCGGCAAGATCAATAAGCACATAAAACATTAGGTATATTATTTTACTGTAAGCAAAACAAAATACGACTTTTTTTATACTAGATAGTTTTATGCCAATACCGATAAGTAAGTATACCAATTTTGATAACAAGCACCATCGATTTATTATATATCGATGACAAACACTGCAAAAAAAAAATGTGTAGATAAACAATACGTTCAAGAATTTTTCTTTGTTAACTGTAATTTAGCGTTAAGACCGTTTTAGGGCCTCCGCCCACTAGCGTTTTCTAGCTGCAACGACTGGCAACTTTGCGACTGCATCGCGTTTTAGCAACTCATTAGCGACCATTGAGCTACTCCTTGCGCTCGGTCGCTGTATCGGAGTCGCGCGTTTTAGCAACCGCATCAATGCTGCACCGCGTTTTAGCGACTGCTGTCATCGATGCACAGTGGGCCAAAAATAAGGTTCACTAGCTTAATTTTTTTATGTAATATTTTATGTAAATCAAATACACGGGTTTGTTAAAATTACCATAATATCGAATTACTTAGTAATCACAAGTTTTATTTTTAACTTAACAACATTAAATGTTGTAACAACATTCCAAATGTATCAAAATATAATTTGTTTCCCCTTTTTTTTGTGTTTGAATTGTAAAGCTGAATCTTTTTGGTCACGTTACGGTTATGGTAACAAAACCGTCTGAGTTTCAACCTTAACCCTTTTACAAATATCACATGCTGCTATTGCGGTATTATAGATGTCGTTGTTATTATGTTGATATACATATAAGTATGTATAAACTAATACCCAGAAGGTACTTTTTAAAAAACAAGTTCGCTTTGCATCTAAGTCACCAGGATTTGACTAATCCTTCTGAATAATGGTAAAATCGCTTAAGAACTTTGAAATGCAAATACATAATCAAGAAGTTGAATGAAATATAAAAAAATGATATTATATACTTCACCCAAAACAATTTTCAGGTATTATTTAATTATATAATCTTTACGATAAACAAGCACAATAAGAACAATTTAGACAGAAAAAAAAACTACAAATGCGTAGTTTTTTTTTATAAAAAGAGAACTTCATCTGCCTTTTAATTAAACCAATGTATTTAATAATAATATACGTTTATTTCAGACTCTTGATCCATACAAAAAAAATAATAAAATAAAGACACATTGACAAAAAAAAAGGAAGAAACCAAACAGAATAAATAAATAATAACCAAACTAAACAAAAAAAACAGACATTCCAGTAAAAAAAAGAATTTTAAGCAGCTATTTCACGCCAACGTCTACACATGTTCGTTATAGACCAACGGTCCGCGATTTCTTTAATAATACCGTTTCTACACTGACCAACCCTGGCCATATATGAAGCAATTCAGCTTCTCTGAATGGCATTGAACGTGTTCAGACGCGCCTCCGTAAACTTGCTAGAGGCACTACAGTACCTATTTAAAACCCATGAGGTGTCTGAAAATGTTATTATATTGTACACGAATACCATCCAATGACCTCCTTTTATAATTTGTCCAGAGTTGGCAAGTGTAGAAGTTTTTACAGTATGATTCAAATAAATGCACTTAAGTTTGAACATTAGCTTTAAAAAAATTGATCTTCTCTCACTTTCTTGGTAATAGATATGTATTAGTCTATCATGATATATTATAATATGTAGTTTATTTTTTATGTTATTAATTTTTTTTTAAATATATATATATTTTTTTAATCCACTAAATTTATTTATATAACTGCACCTGCCCATAAGAATGCTCTGTCCTGTACCCCAAGGTTGACTGGAAGAGATCGCTTTAGCGATAAGTCCGCCTTGTTCACTGTTTTTAATTGTTTTAATTTCAAATGTATATTTCTTTTGTGTGCAATAAAGAGTATTTGTATTGTATTGTATATTATGTTATTAATCACCAAGGCGGAACCAAGGCTCTAAAGTGTTCGCACAGAATTAGTCTATTGGGCGTAGCCATATGACGAAGCTGAAGATCGATGACGGCAGTGTCATCTCATCGAAAACGGAGATATTGAGAGAGCTCGAGAGATTTTACGGACAGTTATACACCTCAACACGGGAACCCATTGATAGAACAGCTCAAGACACCAGAGCCAAACTAACCCGACACTACACTGAGGACATCCCAGACATCAGCCTGTACGAGATTAGAATGGCTCTTAAACAGCTCAAGAATAACAAGGCGCCGGGTGAAGACGGAATCACATCAGAACTTCTGAGAGTGGGTGGAAAACCGGTACTTTTAGTCCTCCAGAAGTTATTTAATTCCGTCTTACTCGAGGGTACAACGCCAGAAGCATGGCACAGGAGTGTGGTGGTTCTTTTCTTCAAAAAAGGTGATAACACTTTATTGAAGAATTATAGACCTATCTCACTCCTGAGCCATGTATACAAGCTGTTTTCGAGAGTCATTACGAACCGTCTCGAACGCAGGTTTGATGACTTCCAGCCTCCCGAACAAGCCGGGTTCCGAAAAGGCTTTAGCACCGTAGACCACATACATACGCTCCGCCAGATTATACAGAAGACCGAGGAGTATAATCGGCCATTATGTCTAGCGTTTGTGGACTACGAGAAAGCCTTTGATTCAATCGAGACCTGGGCAGTATTGCAATCTCTCCAGCGGTGCCACATTGACTATAGGTACATCGAAGTGTTGAAGTGTTTGTACAGCAACGCCACCATGTCGATCCGACTACAGGACGAGAGCACGAAACCAATCCCATTGCAGCGTGGTGTGAGACAGGGAGACGTTATTTCTCCGAAACTGTTCACAAACGCATTGGAGGACGTTTTCAAGCTCTTGGACTGGAACGGATTCGGCATCAATATCAATGGCGAATACATCACTCACCTTCGTTTTGCCGATGATATAGTCATTATGGCAGAGTCGCTGGAGGACCTCAATACGATGCTCAGCGACCTCAGTAGCGTTTCCCAACAGGTGGGTCTTAAAATGAACATGGACAAGACGAAGATCATGTCTAATGTCCATGTTGCACCCGTACCGGTAATTGTTGGGAACGATATACTCGAAGTTGTTGACCACTATGTATACCTAGGACAAACTATCCAGGTAGGTCGGTCCAACTTCGACAAAGAGGTCGCCCGAAGAATCCAACTCGGATGGGCAGCGTTCGGGAAACTACGCGAAATCTTCTCGTCCAAAATACCGCAGTGCCTAAAGACGAAGGTTTTTAACCAGTGTGTGTTGCCAGTGATGACATATGGTACTGAGACGTGGTCCCTAACTGTTGGCCTTTTAGATAAGCTCAGAGTCACACAACGAGCTATGGAGAGAGCTATGCTCGGAGTTTCTTTGCGCGACAGAATCCGAAATGAGGAGATTCGCCGAAGAACCAAGGTCACCGACATAGCTCTTAAAATCTGCAAGTTGAAGTGGCAATGGGCAGGCCACATCGCTCGGCGAACCGATAACCGCTGGGGAAGAAAGGTTCTCGAGTGGCGACCACGAACCGGAAGACGCAGCGTAGGTAGGCCTCCCACTAGGTGGACAGACGACATTGTGCGCGTCGCAGGTAACCGGTGGATGCAAATAGCCAATTGTCGGTCATTGTGGCGTTCGAAGGGGGAGGCCTATGTTCAGCAGTGGACGTCTTCCGGCTGGTGATGATGATGATGATGATGATGATGTATATTATGTACTAGCTTTATCCTGCAGCATCGCTTGCACATATGGAACCAGACAACTGATACTAATACATATATACTTTTTTTTTGTAAGTACATACTTATATAGATAAACACCCAGACACTTGGTGGGAATCGAACCCACGACCTGTTGGGTAGGAGACAGGGTTACTAACCACTAGACCAACGGGACCGTCATCAGTTAGTACTTAGGTATAGATTGTTTATAGGTTTTAAACAATCAGTAACAACGCATATTGTATAATAATTTCATGCAAGAAAACTTCGTCCTTTACACGTCGTCATTTCATTTTCATCTTATTTTCAATCGGCCTGTATTGTCCAAACCAATAATAAATAACTTACTTCGCGCGTTTCGCGTTTCGTCGCATTTAGCAAAGTGTAAAGAAGAGCCCGGAGCTCTTCAGTTTCTAAAGCAAGCGGTTTCCCTGCGCTTCCGAAGCAACAAAGTAAGTTACATAAATGAAAAACGGCCAGTTCATGAAACCTTGATTGAACTGCGGGATAAAATTTTCTCCATTTTCATAACCCCTAGTGCATCTTTAAAATCACTTAAAGCTTGCGAAATATTTATTTATTTATTTTATTTAAAAAGTCTTTTCAGTACCTACGTATTGTGGTAATCGAACGCAATGATCTTATATCGTTATGATTATGAATACGGTTGTTTGTATTTAAAAACCACAAGAAATACATTATCAAAAATCTTATGAAAGAGAAGCTTGTTTTAACGCCCACTGTGCGCTGTAACGTGTGAATCCAATACACTGTAACTACGAAAAACTGATTTTGAGAAAATGAGCAAAATAGATTTATTTAGTTTTTTCAAGATTACTCCAAAATTTTCGTTAGAAAGTTTTTAGTGTTTGCTGCCAATTTAAAAATAATTTTATAAGTTATTCAGCCTATTAAGTTTTATATATATTTAGAGTATACATAATGAATTATCGTCGATAACTTGTGTTGCTCTAATAGTTGTCAGAAGCTAAGGAAGATATTGTTAAGGCAATACACTGTATCATATAGTTACAGTGTATTGAATTGGGAAAACAGGGCCTAAAAGTGTATTGGTAGGTATAAGTTGGAGAACCATAATACTGCACAGACGTGGCAGTTCTTGATATATTTTGGTATTTTCTATTGAGAATGCTCCATATTTAGATCTTGATTTCAATTAATGCACATTTTTAGAAGTCACTTGTTACTCTTGATAATGTTAAGTTGTCCACTTTAAATTGTCTCTCTTAGCTATCTTTGCCTTTATCTTCTCCTTTCTCTTTGAGTTCGGTTACTGAGGGGGTTGGGAATTATATCATCATGGTCTTCAGTTAAAATTGTTGTTACCTAACATTGAAGTAACCTTGACCAATCCTTGTCCAATAATCACTCGTTTCTTAAACTTTTAAATTGAATCCTGTTCTTTCCCGTCTTGGGAAGAACGCTTGTCATTGTCATTCCTTTTCCCAAACAGCCAAATTTTTCTGTTACAAATTTTAGTCCTATATCTACACTCCTTGTTCTGTTCTGGAAGTCCTGGAAGGTATTTATTGTTTACAAACAAATGACAGACTATTTTACACCTAATTGTCTTTTAGCGTCAAACATCACTTATTTTTACTAAAACTAAGGACGTTTTAGTAAAAATAAGTGATGTTTGACGCTTGGTTATAGAAAGCAAACAACTGATTATTCTGGTATTATTGGATCTTGGTAGTGACTTCAATTCTGTTTATTTTGACATACTTCTAGGCATTCTTTCCTCTCTCTATGTCGCTTTTTCAGCTATCAATTGCTTTGATCATATTCATATCATCGTGGGCGCTCCCAGTCTGTCCGCTTTGAGGAGACATCATCTGTGTGGTGTGAGCTTGAGGCGGGTGTTCCACTGGGTGGCGTAATCTCTCCTCTTTTCAGTTTTCATGAATGTTATCGCGAGGGCTTTCTAACTATCATCTCTATGCATGATCATCCTTAGCTTTATCGTCATGCCAATATTGATAAGCTTCGGTAAGCGATATATACGCTTAAAAAAGATTTAGATAGCATAAGTCAGTGGGCAAAATCAATTGGCTTGTTAGTGAACTCTACTAATTCTCAGGCTATCATATTTGGTGGCGGATACGGTGATGAATCTGGTGGACATTAACTCACTCTCCAGTTTAGTTTTCGATTCCGTACCAATTGCATACTCAAATAAAGTTAAAATTCTTAGAGTTCTGTTTGATTATAATATTTCTTGGGAATCTCATGTTGGAGATAGGTATAAGTAAGAAGATCTTTTACTCTTATCAGTCTCACAAGCGTCTCCAAAAATTTCTTCTGCGTCAGACAAAAATCTTTTTTGCTTGATCTTTAGCTCTTTTCGATTATGCTGATGTATGTTTCTAGATGCAACTGAGGAGCTTCTTAATAAACTGGACCAATTGTAAAATTTGTGTATTCATTTCATCTTTGGTCTGCGGAAATATGATCGTGTCGGAATTTCGGGCTCAACTAGAATGTCTGCCAATCCGTCAGCGGCGGAACTGGTACATTTTTTATTTTCTAAATTGTATACTTAACAATCCTTAATCTCCTCTTTATCTTTGTGAGCGTTATTCTTTGCTCGTGTCTTGTGACAAGCCTTGACGTTCCAGTATATCTCTGCATTTTGAAGTTCCTCCTCATTATTATAGTAGCTATAATGTTTTTTTTTACCATGCAAGCAGTGCGGCTATGGAATTCGCTTCCACATTCCTTGCGTAGTAGCTGTAATTTAGTCATATTTAAAAAACAACATTTCCTCTCCAGATAGATTTATTTTAATATTTAGTGTATTTATAATACTATATTTATTTTTAAATTTCAGTACGTATTAGTTCATCAGCTCATACTTTCCAGCCACTGCGCCGCCGTCGCTCTCAGCCAGATCGACCAATATTAATTGAAATCGCATTGATTGGCGCAGCCGCGTCGCGCTAGCCCTTCTACTTTGTTTTGACAAATCACTGTATCTTGCAATCCGCGAAGATTATTTGGACAATGCACTGCATCATCAATTGCCGTGTTTTACTATTTCAGGCCTGTAGTTTTTAGTAAAAACAGTGTAATTTGCATTGCAATATCTCAGTATTTTTCATACAAAGTAAAAAAAAACTATGAATGCTATAACATCCAACAGGTTAAAAGAAATCGAATGAACGTTGTTAATTCAAAACACTGTATCTGAAGTTACAGTGTATTGGATTCACACGGTACCGCTGGTGTGACATGTTTTGACTTAGGGGGGTTACCAACTTTTTCTGGTATTCTAGATTATTCTCGGGGTCGATTTAAGTTACCACTTTTTAAGGAATATTGCTGCTTTGGTTTTTAATTTCAAAGAAAGCACGTATTGCAAAAATATATATTTCACCTTCTACATGATTTTTAACACAAATCTACATGAATGATTGAATGATAATGTTTGCTTCAACACATAGGTTTTTGAAAACTGGTAATTGGATGTAGCCAGTACCGCCTTCACCGTGATTTATTTTTTCACTTTATTAGTAAAGCAAGAAGCAGTGCAGCTTTATAAGAGTCCATGGTAACGTTTAGCATCGTCAATATTTATTATTACACTGAACACATATTGCACGAGTCTCGTTCCGCACCGGGCCGACTACTACTCTTAAAAAATATTTTTTACAAAAAAAAGAACCGCCTTCAAAATGCAACTAAAAGGCCTGAAATAATTTCTAAGAATTAGTGGTTTTTACATATACTTTGTTGGACTTGGGCTACAACATATTATAAATACATATTACTATCAAAGACGGCGCCAAACTGGAAAACAGTTAGGTACCTACTGCCCTTGTAAGTATTTGCTAGACGTTAGGCACCGACTTCGATAGTAATATGTATTTATAATATGTTGTAGCCCAATTCCAAAAATGTATTATGTATATGTAAAAACCACTAATTCTTAGAATTCTTTTAGTTGCATTTTGAAGGCGGTTCTTTTTTTTGTAAAAAATATTTTTATTTTATTCTTTTTAGTGGTTCCCTTGGTGTATTATTAGGTTAACTTTTAAAAACTTATATTTTATTCTGACAAACAGCCAGTTTAATATTTATTTTAAAAACACCCACTACATAACACAACTATGAACCATCACTAAAATATAAGCTTAAGCAAAAATTTTAAAAAATGTAGATGTGACAATATCTTAATAAAACAAACCAATTGCCATAAACCGAAGATATCTAGGTGTTATACTCGTAGTTCTCGAGAACCATGGACTGCAAGCTCGGTGGGTCTACATTTATTTGTGCCGAGAACCCGTGTCCACCTTCTTGCTCCATTGTCAGACCCTGATCACCATTTTTCTAGCAACTACTCGTCGAGACCTATCCAACGAGTCCAAATTTGGTAGGTCTACGTTTGTTGGTGCCGAGATCCCGTGACGACCTTCTTGCTCCATCATCAGACGCTGATCACCATTTTTCTAGCAACTACTCATCGAGAGCTACCCAACGAGCCCAAACTCGGCGGATCTACGTTTATTGGTGCAGTGATCCCGTGACGACCTTCCTGCTCCATCATCAGACCCTGATCTCCATTTTTCTAGCAACTACTCGTCGAGACCTGTCCAACGAGTCCAAATTCGGTAGATCTACGTTTGTTGTTGCCGAGATACCGTGACGACCTTCCTGCTCCATTATCAGACCTTGATCACCATTGTTCTAGCAACTAGTCGTCGAGAGCTACCCAACGAACCCAAACTCGTGGGTCTATGTTTATTGGTGCAGAGATCCCGTGACAATCTTCCTGCTCAACCATCAAACCCTGATCTCCATTTTTCTAGAAACTACTCGTCGAGAACTATCCATCGAGTCCAAATTCGGTAGTTCTACGTTTAGTAGGCACGGCTAGGATAGGATGGATTGTTAATTTTATTACAAAGTTCCGGTGGCCGTCTATGGCCTTCTTCATCAGATCCACTTCACCAAATGATACTTTCTGAATGAAAATGCTTGACTAGTTTCTAAAAATACCAAAAACGCTATATGTATGCCTATAATATTTAAGGAGTTCCCTCAGTTACTCATGGTTCCCATCATCAGAACCTGTTTTTGAAAAAAATGGGACCAATCTGGAAGCATATCCTTTCAATTAAAAAAATAATTTTCCAAATCGGTTCGTAAACGACAGAGTTCTGAGGTAACAAACATAAAAAAAAACCATACAACCGAATTGATAACCTCCTCCTTTTTTTTGAAGTCGGTTAAAAATGTTTCCTCCCTAAATCAAATCAAATGATCCCAATTATACTTTATTTTTTTAGCCGTCTTAAAAAAGGAGGTTCTGTATTCGACGCGTATACATATTATAATAATTGACATATGTTAGACTATATATGGGCATCTAAGCATATGTATATCCGAGTAACCCCTTCGGCTATTGTTAGTCTCCCTTCCCATTACAATTTGTGAAAACGATACTTCTACCTTCCATTTAAGACACAACAAGACATTGACCTTTACTTGTCAAATAACAACCCAAACACGATCTTGTTGTACATGCTACGCGTCTCCACCGAACAGGCAAATCGTTTATGAGCCAAAGTATACACTTTTATAACAAACTGCCACAGGATATCCGAGATCTTCCAATGAAGAAATTTAAACTTTTTGAAGCCGATTGTCAAAAAAGGCTTATTATAAAATCTCGATTTACCTGGAGGATAAAACTGCGTGGGCTTGAACTGCTCAAATTATGTAAGCTTAGAATTTTAAGGCTACCTATACATAATTTGTAAAACTGTTTACACAATTGTTAAAAAAAAAATTACAAAATAGGACATGCCCGCTGAGTGTCTTCCAAGATTAACGCGTTTTTTGCATGCTGTGGCGACCTATAATTAAGCTTGCACTTAGTTTTAAGTTCACCAATGTAAAAAATGCAATGTATTAGTGTAAGTCTTGTTGGTTGTCCTTAAATAAATAAAAAAATAAAAAAAAGATCTTCTCAGTAGCGGCCGCGTAAAAATTATTTTTGTGTAAGCCTCCGTGGGACCTATACATAATAATGTTATTTTGACTTTGACTTTGATACTATTGACCTCATACCCTACATTTTAGAATTAACAGGACATTTAGTATTAATTGACAGCCTATACTAATGACCCGGCTGCGACATATATACATACATATATGTGTGTCTGTGTGTGTATGTATATATGTTTATTCCCATACTTCTCAGAAGCTACAAATCCGATTGCGGTAATTCTTGTTGTAATAGCTTCATCAAAATCAGTTCGGTACTTTAGTATATAATGCACTGTTTTGTTCCTAGTAAAGTCTAGCATAGTTGTTCTAGTTGCGTGGTAGTTTCATGCATTCAGAGCGTTATAATAGGTAAAGTCAATAAAAAGATTAAATAAAATATTTCTAGTATATTAAAATCCGACTTTAACGATATTATTATGATCTAAAAAGTACTATATAACGAAAATGTATTGAAGTCGGTGCTTAACATAACATTTAACTGACATCAGCTTCCCTCGCCGGAGTTTTAAACCTTATAATTATACATTATAATTATACCTACGTATAATATTAAAACGTACCGAAACCCTCAAAATGATTGTAGAAATTGGGTCAAAATTCAATGTTTAGTTTAGATTAAGGAAACAAACAAACAGGAGCGACTATACGTATAACACGGATAGTGACTGATTTTATATCTAATAAGTACCTTTTTTTTTTTTTTTTGTTATCGAGGAGGAAACCTTCCAAAGGTACCCGGTCTCCGAGGGGGCGGAGGCCAGGTTATGTGGGATTTTTAACCACCAAAACCTCCCCGGTGGCCTTCATCGACGCTTATTGTGAGACTCTGGGCACTCCGTTCGGACCTTCGCCAAAGTCTCTCCAGCGCCAGATGCTCGCTAGAGCACGTCCCGGGGGGAGCTGAGATGCACGCTCCCCCCGACACCTTCTCGGTGCTCGCGACGATGCAGGGCCTACACCGCGTCGTCGCCCGCCTCGGGGCCGCATTTAGTAGGGACGCACAGAGCCCCCACCCCATGCGTCCGCGACCCACGAGCCCCCTTTAAGGCAGGGGGATACCTCGTCACATTTCTATTAGGCCCCTGACGATGGGGCCGGAGTGCCGGAGCGTATAGCGCCGCCGCCCCGACGCTGTCGCCTCCGCCGAGCGGGATCTGCCCTCTCCCGATCTCGCTCCGCGGCCTCCTTCTGGGACATAACGGTCTCGCAAAAGGAGGCTACGGCCCTCCACGCCGATTCCTCCGCCAGCATAGCCGACACTACTGCTGGCAGAGAGAGGTCGTGTCCGATCCGGTTAACCAGGATCCGCCGCTCCGAGGCCCACGCAGGGCACTCCTGGAGCGTATGCTGGGCGGAATCCCGGTCACCGCCGCAATGATGGCAAGTCGTCGTCGCCTCTCGCCCTATCTTATTCAGATAATCACCAAAACAACCATGTCCGGTGATTATCTGAGTAGTCTGAAGGTGATTCGCCCACCTTTTCGCCTCAGCCAGGGTTCGAAGACCGGCAGGACAGCCCCGACAACGCGCTTGCTCGCGTACCGCTCATCTGAGAGCCGCGAGCGCCATTGTTCGAGCGCGTGTCGTCTTTCCTCCCGCCGGATTGATTCGAGTGCGGGCGCGCTTTCACCCCGCTGGCGAAGGACGCGGATCCGGTCATAGACCCTCGCATCCATTTCCGCCAGGATGTCCAGGGGCGGAAAGCGCGCCAGGATTGTCGCCGCCTCATAAGAGATGGTGCGGTACCCTCTCGCGACCCGGATGGCCATCTTGCGCTGCAGACTCAAGATCTTAGTCCTGCAGCGCCGGACGCCCGACAGTCGGTGTGCCCACACCGGCGCCCCATAGAGCGCCACGGATCGCAGGACCCCCGCATAGAGGCGGCGTACCTCCTCACTCGGACCCCCGAGATTTGGCAGCAGTCTGTGCATGGCACCCGCTACCCTCTCGATCCGGGGGACTAAGCGCTTGAAGTGCTCCTCAAAGCCCCAGCGCCCGTCTAAGGTGAGCCCTAGGTACTTCATGTACCGTCCCACCTGGACCTGCGAATCACCTACGCGAACCGTCGAGTCGGGTGGTTCCCTGCTCCTGGGCAGTTTATGGAACCATAGCGCCTCGGACTTGTGAGGCGCTATCTGGAGACCCAACTCGCGGATTTTGGCGATGACGACTTCTACACCAAGCTCAGCGAGCCCAATGGCTCTCTCAAAGGTTTCCCCCTCGGCTAACACCAACGTGTCGTCCGCATAACAGACGACTGTTACACCGGGGGGAAGATCCACTCGCAGCACCGCATCGTACGCAAGATTCCACAAGAGAGGGCCCAACACGGACCCCTGCGGAACCCCGCAGTGTATCTCCCTCCGTAATAAGGTACCATCCTGTCCCGAGTACTGGATGGACCTGTCGCGCAGATACGCCCCGACTATGCCCTGCAGATAGGGAGGGACACTGTACGGGATGTATACGTGTTTATGTATGTGTATAGGGATTGCACCTTATAATAAGCATGTACGTTGTTTTGTGTCTCTTCAATCGGATGTGTCTTACCAATAAAGACGTGTCGTACTTAATCCATTGTCTCATTTAATATCGCGTCCCTACATGGCGACCCTGCCAGTAGGATGCCATGCCAGCCATGATGTTCCAGCGCCCCCCGTATCGCGGCCCAGGGCAGGGTGTTAAATGCGTTGACGATATCTAAACTTATCGCCAACACTACCCCGCCCCGAGACACGACCTGCTCCGACAGGGTGCGGACGCGAATTATCGCGTCAATCGTCGAACGCCCCTGCCGGAAGCCAAACTGGCTGTCGGACAGATCAGGGCCCACACGCGACAGATGCCCGCTAAGACGATCGGCAATTACGCGCTCGAAGAGCTTGCCGGCCTCGTCCAGCAGGCATATGGGACGATACGCAGAGGGAGAGTCTGCGGCCCTGCCTTCCTTCTTCAGGAGAACCATCCTTGCCTCCTTCCAGGCCGTGGGAAACGTGGCAAATCGGAGGCAGCTGTTATACAGCCGCCTCAGCCTGTCCCCCAGGACGGCTAGAGCCAGCGCTAACACCCGCCCCGGGATACCATCGGGGCCGGGTGCAGTGTTCCGGCCACGCAAACGGCCTACGGCTCGGTCCAGCTCCTGCTCGGTCACCTCGAACTCTGCCAACCATTCGGACGGCGTCGGGGGAACTGAGGGACTCACTGGGGCCGCCGGGAAAAGCGTATTGATCACTCGACCCAGCAGCGCCGGATCCATGGTCTCCGTGATCGGAGGCGCCCAGGGGCGGAGCTTTCTGAGCACCGCCTTATAGGGTCGCCCCCATGGATCCCTGTCCAGGCCCTCAAGGAGCTCGCTCCAGGACCGAGATCTGGCATTCGCTATGGCGATTTGAAGCGCCTTAGTGGCCACTCGGTACGCCCTGTAGGCACTAGCCTTTTCCTCAGCTGTGGCTCGCCTTCTCCTCCGGGCTCTAGTGAACTGGCGTCGGCACCGCAAGCAGTCTACACGCAACTGCTCGATTTCAGCCGACCACCAGTACGTCTGCCCCGTTGGCTTGGGGTGTCTGGTTCGGGGCATGGAGGCGTCGCATATCGACGTCATCGTGCCCCGGAACCAGTTTGCCTCCTCCTCCGGATCGGACACGACCTCATCGGCGTTTACTTCCGGCCAGGCCGCGACGTTAGCTGCGGCGACGAGACGATCTCGATCGAGCCGCTTGAGGGACCAACGTCGCAGGGGGCCGTCTTCTCTGGTGTTGGGTCGGTTGGGACGACGAAGGGCTACATCGAAAACGATGTAGCGGTGGTCGGATAGTGTGACCACTTCCTCCGCAACGCGCCATCCCGACAACATGCTGATGGCAGAGGGAGTCGCCCACGTTAGGTCGACGACCGACTCCCCCTGCCATCGTACGCACGTGCTGACGGACCCCCGATTTAGAAGACGAAGGTCAAGACCAGCTGCCCACGCCTGCAGTGCCTCTCCCTTTGGACTGTCTCTGCGGTTACCCCATGCCCTAGCGTGGGGTAACCGCAGAGAGAGTAGGGTATCTAATAAGTACCTAGGTATCTACTTATTTAGATTGTTTTAAATTTCATAGACTACAAGCGGCTTTGCACGGTACGAAAAAATATTTCAACGAATAAAATTTTAACAAAATTAATCAAACTCAATATATTTTGCTCGAAGCAAGTTTTTTACACTAAGATCTTAACTACAAGTCGGTTTTAAGATTAATAACATTGCCCATTAATAAATGTTACGTAATCAGAATACAAATAGTTCAATGTATTATGCTCCATTTATTTAGGGAGAAATCCTTAAAGTTGGGAACCCCGGAACTACCAAAGTCGCGGCGACTGGCATCTGTAGTGTGCGTGGTGTAGCGCGCGGTTGCTGCATCCAGCGACCGGAAAGCGTCGAAATCGCTGGTCGCTATCTGCTAGTAGTGTGCGGGGGTTCGCGATCGGCTGCGGTATCAAGCTTCTGAAAAGCAACAGAGTTGCCGAACGCGGATGCAAAAAGTATCGTGTCGGCGGAGGCCCTTAGAGGGCTTTTGTGTTGTAAAGCTCCATTCATTAAAAAAAAAGAAAGACTCGATGTTGTACCTTCATTATTTATTTTTTTATAACTAACTATTCATAATCTTCATTGGTACTTCGACCAAAAACACGTATTGCTAAATGGTTTTAACAATCATATTCGTGTTTATGTGACAGCCAAAACAATACATATAATGAAATAGGTAAAATAATTTATTGAGAAAATTACATTTTTCATATTTTATTTTATAACTGGATGAACATTATTGAGTGCTATTCAATATAGCTGACCAATTCTGCCAAGCTTTCATAAGGTAGGTGTACTATAACGCACCTAACAACTTTATAATTGAAAACCGTTGTACAAAAACTTTACAGAGCAAGAAGGTAAGCACTTAGTGGTTCTCCACTGGAGATTTCGATATTAAAATCGTAGAAATGAACGTTACTTTAACACGTTATTGGCTGTGTGGAGGTACTTGTGACAAATATACGTGTTCAAATCTTATAAAACCTCCAAGGAAATATACAACTAATGTACTTATAAGGGTAGTTACAGAGAGGTTGATCATAGGTATTATGAGAAACTGTGTAGGTTTATGGGTCATAGCATTAAGAGTATACCTAAAACCCGGTCGTCATATCATAATCTAGGTAATATTCGTTCCCTAGGTCGTCCATTGAGCACGGCGGCAACAAAATTTTTGGCTTTGGTAATTAATTATATTTTTTACGGGGTATTTTGTAACACGTTGTAGGTATAGTATCTGTGTGATTTTCATGTTGGGTAAGTAAGTAGTAATATACCATTCGAGAGAGTAAACAACAGGGAGAGAAATCAGATCGATTGTTTTTTGAGGAATGACAATATTACTGACGAAACATGCTATAGACTATGACTATGACTTAGTACTTTTACTACGAGGTCTTCTATTTCATAGTTTGTTTATTGTATTGTATCACTGTATAATAAAAAATTACTTCATGTGGAGTCGAGGAGACAAAACGACGCGATACACGGGAGTCAAGAACCAAGTGCTAATATTTTCATCCCAAAAAGTACGAATAAGGCATTCGTCCACCACAAAGGATGGTTGGCTCATGGCCAGCAGGTGTACAATAACGTACACAATAGGTAGTCAAAAAGCGACAAAATTATCACCGATCAGATAGGTTAAGATAGTAATTATACATCTTAGCTATACAACGCATGCACAATCTTTGTGCAATGCACTTTACAACTGCTGTTTTACAGTTACTTGAAGTTTTGAAGCTTTTAAACAGAGTATATCGGTTTCTCTATGGCACGGTAGGTCCCAACCGAGCCCAGCCTCCCTGTGCGTTTCTTTAACCGAAAGATGTATTAACCTGGATGATTCTTAGCTAATTTTGATTAGTTAGCCATTACGAATTCGTTTTATTGTGTCGGTTTTTTAAAACTTTTCTTGTTTACTCTAATAACTTGTATTCTAGGTGCTAACCTCAGCGTTCGTTTTCGGGATATTCAGGGCAAGTCGATGCTAACCTTGTGAACATTAAAGTGGAATTCAAGAAGAGTGACTCGACGCTACGGTAGTCACAATCATGCACCCCATAATATTTTATGATACGGTGCAATGGTTGAAGTTATACTACCCAAACTATGACGCATCCAAACACTTGAGCAGCGTCCACAAGTGTGTTAGGTTTGCATAATAGAATGCCACGTAAACAGTCGTTCAGTGGGTCTATTCAGCAAAACCAGCACTACATGTCTATCGAGTGCACATTTCGTTCTTCGCGTGTATTTGGCGCTCGAGCTCGTTAGAGCCTGGAGAGTTTGTTAGTCTTGAAAGAAGTTCTCCCATGCATTCGAAGATCCAAGTTTTTAAGCGAGCAGCAGACTTATATGAGATACGTCAACCAATCTCCTTGTTTATTTCCCTTTTATTCATTTATACAGTCCACAACCCTGTTAAGACTGATTTACATGATGCCATTTTCTTGTACATACAAGAGCAATAATTGAATGCATTAAGGGCAATATTTGACCTTCAAGAATTGTAAGTAACGTAGTTAAAAATTAGATGTAATAATTGAATGCAAATATTGCCCAGTAGAGCAAGAATGTGACATGTTGTTCAGACGATGCAAGGCATTTATTGCTTCAATATTATTGTATGGAACAGGCAAGAAACTGGCATCGTGTAAATGGGCCTTTAGTTTTTTCGTACCCACAAGTGTATTAGGACCAAATTTTGGTACATTTTGCTTAACTTGCGTAGACCTACGAGCCACATCACATAGTATTCTGTAGCGTTTGTAGTCGTATGGGGTGCAGCAAATCACAATCGTGTAGACTCTGCATTAAATGTTAAAAGTGATACGGTGCACCAAGAACGTCGACTGAAAGCAATTTATGTATGTCGTTTGACACTACGAATGATCTGATTTCAATCTCACCGGTGGTTGAAGTGGGAGATAAAATGTATAGATCTAGCGACATACATAAACATGTCACAAGTAAGGATGAAGTTTTGGGATTGTTTTTGACCAAACTTTCTTCACTATCACACACACTACATAGTATAAAACAAAGTCGCTTAATAGATAGAGTGATTCAAGAGGAACATAGTAGAGAAACAATGATATTTGCAGGATACTAAAATCATTAAAAAATAATTAATATAGGTACTGCAAATCAATATTCTCTCGAAAAGGCTTACTGCCATGATATGACGACACTCCTTCTTAAGACAGTACAGGTTTTTATGACCACGGAAAAGACTCCAAGAGCAGATATAATGACGTCACTTTGTGCTGATTGATGTTTGAAAATACACAATTTATGGAACTTATAAAGAAATTGTTTTCATAATGTTGTCTCTTATTTACGCGAATACTAGATATTGTAATTAATCTATTCTTACGGATTATATCGCGATTTATTCGCCCGTGACCATGGGTGCTGCAAAGCATTCGAAACGTCGGGAAAATTAAAATAAATCGCGATATAATCCGTAAGAATAGATTAATTACAAGAAATTGTTTTGTTTTCTAAAGGGTAAATCTTTCATTAATTCACTTTTAACAACTACAATTATTAAGTTCCCCGTGGGGTGTCCGGGTAAGGATGAACATCCAACTCCTCCCGTTGGGTGTCCGTAAAAGGCGACTAAGGGAACATAAGAAGACGGACAGCAGCGTCTTTTTATTGGATAACTATCTAATACTGCGATCTCCAAGCTGCCTGCCAAGCGTGGGGATTATGGAAACCCCTCCCTTCTAAGGGGGAGGCCTTTGTTCAATATTGGACGTTTCGGCTGCTGATGATGATTATTTAGTTACTTATTACCATAATTTTCATGCCAGTTTCCCAAAAATGGATGGTTAGGTAGGTACATAGGTCCACACCGTAAGTCGTGACTCACAGAGATCTAAAAAAAGTAACTTACGCACGCGCATTTGAATCACCACCAAAAAGTGCTATCGTGAGCCATATTCGGCTATTTTTCGCAACTCAAGAGGGCCATCAAGATAGCCCACACATGTGTGGCAGGAAATCCTTGCAGTTGATGGTCGCAATGTTCTACTGCGGAAAATTTCATGAAGATACGGCCATATACATAGGGGTTGCTAGGGGTGCATTTAACACACATATTCCACCTATTACGTTCAGTTTCATATCATTTACCATGTAAAGGAACTATCCCCCGGCTGCTACTAGTATCGTATAAATAAATATGCCATCGGATCATAGATGCCTCTATCTCGTTTAAAATAGGGCTCAATAATGGAACTTATTAAAATACTTTAACTGTGGATTACATTTTCATCTGTATATGTACAGTTAGGTAAAAATAATCGATACGAAAAAATGAATTAATAACAGACGAGATTTGCATTAAACATAGTTAAAAACTAAACCAGCTTTTAAATAAAACACTTATTCAAATACGTCTATTTGTTTAGAAGCTACGATGATACAGACTGACATAAAAACTGACATACAATAGGCGTAAAATGTATATTAATAATTCTTTTTGCGGAAAAAAGTCTTCTGTTTATTAATACAGACCGGATGTTGACTACGATATTTATTTAATTATCTGACAGTTAAACAACGAATTTGACTCAACTAACACTGTATTAGGCTAGTAGGTAATTAAATTCCAACGTATTGTTTAAACGTTATTTTAATTCTCATTGAACCTCTCCAATAAATTTATTGGATTCTAATAAAACCGTGTCAATTATCAGGCGCTTCTATCATAATATTATTGTTTGTTACAGACAGAAGTATTCCTTTTCGAGTAATTTATCTTTGACCCAGTTTCAAATCGTATTCGTTTGCCTTTATATATTTCAAATCTATGGCACTGGTATACCATGATTGATAGTTCGAGCCACTCGCCATTTATTATTAGCGACAAGTTTGTATGAAATTCTAGTTAATTGAAATGATCTTATTTTTTACTACGCAATAATTGTAAATGTATTTTTAGAGGCTACTAGAAGTAATATTAATGTATTCGTAATGTTCCCAAAAACATACCTAATAAGAAGAACTGCTAGATAACTGATAAAGAATAATATAAAATAATTTAATAATATAATTTAATAGATAGCTTGTCTTCTTTATGGCACTTACTGTTTATGCATGTGGTGTTTGCCAGTAAGTATTTGTTACACGTAGAATCTATACCATTCATCTTGTAATGTACATTTGCATGAGTGTAAACAAATGTTGGTAAACCAAATAAATAAAATAAAGAAAAACTTCAGACACTGCCGGTGTTCCTGCCGTACTGGAACCAGTCTGTATTACAGGTGATGACAGCAAGAGGCCCGATGGTATCATTTTAATACCATGGTAGCATAGAAAGCAGTTGGCGTGGGATGCGACTTGTGTACACTTGCTGCATACTTGTAGGAGGGGCTGCGGTGACCGCTAGTGGTGCAAAGCGGCGCAAGTAGACTGCCCTTGGTTCCAGCTATATATTTGCGCCCATTGCGGCGGAGGCCATGGGGCCTTGGTATCATGAGGCGCACGGTTTGGTGAAAGAAATTTCATCCAAACTTATCGAAGTCTCGGGAGACCGTCGGGCTGATCTAGTACATTATATTTCAATGGAGCTGATAGCTTTTTCAGTCAACGTATAAGCTTGGTCATACAAATAGGTAACACCGCCAGTCTTTTAGGTACCCTTCCCTCCCAGTGCGGCGACAACTTGGAGGAAGTTTTTTACTTAGTTTAAGTATATTTGTAAATAAACTTCAGGCATATTGTTTATATTATTTACTACAATCACTTCACCTCTAATAATGGAAAATGACAGAGTTCTGTCATTGAAGTGAGGTGATAGGTGAAGTGATAGTAGTATAGGTATATTAACATCTACACGACAACTACCTCGTGTAAGGTAAGATTATAATAATACTACTATTAGAGGTGGTAGTAGGTCCTTAGGGCCTAGACAAGATGCAATCGCTTCATAGCGAATCTATTTCTTTATTCGCTAACTGTGTGAATTCCCTATAACTTGTCACGTGATTTTTCGATGACTTATGTCATTCTCATACATTTTTATACTTTCTATTAGCGATAACGATTGTAGAATGTTACATTGTCTAGTTCTTTTTATTTATTGCCATTAACTTTATAATATAAGGTTCATGACAAAAGGGTAGATTACGTCTCGAAACTAAGATCTGACCTGATTAAAAGTGGGAAGAAGTGGTGCTCCGTCGTCTAAAGTATGTTTACACTCTAAATAATTCACGATCTGGTTTCCTTTAAATGTCTTTTGCAATTAATTACTCACAAAACGATTTTATACATAGGGTTTCTTAATGGGAGACAACACAATTGATCTTAAATCTCCGTTTACAATTATTGAATACTAGCTGACCCACGCAGCTCCGCCCGCGCTGTGTTTACCATTACTAAACTTTTAGTAATATACATTCGCATAGAATACAAAACCTCCTTTTTTAAAGTTGGTTAAAAACTTGGACCCACTTTGTACTTGCCCTCCAAAGCACGGAAACGTTTAGTTCAAATGGCGTTAAACGGTCACCCATCTATTTAATGACCTTAGCTAACGTTGCTTAACCTGATCGATTTCCAAAAATTGTTAACAACTGTCTATGAGTGTTCCCTTACAAATATTTATTATAATTATAAAGAAAAAATGATAAAATCGGACCAAGCGTATAACCAAGTACCCATTTTGACTTTAATCCTCTCTCCCAAAAGAACCGTGCTAGATTACGGGATAAAAAGTATCCTATGTCCTACCTCGTAGTAAGATCTCAAATCATGCCAAGTTTCGTTTCAATCCATCCAGTAGTTTCGGCGTGATGCTCAGCCGAGATACAGACAGACAGACAGACGCACATACAAAAATTAAAAAAAATACATTTTCGGCCTCAGCATCGGTTATTGAATGCCCTCCAAATATAATTTTCAAAATATCTTCAATGTACAGAATTGGACCTGTTACAGTTTTATTATAAGTATAGATTTTATATTGTTATGTTAGGCATAATTAAACTTCGTGTGTATTTCACCGCTTCATACCAGTCAACCAAACTATGGTACAAATCGCTACTTTATACACGCGTTGACAAAATTATCCGATACCTGATGCTCTAGTACATAGTTGACATTTATGCCGCAGATACTTCGTACACGCCGTTGTAAAAGCCGTCACACATAAATTCGGGGCGTTAGGACGGGACGTCACGTCATCAAAACGCTAGAATTAGCATAACGTATCGACATCGCATCGCAAAGCGCCCTACGCCTTTGACAATACCGTGAGGTGACCATTCCTTCTAGGATCGTGATCTTATATTAAAATTTACTTTGTTGGCTATAAGTTGGGCTATATCACTAGAACGCACTTCGACCCAGTTGCATACATTGTGCATGCCCTTATGCATTGCTACTCTATTGCTGACCTGTTCACCTGTTGCGGCAGTTTAAAAATGGGTATAATCATCTGGTGCAGTAGGATAGGCTACTCCTAGGAGATTCAACCCGTCTTGCAAGAGCGACGCAGCTGCACAATATGGATAGCGTAGGCTCTTTTTCACAGAATCTGCAAGTATCTGTATTCTGCAGTGACAGCGACATTCTGTATAAGTAAGGGCTCGTTGAAGCTGGCTGGGCCATCTTGTTACCTTCATTGCCAAACACAGTACCTAACGTTGATTTATTTCATTACCCATAAAATAGTACATACTGTTTTCTGTTAAAGCGACAGAGCTTGGCCTAGGAAACTCTGGCATCAAATCGATAGCACACACGCATTGCATCGTACGATGTGTATCCCAAGTTTCTGCGATTCGATAGGTGAGCGACGTCGCCGCTTCTGGCGGTACGACGCTGCGTTATTTTTGTGTGTCGATCCATAACGTTGTGAACCAGGAGTCAAATATTGATACTTTTACTGATAGGATTTCATGGATTCAAAAGGATACTCTTTAATTGCTACGCTATTATCAAACGCACGACTTAAGCAGTGAAGACCTTGTATTTCAGGTATTGGTGTCGCTGACATCTTACTGTCAGCAACAGCGAGTACGAGTCACAAAATTGCGTCATATATTGTATGCGAAAGAGCTTTCGCCATGAAACTTTTGTTACGATTCCACCGTGAAACGTAGGTGCTAAAAGAATTTCAAAATAGAACAACAAAACAACAACGTTATTATGGTAATTGTATACAAAGCAATAATCTGCAAAGGCTATCTATATTTACATAGCAATACACCGAAGAGCACAATTATACTTTGTTTGTTTTCATGTGTACTGTTTTTCTAACCTTTCTCTGTAGCTAGTCTTTAAATAAAGATTGGACGTGAAAGCTTAACTCAGAACAAGCGGGATATTTCAATTTTCTACGACTGTAAGATACAATATTGTTATTTATATCATCTGTGCAGTCTGGAATGTATGATCCATTTTCAAATCAAAATTAACCACAAGATACGGGCTATTTTTGCTTATAACTAAAACTGTTTGGCATAAAACTGCGTATATTCCACCATATTGTTTACAATAGATACCTATTCGTTCTTTAAGTTTATTGGCATCTTAAATATTTGATGTTATAGAGAATTTAGATAATATTAACATGTTAATTTTACTCTTACCGCTGCTCAATAGGTCGTGGGTTCGAATTCCACCTCGTGTCTGGGTGTGAACTATCTATATAAACACGTGTATGTAAATAATCCACTCTAACACGTACGCACTGTGTTAATAAAGTTCTGACTAAGACTGCCAGTCATCAGCCAACTACGCCAATATTATAGTGAACAAGTGCTTACGCAGATAGGTGCATAATATACTACTCCCTTTTGCTGTCACAATCCGATGGGACGGAAGACCGACGCGACGAGCAGGACAGACTTTTACCACGCGAATTCGACACATGGATCGTCTCGGATCGTCTTACTTTCCAGATAATCGGGTGATTGGTCTGCATTGTCCTAGCCAGTAAGGAAGTACTAGAAGAAGTTTGCTGCACTTCGCAGTATTCGAATTCCTGATCGTCGGATTGTAAAACAGTTGTTTCCCGCCGCGCCACGATGGCTACTAATTACACTAATAATCCGTAGCTCAGCACTTATATGGTAATTTCTACTCTACACTACCAGACCAGTCACTAAATGTGATGTAAAACAATGATGAAACCCAGGCGTGCTAAAATATATTTGGAAGACGTGTTCTTTTATTAGTATGGACTGCCATACTTGGTCTGTGTTCGATAAGGCTTAAGCTGTCAAGATCTAAGAGAGATGACCCTTGCTTGTAGGACAATTATGAGAACAAAAAAATAAGGTAAACAAATGTGGTTATCTACATCTGATAGAACAGGTTTAAAAATTTAACGGTTTTGTTATATTATGTCGCAACCAACGCAGCGCAAGCTTTTCCGACAAGTCTTTATTTATTAAGGGCTTCTAAAGTGACATCCCAGTTTTGACGCAGTGTTCACGAGGGTCCTCCTCCTCCTCCTCGCGTCGCATTTCCTCATTGCTGAGGGTTGCGATTACCCCCAAATGACACACTAGCCAAGACAACTTGACACCATCTTTTCCTGTCAGCGGCGATGTGCAGCGCACTATAGATGTTGGTGTCTGTAGACTTGCGGATCTGGTCCACCCAACGCAGGGGACAGCGCCCCTGGGCCGTTTACCAGCTACTTTCCCAGTTACCATGAGACGTTCCAGGTTTTCATTACTACGTCTGGCAATGTGGCCGAAATAAACCAGTACTTTCCGGAGACAATCACTGGACAACCTTGTCTTTATGTTGAGCTCGCGCAGAATGGAGTTGTTTGTGCGGAAGGCTGTCCACGGAATCTGCAGCAATTTTCGCCACGAGTCGTCGAAAACCTTGCGACTATACTAATTTCTAGTTATGCGTGGTATAATACCGATGATAGAGCGACGTGAAATTTGACGTAAAAAATAGACGATCGGCTAAATTTAGAAAAAACAATTTATCAAAGTCAATGTTGATGTTAGGATATTTTGATTGATTGTTAGGTAATAATCTATTTAATAAAACTCTAACGGATGACGGATAGGCGACGCAAAGCTTAAGTCGGTTATTCTAGAAGCATAAAATTCATTTAGGTATTCCTTAAAATAACGAGCCTTTCAATGGTACACATAGAATACGTATTAGTTTTAGATACTCTCAGATTGTGAACCGTGGGGTGTCCGGGTAAGAATAGCACCCATCCATCTCCTGTTGATTGTCCGTAATGCCGCGTACACATTTGCGTAATGTAGCATACAATGTATCAGGACAGGAGCATTTCACAAGTGTGGACGCAGGGCGCGCACGAACCGAGCATGTACGTGCTCGCACCTGATTCCGGCATGCGCGCGGCGAACATAGCTCAGTCTCTTTTCTTCCATGGTTCGCGCGCGTCCACACAACCCGTCCACACTGGCGCTCCGCGCACTCTGCGCGCCCCTTTGTGTTCGGCGAAAAAACTGACAAATTGCGGATCGCGACGCGCATGAGTTGTAATGCTCTGTTCGTGCGCGTTGTGAGCTCGGTTCGTGCGCGCAAGGCGTCCACACTATGAGAATTCTGTTACATTGCATCATACATTGCGACAATGTGGTAGGCAAATTCTTTCATTGCGTGTCACATTGCGCAAATGTGTACGCGGCATAAGAGGCGACTAAGGGAAAACAAGAGTACGGGCAGCAGCGTCTTTCTATTGGATTACCTACCATCTATTCTGCGATCCCCAAGACGCCTGCCAAGCGTGGGGATTATGGCATCCCCTCACTTCTAAGGGGGAGGCCTTTGTTCAGCAGTGGACGATTTTTCACTGATGATGATGATGACTAAGATTTTATACATATGTCCGTTAGTATTAAGAAAGTAACAAAGGATTTTTGTAAATTCACCTCTCGTGGCAATCCCGTTGACAAATCCGATCAGGTATTACTTTATTTACTGGGCACTTTTCCAATATGAACTACCATTCATACGTTTTTGGCGATAACAAACAACTAAGCGTAATCAGCTTAGTGCAATCAGCGATTTTGTGAGCAATAGCGATTTCAATACAAAAAATAACATAAGTCATTGCTGACTGTATAGAGAGCTCGCCGCGAATGCACGCGGTCAATCATCGTGTCAAGGTTCATACGGCGAGCGGGTCTAGTAATCGCATAGTATATTATTTGTGGGAACTGCAGAAAATTTGCATACATGAAGAAGGTTTAAATACTCATAAAAATGTTAAAAGGATGACTTATCTATTCCATTAATTAGGCATACCTAGGTTGGCAAGGGTCAGTGACCTTAGCAACTCTTGGAATGTAGTTACGTAAAGCCAGTTAAGTATCACTCTTCAATATCCTGAGATAATCTATATAGCTTTTCCATTATATACCTATGTTTTGGGTGCCATGCTAGCAAAAGTACCTACATAAGGTCACCACGACCACAATTTCTTATTAAGCATTCAATTCCAACTCAGGGGGAGGTTAATTGATGCAAAAAGGTAAAAGGATTCTGGAGGCACTTTTTACTAAACGACCATTTTGTTGGGTGAATTGTGAGTTTAGTCAGAGTCTAGATGTAATTACTTGGTGATGAAAGAGTACCTACACGTATGATGTTAAGAGATTAAATTATACATATATTTAGTTTATTATGATGTAAGACACACTTGCCTTTATACCCTGTTTTTCTCTACAAAATATATCATTATCTTTGGTTGGCTTCTCTTGTGATTATTTACGAATTGTTTTGAATTTGATCTTGTAAATAAAAACAGGGTATATACAGCGATACTGCAGCTCGTATGACGTATGTAGGGTAAATGCCCTAGGGGTATAGTTGCCTCGATTGTAATTTCTCTAGTTTGGCGGATGATCACATGTTATTTTATTTATCTTTCGAGAGACTCTACAACTACCACTAAGTTGACCGTGTTGCATGTCTTTGTACGATTGCATGGTAGGGCAAGGTGAAATCAAAGTTTTTGCGGGATAGATGGCCTCTTTTTTAGTGGGGCATCTATCCTATACGTAATTTACATAGATTAGGCAATTATCCCCTATATGGGATAGATGCCCCAAAATTTAGAGGTCCGCAAAAATCGCTAATACTCTGGAAATATCAAAGATGATGGTTTTTCCTTTCATAAGTTTGAAGATAATAAATCAAAGTACCTACCCGTATTACAAATAAAGAATTTTGCTTTTTCACTGAGAGATATAAAGTAATTTCAAAAAGTGTGGCAACTATCCCACTTTTACCCTATATACCCTGTTTTTACTGACAAGATCAAATTCAACTACTAAGTTCAGTCTCCAGATCCAGGTAATTTCACCACCCAATTATCATGCAATTTTTAGCTAAAGGCTCTTCAGTTGGGCTAATATATGTTTTTGTATATTTATTTTTAGCCAGACGTGTGCGCTATACGGCTTATCTAAGTTTACTAATTGGGGTATAAGTATCTTTACAAATAAGCAACCCATTTCTTTATTATATTCACCTCTGTCAAATCCGCTCAAACTTTGTATTGAGGGCACATCTATCATCAAAATATTGTATAATCATGGTTTTAAACTTTGCCATCCGACCTTTATTCGAGAGTTTCCTTAAGATCGCGATTGTAGAATAAGCACAAATTATAAAAGCTAAGAAGTGTTTAGGATATTCATTCGCATCGCTAGTACCTACATTTCCGTAAACTTATATATATATATATATATATTTGGAACTAGAAAAATATGGGGACCGTCAGCCGCCATATTTATTTAAATAATTAGAGCCTTTGTCAATTCCACAAGCAAGACGAATTATACAACTAATTACATAATATACAACTAATTACATAAAAGCCAAAAAAACATCAAGTCGTTTGAGCTGCAGGCCTTGCCAAAAAAATACAAAACCAAAGCCCTCCTTTTGAAGCAGTCGCGTAAAAATATGTAAAAAGGTCAAAAAACTCTTAATGAGAACTTCATGTACGAATGACGGGAAACATTTATTGAAGAAATAATCTCAAGCAGTGAATAAAATATATTATTAATGACCTTGTTGCTCACCCCATAATGTATTTCTATTTCTGTTCACGCGCTTCCAACATTAGAAATTCCAAATGCGTACTCGTTTACGTCACTTTTAGTCCAAATGAAGCAAAAAGTCTGTGCGAAAGGTTAGTTGGAAGTGAAAGTAAATAGTGTGTCATGTCCCTTTATATACCAGTATAATTTAAATATACCTACATACGTCGGCAGATGGCCATCACCCCCTGATTCCAGGCGTATAATGGAACATCAGATCTCTTGCCCGGGGTTTGATCCCAGGGAACAACAAAATTACAATTTAAATCAGAATACAATCGTTTATTCGCAGATCAAATTCGTAACAGTAGTTCACTAACGAGGCAACGATCTACAGGAGAAATGCTTCATGCATCCAGAGACGGCGACTGTTTTCACCAATATCGCGTCCGCTCCGGCGGATCCTGTGTTCCATTAGCATGCACCAGTGACGCCGCCTGACGTCCACTCGCAGTACTTGCATCCGAGTATGCGCGTACGCTAACCTTCTTGGTTATTCCATAAATAAAAAAGCCTTTTATTTCTTGCAATAAATTACAAAAAGTGTGTTTACAAAAAGTGACTAATTGTTGGTTTACATCTAGTTGCAAGAACCCCGTCTTCACAGGTAAGGCCTCCTCCAAAGACACCCATTTATCGCAATCCTGAGCGACATGCAGCCAATTTGGGCCAGCAATGTTTTTAATGTCGTCGTCCCATCTTGTCACGGGTCGTCCTTTTCTTCTTTTCCCTAATGGGCCATTCCATGATGTTACGCTTTTAGTCCATCTCTGGTCTCTTAGTCGTGCCACATGTCCTGCCCATCCCCATTTTAATTTTTATGCGTATAAAAGAGCGTCTATTGATTTTGTGATCATTCAAATTTTTGTAAGCCTTATTTTTTGTATAGACGTATAAATATGTATTATCTATACTTATAATAAAACTGTAACAAGTCCAATTCTGTACATTGAAGATATTTTGAAAATTATATTTGGAGGGCAATCTATAACCGATACTGAGGCCGAAAATGTAATTTTTTTAATTTTTGTCTGTCTGTCTGTCTGTCTGTCTGTCTGTCTGTCTGTCTGTATCACGGCTGAGCATCACGCCGAAACTACTGAATGGATTCAAATGAAACTTGGCATGATTTGAGATCTTACTACGAGGTAGGACATAGGATACTTTTTATCCCGTAATCTAGCACGGTTCTCTTGGGAGAGGGGATTAAAGTCAAAACGGGTACTTGGTTATACGCTTGGTCCGATTTTATCAATTTTTCTATAAAATATAATAAATATTAGTAAGGGAACACTCATAGAGAGTATTTATCAAGGTTTTGTAATCGATCGGGTTAAGCAACGTTAGGTAAGGTCATTAAATAGATGGGTGACCGTTTAACGCCATTTGAACTAAACGGGTCCGTGGTTCGGAGAGCAAGTAAAAAGTGGGTCCCAGTTTTTAACCGACTATAAAAAATGAGGTTATGTATTCGATGCGAATGTCTGTTATTCAAAGTTTAGTTAACGTAAAAATAGCGCAGGCGGAGCTGCGTGGGTCAGCTAGTAACATATAAAGTGGAACCTGGATAAGTGAGAGTTCAAGAGACCGCAATTTCTTTTTCGCTTATGGTTTCCCATTAACTCGGATTTCTAGCTTATAGAGGTACAGAAATGACCATTATAACTAATAGAGGTTTAAATATACCGTGAATATAGTATGTAACCAATAATATGTATTAAACATATGACATAAGTTATACTCTCCAAAAGGAAACAGTAAATCTTACACATCTATTTTAAAAAATCTGTTAATTATTTAGATATTACATATATAGGATTTTCTAATTCGTAAATTTTATATTTTAGTTTTTTGCTTAAGTATAGAAATATTTTTTTCTTAAACGTAACGTAGGACCTATTGATAATATATTTTGAATGATATTAATCAACTGCAAAAGTATGAGCCAAATAGGCGCAGACAATGTAAGTACCTAAGTTTCCCAAAATTTTTGAAATCATTAAAAGTACAACCTGCTATTAATGACTCATAATTAATTTAAACTTATGACTCATAAGTTTATAGAAATTAAAAATTTGTCATGAACAACCTCAGGTGTGCGTGTATACTTTACTGTCGAGAGAAGTAGCAGCCTCTGCTATAGAGGTCCACGTACAAATATCTGAGTTCCACGACTCTCCCTTATAGAAGCTTATATTTCTCACACATAAAGATTATAGAGGCTAAGAATGACGGGACCACTCATTCTTAGCCTCTATAACCTTTATGGGAGTCACTCTCACTTAATCATTTTTGCGCTTATCCAGTTCTCACTTACTCGGGTTTGACTATATATTTCTACGTCCTGCAATAATATATATTGGCTCTATAAAAACTTTAACTTTATAGCATTACAAAAAAATAAACAAAAGAAACGTACTCAAAAATACCGCCACACCGCTTCATTTTTGAGAAGGTAATCAAAATGTATTCAGCTTATGGTCGTACTCACAACGGATCTATGGGTGTCTGAAGTTTGGTTTGGTGAACCATTGCGCAAGTACAGTCGTGATTATGAATATAAAAATACAAAAATTGCAATTGCACGGCGTCTTGCAGCCAACATCAGACACACAAAGATCCGCTGTGACCATTGCAGGTATTGAGGTATATATGTAGCACAAAATTAATCTGATCTGAAATAAGGACAACACGATGAAGACACACTTACAAGTGTGTTGTAATAATAATAATTACCTCCTTACTCATACAGTCACAATAGCAAATCTGCCACAAGATTGAACACAAGTGTTTGCGCAGACACACGTGCGGTCTCTGTTCATTGGCTATCACAATCCGATGGTACGAAAGACTAGCATGACCTGGGACAGGTCAGACACTGGACTGAATTTTAGAGATCATGTTACTTTCCAGAAAATTAAGGGATCGACCTGCATTTTCCTGACCAGTAACAATTAACACAACAAACTCCAAGTTGTTGTGATGTTGATTTGAAGCAGAGACTTCCGGTTCGAACTAATTACGTTAAACTGGAATTTTAAGGAATTGTTAGAATGTTTTTCTAAGCACGAATTACTGAATTTCACGCTGCTACGTTGATAAGTGTCTTAAAATGATTTGGTTTCAATTTTATGCAACAAGTGTTAGGTTCAGCACAAATAATTTGTGGATCATTTGAACAATGTCTAATATAAATTATATACTTATATACCTAGAGGCTTTTTTAAAATTATTTTTTATAAAATACTAGCTGACCCACGCAGCTCCGCCCGCGCTGTATTTACATCGATGTACTATCTAAACAAGATTAGCTGTCACGGCCCGAAAAGTGGTCAGGAAAATAGAGCTACGGAGACGGTTGTGTTGCTATTTCAAATTAGCGTAAAGACGTGTCGAAATGCCTCATTCGCGTCTAAAAACTGCCTTAATACACGTCGCAACAGCAAATTTTCATACGGAACATATATTTCCCATTAATAGTATTAGATTAAATGATAGATATCAGTAAGATATCACTAAAACACGAAATAATAAATATTTCTTTAAATATCTCTGCTACTATAATATTATAGTCCGCCAACCGCCAAACTACCGGCCGACCAAATTAAGTTTGCCGCTACTGTCTAAACAAAACACTCAAACTACACGTAGTTCTCATAACATTATAGTTCAATTCTCGTTGTGCCACCAGCAAAGATAAGTTGGTCGGCCTACGTTGAGACTTGTTCGGTCGCCCCCCGTGCCTACGGTTATTCCGTTCTCCCTTACGCGCGTTGTCCGCCACTATCCCTGTCTCGTTCGTGGCGTGGCTTGAACGGTACTACGGGTATAATGCGCTACGGTAGGAACATCGCAGAAATAGTTTTAACGCTATACATCGTTGTTTTTGTAGCGTAAATATTGATACAGCATTGTACAAAAAAAATAATGTACAATGACCATTGCGCCTATAAAAACCGTTTACATCCTGCGCAGTCCTGGACGGGTCACTGGGGCTCTTACGTTTATACGGAATATTTAAGCTATCACTGCCATATTTTGGATGAAATTTAGTAGGTGACTGCTTATCTGGTTACTTATTATATATCGATGTGTGTTTACGTTAACTAAACTTTCAATAATATACATTCGCATAGAATACAAAACCTCCTTTTTTAAAGTCGGTTAAAAGCTTGGACCCACTTTGTACTTGCCCTCCGAAGCACGGAGACGTTTAGTTCAAATGGCGTTAAACGGCCACCCATCTATTTAATGACCTTACCTAACGTTGCTTATCCTGATCGATTTCCAAACATTGTTAAAAACTTCTATGAGTGTTCCCTTACAAATTTTTATTATAATTATAATGAAAAATTGTTAAAATCGGAGCAAGCGTATAGCCAAGTACACATTTTGACTTTAGTACCAAGGGAACCGAACTCCGTACCGAATGTCGGGATAAAAAGTATCCTATGTCCTACATCGAAGTATTAACTCAAATCATGCCGAGTTTCGTTTCAATCCATGCAGTAGTTTCGGCGTGATGCTCAGCCGAGATACAGATAGACAGACAGACAGACAGACAAAAATTATTATATACATTTTTGGCTTTAGTATACCGATACTATAACCGTATAGAATGCCCTCCAAACATAATTTTCAAAATATCTTCAATGTACAAAATTGGACCTGTTACAGTTTTATTACAAGTATAGATATAGATACATAGATGTAAGTAGGTACTTAAAAATTACTTTTCAATTAATATCAATGTGTAATATGTACATAAATACGAGATATCACCGACGTTCAGCAGGTTCAAATGACGGTTTATGGACGCCCATGTCAACTTGATATGGCGTCAGGCCTTATATTGGAGGTGTAAATCGTCTCTATTTATTTATGTACCTAATACTAGTAGTTGCCTCACGACTCCGTTCGTGCATAGGTTGTAAATATATAAATACTAGTCACACTTCCCACTCCACCCGGTAAAACTTTATTCGACTTGGGACTATTTATAAAACATTTTTTTGGCCTCTAACCATGCGAATTATAAAAAAATGAAAACTACGCAGCATAAAAAAAAAATGTGCGTGCGTGGAGTCCCTCCGCGCGGAAGAAGTGAAACTTCATTCTCGCTCAGTCGATCGGTCGGTCGGTCGGTCGGTCCCTCACTCACTCACTCACACACACACACACACACTAACTCACCTCAACTCAACTCAACCCCACTGAAAGCCACTGAAACCCACTGGAACCCACTGAAACCCACTGGAACCCACTGAAACCCACTGAAACCCACTGAAACCCACTGAAACCCACTGAAACCAACTGAAACCCACTGAAACCCACTGAAACCCACTGAAACCAACTGAAACCCACTGAACCCCACTGAAACCCACTGAAACCCACTGAAACCCACTGAAACCCACTGAAACCCACTGAAACCCACTGAAACCCACTGAAACCCACTGAAACCCACTGAAACCCACTGAAACCCACTGAAACCCACTGAAACCCACTGAAACCCACTGAAACTCACTGAAACCCACTGAAACCCACCGAAACCCACCGAAACCCACCGAAACCCACCGAAACCCACCGAAACCCACCGAAACCCACCGAAACCCACCGAAACCCACCGAAACCTACCGAAACCCACCGAAACCGAAAAGAAAACCAAACCGTAACCTTAACAAATTTACGCCTATCGCCTATCGTTTAACACCTATCACTTAAGGCGTTAAGCGATAACGCGTTAAGGTGCTTCATTTAACGTTTGACGCGTTATGTGATAACATTTTTGGAAGTCGCATAAGAAGTTTCACTTCAATAAAACAAAATAAACCCCTTCATTAACCTAACCTATACATTATTACATATTTATTTTGCTTTATTCCATCTAAGGTTTCCATAAAGAAAACCTGTATTCCCAACATGTTTATAATGATAGAGTAGCAAGTAGTAAATATAAACAGAGACACAAAGTACCTGATATAGATTAAAACGGAGAACATTCTAAGACATATATCATTGTCAAGAAAATTGATGATAAATGATTTTAGAATTTAATCAGCAATTAATCAGCAGGTACTTGAAATTATATATTTTTATTTATCTATATAATAAAGCGTGTTCAATATAAAAACGAAATGCTGTTCGTTGGTAAGCGCATAACTTGAGAAAGACTGAACCGAATTGGCTAAATATTTTTTTTAAAATGTTCAATAGTCCAAACAGGTATATTATAAGAAAGATTGGATAAAATCCCCAATTGTTTTCAAATTCAGGAAATGCAAAAAGTCTTTTGTCTATAGGATTTCCGTATGAACGAAAGATATACCTCACGATTTACGATTCAAACAACTCGAGTCTATTTGGTTAGACACCCTGGTTTAATCTGTGCCCTGGCCGTTACTCATCTTGTGTCTGGGTGTTACTATCGATATAAGTATGTATTTACAATAAAAGTACATAAATATTAGTAACAGTGGTCTGGTTACCTTAGTACAGGCTCTACCTAGTTTGAGATCAGATGACAGTGTGTAGATTGTCCCAGAATATTATATTATCATTATTCTGAATCCGGTGCCCTTCATAAAATCATGCCCAATTCCGTATCTCCTAATACCTACTTGAGGTAGCAAAGGAACAAGATACCTGTATTTAGTTAAGAATATAATATTTACCATACGAGTACTGAATAAATGAAGCATGGCTACAAACTAACGGCCAATACCTAGTGTATCCAGCTGGACATAAAACTATTTATTGGCAAGTAGTTTTTTGGCATGCTCGAGGTAAACGGCCTATCGGATTATACGCGAAGGAATCTTACAACTAAATGCCTAACTATTTATGGCGTTTGCTGTAATCTCTTGGCAACTATTCGGAGTCTGTATACAGATGCAAATTTTGCAATGTGGTATCAAGAACACCTACGGCATAGATTATTTAATCCAATGTCGTTATTTTATTTTTTTAGAGATGGCTATGAGTGTGCTATCGAAATAACTGCAGATCTATCGAAATTATTAAGCTTTTATTTACAAAATCTGTCATATAGATTAAAACATTTTATTTACCCCGTTATCTTAAAATTTGGCCCCTTTTCCATAATCCTCGAGTTGTTAACCAAGAGCCATCAGATTACCCCAATATCCAAATGTTCTAATAATACATTGGAGAAATGGGGCGTTAACACAACACAATAAGTACAACGGATAGGGTAAGTAATAAAATATCGGAATTGTGCAAAAAAAGGCGTATCACGTTCTTAATATAACGACGACCCCACAGAATAAACTGGTAACCCGACAATTGAGACTTTACTTTTTTCTAAACGTATCTTATGTTTTATGAAGAAAAAATAACCGTTTATTAAATGAAAGTTATTTCAATTTTCCTCAATATATTTAATAAAACATTTGATCCAAAACTTATCTATACTTATAATAAAACTGTAACAGGTCCAATTCTGTACATTGAAGATATTTTGAAGATTATATTTGGAGGGCATTCTATAACCGATACTGAGGCCGAAAATGTATTTTTTTTAATTTTTGTCTGTCTGTCTGTCTGCCTGTCTGTCTGCCTGTCTGTCTGTATCACGGCTGCGCATCACGCCGAAACTACTGAATGGATTCACATGAAACTTAGCATAATTTGAGATCTTACTACAAGGTAGGACATAGGATACTTTTTATCCCGTAATCTAGCACGGTTCTTTTGGGAGACGGGATTAAAGTCAAAATGGGTACTTGGTTATACGCTTGGTCCGATTTTATCAATTTTTCTTTATAATATAATAAATATTAGTAAGGGAACACTCATAGATAGTTGTTATCGAGGTTTTGTAATCGATCGGGTTAAGCAACGTTAGGTAAGGTCGATAAATAGATGGGTGACCGTTTAACGCCATTTGAACTAAACGGGTCCGTGCTTCGGACAGCAAGTAAAAAGTGGGTCCCAGTTTTTAACCGACTATAAAAAAGGAGGTTATGTATTCGATGCGAATGTCTGTTATTAAAAGTTTAGTTAACGTAAAAAGAGCGCAGGCGGAGCAGCGTGGGTCAGCTAGTACTTAATAAAAATGCATATTACTAGAAATGGGTCTAGCTACGCGTAAGTTAATACGCTATTGCCATTATATTCGTGTAAATATTCAAGTCAGCGCGACGGTATGTAATGTACACTCTCGTATTCACTGTTATTTTGATTCATCGGAAAAGTATAATATCTCGAAATCCATGCGACACAACTTGTTTTTGTATAATACATCGTGTATTAAGGGCTCTAAAGTGTTAGTGCCGAAAAATTTGTCGACTGGGCAAGGAGGCAAAGCTAAAACTTATTATTTTAACTTTTCATGGAAACAATAAAAAATATTAAAAACCAGAACTTAAATACGTATTAAGTCTGAAGATTCTTAAAATGCAATAAAACAATTTTACTATAACATCATCTTACCATTTTATTCGTTGGCGGTATCGAAATAACTAAATAGGGTAATGCGCCGATATTGGTGACTTTGATATATTTGTTTTATGACCCACATATAGCGGGTAGGGGGATTCCCGAACTCACATGTGTTTGGGTATCGATACACAGTATTAGAAGCAACGCAGTGGCTTTTCTTATTGTGATAGTAACTCCTCTTAAAACTATAGTTACATGAATGTATGTACTCATGGATTTCCACGAGTCATGTGACAATTTTGCAATTCTTAAATAAAATATATGGGAACATTTTGTATGGAGCCTTAAGTGCGAGTCGGACTCGCGCACTGAAGGTTCTGTACCGTCTTTGGACATATAAAAGTTACTTTTCTATGAATAGCAAAGAAGACCAAACCACATGTCTAACTTTGTTTGTTAACATTTTTAAAAACTATGCTACTTAGAAAAAATGTTTTTTTTTTATGTAAAATTTACATAAACATTTATTACTTACTTGTAATTATTTCAGAGATTTCACTCCACAAACTTCGGAGATAAGGAGCAATCGTATTTTTTAGATATTTTTAATTATAACTCTAAAATTACGTGAAATGTGCTAACGAAGCCCTTTCATATGATACTCTAATTGAGTAGGTAGTATTATTTTGAAATGTCAAGGCCCCATTTCAGCTGCTACTACAAAGTATTTAAAACTATTCAAAATGTCCAATCGATAGCATAATAGTTGCTGAAATATATCGGTGAGACAGACAGACAGACGAAGTCTCTTACGCCTGCCTTATGGGATTATTTTTACCTTTTAGATTTGGAACCCTAAAAACTCAGAGTAACCCTAAAAATTGATATAAAAAGACGTGTATACAAGCTTTTTTGATTTCTTAAGAGTGATATCACCGTGACATAATTAACCCATTACTCGCTAGGGTAGGCTAGTTAACGAAATTAACAGCACACTAGTAGATTTGTTGTCTATAGTGACAGCTGATATCATTTAATTTTAATTACTGATGGCCGGTTTCTGAGGTACTTTTATCGATAGTTTATCTATTCGTTAGCGCTATTGGTTCGATAACTTGACACATTGCGTTTCCGAACCACACATTGTCACATAAACTCCGTTTAAATTTCGCTCAATTTAACTGACCAATGTGTGCAGTTTATTGATTCGATAACTTTATTTGACGATTTCAACCAATGATATTATTGTTTTCAACATCAAAATTGACGTTTTTGAGGTTGATGCTGCTGCAGCGTGCGCGCGCAGGGAGCCTGCGGAAAATTGACATTTTGTATGTCACTTTGTTTACGCAGCACTAGCGCTACGAGAGTTAACGGCGTTTGGCGACACTTCTTACGGTGAATTTTATTGAGTATTACTTAATTAATATCGTTCTCAAGGACTTATTTATGCTGGAAAAATCTTAATAAAAATAAGAACTAGTAATATTGGCAATATAAAACTTTAAAATCAATTTTAAATTTGATCTGAGAAAAATACCCATCTAGCGTCGAATTATTGCACTGCTTATCGGTCTCATAGTAATTGTATAGCTTTCGGTGTACTCAGAAACTCAGTGACAGTTAAACTAAGTTTATCATATACACAACTTTATTGAACCAATAGCTAATGAACAGTTATTTGAGATCTTCAGAAACCGGGCATTAATGACGTAATCTACGCGAGCACATTCATATCTTCTCTATTTCATTATGTATTTACACACGCGCACACGTAAGTATATGTATTTGTGCCAAATTTGAAGATTCATAGGTAAATAAATATTAAATAATGTTCACCGGATTTCGTAAACATACCTAAATTTAATGAACTTCAGTAGGGCAAGAGTTTAAATTATAACTGGCTTTACGAGTATTACTAGCGTATTGTGGGTACGTGCTTCGCTACGTATAACGTGAAATATAAAAAAAAAATGGAACATCAAATTCATTTAATCAAACAAAATTGCTACATTAATAGTGGTACACAATATGTTTTTTCAATTAAAGAAACACACATGCATACATTTTATTCACTTCAACAGTTCAAAACTTACCGTTTGTGTAAATGCTTTTCACAATTTAATTCAAATCGCTAAAAAACTGAGAAAAGTACACGCACACATTATACTTATACATATTACATTTGAACAAAATATATAAACACAAAGCAATAATTATCGCTGACAATTTGTTTTATTGCACGTCCAAAATTAAATGACCGCATGAATGACATAACAACATGCTTTTACTGTCAACACTGAAAAAAAGTTTTAATTCTGAAAAAAGGTTCATTTTACAACAAATTCCCCATTTACAAAATTATCCGCCATTTATTGAATTCATTTGTTACAAAAAATGTGATAAATAAAGAACCGCTCTACCGATTTTGTGCAAACTTCACATAAACCATCTACTAAATAGTCCGATCAAACCCTAAACATTTGGTTTGGATAGGTGAGCCCGTTCTTGAGTTATAAAATTACAACGAAAAGTGGCATTGATTTTTATAGATATTTGAAATAAATAAATTATATTTCTTATCGTATGCTTAGTGGCATACGAAAAGCGACAAGAATAACACCCACCCATCTCCTCCCGTTGGGTGTCTGTAAGAGGCGGCTAAGAGAAAACAAGATAACGGGCAACGTCTTTCTATTGGATTACCTATCACCTATACTGCGATCCCTAAGACGCCTGCCAAGCAGGCTCCCCCTTAGATGCCTTTGTTCAGCAGTGGACGTATTTTGACTGATGATGATGATGATGCTTAGTGGCCCAACTAAAGTTCGAGTGGTTTTAAGTTTTCCTTGGGCCTCTGACTTGAACTAATGACTTCTTTCGATGATAACAACCGAAACCGACTTTTTACGTGCCCTCCAAAGCAAGGAGACGCTCAGTTTAAATGCCAATAAAATGTCACCTATCTAAGGACTGACTACTGAAGTTGCTTAACCAACTGCCAACAACAACAAAAACTAAAGCAACCAATACCAAAAAATATTAAATGTAAATACAAAAACGACTATCACAGACTATTTAAATTTTGCAAAATAATTCCAGTGCACGAGAAGGTCCAACTAACGCTATTAACTGAAAATTATTTCAATGAAAAACTAAAACACCAGAAGCAATACGACCCAGACAAAGTAAGAACCAGAAATATGATCAAACCAAAATTAACATTCATTACCAAGTTATAATAATTTGTACGGTACACGAACACGATATTTAATTCCACAACTAATAAATCAATTACCAAACAACATAAAAGACGTACTCACTATGAAAAATATCAATTATAATTCAGCATTCGTGCGGTATCGCGTGTGGCGCTGACAGACACATAATATACAGAGTGCTTAAAAACCCTTGTCTAATCCGTGAGGGTATTATTCGGTGTATCAATTCCAATATATATATGTAACTCATTTGTTAAAAATCTAATTTTTTCCTAATTTGCACCAGCAATACGAATCCGATCTTGCATTACTGGAACAGGGGTTTAATAACACTCTGTATAGGTTTCACATTAAACCACACATAAATATAGTTTTTTTTTTAAACTGGTGTACGGTAAAACTCGAATGAGTTTATGATGCACCTTTAGTTCATACTAGCTGACCCACGCAGCACCGCCCGCGCTGTGTTTACGTTAGCTAAACTTTCAATAATATACATTCGCATAGAATACAAAACCTCCTTTTTTAAAGTCGGTTAATAACTTGGACCCACTTTGTACTTGCCCTCCGAAGCACGGAGACGTTTAGCCCAAATGGCGTTAAACGGTCAGTCATTTATTTAATTACCTTAGCTAACGTTGCGTAACCTGATCGATTTCCAAACATTGTTAACAACTGTCTATGAGTGTTCCCTTACAAATATTTATTATAATTATAATGAAAAATTGTTAAAATCGGAGCTAGCGTATAACCAAGTACACATTTCGACTTTAATCCCCTCTCCCAAGGGAACCGTGCCGAATGTCGGGATAAAAATTATCCTATGTCCTACCTCAGAGTATTAACTCAAATCATGCCAAGTTTCGTTTCAATCCATCCAGTAGTTTCGGCGTGATGCTCAGCCGAGATACAGACAGACAGACAGACACAGACAAAAATAAAATAAAAAAGTTTTTGGCTTTAGTATCGGTTAAATAGAATGCCTTCCAAACATAATTTTCAAAATATCTTCAATGTACAGAAATGGACCTGTTACAGTTTTATTATAAGTATAGATTGATGTTTGTACTTTTTTCTTGAATAAATAAATAAATAAAATTAAATAAATAACAGTAATGTATTTCTGTGTAATTATTCTAAGACAGTACGTAGTTTTCTTGTACTATACTTGGTGAAAGGTAAGCGTGGTTGTAAATACACCTCTGTCAGCTCTATCGGAACAAAAGCGTTATGTCAATAACCTAGATGTGACATGTAGCAGCCCAGCCAGGCGTTTAATCCTATTTGTGCAAATTCTAATTTGTACATGTAATTCTATGCTAAGACGGTAAAACCATGTAGTACGCGATCGACTTGAACAAATAAGCAAGTAATTTTGAGCTGTTTGCGAATGCAAGCAGCGTCGTTTATCGTATACTGGAAATTTGTGCAGGATGCTTTGATGGTTTAAGGCCCAAGTGCACCGACATTTAAACGTCCGTTATCTATTTTTCAGAATTGATTATCTATTTAACTACTTAACAGTCTTTAACGGTGACCGGGGGTGTCGAGCTAGGTTAAGATAATGGACTGTTAAGGGCCCATAATCGGGATTATGGTGGTGGTGATGAATAGATAATCGATTCTGAAAAATAGATAACGGACGTTTAAAAGTCTGTACACTTGGGCCTAATAATTTAATCCGATAAGCTGCCAATATTGTATAAACATTGCTGTGTTCCGGTGTGAAGGGCACTGTAGCTGGTAGAATTACAGGACACAAGAGTCTTTAGGAACGGCAACGCGCTAGTGATTCTTCTGGTGTTGCTAGCGTCCATAGGCTGCGGTGATTGCTCAAAATATGACAAAAGGACAAGCCCGCTGAGGTTCTTGCCGGATCTTCTCAGTAGCGGCGGCGTTACGATCCGGTGGTAGTAAGTAAAAATGATAAATATATTTTGACTTTGACTTTGAATCAGGCGGGCCGCATGTTTGTTTTCCACCTTGGCTATATGCAAAATGGCACAAACTTCACCCTTAAACTAAATTGTTTAAAAGTAACTATTTTCGTACAAATGAGTTATATTTTCTCACCCAAGGTCATTCATTAGAAATATAGTTTACTAGCTGGCCCGCGCAGCTCCGCCCGCGCTTTAATTACATTTTGCTCCCCTTTTCTCCCTACTTCCTTGATTTATCTCTCTCCATCTCTCTCTCTTATAAGAAAAATCTAATTCTATGCTCTTTCTCTCCCCTCCCGCTTCGGTCCCCGTCACACATCCCCTCTTCCTCTCCCCGTTGTCCTCTCTGAACCCTCTCCCTCATCTCTCTTCTCCCAACTTGCTCCCTCTCACTCCCCCCCTGGCTCCACCTAACTCCTCCGATCACTCACTCCATCACCCTGCCCTCTCCCTATCTTGCACCCTCCTCTCGTTCTATATATCCTCGTCAGTCATGGTATCAGCGGCATAAAATATACTTTGTAACCTATTCTCAGACCTACCCGCAAAATTTCATACATATCGGTTCACCCATCTATTTAAAGACCTTGCCGTATGTTGCTTAACCTTAACGTAGTGGCATGAAATATACTTTACGACCTATTCTCAGACCTACCCGAAATGCACACAAAATGTCATACAAATCAGTTCACCCATCAATTCAATGACCTGGCCTTATGTTGCTTAACCTTAACCTAGCGGTATGAAATATACTTTATGACCTATTCTCAGACCTACCCGATATGCATAAAAAATCATACAAATCGGTTCACCCATCTATTTAATGACCTTACCTAACGTTGCTTAACCTTAACCTACCGGGATAAAAAGTATCCTATGTCTGTTTCCTGGTTCTAAGCTACCTCTCCACCAATTTTCAGTCAAATCGGTTCAGCCGTCCTTGAGTTATAAATAGTGTAACTAACACGACTTTCTTTAATTTATAGATTAAAGTTCTATAGTGATTGTATGTTCAATTTCACCGATAGATGGCGCTGTTCATAATGTAAATCACGCTAACATCGTAAATTACTGTCTAATGATATTCGATAATGAAAGTTCTAAGTTTTTCGCTTCTATCTTTTATTGTTGCGACTGTAATACAATACCTATACACTACCTGGACTTGGGGAGTTTCATTAAAATTTCATGAACCTGAGCCCTGACCTTGAACCTTTTTTTGGGAGCGCTGTTCATTGTGTGTAGTGTGAATACAATTCACATAGGTAACCTTCTCACCTAAGTCTTTTACCTAAGTAAAAATTTAGCAATTTCGTATTCTAAATTTCTACCTACCTATACAAATGCTGGCTTTTAAATGAAATGAAATGGTATTTTTCCCTTGCCTATTTCTTTCCTAATCTAGTTTGGACTCGCTTGGGATTTACAGATTTTAACTTTTCAAAGATATAATGTCATATTGCTATCAGCAAAGTACTTAGAACAATACAGAAATCTAATGAAAATGTCCTGAGTGTACCGGACCGGCTTACCCCTTATAAAAATTGACCCTTCGCCACTGCCATATCTTATGCAAACTAAATGTCTGCTCAGTCCCTATTGTATATAGCGTAATAATACATATCTTAATCATTAACTGATCAGTCTATAATTACCCTATTCACATACAAAGGAAATTACGTGGTAATATGTGCAAGTAATGTTTCACTGCTTAGCCCCTATGAAACATAGCGTGATGTTTTATATACCAATTTATACCCCTACTTCTACACAACACATCAGTGAAAGTCCTATCAAAATCCATCCACGGGTTTTCAAATGATACCTGGACAAACAGAACGACAGACAGACAGACAGACAGACAGACAGACAATAATTCCAAAAAAAATTGTTTTGGCCTCTATGTCGATAGTATAGTATCCCCACATAGAAATTTTGGAAAAATATTCAATGTACAGAAAAAGTGCTCTTTGAGTTTTATTATAGTAATAGATTTCTCACCTTTTCCAAGTCCAGAGACGACTAAGAAAGTTATACTAAAGTTATAACAAAATGTGTTACTTACTTCTTAAATAATGTACGGAATGTTGTGTCCATCATTTAAATAATTTATTTTGGAAGTATAAATGTAGAATTATTTAGGAAATACCAAAATTCCGTGTTAAAACGCGCTGTGCCGGCTAGTGAATTGAGAATTCTAAAATAATAGCTATGTGACACAGTGACAATGTGGATACGTATAATACTTACACATACGTTACGTATGTACTGTATACTAACACAATTACCCCATAAATTGTTACAGGAAATTAATTTTGCTTGCCGTTGTTTCCCGGTGACGGCACTATCAAGTTCATTTCAACGTACGAGTAATTTTAAATGAAATTGCCGGATGACAGTGTGCACTAGAAATTAGAAAATATAAAATGAACTTACTAAGGGTATATTAGTGCAGAGTGCACGGGAAACAGGAAAGTTCGCAATTATGCGTATTTCCTAGGGGATATAAAAAATAGATTAGCCTTGATTCTAACCAGGTCACCGGTACACACTCGCAGACTACTGCCAACTCATCAAACTTACATGAAACACTAGTCCCTCTTACTCATATATCTACCTTGTTAGAGGGTACCCAAGAGAATACATTGCTACAAGTCATTTATGATAGGTGATCAGATCTGTGTGAGTTACTAAAACTACAATTAACGCGTTAAAGCTATAATATTTAGATGCAACAATAGTTAGTACAATAAAAATTATAAAAAAAAACAAAATTGAAAGAAAAACAGTATCTATGTTAACTTAAGAACAATACCGACAAACTCTATCTACTTCTATAGTACAAAAGAACACCGATTCCTACCTAAGATGATTCGTGAGGCTATTGAAATCAAAAAACATCTTAATTTCAATAGAGAAGATGGTTGGGTGTTACCAGTGGCGTGCACTGAAAGCAGGCAAAAATATCTGCGAGTTGTTTATGCTATATGCTATTTGCTCGTGTTCCAGCATAAATATCCTTAAATTAACCAATATTACCAACATTTCCATTTACATTAAAAAAAATTACGTTAATTCACGTCCAAACTAAGATTTTTTAAAATTAAGACTGTTTAGAGAAATCCTAGGGTAGGCAAAGTATTTTTGTCAATATTGAGCTGCTGAATAAATTTATTAATGTTTTCAAATGCAAATTAATATGTCTATAGTATTTGCTTGCATATGGATATTTGAAATGTTATAATAACATACTTAAAATAGGTGAAACAAGCCGAATACATTTTTTTGCCTACCCTCTGTGCACGCCACTGGGTGTTACCACCGGCTTGGGATCCTGTGATAAATATAATTAAATCCAATACCAAGCAAAACACTGCACGGCCTCAAGATACTGTAAGCTCTTACTGCGTGGATCGGACCAACAATAATAACTAAGAAGACCTGAGGGTACACCGGCATAATTGTGACATAAGGACGTTCAACATCTCAGTCCTCCCGTGACCATGGGTGCTGCAAAGTATTCGAAACGTCGGGATAGTAAAATCAAAAATAAACCGCGATAAAATCCGTAAAAGTAGTTGATTTCAAGGTACAAAATTATATTAATTGATATGATTTGACATTGTAAGTATTGGTTTTAATTTAGCTTTAGTATGACTTTTCCAGGCTTGACATTTTTTTTAAATCAATATTAATTTGTATATATAACTTTGCATGCTACCTAATGACAAACGTGTATCGCTCGCTATGTTTCAAACGTACCATCTTTATGAGCACCACATTTATGCAAATAAATTGAATAGAATTGAAATAAAGAAAGAAATAACGAAAATAATAAACTATTTTATAAAAAATAAAAACCGACTTCAAAGTAAATTATCTAAAAAGCATAAAATAACGAAAATATATTGAAGTCGGTGCTAGCACATCATGTTAACTAACACTATCACCAGCTGACACCGACTTCAATATATTTTCGTTATTTTATGCTTTTTAGATAATTTACTTTGAAGTCGGTTTTTATTTTTTATTTATAAAATAGTTTATTTAACACTTTTTAGTGACTTATTTTACCAAGATAGGTATCAGCACTATCACGCAACTCGAGCGTCTACGTTACAGTAACTTACTGAAAACATAAAAAGTTTATATCTCTTAAACTACTGGACCGATTTTGATGAAACTTGTACTCTACCCTAAGTTGAAAAATACTCTAACTATTGCAAAAAGATTTTTCGAAATCGGATTTGTAGTTTCTGAGAAATCGGTGGACAAACCTACATACATACACTCATAAAATTTGGTAAATTTGTTTAGAAGCCCACATAGACTAACATATATTAATATTACGCATTTTTATCAATATTACATACATACGCGTCGAATAGAGAACCTTTTTTTTGAAGCCGTTAACTTAAGAACAATACCGACAAGTTCTATCTACTTCTATAGTATTATTATTTCATAATTTTTAGTTTTTCGTTTATAAATTGATCATATTGTGACGTGTTCCATAACTGTTGGGATTTTAGAAAAGTAGTTTCTTTGGGCGATCATATCTGGAATGAGGAGATTCGTCAAAGAGCTAAAGTCACCGACATAGTTCTCAGAAAGTTCTGCAGTTGAAGTGGCAATGGGTAGGCCACATCGCTCAAAGATCCTATAACCGATGGGGAAGAAAGATTCTCGAGTGACGAACACGAACCAGAGGAAGTAGCGAATGCAGGGCTCCTACTAGATGGATTGACGACATTGTGCAAGTTGCAGGCAACAGGTGGATACCAATTTTAATAGCCAATTGTCATACGTGGTGGCATCCCAAAGGGGAGTCCTATGTTGAGCAGTGGACGTCTCCCGGTTAGTGATAATGATGATGATACTATGAATGAAGACCTCACCTAATTTCCTACTATAGAATTTTACAAATGGCGATCACTAACTTAGCACACCGTCGCTGACAGATCCAAATTAAATTTTGAGATCGGTCCAGATGTGTTACAATAGTTATAAGATAAATGTAACTAACTTAAATGTCTATTTACATAAAATTATAACAGTATACTTACGAATCAAGGGCTATCTCCCGGAGATAGAACGTTCAGCCGTCGGATTTCCCTCAACTTTGTAAAGCCCATTATCGAATATGGGCAACACTTCATTAATCTTTCAATGAGGTTTTATGTAACGCTCTCTCCCACTCTAAACGATTCTCCCTTGTTAGAGTATCATAGCCCAAGTTTTTATAGTTTTTTTTAATGATGATTTTTACTAAACTATCAAAATATAATTTAGATGCCCCGAAAATCCTATCGGTGAGCAGTTGATGATAAGAATAATTTTGATCAAAGACTACGACACAAACATATTTTATTGTTAGTAAGCACATTTGAAGCAATTTCATTTGATATTTTAATCATGATTTAATATTAAGTATAAAGCCTTTTGCTTCGACTATAGATTGTGATAAAAAGTAGGTTAATGTGATGATGTATTACCTAACATGAGTCTAATCGTATCTACAGGGTAATCCGTCTACTTTTCTAAGTATATAAAACTCCTTAGTAGGTAAAGTAAGTATTATAAAAATCTAAGCAGAAAACAACTCTAGCACGATAACACTAGACGTTATCTGTAGAATAGCGTATAAACCTGTCTTATGCCTTATGTTAAAAACATAATCATAAATTCCCTTCCCGTCATACTTTTCTGATTTATGTATTATACACCACGTTATATAATTATTGGTAATATGGTTGTGGTTTAACTTGTGAATACACGTAATATTTTGAACGAAATAAGTATTACAAGTAGGTACTTACCATGAGTATATAAAGGTGGGACACGATATTTGACGGCGGCCGTGCAGGCTATAGCCCCAGTGCCGCCGCCCAGCTGTAGGCCGTGGGAGATCACTTGCACGATCGTTCCCACCACGGTGATGGTCCAGCCCCAACCACCCTCGGGGTAGTATCGGCGGGCCAGCGTCAGAGCTGCACGCGCTCGCAACGCAGCCGCCGTCTCCGCGCCTACAGTAGCCCCAGCACTCGCGCACCTACCGCATCACAACACAGACATACCATAAACAACTCTACTGATCCTTAGTCAGTAGACAACACAAATTAAGAACATCACTCCTCACTAACCGTCGGAACTGAGCAACTTCACGGGCAGCTTCGTATCCTACACTTTTAGAACGTCCTCGTTCCGGTAATTGCGCGCATTTGTCCGGTGGCTTGGTGCGGTTCGAAACGCCACAAGTGCACAGTAATTCTTCCGCTCGGAGTTTTGATGCCGTGCACGGTCTTTGAGTGTGTCGTTGGCGGCAGTCGCATTCCGAACTCCGCCAAGACAATAGACGCTGTAGTAGGGACCGACGACGGTGGGTTGAGTTCGTTCCACATTCGACAGCGTTCGCTTGACCTGTATCCAGATTAAACGTCTCCAGCCGAGAAGCCTCGTTGTGGCGCCAATCGTACGTGATCTTTTTACGAACGTTTCTATTATTTCTCGCGAAAGGGGGAGTACAATTCTGTGTGAAGGGATTCTTTTTATCCTCCCCGCGATTTGGCTGCCCGTTTTCCGGCGGGATTCCATTTCTTATCTTTTTGACGTCCGTGTGAAGGGACTTCCAAGTGGCGATAACTTCCTCTCGCGCAGGTGCGTCACTAAAATTTGGGACCGTGTTAGAATCGGGTATTTTGTCCTTGAGTTGGACGGCCTTAGGGTCTGACGGGACCGGCGCCGCCCGGAGTCGCGTGGGCAAGCTGTCAGACCGGCGGAGCGTCATTGTCATTCGGATTTGAGGATCTCATTTTTATAGCACACCTATTTTGATTTTTTTCGGATATTTCCACGCTTTTTATATTCAGTTTCTTTGTATCTGGAACAAAGATAATGAATTATGAATATGATAAGCTAGTTTAACTAAATTACCATCATGTAACTTAGCGCTATTTTGGCTTGAACTCGCAGCGAAACTTGTACCTTACTCACCATAACGGTAAAATATAATAAAACTACTTTTACGGAATATATCACGGTTTATTTTATATTATTTTAGATTTTGGTTTCCCGAATCTAAAATAAACCGCGATATCTATATCTATACTTATAATAAAACTGTAACAGGTCCAATTCTGTACATTGAAGATATTTTGAAAATTATGTTTGGAGGGCATTCTATAACCGATACTAAAGCCAAAAATGTATTTTTTTTATTTTTGTCTGTCTGTCTGTCTGTCTGTATCTCGGCTGAGCATCACGCTGAAACTACTGGATGGATTGAAACGAAACTTGGCATGATTTGAGTTAATACTCCGAGGTAGGACATGGGAGAGGGGACTAAAGTCAATATGTGTACTTGGTTATACGCTTGCTCCGATTTTAACAATTTTTCATTATAATTATAATAAATATTTGTAAGGGAACACTCATAGACAGTTGTTAACAATGTTTGGAAATCGATCAGGTTAAGCAACGTTAGGTAAGGTCAATAAATAGATGGGTGACCGTTTAACGCCATTTGAACTAAACGTCTACGTGCTTCGGAGGGCAAGTACAAAGTGGGTCCAAGTTTTTAACCGACTTTAAAAAAGGAGGTTTTGTATTCTATGCGAATGTATATTATTGAAAGTTTAGTTAACGTAAACACAGCGCGGGCGGAGCTGCTTGGGTCAGCTAGTATTCCATAAAAGTAGTATTATAATATTAAGTAGTAGTTTTATTATATTATTATTATTTATTATATTAAGTTTTATTACGTAAAAGTAATATTCGCGTAAACAAAAGACAACATTATCATAACGGATTAGGTAACAATTTATTTTTAAAATAAGTGTTCGTATTCAAGGCTATAAAGCCTTCATTTAGCTGTAAAGGTATCTATAATATTGACAACACTACCGATCTATTTAATATTCCAATGGAATATTCATAAATTGGCAAAGTACTATGCAAATAGTAAGATTTGGAGAAATGTAGGTAATAGGACGGTGGCTATATAAGATTCAACAGAAACAGTAAAGGATTAAACAATATCATGTTGTTTTGTGTAATGTTTTTGTATTGCCAGGTTGGTTAACAACACTCATTAACAACCATCGATATAATATATAAACTAGATTTGGTGTCACGGTTCAAAAAGTGGTAGCGAGAAATAGCGCCCTTGTGTCGCTATTTCTTTACAAGCCACATCCTGACAAATTTATTTTTGCCGATAGGAGTGTCGCTACTGACGGCTACTGTCTATATGAAACTGTCAAACTACAAGTCATTATCATTATAAAATCATTAGTTCACGTTTCCGCCACCAGCACAGATAAGTTTGCAACCTCCGCGACCACATTTTAGATGTCATTTTGTTCGTGAATGTTTATCTAGTTTATATATTTATTATATCGATGTTAACAACACTTATTTTGGTTAACTGCAAATAATAGGTAAGTACAAAAGAGAATTTATGTACAAACTAATCTATGTTGTTTACTTTATATTTCAAGTTTAATGTATCGTATGGACAGTTCCAGACATTTGCTAAGCAATTAAAAACGTTAGTTCTTTGACGATAGCAATCTGGAGATAGGTACATATTAAAACTTTTAGGAGACTCCCTAAGTCTCCAAATAAACTTAATTGCTGATACGTTTTTGATATGTAGTGATTTATAAATTAACTAGCTGACCCGCGCAGCTCTGCCCGTGCATACTGTATATAAACCTTCTTCTTGAATCACATGCTGAAAACTTCATTCGTATAATAATCATCTTTGACAAATTGAGTCCATAAGTGCAGTAGTTTTTTTATAAATTACATAAAATAACAAACGTTTTAAAAAATTTACGTTCTATGGCTATCAACATAGTGATGTTACGATTGAGATATCGATATTGTTTATTAACTATTTTTACACGGGTATAATGTAGCATTCTAATCTTCTATACTATAATAAAACTCAAAGAGCACTTTTTCTGTACATTGAATATTTTTCCAAAATTTCTATGTGGGTATACTATACTATCGACATAGAGGCCAAAACAATTTTTTTTGGAATTATTGTCTGTCTGTCTGTCTGTCTGTCTGTCTGTCTGTCTGTCTGTCTGTCGTTCTGTTCGTCCAGGTATCGTTTGAAAACGCGTGGATGGATTCTGATAGGACTTTCACTGATGTGTTGTGTAGAAGTAGGGGTATAAGTTAGTATATAAAACATCACGCTATGTTTCATAGGGGCTAAGCAGTGAAACATTACTTGCACATATTACCACGTAATTTCCTTTGTATGTGAATAGGGTAATTATAAACTGATCAGTTAATCATTAAGATATCTATTATTACGCTATATACAATAGGGACTGAGCAGACATTTAGTTTGCATAAGATATGGCAGTGGCGAAGGGTAAATTTTTGTAAGGGGTAAGCCGGTCCGGTACACCCATGACATTTTCATTAGATTTCTGTATTGTTCTAAGTACTTTGCTGATAGCAATATGACATTATCTATATCGTTGAAAAGTTAAAATCTGTAAATCCCGAGCGAGTCCAAACTAGATTAGGAAAGAAATACGCAAGGGAAAAATACCATTTCATTTCATTTAAAAGCCAGCGGTTAGGTCCGCTACACGACCAAGGCTGCATTTGTATAGGTAAGTAGAAATTGAGAATAAGAAATTGCTAAATTTTTACTTAGGTAAAAGACCTAAAATGACTCGAAATGATCTAATCTAACGCAATAAAATGTACAACTACAATTCACACTATACACAATGAACAGCGCTCCCAAAAAACGCTTCAAGATCAGGGCTGAGGGGGGGGGGGGGGTTCATGAAATTTTAATGAAACTCCCCAAGTCCAGACTCCAGGTAGTATTGGTAGGTAGGTAGGTATGGGTATTGTATTACAGTCGCAAGAATAAAAGATGCGGAAAGTTTTAGAACTTTCATTATTGAATATCATTAGACAGTGATTTACGATGTTAGCGTGATTTACATTATGAACAGCGCCATCTATCGGTGAAATTGAACATACAATCACTAAAGAACTTTCATATTTTTACATAATTTTAAAAAAAGTCGTGTTAGTTACACTACTTATAACTCAAGAACGGCTGAACCGATTTGGCTGAATATTGGTGGGGAGGTAGCTTAGAACCTGGAAACGGACATAGGATACTTTTTATCTCGGTAAATTATGGTTAAGCAACATAAGGCAAGGTCATTAAATAGATGGGTGAACCGATTTGTATGAAATTTTGTGTGCATATCGGGTAGGTCTGAGAATAGGTCGTAAAATATATTTCATGCCGATAGGTTAAGGTTAAGCAACATAAGACAAGTTCATTAACTAGATGGATGAACCGATCGATATGTATGAAATTTTGTGTGCATATCGGGTAGGTCTGAGAATAGGTCATAAAGTATATTTTATGCCGCTGATAACATATAGAACGAAAGGACATGAGAGGAGGAGGAGAGCAAGAGAGGAGAGAGACTGAGAGGGGATTTGAGGAGGGGGTGATGGAGTGAGGGTTCGGGGGAGTTAGGTGGATCAAGTTGGGAGAAGAGAGGGAGAGGGTTCAGAGAAGGGACAACGGGGAAAGGAAGAGGGGGAGTGTGACGAGGACCGAAGTGGGAGGGAAAGAGAGACGAGCAAAACGTAATAAAAGCGCGGGCGGAGCTGCACGGGTCAGCTAGTGTAGTATAAATATAGATTGGTATGAAATGATATGAAACAATTATTGTGACTTTTACTTTTATTTATTAATCAAAATCAGATTCATCGTCGCTGTCACTCGAGCTATCGCCGACATTTATAATTAATTGTTGATTCATATTATCTATCGCCACGTGTTTATCCCAATCTGCCATTATAGTTTCTTGTGTTTTTTGAATTACATTTTGCCAGTTTTCCGCAGTTACTTCCACATATGCATTTTTTAATAAATCAAGCATTTTGTTTGCCGTGAATGGGGGTTTTGTGTTATTTCGAGCGGCGTGTCCTTTTACTTGAGCCCATATTAATTCAATGGCATTGTATTGACAATGATAGGGTGGAAGTCTAAGAACCCAATGACCATGTTCTGCAGCTATTTCGTCGATCACATATCGTTTTGGGAAGTGTTTTTTTGTTCGTAATGTATTTAGTAATTGTACTTTTAGTAAGGAGTTATCAACATTTTCGCCATGTCGTTGAAGCCAGTCAATGATTACTTGTTTTTTGTCGGCCTGGATCGGCATTTTATTAATTTGGCGTGAGTGATAGGATGCGTTATCCATAATAATGACTGACGGTTCTTCCAATGATTGCACCATTTCCTTAAACCAACTTTCGTAAACCTCAGAATTCATTTCTTCGTGGTACCCAACTGTTTTTTTTGGATTTAAAGGCCAACAAAGCATCTGGCATGAATCCTTTCATAGACCCTGCATGGCAAATGATTAGGCGTTCTCCTTTTCCCATCGGCACTGAGCTAGTGGAAGCAGCGGTGTCATCAGTCCAGTTCTTAGACACTGTGTGGTTCGCATTCAGCCAAGTTTCGTCAGTGAAAACAACATTTGACCAATCTGCAATTTTTTTGGCTTCGCTCAAAAATTCGCAACGAGCGAAAGCTACGTCGCGACGCTCTATCAATATTTTGTGTTTGTCCGATTTTTTATAAGTAAATCCAATTTCTTTCAAGACCTTTGCCAATGACGATTTTTGGCCTCGGAACAAATCACATTCACTCAAAGAAGCAACAAGATTTTTAAGTGTTGGAACTTCTTTACGTAAGTAATAGTTGTATATATGACGGCGTATAGCATCTGCGTCAAAGTTGTCAACCGATGTCACACGACGTGGTTGGCGTTTTTTCTTCGGCGTACGAAGCTTATTCTCCTGCATGCCGCTTGTTCCGTAGGCTTCGGTAGTAATTTTTGTAACCGTAGGTGCACTAATACCTAACGCGCCGCAACGCGCTCTCGCACTTGCGACAATGGTAAAAGCGGGCCGCCATTTTGATACTCTGCTTCAAAGTAATTACGAAGCTTGATCACCATTTCTCTCGTCTGTCCTTTCAGCACTGATCCTTTCGGCATTTTATAGTTCGAATATAAAACAATACAAAACTCAGCAAACAATGACTAGCACGGGCGTCTTGTTGCGAGTGACAGATGACAGTGACAAACACAAAATGGCGGTGGACCATTGAGTGTTGCTACCTTGAAAAAATACTACTGCTTACCCATAGACAAAAAATGGGGTAATAGAACGTTTTAAAAACCCCGCTCTAATATTTAGGAAGATTATTATTACGTGTCAATGTAACAAAAGTGATAATAGAATGACGTTCTACTACTTACTAGCGCCATTCCTACGAGTGTTCTCTTTCCGCACAGACTCGATAGAAAAATGGTCCACTATAATCACTTGGTCACAACACTATAACTGTCAAATTAGATCTGTCAAATATAAAATAAACGGTTGGATCTATTATAATACTAAATAGTAAGAATCTGTTACTGGCAATAAGATAGGATACCTATGTACATTTTAAATAACACAATGTGCTGTTGATTCTATGATTAATAAAGGAAAAAAAAGACATATAACTACTTCAAATACCTAGTCAGTAGTGATGGATTAATTAGCATTCGCATTCATTGTTAGCATGCTAATGCTTAGTTAGCATTTCACAAATTAAATGTAGTTGCGAAATTCTGTGAAATGCTAATTCCTCGCTTCATACTATCTATCACGCAGCGGCGAGCGGCAACGCGCGCTTTCTGTCGCATTCACAACCACGGGAATACTAAATCTATGTGTTTCATCTACCTCGTTCTCGTATCGTGTCAAAGTTCAGTACGTTTTGGCAAGTGATAGAGTTTAGTTCACATATTCGATATATGTATGTAATTACATCCTTTCGTCATATGCTTAATAATGTACTTAAAATAGATGCACAATAGGAGACGTACGTCTTAAGGTAAACGCGCTCTTTAATTCACAGAACAAAAATCATTATCGTGATATTAGCAAATAGCATAGAAATAGCAATTAGCATGCTAAGACTCATGAATTCGCATGCTTATGAAATTAATACGAAATGGTAATAATTGCCATCAATACTAGTCAGCTTTAGTTAACAATGGCAAATTGGCTGATGATTTACATGAAATAAAGTAGTAGTAGCGTATTTCTTTTGGATTATCTACTACCTATACTGCGATCCCCAAGACGCCTGCCAAGCATGGGGATTATGGCAAACCTTCTAAGGGCGGAGGCCTTTGTTTATCAGTGGACATCTCTCGGTTGATAATAATGAAGGTATAACTGACCTTGTTAAACCTTTGTGGAATATCGTGGATGGTAAAGCGATTAATGTAAGGCAGGCCAATTTAATAGATCACTTTTGACATCTGTCAGTTACCTTGTTCTGTCTGTTCGTTGTGTCATTATTACAATACTTAATGTATGTCGTAATCGTAATTGGAATTGAAAAAAGTTAACGAATTGTGCTGTTCTAACTTCGAAAATTAATAATATCTTATGCCTGCCGTTACAAGGTTTCGTTGTTTTTTGATGAAGTATCAAATATGCTCTATTAAATTAGTCCTTTTTTTGACGCGGGGGGAACCTTCCAAAGGTTCCCGGGAGCTGTGGGGCTTGACCGAGGTATGTGGGGCTCGACCGGGGTATATGGGATTCTTACCCACTAAAATCCCAGCGGCTGTCGCGCATGAGGGGGGACCCCAGGGCTCTTTGGTGGGATCTGCACCAGGGGGCCGTCAGTGATTTGCCTTTGAGCCCGCCATCGGAGGGCGCTTTGTAGCCCTCCGAGAACCAGTCATGGTGCTCACGGAGACGGGGGTCGCAACCCCGTCGCCGTCCTTCTCGGTGTCGCCGCCGTACTCAATAGACGTCCTACCACCTATAGTAAAATATTTAGTAATTTACCCCTAATAATATGATAACCTTTATTGATTACCAACTCTGGCATTGATTTGTTTCAAAATTAGCAAATGATTAAGTATTATTATAACACTCTTGTAACATTACAATGTTCATGGTTTCTCAGTGTATATATTTTTTTATTGTAAAAGTTTATTACTCGGGAACTCTTGATAAAAGCTGGCCAGATTTTGTTGTAGTTTTTTTAAGCTTCAAAAACGAATTAGAAGTTTGTAAACTTCTTTTTTGTATTTATAACATCGTTGTTTGGAAAGTTTTCAATAAAACAGCTGACTTGGGAAGAATAAAGCAACCGTTAAATTGGAAAACAAAGATGCTTTTATAAAACAATCAGAAGGCACGTCGTCGCTATTTTAAATCTCCGATTATATTAAATTACTTTATATTACTTGTTTGATAAAATTTGTTATCATGACTTCGTATTTTCTGACTTTAATGCGTAGCAAGTAAATGGACTAAAAATGGACATAAATCTCATTATACATACATAATACATATACATATGTATATAATTATTTTGAACTCGTCCCGTTAAAACCTTTCATTTGAGGGTCATCAAATGAAATGTTCAAATATATTGATGTTTTTGAAAGTAAAAAAATACAAAATTGCAACTGACACCTGCCATAAACTTTTGGAAAAAAATATATAGCCTATGTCCCACAACAGAGACAAATCTAAAGACATAAGTCAAAATCAATCAAGCCGTTTGAGCTGTAGGCCGTGCCAAAGAAATATACATACGTATGTATGTACATACATACTCTCGACAGACATAACCCGCCTTCTGGGGCAGTCGGGCAAAAGCAAGTTTTACTGACGTGGCGGTTGTACTAATATTGTTGGAACAGCTTACTATTACCAATTACTTCGCAAACACATGTTTCAGATCGTCCCGTTGTCAATTATACATTTATATTGGTAGGTACTCGTATACTTTTAGACCTTCGCGTTCCAAACTTTATTTTAATCTTATATTTTGGCTTGACGTTTCGGCCGGGTTACACCAGCCGTGGTCACGAGCAAATTAATTATAGGTACTTATAGTTGTTAAACTAGACTTTAATTATGTTCTTAAAAACTGATAATTTAATCTCTCTCTCTCTCTCTCCTTAGCACTTATTAATCCCATAATAAAAATATATTAATAAAAATAAATAAATATCCCTTAATAAAAATTTATTTACATAATATCTAAATATTACAGTTTACAGTTAGTTTGTATTACAGTTTACTTATAAAAATAATTTGGAGTTCGTTAAACAACCGACTATACACAGAGAATATTTTTATTTTAGATTCTTATAATTCCTACCGTCGTGTTTTTAAGAATAAGAACAAAATCCTTGAACATTTAAACTATATGTAAAGCAAAGTGCTGAACTTTTGAGACGTCGTCATTCCATTCCGTCGGTCAATCATTCACGTAATTAGATGCGCGGATTCCTTTGTTTTTTCTTATTTCGCAGACAATCGAATTTCAAATCCATTCTTTTGATATCCTAGGATAAACTCTATTTAGAATTCTAGACTTTTGTTAGTTTTATTCTAAGAAACCCTCCCGTTTCTTCTCGTTGGGTGTCTGTAAGAGGCGACTAGGGGAAAAAAAACCTATACTGCGAACCCCGAGACTCCTGCCAAGCAAGGGGATTATGGTAACCGCTCCCTTCTAAGCGTTGGCCTTTTGGCTGGTGATAATTCTTAGAAAAGATCAGTATATAGATGTTTTATAATAATAAATACTCTTGGAACAATCCACAATCAGTTGTCTGATTCCAAACTAGGTAGAGTCTGTCAACTATGGTAATCCGACAACTGATACAAATACATTTTTTTTTTGTAAATTGGTACATACATAAACTGCTGGCATTCTAGAGAAGCTCAGAGTCACACAACGAACTATGGAGAGAGCTATGCTCTGAGTTTCTTTGAGCGACAGAATCCGTATTGAGGAGATTCGCTGAAGAACCAAGGTCACCGACATAGCTCTTATCTGCAAGTTGAAGTGGCAATGGGCAGGCCACATCGTTCGAAGAACCGATAACCGATGGGGGAAGAAAGGTTCTCGAGTGGCGACCACGTACCGGAAGACACAGCGTAGGTAGGCCTCCCATTAGGTGGACAGACGACATTGTACGCGTCGCAGGTAACCGGTGGATGCAAATAGCCAACTGTCGTTCATTTTGGCGTTCGAATGGGGAGACCTATGTTCAGCAGTGATGCTTCCGGCTAGTGATGATGATGATGATGACATACTTAAATAGATAAATACCACCCAGACACAAAGAGGAAATTGAACCCTATTGGATAGCGTTCAGGGTATCTATCTACTAGATTAACGGGCCAGTTAATAGTAGTGCGATTGCTGGCATTAACAAAATCACAACACTATAAGACGAAACGCTAGAAAATAAATGTATAGGAAGGATATAGGAAGGAAATAGAAAATAAAATATCTCTTCACGTGACTTAGCGAAGAGACCATACCTTTGCTTCTACTCTCTAGAGTTGCATATAGTAGAAAAAACAACTTGGCTAAGGAAGCATCTATACTTCAACGTTCGTCTTAGTTAAAAACAAAAATGTTTGTAAATAAGCCGAGATACGATTTTAAACCTTTGTAAATCAGTCAAGGAGTTACATTTTACTGTTTATGTAAGAGTAAAATCCAAATAATATTCACATACTCGTAGCAAGGGCTGAACGACTGATACTTGTTTAGAATATTCATTTGAGTTACTCCGCTAGTGAATAATTTTATTACAATGAATAAATCACTTTTTGGGGTACTCTGCCAGAGGAAATTTCGGCAAGCAGTATCTAAATGAAATAAATGGTTTTAAATCAAATTTCATTAGCCTGACATTCTGAAGCTGAGCTGAACATTTATAACTGTAATTTCTCACGTATGAGTAATCTTATTTGCCAACAGAATGGATTATTATAATGTCCTTACAAAATAGCCAAGAAATATTTCGTACATTGTCCCTAACCTGAAGTATATTTTAACCCGTTTATGTATTAACATAACTTGATACATTAGTATCAATCTTCAATTAGGAAACAATATTATCCCAGCTCTTCACGACTAGATTATATCAGATGCTCGTAAAAACTAAACTGTCTCTGTGACTCGCACTAGAATAGCTCCTTGAACTATTATTGCGAACTCCTTATTTTTATTCTTCGTGATTACTAAAATCATCCATCATGTGTTCAGTAAAGTGAAAAGAGGAATGATATGAAATCCCTATTTATTCACGATGAGGGTGTTTGCAGAGATTAATATTTATCACTCGGACAAATGAACACTTTTCCGTAGGGACATCTCCGCAGTGATTAATTCTGCTATTCAAATCACAATTCAGGACGACTGCCCATTATCAAGCATTCTTGCTTCAGTTTCATCGAGAGAAGCAAACAATTTCCATTTTCAATTTAGTTTTGAAGCTCTCACCAAATATTTATTTAAGTCACTGTATTTATAACAGTAGTTTGAAAACAATCCATGTGAAACATATTAATTCGTATTGATTCTATCCAATATTGATTAGAAACTGTCAATCATTTCTCGCAAATGTTTTTGACTTTCCAATTTACCACCAACTACGAAAGCTCTTGAAATAAACGTTTCAATATTTTGAGCATTGTAGATTCATCGAACAAAAGGATATGTATTTATTTCAAATACATAAATTAGGTTACCATATACCAGAAAATATGTCTGATGTCAAAAACTCGGTTCATTATCTTTAGGCGTCTACTATTTTATAAAGATTCTTCCACAATCTGACAGCGGCTAAAAGCTATTGTGAAATTATAATAAATTCCTTTGTGGCGTTGCATTGTGACTTTTGTCCAAAGGGACGGCCGCCGTTCTCAAATATTAGAGCAGATTGAATAATTTTATTCTTGGTAATGTTAAAAAACAGTGGACTTTTTTTGTCCTTGTACACAATTTTCCTGACAAAATTTTGTTAGAATGCAAAGTCGCTGAAGAAAACATAAGTCAAAATATCATCATTAAATAAAAATACTTGTACAATTATGGGCAGATAGATTTGCTACATAATTTGTTCCCAGCAGCTGCGTCCATCACGTTTATAAACTTTTATATTTATTGTTATTTTTAAATTTGTTATACGACAACTGTACTAAAACAACGTTCCCTTTTATCTTTTGAATTATTATTCACACAGCTGTTTAATAACAATCATTAAATAGCTCACCAATTATAATTTTAAATAACAGTTTCCAATAATTTTAGATAACAAAAGGTATTTAGTTTTTTCAGGTACAGGATTTAAGTTATTGTCTTGCTTGTTATATTGGGATTTTATAATTGTCATAATTTTATAGACATTTTACGACCTACACAAAATAGTTGGAACACAAATGTCATGTGTTTGTTGGAAAATAAGCTTATGGAAGAAGGCATCGATAACAAAGAAAGGATAGCAAGTTATTTTAAACTACAATAGCCTTGGAAGTGGGCGTTTGTTAAAGTTGTTGAAATGGGTTTTCCATTTATCAGACGCTTTTGTTCGAACATTATTAATTAAGCCTAGACTTGAATTCATTTGACAATGTAATAAGCAAATTGTATCAAACTATAAATAGTTAATAGGTAATAGTTTACCCATTGTACTTTGAAATATATTTAAAAGTCAGAGTCCCTTACAGTGTAATGGTTGTATGTGTTGCGGCCTGAATCCGCGGAGGTGGTTGGTTTCAATAGAAAGATGGTGCTTGATGATATTTACGATTTAATTCTACACAAAATCTAAGGATATTGATGTAATTGTACAAGATCTGTATCCGCGTATATTGATGGCGGTTGTATGTGACGAATGGTATTGAATGAGTGAGTGACTGATGAATGCGAATGAGGTAGAAAGCGCCGGCGGGTCCTTTAACTCTTGCTTATTGTATTGTATATATTGTAAGTATATGTATGTTATTTTAAATAACTTGATGTTGGCCTGTACAGTATGTAATAGCTCTCTCGGGTATCTTTCCAACATTTATTATGTTGACTTGGAGACAATGCATAATAATAGATTTAATATGTTTCACAATCAACGATTGAGTGAACAAAAAAGGCATCCTATCAAAAATAATTTCACATAAAACGTTGCCTAGACTCGCAAGGGCTCATAAAAAGCAATCAGATCTCATAAAATCCAGTCCCTCAGAAACTCTATATCATGGTCAAGGAAAATTATAGGTCTAAGATTACTAAATAAACCAAACTTGCATCGAAATATTAAGAAAAGTAGCAAGGCTATTGAAATGTTAGTGTCACTTCATTATGCTGAAAGAGCTCGCAAGCAGATTCTGGTATAAATAATAATAATAATACCAGCCCTTGTTTATGTCCCACTGCTGGGCACGGGCCTCCCCTCAAGATGAGGGGGCTTAGGCCATAGTCCACCACGCTGGCCAAGTGCGGGTTGGCGGACTTCACACGTCATTCGAGAGCTAGTTCGGCTTTCTCAGACATGCAGGTTTCTTCATGATGTTTTTCTTCAACGATAGCTAGTAACAATCGCACAAAGACGATTCGGACATGATTCATTGAAGAAATCAGAGGTGCGAGCCGGGGTTCGAACCTGCGCACCTTGTTCCCAAGGCAAGCGCTCGCCCACTGAGCTGTTACCGCATTGCTAAATGGTATGGTATCTGGTATAAATATTTTATGGAACTTCTATTATGATCAAGAATGTAACATTTGATACATTGGTAGTTGAAGTGATTTCTGATAAAGTAAGCATAATGTAGGTTGGTATAAGGTTCAGATTTACATGGACGCTCGGGGTGTGGGCCCTTTGAGCGTCCATTGGGTACGGCAGCGACTCCGAGGAGGACGGCGGCGGGGTTGCGACCCCCGTCCCCGTGAGGACCGTGACAGGTTCCCGGGGGGCTACAATGCGCCCCCCGGCGGCGGGCTCAAAGGCAAGGCACTGAGGGCCCCCTGGTGCACATCCCACCGGAGAGCCCTTGGGTTCCCCCTCTCATGTGCCGATGCGACAGCCGCGGGGGTTTTAGTGGGTAAGAATCCCACATACCCCGGTCGAGCCCCACAGCTCCCGGGGATCTTTCGAAGATTTCCCCCGCGTCAAAAAAAAAAAACAAAAGGTTCTGATTTACATACATTGCTAAGTAAAATGATTAGGCCTAACCCAGTAGGTACTCTAACCCCAATTTATGTGTAGCCAGGCTGAGCGTTGGCCTCCGCAACATTTATCTAGCGTCAGCCTATGTAGAGCCAGACAACGATCAGCAACAAGTGTTGGACAAACTTGACGCCTTTCTCCAACTCACCCAAGGCTCGCACAGGGTAATAGGAGGCGACTTCAATGGATGGCACCACCTATGGGGCAGCGCTTCCACTAATGCCCGCGGCCGGGACATAGCCGATCTGATAAACGGCAACGATCTTTTTGTGTGCAACACGGGATGCACACCTACATTCGAAACAGTAACGCATGGCCGCGCGCGGACCTCAATTATTGACATTACCATCTCATCATCCTCCATATTTCAACATATTGTCAACTGGCACGTAAACCTTAACATCTGCCCGTCTTCCCAACATAATGCCATTGATTTCACCATCCAATCTTTTCATCCCCCCGCTCGCCGTAAAGAATCCACATCAACTTTTCTTTACAAACCCGAACACGCGAACTAGTCTCTTTTCAATAACTCACTTCATACTCTCATAGCCCAAACCGATCTCTTGGATCTAGGTATCTCTAATCTTGATCCTTCGGAACTAGACTCACTGATTAAATCTATTACAGCTTTTATTCAGCAAGCTTGCCAACAGTCCATGCCGATCCGACGGGAAAGTGAAAGCGGTCGCCGCAAACCACCCTGGTGGTCAGACGAACTGGAACAAATGAAGCGTCAGGTAGTCGAAATTCACCACCGCGTCCATGCTGTCTCCCGCCACACACCTCCCCCTGAGGAATTATTAACTGAACAAACCGCCCTTAAAAATCATTACTCCAAACTTTTAAAAACTGAGTCGACCAGGCATTTCCGAGACTTCTGCAGTATGCAGAATAAAGAAAATGTCTGGTCACTCACTAACCGCCTACTCAAAGACTTTGCCCCACCCCGCCTTCCCACCACCCTTCAATTGAACAACAGCTACACTCACACTGCAAAAGAAACCGCCAAGGCCCTTCTCCACCACTTTTACCCTGATGACGGACCAGACTCTAGTCCCCGCCATCATGTACTCAGATCTCAAGCCGATACCTTTCCCCCCACAATTGACGATCTGAACTTCTCCAAGGAGGAGGTTATAGAAATACTTCATAGTATGAACCCTTCTAAAGCCCCCGGCCTTGATCATCTGACCTCTGACATCTGTCTCCGTTTCGCCGATCTATACCCTCAACTACTGACCGACATCCTCAATAGGTGTCTCACCCTCCAACACTTTCCCGACCCCTGGAAAACGGCCTATGTAAGGATAATTCCCAAATCCAGCAAATCAGACCACACCGCACTCGACTCCTTTCGCCCCATTGGCCTGCTTCCTGTCTTCGGCAAACTGTTGGAGAAACTCTTCATTAAAAGAGTCACTTACCACGCCTCCAAAAGTGGCAAACTCAATCCGCGGCAGTTTGGCTTCAAGGAGCAGACCAATGCCACACAGGCCATCCACACCGCAATTGAAAAAATACATCAAGCCAAATCCAGGAAACAACAGGTCATCGCGGTCTCGTTAGATATCAAGGCCGCTTTTGATAACGCATGGTGGCCGGCGTTGTTCCAAGGTCTGCGTGTAATAGGATGCCCAAACAACATCTTTGGTCTAATTCGGAGTTATGTTGAGAACCGCGTGGTAGCCCTGGATCACGCCGGAGAAAGGGTATCCAAAAATACAACCAAAGGTTGTATTCAGGGCTCCACGTGCGGACCGATCATGTGGAACGTCATCCTCGACGAACTGTTAGGCGCCGACCTCCCGGAAGGTTGCTACATTCAGGCGTACGCGGATGACGTTCTACTGATCGCAGCGGGTCCTACTACCGGCGTTCTTGAATCGCGCACTAACGCAGCACTCAAGATTGTTAAGGAATGGGGAGAGGGGGTCAAGCTGTCCTTCAGCCCTCCCAAGACCAAGCTAATTGCGTTCACACAGAGAGCTAAATCCGCCAGAATTGCTCTTAGAGACCAAGTTCTCGACTTCTCCAGTGAAATAAAACTGCTCGGGGTGATCTTAGATGAAAAACTCACATTTAATCCGCATGTTCGTCACATCGTTGAAAAATGCACTAAAATCTATAAAAGGCTCTGTATCTACAGTAGACCTACCTGGGGAGCACACTCTGAAAATATTACCACTATTTACAAGCAAGTCATACAACCCACGGTCACGTACGCAGCTGGTGTTTGGGGGCACGCTGCGCATAAAAAATACATACAGAAGAGTCTCCTAAGTCTGCAGCGCGGCTTCGCCATCCGCATAGTCCACGGCTTCCGCACCATCTCCACTAATGCAGCAGTGGCCCTCGCACAGCTGACTCCTCTCGACCTTAAAGTCTTGGAAGTGGCGGCTGTGGAGAGGGCCAGACTTGAAGGAACCACCGACATACTCCCTACTGATATTCCAGTTGAACGACCCACACCCACACATGAACTCCCCCACCCCGCACTCAGACCTGCAGTATGCCCATCTTTCGCTCGTTCACAAGAAGAGATAAACACCCTTATACGTCACAATTCCTCCACTATCTTTACAGATGGCAGCAAACAAGAGGACGGCACCGTTGGGGCTGCTTTTGTTTGTTGTAATCCAGATAGCTACCCTCCCACTTCCACAAAGAAATTCCTGCTGCACCCATCCTGCACTGTCTTCCAAGCGGAGTTATTCGCTATTCTCCAAGCTATGAAACACGCCTATTCCCATCGTTTAGCTCACGTGATCATCCTCTCAGACTCCCTTTCCTCCATACAAGCCATACAAACTCGAAGTAACACGCATCCCATCATCAGTCAGATTCACTCTTTCTTGCTAGATAATGCTAATGTATTCACCCTGACTTGGGTCAAGGCGCATGTCGGCATCGCTGGCAATGAGGCAGCCGATGTTGCTGCCAACGCAGCTTGCAAGTTGCACAAGATTCCGGATTACATGCACTGTCCAATATCTTACGTTAGGAGGAGCATCAAAGCCCAAAACGCAGAAATATGGGAAACAAGATACCGCAGCGCACCCCAAGGTGAACACACGCGCCGGCTCCTCCCGCGGCTTGCGGACATTAAGTTGGTTTATTCACACTTAGACCAGACATTCGAACTCACACAATTCCTATCAGGACACGGCTATCACAAAGCCTATCTCTGCCGATTTCACATAACAAATGACGACTGCTGCCCATGTGACGGTTCAACATGTCAAGACATCCCTCATTTACTGGAGAAGTGCCCCAATTTTGCTGGACCTAGGTCTCGGCATGAATGTGTGTGCGCTAGTATGGCAGTTGAACCATACTCCATACTTGCATGTATATCAAAGCCAGAGGCAATTGCTTCCCTAAACAAATTTTGGAAATACATCGTCAGCAAGCTGAAATCTTTCAATGGCACCTAACACAAATTACTCAACTCAGGGAAATAATATACTAGAAATATACATTTCATATATATACATATATACACACATCAAAAGTGTCTAGGGATCAACATATATTTTTGCAATAACTTTTCTCCTGATTGATATTAATTAAAATTTTCTTTAAGGATTCATCAAATAAAGTGTTTTCGTTTGTCACAGTAACGATAAACCAAGTCACCTTTGCATTAATAAAGAAATTTGCCATTTTCCTAATAAAGGGATTTTTGACATTTGAACCACTAACACAAAAGTTCGAAAAAAAGACTGAAATAACAGTTTTCTTTAAAATTTTATTGGGTAACTTAAACAATTAATAATCCGTGTTTCTACCGCGAACACTAACAACACAAGAACATCGGTTTGGCATACTCAAAATGAGTTCATCCAAATCACGCTGTGGAATGGCCGCCCATGTTCGTTGCAACAACAAAAAAAGGTCTTCTTGCGACTGGATACCCTCCATATTCGGCAGAGCTCTTCTCTGTAGCATATCCCATGCATGCTCAATCGGGTTCAAGTCTGGCGACTGAGCAGGCCAGGGCAGGACATTGATGTTAGCTGCGGCGAGAGTCTGTCTTACAACTCTTGCGGTGTGCGGTCGTGCATTATCATGCATTAACTGAAATAAGGGACCGATTTGCACTTGTAGAGGAACGATGACGTCTGATACAATCGTCTCAGCATAAATTTGAGCGTTGAGGTTGCCTCTGATCCAAATCAACTCAGTTCTTCCGCCGATCCAAATACCCGCCCATACCATGATGGTTCCACCACTATAAGGATGGACTTCCTGGCAGGATTTTAATCGCTGTTGGCGTCCAGGGGTTCTCCAGTGTCGTATACGTCTTGTATCCGGTCTCATACCAAAACGAGACTCATCAGAAAAGCACACGAAACGCCATTGTTCTTCTGCCCATTTTTTTGCCCAAAAATGCTTGATCCCTAGACACTTTTGATGTGTGTATAAGTAATATATCTCATAACACATACTTATACCCCTCTACTACATCTCTACTTCTAAGAAGGTAGTGAAGAGCAACATTTTCCAACTACGTAGCCCTCGGGAACAGTATCAAATCGCAGTTCTCCGACAGGCTTACGCACTCAAACTTGACACACTGTACACAAATGTAACACCTAAAACATTGTGCAACAAATTATTTTAATTAAAAAAAAAAAAAAAAAAAGTAAAATGATTATATAGTAGTAAAATCACTTCCGCCCGTTGTGCTTAGGTACTAAGAAAACTATTGTCTGGCCTCTTTTTTTTAAATTTTCATGAAACCATAGAATATTCACGGAAAAGCGACATCCGCAGGGCACGGAACTTTGAAAATTTTCCAAGTTACATTAATCTTTTTTTTTGTATACAAATATATTGTCAATAAGGTTCTCATTATGAGCCGCGCAAGCAGTTCAAGGCCTGCCCAAGAGGGCAATTTATCTCTGCTCCCGACTTCTATTATGTCTATAAATTACTTATGGCAACTTAGCCGAAACCGAGACAAGTCATTTTGTGCTGATCGCTCCCCCCAAAAGGCTATACAAGTGTGTCCATGTATGTATATCCATTTGGAATATAATCCATTAGAATTGGTTTTGTTTTATACGTGTTTAGAGCAAGAACAATGGCCCGTGAAATAGTTGCGCAATGTTGCGTACGTTTTATTCGGCTTGTAATTGCTAGCAGACATGGGGTGAATATATTTGGTGATCTATTACCTAATATGTTTGCAAACTACAAATGTAGATATAATATAGTTTCTCTGCAAACACCTTCCATAACACAAGTTTGCGTTGTGTTATATCAACGTTTATTGTTATTAGTAATTTGTAGTGTAGAAGGAAACTGTCTATCATGGATCGGAAACGAGAGTATTCTGTTTATTTTGTGGGTTATAGCGGCTATTGTCAGTGTTTTATGCGGACGTTGTGTGGGGATTGGAAAGTTAATGCCAGAAATAGGGGTGAATGGAAGAACGGAAGGGAGGCCTTTGCCCAGCAGAAGTGGCTATTGTAGCAGACTGATTTCACACTTTCTTAGCTTTACTGGCAATAATATCCTTCATCAGAAGTGTGATTTTGATGGGGTTAAGAAAAACCCAGTAGATACACAACTAACAGTTTGTTTAGTATTTTAATTATTATAAAAGTAAGTGAACCGAATTGCAGCAGCCTGGTTAAAGTGGCGGGAAGTAACTGGCGTAACCTGTGACCGTAGGATGCCCGTTCAACTTAAGGGTCTCATATATAAAAGCATAATTAGGCCAGTGCTTATATACGGAAGTGAAACATGGGCTATGACGCAACGCCACGTTCATACCATTCACGTGGCTGAGATGAAGATGCTTCAGTGGATGTGCGGAGTAACGAGATTTGATAAAATACGCAATGAATACATTCGTGGTAGTCTCGGAGTACGTGATATCGCTGATAAGCTTCAGGAAAGTAGGCTGAGATGGTTTGGACACGTGAAGAGGAGTCCTCCCAGTTACATCGGAAATGTCGCAATCGATCTTAACCTCCCTGGTTCCAAAAGAATAGGAAGACCAAAGCTGAGATGGACTGATTGTATTGCAAAAGATCTGCAGTTCTGCAATATTTCGGAAAATGAGACGTCGGATAGAGCAAAGTGGAAAGCAAAGACGGGAAAAGCAGACCCCACCATCAGATGGGATTAATAAGTGCTAAGGAGAGAGAGAGAGAGATAAAAGTAGGTGAACAATTCGATTGAATTGGTTATATTAAACATTAGATGTTATTGTTAGCGCAAAGGGAATACTCTATAACAACCACTACTCTGCCCTAAATAACTTTGAAGTACCTACTATACACTAATGTTACATCTGTGGTATTTAGGTGTGGACTCCAGAATTTTGTACGCATATTCTAAATTAGGATAATTTGACTTTAGAGGCGAAAACAGACGTGTTTCACTGTTGGCGTGCAAACTGTTTTGCGGATTAATAATATTTAACGCTGTCGGTCCAAGCTGTAGTTGTTTTGTGTCCATGTACCAACGTAATATAATATAATGTTTGTATTGCAATTTACATTGTCTATGGTGAAGCAAAAATTGCAAGAGATATAAATATTTGTAGAACCTAGCTATTATTTAAAAAAAGAGTCACTTATGCTGAAATTAGTGAGTGCGAATCTGATAACTCCAACAGTTCCATATGAGGTAAAGCTAATGTTTTGAGATTTAGATTTATCGTCATAAGAAACGATGCATGATGATGAAAATTAATTATAATAAAGTCAGTTAAGTACTTAATTGAAAATTATGAAATAAGAGCTGACATGATGATGCTACAAAATGATGAAGTGAGGGTCCACCAGATCTTCCTTATAGAAATATCTTGATAAGTCTACCTGATGATGAAGTGTTGATGCAGTAGTATATGGTAAATCGCACTAGTTTAATAATCAAAAGAATCGATGGACACCAAAACAGATGTAACAAAACCTCAGCCACTGGTACAGTCACTTCTCGAAGAGTACTGGAAACTTTATTCAATGCAGGCATACAAAGACCCCGTTATCCGTGGGGTGTCCGGTTAAGAATAGCACCCACCCTTCTCCTCCTGTTGGCTGTCCGTAAGAGGCGACTAAGGGAAAACAAGAAGACGGGCTGCAGCATCTTTTTATTGATTACCTATTACATGGGGATTAATTATGGCAGTACTTCCCTTCTAAATGGAGGCTTTTGTTCAGCAATGGATGTCCTTCGGCTGCTGCGGATGCTGACACAAAGACAATTGGTGGTGTTATTATGCCTATGATCGTTTATAAGTAAGCGAAGCTTATAATTGCTACGATGATCGCCTAACTTCGGTAACGGAGATGGCGACATGATAAGAAGAATCTTACATCCAATATGGTCTTAGTAGCTATGGTCGAACTTTTAAAACATATCTTTATAAAATTTATAAACTACAATTGAGAATTTTAAAAACAATAGTTTCCCCTCAAGTAAAAGTGCAATTTCATAATGACGAATTAGGTCTTTAGGTCTTTTTAAATATTGTAAAATTCTACCTACAACAACGTTTTAAATATGTATTTTTAAAAGAGAACTATTTGAATCTACCCGCTATTTGCTACCAGTTTTAATAAATCAGTTACCGTCAGATTTACGCAATACACTGACAACTGAAAACATTAAAAATAAGTTACTAAATTATTTCATAAGTACGCTCGATGTAGCGATGTAGTATTTAGCATTAAGGACAAACCTTTGTGGTTTTTTGTAATGCGATTAATCATGTTTGTAACAAAATTGTGAAATGTGAAACAAAAGAAAAAAAAAATCCTTATGCATAAAAGCAACAATATTAACTTTATGTAAAAGTAACAATGAACGCAAAAGATATTACGATCTGGTCACTTTTTGCCATTTCGTTATATTTATAGCATATCCGGTCGAGGGACCTTTTAATGTCCATTTTAAGCACATTTCCGTCCCGACCTATATCATTTAAATCGCTTTTACATGGGATTATTTAAGATACTGTATTGATAATATTTTAATTTAATAAATTTTTGGCAATAATTGATGAAGTCGTATATGTATAAAAGTTTTATGACAACATTCTTAACTTATCTTTATAAGTGGTAGTAATCGCAGCTAACTTACCTTCAACCAATATTCAAATTGTTAATTGTTGTTATATACATAGAAATATTAGTCAATACCCTTTGACCAATATAACAACACTGCAAAAGATGGATCTTTGGAGTCTTTTTCTTTGGAATGAAGGCCACTATTGGTCGCAGATGGCCAGCTCTACTGGACAAGACGCCAGCTCTTACAGCATTATAGTCTAGCCTGAACGGCAGGAATGCGACGAACTCAAGGACACGACAAGTAGTCTCATCCTTGGTTTGGATTGTTGCATTACAAAGGCCTGACAGTATCACCAGATCACCATGCACCCCCACTGAGAAGATCCAGCGAGAAGCTCAGTAGGAAGATGTTCGTCGTTTAGGTCACACGCATACTACCCTTCGGCTAAACCGGCGTGATCGGTGTCTGCTTGGTAATGTGCATACGGTTGGCTTATAGTTGGTGCAATGACGTAGCCCAGTATCTGGGGATCTAACATTGAGAGATGGCTATCACTAACCAATCATGGTCAATATCATTATCATTATAATAATCATTGCCAGACTAGTAACTGACTAACTAACTAACTTGAGATACCATCAGCCAGTTGTTTGCCAAACTTTGCTAAGATCTTTGTATTTATCTTAGTGACGAGACAAGAAATACGTCCGCATCAAGGAAATAACATGCCTATAGACAGCTGTCATTAGACTCGTGAGGCCGGTAATTTCACCAGGTATTCCTACCTTCACACCAAAACACAGCACTGTTTCTGACATTGCAATGGTACCTACTTGTCCTACGATCCCTACGGTCCCTTGCATATATGTATGGGATTATTAGTACAGTTATTTTCTTCTTCAGCCTTATTGAGTAGGTACATCTCTTGACTTCCGGCTTCTTCCAATCGCTCTTATCCCATCTTTTCACAAATTTTAAGACCGGCTATCTTGTCCGTACTTTAGTTAAACACTCAATTACCAAACAATTTTATCAGGTACATTATTCTAGCTAAAGATATTTTCCGAATCTAGTTAATGCAAAGTGATATTAATGAGAAAATTATAATTAGCAAATAGCTATTAAGATAAATAGCCTCCAGCGTTAATGCCGACTTAAGTAAAATGTTGTACAACAAAGTATAATGAAATGATAATCCTGCGGGCGGGCCTGTTGGTCTAGTGGTTAGACACCTTATCCGATGACCAATAGGTCGTGGGTTCGATTCCCACCAAGTGTCTGGGTGTTTTGTCTATATAAGTACGTATTTACAAAAAAAAAAATATAAGTATTAGTATCAGTTGTCTGGTTTCCATAGTACAGGCTGTGCCTAGTTTGGGATCAGATGACCGTGTGTGGATTGTACCAGAATATAATTATTAAAGGTATTTTTAAGTCTAACACTATAGAATTGGAACTGCACTAAAGTGATTGGGAAAGTTTTAAATGGATAGATTTTCTACATAAGACCCTCTCTAGTTTCCTATAACAGTTGTTATGCTATCGGAGGCAATCACTTTCTTTAGATAATGGGTTGTTGTTATGGCTGTAAACGACGATTTGAACATACGTTGACAATTGAAACTTTGCGCTGTGAGTATGAAAATAACTTTGTATTGATGTTTCAAATGATAGAATAGAAACAAAATTATTTAACGACATAAAATAACAATTGGTACCACATTGGTACACATAAAATACAAACAATCAGTCGTTTTGCGTAAAATGCTGATTTATTTTTATTTTTCACTCGCGACCTGCCCCGACTTTATCGGTATATATGTATGTATATAGTATTATATATATGAACCTGCAATGAAAATTATCTATCTGATGAAGAAAACCGGTTAAAAATCCGTTGCGTGGTTTAGGAGGAGCAAGCGGATATACAGACAAACGCGCAAAGCAACTTTGTTTTAAGCTATGCATGTAAGGAATAAGGATAAGGAAGGATAATAAGGATAAGAAAGGATAACGGTCACATAATTTCCGAGATCTATATGTCGAATCTTGAGTTCTACTTAAAAGCTACGAGTATGCCGTAAGTACCTGATTTTTAAATCTACTTTAATTTTTTTTCTAATAATATCCAATATACTACGTCTGACTGCGTAAACTTCTGTTAATAGTAAAATAATTTAAGCGCTTTGGAATACCAACCATTACTATAGCATTGTTACTGTGTGGCGATCCGCAAATTACACGCTTGCGCACACAGCGCTTTCCGCTGAAATATCTAACACACTCATTAGTTCTATTGTTATTGAATGGCATTACGTTTCTACAACCTGCTGGAACCTAGAGGTCTACCACCATCCGTTAGCGCACTATTATTCTAATATTATTTTCACGGGAGATAAGCTGCGTATATCACTTTCCTACGGAAAATTAATATTGTTATTACTGCTATAAAAGCTGATGGTAGGGCCAGGTGCAATTCTTCATTTGATAAGTACTACAGATTATAGATTGGACGAGTTACCTAGAAATCGGCCTTCCTGTTCCACAGTTCTCATTTTCTGCGTAAGATTAATTGACAATGTTGTTTATTTACATAAACAACCGTTCATTTAATCAGAGTTTATACTTAAAATATCAGTTTTAGAATCATCCAATTAATAACCGTCGTCGCGTCGGAATGAATTATAGCTGGGCATGTCACAACAAAAGGTTAGCGGGAAAACAGTTTTTTTTGGGATGTGTCCTATCTGAAAATTACTAACATTAATTTTACTTTTCAAATATTTAAATTCTTTAATGGGACACTCAGAGGCGACAAAGGGTAAACAAGAAGAGGGACAGCAGCGTCTTTCTTTTGGATTACCTACCACCTATACTGCGATCCCCAAAACGCATGCCAAGCGTGCGGGATTATGGTAACCCCACCCTTTTAAGGGAAGCCCTTTGTTCAGCGCTGGACGTCTCTTGGTTGATGATGAACAATGTCTTCCCGTCGCAGGTGTAAAGTAGAGCTAATGATTTAGCTGTTTGGAATAAAGGAATGAACTTAGCAAATAAACGTTTGAGTTTCAGTTTAGTTCATATTTTTTTCTATATACAGAACTTTTGCTTGAGAGAGGTTGAGTATAATTTTCTTCCCAGAATCGCATGCGGTAGCCTGTGGTCTAAGAATTCCATTTCGCTTTAACGAAATAATAATGTACGAGTAGGTAATATTGTTTCTCGAGTATATGCCTAGTCTAAGCTTATCGTGAATCCAACGTAAATAATATATTGGAACCCATCTCCTTTGCTAAAGATTTCAAAGAGGTTTTATTTTCTTTTAGCTAAAGCGAAAATAATATACGGCAATCATAATTGTCTTCATCAGGATTATTTATAACATTTTTTTTTATTATTTTTCAGTTATCATTAGCACGGTGTGAAATTGATTGATTGATTGTTGGGGTGTCATATCTTTCAACCATGATAGCGGAAAGAACTTGAATCAACAATCCAAAGTGAGTATGTCATGAATCACATTTTACTAGGTGATAGGTTCCTCATGCAAGGAACCGTCCAGGAGGTACCGCAGTATCAGATATTTTGCTGCCAAGCAGCAGTGTGTAAGCATTGCTGTGTTCCGGCGTGAATGGCACTGTAGCTGGTGACGGACACAATGTCTTAAGGGCCGGCAACGCGCTAGTGATTATTCTGGTATTGCTAGCGTCTATAGGCTGCGGTGGCCGCATGCTTGCTTGCCAACTTGGTAGTATAAAAAAAAACTAAGTACGTTTCTTCGAACTATTTCTAGGGCATGGCTGGATTCATCAATATGTTTTTCTTCGTTAGCAAATACTGAATCGACGTGAAGGGCACTGTAGCTGATGAAATTATCGATCTCACTATCTTAATAACTATTACTACTTAAAGTGAAGTTCACTTTTAAAAGTTCCCTTTAAGTGAACTTTTAAAAGTGAACTTTTGCGTAATATGACGCAGTTACGTTCTATTGGTGTTGTCAAAAAGAAAATAAACGGTTGGACGCTCTATAATGTCTCGGGTTACGAGTGGCAGTGCAATGCAGCTGTCTATAGGCAGGGGTATCGCTTACCATCAGACGAAGGTCTTGTTTATCTCGCCACTTGGTTTAATTAATAAAATAATAATAATACCAGCCCTTGTTAATGTCCCACTGCTGGGCACGGGCCTCCCTTCAAGATGAAGGGGCTTAGGCCATAGTCCGCCACGCTGGCCAATTGCGTCACACGTCATTCGAAAGCTAGTTAGGCTTTCTCAGACATGCAGGTTTCCTCACGATGTTTTCCTTCACCGAAAGCTAGTAACAATCGCACAAAGACGATTCGCACATGATTAATTAAAGAAATCAGAGCTGCGAGCCGGGGTTCGAACCTGCGCACCTTGTTTCCAAGGCAAGCGCTCGCCCACTGAGCTGTTACAGCTCAATAAAAAAATACTATTCTATATTTAAGAGAAAAGGATACACCAGTGGTGCAACATATGTATCCACAAAGCTATAATAATTCACCCGTACACAATGACTTTACCAATAATAATAACGGCAACGCGTGACAAATGGCACGAAGGGGACCAAACTGAACTAATTTTAACTTATTTGCGCTTTGTTAATTGTTTAATTTATGATACTTCAAATATTTAGATCTAATTAATGTTTTGTTTTAAAAGTTACGCAAACTTTGTTAATTTTACTTTCACTAAGTTGTAAAAAGACCGTCTATTACACCACTATCCTCCCACGGTCATATGATCCTAAACTAGGCAGAGCCTGCACTATGGAAACCAGACTACTTACTGAAACTATTTTTTTTTTGTAAGTACATACTTAAATAACACCCATACACTTGATGGGAATCGAACCCACTACTCATTAGATAGTGGCCATGGTGTCTGACCACTAGACCAACAGGCACGTCAAATGTCATATTATGAAGCGTCATATTATGAAGCAAAGCAGCAATGTGCAAGGCATTGCCGTTCCAGTGTGAAGGGCACTGTCGTTAGAGAAGATTGTACTCAAAAGACTAATCTCATATTATTTTTTAGAAATAAAATACTTTAGATATAATCAAAGTTTTTATTGAGAAACATAATTAAGTTATTTCCTAACGTTAAGGCAATTAGTAATCTGAGCATTCCCTAAAGATATTGGACTTTTCATATATATTACTTTTACCTTAGGTGGGGCGTTTTGTATTACGACCATTGGGTAATATGCCCCAACCTGTATTATAAAATGCTCAAATGCTCAATGCTCAGTGTTCAAGGTCATAACGGACGAAACAATAAAAAACAAAGGTGACTTCATGCGTTTCACTACAGTGCGGATTATTTCGGTGTAAAAACCATAGCAGTATATATACAAAATTGTTTGAAACTCACCACAAATTGTAGAAACGGCAATAATTTAAAATTCTCAATATTTTTTTATCAAATAATAGAAATCAATCACGAACATCATCCACGTTGCCGGGTGACTGACGAGTACACAAGCGGGTATAAGCGGCTTTGTTTGTTTGAGTGCAAGACCAGTGGGTCGTTTTGTCAAGTGGGGCGTATTACCTAGTTTTACCCTATAAGGAATGGAATAAACTGTCCATACACAAGAGTCTCGCTACCATGGGTTAGACGGCCTGCTTAACTTATAACTTAGCCGCAAAATAGTTTAATAAATATTCTTCGTACATGAAGACGAAGAAGCAGGTAGGTACAAAATCAGTTTTGATTGAAACTAATTCAATCAAAACTGATTTTGTACCTAAATTATTTATCTGGGTATATATAGCTTGCTGCTGATATCTGCTTGGATTTAATTAAAGCTTGTAATTTTTCTTATTAAATACATAGTGTGATTATAAATTCACCGAAATAGTATTCTATTTTATTTGCAGGCTGCAAATTGTGTCCCGGTAATCACCGCAATGCACTACGAGCCATTTAGATCTAGCATTCCCTAGGCCTTATACCGAAACCGAAACGTCGACAAGATTTCGTAATGACATCGATAGGCGACGATAAGTAAGTTTGTAACGACATAAAACGTCTACAAAGACGCTTCTTGGTGGTTAACCAAAGAAAATATACGTACTAAGACTAGGAGCCGACTTAACCCATTAAGCAGATACTATACGTGCTGTTGAATAATAATTTATTGAGACTTGCTATATCGAAATAATAAAGAAAACACAAGCGCCCATCTGTAGTCGCGTAGGTGTTGTATACAACATAAATCGACAAAATAATCCCTTAACATAAAGTCTTGGCACGTCAAAGAGCTTAGGTGCAAGTACTCTGTTTTCACCTAGGAGTTCTTAGACCCTCAGTATAACAAAATAACACCTTGCAAGTGTAAGGAGAATCACAACCGATTCTATCCGGTTTGCGCGTTGTACAAAGTTTGAACTTTAAAAGTATAATGGAACTTTACACAGAGCGATTCATTCGATATTTTCTAAAAGTTTCCACGCACTAAAGTTTTATTACAGCAGCGTACGTGTACCAAAACGTACCTACATAACTTTATTATAGTTTTATTTTTCACAGGCACGCGCCGTACCTACAGTTACTGGACTTTGCGGGCATCGCAAAAAAATTTGCATGAGTTTAAAATGTCACGGTTTAATTCTGATGTTTTAAATCTTAGTTGAAACATAAATAATTAAAAATTATAGTTTTAGAGTTCTGTTACCGAATAGAACAAACATCAAAATGTAACCTTTATAAATTCGTCATGTCCGTTAAAATTTGTCATCATCATCATCATCAGTCGGAAGACGTCCACTGCTGAACTAAGGCCTCCCCCTTCGACCGCCACAATAAATGACAATTTGCCATTTGCATCCACCGGTTGCCTGCGACGCAAACTATGTCGGCGGTCCACCTAGTGGGAGGCCTGTCTACGCGTCGTCTTCCGGTTCGTGGTCGCCACTCGAGAACCTTTCTTCCCCAACGGTTATCGGTTCTTCGAGCGATGTGGCCTGCCCACTGCCACTTCAACTTGCATATATTTCGAGCTATGTCGGTGACCTTGGTTCTTGGTTGGTAAAATTTGTCATAGGTCGGTTGAAAAGAAAAGTATATACTTACAATTATCAGCTTCATAAGTCTTAATAAAAATTAGGACACCTTTTTCCGTTATCCTTCCATTTATGGAAAAGGTTCACGCACCCCTTTGTGTGGGCCAAAGGGATTAAATATATATAGACCAGTCAATTTAGACAATTGAAATAAAGAAAATTCCGACAGAGCCAAATCTTCGTAGAGACCTTAGGTTTACCACAAGGAATAAAGTGTCAAAAGTCCCAATCAGTCCCATGTGCGCTAAGGGACTTATTCGGGGCCCAAAGTGAAAATTTTAGGTTTTTTGGATTTTTCTCGAAAACGGTAAGTTTTATCGAAAAAGTACCTCAGAGCAAAGTTGTAGATCTTAAAATTCTCTATAAAAATGGTCCTTATGATTTTTTCTCTAAGACCCACTATTTCCCAGATATTGCGCTTGTAAGAATCATGTTCTACATAGTATGCACACATATGCCACGTATATACATATTTAGGTACTCAAGCAAGCAAAAATGCCTACTCGTGTCTCCTTTTATGTATACATTATACTATTCTAAGAAAATATACTCTAAAAAGACCGCCGGACCTCAATAGAACAATTTAATGCAAGAAATACAACTATTGTAGTGGGTGAAGATGTTGATTTGTTAGTACTACTCACTGCAAGGACTCCATTTGATAAAATTATTTACTTTTTAAAACCTGGGAAGGCGCAGCAACGGACAGAAATATATTCTTCTAAAAGTTTATCAGCTTATCCAAAATGCCAAAACTATATTTTATTTTTACATGCGATAACCGGATTCGATACTACGTCAGCAATGTTTAGAAGGGGCAAAAATTCTGTAATAAAATTATTTGAAAAAAAAAAAAGATTTGATTGACTGCGCAAAAGTATTAACAGAAATTAATTCTTCAGCTCAAATACTAATTACTAAAGGAATTCGGTTTCTTCTTGCGGTTTATGGAGCTCCAAAAAAAATTGATTTCATAGATACGTACAGATATTTAACATTTGTAAAAAAATACACGAAACAAAAAGCAAGTACAACTATCTTGTCTTCCTCCAACATCGGCATCTGCTACTCTGCTACTCAACATTTGTTTCGAGTATATACTATCAAGTTCAGACATGGCAAGGCAATGAACTGAACCCTGAAGTCTGGGGTTGAATCATCATCATCATCATCACCAGCCGGAAGACGTCCACTGCTGAACAAAGGCCTCCCCCTTAGACCACCACAATGAACGACAATTTGCTATTTGCATCCACCGGTTTCCTGCGACGCGAACAATGTCGTCGGTCCACCTAGTGGGAGGCCTGCCTACGCTGCGTCTTCCGGTTCGTGGTCGCCACTCGAGAACCTTTCTTCCCCAACGGTTATCGGTTCTTCGAGCTATGTGGCCGGCCCACTGCCACTTCAACTTGCATATTCTACGAGCTATGTCGGTGACTTTGGTTCTTTGGCGAATCTCCTCATTCCGGATTCTGTCGCGCAAAGAAACTCCGAGCATAGCTCTCTCCATAGCTCGTTGTGTGACTCTGAACTTCTCCAAAAGGCCAGCTGTTAGAGACCACGTCTCAGTACCATATGTCATCACTGGCAACACACACTGGTTAAAAACCTTTGTCTTCAGGCACTGCGGAATTTCTGATGAGAAGATGTCACGTAGTTTCCCGAACGCTGCCCATCCGAGTAGGATTCTTCGGGCGACCTCTTTGTCGAAGTTGGACCGACCTAACTGGATAGTTTGTCCTAGGCATACGTAATGGTCAACAACTTCGAGTGTAACGTTCCCAACAACTACCGGTACGGGTGCAACATGGACATTAGACATGATCTTCGTCTTGTCCATGTTCATTTTAAGACCCACCTGTTGGGAAACGCTACTGAGGTCGCTGAGCATTGTATTGAGGTCCTCCAGCGATTCTGCCATAATGACTATATCATCGGCAAAACGAAGGTGAGTGATGTATTCGCCATTGATGTTGATGCCGAATCCGTACCAGTCCAAGAGCTTGAAAATGTCCTCCAATGCGTTCGTGAACAGTTTCGGAGAAATAACGTCTCCCTGTCTCACGCCCCGCTGCAATGGGATTGGTTTCGTGCTCTCGTCCTGTAGTCGGATCGACATGGTGGCGTTGCTGTACAAACACTTCAACACTTCGATGTACCTATAGTCAATGTGACACCGCTGGAGGGACTGCAATACTGGGGTTGAATAAATGATAAATAATACTTTTTAACCGATTCGAACTTTACTGCCCCCTGCTCCAGAAAAACTTCTTAACACTATTTTTTGCAATTGCAAGAAAGGTTGTAGTGCCAAATGTGGCTGTAAAAAAGTAGGGTTGCAGTGTTCTCCAGCGTGTACCAATTGCCAAGGTGTCTCTTGCTCAAATGTTCAATTAAATACAAGAGAGGAAGATTAATGTGATTTTGATGAAGAGACAACTGATTCATCTTCATTTGAACAATTTCTAAGCATTCATCAACAGGAAGGAGAAGAAGAAGAACAAGGAGAAATTGAAGAAAACATGATTGTTGAAGTTGAATATGAAGAGTATGAGTCAGATTAAAGTAATAAAAAAAAGTTAGAACGACAGTTAAACTCAGTAACCCATATCAATAATCTTCATACTATTAAATAATTATTGTTCCTGAAAATAACGTCATAAAGGTTCGTGGAATAGACCTACCGGGGATTCCACGTTAAAAAAAACGCGCCGAGTACACTACCTCACAGGTGGTGTGGAAATGTGTGCATATTATGTAGAACGTGATTCTTACAAGCGCAATATCTGGGAAATAGTGGGTCTTAGAGAAAAAATCATAAGGACCATTTTTATAGAGAATTTTAAGATCTACAACTTTGCTCTGAGGTACTTTTTCGATAAAACTTACCGTTTTCGAGAAAAATCCAAAAAACCTAAAATTTTCACTTTGGGCCCCGAATAAGTCCCTTAGCGCACATGGGACTGATTGGGACTTTAGACACTTTATTCCTTGTGGTAAAACTAAGGTCTCTACGAAGATTTGGCTCTGTCGGAATTTTCTTTATTGGATCACTATTTTTATGTCTAAATTGACCGGACTAATAGGCCAAAGAGCGACTTTTGGGATTATTTATAGAGAAATTAAAAAAAAACTGCCGTCACTTTTTATATTATACATTTTTTTACTACATGTATAAGCTAGTGCCTGACTGCAGTCCCACCTGATGGAAATCGGCAAAACAATTGAGGATGGTAAATTAGTCTTGAAGACACCCACGCTTTAAGCGGGCAGGAAAACCAACACAGTCTGTTCCAACCCTTAGCTGTCCTTATTATAAATGAAGAAGCAAATCGCTTATAGTCCGTTGTTTCTTAGTCAATCGTTTTTCAGTAAATATACAAAATACATGAAAATAAACTGTAGTCGTATTCAGTCATTTCAATCTAGTGAAATTTGCAATATTATCTTAACACGAATTGTGCATATTCCCTTCAAAAACATTTTTTCACGTTTCTACCGACTTATAAAATTACACGTTTAAGAAGTTTTGATGAAAATTTGGTTCGCTAACGCCGTGTGTCTGTCCGTATATACTTTTAAGTAGGGATTTAAATGTATTTGGTGTGGGTTATCGTTTGATTATTTTTTAAAAAGTGAGAACTTCGAAATTTTGAGAAAATAAGTGTCCCCGTCAAACTTTCTAACAAGGGAGGGAATCGAAAAACCCACAAAAAATCAGGTTGATTTAAAAATAATTCTTTACTTATATTATACCTATTTATGTGCAAAATTCCTGATCTCTGATGGTGAAGTCAAAAATCATAGGTATTTGTATTCAGTCTACATATTTATGGATTCCATGAACGTTCATATTAAAATCGTGTTCCGAGTTCCGGAACGTTACTATGATGTAATAGGAAATTATATACGACACAGATCGGAAATGTATTCGTTACCGTCCCGTCGCCTCACGACCGCGACGCGGCTTGCGGATTGCGTACGTACTTACTCGTAGTATAGGAGAAGGCTATCTTTTTTTATAATCCTTAGATTCAGACTCAGACTTGGTGGTATCTGAATGAGGAGTTTAAATTATATGTTTTAATAAGACATGATATGATATAACAAGGTAATTTGTAGGTTAATAAATACTACTACGAGGTTTAATAGGTGATAGGACCCATTTGCAAAGAACTTTCAGGTAGGCATTGCAGGGTCAGATATTATGCAACCAAGCAACAGTGTGTGAACATTGCTGTGTTTCGGTGTGAAGGGCTCTTTAGCTGGTGAAATTACACACGAGACTTAATAACTAATGTCTCGAATGATGAGCGGCAGTGCAATGCAGCTGTCTACAGACAGTTAATTTTGAGTGTAGACTAGAGCTCAAAAGTGGCACCAGTTAACAAATTCTTAAGTGGCACTTGAACTTGCTGAATATCTAAATTTAGAAACGCATTTTTCTTCTTTAATAACTTTTTACAGTCTTAGAAAACATAAAAAAAAAACATGGATGAAATCGGTAAAGTATGGTTCTCAAGTTATAGTGTGACCATGATCAATAGGGATTCATTTATTTATACATAGATTATACATAATCTTATTGTAATTTACACAGTTATTTCCTAAATATTTGAAATCCTACACTTTAAAACTATATTGAAAAAGCATTTATTTTTAATAATAGTTTATTTTGCTTATGTGTCCTGTGGCAGTAATTAATCTGAGTTCTCGCAAACTTATATATTTATAAACATTCTAATAGTACCTATTCTATACATATTTTGTAAAAAAATGTCCGACTAATTTACTAAGTATAGCTCTTGGACTATACGACCTAGCCACTCGACCTCCCTCATTTTTCAAGACGGTGTACTTGCTTTGTGAAAAGAACACGCTGATGCTGTAACCGGGATTATGTGGGAAACGTCGTATAAGGAAAACCCGTCTTCTATTTATGATACGCGTAGGTATAATAGATTTTTTTATCATAATCGGATAGATTTCCAATTTACATTGCTAATTTTGTTCGATCTCAGTAAGCCTTACACAAAACTGTTTTCAAGTGTACATACAATCATAATAATATGATTTATTTGTGTTGATGGATGTAGATTCTAATATTTTTTTATCTTAATAATATTCCCTTGTGGTAACACCATATAAACTACAATTTAGCTTAATGGTTTAACCTAAACGAATAAATTATATTAGATTAAGAATGTGTCCGATGACACTTTTCTTATTGTCTCTATTAAGGTGAAGACACTTTGTTATTGTGTTCTACATTGCACTATACTGCACTAATTTAACACTTAAACTAACTCAAAAGGTTTTGTTCTTTTCAGTCTTCTCACTAAGTTCGTGTTATCTAGGAGCTGGATAGCCTCGACATTCACATGATGATGAAGCCGACGTGCATGAGCTTCAGCATAGTCCTTGATAACTTATATATGATATTCTATTCTATCGATGCCGGTATTATAAATAATTGTAAAACAACATAACATGATTCTAGTCAGTAACAAAATAATTAGCTACGCTACAAATGTAGCGTGTTATAGGTACACACCCCGACAAGTCGCGTGTTGCCTTGAGTTCGGGTGTTATTTATGTATTAGTATTGTTTTAACAAAAATAGTATGTACTAGCTGACCCACGCAGCTCCGCCCGCGCTGTGTTTACGTTTACTAAACTTTCAATATACATTCGCATAGAATACAAAACCTCCTCTTTTAAAGTGGGTTAAAAACTTGGACCCACTTTGTGTTTACCCTCCGAAGCACGGAAACGTTTAGTTCAAATGGCGTTAAACGGTCACCCATCTATTTAATGACCTTACCTAACGTTGCTTAACCTGATCGATTTCCAAACATTGTTAACAACTGTCTATGAGTGTTCCCTTACAAATATTTATTATAATTATAAAGAAAAAATGATAAAATCGAACCAAGCGTATAACCAAGTACCCATTTTGACTTTAATCCCCTCTCCCAAAAGAACCGTGCCAGATTACGGGATAAAAAGTATCCTATGTCCTACCTCGTAGTAAGATCTCAAATCATGCCAAGTTTCGTTTCAATCCATCCAGTAGTTTCGGCGTGATGCTCAGCCGAGATACAGACAGACAGACAGACAGACAAAAATTAAAAAAATTACATTTTCGGTCTCAGTATCGGTTATAGAATGCCCTCCAAATATAATTTTCAAAATATCTTCAATGTACAGAATTGGACCTGTTACAGTTTTATTATAAGTATAGATTTGTATCAGTAGTTGTAATATATTAGTACAGGCTCTGCGTAGTTTGAGATGCAGATGGCAGTGTGCGGAATGTCCTAGGTCCTATTATTATCAATGCATACTAATAATGAGACAAGTAGGACGTTGGCCTGATGTAAAACAGATAGCATCGTGTAATTTCACCATTTAAAGTGCCCTTCACACTGAAACAAAGTACTTTTTACACAGTGCTGTCTGCTTATCACATAATTTTTGACAGTAATGTTGATAACTAACTAGATGATCTCTCGCATAATTTACCTAAAATATAATATTATATATATAAACTACACTTCACATTTCGGCTTTTTATATTCTCTTCAGCACCCATGGCTACATGAGGTTAAACTTCCTCAAGAAATTTATTGTGATTTCTTTGAAAAATGCTAAGTAGGAGTCAAGCGACAGACAATGTTTCCGATAAATGGCAATAGGCACGTCCCTCTTACATGAAATCTAATTTATAGAAAAACTTTGAAAAAATATTCATGCTATATAGGCACTAAAAATTTTATACTTAAATAAGATTTTCATTTAAGTTATCCATTCACGAAAATGATTAATCTTTTGTTTTATAGATACTTACTATAATGGTTTAGGTAGGGTGAATAAATTAAGTTTTCAATTTAATTTATGAAAATTATACTTCTCATTTTATCTAAGCTCTATAAAAATAAGCTTATAAAATCGTCGTCTGCAGCGTAAAATTCATCCAAGTTTAATTAAATCTCCCTTTGACTGTTAGAAAGTTTGTTTGTGTACTACTTAAGAAGTTTTATGGACGTTTTTCTGCCATACATTAAATCATTAAAGTCCTTCCATTCCGAAGTGAAAAACTCTTTTGAGCGATAATAAGTAGATCATTTCAATGTATTTTTTTTAAATATCAAAGCGTAAGATTAAAATGAAAAGTACTTAAGTATATTTTAAATATGTCTCAGTCGTATTGAATAAGGTAAGGTGGGGTAAGACTAACATACTTTACTGTCGGACTGACAAACTGTATTTTTGTGACTTACATTTATACCCTACCTTTAAGACAGTAATGCCACTGGGACATTAACACTATAAGCTTATATAAAACAATGAATACATTACCGTAATTGCATCTGGAACAGAAATTTTGAAGAAATTGTGATATAGGTAAAACTGGTAGTCTTACCCCACCACACGGGGTAAGACTGTCAGTGACATATTTTATCAGAATTCGTTCACCAAATAGAACTTTTGAAAATAAATCATGTTACGTTACAGTGTTAATTTTTGCGGCAATTCGTGTAAATAGTTATCCGGGGTATGACTGACATACAATCGAAAACAGGGGTGTAAAACCGTTGACTTGTTTTTTTTTTATCGACATCAAAACCTCATTGTCACTATGAAAGAGTTCAGCGATTGAAGTATAAAGAAGGAGCAAACACAAACACTCACAACCTTTCCTTTGAACAATATAGAAAGCTTTCAAAAGAATGCATATGCACATTTATAAATGCGTATGTATCTCTGTCTCTCTGTTGTCATCAATTTTCTTAAGTGTATACGTGAGTAAAAGCGCGGGCCGTCGCTAGTAGGGTTATTACAATTAGTTTTTCTAGGTAGCAACTAATAATTCTTTTTTAGCACCTAGTTAAAGCCGATACCCGCTTTGAAAATGTTTACAATATCTGACTTGGGGCAAGACTAACATACGTTTGTCCTGCCTCTGGTAAACTGATAGTCTTCCCCCACTTGACATTTTTATATTATGGTTTTATTTTTTGTTAAATATTAAGGAAACTGATTTGTTTTATGTGATAATAACAAAATAATTTTGAACTCGATGTTGGTATGATGCTACTTACAGCAAAGATATCTTAATTTAACATTTAATATCACAATTTTTTTAATGTTTTTTTTCAGATACACCAACTAGCATTTTTTTTTCTTACAGCTGATATTTTAATTGTGTGATATTGACCAAATAGTTCAGCAGAAGTGGCAACTGTGTTTTGAGCCGAGAACCATTTAATGATAACTGTTTTATAGACAAGTTAAATTGAAAAAATACGCAGAACTTTTCGAGTTATTTGAAAGTGACAGTCTTACCCCGGTGACAGTCTTACCCCACCTTACCTTACCCATTTATTTAGATTTTGTCTAATTATTCGCTACCTTGTATTGTATCCCATAATATTGTCCTATATTAAAATACAAAAACTAAAAATTCTCTGAAATATCTCTGGAACACGAAATATAATCCTATCAAACAAAATATAATTTACAAGGGGTTTAAATTGCGCAGAGATCCCTGTATTTAAATGTTTTCTTACATAAATTCCATTGCATCAAAGATTTTCGCAAACATTTACATATAATTAAGAAAAAAATCTTATTTCATAAATAAAATATATCCATTGAACTTCCGATCGTAATACACACATTTTATGGTCGCTCACATCAAAGGAGAATAAACTTACCGCGAAATGAAAAAGTTACAATTGTCGATCGCGTTCTCGTATTGCGATATTTCGGCACGATTGCCGGCTTGGCGTCCCGCGCGTGTGTCCCATGCCGGAGCCGAGCTCACACTGGCTGATAAAGGGACTGATAGCAACGCCGACGTGTCTATGTGTACACCTACGTTAATTGGACATCAGGCTGTACTCGAAGATTGACTACCTATTGAATTAAAGGCTCTATACATTATACAGCGTGCTGTATGTTTGTGATCAAAACTAAATTAACTGTATATCAGTGCGTCAAGGAAGCATCTAATATTGTACACACGTACGTTTTTGGTAACGTGTAGGCATTTTATGCGACTTGGTTTGCGTGCAACTGTACTGTTACATTCTACGTAGCCTACGTTGTTCCTTGTATTCATGTAGATCTACTAACAAGCCTAAGTTTTAACATATATTTATCACTCAACATAAGTTAGTCATGATTGAGCTAGTCGTCCTAGCAGATAATAAGTCGCGCATAATGATAATTACACTAAATCAAGGACCCTGTGTTGGAGAAAGCGCAGTGCCGGCAGCAAAAGAGGTTAATAAAAACCATACAGAAGTGCGGACCTTACTTGGGGAACACATCATCTCGACGGTGGCTTTTTTGGTAACAAAGAATTGTTTTTAGATCAAAACTAGCATTCATATTATAAACGTAAGGACAAAAACTTAACTAATAATAATAATGTCCTCCTGGGCGCTATGATCAAAGCGGCCAATATGTGTATAGAGATGTTATAGTACACAAGTGCTTACGGAGACACAAGTACATTCCATATTATTATTATTATTATTAAACCTTTATTGCAGGCAACTATGGCCCATAGAAACAAATACCTTAAAGACTAACATACATATTAAATTATATAATACTAATTAGTGACACGGAGAGTCGTTGTGTCGCGCACGGTGTCATGTAGCCGACCTCTGAAGCGGCGAAACACGACACCCTTTGGCCAAAATTCCTCCTTCGTGAAGGTCGATAGATGGGCGGTCGGTATTATATTCCTTTACTCTCACAATCCAGCGATGGGACGGGGGAAAGTCAGGCACAAGACGGACTTTTTTATATGTCCATCCGACGCATGCATCATCTTACTTTCCGGACAATCGGGTGATCGGCCTGTAATATCCTAGGCAGTGACGAACAACTACAGAAAAATGTTGCTCCCCGCAGGGTTTTAACTCACGAGCTCCGGTTTGTAAAGCAAGCGGTTTCCCGATGCGCTATGGAGGATGTTATTCTGAAACTACTTATTACTTAAACAAACACGAATAGTTTATGTCGTGCAGTATAGTACACATTTGTAGAGCATCATCTTCAGCTTCAGTAGTGAAGATTATGTTTTTCAGAAAACTTAGTTTTCCAACCAGCATTAAAGGAAATTACCCGCTGCAGCGGCTTTCTATTATCAGATACCGGATTACCTACCAGACCGAGATCCCCAAGACGCCTGCCAAGCGTGTGAACTATGGCAACCCATCACTTCTAGTAGCTGCTGGTGATGATTTAAAAAAATCAGCATATTTAAAACTAGAATGCTTCGCACTGACTGCAGTAGTTACTAATAAACAAGGAGCCTGCGAATGATGTGGAACGAATAAAAGTAACTTGTCTAATGAGCGAGGAAATACAGCGTTTCATGGTTGGAGCTAGCTATGAGATTTTGCAGCTGGTCGCCGCCACGTCATATTATGCCTCCGCGCTTGTTATTCCAATATTCTGTTACTCACGCTTTTGTAAAATCACACTGATAGGTAAAAATATCTATTTCTGTATCTTTTTTTTGTTAAACTGTCAGTCGTCTTTAATCCCGTCACACAACTGTTGCACTGTTGTTTTTCTTGTGTAGCCAACCATTTCTAAAACAATATCTATTCTTTGTCCCAGTCCATTGAATATAAGACTTCTAGTTAATCTGTCTACTACATTCTGAAATTAAAGTTAATGAATTAATAGTGGGTTATTGGTACCTGAGATACATGAATCTCCTAGTTCCCCGCGAACTACCGAACCTTTTAGTTATTGTTTACTTAAGATACACTTTTAATTTATAAGTGTGCAATGTTTTTTTTTGTGAAATAAATAAATTTAGACACTTTGTAAGTTTTGTTTCTTGTCGTCTATGTTTAGTAGCCAACATAGTGTAAGAATTGTAACTGAGAATTGAACCTCTGACTTGGTTTAACGAGTGCTGTTTAGATGACAATAACTGGGACCTCTGGTTCTGGTACTGGGCTTTTTCGTGCTTTCCGAAGCACGGAGACGCTCAGTTCAAATACCACATGTAACGGTCACCCATCTAAGGACTCACCTTGCTTGACGTTACTTAACCAACTGACTGATAGTTTATCGAACAGTGATTACAACAGGCGTTGAGCGCCTCATGGTGTTTTTGTTTATAAGAGTTTTTTTTATAATTTAATTGAGTTTCATCCATTTGAAAACATCAATTTGTACTAGTTCACAGCAATCACGAGTGATAGGAATTTATAAATGTTCTGACAAAAATAAAATATTTCGAATATCTTCGTAGAGCCAGACGTTGATAAATCAGCGAGCCGGCATAAAATTACCTAAATTACAATTTGTATTTCTCTTTTACTAGCAATTTGTCTGTCTATTGACCAAAACATTATGCGACGTATTCAAAGGAAAAGCAGAAATAAGAACACATTTTTTAAATAGGTATTTTATTGGGCTATCCTTTATTTTTTATCCCTAACAATCTGTTGGTAAATGACGGTTTAATACACTAAAGATAAATTACCAACTAAAAATTTGCTTACATTAATTTTGTCCAGATCTCAGAACACAATTTAAAACAATTATTTCACAAGAAATGATACAAATTCTGGAAATGGCGATAATTAGGTATTATGATTGTATAATGTTTATAAACCTTGCAATACATTATTTATTGAAACAAAATATTGCGGCTGCGGCGACCGCTAGTGATGCAAAGCGACGCAAGTATGCAGCTCTAGGTTCGAGCTATATATTTGCGCCCTTTGCGGTGGAGACCATGGGGCCTTGGTCTCATGAGACGCACGCTTTGGTAAAAGAAATTTCATCCAAACTTATCGAAGTCTCAGGAGACCGCCGGGCTGGTAGCTTTTTCTGCCAACGTATAAGCTTGGCCATACAAAGGGGTAATGCCGCCAGTCTTTTAGGTACCCTTCCCTCCCAGTGCGGCGACAACTTCGAGGAAGTTTTTTACCTAGTTTAAGTGTACATATTTGTACATAAACTGTTTATAAACTATATCGTAATCTCATCTGAGAGAAAGTGGTGACACGATGGTAGATGGTTAAGCTACTCATCATCATCAGTCGGAAGACGTCCACTGCTGAACAAAGGCCTCCCCCTTAGGCCGCCATAATGAACGACAGTTTGCCATTTGCATCCACCGGTTGCCGCAGGCACAACGTCGTCGGTCCACCTAGTGGGTGGCTTGTCTACGCTGCATCCTCCGGTTAGTGGTCGCCACTCGAGAACCTCTCTTCTCCATCGGTTATCAGTTCGGTTAAACCACTACTAACTAGCAAAAGAAAGAAGTCGCTGCGCAGGCAGCCCAAGGAACAAAACGGAGATCCTTCACCCACCAATATTTAGTTGGTGGTGGAAATTTCAGGATTAAGATACTTCTCACACCTATATATTTCAGGAACCATCGATTTCAAACTTGGAATAGTTTTAGATCTTACTTATCCAACCTCATAGCAAATGAAAAACATATTTTACTTTCTATATTTTTTTTTTTAATTGGGATCGAAATGGGTCATCAAAATTTCAAAGTGAGACTACTATGTCGAGTCATGTATATCATGAAAGGTCTTCATTTCCACATCTCAAAACTGATTCTTATTTTGGTTTATGCCATGTAGTTTTTGGCTTATAATAAAAAAATACAAAAAAATACCGTTCCCCCCTTTATCTCCGAAGTTGGTGGAGGGAAAAGTCTGAAAAATAATTACGGGTCTATCTATATTTTACAAGAAAAATAAAATGGTATTTCTAAGTAGGTAATACAGTTTTTTAGTAAACCTAAAAAAAACCTCGACTAACAAACTTAGTTTTGCGCTTTGGTTTTTTTTTTTGCCATCTGAGTTGTCAGACGAATAGTAAAATAACGCCTAAAGATGGTACGGAACCCACGGTGCGCGAGTCAGACTCGCACTTGACCGGTTTTTTTTTCTTTATACAACCCAGTCTGTAGTAGATACCCTGTAGGATTTCCAATATTGTATGGACCATACTCTGGATATTATCATTTCAGAGCAAATGTCACACTGGCATTTGGACGGCGTCCAGTTCGATTCTCGGTTTCATTACGTACTTGTCATTGAACATTGGCCTAATTGGTATATTGTAGCAAATAAATTACAGGCGGTCAGTAAACTCACATTGCGTAACTAGGATACATAGATACCAAAAATATGTTTGATATTTAATGAACTGTATTTTTTCAACATAATTAATGTAGACACCATTGCTTAAGGGGGTAACATGCGCCAATGACCTTGAGAATCTGGCCGCTCCGGCCGAGAGTTGTCATCGTAGAGGGCGCTACCAGCAAATATAAATATTACATTTGAAAAATTATAGACTAAAATATTCAGATGTGTCAAATGGAGCTTTATTAATTTTGCCTATTCCGATAAGGAAGGAAATTTCAATATAGTTATATTTACTGCAAATATACTTAACGATATCACTTTTGAATATTTTATTGATTATGTATACATAAAAAGAAAAGAAACTGATGGAATATACAAATGCATGATAAAAAAAAAAATATATTACTTCATAGTGACGCAAAAAGAACAAGACTGATGCAGTTTAAGAACGGTCCCCGCCAGCTCAACTGGTCGTTCACTGGAACATCTGTTACGTCAGTCAAAAGACGGGGAAATTTACATTGCCGATAAATCTTACTTAGCTTGTTGATCTACCAACACGAACCCCGGATATCGAGAACCACACTGCATACTACTGGGACCTTCTGCTGATGACTGATCTAGACAAATGTCTAAATACTAAGTCATTTTAACCTCTTTTTTATCCTCCATAATCACTCTCTGGGGAAATCTGTATCTCACTTTTTTATACCTTGATTTTGATGTACACTTTGGCGTGCCACCTAATTACAATCTGATAACCCATCAACTTACAGTGGTAACGTAATTGCGTGTTGCGTCAGGATATGGATTATTGCATTTCATATTCCAAACTTCATATCAAAGGTTGTCACCGTCTATTATAGATGGGTGCCTTGCCAATGCCTAAATAGTGAGACTTTTACATACTTCTATTCTATTGTTGGGCCCGGTAACCACCGGGACGCAGTTCGACCCAGCTGGATCCATTATGCATGCCCTAGCCCTTACTCTGTTGCTGACTTATCAAAGAGTTCATTTAGGTACCCCACGATTGCACCAGGTTGGAGCTGTACTTGGTGTAGATAGGCTACTCCCAGATGACTCAATCTACGTCCTGTTAGAGCGTCGCAGCCACACAGTATCTGTAACATCTACTCTTTTTCATCTTCACAGAAACTGCAAGTATCTACGGTACTTAGCCTCATTCAGTATAGGTGCTTCTTAATGCACCCATTGGGAGCCTGATTTGTGATCTGTTTAGATTTAATAATTTAAGCCCACAGTCCACCCTTGCGCTGGCGAAAGTTTTGGAGCGATTTAGGCCAATCGCTGCCCTCCATGCTTTCGTTTGTTCCTTCCTAGCGTTTGCATGTAGTTCCATTGCTTGCTTGGTAGTTCCATTCGGAATCGCTATACGTATGTACTACTTATAATTTACAGTAGTCACAGCGGATCTATGTGTGAAGTTAGGTTATTGCGCAAGTATAGTTGTGAGTTGTGAATAAAATAAAAAATACAAAAAATGGCTTCTGCACTGTGTCTTGCAGCCAACTTCAGACACACAAAGATCCGCTGTGACTACTGCAAGCGTACTTGAAATGGAACTATGCACAAAGCTCTAATTTGTTATGCACGTCAAAAATTAAGGATTTTGTTATGCACGTCAAAAAGAAATCGGTTAATAGAGCCGCCAAAATATAGAAAAAATATCTGAAAAAGGACTTTTTGAACATATTTCCTGAATTGGTTCCAATTCTTCCAACCATCCATCTGATAGTAAGGCTTTTTGGTACCTGGAAAAATGAATTGAAACGAACTGTATATTAGATGTTCGCATTTGCCAACGATAGGGACTTAAAATGCTGCAAAGACTTCTCACATGCCAGTGGCCTGATGAGATGTCAACGTTATTATTAAAGACGCGTCTAACTGTATTGTTTCCTTTTCTAATGCGTCTATTCTGTCTCTAAGAGCGGCACTAGTACCCAAATAACAAATAACCTAACTCCACCTATACTTAAAACTAGATACCCATCGTAGATCCAAGTCGTGCAGACCCATAAAACCATATATTATTATTATTATGGCAATTAGTTCCGTGATCGACTCCGTGATGACCATCGAATATAAACAATGTTAAGATACTTAACTTTTTTACATAATAAAATACAAGTCAAAACTACCCAGACCCAAGACAAATAGATTATGTTCATGCACATGAATTTGGGAATCGACTTCAAGATCTTATGAGCAGCGGCCAAGGTAGCAAACTACTAAATCAACGGGCCTGTGTTGTTAATCAATATAAGTGGATGCCAAAGTAATCCGTAGCACTGTTTGTTTGAACCCACGAATTTATTGTAACGTCGTATGTAGGTACGTAACGTAACATCATCTTAAGTTTTGTACCGATGGCGGGGTTTGAACTACGCGGAGCAGTAGACATCGATGTTAATAAGCAAACAGGATTTAGAGTAACTAAAATTTTAACGTGGTGGACTTTTTCTCGTTTCTGCCAATACCACCATGAGTTTATTGTTACGCAACTTATTTAAGTAAAAAGGTATTACCTGATAGTAATTGAATCACCGACCCATAGAAAACTCCCTTCCTGTCCCTGTCATCCAGAACTATAATTATAGCGTTTCGGCCCAGTAGTTTCACCAGTTTTATTACTTAGCGGAAAAAATCTAAGATTGCGGTGGCACCACCTAGATAGCACACAAGTACCCTTCCAACTTAACCATCCAGATGTCTCCACAGACGAGCAACTGTTCAATGCAACTGTCCATAGGTAAGAGTGTCACTCACCACCAAGCCAACCACCCAGGTATTCGACTCGTTGCTAAGTTGCAAAAACCAACATTATAGTAATAATAACACTGTTAATGTTTTGACAAAAAAATCATAATGTAAAGGATATAATAATGTATGTAATTTTGTCGACCTACACAGTATTCAATACGATTTAAATTAGTAAGATCATATATGACTCTGATACGCTTTAAAACTTAGGCATAATACTCGGCAACGATACTTTCGCATACTCTGTGATGAACCAAAAATATGGTATTACCATAAAAATATCTTTAATTAAATATACAAGTATAGATTTCATTTGAAATGATTTATAATGTTATAATTATACCATTTGCAACATATTTTAATTAAAAATATGTTCAAAATCATTTAAATTAAATTCGTCTTGTCAAAAAAAATTCGAGCACGTCCACCCGCCGTAACAGTCCACGAAGGACTGATGTAAGGCGACCGCGGGGGTGCTGCAAGGGGAAATGCATCACGTACGTGGTTTTTCTATAATTTCTTGTAAAACATGTATGAAATTAAGAAATGTAATCAATACAAATTGTAGAATAGGTTATATTCTTTTTAATAGTCCAAGTTTGACGTCTATCCGATGAACGGATGTTGAACGCTAACACAATTCATATCCAACGTAATACATTTTTTAAATACATATTGCTTAAAAACGTTATATATAATCCAATATCTAATCAATAAAACTATTTGCTGAAGATCTGAGGTATAAGTACATATAATTTTCATAGCCAATGCAATAGCGGATTGATCCATCGAACTCTTTAAACTAAGGCTATTTTTGCAATTTTACCGTTGTTACCCCCTTAAAGTGTTAACGAATTAATTAGCCTCACAAACTTAGGGAAGACACATAGAACGTATGCAGGTTTCATAATTTTGTCATTATGTTTTTAGTCACTTAAAACAGGTCACCTATTTTTCTTCATTGTTAGTGAATGTGTATGTGGTTTATGATAAACACAATCCATGATATTTTACCCTCAAATTGAATCAGTGACAAGCCCAATGCCCTGAGCCTGAACTCTCCCTGGTCGTGCCGGTTTTTCGTCCTATCGGATTGTGATGGTAAAGGAGTAAGGTGCACCCACTTGTGTCTGCGCAAGAACTTATGCATAAGTAGTATCTCATCTGTAGTTGGCTGATCTCGTGAAAAATTGCGAACTGTGGTCGTACTAATCAGGAGAAAACATCATAAAAGGATTTTTTAAAATTCGTTTTTAAAGTACGGTATTAATTGTGTTTGCGTATCGCTTAATATTATATCATATTCTATGAAAAACTCCTTGGAAAGAAAGATTTTCTTTTGACGCAAATTAGATACATTACAGAGAAACCAACCACCCTACTAAACGAGTGTCCGTCGTTATTTTTTTGTTAAAAAATTACTTTTTTGGTTAATTTGTTACGAGATAATAATATGCAGCAGATGTTACAAAGCCAGAAGTAATATTCCGTGAACAAAAATGAACGAAGCGGTATAATCGAATTGGTATCGAATCATTTACAGTTTTGTCAGAATTCAGAGAAGGTGTTTGTACCGTGGAAATTTGCATATTCATGAAGCCTAAACGTATGCCAGATCACGTAGGTATTCAATTTAACGAATGAAATAAATACCTATAAATAACAAAGAATACCTCAGTTACAATAATATTCAACATTGGTTAAGATGTTTTCCGACGTCATGTGGCTTTTAACAAAGAAAGTAAAAAAAAAGAATAAATAGGTATGACCTACTGAAAATCTACTTAGAGGCGCGCGCGGGCGTGCCCATTTTTAACATATCTTTGATTATGATTGGGTCAAATCTTAAAGCTCTAACTGCCGCACTCACAGACATCAATTAACTTTAATCGCAATTAAGTCATTTTTTGTAATCTATTTATTTCGAATCTCTGAGTCTCTTATGATTATCTTTTAGTTTTAATTACGAGATTATTGATATATCTACTCACTATTCGCGTATTAAGTATTATTTGGCTTCGAAACTCGAAATAATCCATTTACAAAATATAACTTAATCGCAATTAACTATAATTGACGTTTGTAGGTTCGGCAGTAAGGGTCAAATATTAAGTAGGTAGCGAGAATGTGCTAAACGCCCTGAGGGTCTAGACAAGATGCAATCGCTTCATAACGATTCTATTTCTTCATTCGCTAACGGTGTCAATTCCATACCTATATCTAATTTGTCACGTGATTTTTCGATGGCATGTCATTCTCATACATTTTTATACCTTCTATTAGCGATAACGCTTGTAGAATGTTACATTGTCTAGGGGGGCTGTATTAATGTGTCCTATGTACAAGCAGTCACATGGTGCGCGGGCGGCGAGTGTTGAGCATGTGCACATTAACAGACAAAGGTCCAGGCATGGTCCAGGTCTCTTAAGTTCTAATAAAATGGAATAATTTAAGTTGTAACTTATTCTTGAAAGTTGTCTGCTTGAAATGTGTCATATCTGTAATAATTTATTTCGTGTTGTACAGTACTGTCGAGGCGTTAGCGATATATTACTCATAAACCAAATATGGATACAGTTATATCAATATTTTTCCCATTACAGCTTGTGGTAGGAACAGAGATTGATTTCCGCGCGTTTTTATATGACAATTAATGATTAAATACAGAAATGCTCTGATTTGGTAATGAATAATTATAGAACAGAGCAAGATTATATGAAGCAGTTATGACTGAAAAACGGTTTGCACAATTTTTATAATTAATAATAATAATTCACTCAACTGTTGGTGTAAGGTTAGTTAAGTTTTTAAAATCTATAATTTCTAAGTAGTCACATAAAGACAAGAAGCAATGGCAGCTAGACTAAACTAGAGAAGCATCGACATCAGCCGGAAGAGGTCCACTGCTGAACATCGGCCTTCCCCTTGGAAAGCTACAGTGTACCTACGACAATTTGCTATTTGTATCCACTGGTTGCCTGCGATGTTGTCAGTACACCTACTGGGAGGCTTGACTACGCTGCAGGAGGAGCATCGTCAACAACCAAACGGCTGGGTGCCTATCGCGTTACCACGCTTCAGTAGGAATGGTGACTTCTCAGTTCGATCGCGGAAGACAGTCGGACAGACGGGAATTTTGACAGAAAACAAAATTCCCATTTGTCTGATGATCGAACTACTAATCGGACTACGAGGAATAAACAATTTTTTCGAATTCATGTTTGCCTCTCCAGAACCTTTCTTCCTCATCCGTTAACGGTCGGTTCTACTAGCGTGGCCTGCCCATTGCCATTTTAACGTGCAGCTTCTGAGAGCTATGATGTGCAGATGACTTCGACGAATTTCCTCATTCCGGATTCTGTCGCGCAACGAAACTCGAGCATAGCTCTCTCCAATGTAAGCTGTTTATAGTTAACTACTTTATTTAAGAAAATTCATAATTTTCCTTTATTTTTACATTATACAGTTGTTCCTTTCGAATTAAACAGAAAATAAAGAAACTAACATTAGAGTTAAAAAAAGATGGTTTAGTGCCAAAAATACCCGTTACGTACGTCGTTGGCTCGTAGAACAGATATCGCTGGACCTTTCCTTTAAGTCGACTTTTACGACACGTCCGGGACGAAAAACAGCTGATATCTGTTTTTTTCCGTAACTAAGATCAGCGTGGAAAATTATTATAAATCCTCATAAACATTCATAAAAATAAGTTTATTTATTTAATAACAATATAAATAGAGTAAAAGTAAAAACAAAATATACTGCAAAATTAAGATGTTTATTACGAACTTACTTAACAAAGTTATGAATATTCATGGTAGGTTCATAATGATACCAACGATGATAAGTAGTAGGTATAATTGCAGGGAAAAGTACTAAGATCATTTAGATATTCATAACTTTTTCAATAAAAGTACCTTGAAGATACCAACCAACGATGCATGGTAAGTATAATTGCAGGGAAAAGTACTAAGATCATTTAGATATTCATTACTTTTTCAATGAAAGTACCTTAGAGATACCAACCAACGATGCATGGTAAGTAGGTATAATTGCAGGGAAAAATATTAAGATCATTTAGATATTCATAACTTTTTTTAATAAAAGTGCCTTATAATATTATAAGTTTTGATATGGGTTATTACGTCTCAATCTCATTAGAAAATATTAAGCTTGACGTGCGTAAGTGAATCGAAGTACCTACTTAATCTTATCCCTACAATTAACACCAGGTACTTCAAAACTTACTGTACCTATAATTTAATTAATAAAATACAATAAATGTAACAACTTTCTGTTCTCTTGAGAGCGTCTTAGTACAGTAATCTAGCATTACCTAAGATACAATTGAGGTGCTTACCGAGAATATTAAACTTAATCAAATTTGGAGATATTTTAATTAAAACGGATGGAATTTGCTAACAGTACTAATTTATCTCATAACAATAATAAAGTACTTACAATCTATGAATTGTATCTTATCTTGTAGCCTGCGTGGCGCAGTGGAAGACCGCTTGCTTTGCAAAGCGGAGGTGGGGTCGAATCCCGCGGGGAGCAACAACTTTGTGTATTTGTTTATTACAAGCTAGGACAATACAGGCCGATCACCTGATTGTAAACTAAGATTGTATTGATGTCTGTAAAATATTTTTAGTGCAAAATAAAGAGCATTCTATTCTTCTTAAATACTTCTCAGCAGCTTAAAGTAGTCGACTGCTGATCAAAAGCCTCCCCCTTAGAAGGGAGAGGTTGCCACAATCCCCACGCTTGGCATGCCTCTTGGGGATCGCATTATAGACGCTTCTTGGTTTCCCTTAGTCGCCTCGTACGGACACCCAACGGGAGAAGATGGAAGGGTGCTATTCTTACCCGGATACCCCACGAGTTCACATATATTACCTATTGTAAAAAAAAAGAAGTGCGCCAGATACATTATTATACTTACTGAAAAAAGAAGTGCTTGACTTTCCTTTCTTCAGATTTTTTTTTATAGATAAAATACTTTATTTTTATTTTGTGTATACTTGTACAGTAAAAATAAAAGACGATCGGCATTTATTTAAATTCCAGTTCGATTCATCGTCTTTTCTGCGTAATTGTACATGGTGCAATGCTACAAAATGTTGTGTTCCCATGCGTGCGAGGACACATAGTGTTGCAATTATTATTTGTATTCTGTAGCATTATCGAAATTGCACACATCATATTCAGAGTGTCCGCCACTCCGTGATGCAACGGTTACCCCCGTTTGCTAAGTCCGGAGGTCGCGGGTTAAAATCCCGTGGGAATAACAACTTGGTGTTGTTATTTAACGGTTATGACAATAAAGGCCAATGTCCTAATTGTCTGAAAACTAAGATGATGATTGATCATGTGTCCGTTTGTATAAGATTGTTTGAGAAGCAGAAGCGAGAGTGCACCAATGGCTGCGGAAGCACTTGTGCGCATAATATCTCCTGAGTTAGTACGATTCACTAGCCTAGTTGCTAGTCTTCTGAAAGATTGGCCGCTGTGGTGTATGGATCAGGAGGACATTATTATCCACAATAGACAAGCTAAAGACACGATTTATTTATTTATCGATTGTATTTTATGCACACTGTATACGAGACTATTCATACCACAATGATTATGTTAAGTTATATGTATCAAAGTATTAGCGTATTTCTCGCATTAAATTCTACATGCTAGATCCTATAACGTTCACATTTGTTTGTTGCATACTGGTCACTCTCTCTGGAGTCAACTGATGATTTCGTATATCATAATGTATACAAGACATTTTTTTTAAAATCTTATTGTGCAGTAATAAGATTCTTTCTTACTAAAGACTTAAATTCAAAATGCAATAATACAATTTCATGATGAAAAAGCCCCTTTAGTACAACCTTATTTAAAACCTTATTTTAGGACTAGCTGACCTACGCAGCTCCGCCTGCGCTATTTTTTACGTTAACTAAACTTTTAATAACAGACATTTGCATCGAATACATAACCTCCTTTTTTATAGTCGGTTAAAAACTGGGACCCACTTTTTACTTGCTCTCCGAGACACGGACCCGTTTAGTTCAAATGGCGTTAAACGGTCACCCATCTATTTAATGACCTTACCTAACGTTGCTTAACCCGATCGATTACAAAACCTTGATAACAACTCTCTATGAGTGTTCCCTTACTAATATTTATTATATTATAAAGAAAAATTGATAAAATCTGACCAAGCATATAACCAAGTACCCATTTTGACTTTAATCCCCTCTCCCAAAAGAACCGTGCTAGATTACGGGTTAAAAAGTATCCTATGTCCTACCTCGTAGTAAGATCTCAAATTATGCCAAGTTTCATTTAAATACATTCAGTAGTTTCAGCGTGATGCTCAGCCGTGATACAGACAGACAGACAGACAGACAAAAATTAAAAAAATTACATTTTCGGCCTCAGTATCGGTTATAGAATGCCCTCCAAATATAATTTTCAAAATATCTTCAATGTACAGAATTGGACCTGTTACAGTTTTATTATAAGTATAGATAGATGAATTATTTAAAGAAATGCTTTTTTTCTTATTGCCTAATATTATAACTGTTTGTAAAAAGTTTCATTATAACTTGTTTAACAACATTTATGGGTTTTAGTACATTCATCAACAGCTCAACAGTTTCTTTGAAGATAGTATTAACCTACTTTTCCTAAGTTTTATAAGCTTTATTTTACATTTAACTATTAGTATCCAATAGGTAGAGGTCTTATGTTTTTTTTTATTAACGCGATTTTATAAAGAGATCTCTACATCTGGTTTCAAACAGGGGCATCTGTCAAAATTTAAATTCATCAGAAGCCGACATTACCGAGATAAAGAGGCAAAGGTTGTTATGTTAAGTATTTAAAGGGTTTATTCCACTTTCATCCTACAAAGCTTGACGTCGTAATATACTCGTTAGTATAAATTATTACACACATCAAAAGTGTCTAGGGATCAAGCATTTTTAAGCGGATTTCTTGAGATTGAGATGTGGCTTTGTAATAAATTTATGATTTTATAAATTTATATGGATCCTTTTTGGTGCATTTCATAATTTGAATCAGGAACTGTGAATCAAATTCGAGTAAAAGATGAAAATCAGCTGTCAATATTTTCCCTATAAAAACATACAACGCATTGAAGACATTATTAGTGCTACTGTTTCCCTACTACTGATTAAAACCAACGTTATTATGGAGCGGCGACGTCATTTAAGCAGGGAAGAAATGCTCAGAGCCGTGGGAATGATAGAAGCTGGTTCCCGCAACGTACTGTGGCTTTAGCTCTGAATACAAGTCAGAGTGTTATCAGTCGACTTTGGACACGTTACCGAAGCACTGGTACCGTGGCTGAGCGCCATGGAGGACGGTATCGCTGCACCACACGGAGACAAGACCGATATATTCAAATCTTAACTCGAAGAGCTCCAACAATAACTGCCATGATGTTAGCCGTGAGGCTTCATCACTCTTCAGGGAACTTAATTAGCGACCAAACAGTCAGAAACCGCTTGCATGAAGTGAACCTTCATTCCCGAAGACCGCTACGGGTACCACCTATAGCAATGCACAATCGTAGGATTCGATATCAATGGGCTCTTGAACACAGAAATTGGGCAGAAGAACAATGGCGTTTCGTGTGCTTTTCTGATGAGTCTCGTTTTGGTATGAGACCGGATACAAGACGTATACGACACTGGAGAACCCCTGGACGCCAACAGCGATTAAAATCCTGCCAGGAAGTCCATCCTTATAGTGGTGGAACCATCATGGTATGGGCGGGTATTTGGATCGGCGGAAGAACTGAGTTGATTTGGATCAGAGGCAACCTCAACGCTCAAATTTATGCTGAGACGATTGCATCAGACGTCATCGTTCCTCTACAAGTGCAAATCGGTCCCTTATTTCAGTTAATGCATGATAATGCACGACCGCACACCGCAAGAGTTGTAAGACAGACTCTCGCCGCAGCTAACATCAATGTCCTGCCCTGGCCTGCTCAGTCGCCAGACTTGAACCCGATTGAGCATGCATGGGATATGCTACAGAGAAGAGCTCTGCCGAATATGGAGGGTATCCAGTCGCAAGAAGACCTTTTTTTGTTGTTGCAACGAACATGGGCGGCCATTCCACAGCGTGATTTGGATGAACTCATTTTGAGTATGCCAAACCGATGTTCTTGTGTTGTTAGTGTTCGCGGTAGAAACACGGATTATTAATTGTTTAAGTTACCCAATAAAATTTTAAAGAAAACTGTTATTTCAGTATTTTTTTCGAACTTTTGTGTTAGTGGTTCAAATGTCAAAAATCCCTTTATTAGGAAAATGGCAAATTTCTTTATTAATGCAAAGGTGACTTGGTTTATCGTTACTGTGACAAACGAAAACACTTTATTTGATGAATCCTTAAAGAAAATTTTAATTAATATCAATCAGGAGAAAAGTTATTGCAAAAATATATGTTGATCCCTAGACACTTTTGATGTGTGTATAAAAGCACACAAAGCCCGACTGTGAGCAAACAAAATGAAATAAAATGATACATTATGTACATACATAAAACAAATAGACATGTATGCAGGTACGTAACATGTATATTGGCCTACTTAAAAATATAATCTAACTCGTCTGGTTAAGAGCTATAATTTGATACCCATATTGATATTTATTGGAACAATTACATAAAAACAAATACAATATATCGACTGAAAGCCGCCTAATTAAAAGTGCAAAATTTGTCACTCCGGTCGGTCGGTGGCAATTGCGAAGGCCGTGCCAAGGAAATAAACATTCATACATTCACATCCTACATAATTATATACATACACTCGAAAAACATAGTCCCTATGTCGGTCGGGCAAAAATCCTTATCGGGTCCACATTTCATTCCTCTTTCGCCCCGCAAAATATATGTATAAACTTTACCTACATTAAATGACAAAATAAACGAACATCGACGGCGACAGGCGTTATTAAACAAAACTTTGTAGAGTTTTTAATAACGCCTGTTTAGAGGATATCGTGCTCCCAACATTTATTAGATGAAGGAGTGTCCAGATAAATAAACATAAATTAACCTAACCTAAGTATTTATTCAATTACACCGTACAATAATTCGCGTATAATATTATTAGTGAAGTATTTGGTAGAAAGTACGATTAACGTTAATTCAGATTTGTTTAAGGTAAGTAAGTACATGCTTATAAGCAATCTTACCAATGAACTATTAACGTTACTTTAGATTTTTTATGGTACAGGCTGGCGTACAGTCTTACAAGTGAACGAGTACCTAGCGTTACTTCAGATTAGTTTGCGGTATAGGCGTAGGTACAGGTAGTTTTACCAGACAATAAAATTAGTGCTGTAGAGACGACATGTGATGAAGTGGTCTTATAATCAAATACGATAGATTTCTATCTGAATAGAATATTACAACAATGTACTTACTGTTGAACGAGGTAACTACCAAATCTCATAAAATCGCAGATTTCGCTCGACTTACTAACTTAAGTCCGCATAGAAAAACTGTTACGTCCATTCAATTTACCAGGGATCCATAATGGTGTATAGCGCAAGGGTTTTTGATTTTATAATATAAAAAAATATTTTTTTCTGATAGTTGCTGTACCTAGTTAGTTCGATTATTCCCAGTTGTCACCATTGGCAACGTTCCCACTGGTGACAAACGGGAAAAAAATTCCCATTTGTCGCCAGTGGTAACAACTGGGAATTTAATGTTTCATTCGTCACCACTGGCGACAAATGGGAATTTTTTTCCCGTTTGTCACCAGTGGGAACGTTGCCAGTGGTGACGACTGGGAATAATCGAGTTAGTTTGTCTTTTGTAAAAATGTCTATTTACATTAATTACTGACACGATACGCAACGACCCACAAATATAAATATTTAGTGCTGAAACCTACAGTAAATGATTAAATCGTACAAATATTAAGGAAGTATGATTACGGCAGTTGACCAAAAAAACTATAACTCTAATATTGTATTACTCGTCACCACAGTCGTGTTTAATAGTAACCATGGGGTGCCGGGTTAGAATTGCATCTCCCCATCTCCTCTGGTTGGGTGTCGTAAGAGGCGATTAAGTGAGAACGGGAAGACGGGCAGGAGCGTCTTTCTTTTGGATTTATCTGCCACCTATACTGCGATCTCCAAGCAGCCTGCCAAGCGTGGGGCAACCCCTCCTTTTTAAGGTGGAGGCCTTTTGTTCAGCAGTGGGCGTCTTTCGTTTGTATAATAATAGAATTTTCTGCTAAAATACCATCAATCGAAAATAATTATGAATGAATAAGCACAGGTCAGGCGGAAAGTGTTTTAAAGTTTAAGAAAGCACCAAACCTTTCTCTGAATATTCAAGTAAACATAACCCTTGCCTTTAGGAAATAATTGTTAATTAATTATTAGCTACATGGCACTTTATTAACGTATTTTAACCTAGCTGTTATATTACCAAAATGGGTATGAAATGTTAATTTTCATAATAATCGTTTGTGTCATCAGAAGTGCTGTATCAACATACTCCGAAAATGACGGCATTCAGGGTCGGTGTAGAGTGATTAATATACTCCCCGGGTGGTGTCCGGTTAATAATAGCAAGTACCCATCTCCTACCGTTGGGTGTTGTAGATACTATATCGATGGTTGTAAGAGTCGAATAAGGGAAAACAAGAAGATGGGCAGCAGCGACTTTCTATTGGATTTCTACCTATACTGCGATACCCATGACGCCAGCCAAGCGTGGGGGTTATGACAACCCCTCCCTTATAAGGGGAACCCTTTTTTCAGAAGTGGTCGTCATTCGGCTACTGCTGCTGATAATGGTTAATATAATAATACCAGCCTTTGTTTATGTCCCACTGTGGGGCACGGACCTCCCCTCATAGTAAGGGGGCTGAGGGGTGGCTGAGGCCATAGTCCACCACGCTGGCCATGTGCGGGTTGGCGGACTTCACACGTCATTCGAAAGCTAGTTAGGATTTCTCAGACATGCAAGTTCCCTCACGATGTTTTTCTTCACCGAAAGCTAGTAACAATCGCACAAAGACGATTCGCACATGATTAATTAAAGAAATCAGAGATGCGAGCCGGGGTTCGAACCTGCTCACCTTGTTTACAAGACAAGCGGTCACCCACTGAGCTGTTACTGCTCACTAATATACATACTTTAATATGTATCGTTTTAATAACATTATAGTTTCTAGCTCGTTGATATAAAAATTAAGATTTTAAGAACAGAAAGCGATAGGTATCCGAATATTGAGTTCAATCGAGGATACACAATGTACGGAAGTGGGGTGTAAATAATCTGAAGCAGTAAATGTTTTCCCACTTGAAGTTATTACGAAATCATAAACTTTAATGTCTGTTTCGACATTCAGGTTATGGCGCCGGCCACTGTGATTAAATAAATATGATAGCCGCTCTCAATAACTCCATCCCAAATAAGCTTGAACGCGATTACAAGTTCGTTTGCGGCTCAATAACTACATAACGCATACATTGTCAACTAGGCGCGTCAGCAAAAACAACTTTGTATAACCAACCTTTTTTTGCTGCTGCGTTTACGCTCAAATATACATCGGGGGTGTTTTATGACTGCATAATAAAGTTGTAATCGTGTTCAAGCTTATTTGGTTTGTGTGTGTAGTGTAGTGAGTAGCAGCAACGAATGTGGGTACCGACTTAAAAAAGTCATAATCCCCACGATTGGCAGAAGTTTTGGGGATCGCAGTAGCAGGTATATGTAATCCAATAGAAAAAAGTTGCTGCCCGTCATCTTGTTTTCGTTGTCGACACCCATTGCGTGGAGATAGGTGGGTGCTATTCGGAGCCGGACACTCCACGGGTAACACAAGGCGCTTAAATTGAGTCAATAAAGTATGAGGAATGGATGATTTGTTTATTTATGGTTCCAAATATTTTTTTTTTTTTTTGTTGTTGTTAGATGGGCACAACTTTTTTCCATTTTAGCGCGGAATTTGAGTTGCATCTGTTATTTAGATTAAATAAAGTGCTGTTTTTATCATATCTAGTGTTTATTGCGAATTTCATTGGACAAAACCATCGAACAAAGAGTTTGTCTTAAACTTTGCATCGCCAATAGATTTTCGTGTTCGGAGTCACTGAATGTTACAGAAGGCTTATACCGTGAATTGACTTTATCAAACACACGTGCGCGTATGAGTGGGACAAAGCGTTCAAAAGCGGTCTAGATGTGATGGAAGATTTGCCTCGCTCTGGTAGGCCATCAACGTATGTATTTACTAGGTGGTATAACTTTTGCAAGGAACCGTCCAGTCTGTGTGTCAACATTGCTGTGTTCCGCCGTGAAGGGCACTGTAGCTGGTGAAATTACCGGACACAAAGACTTAAAATCGTAATGTCTTAAGGGTCGGCAACGCGCTAGTGATTCTTCTGGTATTGCTAGCGTCTATAGGCTGCGGGGACTGCTTACCATCAGGCGGGCCGCACGCTTGCTTGCCAGCTTGGTAGTATACAAAAAAGTCTGCAACTGAAGTTAACATCGCAAAAGTGAAGGAAATAGTGACTGAAAATCCTCATTTAAGTTTGAGAGAGATAGCCGCTGAACTTTCTGTGTCTCACGAGTAGATCCGTAAATAATAATTTGGGTATGATACATGTTGCCGCTCGGCTAGTCCCAAAAGACCTGAATTTTCTCCTAAAAACTCAATCGCATAAGAATCGCTGGGGTCTTGCTAGAACAAGTCAATTCCGACCCAACATTCATGAAACGCATTGTTATACTGGTGACGAACGTGGGTTTACGACTTTCACATGCAAACTAGTCAACAAGCTTCGGAGTGGCGCCTTCCAACTGAACCGAAACCGAAAAAAATACGCCAAAGTCGATCAAAAGTCAAAGTCATTTTGACTGTTCTTTGACTATCGCGTTGTTGTGCACTCGGTGTTCTTGCCGGAAGGTCAAACGGTAAATAAAGAATATTATTTGAGCGTTATGCGGCATTTAAGAGAGCAAATTCGACGAGAAAGGCCTGATTTATGGAAATAAAATTCTTGGATTTTGCACAACGATAATGCGCCTTCGCATAAGGCCATCATTGTGAACGAATTTTTGACCAAAAACACAACAAACAGCATCGAGGAACCTTATTCACCAGATATGACTCCAGATATGACTCAAATTACCACTACGTGGCACCCGTTTTCATTCGGTACAAGCAAGGTATATTTATTTTTGCAATTTTGTTCCACGGTGTCCGCATGCACGCTGGTGCCTCACAGCCGGAACTTGTGAAATGTCCGCAATGTAATAGTGGAAAACTGTTTAAGGGGTCTAGGGGTCTCAATATTCACATTTCACGTTGCCACAGTCACCCCATTTCATCATCTTGTCCTCGGAATCTTGTCTCTGAACAAAATTTAAACTCTTGTAATCATGTCACCCAATCCACTCATGATTTCATTCCTTTGCCGTTTAACATTCTCATTTCTCGCCTCCAGCAATCCACTCCTCTCGTTAAGCGAATCCCAAGGGGAGCAAGAATATCGTTAGCCAGAGCTCTTTCCAGCACTATTCATAAATGTCTCAATAATTCCGAAAAATCTTGGCAAGAACTATTTACTTTTTCTTACACATTCCTTCATGCCAAAAGGACTGATAACGTAACGCTAACACAACAACTTAAACTACAATGTGAGAGAGATACAAATTTTCTCTCCACCTCCCACCTCTCTTCCACCAGCTCACCTCCGTTAAAAATTCCCCCTAAAATCTTTAATTTGGCCCGATCTATAGAAACGAAAGTCCAGGATGGTGACATTAGAAATGCGGCCAGACTTTTGTTTTCTAATGACACTCTTGCTCCACATAATGACCTAACGCTAGAAGTTCTTAGGTCCAAACACCCCGCTCCCAACCTTGCCTCTGAACCCCCGGTCCCTCCTTTTGATAGTTTGCCCTCTTTTCAGATTTCCGATGACGATGTTCTAGCCGCAATCATGTCCTTCCCTAGTGGCTCTGCTGGCGGCATCGATGGGATCACACCGCAACACCTCAAAGATCTGGTTAGCGTGTCCGCCGGTGATGCCGGCAGAGCCCTCTTGGGCGACTTATCTAAATTATCCAACTTTATGCTCTCCGGTAAAGTTAATAATTCATTTCTTCCTTTTCTTTATGGCGCGAGGTTATGCGCTTTCAACAAAAAAGATGGTGGCATCCGTCCGATCGCAATCGGATCAACTTTCCGGAGATTAACCTCCAAATTAGCTTGCAAACGCATAGCCTCCTGCCTCACTACCAAATTTCAACCGGTACAATTGGGTTTTGGCAGCAAGGGAGGTTGCGAGGCTGCAGTACACGCCACACGTACCTTTATCTCATCTGATGATATGGAGGTTTTACTTAAGGTCGATGTGAAGAACGCTTTTAATTCGTTGGATAGGTCAGCCTTGCTAAAAACTGTGGCGTCTCAACTGCCTGAACTTTATCCCTATATTTGGCAATGTTACAGCTCGGCTTCAAAATTAATTTTTGGGAATCACGTTATTGATTCTGCAGTTGGAGTTCAGCAAGGTGATCCACTTGGCCCTGCCCTTTTTAGTTTAGCAATCCAACACTCTATATCATCTTTAAATTCAAAATTAAATGTGTGGTACCTGGATGACGGTACCTTAGGAGGCAGAGCGGTTACGGTTCTGTCAGATTTGAACAAGGTTTCTCATGATTTCAATTCTTTAGGCCTTGAATTAAACTCGTCAAAATGTGAAATTTATATTTGCGATTCTCTCCCTCCCAGTCAGAAAAATTCAATCATTGATAACTTTAACAAAATTACACCAAATATCAAAATTCTATCTAAAGAATCACTTTGCCTTCTCGGTGCCCCTCTACTCGACGAGGGTGTAGAACCATTTTTGGAGGATAAATTTAATAACTTTTTAGATAATTCTTCCAGACTGGGCATACTAAATTCCCACATAGCATACACTATCTTAAAATACTGTCTATTCGTCCCAAAATTTACATACATTCTACGCGCGAGCCCTGTCTGGAAATTTTCAGGACAACTTAACCGTATGGATGCCGCCCTTAAAAACACCCTCGAAAAAATTCTAAATTTACCCTTTCACGACCTTTCCTGGCTCCAAGCAACTTTACCCATTAGACACGGTGGCATCGGCGTGAGGAAAATTTCGAGTGTTGCTCTTCCAGCTTTCCTTGCCTCTGTACACGGTGCTCACGATCTTTGTTCAAAAATAATTAACTACCCAACAATTGCTGGTGTTACAGAAGCATTGGAAACCTGGAAACGTATTTGTCCCAATGTCGATATCCCGAAGGAAGTAAACGAACAAAAACTTTGGGATTCGCCATTGGTACAAATCTCTCATGCAATTTTGGCCGAAAAATTAACCAGCGATCGGGACCGTGCCAGGCTTTTAGCTGTAGGGGTAAAAGAATCAGGTCATTGGCTTCACACCATCCCTGCATCCAGGCTTGGTACTCTTTTAGACTCCGAGAGTTTTCGGATTGCGGTAGGTATCCGTCTGGGGGCACCAGTATGCATGGAGCACAGATGTCCGTGCGGAGTGGAGGTGGATCGGTCTGGGCTCCATGGGCTTTCCTGTCAGAAAAGTGCTGGGAGATTTTCCCGCCACAGCTCTCTCAACGATATCATCAAGAGGGCTCTTGCCACCATCAACGTTCCTTCACTATTGGAGCCTTTAGGAGTGTTTCGCGATGATGGCAAGAGACCTGACGGAATGACACTGATTCCCTGGGAGAGGGGACGGGCTCTTGTTTGGGATGCGACGTGTGTCGATACATTGGCCCCCTCCCACCTCAGGGACGCGGTGTCTAAGGCGGGCGCTGTGGCGGAGAAGGCTGGTCTGGGCAAGCGGCGCAAATATGTGTCTCTAGCAAATACACATATATTTGTGCCGCTTGCTGTGGAAACTTTTGGTCCATGGAGCTCCAGCACAAGAAACTTTTTCCAACAAATTTCTCCACGACTGATCGCCTCCACTGGTGACAAGAGGGCTGGCTCTTTTCTCGCTCAAAGAATCAGCATTGCAATTCAGCGAGGAAATGCAGCCAGCGTTCTTGCCACCATTCCGCGCGGTCACGATTTATTTGATAATTTGTAAATAGTTTGGTATCTTTTTAATTTAAATGATAACTGTACATATCTATGTTTAGGTACAAGACATAAAGGAGAATTCGCGGCGAGAACTGAACTCAATTCCGGAAAAAGCGTTTAAAAAATGTTTTGATGATTGGATTATTCGTTGGCGTAAAAGTGTATTGTTTCTGAAGGAGCATACTTTGAAGGTGATAACATACATTTGGATGAATAACTATCATTTTGTGTATTGTTAATTGATATTTTCCCGGTACTTTTTTTGACAGAGTAGTACTACTACCTACTTATTTAATTCATGGATTATAAATAAATCGATGCTTTCACTTTTTAACGAGATATAGCATGACAGGGATCGAACATAAAATATATTAATGTTAGCTTTGGTCTCGGTAGACGAACAGATTCGTTTTCATGCAAAAAATTCAATATTTTATTATAATTCGCGTCTGGCATTGCCTGTTATTTCACTTCACATTCTATTTTATTGAATAATTCAGAGAATAGTGGGAGCTTTCGATTTTTATTGTGAAAATGACTTGTCTCGTTATAAACTAGTGTGTGACACTTCAACGGGAGGAGCCAACCAGCGGAACAAGAGAGTCCATACAATTTCTAGCTCTTCGATTTTACGACACGATGTAAGTTTGTATTATAGAATGAGAACAATATTATTGCTCAGTTAGTTAAGTGCAATATTTGTTTATATAGGTGATAGTCATTTAATGGCGGGCCTGTTGGTCTAGTGGTTAGATACCCTGCCCGCTGATCAATAGGTCGTGGGTTCGATTCCCACCAAGTGTCTTGGTGTTTTATCAATATCAGTATGTATTTACAAAAAAAAGTATACATACATACATAAAATCACGCCTTTTCCCGTAGGGGTAGGCAGAGCCCAAGGGCCGCTTTTCGCCTCCGTGAGAAACGAGACGTGATGGGTGGCGAACCACATCGCCGCCATTTTGGTTAGTTAAATTATTTATATGATTGACCATTGCGTTCTCACGAATAAGGAGGGAAAGGGAAGGATAGGTGTTGTGAAAAGGAAGATTAGCAAGTTAGAGTGGGAAATAGGAAAAGTAGGATATTACCGCCCAGGAGGGCAAAGGATGGGATAGTAATAGCTAGGGAAGCCGGGGTCGCATACCCGTATACTATACCACAACCGGACAGATAAGTTGGGATGAGTATCCCATGACTAACAAAAGGTATCAGTTGTCTAATTTCCATAGTACAGGCTCTGCCTAGTTTGGGATCAGATGATCGTGTGTGGATTGTCCCAGAATATTATTATCATTATTTACAAGGTGGAACTACCTACAGTACGCGACAGGTCGACATTGCAATGGGGAGGGGACACGCCGTACACTCACACGCGCGATCTGCGGGTATGCGCGGTGTCTCCTACCCCGCGTCTCAACTTATACCCGATTTCTATGTTAACCTGTCGCGTACCTGTAGATGTTTCCCTCGCACAAGAGACCTACCTTGCTTAGTAACTATCCACCACTAACATAAACTTGGAGATCTATTTTCTCGGATGTACTGAGGCTTAGTTCGTTGAATGCCGGACATTCCATCGTGATAGTTCATCAAAATATAGCTTCGTGATATTTTGGTTTAAATTAAGTACATTAAATGGTTTTTGATAATATGTAGGTATACGTGGCCAGAATAATTATACACTATGATTATTAGAAGTACGCAATTCTAATATAATTTCTTAAAATATTAAAATAAAGTCTGCGACAAATAATTCAAAGTTATTTGAATTTTAATAATTAAAATATCATCACGTCTTATCAGAGGCAACTTTGGCTCAGGTAATCGTATTAACTAATACATACGGTGCTCCAGTTATGACAAGAACTGATCGAACATTTTACATAGAAAAAAATCTTCACTCACAATCAACTGCACGTTGGAGGTTTCAGTATTTCGGTATTCTATGGTCGATATGGATTACTCGTGGGGTATCCGGATAAGATTGGCACCCTGCCATCCTCCCACTGAGTGTCCGTAAGGTGGGGTTTATTTTATATTTATTTATATATTTTTTATTTATTATATTAGATTTGATAAATCTCAAATCCTCGCAAAAGAACACCGATTCGTAAGGCTATTGAAATCAAAAAACATCCTAATTTCAATAGAGAAGATGGTTGGGTGTTACCACCGGCTTGGGAACCTGTGATAAATATAATTAAATCTAATATCAAGCAAAGCACTGCACGGCCTCAAGATACTGTAAGCTCTTACTGCGTAGATCGGATCAACAATAATAACGAAGACCTGAGCGTACACCGGCATAATTTTGACATAAGGACGTTCAACATCTCAGTCCTCCCGTGACCATGAGTGCTGCAAATCATTCGAAACGTCGGGATGGTAAAATCTAAAATAAACCGCGATAAAATCCGTAAAAGTAGTTTTTCTTTACACCGGAACACAAACACACTAACACACTGCTGTTTGCCATTATCTAATAACGCGTTACGTACCGAACAAACAATTGAACTGTTTTACACCTACACATTATTCGTGAAGGCGGTATCGAAAATTATGAGATTGATTTTCGAGAGTAAGCTTGATCATTTTGGCCGTATACCGGCTAACTGGTAGAACATTACACACATTAATATAGGGCGCTCAGTACCTCAGCTGAGCTCAGTACTCAATTCTCGTCTTAAATATACATGTAAGTATGTAATAAACATAAGTAAGTACTTAATATTTGACCCAATTCTCAATCAATAAAATCTTTTTTTTTAAAAATTGAACCGACTTCAATATCACTGAAAAGTATAAAATAATTTAAATATTATTGAAGTTGGTGTTAGCGTACCTGCTGTGTATATTTGGCACCAACTTCAATAATATTTAAATTATTTTATACTTTTCAGTGATATTGAAGACGGTTCAATTTTTTTTAAAAAAGATTTTATTTTAAACTTTTTAGTGATATTTTCATATATAAAGATTGAACCATCGAAAACCGTAAAATTATCTAGGTAGGTTATGATCACATTATCGTCTACATAGTTTTACATAATTCATGTTTCTTCAGAAAAAAATATCCGGTCGTAATGAAATTTGCATGGAAACATCATAGTAGTTTACTCTCTCGAATAAAAAAAGAATCATCGAAATCGGTTCATAATTGTCAGAGCAATGTAATGGAGAACATCAGTTTTATGGTTTTTACCAGATAAATTCCTCCACATCGTTCATGGTCCTCCAGGAAGTTCTTATCCGGTTGTAATAAAATTCATACAGATTCAATACAGTGGTTTCTTCTTTCGAATAAAAAAAGAATCATTGAAATTGGTAAATATTTGCCAGAGTTATGACCATTTTTGTCCGACCGAGCGAGTCCGAGCGACTAAAACGTCATCTATATAGGCTTTCTTGCAGCTCTCAGTGCGCAGTCACCATTCTTGTTTTTTCAGGAACTACTTATTACTAAGCAATATTTTTTTATGGGACCCAATTAATGGATTAAAGAATGGATGGAAGAAAGATTTTTTCAAATCGGTTCATAATTGCCAGAGTTATGCGCGAACATACATAAAAAAAAAAATATATATATACAGACGAATTGAGAACCTCCTCCTTTTTTGAAGTCGGTTAAAAATGGACACTCACCCGCGCGTGCCTTTTCGGTATGTAGGGATAAGTTTTAATACTTACCTATTTATTTGTTTACAATGCTCGGTCGGCTATCTTTTTTTAAAAAGCCGCGTGAAGACGGTAGACACCAAGTGCAAGGTTGCACATTACTGTAATTAAGGTTTTTTCTTCGATACCTATTTATACGTTACTTATATATATCCTTGAGTATGTCTCACGTTTAACCAGTCAGCCCGTATAAATAATCTAACACAGATTATGAAATTTGCTTTGTTTGCAAACTCGTAAATTTAAATTTAGCGATCGAGGTGGATTGATGCATCTCACAAACTGAAAACCGTAAACTCAGCGATGGATTTCAAAGGTCCTCCACAAGAGATAAGGCTAGAGGTGAACTACTCCATCAAATTTACTAGATACCCATGTTGAATCTGTCAAAACAACATCAAGCATCGATGTGCGTTGAAGTTGAAGTTGCATGCTATCTTCAATCTGTGCTTAGTAACGTAAGGTAATTCAAACAAACTTAAGATCGGTTGATTCGAGTATAAGACAAATTTTCTTCTGGATCAATAATGCTTCCATGAAGTTGTGTACTTAAAGAACGTACAATGTTATAGTATTACAGATCTGTTTTCGATTTACTTGATGACATCAAACGTATTTCTTCGGCATCAAATGGCGTCTGTTTCAAAGAAATCATACACGTCTAGACACAAAAATTTACTTTATGTGGATACACACACATACATTGGTCATATATACCTAATATTTGCAGATGTTTTCTGTTTTTGAGTGTTTTATTTACCCTTCTTCGTTAGAAGAATATTCTCAATTGGTTAAGCAAGCGAATGTATCATTAATTACTTAGAGTAGATTCTTGTTTTCCGAAGCAATGTTAAGACTTCCAGGTAATCCATTAATATGCTAAAGCTACTGCAATTGCATTTGGCTTGTATTTTCTAGAGTATCTACATTTTCATTTTGACTAAATTCAGTATGTAAATAAAAGTTCCTACTTAAATCAATTTATTCATGCTTGAATGGACAGTAAATTAAACTCAAATACTTAATAACATTTTGTAGATTATTTGAATAAACTTTCTTCTTAATCGGTGACATTTAGTGCGGCGTTCTATAAATCAAAGTTCAATGACTTTATTTATGCACAATTTATTTCAATTTATCTATCGTAGACTTGGATTTGCATGATCGTACAGCAAAGTAGATTATCCTTCATGATGCACTATTGATACTTGCAAGCTCCTCATAAAGTTTATGCCTTCATCGAAAATCACGTCTAGCGAATCCTTTTAGATACCTACATCGTGTGTAGCCATAAAATGTATTTATAGAAATAATATGAGTTATTATTTAGAACGATACGTAACATCTGTGGCATTACGACGTTTTTATATGCCAATGATTTTTGGAAACTGAATAGATTTCATTGAAATCAAATCGAGCGCATACCTACTATTTATCTTTTATGACCACAATAGATGTTCCAAGTTTAGGCATAGAGCACAGCGTGCCCTAAATATCACACACACAGCAATTTCAAGATAAGATACATAGAATTTAAACCCCCACCCGTTTTGGTAGCATCCCTGAATATCCTTGGATTCTAATAAACGTTGAATAAATAGTTATTAACAAAGAGTTCATAACAGTGGAAAAACAAGTATGGATGCGCTCATCAAAAAGATCAGTAAGTTAAGCAATGTCAGGCAAATCCAAAGTCAGTCCATATAAGGGTGGGTGACCTTTCAGTGGCAATTGAATCCATCTTCTCCTTGCGTATGCACCTAAAAAGTTGATCCTAGTTGTCATCATATAAACAGCAGTCGTTTAATCAAGTCTGAGGCCTAAAGGCAACATACACAACTCTAACACCAGGTTGACTATTATCCAAACATCAACATCCAAACATCAAACAAACAACTATGGACTTGATTTTTTTTTTATATAAGTACCATCTAGCCAAATATAGTCGACTTAAATCCAAAGATATTTACGAGTTCCTAGAGAATCACAAATTTATTTTCTGAGACGACTGTAATCTGTTCGTTGGGAATATACTTCACATTTATTCACTTTCTTTATTATAAGGTTTATAATTTTACGCGTCCATTGAAACATATTACATAAATAACAATGCCATTATGGCGCCCAAGACAAGACAACAGTGATGCTACTGGGAACTTTAATTAATTATCGTGAAGTGTTTGAAAGTAAAATAGGGGAAGATAAGTGGCCCAGAGCCGGGCGTGAGCGAGTCGAACACGCAAGATCTGGGACATATTAAAACCACTTGCGGGCGCAATTGCACTCCGTACCAACGGACATACGACTGAAAATAAAAGAAACAATTATAAATATAATATTTATGTATTATACTAATATTTATATATATATTATTTTGCTGTTACGTATTTTATTGTTTATAGTTATGTATTTTTTTTTCTCTTTTATAATTGGTTTGTATAAACAACCCCGCCTTGCAGTTCATAGTTCCTCTCCATCCAAAGGTTGCCTGGTAGAGATCAATTTTAGTGATAAGGCCGCCCATTGTTTCATTCTATTTTACTGTTTTTTTTTCTTGTATTTTTGTTTTTTTTATTAATGGTGGAACAATAAAGTATTATCTATCTATCTATCTATAAATTAAAAATTACAAAAAGTCCGACTGAGAACAAAAAAAAATGCCCTAAAGTACATTATACATACTAAAACGTAGACATATATAGTTACATATATTTGAACTCTTCTCATTAAACCTTTAATTTGATACCCACATTAATGTTTTTGAAAGTAAAAGCATTGAATCTAAATACGAAAAAAGCAATTACTGTAGCTGTAGTGTAGATAGCATAGCTATAGGTTATAGATGTAAGTAGGTTTAAGATACTATAATATATTGGATGCTTAGATGAATATTGGATGATTACCCATTGAACATACTGTCCTAATTATGATTTCGACTGTATAATTTCTCCTGTACGTACTACCACTACTAACTTCCTGTAATACTTACCTTTTTACCTTTTTTTAAAAGCAATTAGAGTGATATCATACTCGATATTCATATTAGCAGTAAGAGATTTTATTGGGTAAAATTGGCAATTTTGATTTCACACACAGATCAAATACAGAAAGTTGTTAAACTGCAGTCAACTGAATTCCAAGGTCCTTTTGCCTCTTGGCTTTTTTTTGTTTTTTAAATTATTAGTCTGTGTGTAGGGGTGAGTCGTTTGTATTTGTTGTCTGTTGCAGAAATAGCTTAATTACGAAGCACCTACCCACGATGACCCGATTGCTGTCGCGCTGCCGCATCGAGAGGGTGTTCTCGTAATGACGTCAACGAGCTTTCCAACTCATATTTCGCGAAAAACTGTGTTTACTAAACATTTTTTGTTTCTCTTCGAAACTTTTTTAATAATTCGTTAAGTTATGAGTGTAACCTTCTGTCTTTTATAAACTCCAAGGACACTAAAGTTTGGATTAATAGGACTTGTCCCCTTTTTACCGTAGTTTATATATTAAGGTGAAAGGAATTTATTCGGGACTTAAGATAGGTACTAAAATAGTCGAATAACATAGGTTACTTTTTTGTTGACTAAAGTAAATTATTGGAAACATAATTTGTTATAAAAGTTAACAAGAACCTAAATCAATATTTTTTATCCGCTTGAATGAGCCACATCCTGGAAATAATTTTCTCTTCGATTCACTGCTTTATAATTTTATACTTTGCCGATAAATTGCTGCGTTATTTTATCTAAGCCACGGTAGTAAATAATCAGTGATTCTTAAAACCGAATCTGCGGCAATCAGTCCGTTGAAAAGCGACTGTGTATAGATTTTTTCAACACGCTTGCTCGTAAAGTGAGCCTTATTACATCGATTTCAGGGCCATAAAGCGAGCTATTACAAACGCGTGCGTAATCACATTACGCACTAGTGCGTAATAAAATTATCCCCACAAAGTTAAATTACTACCCTACTGCAAGTTATATGGGAGTGAACAAAGCATTCTTAATTTAACCGGGTAATACAGTATTTTTTTTTAATAAAAGCAAACAAGTTTGCGGATGGAGTGCCACAGAAAATCCATATCATTTTTTGGAATAAATAAATGTGTACGTCCTTAATTAAGTCAAACAAACATTTATTATTATCAAATTATTCATAATTAACAATAATTTGTTATAAAATATATAATTTTGAAGAAGGCTGTATGTTCACTCACATTGCATTGAGCCCGTGAAAAAAAAAGCGCGCCGTTTTCCATAAATTGTCATATATTGTTTTTATTGTATTTGTAGCTGTGTGGTAAATTATTTTGTTTTTTCCTCGCAAGTGTGTTGAAAAACGTCGTATGAAACTCGTGAGCTCTGCCCATGACACACTCGGCTGAATTACGCCGCCGCATGCGGCTCGGGCTGCAAACCGTAACCTCGTGAGTAATGAGCAACTTAGCTCACTTGTATCATAATATACTATTATGGTTGTATGGTAAGTAACCAATCCGGTATCAGAGTTGGTCAAGCTGCATTAGGCCTGTGACTTGCCTTAACGACTAGATGAAAACAACTCAGATCAGATGCCACTATACGGTCACGCATCTTAGATGACCTTTTATTTTCTTTCTTTTTTTTTCGCAGGGAAACCTTCAAAAGGTCCCCGGGAGCTGTGGGCTCGACCGGGGTATGTGGGATTCTTACCCACTAAAAACCCCCGCGGCTGTCGCATCGGCACATGGGAGAGGACCCCAGGGCTCCCCAGTGGGATCTGCACTAGGGGCCCCTCAGTGCCTTGCCTTTTAGCCCGCCGCCGGAGGTCGCATTGTAGCCCCCCGGGAACCTGTCACAGTGCTCACGAGGATGGGGGTCGCAACCCCGCCGCCGTCCACCTCGGAGTCGCCGCCGTACTCAATGGACGTCCTAGGGCCCACATCCCGAACGTCCAGCGACTCCGAAGGATCTTAGATGACCTTGCCTGGCGACCCTGTCGTTGTTTAACCACTTGATCCGAGCAGTGATTGCAACTGGCTAACTATAATATTTTATTGAATTCTATACTTCGGTAATAAGACTCTAAAGTGCGGCAGATAACGTACACGTATTAATTAAATATTTCAGTATGACCTTGTCTCACGAGCTGAAAAATCTTCACCAGAGGGGACATTAAATGCTGAACACGATACAATTTAAGTGTAATTTATTGCGAAAGTTCAGAAGTCTGCTATTTATTTTCAACTACGAATCGAAGCAAATTGTTTCGAACCTTAACGTATATTCTACTAATCGGTATTGCAATATTGAGTCAGTATTAAGTGACGGGATCTTACTCAATTTTAACTAAAATTTCGAAATCTGTCGTAAATATTTTATCGGGATTCACCGATCCAATTGTATCTTCCATTTGGCGATTTGGTGTTTATTTAGGGACTGTGTCGGTAAATTAGCAAACACAGAAAATGTAATGTTTATTTAGGTTTCAAGGATCATGATCCTGCATATGATTGTCGAAATGTATACAGAGCTAGAGTAATCTGTAAGAAATTTTGTCCTCGGCTATATAAATTGTAGTATAATCTTGGAAGCGTACAGTCTTGTAGCACGCGGAGTTCGAAAGAATATAATCGTAGAAAAAGAAGATTTTGCCAAGAACTAAGTACCTAACCGTTGTTAGTTTTTTTGAGGTTTATATAAAATTCAGTGTCCGTAACAATAAACTATTTTTCTTCAAAGATGCGAATATTACATACCCAAGTTTTTCGAGATCTAGGATATACGTGATACGTCTAGTGAGTGATCATGACATGATCAAAGGCATAGTTTACGATTCTATAAAGGACATACAGACAAACATTCATTTTTATATATATAGACTATGGTATGATTTGCTATCAAACAATTGACTTCACGAACTGATTCCTTGATCTGCACCAAGGAATAGATCTTATGACTTTAATGCACCAATTTAAAACTTTTGTCAAAATTATTTAATTATTTCTACGATTGAAAATATTTTATATTCCTTAATCCTCTGCGATGGTGAGTGCTGATGCAACTGTAGATGAAAGAGTACTAGTTTACATAATGTTGTCTTTAATTTACGCGAATACTACACATTGAAATAAAACTACTTTTACGGATTCAGAGAGCACGCGGAATCTGTGACGATGACCATCTGAGCGCTGAACTTCATCATGTCAAGCAAGTACCTACTGCATGACAACAAGCTCCGGGTCCTACGCCGCCGTCATAGTGAACGTGTCAAACCTACATATATTGATAAATAACACCCAGACGCATGGTGGGAATCGAATCCACGATCTTCTGTGTGTGTCTAGCGTGTGACTAACGGGCCCGTGAAATACCTAATATAAAATAATGTCTATACAAAGCAACCATTTGTAGCACATACTTCAATTGCATGTAGGATAAGTATATTTCTGTAATTAATTAAACATCTGATTTTAATCTGCACTGTTCATCAGAAAGTGGTACGTGCAATATAAAGCCAAAGCCTAAAGCCAAAGTATTAAACTGATTTGATATGATTGTTTCATCCTTTTTATTTGTTTGCAATAGCATAGAAGCTGTATATAAATATGGTATTTGATTGAGAGTCATACACATATTTCACAGACCTATTAAATTGATTGGAAATATCCATTATAGCCAACGTGAATATCACTGTCATAACATCAATTAAAAAAGAAAAAACGCTAGCAATTTTGCAAATAGGTTTTTTCACTTAGATCTAAGTGAAAAAACCTATTTGCAAAATTGCTACTTCTCATCTTCTCATAAAGGGTGATACTTCTCATCTCATATTAAAGTTAAAAAATATCCTAAGTCATAGTTACATGATAATTATGTAGTTATAACATAATTCACTCAAACGAAATTCCATGAAAGTGACATCACTTACACTGTACGTCTTTTTTCTAGTCGATAAATTTTAAGCGATAAATTGCATTAATTGTTGAGAAGTACTTATAAATTATCCCGTCCTTGACTTCAAGATTACTTGTAGTCCTTGTACATATACGTTCCGGTCTAGTCGCACAAGTTTAGAGAGGTTTAATAGAGAAAACAATATTATTGTCTCCCTCTCAACCACCCCGCTCCAGCAGAACGGCAGACACCTCATTCTTGTCCGTGCGCTCACGGCGTTCGCACGAGTTCAAACTTCAAATACAAAAGATCTTTGAAATCATGAAAAAAAACTAAAATATATAAGAAAAGTAAAGGAAGTCTTAAAACTAATAGTGGAACATTGTTCGTGTCGCTGTTTAACGAAGATTTATACTCTCGAGCTAAAGTGTACCCTTTGAATTCATTGGGAATCACTAATGTTTATTATCCGTTGAATTCTTCGGATATTATTGTGCCCATGGATGAATTCATCCATGATTGTGTCTAAATATCATCCTGCCTGCCTGCTGCTGCTGCACTGCTGTACCTCCTGTACCTGCGAAGATTTCTACGCTCGATCTGAGTTTGTGTACTCTTTGCATTGATTGGGAAGCACTAATTTTTATTATCCGTTGTATTCTTCGGATATTATTTTGCCTAATTATCACAATGTCCTAAATATGACAATTGGATTCATCGCAAATCGTGCAGCTTATCTGTTGTATTCTTCAGATAATGCATTTTTTCTTCGTGTCCTAACTACCCGCATTATTTACTACAAGTAAGTAAGTATGTCTATTTTAGATAAAAGCGAATAAATATTCGCTGGTGATGTACCCTCAATTATGATTAAAAAAAAAAACAATGCAAAGATACCTAATGGTATTCCTTGGTCAAATGTAAGCTTCGCGCTGAAACGCGATTTGTGCTCGAAGGTGCGGAGGCAGCACGGTAACAAATGTCACATAATAGTCCCTGATCAGATGAGATTTTTGTTCGTGATGCGGAAGGAATCTCTAACGAAGTTGATTCACTTGGTTTTATGTATCTGAAAATTTATTCCTCAATTTGTAATAGCTACTCTGAACCTGGAGATTGGCACCATGCTAATTGATAGTTGTAAGTCTATTAGTCAGTAAAGCTCTTTTGGCTTCAGGGAAGGTGGACAAGCCTATACATCATAAAAAAAAAAAAAAATAAATAATAATATCCGTACTCTAAACGAAGGGGTCAACTCATGGCTTATTCTCACTATGCCGAAACTGATACCAGTAGGTCGGTTATCATTCAACTGATCGATCAACCCTTGACAGATCCCTTTAAAGATAGTGTAACAGATTTATTTCTTTTTTGTTAGATTTTATGGAGAATATCTAGGCAATTATAAAAAAAAAAAAAAAACAGGTAGATATATGATTAAAAACCGGTAGTAAGTTAATACTTGCCCAGATTTCATACTTACTGTAAGTTTAAACGGGAAAGGCTCCGAAGACCTAAGTTGAATCCTAGCACCAGCATGATGGCCAAAACTACACTGACATAGTCCGTGGACTGAAACCAGTGAGGTTTTTAATGAGCACTCTAACCGCCGCCAGCGCGGCGTCGAGGACTGCCATCTTCACCGCTTGACTGATTGCCGACCGTGTCCGCCACGAGTCACAGCACCGTTATGCAACTCAATCTATCTCTCAGTTTAATCACTAATTATAATTAATATAAATGTTTATTTCGAAAACTTGTAGTAAAGTAAGTTTTATTCTGGGCTCCATAATTTTGCTTGTTTTTTCCCGCAACAGTTAAACTCAAATACAAAATAAAAACAATTAAAATAATAATAATACAAAAAAAAAAAAAAAAATCGTCTGCACCTTTTTAGACTTATTTCGGCAAGTCCCATTACACTATGTAGGTACACTACATTGTGACAATGTACGTTGTACTATGTCGCTTGAGCAAGTTAGATACTTAGCTCCTGCTTAAATGAATGTTCTAACTGTGTGAAATGTGTGAACTTTTTGATTTTTTTAGATGAATATATTCTTCAGATTTTCACGGACGCCTTTCTAACGAGTGGCATACTCCTCTGCACTCAAACCTTAAAGTTGAAGCGTAGCAATTGGTTTGAAAAACTGGTGAGCATTGGTCCACATTGAGTGTGTTAAAACGAATGGTAATCCATTGATTTAGTCTCTGGAGACAAGAAAAATAGTGACTATCGTGTGTATACCTAATACCACTGCCTTTTCTTATTAACACAGAATAAGCAGTTTATTACCCTAGCTAGTATTAGGATAGGCTAATATTTGGAAGTGAGGTGCACATATTAACAAACTCAAGTATAAGTTTATTATATTATGCAGGCCGATATAATAGTAATAGGATAAACAAAGACACAGAACAAGAGATCGGGTGTAAACAATTATAATAATATATGTATAACAACATTAAAAGAATAATATTAAAAGAAAAAATATTTTGAATAACATAGGGTACCCTCATATATATATATAAAAAAAAAAAACCAGGTAAGGGCACAAAAATACAAATGTAATTTTTTTTCCAAGACTATTTTTTAGCGATAACGATCGAAATGAGGCCTTTATTATATATCGAATATAGGCCATATTCATGATCCTCAAAGTTAGTTGCAGATGGAGATTTTATAAAAAAAAAAAGGCTGGGAATCGTAATAACCATTACCAAAATTATTACAAAGGGCTGTCATATAATAAAAGTTGACCTCTAAGAGGCCTTTATCTTATATCTTATTTTATGAGTCTCATTATAGCCTCCGTGCCGCAGCGGTAAACCACTTGTTTTGCAAACCGGAGGTCGCGGGTTCAAATCTGTGAAATCCCGTGGAGAGTAACCACTTTATATACTTGTTCATTGCTGGGTTGGACAATGCAGGCCGGTCATCTGATTGTCTGTAAAGTAAGATGATCCAGGCGTCGGATGGGCTTGTAAAAGGTCAGTCCTGCGCCTGGCCTCTCCCCAGTCGTGCCAATTTTTCATCTTAACGAATTGTGAGTGTAAACGAAGATAGAGTGCACTTGTGTCTACGCAAGCACTTGTTCACTATAATATCTCTCGCGTAGAAGGCTGATTTTGTGAAAGATCGGCCGCTGTGGTCGTATCAACCAGAAGGGCATTTATATTATTGTTTTATAATTTATGTACACACAGTAACAATAAAGGAAAGAAGAAATATAGGCAAGATACTATTCTTTACTACAAAGGCACAGCTTATTTCAGAAAGTTCTGCCTTTAAAAGTTCTATTATTACCTAATATTATAGACATAATTTTTATTATGAGCCTCAAATGTAATTAATATCTACGCTTGTGTTCGGTTCCCGTATATTATCTGCAGTCTCAGGCTTTTTGCTTTCTATACTCTGCCCGGATGAAATTAAATGCCTAGGAAAATCTTTCCATCTTATATTTTGGAAATGTTAATAAGGCTTTATTAACCTGATTAGGATAAACCCTAATAACTTGATTAGGAGTTTTCCTATTATAGTCGTCTTAACCGTGGTACACCATCTTTAAATCCTGAAAATATTTACTTATATAGAAATTATTTCCAAAGCATTCACTACACTGTCATCTTCCTCTAGCAGCATATTTGTTGTTCTGGTATGTTTTCGAAGACAACACATACAACGATCAGCTTTTGCAGAAGTTATTCTCTCTTGTTTCACAGAGAACTTGTAAAATAAGTCTAATTTCAAGCAAAGAACATTGATTTTATAATGATATTAACGTCTCATCTCTGATAAGTTCGTTAATAAGTAGTTTTTATAAATTCTATACTTATTTGAAGAGTAACAAATTAGCTATTTCTTTGATATACATAAACCAAATAGGCAATATTATTAAAAGTTTTAAATGTTTCTTTCAAGGAATCTGTAAACTGAAACCAATATTTCCTCGCTATGACATTGCATAGAATCTAATTACTATATTACATACAACCATAATATCTTTGGTTACTTATAAAACATTACTTACAGTAGCTGATTTTATTAGTTTAGAAAATATTATTCAAAACTTAAAAGTACATAGCTATACCGTTAACTCTCTGCCTGTAGAATAAACAAAAGCTAAACTATTAGAATATATCAAACGTAAGGCCAGTTACAGACTTAAAACCTTAGGTATTTCTAAGGAGATGTCAAACCATTTTAAATATGCATCAATTCATTCGAAGACCTGATATTTGTCTGGCACCAACACTAACTTTTCAGTTATATCCTCCATGATATGGTCTTATCTTGTCACTCTAGCCACTGTCCTATGTATCGAGGGTTCGATTCCTAGCTTGTGTCTGGGTGTTGTTTATCTTTTTAGTTTATATTTACAAGGAGGAAAGGTATATAGTTATATACCTTCACTACTAATACTTATTAGTATCGGTTGTCTGGTTGCCATGACGCAAGCTCTACCGTATTTGGACTGTCTCAAAATATTATTTTAAGTATATTATTAATTTATATAATAAATTTATCAACATCTTCTCAAACCATGGGACGATGAACATATAAAAAAGTGATATTATTAAACAGCACAATTGATGCTTCTATCTTAACTACTTACAGTAGATACGAGAAATGAAGTCATGACTTCAGCGGCTGTCCAGAAAGGCTTTATTATTAAAACCATTATAAAACTGTTTTCAGGATGGTCTGCACAATTAGCAAGCAGTCTCTAAGTTTCTATAATGGACCTCAATTGCTACTTGGGTAACAATGTCGGAATTAATTGTTCAACAATGTTAAGGTAAAAGTTTAAACTATTGAATAGATAAATAATTAAAATAAATATATTTAAATAAATATATAAATATCAGAAATCATTAAATATATAAACATAACTATAGTAATTAATTTAAATGTATGTAGGTATGCATTTTGCAATTTCTACTTTGGTTTTATTATAACTAATAGCTTAATCATCAAATTAAGAAAACTTTATCTCATCCTGGAATCTCATGAAGTGCAACATTGATTTTTTATCTCTAAACATCTACAAGTAATCTTGAAGTCAAGGACGGGATAATTAAGTGATCAAACGAACTTACCTTAAGTGAAGTTCGATCCTAATTATCCAGTCCTTGACGAAAGATTTAAGGTCCCTCCCTACCCTAAATGTCCCTGTTGAATCAATGTTGCAGCTGTATTTCATTTTACTCTAAAGATAATGAGGTGTCTGCCGTTCTGCTGGAGCGGGGTGGTTGAGAGGGAGACAATAATATTGTTTTCTCTATTAAACCTCTCTAAACTTGTGCGACTAGACCGGAACGTATATGTACAAGGACTACAAGTAATCTTTCGTCAAGGACTGGATAATTAGGATCGAACTTCACTTAAGGTAAGTTCGTTTGATCACTTAATAAAACTAATGCCTAATAATATCATGGGGCTCTACTATTAGGCATATAGCTAGTACAAGTATATATATATATCTTGTATTCAATATATTTTTTTATTCAGAGAAATGGATCGTCAAAACTTGATCTAACTGAAGAAGCAGTTTAATGTATTTTTTCTTCAATCGGTTTTCGCGACGTCGCTTTAGATCGAGACAGCGGGATCGAGATAAAGTGTGTCGTTTTGTGGAAAATCCGTCCTAAATATAGGTGCCGGATTATTTCTGATGCGAGTGTCGCGCGCGCCGTCTCGTTCCAATACTAATCCAAACACATTACCGACACAACGCCTAAACCCGGCGTTTATTACGCCACCTTTCTAAACAATGTTTACCGATAAATTCCGGAATAATTACTCTTACTTTTAAGATATAAACTCATATAATTTTATCGTGTTTGAAGTAGTACGTGCGAATATAAAAGTGTATGTTGTTGTTTGTACCGCGTTTTTATGTTGTGAAAGCAATGTGCTGTTTCTGACTCGAGCGCAGACATGTTGGTGTTATTTTCGTTCATAATAGTTCTGGTATCACAATGTGTACGCTCAGAGGTCCCTACGATAGGTAAGTTTTGAAGTTCTTTACTATATGACCAAGCTGTATTCATAGAAGTGCATTCTTATGGAGTATGTATGTAAATTTTGGTAGCTATAAAGTATGTAGTTTTCACGTTATAAAACATCCCAGCGTACGTATATTGTACGGCAGACATGAATCTGCTGTTGGGATTTTTTTGTATACTTATTTATTTATTTTGCTGTCATATTTCTAAAGATATTTTTCTAAAGATATTTTAGTCTTGTGAGATTAGTAGAGGATAAAGGAGGAGGTTCGTATTCCGTCATTACTTTTTTCGATCTATAGTTACTTCCAATTATAATATGGAATATCAGATGAATCAATCTACTATAATAATAGATCGATGGCTAGTTAGATTATCTGGGAGATTTTGTATGAATAAATGATCTGATGATTAGCAAAAAGCTTCAAGAATAATTCCTAACATATTTATATAGGAGTAATTGAGTTCCATAGATTTGGCTATCCTTACAAAAGATCTTCATATTACAGAATCGAATCCTAGTACAGAATCGAGATTGAGCTGCCTATTCTCGATTAATGTACTTACCTATTCAAATTTATTTCAGGAGGCATTTTTTATTCCGACGTCGTAGACATGAAATTGTCTTTGAGTGTGTCGGCTGAAAATTTAAACTTTAGCGCATCTATAAAAGAAGTATCTGAGAGAGGAAATATTCTTGAAATAAGTGAACACGTATGCAGTCTTGCGAAGGTATACATTAAGATGATATGTAATTGAGTTTGTAATTAAGTATAAAAAAGTGTAAAAGCGTAGGCGCTTTTTCTGAATGAATGCTTAATATTTATTTCAAAATTCAAGGAGGAATTATGTGTTGGATTTAAAAAATGAATCCTGCTGACGTCGAATACAACGCACCTACTAAGTATTTTTACCGTAAATAATTTGTAATTGTTTACAGAAAAAATGGCTTCACGCTTTTCCACATTTTGTATGTATAAATTACAAAGACTGGATAAACAGAGAGAACGGATTTGATCATTTGTTTTTTGCTTTTAATGCAGTTCCTATAAAAGCGAGTATTTTTTTTTTGTCACCTACTTATTAATTTATTAATAGCAAGCTTTTATTAACCTTGTATGTTTGTATGATGGTAATGAAATCTTATAATTCATTTTCCACCCCCTTTTAAACGTCCACATCATTTGAAATTTTGTACTTGCATCAAGAACCGATGATAATACCATTGTATTATAATATAATATAATGTATTATAATAAATATAAGATAATTTGATAACATCGAGCTGGTCTGATGATAGAGCTGGAAGGTGGATAAGATAATCCTTGGATGGCTACTAGTAAAGCTGGGGCTACGAAGATCTGTATCTTTGCCTAATAATGAGGACCTGGTTATGGAACTGGAAAGTAGCTGACGGAACCCTACTACTGACTACTTGACTACTTCTGACGGACTACTTTTGATTCCATCTACTTTTGGAGTAGTTTAAAGGATAAATACGCAGTGGTTTCTTAAACTTTGCATATATATCGAGCTATAATATCTACTCTAATGAAAACGATTTTTGCTACAATCTGCCTGTAAAAATCGAAAATTTCAATATCATCCTGATTTTAAATACTAACATGAATGATTTTTAATACTTTTGGTGTAAGACTAATAAGACTAAAAATCATATTAAATAAATTCATTGTTAAAAAAAGCTTTTATAAATACTTCCCTAAATAACATTAAATAAATTATAAAACTCGTTTTCTCGGTTCACTGTCTACTCTAATGGTAAAGTATTATAGAACTTAAGTATAAAGGCGTGCGGCGCTTTTCCTCCGTAAATCTTAAGGTTTCCTCAATATATAAGGAGAAATGATTTGTTGGGTTAAAATATTTTATTAATTGATTATGCCCATTTAAATATACCATACCTAATAAGTATTATTATTCAAATATAAATAATTAATGAAGCAAAAATATTAACAAAGAAAAAGCACCCCACTTTCGCTTTAACACTTAAATATTATAATGAATTACAACACGGTGTAGACGAAGAGAACGGGTTTGATAGTTTGGTAGCAGTATTTTTATCCCCTGCCATGTCCCGCATGGGTGTTTTTATTTAGTTTATAAAAATAATATGTACTTACGTAATTTATTATTAAAATAAACAACTAAGTATAAATATAATAATTTGAAAATGAATTATAATTCAGCTTTTGTTCATTTATGTTCCTATTCAACACGGCTTCATTCGAGTGAATAAAATGTGACTTTTCAACTGATATGGAATATTATCATTTTCATTGTCTTTCGCGCTCAAATTCTTTTGCACATTGGTCTGACTGTACCTAAACTAGCCAACTTTTTACTACTTTCTTCAATTGTTCTTTTTCATAGCCCACATATTTCACATGGTCGAATATAATTTTGGGATGCAAATTGTGGAACTTTCTTTGTTTTATCTAGGATGAAAATTGAAATTTGTTACAAAAGTAAAATTGTTTTTAAGATTCTATAAAAAGTTTTTTTTACGCGCCTGGTTGTCTCTTACATTGCACTGCCACTCGTCACTTATGACATTAGCATTGGTTAGTCTGTTATTTTTCCAGCTACAATGCACTTTACATTCATCATCATCATCATCAGCCGGAAGACGTCCGCTGCTGAACATAGGCCTCCCCCTTGGACCGCCACAATGAACGACAATTGGCGATTTGCATCCACCGGTTACCTGCGACGCGCACAATGTCGTCTGTCCACCTAGTGGGAGGCCTACCTACGCTGCGTCTTCCGGTTCGTGGTCGCCACTCGAGAACCTTTCTTCCCCAACGGTTGTCGGTTCTTCGAGCGATATGGCCTGCCCATTGCCACTTCAACTTGCAGATTCTAAGAGCTATGTCGGTGACGTTGGTTCTTTGGCGAATCTCCGAATTGCGGATTCTGTCGCGCAAAGAAAATCCTAGCATAGCTCTCTCCATAGCTCGTTGTGTGACTCTGAGCTTCTCTAAAACGTGACTTCACTTTACATTGCTGCTTTTTTATTAAATTTAACGATGTGACAAGCAAGATGTTTCCCTAATGGTAAACGACATGTCTGCATACAAATAGCAGAAATGCACTGCCACTCGTCACCCGAGACATTAGTTATTAAGGCTCTTGTGGCTACAGTGGTCTGTAGCTGGTGAAATTACCGGACACAATTTATTTATTTATTTATTTATACTCTTTATTGTACACACATAAAAATAAAATAAAAAGGACTTGAAGAAATTTGTACAAAGGGCGGCCTTATCGCTATCCGCAATTTCTTACAGGCAACCTTGGGATGGAAAAAAGATTGCATGGAATACGAAAAGTGGGGTAGTTAATATGTGAGACAATATACACTAATAAAAATACATATAATAAGTTTACCTATTTACATATAATATATTAATATACATACAGATATATATAAATATTTCTTACATACCAACATATATTCAATATACTTATATATATATATATATACGAACTATAAATATATGTATTATATATATAAAAATCAATTCTGATAAATATACAGATAGCACTCCGAAATCATAATAACGACCAGCAAAGTATCAATGAGCTATAAAGTAAGGTAATGAGCTTTTACAAGATTTTTAAAAATGTTTAAAGATTTAGCTCGCCTTATGGTAACTGGTAAGGCATTCCATAAACGTACTGCATGTACAGAAAATGATTTACCATAAAAATTTGTTGAGTGTAAGGGCATAGCTAGTTCAAGGTTTTCTGACGATCTTAGATTCCTTGAATGCGTCTCATGAAGGAATTTGAAACGAGCTTTAAGATATGGGGGTGTAATGGGATTAAAGAGAATATTATAGAGAAGATGAAGAATATGTGAGCAATATGTGAATATGTGACAATCAGCAACGTTTACACAGTGCTGCTTGGCGGTACAATATCAAAGATCGAGGTGGTATCTACCACCTAGTAAACATTGAGTTGCATGATATGTTCATGTTTAATAGCACTGTGTCTAGAACAGGAGATATTATAGACCTTAAAAAAACTAAATAATTACGTATAAGCGGCAGTACAATTCAGCTATACTTAGGCTATAATTATGTGGCTTACTTAAAAGTGATTATCTCAAACAACTTAGACATCGTTATAGCAAGTTTTTACATTTTTTTTGACTCGACTGAATTTTTCAGGAAGGCGTGATCGGCATTATAGACGGCACTAGTGGCCGTGCCAGTGAGAATGTTCAAGCAATATGCGATATGCTAGAGATTCCCCATATAGTAGTGCAGAACAACGACCTACATTCTAGCAACTGGTCTATGCTGAATTTATATCCGAGCCCAGAAGCTTATAATATGGTGAGTTGTCCATGTGTTGGATGCGTGACGCAACATAGATCAGGCAGAAATTGGATAAAAGCAAAGGGTTGAGATCGGGGGTGTTTAAGAACAGGCATTAGGATAGCTACAAAATAATGATGACGATGAGGAATATTTAGAAAATAGAATAGTGAATTTCATTATTTAAAAATAAATATTAATAAAAGATGATAAAATATTCATTACGTAATAATTTCAATATGTAGAAAGTTAAAATACTTCAAAGTAAGGAAGCGAATACAAGTAGAATATTTGAAAAACACTTTCGTAAAACAGATGCTTAGGAAACAGAGTCTTTAATATCACTTATTCGTGCCTCATACATCTGGTCACTGGTACACGCGCTCAATAATTTAATTAGAAGCATGATTCGTAAGCAATCGTATCTTTTGTGCCTTTCTTACATTTTTTAGGACCTGAAGTTCAACTTACATTTTTTTTTACGCAAATGCAATGAAACTACTTATATTAAATTAAAAATATTTATTTCAAATTGGTTTAACGCTAGAACTTATGAACAGTAATTTTTTTTTAAAAGCTACCACCGGATCACTACGCGCCCGAAACTGAGAAACTGAGATGTGGATTGTATAGCTGTTTATTATACTAGCTCGACTCTACTGGTGCGCGGGTGCTGCCTGGGGGACTGGTCCGACTACTATCCCTTTGGCCTTTTAGTTTGTTGTACTTTTGTCGTATTTTTTTTTTCTGTCTTATTTGATCTTTGGAACGGACACACACACTGACACACTGTCGCTCTGATCTAATTGTAACATGACACACTGTTTAAAAAAAAAGTGAGAAAATGACAAGCCCGCTGAGTTTCTTGCCGGATCTTCTCAGTTGAGGCCGCGTTGTGATCCGGTGGTAGCTTTTTTTTTTTTAAAAACATGATCTTTCAAAAGTGCTAGCGTTAAGCCTATTTGAAATTAACTATTTTTGACTTTAGACTTTTACTATTGATGTATACTTGCCGAAAGTAACTATAACACGAGTATGTTTCCTCGTCTTTGGTTTTATATAATACCCCATAGGTGAAGGTTTATAGTGGTAAAGGTATAAGGTGTCAATGTTGTTTTGTACGTACTCATTTTATCGTGAACTCCATCGCAAGTTTCCATAGTGACTGCCAGTTAATTTTCTCTCCAGAAATCCAAAATAAAATGAGTAGCCATAAATATGTCCGATCTAAACTCAAGATCTTAGAATCCGAAAAGTTCTCTAAATTAGACAGACTGATAACACAGTTAATTGTTGAAAACCGCTGACTTTTTATTTCCGTTTTAAATTAATTTGAATGTGTTTATTTCAGATATTAGAAAGCTTGATTATTCGAAAAGAATGGAACAATTTCACGATCCTATATGTCAAGGGACACAGTCTGCTAAGAGTCAATGAACTCTTGAAGATGGGTAATGAGACTGATAAGTATGTTGTCACTGTGAGAGAGCTTAATGGAGACGACTATAGGTAATATTTACGCAAAACCAATAGTTTCTCTCCATACATTTTCACAACATTGTCTCAAGCAGTAAACTATCTCAAACGATTGAAATGTTCAAGAGAAAACAGAAACTATGAACTTTCTTGTTTATGATCGAAACTAGTAGTACTAGGAATACAGATACGCCGCGTGGCTACGTCGTTAAAATGAAGCTAAATCGTGTTTACATTGAATAAATGGCTTGTGTAAACCCGTTGTTATGATAAGTCACTAGCGCATCGGATAAATATCTATTCCTCTTTTTTTATTTAACTTATTAACGAACCAAAAAAGACACTCACATTCGCCTGATATTAAGCCACGCCTGCCTATTTTTACCAGTCCTTGTTATTGTTTCACTGTTGGGCACTGACCTCCTCCTAAAATGAAGGGCCTTAGGCCATAGTCCACCACGCTGGCCAAGTGCGGGTTGGCGTACTTCACTTTAGGGTTCAAACCTGCGCACGTTGATTCCAAACCAAGCGCTCAAGCTGTGGCTGATTTTTTTTAGCCTGCCTATAGACAGCTTCAATGACCTGACGCTTGTCACCCAAGACATTGGTTATTAAATCTCTTTATTCCGGAAATTTCACCAGCTAAAATGTCTTCCATATCTGATAACAGCAACTTTGCTGCCTAGAGGCTGAATATCTGATAATACGTTGCTAGCTATCTAGGCCTCGATGGTACCTTGCAAGGGACGGGTCCTCTAGTAAATACTTTGAATGTATATATATCTCTCTATCATATCTCGTTATTATCTATATATATCTCGTTATTATCTTACATGATAGTGACATAATGATAGAAATCGTACTATTGAAGTAGTGAATTTCATTTGTTTTTTACATCTCGACGGGGCCGTTGGTCTAGTGGTTGCTCTGGCTACGCTACCCGATGGGTCGTGGGTTCGATTCCCACCAAGTGTCTCTATTTAAGTATGTATTTACAAAAAAAAAAAGTATTAGTATCAGTTGTCTGGTTACCATATTACAGGCTCTGCCTAGTTTGGGATCAGTTGATCGTGTGTGGATTGTATTATTATTATCTTTAATAAGCAGTTGTTCCTTTAGCTTAGAGGTGGGTCATCGACGCTTTTTCTGTCGTCGAAACGAGACCGTTTATCGTCATCGATAAACCGGTTTATAAAACAGTCTAAAATTTAGACTAGTCTATACTGTTGACGAAAAGTTTTGTGGTCGACGTTCACAGACTACTTACGTATTGCATAAAGTTCACTGATAAACTCGCCTACCATTAAACTAGTTTATTGGTGGACTGTAAACTGGTTTATTCGTTGAAGCCAAAAAACAGTCTAAAAACCAGTTCGTTCATTCAACGCCCACTCCCACTTTAGCTTTTACTACATAGATTTTACTACCTTGAGGCGATAGCTAGTTGTAATCACTGCTGTAAACGATCAGTTGGTTAAGTAACGTCAAGCAAGGTCAGTCCATAGACAGATGAGCGTTTAGGGGTATTTGAACAGAGCGACTTCGTCATACGGAGGACACGTAAAAGGCGGTCCCGGTCATCTATACCTACAGCAGTCCTAAGCCAAGTCAAAGGCCTAAAGGCATTTTGAACAACTCTGGCACCAGATTGGCCACTAACCACTATACGAGAAAGAAAAACCCACTAGTTTCGTATTAATATTGTTTTATCACACATCTACAGTTCAAAGTACAAGACGAATAACATATGTGGCTATTTTCGTAAAAATAGGACGTTACACCAATTCAGTATAACGACTGGATACTAAAGTTGTTAGATCTTAAAAGCTTTCAAACTCTCTGTCATCGTTTCGTGTAAGAGTGTCATTCCATCGGCTTGTGGCTGCCATAAATGTTTATTTTTCATTTGTTTGTTTCTAGTTTAATTTTCATTCAACCACACCAAAGAAAGCCTTTGTTTATGAAACGTGAAAGTATTAGTTGTTTTGAGTTCATTGTCAAAGCACCATAAGCTGATTAATATTTATTTGTTTTTATATATTTCTGATTGTTTGGCTTAGTATGTAAACGTAAAAGCTGACGGCGAAATTCCCGTATTATTTACACTGTGGTACAAACAACAGTCTGGGCACAGTTAAGAGTCTGGGTGCCTGACAATATGGGCACGGATACGTTTTGAGTGCATAGTAGTCTTCGTCATTTCTTTTCCATGCCTGATACGTTCTGCTATGAACGTATCAGGCTATGGTCATGGTATGACCTGGGATACTGGGCAGACTCGATAATGATTTTTGCCCTCGAATCAAAAGGAAACAATTGTGTGTATACTTTATGAGATAGCTGAAGCGATTGGTCAAACTTGGAGCGGCCTAAATTTATTTGTCAAATTTGTACGAATTTTAAGGCTGGAATGTGGATAGAATGTTTATTTTTGCATTTAGTAGACATTCAAATGGTTTCAGAAATACCAATACGTTTAATTTATTGTAATTTTATTCGTAACTAGCTGACCCACGCAGCTCCGCCCGCGCTGTGTTTACGTTAACTAAACTTTCAATAATATACATTCGCATAGAATAGAAAACCTCCTTTTTTAAAGTCGGTTAAAAACTTGGACCCACTTTGTACCCCTCCAAAGCACGGAGACGTTTAGTTCAAATGGCGTTAAACGGTCACCCATCTATTTAATGACCTTACCTAACTGTTGCTTAACCTGATCGATTTCCAAACATTGTTAACAACTAACTATCTATGAGTGTTCCCTTACAAATATTTATTATAATTTTATTGAAAAATTGTTAAAATCGGAGCAAGCGTATAACCAAGTACACATTTTGACTTTAGTCCCCTCTGCCAAGGGAACCGTGCCGAGTATTAACTCAAATCATGCCAAGTTTCGTTTCAATCCATCCAGTAGTTTCGGCGTGATGCTCAGCCGAGATACAGACAGACAGACAGACAGACAAAAATAAAAAAAATACATTTTTGGCTTTAGTATCGGTTATAGAATGCCCTCCAAACATAATTTTCAAAATATCTTCAATGTACAGAATTGGACCTGTTACAGTTTTATTATAAGTATAGATTTTAAAATTACAAATAGCCTCTTGTGCATCTTCGATACATCATACTGAACTACTTCTAACGGTTTTGGTAATTTCTTAATTCTTAATGCTTTAAAAGAATTGAACTATTGAAGTTATTTGCTCTAAATGGCAATAATTCTATTTGGATGCAGAAGAGAGGGTTATACAGACAGTGCGACGGGCTGATTTTTGCAACAGTGTCTGCTTGTTGCCATTTAGAGCAATGCAACAACAATTTTCAATATGATATTAGATAGAAGAAAAATCATTAAAAGTGTTAGAACAAACGTTATTTATTACGATGTACAGTAAACCAAAGTCCCTATAGCATTAACCTACTGCGGCGAGTTTAAGATTTTCTAAAAATACGATTTTTCAGATGATATAACATAATTTGTGTACAGTGAGTTTATCTAAAACGATTAATTATTTGACTATTTGTAAAGCTTAAATCGAGTTTTATGTATAAAGGGATGTGCTCATTGACGCAAAGAAAAATGGCTACACAAACTTCGTGGTGGACTGTCCGTCGCGATACCTGGAGCAGTTGTTGAGTCATGCCCAGCAAGTTGGGCTTATGGCGGATGAGCACTCTTATATATTCCTCTCACCTGATTTGTTTACACTCGATTTAAACAGATACAGATATGGTGGTGTTAACATAACCGGTGAGTTTATTCTCTTCGGCTTCTGATAGGCTTCCGAAAGGTTCAAAATATTCTATTTTGCAAATGTGTCTTCTTAAAACCTTTAATTTCTCTACCGATCTTAGAATTCACAGTAGATTCGAACGAAAAAGTGGTGTTCAGAGTTCCATTAACCATTAAGGGAAATGCTCACTTCTATTGCCTACCTTTTGACAACACATTCATCCCTTTCTATTCCTCATTTTAGGATTTCGTTTAGCAGATGTAGTAAACAACGAGCAACTATCGATATTTACGGATAAATTCAATACAAAAAGTTCAGAACAAATGGAAACAGAAGCAGAATCTTTAGAACCAGAGCAGATGAAAACGAGGGTGCTTTTGGTAAACGATGCCGTCGAAGTTCTGCACTATGCTACAAAGAAGGTGAACGTCACACCTGCCCAACTGGACTGCAAGAAATATGACCCGTGGAAACACGGATCGTCTTTACTTAATTTCATGAAAACTGTAAGTTATATTTAGACAATACAAAATACATATAATATATACTACGCAACAAGATAACGATTTATTACCAGATTTGCTTCGGAGGGCACATAAAATGTCGGTCCTGATTGTTGTCACCTAGATAGCAGTCGTTACGCCCAGTCAGAGACCTAAGGGCAGCTTGCACTAGTCTTATACAGTACACTATGTTGACCATATCCAGATGACAAAGAAACAAAAATTACATTATATTAGTTTAAATATTAAATTTAATTTCAGAATGTAGTAGACGGATTAACTAGAAGTCTTATATTCAATGGACTGGGACAAAGAATAGATGTTGCTTTTGATGTATTAGAAATGACTCCAGCTGGTAGCCAAAAAGTATGTATATACATATAAACTAGGTAGTAATTACAATTTTCATAGATTGTGAAAAGATATTTTTATATTTTTATTGTTTAGGTAGGCAGCTGGCATAATGACGAATTAAAAATGTCAAGACCATTTGATCCTGATGCACAAATCATGGAAGAATCGATATTGCAGAACAAAACTCTAAAAGTTCTAATTGCAATGGTAAATATATCGTGTATAGTAGACACCCACCATAGGTAGACACGTGACACGTATATTAAATATGCAAGCTTTCAAATAATATTTATAAATTAATATTGTCTGTAAAATAACTTTTTAATAACAAATTTACAGTTTCAAATAACCTCCATTACAGATATTGTCTTGTCTCCAATAACATGGATGTGGTAACTATAGATTTATAAATATATAGTACTTACCTACGTAAAAACGCCAGAAGTTTTATGTAATATTCGAAAGTAAAGTTATTTTTGTGAATATCACACAAGAATTTGCTCTACGGTAAATATTCCCGAGGGAATGTTCTGGTGATTCGGGCATGCGGAGTGAATGCTTAATGAAGAATACTAGGAATACCGAGTCCGTCGTTCCAAAATTTGAAAAATTAAACCATGCTAGGATTTTTTATGTATTTCGATAATTAGGCAATTTTTCAAGTGCTTTTACAATCATAGGATTTGTCGAATGTGGATAGATGATAAAATACGAACAAAAAGTCGATTAGTTCACCCCGAACCTTGTTTACCTTTTCGTATCTAAAAGGGAAGAACCCAAAAAAATGGGTGCCAACATCAAATAAGTACTACAATCTTGTACCGTTCACTCTTACTTTTTTTACTAAACCAGTCTGGTCTGTACCTGATGGAAAGCGGCGACGCAATCCGGGATGGTATAAAGCACTTGCTAATTAAAAACCTGGTAAGCATTCATGGAAGTGATAACCGACGCAAGCATACTGTTCCAGGCCTTAGCGAAGAAGCAAATCGCTTAGTCCGGATTGAAGTAATATTCACACCAGGTCCATCTAAATTATTAGGGTACCTGTGCATAATTGCAAGGATTTTCGCAAAGCCAAGACAAAGTTATTGATTAATTATATGTTAGTCCGCAGTTTAATTGAGTACTGTAGTACTGTCTGGCGACCTCACTGTGCTAGTCATCGATGATGCTAGTCATTCGCTGAGAATTGAAAGAATTCAAAAACGATTTCTATACCATCTCGCTTTTCACTGGGTATAGCTAACAAAAGAGGTCTTACAGAAGTAGGCTAAAGTTTTTTAATTATAGTTAACTGTAACAAGGTTGTTGGATTTAATGTTTTATATAAGATAGTACGGACCAGAATAAATTCAACAGATCTACTTCAAAAAATTAACTTTAGAGTTCCTTTAAGAAATCCTAGAGGCAACGTGACTAGCTCGATTTCGTCACACTGTAGGTTACAACTCACCTATACCCAGAATATGTAGACTTTACAATAATGTAAGCACTAATTCTCCGTGATCACACGGAGAATATATATAGAATAATATAGAATGAATATCAATTCATCTCGATTCCTTTACCGCATGTAAGAGGTATATTGAATCAATGCTGCTCTAAAACATAATACTAACCCTTAGTTTAGGGATGACAAAAGTATGTTATCTACTTTCTACTTATTATTATAATTTGATTAAACCTAATTTTGTAACGCTTTAAATATGTTTGCATGACGTGTTTGCCTTCAAAAGGGTCAACTTCAAGCAGTAAAACTTACTTCAATAGTATATTTTATGTCTTGTAGCATAATATGTGAACGAATTGAATGATCAAACGAACTTACCCTAGGTGAAGTTTGATCTTAATTATCCAGTCCTTGACGAGAAGATATTCCATCACTAGTACCTCGTGGGTACGATCCGGAGATATCGCACAAGTTTCAGAGGTTAGAAAGAGAAAACAACACTCTTTCGTATCCACCCCGCCTCAGCCGAGCGACAGCCACCTCATTATCTTTAAAGTAAAATGAAATACAGCTGCAACATTGATTTAACAGGGTCATTAATGGGTAGGGAGGGACCTTATATCTTCTCGTCAAGGACTGGATAATTAAGATCGAACTTCACTTAGGGTAAGTTCGTTTGATCATTCAATTATCCAGTCCTTGACTCCAAGATATTCCACCACTAGTAGATGTTTAGAGATACAAAATCAATGTTGCAATTAAAGAGTATAAAACAAAGTTAACTTAACAAGTTAAGTTAAGCTATTTATTATAACTAATAGTTAAGCTTAAACTATTAGTTATAATAAAGCCAAATATATTTTGCAATTTTTTGCAGAATACATAAACACGTAGGTACGTATTAATTAATTTGATATAAGTAATTATGTTTTTATACATATTATTTGATGAATTAAACTTATTTAATATACAATGATTTAAAATTTTACATCAACATTATTGAACATGTAATCCCAAATAGCATAGTCATAGCCTGCTAATCGTGCAGACCATCTTGCGACCAATTTTCTAATAGTTTTAATAATAAAGGCGTTCAGGACAGCTGCTGAAGCCAGGGCTCGTCTCGTATTGTAAGTAATCAGATAGAAGTATCGATAGTGTTGTTAAATAATATCTCTCTTATACATCGTCCCATGGCTTGAGAAGACATATACTTATAATAATATACCATTTATTTTGTTTGCTGTATAGCAAATAATATACCATATTTGGGACAATCCACACGCGGGCATTCGTCCCCAAATCAGGCAGAGCCTGCACCACGACAACCAGACTAACGATATCAATAGGTACTTATACCTTAAATACCTTTCCTTCCTGCAAAATATATCAACCCAAACAGACAAACTACACCCAGACAAGGTGGGAATCGAACCCACCACACATCGGGCAGCGGACAGGTTGTCAAGATGTGAGCCATGTCATGGAGAATAAAACTGAAAAGTTAATGTTGTTACCAGACAAGTGGGAAATAGGTCTTTGAATGAATTAATAGTACCTAAGGTTTTTAGTCTGTGTAAACCTTACAACACATTTGGTAAATTCTAATAGTTTAATGACAATTATTTGCATATTTTGTTTACTCTTTATGCAGAGAATTAAAGGTATAAATATGTAATTTTTTGGTTAGAATAATATTTTCTAAACTATTAAAATCAGTAACTTTATGTAATGTTTTTTAAGTAACTAAAGTTATTGCGACTAAGTAATCTAGTAATTAGATCCTATGCAATGTAGAACATAGCGAGGAAAGATTGGTTTCAATTTACAGGTTCCTTGAAATAACCGTTTTTGCTTCTAATAATATTGCCAATTTTATTTGTGGATATCAAAGAAATAGCTAGTTATAAATAACCATACAATATTCAAAAAACCATCTAGTCCAGAACTTGTTAAAGAAATAACGTAATTGTCATCATCAAACCAATGTTGTTTGTTTGAAACTAGACTTATGTTACCCGTAATGGGTGAATTAGGAGAGAATAACTCCAAAAGCTGATTGTTGTATGTGTTGTCTACGAAAATGTACCAGACTAACAAACATCCTGCTAGGGAAACATGTCGATGTAGTGAATCCAATGCATTCACTACTTGAATGCGTTGGATTTTGAGGAAGAAAGAAGATATTTATTCGAAGGAAATTACTGTATTGTCTCGAGAGATGTAAAGTGTGATACCAGGTTAAGACAGCTATAATAGGATAACTCCTAATCACGTTATCTACAGGTTAATAAAGGTTTATTAGCGTTTATAAAATAATCACAGCATTGGACGATTTTTCCATGACATTTAGTGTCATGGAATAACATACTCTGCCCGGCAGAGTATAAAAAGAGAAAACCCTGAGACTGCAGACAATATACAAAAGGTTGCAATATTTTTGTAATAGGAACGGAACACAAGCGGAAATATTACAATTGTGACTCATAATAATGTCTATAATGTAAAATGGAAACGAGATGAGAATATGTTGACACGTTCACGAAACAAAGCACGCCTGAGACCCCCGGATTCGTCGCCTCGCTCCGCATCGCAATCACCGCAACTCAACCAAGAAGCAAATGGTACGCCAGCTCCTGCTGCGTCGAGCGAGAGCGACGAATACTTCTCCCCGCCGACGTCGCCTCCACCTGTACGTCGGCGGAGAGGCCGGCCGCCACGGGAACTAGGACTTTTGGAGCAACCGGCTCCGAACAGGGTCCTCGCCCCTGGTGGTGTAGTGCGGCGCATGCGATGGACCTCATCCATAAATGAGAATGTCATGCGCGCCTACTACGAGGCTACAGAGGGAGGAACTAGTCTCACTGCGTATCGCAACCGGATGCTGTCTCTGTTTCAGGCGCTTGAACCAGCTGTCAACGTCTCGGCTCAACGACTGTCTGATCAGGTGCGCGCCATCCAACGTAGTCATATGTTGGATGGCGCTGTGCTTGATCGGCTACGCTCGGAGGTGCAAGGTAGCCGTGTCGCCCCCTGTACATCGTCGTCGCAAGCTGTGGCCCCAGCGGTTAACACCGCGCCCGCGCCTCGGCTCGTAGCCATTAGCGACGATGATAGGGACGACATTACTACCAACGTAAGTACCAACATAAGTACCCAGTTGAGGAGTACTTTGGAGGATGTTGTTCGTGAGTATCGGACCATGCCGTGCGGCCTTAGACCTCGCTTGCCCCGTTTGCCTATGCACAAACGAAATAGGGCGCTTGTGTGTGCCTTAGATTCACTACTGTCATGTTATTTTGACAGTAGTGAAGACCTCGCTGATGCCCACTCTCTCCTGTACTGCGCGGCCATGACGGCGTGTCGCGTAGCTCGCGTTAAGTTACAGAATACTGACGCAGCTACGCGACCGAGACCTGCTGTGCCGGCTTGGCAGTGCAGGATAGAGCGTCGCATTGGCGAGGCTAGGGTACTCATAGGCAAGCTCACCTGCTTCAGGGAGGGCAATACACGCCCTAGAGTGATGCGCTTTGTGAGACGAGCATTTTCGGGGACCGGCATCGATCCCCGGGAATACCTTTCACGTGTCACAGAGCGCATCGACTTTCTGAAGCAGAAAGTTTGTGCATGGGCAAGCCGGATACGCAGGTATAGGGCACGTGCGGACCGATACTTTCAGAACAACATGTTCCAAAGGGATCAAAGGTGGGTATATAGATCCTGGGAGCGACCAAGTCACACCGAGGGTGACGTGCGGCGGCCTGATGATGACGCCATGGCCACGTTCTGGCGCAACATTTGGTCGGTGCCCGTCACTCATTCCGAGGGTGATTGGATCGGGGATGTCGAGCAAGTATGCGAACCATTGCCAGAAATGGGGGCCATCACCATCTGGCCCCAAGATGTAGCAGATGCAGTCCGTCTTTTGCCTAATTGGAAGGCACCCGGGCCAGACGGACTGCATAATTTCTGGCTTAAATCGATACGTAGTTCGCATATCTGCTTGGCATCTCTGTTCCAATCGGCCTTGGAATCTGGGTCGCTGCCAGAATTTATGACTACAGGCATAACCCACCTGCTCCATAAGACCAATAGTACCACGGACCCAAAGAACTATAGGCCGATCACGTGTCTGCCTACAGTTTATAAAACTCTTACATCCATTTTGAGAACAAAAATCTACAGACATGTTGAGGACAACTCGATAATGTCTGCGTCTCAGAATGGATGTAGGAGTGGGGCCCGTGGTACTAAGGAGCTACTCCTCATAGATATGGCCATCTGCCAGCAGGCTCGCCGTAACCGGAAGGATCTGTCGACATGCTGGATAGATTATAAGAAGGCCTATGACTCTGTGCCTCATACATGGCTTATGAGGGTGCTGGAGTTGTATAAAGTAAATGCAACTCTACGCACCTTCCTGGCGTCGTGTATGAGGCAGTGGAGAACAGTCCTTCGCTATCCAGGGTCTCGACAGACCCTTGGTGATGGTGAGCCAATAAGGATAGAGGGGGGCATCTTTCAGGGTGATAGTCTGAGTCCCTTGTGGTTTTGTCTGGCCCTGAACCCTTTAAGCACTCTTTTAAAGAGTTCAGGGTTAGGCTATCGGTTGCGGAGAGGTGGTCAGGTCATATCTCACCTGCTTTACATGGATGACTTAAAATTGTTTGCCCCCACTGAACTCCAACTGATGGGCTTACTGAGAGTCACAGAAACCTTCAGTAATTCTATCAGGATGGAGTTTGGTGTGGACAAATGTGCGGTTATGCATGTAAAGCGGGGGAGGATTGTTGAGTCTAGGAGCGTACAGCTCTCAGACTCTACCGACCTGAAGACACTCTCTGCAACCGAAACCTACAAATACTTGGGTATGTCACAGGCGTTGGGTATCAATGAGACTGACATGAAACAGTCGTTGCGGGACCGCTTCCTGGGCCGCCTGAGAAAAGTACTGAAAAGTCTTTTGTCGGGCGGAAACAGGGTGCGAGCCTACAACGGTTGGGTCATGCCAGTCTTAATGTACTCCTTTGGCATACTCAAGTGGACTCAGACTGAACTAGACACCCTGGATAGAACAGTTCGTACACTGTTAACCACATATCGTATGCATCATCCTCGCTCTTCAGTGATGAGGTTATATATCCCACGGAAATGTGGTGGCCGAGGCTTTTTAAATGCCAAGACCCAACACAACCGTGAGATATATAACCTCAGGGAATATTTCCTCCACTGCGGCGGAGAGATGCATACGGATGTGGTTGCTGTGGACAATGGACTGACCCCTCTATCCTTAGCCAAAGGGAACTGGCGCAAGCCTGTGGTGCTCACCACTGGCGATCGCGAGGCGGTATGGCAAAGTAAGGAGCTACACGGAAGGTTCTACCGGGCTCTTCATGGGCCCGATGTAGACTTCTCAGCCTCCGTGGCCTGGCTACGATTCGGTGACCTCTTTGGGGAAACCGAAGGTTTTGTCTGTGCAATTATGGACGAAGTTGTGATGACGAACAACTACCGGAAATATATCTTGAGGGATGGCACCATCGACATTTGTCGGGCATGTCATCGCCCTGGTGAATCCCTCAGGCATATTATTTCTGGTTGTTCGCGTCTCGCAAATGGTGAATACGTGCACAGACACAACCAAGTGGCCAGGATAATCCACCAGCAACTTGCTTTGAGATACCGTCTTGTGACGTCAGAGGTACCGTACTACAGGTATGTACCAGAACCTGTTCTGGAGGATGGCCATATCACCTTATACTGGGACCGATCTATCATCACAGACAGGACTATTGTCGCCAATAGGCCTGATATTGTGCTGATAGATCGCACCGAGCGTCGTGCAATGATTGTAGACGTCACTGTCCCCCATGATGAGAACCTCGTGAAGGCGGAGAAAGATAAAGAATGCAAATATCTGGATCTCGCGCACGAGGTTGTCGACATGTGGGACATTGATAAGGCAATCATTGTACCTATAGTCGTTTCTGCCCATGGCCTAATGGCCAAGAGCCTCGATAAACACCTCAAGAGGCTCACGTTAGACGGCTGGATCAAGGGCCAAATACAGAAGGCAGTGCTCTTGGAGACGGCACGCATTGTGAGGAGGTTCCTCTCTCTGGAGCCTTAACCACCGTCTGCTAGGACCCTGTTCCCGCAGCCGGTTGGAAGGTGTTTTTTATATTTTTAAATGTATTGTGTTGTATATTTATATTTAAAAATGTAAAGAATAGTTTTAAAAAAATAAATAAATCTATAATAATAATAATGTAATGCCTGCTGGAATAACTTTCTTTAGAAATCAGCTGTGCCTTTGTATTAAGAATAGTATCTTGCCTTTATTCCTTCTATCTTTTATTGTTATTGTGTGTACATAAATGATAAAATAAATAAATAAATGTCCCCCTGGCTGATAGGACCACAGCGGCCGATCTTTCATCAAATCAGCCTACTACACGAGAGATATTATAGTGCACAAGTGCTTGCGTAGAAACAAGTGCACTCTATTTTCCTTTACTCTCACAATTCGTTAAGACGGAAGATCGACACGACTGGGGTGAGGTCTGGCGCAGGACTGACTGTTTACATGCCCATGCGACGCATGAATCATCTTGCCTGCATTGTCATAGCCAGCAAGGAACAACTACACAAAGTGGTTGCTCTCCACGGGATTTCAACCCGCGACCTCCGGTTTGCAAAGCAAGCGGTTTACCGCTGCGCTACGGAGGCTACAATAAGATTCATAAATAGAAAATAAAATAAAGGCCTCTTTGAGGTCAATTTTTAATAAAAACCGCCTTTTGTAGTAATTTTGGTAGTGGTTATGGCGCTTGCTCGCCTTTTCTTTGTATAATCTCCATCTCCAACTCACTTTGAGGATCATGAATATGGCTAGGTAAATCTTTCCCCTTTCATAAAGATTAAATTTTAATACATGCCTCATTTCGATCCGTATCGCTAAAGAATAGTCTTGGAAAAAATTACATTTTTATTTTCTTACCCTTGCATTAGGTTTTTTTTTTTTTAATATGAGGGTACCCGCCTAATTAAGTCAAATATTCACAATATTTTTTGGTTTAATATTATTGTTTTATTTATTTATTTATTCTTTATGCACAAAACAGTACATAGGCGGACTTAATGCCAGAATGCCTTTTAATTGTATTATACATAAATATATATATTAATTATGTATACATAATTATTTTTTACACACGATCTCTCGTTCCGTGTCTGCATTTATCCTATTATTATTATATCAGCCTCAATAATATAATAAAGAATGAATATATATATGATGCAAATATGAATTTGTTAATATGTGCACCCCAATTCCAAATGTTAGCCTATCCCAATATTAGCTAGGGTAATAAACTCTACTTATTCTGTGTGAATAAGAAAAGGCAGTGGTATTAGGTATAACCACGAGTCACTTTATTATTATTATTTTTTTTTTTTCTCCAGAGACTAAATCAATATAACAATGGATTACCATTACTTTTAGCACACTGTATGTAGACCAATGCTCACCAGTTTTTACGAACCACTTGCTACACTCCAACTTTAGAGTTTGAGTACAGTGGAGCACGCTACTCGTTAGAAATGCGTCCGTGAACGACTAAAGTCAAATCAAATTAACGACTAAAGTAAACGTAAACTATGTGTCAACGTCATAATGATATCACAGTTATCATTCGTATAAGTAGGAGCTTAGTATCTATCTTGCTAAAGCGACATAGTACAATTACATACTAATTGTAGTTAATAGTTATAAGTCGTAATGAAATTAATAATTATATAATTATATAGTATATATATATTTTTTTTAGAATATCTGTTGCGCGCCAAATCAAGCAAAAGTATGGACCCAGCATAAAACTTACTTTACTAGAAGTTTTTGAATCAAACATTATACTGGTAATTAATTATGAAACTGAGAGGTTCATTGAATTGTTGCGACGCTTGGACTCGTGGCGGACACGGTCGGCAATCAGTCAAGCGGAGGCGATGATGACAGTCCTCGTCGCCGCGCTGGTGGCGGTTAGAGTGCACATTAAAAACTTCACTGGTTTCAGACCACTGACTTTGTCAGTGTAGTGTGTGACTTTGTCGGTCATCGCGCTGGTGCTAGAATTGAAATATAGTTTTTCGGAGCCTTTCCCGTTTAAATTTCCAATAAGTATGAAATGTGGGCAATTTTTTTTTTTTTACAAAATCGCCTACCTACTTGTTCTAAAAAAAAAGAAATCTGTTTTACAATCTTAAAAGGATCTGTCAAGGTTTGATCGATTAGTAGAATGATAACCGACTGACAGGTATCAGTTTCGGCATAGTGAGAATAAGCCAAGAGTGGCCCCTTCGTTTAGAGTACGGATATTATCCGGCATATTTTTTTTTTTTTAACATTTGAGAGGCTTTTCCACCTTTCATGAAGCCAATTAAGCTTTACTGATTAATAGCCTTATAACTATCGATCAGCATGGTGCCAAACTCCAGGTTCAGAGTAGCTATTACAAATTGAGTAATGAAGATTCATAAAACTAAGTGAATCAACTTCGTTAGAGATTCCTTCCACCACACCAACAAAACTGATCAGGGACTATTCTGTGGCAACATTTGTAACCGTGATTTGTTGCCTCCGCACCTTCGAACACAAATTCCGATACCACGCAAAGCTTGCATTTGACGGATGATTACCATTAGGTATCTATGCATAGATTTAGAATTTTTCTTTCGATCATAATTGAAGGTACAACAACAGCGAATATTTATTCGCTTTTATCTAAAAATAGACGGACTCACTTGTAGTAGTAAATAATGCGGGTAGTTAGGCCAAGAAAAAAATGCAATATCTGAAGAATACAAGAGATAAGCTGTATGATTTCCGATGAATGCAACTGTCGTATTTTGGACATTGTGATAATTAGGCCAAATAATATCCGAAGAATACAACGGATAATAAAAATTTGTGCTTCCCAATGAATGCAAAGGGTACACAAACTCAGCTCGAGCGTATAAATCTTCGCAGGTACAGCAGCAGCAGGCAGGCAGAATGATATTTAGGCACAATAATATCCGTAGAATTCTACGGATTAAACAGTAGTGATTCCCAATGAATTCAAAGGGTACACTTTAGCTCGAGAGTATACATCTTCGTTAACAGCGACACGTACAATGTTTCACTTTTAATTTTATGTCTTCTTTATTTTCGATTTTTCATGATTTCAAAGATCCCTTGTATTTGAACTCGTGCGAACGCCGTGATCGCACGGACAAGAATGAGGTGGCTGTCGCTCGGCTGAGGCGGGGTGGATACGAAAGAGTGTTGTTTTCTCTTTCTAACCTCTGAAACTTGTGCGATATCTCCGGATCATACCCACGAGGTACTAGTGATGGAATATCTTGGAGTCAAGGACTGGATAATTGTAGTGTGAATCAATGGTGAACCAAAATACACAAAATAAAATGCATCTTGTAGAATACTGTGAGGTAGCACAAGCTAAAAGTAGCCAGTACCCTGCTAGCTACCTTTTTTAACGTAATACTTATCCATGACCACCAGCAGCAGCTGATCCACTGTTTAACAAAGGTCACATCCTCAGAAAGGTTGCCTTAATCCGTATGCTTAGCAGGCATCTTTTAGATCGCAGTATAGATGGTAGGTAATACAATAAAAATGCGCTACTGCCCGTCTGTTGTTTTTCCTTAGTAGCCTCTTACGGACTCCCAATGGTTGGAGATGGGAGGGTGCTATGTAAACCGGACAACCCCCGGGTAAACTAAAACTAATTATTACGTATCATTTATTTTCCAGGCTGCACCATATGGTTACGTAAAATCTTCGAGCACTGTAATGACAGGAAATGATCGGTACGAAGGCTTTGCGGTCGATTTAATTGACAAACTTAGTCAAATTTTAGGGTTTCAATACGAATTCGAAGTTGAGGCTAATTACGGCGATAATACCACTGGAAAGTGGAATGGGATGACCGGATTACTGATGGAAGAGGTAACCCGTTACTGATTTGATGACCTGATTTTAATAAGGGATAAATATGCCACCAAAAAAAACGTTGTGACCATAACTTCTATTACCTAAAATATATACTTACCAATCAGAGAATAAAATCTTAACCAAAAAAGAAAACTTAAAATTACAACTATGAAAACAAATTTAGCACCTAAATGATCGACGACATCGCTAATTTAGGATACGCAACTGTGTTGGGTTACTTCATCTTTTGGATTAAACAAGTCTGATTTGGAGTTGGTTGTTTTATGTTATCGCCGCAGTGTCGCCAAGCAATAGTGTGTAAACATTGTCTACCTACCTATTTTTTCACGCGCCTCTAAATAGATTTTCGGTACCTACGCAGCGATAAGTTTTAATACCCGTTCATTTGTTTAGAAGCTCGGTTGGTTATATTTTTGTTTGTAAAAAGACGACTGAAAACACCCAGGTCTTCCCCATCTATCAAAAGATGTTATAATTTATGCTTTGATTCTACAATTTTCTTTTGCAGAAAGCAGACCTAGCCATTTGTGACTTCACTATGACAGCTCAAAGACAAAGTGTGATAGATTTTTCCACACCATTCATGTCGCTTGGAATAGGGATACTATACAAGAAACCTAGTAAGCAGCCACCGGAAATGTTTTCTTTTATGGCAGTTTTTTCCAAGGAGGTTAGAGTTGCCAATTATTTTTCAGCACCTTAATTTTTATACTGCGGTAATAGCCTAGAGGCTGCGCTATCCATCGAGTGTGACGGTGACTCCGTGGAGGATGGCGACAGCAGGGTAGCGACTCCCTTTCCCCGTGAGCACCGTGTCAATAGTAGAAACCGAAATTGTATCAGGTTTACCCTTACTCGTCTACAAGCCAAGCTATTGTACCAAAATTAAATACTTATGTAGGAATAACATAATATTTACGTTCTCTAGGTTTGGTACTACATGCTGCTAATTCAAATGGCTCTCGGATTGACCATGATATTTATTGGTCGAATCTCAAACAAGGAGTGGCAGAACCCAGTGCCATGTGTTGAGCAGCCTGAGGAGTTGAGCAACCAGTTCAGCTTCGCGAACTCCGTGTGGCTTATCATCGGCTCGGTTATGCAGCAAGGCTCTGAAATCGCTCCCATGTGAGTAAAAAGATCCTTCATGCCTACAATCTTCTTCTTTTGCTTTTGCGATGTTTTGTGTCACATACCTACCAACTCCATTTATAAATTTTTCCGTTCCGTACCCGTGGCACCCCCGGAATAAACCCCTGGGGGTGCCACTGGAAATTGAATTCGGACCGTGGCACTCCCAGGTTCCAAATCCATACAACAGTGTACCAGTGGTATCTCGGGTACTATTTACTAGTTCCCATGAATCCTCCAAGCGAATAGTGATGGGAGCACAGGATAGGAGTGACAAAATGATTTCAATAGTCTTAAGTTAATACTATTCCGTCAAGAAACGCTCAAACATCATAACGCTCAAATAATATTCTTTATTTACCGTTTGACCTTCTGAAAAGAATTTCAGGTCTTTTGGGACTAGCCAAGCGTGTAACATGTTTCATACCCAAGTGATTATTTAAAATTAATGACGTCCACTGCTAAACATAGGCCTCCCCCTTCGAAAGCCATAATTAACGACAGTTGGCTATTTGCATCCACCGGTTACCTGCGACGCGCACAATTTCGTCAATTTTCGTCTGTCCACCTAGTGGGAGGCCTACCTACGCTTCCGGTTCGTGATCGCCACTCGAGAACCTTTCTTCCCCAACGTTTATCGGTTCTCCGAGCGATGTGGCCTGCCCTTTCTCACTTCAACTTGCAGATTTTAAGAGCTATGTCGGTAACCTTGGTTCTTCGGCGAATCTCCTCATTCCGGATTCTGTCACGCAAAGAAACTCCGAGCATAGCTCTCTCCATAACTCGTTGTGTGACTCTGAGCTTATCCATATATCTATTGTATGGAAATTAAATCATTTGGCATACTTTATTAAACCGTTTTCTTTTCAGTGCATTTGCTCCACGTATGGTCACCAGTATATGGTGGTTCTTCACTATGGTAATGGTGGCTTCTTATGTAGGTACCTTGGTAGCCTTTCTGACAGTGGAGAAAAACGTTTTACCCTTTGAAAAGGTAGAGGAACTGGCTGGTAACAAAAACTCAATTCAATACGGAGCGAAAAAGGGTGGATCAACTTGGAATTTTTTCGCGGTCAGTACTCATACATACTTATTTTTGCTACTATAACATGTGGATGACATATGGTACTGAGACGTGGTCTCTAACGGCTGGCCTTTTAGAAAAGTTCAGAGTCACACAACGAGCCATAGAGAGAGCTATGCTCGGAGTTTCTTTGCGCGACAGAATCCGAAATGTGGAGATTCGCCGAAGAACTAAGGTCACCGACATAGCTCTCAGAATCTGCAAGTTGAAGTGGCAATGGGCAGGCCACATCGCTCGAAGAACCGATAACCGTTGGGGAAGAAAGGTTCTCGAGTGGCGACCACGAACCGGAAGACGCAGCGTTGGCAGGCCTCCCACTAGGTGGACAGACGACATTGTGCGCGTCGCAGGTAACCGGTGGATGCAAATAGCCAATTGTCGTTCATCGTGGCGTTCTAAGGGGGAGGCCTATGTTCAGCAGTGGACGTCTTCCGGCTGATGATGATGATGATGATGATGAACATGTGGATACTCGTAGGGCGCTATTCGTACCCGTAGGATGCCATCACTTCCCGTTGGTTGTCCGTAAGAGGTGACTAAGGGAAAACAAGAAGATGGGCAGAAGCGTCTTTCTATTGATTACCTACCACCTACTGCGATCCCCAAGACGCCTGCCAAGCATGGGGATTATGGCAAGAAGGAAGGGGGAAGAACTAAGGCATAAGAAGGGGAAGAAATAAGGATTATGGCAAGAAGGAAGGGGGAAGAAATAAGGGGATGGCAAGAACTAAGGGGGAGTTCTTTGTTCAGTAGTGAAATTCTTTTGGCTGCTGATGAAGATGTGGATACTTAATTCAACGCTCTGAAAAGAGCGTCCATCGCACATACCCCGGTCGAGCTCCATAGCTCCCGGGGACATTTTGAAGGTTTACCCCGCGAAAAAAAAAGGATTTCAGCACATGTAAGAGAGAGCTTCCTGAATTCGCACAAAATCGATGCACACGCCATCTGGAGGTTTACCACCATCTGTTAGGGCAGTATGATTGTAATATTATTTTCGGATAGAAAATAACAGTGTTATAAATGGTTTATATGTAAATACATATTTTTAATTTCAATGGTTTTTGCTTAGTATGTTGTTTTCTTCACGAATCATGACATTTGGAATGGGAAAATTCAAAGATAAGTCCATATTTGAACAAAAATGATTATAATTATATCTGTAAAAAGGGTAGCAAAGAGATGTACTTATACGAAACAAAGTACTTACGATAAGCGTTACCTACGCTTCTGCATCACAAAAAAAATTGTCATACGGGATAGGAACAATTTGCAAATGAGCAAAATATTTATTATTCTGTAAACGTGTTACATCGCAGTCACGGGTCGTTACAGTAAATGTTCGGCGCTACTTTCCTCGTATTCACCTTATAAATACACCTTTAAAAAATCACTGTCGTGAATAGTGGTCCGTCAGATTCGAATCCGCGACCTCCGGTTAGCAAAGCAAGCGGTTTCTCACTGCGCCACTGAGGCTACAACAGGAGGCCAGTCACAATACTGCGATGTTGAAAGATTATTCAGCCAGTACCAAGCCTTATATTGACCAAACAGAACAATCTTGAATTTTCATCCATCCATTCGTTAGGAAGCTACGATGCCACAGACATACACTCTCTGTCTGTACATAAGCGAACAAACTTAAACATGCCTTTTTTGCATTGGGGGTTACAAACATGAAATCCGTGTACGGCAACAATACAAATACTGAAAAGATCTGCCATATACCTGAAACATATGGTTATTTTTAACTCCATATTTTGCCATATTTTCGCTTTTTAGTCCATGTTATCGTTTTTTTAGTCCATATTATATGTACATATTTTGGAATTTTAAAAACTTATAAATCCGGTCCCTAGTTATAAGTATTTAGTTGCGTATATCTGCGTCACACTCCTATGGAAAATTGAGATTATTTTAACATTAAATCAGAAATAAACCGCGATAAAATCCGTAAAAGTAGTTTGATTTCAATGTTATTTTAAGATTATCATAAAAGTTGATGGTAGGGCCTCAGTTGGCAAAACCTAAAAAACCCTAAACCTAACCTAAGCTAAAGTAAGCTTTAGCTCGGCCAATTCACGATTTCGAGTTGTTTGAATCGGGAATTACGGTGGCGTGGAGAAGAGAGAAACCACAAAATAGTATTGACTTTCAATCCAGAATTCTTTAGAATTGGGTCATTTATTGCACATGATAATGAGTTCCAAAATTCAGTTCTGCAAAAATATGACGCGATATTTTGTAAGCCTTTGTGATAAAGTTAAAAAAAAATCGCATTGTAGGTATAAAAACTAATGAAAAATTTATGAGGATGTTTTCTTAGGGAACTAGTTATCTTTAAAATACATAAATTATTTTATAATAAAATAAAAACCGACTTCAAAGTAAATTATATAAAAAGCATAAAATAACGAAAATATATTGAAGTCGGTGCTAGCACACCATGTTAACTAACACTAGCACCAGCTGACACCGACTTCAATATATTTTCGTTATTAACCGACTTCAAAAAAGGAGGTTCTGTATTCGACGCGTATGTATGTAATATTAATAAAAATGCGTAATATTCATATATGTTAGTCTATGTGGGCTTCTAAACGAATTTACCAAATTTCACGAGTGTATGTATGTATGTATGTATGTATGTATGTATGTATGTATGTATGTATGTATGTAGGTTTGTCCACGGATTTCTCAGAAACTACAAGTCCGATTTCGAAAATTCTTTTTGCAATAGTTAGAGTATTTTTCAACTTAGGGTAGAGTGCAAATTTCATCAAAATCGGTCCAGTAGTTTAAGAGATATAAACTTTTTATGTTTTCAGTAAGTTAATGTAACGTAAACGTATGAGTTGCGTGATAGTGCTGATACCTATCTTGGTAAAATAAAAGTCACTAAAAAGTGTTAAATAAACTATTTTAAAAAAAATAAAAACCGACTTCAAAGTAAATTATCTAAAAAGCATAAAATAACGAAAATATTATTGAAGTTGGTGCAGAATATACACAGCAGGTACGCTAACACCAACTTCAATAATATTTTCGTTATTTTATGCTTTTTAGATAATTTACTTTGAAGTCGGTTTTTATTTTTTTTTAAATAGTTTATTTTATGCTTTTTATATAATTTACTTTGAAGTCGGTTTTTATTTTTTTATAAAATAATTTATTTAACACTTTTTAGTGACTTTTATTCTACCACGATAGGTATCAGCACTATCACGCAACTCGAACGTCTCCTTTACAGTAACTTACTCAAAACATAAAAGTTTATATCTCTTAAACTACTGAACCGATTTTGATGAAACTTGTACTCTAGCCTAAGTTGAAAAATACTGTAACTATTGCAAAAAGAATTTTTGAAATCGGACTTATAGTTTCTTAGAAATCTGTGGACAAACCTACATACATACATACATACATACTTACATACATACACTCATAAAATTCGGTAAATTTGTTTAGAAGCCCACATAGAGTAACATAATTATATTAATATTACGCATTTTTTTATTAATATTACATACATACGCGTCGAATAGAGAACCTTCTTTGTGAAGCCGGTTAAAAATGACGATTAATATTTTTGCAGACATCTGACAGAGATATTTACAAAAAGATGTTCGCCAGTATGACGTCAAGAAAAAATGGAGCGGTTTCAACCAACGATGATGGAGTACGTTTGTAAGTATCACTTTTGGCATAGTTAAGTATGCCATAGACTAGAGTCTATAGTCTACTTTTATTCAGTCTATGGTATAGACTGAATAAAAGTTTCCCCACTTTTGTTCAGCAGTGGAAGTCTTTTAGCTGCTGATGATGATGAGTTAAGGTATGATATCCCTTCCTTATTATTTTATTTTGTGCATTAGGTACTTTGTGCATTTTCTATATACACATAACGGCATTTTACTTTATTTTCAAAGGCATACGTCACATTCGATAGATTTTACGCGCGACTGCTAGTTCAGCCAATTGGGTGAATTTCGTGTCTTTACTTTTCGTGCACTAATGGCATATCTATATATTCTGTTCTAGTATATCTATACTTTTATTAAAACTGTAACATGTACAATTTTGTACAGTGAAGATATTTTGAAAATAATGTTTGCAGACAACGTATTACAAAATACCCCGTAAAAAATATAATTAATTATCAAAGCCAAAAATTTTGTCAACCCTAGTAAGCTGTCATGTCAGGGAACCGAACAGAAAGGCCTATACGTACCTATTTTACCTAATAATTGTCTACTGTCCTAACTAAAAGCGAATAGGCGATCATCGCGCGAACGAACGACGCGACCATCGCGCGAATGAATAGACTCAAAGATATGGACGTCGAACGAGTGTGCTAACTGGCGGTCGCGCGAACAATATGTTTGAGATTTCGTTCGCGCGAACTCAGTTCGCGCGAATGAAATCTCAAACATACTGGCGTCGAACAAGTGTCCTAACTGAATTCGCGCGATGATCGCGTCGCGTCGAGAGAGTGGAGAGTGGGGTGAGGATTACCAGAGCTTCCCCAGGTTCCCGGGAAACTAAAATGTGAACCCCTGAATTTAGAGTTTGTTGCATTTATTTATTATATTTCAGTAATTATATGTTATTAATGTAAAAATTGAAATAATACTTACCTCTTTGTTTGTAAGTATTTGGTTGGTTTTACAACCAACCAAATTTAAAGATAATTTTTTTTTAAAATAAGTTTTACAACCAACCAAATACTTACAAACAAAGAGGTAAGTATTATTTCAATTTTTTAAGTACATATAAATACGTAAAGACTTTTACCCCGACCTATTAGATCTTTTGAACCAATGATACCTGAGCCAATGATGAACATTGCTGTGTTCCGGCGTGAAGGGCACTGTAGCTGGTGAAATTACAGGACACAAAGACTTAAAATCTAATGTCTTAAGGATCGGCAACGCGCTAGTGATTCTTCCGATGTTGCTAGCGACTATAGGCTGCGGTGACTGTTTACCATCAGGCGGGCCGCACGCTTGTATGCCACCTTGGTTGTATAAAAACAAAAAAAAAACTATTATACAGCGGCGAAAAAGGTGATCTAATTAACACAACTTGAATCAGTAGCACACCACGTACGGAAGCATTGACAGTGTCACTCGTTTGTATTTTATTGAATAATCGCATCAAAACAATCACAAACACATAAGCAAATTTTCTAGATATCAATAAATCACATTTCATTCGTTAGTATAAATTAATTTTGTGCCACTATTGACTCTCGATTGCTTAGTAGGTCACGTAATCTATTACTTTTATTATCATTGTTGAACCTTTATTACTAAAACTTGTTTTTTCAGCGCTGAAAACTCATCATACGCCTTTTTTATGGAGTCAACGTCTATTGAATATTACACAGAAAGAAACTGCGATTTAATTCAAATTGGTGGTTTGCTCGACTCCAAAAGCTACGCGATCGGAATGACGAAAAGTAATAAATACAGAATATTTAGCATAGTCTATGTGCATAGAGACGTGGTCTTTAACAGCTGGCCTTTTGGAGAAGCTCAAAGTCACACAAAGAGCTATGCAGAGAGCTATGCTCTGAATTTCTTTGCGCGACAGAATCCGGAATGAGGAGATTCGCCGAAGAACCAAGGTCATCGACATAGCTCGTAGAATATGCAAGTTGAAGTGGCAGTGGGCAGGCCACATCGCTCGAAGAACCGATAACCGTTGGGGAAGAAAGGTTCTCGAGTGACGACCACGAACCGGAAGACGCAGCGTAGGCAGGCCTCCCACTAGGTGGACCGAAGACATTGTTCGCGTCGCAGGCAACCGGTGGATGCAAATAGCAAATTGTCGTTCATTGTGGCGGCCTTTGTTCAGCAGTGGACGTCTTCCGGCTGGTGATGATGATGTGCATAGCAAAATATGAAATCTATAACTATTGTAATGCATTTTAAGTAAGTTAATGAATAATTTATTGCAGACTCACCGTACAAGAAGCATATAGACAATGCACTACTGAAGCTCAAAGAAAAGGGTGAAATAGACGCCTTAAAAAAGCTATGGTGGAAAGAAAGACATGGTGGAGGCAATTGTGCAGTAAGTTATCTTATATTAAGAGTGTATTTATTTTAATTAACCGAACGACGAGACAAGTTAAATAATAAGGTTTTATTCGACTTCTTTTGTCGTCAACGAATGAACTAATTTACAGTCCACCAATAAACTAGTGTAATGATTAGGTCGCTAGTTTATCGGTGGAAAGGTGGAACCTTTTCAATACGTCTAACGTCGAATACAAAACTTTTTCGTCCTCAGTATAACTAGTCTAAACTATAGACGATTTTATAAACTGGTTTATCGTTGACGATAAGCGGTCTCGTTTCGTTGACGGCAAATGCGTTGACGACCTATTTCTAGTAAGGAGTCGTAAGCGACACGCCAACCCACAGACAGCTGTACGCTGCCGGTAGTCACTTGACACATTAGCTGCCCTTCAAACCGGAACACAGGAATGTTTACACACTGCTACTTGGCGGCAAAATATCCTGACAATGCGGTATAGCTACATACTTAAGTTCACTAGATTAAAGCTTATCTACATAGGTTTCACATAACAGACGACGCTGCTTGTCCCTGTGACTGAACAAGCGAGCACACTATACGTCATTACATTACATCATGTCCTGAATTTACCTCTCAGACCACCCACGAGCAGCATTGCTTAAGTATGGGTATTTCGCCCTTTGAATTCACTGAGATCCGCAAAGAAAAAGCGCCTGAAATTCATACCTTTCTCTATGGACTAGCATCGTAAGACAACTAAAAATGTTCAACGGAACATAAAAACTCGTCTCCTTCTCTTTTCTTTCTCCTTCTTCTATTTTTCCTTAAATCTATCTATCTCTCTTCACCTAAGGGCCTCGGCCTGAAGTATCCGTATCAAATCGCGGATACAGACAGACTTTTCTAAATTCATAAAAACATACAACACAGAGAAAACAAGCAAAATATTGAAATGAATTCCAACAGCGAAACACCAAAACTTAATAAAAAAAAGTTCACTAGATTTAGAGATTGGAAGCAACCTCATATGACGTAGTAATACCTGGACAATAGCCTTTCTTTTGTTCTCGCTCGGAAACCCCTTGCTAGGTTCCGGGACCTGTGGGGGTCAGGGTATGTGGGATTATCTTTAGTAGGTAAGTGGGAAGGTATGCAACCCCCGCGGGTATCATATCGGCACATGAGAGCGAGGGCCTGGGTTCTCCGTTTTGGATTTGCACCAGGAACCCCTCAGTGCCTTGTCTTAAAGCCCGCCGATGGGGTGTGCATTGTAGCCCCTTATAAACCAAACATGTTGCTCACGGGGACGGGGGTCGCGCCCTTGCCGCGGTCCTCCTCAGAGTAGCCGCCGTACTCATTGGAGATTCTAGGGCCACATCCCGAACGTCCCGCGACTCCGAAGGCGGACATTAGCCCTAGAAGTTTTGGTTTATTGTTCCAATCTTTCCCCTACATCTTTATTGCCATAGTCATTAAGTCGACGCATTACGTCGATGCAATAAGTCGACTACCCGATCAAAAAATTTATGTTACAGGAGGAAAGCGACGAGGGCCAAAAGCAGTTAAGCATGAGGAATATGTTGGGCGCGTTTGTCGTTCTTAGTGTGGGATGCATCATCGGTCTGATCATATCCATCTTGGACATGTTATGGGGTGTCTTCAAGCGCTCCGTTAAGTACAGCGTAAGTGTATCCAGTAATTGATATCGTAATAATAATGATTATAACTCTTCCTGGCTGATACGATCACAGCGGCCAATCTTTCACAAGATCATACCTACATCTACGTGAAAGATACTTTAGTCACAGATTAATAAGGAACAGATACTTCACTCAGAAGAAAATTACCAATACCTACTGCTATAATAGCCTACTCTGTCGCGTCAGCAACCGCTGCATGCTAAAATGTGCCTAAATACTCAAGCGTACAATTGTGATTGCTTCGTATCGCGCGATCCCACAGCAATCGCAGGGCTGCCGCTTCGATAAAATTAAATTAACATAAATAATTATTTGTTTCTATTGAGAACTGTGAATATGTTCTGACTATAGGTGATAGTTTAAAATTGTATCGTTTATTAGTAGATTATTCAACAAGGGGATAAAGAAGTGTATAAGATTCTAGTAACTGCGCGGCAATAAAATATAAATACTGCTAGAATTAAATAAATAATATCATATAATATCAACATAGCTATTTGCTGCGATTTCCTTTCCCAACCCAGTGTTCGATTTTCAAATGTTTTTTTCGTGCAAGACTGCTTGTGGTGTGGTATTATACTTGTGGTAAAAGTGTGATAGGACATTCGAAATTCAAATCACATTATTACCCAAGGTAGTTTAGTACCAAATTATTACCCAGCTACACTATAGGGGTGTAATGAGGTACTTTATATCATGTTTATATGACACATAATGGAGCATTATCGAGCAGGTGGTGTGTTTTTTTTTTTATAAATTGGTGCTGACTGTGCAAAACATCTAAAACATAATTATAGAGGTCATGGAAAAATGTTAGGTGTTTATCCCTTCTTTTACTTGATTTGCACCCATCTACTGCACATAAGGCACCAGACGGCATCGTAGGTACGCGTACAGACGAATGGAACGAATATAAAATGTTTATAAAAAAAAACCGACCAACAGACACCACACTAAAAAGTGAAAAATAACTTAACCTCCTTTTTTGAATCGGTTAAAAATTGAACAACGTGCGTGCGCTTCGCTTGTGAAAACCGCGCTGAATTTGGTCCGCAAACGGCCCATGACCGCTTGGCCGGGCGGTAGGTAATTATAGCGCGTAAGTACATGGAGTGCCGTAGCTGTGCTTTAGTGCATAAGTGCTTTCGTAGATACAAGTCAGAGAGAGAGAGTGCATCTCTCTCTTCTTTTACTCTCTCTCTCGCAGGACTGAATTTTTACGTGCCATCATCTTACTTTCCAGGAAATGTTGTGACAAAGTTCTTGTTCACAAAGTTGTTGTTCCCTGCGGGATTTGAATCAGGGACCTCCCGTTTGTAAAGCAAGCAGTTTTCCACAGCATCACGGCGGCTGTGTATCGTAATAATCATTAGTTTAGCCACTTACTAATCATGTGGGAGTGCGGCCAACAACTAGCATATTATTATTTATTTCTTCTCAGGGTGCACAGGCCCATATATAAATAACTTAAACTAACATACATAATACATATAAATCTTATAATTTTAAACACGTAAAACAACAGACGTTTCGCGCGCGGTGTGCGGTATCCGTCCACGGAATCGACGAAGTACGACACCCCTCGGCCAAAACTCTTCTTTAGCAAAGGTCGACAGTTGTTGAAAGTGTTATGATCAAGTAAAAAAGAAAACTATTCAAAGTCAAAATACTTTATTTCAAATAGGCTTAACGCTAGCACCTTTGAATGGTGATTTTTTTAAAAGCTACCACCGGATCAACGCGGCCTCGACTGAGAAGATTCGGCAAGAAACTCAGCGGGCTTGTCATTTTATCACTTTTTTTTAAACATTGTTAAAGTTTGTTTTGTTACAATTGAATCGACATTAGCGATAGTGTGTCCTGCCGTTCGAAACATAAAGCAAGGGAGAAAAGAAGAAAACAATAAATTACAACAAACTAAAAGGCCAAAGGATAGTAGTCGGACCATATTATGAGTTTGTTTAATTTCATTCATTGTACCGACGTCACCAATGCATTACAATATCTCCTGTCTACTTGGCTACCTAGTCAAAGCTTGGCCGCTGTGATCATGTCGGAATAGCATTGCGTATAATTTAAAAAGTTTATAAAAATATATACTTATTTTACAGACAACCTTCAGCTATGAGCTGGTAGAAGAGCTTAAGTTTGCGATAAAATTCAGTGGTAGTGTGAAACCATTAAAGCGGCATCCAAAGACGTTGCTCAACAGCGCCAGCATCGAAGCACTCGCAAAGGAAGAAGGAAGGGACGAGGTGCGATCACTGCGCTCCCTTGTCTCGGGCAAGTCCACGGATACACACAGGACCAGCCATTCTCACAGCTCCAGACATTCCTCGCGCAGTCTCACTGTTGCGTTGGCTAGGAGGCGAGAATACTATTAGAGAGTTAAAGAAGAAGATAGGAATAATTTATTATTTAGATGTCGAAGAACTAATTTGATAACAACGGTCCCTGCACAAGGCGTACTTGTATCGCAGGTAACTAATATAAATATGAATATTACTAAATATTATCTAGACAATTTGGGCAATGAGTACAATTACATACTAGTCAGTTATATTATTATTTAAGAAATAGTGAACTAATCCTGGGATGAATGAGACAAAGGCTGTACCATAAGAGTGAATGAAAGGTATAATATGTATTTCTTATTTATAACAGAAAAAAAAAATTTATAAATTAGTCAATTGCATAAAAAATTTACGTCATAGAAAGGAATATATATTTTTTTGTCATACAAAGGAATTTAAGGTTGTTGTAAAATGTCATACAATGGAACCGAATTTTGTGTTGTGTCAAAACCATTACAAACAATTATTTTATAATTTTGACTGATTTTCACAGTCCCGATGTACTCAATGTTTTACACAGTATTATGTAAAAAAGAATAATATGTAAAAACTATAAAACTTACCTGATACCAGCGTCATAAAAATATACCTTTTTAACCGACTTCAAAAAAGGAGGAGGTTCTCAATTCGTCTGTATATATTTTTTTTTTCTATGTATGTTCGCGCATAACTCTGGCAATTATGAACCGATTTGAAAAAATCATTCTTCCATCCATTGTTTAATCCGTTAATTGGGTCCCATAAAAAAATTATTGCTTACGAATAAGTAGTTCCTGAAAAAACAAGAATGGTAACTGCGCAGGAGAACTGCAGGAATGCCTATATAGATGACTTTATGTCGCTTTTTACGGACAAAAGTGGTCATAACTCTGGCAAATATTTACCAATTTCAATGATTCTTTTTTTATTCGAAAGATTGAACCACTGTGATAATGAATCTGTATGAATTTTATCACAACCGGCTAAGAACTTACTGGAGGACCATGAACGATGTGGGGGAATTTATCTGGTAAAAACCATAAAACTGATGTTCTCCATTACATTACTCTGACAAATATAAACCGATTTCGATGATTATTTTTTTATTCGAGAGAGTAAACTACTATGATGATTCCATGAAAATTTCATTGCGACCGGATATTTTTTTCTGAAGAAACATGAATTATGTAAAACTATGTAGACGATAATGTGATCATAACCTAAGTACCTAGATCATTTTACCGTCTTCGATGGTTCAATCATTATTTATGAAAATATCACTAAAAAGAATAAAATAAAATCTTTTTAAAAAAAAATTGAACCGACTTCAATATCACTGAAAAGTAAATATAAAATAATTTAAATATTATTGAAGTTGGTGCCAATTATACAAAGCAGGTACGCTAAAACCAACTTCTATAATATTTAAATTATTTTCAGTGATATTGAAGTCGGTTAAATTTTTTTTAAAAAGATTTTATCATTCGACAAATTGACTTTAAAGTGGAAATGAACTCACTACTAGAAAACTAAGATGCCTGACATTTAGTTTTGTTCTGTTGATTGTAGTAATAGTGTTTCCGCACGTGAAAAAACAATGGATGCGTTCGTAACTGTTTCCAAACTTCTAAATCTCTGATACAAAACTCTCATACAAAGGATGTTATACAAAGGAAGAAAAGTTGAGACAGGTTTTTTTTAGGGAATTTAGTTTAGAAATTCACATTCAAATCTAAAAAAAGCATAATAACAAGAATTGCATTTATTAGCAAAGATAATTACTTACTGCAAAAAAGTTATGATTTTTTGGCCGGTTCAAAAGATAATTGATTTAGATTATTATATAACGGGGGTAGGACAAGGTGTTTTTGTATGAAAAACAAAAGGTATATTTTTATAAATCAATATGTTCCTACCATTTATTATTACCAGATAAGACTGTGAATATTATACTTAGAAATATCACCGTTGGAGTAAATAAAAGTAAAATAATTATGATGATAAATCATTCATACTTGTTTTTAGACCTAATTTACTGGACAAAAGTTTTTTCCAAATGTACAATTTTTATGCAATTGACTCAAATAGGTGTACCCGATTAATGCCGATACAATTGACAATTATATGAAAATGTAAAGAAATGTTAATTTTAGAATAATTCTTTCAGTAATACTGGAAAACTTTTTACAACTGCTACTATTAAATTATAATTAATTTGTTAATATTTTCATGTAATGTGCATGTTGAGCCCCACTATTTCTATGTTATCAACCAGGCTAGATAACCTGGTAGCCTTGATTGTAGTGTAGAACCACTACTCTACAATCAATGCAATAGGCACATCCGCAAAACGCGAAATTAAAGAAAACCTACTTAATACACTAATTCCAATCGTAGTCTATTGCTATTTAATATATTTACCTCTTTCTTATCGTAATTTTGTATACTACTGCACTACAATACACGTATGTTTATACTTATATGGTTTATGTATATTTACCAACATTCTACACTTATTATTATTATTATTTTGTTACCTATCTATATATTTTCTTCCGTGACTTCACTTATCTGGTCCTATCTGAAAATCAGCGCAGCTGTAGAATCATATTCTAGCTGCAGCAACAAGTTGAAATATGAGCCATTTTTGACATCGCAGAGCTTGGTACCAAAGAGGATCCAATATACTACTTGGTATTGGCTTAAGGTCAGTCTCTGTTATGTCCTACTTATTGAAGACTTTTTTCTTTTTGTAATTCTTTCTCTTTCGCACTATTGTTCGTCTCTTTTTTATTTTCTGTGTGTTTAATATTCATTGGGTTCCTTGTCTTGTGTATGTCAAAATAAATATTTTTCTTCTTCTTCTACGTTACTTATGGCCGGTTTCTGAGGCACTTTTATCGATAGTTTATCTATTCGTTAGCGCTATTGGTTCGATAACTTGACACATTGCGTTTCTGAACCCCACATTGTCACATAAAGTCCGTTTAATCTTCGCTCAATTTAACTGACCAATGTGTGCAGTTTATGGGTTCGATAACTTTATTTGACGATTTCAACCAATGATATTATTGTTTTCAACATCAAAATATGACGTTTTTGAAGTTGACGCTGCCGCAGCGTGCGCGCGCAGGGAGCCTGTGGAAAGTTGCGTTTTTGTATGTCACTTTGTTTACGCAGCACTAGCGCTACGAGAGTTAACGGCGTTTGGTGACACTACTTACGATGAATTTTATTGATTATTATTTAATTAATATCAGTCTTAAGCACCTATTTATACCGGAAAAATGTTAATAAAAATAAGAACTGGTAATATTGGCAATAAAAAACTTTAAAATCTATTTTAAATTTGATCTGAGAAAAAGACCCATCTAGCGTCGAATTATTGCACTGCTTATCGGTCTTATAGTTATTGAATGCCTTTCGGTGTACTCAGAAACTCAGTGACAGTTAAACTAAGTTTATCAAATACACAACTTTATTGAACCAATAGCTAATGAACAGTTAACTGAGATCTTCAGAAACCGGGCATTAAGGACGTTATTTTAATGTATAAGTATTTTACAGCTACCCTAGGTACACTGATTTAGTAATTAGGAGCATCAAAATGAATTGTTTTAGGTTTGCAAACCATTTGTTTTATTTACTTAAGTTTTTTGTATTAATTGGTATTTGGTTTAATTTTTTTAGTATTACGAGAAAGTTATCGTCAATCATTCTGGTGCTTCATTCGTTCATTTTATTTTATGAAAAGTTTATCGAGTGATATAGATATACGGGGTGTAAGGGACGTCGTACCGAAAACCGATACCAGGGATCCAGTACATGTTTCTGAACACTCTAGTGTTGAAATTTTTCATCAGCTTTTTCATGTATTTAAAAAATAAACACTTTTTAAAATAAAATTAGTATAATATCCTTATTGGTATAATAATAAAGCATAATTTTAATTTAAAAACAATAAATTACTTATTTGTGGAAAATTAATTTAATTATTTATTCTTTAAGCACTAAAACAGTAATAGGCAATTAATTATTATTATTTTAGAAAATTAGCAATGTATTTTGAGAAATAAATATTATTCCGCATAATTATATTCTATTATTATTATATTCAAAATTAATAAGTCAGACATTTGTCATTTTCCACATAAATGGTTTCTGTAATGTTTTAGTGGAAGTGGAACGGACATTATTTGACATCTTATAAAAAAAAATCGGTACGATGTCCCTTACACCCGTTATAGATATCTTAGTTTATGGATTTGGTAATTGATATTTATTTTGCTTTAGTGTGATTATTAAAACTAGGTATTTGAAAGTTAAATTATTTATCTCAGCTATAATTTCATTACATTCACGGCTTGTTTAAAATAAGTTAATTGCTTTATTTAGTATTTCAACATGTATTTTTTAATATTAAATGTAAATAATGATGAATTATATAAATTAATTGTTTTAAGTTAAACACAATTTTATTTTTATGATTTATTTTATTTTTTGAATTATTACAGAGTTAAATAATGTAATCATAAGAAGCATTTTTAAATCATATCTCCAGTTTTTTTAGTCTGCTTTGAGGTTTTAAGTAGGGACTTTTTAAGCTACTCACATTCAACTCGACTCAGTGTCAACATCAGGAAATAAAGTTGGCACCTTTTACAGTTTGTTTAAAAGATATTTTTGCGTGTATCGTGTATGTAGGCTCCACGGAGGTTTTTACATAAATTCACTTCTACAACTAACATCAGATTATAACGTATCCTCCACTAAGAAGATCCGGCAAGAAACTCAACGGGGTTAAATTTTTGTAAATCTTTTTTCTCGTGAAACTTCTATATTACGTCTATAAAAAACGTACACACGTCTACATAATATTAGGTCCTTACATATGAAGTTGGCGTTTTGTACGGGAGGAATCATCGAAAGTCAATTTTTTTTTGTAAAATATATTTAATTAATCAAAGCATGCACCGTTGTTATCTATGCACTTTTGCCATCTCATAGGTAGTTCATTGATCCCTTTACAAAAAAAACCATGAAGGCGAGAATCAATAAGCTGTTTGGACTGCCGCATCGGAGTTGAATTTTTTTCCTTCTAAGAAATTGTCCAATTTCCGGAAAAAATGGTAATCTGTTGGAGCAAGGTCCGGGGAGTACGGTGGATGTCGCAGACATTCCAACTGTAGCTCATCCAACTTAGTGGTTGTTTGTTGTGAAGTGTGTGGTCTTGCGTTGTCGTAAAGCAGCGGTGGTAACATGCGACGCCAAAGAAAAAAATAGTGAGGAAAAAATAAATGAATGACTGTTTTAAAAATTAAAATGTACCAGCTAAATGAATTTATAAATTTGAATTTGGAATTCTTAACCAAAGAGGAGATATTTCAGATCAAAGTGGTCAGTACGACAAAACGCTAATATATGAAACCTTAAAACATTCTGGCGAAACTGCGGCAGGCAGACTAGTGTAATATTATTAACATTTTTTGATACATAGACCCATTAATCGAGTGCCCGCCGTGAAATGGACACCGACCTCCGTGACCACAATCTTTTACATAGCCTCCATTAGCCTAACAAATTGCTCGACACCGACTTATAACTTTATACGCAGTTATCCCATGGTATCATATAAATCTTCGCAAGACGACATCTTAAGCTAGATTGTGAAAACCAGTAAATACAAATTATCACGTCTTCATCATCATCAGCAGCCAAAACATGTCCACTGCTGAACAAAAGGCTCCTTAGAAAGGCTCCTTAGAAGGGAGGAGTTGTCATAATCCCCACGCCAGGCAGGCGTCCTGGGGATCGCAGTATAGGTGTTAGGTAATCCAATAGAAAGACGCTGACGTCTTCTTGTTTTCCCTTATTCGACTTTAATAATATTAAATTATGGTCACCCAGCGTTGGGAGATGGGAAGCTGCTATTCTTGCCCGGGCACCCTTCGGGTAAATTATAACTTCATCATCATCATCATCAGCCGGAAGACGTCCACTGCTGAACAAAGGCCTCCCCCTCCGACCGCCACAATGAACGACAATTCGCCATTTGCATCCACCGGTTGCCTGCGACACGAACAATGTCGTCGGTCCACCTAGTGGGAGGCCTGCCTACGCTGCGTCTTCCGGTTCGTGGTCGCCACTCGAGAACCTTTCTTCCCCAACGGTTATCGGCTCTTCGAGCGATGTGGCCTGCCCACTGCCACTTCAACTTACATATTTTTCGAGCTATGTCGGTGACCTTGGTTCTTCGGCGAATCTCCTCATTCCGGATCCTGTCGCGCAAAGAAACTCCGAGCATAGCTCTCTCCATAGCTCGTTGCGTGACTCTGAGCTTCTCCAAAAGGCCAGCTGTTAAGGACCACGTCTCAGTGCCATATGTCATCACTGGAAACACACACTGGTTAAAAACCTTTGTCTTCAGGCACTGCGGAATTTCAGAATTATCACTTGCAACCACTGAATTCTAAATAACTTTGCTAACGCGCTCAAAGAGCACTTTGTGCAGACAAAATGCTCTTTGAGTTTTGTAGTGTAGGTACTTGTTAACAATTGATATTTAGGAAATGCAGGTAGCTGGGACTGTCAGCTGTCAGCTGTTTAGTTAAGGAATCAGTCAGGAATAAACTGTGCTATCGTAAAGACCTGTGTTTTCTTAACCTTGCCCCGGATATTATAGTGGCAACGAGGACAATAGAACGTGTGTTTTGCGTGCTAACAACTTTTGTTTTCACTCTGTGGTGTAACCATTTTATTGGGAAAAGCAAACAATGTCGATCGGCAAGGTTTGTGAATTCGACGTGCGGTCGGGAGTGTGGTGCTCATACATTGATAGACTGAACATGTACTTTAAGGTCAATAAGATCACGGATGAATTGCAATTGCCGACTTTGATTGCCTCCATGGGTGATGAGGCGTATGAGCTACTCGTCAATTTGTCCAGCCCGAAAAAGCCGTCTGAGTTGGATTATAAACAGGCGTGTGAACTGATGCGGCAACATTTGCAACCGACGCCATCTTCTCTGGCGGAAAGATACCGATTCCGTCAAAAGCGACAAGGCCCTGGCAAGGATATAGCGACATTTGTGGCGGAATTGAAAAAAATGGCACGCGACTGCAAGTTTAAAGATACTCTCAATGAAAATTTACGTGATCAATTCATATGCGGTCTAAAGAGTGACGTCATCCGGCAACGGTTATTTGCGGAGGATGACGAAATATCTTTCATGGCAGCGGTGAAAATTGCACACTCCTTGGAGGCAGCGGAACGGGACGCGGCGATCATGGAAGTACCTAGCGGCGGAACGGAGGCGTTACATGCGGTGACGCGGAACATGGGCCGCGGAGGGAGTACTCGCGGGTTCGGTGCCAACGAACCGAGGTCTCACAGCCGGCCGGCGGCAACACGAGCGACCGGTGGCGGAGCGAGCAGAGCGGTGGTGGCAAAACAGCGGGCGTCGGGTCGACAGCAGGACAAGTGCACGGCGTGCGGGACATGGAATCACGGAGTTGCGGACTGTCGATACCGTAATTTTATATGCAGCAAGTGCCGGCAAGTCGGTCATTTGAGGCGGATGTGCCCGGAGAGGGGCGGATATGCGTCGCAGGCATTCGGAACCTACTTCAGCGGAGCGGAGACCGGAGGGAGACCGATCGACGACGGTCATAGTTCCGGAACGGAGGGAGACGGCGGGTTAGAGGAGGAATTAAATCTCCTATCATTAAATAATTATAAGGCTGTAAGTTTACCTATATGTATTGAGAATACAATAGTTAATATGGAGATAGACACCGGCACAGCTGTATCGTGCATAAGTTATACAAATTACAAAAAACATTTTAGTCATTTACCTATTGGGAGCGATGACACTGTGTTAAGGTTTTACGATGGTTCAAAAATTAAGCCTCTAGGCATCATAACCCCTACTGTATGTTATAATAATGTAAGGAAACGATTGGAATTGTTTGTAATCGACGGGGGTGTGACGTCATTGTTAGGAAGACAGTGGCTGGCGGAGCTACAAATTGAAATACCTAAATTTGGTTGCAATCGTTTACAGGAAATAAATAATATTCACGTCGATAAAGAAATATATTGTATACTTGACAGATATAAGGATGTGTTCAGTGGCGGGCTGGGGCGGTACACGGGCGGCAAGGCTCAGCTGCGGGTGCGCGAGGGGGCCACGCCGGTGTTCCACCGCGCGCGCCCGCTGCCTTACGCGATGCGCGAGCGCGTCGACGCCGAGTTGGACCGCATGCTGCGCGACGGCGTCATCGAGCCCGTCGACTGCTCGGACTGGGCCTCACCACTGGTGCCGGTGCATAAGGCTGACGGTACGCTTAGGATTTGTGCAGATTACAAGGCGACTTTGAATCCCGTTTTACTGATCGATCGTTATCCTCTCCCAAAGATTGAGGATGTGTTAGTAGGGTTAAATGGGGCCCAATTTTATAGTAAAATCGATTTATCCCAAGCGTATAATCAAGTTGAATTGGATGAGTCTAGTAAATATACCGTAATCAACACTCATCGAGGGTTATTCCGGTATAACAGGCTAGTTTACGGCTTGGCGTCGAGCGTAGGGGTATTTCAGCGGATTATGACTAATTTGTTATTAGGCATACCCAACGTCCAGGTGTTTTTGGATGATGTAATTATTGGGGGGAAAACAAAGAGCGAACACCTTATGGCCCTCGAAGAAGTTTTTAAACGTTTGTGTAATAACGGATTAAAGGTGAAAAAAAGTAAGTGTGTTTTCCTAGTGGATGAGGTTACTTACCTCGGGTTCGTGGTATCCAAGGAGGGTATTAAGGCGGATAGGACGAAAATTAATGCTATTTCCCAGCTGAAACCGCCCCAGAATGTTAGCGAGCTCAGATCATTTTTAGGAATGGTGAATTTTTACGCTAAATTCATTAGAAATTTTAGTGCCCTGCTCACTCCGTTGCATCTCTTATTGCGGAAGGGAGTAGTGTGGAATTGGGATAGTCAGTGTGAGCAAGCCTTTAAGGAAGTTAAGCGCAAGTTGACCGGGGCAGAGGTGTTGGCACATTACGATCCCAATAAGCCGTTAATTGTGACGTGTGACGCGAGCCCGCGCGGGATCGGCGCCGTGCTGGCGCAGCCGTGCGCCGGCGGCGAGCGGCCGGTCGCGTATGCGTCGCGGACACTCACCGCGGCCGAGCAGAACTATTCGCAAATTCATCGCGAGGCGTTAGCGATCATATTTTCGGTGAAAAAGTTCCATCAGTACTTATATGGGCGGAAATTTATATTGCGTACGGACCACAAACCCTTAGTATCCATTTTAGGGCCCAATCGCGGCATACCGACGATGACCGCGAGCCGGATGCAACGTTGGGCGGTGATTTTGTCTGCGTACGATTATGACATTGAGTACATTAGGACTACGGACAATTGCGCTGATGGTTTATCGAGGCTACCGCAGGTCACCGGTGATCCCCCCAAAGCTACTGAATCGATTCCAGAACAAACGTTTTTGCATTTCGTGCAAGAGGCGTTATTATTGGACTGCAAGGAAATAAAGAGACAAACCGTAAGGGATACCTTCCTAAGTAGGGTATTAAGTTTTATACGGGACGGTTGGCCCGAAACTTGCGAGATAGCCGGCATGCAACCTTATTTCAATAGGAAATCCGAGTTGTACGAGGAACTAGGCTGCGTGATGTGGGGTCACAGGGTGGTGATACCGGAGGGCTGTCGCGAAAAGGTGTTGAAAGTAATACACGAGCCTCACATGGGGATAGTCAAATCGAAGGCCCTCGCTCGCAGTTACGTGTGGTGGCCTGGCGTCGACGAGGCGGTGGAGCGCGAGTGCCGCGCGTGCGCGACGTGCGGTGCGCACGCGGACGCGCCGCCGCGGGCCTCGCCACGCCCCTGGCCCTGGCCAGCGAGGCCTTGGTCCCGGCTGCACCTCGATTACATGGGCCCGATAGCGGGGAAACTGTACCTGGTGGTCATCGATGCCATGTCTAAATGGCTCGAAGTATTCCACGTACCGAGTACGGCTGCAAGTAGTACGATCGCCCGACTCGGCGAATTATGGAGTAGGTTCGGTATTCCGAAACAGATAGTGACCGATAACGGTCCTCCGTTCACCAGCATTGAGTTCGCGAATTTCGTGAAGGGTCATGGGACCGAGCACATTTTTACGGCACCGTATCATCCGGCGTCTAACGGGGCGGCAGAGAACGCCGTAAAGACTTTAAAGAGGGTCATTAAAAAGGCGGTCCTGGAACGTAAAAATGTTGATCAGGCGTTGAATGCATTTTTATTGTACTATCGGAATGTAGAACACTCCACAACGAAGGAAAGCCCTGCTATGCTTCTCATGAACCGGCGGCTACGTACTCCGTTGGATATTTTAAAACCGGACAGGGAACAAAGTGTGTGTCGTGCACAGCAGCGTCAGGTGGATGACGCACGAGGAGTAGATAGGTCGGTGGGCGTGGGGGAAGACGTATGGTATCGACAGCATTTAAAGGCGGAAAAGTGGGCTCCGGGTACGGTGGTGGAGGCCGCGGGGGCCAAAGATTACAGGATCTTAGATAGCAAGGGTAACGAAATTCATCGATCGATCGATCAATTAAAACGGAGATCCAAGGGGTCGCTTGTGGTCCCCACGAATTCGGAGTACCGGACTAGTATAGTTTCAGAGGCGTCAAAGTCTCCTAATGAACTGTCACCGGAGAGGGTCCAGGAGCAATCGGTCGGGACGGGCTCTTCGACGTCGTCGCCGGCTGGAGGGCAGCTCGGCGATGGGTCATCATCGCCGTCCGAGAGGGAAGCAGAGGTTGAACTAAGCGGGGAGTTCAGTACACCGCCTTCCGCGCCTGTACCGCCTCAGCCTCGGCCCATACGTAGATGTAGATTAGATAAGGTCATCAGTTATAAGGAAAGATAATGTAATAAAGTAAAGGTGTATTATTTAAGACTATTAATGGTATAAATTAAGTGGGGAGAGATGTAGTGTAGGTACTTGTTAACAATTGATATTTAGGAAATGCAGGTAGCTGGGACTGTCAGCTGTCAGCTGTTTAGTTAAGGAATCAGTCAGGAATAAACTGTGCTATCGTAAAGACCTGTGTTTTCTTAACCTTGCCCCGGATATTATAAGTTTTATTATAGTGTCTCACAGATTCGGCAAAGTTAAAATTTCGCATAATGAATAACGTTTATTTAGAGCACCCCAATATCTCTCATTTAGGTTACGACATTCGTGTTACATTACTTCATCTTATCAGCGAAAGACGATTCTGACTGTGAACTTTCTGCAATATGATGGTTGTACTTTTTAATTATTATGGATATGAAATGTAAAGGATGATTCTGACTTACACAATTATGAGTTTTGGAAGCATAATGAATAAGTTTCTGCCAAATGATTTTCTTCGAAATGAAGTTTATGCTATCCGCTAGTTTATGCTACATAAAATCTTTTTAAAAAAAAATTGAACCGACTTCAATATCACTGAAAAGTATAAAATAATTTAAATATTATAGAAGTTGGTGTTAGCGTACCTGCTGTGTATAATTAGCACCAACTTCAATAATATTTAAATTATTTTATACTTTTTAGTGATATTTTCATAAATAATTATTGAACCATCGAAGACGGTAAAATGATCTAGGTAGGTTATGATCACATTATCGTCTACATAGTTTTACATAATTCATGTTTCTTCAGAAAAAAATATACGGTTGTAATAAAATTTGCATGGAATCATCATAGTAGTTTACTCTCTTGAATAAAAAAAGAATCATCGAAATCGGTTTATATTTATCAGAGTACTGTAATGGAGAACATCAGTTTTATGGTTTTTACCAGATAAATTCCTCCACATCGTTCGTGGTCCTCCAGTAAGTTCTTAGCCGGTTGTGATAAAATTCATACAGATTCATTACAGTGGTTCAATCTTCAGAATCATTGAAATTGGTAAATATTTGCCAGAGATATGACCATTTTTGTCCGTACAAAGCGACATAAAGTCATCTATATAGGCATTCCTGCTGTTGTCGTGCGCAGTCACCATCCTTGTTTTTTCAGGAACTACTTATTCGTAAGCAATTTTATTAACGGATTAAAGAATGGATGGAAGCAAGATTTTTTCAAATCGGTTCATAATTGCCAGAGTTATGCGCGAACATACATAGAAAAAAAAATATATATACAGACGAATTGAGAACCTCCTCCTTTTTTGAAGTCGGTTAAAAAGGTAGACACATTTTGCAGAATATGGCTAATACGTGGCTTACTATAGTGGTATCTGACAGCGCAGTCGCTTCCACAGGCATCTATTAAAAGATATTGGTCTAATACGGTACAGGAATACGGAACAAAGTAAATATTATGGCAAGCATAAAAGAGGAACAAAATTGAAGCAAGTTGAATTAATCGGAGAAATTCTTTCTCTCGCCCTAGTTGTCGACTGTTCCGAATTATAAGGAATGACCCTTAGACAGGCTGGCCTCTTCAATCAAGCTTCCTTCATTACCGCACCCTCTTCACATTAGACATATTGTACAAGGACTTACAGCCTCGCATTTCTCAAACTTTGTATTAATTAACTACTTGTCTATAAAATAGATTTGTTTTAAAAGGAGTCCCAAAAGGCGTCAACACCAGTAGGTATATTTTTTAATATTCATGGCATGCAATATGTATGTATTTAAAAAGTCGTAATACATAAAATTGTGTTTGAAACTATAATTTTTTTTGTCCATTAAAATTTATGCAAGCTTTATTTTCTATTAATTAATGTTTTGCATATATTTTATTGGCCTTATTATTTTAATACACCATCTCATTTATAATCCACTTCTTAGACTATACTTCCTCATTTTCGCCATTTGCACGGCATTACTTTGTCGCCTGCTGTGTAAGGAGTGATGTGAATGCGTGGACCTCTCGGAGCGAGGAGTTGGCGCCGGGTCCTGTCTGTCATCATCTAACGGAGACTCTTCATCATCGTGTTTGTCGACAGTCTTCTTTAAACTGCCCGAGCCACTACCAGTAGACTCTCTGTGACGAACAGGTTTAGTATCTCCACTAAAGCTTAGGATGAATTTCAGTTCAGCTATTAATTCATCCCTGAACGAAACCTGGAAGCAGAAAAAGGAATGAAATTAGGTTCATGTTATGAGCCTCTTCTTTTCGTTGAGCGGTTCATTGATTGAAGTTTCAAAAAGCTGACCATTTTTTATATTAAAAGATTTATGAAAAAAATTACGCTTTCTTGACAAACCGCTGGTCGCGGGTTATAAGATTGTGGAGAGCAACAACTTTCTGTAGTTGTTCTTTGCTGCTTAGATCAAACATAGGCTGGTCACCTAATTTTCTGAAAGTTAAATACGAGTATGTCTATGTGCATCGTACGGGTATAAAAGGCCGGGAGTGTGCATCTGTCTGCGCAAGCACTTGTGCACTATAAAATATATCTCTCGTAGTTCGCTAATCTTGTTAAGAGTTGGCTACCGATGCTGGACTGGCTTGAAGATACTATTAAATTGGATGGTTTTCTCTCTTGATTTATTTTGAAACGGATCGATTAAGCAGAGAATCAGATGATAAACTATACTTACCTTCGAAAAGTTCATAAATAGATAATTTCTTGAATCTACATTTTGATATGGGGCAGGAATCACACAGGATCATGCACTTCTGGTGGAAGTAAAATGAATTTTTAACGTACATACCATGTATATTTTATACCAAAACAGTAGAGTTACTCTGTAATCCAATCCAATTTAAAATTTAAATCTAACAGTTAGATGCGCGCGGCGTTGACGTTAACGCTGACAGGACGACACTACAGCGCCATTTGATTGGCTGAATTTAAAATTGGATGGTTTATGTGTGTTTCCAGAGTAACTACTACAGATGTAAAGTATTCCAGTAAGACAATATGATCAATGTCACACACTTAAAATGTATAAGGCGGGAGAGGAAAAGCGTATAGTTTGTGCACAAAACAGCTGTTTATATACCTTGAGTCTATGCGATATCATCCATACATCGAAAAGCATTTCTAAAAAGGCACAGACGACGGCCAACCCGGATCCTGCAGCCAGCACAATGAACACGCCGCCTACGTTCGCTAGCACTAAGGGCTGAGCTTCGCCCCCGCCCGCATCGTCATCCTGTCCGATAGAAAATTGAGTTAACGCTACCTAGAAATACCTTTATGCCATAAATAGATCATATGAAATATCTTACAAAATAGACGTAAAGTGGGATCGTCCGCATAAAAATATCTACAGATCGACTGGGAAATTACCTCCACTTATGAATTGAAGTGGCAATGGACCGGCCAAATCGCTCGAAGAACGGATAACCGATGGGGAAAAGAGGTTGAGAACCTCGTAGCGACTACCAACCTTAAGACGCAGCTTAGGCATGCCTCCCACTAGGTGACTGACGGCATTTTGCGAGTCACAGGTAACTGCAAATAGGCAATTGTCCTTAATAGTGGCATGGCGTTATAAGTGGGAGGCCTATGTTCAGTGGTGGACGTATTCCGGCTGGTGATGATTGTTAGTTACTATGAATTGAGCGGACGCACTTCGACCCAGTGCGATCCATTGTGCATGCATTAGCACAAACTCTGTTGGTGACGTGTCGAAGAGTTCCCTAAGGTACGCTATGATTGCGCCAGTTTGGAGCTGTACATAATCATCTGGTGTTGGATTGGCTACTCCTAGATGACTCAACTCTGATTCAAGGCTTCCCCCTTAGACCGCCACAATGAACGACAATTTTCTATTTGCATCCACCGGTTGCCTGCGACGCGAACAATGTCGTCGGTCCACCTAGTGGGAGGCCTGCCTACGCTGCGTCTTCCGGTTCGTGGTCGCCACTCGAGAACCTTTCTTCCCCAACGGATATCGGGTCTTCGAGCGATGTGGCCAACCAACAATAGAGTACAATAATGCGCTTTTAGTCATAGCTGCTTAAGCACTTACCATCAAGCACTTGCTTGAAACTGATTAAAAAATAATAATAAAATTAGTCAATAACTTACAGTGCAAACACCACCACCTCGTTTCTCTTTCCACCATTTGTCTTTCATTCTCGTAAGTTTACCTTCCTCTTGTAGTTGCAATATGGACTCACTCATGGGCTGGCGATAAGGTGAATCTAAAATACAATTAGCTGTAAGTTACACGAAGCTATCGCATTTACATACGTTACGGCTTAACATTATATGAACTGACGAAGATTTTTCAACTAAGTTCTTAGGGCTCCGTAAAAGGTAACAAGGTACTCATATGATTCGTCTTCGTCTGTCTGTAACACCAACTACTAATACGATCAATTTGAAATTTGGAATAGTTTTAAATAACTTTCTATTAAACGTATTATTTTCATTTTGATGGCAGACTAACTTTTATTCATCAAAGAACGTACAGAACCTTCAATGCACGAGTCCGACACGCACTTGATTGGATTTTATTTTTTATACCTACGTTGAGTTCATCACACATGAAAAATCTTACTCAAAAAGTAAATGTAGTAAGATAAAACTTTTGTCTATAGCCAGAATAAAGGAAGTAACATACTTTTCTTCATAGCTATTCCATAGCCTTTGCTGTCCAGTAGCCCGCCCACTTGAGCTACATCACAATTCCGCTCTACCATATATTCAATGGAAGTGGATTCCATTAAGAAAGCGTAATTTTCGGTCTCTGATTTCACTCTATAACATATCACAAAAGTTCATCATTTTAGACGTACGGACCTATGTTATGGTAGGTACATAAATTTTTTGAGAGTAGGTCGTTTAAGTAGATGGTCTTACCTTGCGAGTCCTTCGTCGTTCGTAGCCGTCTGATATTCAGGATGATCTTCCATATATCGATACATTTTCTGATATAGTAAGTTATCTGATTCCTGAACAATTGTTAGCAACAGAAATAAATTGGCTAAACGGCGAATAAATTATTAGTAGAAGCTACCTAATAAGCTTATATTAAACTGTACTCGTATTTCAATAGTTATTGCATTCTTTCTACTTGATATGTCTAATTAATCAATACATATAAGTACTATTTTAAATTAAAAATATTAAAATTCTTACATAGGAAAATCTAGTCTTATGAAAAGTATTCTACAAGAAGACTTTTTTTTTGACTTTAGAAGCTTTAATAATCAAAAATTGTGGCAACATTAATATTGTCTTGTATTTTTGTTTTTATTTAATTTAGATATACCTATTTCGAAAGGTTTTTCTTAGTACTCAATTACAAGAAACACTATCTTATGCTTTTAGACCTATTAGTTCAACTCTCCATTCTCTGTCAGTCAAGCAACTAGTTACCGTAGTTACCTTAAAGAAACTAAACGTTGCACCGCCTTTCTTTGCTCCATATGTTATTCCATATGGATTATTCGCTAGGTCTCCTACAGACTTTATAGCGTAAAACTTCGATTCGACAGTAAGGAAGGCTGCAAGATTGGCGGTGTATGATGACACCATGATTAAAGTGAAGAACCACCACATACTGCCGGCCATACGAGTTGATACCGCACTAAAAATAAAAATAACATTTGATTTTGCATTGTGACAATAGTGCGGCTAGACTCATTGAAAGAAGCAAAATATAATTACATTGGTGCAATTTCAGATCCTTGTGTCAACACGCTTCCTAACGTAAACCAAAAAGAATTGGCTAATGTGAACTGATTGTCAAGTGTTTCTGGTTCCTCAATACACGGGTATGGGTTTTGCCACTCCTCGGGAGCGATCCTCCCTAAAACAAACAGTAAAACCGATACCCCGATAAAGGCTCCCGCTAACCAAACCCAAACCTGAAATATACACATAAATTGATATAAGAAGTACTCGTATACCGGGTGCCCATGAAAACTAGGCCACTGCTTGAAAAGATGTTGTAATTGTGTACAGTTAAAGGTTTTTAGCTAACATATAACGTTTTAATAAAAATAAAAGTATGATGATAATATGTATGATTTCTTGAAAATCTTCTGTTTATACGTTCCGACCACTTTTACGAGTGAGTGAATTAATAGTGGACACTTGATTTTAATGGTTATTATAACTCTGTTTTTTTTGACAATCTAGTAATTGCCCTTTCATCCGTTATATCAGGTAACCCATTTCCAAATACACTATATTAATGTTAAATATTTCATTGTTAAATTATTTTACACTTACACCTGAAGAGAACGGTGAAATGAAGGAGAACAAATTAGGAGGTTCTTTTGTTGGTTTTTTGTACAATATTGTTATGCCTAAATTCATAAAAGGACTAGTGAAGTCTACTACTTTCTGCCGAGCTGCCGTTATAGTTAAATCCGTTATAGCGAAATCTGCTCTCTGCAACAAAACATGATTTTGGCAGAAATTATTAAAAACTAATTTTAAAAATAAATTTCGAATTAAATGTTACTAATACCAGGCATTAAAGGTCTACAATATTCGAGAAACTTGTCCAAAACAAGGCAAACGATAGTTACACCGTCCATAATCTTCTCCATCATACCAGTCCACTTTCCAGTTTTGGAATTGTAAGATCCATAGACACCGTCTTCCTGTATCTCGAAGGTATAATTGAATTCGTTCATTTTTGCTAAGTTTTCAATAAGCTCAATGCCGAAGCCTTCGAAACGCTCGTTGCCCTCAAGCTTTTTTGATGATTCTTTAAGCATACCATATGGAGCGCTCTACAAATATGTAAACGGAAATATTTATAATTCATTGAAGGCTGGTGAACTTTGTAGGTAATACGCATTCGTCTTACCAGTGCGGTGAGTATAATGAAGTGCTTTCCTCTCATCGATTCAGATCCTTCTTTTTCTACTGGTGGTATCACCATTCTGGTTTCTGTGAAGCCATCCTCCAATGTCCATGTTCCAATCTAATAATAACAAAGAAAAATAGAATAGGCGTTATACTGTATTTCACATTTTAAATAAGTACACATTCATGGTTAACACAGTATCTTTATAAGGTAGTACTTATTAGGTGTTTGAATTAATATAGTTTATTTTAAAATTGAACTTTTTACACAATTTTAGTAAAATGAAAATTGCAATTATGTCTTTTATTTTGCATAGCATGTCAAAGTAAAATAAATTGTATCAGGGAGATTTTATTCGACGTGAACGATGACGATATCTTCAAGTTGATATAGAGTACAATTGATGGTTCTATCATCATCATCATCACCAGCCGGAAGACGTCCACTGCTGAACAAAGGCCTCCCCCTTAGACCGCCACAATGAACGACAATTTGCTATTTGCATCCACCGGTTGCCTGCGACGCGAACAATGTCGTCGGTCCACCTAGTGGGAGGCCTGCCTACGCTACGTCTTCCGGTTCGTGGTCGCCACTCGAGAACCTTTCTTCCCCAACGGTTATCGGTTCTTCGAGCGATGTGGCCTGCCCACTGCCACTTCAACTTGCATATTCTACGAGCTATGTCGGTGACCTTGGTTCTTCGGCGAATCTCCTCATTCCGGATTCTGTCGCGCAAAGAAACTCCGAGCATAGCTCTCTCCATAGCTCGTTGTGTGACTCTGAGCTTCTCCAAAAGGCCAGCTGTTAAAGACCACGTCTCAGTACCATATGTCATCACTGGCAACACACACTGGTTAAAAACCTTTGTCTTCAGGCACTGCGGAATTTCTGATGAGAAGATGTCACGTAGTTTCCCGAACGCTGCCCATCCGAGTTGGATTCTTCGGGCGACCTCTTTGTCGAAGTTGGACCGACCTAACTGGATAGTTTGTCCTAGGTAAACGTAGTGGTCAACAACTTCGACTGTATCGTTCCCAACAACTACCGGTACGGGTGCAACATGGACATTAGACATGATCTTCGTCTTGTCCATGTTCATTTTAAGACCCACCTGTTGGGAAACGCTACTGAGGTCGCTGAGCATCGTATTGAGGTCCTCCAGCGACTCTGCCATAATGACTATATCATCGGCAAAACGAAGGTGAGTGATGTATTCGCCATTGATGTTGATGCCGAATCCGTACCAGTCCAAGAGCTTGAAAACGTCCTCCAATGCGTTTGTGAACAGTTTCGGAGAAATAACGTCTCCCTGTCTCACACCTCGCTGCAATGGGATTGGTTTCGTGCTCTCGTCCTGTAGTCGGATCGACATGGTGGCGCTGCTGTACAAACACTTCAACACTTCGATGTACCTATAGTCAATATGGCACCGCTGGAGGGACTGCAATACCGCCCAGGTCTCGATTGAATCGAAGGCTTTTTCGTAGTCCACAAACGCTAGACATAATGGCCGATTATACTCCTCGGTCTTCTGTATAATCTGGCGGAGCGTATGTATGTGGTCTACGGTGCTAAAGCCTTTTCGGAACCCGGCTTGTTCGGGAGGCTGGAAGTCATCAAACCTGCGTTCGAGACGGTTCGTAATGACTCTCGAAAACAGCTTGTATACATGGCTCAGGAGTGAGATGGGTCTATAGTTCTTCAACAAGGTGTTATCACCTTTTTTGAAGAAAAGAACCACCACACTCCCGTGCCATGCTTCTGGCGTAGTACCCTCGAGTAAGACGGAATTAAATAACTTCTGGAGGACTAAAAGTACCGGTTTTCCACCCGCTCTCAGAAGTTCTGTTGTGATTCCGTCTTCACCCGGCGCCTTGTTGTTCTTAAGCTGTTTGAGAGCCATTCTAATCTCGTACAGGCTGATGTCTGGGATGTCCTCAGTGTAGTGTCGGGTTAGTTTGGCTCGGGTGTCCTGAGCTGTTCTGGCAATGGGTTCCTGTGTTGAGGTGTATAACTGTCCGTAAAACCTCTCGAGCTCTCTCAATATCTCCGGTTTCGATGAGATGACACTGCCGTTGTCGATCTTCAGCCTGGTCATTTGGCTGCGCCCAATAGACGAATTCTTTGCGAACACTTTAGAGCCTTGGTTCCGCTCAATTGCGTCCTTAATACATGCTGTATTATAGGAACGCAAGTCGTGTCGCATGGATTTCGAGATTCGTCTATTGAGTTCGGCATATTCCGACATATCAGCTGAAGATTGCAGTCTCATCTCAGTCCGGTTTTCCATTAGCTTAATGGTTGTATTGGAGAGCTTTTGAGGTTTTGTACGGCGTGGGGTCTTATAGAACTTGGACCCCACTGCGTGGACAGTTTGCACCAACCCATTGTTTATCTCGTCCGCAGTTTCGCATTCGGCGAGGCACTGGAAGCGATTATGCAGTTCGAGTTGAAAGTCTTCGGGGTTCTGGATTTGGGCGGATCCTGGACGGAGCGTGGACTTCATCAGACGAGACCTTTCGAGCTTAACATTGATATTCAATGTGCCTCTAACAATACGGTGATCACTCCCGGTTTTCACCCTGCCGATCACGGAGACATCATCGAATATATGCTTCTTGGTCGTCATGATGAAGTCGATCTCATTTTTGGTTGAACCATCGGGGCTTAACCACGTCCACTTCCTGGATGGTCGCTTCTTGAAGAAGGAGTTCATCGCAAAGAGTCCCTCCTTCTCCATGAAGTCGACCAGCCGCTGGCCCCTTTGGTTCCGCTGCCCGTACCCATATGACCCCACTCTCAACTCATCGCCATTCCGTGTACCCACCTTCGCGTTGAAGTCCCCCATAACAATGGTGATGGTTCTATACGATGAGTGAACTGTATAAAATACTCCTAAAATTCAAGTACATTCATAGACTCTGATCTTGCCGTGTCGCAGCAGAAACCGGAAAATAGAATATTCAATAAATTAATAAAAGAAGAAGATATATTAAATAATAATACATATCTTACCTTTTCAAGTCCATAGCTCATCACTTCAAGGATATCCAGTTCAAAATCAGAACGGAATCCATCTTCATCAAACTTTACAATGCCGGTCATGCCATCTATTTCCATCTGAAATCAAGAGAAGCAACTTCATAAATTTTGAGCAAAATATACCAAAACTTGTCGCAATAATATTTTCTCACCGTTCTAGCATAATTTATGATGCTTGATCCCAAATCCCAGCTATTGGAATCATCGCAAGTAAGATTAGCACCTTCTTCGAGTTCCATCGCATCCAATGTTGAAGTGTATAAAGTAACAGCATCATAAATTAGAGCTAAATCTAAAGTCAAAGCATTTTCTGCGATTGCGTTTACTATTTTGCCCTCTGATAGTTCGGCTACTTTCTCATTTAGGGATGTAATGAAGTTTTGAATTGTTTCTAAACTGAGGTCGTAGAACCGCACTCCTGACGAAAACAATGTCATCAATGTGATATACCTACCTTATTATTAATTTGTTTATGTAGTATATGATAACGATACTTACGATTGGATTATACCAAGTTAATACATACAATGAAAAATCTACCTGTTATACTAGAACCGCCATGTTTAAAAGGGTCTATGTCGATCGTTTGAAAATCAGGATTCATAATCAAGTAACTATGTTCATCGGACATTATTCCAACTTGTTGGGCTTGTTCCAGCAGTAATGGTAAACTTTCTGTACTACAGTCAATAACATAGTTGACTACACCTGATTTCTTTATGGACTTCAATTGAGATCTGAAGGTAAAACTTCTATTTAAATAATTTACTCCAACAATAAAATCAAATATCTGCAAAGTAATACTTGCCGAAAATCGTCACTGTCAGGCAATTGTACGACATTTATTTGCATTTTCTGTCCCGTATCTAGGTCCTGCATATTAAGAATATTATCCAGAAACGGTAAAAGTTCAGAGCTTTCGTAAATTATAGTAAAATCTGTCCAACCTTTCATATCAATGAGATCAGCAAATACCTAAAAGAGAATAGGTATATGAAAAAAATATTTTAATCATGCGTTGAATCAAAAAGTTAATAAATTATTATTTACTTTTTGATTTAGGATATTAATCCTAGGACAATTCACACACGGTTATCTTATCCCAAACTAGGCAGAGCTATGGTAACCAGACAACTGATAAAAATACTTTAAACATTTTTCTTTCTTCTTAAACCACTAGAATAACGGGCGTGTCAAAATAAAACTAGCAATACATTAGCGAGTAACGAAAGAATACAACAATGAATATACCTGCGAATATGCCATATGATGTGGATACAAATTAATCAAAGACCAGTTTCGACTTTGTGTGGCCATTGGCTCTGTAATTAAATGTGGAAGTTCGAAATAATCTACAATGGTTTGTATGTGTTGAAGCGGTGCCTTTCCTGTTGGGCCAAAAACTGCGAATACATTGCTCTGAAAACAAACTTCATTATAAAGCTAAATATTACTCACGACCACCACTGCCCTGCTAAAGGGAAAGGCTCTAAATGAGTGTAAAATTATACATAACTATTTCTCATATCCAAAATAAATTACTTACTTCTAAAAGCGTGCAAATTGCATCTTCTACTTCTAATATATCGCCAGGCGAGGTTCGTATAACATTAGCCACAAATGGATTTTTCTGATCTTCGGATGCTGTCGTAAGTGCAACGTTGAACGCAGCTTCTAATAAAAAAGAGCCGTCGTCGAATATAGCACCTAGACAGTACAAAATAATACTTTAGAAGTCACTAAACTAAACATTTACATTTCAAACTAAAATATGTATTACATACCAATTGTTCTGTCTCCATAAACGCGTAGAAAACCAAAAGTTGTAATCAACCATTTGAGAACTAAAACACTTATAAATTTCATCTTATTACAAGTTTAGGTAGTCTTAACTACTCTCGAAATGAACAAATAACCTAAAACGCTCCATAAACAACACATCAAAGTTATAAAACTACTCTTTGTCCTGGATGTTCACCACAATAATGGAGGCCCAATAATAATAGTATCGTATGCTATTTATTTCATTCGATCTACACGGCTAAAATTAGCGTTGCATGCTCCCAATTGCATTGACCGTGTTCGTATTGTACTAAAAGTACTATAATAATTTACAGCTAGTTTAGCCTGTGTTCTACCATAATACAACTATCAATGAGAGATAAAATTGATTACCAGAATAATGGTTTTATTTTTGGGACTTCCCTTGTTAGCAAGGGGTTTTCTTATTCCCAATTATTAACGCATTAAAATTGGATACTATGATCCTGCTATGCTGGAGTTAAAGACGAATAAGCTTCCAATTTCGGCTTGAAATAATTTGTTCATTTTTAACAACGACATCTTTTAAAAGCTCTTGTAATTTTTTTGCTACTTGTTTTACTCGAGAATCTGTAAAAAAGTAGAGAAAAAGGTAAAGGTAGAGGTACTAAAGTTTTCATGTGTACATTTTCTAAAAAGTTCCTGATATTGGTACTAGATGGCGTAGAATCGAATACTCGTAGTTGCAAAATAGGTTTAGTTAGATCGTTTCGATCATGAACTTATGGTTTTGATAGAAACCTATAACTAACCAAACGATAGCCTTTGAAATGTCAGGTACTTACTAACCTAACTGTACTTGAAACATCGAACCATATATGGTTAGTTTTTTAACATAGCATTCTATAGAATGCTATGTTAAAAAACTAAGATTATAAATTTAGTAACAGTAAACAAACCAGATTTCCAATACAGATGAAGAAAATTCAAGAATTACCAAATACAATGTTTTTACTATTATTTTAACACTCGTTTATAGATAGTTTTTTCTTTTACTTCTAAAAAATATAACAAAATAACATCATTAGAAATGACGTTAATCGACCCAGAAGACAAATAAATCATAGGCTTGCATGTGTTATAAGTAATCAAGGCTTACTATTTTACGTAAAAATAAACTTTTTTATACTTTTCCAATATCTGCCAGTGCTTACGTGTGTGTCACAGTAATTGAGAGCGGCTAAAATTCGGTCTCCGAGTGCCAGCGGGTTCGGATCACGTCGTAAACTTTGAAATTGGACGGGTTTGTTGGTAACCGCCTAACCGCTTTCGCTCTAAGCCTAAAATTGGCACGCACAGGGTTGATTGCGATTGCGCTACACTTTACTTTTATTCACGCTCTTGCATATGATGGCACGTTATTTTCTTGTGCTGAGTATAGTATGTAGTAATAGTATTCAGAGCTTAGTTAGAGAGGTTTAATCCAACAGTTCCCTGCCACTAGAGAATAGGACATAATATAGCATTTTCTAAAGACATTTAATTTTGTAATTATACTAGTTCTTTTGTATTTCAGGGTAGAAGTTTTTCTAATCTTTTCTAAGTGTCATTAACTTACATGTTTATGATTAGTTTTAAAGGTAGAGTTTTTGCTTATATTCCACCATGCTGATGCTATGCGGGTTTTATATCAGTAAATCTAAGCCACATAGTCATCGATCCTCACAAGTCTAGGGCATGAGAGATGTCCTTGTGATGATATGAGGAACTAGATTTGAAAGAAGTATGTATTTTAGACACGTCGGAGCGCCCGATAAAAATTGGAGCATTCAGACCTTCTTCCTTGCAGTTAACTGCATTGTGACACTGCCTTCGAGTGTCCTGCGGCCAGCTGCATGAAGGATTGCTGCATTTAGTATTTAGCTATAAACCTAATCACACAATCGTTAATAACACCCTGTATACGAGATATTGCGGCAGGATAAAACTGCCCCTTAAAACATGGTTCGCTTGGTGCGGCTTGGTTCCGTACTAATAATTTATAACTGTACCATGGGGATTTCCGTTCTTCCTCCGTTCCGTTAACAAAGGGTTTTCCACAGAAGTACTTTAAATACTCAAATTTTGCAAGAGTTTCGGTGACTGAGCATCATGACGTCACACTATAAATGAGTTTAAATGCATATTTTTTTGTCGTAGACTACCTGTACCACTGTAAGCTTAGACTTTTAAAGAATATTCTCTTGTGGCAGCCGGGAGACACTCTTTTACTCTCATCGCTGTGATTTCTTTGTTGGTGTGCGTGCTTTACAATATACGACAAAATCCCCGCTTACCAACAGTTGGGATTGTTGTCGAGTACCACTTCATGATTGGCGATTTATGTCGTAATGACTGAGAAATATTGATGGCGGAACAAACAGATATTAGAACGACATTTTTTGTAATTTCTGCAATTTCACTCACGTCTGCCAACTATTGCCAGATTACGGGGATTGAAACCGAGTGTTGGAATGCCAAATACTATATACTTTTTTGCAACATCTTTAGCGTCATTATAGGATAATAGAATTATCTACCATCTTCTTGTGACGCGTTAGAAAGTATGCTAATGCAAAAATGTTAGTGCGGTAATCTGAGGTTGTATATTATATCAATTATGGTAAAGTAGGTAAAAGTTTTTTTTCTAGTCTATTTAAACTAGTACTTAGCGCGATTCCCTTCATAGTAACTAGTGCCATAGTCGTAAATATAAGCCCAATTGTTTATTAGGAAAAAATAATACAATGTAGACTTGAGAGACATAATTTTTTAGTAACTAGACTAGCTCCATCTTACACGGGATCTAAATTAGCAGATGGAATCAAATACTGTACTTAGCTATATTTACCGACAATATATGGTATATTGTCGGTAAATCGTTATACCTTTCACTTTGTATAAACTATGGTACAATCCAAATAGCAGTTTTCCCTTCAATAGAAATAGAATTTCACATATGGAAGGCTTTTGTTTTTATTTTCATCACAATTTATGCTAAACATCTGATATATTTGGGCTCAAACGACCAGCCCGCAGGCATTTGTATGCAAACCGGGACAACATCTGTCGTTGACCTTACCGTTTGATTTATAAAGGTTTTCTATTGCGTTTTTATTCTATTCCTCTATTGAATTATACAAACATCGTAAAGAATTCATGTCTTAGCTAAAACCTCACGGTTTTAAGAGAGAAACAGAACATTGAGAACACGATTAAAGTTGTATCAGGGGTGGGTAGTGCTTTACTTATAATACGCAAAGGTTCTTTCTGAGTGGCGATGTGTTTCTGCGTCGAGTAATATTGAACAATCTTCCTCAAGAAGTCGCTATTTTATCGCCTAATACTACATGGACAGGCCTTGAAAACGTTACGAACACTGATAATAAATAACGTTACCTTTGTAACGTTAAAATAAGTAATGTTATTCTTAAAATAACGATCCCCATTACCATTACTAATGGTAATGGGTATCGTTATTTTAAGAATACCTAATAACGCTGTGTAATTCAAAGACGTATAAATGGAAGATGTAATCAAAAAAAATAAATTTTAAGAGACATTATTCAATTATATAATGTTACGCTATAAAATAATTATTACAGAGATATTTAACATCATCATATCCAACATCATATTCTGACAACGTTGCATCTCATCCTCCCATCCCAACTATTTGACACTTACAAAACATCCTATAATAAGTAACGTTACATATAAATAACAGTTATGTGGTATGTAACGTTAATTCACTTATCGGAAAGAAGATTACCGATACTTGACACTAAGCAAGAATAGCGTTACTTCATTACCATTATTTCATATTAACGTTACAGCTGTAGAGTAAGTACAATGTTACCATCGGGAGTTTTTATCGTTAATTCTATCGGTGCTGTATGAGATGTTCTTGCTTCACCGGTTTTGCTGCTAGCTTAGTAAATCCACAAACGCAACATTACTTACTAATTCCTCAAGCAAAAACGATAACGATGTACTCAGCATTTTAATGTGGATGCTTTGTATTGCTTTCCTAATAGAGACTATTAAGTTTTAATCAATATTCTAATCAACCAACGGTGCAGTGCAGTCCAGCCTGTGGTCCGGCCCGTAATCCCGGCAATCAACGTAATGCAGGCTCAGTGACCGCAGAGTTGTGGGGAACTGCGGTACAATGGCTTTGATTATTTTTGCCACTAACACGATGCGGCAACGCCACCTTGATTCAGGAATATTATAAATTACGTGTGTGATCTTTACACAAATAACTAGTTAAGTATATGTTAAACTTTTAAAACATTTCCTCGCATCGCCGGTAAAAACACGTATCTTCAATAGAGAACGTTGCGGCTTTATTCGTGCATTTACATATTTTATAACCGTACACGCAGAAACCAGAGGTGGTTTAAGGAGGTGGCCTGTGTGTCTATTTGTAGTATCGCAACTTCGTAGAGAAAGAACTTATTAAATGATAATGTTTTATTGTATACCTATTTTTAACGGAATGGTCTATTCCCACATATCTCTAATGAAAATCACTTTGCAAATTAGTCAGACTTGTTTAATATTACCTATATAGGTAGACATTCTATTTTTGGTGGCTATAAAATCGGGCTCGGTAACCACCTGAACGCACTTCGAACTTCGACCCAGTTGGATCCATTGTGCATGCCCTAGCCCTTACTCTGTTGCTGACGTTTTGAAGAGTTCCCTTAGGTACGCAACGATTGCGCCAGCTTGGAGTTGTACATAATCATTTGGTGTAGGGTAGGCTACTCCCAGATGACTCAACCTACGTTTCGCAAGAGCGTCGCAGTCGTACTATATGTGTTGCATTGACTCTTTTTCACCTTCGCAGAATCTGCAAGTATGAACAGTACTTAGCCTCATTCTGTGGAGGTGTTCATTGGTACGTAAGTGCACCTATTACGTGCCTTATTTGTGATCTGCTTAGGTTTAATAATTTAACCCCACAGTCCACCCTTGTGCTAGAGAAAGTCTTGGAGTGGAGGAATGGAGGGAAGCATCAAGCATAAGCCTGATGCTTCCCTCCATTCCTTTATGTTGTAAAACCTTATTTTATATGGTTATTATATGGATAATGTAAATAAAAAAATAGTGTTCTATGACATTTCTTTAAACCTTACTTCAATAAAATCTTTTAACGAACCCAACGTTTATTTTTCTCAACATTCGTTATCAGCACGAAAAAGCTTGAAATGAGCTAATTTGTTATAAATTATTGAAGTCGTTGTGTTATTGTGTAAATTCACCATTTTTCAAAAGTGAAATTCGCAGAATAGACAAGAGAAAACACAAAAGTTCTCAGAATGTCGGGCGATCACAATAAACCAGGATCTAGCCTACATTCCCTAGCTGGAATAGTTTTAAAAGGCAGAAACGATTATACGACGTGGAAATTTAAAATGCGTATGTATCTTCTTCATGAGAATTTATGGAATTGTATAGTAGGATATCCTGAATCGGATAAGACTGCCGAAGGAGTAAGAACAAGAAATGATGAGATAACTCTAGCCAAGATTTGCCTAACTTTAGACGGTCCATCTATCACGCACGTTAGAAATAGTAAGAGTGCAAAGGAAGCTTGGAGTACTTTAGCAGCTGCTTACGAGGACAAGTCTATGGGTCGTAGATTAGCCTTAGAGCGGAAATTGTACAGGTACAATTTAAATGATTTTAGTTGTATGGAGATGTACATAAACGCTGTAATGTCCACGGCACAGGATTTGGCAGACATAGGAAAAGTTATTGAGGATACTTCTTTAGCTGCGATCCTACTAGGAGGATTGACAAGTAGATTCGATCCATTAATAATGGCATTGGAAAATTCTACTGTACAGATATCAAGTGAACTGGTAAAATGTAAACTATTAACAGAGTTTTCAAGGTCAACTGAGTCTGAGGAACGGTGTTTTCTCGTGGACCCACTATTTTGTCCCACCAGTGGGTCCACGAGGGAGAACTATTTCTCGTGGACCCACTGTTATTTATTAACAACCTGTAGTTAGTTATAGCTAGGGTTGGGAGTAGTTGGGATACTGTACCAACAACAACTTCTTGTCATTCAGAATAAATGCGGTTTGGATTTCACCAAAAGAACTAGGAATGCATAATACCTACACAAGAGGCATTACCTCTTGAAATCAAAATGTAAGGCAAGTTGCACGGGTTCATCACGGGTTGTAGAATATTGACGATATTAAGGAAGGTGTAGCTAGCCTAACAGCAATATAACAATCTAAGGGCCAGTCCGCAGTACGGAAAATTATTATGATACCACCTTATGTCCTATGCTACCCTGGTACTTCTGGTATAAATATTGAAGCTAAGCAGTCACCGTTTGGTAACACTAGATGCCACACAAGCGTCCTTGTGCCCTCTGTTATCCTAGTTCTTTTGGTAAGAATTTGGTCACAACATACTAGGTATAAGAAATTCTGTCTGGAACTAAAATTCAGTCGGTCTATTTGGAAGCCAGTCGGACAGATTGGATTTTTTTTCAAACTGTCCGATGATCGAACTACTAATCGGACTACTTGGAATAAACGGACAGCCTCACTATTTTACTAACAGTTAATTTAAACTTTACCTGATGACAATAACACGCAGCCGGGTTTTTAATTGGATTACCTATCCTATACTGCTGCGGTCCCCAAGACGCGTGCCAAACGTGGGGATTATGACAACCCCTCTTTTCTAAGGGAAGGCCTTTTGTTCACCAGTGGACGTTTTTCGGTTGCTGCTGCTGATATCAAGGCTGATATTACAACCACAACTTTAAGAATGTCAACTAATATATTTTTATATAAATATTATATCGATGAGTGAACGAATTTATTTTTTGACTACCAACCGCCACTTCACTATACCCAAAGAGTATGTAATACTATATACCGATCGATAAATTTTGACAATGTAAAAAGGTGCTATACATCTATATTATACAGGAGGAACATTTAGTAACCGTAGAGTGCAGTGGGTCCACGAGAAATAGTTCTACCTCGTGGACCCACTGGTGGGACAAAATAGTGGGTCCACGAGAAAACACCCCTGAGGAACCATCTACGTCTAATGCAGTTTTAAATGTCAATTGCAAAAAGCCTAAAAAGATTCGAAAAATAGTTTGCTACAAATGCAAGAAGCCTGGCCATAAAATACCAGATTGTCCATTGAACAAAAATTCGAAGGTGGGCAGCTCCAATCAGGACAGAAGTGATATTTCAAACTTATTTAGTGCTTTAAATACTGCTGGAGAAATCAGTACAGAAAAATGGTACGTAGACTCTGGAGCTAGTACACATATGTCTGGTAGATCTGATTGGATGGAAAACATCAGACATTTTCCTACTACTAAGGTAACAATTGCAAACGGAGATACCTTAATTAGTGCAGGAATAGGTAATGTCCCTATTGTAAATAATTTAGACACACAACGTGGTAAAGAAATTAAGAACATTTCAAATGTAGTTTTAGTTCCTAGTTTAAACACTAATTTAATATCTGTTAATAAAGCCACTCAAAATGGTTTCATTGTTATTTTTGATAAGAAAGGTTGTATTTTTTTATGCTTCTACTTTTTCTTATACAGGTGATGCTCTGTTGCACGGCTCCTGTTGTGGTGGATTGTATACTTTAGATTGTACAGTAAGTTTACCCAAACCCTTATCAGCGTTCGAGGTACAGTGTGATGTATCAAGCTATCGTTTGTGGCACAAACGTCTTGGTCATTTATGTCGTATAGGATTACATACACTTAGCAGAGGTAATCTAGGCGTCATGTACAAAGAGGTTGATAAAGAGCCCTGTATAGCATGTATAGAAGGCAAGCAAGCTAGAAAACCTTTTAAGAAAATACGTTACCACAAAGCGTCTTCTAAATTAGAGCTGATTCATTCGGATCTTTGTGGTCCAATGACTGAGAACTCTTTCCAAGGAAATAAATATACTCTAATTTTTGTAGATGATTTTACACGCATGATTTTTATATATTTTCTTTCTTCTAAAAGCGAGGTTAAAAATAAGTTCTGTGCTTTTAAAGCCATGATAGAAAGGGAGACAAGTTTGAAAATTAAAACATTGCGATCAGATAACGGGACTGAATACGTCAACAAAGAATTTTCTGACTATTTAGAAAGTGAAGGCATTCAACACCAAACAACAGTTCCGTACAGTCCTCAGCAGAACGGGGTATCTGAAAGGACGAACAGATCCATTATAGAAAAAGCTCGTTGCATGCTTTCTGATAGTTCTCTTTCCAAAGGATACTAGCAAGATGCGGTTCAGACAGCTGTATATTTAAAGAACAGATGTCCTCATCGCAGTCTCAACGGTCAAACACCGCTTGAAGTATGGCATGGTAAGAAACCAGACCTCTCTCATTTAAGAGTTTTTGGTTGTCGCGCAATGGTCAAGATTCCAGATAATTTAAGAAGAAAATTGGACTCTAAAGCGACACAATATACATTTGTCGGATATTCAAAAGATCCACAAAGTTATTATTTTCGTGAACCACGTTGTCCGAGAAGATTGGTAAAAGCAAGAGACGTTGTTTTCTTTGAAGATACTTTTTCGGATTTAAAAGGTCAAAATAAGGAACATCCTATCCTTCCTATTAATCCTTCTAACACGTTTGATATATCTTTGTTGGATACGGTTGCAAATCAAAGATGCAGTCCTTTAAAAGAAAACATTATTGGCGAAGTTGTTGATGGTGGTACAGCAGATATAGAACTGGAGGTAAATCTACCTGATGATGAAGCTGATACTACAGTACTGGAGCTGGATGTCGATCAGGTTCAGAATAATTCTGATTTTCTTACAGCTGATGACAGTTCTGATGAGGAAGATTTAGTAAATCAGTCTGTAATGGTTCCTGAAGACGATATCCACTCAGTAACAGACTTGCTAAACGTTTTGATGCAAATCTCATTAGTCAAACTGGCTACTCTGATGAACCTCAAAGCTATAAAGAAGCTATCACAGCAGGAGATAGTTTGCAGTGGAAGTTAGCAATGGAGAACGAATATAACTCACTAAAGAAGAATAATACTTGGATTTTAGTAGAAAAACCAAATAAAAGGGCGATACCATGTAAATGGATATTCAAGATAAAAAGGGATGCCAATGGTTCAATTGTAAAATATAAAGCGAGACTGGTTGCCAAAGGTTTCAATCAAGTTTGTGGAGTTGATTATAATGAAACTTTTTCACCAGTAGTTCGCAATTCATCTTTACGCACCCTATTAGCATTGGCAGCTGAAATTAATCTGAATATGCATCATTTGGACATAGACACAGCCTTTTTAAACGGTATTTTAGAAGAGGATGTTTGTACGCAGCAGCCTGAAGGGTTTTTTGAGCAAGGAGCGGAAGAAAAGGTTTGTTTGCTTAAAAAATCAATATATGGTTTAAAGCAAGCTGCTCGAGCCTGGAATGTGAAATTGGATGAAACTCTATCCATTATAGGTTTTAAACGAACCTCTGCAGAACCATGTGTTTACTTAAAAAGGTTTGGCAATGAAGTAGTGATTCTCGCTGTCTATGTTGATGACCTTATAATATTTTATAAAGAAAAAACATTATTTGACATTGTCAAAAATGACTTGAAGAAACATTTTTCGCTAAAGGACTTAGGTCCATTAAAATATTGTCTTGGTTTGAATTTTAATTGCAAGAACAATAAGGTATGTGTTAACCAGAAGACATATATTGAAATGGTTTTAAAGCGATTCAGTATGGAAAACTGTAAGCAAAAGTCTACACCACTAGAGAATAACAAGCTTTCAAAAGGTGAACGGCATTGTGATAGTACTTATCCTTATCAAAGTTTAATAGGTTGCCTCATGTACATATCAGTGAACACTAGGCCAGATATAGCTTATGCTCTAAGTTATTTGAGTCAATTCAATAACTGTTACGATAAGAGACATTGGTTGGCAGCTAAAAGGATTTTACAATATTTAAAAGGTACTATCGATTATTCCATTGTTTACAGGAAGACAGATAAACCCTTATGTGGATATAGTGATGCGGATTGGGCAAACTGCATGATAGACAGAAGATCCTATACAGGTTACTGTTTCATGCTAGCAGGCGGTCCTATTAGTTGGGAGTGCAAGAAGCAACCGACGGTAGCATTGTCTTCGACAGAGGCCGAATACATGGCGTTGACTAGTGCCGCTAAGGAAGGAATTTTTCTTAGGAGGTTAGTTTTTGATATAACTGGTAACGCTGATAAGGTGACGTTGTATTGTGATAGTCAAAGCGCGCAAAAAATTGCTCTTAATCCAATCCATCATAACAGGACAAAACACATAGATACAAAATATCATTTCATAAGAGAGAAAATTTTTAATTGTCTATTAGAAGTCAAATATTTAGAAAGTGATAAAATGACAGCAGACATTTTAACAAAACCTTTAGGGTCTACAGCACATTTAAGGTGCACAAAACAATTAGGAATTGTTAATAAATGATATTTTAGTTTTATTAGAAGTCTAATCTATTTTTGATTAGTTTACATTAAGGGGGAATGTTGTAAAACCTTATTTTATATGGTTATTATATGGATAATGTAAATAAAAAAATAGTGTTCTATGACATTTCTTTAAACCTTACTTCAATAAAATCTTTTAACGAACCCAACGTTTATTTTTCTCAACACTTTATGTACCTATATTAAACACGTCTGACTTATTTGTATAGAGTACAAAATGAATCAAACGTTCATTTTCTATTCTATACTTAACTTACTGTTAAAAGGCAATTAAAAATCTGAGATGAATGGATTTAATGTTATAAATGTTCATGTTTGTGTTTCTTTTCCTTTATTTCAATATTTTATACCACTAAAATACTATTTAATAATGAAATAAAAATCTAAAACAAAATGTATTATTTACAGCTGGTTAACTGAATAAAAAATGGATAAAATATTTAATGTTGAAACGATGTATATATCTCTTCCACTAGCCTCGCGGTGGTCATTAAGATGAAATATTCGAATACGTGACTCGGTTATGTATGCAAGTGGACCTGGTTCCTTATAGGTACTCGGACCGATCCAATGGTCTGATACAAAATACATTATGTCACCGTCAAAATAATTATTTAATAAAAAAGATTAAATCACAATTTTCTGACAAAATTAGTATTCTCTAACTTTATTCTAATCGGGAATTATTATTCGGCCGGGTTGCACCAGCCGTGGTCACAAGCAGACTGGTTCAGCAAGACGGCTCCGTGCGCGAGGCAGGAATATCTTCGTCTACCCCCGTTCTTTCACTTGTAACGTTAAGCCCACTACACACTACACTCACAGTATCTGTATATTTAACCGCCGGCAAATAGCGAGGTTTTGTCATTTTGATCACTGGTTCCCAAGCAGCTGATAATCTAAAGCCATCTTCCCGGTTGAAATTTTTATATTTCTTTATTTCAATCGCTTCACGAACAACTCTAGAATAAAAGTGTCGATCGGCCCGGTGCGGTGCGGTGCAACCCGGCCGAAACGTCAAGCCAAAATATAAGGTAAATCGCGTTAATTCCCGATTAGAGTAAAGTTAGATAATGGAACGCGAAAGTCTAAAAGTATAAAAATTAGTATTTTATTAAGACGCTTGTTATTTGGATTTTTTTATTGGTTTATTTTAATACTAACAAATACTTTCTGCACTATTTTAGTCATGCATACCAACACGTACAGCAAGTCACTTACAATAACAAATGCTCGAAACTTAGTACTATCAAAAAAATCATCTGGTTGCTGCAATCAAGGTATTAATAAGATGATGATGGAATCATTAAAGATATAAATGTATACTCAGATTCATTGTCTATATCAAAGGGTTATAAAAATGGGTCACTTTCAAATATTAAGAATGGCCGCATTTAAAATCTCAGTGCCATTAAAACACGAAGGGTCTGCATAAAATACGTCTTTGTCGGCTCTCTTTTAAATATCTGTTTTTTTATTCATTGTTATCTTACTCCGTTCATCCCACAATTTTATCCACCTTCCTCCAACATTAATGTTAAACACAATGCTGTAATAACGGATTGCCTTAGCTAGTCTTTTGATTTAGATTTCGGTAATTTTTTTTGCTATGTATTCTTCTCTGGAATGCACTTCCTCAGGAAATCAAGATGGCTATTAAATAAATGATTAGTATTAAAATCACTTTTGTATTGGTTACAGTATACTTATACTCGTATATAGTATCGATATATATTTAATTAGGTATGTATGTATAATATATCTAAGTTATTTAGTTTTTATTTTAAACTAGCAGTAGCCCGCGGCTTCGCCCGCGTTTACTTTGTTACTCAAACGTGTTTAGAATTATGGATCGAGGTTCGGTTTATTAAAATATTGTTTACACTAATGTTGTCTTTTATTTACGAGAATGCTACACATTGAAATCATAGTTTGATTTCAATGTGTCATTCGCGTTAGTTAAAACGTTCGTAATAAATTGTTACTTACCAATCTATCGTCCATGTATTTGTGGATTTCCATTAATCCTTTAGGCATTGATAATCTTTTTGATGTCGTGCATTCCCAGTTTTCAAGGACAACATTTACCGTTTCTGTATTTTGAAGCCAGCTTCATCTATAATTATCCAGTCCTTGACTCCAAGATATTCCATCACTAGTAGTAGTACCTCGTGGGTACGATCCGGAGATATCGCACAAGTTTCAGAGGTTAGAAAGAGAAAACAACTCTTTCGTATCCACCCCGCCTCAGCCGAGCGACAGCCACCTCATTCTTGTCCGTGCGATCACGGCGTTCGCACGAGTTCAAATACAAGGGATCTTTGAAATCATGAAAAATCGAAAATAAAGAAGACATAAAATTAAAAGTGGAACATTGTTCGTGTCGCGGTTAACGAAGATGTATACTCTCGAGCTAAAGTGTACCCTTTGAATTCATTGGGAATCACTACTGTTTAATCCGTAGAACTCTACGGATATTATTGTGCCTAAATATTATTCTGCCTGCCTGCTGCTGCTGTACCTGCGAAGATTTATACGCTCGAGCTGAGTTTGTGTACCCTTTGCATTCATTGGGAAGCACTAATTAACCGACTTCAAAAAAGGAGGAGGTTCTCAATTCATCGTGTATGTATTTTTTTTTTTTTTAATGTATGTTCACTCATAATTCCGCCAAATATGTACCGATTTGGATGATTCTTTTTTGTACCTAATGGACATTCCATCAAGTTGGTCCCATAAAATTTTTATTCCTTACGAACCAGTAGTTCCTGAGAAAACATGAATGGAATGTTAGAATTATCTGGTAAAACGCCTAAAAATAGATGATGTTCTAATCAATAATGGTTATAACTCATACAAATATTTACCAATTTCAGTGATTCTTTTTTTATTCGAAAGCATGAACCATAAGGATGGTTCGGTATGAATTTCATCAAGACCGGATAAGAACTTTTTCGAAGAACATGAGTGATGGGAAGGAGATATAACTGGGAGAAACCATAAAATAGATGATGTCTTCGTCTACAAAATGTACAAAATGGTCATACGCCATCCAGATCATCGTACCGAATTCGATGGTTTCTTTTTGACCCCCGACCAAAAACGAGGTGTTATTAGTTTGGGGGGGGGGGGGGGAGTCGTGTCTGTCTGTTTGATAACTGTCTGTGGCATCGCAGCGCTCAAACGAGTGGACAGATTGGCGTATGCTGGTTTATTGGAGATGGTTCTTAGCGATGTTTCTTGAAAATAGGTTTAGCTTTGAAAACCATCAGCTCTTTTCCAAGTCGACATAGGGATATTTCGTATACAATGGACATTTTTAATTACTTTATTACTCCGAAAGATCTGAAATTTAGAACATATGTAAATCCGTTGATACTAAAAAACTAGTACTAAGAAAATGGTAACCTTCACCAGGGTCTGATGATGGAGCAGGAAGGTGGTCACAGGATTTCTGCACCAATAAACGTAGACCCACTGAGTTTGGGCTCGTTGTGTAGGTCTCGACGAGTATCTGCTAGAAAAATGATGTTCAGAGTCTGGTGATGGGAGCAAACAGTATGATGTTAACAGGAACTCTGTTCCATGAAATGTGGGACCCACCGAATTTTAGATCTGTGGTTGGGTTGGGAGATTTTAATTAAAATAAATTTATACCTGTTGGTATTAAAGCTTTATATCCAAATCGGTATATAGTTGAATAAAGACTTTTCAAGAGAATATGACTAAAAAGAATAAAATAAAATTTTTATAAAAAAAATAAACCGACTTCAATAGACACCACACTAAAAAGTGAAAAATAACTTCAATATTCTTGAAGTTGGTGCTAAAATAACACGATACTTACCCCAACACCAGAATCAACTGACCAGCACCAACTTCAATAATATTGAAGTTATTTTTCACTTTTTAGTGTGGTGTCTATTGAAGTCGGTTTATTTTTTTTATAAAATTTTTTTTTTATTATCCGTTGTATTCTTCGGATATTATTTGGCCTAATTATCACAATGTCCTAAATACGACAGTTGCATTCATCGGAAATCATACAGCTTATCTGTTGTATTCTTCAGATATTGCATTTTTTTCTTGGCCTAACTACCCGCATTATTTACTACTACAGGTGAGTTCGTCTATTTTTAGATAAAAGCGAATAAATATTCCTGATCCCCAAGACGCCTGCCAAGCGTGGGGATTATGGCAACCCCCCCCCCCCCCACAATGATTGATAGTATTTGTTTACGGCCCCCAGTCCCCGGCAGCTCCTCTATTCCTCGCCTTGGTAGCGGGCGGGGTTACGGTCGAGCAGGGGGTGCGAAGAATCTCCGGCAGATGCCCCGCTACCACCCCCACCGAACTTTGGCCCTGGCAACACACAACGTCCGCACTCTTAGGACCGATGAGAAGATTCTCGAGCTGGAGGAAGAATTGAGCAAGTTACGTTGGGACATCTTGGGTTTATCTGAAATCCGACGAGAGGGACAGGATACGATAACCCTTGATTCCGGAAACTTGCTCTTCTTCCGGGAAGGAGATCGAAAATCCCAGGGTGGTGTCGGGTTTCTCGTCCGTAAGTCCCTTGTTAACAACGTGGTAAAGGTCGATAGTGTGTCGAGCAGGGTAGCGTACCTTATACTCAGAATAACCGATCGGTATTCGCTGAAGGTCATACAGGTATACGCGCCGACCTCGGCACACCCTGACGATGAAGTAGAGGCTATGTATGAGGAGATAGCAGAAGCCATACATACCTCCAAAACATACTTCACCGTTGTTATGGGGGACTTTAACGCAAAGGTGGGCACTCGGAATGGCGATGAGTTGAGAGTGGGGTCGTATGGACGGACGGAACACATCAGAACTTCTGAGAGCGGGTGGAAAACCGGTACTTTTTTTCCTCCAGAAGTTATTTAATTCCGTCTTACTCGAGGGTACAACGCCAGAAGCATGGCACAGGAGTGTGGTGGTTCTTTTCTTCAAAAAAGGTGATAACACTTTATTGAAGAATTATAGACCTGACGGACGGAACACATCAGAACTTCTGAGAGCGGGTGGAAAACCGGTACTTTTTTTCCTCCAGAAGTTATTTAATTCCGTCTTACTCGAGGGTACAACGCCAGAAGCATGGCACAGGAGTGTGGTGGTTCTTTTCTTCAAAAAAGGTGATAACACTTTATTGAAGAATTATAGACCTATCTCACTCCTGAGCCATGTATACAAGCTGTTTTCGAGAGTCATTACGAACCGTCTCGAACGTAGGTTTGATGACTTCCAGCCTCCCGAACAAGCCGGGTTCCGAAAAGGCTTTAGCACCGTAGACCACGTACATACGCTCCGCCAGATTATACAGAAGACCGAGGAGTATAATCGGCCATTGGTGCCGATTCTGTTGTCACCACTACACTAAACTAGACTAAATTTTAGTTTAGTGGTGTCAAACGATGATTAAGTGCTTAATTTGATTTCGACAGCTACTAAATTGAGTTGATAGTGAGGTTTTCATTGGTCAAATCATGTTAGTTGAAAACAATTCTCTTGTTCATCTGATTACACTAAACTAAACTAAAATAATTCTCCGGCTACGATACTTATATTAATTTTAATTTTATTTTATTTTAATATATTTTTATATTAATATTTATTTATTGATAAATAATATTTAATTTTTTAATATTTATTTTAATATTTGTTTAAATATTTATTTTAATATTTATTTTAATATTTGTTTAAATATTTGTTTTAATAAATATTTTAATATTTTTTTAATATTTATTAATATTTATTTCAATATTTCATTTAAAATTTTATTTAAATATTTTTTAATATATTTTTTATTTATTAATATTTATTTTAGTATTTATATTAATATTTATTCTAATATTTATTTTAATATTTATTTTATTTTAATATTTTATTTTTTTATTTTAATATTTTTTTTTTATATTCATTTTATTATTTACTATTTTATTTTTATTTTATTATTTTAATATTTATTTTAATATTTATTCTAATATTTATTTTTATATTTATTAATATTAATTTTAATATTTATGTTTATATATATTTTTTTATTAATATTTAATTTATTATTAATATTTTTTTTTAATAATTATTAATATTTATTAAAATATTTATTAACTTTTATTTTATTTTAATATTTTATTTTTTAGTATTTTTTATATGTATTTTATTATTTATATTAATATTTATTGTTGTTATTTATTTTAATATTTATTAATATTTATTCTAATATTTATTTTATTATTTTTATTAATATTTAATTTAATTAAATTAATTTATTAATTTTAATTTAATTTATTATTAATATATTTTTTTATATTTATTAATAATTATTTAAATATTTATTAACATTTATTTCATTTTAATATTTTATTTTTTAGTATTTTTTATATGTATTTTATTATTGATATTAATATTTATTGTTGTTATTTATTTTAATATTTATTCTAATATTTATGTTAATATATTTTTTTATTAATATTTATTTTATTATTTTTATTAATATTTAATTTAATTAAATTAATTTATTAATTTTAATTTAATTTATTATTAATATATTTTTTTATATTTATTAATAATTATTTAAATATTTATTAACATTTATTTCATTTTAATATTTTATTTTTTAGTATTTTTTATATGTATTTTATTATTGATATTAATATTTATTTTTGTTATTTATTTTGATATTAATTTTAATATTTATTTCATTCTGTTTTAGTCTATTCTATTTTATTTTAATCGACATCTTTTAGATGCCGACTAATTTGATCTAATTTTAGTTTGAAGTTTCTAATATTAGGCATAAATGACGTAAACTGTGCACAACAGAATAGCAAAATACGTTTAAAACTAAGTTGAGTAACTAAAACCATTATATTCTATCAAACTATACCTAATTTAGTTTAATTCATGGATCTCTGAATAGGAAAGACACGACTAAACTAAAATTTAGTCTAGTTTAGTCTAGTGTGTGACAACAGAATCGGCACCATTATGTCTAGCGTTTGTGGACTACGAGAAAGCCTTTGATTCAATCGAGACCTGGGCAGTATTGCAATCTCTCCAGCGGTGCCACATTGACTATAGGTACATCGAAGTGTTGAAGTGTTTGTACAGCAACGCCACCATGTCGATCCGACTACAGGACGAGAGCACGAAACCAATCCCATTGCAGCGTGGTGTGAGACAGGGAGACGTTATTTCTCCGAAACTGTTCACAAACGCATTGGAGGACGTTTTCAAGCTCTTGGACTGGAACGGATTCGGCATCAATATCAATGGCGAATACATCACTCACCTTCGTTTTGCCGATGATATAGTCATTATGGCAGAGTCGCTGGAGGACCTCAATACGATGCTCAGCGACCTCAGTAGCGTTTCCCAACAGGTGGGTCTTAAAATGAACATGGACAAGACGAAGATCATGTCTAATGTCCATGTTGCACCCGTACCGGTAATTGTTGGGAACGATACACTCGAAGTTGTTGACCACTATGTATACCTAGGACAAACTATCCAGGTAGGTCGGTCCAACTTCGACAAAGAGGTCGCCCGAAGAATCCAACTCGGATGGGCAGCGTTCGGGAAACTACGCGAAATCTTCTCGTCCAAAATACCGCAGTGCCTAAAGACGAAGGTTTTTAACCAGTGTGTGTTGCCAGTGATGACATATGGTACTGAGACGTGGTCCCTAACTGTTGGCCTTTTGGATAAGCTCAGAGTCACACAACGAGCTATGGAGAGAGCTATGCTCGGAGTTTCTTTGCGCGACAGAATCCGAAATGAGGAGATTCGCCGAAGAACCAAGGTCACCGACATAGCTCTTAAAATCTGCAAGTTGAAGTGGCAATGGGCAGGCCACATCGCTCGGCGAACCGATAACCGCTGGGGAAGAAAGGTTCTCGAGTGGCGACCACGAACCGGAAGACGCAGCGTAGGTGGGCCTCCCACTAGGTGGACAGACGACATTGTGCGCGTCGCAGGTAACCGGTGGATGCAAATAGCCAATTGTCGGTCATTGTGGCGTTCGAAGGGGGAGGCCTATGTTCAGCAGTGGACGTCTTCCGGCTGGTGATGAATAAATATTCGCTGTTGTTGTACCTTCAATTATAATCGAAAGAAAATTTCTATATCTATGCATAGACACCTAATGGTAATCATCATTCAAATGCAAGCTTCGCGTGGTATCGGAATTTGTGCTCGAAGGTGCGGAGGCAACAAATCACGGTTACAAATGTTGCCACAGAATAGTCCCTGATCAGTTTTGTTGGTGTGGTGGAAGGAATATCTAACGAAGTTGATTCACTTAGTTTTATGAATCTTCATTACTAAATTTGTAATAGCTACTCTGAACCTGGAGTTTGGCACCATGCTGATCGATAGTTATAAGGCTATTAGTCAGTAAAGCATAATTGGCTTCATGAAAGGTGGACAAGCCTCTTAAATCTTTAAAAAAAAAAAAAAATGATATGCCGGATAATATCCGTACTCTAAACGAAGGGGCCACTCTTGGCTTATTCTCACTATGCCGAAACTGATACCTGTCAGTCGGTATCATTCTACTGATCGATCAAACCTTGACAGATCCTTTTAAGATTGTAAAACAGATTTCTTTTTTTTTAGAACAAGTAAGTAGGTAGGCGATTTTGTAAAAAAAAAAAAATTGCCCACATTTCATACTTATTGGAAATTTAAACGGGAAAGGCTCCGAAAAACTATTTTTCGATTCTAGCACCAGCGCGATGAACGACAAAGTCAGTGGTCTGAAACCATAGAAGTTTTTAATGTGCACTCTAACCGCCACCAGCGCGGCGTCGAGGACTGTAATCATCGCCTCCGCTTGACTGATTGCCGACCGTGTCCGCCACGAGTCCAAGCGTCGCAACAATTCAATGAACCTCTCAGTTTCATCATTAATTACCAGTATAATGTTTGATTCAAAAACTTCTAGTAAAGTAAGTTTTATGTTGGGTCCATACTTTTGCTTGATTTGGCGCGCAACAGATATTCTAAAAATATATATATATATTATATATATAATTATTAATTTCATTACGACTTATAACTATTAGCAGCCGAAAGACGTCCACTGCTGAAAAAAGGCCTCCCCCTTAGAAGGGAGGGGTTGCCATAATCCCCACGCTTGGCTTGGCTTGGCTTGGGGATTTAGGGAATGTTGTTATAACTATTAACTACAATTAGTATGTAATTGTACTATGTCGCTTTAGCAAAATAGATACTAAGCTCCTGCTTATATGAATGATAACTGTGATATCATTATGACGTTGACAGTGTTGACACATAGTTTACGTTTACTTTAATCGTTAATTTGATATCAAGATAAATATTTTCATCAGATTTTCAGGGACGCATTTCTAACGAGTAGCGTGCTCCTCTGTAGTCAAACTCTAAAGTTAGAGCGTAGCAAGTGGTTCGTAAAAACTGATGAGCATTGGTCTACATACAGTAATGGTAATCCATTGTTATATTGATTTAGTCTCTGGAGACAAAGTAAAAAAAAAAAAAAAGTGACTTTCGTGTGTATACCTAATACCACTGCCTTTTCTTATTCACACAGAATAAGTAGAGTTTATTACCCTAGCTAATATTGAGATAGGCTAACATTTGGAATTGGGGGGCACATATTAACAAATTCATATTTGCATCATATATATATTCATTCTTTATTATATTATTGAGGCTGATATGATATAATAATAATAGGATAAATGCAGACACGGAACGAGAGATCGTGTGTAAAAAATAATTATTTATACATAATTAATATATATATTTATGTATAATACAATTAAAACAATAATATTAAACCAAAAAACATTGTGAATATTCGACTTAATTAGGGGGGTACCCTCATACTAAAAAAAAAAAAAACCTAATGCAAGGGTAAGAAACTAAAAATGTAATTTTTTCCAAGACTATTCTTTAGCATACGAAATGAGGCATGTATTAAAATTTAATCTTTATGAAAGGGGAAAGATTTACCTAGCCATATTCATGATTCTCTAAGTGAGTTGGAGATGGAGATTATACAAAGAAAAGGCGAGCAAGCGTCATAACCACTACCAAAATTACTACAAAAGGCGGTCTTTATTAAAAATTGACCTCAAAGAGGCCTTTATTTTATTTTCTATTTATGAATCTTATTGTAGCCTCCGTAGCGCAGCGGTAAACCGCTTGCTTTGCAAACCGGAGGTCGCGGGTTGAAATCCCGTGGAGAGCAACCACTTTGTGTAGTTGTTCCTTGCTGGCTATGACAATGCAGGCAAGATGATTCATGCGTCACATGGGCATGTAAAAAGTCAGTCCTGCGCCAGACCTCACCCCAGTCGTGTCGATCTTCCGTCTTAACGAATTGTGAGAGTAAAGGAAGATAGAGTGCACTTGTTTCTACGCAAGCACTTGTGCACTATAATATCTCTCGTGTAGTAGGCTGATTTGATGAAAGATCGGCCGCTGTGGTCCTATCAGCCAGGGGGACATTTATTTATTTATTTTATCATTTATGTACACACTAACAATAAAAGATAGAAGGAATAAAGGCAAGATACTATTCTTAATACAAAGGCACAGCTTATTTCTAAAGAAAGTTATTCCAGCAGGCCTTACATTATTATTATTATAGACATTATTATGAGTCACAATTGTAATATTTCCGCTTGTGTTCGGTTCCTATTACAAAAATATTGCAACCTTTTGTATATTGTCTGCAGTCTCAGGGTTTTTTCTTTTTATACTCTGCCGGGCAGAGTATGTTATTCCATGACACTAAATGTCATGGAAAAATCTTTCAATGCTGTGAATATTTTATAAACGCTAATAAACCTTTATTAACCTGTAGATAACGTGATTAGGAGTTATCCTATTATAGCTGTCTTAACCTTCACACTTTACATCTCTTGAGACAATTCAGTAATCCTTCGAATTAATATCTTCTTTCTTCCTCAAAATCCAACGTATTCAAGTAGTGAATGTATTGGATTCACTACATCGACATGTTTCCCTAGCAGGATGTTTGTTAGTCTGGTACATTTTCGTAGACAACACATACAACAATCAGCTTTTGAAGTTATTCTCTCCTAATTCACCCATTACTGGTAACATAAGTCTAGTTTCAAACAAACAACATTGATTTGATGATGACAATTACGTTATTTCTTTAACAAGTTCTGGACTAGATTGTTTTTTGAATATTGTATGGTTATTTACAACCAGTTATTTCTTTGATATCCACAAACAAAATTGGCAATATTATTAGAAGCAAAAACGGTTATTTCAAGGAACCTGTAAATTGAAACCAATATTTCCTCGCTATGTTCTACATTGCATAGGATCTAATTACTAGATTACTTAGTAACAATAACTTTAGTTACTTAAAAAACATTACATAAAGTTACTGATTTTATTAGTTTAGAAAATATTATTCAAACCAAAAAATTACATATTTATACCTTTAATTCTTTGCCTAAAGAGTAAACAAAATATGCAAATAATTGTCATTAACTAAACTATTAGAATTTACCAAATGTGTTGTAAGGTTTACACAGACTAAAAACCTTAGGTACGGAATTTGTAGATGTTAACCCATTTTAAATCTGCATCAATTCATTCAAAGACCTATTGATTTCCCACTTGTCTGGTAACAACATTAACTTTTCAGTTTTATTCTCCATGACATGGCTCACATCTTGACACCCTGTCCGCTGCCCGATGTGTGGTGGGTTCGATTCCCACCTTGTCTGGGTGTAGTTTGTCTGTTTGGGTTGATATATTTTGCAGGAAGGAAAGGTATTTAAGGTATAAGTACCTATTGATATCGTTTGTCTGGTTGTCGTGGTGCAGGCTCTGCCTGATTTGGGGACGAATGCCCGCGTGTGGATTGTCCCAAATATGGTATATTATTTGCTATACAGCAAACAAAATAAATGGTATATTATTATAAGTATATGTCTTCTCTAGCCATGGGACGATGTATAAAAGAGATATTATTTAACAACACAATCGATACTTCTATCTTATTACTTACAATACGAGACGAGCCCTGGCTTCAGCAGCTGTCCAGAACGCCTTTATTATTAAAACTATTAGAAAATTGGTCGCAAGATAGTCTGCACGATTAGCAGGCTATGCTATTTGGGATTACATGTTCAATAATGTTAATGTAAAATTTTAAATCATTGTATATTAAATAAGTTTAATTCATCAAATAATATGTATAAAAACATAATTACTTATATCAAATTAATTAATACGTACCTAGTAGGTACGTATACCTACGTGTTTATGTATTCTGCAAAAGATTGCAAAATATATTTGGCTTTATTATAACTAATAGTTTAAGCAACAAGTTAAGTTAACTTTATTTTATTCTCGAATCTCTTTAATTGCAACATTGATTTTGTATCTCTAAACATCTACTACTAGTGATGGAATATCTTGGAGTCAAGGACTAGATAATTGAATGATCAAACGAACTTACCCTAAGTGAAGTTCGATCTTAATTATCTAGTCCTTGACGAGAAGATATAAGGTCCCTCCCTACCCATTAATGACCCTGTTAAATCAATGTTGCAGCTGTATTTCATTTTACTCTAAAGAGAATGAGGTGGCTGTCGCTCGGCTGAGGCGGGGTGGATACGAAAGAGTTGTTTTCTCTTTCTAACCTCTGAAACTTGTGCGATATCTCCGGATCGTACCCACGAGGTACTACTACTAGTGATGGAATATCTTCTCGTCAAGGACTGGATAATTAAGATCGAACTTCACTTAGGGTAAGTTCGTTTGATCATTCAATTTTCTTTTACTTATGCGAATATTACACATTGAAATCAAACTACTTTTTACGGTTTAATCGCGGTTTATTTTAGCTTTTACTATCCCAACGTTTCGAATGCTTTGCAGCACCCATAGTCACGGGAGAACTAAGATGTTGAACATCCTTATGTCACAATTATGCCAGTGTACCCTCAGGTCTTCATAGTTAGTATTGTTGGTCCGATCTTCGGACGATCGATTTCAATATTTTCACACTTTTATTAACTCTGATCTAATCAAGTAGCCTGTATTTTTGTGTAAGCTATCATAGCTCCATTTTCTTAAATATTTACTTCTTTATTTAAAAAGATATTGTACTTATTTTGCAATTCCATTAAAAAACATATGAAAAATTGTTAAGTGGAAACCATTTGGTAACCCCATTGGTAGATGCCCTTAGCGGTTGATTTTCGAAAAATGCTGGAAATAAGTTTATTCAACAGTTTTGTTTAGTTCATTCACTGAGTTTCGTTACCATAGTTGCATTATAGCATTAAATGGAGATCTTTCTTCACGCCAACTTTAGGGATTCTTGTATGCAGTACGTAAAATATGTCATGTGTATGGCTGCAGGAATAAAATATTTTTTGGAATTCAATTGAACGCTTTTAGGGGTTAATTTATATATAATAAATATATATAATAAAAATTACATAGATTGCTTCAATATGACGAATGTATCCGCAGTGTAATCAGTGCAGCATGAATTTTTTTTTCGCGTTATACTCAAAAACCGTGCTAAAACCCCGTTAAGGGTGATTTTCAAAACAAATGTGTTAGACGTGTTTATCAATTTTTTGATGAGTATACTGACAAAGTGTCGTGTCTGAATAAATATTTTCTTACATACAAACTTTGATACCTCATTTGTCCCACGGGTTGATTTTCAAATAAAAAATTGCACAAGGCACAACAAAAAAAATAATGAACCGACTTCAACAATACTAAAAAGCATAAAATAATTTAAATGTTATTGAAGTTGATGTTGACGTACCTTCTGTGTATATTTTCTTCAGGAACACTTTATCCGGTCCTAATGAAATTTGCATGAAATCATTACAGTAACTCCCTTGAATAAAAAAAGAATCATCGAAATTGGTTCATATTTGTCAGAGTAATGTAATGGAGAACATCAGTTTCGTGGTTTTTTAACCGACTCCAAAGAAGGAGGAGGTTCTCAATTCGTCTGTATATATTCTTTTTTTACCAGATAAATTCCTCCACATCAATCATGGTTCTCCAGGAAGTTCTTATCCAGTTGTGATACAATTTATACATATTGATTACAGTGGTTCCTTCTTTCGCATAAAATGAATCATTGAAATTGGTAAATATTTGCCAGAGTTTGACCATTTTCGTCCTTAAAAAGCGATAAAAACATCATCTTTTAGGCATTCCTATAGTTTTTTCGTCGCCATTTTTGTTTTTTCAGGAACCGCTTATCCGTAAGTAATATTTTTTTATGGGTCCCATTCAGTGGAGCGGCCTATCCGTACCAGAAAGATTTTTTGAAATCGGCTCATAATTGCCAGTCATGCGCGATCATACATAGAAAAAAATAAATATGTACAGAATAAAAAATAAGTTTTAAAAACTAAAACCCGACTACGGATAAAATCGCAGTCTAAAAAGTAGAAAACAAGACAATATTTCTTGTCAGATATACTTATCTACCAACGCCTTAAGCAATTAATTATCGTCTAGTAAGTAGATAATTTTTATATTTCAATTTAACGTATTATAAGTATAATTACTATAGATTGTAGCCGTAGTCGCATGCCACTGATGCCTGATGATCCGTTGTAGCGTTGTCGTTTATACATAAGTCGGCGATCTGTCCCCCTAGACAATGTAATATTCTACAAGCGCTATCGCTAATAGAAAGTTTAAAAATGTATGAGAATGGCATAAGTCATCGAAAAATCACGTGACATTGTAGGGAATTGACACCATTAGCGAATGAAGAAATAGATTCGCTATGAAGCGATTGCATCTTGTCTAGGCCCTCTGGTCAGCTGCTAGTCGTCGAAGTGCATCCTGAATTTTGTGTTCCCAACGGGACAATATAATATTGGCCATATTCGACATTAGCAAGGTGGCATGCGACTACGGCTACAATCTATAGTAATTATACTTATAATACGTTAAATTGAAATATAAAAATTATCTACTTACTAGACGATAATTAATTGCTTAAGGCGTTGGTAGATAAGTATATCTGACAAGAAATATTGTCATGTTTTCTACTTTTTAGACTGCGATTTTATCCAGTAGTCGGGTTTTAGTTTTTAAAACTTATTTTTTATTTTATTTATTTTGGATCTTTATAATTCTTTACAAATCACGTAGAATTATTAGAATTAAGTTAGTATCGCTATAATAATTACTTAGTTTTACTAAATATATTTCGTAAACACGTAATTGTTTATTTTTTTCTTAGCCATCTGCGTGTGAAAATTCAAGGCTCTAGTACCAATCGTTCATGAATTATAACGCTTTTTTATAAAACATGAAACCCCCTATTTGGACCCCTTAGGATGCGAATTTTGAAAATTCCGTTCTTAGTGTGCGTTTACGTATTGTGAAGATTACACCTCCCTAATTTCAAGTCTCTAGAGTCAGCGGTTTAGGCTGTGCGTTGTCTGTCAGTCAGTCAGGACATCTCCTTTTATATATATTGGTGATTAAAATAACTTTAATACGTGCAAAGAAGGTATGGAACCCTCGATGCGCGAGTCTGACTCGCACATGACCTGTTTTTTTTTTGGTTTTATTCGGTACCTAGCTCCGAAACGGAGTATCTTACCTACTAAAACGCCCCGTACTCAATGGACATCTAGGGCCCACAATCCAAACGTCCAATCGACAACTCCGAAGGTTGCCCGTTATTTGTCCGGGCTTATGGCTGAGGAGCGAGGCGGCAGCTTTTTTTTTTTTTTAGGTGGCAGATTGACGCGGGTGCGCGCGTTTGCGAACACTATCGGCAGCCTCTTATTGAATTGAAATCAATAACATTAATACGCGCAAAGAAGGTATGGAACCCTCGATTCGCGAGTCAGACTCGCACTTGACCGGTTTTTTTTTGGTTTAATTCGGTACCTAGCTCCGAAGCGGAGTATCTTACGTACTAAAACGCCCTGTACTCAATGGACATCTAGGGCTCACAACCCAAACGTCCAACCGACAACTCCGAAGGTTGCCCGTTATTTGTCCGGGCGTATTGCTGAAGAGCGAGGCGGCAGCTTGTTTTTTTTTAGGTGTCAGCATGACGCGGTTGCGCGCATTTGCGAACACTCTCGGTAGCCTCTTATTGAATTCAAACCTTGCGTGTACTTAGAAGCCACACTTGAGCTAACGCAGCAGTTAGCAAAATAGTTTAACTAAACAATATGATTTTTCCCATCACTTTTGAAATCATATCAGATTCAAATTTTAAACATCGATGTCGTATTTTAGTTTTAAAACCCATGATATAACTCATGCCTACCGCTTATATCATAAAAAAAACGGTTTCCAATTACCTTTTAAAAGACACCACACGCGAGATTTTTAACTTAGGGGTCCTATTTTGACCTTAAAACTCTCATAATTTCTTAAACCTGACTTCGTCCTAATCCTATCTATCATATTGTATCGGAAAACAGTCAAATGTGTTAAGAAATTGTAAAATATTTATTTTACACAAAAATTGAGGTGCTGTGACTTCTACTTAGAAAATTTTGTGAAATGCAAAAACACGTCATTGTTTATTTTCTTCCGCCATTGACGAACCGCAATGAGGCAGTTGTGGTGGAATAGCATTGCCAGTGTCTAAACGCGAATTATTGGCAAAGAGAGATGCAAATAAACCTGCTTTCTCTCCTGCCGTATGAGCTAGAGTTCCATCAGGCTTTACTAGCGGAGGCAGTGAAGGCCGACTTCGTTTCGACTGATTTGGCAAGAGACCAGAAAGCTCTACTACCAGATGGCTGGGCAGCGAGCTTTGAGCCAATGTGGTTGACGTGGCCGAAACGAGCCTTCTTTAACGCCTTCTTGTAGAACTTAGCGGCTTGGTTAAAGGCTCTCTTCTTATTGCTAATATTCGGAGCTTTGCGGTCACGAGCTTCAACCCAGGAAAGATACGCCGAATGTTTGCTCTTTTCAGCTTGAGCACATTCAGCGTTGAACCATGGGCGAGCTTTGCCACCGACAGGTACGGTAACGACACGTCGGTTATAGCATCCGCGCAACTCGACGGATCTTCGGAAGAGAAGCAGACCTGCCGCCAAGGATAAGATGCAAAGAAATGCCGCATCTCATCCCAATCTGCTGACTTGTATCGCCACAATCGCCGCACACCACGAATATCGCAGTCAGGTGGAGAAAAGGTCGATACAGATTTCACCAGACAATGATCCGAGGTTCCTAAAGGTGAGGAAACTATTACATCATACCTGTCTGGATCAGTTGTCAGCAGAAGGTCTAGACAATTGGCTGTATGACCAACAACATGAGGTACCCTAGTCGCTTGCTTTACCAGCTGGGAAAGCCCTATCGACAGCGCAAAGTTCCGCGCTTCTCTCCCAGCATGGTCAGTCCTCTGGTATGGGAACAGCCAGTCCTGGTGACAGGCATTAAAGTCCCCCAGAGTGACCAGCTGCGCATCAGGGTACCGATGCAGGGCCTCATCAGCGGCCTCACTAAGGTGGTCAAAAAGGCGAGTTGTCTCCAGGTCACCGCTATGTGATCTATAGACACAAGTATAGACAATTTTATCTATACCAGTGTCTACTAACATCCACATTGTAGAGAATGTGGGGTCCTCGAGTTGACGGAGACGCTGGCAGCAGATGTCATTGCGGACGTACACACAGACTCCGGCGCGCTGGTGGAAATTATGCTCTAATGAATACCCTGGGTAGTCGAGGTACGCCGCATCTGATGGACATCTAATCTGCGTTTCCGTCAAGAAAAGCAAGTGCGGCTTTTCAGTCTCAAGGTGGTGGTGGACTGCATTGAGATTTGAGTGCAGACCTCGAATATTAGTGAGGTGCACTTGCAGTGAGAGGACGTGCATCCGCTGTACAAACTTACTTTTCTTGCGTTTTCGATTCATATTTTAAAGAGGTGAATAGTAAGGATGGAGGATGGCAGTTGACGAGACTTTGCAATGTTAACCCAACAATACGATCAGTCTTATTGCACCACTGGAGGCTTGAACCGGAGACTGCGGGGACGCCCGAACCCCCCCAGAGATCGCCATCGGGTCCTCTCGCCCGGTCGCCAACCAGCACGATGAAGCCACCCTGGGATTTTTCACAGTTGGCGGGGCAGCCTTTCATGTGTGGCTAGCACACTACTTGGGCCCCCAACTATCTGCGGTCGGCCAGCAGAGAACCGTGCTTCGGATCCCGCTACCCTCCGAGACCAAGCATCCGACACAACAAAAAACTGACGCATCGTACCCGGTATCCATCGCAAAGCAACTGTTCAGACCCATCCTCCATGCGGCTTCATCAGACAACATGCCGGAACACGACGAATCGTTTGGCGGCATGGCTTAGTCTGATGGGTGGTAACTAAAAAGCCGGCAGCCGATGATTTGGCCTACCACCAGAGTAAAGACCAAGATTGATGTCACGAATCAAATCAATCGATATTACAAAATTATCATAGGGCAATCGATACAAAATCGATTTCGATGCAAGTTGCAGGAACTTGTATCGAAAATTCATTTGTTTCTCGCCGCATCGCAGTTATGTGTGGGAGCCCGTAATGCTCGCTGACCATTGAAGTACATAATACCTCATGTTATGTTATCTTGCTGATATATCCGGCCGTTAAAATAACAGACCAAAGAAAACGTAATTTTCAAGTTAATTGAGTTTGTTTGTTGTTCAAACATTATTCAGTCTCATAAGATTAATTTTCCTGTATCTACTTCTATTTACCTACCCCTATAAGGTCGCACATTCGCTGTGTACGCGGTAGGTAGGTATAATTTGTGTGTTTTGTTTGGAGTAAGTATAAATGTTTTCTTATGAAGGAGATATAAGAGTAAATATTTATTTATACTGTGTAAAATATATGTCAGCAGTAATGCTGTGAAACTAATACTATAGTAATGATTAAAACAATCGGGTATTTGAAAAAAAATAATTTTTTTTTTGTTTTTTAAAACTTTTGAATTATTGCGAAAAAGAATGTTATAAAACTTATAGATCTTTCCATTTATCACATTTTTTTTCAAAAAACCTAATTAAACAAATTAATTCTTGATCAGAGAGAGTTTGAGACTTTTATAATGATAAATATTGTGTTCGATCTTTGAATTTCAAAACCTGCATTCTATTATCATGCAGCGAAGTAGAGTGAAAAGTTTAAATATATTTTACATTTCCTACATTTCGCAAATATCCGGTGGCACCTGCGCGCTGTAACTGCGTTCTTGCGTCTGCAAGTTCCGTTTACGCGACGAGCTGCGATGTACCTACTACAAAAATTACGTTATAACTTGGTATATACTATTATTAGTAAATATTCATATATAGTTTGGTCAGAACTGAATACAGAATCCCTAAAAAATATATACTTAGTTGTGTTTTTTTTTATTTAATAAGCTTGTTTCGCCAATGCACATATAAAGTAGATGATACGAAAATAGTATTTGAAATTCTTGTCAACTGCATAGCGAAAATAAACTATTTAAAAAAAATAAAAACCGACTTCAAAGTAAATTATCTAAAAAGCATAAAATAACGAAAATATATTGAAGTCGGTGCTAGCACATCATGTTAACTAAGACTAGCACGAGCTGACACCGACTTCAATATATTTTCGTTATTTTATGCTTTTTAGATAATTTATTTTGAAGTCGGTTTTTATTTTTTTTAAATAGTTTATTTAACACTTTTTAGTGACTTTTATTTTAGTAAAATAGGTATCAGCGTTATCACGCAACTCGAACGTCTACGTTACAGTAACTTACTGAAAACATAAAAAGTTTATATCTCTTAAACTACTGGACCGATTTTGATGAAACTTGTACTCTACCCTAAGTTGAAAAATATTCTAACTATTGCAAAAATAATTTTTAAAATCGGACTTGTAGTTACTGAGAAATTCGTGGACAAACCTACATACATACATATATACATACATACATACATACATAGATACATACACTTATAAAATTTAGTAAATTTGTTTAGAAGCCCACATAGACTAACATATATTAATATTACACATTTTTATTGATATTACATACATACGCGTCGAATAGAGAACCTTCTTTTTGAAGCCGGTTAAAAATAATTCCAACTTGATCAGTTCATAGGAAACTTTTGCACAGCATAATTATGGACCAACCAAATATGTCGATTTATTTTTGCTTGTGGGAAAGCATAAATAAATCGACAAATCTTGTACAGTAAAACTCATTTTCTGGAACAAGCGTGTTGATAGCTTTTTGTCTGACAAGTAAAAATGAGTTCAGAAAATCACTGTAAGTATAACGAGAAAACTTCGCGATTATTAATCAAGAACAAAGCCAGCACAAAAGAATTGTTCATTAGGCAGCTAGATGCCTAAAGCGTAACTCGAAAATACCATTAGACAACTTGTAAAGCGTATTTTTTATTTCGACTTAATCCGTTGTAATGGAAAAGCAAAATGAAAAGTCCCATTAAAATTATGTGCGGAACTTTTCTTTTATCATTTGAGATGAGCAGCAAGGTAAGAATTTTCATGAATTTATCAACATTCCGAGTTGAATAGTTGCAGAGATCCAAACGAAGTGCCCTGAGCATCATCACGGCTTCTATGAAGGACGCCGAAGTTTTATTATGTAAAAGTCATTAACCTGGCCTCCGTGTCTACAGAGACCGGGTACATTTTAAGGTTCCCTCCCCGACTGCAAAGAAGGCACCTACACACCTGAAGATTTACTAAAATTGAAGATATAATAAAAAATGCATTAAAATAATTATATTATTTTTTTGTTGATCAGCTGCAGACAAAAGACGTCCCTTAGAAGAGAGGGGTTGCCATTATCCCCGCGACTGGTATCTTGGGGATTGCAGTATACATAGGTAGTAGGTACTTAATCAAAAGAAAGACGCCACTGCCCGTCTTCTTGTTTCCCTTAGTCGCCTCTTACGAACACCGAACACGGAGGGGATGAGAGGGTTCTATTACACACCCCACGAGTCCTTTATTGTTTTTTTTTTTTAATTTCTGTTACTGACTTTCATAATTAAAGTAAAGCATTAATTTAAGGATCTAAGTAAGTACGTTATAAGTACCTTCTAACAACCACAGTTTAAATAAAAACCGAATTCAATTAAGCAAAATAAAAGAATTCGATATCTACCTCGCAGCAAATATTTTGCAGCCTACCTATTAACGAGAAGGGAATGCAATATTTCGTGAAATAGAAGTAAATAGCTGGACGTTTTGAACGTGCGTAGCTCTCATATCGGTCGCGAAGAGCTCCGATGCCATGAAGGACGATTCTTATTTGACCGTAGTGTGCTGGTGTTTTGTAGTTATTTGCACTCGGAATTTTGCGTTTTGCTAATGTAGCTATACTTGGTCTTAAGTATGTAATTATTATCATTACATGTTTTTCAATATTAAACGTAATTTGGATACTATTATAAATACCATTACCATATCCCTATTATACTTTACGATCGCATTGTTTATAGCCTGGAAAACGTTTAGATGGAACATAAACATAACCTAAACATAATATTTGTTTTAACAGTGGATCATTACATCTGCGGTAAAATTACATTTGAAAAGTGAGTTTGAAATTTAAGTGGGCTTTGAAATGTAAAAAAAAGATTAATTTTAACTGACGAAAGCTACACACTACAAAACGCATGAGCTTTTATCATTTTATATGACTCAAAAACAAAAGAAAGCTGAGAAAAAAGCTGTTTATGCAAGCTCGGGGAGGCGATGCGAGTGTAGACATACAGTCTTGTTATTTATTCATTAACGCTGAGCCCGAAGCACCGTTGTTTCCACTGTATGATATGAAATCTTATATAAACTTGTCTACTTCCAAAGTCAACGAATTTATGTAGCGAGCTGAATTGTCTCGGAGCCGCCTTGATGTACGGCTTTATCACATACATAACGCATGCATAAAGTTTCCTTAGTGAGCACTGTATGACTTATGTATATTTATGAGTACGCAACATTAGAATTAGAATTGGATCGCTAGTTAAGTAATTTACGAATCATCATCATCATCATCACCAGCCGGAAGACGTCCACTGCTGAACATAGGCCTCCCCCTTCGAACGCCACAATGAAAGATGACAAGCCCGCTGAGTTTCTTGCCGGATCTTCTCAGTTGAGGCCGCGTTGTGATCCGGTGGTAGCTTTTAAAAAATGACGATTCAAAAGTGCTAGCGTTAAGCCTATTTGAAATAAAGATTTTTGAGTTTGAGTTTGAGTTTGAACGACCATTGGCTATTTGCATCCACCGGTTACCTGCAACGTGCACAATGTCGTCTGTCCACCTAGTGGGAGGCCTACCTACGCTGTGTCTTCCGGTTCGTGGTCGCCACTCGAGAACCTTTCTTCCCCAGCGGTTATCGGTTCGCCGAGCGATGTGGCCTGCTCATTGCCACTTCAACTTGCAGATTTTAAGAGCTATGTCGACCTTGGTTCTTCGGCGAATCTCCTCATTTCGGATTCTGTCGCGCAAAGAAACTCCGAGCATAGCTCTCTCCATAGCTCGTTGTGTGACTCTGAGCTTATCTAGAAGGCCAACAGTTAGGGACCACGTCTCAGTACCATATGTCATCACTGGCAACACACACTGGTTAAAAACCTTCGTCTTCAGGCACTGCGGTATTTCGGACGAGAAGGTTTCGCGTAGTTTCCCGAACGCTGCCCTTCAGAGTTGGATTCTTCGGGCGACCTCTTTGTAAATTTACGAATACAATATGTATTTTGAGACTGAGTACGCGGTATTAAGATTAAATTACAAGTAGGTACAAGTAAAACATTATAATACAGTCCATCTATAGATGTAAATAGCCGGGGTGAAAGTGAAGTAGGCCAAGCCAGTATTAATTAAACAAAAGGGCGGATGCCTAATAACCCCATCTTCCAAACCACGAGGGCAACCTTACCGGAAGTTGGGATCAACATTGTACTTACCGCTGCCGAACCATTTATTATTGATATAAGTTCACTTAATAACCCCGATGGGAATACTGGCGTAGTAGACCGTAAGCGTGATTTACGAACACTTAGAACAATAGTTTTTAACCGACTTCAAAAAAAGGAGGAGGTTCTCAATAAAAATATATACAGACGAATTCGTCTGTATATATATTTTTTTTTTTTTTCTATGTATGTTCGCGCATAACTCTGGCAATTATGAACCGATCTGAAAAAATCTTTCTTCCATCCATTCTTTAATCCGTTAATTGGGTCCCATAAAAAAATTATTGCTTAGTAATAAGTAGTTCCTGAAAAATCAAGAATGGTGACTGCGCACTGAGATTTGCAAGAAAGCCTATATAGATGACGTTTTAGTCGCTCGGACTCGCTCGGTCGGACAAAAATAGTCATAACTCTGGCAAATATTTACCAATTTCAATGATTCTTTTTTTATTCGAAAGAAGAAACCACTGTATTGAATCTGTATGAATTTTATTACAACCGGATAAGAACTTCCTGGAGGACCATGAACGATGTGGAGGAATTTATCTGGTAAAAACCATAAAACTGATGTTCTCCATTACATTGCTCTGACAATTATGAACCGATTTCGATGATTCTTTTTTTATTCGAGAGAGTAAACTACTATGATGTTTTCATGCAAATTTCATTACGACCGGATATTTTTTTCTGAAGAAACATGAATTATGTAAAACTATGTAGACGATAATGTGATCATAACCTACCTAGATAATTTTACGGTTTTCGATGGTTCAATCTTTATATATGAAAATATCACTAAAAAGTTTAAAATAAAATCTTTTTAAAAAAAAAATTGAACCGACTTCAATATCACTGAAAAGTATAAAATAATTTAAATATTATTGAAGTTGGTGCCAAATATACACAGCAGGTACGCTAACACCAACTTCAATAATATTTAAATTATTTTATACTTTTCAGTGATATTGAAGTCGGTTCAATTTTTTTTTTAAAAAGATTTTATACTATATACAACTGTTCCTCTGATATATATATATATTTTAGAATTTTGACATTTTGTTTTTATCATTTCTAGCGGATGGAATTTTGGAATGATATGAAATGGACACAACGCAGGTTATAAACGAAAGATAACTATTTGCTTATTTAATTCTATTTTATATTTTTCTATGCAGAGTACGTTCTATGAATCTATACTACACACATCAAAAGTGTCTAGGGATCAACATATATTTTTGCAATAACTTTTCTCCTGATTGATATTAATTAAAATTTTCTTTAAGGATTCATCAAATAAAGTGTTTTCGTTTGTCACAGTAACGATAAACCAAGTCACCTTTGCATTAATAAAGAAATTTGCCATTTTCCTAATAAAGGGATTTTTGACATTTGAACCACTAACACAAAAGTTCGAAAAAAAGACTGAAATAACAGTTTTCTTTAAAATTTTATTGGGTAACTTAAACAATTAATAATCCGTGTTTCTACCGCGAACACTAATAACACAAGAACATCGGTTTGGCATACTCAAAATGAGTTCATCCAAATCACGCTGTGGAATGGCCGCCCATGTTCGTTGCAACAACAAAAAAAGGTCTTCTTGCGACTGGATACCCTCCATATTCGGCAGAGCTCTTCTCTGTAGCATATCCCATGCATGCTCAATCGGGTTCAAGTCTGGCGACTGAGCAGGCCAGGGCAGGACATTGATGTTAGCTGCGGCGAAAGTCTGTCTTACAACTCTTGCGGTGTGCGGTCGTGCATTATCATGCATTAACTGAAATAAGGGACCGATTTGCACTTGTAGAGGAACGATGACGTCTGATACAATCGTCTCAGCATAAATTTGAGCGTTGAGGTTGCCTCTGATCCAAATCAACTCAGTTCTTCCGCCGATCCAAATACCCGCCCATACCATGATGGTTCCACCACTATAAGGATGGACTTCCTGGCAGGATTTTAATCGCTGTTGGCGTCCAGGGGTTCTCCAGTGTCGTATACGTCTTGTATCCGGTCTCATACCAAAACGAGACTCATCAGAAAAGCACACGAAACGCCATTGTTCTTCTGCCCATTTTTTTGCCCAAAAATGCTTGATCCCTAGACACTTTTGATGTGTGTATTTATAATAAAACTCAACGAGCACTTTTTCTGTACATTGAATATTTTGAAATTAATTTAATTAATTTTTTTAAATTTTTTCATTGAATATTTTTCCAAAATTTCTATGTGGGGTACTATACTATCGACATAGAGGCCAAAACAATTTTTTTAGGAATTATTGTCTGTCTGTCTGTCTGTCTGTATGTCTGTCGTTCTGTTCGTCCAGGTATCATTTGAAAACCCGTGGATGGATTTTGATAGGACTTTCACTGATGTGTTGTGTAGAAGTCAAGGTATAAGTTGGTATATAAAACATCACGCTATGTTTCATAGGAGCTAAGCAGTGAAACATTACTTGCACATATTGCCACGTAATTTCCTTTGTATGTGAATAGGGTAATTATAGACTGATCAGTTAATCATTAAGATATGTATTATTACGCTATATACAATAGGGACTAAGCAGACATTTAGTTTGCATAAGATGTAGCATTGGCGAAGGGTCAATTTTTGTAAGGGGTAAGCCGGTCCGGTACACCCAGGACATTTTCATTAGATTTCTGTTCATGAAATTTTAATGAAACTCCCCAAGTCTAGGTAGTGTATAAATAGGTATTGTAGTAATACAATACTATAATAAAACTCAAAGAGCACTTTTTCTGTACATTGAATATTTTTCCAAAATTTCTATGCTATCGACATAGAGACCAAAACAATTTTTTTTGGAATTATTGTCTGTCTGTCTGTCTGTCGTTCTGTTCGTCCAGGTATCATTTGAAAACCCGTGGATGGATTTTGATAGGACTTTCACTGATGTGTTGTGTAGAAGTCAAGGTATAAGTTGGTATATAAAACATCACGCTATGTTTCATAGGGGCTAAGCAGTGAAACATTACTTGCACATATTGCCACGTAATTTCCTTTGTATGTGAATAGGGTAATTATAGACTGATCAGTTAATCATTAAGATATGTATTATTACGCTATATACAATAGGGACTGAGCAGACATTTAGTTTGCATAAGATGTAGCATTGGCGAAGGGTCAATTTTTTTAAGGGGTAAGCCGGTCCGGTGCACCCAGGACAGGATGAAATTGAACATACAATCACTATAGAACTTTAATCTATATATTATATCAAAGAAAGTCGTGTTAGTTACACTATTTATAACTTATAACTCAAGAACGGCCTAACCGATTCGGCTGAAAATTGGTGGGGAGGTAGCTTAGAACCAGGAAACGGACATAGGATACTTTTATCCCGGTAAATTAAGGTTAAGCAACGTTAGGTAAGGTCATTAAATAGATGGGTGAACCGATTTGTATGAAAGTGTGCATATCGGGTAGGTCTTAGAATAGGTCATACAGTATATTTCATACCGCTAGGTTAAGGTTAAGCTACATAAGACAAGGTCATTTAATAGATGGGTGAACCGATTTGTATGAAATTTTGTGTGCATATCGGGTAGGTCTGAGAATAGGCCGTCAAGTATATTTCATACTACTAGGTTAAGGTTAAGCAATATAAGGAAAGGTCATTAAATAGATGGGTGAACCCATACCCATATATTTAATGCTGCTGATACCATGATTGACGAGGATATATAGAACGAGACGAGGGTGCAAGAGAGGAGAAAGAGGGAGAGGGGATTCGAGGAGGGGGTGATGGGGTGATGGATCGGGGGAGTTAGGTGGAGTAAGGGGGGAGTGAGAAGGAGCAAGTTCGTAGAAGAGAGAGGGGAGAGGGTTCAGAGAGGGGATAACAGGGAGAGGAAGAGGGGGAGTACGACGGAAACCGAAGCGGGAGGGGGAAAGAGAGAGGAGAGAAAGAGCATATAATTAGATTTTATAAGAGAGAGAGATATGGAGAGAGATAAATCTAGGGAGGAGGGAGAAAAGGGGAGCAAAACGTAATAAAAGCGCGGGCGGAGCTGCACGGGTCAGCTAGTAATCTATAAATATAACACCCTGTCTACGTCTATTCAGTTATTCATGAAATTCCATGTTATCATTCTCCTGGCAAATTATGTCGCTTCAAAACAGGTTTTGCTCTTCATAAGTTATTTTCACACTCTTTCATGTTTTAATATTTATCCACTTTGCTCTGTTTTGGACGTAAGAACGTAATTTAAATCTTATTTCCTCATTTACCTACTACGCTGAGCCATCTAAGTTTTGGTCTACCATCCTGGTGCCTGTCGGGCAATCTACCAGCCAAAAACTATAGCCAAAAACCTCACGGACGCACGTATTTGTTAATAAGATATACCTATTATAATAATATGCTGTGCTTGTGGTAATAATCCAAACCCAATAATCGCTTTAAATCTAGTTAAACTCAAACTCAAAACTGTTTATTAGATAAATGTAGAATATAGTTCTTACAGTATTGCAAGAACTATAATACTCATACTGAATGTGTAAAATACTTCTAATTCTTATTATGTTTCTTTATAAATTTTTATTACACCTATTGTTACAAATGAGTTATCACGTAAGTAGATGGAAAGACAATAATAATCCCGACAATAATAATATCAGACTTTGTAACTTATAAAGGTGATCTTCTTCGTAATTTTTGTTTGTCAATAATTGACAACAAACTGTCCTTGGTTAGGTGAACTTAAATTTATAAACTTTTCACTAGTTTATTTTTTAGAACGGAGTTCATTATCGCACGTTCTGATGTTTGCCGGCTGAGGAAGAGCGATAGAGGAGGGTGTGAGGGAGAAGAAAAAAGGAACTCCGTTCTAAGCGGGTATCCATAAGACACCTCTCAATGTTTATTAGTTTTTCATAAATCAAAGGTATGCGCTTCACCGTAATCTCACATGAAGGTAAGTGAAGATGTGGTCTAGAATGGACCACGCTTACCCATAAGATGCCAGTTACTGTTCATTCTCCTCCTCGATACCGAGGGTCGTGACATTTTATTGCGGATGCAGATAATAGTTTCCTACGGACGACGGTTTAACATAACATGACATCTGAGGCATCATGGAACTCTACGTGCAATGGGGTTTCGAGAGTGGAGCGAATCTGGTCAGACCAACGTGTTGGGGAACGTCCCCGTGGCCTCTTTTTCTTACCTGTTACAATTAACTTTTCCAAGCTGTCAGAATTTTTGCGAGTTTTGTGACCGATGTACTCAGACTCGTACTCAGACAGACTCAGACTCGGATTCGTCTCAGACAGATGGATGGCAGTCTTATCTCGATCTTAACTTCTTTAAGAACCGACACGTTGGTTCTTATTGCAGTCCAGGGTATCCGAAGCATTTTCCTCCAGCACCACATCTCAAAAGCATCAATCCGTCTGCGATCAGCCACTTTGAGTGTCCACGTCTCTGCCCCGTACAGGAAAATGGAGAAAACTAAAGAATGTACTAGCTTGGTTTTGGTAAGGTAAGGTGATGTTTCTGTCTCTCCATCTGTCATCTGTCTGCAGCTGTGTCATGGCACCCTTAGCCATACCGATACGTCGATGCACCTAAGGCTCGCATGAACCAGTTCACTCTAGACTTGAAAAAATCCAAGTTATATTTTTCTGGGAAAACGGTGTCAGGGAATTGCACAGCGCACTTTTTATTTGTTTTTTAAATGTATAATTATATTGATTTAATAAACATCATTCGAGTAAAAGGCACCGGATATAAAATAACATTATTTTTTCCAAATCCCTGATGAAAAATCCAGTACAAATAGATGGAGCGATCGCCTGACTCCGAACAAATGGCTTTCTGATTAAATATTGAGCTATCAGTTAATGGATACAGAGATTGTGCGAATTATTTAAGCCCACTAAAAGCTTGGTTTACTGAGAACCTACTATACTAATTGAATTTTAACTGTACATACCTACTGCTGTTTTTTGATTATTAAGTAAATCGTGCGAAAAGGCAGTTTCACGTGGTTATTTATAAATTGAATCTTCTTTCTTCATTATTACAGTATAAGTTTTATTATTCTGAAAATAAACTGTGTTTTCTATGCTCGATACTGATAGGCTTATCACCTGGGTGATCAAAGTGGAATAAACCTCATTGATTTAAGCCAAAGATTTAAGCATTTTTAAAGTAATTAATTATTTCGTCAAAATAAAAATGCCCCACTTGTCTCTTTACTAAGTTAAATTTAAAGGAGTTTGCCCAGTACACCGGGCTATACCATAACCGTGCTACGAACGTATCAAGAATGGATAAGAAACAACGGACACTACTATGCACTCAAAACTATCATCATGTTCATAGTCCCCACCCAGACTGTTGACTGTACCACAGTCTTAATACCTCTAGTCTACAAACAGACAGACAAATAGACAGGTTTATTTATACTGTCGGCGCGCAGCAGAACGGCAACGTCGCCAGTCATGTAGAATACATCTTTTGAATTTTGGCAGGTAACGTCCCTGTCGTAGCCCGATACGCGACACTCAAGTGGGCGTTGTTTTATACAGTTTCATAGAAATAATTTTTTTTTGTCAATCAGAGCACGGTCATGTGTAGTGGACATAGAATTTAAAGGTTTTGAAAAAGGTAGGGTACAGCAGGAATGTCTGTTTAAGATTGAAGCAGTCCAACTGAGGTGTGCCTTCTCGCCACCTTCAAGTGTTGTTTTGTTTCTGCAGACAGCTGGTTCCTAGTGCTCTGAGGCGTTGGCGACTGAGAAACCATGGTTTGTCTCCTTTGCCTATCCCTTAAGGTCGGGGGTTGTCATAATCTCCACGACACACCCAATGGGATGAAATGGGAGGGTGCTACTCTGCCTGGACACTCCACGTGTCATGATTTTATTTCGTCCTGTCAAATATCTATAACATTCTCTCTCTCTCTCTTACAGCCCTTGTTTTGTCCTTCTGTTGGGCACAGGCCTCCACTACCTTGACCAAGTGCGGGTTGGCGGACTTCAAACGTCATTCGAAAGCTAGTTAGGCTTTCTCAGACATGCGAATTTCCTCACGATGTTTTCCTTTACCGAAAGCTAGTAAAAATCGCACTAAGACGATTCGTACATGATTAATAAAAGAAATCAGAGGTGCAAGCCGGGGTTTGAAACTACACACCTGTTTCCAAGGCCAGCGCTCGCCCGAACGAACTTGTATTAAAGACACATTTTTTTCTTTTGAAAAACGTAACTTAATACATACTTAGATTAACTAAAAAGAGAAGATGTAGGGTAAGCAAAGTCTTTTAGCATATAGTAAAAAGTTTTATTACAATCTTGTAACAAGTAAATAAAAATCGTACCTCTTAATTAAGATATTACCCCAATATGTCTCAATATCGCGTTATAGAGGTTTATTATTATGCAAAACAAAGGCTAGCGCATTGCGCGTTCATAACTTGTGCCACGGAGACAATGCTTACCGCGATGCGGTGTATTTGTTCATGAGTAGGGCTAATTTAATAGATCACATTTGATATCTGTCAGTTTCATTGTTCTGTCTGTTTCTTTTATCATTATAGCAATAAATATTTAACCTTATTTTAAAAAAGTTACACGTTTGTTGAATTTCTCATTTTTTTCTAATTCTAGCGATACTAAACCGAATTCGTATCGCTGATACAAACTAGATAAAAAAATGAGAAATTCGTTAGTGAGCTTGTTATTGACAGGAGAATATTCCTATTAAAAAAAAGAAAAGGAAAATTAGAAAAGCGCGGGTGGAGCTGCGTGGACAGTTAGTTAAACAATTACAATAAAAGCGTTCGAATATACGGTGGATCTCATGTTTATTGCTCATTCTTCATAATTCAATCTTGTACTTAATGGTTTGTATTTTACATGAAGGTAGTCCTTATATAATCCCTTTTTATAATAGCACGTAATAATACAACAAAACAACTATAATAGTTTAAATTGGAAAGGTCCATTTTGCAATGGTCTATTCCACAATATTATTCAGAGCGGGTTTTAACCGTAATTAAATACTCCATTCCAAACAAAAGCGAAATCGTTGGCGGTGGAAAATAATCTACTTCGGAATGCCTGTTTTAGGTCTACCCAAGCTACATAGTTTCTAACGACTTCCAAAATTACCGAAGGAACTAGCAACTTATGTGTCTAGTCTACCCCATAACACCCAAACTTGGATGGTTTAGGAAACTAACAATCCCTTTATTGGGATTAATAAATATAGTATTTTTCTTTTCGTGTGGACATGAATTCTACGAGCACTTATATTGTTATTCACTTTTTTAAATATTGATAAATCTGCCCAACCTTCTAGAGATGATTGACCAGGAGTCAGCCAGAGAACATACAATATTTTACTATCCACTCTTTACACGAATCTATAAAATATACTAAAATGTAATACATACTCCCGTATCTTTGTTTGAAATACAGGCACTTGCTTGTTAGTGCGCCTCTCGAAATATTAAGCCTGCGATCTTACTCGTTGCCTTTGTACTGTTGTAGAAGCGGGAAACTTTAACGTCTGGGCTACTAAAATATCACTACATTTAAGACATCTGTTTTCTAGCATCATTCCTGCTTTGAAATACAGTCACTTGCTTGTTAGTGCGCCTCTCGAAATATTAAGCCTGCGATCTTACTCGTTGCCTTTGTACTGTTGTAGAAGCGGGAAACTTTAACGTCTGGGCTACTAAAATATCACTACATTTAAGACATCTGTTTTCTAGCATCATTCCTTTTAAATGAGCAGAATTATTTTATTTAAACCACAGGTGATTCCAGTTTAAATTTCACCCCTGAGGCAGCATCTAACAGAACTTAAGAAGATGTAAAAATACATTTGTTTTTGTCGCTGACATAATTTCAATGAGCTCTGGAAGAGAAGAGCTGATTTGCTATGAGCGTTCAGCTTGACCCTCGGATTGTTATCCGACAACATTACTTGAGTGCTAGAATGATACGATACCCGTAGGTGTCCGGGTAAGAATAGCACCCTCCCATCTCCTCTCGTTATGTAATGGAAGATAAAAGATTAGGGCAATCAACGTTTCCACGTATGATATCGTAAAGAAAGAACATAACCAGCATTCGCCGTCTGGCAGCTAGTGGAAGTAAGCAGAGGCGTTTGCAGTCGTCTACATAGTTGCCATGACGAGTGTGAGTTTTTATAACTGATTTTTTAACCGGCTTCAAAAAGAAGGTTCTCTATTCGACGCGTATGTATGTAATATTAATAAAAATGCGTAATATTAATATATGTTAGTCTATGTGGGCTTCTAAACAAAATTGTATGTATGTATGTATGTATATATGTATGTATGTAGGTTTGTCCGCGGATTTCTCAGAAACTACAGGACCGATTTCGAAAATTCTTTTTTCAATAGTTAGAGTATTTTTCAACTTAGGGTAGAGTACAAGTTTCATTAAAATCGGTCCAGTAGTTTAAGAGATATAAACTTTTTATGGTTTCAGTAAGTTACTGTAACGTAGACGTTCGAGTTGCGTGATAGTGCTGATATCTATTTTGCTAAAATAAAAGTCACTAAAAAGTGTTAAATAAACTATTTTTAAAAAAATAAAAACCGACTTCAAAGTAAATTATCTAAAAAGCATAAAATAACGAAAATATATTGAAGTCGGTGTCAGCTCGTGCTAGTCTTAGTTAACATGATGTGCTAGCACCGACTTCAATATATTTTCGTTATTTTATGCTTTTTAGATAATTTACTTTGAAGTCGGTTTTTATTTTTTTTAAAATAGTTTTTAATACGTTTTATTTTATTAATGTAAGTAGGGCTTATTGTAAGTATATGGAAAATCTTTCCATATACTTACAATAACGATCGTATTCAAAAATCATTTATAAAACACCTTAACTACAAAACTCACACTCGGCATGGCAACTATGCAGACAAGTATGTCTAGTATTATTATTATTAATGGTTTTCCGACATACTTGCAAGTGTTCCAAAAACCAGCGATAGCCTTAGACCTAAATATTTCGTACCATGCCCCCTTGGGTATAAAAGCATGACAGATATAATAATATATTGTCGAATATTTCAAGACTGGAGGGTAGAAGTGTAGAATGACCGATCGCAGCAAACGCTTATATAAGTCACTGCTCTGGCGGTGCAAGGGACATTCATTTATTAGATCTCGTGCTGAAAGTTTGTTCTAGTAGTCGTATAGTGCGGTCACTCTGTCATTCTGTTACTAGATTTGTTATAATACGGTCGTGCTATTTAATTGTATTTCTTGAGCGTTGGAGTTGGTGTAGTTTGTTGGGGATGGCGGAGACTACTTGGGGAAGTCCCCACATTTTTATAATTACCTGTAAATGCGTCCCAGTATGTGTAACCTTTGTGTCAGTGATGTTTTAGTGTCAATAAACCAGTTTGGGTATGTACCATTGATCTTTTTTTATTATTTCCACTTAGGGTTTCTAAAAATATTCTATGATTCCTGATTATATTCTCACTAGCGTATTTTTTTTTATATTTGGTAACAAACATACATAAAACACACAATACATCTCTTATGAAGTCAGTTAGATAGGGTTTTCCTGACGATTATCTATGGATAATTGATGCCTAACGTGGAAAAAAATTATCAATATAATGCCACAAACGTTGGTTGGCTTGGTCTACTTGAGTTTTATCAGTTGGATGTGAGCCAGATTGGAAATGATACTTAAGTTTTCGTGCCAGTTATTGCCTTTTGGTATTTTCTGCGAGAGTATTTTTTACAACTTGTTAAGAGTATTAAAAGTTTGCTGTTGTTCGTTTTTATCCACAGCGCATTGCCTATACATAATATTGAACAAGCCAAAATCATTTGAGTAAATATTCGTATATTGAATACTTACTGTGTGGTCCTATCGGGGATGGAAAACAAACCCTCGTTCATGTAAAAACAAAATTACTTTTAGAATTATACTATAAGAAATTACTACAAAAAATAAAACTGCTCTAGTTTTCGTCTGTTACCTGTTATTTGTTTGGAGAGTGTTCGCAGGAATTGCATGACTTAATTCCACCCCCCTTCTATCATCGGACGACGAGATGCACAGCGTATACGCACCATCATGTGGTAAACGTGCTTTCAGTCCGGTCTAAAAGGTTTGCTTCTTCGTTTCTAATAAGGACAGCTAAGGACCGGAACAGTATCCAAGCGTCGGTATTCCCGCTTGATTATAATGTGGGTGTCTTCAAGGCTAGAGTGAATAGGCTTTTATTAAGCTAGTGTGCTTTACCATCTTCGATTACGTCGCTGCTTTCCATCAGGTGGGACTGCGATCAAGAACGAGATTGTGTTGAAAAAAAATAACATAATTCAATGCGGTCGGAATTCAGGAAGCACACACATGCATTGTTGGCTAGTAAAAGTAGCCGAATGCCCAACTTTTACCATTCCTACAAAAAATATGTAATAAATTCGTTGAAATTCCCTTTTATATCTACAGTTCTATAATAAGGAAACCTTTACAAAATTGTCACGTCGTAACATAATAATCTCGTGTACCCAAAATAAACTTGGAGAGGTTGTTTGTCCACTTTTGGAAATTGTATAGACCTACATTTCTTTTCAAGTAAGTAATCCTATTGGCAATGACAGGTATAACATGAATACGATACGAGCGTTGTATTTATCTTACTCCAAAAATTCTCTGTTTTTCTACTATTTATTTTCTGATTTAATATTCGAATAGGATGTTATTCGTGGATGTTTCGAAATTTCTGATTCATGTGTTCTTTGTAGACTAATAAGAAATTCAAAATCTCAATAAACTTATTTGTAATCAAGTTTCTGTTGTTCTGACGTTAATGGCCCATGGCCCACTAGGCTAAGTCAGAGCTCTGCTCGATAGACGGCCGCCCTTATTTGTCTTAGTCCTTTTGCCACAGGACTTAATAGAACCAAACTTTATCCCATGTTATTTCATTCGCTCCCTCATCATTCCATGAAACGTAATACGTACAACACTGCGTATATCAAGTCTTATTCATGATTCAATAGAATTCAATTAACGGGCCACTTATTTCATTTTTTCTTTATCATTTCAGGGTTCTCAATTGCCCGTTCTTCCAAGTCCTTCTGCTGCACTCACAAAGCGTCAATTAGTGTTATTTATTACTGATAGAGTTCTTGAAATGGCATTAATAATAATAATATCTTGGGACAATCCACACACAGTGATCAGTTTGGGATCACCCAAACTAGGCAGAGCCTGTAATATGGAAACCAGACAACTGATACTAATACTTATATATATTTTTTTGTAAATACATACATAAATCGATAAATAACACCAGACACTTGGTGGGAATCGAACCCACGACCCATCGGTTAGCGGACAGGGTGTCTAACCATTAGAACAACGGGCCCGTCAAAGTGCCGTCCGGCATTATTTTGATACTTTAACTGCCGCACTCACAAACCCCAGTTATCTTTAATTCTAATTAAGTCACTTATTAAAATCGATTTATTTTGACTATCGGAGTAGTTTATGGTTAATTTCGATTACTGTACACGAGATAATTGATATCTCTACTCACTATCTGCGTATTAAGTATTAATGGGGGTGACGATATAACGATTTCAAAAAATGGATTATCGATCATTAACTTTAATTGACGTTTGTAGGTTTGGCAGTAAGTCAATTAATGCTTTCATACTCTGTTTAAACAGTAGTGATATCGATTATCTAGTAATTAATTCCGGAACTTAATAGAATGAGAAATTAATCAGATTTAAAAAATGGCTAAATGAGAATTAATTCTAATAGACATTTGTAAGTGCGGCAGTTAGCCTTAATGCCATGGGCAGCATTAAAAAGAAACAGTTCTTAGATTTATACATTATTCCACGGAGCTTACTACACTCATCACTTATTTGACGGGCCTGTTGGTCTAGTGGTTAGACACCCTGGCTGCTACCCAATAGGTCGTAGGTCGTAAGTGTCTGGGTGTTATTATATTCTATTACTAGCTGACCCGTGCAGCTCCGCCCGCGCATTTATTACATTTTGCTCCCCTTTTCTCCCTCCTCCCTAGATTTATCTCTCTCCATATCTCACTCTCTCTTATAAAAAAAAACTATTTATATGCTCTTTCTCTCCCCCTCTTCCTCTCCCTGTTATCCCCTCTCCGAACCCTCTCCCCCTCTCTCTTCTACGAACTTGCTCCTTCTCACTCCCCCTTTACTCCACCTAACTCCCCCGACCCTCACCCCATCACCCCCTCCTCAAATCCCCTCTCAAAACATAAATAGTGTAACTAACACGACTTTCTTTGATATAATATTATATAGATTAAAGTTCTATAGTGACTGTATGTTCAATTTCACCGATAGAGGGCGCTGTTCAAAATGTAAATCACGCTAACATCGTAAATTTGTCTAATGATATTCGATAATGAAAGTTCTAAGTTTTTCGCATCTTTTATTGTTGCGACTGTAATACAATACCTATCTATACACTACCTGGACTTGGGGAGTTTCATTAAAATTTCATGAACATACAGAAATCTAATGAAAATGTCCTGGGTGTACCGGACCGGCTTACCCCTTACAAAAATTGACCCTTCGCCAATGCCATATCTTATGCAAACTAAATGTCTGCTCAGTCCCTATTGTATATAGCGTAATAATACATATCTTAATGATTAACTGATCAGTCTATAATTACCCTATTCACATACAAAGGAAATTACGTGGTAATATGTGCAAGTAATGTTTCACTGCTTAGCCCCTATGAAACATAGCGTGATGTTTTATATACCAACTTATACCCCTACTTCTACACAACACATCAGTGAAAGTCCTATCAAAATCCATCCACGGGTTTTCAAATGATACCTGGACAAACAGAACGACAGACAGACAATAATTCCAAAAAAAATTGTTTTGGCTTCTATGTCGATAGTATACTACCCCCACATAGAAATTTTGGAAAAATATTCAATGTACAGAAAAAGTGCTCTTTGAGTTTTATTATAGTATAGATAGAAGATTATTATCTACTAGCTGACCCACGCAGCTCCGCATGCGCTATTTTTACGTTAGCTAAACTTTTAATAACAGACATTCGCATCGAATACATAACCTTCTTTTTTATAGTCGGTTAAAAACTGGGACCCACTTTTTACTTGCTCTCCGAAGTACGGACCCGTTTAGTTCGAATGGCGTTAAACGGTCACCCATCTATTTAATGACCTTACCTAACGTTGCTTAACCCGATCGATTACAAAACCTTGATAACAACTCTCTATGAGTGTTCCCTTACTAATATTGCCGTGACAGACAGACAGACAGACAAAAATTAAAAAAAAAAACATTTTCGGCCTCAGTATCGGTTATAGAATGCCCTCCAAATATAATTTTCAAAATATCTTCAATGTACAGAATTGGACCTGTTACAGTTTTATTATAAGTATAGATTTAAGTATTTATTTACAAAAAAAAAGTATATAAGTACTTATTAGTATCAGTTATCTGGTTTCCATAGTACAGGCTCTGCCTAGTTTGGGATCTGATGACCGTGTGTGGAAATGTCCCAGAATATTGTTATTATTTCAAAAGTCTCGTTCAATATGACGGGGTATATTACACTCGCGATTGTTATTCTTAGGATTCGCTCATTAAGTATTCCATTGGTCCATGGGACAGAAAACACTTACCACATAGCACATTTCTATCTTTTAATAATCGCGTCATCAACAACGAAAAAGTGATCCAAGACAACCAATAAAAAATATTATAATAACACTTTTGACGAATGGGCACTTACAGAAAAACAAATGATTATACTTACCTCGAAACCATTACATACACTGGTCCATAAGATATTAGATGAATTCTTCAAGAATATTTAGTCTCCACAGTTTTAACAGAATTTGGTCGTAGGATTGTCCAGATTGTTTTGATTAGTTAATCGGCTTTCATTCTTGCGCACATATTGCGCACGGACTTATTGTGCAGTTCAAAGAGCGAATAATCGCGGTGTGAATAATGAAAAGACAATTTGCGTCGAGGATATGAATCCTCCACGCAAGTTCAACGGCCTGGGGACCGCGTGCGAGACAAAAACACCAGAGCATTGCATATTGTTGCTTTATATATGCCAACTTAACCTACCTAGGTGTCTTCCTTGACCTATCTTTCTTGTAGATAAGTAGGTTCAATTTAATGGTCAATAATACTTTAATATGGAAAAGAAATAGACCGTCGAATAGCAAACTCATGGAATAGATATTGGTCTCTGAAAGAAGTAATGAAAAATCCTGATTTTAGCTCCAGGTTAAAGGGGAAACTGTTAAACTCATGTGTGCTACCTGTAATGTCGTACGGGTGTCAGACATGGGGCCTTACAAAGGGACAAGCAAATAAAATAGCCGTTTGCCAACGAGCTATGGAAAGAAGCATGATGAGATTAAAAAGAAAAGACCGGAAAAGGAATATCGACATACGGCAAAAAACAAGGGCAACCGACGTGATAGCAAAAACAAGGAAATTAAAATGGAAATGGACTGGACACACACCACGGGGAATCGAAAAATGGAGTAAAGTAATCACAGTTAGGTATCCGAGATATGGCAAAAGGAAAAGAGGAAGGCAGAAGATAAGATGGAGTGACGAAATTGAATAATTAGTTGGGAAACAGTGGACAAGATTAGTTTGTGATAGACAACAATGGAAAGAATTGGAGGAGGCCTTTGCCAATAGGCACGTAGACCAATAACCGGTGTCAAAAAAAGAAACATTCATCTCATATATTTTTTATTATTTTAGATTTAAGGATTGCATGCAAAACACAAATGTAAATGGTCTGAATAAAGGGCTTTTATTATTATTATTAATACTTTAATAAGCGGGTGCGTCACTGTTGTTCGAAATTTATTTAACAGATTTTTATTTTAATACCGTTCACTGAATATAAATGACTTTCGCCGTAACAGACAGTTGTCCTAATTTTATTTGATATACGCTATAGTTCTTATAATAACTTACCCTTAATAAGCTTGTTATAAAAATAATCGTGATTAACTTTTATCGATTTCTTTCATAACATTTTTAAAAGTGAGAGAACTTAATTGCCTTTACGAGAAAATGTTTGCCCTTTGCGAATAGGTATCAATACTGTAACGTGCCCTAATTAGATGAATTCTGACGGCGTTTGTTGGTTCTACAGCTTCAAGGGAGAAAATTAGGTCATATTACGTAAATCATAGGTATATACTTTATTGTAAAATATACATAATATGCCTTAATATTACCGATATAATAAGAAGCATACCTACTGTATAATTAATGTTCCAGCAATTTTGTTGTATTCTATTTTTGGCTGGTTTATTTGCTAAGGCAAAAATATAAAAGTCGACTGATATCCTGGCATATTGAATCCATTCTCTGGAAATTTTGAACTTTAGGGCTATAATGCGCACCCTGGCGCGGCGGGCTCTTGGTGCCGATCATGTGCCGAAGGGACAGCTGTGGGGTTTTAGTGGGTAAGTATCCCACGTACCCCGGTTGACCCCCACAGGTTTTGGGGACCTTTTAGAGATATCCCCCGCCAAAAAGTATAGGTGGTAGGTAGAATGACGCTGCTGCCCGTCTTCTTTTTCCCTTAGTCGCCTCGTACAGACACCCAACTTGCTATGCTTATCCGAACGCATCATAATCAACTGGAAGATATCCACTGCTAAACATAGGCCTCCCCCTTAGAACGCCACAATGAATGACAATTGGCTATTTGCATCCACCGGTTGCCTGCGACGCGCACAATGTCGTCTGTCCACCTAACCCGAACACCTTATGGTTCCATTATATTGCCATGTGCTAATAGATACTCGCATTCACTCGTACCTCATTATATTAAGAAGTAAGTAGTTAACATGTTACACAATGAAAATTGTTAAACAAGGGTTCAGTCTCCATGGATGCGTTACCCAGCGGGGAGTAAGCGCGCAGGCGCCCTGAGGCTTCTGCGCTCCTGTCGACAGCCTTAATCCAGACGACGCTCCCGCGTGAGCGGACGCTACTAGCCCCGTAGGCCTCACTCGAATACAAATCGATACCTATCCGATTAACCTAACCAAATAAAACTAACGAATACCGTGCTCAAAAGGCAATAACTGTGCTCTTACAACGAAACCTCATTGTTGGTAACAACGAAAATGTAGAGATGTATTCTGTGGTCCGGATTTGTGAATGGTTCGTGTGTATGGGACTGGTGTAGTAAATTAATTGGTGATGATGTATACATAACAGGTGTAACGTGAATGACATTGAGTAATACAGGTGCGTAATCTTAAAGCAATATTTTTTTTTATTTCATTTATAATTTCATACATTAAATTTCATACTGAAAGGTTATGCTTGATAATATCGCTTATCGCTGTTTATGTTTAAAATTTCCGGAAATTGGTTCGTTGTATTACATAATCAGGATCTACTTTTAACTAATTATTTACGTCTACAATAATTTTTACGGATATTTTTTTTTATATATTATTTATGACTATAATATTTTCATTTGTTTACACTAAGATACCACACAAACCATCTGGGGTTTAACAGTGGTATAATTTGACAGAATCTCGGAACAAATTTTTATATAAGTACCTTATAAACCTAGGAAACCTTTTAACACGTTTTTAAATTTTTTATCATTTAGGGCATTGCATATTTTGATAGGTAAGCTATTCAGGATAGATGACAACATGTATTCAAATATTATAGCTGTGTACTGTACTTAATTAATTAATGATAATACAATCAATTACTTATACGCTTACAATGTTAAAAAAATAATGTTTATAAAAGATAAAATGACAATAAATAGTGTATGTTTATAAAAAAAAATCCCATTTGGCAGTTCCCACAATTTCTCCGGTGACATAGAAATCCAAGGAACTTGTGTATGTATGTCTAGAAACCTGATAACACTATTTCGCGGGTTAGTTCAGATGATAATTATATGTATCACGTTAAAGTTCAGTAGGCTTAAGTACCAAACAACATTTATTTACTAGAAATCTTGTTATGCGTCCCACTACAATTATTTACTTTCCCGTGGGGTGCCGGGTTAGAATTGCATCCCCCCATCTCCTCTCGTTGGGTGTAGTAAGAGGCGACTAAAGGTGCGCGTCCATTGGCACTCGCCGGACGCACCGCACGCACGGCACGCAACGGATTTTAGTTTGCTTTCTATGATTTTGACGGCCCGCATCGGGAAATGCCGGGCGCGGATAATGGACGCAGCGCTATGTAAAATCATAGAAAGCAAACTAAAATCCGTTGCGTGCCGTGCGTGCGGTGCGTCCGGCGCGTGCCAATGGACGTGCACCTTAAGCGAGAACAGGAAGACGGGTGGCAGCGTCTTTCTTTTGGATTTATCTTCCACCTATACTGCGATCCTCAAGCCGCCTGCCAAGCGATTATGGCAACCCCTCCTTCCTAAGGGGGAGGCCTTTGTTCAGCAGTGGACGTCTATCGGCTGCTAATGATGATGATGATGACCTTTATTGGGCTTTTTCTCAAATTGCAAAAAAAAACTGACTCGCGTAGTGCCAGTTCTTTAAGGTTTACATTAAAAATTTTAAAACATTCCCACTCTCTTTAATAATTATGATCGTCCACAACCAATGCTTCAGACATAGATTACCACTCCGTTTTAAATGAGGTGGGTCGGGTCCAAGACCGAACTGAATATTTTTTATATAAGTATTTAAACCATCTGGCTGCGGGACTATTACGCTTGCTCTCTTGATAGGGGTCTCACTAACGGAACAACTCTTCAGTCGTCCATTTTCCCATATGGGTATCCCACTATAAATGTTTTTTTTTTACATTATACACAATGAACATTTCTCCATAGTAGTCGATTTCCGTAAAGCCCATTTATAATTGTATCTCTCTCTCTACAAAAGGAAAAGGAACATTACCTAATGTAATCTATAGGTCTTACAGTTTTGAAGATCAATGTGTGAGTCAGTGGCTTTTCTCCTATAATATACTAGGTATATAGATATCATCAGCCGTAGGATGCCGGCTAAGAATTTGCAACCCCCCCTCTCATCCCGTGGGTTTCGTAAGAGGCGATTGAGGGAAAGCCAGAAGACGGGCACCAGCGTCTTCTGTATAATATATCCATCTCTTCAAAACTGCGATCCCCAAGACGCCTGCCAAGCGTGGGGATTATGGCAAAACTGTCCATGCAGTGGGGTCCAAGTTCTTTAAGACCCAACGCCTTAATAAGCCTCAGAAGCTCTCCAATCAAACCATTAAGTTAATGGAAACCCGAACTGAGATGAGACTGCAATCTTCAGCTGATTTGTCGGAATATGCTGAACTCAATAGACGAATCTCGAAATCCATACACGAGTTCCTATAATACAGCATGTATTAAGGACGCAATTGAGCGGAACCAAGGCTCTAAAGTGTTCGCAAAGAAATCGTCTATTGGGCGAAGCCAAGTGACCAAGCTGAAGATCGACGACGGCAGTGTCATCTCATCGAAACCGGAGATATTGAGAGACCTCGAGAGGTTTTACGGTCCGTTATACACCTCAACACAGGAACCCATTGCCAGAACAGCTCAGGAAACCGGAGCCAAACTAACCCGACATTACACTGAAGACATCCCAGACATCAGCCTGTACGAGATTAGAATGGCTCTCAAACAGCTCAAGAACAACGAGGCACCGGGTGAAGACGGAATCACAACAGAACTTTTGATAGCGGGTGGAAAACCGGTACTTTTAGTCCTCCAGAAGTTATTTAATTCCGTCTTACTCGAAGGTACTACGCCAGAAGCATGGCACAGGAGTGTGGTGGTTCTTTTCTTCAAAAAAGGCGATAACACTTTATTGAAGAATTATAGACCCATCTCACTCCTGAGCCATGTGTACAAGCTGTTTTAGAGAGTCATTACGAACCGTCTCGAACGCAGGTTTGACGACTTCCAGCCTCCCGAACAAGCCGGGTTCCGAAAAGGCTTTAGCACCGTAGACCATATACATACGCTTTGCTAGATTATACAGAAGACTGAGGAGTATAATCGGCCAATAAGTCTAGCGTTTGTGGACTACGAAAAAGCCTTCGATTCAATCGAGACCTGGGCGGTATTGCAGTCCCTCCAGCGGTGCCACATTGACTATAGGTACATCGAAGTGTTGAAGTGTTTGTACAGCAACGCCACCATGTTGATCCAACTACAGGACGAGACCACGAAACTAACTGACACTTTTTGGGGGTCGAATGTCACCGCGTCCGTAGGCTATGCTCTAGAGACCCTACACGTGACCCCCGGGTAGCGCTAAACGGTGATAACTTTTTCCGGTGGTAGGCTTCGGCCGTGGCTGGTTACCACCCATCTAGCAAAGCTGAGTCGCTAAGCGACTACGTCGTGTTCCGATTCGATGCTAGGTGTAGCTGGATGAGGAGGATGGGTCTAGTCAGTCGCACTGTCTTGAGGGACCGGTTCTCAGGATACTTGTGTTGTTGCGCCGGGTGCCTAGTCTTGGAGGGCAGCGGGATCCGAAGCACAGTTCTCCGTTGGCTGACCGCAGGTTGTAGGGGGCCCAAGTTGCTACTTGCTAGCCACATGCAAAAGGCTGCCCCACCGCCTCGCGAAAAATCCCAGGGTGCGCTATCGTGCCGATTGGCGACCGGAGCGAGGGACCCGATAGACACTTTTGGGGGGGTTCGGGCGTCCCCGCGGTCTCCAGGCTAGGCTCTTTAGGGGCATGGCATCATGTTGACTGGTGGGCATACCAAACAGTGCCTCGACTAACTTCCATCGTCTTCCTGTTCACTCTTATTCTTCAAAATTATAATTAAACATGAAAAAGTCTAAAAGGAAAGTCAGGTCTAAACAGCGGATGCACGTCCCTCGCTTAAAAGTGCACCACACAAACATTCGTGGTTTGCATTCAAATATCAACTCTGTCCATCACCATCTTGAGACGGATAAGCCGCACCTGCTCTTTCTTACGGAGACGCAAATCAAAAGTCCGTTAGACGCGTCATACCTCAACTACCCAGGATACTCATTGGAGCATTGTTTCAAGCCACATGCTGGGGTCTGTGTGTATGTTCGCGACGACATTTGCAGTCGACGCCTCCGTAACCTTGAAGACCCTAGTTTCTCTGTGCTGTGGGTTTTGGTGGACACAGGAATGGAAAAAACCATCTATTCGGCAGTGTACAGGTCCCATACAAGTGATCAGGAGACATCCAGGCTCTTTGACTATCTCAGTGTAACAGGCGATGTGTTCAAGAGCGGTACCCGTCGGCTCATCTCGTGTTTCTGGGGGATTTTAATGCCCACCACGAAGAGTGGCTTTGCCCACACCAGAACACTAATCATGCTGGACGAGAGGCGCGCAAATTTGCACTGTCGCTGAATCTTACTCAGCTAGTTGATCAACCGACTAGAATTCCAGATATCGCGAACCACATTCATACTGCATTGATTTACTGCTGACGACTGAACCAGATATTTACTCGGTCGCTGTATCCTCCCCTCTAGGGAGCTCCGACCACTGTCTGGTGAAATCTGTGTCCCATTTTTCTCCACCTGATATAAACCCCTTGGGAACCAGGCGGATCTGGCGATACAGATCAGCAGATTGGGATGAAATGCGGCACTTTTTTGCTTCTTATCCTTGGCGTGCAACGTGCTTTCAGTCTAATAACCCGACAACTTGTGCTGACGCCGTAGTTGATGTGTTGCGTCAGGGTATGGAATATTTCATTCCATATTCTGATGTTCCCATCAGAGGCTCAGCCCATCCATGGTACAATTCTGAATGCCGTACTAGTGAGGCCCAAAAGCAGACAGCGTACATGGAATGGTGCTATGCACGAAGTACTAAGGCCTCTGATCTGCATATCAAGAAGAAAGCTTTTAATAGAGCTGCCAAGATGTGCAAAAAAGTTTTAAAAAAGGCTCGATTCAACCATATTGCCCGAGTTGGTTCCAAATTGTCTAATCACCCTACGGGTAGTAAGGCTTTTTGGGCCCTGGCAAAATGGGTTGAAGCAAACTTTTGCCGCTCGTCACTACCTCCACTGACTAAACCTGACGGGTCATTGGCTCATAGCGCTAAGGACAAGGCGGAACTACTCGCAAACCTATTCGCTAGTTACTCTTCCCTAGATGCCACCAGCCAATCTCCACCTTATCTGCCTCATTGCGGCACCGTAATGTCGGATGCTCGCATTCACCAAAAAGAGGTTCTCAAAGTGCTGCGAAGTCTGGACGTGAGTAAGGCCAGTGGCCCTGATGAGATTCCTGCAATAGTTTTAAAAACATGTGCACCTGAATTGTCCCCTATTCTAACGCGTCTATACCAACTCTGAGATCGGGTCGAGTACCCATGTCCTGGAAGCTTGCTAACATCCAACCTATACCCAAGAAGGGTAGTCGTGCTGACCCGTCGAACTACAGACCTATCGCAATCACTTCCGTAATCTGTAAGATTATGGAACGTGTATTAAATGCCCAACTTCTCGGCTACCTAGAAAGTAATGATCTCCTGTGTGATCGTCAATTCGGCTTTCGTCGAGGTCGATCTACAGGGGATCTCCTAGTATTTGCCACTCACTTTTGGGGCGAAGCCATCGAAAAGCATGGTGAAGCATTAGCAGTATCACTGGATATCTCGAAGGCTTTCGACAGGGTTTGGCATGAAAGTCTGCTTAGCAAGCTTCCTTTATTATTATTCTTTATTATGTACACAAAAAAAAAGAAGAAATACAATATAAATATTAACATATAAAGAAAAAAATAACATAAAGGGCGAGCTTAACTCAACATGTGAGTTCTCTTCCAGCAAACCCAAAGTGAGCGTGACAGAAAGAATGCGGGCAAAACCAAGTGTACTAGCAAAAAAAAAATTATAATTTAAACAGGAAAGAAAGCAAAAAAAGACTTTAATTTAAAAAGGTTGAAATAAGATAGAAAAAATAAATGTAACTATCTAAATGATACACACTATATCCATATAAATATACTATAAAATATAATAATACTATATAATATATATATATATATATATATATACTTTAATATATACTTATATATGTATATATATAAATGTATAATATATAAATAGATCTCATATAATATCAACTACAAATATAGGATATAAATATAAATAATAAACAAGTAATAATAATAGTTCATAACTTAAACAAATCACTGTGACAGAAAATATTCTTTGGTTCTCTTCTTAAAAATGGGCAGAGATTGGCTTTGACGAATTGAAAGAGGAAGGCTATTCCATAGTCTGATAGCTTGAACCGTAAAAGATCCATCATATCGACTCGACGAGTGTATGGGAGTTTTTAAAAGTAGAGACTTAGTAGAGCGAGTCGGTATATGAACAGGGACAAGATACTCAAAGCGTTCACGCAGATACTCAGGAGATTTAGGGTTATGTAAGATATTAAAAAGTAAAGACAGAATGTGTAGATTACGCCTATGTCTAATAGGTAACCATTTCAGTTTAGTTCGGAATTGCGAGACATGGTCATATTTCCTAAGGCCGTAAATAAAACGAATAGCTAAGTTTTGAAGGCGTTCCAGTTTGTCCAAAAGTTCTTCTGTGGCATCAAGAAAACAAACATCGGCGTAATCAAGAAGTGGTAATAATAAGGACATAGCAAGAGTTACTTTGGTTTCGAAAGGAAGAAAAGATTGGAGCCGCTTGAGAGAGTGGAAAGTACCAAAAACTCGCCTACTCACCTCTGCGATGTGAATATCCCAAGATAAGGAACAATTAAAAAACACCCCAAGATTTTTTATACTTTTGGCATATTCAATATTTACGGTTTCATACATAACTGGAGGAATAGGGTTAGAATTTAACAAGTTATACATATACCTACCACCAATAATGATCGCTTGAGATTTCTTTGGGTTAACAAGTAAACCAAAGGTTTTCGCCCACTCGCTAATGCTTCTGAGATCACCATTGATGGCATTTATACTTTCCTCGACATCATCAACTTTAAAATGACGGTACAACTGCAAGTCGTCTGCATAGAGATGGAAGTTGGAAGATATTACGCTCGTGACAGTGTTAATAAAAACAGAAAATAGAAGAGGAGAGAGAACGCCACCTTGTGGAACACCCGCAGTAAGGTCACACCAGTCAGAAGAACCCTCACCAGCGCGAACAGACTGCGAGCGTCCTCGAAGATATGAATCAAACCATGAAATTCCTTCATATGGGTTACCTGCTAGTCTGTGCGCGTGGATCTCCGATTTTCTGTGTGAGCGTTCAATTCGAGTGGTCATAGATGGCTGCTCATCTGAACTTAAGGTCATCAATGCCGGAGTTCCTCAGGGGTCTGTTCTCTCTGCTACGCTTTTCTTGCTGCATATAAATGACATGCTCGGACCCGGTATCTACGGGTATGCAGATGACAGCACAGTAACAGAGAGATACGTGTCCGATCCACGGGCTAGTAAGGCCACAATCGAGTCTCTCAGAGAGAGTATGGTGGAACGGTTGAATTCAACGCTGCAGTCTGTATACGAATGGGGAATTGCAAATAGGGTTGAATTCAATGCCTCTAAAACACAGGCCTGTCTCTTTTCTGCCAAGAAACATCCTTTTCTGCTTGATCCTGCGTTTTGTGGTGTATCTATACCGACATCCAACCATCTAGACTTGTTAGGTCTCAATTTATCCTCCGACCTTAATTTCGGACGATCCATTGAGTCAAAAGCCAAAATATCTGCTAAAAAACTTGGTATCTTGAATAAGGTGAGGCGGTATTTCACAAAGGAACAGCTTTTGATTCTTTACAAAGCTCAGGTTCGACCCTGCATGGAGTACTGTTCTCACCTGTGGGATGGCTCGGCCAAATATCAACTTGACTCTTTGGATTCGCTAGACAGACGCGCTCGCAGGATAATTGACGATAACGACCTAACAAATGAAAAACTGCAACAATTGGATCATCGTCGCCTAGTTGCATGTTTATCGGTTTTTTACAGATTGTTCCACGGTGAATGCGCTCAAGCACTTTTTGACCTTGTACCACCATCCCCTTTCTTTTACCGGACTACCAGGCGCCGGCAGGGTCTCCACCGCTTTGTCGTTGACACTCCAACTTGCCGCACTAAGCGTTTCGCTTCTTCTTTTCTCATACGCACGGCCAAGCTGTGGAATACCCTACCGGACAACGTTTTCCCTTATAAATATAACTTGGGTGTATTCAAGTCTAGAGTGAACAGGCATCTTATGGGTAAGCGCGGTCCATCCTAGACCACATCTTCACTTACCATCATGTGAGATTGTGGTCAAGCGCAAACCTATTTATTATAAAAAAAAAAAAAAAAAACTAATCCCATTGCAGTGAGACAGGGAGACGTTATTTCTCCAAAACTGTTCTCAAACGCATTGGAGGACGTTTTCAAGCTCTTGGACTGGGACGGATTCGGCATCAACATCAATGGCGAATACATCACTCACCTTCGTTTTGCCGATGATATAGTCATTATGGCAGAGTCACTGGAGGACCTCAATACGATGCTCAGCGACCTCAGTAGCGTTTCCCAACAGGTGGGTCTTAAAATGAACATAGACAAGACGAAGATCATGTCTAATGTCCATGTTGCACCCGTACCGGTAGTTGTTGGGAACGATACACTCGAAGTTGTTGACCACTACGTATACCTAGAACAAACTATCCAGTTAGGTCGGTCTAACTTCGACAAAGAGGTCGCCCGAAGAATCCAACTCGGATGGGCAGCGTTCGGGAAACTACGCGATATCTTCTCGTCGAAAATACCGCAGTGCCTGAAGATGAAGGTTTTTAACCAGTGTGTGTTGCCAGTGATGACATATGGCACTGAGACGTGGTCTCTAACGGCTGGCCTTTTAGAGAAGTTCAGAGTCACACAACGAGCTATGGAGACAGCTATGCTCGGAGTTTCTTTACGCGACAGAATCCGAAATGTGGAGATTCGCCGAAGAACTAAGGTCACCGACATAGCTCTCAGAATCTGCAAGTTGAAGTGGTAATGGGCAGGCCACATCGCTCGAAGAACCGATAACCGTTGGGGAAGAAAGGTTCTCGAGTGGCGACCACGAACCGGAAGACGCAGCGTTGGCAGGCCTCCCAGTAGGTGGACAGACGACATTGTGCGTGTCGTAGGTGCATGCAAATAGCCAATTGTCGTTCATTGTGGTGTTCTAAGGGGGAGGCCTGGACGTCTTCCGGCTGATGATGATGATGATGATAGATATCATCATCAGCCGGAATACGTCCACCGCTGAACAAAGCCTCCACTACGATTGCCACTTTGAACCGTCCCGTGGTGCAGGCCAATTAGCTCTACAATTTTTTGGAGTAGTTGTAGGTGGTAGTAGTTGAATTGCTTTGGAGTACCTACGAAAGGAAATCCGAAGTAATAGAAACGTTATATTAAAGAGCTTATCTTTAATTATTATTATTATTATTATTTGATATTGTGTCCTTCGTTGTTGATGTCTTACTAAGATACTGACATAAAGAGTAAAGATATAACAACGCTGAGCACGCGGCTAAATGTAGGTTGCTGCGTGTGCATAAATACCTATACTTTCCTTGTGTATATGTATTGTATGATTGCGAGATCATACAGTTAAGCATTTGCAATTTGCATCCTCCGGTTGCATGCTACTCTCACAATGGCGATGGTCCACCTAGTGGGCGGCCTAACAATATCTATACATATTATAAAACAAAGTCGCTCTCGCTGTCTGTCTGTCCCTATGTATGCTTAAATCTTTTAAACTACGCAACGGATTTTGATGCGGTTTTTATTAATAGATAGAGTGTTTCTTAAGGAAGGTTTATATGTATAATACATGCATAATATAGTAGAGAAACACTGATAATTTTTGAGGTTTCTAATGTGATGTCGTAAATAAGCACATTTTTTTGCGGCTTACTTTGCAAACGCTGGCTGAACCCTACGAGATAGATCAAAATAATGTACTACAGTATTGTACATATTAACAAGGTCTACAAAAAAGTTCGCGATGGTATATGTTTATCTCTTAGAGATAACCCACAATAACCATTTTTTATCCTTTACTTTTTATGACAAATAACTAACTATTAATAAATTGTTGTTAGCATGAATTTGTCCCTTCTTCAATATAACATAAACTTCACTAATATATACACCAATGACAAAAAAGCTGTGAAAGTTGTTCATACCGCTAGGTTAAGGTTAAGCAACATAAGGCTAGGTCATTAAATAGATGGGTGAATCGATTTGTATGAAATTTTGTGTACATATCGGGTAGGTCTGAGAATAAAATCGTAAAGTATATTTCATGCCGCTAGGTTTAGCAACGTTAGCCAAGGTCATTACATAGATAGGTGACGGGCGGCGGCGACACCGAGGAGGACGGTGACGGGGTTGCAAGCCCCGTCCCTGTGATCATGGTGCCAGGTTTCCGGGGGCTATAATGCGCACTGAGGGGTATTTGGCCCAGGTCTCCCCTCATATATGGCGATGCGACAGCCGCAGGGGTTTAAGTGGGTAAGAATCCCAGATACCAGATACCATGATTAACGAGGATATTTAGAACGAGAGGAGGGTGCAAGAGAGGAAAGAGAGGGAGAGGGGATTCGAGGAGAGAGTGATAGGGTGAGGGATAGGGGGATTAAGGTAGAACAAGGGGAGAGTGAGGGGGAGCAAGGTGGTAGAAGAGAGAGGGGGACGGGGTTCAGAGAGGGGACAACGGGGAGAGGAAGAGGGGGACTGTGACGGGGACCGAAGCGGGAAAGGGGAAAGAGAAAAGAGAGAATTCGAATTATATTTTTCTTATAAGTGAGCGAGAGATGGAGAGAGAAATAAATCAAGGGAGGGGGGAGAAAAGGGGAGCAAATTGTAATAAAAGCGCGGGCGGAGCTGCGCGGGTCAGCTAGTATTACAATAATAAACGGTTGTATTTTAAACTTAAAAAGCCTTGACATCTAACAATTAATAACAGAATCATAAAGTACAGATAATTCGTACTTGGCCAGCGGTTAGGCCGTAGGTTCTAAGCCGCCTCATCTTGAGGGGAAGCCCGTGCCCAAAAGTGGGATATACACAAGGGCTGGTATTATAATTAAAATAAAATAAATACAAACAGCAAACAGAAAAACAGTTCACCTACCCAATTTTTACTTTGAGTTCGGTCCAATTTCAAAATTTAAGAGTTAAAACGTTTGTTTCAATAAATTTGTATAATAATTCAATATCTATGTAGGTACGTATCCTGCAGGCTTATGTGTCGTGTCGTCCAGGCGACAAGCTTTTACCTTTACATTATATAGAACAATGTCGTTTTCTGCGTCTATCAGTATGAATATCCGCTAACCCTCCTAAACCAGAAAACGGATTTTAAGCGGTTTTCACCATCCAGCAGTTATAAATTAAAGCTTGTTTTAAAAAAGAAATATTAATGTTTTAGTTTTCGCTGGCCATCTCAGAGAAAGTACCAAAGGAGTTAGTATCGCGTCGATTCCCCGAACAAATTTTTCGTGGCACTTTTGCGGGATGCGGGAGGCGAAGTAAACACACACAGATACACATTCACGCATACCCACACTATAGTAAACTCGCAACACATTCAAAAATATACGCACACAAATAAAGAATGACCTGAACATATGAACAAAAATTTGGCAGAGGGGGTTAGCGCATCATGCTCTCTCCAGTGGTATCTCCTCTAAGCTGGCCATGTTTCTAAGGTTTATTTCACTTAATGCGTCATGGTTGCATCGACGTTTGCCTGTTAGTTTAGCACTGTCTAGTTCTTCCTGGATGTCGATTCAGGTCTTGTTTACCATAAAAATGCATTGTCATATGTACTTTTGAGTCCATTGCTATAATCCCTACGCTTGGAGTATCTTGGGGATCGCAGTATACGTGAAGTTGGATAGCAAACAGAAAACGCTACTACCAGTCTTCGGGTTTTCCTTTAAGAAAAGAAAGAGATGGGATGGTGCTATTCTTACCTTCTTACCCCAACACCCCACGGCCCAAATAAACATACGTACAAACATTGCAACTTAAATAAAAACTTGAAAAAACAAAACAATTTTTCCTTTGGGTGCAATTTGATATCTTTAATATTTAATGTGGGTACACACTTTCCCTCCATATCCCGTTCGTTATGTCCACCCTGTATATACCCACTTAAAGTAATTGAGGAAGACTCAATAAAACCTGTGTTAAGACTTTATTGCACGATTGATGCTTAAGTGAAGTTAGCGAACAAACAGACAGACGTGGAGATAGTTATTTCATGTAAATTAAAATAAAAGTTTTATAATTATTGAGAATAACGCTGGAACATAATAACAAAACAAAGAAAATGTATTGTAATCATTAGTAAATTTTATGCGTAAAAGTTAATCAATCCAATGTGAGGTTCCAACCTCGCAGTTTGACGCCATTGATCCCGTTTTGCCAGATCCAGGAGTAATACAGGTACATAGTTATATCGGTAAATTCATAAATTAATTAAATGTCTCATTTTCATTCAATTAAATTAATTAAAAATAGGTATATCGTTATTGTTATTTTAACGTAACACAAATTGAATAAAACCTTTTAACCGTAGGTACCGTAAACTTTTTTAGGTAAACAAATTTGCCTAGCTGAGTAAAGATTTCATCATATAACTACATAATAATAAAAGAACAGGGTGTTTTGTAAGGAGCACGATACGGGCTAAACTGCACTGCACTGTAGAATCTTGTAATTCGGAACCAACATTATTCAAATAGTCTAAAATAGGGCTAATTTAATAGATCACATTTGACACTTCATCAAAATTTAACATCGTAACTTTGTAACAACGTTACGATGTTAAATTATATTGATAAAACTTTGTAACAAGGTTACGATGTTAAATTATTGATTTTTTCAAAGTTAGAACTGCACCATTGCTGAACTTTTTTCAATTATGATTACTTTTATTGTAATATTGACAAATGAAACAGACAGAACCAAGAAAATGACAGCTGTCAAATGTGATCTATTAAATTGGCCCTACATTATTTACTCTACTTGAACAATAAGAATGGAATTATCGTAATTCCACGACAGTTAAACTACAGCTAAGCTGCGACTTAGTTCTTAAAATTGAGAAAATTCAATGAAGCTTACATAACAAATCATAATGCAAATTATTTTAATCAGTTGGATATCTACTTTCGATGTGAGTTTAAATTTCTAGTTCTTACATTTTTATCGTTTATCGGTAATATTGCCGCACAGTAAATTGCAGTTGGGAGAGATGTTGGGTTCTATAAGGCAGATGCGTTTAATACTGTCTTAAAACTAGGGCGTTACTTATCTTATATAGGCACTAACACTAATATATAGATAGATAGGTGGAGTGACATGAACCTACTACACCACCCCCCTTATTTTTGAAAAAAGAAATTAATATAAAAAATAACATTATAAAATAATCTTAGTCCTTATTATATAAAAAATTACCTACATAAATTTGAAAAGAAAATTATAATGAAAACATTCCCAAAAAATATTGTTGTCTAAAAATTAGGCTAGTGGAGTAAAATACTGTCACTTCAATTTACGAAATACGTATACTCCAATTTAATATATTATCTACTATCTAGTATACTGAAAGTAAAAGCGAATATATTAATTATTTAAAATTATATCTCATCAAAATTACAAACGTGTTAATTACAAAATAAAAGAGACAGACAAACAGAGTTTTATATAAATTGTTGCACACTACAAAATCGACTGTTGGATATATCCCGATTCTTTTACTAAAATTAATAAATGTCATCTTTATAATTTACGAAAATATTTTCCGTTGACTTCTAACAATACTATACAATACAAATATTCTTTATTGTACACCAAAAGAGAAGATACCGTTTAAAGGATAAGAAGATTAGCTGTTGGTAATGATGGTCTACATCTGCAGATGATTCTCCTCATTTTGGATGAGCTAGTATCAGTAATCTCTCATATAATTAATAACTCGCTTGCTACTAGCTCCTTTCCTTCTGTTTGGAAAAGAGCTCATGTCATACCACTTGCCAAAACTTCTAACCCCTCAAACTTTTCCGAGTTCCGACCTATTCCCATACTTCGCATCCTTTCTAAAGTCCTTGAATGCATGGTTCATAAACAGTTGTCTTCCTTTCTTTCTTGTAATGGCCTGCTAAGTCCGCTTCAGTCTGGTTTTCGACCTGGGCACAGTACTGTTACTGCATTAGGGAAAATTACTGATGATATTCGGCTGGCCATGCAGAACAAACTTCTAACAATTCTTGTTCTTTTGGATTTTAGCAGTGCATTTAATTCTGTGGACTTTGATATCCTTTTAAGCATCCTTTCATCGCACAACGTCTCTTCCTCTGTTATTTCATGGTTTGGTTCATATCTTCGAGGACGCTCGCAGTCTGTTCGCGCTGGTGAGGGTTCTTCTGACTGGTGTGACCTTACTGCGGGTGTTCCACAAGGTGGCGTTCTCTCTCCTCTTATATTTTCTGTTTTTATTAACACTGTCACGAGCGTAATATCTTCCAACTTCCATCTCTATGCAGACGACTTGCAGTTGTACCGTCATTTTAAAGTTGATGATGCCGAGTAAAGTATAAATGCCATCAATGGTGATCTCAGAAGCAATAGCGAGTGGGCGAAAACCTTTGGTTTACTTGTTAACCCAAAGAAATCTCAAGCGATCATTATTGGTGGTAGGTATATGTATAACTTGTTAAATTCTAACCCTATTCCTCCAGTTATGTATGAAACCGTAAATATTGAATATGCCAAAAGTATAAAAAATCTTGGGGTGTTTTTTAATTGTTCCTTATTTTGGGATATTCACATCGCAGAGGTGAGTAGGCGAGTTTTTGGTACTTTCCACTCTCTCAAGCGGCTCCAATCTTTTCTTCCTTTCGAAACCAAAGTAACTCTTGCTTGTCCTTATTATTACCACTTCTTGATTACGCCGATGTTTGTTTTCTTGATGCCACAGAAGAACTTTTGGACAAACTGGAACGCCTTCAAAACTTAGCTATTCGTTTTATTTACGGCCTTAGGAAATATGACCATGTCTCGCAATTCCGAACTAAATTGAAATGGTTACCTATTAGACATAGGCGTAATCTATACATTCTGTCTTTACTTTTTAATATCTTACATAACCCTAAATCTCTATTATCTGCTGAACTATTAGAGTATCTGCGTGAACGCTTTGAGTATCTTGTCCCTGTTCATATACCGACTCGCTCTACTAAGTCTCTTCTTTTAAAAACTCCCATACACTCGTCGAGTCGATATGACGGATCTTTTACGGTGCAAGCTATCAGACTATGGAATAGCCTTCCCCTTTCAATTCGTCAAAGCCAATCTCTGCCCATTTTTAAGAAGAGAACCAAAGAATATTTTCTGTCACTGTGAATTGTTTAAGTTATGAACTATGATTATTACTTGTTTATTATTTATATTTGTATCCTATATTTGTAGTTGATATTATATTAGATCTATTTATATAATATACATTTATATATATATAAGTATATATATATATATATATATATATATATATATATATGAGTATATATTATTGTATTATAAGTATACATATTGTTATATATTTATATTGATATAGTGTGTATCATTTAGATAGTTACATTTATTTATTCTATCTTATTTCAACCTTTTTAAATTAAAGTCTTTTTTTCGCTTTCTTTCTTATTTAAATTATAATTTTTTTTTGCTAGTACTTTTGGATTTGCCCGCATTCATTCTGTCACGCTCACTTTGGGTTTGCTGGAAGAGAACTCACGTGTTGAGTTAAGCTCGCCCTTTATGTTACTTTTTTTATGTTAATATTTCTATTGAATTTTTTGTGTACATAATAAAGAATAATAATAATAAGATTACAGTGTGACAATCTAACGTGTGTGTTCTAACGTTTTCATCGTGTATATTATTTCATCTGTGTGTAGAAAGATTCCTAAATAGTGCAAGGTAAATAATAGATAGTTTACTTTTGAAATAGTGAGCAATTACGTGTTCGACTTGAAATGTTACTATTGACGTTAAACCGAGCGTTTATGTACATAAACGCGTTTTTCATAGCGTTATTTTCATACAAACATGGGACGTGATATGGTGCATGAAGTCTAGAGAAACTCTAAGCGCTACTTGCCAGGGTTTCTCTGAAATCAATTTATCCTGATCTGTGTGCTCATTTATTTCATTTTCATCACCAAGGTCTTCTTGTCTTGTCCCAATAAAACAAAAAATCAACCCTCATCTTATTTCAATTCTAGTGTAAATAAAACTGAAAAGACGAAAATTCTATTTTATTTTAATTTTAATGAGCAGTCTAAAACAGATATTTCAGCTGCGTAAAACTCACAAAACAGACAGTTCTGTCTGAAACAGACATTTCTCCTGCGTAAAATCTCACCTAATTTCTGCTGAACTATTCAAGATTTCGAATAGAACATTTAATTAATCCATGAATATTCTATTAAGACAAATGGATTAGCTAAATATAATAATCTTTAAGTCATTTTGATAGAGTACTTTTTTTAAAAGTTCTAATCAGCTAATAGCTGTAATTTTGGCTGGTAGTTCTGTGTAGGTATCTAAAGGGTCTCAAAATTTTCTTGTACAAAAACTATTTTATATATCTTATCTTTTATTTTCTTCGTAAGGATATTGTTAAATACCTAAATTATTTAAAAGTAGAAATGTTGGTTGAAATAATCTGTTAAATCAAATTAATGCCGCATAAAGATTAAAGGCCACGGCACACCAAATGCGTGTGCGTGTCACGTCGTAGTGACGGCGGCGCCGTGCCCCTTGACACTAGGGGCTATTACGCACTGTCGACTAGTCGCCGGCGACTCAGTTGTCGACGACTGTAATATTGTATAGTTTAAATAGGTGTTTACGCACTAGTCACCGGTTGCCCGGGCGACTCGGCGACTCGCCGCGCAGTGGCGACGCACAGGCAACTGCCGGTCGCCCGCGACCAATAGGAGCACGGTTTCAAATGAAAGCATTCACACTGCGAGCAACTGTCGTAACGACCGGACGGCCGCGCACAATGAGTTTTGACACGGATAAATTTATATCGGAAATACAATCCCGAAAAGCTATTTGGGATTTACAAAGTGAGGAATATGCTAATCGGGATTTGAAGAAAAAACAGTGGGAAGAAATAGTGGAGTTATTTGGAGGTGAAGAATTATCAGACGAAGAAAAAAAAAACTCAGGTAAGTAAGAAATGCCATTTATTTTTTATTAATTAATACTGCTCATCTGCCAAGATAATTGACCCTCAGTTGTAAAGTAATCAGCAAATACATCTCTGTATGATGCACCACGTCGCGTAGCTCTTTGGAAACCGTTTGGGACTTCTTCAAAGCCAGGAATGCTCAGGGTATCTTCAAATTTATATCCGTCTCTTTCTCGGACATAGTTGTGAAGAGCGCAACATGTTTTGATGATGCATGATACTAGATCTAAATTCACGTTGATAGGTCTGTGAAAAATCTGCCACTTGTTTGCTAATATGCCGAATGAACATTCAATATGGCGTCGTGCACGAGAAAGCCTATAATTAAATATTTTTTTCTTTGTTGTTAAATTTGATCCACCGAACGGTCGCATAATTTTGTCAGTTTGTCCAAATGCTTCGTCACCCACAATAACAAACGGTACTGGTATAGGGTTTGTCGATGAAATGGGCTTAGGTTCGGGTATTTGCAAATCATTGTTCATTAGCTTTTGATAAAACGTTGAATTTGTAAATATAGTTGAATCGCAATACTTTCCATAGGAACCAACGTCTATGTATATGAACTTATAGTCAGAGTCACAAATGGCAAGTAAAATTACAGAAAAGAAGTGTTTGTAATTATAACACAATGATCCACTGTTGTATGGTTTTATAATTCTTACATGCTTACCATCTACGGCACCTATGCAATTTGGAAAATTGGCCCGTAAATGAAAATCTTTTGCGATTTTTAGCCAATTTTCTTTTGTCGGTTGCGGTAAACACATGTCTTTTAGTACAACCCATATAAAATTACAAACTTCTCTTATTATTTCAGCTATAGTTGAAATCCCAAGTCTGTATGAGTAATGTAAATCTACAAATTTACAACCGCTTCCAAGATATCTGGAATTAAAAAATAATTTAAATATATACATTATTTACAGGTCATTCACTTCAAAAAAAAATGGAAAAATATAAGAAGCTGCTTTTCGCGAGAAGTACGAAGATTAAAAAATACTAAAAGCGGATCTGCTGCTTCCCATAAAACTCCCTATATTTATTATAATCAGCTGTTATTTTTGAAGAATACCGTTGGTAATTTGAACACAGAGAGTAACATTGCTGAACAAGAACATTTGACAAATGATCAAGAACCTTTAGGACCTTACTCGAGAGAAAATATAGTCGGAAGAAAAAAGAAAAAAACGTCAGATGATGGCACAAGCGAACTGTTAACCACATTAAACAAGTGTATTGAAACTCGCAAAAATAAGGAGGATATTTTGGAACAAGATGAGGACAGAATGTTCCTGATGTCCCTATTATCATCATTTAGGGCAATTCCGGAGCACAAAAAGTCAGCTGCGAAAATTCAATTAATCAGTGTAATCGAATCATTCCGATCCTCTACTCAAAATAATTTGTATCCAAACACAATGTGGCGAAATTTTAATGAGTACGAGTATGAGCGTGGTTACTTCACACCGGAGGCCGGGCGTTCAACAGCACCAAGTCAATAATCACGCCCTGAAGCACAACATTATTATACGCTACCAACTTCAACTCCTTCAGAACGTGAACGCCCAGAGTCGCGATTTTCTACTGTCACTTCAAATACCTCGCAAGATTCTGACATTTTGGATCTATTTTGAATATTTCCTTTTGTTGTGCGTTCGTTTATAATATTTATTTCATTGAGTACTTTAAAAAAATACATGTTTTATAATTATTTACCGTATATTTTTAAATTATGTCATCGAAGAGTAGACTTACAGATAGTGCCATCCACGAAGACGCGCCCCACTCTTTGTTCAAATGCATGTGTGCTATCTTCCGCATGTGTTAAACATCTGTCGATACTCGCTAATTATCGATGAATGCAAACGCACACTAATAGAAATTGACTAATCAGGAAAGAGTATTATGAACAGCACGAAAGATGCTATATTTAAATTTAATCGCGCGTCTTCGTGGATGGCATTATCTGTAACTCTAAACACACTCCCGGACACATCTATCGGCCCACCTTGAGTTTTAAGTTTTGACTGGAGACCAGCTAAAAATAAATGTTAGGAGGAGCAATAAGTTTTTGCAGGTGTGAAGCTGATTTACTGGCCATCGTTTTCGTAAAAAACTGCATAAAAACTTATTGCACCACTTAACATTTATTTTTAGCTAGGGATTGTTAACACTTTAAACACTAGGTTTGGCCGATAGATGTGTCCGGGAATGTAATGTAAATTGTGTTAAAATCCCGTAAAAAATAAATGTTAGGAATGAATTTTATTTGAATTGTCACTTACCTTAGTGTTATAAAAAGTTTTTCTTCCGGAGAAATACATGGTCGCATATTTGTATCTATGCCAGTTATATGTGGTTTTAGAAGACACAATAAGTCGTCAAACGAACTCACAGACATTCTTGCATAATTAAAAAAATTACGAGGATATTTTCTAACGTCTTCATAAAATATTTTAAACATTCCCTTTGACCTCCGTTCTTCTAACAAAGGATGCACCCAATACTCTTTTGATTTTTTTTTATTTTTCTTTCTTTTTATAATTAGTAGCGCCGCTACTATTGCAAGTTCTTCAACGTCCATTCTGCACGAATGTACTTGGAATACTGTCGCTCGGCTCGGTCTCCGGCCCTAGTTTCCCATGTTTCGGTCGCCGAGGGACTGAGTCGCCGGCGACTAGTCGACAGTGCGTAATAGCCCTAGGGCTAGGTAAACGCCATGTCTACGCGTATACGTCACGCAAGTGGCATGTGGTGTGCCATGTCTTATAAAGTTCCAGACTTTACAACGTCATAGTACGTGCACAAGTACGGGTGAGGCCCTATTAGAGCGTTGCGCTGTGTTGCGTCGCGTCGTCGCAACGGATCAACGCATTGTATGCCCCATCTGCGTTTCGTCGACACACGACATCGCAACCCAAGAGGTCGACGCATACTTGGTTTACTCCTCAAGCAATGGAACACTGTCCGCCGTCGCACCGGAGCTCCGACAGCGCAGCGCATCACCCTCCCATCCCGCTTTGTCCGATGAAATGTCGCGTGCGACGACGCAACGTATGTTGTAAAAAATATATGAAAAACGTGTCGCGACGCGACGCAATGCAAGGCAACGCTCTAATGGGGCCTCACCCTACGTCGTACTTACGTCAACGCATTTGATTTGCCGTGGCCATAACGCATCGATCCAAATAATAGATCGATGGAGTTATATTCATAATTACACGTGGATAAGAATAGCACCCATCCATCTCCTCCCATAGGGTGTCCTAGGAAGCGACTAATACGAAAACAAGGAGACTGGCAGCAGCGTTTTTCTATTAGATTACCTACCTACATTACACTGCAATTTCCAAGACATCTGCCAAGCGTGGGGATTATAGTAACCCTCCTTGTCCCGGGGTCCTCTGTTTAGCACTGGACATCTTTAGGCTGAAAATAACTATAATTCACCCGCATGCGGTCGGGATCTTTGGGTTCCTAGCTTTGCTTTAAGTTGTAGTATACTTAGACATGAGCGCCAGCTAAAACTGTTACTTACGAAAATTTGTTCTTTATACTCTTTCCTTTGTTCCAGAATGAGAGAAGTGAAGGCGGTATTTCTTATATTATTCTTCGGTCATCTTTCCGCGTTGCCCGACACGATTCGAATAGGTAAGTTAGGGCACGTTTAGGCAGGAAGACTACAGCCAGCGACGACCCTACACCAATACCGGTTCACAATGGAAGTTGTATAAAATGTCAAAAAAAAAACCGGTGCTTGCACGGTGGTATGAAAATTACCAGCGATGAATACGCCATCTGCCAGTATGGTTACGCCGATATGGACAAGAGTCAGCCTGCCTGGCGTATTTCTATCTGAATGCGCCTTTAGTAACTAAGTACCTAAACTTATTATCAAAATGAAATTATCTGCTTCAAAAGGCAAACAATGTACAAACTATATAAATTATATTAAAATAACGGTCTGAATAAAACAACCGACTGAGAATAAATTACCCTTAAAACGATCTTGATATTTAAGTATTTAATTCGTAAATGCTCTAAATTATTATAAAAGCATTACTTTCATAAATGTTTATCTTAGCAGAAAATAACTGTTGAAAATTATTATTGCGGGTTCTTTAGTTGAAATATTAGCTGCCTTACCTAAACTACCGGCTGGCTAGGTACATTTAAACGTTATTAACAGATTATTAAGGTAAATGGGTACTTATAACGGTAATGGTGGCAATAAACAGATATTACCAAAATTTTGTAACGAACTTCCTAAATTACTAACCTAACCCAAGAAAACTTGACGACCCGGTCCAAATCCCATTCAGTTTCACTTTTCTAAATTATGAATTCTTATTTTAGAACGGTTAGGAAAAGTTAAAAAATGGGACTTATCCCACCACTCATTCCTACCACTGTGACTCCTGTAAACCAATAGCTACAGTGGTCACCAGTGAAGACACCCTGACCCTCGGCGAGTCCCGGGGAAACTCTAAATCGTCTTGGAGCCCGCATCAGATTTAAACGGAAATGTAAGATACCGAGGTTTGACTCCCGGCTAGTCCCGGGGACCGCTAAATTGTCTTGGAGCGCACATCAAATTTAATCAGAAAAGTAAACAGGAGGAATAGGAAAGACAAATTCCACTAAAAGTTATTAGTAAAAGTTAGTTTATTTAATTACCTTGGGTAATGTGTTATGGGTTAACGTTGTCCATCCATTTCTGTTAGGTGGTCTCTTCCATCCTGAGGATGACAAGCAAGAGGTAGCATTTAGGTACGCCGTGGAGCGGGTGAACACCGACAGAGCAGTGTTGCCGAGGGCAAAACTCCTCGCGCAAGTGGAAACCATATCACCACAGGACAGCTTCCACGCGTCGAAAAGAGGTTTGTGACTGTCATTTTTTATTATCTATTTAACTATACCCGTATAGTTAAATAGATAGTACTACAGCAACCAGCAACTGTGTACAATAGAAGTAAAACGATTAGGTGATTATTATAAAACCCGAACAAGTATGTCAAAGGTTTGCGAATCTATATAGTAGGGCCAATTTAGAAAATCATATTAAACACTTCATCAAAAAACAACGTAACTTTGTAACGGCGGGTTTAAAATATTTTTTTTTCGTAGTTAGAACTGCACAAACATTTTTCAATTACGATTGCATGTTTATTGTAATAATGACAAAAAAAAACAAACAGAACAATGAAACTAACCGACGTCAAATGTGATCTTTTAAATTGGCCCTACATTCGTTGCTACTGATTTTCTTTGTCCAGTTCTGGACTATAGGGTAAAGGTAGGATGTGCAATAGCACACCATACCTCTATCCATTCTCTACCAGTCAAAATTTGGGTTACTGGGAAACACAACAAAGAGGTACCTACAACAATAGGAACTATAAACCAAAATTGTTAAATATATTTCCTAAAATGACCATAGAATATCGCTCTATGTTAGGGAAAGTTATTTTGTTTTTCTGGATTCTGGAATGTTACACAATAAAATAATTCGTTTTAATGTGTAACATTCTGTTTTATAATTCGGATTATATGCAAGCCAATTTGGGCCAAGCGTCACTGCGACCTGTATAAGTATAAACGACATTAGAAATAATCAGGATCGTTATCGCACTGTCCCACAAACCCATGATCAGAGTGTTTCATTCACAATACATCACCCGTCAGTTCATAATGTCCTTCTCACCCTTTATTTAATGAAGACAGATGACCCACCATTTGTGTCGGCTGTTGAAAAGAAAAATATTTGCCGTTATGAACGCGTCAGTTCTTTTCAGAAAATTGTTTTAAAGTAAAAAGTGCCATGCTATATAATATAAAATAAATATGTTCGTGAATTAGGTAAAAATGTGTGTTTACTTAAAATTCGTTCGTAATGATAGTCGAGAATGGATATCGTGGCATATCTATTTACATAGTTCTTGTTAGATTAAATGCTTCATTATGGACTCTACACCAGATGGATCAGAAATTGGTCAGATTGTGCCTGTTATATCGATAAATCGTGAATCAATTCCATATCACACCTCACTAGAGCGCAATGGAATACCGCGGATCTATAAGCATAGCATCATGCTCAGAGAAAAAATACTTTTCATTATGAAATCTTAGGTTGAGTCTCCACCAAAGAAACATTGCTAACTTTTGGATGCCTTTTAGTCCAAACAGGGTTTTATAAACAACCGTAAATTATGTTCATAAGTTAAAATGTAATCCAAATCAAAATGTTCGTCGAAGCATGACTAAAGATTTTCAATGTGTAACCGGTCGCTAAAAGTATATGATTGTTGAAAGATATATTCTATTTACATTCACCTACCTCCTAGTATTATTTGTATAGTGTGCCACCTACTAAGAAGCGGTGTAGCGGCGATCTTCGGCCCACAATCGGCGCCAGCGGCCGCTCACGTCCAGTCGATATGCGACACAATGGAACTGCCCCATTTAGAGACCAGATGGGACTACCGCACTCGCCGGGAATCCTGCCTTGTCAACCTTTATCCACATCCAGCCGCGCTCAGCCGGGTAAGTGATGGCATTTGTACTTTTATTACCAAGTATTGCGGACAAGCTCAAGTTATTGCCTCATTCTACTCTTTATAGCCTGTATCATCTTTCATATGTTTGCTTATTCATATTTATACAAATGTAGCCTTGATAAAATTTACGAAGAGGCTTTTTTATCCTCAGGCCAATATTCTAAAGTTAGTAGTAGGTAGGTAGGTCTTACATTTTGGTTCAAGTGATTTGGTGAAAGACTTACTACTCACTGTTTGGGTAGAACTCAGATTTATTGAGACAAAAAGTCCAATTTGCGAAATTAAATACTTTTCTTTTACCTGTTCTGGTAATTCGTAAAAGTTATAACTTGGTCTTGGCCATATTTTTTTTTTGTTAGCGTTTATTAGTATTTGTTTATTAAGCCAGTAATTATATGATGTTATTTAAGGCGTATGTGGATCTAGTAAGAGCTTGGGGTTGGAAATCATTCACCATAGTTTACGAGAACAGCGACGGTTTAGTACGTCTTCAAGAATTGCTCAAGGCCCATGGGCCATCAGAGCTGCCTGTTGCCGTCAGACAGCTGCCAGATTCACATGATTACAGGTGTGTTATCATTCACAGTTTCACATTTTAGCTATAGGACTTTTATACTATCTTGAAACACCTACATTGAACTTTACATCGGAAAGATTTGTAAATCATCTGGAGCTATTTGTCCAATGAGCGGTGAGTAAACATAGGTATATATCGCAATTAAACTTGGGAAATCTCTTTCTGCTCTGCATATGTCTCTCCTATTGTCGTAAACAATAGTAAATATCTAATAACTATTAGTAATACTAGCACATATTTTAAAACTGTTAAAGATGATTTTCCATTGCAGACCATTATTGAAACAAATAAAAAACTCAGCAGAATCACATATCGTGCTTGACTGTGCAACAGAGAGGATAAGAGATGTACTACAACAGGCACAACAAATAGGAATGATGTCAGATTACCATAGTTACCTCATAACATCGCTGGTAAGCACTTTGCCGAAAACTTGGGCAATAAAAACTTTCAGAATTACGTGCTTTAGTTGGCCAAAACCATCAAATAAAACTAATATATATATAAAGGGCATCTGCGAAAGCGTTAACATAGAGGGCAAAGATAAGGTTATGATGTAAACTTCCAACTAAAAAGGCCAGTTATATCCAGGAAAATACCTAACATGTAGCTACCAATTTTGGTAAATTTATGTGAGCTTTTCGTCAATTTCGACAAGACAACCGTAACCACATTGTTTCACTACATTAACTTATTTTATTACTAAAAATGATTAAAAATAATCCAAAGAAAATATTCCACAATCACTGGTTTTAGTAAGTTACGCCTAAGCTCTGAAGGGGTTGACTAATATAGAAAAATGATATTGGAATATTGAAAAAAAAGCAGTTTCTGATTCTTTATTGAATCTACATGACGCTATAATTCGTTACCAGGATCTTCACAGTGTAGATTTGGAAGAATTTAAATATGGTGGCACCAATATAACAGCTTTAAGGTTACTTGATCCAGAACGTGCTGATGTCCAAAGAGTAGTAAGGGATTGGGTTTATGATGAAGCCAGGAAAGGGCGTAAGTTACAGTTAACTCACACAACAGTTAAGGTAATTGCGTTCCGAATTTGTATAGAACATGGCATTAAATTTTAAATTTAGTTAAATTAAAGTCTAATCTTTTGGTTTCAGGAAAACATGACTTTTATAAAGGTAAGCGAGTCTATTCATTACAATTTAGCCAATTACGCACGAAACGGGGGATATTTTTATATAACATAAAAATTTAGCATAAATAAAATATTATATAAATTATTCAATCTTATAAACTCAATCAAAAGTATAATTGATAAAAGAGTTTTTACAAGCTTTCATTCATACTTTACTCAATTAAGTTGTAATTTCTCTTTAAAATTATTATAATTGTTTATACAAGCAGACGGAAACGGCACTCATGTACGACGCAGTACATTTATTCGCTAAAGCTTTACATGATCTTGATACATCACAACAAATAGACGTGAGACCGCTCTCTTGTGAGGCTGAAGACACTTGGCCCCACGGATACAGCCTCATTAATTACATGAAAATCGTGAGTAACTTATGCTCTATTATTTATCTCAAAGTGTACATTTAAAATATTACTAAAAAAGTAATTATAATATTGCTTTCATTATTGAAATTCAATCGTTATGTAATTGCTTATCTTTATAGTTCTTTGTTACACTGTTCATCTCAATAACAACATCAATGTTTATCTCATAATAAAACTAATTGTATTTATAATTTGAACGGAATCTAGTAAAGCCACACTTTTAACATTTATCTTCAAAATGAATATAATTAATTTGAATAAATGAAGGCGTTAAAACTATTGAGCCTATGGTATGGCTAGAAAATTCTTAGAAAATTAAATCAATATTCTTTTGCTTAAGAATACGCTTTCCTTAACATACACTAGATTCTTGGTCATTGAACAAAGCTGTAGCTATAAAATAGCACAGTAGAATTAAGTAGCGGGACGTGACTACGTGAGTGAGTTGACAGATCAACAGCTACAGGCATCGGTAAACCATCTATACCAAGACTGTTTTCCCATTCTATATTCTACTTGACGATATTATAACATCTAAATTGTATAAAAACACGTTAAAAAATATTTTAGCGTTTTCTCATAGAAAAATTCACACAAACGTTTTTCCTAAAGTTAATTAAAATAATCTAACTGAGAAATTATTGTTTACAGTCCAACTAATGCAATACAAAAAACTGATTATTTAATTACAGTAAGGTCTTTAAACTGACACAGAGGTTGATAGCAATATAAATGGTATTACGTCTTTAGCTAACGTACAATGTATTATGTAAGTGAATTTTAAGTACGTAACTTCTTAATGAATCACACAGGTTGAGATGAAAGGATTAACCGGAGTGATAAAGTTTGACCATCAAGGATTCAGAAGCGATTTCACTTTAGATATTATTGAATTAACAAGGGACGGACTCCAAAAGGCTGGAACTTGGAACTCATCGGAGGGAGTTAACTACACGAGATCTTATGGCGAAAATCAAAAACAGATAGTGGAGATATTACAAAACAAAACTCTAATTGTAACTACGATTTTGGTAAGTAATTTTTACATGTTAGAAACTTTTTAATTTTAACCACCACCGACCAACGACCTGGATAATGTTAAATAATCACACCACAACACACATAATAAAAGAAAAAATCAACGCAGACTTCTCTTTTACATAATATACATATTCTCAAAGAAAACACATTCTTACAAGACATATTTATTCATGAATAAGCACGCTTTAAGAAGAATGAATGACAGACAAACCTGTGTTGGAAAAAATACTCGAATTTACGAAATCATTTCACGGTATCCCTTGCGTATGTAAACTTAACTCCCTGGTAAAGTAATTCCTTTTTAACACATTTACACATGTATGTGAACCCCTGTTAATTCCCTAGAGTGCACCATATTGTATGAGACGGGAGGCGAGCGAGAAGCTAACGGGCAACGCACAATTCGAGGGCTACGCCATCGATCTAATTTACGAGATATCTAAAATTCTGGGCTTCAATTATACATTCAAGCTGGCGCCCGACGGTCGATACGGGTCCTACAACCGTGAAACTAAGGAGTGGGATGGAATGATAAGGGAATTGTTGGAACAGAGAGCTGATCTAGCTATTGCCGACCTGACCATTACATATGATAGGTAACAGAATTTACATTTTATCATACGCTATTAAGCTTAGACTAAATGACCAGTCCTCAATACTATTAGAATTCTATGATAATTGGAAGTTGTTTTATCAGTTAAGTACTTAAATTCCCATAAAACATGCTGATACGGTTCTCCATATTAAATTTCATTACTATTGACCTTAAATATTTCTCTTTTAATGATTTTCAAGTATTTTTGTTTAAACAGGGAACAAGTTGTGGACTTTACAATGCCGTTTATGAACCTGGGTATTTCGGTGCTGTATCGCAAGCCTATTAAGCAGCCTCCGAATTTGTTCTCATTTCTATCGCCACTCTCGCTTGATGTATGGATCTACATGGCGACCGCATATTTGGGTGTCTCTGTGCTGTTATTTATTCTTGCCAGGTACGTTAATATGTGAAGATTCGAACTAGAGGATATTAATGTTAAAAATGTTACAGTTTACTTTCATCAGGAACTAACTAACTAAATAGTTCTGATATAACAGAGATCGAGTTCATCAACAACTAACGTAACATAGTGACAAGACCAACAGGACTCACCTTTAATAAATAGCATGCATAGTCATAAGTCTTAAGTTTAGTCATATCGTAAGTATCTTTAGTACGGTAATTTCCTCAGCTACAATGCCCCTTACTACGAAACACATCAGTCTACATACTTCTGCTATGCGGCAGAATATCTGATAGTACGGTGGTAGTACCAATCTGGAAGATCTCTTGCATAAGGATTCTACCACTTGGATAATCTATTAGGAAGAGAAAATAAGGGTGTCTGTTTCTAAATGTATTTATCCACTAGGTTCACTCCATACGAATGGCATCCAACGCACACAGCAGATGGCGAGAAAATGGAAAACATTTTCTCACTAGCGAACTGTTTGTGGTTTGCTATCGGATCTTTAATGCAGCAAAGCTGTGATTTTTTACCCAAGTAAGATATAAAACGACCCCTTGCAATATTAAAATTAGGCTGCAAACAATACTTGCTGGAAATGAAATTGCGTGTTCATTTTGACAATTCTTAGAGACAAAAAAACATTGTAACATGTAACCGTATTCAAGACACGTTTTTCATTTCTGGTACCAAAAATAGTGAACTCAGCGAAATCCACAAGACAAGCGAAAAAGTGGGACTATTGAATAATCTGACAACTTGCTCGGTAGCAAATTTCAATTCCCGAACTTGGTCCTTTGATATATGAAATGTTTGTCCCGTATCAAATTAATTACACAAGGTTTCGGATTCAAGGATACAGCCCGGGTAATAAACGCTCAAAAGCATAAAATTAAATTAACTGCGAATCAATATTCTTTAAGATAAACAAGATACAGACAACTTTAGTATACTATTAGATGATAGAGACAGACTAAGCTAATTTAAAAATGTATTAAATAAAACAAAATCCTTTAAAGTACGTTGGCAAGGAACAAACACCCTGTCAATAAATGATGGGCTACTTTGGGCGCAGGTTCAGCCCGTACGAGTGGGACAGCCCCAGGAACTGTCTTGACGAGCCACAGATGTTGGAGAATCAGTTTACTCTGTTGAACTCGCTGTGGTTCACTATCGGATCCTTGATGCAGCAAGGTTCGGATATCGCGCCGAAGTAAGTCCTTTAAGCACGGCGGCTACAATTCCGATGGATAATGGCACTGCAGCAAATAGAAAATCACTTGCACAAAATCGATTCACAATTATTATTAGTTTAGTTAATGACAAGATCGTCAGTTCAGAAAATAAAAAATTGTTTAATCGAGAATTACGAAACGGAAATGTAGCCTTCAGTTGCAAAGCTTGGATGAAGAACTTCCTTTTACTAATTAGTTTCAAAGCGACCACAGCCCTTTGTGAACTTCAGGCATCGGTGGTCGCCTAGAGCGTCTAATATACATAGAGACGTTTTGGCAATATGGCCTAGCCTTGATTTCTATTACACTGTATTTAGTGAATTATCTACTTATTATTTAGTAGCTCAATTGTCAAATAGTGTCGAATGACAGTAATATTCTGATATTATGCACCTGATATTATGCTTGTGTAGTATCCATAGCTTGCTGCATCAAAGTCTTTTGTGTGTAATTGTGGTGATGGATTTCACGTTTTTGCTAGTATTTATACATGAAGTTTGATCCGGTTGTAACTTATACTACATACACAAACACTCTCACAATGATTTACTTAAAGTGAGGCGCATATTACAACTTCTAATTAGTTTTTAACTTAATTTTTCTTTTCTCATTTTAATGGTTTTTTTGTTACTCCAAATTTTGACACAGTTGAATCCAATTCAGAAAGAGCTGCCTGCTGAGATGTCGCCTGAAATAAAGGTTTTCCTAGTTCGGGTACAGAAATATTTTTAATCATGCATAGGAATTAATGATACTGTTCTGATTTTGTTTGTATACATGACCTGCAATGTTGTCTTTTTTATTCTTCTATTTCTTTATTCTTTATTTATTTACTTATTTAGTGTTCAGTGTCTTGTGTTACAGTTATAAGGAGTCTTTGTACTTGTCTCCAGTTCTTTTCAGTGGTGCACGCTCTGGTCTATTTATAAACACAGTTTCTTCAAAGCGGCTCGTCATATTGTCCAGTGAAGCTGTATTTAACAGTCTGTCAAAAAGCAGCACCTTCGTATATTCTTGCTAACGCAGTCTTCGCTCCAATTCCAGGGTAGACAAGGCTCCTGTGGTGAGAGATAGGCATCGGTAACAGTTTGTTCTGTGGTATAAAGTACCAGTTGCACATATTTTGTGAAATCCATCTCCACATCAAAATTTTAGAATAAAAATCCACTAGATAACAAATACTTATACTATTTTATAAGAAAATTTATTTTCTAAATTCGTAGTAATGTCAACGATAACGTTAATTATTTGACATATTATAATTTTTATTTTGTTTCACCGGTTTCTGTAAGCAAATATTGAAAATTAAATTTGACCCACCTCCCAGTGTCTAATTGAGCTGTAATTTGACACACTTGTTTTATTCTCGGGACAATGCACGATTGCTCATAAGCCGCCATTTTTAGTCCAATATGGCGGTCGCCGCTAAATGGCACTTGATAATTTTCCCATTAACCCCTATGACATGGGTATCAAATGAAAGGGCTTAATGAGTGAAACATAGTATGTAAGGTGACGTTATTTTAAATCCAGAATGGTGAACGTCACAAAATGCCGATTTATCATTTCGACAGTAACCCCTATGATATTAGATATCAAATGAAAAAACTTGATGAGCGAACCACAATAAGGAAAGTGACGTAATTTTGAATCAAATATGGCGGTCGTTGCCAAATGGCGATTTATCATTTTCTTAGTAACCTTATGATATTATAGATATCAAAGAAAGGGATAAGTGCAGTGACCATTGTAAATCCAATATGGCGGACGTCGCAAAGTGGCAATTTATCGACATTACAATTATTTTTAGTTTCACCTGTCTCGGTGTCTGTCTATAGATATGTCTGTAACTCAGTCTGTAATCAAATCTTGTAGGTATAAGTTAAATTTGAGCGCTGTACTAAAACGACGCAAACTGATGGAGTTGGGACTCGTTTGATTTTTCTTGACAAGTACTCTGGTCCTAGAGTTTAATGATTAACTTAGTCGACTATTATATTAAAAATACCCTACTAAAAAGTAAAAAAACAGACGATTTTTTTAAAACAAGCTTTTATTATTTGTTATATCTATTTAACTAAGTATTTACAAAAAAAGCTTTATGTATTAGTATTAACTGTCTGGTTAACATAGTAGAAGCTCTGTCTAGTGATCGATTGTGAATTGTCCCAGGATATGATATTTACTTATATTCATTATTTTTAACAACTAATAAAAGCTTATCTTTTTCCAAAAATTTTTATTTATTATTTAACGCAATCCAATTATTATTGACATATTCAACACAAAAGTATAATGATTCAGATCAAGAGCACGATTGTTTTACTAGCTAGGAAAGACTTAAGGTCTCAAATGGTAAATAATAAGGTTTTTCCTTTCATGCCAGAGCTGTATCAACTCGAATGGTTGCCGGCATGTGGTGGTTCTTCACACTGATCATGATATCATCGTACACGGCCAACCTTGCAGCATTCCTTACTGTAGAGCGAATGGACTCCCCGATCGAGAGCGCCGAAGATCTCGCAAAGCAAACTAAAATAAAATATGGAGCATTGAAGGGTGGATCGACAGCTGCTTTCTTTAGGGTAAGTGCAATATATAAGTGCATCCTGACCAAGGGTTCTATACTATCTTTGTACGTATTAAAGTAATTTGACTATTCATGTAACACCTGTTTGTTTGTCGAGGTTTTTTTAGGATTACAAAAAAACTGTAGTATTTAGAAAGATCATTTTATGTTTGCTGTAAAATATAGATAGACATGTACCTATTACCCATAATTAGGTATTTCAGATTTTTCCCTGTCATTTTTTGTTAAAAGCCAAAAACTACGTGACATAAAACAAAATAAAAATCTGTTTTGAGACCTCACTCGATATAGTAGTCTCACTTTGAAATTTTGATGACCCATTTCGACTCCCATTAAAAAAACTAAAAGGAAATATATATTTTTTTTCATTTGCGACGAGGTTGGATAAGTAAGATCTAAAACTATTCTAAGTTTCAAATCGATAGCAGCGGTGGTTCCAGCTTTTATATAGGTGTGACAAACAGATAGACAGCAAGACAGACAAACAGACAGACGAAATCTCCCCATAAGGGTTCCTTTTCACCTTTTAGGTATGGAACCCTAAAAACATCTTCATTTAAATTTCATTCTCTAACAAATAAACAAGCCTTTAATATTGGGTAAATAATTTCGTCCTTTTAATATTATTAGAGTCTGAAGTCAGATCATTTTGCGATGTTTGTTTCGACAGTTTATGTAAATGTATTCCACTCGCTAGTGATCTCAAAACTTATTTAGACGTCTCTTGAATTAGTGAAAGTTATTCAAACTTTTCGTTTATACCATGATATTGTAAATAAGATGAAAGGTATTTCTTTTATGTGATAACTATTACTGCGCGTAGTTTTGCTTAGTATAGTATATCTTCTATATCTATACATATTATAAAACAAAGTCCTCCGCCGCGTCTGTCTGTCCCTATGTATGCTTAGATCTTTTAAACTACGCAACGGATTTTGATGCGGTTTTTATTAATAGATAGAGTGATTCAAGTGGAAGGTTTATAATGTATAATACATGCATAATATAGTAGAGAAACACTGATCATTTTAGAGGTTTCTAATGTGAAGTCATAAATAAACACTTTTTTTGCGCTTACATTGCAAACGCTGGCTGAACCCTACGAGATAGATCAAAATAATTTACTACAGTATTGTACACCTTAACAAGGTCTACAAAAAAGTCCGCGATGGTATATGTTTATCTCTTTGGGATAACCCACAATAACTATTTTTTATCCTTTACTTTTTATGAGGAATAATTATTAATAAATTGTTGTTAGCATGAATTTGTCCCTTCGTTTATGTAACGTAAACTTCACTAATATTTACACCAATGACAAAAAAAGCTGTGAACGTTGTTCATACCGCAGGGTTAAGATTAAGCAACATAAGGCAACCCCCGGCAGACGGGGACCGAAGTGGGAAAGGGGAAAGAGAAAGGAGAGAGAGAGAGCATAGAATTAGATGTTTTTTAGAGAGAGAGATGGAGAGAGAAATAAAACAAAGGGGGGAGGGAGCAAAGTGGAGCAAAATGTAATAAGAGCGCGGGCGGAGCTGCGCGGGTCAGCTAGTTTATTATATACAACCACTTCGTCTTGTTCTGTTACCGAGTTATTATGTTACTAATAGGTGCACTCATGGGACATTTTGGTACCAATGAGCACCTTTACAGAATAAGTCTAAGTATGTCCCCGCGGGGTATCGGGTCCCCCATCTCTTCTCGTTGGGTGTCGTAAGAGGCGACTAAGCGAGAACAGGAAGATGGGCAGCAGCGTCTTTCTTTTTAAATTTATCTGTCACCTATACTGCAATCCCCAAGCCGCCTGCCATCCGTGGGGATTATGGCAACCCCTCCATTTTAAGGGAGAGGCCTTTTATCAGTAGTGGACGTATTTTTCAGCTGCTGATAATGATATAATGACCGACAGTCATAAGTGCAGATTCTGTAAAGGTGAAAAAGAGTCAATGCGACACATATTATGCGACTGCGACGCTCTTGGGAGACGTAGATTAGGTCATCTGGGCGAAGCCTATACTACGTCAGATGATCATGTATTTACAGTTCCCCGTACGGTGCCGGGTTAGAATTCCACCCCTGTCTCCTCTCGTCGGGTGTCGTAGGAGGCGACTAAGCGAGAACAGGAAGACGGGCAGCAGCGTCTTTCTTGTGGATTTATCGTCAACCTATACTGCGATCCCCAAGCCGCCTGCCAAGCATGAGCATTACGGCAACCCCTCCCTTCTAAGGCCTTTGTTCAGCAGTGGACGTCTATCGGCTGCTAGTGATGGTATAGCTCTAAGCTGGTACAATCGTTGCGTACCTAAGGGAACTCTTTGATACGTCAGCAACAGAGTAAGGGCTAGGGTACGCACAATGGATCCAACTGGGTCGAAGTGCGTTCCGGTGGTTACCGGGCCCAATTTTATTGCCTGTTAAGGCGTTTTATCTGGTGGCTCGCGCTAGATTTTAGAGTAATGAGAGTTGTACATCCGGCAAAGGGCGCTCTACACGCGCTTTTAAAAACGATATTATACGCGTTTAAAAACGCTAATCTCAAAAGGTCGTAAAGGCCAGAATGGACATATTACCAAAACGACACGACACGACATTTCTTAAAGCACTTAACGCAGAGATGCGACTCTTCCACAGTCAAAATGTCGATAGGAGATTAACAGGTACACAGGACTTTAACAGGTATTTTGCATATAAGAGAGAATATTATACATTAAACACTTGTGTTCTGAATTTAAGCTTCTAAGTAGCTTATAAATATGTCTAAAGTGGCTGTGTTAAGGGATTTGTTATGTAGATTCGTTTTGAATCTTGTTATAACAGTTATATAACAATCTTTAAGCGTCTTATCTTGGAAAACAGTGTCATTTATGAACTTTTCATTTTTTTTTAAAACGTCTGCTAATTCTTCCAAAATTTAAAAAGTTCTGACCTGAATAAAGTAAAATGTTACTTTACTGGTCACAATAAACTATCTTTACCTACGCATGGTCTTTAAAGAGTCCGTTTGTGTTTGTTTCTAACAGGACTCCAATTTCTCGACGTACCAACGAATGTGGTCTTTCATGGAGTCTGCTCGGCCATCGGTCTTTGCTACCAGTAATAAGGAAGGTGAAGAGAGAGTAGTGCGAGGAAAGGGAGCCTATGCGTATTTAATGGAATCCACCACTATCGAGTACGTCGTAGAAAGGAACTGTGATCTAACACAAGTTGGGGGCATGCTAGATTCGAAAGGATACGGGATTGCTATGCCACCGAGTAAGTATTATTTTTTAATAAATCTGTTAAGATTTTTCATATACACCATGATTTCACACTTTAAAAACCTTTGTCGTAGAAAGTAGAACCTATTACTCTACTACAATTATTAGTAATATTAGTTAGCTTTGTGTACAAAAGTACAAAGGTTTATTATTGGAAGTGCAGGAATTGTTCAAAACACAATTTAGTCTTTTGCAACTTCTTATAACACACACTTAACGTTACTTAGCATAACGCTTACATTCTATTCTACAATACTAGAGTCTACAATAACACTTGAATCGTTTTATAGACTCACCATATCGCACTGCCATAAGTGGAGCCGTTTTAAAACTGCAGGAGGAAGGGAAATTACACATTCTGAAAACAAAATGGTGGAAGGAAAAACGTGGCGGAGGGTCTTGCAGGGTACGTTAGCATGCACTCCGTTAGCTATTTAGTTCTATTCTAGATTCTAGCGGAGACTATTGCATTTGCATATGCAAGAGAATATTTTAGAAAAAGTGTCCTCTACTATTAAATTTTATAGTGGTACAATAAATTAATAAGCGCTTTTATGGATCTAAAGTTTGTGATCTTTTAATATTTAATGAAATGAGATTTCGCATAACAGATTTTTATAACGAGTCTCCATGATGAAAGTTTAAAAAAAAAGGCGCACTACATGAGAGAGCAGACTGGCGATAAATGGTTTTAAGCATTGCTAAGAACTTAGTTAAATATAATATAGCGCCAGCCTTTTTTCTTTGTGCCTATCATAACAAGGAAAATTAGATTGTGCTGTAGTTATCGCCATGCTATCGACAAAAGGAACAAACGATGGTTCCACATTTTTTATTTTTCTTTCAACATAAAAAAGCAACGCTTCTCGCCTTTAGCTTAGCGACTGCTGTCTAGATGACTACGATCGGGACCGATTTTTTGCGTGCCTATAATCCATCCCAAATAAGCTTGAAGGCGATTACAAGTTCGTTTGCGGCTCAATAACTACATAACGCATATATTGTCAACTAGGCTCGTAAGCAAAAACAACTTTGTATTACCAACCTTTTTCTGCTGCCGCGTTAACGGTCAACTATACAGCGGGGGTGTTTTATGACTGTTTAATAAAGTTGTAATCGCCTTCAAGCTTATTTGGTTTGGAGTGTACAGAAACTCAGTTCACATTCCACTAAACGATCATCCGTCAATAGACTGACTGCCAGACTACGCTTAAACAACTGATCGTTCAAATGTTTAATGATGTAGGACGAGACATCGAAGTCATCGTCGACTGCTAACGAGCTGGGGCTGGCGAACGTGGGCGGTGTGTTTGTAGTACTGATGGGAGGCATGGGCGTCGCCTGCGTTATCGCAGTCTGTGAATTCGTATGGAAATCTCGCAAAGTTGCCGTCGACGAACGAGTAAGTAGCTTTATTACAAATCCGAATATCTTCAAGTGTCAACTTATTTATTGTGCACCAAAATCAAGCTTCTATAACAATGCTGATACGGTAACTGACGTGAACATAGAAAAAATCCATGCATCATTCATAATATAGAAATAAAATTTAACACAAGGTATAGTTGAGTGTTTAGGATTTGAATATAGGTACGTGATTCCATTTTTAAAAAGAATAATTTTACAATCACAATTAAAGAAAGAAATAAGCAACTACATACTTCCATCATTGTTAGCTTCAAGAACAATATTGCTGTAATAGCATGCGCCCATTACGTTGATTATGCCGTATTCTCTATAACATGGGTATATTGTTTGTTACTATGTTGGGAATTAAAATTATTTCCGTTAGAGTTTAGAAAGACCGATTTGTTATTTATTTACAAATGCCAGTGTTTTCATTTTGGCTATTTACGGAAACAATGAGTATGTGTTTGCCCCTCGGCAGTATTCCTTCAAATGCTTCGATTCCATTAGAAACAATCAGAAACATATTTTTTTTCATGGAAATATTTAATGTTATATTTTTAATGGTATTTCTTTTGTTTTAGGTTTATTTTTAACTCATGGGTAACCACTTATTATTTGGTGTGCATTTTTTGCTAAGTATATGCTATTTTTTTTTTTGGAAAATCATTTTTTGTTATGATGGAGTTACGCTTTTGGAGTTACTTCGTAAATTAAGCGTTAGTAAAATATTGCGAATAGTAATTTGAAATTGAATAAGCACATTTAAATCACGACCAATTTTCTTCCATGTTAATAAGTAGATATTAAAATGCATTATAAACCCATATCCATATAGTAGGCTATGAACTTGTATAACCACATAAAATATGATCAATATTTTACTATAGTAATACTTTTTTGATTTTTTCACGCTTCAACTACAGAAAGAAGAGGTATGTGTTTTTAAATATAATCATCCGATCTGATTGGTAGGTACATTATGTACGGCGGTGTTCTTTATTTAGGCGTCCCTATGTTCCGAGATGGCTTCTGAGCTGCGATCGGCACTCAAGTGTCCAGGCAGCGGAGGCGGGGCCGCGGGCGGCCCGGGGGGTGCTCGGGACGGCGCCGGTTCCCCATACCTTCATTATGGTTTCAGCACGAAGAGTCAGCTCCACTAGCGGCCGGAGCCCGCCGCATCGCCACCCAGCGATGTCTAACCAGGGCTGTCTACCTGCCAGATCAGAATACTTTCGATTGTAGAGAATCGAGGCATTAGATCCGTAGTTTATCGCGGTACCTAATTGCGATCTGGTAACCCTACGTATAGCTAACGAGTGAGGCACGGGGCGTAGCATGGCGGGAATGATTCGAAACAAGTGTTAAATTTATAATAAATGATAAAAAGGACTCCTAAGTAACGGAATATTCAAAGCGATATCTTTAATATTTGTGACTATTGCAGAAGTCTCGACGCGTTGTGAAGGTCTAATTAGATTTGTTTGTCGACTCGAATGTAGAGTAGATGTTTATGCTATATTTATTTATGTAAATAATATATATAATATTTCTTATTCTTATTATTTATATAGAGTAAGTATGTTACGACGTTAATATACCTATCTATGTTATGGAATCCAAATAGTTTGATTATCCTGTGTACTGTGCCAAAAAGATACGTGCCAAATTTTCGGTAAATACCTTTGTTAAATTTTTGGGTTTTTACAAATTAATGTGCTCCTGTCGGGAATATTAATTGGACCATAACTTTTCCATTGCATAATAATATTTTAAATCAACTTTGTAAATACGACGTATGTTGTAGGTTTTTGGATGTTTTATAATCTATAACAATTCGTTTAGAGTAACTAAAAAAACTACCTAGAATAAGAGAATGTTAATATTTCCATTAATATATAAATCGGCGACAACTGTACTGTCAAACTAGATTATAAGTAGTATGACTATAAATTATTATATTTTAATGTCACCTACAAAGGGAAGTATGAAATAATTATTATCTTGGTCAACCCTGAACAGTCCTAAGAGCCACGAGTAGGCCACCTACCTAAATAGTTTCCCCAATAATTGAAAAATTTTGACGACTGAACAATAATCTTAACGGTGTTTGATTGAAAGAACATAACAAGCTATATGTTATTACCGTAACCAGAATACGCTTTGTATACATTGAAATCATACATGAGAAAGTAGAAATGGTGTAAAAATAAATAAAATTGCGTTGATTAGTATAATTCAGAAATATTGTCTGCCAGTATTACCTGTACAGTATCAGTATCTCTGTGCCAAAAAGTATACATATTATACTACGGTGATCAATAAATGATACATTGCATATATACCATGTTTCTTTTTACGAGATCAAAATCGCAGCAATAAATGTATGAATAGGTACAAGAGTAATGGCTCAATATGTCATATTAACTCTACCAGTTGTTATTGGTATAACTTCATTTATGGCAACGATTTTGGTCTTGTAAAGAAAAACAGGGTATAATGTGGAAAAGGTCGTATCTTCTCGTATTTTGTGCTCACTGTCTTAAATTACGAAATAACTACTTTAATTAGAAAACGACCTGGAAATGTGGCTCAATTTGTGCCAAATATTCTTGTTTAATCTCTGTACCATATTTTGTAAGATTACATTGCCGATTTTGAATAAATAAATTGTTTTATTAAAATATTTTTTTTATTTACCATGAGATTCACTGGCTAACTGCCGGTTCCAATATCCTATCTATTTTTTATAATAAGTTACAATAGTTACCATCGATAGTTTTATGACATATTTCCGTTTCAATAAACAAAGATAGAAATATCTGTCTTTACAAATTCCTGCGATGCGGCGCCGCATCGCATCGCAGTTGTGCGTGGGAGCCCTTATGTGTGGGAGTCCTAAAGAAAACATTTCTAATTGTGGTATAATTGTTCTTAAAACTTTTCCGTGAGCCTAGAAATAGCTAAATTGTTTACAAATTTCTATTTGACGTTTATTATGTGTTTTTAATAAACTGAAAATTTGCTGATTGTTGGTCGGTCAACATTAGGCTATAACTATTGACTACACGATCTGATAATTCTTGGACAAATGAAAGTGAAATTGAATCATGAAATGAACGGGTTATGATAGGGCTGGCATAAACCAATGGTAAAAACCCCCGTACCAAATAAAGAGAAAGAAAAACCATGAAATTAATGCGGAAATTTAGTCCAAGCTGGTATCAAAACCCTAGCTGTCACAGTTTACAGCCTTTGGCTTCTGTAAATTACGGGGCCATAAAGCAAAGCCATTCATTTCGGTCGTATAAAACTAGTAAAACACAGTTACCGGCGTTCCTTAGGTAACTAATTTACTTTATCGTGTCTCCGAAGTCATTTTAAAATAAACGTATACTTAAATGAAACGGAGTTCATGAAACCATGCTTACTTGGTTGCTAATAACTGTAACGAAAACTTTTTAATTGACTTCAAATAGCCTATATTTTGTCAATATAATTCTCTATGAAATGTAAATGCAATACAATCATGCAGTAATTTTGATGGTAACAGTTATTTGATAGAATGTGACTTACGGCCGGTCCCAATACTCTACCGCCGATAGCAATCTCAGTTAAAAAGTAACTATATGACACTTGACATTCATTTTCTTATCTCTAGTAAGCTTCAAAGTCTCGAAGCTAGATCATTCATTTGTTCATTTGATTTCATTTGTTTCTCGCAGATATTTGCGATGCGATGCGAATTCGCAGTTATGTGTGGGAGCCCTAACTGCGATGCGATGCGATGCGGCGTGAAACAAATGAATTTTCGATACAAGTTCCTGCAACTTATATCGAAAATCGCATCGCAGTTATGTGCGCAATGCGGCGAAGTTCGATAAGATTACTTTGAAAATTCGCTTGTTTTTTTTGAGGCTTATAAAGCCTGGGAGTATTTCTTTCATGTAACTCCCGTAAGCCAGAATATATACATAGTAGTAAGTACTGATTTGTACGTCTTTGCAGTTTGGTAGTATCAAAGTTGGTAAGGTTTGGTAGAAAAAAAATGATTTTTTTCTTCCTTTTCGCATTACTGACCACAAGTAATAAATTAATTATGTAGGACGGTAACTCTCAACAAGGCAAACTATTATAGCTGGACCAACAAAGTTAGGGCATTTGTAGAGCATTGCGAAAGTAATTAAACTTAGTGACACATTTATCTTCCACATTCGGTAGTTTGACAACCCTGGCTGCTTCACAATAGATCATGGGCTCGTAACCCCACCAACTGTCTGAGTACTATTTGTGGATAGTAGGTATCATCATCATCATTAGCAGCGAAAAAGGTCCACTGCTGCACAAAGGCCTCTCCCTCACGTTGCTATAATTCCCACGCATGGCAGGCGGCTTGGAGATCGCAGTATATGTACGCAATCCAATAGAAAGACGCTGCTGCCCGTCTTCTTGATTTCCCTTAGTAGCCTCTTATGGACACCCAACGATAGGAGATGGGAGGGTGCTATTCTTACCCGGACACCCCACAGGTAATAGGTAGGTAGGTAGGGTAGGTAGTGGTGGATAGTAGGTATGTATTTACAAAAAAAATGTAAGAGGCACGACGATTATTTAAATCTATAGCATAATATTATATCATATCGTCAAATACACAAAGTAACAGAACAGGAATCACAATAACTAGTCAGTAAAGAGAATAATAATAAATCACTTACAAGTTTACATCTTCAAACCGTACTGTTATCCTGTTGAGCGTAGACTGTTTACTGTCCCGTGACCGCTGTATGAATGTCCTTGTCTCAGCTTGCACCGCGTTTATATAGGCACACCGGCTGGGGTGCTAACAAAAAGTATATCATTATTAGTATCAACACAGATTTTGTTTGATTGAATACTAATTTAACTACCTATGACTCACGGACCCCTGCTGGAAGATTCTAAACTCCACTATGAATATTGTTGTCTTGGACACAAAGATAAAAATATTATATTGTTACCGAGACGTTCACTATCTGTAAAGGAGTCGAGTCGTAAAACCAACTTTTATAGCCCTTTTTATATCTATTTCGACTTTTAATTCCGCTTTTTTTGTTTACGTTATCAATATTGGAGGTTGTAAAAACGGACCATATACATTCTATCCTACGATTTCACTTTGAGGAAAAGTTAACTCTGGCGGCAATAAAAATGCTGCGCCTGAGGATGAGTCTGGTAATTACGTCTGTGAGCTCAGTAAGTATTTCTCAGTACTTAGCAGTTCTCCCATCCTCAACCATCTCCTTCAGTTGAGTGTCCGTAAGAGGCGACTAAGGGAAAACAAGAAGACGGGCAGCAGCTTCTTTCTATTGGATTACCTACCTATACTGCGATCCCCAAGCCGCCAGCCAAGCGTGGGGTTTATGGCAACCCCTCCCTTCTAAGGGGGAGGTCTTTGTTCAAGAGTGGACATCTTACGGCTGATGATGAACAGTTCTCCAGCTACAGTTTCCTTCACACTAAAACACAGTATAAGACAGGTGAGGTACCTACTTTAAATAGCATTTTTGCGTAAAATGCTATAGAAAGATACAGCAAGTTTTTTTTACAATTCGTGCGGTCCGCCTGATGGTAAGCAGTCACTGCAGCCTATAGACGCTAGCAACACCAGAAGAATCACCAGCGAGTTGCCTATCCTTAAGACATTCGATATTAAGTCTTTGTGTCCGGTAATTTCACCAGCTAAAGTGCCCTTCACGCCGGAACACAGCAATGTTTACACACTGCTGCTTGGCGGCAGAATATCTGACACTGCGTTGCTACCTACCTGGACGGTTCCTTGCACAAGGAACCTACCACCTAGTAAACATTGGTTGATTATGGTCGACATTTCATCAGCATTATCACCATCATTAGCTAGAAGACAGCAACTAAACAAAAGCCTCTCCCTTCGACACTTGTTTATCTGAAATCTAGGCTAATCAATAAGAAAATGATCGTTTTATGTACGGACCCCTTCGCGTCTTTATTCGAAAAATAATTGAGTCGTGAAATTATCAACAAATTCCCTACACAATACAGCGCACCTATAAATAAAAGGTCCTTTATAGCGAAACCTCTAACCCTACAAAATCACCATCATCTCTAGCTGTAATTTCTGACCAAAACTATCTAATTAAACATTCGTATCACCCTATACGTCCTGAATTAATAGATACATAGCTTATATACTCAGTTAAATGGCTATAAACTCCGCTTTTCCTTTCTGAAAATATACACAGGGTACATTTCTATTGTCCCAAAGGGAGTGCGACAATCCAACGTTAATTAGCCAAAACAAAATGGCTGGTGTTTTTGCGCGGGCGAGGCGCAGCGAGACTGTGGTTTAGATAACTGGTACGCTGTTACTTCAATTTAAAGTCAGTGTAGACGGGCCATATCTGGGCAACAATAGTGTGGAAAATAATTTTAATCAGTGGTGTAAATATTGCATAACAGATTAAATATTTCAACCAAACATTAATTTACTTTAAGAGTTGCATATTATAAAAAGAAATAAAAACATTTATCTTATTATATAAAAGAGTAGACAAAAACCCACTCATCACGAAATCTCAGAAACTACAAGTGCTAGGAGTCTCAAACTTTGCATGGGGGTTCCTTTTAAGGCGTAGGTGCGCACTAAGACTGGATTTTGCGAAATTCAACCTCTAAGGGGGTCAAACAGGGGGGCAAAGTTTGTATGGGAGAACGCGATTCCTTGGTCCTATTGACTTGAAATTTTGCACAGACATTCGTTAAGAAAATTAATTGAATTAGTATTTCATATTTTTTTTATAATTTATCCCTTTACAGGGTAAAAAAGAAGTATTATTACTCAATCGATGGCGGTACAAATATATTACCACAATAAGATACGATAATTCGAAATATTAAATAAAAGTTCCTTGGCCAAGTGGTTATGGAAGCGTCCTCTTAGTGCGGACTGTCCGGGTTCGCTACCCGAGTGCGGTTTTTTTTTTTTTTTAAACTTTGTTTTGTTTTTTTATTTATATTAAGATTCGATGTTTTAAATATTTAACTCATATTGACTCCGGCACTTTTTATCTCTACAATTTTTTATATATTTCATTCTTTTTTTATTTTATTTAAAATCATGCATACGTGGTTAGCTTCTCTCTAATGTTATGATTTAGTTATTATTGGAAACCTTATTGATTTTTGTACATTAGTAATAAGTGGTATCATTTGTCTGTTTCCCAAATAAAATAAAATAATGAAAATATATTTCCAAAATGACTGTTTGGGTTGGAATACAATATGCATTTATTGTACGTATGATATAAAAGCCAAAATTTTATTGGAATTATTGTCTGTCTGTCAGTCAGGGTTTTTTCTACAGGTTGGCTGGTGTTGTTCCCTATCGACGTCAAAGTATCTTTACATAGTGTGAAACAAAGTCGCTATCCGAGTCTGTCTATATCCGATAGCACCTCCAAAACCACGCAGCGGTTTTCACCATCGGTTAGATAATTTTTCTAAGTAAATAAACTTACATAGCTTACGTTGACTAAACCTAAAGAGATACATTAACAATCAAGTAAGTAGGTACTAGAGAATTTCATTAATTCCATATATTATAAGATAGGTAAATATCCGGGATATAATATACCCGCCCCCCGGCGCCGGACTCAAAGGCAATGCACTGAGGGACGACTGATGCAGAAATCACCGGAGAATCCTGGTTCCCCTCTCATGTGCCGATGTGACAGCCACGGGAGTTTTAGTGGGTAAGAATCCCCCACAGGATCCTGGGGACATATTAAACGTGTCCCCCGCCACCCCTATAACTGTGACAACGGTGACAGATTTCCGGGGGGCTATAATGCGCCCCCGGCAGTGGCTTCAAAGGCCCTTGCCTTGCACTGAGGGTTACACGTTGCAGCCCCATATTTTGTGCGGATAGCCGTGGGGGGTTTAGAGGGTAAGAATCCTACACACCGCGGTCGACCGCCCGCAGGATCCTGGGAGCCTATTGGAGGTCTATCCATGATCCCCGAAACTTTGAGCACGGTGACAGGTTATTTCCCCCCAGCGGGGGCTCAAAGGCAAGCCACTGAGAGGATCTTTTTTAAAAGCAGTATTATTACTAAACCGATGGCGGTACAAATATTTTCACTTAGATTAGCTTGGTACGTAAATTAGGTACTGTACACGGATAACTTTAATATATAAGATAAAATATCACGCTATATGCATTAGGGACTGAGCAGACATATAGAATATGATCAAGTAATTAGCCGTGGTCTGGAGGTTACGGAAGCGTCTTCTAAGTACAGCAGGGTCCGGGTTGAGCACGGTGACAGGTTATTTCCCCCCAGCGGGGGCTCAAAGGCAAGCCACTGAGAGGATCTTTTTTAAAAGCAGTATTATTACTAAACCGATGGCGGTACAAATATTTTCACTTAGATTAGCTTGGTACGTAAATTAGGTACTGTACACGGATAACTTTAATATATAAGATAAAATATCACGCTATATGCATTAGGGACTGAGCAGACATATAGAATATGATCAAGTAATTAGCCGTGGTCTGGAGGTTACGGAAGCGTCTTCTAAGTACAGCAGGGTCCGGGTTCAAATTTCTCTTTGGGAATTTTTTGTGTACTTTTAAACTTTTAATATTTGATAATTTTTTTAAATTTTTTCAAGGTTTATATATTAACTTAATTTATTTAGAAGTTTTATCTAAGTAAGTAAATAAATTTAATTAGCTTACGTTGACTAAACCCAATGAGGTACATACTTAACAATCAAGTACTTGAGAAGTTCATTCTATATATCATTATCATTCCATATAATATAAAGTAAATCTGGGATATAATATGCTTGCCCCCGGTGGCGGACTCAAAGGCCAGGCACTGAGGGACACCCGGTTCAGAACCCAGGTTTCCCTCTCATGTGCCGATGTGACAGCCACGGGAGTTTTAGTGTGTAAGAATCCCAAATACCCAGATTGACTTCCCCATGGGATCCCGGGGACATATTGGATGTTTCCTCCGCCACCCCCTTAACTGTGACAACGGTGACAGATTCCCGGGGGGCTACATGCGCCTCGGCAGCGGCTTCAAAGGCCCTTGCCTTTCACTGAAGGGTACATGGTGCACACATACCGCAGTCGATCGCGCGCAGGATCCTGGGCGCCTATTGGAGGTTTCCCCCGCGATCCCCGTATCTTTGAGCACGATGATAGTTTCCCGGGTGGCTTTATTGTGCCCCCCGGTGGCGGGCACAGGCCTCCTTCTTATGTACTGATTTAACGGCCGTAAGGGGTTTAGTGAATAAGAGTCCTACATAACCCGGTTGACCTCCAACAGGGTCCCGGGGACCTATTGAAGGCTTCCCCCGTGATCCCTGTAACCGTGACAGGTTCCCGGGTGGCTTTATTATGCCCCCCCGGTGGCGGGGTCAAAGGCAAGCCACTGAGGGTATCATGGTGCAGATCCCACCGGATAGCCCAAGAAGGGGTTCTTATGTGCTGATTGCACGGCCTTTGGAGGTTTAGTGTATAAGAATCCTACATACCAGGTTGACCACCAACAGGGTCCCGTAAATCCCATTAAAGGCTTCCCCGTGACCCCTGTAACCGTGAGCACCCTGACAGGTTCCCGGGGAACTATAATGTGCCTCTCCGGCGGCGGATTCAAAGTCAAGGCACTGAGTGGTATCACCTGGTGCAGATCCCGACAGATAGCCCAGATCCGCGCTCTAATGTGCCAACGTGATAGCTGCGGGGGTTTTAGTGGGTAAGAATTCCCCGGTCCCCTTACGTCCCTTCCCTTACGTCTTAACGATGAAACCGAACAAGGAAGCCCGTATTGCTTCCATAAATTGGTTTTAAAGAAATGGCACAGTCTATAAACCAATACAGTCGTCCAACGAAACCGTCTAGACAGGGCAATCGTGCGGGGTGTGAGGGGTGAGACGCGGGTAGGCGCGCCCGAGCTGCGTACGCTGCTGCCGCCCGAATTAGTTAGTAGCTCGGGACATAACTTCCATGGCTGACGCGTATTTGTCTTAATTAACCGACTTCAAAAAGGAGGAGGTTCTCAATTCGTCGTGTATGTATTTTTTTTTTGTAAGCAGTTATAATGGTTTATACTACCTGTGCTGTGTGAGAGAGATTATTTTACACATTTTCAATTCCAAAACGGCGGATTTTTTCTTTTTTCAAAAAATGTTATCGTTGTCATTTTCGAGGTTTCTCGGGGTGCTGATTACGAAAATGGCATACATTTTCAAATCCAAAATGGCGGTTTTTTTTTTAATGTTATTGGTGTCATTTTCGAGGTTTCTCGGGGTGCTGATTACGAAAATGGCATCCATTTTCAAATCCAAAATGGCGGATTTTATCTTTTTTCGAAAAAAAATAATTGGTGTCGTTTTCGAGGTTTCTCGGGGTGCTGATTACGAAAATGGCATCCATTTTCAAATCCAAAATGGCGAAGTTTATTTACAAATATGTACACTTAAACTAGGTTAAAAACTTCCTCGAAGTTGTCGCCGCACTGGGAGGGAAGGGTACCTAAAAGACTGGCGGCATTACCCCTTTGTATGGCCAAGCTTATACGTTGGCAGAAAAAGCTACCAGCCCGGCGGTCTCCTGAGACTTCGATAAGTTTGGATGAAATTTCTTTTACCAAAGCGTGCGTCTCATGAGACCAAGGCCCCATGGTCTCCACCGCAAAGGGCGCAAATATATAGCTCGAACCTAGAGCTGCATACTTGCGTCGCTTTGCATCACTCATCAATGGCGAATATTTTCTTTTTCTTTTTTAATTTTATTGGTGTCATTTTCGAGGTTTCTCGGGGTGCTGATTACGAAAATGAGATCCATTTTTAAATAGAAAATGACTGACATATTTTATACATTTCATTAACAGAAATTTCAAATCCAGTAAATACCTATACAAACCGAAAATATTTCTCAGTTGCCCATTTTTATTAAACGATTTGAAAATTAATTAATTACAATATCGTTACCTAACATTGTAAAACTCTATTTGAATTTGTCTCCACGAAATGCCTTTTTGTATTTCTTACTATGAAGAACGTCAATAAATAAAGTAAATATAAACAAAGAAATCATTACCATCCCGTGCGCTAATAGAAATATACTTTAGAAATATACTTTACTTAGTATTTTACTATGACCATAAAAGTAATAATATAATATTTTAAGTAAATTATAAAAACAAACTGTGACAACCCTACATGCTACGGAGTACGCCATACTACTCAAATATCAAAGGCGTCGACCCACTGTATTAGTTTGTACACTGTGGAAATGGTGTTCTGTTCCTGTCCTTAATCCACCCAAATTGTGCACCGGTACACGTCTGCAGTTTCTATTAAAAATAAAAATACAATTAACTAATCACAAGCTCAGAGATTCAACGTTACCGGCTTAAACCTAAGAGTTGAGTACTTTGCCCATGGACAGACAGCTATACGTAGCCCTTTCACGAGTCACTTTTAAACAAATTCATATTGCGTTACGAAAAGTCAGCTACAAACATTATTTATGAAAAAATTATATAATCAAAGGCAGTAACTTTAAATTATTCACTTCTTTTTTTTCTCAATTACACCCGTGCGAAGCCGGGGCGGGTCGCTAGTTATTTATATAGTAGGTATATACTTAGTGTAAATATTTATAACATGAAATTTTATATTTCAATGTTACAGAGACTTGAATTAGTTATAATTTCCGAGCCATTGAACTGTAGCTCATAATATTATTGTGTGAATGGTTTTCTCTGTTATAAAATTATTTAGCTAAGGTACATTTTACATTTATGATTGTAATTAAGTCATATTTATTATATGTTATTATGTACACTATACTTCCTAATAAATGCGACTGTTGTGCCACTTTTCGTCCGTCGCTCGTCTGCACAGGTTCAACTCTGTTTACTTTGTACCTTTAACGAAGAGCACACCCACGTATCAACAACCCGCGCGGGCTGTCACAAATTTAACATTTTATATTCACATTTGGACATCATAACGGCCGGGTTTCATTATATAAGCAAACCTCACACGCAACAAAATATACATTATACCGGTTTATTTTACGGTGGTAACGTTTTTTTTATTCTACCTGGTGACATGATAGCCTACATGTTCGCCTGACAGAAAGTGACACCCCTGCCTATATGTAGAAGGTAGACAGCTGCTCGTCACCCGAGACAAAATAAAACAAAACAAAACTTTTTCAACTTAATTTGATTTTATCCAAATGCATTTAAAACTACCTATAAATAACAGTAAGTCGAAAAAGGTTTAAATTACCTAATTTGAGAATACTTTTCAAAGATTTATATAAATTGTATTTAATACTTATAAAATAATACTCAGGAACCTGATGATAAGTACGAATAATCAATATTACTTAGTGGTTGACGATTATGATGATCTATCATGACGTCATCTCTGAGTAATCTAGATGATCGATAATACGAAATGGTGAGGTAATTTCAGCAACAAAATGAGATTTTATACATATTTTTTCTCATTACCGTTACTACACGCAGTCGTCATCGTTAGAGAATGTATTAAGTGTAAAATTCGTACGCTCTCGAAATTATAATTTCCAACGATAACCCATTGAATGCGGGTTTTTCCGGTTACCATTAAAGAGGAAAAAGGTTTTGGGACCGAATCGTCACGTTCTGATAATGCGTGGGTGTGGCGGTTTCACGGTTCGTAGCGATTGCTACAAGCGCTACGAGTACGCTATGAATTCTGCCGCGTTTCATTTTGTTTATATTAATCTAATTTGTAAAATATTTATTATTATTAAACCTTTATTGCAGGCAACTATGGCCCATAGGAACAAATACCTTAAAGACTAACATACATATTAAATTACTAGCGACCCGCCCCGGCTTCGCACGGGTGTAATTGAGAAAAAAAAGAAGTGAATAATTTAAAGTTACTGCCTTTGATTATATAATTTTTTCATAAATAATGTTTGTAGCTGACTTTTCGTAACGCAATATGAATTTGTTTAAAAGTGACTCGTGAAAGGGCTACGTATAGCTGTCTGTCCATGGGCAAAGTACTCAACTCTTAGGTTTAAGCCGGTAACGTTGAATCTCTGAGCTTGTGATTAGTTAATTGTATTTTTATTTTTAATAGAAACTGCAGACGTGTACCGGTGCACAATTTGGGTGGATTAAGGACAGGAACAGAACACCATTTCCACAGTGTACAAACTAATACAGTGGGTCGACGCCTTTGATATTTGAGTAGTATGGCGTACTCCGTAGCATGTAGGGTTGTCACAGTTTGTTTTTATAATTTACTTAAAATATTATATTATTACTTTTATGGTCATAGTAAAATACTAAGTAAAGTATATTTCTAAAGTATATTTCTATTAGCGCACGGGATGGTAATGATTTCTTTGTTTATATTTACTTTATTTATTGACGTTCTTCATAGTAAGAAATACAAAAAGGCATTTCGTGGAGACAAATTCAAATAGAGTTTTACAATGTTAGGTAACGATATTGTAATTAATTAATTTTCAAATCGTTTAATAAAAATGGGCAACTGAGAAATATTTTCGGTTTGTATAGGTATTTACTGGATTTGAAATTTCTGTTAATGAAATGTATAAAATATGTCAGTCATTTTCTATTTAAAAATGGATCTCATTTTCGTAATCAGCACCCCGAGAAACCTCTAAAATGACACCAATAAAATTAAAAAAGAAAAAGAAAATATTCGCCATTGATGAGTGATGCAAAGCGACGCAAGTATGCAGCTCTAGGTTCGAGCTATATATTTGCGCCCTTTGCGGTGGAGACCATGGGGCCTTGGTCTCATGAGACGCACGCTTTGGTAAAAGAAATTTCATCCAAACTTATCGAAGTCTCAGGAGACCGCCGGGCTGGTAGCTTTTTCTGCCAACGTATAAGCTTGGCCATACAAAGGGGTAATGCCGCCAGTCTTTTAGGTACCCTTCCCTCCCAGTGCGGCGACAACTTCGAGGAAGTTTTTAACCTAGTTTAAGTGTACATATTTGTAAATAAACTTCGCCATTTTGGATTTGAAAATGGATGCCATTTTCGTAATCAGCACCCCGAGAAACCTCGAAAACGACACCAATTATTTTTTTTCGAAAAAAGATAAAATCCGCCATTTTGGATTTGAAAATGGATGCCATTTTCGTAATCAGCACCCCGAGAAACCTCGAAAATGACACCAATAACATTAAAAAAAAAACCGCCATTTTGGATTTGAAAATGTATGCCATTTTCGTAATCAGCACCCCGAGAAACCTCGAAAATGACAACGATAACATTTTTTGAAAAAAGAAAAAATCCGCCGTTTTGGAATTGAAAATGTGTAAAATAATCTCTCTCACACAGCACAGGTAGTATAAACCATTATAACTGCTTACAAAAAAAAAATACATACACGACGAATTGAGAACCTCCTCCTTTTTGAAGTCGGTTAATTAAGACAAATACGCGTCAGCCATGGAAGTTATGTCCCGAGCTACTAACTAATTCGGGCGGCAGCAGCGTACGCAGCTCGGGCGCGCCTACCCGCGTCTCACCCCTCACACCCCGCACGATTGCCCTGTCTAGACGGTTTCGTTGGACGACTGTATTGGTTTATAGACTGTGCCATTTCTTTAAAACCAATTTATGGAAGCAATACGGGCTTCCTTGTTCGGTTTCATCGTTAAGACGTAAGGGAAGGGACGTAAGGGGACCGGGGAATTCTTACCCACTAAAACCCCCGCAGCTATCACGTTGGCACATTAGAGCGCGGATCTGGGCTATCTGTCGGGATCTGCACCAGGTGATACCACTCAGTGCCTTGACTTTGAATCCGCCGCCGGAGAGGCACATTATAGTTCCCCGGGAACCTGTCAGGGTGCTCACGGTTACAGGGGTCACGGGGAAGCCTTTAATGGGATTTACGGGACCCTGTTGGTGGTCAACCTGGTATGTAGGATTCTTATACACTAAACCTCCAAAGGCCGTGCAATCAGCACATAAGAACCCCTTCTTGGGCTATCCGGTGGGATCTGCACCATGATACCCTCAGTGGCTTGCCTTTGACCCCGCCACCGGGGGGGCATAATAAAGCCACCCGGGAACCTGTCACGGTTACAGGGATCACGGGGGAAGCCTTCAATAGGTCCCCGGGACCCTGTTGGAGGTCAACCGGGTTATGTAGGACTCTTATTCACTAAACCCCTTACGGCCGTTAAATCAGTACATAAGAAGGAGGCCTGTGCCCGCCACCGGGGGGCACAATAAAGCCACCCGGGAAACTATCATCGTGCTCAAAGATACGGGGATCGCGGGGGAAACCTCCAATAGGCGCCCAGGATCCTGCGCGCGATCGACTGCGGTATGTGTGCACCATGTACCCTTCAGTGAAAGGCAAGGGCCTTTGAAGCCGCTGCCGAGGCGCATGTAGCCCCCCGGGAATCTGTCACCGTTGTCACAGTTAAGGGGGTGGCGGAGGAAACATCCAATATGTCCCCGGGATCCCATGGGGAAGTCAATCTGGGTATTTGGGATTCTTACACACTAAAACTCCCGTGGCTGTCACATCGGCACATGAGAGGGAAACCTGGGTTCTGAACCGGGTGTCCCTCAGTGCCTGGCCTTTGAGTCCGCCACCGGGGGCAAGCATATTATATCCCAGATTTACTTTATATTATATGGAATGATAATGATATATAGAATGAACTTCTCAAGTACTTGATTGTTAAGTATGTACCTCATTGGGTTTAGTCAACGTAAGCTAATTAAATTTATTTACTTACTTAGATAAAACTTCTAAATAAATTAAGTTAATATATAAACCTTGAAAAAATTTAAAAAAATTATCAAATATTAAAAGTTTAAAAGTACACAAAAAATTCCCAAAGAGAAATTTGAACCCGGACCCTGCTGTACTTAGAAGACGCTTCCGTAACCTCCAGACCACGGCTAATTACTTGATCATATTCTATATGTCTGCTCAGTCCCTAATGCATATAGCGTGATATTTTATCTTATATATTAAAGTTATCCGTGTACAGTACCTAATTTACGTACCAAGCTAATCTAAGTGAAAATATTTGTACCGCCATCGGTTTAGTAATAATACTGCTTTTAAAAAAGATCCTCTCAGTGGCTTGCCTTTGAGCCCCCGCTGGGGGGAAATAACCTGTCACCGTGCTCAAAGTTTCGGGGATCATGGATAGACCTCCAATAGGCTCCCAGGATCCTGCGGGCGGTCGACCGCGGTGTGTAGGATTCTTACCCTCTAAACCCCCCACGGCTATCCGCACAAAATATGGGGCTGCAACGTGTAACCCTCAGTGCAAGGCAAGGGCCTTTGAAGCCACTGCCGGGGGCGCATTATAGCCCCCCGGAAATCTGTCACCGTTGTCACAGTTATAGGGGTGGCGGGGGACACGTTTAATATGTCCCCAGGATCCTGTGGGGGATTCTTACCCACTAAAACTCCCGTGGCTGTCACATCGGCACATGAGAGGGGAACCAGGATTCTCCGGTGATTTCTGCATCAGTCGTCCCTCAGTGCATTGCCTTTGAGTCCGGCGCCGGGGGGCGGGTATATTATATCCCGGATATTTACCTATCTTATAATATATGGAATTAATGAAATTCTCTAGTACCTACTTACTTGATTGTTAATGTATCTCTTTAGGTTTAGTCAACGTAAGCTATGTAAGTTTATTTACTTAGAAAAATTATCTAACCGATGGTGAAAACCGCTGCGTGGTTTTGGAGGTGCTATCGGATATAGACAGACTCGGATAGCGACTTTGTTTCACACTATGTAAAGATACTTTGACGTCGATAGGGAACAACACCAGCCAACCTGTAGAAAAAACCCTGACTGACAGACAGACAATAATTCCAATAAAATTTTGGCTTTTATATCATACGTACAATAAATGCATATTGTATTCCAACCCAAACAGTCATTTTGGAAATATATTTTCATTATTTTATTTTATTTGGGAAACAGACAAATGATACCACTTATTACTAATGTACAAAAATCAATAAGGTTTCCAATAATAACTAAATCATAACATTAGAGAGAAGCTAACCACGTATGCATGATTTTAAATAAAATAAAAAAAGAATGAAATATATAAAAAATTGTAGAGATAAAAAGTGCCGGAGTCAATATGAGTTAAATATTTAAAACATCGAATCTTAATATAAATAAAAAAACAAAACAAAGTTTAAAAAAAAAAAAAAAACCGCACTCGGGTAGCGAACCCGGACAGTCCGCACTAAGAGGACGCTTCCATAACCACTTGGCCAAGGAACTTTTATTTAATATTTCGAATTATCGTATCTTATTGTGGTAATATATTTGTACCGCCATCGATTGAGTAATAATACTTCTTTTTTACCCTGTAAAGGGATAAATTATAAAAAAATATGAAATACTAATTCAATTAATTTTCTTAACGAATGTCTGTGCAAAATTTCAAGTCAATAGGACCAAGGAATCGCGTTCTCCCATACAAACTTTGCCCCCCTGTTTGACCCCCTTAGAGGTTGAATTTCGCAAAATCCAGTCTTAGTGCGCACCTACGCCTAAAAAGGAACCCCCATGCAAAGTTTGAGACTCCTAGCACTTGTAGTTTCTGAGATTTCGTGATGAGTGGGTTTTTGTCTACTATTTTATATAATAAGACATTAATACTAATTAATTAATTATTAATTAATTGATTATTAATTAATTTAGTTTCGCTTACAATTAATAAAACCTTTATTTCTATCATCATCATCATCAGCAGCCGAAAACACGTACACTACTGAACAAAGACCTCTCCCTTAAAAAATGAGGGGAGGGGTTGCCATAATTCCCACCCTTGGCAGGCAGCTTGGGGATCGCAGTATAGGTGCCTTTTACGACACCCAACGAGAAGAGATGGGGGATGCAATTCTAACCCGGCACCCCACAGGGACATTATTTCTATATCTAGTTATAAATATCTACCTATTGTTCGCGATCCCTGAGATCATCTGAAACTCTCGAGTTGAAAATACCACCGCATTCCACAATATTTTTAGATAAGTCTTACATGGTTAAAGCCGTACGCTTGTGGAATGCGTTACCCACGCCAATAAGACAAGCAACTCCTGTCATTTCCTTCAAATCTCTTTTAAAGGAACACTATCTGTCCCTTTCATTCTAATTGTATTATTAATTCTAATTTAATTCTGTCAGTATCTGTTTCTAATTTGTATTTATATATAATATGTTATGTATTAGTATATCCTAGAAATTATTTAAGTATTAGTATGTAAATTATATTCTTATTTAAGAAGGTAGTTTAAGTTTAGTTTACTTTTATAGTTTGTTGCACCACGATTGCCCATTGCATTTAACATATTTTCATTCTGTCCATTCAAAGGTTGTCTGGAAGAGATCGCTATGAGTGATAAGACCGCCCATTGTACTTTTTAACCGACTTCAAACTATTTTTAAAAAAATAAAAACCGACTTCAAAGTAAATTATCTAAAAAGCATAAAATAACGAAAATATTATTGAAGTTGGTGCAGAATATACACAGCAGGTACGCTAACACCAACTTCAATAATATTTTCGTTATTTTATGCTTTTTAGATAATTTACTTTGAAGTCGGTTTTTATTTTTTTAAAAATAGTTTATTTAACACTTTTTAGTGACTTATTTTGCCAAGATAGGTATCAGCACTATCACGCAACTCGAACGTCTACATTACAGTAACTTACTGAAAACAAAAAAAGTTTATATCTCTTAAACTACTGGACCGATTTTGATGAAATTTGTACTCTACCCTAAGTTGAAAGATACTCTAACTATTGCAAAAAGAATTTTCGAAATCGGACTTGTAGTTTCTGAGAAATCCGTGGACAAACCTACATACATACATACATACATACATACATACATACATACATACACTCGTGAAATTTGGTAAATTCGTTTAGAAGCCCACATAGACTAACATATATGAATATTACGCATTTTTATTAATATTACATACATACGCGTCGAATACAGAACCTCCTTTTTTGAAGTCGGTTAAAAAGGAGGTTCTGTATTCGACGCTAAGTTGAAAGATACTCTAACTATTGCAAAAAGAATTTTCGAAATCGGACTTGTAGTTTTTGAGAAATCCGCGGACAAACCTACATACATACATACATACATACATACATACATACACTCGTGAAATTTGGTAAATTCGTTTAGAAGCCCACATAGACTAACATATATGAATATTACGCATTTTTATTAATATTACATACATACGCGTCGAATACAGAACCTCAATTTTTGAAGTCTGTTAAAAATCAGCTTAGTCATGAGACGATGCGCCTGCCGCGACGGTTACATTCACTGTCGCTTATCACCTGGAGGCATTTAGCATTAAGAACCTAATAACAACACACTTAATGCCAACGATCACATAATAATAATAATGTTCTCCTGGCCGGTACGACTGCAGAGGCCAATCTTTCCCAAGATCAGCCATCAACCGCGGGAGATATTATAGTGCACAACTTCTTGCGTTGACCCAAGTGCACTCCCTCTTCGTTTTAACTCTCACAGTTCGATGGGATGGAAGACCGACACGACCAGGAGAGGCTGACCTCTCAGACCTCACTCTGCGTCTGAACGCAGGACCGACTTTCTACATGCCCATCAGATGCATAGATCATCTTAATTTACAGACAATCAGGTGATCGGCCTACATTGTCCTAGCCAGTAAGGCAGAATTACACAAAGTTGTTGCAACTTTCACATATTGAGTCATTATCACCAGCCTACAGTCGTCTACTGCTGCATATAGGGCTCTTCAATTACACGCCACTGGCACATTGAGCACTCATAATTTATTTTGTTTCCCGGGGGATGTCCGGGTAAGAATAGCACTCACCCATCTTCTTCCGAAAAAAAAGAAGACGGGCAGCAGCGCCTTTTCATTGGATTACCTACCACCTATACTGCGATCCCCAAGCCGCCTGCCTAGCGTGGGGATTATGGCAACCCCTCCCTTCTAAGGGGAAGGTCTTTGTTCAGCAGTGGACGTTTTGCCTGCTGATGATGATGATGAAATTTATTTTGAAATTATTATTATTATCGGTCACAGTAAAAATAATTTCAATATACTGACAGTGAAATACCTCTATCATAAGTAATGGTCACGTATTCACGTGAAGACGTGTCGCAGATATCGATAAAAGGTCCTCTAAAGCCCCGAGGACAAACGTTTTTGATGACACGTACGTGTCCAACGCTGTGCCAAAGCTCGCACTCCCGAACCGCGCGAACTCCTCACGAAGTCGTAAATCAAACTTTATAGTAATTTTGGTCCGGTACCATTTGGCACATTTGCTGGCGTCTGAATCCAATATCTTTATGAATGATTAATTTTATGCGACAGTGTTTCTTGACATTGACGGTAATAAGTACGTAGTCTCCTTGGTGTGTAGCAAAGTTCACTTGCTAGTTGCAGGTTCAAATTCTGAGGGGATGAAGAATTGATTTCTTGTTTCTCTGCTGTTCTGCTCTTGATACCTCCCTGACTGTGACATGTACAATGCACTAATTACATATGTAGATACATAGAAATAAGATATAGGCTAAAGTAGAACTTTCCAATGAGTACTGCTGCGACTCCGAAAAGGACGCAGCAGGGTTGCGACCCCCCGTCCCCGTAAGCACCGTGTCTGGTTCTTGGGGCTATAATGCGCCCCCCAGCGGCGAGCTCAAAGGCACTGAGGGGCTCCTTGTGTAGATCCCACTGGAGAGCCCTGGGGTCCCCTCTTATATGCCGGTGTTTTAGTGGGTAAGTATCCCACATACCCCGGTCGAGCCCCATAGTTCCCGGGAACCTTCCAAAAGTATCCCCCATGAACAAAAAAAAGTTAAGGTGGAACTTACAAAATAGAAGAGTTATTTCATACAGATGCATAATAGCAAATATTATTATTATCTTTATTGAATCTTCTTACAGATTATTTAAATCGAGACTCATCTAAACTTTATATTCTTTTTGTAGCCTCGAATAAACGTATAGGTCGTAAATCCGTTTTAGTGCCGCAAAAACGTTTACCTAGAGAATTTCATAATATTGTCACACATGATATCTACAGAGATAGTGACGTCAATATGGGAGCTGAATTTATAGAGTTTTGGCCGAGGGCTCATTGCCATTGATCCATTTTATTGCCTCAGAGGGACGATAAAACCCTAAACGTTACTATTTAGGGATATGTAGGTAACTACTGGTTACGATACGTTAATAGGGTAGTTAGTATTCTTACTCAATCATGAATTACTTTAACATGCAAATAATGCACCAAGAATCAGTAAGCTACTTCTTATTTCTTTCTTCTTTTCTTTGAAATTTATTTTAATAAAAGGAGGGCTGTGCTATTTATTTTTACAGCCGTGGGGTGTCCGAGTAAGACCTTTTTTTTACCCACCTGCTCCTCCTTTGGGTGTCTTAAGAAGCTATTAGGGGTATACAAGAAGGCGGTCAGGAGCGTATTTCTATTGGACTAGCTACCATGTAAACTGGGATCCAAAAGACACCTGCGATGTCTGGGTATCATGGCAACCCCTCAAAGAGGAGGCCTTTGTTCAGCGGTGGACGGCTTCAAAACTAAGGACAGCATCATTAGGTTGATCTGGTTTACGTACATTGATAGGTATACAACGACTTACGATGAACCATCGTTAGCCGACGTAATGTAAAGTGCTGTTAAGGGCTTTTTATATTCTATTATATCTATGTAGACAATTTCGGGCGAACGAAATAAGTACGCCTCCTATGGCATGGAAAATATTCATTATAGACGGGCGAATATGAAGAATTCATTCGAATGATAATTCCAATACTGCGGCAATTGCATAGATATAACAAATATTGTAATATCACGGCAACCTGTCGCAGTTGTGCTATTATTCTTTTGGTCTGATACCTGTGCCCTAAAACACGGTATTATTTCTTCTTTACATAATATAAAACAAAGTCGTTCTCGCTGTTTGTACGCTTCGTTATCTTTTAACCTACGCAATCATCGATATAATATATAAACTAGACAAACATTCACGAACAAAATGACATCTTAAATCTTTTTTAAAAAAAATTGAACCGACTTCAATATCACTGAAAAGTATAAAATAATTTAAATATTATTGAAGTTGGTGTTAGCGTACCTGCTGTGTATATTGGCACCAACTTCAATAATATTTAAATTATTTTATACTTTTCAGTGATATTGAAGTCGGTTCAATTTTTTTTTAAAAAGATTTTATTTTAAACTTTTTAGTGATATTTTCATATATAAAGATTGAACCATCGAAAACCGTAAAATTATCTAGGTAGGTTATGATCACATTATCGTCTACATAGTTTTACATAATTCATGTTTCTTCAGAAAAAAATATCCGGTCGTAATGAAATTTGCATGGAAACATCATAGTAGTTTACTCTCTCGAATAAAAAAAGAATCATCGAAATCGGTTCATAATTGTCAGAGCAATGTAATGGAGAACATCAGTTTTATGGTTTTTACCAGATAAATTCCTCCACATCGTTCATGGTCCTCCAGGAAGTTCTTATCCGGTTTTAATAAAATTCATACAGATTCAATACAGTGGTTCCTTCTTTCGAATAAAAAAAGAATCATTGAAATTGGTAAATATTTGCCAGAGTTATGACCATTTTTGTCCGACCGAGCGAGTCCGAGCGACTAAAACGTCATCTATATAGGCTTTCTTGCAGCTCTCAGTGCGCAGTCACCATTATTGTTTTTTCAGGAACTACTTATTACTAAGCAATAATTTTTTTATGGGACCCAATTAACGAATTAAAGAATGGATGGAAGAAAGATTTTTTCAAATCGGTTCATAATTGCCAGAGTTATGCGCGAACATACATAGAAAAAAAAAATATATATATATATACAGACGAATTGAGAACCTCCTCCTTTTTTTGAAGTCGGTTATAAATGTGGTCGCGGAGGTTGCAAACTTATCTGTGCTGGTGGCGGAAACGTGAACTAACGATTTTGTAATGATAATGACTTGTAGTTTGACAGTTTCATATAGACAGTAGCGACACTCCTATCGGCAAAAATAAATTTGTCAGGATGTGGCTTGTAAAGAAATAGCGACACAAGGGCGCTATTTCTCGCTACCACTTTTTGAACCGTGACACCAAATCTAGTTTATATACACACATCAAAAGTGTCTAGGGATCAACATATATTTTTAACCGACTTCAAAAAAAGGAGGAGGTTCTCAATTCGTCTGTATATATTTTTTTTTTTTTTTTTTTTTCTATGTATGTTCGCGCATAACTCTGGCAATTATGAACCGATCTGAAAAAATCTTTCTTCCATCCATTCTTTAATCCGTTAATTGGGTCCCATAAAAAAATTATTGCTTAGTAATAAGTAGTTCCTGAAAAAACAAGAATGGTGACTGAGCACTGAGACTTGCAAGAAAGCCTATATAGATGACGTTTTAGTCGCTCGGACTCGCTCGGTCGGACAAAAATAGTCATAACTCTGGCAAATATTTACCAATTTCAATGATTCTTTTTTTATTCGAAAGAAGAAACCACTGTATTGAATCTGTATGAATTTTATTACAACCGGATAAGAACTTCCTGGAGGACCATGAACGATGTGGAGGAATTTATCTGGTAAAAACCATAAAACTGATGTTCTCCATTACATTGCTCTGACAATTATGAACCGATTTCTATGATTCTTTTTTTATTCGAGAGAGTAAACTACTATGATGTTTTCATGCAAATTTCATTACGACCGGATATTTTTTTCTGAAGAAACATGAATTATGTAAAACTATGTAGACGATAATGTGATCATAACCTACCTAGATAATTTTACGGTTTTCGATGGTTCAATCTTTATATATGAAAATATCACTAAAAAGTTTAAAATAAAATCTTTTTAAAAAAAAATTTAATCGACTTCAATATCACTGAAAAGTATAAAATAATTTAAATATTATTGAAGTTGGTGCCAAATATACACAGCAGGTACGCTAACACCAACTTCAATAATATTTAAATTATTTTATACTTTTCAGTGATATTGAAGTCGGTTCAATTTTTTTTAAAAAAGATTTTATTGCAATAACTTTTCTCCTGATTGATATTAATTAAAATTTTCTTTAAGGATTCATCAAATAAAGTGTTTTCGTTTGTCACAGTAACGATAAACCAAGTCACCTTTGCATTAATAAAGAAATTTGCCATTTTCCTAATAAAGGGATTTTTGACATTTGAACCACTAACACAAAAGTTCGAAAAAAAGACTGAAATAACAGTTTTCTTTAAAATTTTATTGGGTAACTTAAACAATTAATAATCCGTGTTTCTACCGCGAACACTAACAACACAAGAACATCGGTTTGGCATACTCAAAATGAGTTCATCCAAATCACGCTGTGGAATGGCCGCCCATGTTCGTTGCAACAACAAAAAAAGGTCTTCTTGCGACTGGATACCCTCCATATTCGGCAGAGCTCTTCTCTGTAGCATATCCCATGCATGCTCAATCGGGTTCAAGTCTGGCGACTGAGCAGGCCAGGGCAGGACATTGATGTTAGCTGCGGCGAGAGTCTGTCTTACAACTCTTGCGGTGTGCGGTCGTGCATTATCATGCATTAACTGAAATAAGGGACCGATTTGCACTTGTAGAGGAACGATGACGTCTGATACAATCGTCTCAGCATAAATTTGAGCGTTGAGGTTGCCTCTGATCCAAATCAACTCAGTTCTTCCGCCGATCCAAATACCCGCCCATACCATGATGGTTCCACCACTATAAGGATGGACTTCCTGGCAGGATTTTAATCGCTGTTGGCGTCCAGGGGTTCTCCAGTGTCGTATACGTCTTGTATCCGGTCTCATACCAAAACGAGACTCATCAGAAAAGCACACGAAACGCCATTGTTCTTCTGCCCATTTTTTTGCCCAAAAATGCTTGATCCCTAGACACTTTTGATGTGTGTATTATATCGATGTACGCAATGGATTTTAATTCAGTTTTCAACAATAGATAGAGTGATTGAAGAGGAAGTTTTATATGTAGTGTAAGTGGCGGGGCTGCGAGGGTCAGCTAGTCTTATAATAAGAAATAATATCGACCTTTTGTTTATTCGTCAACCAATCTATAAAAATATAGTTGAAATATTACGTAATGTCTTTTATTTACGCAAATACCTACTATCATCATCATCATCATCAGCAGCAGCCCAAAAGACTTCCACTGGTGAACAAAGGCCTCGCCTTTAGAAGGGAGGGGTCGCCATAATCTCCACGCTTGGCAGGCGGCTTGGGGATCGCATTATAGGTGGTAGATAATCGAAAAGGAAGACGCTGCTGCCCGTCTTCTTGTTTTTCTTTAGTCGCCTCTTACGGGACACCCAACGGTAGGAGATGGGAGGGCGCTATTCTTACCCGGACGCCCCACGGGGAATACCTACTATGTAAACTTTGAAATGAAACTACTTTTACGGACGATATCGCGGTTTATTTTACATTCCGTTCCAATTCAAAAATGATTATTATTGTATTCTGTTGTCTACGCAATGAAATAAAAATTTCAACATCCACTTCAGGAAAATGTATTTAGTCCCATGTAAAGCCATTCATTGACTTTCTGGGACAAAGCTACACAATTTCAATTTTTTTTATTTAAACTTTAAATTTTTGAGGCTACTTTTATTTACGGCTAAATACGGCATGGCATTATACGCCCCGCTACGCCATGCGTAAACATAACGAGCCAGCCATCCATCACGGATCCATTACGGGTCGAACATAAATGTAAATCTACTTGAATTAGCAGCCAGTATCACCGTTTTAGTATTGTTTTTTAAACCAAATAAACAACGGTTTGATATTCTTAATTCACATTGGATTATCAGACCATAGCCAATGATTATGGTCTTGATACGGGTTCAATGTTTTGACAAGCAAAAAATATTATTATAAGGTTTTTATCGACTGTATACGGATACAGTCAATCAAATCGACGTGACTAAAAATAAAAAAAAATAAAAAAAATATAATATACTACCCAAAATTACCTAAAATTATAAAAATAATAAGTAAAAATAATAAGTAAAATTATTTAATAAGTAAAATTTTCAGATGTGCCTGTGTTATTGAGGGGTTTAGTCAGAGCTTAGGAACTGTGTTCAATAAATGATACGCTTGCCGTAATATTCCGTGTGAATTACCTATTTGAATAAATTTAGGCTTTACTAATTTTTCGTAGGACAAAATGAACTTGCTGCTCAAAAAGTTTAATTGTACCTACACCCGCTCCTTATCTGAGGAATTATGTATGTATAATAATAATAATATAATAATAATATCCTGGGACAATTCACACTCGGTCATCTGATCCCAAACTAGGCAGAGCCTGTACTATGGAAACCAGACAACTGATACTAATACTTATATTTTTTTTTGTAAATACATACTAATATACCTAGATAAAACACCCAGACACTTGGTGGGAATCAAACCCACGACCTGTTGGGTAGCAGACAGGATCACTAACCACTGGACCAAGGGGCCGTCAAATATTATATACGTATATTTTTTATGTTACTAGAATATTTTATTTCGTTTTACATAAATCCATTTATGAACAAGATCCTCGTTGCATGCCACGAACGCTTCACACAAACTGCTCTCACTGAAGGGTACTTTAAATGCAAATCGCTGTTAAATTTCCAGCATTTACTGCAATGTAACCCTATGCAGTAAAGGTAGGTACTTTTTAAAACGTTTCTCTACGTATGTAGGTATATAAGCACTACGTTAAGTTTTTACAGGCAGAAAACTTAAAGAGCGACTAACTGTTTGAAACTATTAAAAATCTTTTTTAAAAAGAATTGAACCGACTTCAATATCACTGAAAAGTATAAAATAATTTAAATATTATTGAAGTTGGTGTTAGCTTACCGGCTGTGTATATTTGGCACCACCTTCAATAATATTTAAATTATTTTATACTTTTCAGTGATATTGAAGTCGGTTCAATTTTTTTTTTAAAAGATTTTATTTTAAACTTATTTGTGATATTTTCATATATAAAGATTGAACCATCGAAGACCGTAAAATGATCTAGGTAGGTTATGATCACATTATCGTCTACATAGTTTTACATAATTCATGTTTCTTCAGAAAAAAATATCCGGTCATAATGAAATTTGCATGGAATCATCATAGTAGTTTATTCTCTCGAATAAAAAAAGAATCATCGAAATCGGTTCATAATTGTCAGAGCAATGTAATGGAGAACATCAGTTTTATGGTTTTTACCAGATAAATTCCTCCTCATCGTTCATGGTCCTCCAGGAAGTTCTTATCCGGTTCTGATAAATTTCATACAAAATCATTACAGTGGTTTCTTCTTTCGAATAAAAAAGAATCATTGAAATTGCTAAATATTTGCCAGAGTTATGACCATTTTTGTCCTTAAAAAGCGACATAAAGTCATCTATATATCTTAAGATTTATTTAAAAAGTGTTTGAACTTTTACACAGCGCTGAATAATTCTGATTTCTAATGAGCCTTAATTATTGCAAACTATATTTATGATATAGGGATTCAATCTACGGACAGAGGATAAAAATAATAATGAGTAGCACGTATAGACATGGACGACGTATATTGAATTAGGAGTGGGCGATACAAAACGTATATAGTTATTGAAACTATATATCGTTTCAATATCGTAAATCCGATATCGGCTTGGGCTAAAACTATATATTTGACGAAACACTATATTGTCAAATATCGAACGAATCGCGCAACGAATCGATCCGAATCGACACGAACAATGATATAGCAAAATATCATTGGATACGAACACGATACCGATACCGATGAGTGTGAGTGAGTGCGCGAGTAAACTGAAATAGCTATATTATCGGACGGTTACTAGTACTACGATTCCAAACCTTAATGCCCAACGCGTAAAGATTATGATTATTGAAATAGTTTTTTTGTACTTTAGTGAAATTGTTAGGTAAAATTTCAACTTTACCGTAAAGTAAATAGGGATACATTATGCAAAGATATTTTGAACTTTGGCCTTGAACTAGAGTTCGAAAAAATAATTTGGGTATTAATATTATGTATTGTTTACATTACATACATAGTATGTACTATATGCTAATTTTGTTAATAGTATAAATTAATAGGTACTTAACGACTACTTCAATTTAAGTATGTACAGGTATCTAATATTTATAAATAGTGCTTACTTTAATAAATAATGCTAAGTAGGTATGTCGTAAAATAATTTGTTACAAAACGATCAGAATGCAGCCAGTTCTAAGCCTGGTAAAAGTATGAAGGGCGGTTTATTGATTTCATACTATCTCACTAGTCAATACAACTAAAATCTTATTAGGTATGACTATTTTCTTTGATATCGCAAAGATATAGAATCTGTCAGTATCTATCAATATATAGTTTCACAAAATATAGTGTTTCGATATCCGATATCAAATATCGATATATAGTTTCGATTTGATATTCATAAATAGCGATATTACCCACTCCTATATTGAATAGAGGAACAGTGTGATACATAGATTTGACATTACAAAAACATTACACTGACTGTCACTGTGACATGTTGAAGGGTGCGTTCACATTCCAACATTAATACACAAATGTACTATGGAGGACATTTCCGTTGACCCAGTCTTAGGTCTATAATCGCTTGCACGTGCGTCCAAATGCAGAGCTAGTCCCGCCTCGGTTTATGGCAGCGGGGCGTACCCGTATTGCCGCAATAAATGCCATTGTTATTATTGCATTTTAACAGGCGTGCGCCGGTACCGCCGTGTTGCCTGTATTCATTGAAATACAAGCCGAGTAATCATAGTCGTGTAGTTAATTATTTATGAGATGAGAGTCGGTGTACCATCACTAACCCTTTAGGATTTGCATGTATTAGTAGTTACTGATAACAAGAAATTAATTAAAATCATATGTTCTTTGAAAACATAGCTTTAGTTCTATTTGGATTGATTTGGAGACATCTTTATATATGAAGATAATTGAGCTTTTTCCTTATATCCAATTTATTTTATTGAAGGAAAGAATACACTCTCAGATCCGATTTACGGATAAATAATCTATAAAAGAAAATGCGGTAACAGCTCAGTGGGCGAACGCTTGCATTGGAAACAAGGTGCGCAGGTTCGAACCCCGGCTCGCACCTCTGTTTACTTTAATAAATCATGTGCGAATCGTCTTTGTGCGATTATTACTAGCTTTCGGTGAAGGAAATTCTCGTGAGCAAACCTGCATATCTGAGCAAGCGTAACTAGCTTTCGAATAACGTGTGAAGTCCGCCGGGTCGGCGGACTTCACACGTTATTCGAACTTGGCCAGCGTGGTGGACAATGGCCTAAGCCCCCTCATCTTGAGGGGAGGCCCGTGCCCAGCAGTGGGACATAAACCTGGGCTGGTATTATTATATTTATTATTAATCTATGTGTTCCTATCAGGAAAAAATAAAAATTGTTGTTTTATAAGTATTTAGATTTACAATGTGTTACTTAGTTTGGACGATGAAATCAAATTAAAAGTTTTATAAAAAAAGCGAAATGGACTAAAACTTGTTTCATTATAGCTTTGACCAAAACAAAAAATGAACCATAAAAAAAATTGACGGGCCTGTTGGTCTAGTGGTTAGACACTCTGGCCACTACCCAATAGGTCGTGGATGTCTGTGTGTTTTATCTATTTAAGTATTCATTTACAAAAAAAAGTATATAAGTAAATATTAGTATCAGTTAACTGGTCTGCCTAGTTTGGGATCGGTATCGGTATCGGATGTAAATTGTCGAAGAAAAAATCCAACATTTAAAACTCCATCGCATTGCTTCAATCTATTGTTTTCATTGTGTATTTTTTTCACTAATATATCGGAGCTTCGAAACATCTGTTTTAAAAAAATCGGTATTCTTTTGAATAGTAGGATTATCCGCGGTGGGTGACGTTTCATGTGGTGCACTAATATTTTGTTTTATTGCTCATACAAATTATTACTTTTATTGTAAAGGATTGGCAGACAATACTTGCAAATAATTCGCAAGTGTATTCGTCATTACAAGAGTATGAAATTCAAACATATAAATCAGTAAAGTTTTTCAGATGGCACTGTTGCTGTAAAAACCCAAATCGTACTTCTTTATCGTAATTTTTCAAAAGTTAGAGTTACAAATATAAATGAATAGATGATGACGATCAGAATGTTATAAATGAGTGCACAATATTATGAACTATAAGTGGAAATGTTATCTTTAGTGTGTGTGTGTATATGTGTGTATAGTATTACAGCGTAATATACAACTTAATAAATAAGATTTCTAATTCTAGTATGAATTAAATACATTTACAACACAATAAAGCATAGAGTATAGACGATCAAAAGAAACATTACATAAAGTGGGTTGTCAAGAAAAAGTAAGAAAGTCTAATATTTTTTTAATAATGAAAAAAAAAACTGTGCCGTAGAATAGTACTACAAATTTCGCCTTACAACGCTAATGACTGTTTGGTCTGGAGGTCATCGGCGATGTTTGCAGTTTATAGCAAGTGCCATGGTTCAAACCCCGCCAGCTGTATCGCTTTTTGTATAGTTTAAAATATTTTCAAACAGCATTCGTCGACATTAGAAGTTCATCGGTGGAATTGAAATATACCGTGACTATGTTAAATTAGTAACAATAACATTTTACTGGTATTTCATTCCACATCAATTTATTATCACTGCCGCAGTTTTCTGGGTTTTTTTTTCAAGCATAGTGTGGTTATTATGATTAAATTATATCTTTCTATTTTACTGTTGGAATCGGAGGCGTTACACATACGGTCTTCTGGTCCTAAACTTGGCAGACCTTGAGTTATGAATAACCAGACAATTCATGCAAATAGTTTTTTTCACATTTTTTATACTTGTTTTTGTAAATACGTCTAAATTATACCCAAGTATAAGACAAAGACATTGGTAAATACATTAATTAACATTCAGGTTATTTCTAAAGCTCTCTTAGCCAGTTGTAATAACTGTTCGGTAAACGATCAGTTGGTTAAGCAACGTCAGGCAAGGTCACTCTTTAGATGGATGATCGTTCAGTGGCCTTTGAACTAAGCGTCCCCGTGCTTCTGAGGGCACGTAAAATGGGAGTCCCAGTTGTTGTCATCCAGACAGCAGTCGTTAAGCCAAGTCGGAGCCCTAAAGGCGACTTAAACAATTGACACCAGGTTGGGTACTAACCATACGACAAAAAAAGGTTATTTCTCTTGCATTGATAAATTAATATACAACAAACTAATAATTGCAGAAAAATCAATCTTATCTCAACGCACTAAGACGGATTTTAAATATTTATTTTTTGGTCAAAACACTTCTTAAAATTAAGGTATGGGAGCGAGCAAAGCGTTTTCAATGCAATAGTTTTATTACCTGTTGTTCTAAAATTCTTGGTTATCTTCCATATTAAAATTAAGCCATTATTAGCACATGTTTATATTGTAATTTCATGTTATATGCCATAGATCTACGTATTTTAGTAAAACTCAAAACGGGAATATTTTCAATTTACCTGATAAAAGAAAACATATTAGTATAATAGATTCGAATTACGATGATTAGTAATCAAAGTAAAGATAATTACTGTTACAAGAAAAAGATTATGAATAGGTGAGTTTTATAGTAGTAGGAATACAGACATAATATTATATAAAATTAAAATAAGATATAGTAATAAGTCATACATATGCAATTTGTAAAAAAAATCTTTTAGTAGATTAACAAAATAAAAAAATTCAAAAACTCGAAATAGTATAGTCTATATCCCCTGCCATGTCCAGAGCGCTTCTAACGTCCGCGGTTTTTTATAGCACATCTGTCCGAGCGCTTCTCGCGTCCGCGTTTTACCGCGCTATTTTAATAAACAATTTTACCTCTCTAAAGTGTATCTGAACTGCTCTAACTTTCACAAAGAGTTAGTTATTAGATAAGGATGACATATAATATCACTTGTCATAAAAATACACTCACTGAACATCGAACATTTGAATTCTTATTAGTCTGTGCAAACATTTTGGCGCGCTTTTTGGCGCGCTTCGTCACTCGGTAGTTAATCGCCGTGGAAAAATGTATGGGGAGGCGTGTTTTTTTAACTAATATGTGTAAAATAATATATCTATTTGCAAATAAAACAAATACTTTTACTAAGAATGTTTTTAATGTATATTTATTATAACTTTTTTCAAAAAACCTAGAAAAAAAAAAAAACTTAAGTTAAAAAAAAAAAACTCTGAATTAACAGTACCCTATAAGATAAATGCGTACTCATTCATACATATCCTATTAGCTTAATTCATAACGATTCTAACGATGTATGTATCGTATAGTACTCTAATACAAACAACTTGAGATATCGTCTTTTCAATAACGCGCGCCGTTATCGTGCATGACACTTGAGACTAACATAAACATCGGCGCGGAGTACTTCAAAATGGCCGCGACAAACTAGGGGATATATATTCTAAGATATTTGTGTTATTTTCAGTCTTTGATTATGAAGAAACAAAATTTGGTTTCTTTTATTTTGTATTAAAGGGTTTTTTAGCATCCATAAAAACATCTCACAGGTAAGTAGGAAGGCAGTCAACAGTCCGATGAAACAAAACACGAACCATAAAAATTCATTCAATTTTCATTCATAAAATTTACAATCGCGCAAACGGACTTGTTTATCACTAGTGAATAGTAAAACATCATTTTTTGAATAATACAATATCCCGTTACTTTTACAATTGTCTTGAACCCACCCCAACCTGTCATTGGCCCAAATTACGTGTGGGCGGGGTTTTCCCGCTCTTATGCACTTAGCGCCGTTCAAAGAAATCTGTTTGCTAAGTGGGCTACCGTTCGTGTCCGCGATAGTACATTAACAAATATTTATTTTTAAAGGAGGCGTGGGTTGCAGTTGGTTTGGCTACAGAATGCCGACTTTAATCTAGTTGTCAACACCTAGAAGCAATACTTGCTTGAGACACCCTAAAATTATTAAAAAATCCTGCGAAAAATCAAAAAACCCACTAAACCTCATAAACGATTTTCAACATTTATTGGCAACAATTGGCTTGTAAGCTAAAGGAACTTAAAAATATTTTTGTGATCCGTCACAATTAATTGGTTGATGACATAATTGTGCATTGTGCAAATGGCCATTTTTTGTCATTGTGGCGTTCCAAAGGGGAGGCCTATGTTCAGCAGTGACCGTCTTCCGGCTGGTGATGATGATGATGATGACATATTAACCCCCACCAATTGTCTTTGGCTGCCCACCCGGTCAGATCACTCCTGTCTTCATATATTTATTGTTCTGATTTTGATCTTGAAAGAAAAATAGGGTAATTATACATGAGAAAACGCTACCGCGGTGATTAACTATTGTATAAATAACAATAATCCTTTGGGATCTAATAGCATAGAATTTTGGGATCTTTGGGATATAATACGAGTAGTTGGGTACTAAAATGTTAGTACCTACTAATTCAATCCTACTTTACGGAGCTTAGACCTGGAGTTAACTACAATCTGTTAGGGCAGTATTACGAGACTGACTGACTTACCCGTGTAATAAATTTTAGGGGTAATCGCTACGTTCGCGAAGGCCTATACTGAATGACTTTGCCTAGAACGCTAAACTGATTAATCAATCAGGCCTTTGCATTTTTTATAGAGATTTTGTACGTGCAGAATGACAGAAACTGTTACAGCCATAGGAGACATGAAATGGTATGTAAGCTAAGCGTATTTCTTCCCTCGGAGCGTAATCCTATAAAGCTGGCAACAAAGGCTTTAGAGCTGAGATAAATTTTTTAATGTATAGCCCCTTAAGAAATCTCCTTTAGTTTTATTTAGATTAGATTCATAACTTATAGCTTATAAACGTATAAACATGCTACTTTATTTAATAATGCATTAGTAGTAATGGTGGATTTAGATTTGAAGCAAATAATATGATTTGTTAGTAGAACCCGTAAAAACCAAAGAAGCCTAGTGTAACGACGCCATCGCGACGAAAAGTCTGCTTGCATCGGACAAACGGTAAATATTCGTCAAGGTACTCTCGCGGTCACAAACGGTGTACCACCCTTAGGACGACAATCGCTTGCACGAGCCGGCCCAAAATACGTGCGGACGAGGTAAGCGCACGTAACGTCGTTCAAACGATTTTGATTGAAAACTGGTATACCATTCGTGTCCGCGATAGTACATGTAGATTACCAGTATACTATTTTTGGGTTTAACCAAAGTTGTAACTATTATTAAAGTTTATTATTATAATACCTAATAACTATGATACTTAAGTACAATGTACTGACTGATTACTTCATTATTCAGTTTAACGATAAAATCTCGTATTATATTTTCAGCAAGATGACATACCTAATGGCATTGATTTGTAATATCCGTGCGATATGCAATAATCTAATAACTGAAATTCTGAATCTAAGTACGTAAACCTGGAGGCCTAGTGCATTTGTTTTTAAACAATACGTACCAATCGCGTAAGTGAGACGTCCTTATAAACTGTTATGTATTGTTTTGTAAAACGAATACACTAAGGCCTCTGTAATCTCCTTGGTCAGCACAGACAACCGTCACTAGCACGATACAATTTTCGCCCCGCAGACACCTAAAGTTATGCAAGATTATCCGTTTGTGTACACAGGTATCATCCATTATTCAAAGCACGATCCACTTGACGTCACGCCAATCTAGCTATGTTAACCGCTATCCTAGCAAGTTTCAAGCAAACATTTACTTTATCGATAGGCAGTCATCCAATTGAACGTTTATCACAGAGTTTATATTCGACGTCTAATTCTTGTCTATAATTTGTCCGTTATTTTCTTAGTGAAAAACCATCACTCAATTTAAGCCTCGAAACAAGTCCCTAGGGGGTATCCAAACAACAATTTGTATAAAGTAGATCGTAGCTACATCGTAGCGACGGATACAACAGACATTTCAATAAAATTATTTCAATAGGGAAACATTGCAAGTAATAATATATTTTAACTTACTAAGGTCTTGATGAAACCAAAATAGGTTAAGTTTATATTTAAAAATTAATACATTGATCCTACTTTTTGGTGAGTTTTTATACAGTACGCTGGAGTAAAATAGCAAATACCTAACTAAGAGAGTCGTATGCCTAGTTTATTCCTACCTAACTAGAAGATTGGTTTGAAAAGAGGCTTGGAAGATTACATTTGTTACATTAGGATTTAAGTATGTGGTACGTCTACCTACGTGATATTATGTAGGTTCTATTAATTAATAAATAATGATAATAATAATAATAATCGGGCAATCAGTAAGACCTTCTATTAGAACGTCCATTGAGTACGCCGGCGACTCCGAGGAGGACGGCGATGGGGTTGTGACCCCCCGTCCCCGTGAGCACCGTGTCAGGTTCCCGGGGGGCTACAATGCGCCCCCCGGCGGCGGGTTCAAAGGCAAGGCACTGAGGGGCCCCTGGTGCAGATCCCACTGGAGAGACCGATCTCATGTGCCGATGCGTCACCCGCGGAGGTTTTAGTGGGTAAGAAGCCCACATACCCCGGTCGAGCCCCACAGCTCCCGGGGATCTTTCGAAGATTTACCCCGCGTAAAAAAAAAGGCTAACTTTCGCATGGATGATGCTACGTCATTCAAGGAAGCTCCTTACGCACACCCATTATAGACAAACAGACCGACTTAGATATGGACTCTGTTTAATACTATTTAGAGGATAAAGATTTACTTTGTTGAAGCCTAGAAAGAAGGTTTCTACTTAGCCTCAGCTTACTAAAAGACTTATATACTCGATCACATATCTACACACTGGATTATACTTAAATAATTTTGCCATCTTATAAGTCATTCCATAAGTTATCTTATACGATTAAGTCTTATAGATCATCCCTAGATATTCTCTTTCTACCCAATTTTTCCGCAAATGCTTACGTTATTTCCTTGTAACTTTGTGAATACCAATAAGATTGCAAGCACTGACACAGCAAATATATTATCACCTCTCGTGGCACGATAAGTACCGTGTGAATCGAACCATACAAGCAAAACAACGCGCAAAATATTTCTTCAAACACACTATTTATTGAACCATAAACATTGCTCCGTTTCCTCTTTCATATGTATGTATAAATTCCCTTTAGCGAGTGTCAGAGAGCAAAGCGTTATATAGCCGTCACGGTATCGATGAGACGAGCGTGTGTCATGCGCGCATAATTTATCAAAGGAAGGGTCCCGGGCGTCATACATGCCGATAGGAAGTGAGGGGCTACTTTTCCATAATAGTCACTTATACTTAGACTCTGAAATGCTACGGTAGTAAGCGACTATAATAATAGCGACGGTCGCAGAATATTATTACATATTACTGTTTTGTTTTTATTTTCTCGGGCTTTCACACTCGGACTTTTAAAAGGCTTACGTTGAGTTGAATCCAATACACAGAGGTCTCTCTCTCTCTCCTTAGCACTTATTAATCCCATCTGATGGTGGGGTCTGCTTTTCTCGTCTTTGTCACTTTGCTCTATACGACGTGTCATTTTCCGAAACATTGCAGAACTGCATATCTTTTGCAATACAATCAGTCCATTTCAGCTTTGGTCTTCCTATTCTTTTGGAACCAGGGAGGTTAAGATCGATGGCGACATTTCCGATGTAACTGGGAGCCTCTTCACGTGTCCAAACCATCTCAGCCTACTTTCCTGAAGCTTATCAGCGATATCACGTACTCCGAGACTACCACGAATGTATTCATTGCGTATTTTATCAAATCTCGTTACTCCGCACATCCACCGAAGCATCTTCATCTCAGCCACGTGAATGGTATGAACGTGGCGTTGCGTAGAGGTATAATAGTAATAATATTCTGGGATAATCCACACACGGTCAACTTATCCCGAACTGACTGACTTAAACTGTACTATGGAAACCAGATAACTGATACACCCAGACACTTGCCAGCCAGGGTGTCTAACGACTTTTTTTTTTGACGCGGGGGAAATCTTCCAAAGATCCCCGGGAGCTGTGGGGCTCGACCGGGGTATGTGGGGTTCTTACCCACTAAAACCCCCGCGGCTGTCGCATCGGCACATGAGAGGGGGGACCCCAGGGCTCTCCAGTGGGATCTGCACCAGGGGCCCCTCAGTGCCTTGCCTTTGACCCCGCCGCCGGGGGCGCATTGTAGCCCCCCGGGAACCAGACACGATTCTCACGGGGACGGGGGTCGCAACCCCACCGCCGTCCTCCTCGTACTTAATGGACATTCAAAGGGCCCACACCCCGAACGTCCAGCGACTCCGAAGGTTGCCCGTTGTTTATAGCCCCGGGCTCAGGGCTGGGGAGCGAGACGTTGGACGGCCGCTTGTGGCGGCCTGCGCCTTAGTCGCCGAGCGGGATCAGTGCGTTCGCGTTCCCGCTCGGCGGCCTCCTTCTGGGACATGACAGTCTCGCAGAAGGCGGCCATCGCTCCCCACGCCCCATCCCCGGACAGCATAGCCGACACTACGCTGCCCAGGGAGAGGTCCGATCCGATGACTGCGACCAGGTCTCGACGCTCCAACGACCACACGGGACAAACTCTAGCGTGTGTTGGGCAGAGTCAAACTGGTCGCAGTGGAAGCATCTCGTCGTCACTTCACGTCCGATCTTATGCAGATAATCACCGAAACAACCGTGTCCGGTGATTATCTGCGTAAGCCTATAGGTGAGTCGTCCGCTCCGTCGAGGGTGTCTAACCACTAGACCAACAGGCCCGTCTCATGGCGGGCATGGTAGGTATGTTGGGAGAAATTAAATTAATTATATGGAACACACCTGCCAGGATCAACTGCGGGAAATAAAATTTAAACAGCAGCTGACTCTGGCAGGTGTAGGGAAGAATAAAGAAAGATTTTTGGTATTTTTTTTATTGCGCATTTGGTGGATGGTACACTAGGCTCACTTGCCATAATTAGTTTTCTAATTATATCTTGGTAAGTGGTGATTCGCCACCCGCTAGATGGACCCCCGTAGAAAAACGACGGTGTCAACACCAGTGTGAGTGGCTCAGGGGTGTCGAGAGGTATCCTGCGCTTTCTACGAAGTTACACTTCTGCCTCTGGAGTATACATACAGCTCTAACAACTTATCTCTGGTCCTATGGGCCCCCTCGGTTTCCACTCGATTGCCGAAGACACGCCGAGGTGGGGCCTCTGACCGACTCTCTGGATCACTCGGGTCCGTGGTGTCAGTACGCAACAACAGCTCGCCAAAAACTAATGTGGGTATTAAAACTAAATAAATAAACTTTATATAAAATTGAATACAGAAAATCTACACTAAGTGACAAATAATGAATGACTAACGAACTCTGAGTGAGTACTTAGCACTCAGAGTTCATTAGTGCGGTACCCCGCAGTGTCAGATATTTTGCCGACACAGTAACCAATGTCTGGGGTGTCGAGCGGCAGCTCAATGCAGCTGTCTATGGGCCTGTCCCTTACCTTCAGGCAAACGTCTCGTCTCTAGATAATAAAAATAGGATAATAAAAATTACAACCGAGTTTCCGTGGAATTTTTACATGCAAGACTGAAATTTGACTTTTTTATTAGCCTTAAAAAAATTGTGGTTATTTATTTATAAAACTGATAAACCATTCCAGTATATACTTAATACCTACATCAGATCACAAATTTGCTTACACAAGAGCTGCCAACCAGTTTTTAACGTCATTAAATTAATAGCAACGGTATCGTCGAGTTGCAGTAAGTTTCTTCTTAATTAAACTACCGCTTGCTAGATCTCCACTGATACAGATATTTTTAATGATACCGACTTCAGCGAACATTTATTAAAACCCGGATGAATTCTTGTAATTAATATCTGTTTTCACAGTTTTATAAAGTCTTCCTAACTAATAATGTAACTGATGTGCATCTTTCTGTCTACATCAGATAAAAGTTATATTAGCAGCCGAGCACTAGCTTATTTAGGTAAAACATGAGTTATATACATTATTGCAAATAATAATAATATTCTAGGACAATTCCACACACGGTCATCTGATCCCAAACTAGACAGAGCCTGTACTATGGAAACCAGATAACTGATACTAATACAAATATACCTACTGGTTTTTTTTTGTAAATACATACATATATAGATAGATAACACCCAGACACTTGGCGGGAATCGAACTCACGACCTATTAGCACGACCTATTAGGTAGCAGCCAGGGTGTCTGACCACTAGACCAACAGGCCCGTTAATAAATAAAATCGTTTTCAAAAAAAATTGAACCGACTTCAATATCACTGAAAAGTATAAAATAATTTAAATACATATTATTGAAGTTGGTGTTAGCGTACCTGCTGTGTATATTTGGCACCAACTTCAATAATATTTAAATTATTTTATACTTTTCAGTGATATTGAAGTCGGTTCAATTTTTTTTTTTTAATATTTTATTTTAAACTTTTTAGTGATATTTTCATATATAAAGATTGAACCATCGAAAACCGTAAAATTATCTAGGTAGGTTATGATCACATTATCGTCTACATAGTTTTACATAATTCATGTTTCTTCAGAAAAAAATATCCGGTCGTAATGAAATTTGCATGGAAACATCATAGTAGTTTACTCTCTCGAATAAAAAAAGAATCATCGAAATCGGTTCATAATTGTCAGAGCAATGTAATGGAGAACATCAGTTTTATGGTTTTTACCAGATAAATTCCTCCACATCGTTCATGGTCCTCCAGGAAGTTCTTATCCGGTTGTAATAAAATTCATACAGATTCAATACGGTGGTTTCTTCTTTCGAATAAAAAAAGAATCATTGAAATTGGTAAATATTTGCCAGAGTTATGACCATTTTTGTCCGACCGAGCGAGTCCGAGCGACTAAAACGTCATCTATATAGGCTTTCTTGCAACTCTCAGTGCGCAGTCACCATTCTTGTTTTTTTAGGAACTACTTATTACTAAGCAATATTTTTTTTATGGGACCCAATCAATGGATTGAAGAATGGATGGAAGAAAGATTTTTTCAAATCGGTTAATAATTGCCAGAGTTATGCGCGAACATACATAAAAAAAAATATATATATATATATACAGACGAATTGAGAACCTCCTCCTTTTTTGAAGTCGGTTAAAAATACCGCACGATCTCAGTACATGCAAGTTGTATTTGTATAACATATCGTCAACTCATTCATTCATTCCCATAATACCAAATGTATTATAGTAAATCAAGCTGTCTTTATTTACCAAAAAGGCATTTTTAATACGTATACGTATTATATCATCATCATCATCAGCCGGAAGACGTCCACTGCTGAACATAGGCCTCCCCCTTAGAACGCCACAATGAACGACAATTGGCTATTTGCATCCACCGGTTACCTGCGACGCGCACAATGTCGTCTGTCCATCTAGTGGGAGGCCTGCAAACGCGTCTTCCGGTTCGTGGTCGCCACTCGAGAACCTTTCTTCCCCAACGGTTATCGGTTCTTCGAGAGATGCGATACGTATTATATATACGCGTTTTATCCAAAAAAAAAAGTATAAAAATATATAATTCATAAATTCACGCACATAGCGTACTACCATTAATTATAATAAAAGTAGTCGTGTAGGTTTAATAACTTAATCTGGCAAACAAAAGCAATTAACCTAATAATTAACCTTATAATTAACCTTATTTATGTAGTCATTTTATTTAGAGAAGTTCAGAGTCACACAACGAGCCATGGAGAGAGCTATGCTCGGAGTTTCTTTGCGCGACAGAATCCGAAATGTGGAGATTCGCCGAAGAACCAAGGTCACCGACATAGCTCTCAGAATCTGCAAGTTGAAGTGGCAATGGGCAGGCCACATCGCTCGAAGAACCGATAACCGTTGGGGAAGAAAGGTTCTCGAGTGGCGACCACGAACCGGAAGACGCAGCGTAGGCAGGCCTCCCACTAGGTGGACAGACGACATTGTGCGCGTCGCAGGTAACCGGTGGATGCAAATAGCCAATTGTCGTTCATTGTGGCGTTCTAAGGGGGAGGCCTATGTTCAGCAGTGGACGTCTTCCGGCTGTTGATGATGATGATGTAGTAATTTTAATGTTATATCGTCAAAACTTTTTGAAAGCCGTCATATAGCTTATACAGCCATTCTTCTTGGCCTAATTCAGATTTTATAAATTAGACTCACTTAATGTAGGTGTTATTCTTTAGAAGATCAAAGTCATAGCATCAAATGCTTGAATCAGTACTAACGGGTGATCGTTGGTCAGCCAAAGACAATTGGTAGGGTCCATTATGTAATATTCAACCGTACCTGGTCTTTGACTGGCCACTGATCAGCCATCACTTCTGTATTCATACATTTATTGCTGCGATTTTGATCTTGTAAAGTAAAACAGGATTTACGTAAATATATTTTCAGGTAACTTTAATACTGGGTGCTAAATATAGGTACATTAAGCGACTGGCGACACCTTGTAGGTCAACCTGTATTAGGACACGTTTATTTATATCCTAGGTACTTACATAAGACAAAAGAATTGAACATTTTTGCTGGTAAAACTATTTGACGCATATAAATGTAGTGATTTCAAACTTGTCACTACAGATGTGTACAAGGCGCAGTGTGCCGCGTCCCCTGGGCCTTATTTTATGGCTCGTTTACACCAGCAGCACTATTCACAAACGTCGGAGGTTTCCGTATCCGTTTCGAATGATATCTTCTAGACGCTATGCACAAATCCGAAAGTTTCTGAACTTCATCATCGTTCCCAAATTCTCGTATTCGTATTCTGGCCGCTGCCCGATAGGTCGTAGGTTTGATTCCCACCAAGTGTCTGGGTGTTATTTATCTATTTAAGTATGTGTCTAGCCTTCTCGGCGGGAGTAGCGAGGTCTGTACGGTCATATAGTGAGAGACTAGCGAAATTTAACATGATATCCTTGTCAAATAGACATGAGCTCTTAGATGCAATGTTTATATTAAAAGTAATTAGGAACAAAATCAATAGTTCACAAATACTAACTAAAATTAGATTCCGAGCACCAAATCGTCTTCCACGACACAAAATAACACCATTAGCACCGCCACCAAGAAGTACCGTACTAGGTGCCAACTCACCGATCCCACGACTATGCAGGATAATCAATAAATATTGTGACAAGTTCGATATACATGCAGACTCATTGGCTAGTATTAAGAATAGTATTATAAGAGAAATGCGCACGTGATTATGTACGATTAATTTTAATATTTTATTTGTTAGTTTTAGCAAAAACAATCTTAATATTCTCCATATTATTGCTTTTGTTAATTCATTTTTGGTACTGTTGCTGATTAAAATGTGGTATCTACCTTTAAGTAGCTTATACGCTTGAAATTGTTATTCACGCATCTTTTTTAACACGCTTTTATTAGCTTGACCTGTATGTATGTATGTATGTAACTATGTATGTATGATGGTAACGGAATCTTGCGATGCAATTTTGACCCACTTCTATACGTCCAAAACATTTGAAATTTTGTACATGTATCAAGGACCGGTGACAATACAATAATATGGTATCATTGAGCTGATCTGATGCTGGGGCTCGAAGGTGGATAAGAGAACCCTTGGATGGCTACTAGTAAACTAATCGAATTTGGGTTCATTTGATTTGTTTTAAAGAGTTCTTTTCACTTTGACTATTAATGAGGACCTGATGGTGGAACTGGAGAAGGTGAGTGACGGAACCCTGGATTGGCTACTAGTAAACACATCGAGTGTGGGCTCATTTGATTTGTTTTAAAGAGTTCTTTTCACTTTGACCATTACTGAGGGCCTGATGATGGAACTGGAAGGTGGGTGACGGAACCCTTGAATGGCTACTAGTAAACCCATCGAGTTTGGGTTCACTTGATTTGTATTAAAGAGTTCTTTTCACATTAACCATTAATCAGGACCTGATGATGGAATAGGAAGGTGGGTGACGGAACCTTGGATTGACTACTAGTAAACACACCACGTGTAGGCTCATTTGATTTGTTTTAAACAGTTCTTTTCACTTTGACAATTAATGAGGGTCTGATGATGGAACTGGAATGTGGGTGATGGAACGATGCAAAGGCTACTAGTAAACATAACGAGTTTGGACTCATTTAATTTGTATTAAAGAGTTCTATTCACTTTGCCCAATAATCAGAACCTGATGATGGAACAGGAAGGTGGGTGACGGAACCCTGGAACGGCTACTAGTAAACTCGTTGAGTTTGGGCTCATTTGATTCGTCTTAAAAAGTTCTATTTACTTTGCCCAATAATCAGGGTTGATGATGGAAATGAAAGGTGGTTGACGGAACCCTGGAATGATTACTAGTAAACCCATTGAGCTTGGACTCATTTGATTTGTATAAAGGAGTTATATTCACTTTGCCTAATAACGTGGACCTGTTGATGGACCCGGAAGGTTGGTAACGGAACCCTTGAATACTACTTGTGAAGCTATTGACTTTTAGCGTACTTTCGACTGTTTAAAGGGTAAATACGTAGTGCTTTCTTAAACTCAATCAGATACCTATGCGTAATACCTAGTTTAGTAAAAATATGTTTTGCCACAACCTGCCTACGATTCAGGCAACGAACAAATCAATACTTGGGCGAATGTTATCCGTAGTTTAGGTGAATATTTCTAAGACTAAAAAGTATAAAATAAATTACTAGTTTAAAAAACTAAAAATACACGCTTTTATAAGGACTACTGTCCTAAAAAGCAATAAATAAATTATCGAAACCGTTCTTTCTTTCTACCCCGTGCTAGTAATTTATGGATTATATTTATGTGTAAAAGCGTGGGGCGCCTTTTCTGAATAACAGCTTAACATTTCTGTCAAATTTCAAGAACGCTAAGTATTTGTATTCACATGACAATCATTTGTAATCATTTACAGAGAAAAGGCGCCCCACGCCTTTACACATAAATATAATCCATAAATTACTAGCACGGGGTAGAAAGAAAGAACGGTTTCGATAATTTATTTATTGCTTTTTAGGACAGTAGTCCTTATAAAAGCGTGTATTTTTAGTTTTTTAAACTAGTAATTTATTTTTTGTGTATTTTTAGTGTGGTAGCTGGTGTGTGCTGCTGTTGGTGGATTAATAAATAAATAAAAAATGTGTTTCCAAAAAAAAAATATAGATAGAGAGATATACTCTTTATTGTACACAACCTTACACTTAAAATAAAGCACATAAAAAACATTTAAAAATGAAATATGTACTAAGGGTTTCGGTGATTCATTATATGAGTAAGTTACTATTTCATTTTACTTCGTATTTACACCAAATATGAATCTGCTAATAAATGAATTGAATATATTTCATCTTAAAATGTGTGACCATTTTTCAAAAACTAGTAGAATTGTTAAGGAACAGCTTGAAATTCCAAACATGAGTTGCCTTTAGATGAATGGCTAATGTGGCCTTTTTAAGCCCGCTGTTGTCTGTTTTCACAGTACAGGCTCTGCCTAGTTTGGGATCGGACACACGGGTGTAGATTGTCTCAGAATATTATTTATTCATTTTAAATGGACAACAGGCTTCGATGATGGATTCGTAAATAGGGTTTACACAATGATATTTTACTAATATGGGTTTACAAGATATTATCAAAAACGTTTCATACGGAAGTTTCACGATGGTTGTGAATAGTCCCACATATCGTCTGCCGTATTCGGCGAGCGACATCTGCTTTCGGAAAAAGATGCTGACAAAATGTTCAGCAGTGGACGTCTTCCGACTGATGATGATGATGATGAAGTAACTTAGACTGTGCAGCCTCGTACATACATACATACCTATTTTCGAAAAACATATCCCTCCAGACAGTCCGGCAGACATGTGGTGACGTAGCTGGTTTGGTGAGGCCTTTCTTTCCGTTATTGTTAAAATGAGACTATATATTGTTACAATTGGTGCAATGAAAATAAATTTTGTTGTAATACATGGCTGAAGAAAGTATTTTAGATGATAAGGTGAGAACAAAATAAAGAAAAAGACTGCGCCTACATATTTTATCTTATTGTACCTACTGTTGAATTGAAATGGCCTTACAAATTATTTAATCTTGTTTGTTTTAGGCATACGGAAACCTTTTTATCGAATTATGTGTACCGACAGTATTTACACCTGATTGACAGCCGCTTTCAGTGGGTAAACGTAAGCGATCGATCGGCTGGGTGTGAACGAGGCATGAGGATAGTTATTCCGTACAAGTTGACGGGACGACGAGTTGACGGGATCGATGACGCGATAACGCCTCAGGGATAGCATTCGGCTTACGAACAAGTTTAGACATGTGATACAGATTCCGAGATATCGTGGATATCGTTACCTTTGATTATATATACGTCTAGATAGCGTGTTCGATGTTCAAACACTTGACAATATCAAGTATACCAAAACATCAAATTGGTATACTTGGTTGTTTAGTATCACTTGAACTCTACCGATGGTTTGTGCTCGCAAAAAAAAAACTTTTTGACGAATTGTGTAATCAAATCGTGAAAATATTAACTAAGTAAAATTAATAAAGATCCTAACTTAATTTTCCATTCATAAGTGTTAAGATTCTGTGAGGGATTATTATAAAAACTCGATTGTTTTTTACGACAATTTGTACATTGTCCGACTAGACTGGTGTGGCTAGGTAATAATGGGGGAATATATCTTAAGTCTGGGGTAATTTTTCTTTTGACAAAAATGAATTCAATGAAACTTAATACGTAGGTAGTTAGTGACCAAAATATGAAATAAATCAATTATAATAATTTAAATTTATTTTTTTGATAAATTAATTATTTTTATATAGGTCAGTACTTAGAAGTATTTTTTCTTCCTGGTGATGAGGCAAATAAGACGTTCACCTGACGGTAAGGGACACGCCATTTAATTTAATTTAATTTCAATTCAATTCAATTCTTTTCAAATCAATTCAATTCTTTTCAAATCAATTCAAATCAAATCAAATCTTTTAGTTTAGTTTAGTTTAGTTTAGTTTAGTTTAGTTTAGTTTAGTTTAGTTTAGTTTAGTTTAGTTTAGTTTAGTTTAGTTTAGTTTAGTTTAGTTTAGTTTAGTTTAGTTTAGTTTAGTTTAGTTTAGTTTAGTTTAGTTTAGTTTAGTTTAGTTTAGTTTAGTTTAGTTTAGTTTAGTTTAGTTTAGTTTAGTTTAGTTTAGTTTAGTTTAGTTTAGTTTAGTTTAGTTTAGTTTAGTTTAGTTTAGTTTAGTTTAGTTTACTTTACTTTACTTTACTTTACTTTACTTTACTTTACTTTACTTTACTTTACTTTACTTTACTTTACTTTACTTTACTTTACTTTACTTTACTTTACTTTACTTTACTTTACTTTACTTTACTTTACTTTACTTTACTTTACTTTACTTTACTTTACTTTACTTTACTTTACTTTACTTTACTTTACTTTACTTTACTTTACTTTACTTTACTTTACTTTACTTTACTTTACTTTACTTTACTTTACTTTACTTTACTTTACTTTACTTTACTTTACTTTACTTTACTTTACTTTACTTTACTTTACTTTACTTTACTTTACTTTACTTTACTTTACTTTACTTTACTTTACTTTACTTTACTTTACTTTACTTTACTTTACTTTACTTTACTTTACTTTACTTTACTTTACTTTACTTTACTTTACTTTACTTTACTTTACTTTACTTTACTTTACTTTACTTTACTTTACTTTACTTTACTTTACTTTACTTTACTTTACTTTACTTTACTTTACTTTACTTTACTTTACTTTACTTTACTTTACTTTACTTTACTTTACTTTACTTTACTTTACTTTACTTTACTTTACTTTACTTTACTTTACTTTACTTTACTTTACTTTACTTTACTTTACTTTACTTTACTTTACTTTACTTTACTTTACTTTACTTTACTTTACTTTACTTTACTTTACTTTACTTTACTTTACTTTACTTTACTTTACTTTACTTTACTTTACTTTACTTTACTTTACTTTACTTTACTTTACTTTACTTTACTTTACTTTACTTTACTTTACTTTACTTTACTTTACTTTACTTTACTTTACTTTACTTTACTTTACTTTACTTTACTTTACTTTACTTTACTTTACTTTACTTTACTTTACTTTACTTTACTTTACTTTACTTTACTTTACTTTACTTTACTTTACTTTACTTTACTTTACTTTACTTTACTTTACTTTACTTTACTTTACTTTACTTTACTTTACTTTACTTTACTTTACTTTACTTTACTTTACTTTACTTTACTTTACTTTACTTTACTTTACTTTACTTTACTTTACTTTACTTTACTTTACTTTACTTTACTTTACTTTACTTTACTTTACTTTACTTTACTTTACTTTACTTTACTTTACTTTATTTTATTTTATTTTATTTTATTTTATTTTATTTTATTTTATTTTATTTTATTTTATTTTATTTTATTTTATTTTATTTTATTTTATTTTATTTTATTTTATTTTATTTTATTTTATTTTATTTTATTTTATTTTATTTTATTTTATTTTATTTTATTTTATTTTATTTTATTTTATTTTATTTTATTTTATTTTATTTTATTTTATTTTATTTTATTTTATTTCGATAACGCTATGGCTATTTATGGGAAAAATATTTATAACTGGAGATCCCCAAACACGCACACAACCACAAATGACGCGAGTGTACAACGAGGCTTGCACGCACACACGAATAATGAGGTTGTTATGCTTATTAACGTAACGTTACAAGACTAATAGGTATCTAGACGTATATATAATCAAAGATCGTTACCGAACAATAACTCAAGCTGAACTTCGTAAATTGTATGCTAGTACATACCTAAGTAGATAACGCTAAGCTTTTTACTATTTTATTGTTACATTACTGATAACAAAGAAGAAGTAAAGACGAAATACCTAGTTGGAGAAAGATGGAATCGCGGTTTTTTAGGGTATACAATAGAATTCCATATTTTGTGAAATAAAGAAAAGCGGCATTCAAAGCGCTCAAGATACATAAAAATGTTATTACTAAAGAGAAGGTGGGACCACACGGAGCAAATATACAGATACACTATATTCATTTGTTTTACTTTATACAACAGCGGAATTTATGAGCCCCGACACAATCTCCTCCGAGGAAAGATTTTTGCGCACCTCTTGCATGAAAGTGATTTACATGACTATTATACCAGGTGTAGGGTCCGCGGTGCGGCGGGAAGCCGCTAGGTTTACAAACCGGAGGTCACTGGTTCAAGTCTCCGGGGAGCAACAGCTTGGTGTGCTTTGCTTTCTTACATGTTAAGCAATTGTATGACTAAACTTACGTAGCTACCTTTTTCTTTAAGAAACTTTGCGGTGTCGTAAGTATGTAAGTACGTTAAATATTTTGTGCAGTTTCATCATCATCATCAACCTTGGCAGGCATCTTGGTGATCACAGTAGGCATAGCTGGTATGTAATTTAATAGAAAAACGCTACTGTCCGTCTTCTTGTTTTCCCTTAGTCGCCTCGTATGACACCCAACGGGTGGAGATGGGTGAGTGCTATTCTTACCCGGTCACCCCTCGGGCAACGGTACACTTGTATACTTTACTGTTAATTAACTAGTTAGCTGGGATCTTCAGAAATTTAATTTGAAACGGTGCAAATAAAAAAAAAAACCCTATATATTTTTTTTTTTTTGGGAATGATAGACGCTGTTGGCCGCAGATGGCCATTACAGCTTCACCGGACAATAGGAGGCGAGCGCTTGAAGCGCTCTAGCCTTTACGGCAGAAGTAGCGACGACCTCAAGGGCACCTCAGGGAGGCACGGCCTCGGCTTGGGCTGTCGCTTAAGAGAGGGCTGAGTTTACCACCGGTTCACAACGCGCCCCCACTGAGAAGAACCGGCAAGAAACTCAGTGGGGTGATGCACGTCGTTGCGGTCGCATACGTACGACCCTTCGGCCTCGCCGGCGAGACCGGTGTCTGATAGCTAGTGTAGCATACGGAAAAAATACCCTACCAGTGTCCGTGCTCTATCTTGTTCCTATCAGCAGCGGTAATATGACGCAAAACAGACGAGAGCATATAATTGTAGAAACCAGTTATTTACCAGGTATTTATGAAATTTATTTATTTATTAACAAAGAATGTTTTTTTAACAAACAAAAAGGGAATTGTTAGCAATTCCCTTTAAGCATTCTCATTAAACAAACCAGCTCCAAAATTAAAAAAGCAGTATAGCTTAAGCTTTCCTGCTTATTTAAAAGCTTAGTCTTAGTAGTAGACTACTAGAATTAGTAAGCTTAAGTTATTCCATTCGTTTGAGAGTTACTAACAGGCCGCTAAAGGCGTTAAACTCACAAAAACCATTTTGCTTCGGGGGTTGAAAAAAATTAACAATTCTTACGTAAGACGTATATTATACCTTGTTTTTCTTTAAACGATCAAAATTGTAGCAAAAAATGTTTGAATACAGGAATGACTGGTGGCCAGCCAAATACATTTGGTAGGGTTTAATATGTCACATTCAACCCTGCCAATTGTCATTCATACATTGTATTGCTACTGTTTTGATAAAAAACGGAATATATGTTACCTGCGGATTATATGGTACTTTAACCAAATGTATGTAGTATATTACATAAGAAATTGGGGTTTTGAACACTCAACGTCATCCCGTTACACCATAAGGAGCGGTATGGGACACTTACGGCACGCCCTTGTAGGGGTAAATCGAGGGTAAAATTAAATTTGGTTTCCAAGAGGCTCTTTACACATTGAAATGCAAATACCGCAACCCTTGACCTCATTTGTGTGTAATATATTACTTCCAACCTGGAGTATCTCGATTTTTTTTGTTAAAATGATGTGTATTTTTGAATAAAAAAATCTTTATTCAGTACATAATCGTAAGTACTTATTATTATTGTTATGAGGACGACCTTGCTCCGAGGAGAAGAATAGAAGATATCACAGAATATAAATCACTTTTAATAACACACAAATTATTCCCACACTAATTAGACTGTGCTAATACACTGAATATATACTCTGACTAATAAAGTAATTAAATAAAATTCACAATAAACGGATAGTTCCAACTCTTAACAGTCTCGCGGTTGACACTAGAATTCCCGTATTGTGCTCCCACCATGGTTTTATCGATAAAATCCCCACCAGAGCACAAAACCACAACAACGTATTGTTAAATTTACATGAAACTTTTGGTGTACAAAAAATTGTATTTATTATTATTATTAAAACCCCCAAACGTCTCGCAACAACCAATCACAGCCCGCATCAGTTCTCTTTAATGTGGCCCCGTGATTGGCCGGCGCTACGAAGATTAACTTCCACTCGGTCAGTACTCGAAAAGTAGTTGCCAGTATATTAAAATATTAAATAATTAAAATAAAGAATTAAATAATTAGCGATAAATCTCGACAAAATTGCAAACCCTAACATGGTTTAATGTTTTTTTGTGACGAGATAAGCAAGGCATTCGCTTGATATTAAGCAACACACGTAAGACAAATGTACCTACTGTATTGACACGTCACCCCTAACTAGTCTAGTCAAAGTCTAGTAGAGACCTCAATATATACTTTTAGACTTTCGCGTTCCATTGTTAAACTTTATTTTTATCGGGAATTAACGCGATTTACCTTATATTTTGGCTTGACGTTTCGGCCGGGTTGCACCAGCCGTGGTCACAAGCAGACTGGTTCTCGCTGAACCTCTCAAAATATAAGGTAAATCGCGTTAATTCCCGATAAAAATAAAGTTGAGACCTCAATAGATTACTGTTAAGATTTGTCTACCCACATAAACCTTTAATAAAATTCTGCACATTATTAATTAATTTCTGTTCTGACATGTAGCAAGCATCTACAAAATAGTCTGCTTGGGTAGGAGCATGGGCAGAGGAGGAGGTTACCGGCCAGCATAGTTTGATCTCCACAGTTGGTACGATTGTGTTCTTAGGAGATGTATACGGAGCTCTAGTGGTCTGGTTACACTTCACCACTGACGTTGCTTTTAGTAGTTAGCGGTTTTAACGATTAGCCTGTCATCTGTACCCACTACAGGCGGGCTAGAAAGATATTTTGTTGTGATAATACATTCATAACTGCATTTGCATAATTTTTTAGAATGATCATACCTACTGTTTAGTTCTATATCAGTGAATAGCGTGTAGCTTGTACATAGCTTTATTGGAGTGAAAAGAAAGTAGTATTGTAATTTAAGAGAACATTAAAAATTACCTAAGATAAAAGCGTCAAACCTTTGTTCCTCATTAACATTATGAATTTTCTTGTAAGATAATAATAATAATAATATCTTGGGACAATCCACACACGTTCATCAGATCCCAAACCAGGCAGAGCCTGTACTATGGAAACCAGACAACTGATACTAATAATTATATACATTTTTTTTTGTAAATACATACTTAAATAGATAAATAACACCCAGACACTTGGTGGGAATCGAACCCACGACCCATCGGTTAGCGGACAGGGTGTCTAACCACTAGACCAACGGGCCCGTCCGTCCAGAGGGCCTAGACAAGATGCAATCGCTTCATAGCGAATCTATTTCTTTAGTCGCTAACGGTGTCAATTCCCTACAATTTGTCACGTGATTTTTCGATGGCTTATGTCATCATCATCATCATCATCAGCCGGAAGACGTCCACTGCTGAACATAGGCCTCCCCCTTAGAACGCCACAATGAACGACAATTGGCTATTTGCATCCACCGGTTACCTGCGACGCGCACAATGTCGTCTGTCCACCTAGTGGGAGGCCTGCCTACGCTGCGTCTTCCGGTTCGTGGTCGCCACTCGAGAACCTTTCTTCCCCAACGGTTATCGGTTCTTCGAGCGATGTGGCCTGCCCATTGCCACTTCAACTTGCAGATTCTGAGAGCTATGTCGGTGACCTTGGTTCTTCGGCGAATCTCCACATTTCGGATTCTGTCGCGCAAAGAAACTCCGAGCATAGCTCTCTCCATGGCTCGTTGTGTGACTCTGAACTTCTCTAAAAGGCCAGCCGTTAGAGACCACGTCTCAGTACCATATGTCATCACTGGCAACACACACTGGTTAAAAACCTTCGTCTTCAGGCACTGCGGTATTTCGGACGAGAATATATCGCGTAGTTTCCCGAACGCTGCTCATCCGAGTTGGATTCTTCGGGCGACCTCTTTGTCGAAGTTGGACCGACCTAACTGGATAGTTTGTCCTAGGTATACGTAGTGGTCAACAACTTCGAGTGTATCGTTCCCAACAACTACCGGTACGGGTGCAACATGGACATTAGACATGATCTTCGTCTTGTCCATGTTCATTTTAAGACCCACCTGTTGGGAAACGCTACTGAGGTCGCTGAGCATCGTATTGAGGTCCTCCAGCGACTCTGCCATAATGACTATATCATCGGCAAAACGAAGGTGAGTGATGTATTCGCCATTGATGTTGATGCCGAATCCGTACCAGTCCAAGAGCTTGAAAACGTCCTCCAATGCACTTGAGAACAGTTTCGGAGAAATAACGTCTCCCTGTCTCACACCTCGCTGCAATGGGATTGGTTTCGTGCTCTCATCCTGTAGTCGGATCGACATGGTGGCGTTGACTTATGTCATTCTCATACATTTTTATACTTTCTATTAGCGATAACGCTTGTAGAATGTTACATTGTCTAGGGGGGCTGATACGCATATAATACTTACAGGAAAATAAATAGCGAATATTATAAAACACGCGCAATCGTAAGCAGATTTATTTCGCAAGAAAACTCGCCATGAATATTGTCCTTTGACACAAAGGTAAACACTGAATGTTTTCAAAAGAGAATGCGTATGACAGCGTCAGCTGTTTCCCTTTTTCATTCCCCTGAGCCCTCAGGGCCTGCCAGAGACGTGTAAAAGGAATACAAATTGTATTTTGCAGTTTCAAAATCGTAAGCATGAGGTTGATAGTTTATTATCAAGTTCCTATAAACTTGTAGTTAAGTGATTGATGCCCGTTTGCACCAGCGATCCCCTAACTAAGGGAACCCGCAAAGTCACTCTTAAAGAGCCCCTTACCAAAAAATCGGTTTCACCAACGCTTAGGTGATTTTTTGGATGATGTACAAGTATACGGAGAGCTATGAATTTTTAGAAAGTTCAAAATCTATTGAAATGATAGTTTAGGTTAGAAAAATATTGATCGTCATATTTATAAAATACCTACTAAATAAAATGAATATTTTTTTCCAAAATGATAAGATAAGGGTAAATAAAAATCTATGATGCCAATAATTACCCTTAATTTTATTGGCCCCAGATGTGTCGACTTTAAAATACAAAGGAATCGTCACTTATCTAGGAGACCCCTAAAAAATGACATCTAGCGTGGTAAAAATGAATTTATGTAAGAAAAAGAAAGAAGTAGTTTGGTTTAATCGTTGTGGTATTTATGTAGTACTTTGTACATATTACCGTATATCAATTTCTTATAGTATATTAATTGTACGTTTTACTTGTAATCGGTATATAACTTTCCTGTCTAGTTGAACAGCAGTCACCATCAGCCGGAAAACGTTCACTACTGAACATAGGCCTCCCCTTAAGGGAGGGGGGGGGGGGGGTTATGTGTGCTGTAATCCCATGCTTGGCCTACCAAGTGTCAAATGCCAAGTCTTGTGGATCGCGGAAAAAAATATATTTTTAAGCATCTGCTGTTTGATCTTAGATTGTTCAGCAGTGGATAATTTCCGGGTGATAATGATGATGATATACCTACATATTTATTGCCATTTAGAGAGACCAATTTTCATATTTGACATTCCCGTTGGTCTAGTGGTTAGAGTCCCTGGCCGCTACCTGATGGGTTGTGGGTTCGATTCCCATCAAATGTCTGGGTGTTATTTATCTATATACTCGTAAGTAAGTATGTGTATTTGTAAATAACAAAAAATATTAGTATTTGTATCAGTTGTCTGGTTACCATAGTACAGCCTCTGCCTAGTTTAGGATCAGATGACCGTGTGTGGATTGTCCCAAGATATTATTATTATTATTTATATTGATTATAAGACAATAGGACATAGAAATTATTCATCAATTTACCTTTTAGAATAATCGTTATGCTACCCGAGCCCCTTAATATATTTTGTTAAAGTAGATCTGTATATTACCCGTGCAAATATTAAGTATCAACATTTAAGGGATACTCATGCAAGTCATTGCATTAATTAAAAACGTGCCTCCCCATAACTATGTATGGCCACGTAATGGCTGACCGACGGCAGCGTAATGAACGACCCAAACTGAAACCAAATTAAATTAATACGAGGTAATGATGCAATAATGAACATACATTTGCATAATTTACTGATTATTTTACAGGGGTTCAGATATTTATATTTGCATAATAATGCAACGTTGTACGTGGCAATATTCCATCGATATAGTAAACTAGATAAGCTGTTATAGTCCGAAAAGTGGCACACATAAATAGCGCTCTTGTGTCGCTATTTCTTTACAAGCCACCAGCTGACAAAATTATTTTTGCCGATTGGAATGTCGCTACTGTCTATATGAAACTGTCAAAATACACATAATTATCAAAAGAAAACCATTAGTTCACGTTTCCGCCACCAGGACAGATAAGTCTGCGACCCCCGTAAACACATTTTAGATGTCATTTTGTTAGTGAACTTTTATCTAGTTTATATATTATTTCGATGTAATATTCAATTCATTTCATACATCACGAATTAATATGAAAATTGTTGTCCTATTGCCTAGTTTTGATTGTTGATCAACATCTTTCCTTTAGGTGTCATTTAACAGAACTCGCGAAACGCACTAGGAAACAAATATATATCATGAAAGTTTTACGTGGAAATGCACCTGTGAATATCAGAAAACTTGTATACCTAGCGCTTTGTCAGTCACTGCTTCAATACTGTATTGGAGTGTGGGGCGGTGCTGCAAGAACGTACATGCTGGAATTAGAAAGAGCACAGCGTGCAGTTCTTAAAGTCATGCTATTTAAACCATACCAATATCCTACCGACAAATTATACCAGGACACGTCTCTTTTAGGAATAAGAAAACTTTATATGTTGAATATAACATTAAAGACGCATGTAAAAGTTTCTAAAAGAGACGATCTAGTGCTTCTCCAGGGCAAGCGCAATTTCAGAATCCCAAATTTACCAGTCAAGTCATCTTTCGCACAGCGCCTACCTAAATTTCTGCACACGTATATCTACAACAAAATAATTAAAATGGTAGGCCTCAAGTGCCCTTCATATTGCAAGATGAAACAAATTGTGAAACAGCTACTTCTATCGCTCTCATACCAGGAAACTGAAAATATCCTAGAGATTGCAAAATAAATATGTATGTATATCTGACAACCTCATACACAAACACACTACAACCACACACACACTCACGCTCACATACACATACACAAGAAAGGCCGCAGTTCTAACATAAGCTTTGAAATTAATTTCCCTCTTTTAGGTTTTTTTTTTTTTTCCTCACTGCATGCAATTTCATTTAATACTCTTTTATTACTTTAGAGTTATCCTTGTATTGTACGATCACAAATGTTAACAGTCATGTAACTGTGTCTGGCAATTTCTTCGGTGCCCAAGATACAGGCCTAGCCTAGTTTGGGACCAACGGCAATTCATTTAACTGGATATTGTAAACTATTGTAATAAATAAATAAAGTAAAGTAAAGTAAAGTAAAGTAAAAAATAAAGTAAAGTTTCAACGGTGTAACACTAGTAAATGCGAAATAAAAAAGGAATGGAACGCGAACATCAAAAGGTTGAGGCTACCTAAAAACCACACAAAAACTCGTCCATTCATGAGAGTCATATTTCAACTCTACAACTGCTATGAACGCGTAAGAGAGGTTTTTCCATTATACGGAGAACAAAAGTTTACTTATTTTCACTCACCTAAATTTTAGAATTTTATAGTTATAACTTTATCCATCGCCTTGGAGAGATGGAGAGATATATTTTCTGATAAATATGGAAAAAATTGGATGCAGCAAGAGAAAGAGAGCTCTGGAAAGAATTGGGGGAGGCCTACGCCCAAGAGGCGATTTCTACATAAAGGACTGATAATAGTGCTAAGAAATATTGTATTTAAAACTAATCGAAATGTAGTAGGTAGAAATAAAGGCTTTTTTATTTTATTTATTATTTATTTACATCGCCTTGGCCATGGCATATTAAACGATATTAGTGAGAGAGAGAGAGATTATTATTGGTACATATGAGTTTGATGCAGTACATACATATGTTATATTCATATACATACAACCAAACTCATTTATGTACTTAGGTGTAGACTAGACAGGTCTGATCAATCATAGCGATTCATAGAAAATTTATTATGCCGGTAATAAGTCAGTCAGTCGCGTGTAACAAAGAAATTAAGGAAATAAGCTTAATTACGTGTTGCGGTATCTATAGCAAATTCTATTTATGCGTAGGACAACTGGACTGGAATATAGCAAAAAGATAATTTAGGAGACACCACAAAATTGTGGAGCCTCAGTCATAAGAGGTACAGTGTAACATTCACTTTAGCGTTCAAAAGAAATGTAAAAATGGAGGCAAAAATCATATCTGGCCGATATCCAACCAGGCCGCTCAAGAGTTACTGGCGCGGAATACTCTGTGGTCATTGAATACCGAATACAACGTTTTGTAAATTCATCCAGAAAAGTATTTTTTATTAACATAGCTAACATAAGTAGATCAAGTATATTAGCTATGTTAATAAAAAATAATTATATCCGATAATTCTTCAAGACAAAATATGTGTTATCCTATTAGGCCTCGTTGGAGGCGCGGGGCGTCACGCGTCACGATGAGTGGCGCGGCCCGCACTGAGTTAAAACATATGGCGTTGTAGAAGTGAGAGAGGGACTGCCTTCGACAGCGCGGTACGAACCAAATTCAACTAGCTGATCCGGAGGTTTTTCTACTAAAAACACGACGGCATCGCGCCCTCACCAGCAGCAAGTAGCAGCTCGTGCGGCGATAGACACCCACTCCATAGCACCGCCGGGGGAAGCTAGCCCTGAACCCTCTCGCTCCCGGTCTGCCACCAGCGGCAAGCCCCGGGTAAGTGGGATGCGGCGAAGGGTCTGCTAACCCCAATAGTTGCCAGCTGTCGACTCGCCACACGCACCAAAGTGTAAAGTCTACCACCACCACCATAATGGAGGAGGAACAAACACCCACCGCCGACGACGGGACCGGGAGATCATCGCTGGAAAGCGATGTGATCGCTTTCTCCCGTTTGATGCAAACGGGGACGCTCTCCAGGCCCCTTCTGCGCTGGATGGCGCTGTACCTAAGGATCCGGGACCTATCCCTTAAGGGAGAAACCCCAGCCCTAGAAGATTCTCAAGCACTAGCACTCGCATCCAGAGGAGTGCTGGCCCTGCCGCCGTCGAGGCTCACTCCGGCAATGCTCAAAAGGACCAGGACATCTGAGCCAGTCTCGTTGTCCCCCACGCAAAAGAAAACACGAAGATCGCGCTCGCTGAGCCGACCTTCCAGACCTTACAACACAGACTTACCAAAGTCCAGAGAAACAACGCCACAGCATACAGTCGAGGTCCCAAGCACGTCGCAAATGGCGCCTCGACCCCGCCGTAAGCCAAGGAGGCTCGTGGTCACAGACCCCGGCCCCAAGAAGCCGCCGTCTACGGAGGAGGAAGCGACCATGATGGAAGCCGACCCACCCCTGACGCAGCTATCGCTGTCTACCTCGGCGGCGACGACGTATAGAGATTATCGCCTCCCCGCAGCGAACTCTAGCAGCGACCTACGCCCAGTCAGCAACCCCAAAGAAGACCACCCCACCGGAGATGCGACACGAGATGCAGCCGACCGCCTCGCAAGGGGACGAAGTGCTGCCCTCTGTCGCCGGAAAGGAAGCTGCAAAAACAAGATACCCACCGTTGATAGTGGAACGACTGGAAAACTGGTCGTTCCACTTTCAGAAGATCGCCCGCGCCCTGGGAAGAGCACCAAATGCCCGTCCACTGGGCACAGGAGTTAAGTTTACACCCGCAGACGGGCAGGAATACCGCTGCGTACAGAGCTACTTAACGGAGTTGGAAAAAGTTGCAAAAATAAGCTGGTTTTCCTACTCGCTCCCTGAAGACAAGAACCTAAAAGTGGCCATCAGAGGCCTGCCGGCGGACACAGATCCGGAAGAAATCCGCGCGGCACTCCAGAACCTAGGCCACGAAGCGGAGCTCGTTAAACACATCCGGGCTAGAAACAGACCCGGATGCATTTTCTTCGCTTCCATCAAAAAGACGCCCGGTACAATACCAGCAATCTATAACATCCAAGAGCTGCTGTACATGCCTGGAGTCGTCATAGAAGCCTGGCGAGGCAAGAAGGGTCCCTCCCAGTGCCATAAATGCCAGACCTTCAGGCACAGCAGCCACCACTGCCACCGCGAACAGGCATGCGTCCGTTGCGGAGGCCCGCTCCCGGCGCGTGATTGCGACCGTCCCCGAGACCAACCGCCGAACTTTTTTTTTTTTTTTGACGCGGGGGAAATCTTCGAAAGATCCCCGGGAGCTGTGGGGCTCGACCGGGGTATGTGGGATTCTTACCCACTAAAACCCCCGCGGCTGTCGCATCGGCACATGAGAGGGGAGACCCCAGGGCTCTCCGGTGGGATCTGCACCAGGGGCCCCTCAGTGCCTTGCCTTTGAGCCCGCCGCCGGGGGGCGCATTGTAGCCCCCCGGGAACCTGTCACGGTGCTCACGGGGACGGGGGTCGCAACCCCGCCGCCGTCCTCCTCGGAGTCGCCGCCGTACTCAATGGACGCTCAAGGGGCCCACACCCCGAGCGTCCAGCGACTCCGAAGGTTGCCCATTGTTTATAGCCCCGGGCTCAGGGCTGGGGAGCGAGACGTTGGGCGGCCGCTTGACGCGGCCTGCGCCTTCGTCGCCGAGCGGGATCAGCGCGTTCGCGTTCCCGCTCGGCGGCCTCCTTCTGGGACATGACAGTATCGCAGAAGTCTGGGGATGCGGCGTGGGGAGCGATGGCCGCATCCCCGGACAGCATAGCCGACACTACGCTGCCCAGGGAGAGGTCCGATCCGATGACTGCGACCAGGTCTCGACGCTCCAACGACCACGCGGGGCAAGCCTCCAGCGTGTGTTGGGCGGAGTCAGACTGGTCGCAGTGGAAGCATCTCGTCGTCGCTTCACGTCCGATCTTATGCAGATAATCACCGAAACAACCGTGACCGGTGATTATCTGCGTAAGCCTATAGGTGAGTCGTCCGCTCCGTCGCTGTATCCAGGCTTTGAGATGCGGCAGGAATGCCTCAACGACGCGTTTGCGCGCTATGTGCTCCGGCTGGAGCCGCTCGCGCCACGTCGTGAGTGCGTTGTGTCGTTCCTGCCGCTTTATGGATTCGAGCGCCACCGGCTCGCCCCCACCACTCTGGCGGGCGATGCGGATCCGGTCATAGACCCTCGCATACATGCCCGCCAGGATGTCTAAGGGCGGAAAGCGTGCCAGTATGGTCGCCGCCTCAAAGGACACCGTTCGGTATCCTCGTGCAATCCGCAGTGCCATCCTCCGCTGGACGCTGTAGATTTTTGTTCTACAGCGTCGTATGGCCAACCTCGGCGCCCAAATGGGCGCCCCGTAGAGGACTACGGACTGCACGACTCCGGCGTAGAGGCGGCGAACTTCCTCGCTCGGTCCCCGAGATTGGGGAGCAGCCTGTGCAAGGCCGCTGCAACCCTATCGACTCGGGGGACCGAGACCAACCGCCGACCTGTACCAACTGCGGCGGACCGCACACGGCGAACAACACGTCTTGCCCGGTCTTACGGAAGGAAGCCCGTAACAGGAGAGCCGGAACCATCGCAAGAACCGGCCCTCCAAGGAAACCCACCGTAACACAGGGCCGAGAGCGAATCAGCACCAGGGACGCTCATGGCGCCTGCGAATCCGCCCATCGAAAGAACAAGTAAACTGCCAACAGCCAAGAAGAAGAAAAACAAGAAAAGGAAATCCAAAGCGGCAGCAGCCGCAATTTCCGGCCCGGCCCCGCAACAGTCGACGACATCGGTGCCGACCGCCACCACCACGACGGATGGCAGCATAGCCGCAACTGTTGCCATCATTAGAGACATGCTGGAGGCGATCCAGAGGGGCCAGGACCCCAACCCCGCAGCCCTCGGAGGGATTATGAAATTAATCAACTCCAATGGATAATCCACTACGCATAGTTCACTGGAAGGCCCACGCGTCGAGCCATTCTCACACCAGAGACATAGCTCCGCTCCACGCCCGATCACCCAATCGCCACCGAACCAAACCCTATCACAGGGAGAGACATGCCAATCCACAATGAAGACCGAAGACGCCGCTAGACGGCGCCACTATCAAAATGAAAGGAACCGGAGGTACACACCAATAAGGAATGTACCCCCCTAGAACCCCAAGACCTGACCATTGTTATGGTCAGCGTATATAACCGCTGAAAAAGGAAAACCCCTTGTCACAGCATCCCCGCACCCCTCTCCCAAGGGGGTGGGCGAGAAGACCACATCGGAAGTGAGAGAGAGATGCGAGACGACACGCCACACGCGACGCGCGACGCGCCTCCGTAAATGATGCCCTAAGTTATAGGATTACATTTTTTCACTATTAAAAAAACTGCATTATTTTTAACTAGCGACCCGCCCCGTCTTCGCACGGGTCCATCAACATCGAGCCGGGTGTGGAGGTTGAAGTGACCATCGCCGAACGCTTAGGCACAACTGCCAAATATAATTTGATTTGATAATGTAGATACTAATGTGGGGCAGTGTCGAGTGATTCATAAAATTATAAGCGCACAAAAATATGTTTCTTAAGACATCACATTAGAAATCTTTAAATTTCTCGGCTTTTCTCTACTATAATACGCATATATACTACACACATTTTATAAACATTCCTCTTGAATCACTCTATCTATTGCTGAAAACTGCATAAAATCTGTTGCGTAGTTTTAAAGCCCCGTCTTCGCACGGGTCCATCAACATCGAGCCGGGTGTGGAGGTTGAAGTGACCATCGCCGAACGCTTAGGCACAACTGCCAAATATAATTTGATTTGATAATGTAGATACTAATGTGGGGCAGTGTCGAGTGATTCATAAAATTATAAGCGCACAAAAATATGTTTCTTAAGACATCACATTAGAAATCTTGAAATTTCTCGGCTTTTCTCTACTATAATACGCATATATACTACACACATTTTATAAACATTCCTCTTGAATCACTCTATCTATTGCTGAAAACTGCATAAAATCTGTTGCGTAGTTTTAAAGATTTAAACGTACAAACAGCAAAAGCGACTTTGTTTTTTACTATGTAATAAAATAATATAGAAGAAAAAGAAGATTAAATACGTCCTTTTCCAACCTGTTTAAAAAAATAGGATGTATCTATTTCACTGTTTTTCTTTTTTAATCAGACCGTAATCCCATTTGATGGTAATCTCAGTCGTGGATAATAAAGCGCAATAGCCTAGTTATGTTTAAAGAGTCGTTCCGCTTGTACCAACAGGAACGTACAGTGAACGATGACGTAACGGAACGTGAGGTACCTACAACAGTTGTTCTTTGTGAGTATCCACATCTCAGACGAACTTAACGCCACAAAAAGGTGCCAGTATTATTTTAGAAATAACTTTACTTGTTGGTCTTAGTATATTTTTTAACGCACGCCAGGCTCTAGCTTTACTTAACCTGGCTTAGGCTTTAGTTGGTGAGCGGTCAAGCTCGTCTTTTGTTTTGATTTTTTTTTTAATTTAACCAGTATTGGCTTTTGAGTTCATATTTATGAAAATATGAAATTCAGACGAATGATCCGTATCGCTAATTACATTTTTGAACGATCTCCTTTAGCGCGGTTAGGGTGGGGTTACCCCCGCAAGAACAACGAGGGGGGTTAATATCTACTATACCAGAAATATATCAATGACTCGTAAGGGTGGGGGGATATGCTTAAATGCCGCATCAACATCCTTATCAATGGTGGATATCAGCTTTATTGCCTGCGAAAAATTGGTTTTTATTTTTAGCCAAGGTTCGATTTCCAAATCGGGCATAGTTTTACTGGTTTGAATTCTTAGTAGTACCTAACCATGTAATAACGGAGAGTAAAGAAATGTGCCCGGTAATTGGCAATAATCGTGAGACCTAAAATAGTTGCTGAAACGTGAGTGGAGTAACTTGAACTCTGCTAACCTTTTGGAGAAAAACTCTTCGTAAGAGAAATAAACACCTTCCTCGCATAGGTCATTTGTTCATTCAAAATTTTTTATTCCATAATGCCGGTTTATTCAGTTTATTTTCGAATTCGGAATAAATAAAGAAAGGGATCCACCTTCTGATTTATTTCTAATAAAAAATATCTTGAGTTGAAAGATTTATTACGACTCAAGAGATCTTAATGTAAAGGTGAGTTTACTTCAGCGATCCATTTCCCCTTCACTTACTTTTTTCTCAACCTTCGTCTACGCTGAAAAGCCTTTTTGTGTAGTACCATTATTTTTGGTAAATAAAGTCAATTAATTAAACGAGTGCTTCTTACTTGACCTTTATATTACCCAAATTGAATGCCTAAATGGGGATACATTTATTGAAACTAGATATTTACAGTTTATTTACAAACATGTACACTTATTACGGCGACAACTTTGAGGAAGTTTTTTACCTAGTTTATGCCTAAATTAATTTCGTTTATTCCAATTAGTCCGATCATCGGACAGTTAGGAAAAAAAATCCATCTGATTGGCTTGTTACGTTTGCAAATTAGATACGTACCTACTCCTTAAGGACCTGGGAAGTTATCTGGTTCTATTTCTACACAATATTCTTGAGAATAGCCATACATACAGTATCATTACGAACCCGTTTTGTAGTGATTAATTTAATTAGACAACTTTGATAGTATGTTTCTTGCCTTCTATGAGTATATTTGCTAGTGGCTGGCTAAGAGACAGTCTTAGTCTCTTTGCTGCCATCATAGTGATAACTTTAACACAGAGTGGGTTCAACAAGGTATTTTTCTTTGTTATGTGATAGACGTGACTGGTTTATCGTTAACCATTAGGCGATCGTCCTCGACCCTTACTAATTCATCTTGTTCCTGAGTAATGTCGCACAGAGCCAGTTATCACCGTTCCATAAATAAACGATCAATTGGTTAAGCAACGCCAGGCAAGGTTAGTCCTTAGGTGGGTGAATGGTTCGTGGCATTTGAACTGAACGTCACCCTGCTTCGAAGGGCACGAATTAGGGCTCGGTTGGTCGCGGTTGTTGTCATCTAGACATCAGTCCTTCTTTTTGTTTTTTGATGCGGGGGAAACCTTCGAAAGGTCCCCGGGAGCTGTGGGGCTCGACCGGGGTATGTGGGATTCTTACCCACTAAAATCCCCGCGGCTGTCGCATCGGCACATGAGAGGGGGACCTAGGTCACTCCGGTGGGATCTGCACCCGGCTCCTTAGTGCCTTGCCTTTGAGCCCGCCGCCGGGGGGCGCTTTGTAGCCCCCCGGCGGGGTCGCAACGTCCTAGGGCCCACACCCCGAACGTCCAGCGACTTCGAAGGATCTAGACATCAGTCCTTAAGCCAAGTCAATGGCCTATGGGCCATTAGACATACAACAAAAATGCTAATTGTAGATTACTGTACAAAATCTATACTAAGAATAAAATAAGTTACTTAAAACTATGTATGTACTTATAAACAAATTGTGAATGGATTGCCTACAGATGTAAGGCAATTTTCTTTTGCTGCTTTAATAAGACCAGTATAAAGAAAATATTTTCTAGAGTAGGCCACGTTTTCTCTCTATAATAATATATTATTCCTCAAGAATCGAGAGCGTGTGTTGAGTAATGCCTGCGACTGTATATTTAGGCGGGACTTTTGTCTCGAATGTGTAGCCATTTATCTTCTTTTTTTGCTTTGGGTCAAAGCGCCTATAAAATTGAAGTTGTAAGGAGTTTGGTGAGTTATAGTAAATACGTTCTGTCAGCGGCTAATAGAATACTTTCAGAAATAAATGATGTACCTACTTATATACAACTGTTGCTGTTTGTAACAAAGTCAAAATATATTTATTATGTATAGGCCCCACGGAGGCACATTCACAAAAATCATTTTTACAAACTACCACCGGATCGTAACGCGGCCGCTACTGAGAAGAACCGACAAGAAACTCAGCGGGCTTGTCTTCTTTTGTCATATATTTTTTTAAACAATTGTGTGAACAGTTTTACAAGTTATATATACTTAGGTAGCCTTAAAATTCTAAACTTGCATGAATTGAGCAGTTCAAGCTCACGCAGATTTATCTTCCAGGTAATCCGAGATTTTATAATAAGCCTTTTTTGACAATCGACTTTTTATCAAAGGTAAGGTTTTATTAAGGTTGTCTATTTGAAGATCTCGGATATCCTGTGACAGTTTGTTATAAAAGCTTTGGCACATAAACGATTTGCCTGTTCTGTGGAGACGCATGTGGCATACAAGATCGTGTTTGTTCCATGTATATATTAATTTTAACAACTGTGTTACTCTCCGGTGTAACAGGTGGACCGTAAATGCATTTCGGCAGATTACCGGAATCCAAACGCCGAGTCAGTGGAAATTGATTGTGACATGCAACCGTCACCGGCCACCCGGCAGGGCCTGCCACCTGCGTTCTTACCACATGCATCGGGGAATTATCACTAGTTTTAGTTAGATATAAATAGTATTAAATTTAATTAATGTTTTTTTTTTCAAATTAAATAGATATTAATAAATCTGGTTTTTATGTCAATCCGGCTGTGGAAACCTTAATTGGCGCAGTCACGGTAGTATTCTCGAAGCAGTGCACGGCGCGTAAAAAGGACTCTAGCATCGATCCTGTCGGCTCCGCATAGCCGCTGCGTGTGCTTTCTAGCCTTCATCGAGAATCCAGAACCACGGTGGTCTGCAGCCCGGAGCATCCAGAAATTGATGCCGACATAAAGATACCAATGTTGCAAGTCCTTGAATCGTTCAAGTATTTGCTAATCCTTATTTCTATTAGTCAGACTATCCTTTATATAAGAATCCCCTATATACGTATAATTAAATTAAATACGTAAGTAGGTATATTTATTTTAGATTTTATTATTAAGATAACAGGGCCCACTGGTCTGTCAATTAACTCCAATGATATTCCAGAAAACTGGATTGATATATTATGGAGTCTTCTCAGACAGACAGTAGTTTCTAGCGGTGCCAAGATTTTTAGTTTAGTTTTTAGTATTATAATGACTTACTCTTATATAAACTTAAAAGAAACGGTTCTGGCCTCTATTGCTGCTAAGCAAATCCTTTATAAAAAGTTAACCTTGCAGTGTCATTTAAGTGACCTTAAAGTATTGTTAGGCTCTAGGATACGTTACATGTATCCTGAAATCATGGAAAAGGCATTAGAGTTTGAGCAGGAGATGCAGCAGCGCTACAAGGGCGGTACTACTAAAATAGATTGGCTACCGGAACCCCCTGACCCTCCTGATGATTCGTGCGATTAAAACATACAAAATAGCGACAGCGACTCGCTATAAAAGTCATGTCAGTCTATCGAAGACTGGATGATTCCTCTTAGATATTAGGCAACGTAGTTTATAATCAGAATAGAATAGGCTAGGTACCAGTTAAGATTAGCCGGACCGAGGCTACTAACGAAATCATACCAGATTTCGTTAGGTATGCCCATCATCATCAGGTATTATCTATTTTAGGAGAAAATTAGGTTAGACTTCACTAGAAATTAGGTTACGTTTTAACAAAAAAAAATATATTAACCACTATCCTTTCCCAAGTACATTTTTTTATATATCAGGATATATTTTTATATATTATCTATAGTACCAAAAAAAGTATTCTGATATCCTTACACCCCGATATCCATTCCTGGCAAAATACGAAGGACGATACAAATACATAGAGGCTGAATGCCCGAAGATCCATAAATGGTATCTTTTCAATGAAAACCATGGCATCCAGAACCAGTAACGCAGCTGAGGACAGCTCTGCAATCCAGTCAAGATTACGTTCCCGTTCAATAGGAATTTCACCATGTACCTATTCTACAAGTTTGAGTTAATAGGCATTTCACTATGTTGAGAATTATGGACACGGAGCTCATGCCTTTGGACTTCAAGACGAACGTGAATTACGAGTACACTACAATTTAACTACGTAATTACATATATTTCTCTGGATATTGGACTACTTTTTCGCAAGAAGTGTATGAAGAAGTCGCCAATTGCTACTGTCAGCGACATCGCAATGGTCCTGAAGAACAAAGGATTTATACTGTCTCGAGCAGCGCGGGAATCAATTCAGAACAACATTCAGCTCCATTTTCGACGACAGTCTTCAATAGTCGCTGATCTGAAGGGGGAGGTGTTATGCTCCGGTGTAACAGGCGGACCATAAATGCATTTCGGCAGATTACCGGAATCCAAACGCCGAGTCAGTGGAAATTGATTGTGACATGCAACCGTCACCGGCCACCCGGCAGGGCCTGCCACCTGCATTCTTGCCACATGCATCGGGCAATTATCACTAGTTTTTAGTTAGATATAAATAGTATTAAATTTAATTAATGTATTTTTTTTTTCAAATTAAATAGATATTAATAAATCTGTTTTTTATGTCAATTCGGCTGTGGAAACCTTAATTACTGAGTACAAATTTTAACGTCTACAATAGATTATAAATAAAACGTAAAATCTCGCTTCCTCTTCTCTAACAATTTTAAATAATGCCTATAAGTACATATTTAAAAGAACTTCTGGAAGGTTAATAATAATATCTTTTTTGTCGAACAGGTAGTGGCCAACCTGCCCTCTTAGCCAAGTTGTCATTCTATAATACGAAACGCTAGAGAATAGAAAACTAAAGTATGGAAATGACATAATATATCTTCGCTAAGTCACGTGAATGAAGAGAAAGTATGTCATTCCCATTTGTTTCCTATTCTCTAGCGTTTCGTATAGGAGAATAACGACTTGGCTACAGGGTCTGGTGTAAAAGTGGTCTAGAGTGTGTTTCCACTGAAGCGGAGCTGGGCAGAGCTGGGCGGAGCGAACTTCCAAATAAAATATATGAACACCCGGCTCCGAGCTGGACATAGCGGAACGGAACGAAGCGGAGCGGGGTGGAGCGGACCTGAGCTGAGCGGAGCGGGGCGAAACGGACTTTCAAATAAAATAATGAGCACACGGCCCTGAGCTGGAAATAGCGGAGCTCCTCTCCGCTCCGCCCCTCTCCGCTCCGCTTCAATGGAAACGCTGACCACTTTACACTGCGTTTCTCCGCTCCGCTCTACCCAGCTGCGCTTCAGTGGAAACGCACCCTAATTAAACTGCCCTTAGGCCCATGACTTGCCTAATAGACAACAACCGGGACAGTCTTTTTACTTGCCCTCCGAAGCATGGAAACGCTTAGTTCAAATACCACTAAACGTTCATCTATCTAAGGACTGACCTTGTGTGACGTTGCTTTACCATCTAATCGTTGACCGAATATATATCTATGTTACTTAAAAATTCTTTAAAATGGTCCAAAACTACCGCGTGTCACTAGCTTACCGCAACTACTTTAAAGTTCTTAGGTACTTACCTACATACATCGATACAAAAAGTAAAGTCTAAATATAATATCGATGGGTGCATATTACCAACTAAAATAAATAAATAAAAATGTGAACCAGCAATCTATATACATAACGTAGTATTATAAGTCACCATCTACATAACGAATACATATACACAGTCAGACAAATCGAGACAAGTGATAAATGCCTGTTAGCTCTGAGTCTGTATTCCCCAATGGAACTAATTAAATGAAGAAAAGATTGTTATGAATAAAACAAGAGGCAATTACGTACGTGTTTTATTATAATATGTACTCTACGTACCCCCAGACATATTCATATATTAAACGACTGGGGAGATTTATCCCTTTGTCTTGTTTTCATAATTATTACTTTAACATGTCTCACATGCAATCGTATAGTTTTTTTTATTAAGAACTTGAGTTATGCTTTCATGTAATCATCAAAGGACTTAAATGTATATAGGGTGAATGTAGGATAGTTAATAATAATAATAATATCTTGGGAGTTGCCACACTTTTTGAAATTACTTTATATATCAGTAAAAAAGTAAAATTCTTTATTTGTAATACGGGTAGGTACTTTCAAATTAAAATTCAAATGGTTTATTGGCTTAATTGCGGTAGGTACAAAAGGTGTTCTAGTATAAATCATCAGCACAGTACAATTTACCTGTTAGGCATGCAATAATAATGTAATATTTAATCTAATTTATTTTATATTCTACTAGCTGACCCGCGCAGCTGCACCCTCGCTATTATTACATTTTGCTCCCCTTTTCACCCTCCTCCCTTGATTTATTTCTCTCCATCTCTCTCTCTCTCTCTATTATCCCCTCAAGCCCATGTGGTTCCAAAAGGAACAATGCGCGTTTTCTTTTAGGACCCAGCCGGGATTGAAGCCTTATAAGAAAAATGTAATTCTATGCTCTTTCTCTCCTCTCTCTTTCCCCCTCCTCGAAGCCCTTCTCCCTCTCTTTTCTCTCTTGCACCCTCCTCTCATTCTATATATCCGTCAATCATGGTATCAGCAGCATGAAATATACTTTACGACTTATTCTCAGACCTACCCGATATGCACACAAAATTTCATACACATCCGTTCACCCATCTATTTAATTACCTTGCCTTATGTTGCTTAACCTTTACCTAGCGGCATGAAATATAATTAATGGCCTATTATTAGACCTACCCGATATGCACATAAAATTTCATACAAATCGGTTCACCCATCTATTTAATGACCTTACCTAACGTTGCTTAACCTTATCCTACAGGTATAAAAAGTATCTTATGTCCGTCTCATACTCCTAAGCTGCTTCCCTACCAATTTTCAGCCAAATCGGTTGAGCCGTTCTTGAGTTATAAATAGTGTAATTAACACGACTTTCTTTTAAATATATAGATTAAAGTTCTATGGTGATTGTATGTTCAATTTCACCGATAGATGGCGCTGTTCATAATGTAAATCACGCTAACATCGTAAATTACTGTCTAATGATATTCGATACTGAAAGTTCTAAGTTTTTCGCATCTTTTATTGTTGCGACTGTAATACAATACCTATACACTACCTGGACTTGGGGAGTTTCATTAAAATTTCATGAATAATTTCATGATCTAGTTTGGACTCGCTCGGGATTTACAGATTTTAACTTTTCAAAGATATAATGTCATATTGCTATCAGCAACGTACTTAGAACAATACGGAAATCTAATGAAAATGTCCTGGGTGTACCGGTCCGGCTTACCCCTTACAAAAATTGACCCTTCGCCACTGCCATATCTTATTCAAACTAAATGTCTGCTTAGTCCCTATTGTATATAGCGTAATAATACATATCTTAATGATTAACTGATCAGTCTATAATTACCCTATTCACATACAAAGGAAATTACGTGGTAATATGTGCAAGTAATGTTTCACTGCTTAGCCCCTATGAAACATAGCGTGATGTTTTATATACCAATTTATACCTTGACTTCTACACAACACATCAGTGAAAGTCCTATCAGAATCCATCCACGGGTTTTCAAATGATACCTGGACAAACAGAACGACAGACAGACAGACAGACAGACAGACAGACAGACAGACAATAATTCCAAAAAAAATTGTTTCGGCCTCTATGTCGATAGTATAGTATTCCCACATAGAAATTTTGGAAAAATATTCAATGTACAGAAAAAGTGCTCTTTGAGTTTTATTATAGTATAGATAATCATTATAACAAAATCACAATCACAATATTTCAAAAATTCCAATATAATTACACGTCAGTAATGATAATTAAGTAATTAAATAAAATGTCACAACTAATACATGTCAGAAAGTTATAAATTCAACTTTGGTTTATTGTCTTCAAATTTATGAAAGGAAAAACCTAATTTTTCCAGATTTTTCGGTCTTTGATATTTCCAGAGTATTGGCGATTTTTGCGGACCTCTAAATTTTTGGGCATATATCCCATATACGGGATTGTCTAATCCATGTAAATTACGTTTAGGATGCCCCATTGAGAAAGATTTGGCATATATCCCGTAAAAACTTTGATTTTAACTTTCCATGCATTCGCACAGAGACATGCAACACGGTCAACTTAGTGGTAGTTGTAGAGTCTCTCGAAAGATAAATAAAATAACATGTGATCATCCGCCAAACTATAGAAATTACAATTGAGGTAACCATACCCCTGGGGCAACTATCCTAGTTTTACCCTAATCTATATTAATAAAAGAGCAGGGTGTTTTCTAGGAATCACGATACAGCAAAAACCATATGACGTACAATCTTGAAATTTGGAACCAACATTATTCAAATAGTCTAGGTGAACAATAAGAACGGATTTTTCGAAATTCTATACTTAAGGGGGTCAAATGGGCTCCCAAAGTTTGTATGGAAAACAATATTTTTTTCGTCACACGGACATGAAACTTTGTCAGTGTACTAAACAAAAGAAATAAAGAAACACGTGTATCACACTTTTTGAAAATCAACCCTTACAGGGGTTTTAGCATCGTTTTTGAGTATGCAATGCGGAAAAAAAATTCATACTGCATTGCTGAAACTTTGCGAATACATTAATCAAATTATAGCGATCCAAGTGCAAATAATATTTTTTTGAAAATCAACTCCTAAAGGGGTCCAATTGGGGTCCAAAAAATGTTTCTCGACCTACAGTCATAAGACTTAGTTTATATATTGCACACAAGAATCTAAGAAACTTAATTCGGCATTTTTCGAAAAACTACGCCTAACCCTTTCGCACCTGAATAATACGATAGTGAGTTCGTTTTTTCTAAAATTCTACAACCGCGTGGAATCTCTTTCATCGCACGCGCCCGACGTCGCATGATCGTGAGTTCATCTAGCGACTAATCTAAACCAATATTTCGCGACTCGGAAGTTCAGTTTGCGTGTGCGCGAGGGCAAGATGGCGGCGTTTACTGATCCCGTGACGCGTCGGCGTAAGTTTTGTTTTTCTTTTGTATTTTTAGCGTTTTACTAACAAACAATTGATTGAATTACATGCTCAAATGTGTGCAGTATTTAAAATTACATAAATGTTAACTTAAGTCTCAACGATTAACGTGTAATTTTAGATTAAAGTTGACAGCGCACGAGCGTGCTATCTAGGTTGCAGTTGTGCCAACTCACGAAAGTGCATTCAATAATATTCATTGCTTTGCTCATAACTTTATGTACTTTATTTCTTCTTTTAGGCTTGTCTTTACACGACAACTTGATCCTTGATTTGCTGAAGGATGGCAATTGTTCTGATATTGATTTGGATGACCCAGACGAAGACTTTATTCCTCCCCAGCCCGTCATTGAAGATGAAGTGCCAATTCTGAACGACGAGCAGCCTTTTTCAACAGCTCACCTGTCGCCACCACCACCTAAAACTGCAGGAAAAAGAAAATCCATCGACGACTCGGCCAATTTACCTGCTTCAAAGAAAACTAGAATGACTATAAAAGTCAAACCACCTCCGCGTCGACAATTGTGGAATAAAGTTCCTTACCTCGATGAAGTTCACGACTTCACTGGACATCCAACTCCTACTGAAGTTCGTTCACCCATGCAGTATTTAGAAGATTATTACAACGAAGATTTTTTTGAACAGATGGCACTATGTACAAATCTGTATTATTTAAGAAAAACTGGCCGTGTATTAGGCACAACCAAACAGGAAATAAAAAAGTTGTACGGTGTTCATTTAATGATGGGAATACTGTCGTATCCCCGAATTGCGATGTATTGGCGAAGAAACATTAGTATTGGCATGATTACATCAGCAATGACTAGAGACAGATTAACAGATTTACGAAATAGTCTGCACATAGTAGAATCAGACTCCCCATCAATAAAGGATGCAAACAATCCACTCTGGAAAGTCCAGCCTGTTATTGATGTGGTCAGAGAGGGCTGCAACAAAATTGAAAGAACCCCAGGCAGATACTCAATAGACGAACAGATGATACCGTTCACTGGCAAATGTCACATGAGGCAGCTTGTAAAGAACAAGCCTCGGCCAGTTGGCCTAAAAAATTTTGTTGTCACAACCAGTGAAGGTCTGATGATGGATTTTGAAATTTACTATGGAAACAACCCTGCACTCTCTCACCCTCTTGGCCTCGGACCTGCTGTGGTTCTTCGTTTAGTCCAACACGTTCCTCGTGGGAGTTGTGTGTTTTTTGATCGCTATTTTACCACCGTCCCATTGCTAGAGACATTGAAACAACTCGGATACCACGGGACGGGAACAATCATGGCTAATCGCATTCCAGACCGCCAGCAGCTTAATTTTAAAGACGACAAAGCAATGTGCCGAGGCGACATTGATCAGAGGGTGTCGGGTAGAACTGTGTTAGTTAAATGGAAAGATAGTAAAGCAGTTTTGACTGCTTCGAACTGCACTGGTGGCACGGCTATTGACGTTGTAAAACGATACGATAAGAAGCAAAAGTGCTATGTTGATGTTGATGCCCCAAAGATTGTAACGTCTTATAATTCTTATATGGGTGGAGTTGACGTGCTAGACCAGTCCATGGAATATTATAGAACATTTTTAAAGACCCGTAAATGGACATTAAAGGTGATTCTTCATTTCATGGACTTGGCTGTCGTCAATTCCTGGCGTTTATACCGCTGTGATGCATTGGCAACAGGTGTTGCAAAAAACTGTATTAAAGATCTGCTTTCTTTCCGATTTGAAATCGCTGAATCACTAATAAGTACACCCGATAGGGATAGACGAGTATCGTCTCCTGTGATTGGGCCAAAAATCTCTGGAGGCAGGTATAAGCCGGCTAACGATCCTTCATCTGGAAAAAGATATGACGGGTATGAGCGTTTTCCTATATTCGACGACTTGAAAGCTCCGCGTTCATGTCGATTGCAAGGCTGTTCATCTCGCACAAAACTGCGATGTCGCAAATGTGATGTATATTTGTGTATCAGTCGCGAAAATGACTGTTTCTTTAATTATCATAAAAAGTAAGTCATTGAAACCAGTACCTATAAGACTGAATATCTTTAATTTCTTGTTTTGCCAAAGAGGCTTATATTTTGTTTCTTTATTATTACAAACGTGTAATACCGCGATAATATTATATATGTTGTTGTTTAATACTAGATTCCAATAATTGTTAAAATTACTTAGGCTGTGATAATGTTAATTAACCTAAGTACAAATAAAAAAATTATTAATTACAACACAATTGAATTTTATTTACTAGTCACGTCAAATATAATTTTCTGCTAAAGGCAAACGTTAATTATACAATAAAACACATATTTTACTACTAAAATATATACATCCATTATACTAATTGCGAAAATAACCGCTACAGGTTTCAAACGCACGATCGTGATTGGGTAGTGTACACACCTGGATGTCACGAACGTGCTATGCCCTTTCTCGAATTTGTGTAAATGATATAATTTTTAAATATTTTTTACTATGAACTACTTACCATACACATTAAGATTTTATAGAAAAGAAAAAGATTTAGACGGAAAAAAATCTCAGGTGCGAAAGGGCTAAGGTCATTTAATGGGGTTTCGAAGTTTGCACAAAGAAGGATTCCCATTTCATCATATGATGCAGCTAGAGTAACGAAACTCGGTAAATAAACTCAACATAACAATTGAAAAAACTAATTTTGAGCATTTTTGTAAAATCAACCCCTAAGTGGGTCAAATGGGCTCCCAAAGTTAGTATGAAAAAAAAAATTTTTTCGTCACACGGAAACGAAACTGTTACAGTACCGAACAAAAGAAATAAAGAAACACGTATATTACAACTTTTTGAAAATTGACCCTTAAAGGGGTTTTAACATGGTTTTTGAGTATGTACACAATGTAAAAAAAACATACTTACTGCATTGATAAAACGTTGCGAATATACACACATCAAAAGTGTCTAGGGATCAAGCATTTTTAAGCGGATTTCTTGAGATTGAGATGTGGCTTTGTAATAAATTTATGATTTTATAAATTTATATGGATCCTTTTTGGTGCATTTCATAATTTGAATCAGGAACTGTGAATCAAATTCGAGTAAAAGATGAAAATCAGCTGTCAATATTTTCCCTATAAAAACATACAACGCATTGAAGACATTATTAGTGCTACTGTTTCCCTACTACTGATTAAAACCAACGTTATTATGGAGCGGCGACGTCATTTAAGCAGGGAAGAAATGCTCAGAGCCGTGGGAATGATAGAAGCTGGTTCCCGGCAACGTACTGTGGCTTTAGCTCTGAATACAAGTCAGAGTGTTATCAGTCGACTTTGGACACGTTACAGAAGCACTGGTACCGTGGCTGAGCGCCATGGAGGACGGTATCGCTGCACCACACGGAGACAAGACCGATATATTCAAATCTTAACTCGAAGAGCTCCAACAATAACTGCCATGATGTTAGCCGTGAGGCTTCATCACTCTTCAGGGAACTTAATTAGCGACCAAACAGTCAGAAACCGCTTGCATGAAGTGAACCTTCATTCCCGAAGACCACTACGGGTACCACCTATAGCAATGCACAATCGTAGGATTCGATATCAATGGGCTCTTGAACACAGAAATTGGGCAGAAGAACAATGGCGTTTCGTGTGCTTTTCTGATGAGTCTCGTTTTGGTATGAGACCGGATACAAGACGTATACGACACTGGAGAACCCCTGGACGCCAACAGCGATTAAAATCCTGCCAGGAAGTCCATCCTTATAGTGGTGGAACCATCATGGTATGGGCGGGTATTTGGATCGGCGGAAGAACTGAGTTGATTTGGATCAGAGGCAACCTCAACGCTCAAATTTATGCTGAGACGATTGTATCAGACGTCATCGTTCCTCTACAAGTGCAAATCGGTCCCTTATTTCAGTTAATGCATGATAATGCACGACCGCACACCGCAAGAGTTGTAAGACAGACTCTCGCCGCAGCTAACATCAATGTCCTGCCCTGGCCTGCTCAGTCGCCAGACTTGAACCCGATTGAGCATGCATGGGATATGCTACAGAGAAGAGCTCTGCCGAATATGGAGGGTATCCAGTCGCAAGAAGACCTTTTTTTGTTGTTGCAACGAACATGGGCGGCCATTCCACAGCGTGATTTGGATGAACTCATTTTGAGTATGCCAAACCGATGTTCTTGTGTTGTTAGTGTTCGCGGTAGAAACACGGATTATTAATTGTTTAAGTTACCCAATAAAATTTTAAAGAAAACTGTTATTTCAGTCTTTTTTTCGAACTTTTGTGTTAGTGGTTCAAATGTCAAAAATCCCTTTATTAGGAAAATGGCAAATTTCTTTATTAATGCAAAGGTGACTTGGTTTATCGTTACTGTGACAAACGAAAACACTTTATTTGATGAATCCTTAAAGAAAATTTTAATTAATATCAATCAGGAGAAAAGTTATTGCAAAAATATATGTTGATCCCTAGACACTTTTGATGTGTGTATTTATCAAATTATAGCAATCTATGTGTAAATAATCATGTGTTGAAAATCAAGTCCGAAATGGGTCCAATTGGGGTCCAAAAAATGTTTTTCGACCTACAGTCATAAGACTTAGTTTATATATTGTACACAAGAATTTAAGAAACCTATTTCAGGCATTTTTCGAAAAACAACCCCTAAGGTCATATCAAGGGGTTGCAAAGTTTGCACAAAGAAGGATTTCCATTTCATGCTATGATGCAGCTAGAATAACGAAACTCAGTAAATACAACAATTGAACAAACCAATTTTGAGAATTTTTGAAAAATCAACCCCTAAGTGGGTCAAATGGGCTCCCAAAATTAATATAGAAAATTTTTTTTTTCATCACTCGGATATGAAATTTTGTCTATGAACTAAGCCAAAGAAATTAAGAAACACATGTATCACATCTTTTTCAAATTCGACCCGTAAAGGGGTGCTAGCATGGTTTTTGAGTATGAAACGCGGAAAAAAAATATCATGCTGCATTGATGAAACTTTGTGAATACATTATCAAACTAAAGCAATGATTGTATAAATAATCATTTTTTGAAAATCAACTCTTAAAGGGGATCCAAAAATGATTTTCAACCCACAGTCATAAGACTTAATTTATGTATTGCACACAAGAATCTAAGAAACCCGTATTTTGCAAAAAACAACCCCTATGATCATTTAATGGGATTGTAAAGTTTACTCGTAGAACGATTTCCATTTAATCAATACATATAAAATTACTTGTCCCGACTGACTGACTGACTGATCCATCAACGCACAGGCCAAAACGCTGGACCTAGAAAGCTGAAATTTGGACAGTGGGTTCTTCTTATAACGTAAACATCCACTAAGAAAGGATTTTTGAAAATTCGATTCCTAAAGGGGTTAAATGGGGTGTTTTCTTTTGTATGAAACTTTTTATTGTATGGTTCGATTGACTTGAAATTTACTGGAAAGATTCTTTGAATAAAATAAATAAATACATGTTTCGGGATTTTTCAAAAACAATCATTGGGGGTGCGCTAGGGGTTGTTAAACTTTGTATGGGAAATAATTATTACTTAATTCAATTGATTTCAAAGTTGGTGAAAATACCCTTAAAATAAAAAGATTGAACATGTATAATTTATTTTTCAAAAAATCTACCCGTAAAGTGGGAAAAGAGGGATTTTTTTTAATCTATATTAATAAAATATATTTTTCTAGAAATCACCATACAGTCAAAACCATTTAAAGTGGAATCATGAAATTTGGAACCAACATTATTCAATAGTTTAGGTGAACAATAAGAACGAACTCGAAATTTCACACCTAAATGGGTCAAACGTCAAATGGGCTCCCAAAGTGTGTATGGATTAAAAAAAAAACATCAAACAGACACGAAACTTTGTCAGTAAACTGAGCAAAAGAAATAAAGAAACACGTATTTCATAACTTTTTAAAAAAACGACCATTAGCATGGTTTTTAACCGACTTCAAAAAAGGAGGAGGTTCTCAATTCGTCTGTATATATATATATATATATATATTTTTTATGTATGTTCGCGCATAACTCTGTCAATTATGAACCGATTTGAAAATCTTTCTTCCATCCATTCTTCAATCCATTGATTGGGTCCCATAAAAAAATTATTGCTTAGTTATAAGTAGTTCCTGAAAAAACAAGAATGGTGACTGCGCACTGAGAGCTGCAGGAAAGCCTATATACACACATCAAAAGTGTCTAGGGATCAACATATATTTTTGCAATAACTTTTCTCCTGATTGATATTAATTAAAATTTTCTTTAAGGATTCATCAAATAAAGTGGTTTCGTTTGTCACAGTAGCGATAAACCAAGTCACCTTTGCATTAATAAAGAAATTTGCCATTTTCCTAATAAAGGGATTTTTGACATTTGAACCACTAACACAAAAGTTCGAAAAAAAGACTGAAATAACAGTTTTCTTTAAAATTTTATTGGGTAACTTAAACAATTAATAATCCGTGTTTCTACCGCGAACACTAACAACACAAGAACATCGGTTTGGCATACTCAAAATGAGTTCATCCAAATCACGCTGTGGAATGGCCGCCCATGTTCGTTGCAACAACAAAAAAAGGTCTTCTTGCGACTGGATACCCTCCATATTCGGCAGAGCTCTTCTCTGTAGCATATCCCATGCATGCTCAATCGGGTTCAAGTCTGGCGACTGAGCAGGCCAGGGCAGGACATTGATGTTAGCTGCGGCGAGAGTCTGTCTTACAACTCTTGCGGTGTGCGGTCGTGCATTATCATGCATTAACTGAAATAAGGGACCGATTTGCACTTGTAGAGGAACGATGACGTCTGATACAATCGTCTCAGCATAAATTTGAGCGTTGAGGTTGCCTCTGATCCAAATCAACTCAGTTCTTCCGCCGATCCAAATACCCGCCCATACCATGATGGTTCCACCACTATAAGGATGGACTTCCTGGCAGGATTTTAATCGCTGTTGGCGTCCAGGGGTTCTCCAGTGTCGTATACGTCTTGTATCCGGTCTCATACCAAAACGAGACTCATCAGAAAAGCACACGAAACGCCATTGTTCTTCTGCCCAATTTCTGTGTTCAAGAGCCCATTGATATCGAATCCTACGATTGTGCATTGCTATAGGTGGTACCCGTAGCGGTCTTCGGGAATGAAGGTTCACTTCATGCAAGCGGTTTCTGACTGTTTGGTCGCTAATTAAGTTCCCTGAAGAGTGATGAAGCCTCACGGCTAACATCATGGCAGTTATTGTTGGAGCTCTTCGAGTTAAGATTTGAATATATCGGTCTTGTCTCCGTGTGGTGCAGCGATACCGTCCTCCATGGCGCTCAGCCACGGTACCAGTGCTTCGGTAACGTGTCCAAAGTCGACTGATAACACTCTGACTTGTATTCAGAGCTAAAGCCACAGTACGTTGCCGGGAACCAGCTTCTATCATTCCCACGGCTCTGAGCATTTCTTCCCTGCTTAAATGACGTCGCCGCTCCATAATAACGTTGGTTTTAATCAGTAGTAGGGAAACAGTAGCACTAATAATGTCTTCAATGCGTTGTATGTTTTTATAGGGAAAATATTGACAGCTGATTTTCATCTTTTACTCGAATTTGATTCACAGTTCCTGATTCAAATTATGAAATGCACCAAAAAGGATCCATATAAATTTATAAAATCATAAATTTATTACAAAGCCACATCTCAATCTCAAGAAATCCGCTTAAAAATGCTTGATCCCTAGACACTTTTGATGTGTGTAGATGACTTTATGTCGCTTTTTAAGGACAAAAATGGTCATAACTCTGGCAAATATTTACCAATTTCAATGATTCTTTTTTTATTCGAAAGAAGAAACCACTGTATTAAATCTGTATGAATTTTATTACAACCGGATAAGAACTTCCTGGAGGACCATGAACGATGTGGAGGAATTTATCTGGTAAAAACCATAAAACTGATGTTCTCCATTACATTGCTCTGACAATTATGAACCGATTTCGATGATTCTTTTTTTATTCGAGAGAGTAAACTGCTATAATGATTCCATGCAAATTTCATTACGACCGGATATTTTTTTCTCAAGAAACATGAATTATGTAAAACTATGTAGACGATAATGTGATCATAACCTACCTAGATAATTTTACGGTTTTCGATGGTTCAATCTTTATATATGAAAATATCACTAAAAAGTTTAAAATAAAATCTTTTTAAAAAAAATTGAACCGACTTCAATATCACTGAAAAGTATAAAATAATTTAAATATTATTGAAATTGGTGCCAAATATACACAGCCGGTAAGCTAACACCAACTTCAATAATATTTAAATTATTTTATACTTTTCAGTGATATTGAAGTCGGTTCAATTAAAAAAAAAAGATTTTATTGAGTATAAAATGCGCATAAAAAAATTCATGCTGCATTGAGGAAACTTTGCGAATACATTTACCACCGCAAATGCAAATCCATGTGCCATTAATATTGTTTTGATTATCAACCCCTAAGAGGTTCTAATTGGGGCCGAAAAATGTTTTTTAAACTACAGCCAATACTTAATTTATGTATTGCACACAAGAATCTAACATACCTATTCCGCCAAAAACAACCCCTAAGTTATTTTCATGGGGTTGAAAATTTACACAAAGAAGGATTTCTATTTAATGCTATAATGCAGGTAGAGTAACGCAACTCGGTAAATAACACAACAATGGAAGAAACAAATTTTTGGATTTTTTTCTTAACCTTGATCCAACTCGAACCAGTTCTATGCAGTTTGATAATCCGGCTTGATTCATCACGATCCACTTTGTTTCACCTTGACCCACTTTGACCCACCCAGACGTAAGTATTTCGATCCACCTCGGTTCATCTCGATCTACATCGATCCACCTCAATTTACTTCGCTTTAGCGCGATCCAACTTGATCCTGCTTGATCCAGTTTGATCCAGCTCAAACCAGTTTTATTCAGCTCAATCCCGTATTATCCGGTTCAATTGAGTTTGATGATCCAGCTTGGCTCAACTCAACCCACTTTATTCCAACTTGACCCACTTCAAACCTCCTTGACTTATCTCGATCCACCTCGGTCTATCTCGATGCATATCAATCAACCTTGATCCAACTCGAACCAGTTCAATGCAGTTTGATAGTCCAGCTTAACTGTAGAGATTGGATGATAATTTGTTAACAAAACACGGAGTGCAATTAATTCCTTTAGTGAACAAAATATAGGTTTTCAATGACAGCGAGCAAGTGACATTGACATGTATAAAAAGGCGGGAAAAGCACGTCGTATGGATTGCGTTCCATTACTCATCACCCTCCCCTGAACGCAAGCCCATACGCTTACTACAATACAAATGCTTTTCTAACGTAGTTCCCTTTGTTAGGATATCAGCTATCATTAGATCACCACTACAATATTCATATCTTATACAACATTTAGTTACATAGTCCCTTATAAAAAGACATCGTATATCAATATGTTTAGTTCGCGGTTTACAACTACCACTATCACTTGTAGAAAGTTTAATAGCACTCTGATTGTCACTGAATATGGTGAGAGGGTCGTCCTCGCTTTCCGCCAGCTCCTTCTGCAACTGTCTCAACCAGAGAGCTTCTTGCGCAGCTGATGCCATCGCCATGTACTCAGCTTCAGCTGTAGATAGAGCCACTGTTTGTTGCCTGCGAGAGCTCCAGGATATACCACCACCTTGCAACAGGAAGATATACCCAGTACATGACTTTCTATCTTGGGTATCACTGGCCCAGTCTGCATCACAATAGCCCACTAATTCTGGGCTTCCATCTTTTGTATAGACGAGTTTATAGTCTTTGGTGCCTTGTAGATATCGCATGATTCTCTTGATTGCTAACCAGTGTTGCGATTGAGGGTTTCTGTTGAATCTGCTCAAAGTATTAACTGCATAGCTTATATCGGGTCTAGTCGCCTGTGCTAAATACAACAGACAACCAACTGCTTGCTGATATGGAAAGTTTTCTTTACTCTTTTCAGTGGATTGACTGAATTTCACACCACACTCGATTGGTGTTTTTACTGGTTTACAGTCCTGCATGCTGAATTTGCTTAAGATTTCTTTAACATATTTTTCCTGGTCTATCATTACCATGCCTGCCAATCTATCTCTGGTTACATTCAAACCAATGCATTGCTTGACTTCTCCAAGATCTTTCATGTGAAACCGTTTCTTTAATTTTTCTTTAATCTTGTCTTTAATCTCTTTGTCAGCTGTGAATATAATTAAATCATCAACCCAGACTGCAATAAATAACATTAAACTTGTATTATAATAAATACATGGGTCCATCTTTGACCGCTGAAGCCCAATTTCTTTTAAAACATTATTAAGCTTGCTGTTCCATAATCTACTTGCTTGTTTAAGTCCATAAATTGATTTATGCAATAAACATACTTCAGAACCTTTTTCATACATCGGAGGCTGTTGCATGTAGATTTCTGAGTCTATGTCTCCTTGTAAAAAGGCGGATATTGCGTCCATTTGTTCAATGTCTAGGTTATGTTTTACAGCCAAAGCAAACAAGTATCTGACAGATGTATAGCGTACAACAGGTGAGTATATTTCGTCATAGTCTATTCCCTTTCTTTGCTTATAGCCTTTTATAACTAATCTAGCCTTGTAACGCATGACTTGCCCGTTCTGATCAGTTTTAGACTTGTAAACCCATTTGCAAGGTATAATCTTCTTATTTGGAGGAGGATTTACCAGAGTCCATGTGTTGTTCTTGGACAATGCACATAACTCCTCATCCATGGCCTTCCTCCACTCATTGGCATATGCAGATGACAGAGCCTCCTCAACTGACTGCGGATCACTAGGATTACTGTAGCAAAAGAAACTATTCGGGCTATGATCTCTGTCTTGAGTAGATCTAATTACCTGTTTATTACGGGGCCTTAATGTTATATTCCTATGGCCTTCTATAGGTGACAACTGTGTATCTGGTATGTATGTTTCATCTAGCTCACCTTGATCTGTGTCGTACTCACTGGACGATTCTGCCCCTTCCACGATAACCACAGAGTCATTTGGTTCCGGAGACTTGGTCTGCGAAGTGGAGGGTTCTACGGAGTCAGCGGGGCTCTCACCTTTACCATCACTGACTTCAGAGGGGAGCTTCTGATCTGAAACTTCACATGGACTTGGACTTGTTCAAACATTCACCAGCTTTCTCTAGAAAAGTCACATCTCGGCTCTTTATCACTTTATTAGTTTTAGGATTAATTAAACGGTAACCCTTAGTGTCTTCGCAATAACCTACAAAAAGCATTTTTGTTGCTTTTGGGTCCCACTTTTGACGTTTTTCTTTAGGGGTGTGTACCATTGCCTCACAACCGAATATTCTCATGTGTGACACATTAGGCCTTTTACCAGTCCATATTTCGTATGGGGTCTTATCACCCAAAGACAGAGTAGGAGTCCTATTAATAATATAAGCTGCAGTAGCTACAGCTTCGGCCCAGTATGGTTTTCCTAACTTTGCATCAAACATCATACATCTCGCACGTTCAACAAGTGTTCGGTTCATACGCTCAGAGAGTCCGTTCTGTTGTGGAGAGTAAGGTGTACTAGTTAGATGAACTATACCACTTTTCTTAAGGAACATTTCAAATTCTGAGTTACAAAATTCTTTGCCGTTATCTGTTCTTAAACATTTTATACTTTTATTTAGTTCTTTCTCTACTCTATTTTTAAAATCTTTAAATATGCTCAAAATATTTAACTTATCCTTTGTAAAGTACACATACACTTTTCTAGTATAGTCATCTACAAAATTAATAAAGTATTTCATACCTCCAATTGAAACAGTTTCCATAGGGCCACACAGGTCAGAATGAATGACTTCAAGGGGCTGACTAGCTCGGGAACCAATGTTGTTAAATGGCAGTCTGGATTGTTTACCTTCACAGCACACTGTACAAGATATATTACTCCTTATCTTTGATGCAGGTATTTTCACTCCTTCAGTATAGCTCGGCAACTTGTTTATGTCATTCAGGTTCACATGTCCCATGCGGCGGTGCCACAGGATGGATTCATCTGTAATTCCAGTATAGATGAGATTGGCATGCACTTTTGTACCTGTATTAAGCTTGTACAGGTTGTTCATCAGTGTAGCGGAGCATATATAAACATTTTTATCATTATATATATCACAGCCAGTACTGTGGAAAATTAGTTTACATCCACTTTTGCTCATGGCACTTACAGAGAGTAAATTTACTGCAATATCTGGTACGAACAGTACATCTCTTACCTGTATTATCTTACCATCTTCTATAGTTATGTCTACTTTACCAGTACATTTCACAGGCAGTGGTGACTTATTAGCAACGGTGATCTTAGATGTGTGTGGCTTCTGGACATCATACAGCCAGTCACTCCTCTTGGTCATATGCATAGCGGCACCAGAATCAATATACCACTGATCATCCATTTCATCGGTGAATGCTGAAAACGCTGCAACAAAACCTGAACTATTATACTTCTGGTCCTTTGTAGGTTCACTGTAACCTGTTTTCTTTGGAGCTCGACAGTATTTGCTCATGTGCCCATATCTATTGCAATTGAAGCAGCGTGGACCCTTCGGTTTAACATTCAATGGGCCATTCTTCTTCTTGTTTATGAAGTATGCAGAGGGCTCTGGGCTCTTTACTTCCTGGATAAGCTTTGTCTTAATTGCATCGGCAGTGATATCAATTCCTGAACTCTCTAATGCCATAATCATTGGCTTGTAGTCCGGCAGGCCAGCAAGCATTAGTGTACCAATCCACTCATCATCTATGTTGAACTTGATACTTCGGAGCTTGTGTGCGGTGCTCATAATGCGGTTGACATACTCTTCGATGTTTCCACCACAACCTTCAAGAGTCGTCGTCACCAGATCCTTCAATAACCCAACTTTTCTTGTGAGACCATTGTCGTCAAAGGCTTTTTCTAAATTTCGCCATACATCCTTGGCGGTCAATGAATCTTGAACATGTACGTAGTTCACGGGATCCAAGAGAAGGATGATCTTCGTTCGGGCCTTGACGTCCTTGCTAGAATCTATCGGTTTGTCGTCCTTTTCTTGTTCTATGCACTCCCAAAGTCCTTCATGTTGCAAGTAGGTTTTGACACCAAACTTCCATGAGGAATAGTTAGTACGACCCGTTAACTTTTCTAAATTGAAAATGTTCGACGCCATCTTCCGGTAGCACAAATCTTCCAAAAAATGCTATTGTTATTTATAAGGGTCGGCGGCAACTTTTCTGGTGCTTTATTATCCTCGGAACCACGCTCTGCTACTATGTAGAGGTTGGATGATAATTTGTTAATAAAACACGGAGTGCAATTAATTCCTTTAGTGAACAAAATATAGGTTTTCAATGACAGCGAGCAAGTGACATTGACATGTATAAAAAGGCGGGAAAAGCACGTCGTATGGATTGCGTTCCATTACTCATCATTAACTCATCTCGATTTACTTTGTATCACCTTGACTCACATCGACCCACCCAGACTTAACTATATCGATCCACCTCGGTGCATCTCGTTTCACATCGATCCACCTCGATTTACCTCGCTTTAGCTCGATCCAGCTTGATCCAATTTGATCCAGCTCAAACCAGTTTTATTCAGTTTAATCCGGTATTATCCGGTCCAATCGAGTTTGATGCAGTTTGATGATCCAGCTTGACGCAACTCAATCCATTTGTTTCCAACTTGACCCACTTAAAACCACCTTGACTTATCTCGATACCCTCGGTTCATCAAGATTCACATCAATCCACCTCGATCCAGTTCGAACCAGTTCGATACAGATTGATAATCTGGCTTGACTTATTTTGATACATGTTGTTTCATATTGACCCACTTCGACCCACCTTGACTTATATTGATCCACGTCGGTCTATCTCAATCCACAATCCACATTGATCCACATCAATTTACCTCGGTCCAGCTCGCTTTAGCTACATCCAACTCAAACCAGCTTGATCCTGCTTGATCCGGCTCAAACCAGTTTTATTCAGCTCAATCCAGTTTTATTCCGTTTAATCGAGTTTGATGTAGTTTGATGTTCCAGCTTGGCTTCTTAGCTTGATTTACTTCGATCCAGCTCACTTTAGCACGATTCACCTTAATCCTGCTTAATCCAGTTTGATCCAGCTCAAACCAGTTTTATTCAGCTCAATCCGGTTCAATCAAGTTCCATGCAGTTTAATAATCCAGCTTGAATCATATCTATCCACTTTATTCCAACTTGACCCATTTCAAACCACCTTGACTTATATCGATCCACCTTGGTCCATCTCGATCCACATTGATTTACTTTGATCCAGCTCGCTTTTGCTTGGTTCACTTTGATCCTGCTTGATCCGGTTTGATCCAGCTCAAACCAGTTTTATTCACCTGAATCCGGTATTATCCGGTTCAATGCAATTTCATGATTGAGTTTGGCTTAACGCAATCCACTTTATTCCATCTTAAACCACTTCAAACCACCTTGGTATATCGATCCATCTCGGTCCATCTTGATCCACATCGATCCACTTCGATTTACCTCGATTCATCTTGATCCTGCCTGATCCGGTTTAATCGAATCGGATCAGTGGTTCCGAAGATTACCCTTAGATTACACATACTTACAAACACACAAACATACAAAAATACAAATTTAAACTCTTTACAATATTATATATATAGATATAGATAGATAGTATGGAAGAAGGAGGAAGTATCAATTGTAAAACAAAGTCATGGTATTATTTTCAACAATGACGAAATTTCATTCCCTATTTCAACCCCTTCAATCTTTTTGTTCGGGATAAAAGGTAGCCTATGTCCTTTCTTAAGGTCTAATCTGTCTCTGTACCAAATTTCATCGAAATCGGTTCTGTGGATTAGGCGTTAAAGCGTAGCAGACAGACAGACAGAGTTACAAAAATACAGGCTATGTCATGAAGTATGTATATTTGACGATGACACATAATAGGTCCAGATTTAATAAAAGTGTAAACAATATTTTTAAAAACCTTCATCCTTGATTTAAAACGCGTTTTACTTACAAAACCAACGCGGACGAAGCCGCGGGCTACAGCTAGTTCAATATAATATTTTCCGCAACTCAGACACAATTATCACTCTGAAACATTCTTTACATTATCACATTGCAAATATTTGGTATTATCGAATAATTCTACAATTATAATTTGGAGTTTAATTTTTATAGAATTTCGCGTCCAATACTTATCATTCTTTTCCCCGCGGAAATGATTAGACCGAACAGCCAAAGCACAAAAAAATTGAAACAATTTTCAACTCAATTTCATCACCATTATTTAGCAATTTATTTAGATAATACACGACGATAGTCCAAGTACATTGATAATGTACAGATCTCTTTTATCCTCTCAACTTACACAGCTCATCTCATAATTATATTTCAGACAAAACATTACTCACATGATGATATTTCATGAGGTATTTAGCTTTAATTATTTCCGGCAACCTACTAAAGATAATAAATTAGTAGGTAACATGTATACACTTTACATGACACAAGTGCTTCGTGGTGCGGAAATGAAGGGTCCCTCCGCTCCCGTCTCTAGAGGGAAACCGTTTGAGTGCTAGGAAATTGAGTTGAACCAAGTAACGTACGACTCCCGACTGGGATGCAAATGTATATGCGTGTACGCTTACATTTTCGTAATAGTTACGTTTGGTTAAATCGTAGCGGTGTAAATGAGTATAAGAACGTTAATACGACACGCTTCATTATGAACGAGTAAGATATTCTCCTGATGATAAAAGATATCTATGTCCTGAAGCTTGACGACCTCAGCTGGAGTGACAACTTTGCAGTGTGAGTGTTGGGAACGGATAAAAGAGCTTCTTAGTGTTGCGTTTAATAATTTTTTTTATTTATCTGGACTAGACGGTTTTTAGGCTAGGAAATGTTGGAAAATCAAAAAGAAATTCCAAATTTCCAAAAATCATGTTAAGCTGAGTTAAATAAATACAGCATTTGTATAAAAACCAAGAATCTTAATAAAATTGCCTCCATTTATAAACCAAATTTTAAGCACGAAATTAACAAAATGTTTCAACTTCAGAATGAAAAGTTTTAAGCTCTGACATTTAGAAATTACTTTCAACTTAATTTCAATTGAGAAGTTCAAGTAAATAATTTGTTCATTCATCGAATTCCTAAACATTTTACGTTCCAATTAACAACGACTCAATAACTTAAGTTACGATTAAATTGTTTAACAATGTTAGGTACAGTTAAAATAATACCTTCTATAGCTTAGCATCCTAAGCTTTCCCTACTTCCCAAAGGGACTGATCCCACGGCCTATTCCCAGTAGTTCTACATTTAGTTCTACATGTATGACTACTAAGAAAAAAATTACTGTTAGTTCTACACTCATGTAGAACTAGTAAGAATGCATTAAATATTATTTTTTCATTCCTAGTAGTTCTACACGATGACGTACTGCAAAAAATATTACATAAACTTTATTAGTGACTAAACTTATAAAGGATATTTTTTTCTTCAAAAATTTGATATTTTAAGTGTTTGCTTTTTTTCCTCTAATTCATTCTTATCAGATATAAGAAAAATATTATACCAGAAGTTCTAGGACAACAGAGACTGTAGAACTAAATGTAGAACTACTGGGAATAGGCCGATCCCACCACTCATTCCCACCACTGTTACTCCTGTAAGCCAGGATCTACAGTGGTCACCACTGAAGACACCGAGGTTTAACCCTCGGCGAGTCCCAGGGGAACGCTAAATTGTCTTGGAACCCGCAACAAATTTAATTAAAAAGGTAGATAGGAGGCGTTGGAAATACATACATATATTCCACTTCCCCCCTTAGCAAAGCGGGAGACAAGCAAATTAACAAACGGTCGATACAACCGCAAAAAGGAAGACTCTTACAGGTGGACCAACGCAGCATCCTGAGCTATTAAGAAACATCTGAGAATAGAATATAAGAAAATGCCTTTCACTAGCTGGTATATTCCTAGTGCAAAGAAACGTCCAGGTAGGTACCACCGCAGTGTCAGATATTCTGCCACCAAACATCTGTGTTCCGGTGTAAAGGGCACTGTAGCTGGCGAAATTATCGGACACAATGACTTAACATCTTCTTAAGGGTCGGCAAAGCGCTAGTGATTCTTCTGATGTTGCTATCGTCTATAGGCTACGGTGACTGCTTACCATCAAGCTGCTTGCACGCTTGCTTGCCAACTTGGTAGTATAAAAAAAACTGAACACTGCAAGCCCTTAACCGAGTCCTCAAACACTAAAATCTCTATTTTATTTCATAACCACCACCAACAATCACACGAACTTAAAAACAATCGATATCCCAGAGGACATACAGACATCGTAATATAACTCAAGATTCCACTTTTGACAATTAAATACTAATAAATACAGTTTATTGTACACCAAAAATTACAAAAAGTAAATTGAATAATACGTTGAAGATTACAATGTATGTATATACAAAGGCGGCTTTACCACTAAAAAGCAATATCTTCCAGGTAACCTAATAGGAAATGAGAGGGAAAAATAACCTTGACCTTTTAAAATTAAGCATATAATCTTAATGAAAATCAACTATTAAGGCCCAAGTGCACCTTCATAAAACGTCCGTTTATTTAAGCAAAGAATTGATTATCTATTAAACTACTTAACAGTCATCAACGGTGACCGGGGGTGTCGAGCTAAGTTAAAAGAGTGGACTATTAAGGGTCCATAACTAGGGTTATGGGGGTGGTGAAAAATAGATAATCGATTCTTTGCTGAATTAAACGGATGTTTTTTGTAAGTCCCAAAACCACCGTAAACCTCACTTAATGCTATTTATAGAAGCAATAGTAAATCGGACTAAAGGGAATAATATACATCGATCCATTATTCAACAGGTAAGGGTTTATTGGTACGTGTACTTCGGGGATGTATTTCGATAGCCTACTCCAGCCTTGGCCAGCCGCCAAGAGGGTAGTTTGATGTGACCAGCATAGTCTACTGTCAGGATTATGCATATTACCTACATATCACATATCAACCCTTCGTACGGAGCACATGTTTTTGTACTCTGTATTATCTCATGTGTGGCAATGTAGACATAATGTAAGAAGCTAATACGCATAAGAAGAATAGGCCTACTGGATTATCCTATTTTATCAGGAATGCGGAATTGCGCGTGACTTACGAATATTTTATCACGTATGTAAGTATTATCATATAATCGGAATTGCTTGGAAAAAAAATCTCCTTAATAATTTAATTATTTATTTATTTAAGGAAAACATACAGCTTTTATAACACATAAATATAGATACATTTAGATTAAAACATTAGCAAAACAGTTTCCACGAATAGGTAGCACAAAGTGAAGACAATAGAACACAAGAGACAGACAAAGATTAGAATTTATGTCGTAAACAAAAAAAAAAAAGTTAAATAATAAAAAAAAATAAAAAAAAACCTTTTTTTGTAAATTTATATGGTAAGTAGGTACAGAGAAGAATAGTGCAGAATTGTATTCCTTAAAAGGGCTACTTGGTATATTTTATGAATCTCTACCTTATTTGGATCTCTAAGGTGCCTGCCAAGCGTGGGGATTATGGCAACCTCTCCCTTGCTTTCCATTGTTCCTGTCCCTTGTGGATATCTTTGGGCTGCTGGTGATGATGATACCTAATTTGGGTTTATGAAATCTAAGTTAAGCCCTATAATATACGTATAGTTTACTGTTGATTAAATTAGCCCTTAGAACTAGATTAGAAAGGTTCTCGAGTGGCGACCACGAACCGGAAGACGCAGTGTAGGCAGGCCTCCCATTTGGTGGACAGACGACATTGTGCGCATCGCAGGTAACCGGTGGTCGGAAATAGCCAATTGTCGTTCATGCTAGCTCGTGCTGTGGCTAGTGTGTGCCTAGCTATGGACGTCTTCGAGCTGGTGGTGATGATGATGATGAAATTAGCTCATCTTAATTCAAATATTCTAAAAGTTGTAGGTAATGGTGTGAATAAGTTATAGAATTTCCTAATGCAATACTCACATGAAACTGACATTAATTCCTAGGTTCCGCTACATGTTTTACATAATATCATTAAATACATATATTATATATTCTTTCAAGTATTGTATTCTTTCAAGGTCAGTCTACGCATATATGTGCAGACCACAAGCATAAATTATAAATATTTAAAAAAAAAACAAATACGACGTTTTACTATATAGCTGAAACTATCAATTTAACTAACTTTAAAAAACTATTTAAATCCATGCATTTCTTTGTGAATTACGATGACTTACACAAAAACATGGGTTACATACATCAGTTGATTAGACGCAAACTTCGACCATATACATAAATATAGAAGCAAAAATAGGTTTTGCGTCAGAGGTAGAATATAAATTAAAACGGAAAAACCCCTCGACCCAGGGCTTTCACGAGCAATAACATTAATTAGCACATCTAAGGCATCAGGCAGCTGGCCACTTTTCATTGGATTTTCAACTACAAGTTTCCCGTTGGTAATGAAGCTGTTAAGAAACGCGCCAGTTGCAGCGCTCTCGGCAAACTGTTCAGTCTGACCAACTTAGTTAGAAACTCACTTTGTTAGTAAATACTTCATTGCATATCTTGTGAAATACTAGTGTTGGTGCCGTTGCAATTAAAGACGATTGAATTACATCGAAATAGCTTTTTATTCGACGGACAATATGACGAACCATTGTGTAAGCATTGCTGTGCACTGCAGCTGGTGAAATTACCGGACACAAAAGACTTAACATCTAATGTTCTAAGGGTCGGCTACGAGTTAGTGAATCTTCTGGTGTTTATCTGTTGGGCACGCTGAAGCGATTCCTTAAGAACAAGGCTATGTTCATGAATTTCCTTATGATTTCCATAAATTTGTGTGCACATTTTATCATCATCATCATCAGCCGGAAGACGTCCGCTGCTGAACAAAGGCCTCCCCTTTAAAAGGGGGGCGGGGGTGTTTGGAAGAAAATGTTGTTAATTTATTTTGTTTTTCCATTTTCCAACTTTAATGGATACTTAATTCCAAATTGCCTCACACATTTTTACCCGATGAAGAGAAAAGTTTCCGATTTTCATCCCTCAATAGGGAACCCTGGAAATACAGCTCGATACCATTAACACTTTTCCAACTTCGCTACAACTTAGTTCGTATAAGTCCATAAAATTTTATGCCTTGACAACTGACTTAAGGTTCGAAAAAATACGTTTATAGAGTGGACTGGACACTCGAATAATGTCATTGAAAAATAAGGAAGGTAAACATGTCTATTACGTCGTTATTTAGATTACTTTTGTCCAAAAACATCTTAGAGTTTACAAAAATGGTTATAGAAGAAGACTATCATTACAAAATATATCTAGGTTAAGATGCAAAACGTTATGAAGAGGGCTATGTACATACATATGTATGTCTATTTATTTTCGTTAGATTCTACTTAGTTGTGGGAGTGACAGGTGATACAATATTTAAAAAAAAATACAGTGGTCGCCAGCTGCCATTTTGTATTTATTTAACCGACTTTAAAAACAAGGAGGAGGTTCTCAATTCGACTATATATACATTTTTTTTACTTCTAAAAACATCTTTATTGAAAGGTTGTACCTTTACGTTTAATGTCACTGTCAGGTTTTTTTTTTGTGATTTTAAACTTTGTACTTGTCGTTTCATCAGATTTATAGATACTTGCTTCTAGATACTCATACATCAGACTAAGCCTATATTGAAAACAAAGGAAATGTAGTTATGCATAGATATAGACAGAAGGGTTTGGGTTAATTGAGGTGATACATCAATGTTTAAGTAAAAGTATACTCTAAGCCCTTGTTCAGAACAAATAACTTTTCGGTGATTTATTTTCAGAGCGTAAAAGTCAAGGGAAACATTTTGAATAATACATATGGAAGCGCTAAATCCGAGTCCAGCATTGTTCAGAAGATTTGCTTAAGAGTTATTTCGTACTGAACAAGTTGTACATTAATGGTGGCAAGGGATCAAACAGACAATGAAATTTAAGGCTGCGTGACTAGGAAGCGGCCGGCACTCCTAATATAGAAAAGCTCATGGTGTCGTAGTCGGTAGACGTCTGCACCACTAAGGTCTGAAAAGGAGACTTGTGGCTACACGCAGCGTGTTATGGGTCCAGTTCGTTTCCGTTTCCTGTATTTGGTAAGAATAAGCCGGTTGCCAATAAACAGACTATTTCTTTGAAGATCGGGACTCAAGCACTGGACAAATTATCCCAACGTCTTTGATAGTCTGAATCCTGGCCAAACCAGCCAAGCTATCCAAGCCCCATCTGTAAAGGTACTTGTATTTTATTTAGTTTTAAAATTAATTTAACTATTATTCTCTGATTTTCGGCATCAGAAACGAAGTTTCATTGTCATAGGTATACAACATTTTATTGCTATGATTATGTTTAAATGTTCCTCATACTAGGAATGTTATCAACAAAGTTATTGTTTGAGAACAGTCGTTTGAAATTCAAAGAAGCTAACACCGTTAGTACAATTAATTACAAAAGCTTTAAATTCCATACAAGTTTCTAAACTACTCTTGTTTGAAGGCAAGGGCGGTGATTACCGACTTGGCACGACAATTAAGAAGTTTGGTGTGGTCGCCTTTTATTTGAGAGTCCGCTGCCTTTTGCAAAGACTTTGCAATTAACCCTACCGATGATTATTAAGTTTTAGACTGAAGCAAATGGATAGAGGACATTTCGATTAACACTTTCTTATATATTAAAATGGAAGTTCTAACGAAATGGATATTTTACAAGGTAGGTATTTTTTTACAAGGCCTTTTATACAATAGGTTGTCCAGTTATGTAGCTGCTAAGTATCGTTGTAATTATATTGTTTTGTTCCACTGTAACGAGCACTGTAGCTGGTGAAAGTAGTGAGCTGAAGGGATGTATACATAAACTATACATACATATACATATATTATAAGCTTATAATAGCGACAAAATAAATATCGTATATTTGTTAAAAAAAATAGGTATCTCAACTAGTATCTCTTTTATTTTAACGATGGCTTCGTCCGTAAGTTTGTTAACGATCTATCCAAACCTACCGCGATAATTACTTCGTTGTACTGGAAAATGTATCTTTTTAATGTACTTATAAATAAATAAAAAATAAATAAAAAAGCCTTTTATTTCTTGCATAATTCATAAAATATGGCACTTAAAAAAATATAATTAAGACGTTCCTATTAACACTGATAAATTTAAATTTTATATAATTCAATAATAAGTACATACATGAATTTGTAAGTTTAGGTACCAAACTTACAAATTCATTTCAAAAAGATGTTATGCTTATTCTATATATTTTGCTTATTCTATTAAATCAAGTATTTAATTTACATTATAAATTAAAATTGTAATGATAAGAACAATAAAAAATAATAATGTGCAAAAATGAAGTGATTACCAATAATTAATTAAATAAGATTAATAGATTACAATGCAAGAACCCTTCATGTAAAGGTGAAGGCCTCCTCCAGATTTTCTATAATTTACATTTGTATGATTGTTATTACATAATTTGCGTATATTAATATTTATTTGATTTATTTATTTTATATTAATGATTATTATTAGTGATTTTATATATTATTATTGATACTCTACATATATATTTATACTACTTATAAAAACGTATTTAAGTTCTTTATTGTTAACACATAGTTCTCTGGAGGGTTGTAGTCTACTACTCCCGCGGTGACCAGCCGAATTGGGAGAGTGGGAGAGCTTGGTGTGAAATACTATGAATCTAGTAAAGAGACGAAAAAAATGACTTCATATTAATAGGTTTAGTTAGTATTTTGATTATGTTGTATTTTTTTTACATTTATTTTACACTTATTGCTACTTTGTACTGGAGATGGTGAAAAACATATCTTTTTAGATCTTTTCTGTTGTGACTTTTGGCCTTTTAGAATCACTATCTTATCGTATCTAAGTATAGCTTCTTTCCCTTCCTGTCTTAGTTTAATAACTTGAGCCTGAAGAGCGTTTCGTGTTTCGCGAACTTTATACGGAAAATCTTCTTTAATATAATATCCTGAATCTAATAACTCTTTTTTATTTTTCAATATTTCAATCTTCTTTCCCAGTGTTGAAAAAGTTACTGTAACTGGCCTAGGTTTTTCTCCCTTTATTCCAATACGTCTGATATTCTCTATTTAATTTTTCTCACAAGATAACTTCATGTTCATGTTAATTATAGTAATTATTTTGGATTGAAGCTGAGAGTAACTTTTTTCATCATCACTAATCCCGAAAAATACCAAGTTTTTCTTTTTGTGTTCTCTTTCTAAGTAATCTATTTGTTTTTCTTGTTTTTCCATTTTTTCAACCAAAGATTTATATTTCATATCAATTTCATTAAATTTTTCATTTATATTACAGTTTATATCTGATGTTATATTTTTCTGCATTTCCTTCATCTCTTCTTTTTGTAATTTTTGCTCACTTTGTATTGATTCCAACATTTTAGTTATTTTTTCCATGGTTCTATTTGCTACTCGTCGCTAGGTGTCGTGGCATACAGCGTTTTGTGAAGAATGGATTGAGTATAAATCAACCTCAGATTTAAAGTCCTGTTATTCGTCAATAGATGGCGTATAAAACAGTAATGATGGACTTACTTTTCTAATTACTTTTATATTATTGTGACAAAATTAAAACGGAAGTCCTTTTCTTACTTACTTACATTATCTTCTGTATCAACAATGTATCCGCCTGCTCTTTGATTCAATATTAATTTAGTTTACGGTATTCTCATTTCATACACATATTTATGTACCCACAATTGAAATTAATATTGTTATATCACTTTTCTAAACTTGTTATAATTATATTCTGGCTTATTTTCGTAGAAAACTATTACTGAACTACACTTTTCTTGCTGTACCGAATTGTTTGAGTGCACTTTCGATAATATTTCCACTATTTGTTTATTTTTAGTTTTTAATTATTACGGAGCAAACGAAACAGGTTGTTGACAGCGCGACGGTAGCGCCCTCTCCTTTAATGTACTTACCACAACATAATTAATATGTTTTATGTTATAAGAAATGTAAACAGTTAGGCGCTCATAGCCAGTTTCAATATTTTTTTGGCAAATGATCAGCTATGTAGTTAAGTAACGGCAGGCAAGGTCAGTCCCATCTATGGGTCCGACACATTGAAACTGAGCCTATCCGTCCTTTAAAGAGCACATAAGGCGTTGTTGTCACTGTGTAAATAAGAATAATATTTTATTAACTAGCTGACCCACGCAGCTCCGCCCGCGCTGTGTTTACGTTTACTAAACTTTCACTAATATATATTCGCATAGAATACAAAACCTCCTTTTTTAAAGTCGGTTAAAACTTGGACCCACTTTGTACTTGCCCTCCGAAGCACGGAGACGTTTAGTTCAAATGGCGTTAAACGGTCACCCATCTATTTAATGACTTTACCTAACGTTGTTTAACCTGATCTATTTCCAAACATTGTTAACAACTGTCTGTGAGTGTTCCCTTACAAATATTTATTATAATTATAATGAAAAATTGTTAAAATCGGAGCAAGCGTATAACCAAGTACACATTTTGACTTTAGTCCCCTCTCCCAAGGGAACCTTGCCGAATGTCGGGATAAAAAGTATCCTATGTCCTACCTCGGAGTATTAACTGAAATCATGCCAAGTTTCGTTTCAATCCATCCAGTAGTTTCGGCGTGATGCTCAGCCGAGATACAGACAGACAGACAGACAGGCAGACAGACAGACAGACGGACAGACAGACAAAAAAAATACATTTTTGGCTTTAGTATCGGTTATAGAATGCCCTCCAAACATAATTTTCAAAATATGTTCAATGTACAGAATTGGACCTGTTACAGTTTTATTATAAGTATAGATATCATAAGTTTTTACAAATCACAGTGTTAGCGGTCCAATAAATATGCCGATTTAAACAGTAGCATACGAAAAGCATTTTTAGCGGCAAGGAGACGGCTCTCCATATCTCGATCATGGTCTGGCAAACTGCCGTGAGTGTAGTTTTGGCCACAAAGATATCACAGTAATTGTGATAGTGGGTCGCAGTACTGGATCACAGCCAAACGGCCGGATGACCGTGGCGTAATTCGTTCACCTGTTTCACTTCAGACGCAACGCGCCGTGTGTAGGTACTTGGGAATCCGTAAAGGATTATATTTTGACTAACGGATGATTTTGATTGATTTTGACCCGTGAGTCAAAATATTATTCATCTGTAAAGGATTTCCAACATTAGATATGTACAAAGAGATTAAATATACGCCATAGAGCGGTCTTTTCACTTTTTATATTACATTCATAAGTAAAACTAGCTGACCCACGCAGCTCCGCCTGCGCTATTTTTACGTTAACTAAACTTTTAATAACAGATATTCGCATTGAATACATAACCTCCTTTTTTATAGTCGGTTAAAAACAGGGACCCACTTTTTACTTGCTCTCCGAAGCACGGACCCGTTTAGATCAAATGGCGTTAAAAGGTCACCCATCTATTTATTGACCTTACCTAACGTTGCTTAACCCGATCGATTACAAAACCTTGATAACAACTCTCTATGAGTGTTCCCTTACTAATATTTATTATATTATAAAGAAAAAATTATAAAATCGGATCAAGCGTATAACCAAGTACCCATTTTGACTTTAATCCCCTCTCCCAAAAGAACCGTGCTAGATTACGGGATAAAAAGTATCCTATGTCCTACCTCGTAGTAAGATCTCAAATCATGCCAAGTTTCATTTGAATCCATTCAGTAGTTTCGGCGTGATGCTCAGCCGTGATACAGACAGACAGACTGACAGACAGACTACAGACAAAAATTTTAAAAAAATAATTTTCGGCCTCAGTATCGGTTATAGAATGCCCTCCAAATATAATTTTCAAAATATCTTCAATGTACAGAATTGGACCTGTTACAGTTTTATTAAAGTATAGATAAACAAGATGTAAATAAAAATAAACTGTAGTCTGATTAATTCATTTTGTCATAGATATTAGGCATATTGTATTCAAAAGAAAAAACATATTTTTTCCAAAGAATATTGACTTTTTGATGAGAATCTTCCTCGCGAAGGCTGCCCGGCCGGTATAATCTTACGTAATCTTATTTTATATTTATAAGAAAGTCGCGTTAGTCGCTATTTATAACTCAAGAACGGCTGAACCGATTTGACTGAAAATTGGTGGGGAGCAGGTAGCTTAGAGCCTGGAGACGGATTTTTATACCGCTAGGTTAAGCAAAGTTGGGTAAGGTACATACATTCTTCGGAGTCGCTGGACGCTTGGGGTGTGGGCCCCTTGAGCGTCCATTAAGTACGGCGGCGACTCCGAGGAGGACGGCGGCGGGGTTGCGACCCCCGTCCCCGTGAGCACCGTGACAGGTTCCCGGGGGGCTACAATGCGCCCCCCGGCGGCGGGCTCAAAGGCAAGGCACTGAGGGGCCCCTGGTGCAGATCCCACCGGAGAGCCCTGGGGTTCCCCCTCTCATGTGCCGATGCGACAGCCGCGGGGGTTTTAGTGGGTAAGAATCCCACATACCCCGGTCGAGCCCCACAGCTCCCGGGGATCTTTCGAAGATTTCCCCCGCGTCAAAAAAAAAAAAAAAGGTACATACATTACACTGGTTTGAACGTCCATTGAGTACGGGCGGCGGCGACTCCGAGGAGGACGGTGGCGGCGGGGTTGCGACCCCCGTCCCCGTGAGCACCGTGACAGGTTCCCGGGGGGCTACAATGCGCCCCCCGGCGGCGGGCTCAAAGGCAAGGCACTGAGGGGCCCCTTGTGCAGATCCCGCCGGAGAGCCCTGGGGTCCCCCTACGCATGTGCCGATGCGACAGCCGCGGGGGTTTTAGTGGGTAAGAATCCCACATACCCCGGTCGAGCCCCACAGCTCCCGGGGATCTTTGGAAGATTTCCCCCCGTCAAAAAAAAAAGAAGTGATTACACTGGAGGGCCCAGGTCACCCCTCTTATGTGGCGATGCGACAACCAGGATCGCAGATACCATTTTTAACGAGGATACCCATATAGATCGAGAGAAGGGTGCAAGAGAGGAGAGAGAGGGAAAGGGGATTCGAGGAGGGGGTGATGGGGTCATTTATGATCTATTACACAATTATGATCTTGGCGCTCAAAAACCACCAAGGGTTTGTCCGAGCGTCGCACATTCCCCATTTGAGTAATTTAGCTATAAACTAATAACTTAAAACAAATCAAAACATATCATGCACTATAATATCTAAAATATTGACTGCAGTTTTTGTCAATGCAAAACCGCAGCCGGCGGCGGGTGAGGGATAAGGAGATGTAGGTGGAGCAAGGGGGGAGTGAGGGGGAGCAAGGTGGAAGAGGAGAGAGGGGGAGGTGGTTCAGCGAGGGGACAACGGGGAGAGGAAGAGGGGGAGTGTGACGGGGACCGAAGCGGGAGGGGGAATGAGAGAAGAAAGAGAGAGCATAGAATTAGATTTTTCTTATGAAAAAGAGATGGAGAGAGAAATAAATAAAGGGAGGAGGGAGAAAAGGGGAACAAAATGTAATAAAAGCGCGGGCGGAGCTGCGTGGGTCAGCTTGAATAATATAAATAATAAATGTATGCACAAAATGGTATATAGTATAGTATATACAGTAAAGTATTCTTATAAAGTAAATTTCATGATAGAAAAACATTCCAGATAAATTATATCCCACATAAATTATATCCCACAGAGTACAGTGTTACTTTGAACTCAGGTATACAAATTAAGATTTAACTTATGTTATGGGTAGTTGCGCTCTCACAACGTTACATGCAAGGATAAAATCGATAGCCACAGAAGAGATGTCTGTGGATATCTTCGACCACTTCTTTCTGGAAATGAGTATGTTAGTCAAGGAATTTACATACCTCGTCATCATCAGCAGCCGAAAGACGTAAACTGGGGAACAAAGGCCTCCCAAGGGAGGGGATGCCATAATCCCCTCGCTTAGCAGGCGGTTTGGGGTTGCAGTATAGGTGGTAGGTAAACCAATAGAAAGAGGCTGCTGTCCGTGTTCTCTTAGTCGCCTCTTACAGACACCTAACGAGAGGCGAAGGGAAGGCATTTTACAGTTTAGGCTTGTTACGTCATTCATATAAAATGCAGCACAACATGAAAGTATTGTAAAAATATGTAACTTGAACCACTAGGATTATAAATCTATACTTATAATAAAACTGTAACAGGTCCAATTCTGTACATTGAAGATATTTTGAAAATTATGTTTGGAGGGCATTCTATAACCGATACTAAAGCCAAAAATGTAATTTTTTTTATTTTTGTCTGTATGTCTGTCTGTCTATCTGTCTGTCTATCTGTCTGTCTATCTGTCTGTCTATCTGTCTGTCTATCTGTCTGTCTATTTGTCTGTCTATCTTTCTGTCTATCTGTCTGTCTATCTGTCTGTCTATCTGTCTGTCTATCTGTCTGTCTATCTGTCTGTCTATCTGTCTGTCTATCTGTCTGTCTATCTGTCTGTCTATCTGTCTGTCTATCTGTCTGTCTATCTGTCTGTCTATCTGTCTGTCTATCTGTCTGTCTATCTGTCTGTCTATCTGTCTGTCTATCTGTCTGTCTATCTGTCTGTCTATCTGTCTGTCTATCTGTCTGTCTATCTGTCTGTCTATCTGTCTGTCTATCTGTCTGTCTATCTGTCTGTCTATCTGTCTGTCTATCTGTCTGTCTATCTGTCTGTCTATCTGTCTGTCTATCTGTCTGTCTATCTGTCTGTCTATCTGTCTGTCTATCTGTCTGTCTATCTGTCTGTCTATCTGTCTGTCTATCTGTCTGTCTATCTGTCTGTCTATCTGTCTGTCTATCTGTCTGTCTATCTGTCTGTCTATCTGTCTGTCTATCTGTCTGTCTATCTGTCTGTCTATCTGTCTGTCTATCTGTCTGTCTATCTGTCTGTCTGTATCTCGACTGAGCATCACGCCGAAACTACTGGATGGATTGAAACGAAACTTGGCATGATTTGAGTTAATACTCCGAGGTAGGACATAGGATACTTTTTATCCCGATATTCGGCACGGTTCCCTTGGGAGAGGGGACTAAAGCCAAAATGTGTAATTGGTTATACGCTTGCTCCGATTTTAACAAATTTTCATTATAATTATAATAAATATTTGTAAGGGAACACTCATAGACAGTTGTTAACAGTGTTTGGAAATTGATCAGGTTAAGCAACGTTAGGTAAGGTCATTAAATAGATGGGTGACCGTTTAACGCCATTTGAACTAAACGTCTCCGTGCTTCGGAGGGCAAGTACAAAGTGGGTCCAAGTTTTTAACCGACTTTAAAAAAGGAGGTTTTGTATTATATGCGAATGTATATTATTGAAAGTTTAGTTAACGTAAACACAGCGCGGGCGGAGCTGCGTGGGTCAGCTAGTCAAGAATAAGACTGTAAACAGAAATACGATTATTAAATGTTTGTTTTATATAGAGTACAACTCGTTAATTTCCACTATGCTTGAGATTCTGTCGAAGTTATAATTATTGCAGTGGAAGGGAAACTGGGCATACAGGTGTTATTTGACATTATTAATAGTGTCTGACTTACAGGTAAATAGAATAGTAACGGCTTTAATTCCAACAAAAAGAATAATCATAAACGACATTTTTTAACCGACTTCAAAAAAGGAGGAGGTTCTCAATTCGTCTGTATATATATATATTTTTTTTTTTCTATGTATGTTCGCGCATAACTCTGGCAATTATGAACCGATTTGAAAAAATATTTCTTCCATCCATTCTTTAATCCGTTAATTGGGTCCCATAAAAAAATTATCGCTTAGTAATAAGTAGTTCCTGAAAAACAAGAATGGTGACTGCGCACTGAGAGCTGCAAGAAAGCCTATATAGATGACGTTTTAGTCGCTCGGACTCGCTCGGTCGGACAAAAATGGTCATAACTCTGGCAAATACACACATCAAAAGTGTCTAGGGATCAACATATAATTTTGCAATAACTTTTCTCCTGATTGATATTAATTAAAATTTTCTTTAAGGATTCATCAAATAAAGTGTTTTCGTTTGTCACAGTAACGATAAACCAAGTCACCTTTGCATTAATAAAGAAATTTGCCATTTTCCTAATAAAGGGATTTTTGACATTTGAACCACTAACACAAAAGTTCGAAAAAAAGACTGAAATAACAGTTTTCTTTAAAATTTTATTGGGTAACTTAAACAATTAATAATCCGTGTTTCTACCGCGAACACTAACAACACAAGAACATCGGTTTGGCATACTCAAAATGAGTTCATCCAAATCACGCTGTGGAATGGCCGCCCATGTTCGTTGCAACAACAAAAAAAGGTCTTCTTGCGACTGGATACCCTCCATATTCGGCAGAGCTCTTCTCTGTAGCATATCCCATGCATGCTCAATCGGGTTCAAGTCTGGCGACTGAGCAGGCCAGGGCAGGACATTGATGTTAGCTGCGGCGAGAGTCTGTCTTACAACTCTTGCGGTGTGCGGTCGTGCATTATCATGCATTAACTGAAATAAGGGACCGATTTGCACTTGTAGAGGAACGATGACGTCTGATACAATCGTCTCAGCATAAATTTGAGCGTTGAGGTTGCCTCTGATCCAAATCAACTCAGTTCTTCCGCCGATCCAAATACCCGCCCATACCATGATGGTTCCACCACTATAAGGATGGACTTCCTGGCAGGATTTTAATCGCTGTTGGCGTCCAGGGGTTCTCCAGTGTCGTATACGTCTTGTATCCGGTCTCATACCAAAACGAGACTCATCAGAAAAGCACACGAAACGCCATTGTTCTTCTGCCCAATTTCTGTGTTCAAGAGCCCATTGATATCGAATCCTACGATTGTGCATTGCTATAGGTGGTACCCGTAGCGGTCTTCGGGAATGAAGGTTCACTTCATGCAAGCGGTTTCTGACTGTTTGGTCGCTAATTAAGTTCCCTGAAGAGTGATGAAGCCTCACGGCTAACATCATAGCACTTATTGTTGGAGCTCTTCGAGTTAAGATTTGAATATATCGGTCTTGTCTCCGTGTGGTGCAGCGATACCGTCCTCCATGGCGCTCAGCCACGGTACCAGTGCTTCGGTAACGTGTCCAAAGTCGACTGATAACACTCTGACTTGTATTCAGAGCTAAAGCCACAGTACGTTGCCGGGAACCAGCTTCTATCATTCCCACGGCTCTGAGCATTTCTTCCCTGCTTAAATGACGTCGCCGCTCCATAATAACGTTGGTTTTAATCAGTAGTAGGGAAACAGTAGCACTAATAATGTCTTCAATGCGTTGTATGTTTTTATAGGGAAAATATTGACAGCTGATTTTCATCTTTTACTCGAATTTGATTCACAGTTCCTGATTCAAATTATGAAATGCACCAAAAAGGATCCATATAAATTTATAAAATCATAAATTTATTACAAAGCCACATCTCAATCTCAAGAAATCCGCTTAAAAATGCTTGATCCCTAGACACTTTTGATGTGTGTATTTACCAATTTCAATGATTCTTTTTTTATTCGAAAGAAGAAACCACTGTATTGAATCTGTATGAATTTTATTACAACCGGATAAGAACTTCCTGGAGGACCATGAACGATGTGGAGGAATTTATCTGGTAAAAACCATAAAACTGATGTTCTCCATTACATTGCTCTGACAATTATGAACCGATTTCGATGATTCTTTTTTTATTCGAGAGAGTAAACTACTATGATGTTTCCATGCAAATTTCATTACGACCGGATATTTTTTTCTGAAGAAACATGAATTATGTAAAACTATGTAGACGATAATGTGATCATAACCTACCTAGATAATTTTACGGTTTTCGATGGTTCAATCTTTATATATGAAAATATCACTAAAATGTTTAAAATAAAATATTTTTAAAAAAAATTTAACCGACTTCAATATCACTGAAAAGTATAAAATAATTTAAATATTATTGAAGTTGGTGCCAAATATACACAGCAGGTACGCTAACACCAACTTCAATAATATTTAAATTATTTTATACTTTTCAGTGTTATTGAAGTCGGTTCAATTTTTTTTTTAAATATTTAATAGAATTTGCGCTGGATGGCATCTTTACCAGCAGAGCTGTAGGTATAGGTTTACAAAGGTATGTATATAAGTTCTGCTTTGATTGTAATTATAATAATTACTATTTGTTTGATCATTATTTCAAAGAGCAGTATCTTTATTCCTATGAATATTTAGTACTCAAAACTAGTAAATAGTCATCATCATCAGAAGCAGAAACGTCCACTGCTGAAGAAAGCCCCCCCCCCCCCCCTTAGAAGGGTATGGATGCCATAATCCCCACGCTTAGCAGGTTGCTTGGGGATCACAGTAGGTACAGGTGGTAGGTAATCCAATAAAAAGACGATGCTGCCCGTCTTCTAGTTTTCCCATAGTCGCCTTTTACGGACACCTAACGGGAGAATAAATAGAGTAATAATTTTATTTTATTGTACATATCAAACTACCTATAAAATCAAGATTTCGCTGTAGTAACCACTTTTAAAAGCCAAAAGTAGGCCACTGCACTACCTGTCCCACTTAATCCCTTCTAATAATATTCTCCTAGCCAAATAGTCGTGTCGTGAGATAGTGTGTACGAATCAAAGCGCTACAAACATAATGCGCGTTTGATACCGGGCATTTCATTAACTCATCGACCCGCGAATTCAGGGCCCTGTTTACCATGGTAAAGAATAGTGGGTAACCTTGTGAAACAAAATTTACCAGCTCTAAACCAAACTGTTCAAACTTTTGTTTAATAAAAGCAGATCTCGAAAATGCAGCTAAGTGGCGAGTACATATATTAGACTTCGATACAAAGTTTTAAAAGTTTACTTAGTTAAAATTTTGATACACAGATATTAGTTTTAAAAGTTTACTCAGCTTAAAATTGATTTCAGTGTGGGATATATTTTAATATGAAACAAAGTTAAGTGAAATATTCCCGTTGCAGGAGTGCTTGCGACAGTAGTGATAATTATATTAACGTTCGGTAATGCTGAAGGCGTGTTTCGGAAATTCGAATCTCTGAAAGCGACTGTGAGCGTTGGTAAGTCGGTTTACGGCTAAACTTTAGCTTCGTGCAATGTCTGAATACTTAATGTAATGTTTTTCCCAGGAGCAATATTTCCACCGAACACTGTGACAGAAGTGGCATTTGCTTCGACCCTGGCAAGGGCTTCAATGGAAAGCGAACGTTACCATTTCGTCATGAAAGTAGTTTATGCCCCTTATGGCGATAGTTTTGCTGCTTCCAAAGCCGGTAAATAATCCTAATTATTACATTTATTTATTTGTTTAGGACAACTAGTAGGTAATTGTTATATTAGCACACTTTAATTTACAAAACACACTGAAAATTAATTAAATGCACAATTGACAAAAAACTAACACTAATAATGGTTCACATGCTATGATAGACTAAATTGGATCGAAAAGACTTCATTATGAGTTTCTTATAACGGCGCAGAGAATCATTGAATATATCACTATTACCATCTAGTGACCATCTATTACATGCTATAGGTAATGTAACTGTTATTTACCCCAAATCGCTATCTATTGCATAATAAATAAACCACCCCTAACCGCATTCAGTAAATACTGTTTGATAGCACTGCACTATCAAAACTACATTATGTATTTATTGACGCGTACATAATTTAAATTACTATTGAATTTGCACACGTGCCAAACACTGATTCGATTTGATTATTGATTTGATACACATCATATAAAATTTAATTATTTTAAAAGTTAAACAGAATACCTATGTCCCATATATTGTTCAGAGCATAATTATAATCTGTTTACTCTCACAAAGAACTAAAGATGAAAGAGTGATAGTATATGCAATTCTTTTAAGGTGTGGCATATCATCATCATCATTATTAGCAGCCGATAGACGTCCACTGCTGAACGAAGGCCTCCCCCTTAGAAGGGAGGGGTTGCCATAATCCCCACGTTTGGCAGACAGCTTGGGGATCGCAGTATAGGTTGAAGATAAATCGAAAAGGAAGACGCTGCTGCCCGTCTTCCTGTTCTCGCTTAGTCGCCTCTTACGACACCCAACGAGAGGATATGGGGGGATGCAATTCTAGCTCGGCACCCCACGGGAATGATGAGAGGTGGCATATATGTGTACAGACTAACCGATTTTTTTTTTTTCTTAAAAACCAATGGATCAATTCTGATTTATTTTTAACCGACTTCAAAAAAGGAGGAGGTTCTCAATTCGTCTGTATATATATATTTTTTTCTATGTATGTTCGCGCATAACTCAGGCAATTATGAACCGATTTGAAAAAAATCTTTCTTCCATCCATTCTTTAATCCGTTAATTGGGTCCCATAAAAAAATTATTGCTTAGTAATAAGTAGTTCCTGAAAAAACAAGAATGTTGACTGCGCAGGAAAGTTGTAAGAAAGCCTATATAGATGACTTTATGGTGCTTTTTAAGGACAAAAATGGTCATAACTCTGGCAAATATTTACTAATTTCAATGATTCTTTTTTTATTCGTAAGAAGAAACCACTGTAATGAACCTGTACGAATTTTATCACAACCGGATAAGAACTTCCTGGAGGACCATGAATGATATGGAGGAATTTATCTGGTAAAAACCATAAAACTGATGTTCTCCTTTACATTTCTCTGACAAATATGAACCGATTTCGATGATTCTTTTTTTATTTGAGAGAGTAAACTACTATGATGATTCCATGCAAATTTCATTACGATCGGATAAAATGTTTCTGAGTTTCTGAAGAAACATGAATTATGTAAAAGTATGTAGACGATAATGTGAAATCATAATGATGTCATAACCTACCTAGATAATTTTACCGTCTTCGATGGTTCAATCTTTATGTATGAAAATATCACTAAAAAGTATAAAATAAAATATTTAAAAAAAAAATTGAACCGACTTCAATAACACTAAAAAGTATAAAATAATTTAAATATTATTGAAGTTGGTGCCAAATATACACAGCAGGTACGCAACACCAACTTCCTTAATATTTAAGTTATTTTATACTTTTTAGTGTTATTGAAGTCGGTTCAATTTTTTTTTTAAATATTTTAATTTCAATAAAGTGTCTATTGCAAAACTCTTATCCAAATTGGCATCACGCGTTGCGTGTTTTTCAAATCTAATTTCTGAGTAGTTTTGTGGCGGACTCCTTGATGGATGATAGTAAAGAAGAATAATACAATTATATTTGACCGATACGAAATAAGAGAAAAGTCACCAAAATGCTGCCGCAGCATATTGCTGTGCCTTTAATATATTTATTTGTTTGTTATTTTGTTGTGCATTAAAAAGTTATCTATCTATCTATAATTAATTATGACACATCGCTGATATTGTGGCAGCACCTAAAATAGATATAGACTCTCTACTGATAAAGACACGTGTCTCCATATATTGCAGTGTGCGAGCTGATATCTGGCGGAGTGATTGCTGTATTTGGCCCTACTGACCCGGTGTCGGCCACAGCTGTGGAAGCACATTGCCGGGCCGCCAGAATACCTCACATACAAGTTCGTAAATATTCTATGCTAATTGTTCTGGACCCGGTAACCAACGGACCGCACTTCGACGCAGTTGGATCCATTGTGCTTGCTCTAGCCAGTACTCATTTGCTTACGTATCGAAGTGTTCCTTTAGGTACGCCACGATTGCACCAGCTTGGAGATGTACATAATTACCTGATGTAAGATAGGCTATTCCTAGATTACTCAATCTACGTCTTGCAAGAGTGTCGCACCCTTACAGTATGTGTAACGTTGACTCGAGTTTGTAAATATATTCTGTCAGTTTTTAGATGACCGGGATGTCCGGGAAAGCCAGCATTCGGCTGGTCCCATGTGCAGTACTAAAAGTTTCCAATCCCGAATTTTGCCGATATGACTTTATTTGACAAAATTACGGTGTACAGCGTATCACATGTTCCTTTTTGAAATCCGTCAGTTGAAATAAAGATCCGCCGATATATCGGATAATTGTTTTTACAAATTGGATCGTGTCGAAATAATCAACTGTCGAAATTCAGTATGACACTGGGAAAAAAAAGAAAACTACCAACAACCGACATGTGCTGTCGGTCGTTTGTGCAGTTTAATTAATAATAATATCTTGGGACAATCCACACACGGTCTACTGAGTCGTCTATTGCATCGAGTGTATATCGAGAATACATAACTACTTTCAACTTACTTGAAAGCTCACAAATCTAGTTTACAAAAATAAACAATTCCAAAGTTGATTTCAGAGTTTTGAAAGCGAAATTTATTTGCGAAGCATTCCGTTCACCCTTATCCAACTTCATTATTGCCTGTACAGTAGCTACTCATGTGAAAACAAGGGGCACGAAGTCAAAGGGGTACTACGACATTGCGATGAATTATTAAAAAATCGTTTCCCAAATGTTGTTGTGACGATTATTTTTTTACTCCAGGCGGTATGGCGGCCCCCTCGACCTCGTAAGGAGCAGCAGCAGAGCCCTCCAGGCCTCAATTTATACCCCGAAGCAGTGGCACTCTCTAAAGCCATAGCACTCTTCATTAAAGACAATGACTGGAGATCATATACATTGCTTTACGACGATGATCAAGGTGATTGCTGCTGTATTTAATTGTACATCAGCAGACAAAGCAGCAACTAATTTGTATTATTCTGGTTATTGCAATGCAAGCTAATAGCGACCTTTACACGTACGTACGCTTGTTTCCTCAAACCATTTCTCGCGGGATAGAACAAAAATAAAAAGGCGTAACACTTTTTTCGGATCGCGAGTAGGTATTTTCGAAAAATAGAACGTGAAGTAAAGGCCGCGTTTAAGTTTGCGTCTCAGTGTTTGAAGGAAGACGCTTAATGTCATCATCAAAATCATCATCAGCGGCCGAAACGACCACTGCTGAACAAAGGCCTCTCCCTTAGAAGAGAGGGGTTGCCATAATCCTCACGCTTGGTAGACGGCTGGGGGATCGCAGTATAGGTGGTAGGTAATAAAATAAAAAGACGCTGCTGCCCGTCTTCTTGTTGTCCCTTAGTCGTTTTTTACGGACACCCAACGGGAGGAGACTAAATGAATAGAGAAAGTGTCTGTAGCTGCTGTACTAACACGTGTGTACTATAAGTTTTTATGCGAAACGAGCCTGTCTGACGAATTGGCTGCTGTGACCGTTTCGGAGAATATTATTATTATTATCCCACAAAAAGTTATTTCAATTGTTTTTACCTAATATTGACAGTTAAATGACTCCCAAAAAGGGAACAATATGGTTTTATTTAAACTCCTCCGTTTTAGTATGTAAATATAATAATAAGGTCCTCCTGACCGATACGACCACAGCGGCCAATCTTTCAAAAGATCAGCCGATATTATAGTGCAAGTGCAAGTGTAGGCAGACGCAAGTGCACTCTTTCTTCCTTCTTCCTTCCTCTCACAATCCGATAAGATGGAACACCGACACGACCGGGGTGAGGTCAGGCACAGGAACGACTTTTTTTCATGCGCATCAGATGCATGGATCATCTTACTTTACAGACAATCAGGTGATCAGCCTGCATTGTCCTAGCCAGTAAGGAACAACTACACAAAGTTGTTTCCACGGGATTTGAACCCGTGACCTCGGATTTATAAAGCAAGGGGTTACCGGCTGGACCTAAATAGTAAAATCTAAATAAACTATTTAAAAAAAAAAAAAAACCGACTTCAAAGTAAATTATCTAAAAAGCATAAAATAACGAAAATATTATTGAAGTTGGTGTTAGCGTACCTGCTGTGTATATTCTGCACCAACTTCAATAATATTTTCGTTATTTTATGCTTTTTAGATAATTTACTTTGAAGTCGGTTTTTATTTTTTTTTAAATAGTTTATTTAACACTTTTTAGTGACTTTTATTTTACCAAGATAGGTATCAGCACTATCACGCAACTCATACGTTTACGTTACATTAACTTACTGAAAACATAAAAAGTTTATATCTCTTAAACTACTGGACCGATTTTGATGAAATTTGCACTCTACCCTAAGTTGAAAGATACTCTAACTGTTGCAAAAAGAATTTTCGAAATTGGACTTGTAGTTTCTGAGAAATCCGTGGACAAACCTACATACATACATACATACATACATACATTCGTGAAATTTGGTAAATTCGTTTAGAAGCCCACATAGACTAACATATATGAATATTACGCATTTTTATTAATATTACATACATACGCGTCGAATACAGAACCTCCTTTTTTGAAGTCGGTTAATAAATATGCCAATATTAATCTAAGATTACTGTTTTAGGTCTTATAAGGCTACAAGAAATATTAAAACAAGCTCATCGCGATGTAAAATGGTTAGTACGAAGGTTAACACCGGGGCAGGATAACCGTCAATTACTAAAATCACTAAAAAGTACTGGAGAAACCAGAGTTATTCTGGACTGTCCCCCCGAAAGAGTTTTAGAATATTTGCGTCAAGCAAACGATGTCAACTTTTTTGAAGACTATATGGTTAGTAAAATACAAATGCAGATTTATTTACGCTGTTTAGAAATTCTCATTTTTATCAAATGAACGGTGTTTCTGATTTGTAGAGTTACGTCCTTATGTCACTGGATGCACATACACTAGACCTAGCAGAGTTGCGATACGGCTTATCTAACGTCACATGTTTAAGGATATTCGATCATTCCGACTCAATAACCAGATCATATTTAGCTGATTGGAAAGTGAGGGAGACATCTCAAGTTAAAATTCCGAAACAACCACATGAAATCACGGTAAGCCTGACCATTTAATAATACTATCACTACTAAACAATTTGTATAAAAAATAATTATAAATAAATCTGTAAATTTAGGTTGAAGTTGCACTCGCTAGTGATGCAGCAAGGTTAATAGCAGCTGCCGTTGAGAATGCTCCCGAAGAGTTTAAAATAGAGGCCCAAGGAATAGATTGCGATTCCGAAGATCAATGGGAAATTGGAGAAGATTTTACAAACCATTTGTTAACAGTAAATAATAATTTTCAATCTTATTAGCCAATCTTTCTTTTCGATAAAAAAATTGTCATTGTAATTAGTTTTTATTAGTGATTTATGCATAATCAGAGCAAACATTTTTTGAGAGAGAATGAGAGAATCTTGAGTAATGGTATACCATTACTCAAGTGAATAAATACTATTACTATGAATTTGCTATTTGCTGTTATTTTCACTTCTAGTATCTCACTATTATTGTGAATGATAATAACTATGTAAATACTAAAACATTATATTTTTTTAGAATCCAATAATGGGAATAACAGATCAATTAACTTTAGATAATACAACAGGTGAAAGAACTAATTTTAATGTAGAAATTATGGAATTGTCTAATGTTGGTTTCAATAAGATTGCTCAGTGGAACCCAGAAACCGGTTTTCTATACGTACGTTCAGCGGCCGAAGTTTCCGATCGCTTAGCAGAAAAATGGCAAAACAAAACTTTCAAAGTCGTGTCGCGCATTGGGGCTCCATACTTGACAAATGTTGTACCCGAAAAAGGTGAAACTCTAACTGGAAACGACCGATATGAAGGATATTCTAAAGATCTAATACATGAAATATTGAAAGTATCCCTTCACTTGAACTACGAAATCGAGATAGTACCTGGAAACGGTTACGGTTCCTACAACAAAGATACAAGGAAATGGGACGGTCTAGTGGGACATCTGGTTGAAAGGGTCTGTAAGCAATATCGTTGCGAAATATATTGAAATCAATGAGTTCAAAATCATATCTTTCAATATATTATTGTTTCAGAAAGCAGATTTAGCAATTTGTGATTTGACTATAACTCACGAGAGGCGTTCCTCCGTGGATTTCACCACACCTTTCATGACGCTGGGTATTAGTATTCTATACTCAAAGCCGACACCTCCACCACCGGAGCTGTTTTCCTTTCTCAAGCCATTTTCAGTTGATGTATGGATTTATATGGCCGGTGCTTATTTAATGGTGTCGTTATTACTTCATGTATTGGCTAGGTGAGAGACACGAAAATGGTTAAATAAATTTACATAGACAAGAACCAAAATGATTTCAGTTCATGGCTAATCTACAGGGTGGCCGCAACATAACGTGCATATTTAAAAAATCGATTAAAAAATTAATAATAATAATAATAATATCTTGGGACAATCCACACACGGTCATCCGATCCCAAACTAGGCAGAGCCTGTACTATGGAAACCAGACAACTGATACTAATACTTATATACTTTTTTTTGTAAATACATACATAAATAGATAAACAACACCCAGACACTTGGCGGGAATCAAACCCACGACCCATCGGAAATACCAAAATACCAAAGGTATAGTTAAAATAAAACTAAGGAAGTGTAAAAGAATAAATGAAGTTTGTTTTTTAAACATAACATCACCTAAACGATGACCCTCTCTACGAGGGCACTCCTTTAACCGCGAACTTTCAATTATTTCCGTTCTCGTACAGATTGCATAACTCTCTCAATATTGTCTTCGGTCCTAGATATTCTAGGACGACCTTTTGCTGGTTGTTTAAACGTTGAACCAGTCTCTTCAGAATGCTTTACGCATAATTTAATTAAATTAGCACTCGTAGATTCACTAATTTGCCGTAGTCCATATTCAGAACAATATAGTCGCCTAGTAACAATGTATGAACGACAGTTCTCGTAAAATGCGCGCACGCAAAATGCGCTACGCTTACCGTCAAAGTGACTCATTGTGACTAAAACTTCATGAGTGCGCCTACCCAAAGGTAGTAAGCTCCTCCCGCCCGCGTGTTTTCTACCCTGCAGAAAAATATGATGTAATATGCACGTTCTATTGCGCCATCCTGTACATAAAGAAACGTTATTGAGTGCGAATTTTATGAAACAAAATAAAAGAAAGTAAAGAAATACTTTATATCATTTCAGGCTAGCGCCTAATGACTGGGAAAATCCGCATCCTTGTGATAAGTCACCAGAAGAATTAGAAAATATATGGCACATCAAAAATTCATGCTGGCTCACTATGGGCTCAATCATGACACAAGGTTCTGATATTTTACCGAAGTAAGTTTTAGTTATTAGAAAATAGTTTATAGTAAACTAGCGCCCCGGCTTCGCATGGGTGGTAAAAAAATTATTTATGCTTAATTGGATAAAGATTCATTTTGTATTGCTTAAAATCGCTTCGTAAATAAGCCATTATTTCTCATAAAAAGTAAAGGATAAAAAATGGTTATTGTGGCTTATCCCTAAGAGATAAACATATACCTTGTTAATGTGTACAATACTGTCTCTGAAATTATCTGTGTTTCTCTACTATATTATGTATTGTGTATCATGTATTATATATATTATATTATAATAATCTATGTCTATCTATCAATTCTATGTATAATACATGATACATATATATTATACATAGAAACCTTCCTCTTGAATCACTCTATTAAGAAAAACTGCATCAAAATCTGTTGCGTAGTTTTAAAGATCTAAGCATACATAGGGACAGACAGACAGCGGGAAGTGACTTTGTTTTATTATATGTAGTGATAGTGATAGGCGAATTTAATATTCTTTATTCGTTTTTAAGGGGTTATTCTACGCGATGGGTTTGCGGCATGTGGTGGTTCTTTGGCCTCATAATGTGCTCCTCATATACCGCAAATCTGGCAGCTTTTCTCACAAATGCTGCTATGGACGATTCTATTAAAAGCGTGGATGATCTCGCCTTGCAAACAAAAATCAAGTATGGCACTATGTTTGGCGGATCGACGTATTCATTTTTCAAGGTTCGATATTTTAATATGTGCTGAAAACGCTTGCTTATTTGCATAACGAAATAATAATCTCTAAAGAGTATAAAATAAAGTCCAGTTTGTTTCTACTTGTTCGCTTACTACACTTTCGTTCGATTTTGATGCACGGGTTTCACCATCCTTTATAGAAAAAATCCGAAAACTTTTTTTGTATTAACAATATTATAATACATGCGGTAACAGCTCAGTGGACGAGCGCTTGCCTTGGAAACAAGGTACGTAGGTTCGAACCCCGGCTCGCATCTCTGATTTCTTTAATGAATCATGTGCGAATAGTCTTCGTGCGATTGTTACGAGCTTTCGGTGTAGGAAAACATCGTGAGGAAATGCATGTCTGAGAAAGCCTAACTAGCTTACGAAGTACGTGTGAAGTCCGCCAATCCAGACTTGGCCAACGTGGTGGACTATGGCCTAAGCCCCCTCATCTTAAGGGGCGGCCCGTGCCCAACAGTGGGACATAAACAGGGGCTGGTATCATTAATATTACAATAACTTCAAAATCTCAAAAATGGTGTTTAAAGCTGCACTTGCTACTATATTATAAAATACTTATACGTTACTTGTTCTAATTTAGATATGTACGGAATGGAGATTAATAGTATTAATCATTTGAATATAATATCTATGTGTATGTTCTCACTCCAATTTATTAACGATTATTGCAGCGTTCAAATGTGTCGAATTATCAGAGGATGTGGGGCAATATGGAATCGGCGAGGCCATCAGTTTTCGTAACAAATAATGACGAAGGAGTGGACAGGGTATTGAAAAGTAAAAGAGGTTACGCTTACTTCATGGAGTCCACAGCTATTGAGTATCAATTGGAGAGACATTGCGACTTAATGCAAGTGGGCGGCTTACTCGACTCAAAAGGTTACGGAATTGCTATGCCATTTGGTAAGCAAAAAATAATGATGTAGTAGTATCGTTAATGATTCATTTTTAATACCGACCTTTTTATGCTAGATAATTTAATAAACTATTTTTTACCAGATTCGTCGTACCGAACAGCCGTTGATAACGCTTTACTAAAATTAGCTGAAAGCGGGAGGTTGGTGGAAATTAAAAACCGCTGGTGGAAACCTCCGAAGGAAGATGCTTGTGTTGTGAGTATAATTTTCTTACTAAATGAAGATAATTATAATATGTAGAGACATAATAAATACATACATGAGGTATGTCATCCTGCTATAGTAACATTATCATTTTCCTATTGAGTATGGTGGATCAGTGTAGTGCAATATATCTGACGCTGTGCCAAGCACTAATACAAGGGGTATTTTTCTTCACCGAGATTAAAATCGGAACAGTAAATGTACAAACACAGGAGTGAGTGTTGACTGACCGGTGGGCCCACCAAAGTCAATATGATTTTTTTCTTTTGTGCCGATAGGAGAACGCGATTTGATAAGTGTCCTTAAAAGACATATGAACCCTACCAATTATTCTGGCGTGGCGCAGCAGGAAACCGGACCAAACCGCAAATTGCGGGTTCAATTCCTGCAGAGAGCAACGGCTGTGTAATTTTGGCTAACTGGTTAGAACACAGGCCAATACATGCGCCGGATGGTCATGTAGATAGTCGGTTCTGCGCCTGTCATCTCTCTCTTCATGTCTGTCTTCCATCCAAAGGAATTGTGAGAGTAAAGAAAACCAGGGAACTTGCGCCTACCGAAGCTCTTGTGCACTATAATATTTATAATATTTCCCACGTAGATTTTGTAAACGATTGGCTGCTGTGGTCTTATCGGCTTGAAGGACATTACTTACATATACGGTTCCTTGCACCAAAGGCCTACCGCCTAATAGACATATTAACAATTCATACTTTTAGACTTTCGCGTTCCATTGTCAAACTTTATTTTAATCGGGAATTAACGCGATTTACCTTATATTTTGGCTTGACGTTTCGGCCGGGTTGCACCAGCCGTGGTCACAAACAGACTGGTTCAGCGAGACGGTTTCGTGCGCGAGGCAGAAATATCTTTGTCTACCCCCGTTCTTTCACTTGTAACGTTAAGCCCACTACACACTACACTCACAGTATCTGTATATTTGACCGCCGGCAAATAGCCAGGTTTTGTCATTCTAATCACTGGTTCCCAAGCAGCTGAGAATTTGAAGCCATCTTCCCGGTTGAGATTTTTATATTTCTTGATCGCTTCACGAACCACTCTTGCAAAAAAGTGTCGATCGGTGGAAAGGACTTGTGGGCGATGAAATTCAATCCAGTGATTTGTATCCGACTGAAGTATATGCTCGGCAATTGCTGACTTATTAATCTGACGGTTCTTTATAGCGGTGATATGCCTTAACTCTTTCTGCGATAGTCCACTTCGTTTGGCCTATAATCCCCGACGCCCGGGTCGCGTTAATTCCCGATTAAAATAAAGTTTGATATTAACAATTCAATTATAATTACGTTTACAGGCTGAAGAGGCGGTTGAAGATGGTGGCAGTGCAGAAGAGTTAGGAGTAGATAATGTCGGTGGAGTATTCGTCGTATTGGGAACAGGATGCGGGATGGCGGCCGCAATGGGTATATTTGAATTCCTTTGGCACGTACGAGAAGTCGCTGTGGAACAGAGGGTATGGAAATAATTCGGGCAAATATCCTGTTAATATACCTACAATATACTCATGAATTCTGAAGGCTACATGATTTCGGAATGTTAATAAACTTACACTATTTGCCTCAACAATTTATGTATGTGAAAATAGTTATAATAGTCACACACATTACTATCATGCGCTAAATACTTCATTAATTATTTCGAAGATAAAAATGACTAACGCATTAAAATTATACATTAACATTATTGGCATTTTAGTCTATTACAGACGATCCATGGTTCATGGATAAACAAAACGATTCAAACCAAACCTTGCCGTAACGCTACATTTTATATAGCTTGTTACTCTAGATAATTTACTGCTAAGAAATTAATAACTTTTTTACATTATAGATGACCCAATCAGAAGCCTTCTGGGCTGAATTGACTTTCGCGCTCAGCTTCTGGGAAACCGAAAAACCAGTGAAACATTCTCGACCCTCGTCGTCCGGTTCGGAATCTAACGTCGCATCGAGAGCCTCTTCAGTGCTTCGCTCGGCTGCTGATTTATTCCATCTTGATGTATTCAAATAATAAATATTGCATACTCCCATGTAAATGCAAAAAAAAAATACGATTTTTACTATAAACAACTCTATATTTACCTAGTTTTTATTTCAAGTTCGCCGTCGCCTGATTCTGTTAGTAAATTTCATCGAAATTGATAAAAGAAGTAGCGGCTCTGAGTACTGAAACAGCTCTGGACTGCGATCGCTCGCGCTGGGGTGACGGAGTGGCGGTAGATGGAGGAGCCGAGCGAGGGGGCGCGACCAACTTGTGCAGCTGCCGAGGGTTGAGGGACGCGCGCCATTCGCTCGCCAAAGCTTCCCAAAACGTTACCTAGTGTGACAAAATAACCATCGATAAACTATAACGTTATAAGGGTCATTGTAATAAGAGTAAAAAAATATGTCTCAGCGAAAACTCAGCAGGAGTATTGATTTTTTTTTATATTTTAATACTACTAGCATACAGGACTAGCTGTGCAAAATTCTATAGGATAAATAGGTATGAAGATATGCCACGCCAATCTTTTTGACGAATTCCGAATGAATTTCGTTCGATTGTTTGTGCGACCGGGTGAAAACTGGTGGAAAAGTTTGAAACTAACATGTATGTAAGTTTGCAAAGTGATTAAAAGGTTTACAGCGTTACTAAACTGGTTTGCAGACCATATGTTATGTTCACGCCTCCAGTTAAATAACATTGGTTTAAACTTGTAATCTGGGTATGCATTACGTGCATCACAACTCTATCCCGTAAGGACTAGCAGATATATATGTATATGTATACAACCATCTATTTAGCAGTTACTTATTTACTTTAAAAAACTATATAAATATTATGTACACCAAAATTTATATACCTTTTCCTTCACGCTGATTTGGCGAGCGTGGAACATGAAGTCTATTATTGCCACCATAATTCCCAATACTCCACCAATACCGAGCACCAAAAAAATACCACTAGTATTTTTCATTTGCAATGAACCGTTGTCATCCTCTTCCTTCGGTGTTTCCTGCAAAAGCGACAGTCGTCAATCATTAAATTAATATCATGCTAGATTTTCATGTTGACATGTATTCTTTTATGGACAACTTTTATTTCAATACGTACAATAGGCACATTATCTTAAATGTTAATGTAGATAATTGGTACTCTTCTCTCTATACTAACTGATTAGTTAGTAACACATACACATACTTTAATTATATGTGAATGCGCAGGAATTTCCAACTCAAGACTACTGTATGACCTCAGGGATCGCGTATGTGTATAATGTTAGCAAATAAAGTGTTCTTATTGATATCGCTAAAATAATACGAATCCAGTGTTGCAACCTGTTGCATCACTGTAAAAAAAAGTGTGTAAAGGCCCTGGCTTAACCACCGACCAAAAACGAGGGAAGTTGTAAGTTTGACGCCTATGTCCGGAAGTCTGTCTGTATGTCTGTCTGTGGCATCGTAGCACTCCAACCAGTGGACGGATTTGAATGCAGTTTTTTTAACGTAGACCCATCGAATTTGGGCTCGTTGGATAGGTCTCAAAGAGAAGTTGTTAGAAAAATGGTGATCAGGGCCTTATGATGATCAGTCAGAAGGTGGTAGCAGGATCTCGGCCCCAATAAACGTAGACCCATCGAGTTTGGGCTCGTTGGATAGGTCTCGAAGAGTAGTTGATAGAAAAATAGTGATCAGGGTCTGATGATGATCAGTAAGATGGTAACAGGATCTCGACCCCAATAAACGTAGACCCATCGAGTTGGCAAGCAGGAAGGTAGGAACTCGGCTTCATTAAATGTAGGACTCACCAAATATTAAATCTATGGTTAAATCTTGACGAGTAGTTAGTAAACAGACTGATCAGGGTCTGATAACGGTGCAGGAACGTTCGTTCAACTAAGTCGGGGGTTTTTCTAAATTTTTAAATTTATACTTGTTACATACTGTAGTAGTAAGAGAGTGTGAGTAATTGTCACAGTCGTGGTATAAAAAAATAAGAGTGTAACATACAAACCTCCTTGTTTTCGTTATCCTCTCTTTCCCACCACTTCGTCTTTAAGCTATCAAGGAGACCAGCTTCTTGCAACATTAAAATTGCAAGATCTACATCTCTCTTTAGTTCGAAATCTGTAAGAGGAAGTACTTGCGACGTAAATGCATGTTATTTCTATTCATGGATATGGGGAACTTGTACAATTTTTGTTTTTTAATCTATAAAATGGTTTAAAGCTCGCTTAGAGATACAAAAAAGTTAAAGATGCAGAAATTATCTACATATTGCGAATCAAATGTCGGCTTTTCGACGTTGGCGCGAAAACGCTCACACGACAGCGACAGCCGTGACGTCATTTTTTTGACTTTACGTACGAGTAAGTAAATTTTCATGGCGGGTGAATAAAGAAACTACCACTGAATAATAATAATGTTCTCATTACAATTTTGATGACTAATAGGTAATAAGACAATCCCCTAGTGTTATCAGTTCAGAGAAAAATAATATTATCTTTCTAAAAAAACCTCGACAAACAAACTTAATTTTACGGATTGTTTTTTTTTTGCTAACTTAATTAGGTCCAAAGATGATATGGAACCCTCGGTGCACGAGTTCGCACTTGACCGGTTTTTTAATAGTGTTACATTCGCGTTGAAAATATAACCTCATTTTTTTAAAGTCGGTTAAAAACTGGTACCTACTTTTTACTTGCTCTCCGAAGCACGAAATAGCATTAAACGGTCACCAATCTATGTAATGTCCTTAGCCTAACGTTGCTTAACCTGATCGGTTGCCAAACATTGATATCAGCTGTCTATAAGTGTGTTATTATTTATTACAATTATAATAATCAAGTATAAATTACAAAAGCATAAAAACCCGATTGCGAACAAACTAACAAACCTATGTCACTCCAACAACTGAGACAAATCTAAAGACATATTAGAAGTCAAAATCCATCAAGCCATTTAGGGTGTAGTCCGTGCCAAAGAAATAGACACTCGCGAAAAACATAACCCTCCTTCTGGGGCAGGAATAACGGGATAAAAAGTATCTTATGTCCTACCCTGTAGTATTAACTCAAATCGTGCAGGGTTTCATTTGAATCCATTCTGTAGTTTCAGCGTGATGCATGGCGATGACACAGACAGACGAAAATGAAAAAAAAAAAACAGTTTTGGCTAAAGTAACGTTTGACCGGCCCGTTGGTCTAGTGGTTAGTGACCCTGTCTGCTAACCAACAGGTCGTGGGTTCGATTCCCACCAAGTGTCTGGGTGTTTTATCTATATAAGTATGTATTTACAAAAAAAAAAAGTATATATGTATTAGTATCAGTTGTCTGGTTTCCATAGTACAGGCTCTGCCTAGTTTGGGATCAGATGACCGTGTGTGAATTGTCCCAGGATATTATATTATTATATTAAAGTATTGGTTGTGTAGTTGTTGGTAGAAGAATGCCCTCCAAAAATAATTTTCAAAATACCTATCTTCAATGTACAGAATTGGACTGGTTACAGTTATATCATAAGTATAAAGATATATGTATAATGTAATTTCTGACCATTTTGTTTGTTCGCAGTCGGGATTTTGTTTTTGTTTTTTTGTACTTTAGGTAAGTATAATTACCTTCATAAAATGACTACTGTACATTGGAAACTATTCAACTGTATATTTTAAACTGCACATAATTTAACACTTACTTTTTGGCATAGCGATACCGTATTCCTTAGTATCGAGAGTTGATCCAACCATTTTTAATTTAGGATGTCTTTTCGTGAAGTATTCAATAGCTGTGGATTCCATGAAGAAGGCGTAGTTGCTTTTACTAGATAGGACACGATTCACACCTTCTTCGTTATTATTTGTAAATACAGTAGGCTTCGCTGAATTCATTACATCCCATATTTTTGAATATACCGAATCGTTTGACTTCTGCAAACATAATATTAATACTTATTATAATATTTTTTATTTTTACCAACCATCTCCTCCCATTGTTTAGTACGTAAGAGGCGACACTTATACTCGATCCCTTAGACATCTACCAAGCGTGGGCTTATGGCAACCCCTCTGCCCCTCTAAGGGGCATCAGACCTTTGTTCAACAGTGTAATTGTTTCGGCCGCTGATGATAATATCATTAATACTTTGGTTCTTAAAAAAACCAACAATGGTCTTCTCTTCAGGTGACAAGAGGACTGCCTTAATCCTCGTTCAACGCTTACAACATCTAGTGTTAAAATTTTTATGCAACCAACATTCTAGGCACAACATACACGGACATGATTTTTTACTTTAAATTTAGTTTTTTTGCCCAACTGCCCGAGAAGGAGGACTATGTTTTTCTAGAGTATGTATGTATGTCAGTATGTATATGTGTCAATTTCTTTGTCACAGCCTACAGCCTAAACAGCTTGTCGATATGTCGTTAAATTCGTCTTAGTTGTGAGGGTGACATAGGCTATATGTTTTTTAAATAAAAAATATGGTGGCTCTCGGCAGCCTTTTAATTTTTTTTTTACTTTCAAAAACATCAACAAATGTATAAGGTCTATATATTCTATGTATTGAAATGAAACTACACACATCAAAAGTGTCTAGGGATCAAGCATTTTTAAGCGGATTTCTTGAGATTGAGATGTGGCTTTGTAATAAATTTATGATTTTATAAATTTATATGGATCCTTTTTGGTGCATTTCATAATTTGAATCAGGAACTGTGAATCAAATTCGAGTAAAAGATGAAAATCAGCTGTCAATATTTTCCCTATAAAAACATACAACGCATTGAAGACATTATTAGTGCTACTGTTTCCCTACTACTGATTAAAACCAACGTTATTATGGAGCGGCGACGTCATTTAAGCAGGGAAGAAATGCTCAGAGCCGTGGGAATGATAGAAGCTGGGTCCCGGCAACGTACTGTGGCTTTAGCTCTGAATACAAGTCAGAGTGTTATCAGTCGACTTTGGACACGTTACCGAAGCACTGGTACCGTGGCTGAGCGCCATGGAGGACGGTATCGCTGCACCACACGGAGACAAGACCGATATATTCAAATCTTAACTCGAAGAGCTCCAACAATAACTGCCATGATGTTAGCCGTGAGGCTTCATCACTCTTCAGGGAACTTAATTAGCGACCAAACAGTCAGAAACCGCTTGCATGAAGTGAACCTTCATTCCCGAAGACCGCTACGGGTACCACCTATAGCAATGCACAATCGTAGGATTCGATATCAATGGGCTCTTGAACACAGAAATTGGGCAGAAGAACAATGGCGTTTCGTGTGCTTTTCTGATGAGTCTCGTTTTGGTATGAGACCGAATACAAGACGTATACGACACTGGAGAACCCCTGGACGCCAACAGCGATTAAAATCCTGCCAGGAAGTCCATCCTTATAGTGGTGGAACCATCATGGTATGGGCGGGTATTTGGATCGGCGGAAGAACCGAGTTGATTTGGATCAGAGGCAACCTCAACGCTCAAATTTATGCTGAGACGATTGTATCAGACGTCATCGTTCCTCTACAAGTGCAAATCGGTCCCTTATTTCAGTTAATGCATGATAATGCACGACCGCACACCGCAAGAGTTGTAAGACAGACTCTCGCCGCAGCTAACATCAATGTCCTGCCCTGGCCTGCTCAGTCGCCAGACTTGAACCCGATTGAGCATGCATGGGATATGCTACAGAGAAGAGCTCTGCCGAATATGGAGGGTATCAAGTCGCAAGAAGGCCTTTTTTTGTTGTTGCAACGAACATGGGCGGCCATTCCACAGCGTGATTTGGATGAACTCATTTTGAGTATGCCAAACCGATGTTCTTGTGTTGTTAGTGTTCGCGGTAGAAACACGGATTATTAATTGTTTAAGTTACCCAATAAAATTTTAAAGAAAACTGTTATTTCAGTCTTTTTTTCGAACTTTTGTGTTAGTGGTTCAAATGTCAAAAATCCCTTTATTAGGAAAATGGCAAATTTCTTTATTAATGCAAAGGTGACTTGGTTTATCGTTACTGTGACAAACGAAAACACTTAATTTGATGAATCCTTAAAGAAAATTTTAATTAATATCAATCAGGAGAAAAGTTAGTGCAAAAATATATGTTGATCCCTAGACACTTTTGATGTGTGTAGTTTTACGGATTATATCGCGGTTTATTTTTGATTTTAATTACCCGACGTTCCGAATACTTTACAGCATTCATGATCACGGGCGGACTGTGGTGCTAGCTGTCCATACGTCATAGTTATAGCACAGTATATAAATTGGTTTATAGACTGTGGTTATAGTTAGTATTATTAGTCCGATCTACGCAGAAAGAGCTTACAGTATCTTGGTCTTGCAGTGGAATGCTTGTCTTTAGATAAATTAGTTTCATTTCAAAGTGTAGTATTCGCGTAGGTAAATATCTATACTTATAATAAAACTGTAACAGGTCCAATTCTGTACATTGAAGATATTTTGAAAATTATATTTGGAGGGCAATCTATAACCGATACTGAGGCCGAAAATGTAATTTTTTTAATTTTTGTCTGTCTGTCTGTCTGTATGTCTGTCTGTCTGTCTGTATCACGGCTGAGCATCACGCCGAAACTACTGAATGGATTCAATTGAAACTTGGCATGATTTGAGATCTTACTACGAGGTAGGACATAGGATACTTTTTATCCCGTAATCTAGCACGGTTCTTTTGGGAGAAGGGATTAAAGTCAAAACGGGTACTTGGTTATACGCTTGGTCCGATTTTATCAATTTTTCTTTATAATATAATAAATATTAGTAAGGGACACTCATAGAGAGTTGTTATCAAGGTTTTGTAATCGATCGGGTTAAGCAACGTTAGGTAAGGTCATTAAATAGATGGGTGACCGTTTAAGGCCATTTGAACTAAACGGGTCTGTGCTTCGGAGAGCAAGTAAAAAGTGGGTCCCAGTTTTTAACCGACTATAAAAAATGAGGTTATGTATTCGATGCAAATGTCTGATATTCAAAGTTTAGCTAACGTAAAAATAGCGCAGGCGGAGCTGCGTGGGTCAGCTAGACAGAAATATATTCTATGTATTAAAATCCATCAAATATTTGGGTTTGCACAGCAATGGGTGTTTTTTTTTGCGTTTTACGTATTTGGATGTGTAATGTAATTTTAGACTATTTTGTTACTCCGCAGTCGGACTTTTTGTGTTTAATAATTTATACTTGTTTTATTATTTATTTAAGTATTATTATTATTATATATTTAAGTATTTTATTTAAGTATGTATATTTTTACCACCACCACTGAAACTTACTTCAAAAAATTTATACGTGGAACCATTGTACACCGCCCCATATGATATTGTTTTCTGATCTGCCAGATCCTTGACCTCTTTAATGTCGTTGCTGCGACGACTGTTACTCAAGAAAGTAGACATATTAGCAGTATATGAGGCCGTCATAATGAGAGCAAAGAACCACCACATCCCTGCTACCCACCGTGAACCTGGTGCCCTGAAACGGCAATGAGAAGTATATATACAAATGTTTCTAAAAGGCTAAATATCATCATCATCATTATTCATCATCATCATCATCATCACCAACCGGAAGACGTCCACTGCTGAACATAGGCCTCCCCCTTGGGACGCACACAATGTCGTCTGTCCACCTAGTGGGAGGCCTACCTACGCTGCGTTTTCCGGTTCGTGGTCGCCACTCGAGAACCTTTCTTCCCTAACGGTTGTCGGTTCTTCGAGCGATGTAGCCTGCCCATTGTCACTTCAACTTGCAGATTCTGAGAGCTATGTCAGTGACGTTGGTTCTTCGGCGAATCTCCGAATTACGGATTCTGTCGCGCAAAGAAACTCCGAGCATAGCTCATCATCAACATCATTATTAGCAGAAGATAAACGTCCACTGCTGAACAAAGGCCTCCCTCTTATAATGGAGGGGTTGCTAAATATCATTCATATAAGGAATATATCTATCTATACTTATAATAAAACTGTAACAGGTCCAATTCTGTACATTGAAGATATTTTGAAAATTATTTTTGGAGGGCATTCTATAACCGATACTAAAGCCAAAAATGTATTTTTTTTTATTTTTGTCTGTCTGTCTGTCTGTCTGTATCTCGGCTGAGCATCACGCCGAAACTACTGGATGGATTGAAACGAAACTTGGCATGATTTGAGTTAACACTCCGAGGTAGGGCATAGGATACTTTTTATCCCGACATTCAGCACGGTTCCCTTGGGAGAGGGGACTAAAGTCAAAATGTGTACTTGGTTATACGCTTGCTCCGATTTTAACAATTTTTCATTATAATTATAATAAATATATCTAAGGGAACACTCATAGACAGTTGTTAACAATGTTTGGAAATCGATCAGGTTAAGCAACGTTAGGTAAGGTCATTAAATAGATGGATGACCGTTTAACGCCATTTGAACTAAACGTCTTCGTGCTTCGGAGGGCAAGTACAAAGTGGGTCCAAGTTTTTAACCGACTTTAAAAAAAGAGGTTTTGTATTCTATGCGAATGTATATTATTGAAAGTTTAGTTTACATAAACACAGCGCGGGCGGAGCTGCGTGGGTCAGCTAGTTCTTAATAAAATTCTAATTCTGGCTGACTGCCGATGGGTATAAAATGGTAAATACTTATATAAAATTTAGCAAGAGTCCTTAAGATTTTTTAGTTTGGAAATTCATCTCTTAAAACGTCATTATCACTTAGATTATCAGTATCACTTAGATAATTTTTAACTGAAGTTTAAATAATTATATTATAAAAAACTGTAGGTATATACATACACCCGCGCGAAGCCAGGGCGGATCGCTAGTAATAAATAATATATGTACTATACACATACCTATCTACCGGAAGAAATTATCTAAGGTGATGAAAACCTTTGAGAAGAAAGCGAAAAAAAAACAGACAGAAAGACGCGAATTACCAACTACAGTACAAAAAAGATTAGGTAAACCAGCACCCTTACCTGGGTAAAATATCACATCCTTGAGTCATGATGGCTCCCATTGTAAGCCACATACAATTATATAAGCTCCAAATATTTTGCAAATTCTCTGGATTTTGATTACATGGATGAGGATTCACCCAGTCGTCTTGACACATTCTGTGAAAATGAAATGTCTATTTGTTAATGGTAAGTTGTACTATCGGGGATCGGAGCTAAATGAAACGCGGGTTCACGGTAGCACATGCAGTTTATTACTGGCGAAATAGACGTGCATGTAATCGTGCACAATGCGCATACACATCATTCCTTCACCTTTAATTCGAAAACCTGTTAACAATAAAAAACTAGATTACTAATTAAGCTAAGAAAACACATTTTTATTCTTTATAGTTAATGACCTTAGTTCTCGGTCTCAAGTTATAGTTATGGCGTGGTTGTCTTATATCTACATCTGCGGTGTGCTGTGAAGAAGTAGGCACACTGACCGCGGGCGCAGACTCACTTATCGCCCCCGCCGCCGGAACTATAACTTGCTCGGTGAGCGGCGCAGCGCTCACGCCGACAACAGCGCTCGGCTCGCACTCCATCCCGTTATCTACATTAATACTAACGTCGCCGTCGGCGTCACTTTGAACATTTGCATTTCCTCCTTCCGACCCATTTTTAAACATCACGGGTGAAGATTGAGCCGAACTCTGAGTGGATGATACTAATTCATTATTCCCTGAATAACGTATCAACTGATCGACATGCCGTTTAAGTATTTCATCCCGATCAACCGATACATTATACATTCTATTACCTAAACTGCTAATGATCCGTCCTACTTTCCAAGTAGGTTTCTTAGCAACGAAGCATTTGACCCATACAATCTGACCTACACGAAACAGTCTACTTCCTGTAAGGTTTTTTTCAGTTTCGTCTGTCACTGAGTGAGGATTTGGAGGCAAAATAAGATCTAGTCGGCCGCGTAGCTGTCTATTGAACATTAATTTAGCGGGTGTCTCACCCGTAGTACAATGGGCACAGTTCCTGTATTCGAATAAAAATATTAATAATCTGTCTAAAACTTGATTACAATTCATTTGTTCACTGCCGTAAAGAATGCGTTTTATCATCATCTTACAATTTTTAACCGAATTTTCGGCTTGGCCGTTACTACTAGGATGATATATTGGGGATGTCAGATGGGTAATGCCTGCATATTTACAAAACGTTTTAAATTCTTCATTACTTATTTTAGGATCATTATCGGATACGATAACTTTAGGTAGGCCGAATGTAGAAAATAAATATTTTAATTTCTGTATAAGTGCTGCAGTAGACAGTCCTGCGTGCATATGAACACACTCTAGCCACTTGCTATAAGAGTCCACTACGACCAGAAATACCCTTTGGCCCACCTGCATATAGTCGATGTGGAGCCTTTCCCAAGCCGCGGCGGGGCGCGGCCAGGGCGCCGGGGGGGCGCGCGGCGGCGAGGCGCGCGTCGCCGCGCACGCCTCGCACGCACCCACCATGCCTTCGATATGGGCATCGATTCCAGGCCACCACATTCGATCTCTTGCTAAGCATTTCGTTTTGACAATACCAAAGTGGCCCCTATGCAACTCATTTAACATCTGCTCGCGCAGCGGCGTTGGAATTATGATCCTATGTCCTCGCATTAACACCCCGTTCTCGATTTCCAAATCTGTTTTGCAATTAAAATATGGTTTTACGTTCTCACATTTTATCTTGCGGGGCCAACCATTAATTACGTACCTCATAACAGTTTGTAAAATTTTATCTTTGCTTAAAGCTAACTTTATATTTTCGAACGAAATTGGTATTGACTTAAGGTCTATAAAATTCAAATAAGTAATTTTATCGTCCAAATTCGAATCATGAAATTGACTGAAAATCGGTGCTCTGGAAAAATAGTCTGCTACTACATTATTTTTACTTGAAGTATAGCAAATATTGTAATTGTATGCAGACAAGAATATCGCATACCGTTGTAAACGGGAAGCAGTCATAACCGAAATACCGTTTTTTTTTCCGAATATCGTTAGTAGTGGCCTGTGATCGGTTTTAAGAACGAAAGGATCTTTTCTACCATATAAGTATTGGTGAAAGTATTTTACGCCAAACACAATAGCCGCGGCTTCCTTATGCACCTGGCTGTAATTTTTTTCGCTCGCTGCGAGTGATCTGGACGCAAAAGCCAAAGGTCGCTCGTGACCCTCGTCTCCCATCGACAAAACCGCACCTAGCCCTTGCGGCCCGGCGTCTACACTTAACACCAGTCGTGCACCCGGATCGAAGTGTGTCAAGACTCGTTCCGATGATAGCTCTGCTTTCACCTTTTCGAATGCCTCCTCCTGTTCTTTGCGCCAAGCCCAGGGAGCCTCTTTTTTAAGTAACTCGTGCAACGGTGCTAAAATTGAAGACGCTCGCGGAACAAAGGTTCTGTAGTAATTAATAATGCCTAGAAATCGTTTCAATTCTAAAATATTAGTAGGGCGCGGCGCTTTCAATATAGCTTGCACCTTCTTAGGACATGACCTCAAACCATTCTTATCTATTACAAATCCTAGATAAGTAACATTTTCTTTAAAAAAATCGCACTTTTTCTTTTGAAGTTTTAGACCAGCGTTTCTAAGTCTATCCAACACCTCACGAAGTCTAACCATGTGCAGTTCTTTTGAAGGGGCTGTCAAGCAAACGTCGTCAAGCCAGCAACTGACTCCATCGATGCCCGTTAGTAAGGTTTCCATTGCTTTTTGAAAGATCGCAGGCGCGTTGGCCAAACCATACACCAGGCGAGTATATTTATATAGCCCGCGCGTTGTATTTATCGTTGTTAACAGTTGTGACTGATCATCCAATAAAAATTGGTTATAAGCATTGCTCAAATCAATTTTAGTATAAAATTCACCGCCCCCTAGCTTGGCAAAAACTTCTTCAATTCGTGGCATTGGGTATTTATGTATATATAAATCCTTGTTTAATGTCAAAGAATAGTCACCTGCAATCTTAACTTTTCCATTGTCTTTTAGAACCGGTACTATTGGAGTGGCGTAATCGGAGTGATCCACTGGAACTAAAATACCTAGGGACGTCAACCTATCAATCTCCGCATCGACTTGGGTTTTAAGCGCAAAGGGTACTGGTCTAGGTTTAAAAAATTTCGGCTGAGCATTTTCCTTAAGAGTTAAACTAACTTTAAATTTATTAAAGCTACCTAAGTCATCGCTCCACAAATCCTTATACTCTTCAATTAGATGTGCAATATCATTTTGATACGAATCTACCCTAATATTTTTATTTTCAACCGGCAAAATAGATAACTTAAATTTTGACATGAAATCTCTGCCTAATAAAGGGGAACTTCCTTTATCAATAACAAAAAACTGAATATCTTTAGTTACATCAAGGTATGTCACAGGTGCAATAAAATAACCCATGGGTGAAATTTTGTGACCGTCATAGAAACACATTTTAGCATTGCATTGTGTGAGAGAAAAATTAGTAAAATATTTTTTATACATTAAATAAGATATGGCAGAGACGCCTGCTCCAGAGTCGACCTCCATGGATACATTGTTTTTATTTACTATTACATTAACAAAAAACGGTGCATATTTATCGTACCTTAAATTATATACCTTGCACTCCTGGCAATCCTCGCTATTGTTCTCTTCCGATTCAGTTACCTGCTCGATATTAATATTATTGAAATGCACTTTGCACACTTTTTTTAAGTGGCCCTTCATTCCACATTTTTGACAGCGATATTCCTTGAATCTACACTTTTCGGAAGTATGATTTTTCATTCCGCACACTACGCAAATACGGGTAGACGAGCCCGCTCCACCCCGTTGGCGCCACGTCGTAGCTGCGCGCCCAGCACCGGTGGTGCTAGCTGGCACTCCCCGTCCACCGCCGTAACTACGTCCTCCTGACATGTTGTACAAAGACTCCTCCTTAATGATAAAATCACTGGCGCTAGTTCCTGGCATGGATAACTTTGCGTTACGCGCACTTGCCACTTGCTCCGCCAGTTGTACAGCTTGAGATAACGTTAAACTTGCCGCGCTCTGTTCAAACAACTTATCTCTTTCAGGCCCCGAGTTCAATCCTAGGACGAAACGATCCCTTAGGACAGTCTCCAGAACGGTGCCGAAGTCGCAAAAGCTTGCTAACCCCCTTAATCGCGCCGCCCAGTCTCCTAATGATTCGCCGGGGTCTCTTACTGCACTATAAAATTGTGCCCGATCAGCAAAACCACAGCGTTTTGGTTTGAAGTGCTCATTTAATGTCGTAGTCAATTGATTAAATGATAAATTCTCCAACTTTAACGGATAAACAAGATTACGCGCCAGACGAAAAGATTCATCTGATAAATGAGTTATCAAAATGGCAGCCTTGTTTTCTTCTTTTATCGCGTTCACTTTAAAAAACTGGTTAAGACGATCGATAAATATTGACCAATCGCTTGATTTGTGGTCGAAGTTCGATATATTTCCTAAATAAGACATTTTTACGCGTAGCGACCACCTCGTCGCCAATGTACTATCGGGGATCGGAGCTAAATGAAACGCGGGTTCACGGTAGCACATGCAGTTTATTACTGGCGAAATAGACGTGCATGTAATCGTGCACAATGCGCATACACATCATAAGTAAACAGGAGTTTGACGGAATTAGTGTTATATAAGAGTAAAGTTCTGCATAATAAGAGAGATTAAGCGTAGCAAAAAAACCTTTCAAATTCAAATTTATTTATTATGCATAGGCCGAGTCATCCGAGTTAGGATTGCACCCTCCGATCCGGAGTCGCTGGACGTTCGGGGTGTGGGCCCTTTGAACGTCCATTGAGTACGGCGGCGACTCTGAGGAGGACGGCGGCGGGGTTGCGCCCCCCGGCGGCGGGCTCAAAGGCAAGGCACTGAGGGGCCCCTGGTGCAGATCCCACCGGAGAGCCCTGGGTTCCCCCTCTTATGTGCCGATGCGACAGCCGCGGGGGTTTTAGTGGGTAAGAATCCCACATACCCCGGTCGAGCCCCACAGCTCCCGGGGATCTTTGGAAGATTTCCCCCGCGTCAAAAAAAAAAAAAAGCACCCCCCGATCTCCTCCCGTTGGGTGTCCGTAAGAGGCGACTAAGGGGAAACAAGAAGATGGGTAGCAGCATAGTTCTATTGGATTACCTTACCTATTCTGCGATTCCCAAGTCGTTTGCCAAGCGTGGGGATTATGGCCACCTCTCCCTTTAAGGGAGAGGCCTTTTTTCAGTAGTGGACGTCTCTCGGCTGCTGATGATGAATAGACGTCACGGAGGGTCATTCTTTACAACTACCATTTCCTGTTTCTGAATTCTGTTTTATTTATGAAATGTTCAAAATGCTAACCATTTTGAATAAAACAATCAACTCTTTAGGTAACAAGTTTCTTAAAACATTACGTTTCGGACTTCCCCATACAGACTGATTTCTATGGATCTCTCTAAATAGCAGTAATAGTCAGAAAGACATTAAAAACAAAACCAACCTAGCACAAATGAGTAGCACAAAGGACACCAGCACATATGTCGTCGCTAAATACAGCCAAACGTCTAATGATAATGGTTTTATAAATGAAAACTTATCCGGTACTACAGGGTCAGGCTCTTTGAACAAAGTACTGATGCCCAAAGTCATAAACGGTACAGAAAAGTCTACCACAGCGTTCCTCTCAGAGGTAATTGTCAAATCACACACAGCTAAATGCGCTTTCTGAAACAATAAATATATCTACAATAAATAAATATATAATAATAATAATAAATCTTGGGACAATCCACACACGGTCATCTGATCCCAAACTAGGCAGAGCCAGCCACTAGACCAACGGGCCCGTCAATATATATCATATATCTTCTCCCTATAGTGCTTTTCCCCAGTATTCTACTGAGTGCTGTGAAGGGATTGCTATCCGGTTTCAATTTCGGTCGGATCCGGCCAGATTGAGCAAATCAGGTTGATTTTCGTTTTTTTGTCCAAAATGAGCTATTAGCGAATTAATCTTTTGTAATTGTACTTATTATTTAGGTAGTATCCACTGCTTTACTTTATAAAAAAAAACAGATTATTACTATGCGTTTCAACTAAGAATGTAGCCGCCATCTTGCCATTTCAAATATAAAATTACTAAAAATGATGTTTTAACAAAAATAAATAGCAAAATAAGACATTATACAATAAATAATCAAAACCGGAGCGAATATATCATTTTGTGTTTACTCTGCTGCCGGTACAAAAATCGTAAAAAACGAGTGAAGTTCCGCAGTTGCGATCATCATGGCGGCCATTAATTAATTTAGTAAGTTACTTTATAAAATCTAATATAATTAACCTTATGTAATTTACTGAGATGTCAGATATTGAGACATCACAGAACTTGATCATCATCCCCATCCGAAAGACGTTTCCTGCTAAACATCCTACAGTCATCACTGGCAATGCACACTGGTTAAAAACCTTCCTATTCATGAACTGCGATACGTCGGACGAAAGGGTGTCGCGTAGTTGTCCAAATGTTCCTTACCGAAAGCCATAGCGGCAAACGTTGAATGATGCCGGATCCACCGGATTCGTTTTTTCCGGATTGCAATCCCTAGTGCTGTGTCATGTGCTCATTAGGTTAGAAATAAGTATTTAGCCAATAAATACTTATAGGTATGATCGTTGTCATAGCTGTAGCAGCTCAGTGGGCGAGCGCTTGCCTTGGAAACGAGGTGCGCAGGTTCGATCCCCGGCTCGCACCTCTGATTTCTATAATTAATCATGTGCGAATCGATCTTTGTGCGATTGTTACTAGCTTTCAGTGAAGGAAAACATCGTGAGGAAACCTGCATGTCTGAGAAAGCCTAACTAGCTTTCGACTGACGTGTGAAGTCCGCCAACCCGCACTTGGCCAGCGTGGTGGACTATGGCCTAAGCCCCATCTTGAAGGGAGGCCCGGGCCCAGCAGTGGGACATAAACAAGGGCTGGTATTATCATTTATTATTATTATTATTATGATCGTTGTCAGGACGCACAATAACGGGTGTAAGGGACATCGTATCGAAAAAAAAAATTATAAGATGGCAAATAATGTCCATTACAACATTACAGAAACCATTTATATGGAAAATGACAAATTTTCGAGCTTATTAATTTTCGAGCATGTAATGAATATATGCGGAATAATATTTTTTTCTTAAATTACATTGCTGATTTTCTAAAATAATAATAGTTAATTGCCTATTAATTAATTGCCTATGCACTGTTTTTGTGCATAAAGAATAAATAAATAAATAATTAAATAAATTGTCCACAAATAAGTAATTTGAAATTAAAATTATGCTTTATTATTACCTATACCAATAATGATTTATACTAATTTTAATTTTAAAAATTGACTTTTTTTTGGAAATACATGAAAAAGCCGATGAAAAATTCCAACACTAGAATGTTCATTTCATTTCATTTCATTTCATTTATTTGCAATAATATGGGTTAGGTACAGTTGTTGATTGTCATCATGAGTATCACCATAATAGCCATTAAATAGCATGCAAATCATTTTATATAAACGTAAACTTATAATAACCGCATAAGTTTGCTATTACATTTAAATTTTGGTACTGTCATAAAATAATCAGTCAAACTTAATTTAAATAAATAATTCCTAAAACAATGCAAAATAACATTTGTTAAAATTAATATGTAAAAATTTAATTAGACATTCATTATAATATTATTATTAAAATTATTTATTCTTATTACAATATATTTTATAATTTATTATTCTTATAATTTAATAGCTCATTAACTGAGTAAAAATTTTTTTCTTGCAGCCATAATTTTATTTCAATTTGGAATTTTTTAATTGGTAAATTGATCATATTTTGAGGTATAGCATTATATATTTTGACACACATGGCATAACAGTTCCTGGAAAATAAAGCTGTACGCGTCCTGTATGGCAGTACTAATTTGTTACAATGTCTAGTGCTTCTTGGGTAGACTTCCTTAGCCTTTGTAAACAAATCAAAATTTTGTTTAACAAACATAGCTACTTCATAAATGTACATACATGGAAGTGGCAGTATTTTAAGTGACTTAAATAGCGGTTTGCACGATTCATAGTTTGGAATACCACACACAGCCCTAACACATTTTTTTTGAGATATAAAAGCTCTATTAATATCTGTAGAGTTTCCCCAAATTAAGAGACCATATCTAAGTACAGAGGCTACATAGCCGTGATATGCCATAAGGGTGGTTTCTATTGTTGAGGTTTTTCGTAACTTATGTAAGACATAAATAAATCTATTAATTTTAGTACACACCTTATCGACGTGGGACTTCCAATTTAGACATTCATCAACAATTAGACCCAAGAAACTAGTTTCACGTGTTGTGTCAATTTTTTCATTATTGTACTTTACTTCAAGTGATTTTGGTGTGCTACCTGTATTGTGAAATTGTATATATTTTGTTTTACTTAAGTTTACACTAAGGTTATTACTATTTAGCCAATTAATAATTAGTTCTATCGTTTCATTTATATCTGATTCATAACTAATAGTATTATTGCAAGCAATTACAACCGAAATATCGTCGGCAAACAATATACACGGATGCGATATGACATCAGGAAGATCATTTATGTACAGTAGGAAAAGAAGTGGCCCTAAGACACTTCCTTGCGGAACACCAACACAATTGACTTTATTTTGGGATTTGTACTCAGTAATTGTATTATCTTCACCTGTTTTGGAAATTTGTACATATTGTTGCCTTGAATCTAGGTAAGATTTAATCCAATTGAAAGCAGGACCACGTATACCATAGTTATCTAATTTAACTAATAGAGTATCATGAGACACAAAGTCAAAAGCTTTTGTCATATCGAAAAATACGACGGTGGTTGGTATACGGGAGTCTATGTTTTTTATTATATTCTGTATTAGGGTAAAAGCTGCCGAAGACGTGTTTTTTTTTTTCTTGAAAACCATATTGTTGATGTTTGATTATTTTATTTTTGAGTAAAAAGGGTTTTAGCCTTTTACACATGGCTTTTTCAAATATCTTTGAAAATATCGGTATTAACGTTATTGGACGATAATTGGTAATTTCTTGTCTATTGCCTTTTTTATATATTGGTATCACTACAGATTGTTTGAGTACGTCCGGAAAACAACCTTCTTCAAATGAAAGGTTTATGAGATACGTTAGTACCGGCGTTATCTCTTCATTACATGATTTTATTACTTTTGTGGATATTTCATCGTAGCCTTCTGCATTGGTGTTATTTAGTGATCGTATTATAGCACTTACTTCAGTAGGTCCAATCGGGGTAAGGAATATGCTTTTGTCTAGTCTAAATTTGTTCGTATTCGTATTAGTTGTGTTCCTTAATTTATTAGTACCATTTATTAGATGATTATTAAATTCATTAGCAATACTTTCAGGGTCCTTAATTAAATGATTATCAATCTTTATCTCCTCTATGTATTCATGATCTTAGAATTTTTCATTATTAATTAGTGTCCAAGAAGCTTTACACTTATTCTTAGCCTTGCTAATATACTGTTTATTATAATTTTTTTGTGATGTGTCAATACATTTCCGTAGTAGCTTAGAGTACTTTATATATCTTGATTTTCCAAGCGGGGTTTTTTGTTTATAATACTTAAAGCGTAGCATTCTTTTTGTTTTACAACTTTTTTTTATTCCTTTAGTTATCCAGTTTGCTTTATTGATATTACATTTACTTCGCTTGATTATAGGAAAGCATAATTTATAGAATAAAAGAAAAGTTTCATGAAAAGCATTGAAACTTTCATTAATATTACTTGTATTGTATACATCTGAGAACGATATGTTTTTTAGATAGTTTTTAAAGTTTATTATATTGTCAGGGTTATAATCTCTTTTCATTTTATATGTTACCTGCGGTATATGTGTTTTATTTAGTACAGGAAACTTTAGAATCTGTGCTGTATCATGGTCAGAGAGGCCTAGGTGCAATAATTCCCCTGTAGCATTATCAATATTACTTATAACATGATCAATGCAAGTTTGTAATCTTGTCGGCTTATCGATATGAAGTTTAAGATTAAAATTGTGAGATATATCTAATAAGTACTGTGCGTCCTTACCTTGTTTTAATGTATTAATGTTAAAATCTCCTACTACCACCACCTTTCTATTACTATTTAAACACACTTTTCGAAGCATTTCTTCCATTTTCAGAAAAAATGTTTCTGTCCGAGAACTGGGGGTGCGATAACAGCAGATAACATACAATTCTGGTTGATATATATGTACTCCACAACACTCAAATGTGAAGTCACATGCCAAATTATTAAAGTCGATCTCCTTATATTTAATCCCCTTTTTTAACATTATACATACCCCACCTCGAGCCTTTGTCCTGGAATAAGACGAGCCGAGTATATAACCATTGATTTGTACACACATCAAAAGTGTCTAGGGATCAACATATATTTTTGCAATAACTTTTCTCCTGATTGATATTAATTAAAATTTTCTTTAAGGATTCATCAAATAAAGTGTTTTCGTTTGTCACAGTAACGATAAACCAAGTCACCTTTGCATTAATAAAGAAATTTGCCATTTTCCTAATAAAGGGATTTTTGACATTTGAACCACTAACACAAAAGTTCGAAAAAAAGACTGAAATAACAGTTTTCTTTAAAATTTTATTGGGTAAGTTAAACAATTAATAATCCGTGTTTCTACCGCGAACACTAACAACACAAGAACATCGGTTTGGCATACTCAAAATGAGTTCATCCAAATCACGCTGTGGAATGGCCGCCCATGTTCGTTGCAACAACAAAAAAAGGTCTTCTTGCGACTGGATACCCTCCATATTCGGCAGAGCTCTTCTCTGTAGCATATCCCATGCATGCTCAATCGGGTTCAAGTCTGGCGACTGAGCAGGCCAGGGCAGGACATTGATGTTAGCTGCGGCGAGAGTCTGTCTTACAACTCTTGCGGTGTGCGGTCGTGCATTATCATGCATTAACTGAAATAAGGGACCGATTTGCACTTGTAGAGGAACGATGACGTCTGATACAATCATCTCAGCATAAATTTGAGCGTTGAGGTTGCCTCTGATCCAAATCAACTCAGTTCTTCCGCCGATCCAAATACCCGCCCATACCATGATGGTTCCACCACTATAAGGATGGACTTCCTGGCAGGATTTTAATCGCTGTTGGCGTCCAGGGGTTCTCCAGTGTCGTATACGTCTTGTATCCGGTCTCATACCAAAACGAGACTCATCAGAAAAGCACACGAAACGCCATTGTTCTTCTGCCCAATTTCTGTGTTCAAGAGCCCATTGATATCGAATCCTACGATTGTGCATTGCTATAGGTGGTACCCGTAGCGGTCTTCGGGAATGAAGGTTCACTTCATGCAAGCGGTTTCTGACTGTTTGGTCGCTAATTAAGTTCCCTGAAGAGTGATGAAGCCTCACGGCTAACATCATGGCAGTTATTGTTGGAGCTCTTCGAGTTAAGATTTGAATATATCGGTCTTGTCTCCGTGTGGTGCAGCGATACCGTCCTCCATGGCGCTCAGCCACGGTACCAGTGCTTCGGTAACGTGTCCAAAGTCGACTGATAACACTCTGACTTGTATTCAGAGCTAAAGCCACAGTACGTTGCCGGGAACCAGCTTCTATCATTCCCACGGCTCTGAGCATTTCTTCCCTGCTTAAATGACGTCGCCGCTCCATAATAACGTTGGTTTTAATCAGTAGTAGGGAAACAGTAGCACTAATAATGTCTTCAATGCGTTGTATGTTTTTATAGGGAAAATATTGACAGCTGATTTTCATCTTTTACTCGAATTTGATTCACAGTTCCTGATTCAAATTATGAAATGCACCAAAAAGGATCCATATAAATTTATAAAATCATAAATTTATTACAAAGCCACATCTCAATCTCAAGAAATCCGCTTAAAAATGCTTGATCCCTAGACACTTTTGATGTGTGTATATTGGATTCGTGATTCTTTCTAACGAACGTTTCTGATAGGCATAACACTTCCGGTTCCTCATTTTTAACTCGAAGCTCACTTAAGACTACTTCTAATACTGGTCTTTTAGAGAGAACACTAGCTATATTCTGATGAAAAATTCGGAAAAACATTACTTCTGTATCTCGTACTTTAGGTACGAAAAAAAGTTGCGTTGTTATTAATTCCGTTTTTTACTGGTTGGAAGTAGTAGAGTATAGTACCTTTTTTTGGCTTTGTGTGCGCATCTAACATTGAATCGTGCTTGATAATCTTTGTATTTGTTGTTGTACTAAGACCACGCTCTGTGTGTACACCCATGTTAGAACGTTTATTGTGTGTCAGAAATGTTTTTTCATAGTAACTATAATCTAAGGCATGATTAATTCTTTTACAAATTTCATAAACAATATTGTGCCATATACCATTAGGCACATCTATAAACCTGACCTCAGTGAAATTCTTACAAATAGTTTTTAGCATGCTGTTTAGCTTAAATTCATTCAAAAATTTACTATTATGTACGCCCAAAACAAAAATATTATGGTGTTCCAATAATTTTAAAACTACACTTAGTTCGATCATAACTTCAATCGGATTCGTGTCATGCTGTCCAACCGATAGTATAATTATATCATCGTCTTCTAAATTCAGTAATTTGTAGGTGCCTAATATCTCTTTTGTAGTTGCCTCTGGTTTAATAAAAGATATAGGCTGGTAATCTTCATATTTAGTGTACATTCTAGACTTAGACAGGTATGGAGTTACACCAACACATTGCTTTCCTCCTAATAAGTACACCTTCTTGCGTTTCGCACATGTGCGGGCACTGGTTCCGTTTGGATGAGGCATTTTAGCTTTACACAATGGAGAGTTTATTTTCTGCTTTTCTGCCTTATTAGGAGAGTTTTCAGTTGGGTTTTTTAATATTGGCACGGCAGAGATTTGTGGGCTCTCTGTATCGTTTTGTGGCTGACCAATATCTCTATCTGTGCTCTTGTTGCCTAATGATGTTTGAAGTGTATAGGAATCATCTAATGTGCTATCTAGTGAAGGCTGTGTCTCATTAATCACAGTACGTAGTTTGTCAGTTAAAGTGCGTCTGCTTTTCTTCCGTGCTGAAAGTATTTGATGTTTTTGTTGAATAGATGGACTAGAATAAATCTGCTTGAGAATATTGATTTGTTGCTGTTGACGCGATATTACGCTTTTTAGTTCATTATTTTCTAGAATCATACTATCTAGTTCATTTGTGACGACTTCTAATTTTATTTTTAGTTCCTGTAGTTCATTCTTTATTTCATTAATTACGCTAGTGTCCATTCCAGTAGATAAGTCCAAACTTTGAGCGTGTATTTGCGAATCAGTTAGTTCTAACGAAGAATAAGAAATGTTTAGTGATTCTGTGGAATTTGCTTTTCTAAAAGTTTTTTTGCGGACCGTAATATTATTCATATTGTCTTGAGACATCGCTAGTAATTATTTATAATAGTTTCTTGCACTTGTTGTCCCCGTTTGTTTTTACCACAATGTTAACAACTCAATTTGTAATATCATGGATTAATGAACTAATAATATTTTATGTCACAAAAAGACTACAGCCAGCCGGAATCGAACCCACGCCACGGTCGTTCATCAATCGCTAACTTTTGCCAATTGTGCTGTGTGTTACTTAGAAGGTTACTCGAAAATAGTAACTCCTTTTGTCGCGGTTCAGAATCATGTACTGGTTCCCTGTTATCGGTTTTCGGTACGATGGCCCTTACACCCTGTATATTATAAACATAGATGCGATGCATAATACCTATTAACATTTTGTGCATACTCGTTGTACTTAGCAAAATATGTGTTGTAATTTTTAAGGGCAATTTAAAATTTGCTTACTTGCTTATACTATTACAAAAAGTACAAAAAGAAACTTACGTGTTCAATCAGTTCTCCAATCAATCCATCCCATTTTTTAGTTCCTGCTATTGGATTCCCGTATTTATCGTCACTGACTCTATATATTTCGTATTTGTATGGCAAATTCATCTTTTCTCTCATTGTTTTAAATATCATATCAACTAGATCCACAGCGTAGCCCCGAAATGATGTGCCGTTTGTAAAGAGGTATGGCTTGCCTTTTCTTGTAACTACCTAAATAAAAAAAATACGATGTTTAGATAAATGTAATGACTGAAAAGCTTGCAACGCCCACACTTTTCCCGTAGGGTTTCCGGGTAAGAATAGCACCAACCCCCCTATCTCCTCCCGTTGTATTTCGTAAGAGGCGACTAAAGGAAAAAATAAAACGGGCAGCAGCGTCTTTCTATTGGAATACCTACCAACTATTGTAACGTAACGTATAGGTAGAGATGAGATGGTAAAATGTTAAGCCCGGAGACCGCTACGTTAACAGGTTCCTAAGGGGAAGTGGTTAACTAAACTTCAAGAATAAGAACACAACAGTTAGAATGTTTATAAATACATATAATGAAACGATAATAAATCTCACTATGATAAAATAACTGAATAAGAAAAAAAAATGGAGAAGAAATTAAAGTTGGCAGTTTAGGGAAGTGAAAACTATTTTTGTATGAATATGTTCCCAAGGCTACTCTAGACCTATAAATTAAATTTTAACCTCTATCATTCAAATTAAATAAATAGACTATTATCTACCTACTACTACTAGGACTTCAAACTTATAACGCTCTTCCCTTTTGCGTATTAGATAACGAGAGACGAACGAGTTTAAAAGAAGAAGATAAACTTCTGCCAGTTAAGGATTAGGACAAACTACAAAATTAGTTAACGTAATATGACTACAAACCCTTAATGTCATATTTGGCTTTAATGTTCTTTTGTCCTCTACTTGTTTTATTGTTTTTATCACATTCGTCTGCGAATCCCATCGGGCGTAATTACTAAAACGATTGTTTGAGTCCCGTTTTGAATGGTGTAGTACAAAATTTGACCTCCTTCCTTGTTCATCAAATGTCACCTTTCCTGTGAACCCATGAACGCTGGTCTGAAACGAAACAATAATTACATCTATCATATAATGTTGACGCCCTCGTCGTGGGTTCGATGCAACGTTTCTACATGCCTATCTGACGCACTTTACCTTTTACTTTTTAAACATGCAGGAGGTGAGAATTACTACAACCTTAGGTTACGAACTCGCGACCTTCTGTTTGTGATGTAGCCGACTTTGCCATAAAGGTAACAACTTATAAATTCTACAATAATAGTAATAAGAATTCGTTCCATTTCACTAATTTTGCGACGAATTCAACACGTAGAAAAAGCCCGTTGGGTGAACAGGCTTTTTCTACGTGTTGGATTCGTCCCCACGCAAGCCTTTTACAAGTCTGGGTGTTAAAGCCCGAGTAACCAAAAACAAAAAATAGTAATAATATCCTGGTACCATCCACACATGGTGATCCGATCTCAAACTAGGCTGGGCTGGTTGTCTGGTTATAAACCAGACAACTGATACCAATACTTATATACATTTTTGCTGTCAATACATACTTAAATAGATAAATAACACCCAGACACTTGGTGGGAATGGAACTCACGACCCATCGGGTAGCAGCCAGGGTGTCTAACCACTAAACCAATAGGCCCGTCGATTATGGCTATCGGATATGTATGCAATAGTATAGTATACCTTTATCAATGCCTCACGTAGCTTATGCCCAAAAGACCAAGGTCTATAATCAGATCTGGTATTTTCTATACACAGTGGAGGCAAATAAGTATGATATGGTTGCTCCTTGATGCTCCTGATAGCTATTTCGATATGATTGAGAGCATCGGCCGTAAGTGCAGTCTCCAGCTAAAACAAATTAGTAATTAATATCCAATGATATTATAAACCATAGATATTACGAATAAATTACTATTAATGCACGCCAAAAATTGTGAACCCACGTACTGATAATATTTTTCATAAGTACATATTTATGGTATGATATGTCTTTCTTATTGTTTACCAAAGATTGGGCTCAGTGGCGTGCCTTGGGGAGACGTATGTCCAGCAGTGGACTGAAGTTGGCTGATGATTACTTACTTTTGCACAGTACTTTGTGCATTTTTTAAATATGTCTACATTTTACGTCGATTTACAAAGGCACCTGCACGTTCGTTACATTTTATCGACGCGGGACTGACCGATAATTCACCTAATTGGGTGAATTTCATGTCTTCACTTTTGGTGCGCTAATGTATAAAATATTTATTGGATAAAATATCATTGTGAATGTCGCTTGCAACTAATAGATGAGTGATAGTCCGATGTTGGAAAACCTACCTGTATTATTTCAGAATCTGGATCCATTCCTTTATCTTTCCATCTTTCAATGTACGGTAATGTTAGGTGCAGGGTGGAGACGTTTGCCATGAGTTCCGGTAAATTTTCGAAGTTTTGAGTGTACGCATCTAGATTCGTTAGTATGAAACTCTGAAAAGCAAGTTATTGCAGTTGTAAATTTAAAGAAGAAAAAAATGCGGTCATGGTAAAAGATGTTTGGTATTCATCAACAATTCATTATTTTTAACCGACTTCAAAAAAAAAGGAGGAGGTTATCAATTCGGTTGTATGTTTTTTTTTTATTATGTTTGTTACCTCAGAACTCTGTCGTTTACGAACCGATTTGGAAATTTTTTTTTTTAATTGAAAGGATATGCTTCCAGATTGGTCCCATTTTTTCAAAATCAAGTTCTGATGATGGGAACCATGAGTAACTGAGGGAACTCCTTAAATAATAATATTTAAGGAGTTCCCTATAAAGGCATACATATAGCGTTTTTAGAAACTAGTCAAGCATTTTCATTCAGAAAGTATCATTTGGTGAAGTGGATCTGATGAAGAAGGCCATAGATGGCCACCGGAACTCTGTAATAAAATTAACAATCCATCCTATCCTAGCCGTGCCTACTAAACGTAGAACTACCGAATTTGGACTCGAAGGATAGTTCTCGACGAGTAGTTGCTAGAAAAATGGAGATCAGGGTCTGGTAATGGAGCAGGAAGGTCGTCACGGTATCTCGGCACCAACAAACGTAGACCTACCGAATTTGGACTCGTTGGATAGGTCTCGACGAGTAGTTGCTAGAAAAATGGAGATCAGGGTCTGATAATGGAGCAGGAAGGTCGTCACGGGATCACTGCACCAATAAACGAAGATCCGCCGAGTTTGGGCTCGTTGGGTAGCTCTCGATGAGTAGTTGCTAGAAAAATGGTGATCAAGGTCTGATAATGGAGCAGGAAGGTCGTCACGGTATCTCGGCACCAACAAACGTAGACCTACCGAATTTGGACTCGTTGGATAGGTCTCGACGAGTAGTTGCTAGAAAAATGGAGATCAGGGTCTGATAATGGAGCAGGAAGGTCGTCACGGGATCACTGCACCAATAAACGTAGATCCGCCGAGTTTGGGTTCGTTGGATAGCTCTCGACGAGTAGTTGCTAGAAAAATGGTGATCAAGGTCTGATAATGGAGCAGGAAGGTCGTCACGGTATCTCGGCTCCAACAAACGTAGACCTACCGAATTTGGACTCGTTGGATAGGTCTCGACGAGTAGTTGCTAGAAAAATGGAGATCAGGGTCTGATGATGGAGCAGGAAGGTCGTCACGGGATCACTGCACCAATAAACGTAGATCCGCCGAGTTTGGGCTCGTTGGGTAGCTCTCGATGAGTAGTTGCTAGAAAAATGGTGATCAAGGTCTGATGGTGGAGCAGGAAGGTCGTCACGGTATCTCGGCACCAACAAACGTAGACCTACCGAATTTGGACTCGTTGGATAGGTCTCGACGAGTAGTTGCTAGAAAAATGGAGATCAGGGTCTGATAATGGAGCAGGAAGGTCGTCACGGGATCACTGCACCAATAAACGTAGATCCGCCGAGTTTGGGTTCGTTGGATAGCTCTCGACGAGTAGTTGCTAGAAAAATGGTGATCAAGGTCTGATAATGGAGCAGGAAGGTCGTCACGGTATCTCGGCTCCAACAAACGTAGACCTACCGAATTTGGACTCGTTGGATAGGTCTCGACGAGTAGTTGCTAGAAAAATGGAGATCAGGGTCTGATGATGGAGCAGGAAGGTCGTCACGGGATCACTGCACCAATAAACGTAGATCCGCCGAGTTTGGGCTCGTTGGGTAGCTCTCGATGAGTAGTTGCTAGTAAAATGGTGATCAGGGTCTGACGATGGAGCAAGAAGGTGGACACGGGTTCTCGGCACAAATAAATTGTCGGCGCCTAACGTCTAGCAAATACTTACAAGGGCAGTAGGTACCTAACTGTTTTCCAGTTTGGCGCCGTCTTTGATAGTAATATGTATTTAATATTTATAATATGTTGTAATCCAAGTCCAACAATGTAGATGTAAAAACCACTAATTCTTAGAAATTATTTCAGGCTTTTTAGTTGCATTTTGAAGGCGGTTCTTTTTTTTGTAAAAAATATTTTTTTCTACCTTATGGTAGGAAAATCACCAAGCCGCATAGTAACAAGGTACTTAAGTTTGTTTGCAACAGTTTTTAGAAGATTTAAAAAAACTGTGTTGGTAGTTCCTGAAATATAGACAGTGATAGTGGGACACATAGACATATAGATGAAGTCAAGGGGTCCTTAATTACCTATTATAGTACGGAACTTTTAAAACTATACAAAAATTCGTATATTTTTATACCTACCAGATATTCTGTCGAATTTTCAACTTGCATGATTTCCTTCATGTACTTCTGGACATGGTTTATTTTACAATCTAGGATATGATAGCTCATACGCTCTACTTTCAATATAAACTTGAATATTTCCCTGTTATCGCCGTCTGGGTCTAGTTTTCTATACATAATCGGTTCCATTGTGCTAGGCCAAGAATTAATAACTTCTTGAAGTCGTATAAAGCCTGAAAAACATTAATTAAGCCGCTGATACACGGCGTGCATCGTCATGCATCGACGTTTCCACTACTATTATCCAGCCGCCGAGAGAATGCGTTCCTGACGTCTGTCAGTTGGTCATGACTAGTGATGGGAAATGATTAACACTGTTATTACCTGATTTAAGAAAAACTAACATAAGTTTCAATAATTGTTTATTTGGATTCTAATTTGTGAATGTAACAAAGAAATTAAAAATGCGATAGTTATTATCTTCAGCAATATTGATTACCATATCAGGAAAAATAATTGTGACTGGCAAACAAACTTTAATCTGATTCCGATTCGCTTGAGGAGGTGCCGTCTTCGTCCTCATCTTCGCCTACAAATATTATTATTATCAAAGATAGTATCCATTCTTACACCAGAAATATAAAATAACTATAGGTATATTTACGCTACTTACCTTCGCGCGTTCGTTTCGTGCGGAGGTTTAATATAATTTATTGTATTATTACATTCTATTATAATTAAAAATAAGAAAGAAAAAGTATTCTACATATTTACAGCATAACTACAAATAACGTTACAATTGCCCGATATTTTTGGCGCTGCACTTCAAAAACACACAGTCGGTGTATCCTACAAGAAAGCGTAGTATGGATTTAACCTACACTTAACAATATAAAGTATCTTTATTTTTTTACATGAAATATAGCGCAAAGCAATAACATTTATTTTTAGTTTACATAATAATTTATTTTCTTATGATAATTGTTCATTAGCAGGGCAAATAAACAATAACTTTTTTTTATTGTAAATGCAACGCCACGTCAAAGTTACATTGTCCGATTCATCATGACCTGTCAGGAACGCATTCTCTCGGCGGCCGGGGTATAAATAAATTCGTAGTCACCCATGACCACACTATATACGGATGCGCAGCTTGATGACGTCACGAACACATGCATGGATGGACCCACGCATTTCAACGCAACATATGCTGCTATAGGAAGGCATACATACGTAGCTAGACCAATGAACCCACGCCAGTAACCGTGTATAGCGTGAAGAGAAGAAGAAGAACTACATTTATTTGGCGGACAACGACACACACAAGTATACAAAATAAAAAAGGTATTCAGACACACAAAAAAAACAGTACATAAAACATAACTACTTTACCGCCATTTGTACCTAATTTAAGTTATTTTTGTAAGTTTTTCTGTGTGTTTTAATTTGGTGTGCAAATAAAGAGTATTCTATTCGCTTCTACTTTTAAAAAAAATTCAACTGGCTTCAAAATAAATTATCTAATAAAAAGCATAAAATAACGAAAATATATTGAAGTCGGTGCTAGCCTAGGACATCATGTTAACTAAGACTAGCACGAGCTGACACCGACTTCAATATATTTTCGTTATTTTATGATTTTTAGATAATTTACTATGAAGTTGTTTTTTTTTTAAATAGTTTATTTTACACTTTTTAGTGACTTTTATTTTACCAAAATAGGTATCGGCACTATCACGCAACTCGAACGTCTAAGTTATAGTAACTTACTGAAAACATAAAAAGTTTATATCTCTTAAACTGCTGGACCGATTTTGATGAAACTTGTACTCTACCCAAAGTTGAAAAATACTCTAACTATAGCAAAAAAAAATCGGATCTGTAGTTTCTGAGAATTCCGCGGACAAACCTACATACATACATACACTCATAAAATTTGGTAAATTTGTTTAGACGCCCACATAGACTAACATATATTAATATTATGTATTTGTATTAATATTACATACATACGTCGAATAGAGAACCTTCTTTTTGAAGCCGGCTAAAAAATAAATGTGGCAACTGTGCGTCGCGCTTCTGCCAAACGAGGTTGACAACTCAGCGATATGCTGCACCGGAAATCCAGATTCCCGACGCAGCGCTGTTTTTCAGTCTCAATTGTCATCTCATTGATATTTCAATGCCCCATCATTTACTTACATAAATTAATACATTTATAAATAATACGAATAAAAACAATATACATAATAAAAGAAAAACAATAATACTTGATAAAAAGTATGATGCATGATTTACCATACGCCTGTATATAGTGTCTATACAATACAAAGACAAACAATTGTCAATGGGCAGCGTGGGCAGCAAGAAGCTTTTGGTGGGCAGCGCTAAGAGTTACATAAATGTCTGTAATTCTGTCTGGCGTGCGCTACGTTGAGCTGCGGAAGTGATGTATCTGATCAACACGTGTGTACCAATGACGTCACGATGCAGTGGACGTTATCACTACAATTTTTTTACATAGCGAAGCTAAGTTGATGTATGCCGCAGTGGAGCAGCGGCTTCGTGTCTATTGTTTTACACATAAATTAATTTCTAAAACAGTTCAATATAATATCTATTCATAGTGAAAAACGCTTGGGGCCACCGTAAAATACTAAACTCGCTCCCTTCAGTCCTCGGTGTTACTGTGCAGGCTATAAAGTGACAAGTGTCGCTTTGCCGTATTGTAATTTTACCGTATTGGAATTTTGCCGTATTGGAATTGAATTCAACATAATGTTGTCTTTTATTTACGCGAATACTGCACAGTGAAATAAAACTACTTTTACGTAATACATCGCGTCCTCCCATGACCATGGGTGCTGCAAAGCATTCGAAACGTGGGGGAAGAAAAATCTAAAATAACACGTGATATATTCCGCAAAAGTAGTTTTATTTCAATTTGGTATTCAGAATAATACTTACTGCTCTCTTCTTCGTATAAAATGGTGAATTTATCCCAATTCATTTCTTTAATCAGCTCAACGTAAGCCTTTGAAATTAGTTCATAAGGCGGGTGATAGGAAAATGTGTACAAATCTTCGTCCATGGTCTCCGGAGTTTGCCAGCCTAGAGACAAATGTGATATCTGCAATGTTCAATAACTTTACTGATTGTCTCTTTCAATCTCAGTGATTGGTTGGGCCTCAGTTAAATGCATGCAACACAAGATAATAAGAATCTCAAACCAAGTGACGGGCCCGTTGCGGTTTAGTGATCAAACAACTACGCCGCTACCCAATATACATCGATTGCCAGCTTATGTCTGAGTGATATTTATCTATACAGATTGTTAAAAAAAAACCTGTCCAATTCGTAAAGGTATAATGGGTACATCCATCGATATAATATATAAACTAGATATACATTCACGAACAAAAATTTCTCGCTACCACTTTTTGAACCGTCACACCAAATCTAGTTTATATATTATATCGATGGGTACATCAATCTGCTATCTATACTTATAATAAAACTGTAACAGGTCCAATTCTGTACATTGAAGATATTTTGAAAATTATGTTTGGAGGGCATTCTATAACCGATACTAAAGCCAAAAATGTAATTTTTTTTAATTTTTGTCTGTCTGTCTGTCTGTATCTCGGCTGAGCATCACGCCGAAACTACTCGATGGATTGAAACGAAACTTGGCATGATTTGAGATCTTACTACGAGGTAGGACATAGGATACTTTTTATCCCGTAATCTAGCACGGTTCTTTTGGGAGAGGGGATTAAAGTCAAAATGGGTACTTGGTTATACGCTTGGTCCGATTTTATCAATTTTTCATTATAATTATAATAAATATTTGTACGGGGACATTCATAGCAGTTGTTAACAATGTTTGGAAATCGATCAGGTTAAGCAACGTTAGGTAAGGTCGTTAAATAGATGGGTGACCGTTTAACACCATTTGAACGGCTCCGTGATTCGAAGGGCAAGTACAAAGTGGGTCCAAGTTTTTAACCGACTTTAAAAAAGGAGGTTTTGTATTCTACAGTATTCACAGCGCGGGCGGAGCTGCGTGGGTCAGCTAGTACAATTATATGTATGTAACTCATTTGTTGAATATATAATATTTTTTTTCTAATTTATACCACTTATTAAGGATCTGATTCGCATTTCTGGTAAAAGTTTTAGTGTTGTTATCAGCCGTCTGGTAAGCTCTGCCTATTTTGGGTTATGATGACCGTGTGGAGCTGTCCCTAGATATTACAAATTATTTCTGCAGCAGCGCGTGTGCACTTGAACCTAGTAAAGTTTATATGTTACCTACCTACCTACATTGCTGCTATAGCTATTGTCCGGTGAAGCTGTAATGGCCATCTGCGGCCAACAGCGTCTATCATTTCCAAAAAAAAAAAATTGCTGCTCTAGTTGACGCAAATTATGATAATTTTTACCATCCATACTACGTCATATCCTCATTTGATTATACTTTGTTCAGGAGGCCAACTATCATCTCTAGTAGCAGTGCTAATATAATATTAGATCGATTTTTTCTACTGTGATGTCCAAAAATTAATCTTATTTGCGTGCCAAAATAACATTGTTTTCTTCTCATGAAGTTTTGGTTAAATTCTTTACTCAAACAACATTACAAACTTACTTTGACGTGGGTTTTGATAGCTAACAATATTGTTTTCTTGTCAAACATAGCCATCATAAAAAAGTTGCTTGGAGGCGACTGCAATAACATTATTTTGTAAAATTCTAGATGAAAAACACTGACTTAATTACATAAAATAGTTTTGGGGACATTTAAAATTAGTCAAACTTATTTATTTGTATAAATATTGCTTTAGTGTGTGAGTGTGTGTGTGTGTGTGTGCGCGCTTTAACGTGTGTGTAATAAGTAAGTTTGGTTTCAGATGAAGATCAAGCAAACGAATTATTTCAGTTTTTGGATGCTGTTTACGCTGAAACTAATAATAAACGAAAGCTGCGTCGTATGCAGCTTCGTTAGTGACCACTTCACTTAAGATGAAGCCAGAAAACACGGACTTAAAGAACCTAAGATCCTAACGCATAATCAAATCTAACGCCGTAAATCTCCGTCTGATGAAGAAGCTGATAACAATGGACTTGACGATTTGTGCAAATAATAAGTGTAAGTAGATAATATTATAATTGTGAATCTCATGAATCTTTTATGTGTACCAATCAACGCTAATCATCCAGATATTGCTTCCCAATATTGGATGCAACATCCGATTGTATCAAAGCTTGCTATAAGCATCGTGTAATACACAATTTGTGCGGTTAACATAACTGTGAGACAATGAAGTTGTGATACGTGAAACAGCCATACAACAATACCAGCGAAACAGTCAGAAATAAATATATATGGCTCTACAGCAGGGTTTAACTGTTGGGGATTTCTGGTTCAGAGAATGTTGTAGTTTGATAGTAATATACAGTTTTTAATTTCATTTTGGTTAGGCATTTATGTATCTATTACATAAATACCTAACTACTATAGTAGTTATAACATAATAATACTGGTATAATCCACACGCAGTCATCTGATGCAGGCAGAGCCTGTGCTATGGTAAGCAGACATCCGATCGTCGTGAAGGCTCGTTTTTTTTTTTTTAAAAAACACGATGCAGTCTTAGTTTTAACCGAAATCGGTCTCTCGACTCCTTTGAGTAATTATGCTATTCCCCGTAGTTTGGAATTAGGCCATTCATGCCCACATGAAAATCTTATTCTGTATTAATTTACTGAAGCCTACTGCCCCAGCAACATATAGAGGTCCCGTTTGTAGAAAGCTATTGGTAAAATACATTTTAAAATACTTACATTCAAACGATTGCATAATAAGCAAACACAATCGCAAATACCATTTGTTGGTCGAGCGTCTATTAAAGCCACAATTCCTCTTTTTCCCGAAGTAAAGGAACATACTGTAACGTTAAAAGTTATAAACAATGATATTTTATACAGATATGCCAATAACCCACGTAAACTGAAACAACAAGATTAGTGAGACGCACATAGCTAGTTGTAATTATTGTTCGGTAAACGATCAGTTGGGTAAGCAACGTCAGGCAAGGTGATGGTGGTTAGTGGCTTTTGAACTCAGCGTCTCTGTGTCATCTAAAGAGCAGTCGTTAAGCTAAGTCAGAGGTCTAAGGGCAACTTGAAAACAACAAAAAAAATGATACAACGTACTTTACCCAAATTGGGTGAACTAGCAGTAAGTCACGCGTCACTAAACTAGTAACGAACGTGACGTGTGTAATAATCCTACTCCTAATAATATCCTACCGACTGCGCCATGTAATAACGTTGGTCTTCAATAAAACATCATATACGATCTTCTTGTTTTATTTTAAACAATAATCCTTAATTTATATTTTACAATGTATACTAAATACGTTCAAGCTAATATGGCCTCCAAATCAGTGTGGCCAATGCCGCTTCCTAAAACCCCCTAGGCACCGAAGCATGTGTTGCCACATATTGCTACAACGTGTGCCTTTGAAAATCAAGTAAAATGCGTATTTAGAAAATGTACCGTACAAAAGTAAATAAAAAGGAAAGGATATCATACCCTTACTATTTATAAGAAAATATTTTAATGACATGAGTCACAATTTTGGCGCAGGGATATAACATATCTATGGTTTTAATAAATGTATTACTAATACACATAGTGAGAACGCTCACTCGTCCCTTGTACAAGGAACTGTCCTGGTAGAAACCAGCGCACTGTTAGATATTCTGCCGCCAAGGACCAGTAAGTAAACATTGTGTTTTGTTTACCCGACTACGGAACGGAGGAAGGGTTATGATTTTAACAAGAATGTATGTATGTATGTCAATCTGTTCCGGCATATCTTCTAATCTACTTAACATAATTTGACAAGTAGGGTGTCGTTAGAAGCGTCTTGATTGTCCGCTGGTTATAGGCTATATAATATCACATTATTAGACTGCGATTTTATCCGTAGTCGGGTTTTAGTTTTTACAACTTATTACTTGTTTCACTTTATCACTTTATTGGGGACAACTAACAGTTACACTGATAGATTACTAAAATTACATAATAAATATTGGTTTACTGCCAGCATGACCAGCTCCGCACCGACCGTATCCACAAATGGTAATGGTGGTGGTGGTGGTATGGTAATGGTGTTCCGGTGTGAAGGGCACTGCAGCTATAACTGGGCAATAATCACCTAGGTGAAAGCTCACGACAGGGTTAAATCCCATTATCACCCAGTTTGCTCCACCCACTGGATGAATTGACAGAGTAAAAACTTCCTTTGAAGATATAGTCGTCAAACTTATAACATCCGTATTTGCTCGGGGTTAAAAATTACGACAAACGGCAGCCATTTTTTGCAATTTAATATACTTACTTCATTAACATGATAAAATACCAATTCATTACACCACTGCGCTGGCGTACTAAATAAATAAAGCTACGTGAAAAAAGATTAAACTCCTGTGTCAATTAATTACAATCATCTATCATCTTTTTCTAAAAGAAAAATGAGATAATTATTGATGTATTCAAAAGAAGAATTAAAGGTTATTTCCTATCAATGTAGCAGTTTATATATATGTATATATACCTATGTATTTATCCATGTATTTATTTATATAAATATATATATCTTTATATATATAATTCTACTGTACGTGTGTATGTCACTGAACTCCTCCTAAACGGCTGGACCGATGTTGATGAAATTGTTTGTGATTCTTATTCTTTATTGCACACAATAATATTACACATTATTATAAAATATTAATATTATTGTGTGCAATAAAGAATAAGAATAATTAGTAATTTTTTTGATTTTCATTCTCAAATTTTATAATAATTACCGAGGGGTGAAGTACAAACAAAATGATAGATGGCGCCACCCTACCGGTTTCAAAACAAACTAACAAGATTGTTAAAAAAAACTTACGTTCTAAAGACGAAGAATAACTATCTTCCACCTTCGAGTCCAAGTACCGGCCGTGATAGGTCAACGATCCACCTTTTTCAATGATTTTGCGATATGCATCCAAGGACGTCGACAATGTTCGCCGATTAAACAATCCTCCTGAAAACACGTAAAAGTTTTACCAAATACTGTAGGTACACAAGTACAAAAAGTTTATACATACCTATCGGAAAACTCGTAGTGAAATCAGCGGCAGCATTTTGTAAACTTAGAGTTATTGCAAATATGATGCATTGTTTGATGTTTATCATTGTAGAGTTGTGCGTAAGTCCATGAGATTTGTTTGGACCAGCAAGCGGCGCGACGGCCGCCTCCGCAGTGTCTGAAGTATTTTTGGAAAACAGTTTCAGGTCAAGTCGCGTGCGCCGCCACGTGTATAACGTACATTGAATACGCATACATTATTAACATGGAACCCGCATAAAAAAAAATGCTATCGATATTTCATAAAGAAAGGAGTGAAGAAATGGAGTGAAGATATTATTGGAAATAATTCATAGCCCTTTTTTATAAGTAGGGCGCTATAGAAGACCTTTGAAAAATTGCAATATATTTTCATGGAGTGTCCATAGCCATTTATGCATGAAAAAAATAAAGCTCTACGTTCAGTAATCTGCCCGTAATACATAAATCGTTTAAGTAACACTGTCCACGAAAAATAAATTAGGCGCCGCTGCCACTTCTAGCTTTTCTAAACTCAAGTACGGTTTAATTTTGTTTGAGTGAACGGATAACCGACACTCATTCGTTGACAATTTAGTTTTACCTAGTATTTCATGTGATTCCAGTGTGTTTGATGGTCACGTTATGTGGTGGTTACTTATTGTTGTGGGACTATCTATACAAAAGTGCGAATCACAATTTCGTCGCTATGACGATGGACCACAAGTTTCATACGAAATAGGTGAGCTAATAATAATATAACAATAACAAACGTGTGAAGCTTTTTCTGATTATTAACGTACAATTCTACTATGAAATTATAGCCGTGGAGTAGTTTATTATCATTAAAGTGCATGCGGAAGTAATTTTTTTACCTAATTAATAATTATCATTACACAATAATACCAATAATTTGGCCTAAAATAAACGCTAGTCTGTCCCACAACCGACTGAGGCATCTCAATAACACTGGCCCGAATTCTGTAACTGGACTGGATTTCTACCAGCTATATCACATTCATCAAAACTCGCGTCATAATTTGACAATTAAGAGAGGTGGTATAATTCGACGCCTATGTCTGTCTGTGTGTCTGTGGCATCATAACTTTTCTCTGGTAGGTTAGAAATGCAGTATTTTTATTTAAAAGCTGGTTAAATAGACGACGATGATAATGGATGGTTATTATGTGTGATAAATCTTTGACGGGCCCGTTGGTCTAGTGGTTATAGACACCCTGGCAGCTACTCGATGGGTCGTGGGTTCGATTCCCACCAAGTGTCTGGGTGTTATTTATCTATTTAAGTATGTATTTTCAAAAAAAATGTATATTATAAGTATTAGTATCAGTTGTCTGGTTTCCATAGTACAGTCTCTGCCTAGTTTGGGATCAGATGACCGTGTGTGGATTGTCCCAAGATGTTATTATTATTATTAAAATCTGTTCAGCTATTTATAATGTATGTGTATGAAGTCTATTTAAATGAAACATTTGCTGCAGTGGGCATGTTCAAGGATCAGGCCAACACTCAAAAACTAGCGTTTAATGAAACTATGCACCATGTGAACATATTGCAACCTGTTGTGATTACCACGAAAAGGAGTGACAGCTACACCGTGTGGAATGAATGTAAGTCGACTTAGAATTTAGAGAAGTTAAAATAATATTTTTTCCTATCAATGTTTTGTTGCTTTCACAAACACTTCAAGAAAAAGTCTCTGTTCGAAAATATTTCAAAGACTGTTCAGCATTATTTCCTTTTTTTAATAACTAAAGAGACTGCCCAATAGTTTTCTATTGACCCTGGCCGTGCTGTGAACGTATCAAGCACGGCAAAATGACGGATACTACTACAGTAAGGCAAATTTATATATAGATCACATTTCACACTTCATCAAAATTTAACAACGAAACTTTGTAACGGCGGGCATAAAATATTATATTTTTTTAGAAGTTACAATAACTTTTTTCAGTTACGATTACATATTTATTGTGTTAATGACAAAAGAAACAGACAGAACAAAGAAACTGACAGGTGTTAAATGTAATCTATTAAATTGGGCCTACATTATGTACTCAAAACGCGCCATGCCCGGATCGCGTCCGGCACCAAGACCAGACTGTCGACTATAACACAGTGTAAACTTACACTGTAAAAAAGACTACTATTGATACTGTAGCAGCGTGTAGCAAAACGGTATCGGCACGGAGCGTCTCCGGACATGCAGAATTCATCTTTTAAATTTTGCCAAAAATGCGCATGACACAGCCGGTTACGCGACGTGCTCCAGTTTAATTTAAAGAATAAATATTTTTTCTGATACGAGCTGGCATTATTTGACAGCGTTTCTCTAAGAGCTTAAGGAACCGAAAAGCCATAAAGAAGGTTGATAAACTAATGAAAAAAATCATTTGCAACAAATAAAGCACTGCCGACAAACTGTATTACAGTTTGGCAGAATACTATGTATTATAATATTGTACACTTTGTAATATAATAATAATAAAAAAATGAACACATTATTATTATGTTATCAATTCTCGAACCTCGTCTGACGGTAAGCGACATACCTAGCTATGTTTTTAGAGTCCGTGTGATACTCAACCCTACCAATTGTTTTTGGCTAACCACTGGTCACCTCCTGTATTCATACATGCTTTGCTACGATTTTGATCTTCTAAAGAAAAACAGGGTATACAGTGTACGTTACGCCAGAATAAGCACAAATTCTTTGCGGCTAAAGATCTAGCACTGCGAATCTGTGTCGTATACATTTTTTAACTACGTATAATCATTTCAGTATGTTCAAAAGAAAATATGAATCCAGTTGCTATATTTGGCCCACAAAATCCAATATCGGACGGTGCGATAAGGGATCAGTGTGCATTAGCCAACATACCACATCTCCAGGCCACTTGGAAACCCATAGATCCTGATTTAGACCTTAATAATGCATTGGACACGGATGATGCACCGAACGAAGATGAAGAAAACAAATCAGCTTTCAAACCTATCACTATTAATTTCTATCCTGATTCAGATGAAATTGCGCTAGCTTATGGGAAACTTCTAAAGTATTACAAATGGGACAGTTTTGCAGCCCTTTATGAAGATAATTTCGGTATGTTGATCCAACACTCCGATAACAGAATTACTGAATTAATAGATATTTTTTTCAGAACGTATAACTTTGTGTATAAAATTAATTGCCTTTCCTTTCCCGTTTTATTTGATAGGTACACTTTGAAATCCTTTTTACCGTCATGAAGCTAATAACATTTATGAAGAAAATAACTGTCCTATCCTTTCTAGCTATAGTTACTTTTCGGAAGAACTCTAGGTTGGTATAAATATTGAATATTTTTTAGACCGAAACATTTTTCTAATGTTCCATATCACTTCTTAAGCATACCTAGCCCTACACATTACTCCCACCGTCAACTACATACCTACTAGTAATATATGACTCAACATTGAACTAAACTTGCTGACATTTTATAGTTAATGCCTTTATTAATTGTGATGTATGATTTTAGGATTATTACGCATTCAAAAAATCCTGTCTGAAATAACGAAAAATTCTCGAATTACCGTGCATCAACTGCATACTAAGGGAGACAATCGTAAGGTAAAATTTATTTAAAAGTAACCTGTATGTACCGTTGTACCTAACGTAATCCACTACATATTATTTAAAAAAGTTCTCAGCCGCGTCTGTGTTTTTCATACGGTATTCACCAATAGATAACACTAAATACCGTATGAAAATCACACTATTCATGAGGAAAGTTTAGATATATAATTGTTAAGGTTTTGTGTAAATTGGTTAAAATATAATTATAAGTGTCGCCGCACACGGGCCACCGACCACAACCACAAAACGCAGCCACCGACCTATTTCCTGTTGTTTTCATACATTTTGCCGCACACTGTAAACGCTGGTGGTCGCCACACGCCACAAATCGCCACTCGCTCGCCTCTAGTGGTCGGCTCGGCCACAAAACGCCGCCACAAAACGCCGATACAAGCCACTCGCGCGATTCCTCACCCCTCTCTCCCTTCATTTCACTGCAAGCACGAGTTAAAAAAGTAGCGGCCACCGACCACAAGTGTCCAACATGGACCACAAGTGGCTGTCGCGCGCGTCAGCTTCTTTTGTAGCCGCTTCTAGCTTCAAGTGGCGGCGATTGTGGATGTGGCCGGTGGCCCGTGTGCGGTGACACTAAATTTTGGTAGTGTCGGAATAAGCACGAGCGAAGCTACGTAGGTCAGCTAGTGTAGATGATAACATTTACATACTAGTAGTAACAGACTACTAGTATGTAAGTAAACCTTTTTAGTAGCATCCGCAGTTCTTTACAGGTAGGCGAAACTTCGATAATGCACAATATAATTTCCTTTTGAAGTTGTACTTATGTAATTCGCTTGTCTTCCACGTTGCTAGTAGGTAAGACAAATGTTAAGTATACTTTATATCTTCCGGATCCCTCTATCTTGTTTAAGTTAAATTTGTGCCGGGTCTAAAAACAATTATTTATGGTGTTTTTTGAGTGGCGAGATTAATCCAATCCTTTTTATAATGTTTCTCCATCTTTCGGTGATTTTCTGGTAAATAACTTGTGTATTAATTTATCGTTTTGACAGCTAGCTACCTAAGATAATGTATTTAATTGAATTATTTACAGATATTTAAGCAGATTGTTAAATATCAAGATATCAGTCACTTTTTAATAGACTGTCACGCAGACAATATTCAGAAATACATGAATGAAGTCAAAGATTTAAATATGTTTAATCCTTATCAGGTATGTGAAATAATGACTTCTTCATTCGGTTTAAACTACATATTATATTTTTTAACCGGTTAGTTAGATAAAAGTTGTTACTAGTTTTGTAAATATTAGTACATTCAGATATTATGTACATACACACATCAAAAGTGTCTAGGGATCAAGCATTTTTAAGCGGATTTCTTGAGATTGAGATGTGGCTTTGTAATAAATTTATGATTTTATAAATTTATATGGATCCTTTTTGGTGCATTTCATAATTTGAATCAGGAACTGTGAATCAAATTCGAGTAAAAGATGAAAATCAGCTGTCAATATTTTCCCTATAAAAACATACAACGCATTGAAGACATTATTAGTGCTACTGTTTCCCTACTACTGATTAAAACCAACGTTATTATGGAGCGGCGACGTCATTTAAGCAGGGAAGAAATGCTCAGAGCCGTGGGAATGATAGAAGCTGGTTCCCGGCAACGTACTGTGGCTTTAGCTCTGAATACAAGTCAGAGTGTTATCAGTCGACTTTGGACACGTTACCGAAGCACTGGTACCGTGGCTGAGCGCCATGGAGGACGGTATCGCTGCACCACACGGAGACAAGACCGATATATTCAAATCTTAACTCGAAGAGCTCCAACAATAACTGCCATGATGTTAGCCGTGAGGCTTCATCACTCTTCAGGGAACTTAATTAGCGACCAAACAGTCAGAAACCGCTTGCATGAAGTGAACCTTCATTCCCGAAGACCGCTACGGGTACCACCTATAGCAATGCACAATCGTAGGATTCGATATCAATGGGCTCTTGAACACAGAAATTGGGCAGAAGAACAATGGCGTTTCGTGTGCTTTTCTGATGAGTCTCGTTTTGGTATGAGACCGGATACAAGACGTATACGACACTGGAGAACCCCTGGACGCCAACAGCGATTAAAATCCTGCCAGGAAGTCCATCCTTATAGTGGTGGAACCATCATGGTATGGGCGGGTATTTGGATCGGCGGAAGAACTGAGTTGATTTGGATCAGAGGCAACCTCAACGCTCAAATTTATGCTGAGACGATTGTATCAGACGTCATCGTTCCTCTACAAGTGCAAATCGGTCCCTTATTTCAGTTAATGCATGATAATGCACGACCGCACACCGCAAGAGTTGTAAGACAGACTCTCGCCGCAGCTAACATCAATGTCCTGCCCTGGCCTGCTCAGTCGCCAGACTTGAACCCGATTGAGCATGCATGGGATATGCTACAGAGAAGAGCTCTGCCGAATATGGAGGGTATCCAGTCGCAAGAAGACCTTTTTTTGTTGTTGCAACGAACATGGGCGGCCATTCCACAGCGTGATTTGGATGAACTCATTTTGAGTATGCCAAACCGATGTTCTTGTGTTGTTAGTGTTCGCGGTAGAAACACGGATTATTAATTGTTTAAGTTACCCAATAAAATTTTAAAGAAAACTGTTATTTCAGTCTTTTTTTCGAACTTTTGTGTTAGTGGTTCAAATGTCAAAAATCCCTTTATTAGGAAAATGGCAAATTTCTTTATTAATGCAAAGGTGACTTGGTTTATCGTTACTGTGACAAACGAAAACACTTTATTTGATGAATCCTTAAAGAAAATTTTAATTAATATCAATCAGGAGAAAAGTTATTGCAAAAATATATGTTGATCCCTAGACACTTTTGATGTGTGTATTTATCAAATTATAGCAATCTATGTGTAAATAATCATGTGTTGAAAATCAAGTCCGAAATGGGTCCAATTGGGGTCCAAAAAATGTTTTTCGACCTACAGTCATAAGACTTAGTTTATATATTGTACACAAGAATTTAAGAAACCTATTTCAGGCATTTTTCGAAAAACAACCCCTAAGGTCATATCAAGGGGTTGCAAAGTTTGCACAAAGAAGGATTTCCATTTCATGCTATGATGCAGCTAGAATAACGAAACTCAGTAAATACAACAATTGAACAAACCAATTTTGAGAATTTTTGAAAAATCAACCCCTAAGTGGGTCAAATGGGCTCCCAAAATTAATATAGAAAATTTTTTTTTTCATCACTCGGATATGAAATTTTGTCTATGAACTAAGCCAAAGAAATTAAGAAACACATGTATCACATCTTTTTCAAATTCGACCCGTAAAGGGGTGCTAGCATGGTTTTTGAGTATGAAACGCGGAAAAAAAATATCATGCTGCATTGATGAAACTTTGTGAATACATTATCAAACTAAAGCAATGATTGTATAAATAATCATTTTTTGAAAATCAACTCTTAAAGGGGATCCAAAAATGATTTTCAACCCACAGTCATAAGACTTAATTTATGTATTGCACACAAGAATCTAAGAAACCCGTATTTTGCAAAAAACAACCCCTATGATCATTTAATGGGATTGTAAAGTTTACTCGTAGAACGATTTCCATTTAATCAATACATATAAAATTACTTGTCCCGACTGACTGACTGACTGATCCATCAACGCACAGGCCAAAACGCTGGACCTAGAAAGCTGAAATTTTGATGTGTGTATTTAAGTAATAATATAATAATATTCTGGGACAATCTACCCACGGTAATCTGATCTCAAACAAGGCAGAGCCTGTACTATGGCAACCAGACTACTAATACTAATACTCATATACTTTTTTTGTAAATAGATAAAACACCCATACACTTGACGGACCCGTTGGTCTAGTGGTCAGGTCGTGGGTTCGATTCCCACCAAGTGTCTGGGTGTTTTATCTATATAAGTATGTATTTACAAAAAAAAAGTATATAAGTATTAATATCAGTTGTCTGGTTTCCATAGTACAGGCTCTGCCTAGTTTGGGATCAGATGACCGTGTGTGGATTGTCCCAGGATATTATTATTATTATTATTACTTGGTGGGAATCGAATCCACGATCTATTGGGTAGCAGCCAGGGTGTCTAACCACTAGACCAACAGGCCCGTCAAATAGTAATGGGCTAAGCAAACTTGAAGCACTTTTATCCCTGAAGAGTTAACTACCGCACTATCCCATTTAGTGTCGCCGCACACGGGCCACCGGCCACAGCCACTAAACGCAGCCACCGACCTATTTCCTATTATTTTCATACATTTTGCATGGACTCGCCGCACACTGTAAACGCCGGTGGTCACCACACACCACAAAACGCCGTCACAAAACGCCGCCACAAAACGCCGACACAAGCCACTCGCGCGATTCCCCGCCCCTCTCTCCCTTCATTTCACTGCAAGCACAAGTTAAAAAAAGTAGCGGCCACCGACCACAAGTGTCCAACATGGACCACAACTGGCTGTCGCGCGCGTCAGCTTCTTTTGTAGCCGCTTCTAGCTTCAAGTGGTAGCGATTGTGGATGTGGCCGGTGGCCCATGTGCGGCGACTCATAATTGGGCTTACGACTCTCACTGTCGTTAGTGGACCGATAACTATAAGACACAGAACTTGGAACGAATGTTTTGATGTATAAGTGACATGTGTCTTATCTTTCTAGCATTATGTCCTAGTGAGCATGGACACTACAACAACAGCAGAGAGATTTCTGAAGCTACCGTCAAATGTGACGTGGCTTAGCATGACTGAGTACGTTAACATCATGGGCAGTCAGCATGCTTTAGCTCCTAGAGTTGGGAAATGGGCTGACTCACCACAGTACTCTGCTAAAATTGTGGACTACGAGGTAGGTTATTTCGCTAGGTTGTTTTCCTCTTTGTTCTTTTCTTTTAGAATTACCAGAATTCTGCAGGATGCGCTTCAATATATTTTAATCAGTTATAACGAGTTCGAATAGACCCGCCTTTTTTTCGCAGTTACATAATGTACTGCCAAGACATTTTTAATACAGACATACCTACATGCTTACATAATTATGTATGCTAACCGGTGCTGGTGCTAACTTGCTATCGTTAGCACCGACTTAAATATGATAGTGGCAGTACATTCTGTAACTGCGAAAAAAAGGTGGGTCTATTCGAACTCGTTATAACTGATTAAAATATATTGAAGATACCATGGTATCTTAGAAGAAATGGAAAAAGCTACCAGTAGCACCCTCATGCGAAACTATTCTCTTTTAATCTAGTGCCTTCGCCTCTCTGTCAGTATTCTACGATAAATAATGAGTACGAACAATCTGCCCATCATATACTTTGGGAGTGCAGTCTCTGGAAATATGAGCGTAGCCTTATGCTAGACAGTTTGATTGTGACATCTGGAGTCGTATATTACATGGACCTTGTGGTGACTAAGGAGAACTTCCGTACGTTCAAACGTTTTTGCCATATCTATTATTGGAAACAAGTTTGAAAAATCAAATAGGCCCCTTAAAATATTAGCCGAATCCGTGGTGCCTTACGGGTGGACTAGCCTTCGTTGGTCCGCCTGTAAGTCTTCCTTTTTGAGGTTGTATCGACCGGTTGTTAATTCTTTGCTTGTCTCCTGCTTTGCAAAGGAGGGAATATATGGGAGTGGAATATATGTATTTCCAACTCCTCCTATCTACCTTTTTAATTAAATTTGTTGCGGGTTCCAAGAAAATTTAGCGTTCCCCTGCGACTCGCCGAGTGTCAAACCTCGGTGTCTTCAGTGGTGACCACTGTAGACCCTGTCTTACAGGAGTAACAGTGGCGGGAATGAGTGGTGGGATTAGTCCCATTTTAAAAAGCACCCTCATGCGGCGTGATTTGCAATTTTTCTCTGTTCGGCTTACTTTAGAAATGAAACTAAGATAGTAGATCAATATTATGCAACTATTATCTTAAGACTTAAGTGGTATCGGTAAATAGGTTGGGATCAAATCAATACGAATTCTTGGAGCGCGGTTTCGAATCCCAGCCCTTATGACATCTTTTTTGTTTTTTTTTTATGTTATGCCTATAATACTTATGCATATACTATTGACGTCCGCTTGCTTTATATCGGATACTACAAGTACAGTTTTAGTAATTTTTTTATCAAATATGCCCGAGGCTATTTATAGTACTATGCCTTTGGTATTTTAGTTTGTTGTATTTTCGTCGTATTTTTTATTTTATTTGATTTTTTAACGACAGGATACACTGTCGCTGATCTAATTGCAACAAGACAAACTTTGTTTAAAAAAAAAGTTAAAAAATGACAAGCCCGCTGAGTTTCTTGCCGGATCTTCTCAGTTGAGGCCGCGTTGTGATCCGGTGGTAGCTTTTAAAAAAATTACCGTTCAAAAGTGCTAGCGTTAAGCCTATTTGAAATAAAAATTTTGAATTTAGTTTCAAATCACACCACTGGAGGCGCTGGTGTTGGGGGCACGTTTTGACGTGGGAGTTACCTTTCTATTTCTAAGTAATATACTCTTATCTATGTTTATAATATCTTTTGCGTAATTGTCCACCCTTAACTTAAAAAATGGCCACTGTGGACGTATCGGTCAAGAGGTCATTATTATCATTAAAACATTAGATATCATTTATTGTGCGTTCAACAGGTTGAAGCACTGATAATGGATGACGTGGCTAATCACGTAGCCAAGGCGCTGAAAAATGTAACGGACTTACAGCCACAACAATTCAGTTGTAATAATGAGGAACCCTGGTCATCGGGAGCTGAACTCCAGCGACTAATATTAGAGGTGAGACTTTAATGATTCATGTCGAAAATATATGTTTGTATATTTATAGCTAGATTTATTTAATGTCAGGTCAATAGGAGAAAAGTCGCAAGTGGCTACACAGAGATGTTTTCATTTTATAAGTTGAAACTCAGTTGCTTTTGTTTCGACAAAGGCTCTTGAGGTGACCAGTCAAAATCCATAACACGCTGGTAAAAATGCTAAGATATAACAGTTGACCGTTAGCGATCAGAGTGACATTCATAAAAAAAAAAAACTTTTTAAATATTATGGTCATTAGAAGCATTAGATACAATATAATCCACTAAGTGTAATGCTTTAGTGGTAGAGGTAGCCTCTTTTGCAAAACGCCTTCCAGGTCCGCTGGCCTAAGAACTATATTCAATATTATAATATAGTGCATGATGGTGATAATTTTAACAAATAATAATTTGATTAATTAATACTGAAATAAGGATAGTTGACGCTTAGACCGGTTAAGGATAGTTGGCGTTGACGGTTGGGTGTACCCATACTGTGGATGTATTTGATGAATAAAAAAAGCTCAATAGCTTCATAAGTGAAGTGCAATACTGGAGTAATTACTGGGGTCAAAAGTCTCATTAACTAACATCTAAGGACACAGGATCAGATAAAAGCGTCACTCATTTTTCTTTTTGAGACGCTCATAGCCAGTTGTAACCATTGTTCGGTAAACGATCAGTTGGTTAAGCAGCGTTAGGCAAGGCCAGTCCTTACATGGGTGACCGTTTAGTGGCATTTGAACTGAGCATCTCCGTGCTTCAGAGGATACGTATATACGTACAGACTATATAGTCTGTCCCGGCTATTTGTCGTCTAGACAGCAGTCGTCAAGCTAAGTCAGAAGCCTAAAGGCAGCTTAAAAACTGACACCAAGTTGGCCACTAACTACGCCAAAAAAAAAATGTTTGGAATGATAAATACCACCAATGACCAAAAAAGACCATGACAGCTTCACCGGACAAGTTTCGCTTGTCTCGACATTCGTTGGACAATCAAAATTCATTCAAAGCCATTATCTGATCTCTTGGTATGGATTTTGTATTAAAATCAACACTTAAGCTATAATGATTTATTCATAGACTTGAGTGCAGTAGTGATTCATAATCTTTTTATTTCAAAACGACGTCTTTGACAAGTACATTATGTATGGTGTTATTGAAAATGTTAACGACCATTTTAAAGCTAGAATAAAAATTCTATTTCAGACGAAAACAGTTGGTGTAACTGGAAATATAGAATTTGATGAATTGGGTCGAAGAAAAAACTATGTTCTATATGTAAATGAAATCTTCATGCACAAGATGAATACAGTAGGTAGATGGGAGTCTGCAAATCCGGACTCTATCATCGAATCTAAATCGGTTGCAGTAGAGAGAACTGCCAATCTATTAAGTAAAGAGTTTATTGTAAGTAAAATTGGTCTGTTTGTTTAAGTAATAACTAAAATAGATTCCCTTTTCGTTTAAGTTTAATCATTGTTAACAATTTTAACCGAAGAACCGATAACCGCTGGGGAAGAAAGGTTCTCGAGTGGCGACCACGAACCGGAAGACGCAGCGTAGGGTGGCCTCCCACTAGGTGGACAGACGACATTGTGCGCGTCGCAGGTAACCGGTGAATGCAATTAGCCAACTGTCGTTCATTGTGGCGTTCTAAAGGGGAGGCCTATGTTCAGCAGTGGACGTCTTCCGGCTGATAATGATGATGATGATGATGAAAAATTTTAAAGATTAATAAGTTTAATGAAATATATCAAACTAGCAGTCCCTTGCGACTTGGTTCGCGCAAAGGTCTCTAAAACCCCCGAGGCTGTCGCATCAGCACATGAGAGGAGATCCCGGACTATCCGGTGGGATCTCGATTCTGTACCTAGCTTCAGCATCATAAAATAAATTAGTTTCTGTTAAACTCTTTTAAAGGGTTAATTTGGATTTTGGTTGCGTTCAGTTTCGTTCGGTTCTGTTTCGGTCCCGTTCTGTTGCCAATCCAATCTTTTGTTTTTTCTCGCGGGGTAAACCTTCAAAAGGTCTCCAGGACGTGTGGGGGTCAACCGGAGTATCTTACCCACTAAAATGCCCACGGGTGTCGCATGAAAAAATTATAGGTAGTAGAAGTCTATCTATATCTTACAGGAAAAATAAAATATTTTTTCACTTTGTTTTAGTAATCCTAAAAAAACCTTGACAAACAAACTTACTTTTGCAGTTGGGTTTTTTGATATCTGAGTTATTAGAGGAATAGTAAAATAACATTAATATGTGCAAAGAAGATATAGAACCCTCGGTGCGCGTGTCCGACTCGCTCTTGACCGGTTTTTTTTTTGTTTTTTTTCACAACCCAAACGTCCAGCCACTCTGAAGATTGCCCGTTATTTGCCTGGACTTATGGCTGAGGAGTGAGACGTCAGGCAGCCGCTTGACGCGGATGCGTGCGGTGCAGGATACGCGCGTTTGCGAACCCTCTCACAGCCGCCTACTGAATTAAAATCTTAACACACTCGCGCTAATAGGACCATCGCAGCAGTTAGCATAATAGTTTAAATAAACAATATAATCTATTCCCATCACTTTAAAAATCACATCAAATTCAAATTTTAAACATCGATGTCGTATTTTGGTTTTCATACCCATGATATAACGCATACCTATCGCTTACATCATGAAAAACGGTTTTCATTTAACTTTTAAAAGACACCACACACGAGATTTTTAACTTGGGGGTTCTATTTTGACCCTAAGACCCTGATAATTTCTTAAACCTGACTTCGTCCTAATAATAACTCTTTCATATTGTATCGGAAAATAGTAAAATGTGTTAAGAAATGGTAAAATATTTATTATTACAAAAAATTTGGTCCTGTGACTTAGACTTAGAAAATTTCTACTTAAAGAATCTCCTGATTTTTTGAAATTGTCTACTGATGTTTGTAATAAACTATTTTTTAAAAAATAATAACCGACTTCAAAGTAAATTATCTAAAAAGCATAAAATAACGAAAGTATTATTGAAGTTGGTGTTAGCGTACCTGCTGTGTATATTCTGCACCAACTTCAATAATACTTTCGTTATTTTATGCTTTTTAGATAATTTACTTTGAAGTCGGTTATTATTTTTTAAAAAATAGTTTATTTAACACTTTTTAGTGACTTATTTTACCAAGATAGGTATCAGCACTATCACGCAACTGGAACGTCTACATTACAGTAACTTACTGAAATCATAAAAAGTTTATATCTCTTAAACTACTGGACCGATTTTGATGAAATTTGTACTCTACCCTAAGTTGAAAGATATTCTAACTATTGCAAAAAGAATTTTCGAAATCGGACTTGTAGTTTCTGAGAAATCCGCGGACAAACCTACATACATACATACATACCCTCGTGAAATTTGGTAAATTCGTTTAGAAGCCCAAATCGACTAACATATATGAATATTACGCATTTTTATTAATATTACATACATACGCGTCGAATACAGAACCTCCTTTTTTGAAGTCGGTTAAAAATCTCTTTATTTTTCCAAATGTATAACAATAATGTAAAACCTATTAAAAAATCTCTGATAGTTTTTAACTTTTCCTCTTTTTCGTCATTTTTGAGAATCTACTTTATGTTTAGTATTTGATAAGACAATTTGTTTGTCAGTTGATCAAAGGTTGATCAAGTATCATAGCCGTTCTCTAGTAATTGGTAATTATGCTCACTACAAAAGCCATAACTTGTGTTTCTCCAGCGAATAAAGTTAAGGTATTATAAATGGCCTAGCTACCAGCAGAGCTGGTAGTTAAGGGACTATTGTTGGTCGTACCTACAATATCCACTTAAATAAATTACTAAATTGGAAAGCTGCAGTTATTAATCGGTCTATTCGTTTGTTAGCTGCGACGCCACAGACAGTTGGACACAGGCGTATGTTAAAAATAACTCTATCAAGCGTGGGGATGATGGCAGCCTTCTCTTCTAAGAGGGAGGCTTTTGTTCAGCAGGTTGCCTTCTTCGGCTGATGATGATGATAATAAAAACTCTAAAGTCTGTTATACAAGTAATCGCCATGCCAAGTCTTATCAAAATAAGGTCATGAAACTGACGAAAAGGGTGATACAGACATAGAAAGAAAATACAACAATATACATACCTAATTATGTATAACAACGTTGAATTACACAAAAATATTCAATTCACAGAGACCACACAGGGTGTGTAGAAAGATAATACATTAAAGATAAATAAGTTATAGTAATAATAAAATACAATAATCCTACAGGTTATCTCCCGCAAAGCTAAACCTTATTTTTATGATAAACAAATATGTCCTAAAGATGATGAGACGTGCGAAGAAGAGAACGCTGACCCTAACTACGAAGGTTTTGCTGTGGATTTGGTAAAAGCTATATTCGATATCCTGAGAGAAGAAAAATATAATTATACTTATAAGTTTGTTTACAAAGAAGATGATCAGTCTGGTTATTATGATACAAAAACTAAGAAATGGAATGGTTTAATTGGTGAACTTTTAGATAAGGTAAGAGCTTTTATGAAAATCTAAAAATGTAATTCCTAAACGTTACGAGATTTTTTTTCTGTATTGTGTTTAAAATTTCTTGTTTTATCATTTACAGAACGCTGACCTAGCAGTTTGCGATTTGACTATAACTGAGGAACGAAAAAAAGTTGTTGACTTTTCAGTACCTTTTATGACATTAGGAATAAGTATCCTATTCACACAGGAACACGAAGTGCCACCAGCCATGTTTTCCTTTCTTAAACCTTACACTTTCGATGTATGGATGTACACAGCAACTGCTTATTGTGTCGTATCAATTATCCTCTTCATTTGCGCAAGGCAAGTTATAAAATAATAATATTAAATAAATTGACTAAATAAAATAATAATAAACATCCTGTAGGACCATTGAAATGGCTCAGATGGCTATCTAGGAGACAATTTGGTCTTGGTCTCGTCAGTTGAACGATTTGGTAAAAGAAACCAAATTTTTACTGGTTTCTAAAGGCCGTCGAACTGATAGCTTTTTCCACCAATATAATAATCTCCTCATGGCCGACAACACCACAGGCGGTCAATCTTTCACAAGATCAACCATAAACGCGCGAGATAGTATAGTGCACAAGTGCTGGCGTAGTACCAAGTGCACTCTCTCTTCCTTTACCTCTCACAATCTTATGGGACGGAAGACCAACACGACCGGGGAGAGTTCAGGTGAGGGACCGACTTTTTACATGCCCATCCGACGTATGGATCATCTTACTTTACAGACAATCAGGTGTTCGGTCTGCATTATCCTGGCCAGTAAGGAACAACACATAAAGTTGTTGCTACCCGCGGGATTCAAACCTGCGACCTACAGCTTGCAAAGTAACGGTTCCCACTGCGCTATGGAGGCTACAAAATATTTATGAACCAGTACTGAAGTTCCATCCAAACTAAAAACGCGGCTAGTCTTAGGTACACTACCGCCCCAGGGATGTGACCAATTGGAGGTTTTATTTATATAAATAAATTTTAATGCTTTTATGTTATGGTATTAAACCCAAAATTAAAATAGAACTATGATAATTTATGGTTTTCACCGCATCCCTAAATGTAAAATTATTTTAGAATATCGCCAGCGGATTGGGAAAACCCCGAGCCGTGTGATAAGGATCCAGAGGAACTAGAAAATATTTGGACTTTCAAAAATTGTACTTGGCTAACGATGGGATCTATCATGACGCAAGGATGTGACATACTGCCAAAGTAAAATGTTTTTACTATTGTCATTAATTAGAGAATGTTGTAATAGTAATTCATATCTACTTTAGCTTGCTGCCGAGAAGGCTGGTTGACAGTAAGGGAAGACCTGATAGAATTTTGGTTTCTACTATAATTTTTGACCTCTCAATGCAGATTTTTATTTGTTAACTTATGATTATTTCTTCGCTTACTATCAGGTGGCCAGCTGGGCGGAGTCGCTGGACGTTCGGGATGTGGGCCCGTTGAACGTCCATTGAGTACGGCGGCGACACAGAGGAGGACGGCGGCGGGGTTGCGACTCCCGTCCCCGTGAGTACCGTGTCAGGTTCCCGGGGGGCTACAATGCGCCCCCCGGCGGCGGGCTCAAAGGCAAGGCACTGAGGGGGCCCTGGTGCAGATCCCACCGGAGAGCGCTGGGGTCTCCCCTCTCATGTGTCGATGCGACAGCCGCGGGGATTTTAGTGGGTAAGAATCCCACATACCCCGGTCGAGCCCCACAGCTCCCGGGGATCTTTGGAAGATATCCCCCGCGTCAAAAAAAAAAGGTGGCCAGCTGGGGTATGGCCAATTAAAAAAGATTTTCTATTAAAACTTTGTTAGAACTATTTATTATGAATAAAATATTTTGTAAAGACTTTTTCGGTGTATCCCTGTCATGCTATGATGCCAGTTCTTTCGTTCGTCTTTTCTATTCATTGTTCGCTCCTGTTGCGAAGCAGCGAGAGAACGAGACCGCTGTCAGAACGGCTATCATAGCGTATCGTACATATATTTTCTAATATAGTTCATTTCTTTAATAAGTAATAATATTTTTTCATCAGAGCTATAGGCACGCGATGGGTCTGCGGTATGTGGTGGTTCTTCGCGGTAATTGTGTGTCAGACTTACATCGCCCAATTGTCGGCGTCTCTCACCTCGGCCTTAGAAAACGAACCGATCAACAGTGTAGATGACTTGGCTAAACAAACGAAGATAATGTATGGCGCTTTAAGATCTGGATCAACACTGGAATTTTTCAAGGTAAATCAGAAGTCATATTTTTATACAAGAAATTATAATCTATTTTTAAGTTGTCTAGGTCTCTATGCTCACCTTCGGAGTCGCTGGAAGTTCGGGGTGTGGGCCCTTTGAACGTCCATTGAGTACGGCGGCGACTCCGAGGAGGACGGCGGCGGGGTTGCGACCCCCGTCCCCGTGAGTACCGTGTCAGGTTCCCGGGGCAACAATGCGCCCCCTGGCGGCGGGCTCAAAGGCAAGGTACTGAGGGGCCCCTGGTGCAGATCCCACCGGAGAGCCCTGGGGTCCCCCCTCTCATGTGCCGATGCGACAGCCGTGGGGGTTTTAGTATAAGAATCCCCCCCGGTCGAGCCCCACAGCTCCCGGGATCTTTAGAAAATTTCCCCCGCGTCAAAAAAAAAAGGTCTCTATGCTCAATAATGTCCCATCCACTGTGTGCAGAAAGGGTCTCCATTCCTCTTCGATATCAGTGGTGAGAGAGCATAAGTGAAAATCCACTGGAACTCAAATCCAAATTGGTGGCACACACATAAATAGTGTTGAAATGAAACTACTTTTACGGATTTATATCGCGGTTTATTTTCAAAATTACTCGGCCGATATTTCGAATGCTTCGCAGGACCCATGGTCACGGGATGACTGTGATGTTGAACATGTATTATGTTTTAATAACTGACTAATTTTTACAACTCACCCCCATACCGTAATATGTATTTCATACGCAAGTTGAGTATACCTGTCATTGATAAACATACTAGATTAATTAATTATAGCATGTATTAGGTTAAGCAATTGTATGTATATCGTTGGTGTACCTAATAAATTTAAAAAAAAAAAAAAAAAAAAAAACATCCACGATTATTATTATTATGCCCGTGTACTTTCAGGGTCCTTAGGCCTCTGCCTTGACTTAACGACTAGTGTCTAGATAACAACAACCAGCCCCCCTAGACAATGTAACATTCTTCAAGCGTTATCGCTAATTGAAAGTATAAAAATGTATGAGAAAGTCATCGAAAAATCACGTGAAAATTGTAGGGAATTGACACCGTTAGCGAATGAAGTAATAGATTCGCTATGAAGCGATTGCATCTTGTCTAAGCCCTCAGGACCGACATTTTACGTACCCTCCGAAGTATGGAGACTTTCTGTTTAAATACAACTAAACGGTCATCCATCTATCGGACTTGCCTGACGTTGCCTAATCAACTGATCATTTACCAAACAGTCATCACAAGTGGCTATGAGAACCTCAAAATATTGATATTGACTATAAATAAATACATTCAAGAATGCTCATTTACGATATATTTCCTTTCAGTCATCTAAGGATAAAACATACCAACGTATGTATGAGACCATGAGTTCCAACCCTGCTTTGCTTGTGGGCAGTAACGACGAAGGTGAAAAAAGAGTTCTTAAAAGTAAAAATAAATACGCATTCTTTATGGAGTCAAGCACTATTGAATACAAATTGAAAAGGAACTGCGAGCTGAAAAAAGTTGGTGGTGAACTGGACAGTAAAGATTACGGCATAGCAATGCCAGCTAGTGAGTATTTTTAGTGACGTGACAAGAAAGTCGTTCGTTTAATGATAAGCGAACCTGCCGTTCGTCACACGAGACATTAAATAACTAAGCCTCTGTAGACCAGTCATTTCACCAGCTACAGTGCCCTTCACTTTGGAACCAAGTAACGTTCATACATGCTTGGTGGCAGATTATCCGACTCTGCAGTGACACCTACTTTTTTTGGTTCTTTTCCTCCAAAGTTAAAACGGAACCCTTATAGGATCACTTTGTTGTCCATCTGTTTGTCCGTCCATCCGTCCGTCTGTCTGGAGTTACCGAGTTGAAATAAAGCCATATATTCCGGTCCACGGTCTCTTAAAGCTGTGAAAAGGCTGTGAAGAAGATAACCGATTGGAAAGAAAGGGTCCCGATGGGAGACCATGAACCGGAAGACACAGTGTAGGCAGTCATCCCACTAGATATAGACTGACGGACATTGTGCGATTCGCAGACAACCGGTGTAGCAAATAGCCGATTGTGGTTCATGGTTGCGTTTCAAGGGAAAAGGGGGAGGCCATTTTTAGCAGAAGACTTCTCCCAGTGGAGGATGATGACGATAAGCTAGTAGTTGACTGAAATACTACCTGATGGAATTCATTTCATTTGTTATATTTTCTTTTGTAAACTGAATTCAAAAGGGAATTCTGCGGATATAAAAAGGCCATCATGATATGAGTAAGTTACAGTACTGTATAATTTTATTCGTATAGCAGCATTAACACCAAATATGAATTTGCTAATAAATGAATTGCGTATGATTCATCTAAAATGTGTGACCATTTTATGGAACTTATAGGAATCGCGAAGGGGAATGCAGAACACGAATTCCTTTTAGATGAAATGCTTACTGTGGCCTTTATATGCCCGCTGCATTCAATTAGTACATATATTTTGTTATTCTTTTAGATTCACCATTTAGGACTGATATTAATAGAGCAATATTGAAGTTAAAAGAACAGACTAAACTGGATGTAATAAAAACAAAATGGTGGGAGAAAAAAAATAAAGAAATGGATGAACCATGTAAAGTATGTGTTTATCATTTATTGCATACATACATATGTAAATAAAAGGAAAATATTTAGCATGCTAATTATATATTCATACTTTTAGGAGAAGAATGATAAGAACGATGTGGAAGGTGATCTTGAAATGAAGAACTTATTGGGTGCGTTCGTCGTTCTCATAGTGGGCCTCGTTTTCTGCCTGTTCATAACAGCAATTGAATTTATGAATGAAGTCCGTAATATAGTCGTACGGGAACAGGTTTGTTTTTTTTTATTAATCTTTATTATGCAAAGGTCTCACGGGAGCTCTTGCATAGTATCATGTTTTACAACTACTAACAAAGCGAAGGAAAGCCTGAGAAGATCCGGCAAGAAAGTCAGCGGTCTTGTCTTTTTTCAATTATACGGACGTATACATATTTTAAACTATATACTTACTTGTAAGAATATTGCAATTTTAACCCAAACAGCTTTATCCTCCAGGTAATCCTAGATTTTTATAATATACAACGTGTTACAAAATACCCCGTAAAAAATATAATTAATTATCAAAGCCAAAAATGTTGTCAACCCTAGTAATTTGTCATGTCATAATTGTCTACTTTAATAGTTTTTCTATTTTTGATTCATAAATGTTTGTTTCAATACAAGGATATCATTATACTCAAGCACTGGCTTTAAAAAATGTCAAGATGGAAAAAGAAAATATGTTGTCAATTTGAAATCTTCTAATCGATATCATACAACTGTTTCGAGTTTTTTTTCCAACATTTTTTGCAATATAACGATGTTTTCTAACTCGTAATATTACGATAGGATGTTATGCGTAGGCCATGAAGATAGCAATTTAAAAATTTTGTCGTTCCGCGAATTAGGTAGAAAGTAGGTACATTCTGCGTAGTTTACTCTTTAATTTTACTGAAATAGGGTTTGCACATCAGTGAAAATAATAATATTTTTTTATTTTTGTGGGGTATATTTTTTACGGGGTTTTTGTAACACCCTGTATGTATATATGTATACATATAGACACACTTGTCTAAAAGTGCCTTTTATAAAAATCTGGGATTTTAATAAAATAATGTGTTTCATAAACTCGCTTTTGATGGTAGTTTTAAGTATATTTACTGTATTTTTAACTTAGTCTAAACTAGTAGAAACTTAGCAAAGTTTACCTACTGCCGCTTGACGGCAGAATGTCTGATAATGCATTAAAATATGAAAAATAAAAATATTCTGACAACCACCCACACACGGACATCTGATCCCAAACTAGGCAGAGCCTGGATTACTATGGAAACCAGACAACTCAGACTAATACTTATACTTTTTTCTGTAAACACATACTTAAATAGATAAATACACCCAGACACTTGGTGGGAATCTACCACTAATACCAATTAGTACTTATCAGGTTCCCGTGGGGTGCCGGGTTAGAATTGCATCCTGGGGGATGCAGGGATCTCCTCTCGTTGGGGTTCGTAAGAGGCGACTAAGCGAGAACAGGAAGACGGGCAGCAGCGTCTTTCTTCTGAATTTATCTTCCACCTATATTGCGATCCCAAGCCGCATGCCAAGCGTGGGGATTATGGCAACCCCTCCCTTCCAAGGGGGAGGCCTTTGTTCAGCAGTGGACGTCTATCGGCTGCTAATGATGATGATGACTTACCAGGACAGTCCCTTTCACAATTTCTGAACGTACCGCCTAGTGAATATATATGTGCTGAGGCCTCAGAGAAAGTACCAAAGGAGATAGTATCGCGTCGATTCCCCGAACAAATTTTTCGTGGCACTTTTGCGGGGTGCGGGAGGCGAAGTAAACACACACAGATACACTTTCACGCATACCCACACTATAGTAAACTCGCAACACATTCAAAAATACACACACACAAATAAAGAATGACCTGACCATATGACCAAAAATTTGGCAGAGGGGGTTAGCGCATCATGCTCTCTCCAGTGGTATCTCCTCTAAGGCTGAGGCAGTTTATTATAGAAACGTATCCCATAACAAATGAAATCTTATAATGCAGGTGTCACACAAAGAAGTCTTCATTAAGGAACTGAAGGCGTCACTGAACTTGTTTCAACTACAAAAGCCTGTTCTTCGTAATCCAAGTCGTGTGCCATCTATCGCCGCTTCTGATCACAGCGATGAAAGAAGAGAAAAGCGTGAAAACACTATAGAAAACTTTTTGGATATGGAAAAGGAAGACCGATAGTCAACGTTCATCGAAACATGATACCTTCTTTCCTAGTAACTACCAAGAAGATCACTTTCTCATTATATCACGTTACAATTAAATAACTGCTGCTAAGTACATATGTACGTACGTCGAGGAAACGGATACATTTGTAGCCATACACGTAAATCTTAACAGAAAAATTTAAATATTACTGCGGATTTATTTTTTTCATTATTTGTTTAATAAGCAAGTAGTTCCTATTTTGCCATGAAATTAAATACGTTTTATTCTATATTACATCAGCAAAACGTCGTTGTCAAACCAAAATATGCTATGTGCACTTTTTGAGATTTTACTTTTTGACCTTTTCGTATAGTTCACAGCCCTATCTATCGTATTAAAAACTGTTATGTGTCTATGAGCACTGTACGACGAATTCACGACCACTTTTTAAAATATGCTATGTGCCGCAGCAGATTTTTATCAAATAAAATTTGCTACACTATTTGACAACTTTCCATTCATATAAAATTTTATACTAAAAGGTTTTTACTCGTTAAACCAAAATAGATTTTATGCACATAGCAGATTTTGGTTTGACAACGACGAAAGTTAAGTATTTATGCGAATTTATATAATCCTTCCCATCAATATTATCATCTTGATGAAAATAGACCTATAAGTAACCGCCGTAGCCTATGAATGAATCTCTTGCCATCCCAGCTTGCGCCTCTGATTTTGTGCTAATTTTAATCGCATTGCAATGAAAGGTAATTGCTTGACAATAATAACGTTGGCAGGATATAGCAACAACGGCAGCCATTTACATTAGACGACTCGTGAGGACCAAGTGATTTAACTTTGGAAACTATCCTTCTAGGGTTGTCTATTTTCAAGTTTAGGAAAGTGTTAGTGTTTATTTGGTGCCGTCAACTTGAAGAACAAAACAATAAACAGCACTGAGGCATATAGGTGGTAGGTGGTTGTATTAGTAGCCTCTCTTTGTTGAATTAGTATTCGGTGTCCAAAATACAGAGGCAACTTTACTTTGAGCACCAATGATGAGCAATTTTTATGTATAATTGTAAACTTTTCTGGAAAATAAAAAAAATATTTTCATTTTATTTCATAAAATGTTTTGCCTTAAGACTAAAACAATTTTAAGTAGGTACTTGGTTACATGGTACATTCTAAGGCCATAATTAGGTTTCAACACCCCCTGTACTAACTAGTACGAGTTCTGTATTTACATGGGTATGTTCACCAAAATATGTCCCGTAATTGCAGTGATTGAGCTAGCTACAGAAAACATCTCTAAGACAGAAAATAAAGTAGTGTAAGTACATCACAATGTGTGATAAATTATTCAGTACCAAGGCAAGCAGTTTTTATATAATGACAAGACAATAACTTATCAAGTAATAAATATAGTAAAAAAAAAACAGAGAATGGAGAAGTTAAGTGGGCATGTTTATATACCTATTTATTTTTATATTAATATGTCCAAGTCAAAATCAAATTTTATGTATAGGCCTCACGGTGCTTATAACATCTTCACGAACTAGCACAAATAAAATCGCAATTTATATCTGTCTAAAAGTCCTAGCAAACTTACCTTAAAAACTGGTGAGCATTACCCCAGCAAGAAAGATGCTCGTAGAGAAGATTGAGTTAAACGAATAATTAGAGCATAATCTGCTGTAAATGTGCGCGGAATAAAAAATTAGTGCATCCTTTAGTTTTCGAGAAAAATCCGAAAAACGATTCATGCTGGGGTAACGTTGTTCCAGCAAGAAGATTGTAAACCAATGATCGGAGAGAAACATAAACTACAGGAAAGATAGCTTATATTTGTGCGTAATTGTGCGCTGAAAATGAAATTTGTGCGTCTTAAGATTTCAGAGTTATTACAATTCCTGCTGGGGTAACGTTTTGCAGAATCGTGTTTTTCGGAAACTAATAATTGTGCACCGGTAGAATAAACGATTATCAGTAGCTCTTAATTTGTGCGTATTTGTGCATTAATTAGATTTTTAAAAATATTTACCGTTATAGCGTAATAATGGATGTATGAAAACCAAAAAAAAGGTCCTAGCGCTTAAACGAACAAAAATTCATACACACTGAAAACGTTATTCGGTCCTTTTTAATACTCTTAACATCCACGAAAAGTTTCAAAACATATTATATACGCATTATTGAATAATATCACTTTGAATCAAAACTGATAATGTCTAGCTTTGACGTCAAAATACAAAAAACAAGACCAACCCTAGAGTTTTTGGTATAAACCAAGAATTAGAGCACATAATGAAATACATATCCTGAAAATTTCAGCTTCAAATATCTCATACTAAAGAAGATACAAGCAAAAATTATAACCCCTGTTAGATTACTGGTTATCCGACCAAATTGGAATGAACCCAAAAAAGCGAGGATTTCATACATACTCGTGACCTTCTTAACTTTGCACACAAACAGCTTTGCCTGGGTACACTGAAGTATAAAACTGTTAACGGAAGTAACTTTTATTCTAAATTTAAATATAATCAAGAACCAAAGTTGGTGCCTTTCTTTTTATAAAGTATGTACTATGCGTTTCAACTAAGAATGTGTCCGCCATGATGATCGCGACTGCGGAACTTCACTCGTTTTTTACGATTTTTGTACCGGCCGCAGAGTAAACACAAAATGAAAAATTCGCCTCGGTTTTGATTATTTGATGTAATGTCTTATTTTGCTATCTATTTTTGTTAAAACATCATTTTTAGTAATTATATATTTGAAATGGCAAGATTGCGGCCACATTCTTAGTTGAAACGCATAGTATCTAGTTACTTATAGTTCATGTAGGTGAAGAGTTCAATACAATGTCAGTTATATTATTACGCAATTAAACTTTATTTTAAAACTACATGTAGGTTGCCTGGAAGAGATTGCGTTTTAGCGATAAGGCCACCTTTGTACATTGATGTCTTCAACGTATTGTTCAATTTACATGTAACTTTTGGTGTACAATAAAATCAAACTCAAACTCAAAAATCTTTATTTCAAATAGGCTTAACGCTAGCACTTTTGAATGGTCGTTTTTTAAAAGCTACCACCGGATCACAACGCGGCCGCAACTGAGAAGGTCCGGCAAGAAACTCAGCGGGCTTGTCATTTTTTAACTTTTTTTAAACATTGTTTTGTTACAAATGAATCGACATTAGCGATAGTGTGTCCTGCCGTTCGAAACATAAAGCAAGGGAGAAAAGAAGAAAACAATAAATTACGACATAAATTACAACAAACTAAAAGGCCAAAGGCATAGTAGTCGGACCAGTCCCCCCAAGCAGGCCCCGCGCACGAGGTGACTCGAGCAGCAGCCATCACTCCCCTCAACCATATTAGAGGGAAGGAGGTGACTAGCCACACGAAGCCGCCACAAGCAAAGACTTTTCGATGGCGAACATGACCGAACCAAAATCACAGTCGGATAACCTGTGGCAGTTTGTTATAGAAGAGTATACTTTGGCCCGTAAACGATTTTCTTGTTCTATGTAGACAAGGTTAAATATTTGTGTGTGTGTACACACAAATATTGAACCTTGAGGGATGCCCATGGAGACCACAGAACCAGGAGATCTCTTACCGTTAATATCAACCTTCTGAATTCTATCATTCAAATATGAAGTTAGAAGGTCAAGAGCTCTGTCCCTTACTGACCATCGTATCATGATCTACACAATCAAAAGCCTTGGATAAATCACAGAATACACCAAGGGCGTTCTATGATTCCTCCCAAGCCTCATATACATATTTTAATACTTCGACTCCCGCGTCAGTGGTGGACCGATTCTTTCTAAAGCCGAACTGTTTATCATGAAACAAGTTATATTTATTGAAATGATCTAACATTTGATCCAAAAGAAGCTTTTCAAAAATTTTACTCAAGGCTGGCAACACCGAAATTGGTCTGAAATTCGTAGGTTCAGTGGTACTACCAGACTTGAACAAAGGTATTATTTTACTGTGCTTCATGAGGTCAAGAAACTCTCCATTTTTGAAACAGCTATTAAATATAACTGCTAATTGAGGAGCAATAACGTCAATTATACTCGTATATGCTATTATTTGCACAGAAAGCTAAAGCTATGTTTTTGAGTGGACATTTGGTTGACTGAACAATGGGCTGTTGTAAAAGGCCGGGGTCACTTGCCACCTACTCATTATTTTTTGACAAGTGGTGACATGCCACCCACTAGATGGACTCTCCATACGGCCGTCATAAGACGGCGGAAGGCAACAACGGTGTGGGCGGCTCAACACCCCTGTGTTGAGAGGTGTGCTGCGCTTTCTCCGAAGTTACTCGCGGCGTTATGACTTTTAGCACTTCCACCCCTGGAGCATATAGCTCTAACAACTCCTCTCTGGACGGCCAATTAAAGTAAGCCAGAGCTGAGTCCCGCGGGTCCCCTTCGGTTTTCACTCGGCTGACGAAGACACGCCAAGGTGGGGGCCCTGACCGACTCGCTGGAGCACTCGGGTCCTTGGTGTCGTTACGTACCAAGACTAGTATGTAGACTATCTTTTCATATATTTACAATAGTTCCCTTGCCTGCCGAGGTAAACTGTTATTTTTTCTTCAATTAAGTAGTTGATCTCGGTTGGTACCAACCACACACCATTTAATTGTAAAAAGGACCTCTATGTGTTGGATTCATCCCCACGCAAGCCTCTTACAAGACCGGGTAAATCCCGTGAAACAAAAAACATGAAAATAATAATATCTTGGGACAATCGACGAACCCAAACTAGGCAGAGCCTGTACTATGGTAAACAGGCAGCTGATACTAATACTTATAAGTATAATAATAAAACCTTCTTTATTCCTAAATTGCATGCATTTTACAAAAGATACAAAATATAATATTTTTTTTACCTCCTGGACCTCTCACTGAGTAAAGGCCTACTTATAAGTATACTTTTTTGTAAATACATACTGATATACTTAGGACGCCCAGACACTTGGTGGGAATCGAACCCGCGACCCTCGGTTGGCTGCCAGGGTCTCTAACCACTACACCAACGGGCCCGTCAATTGTGAAGTGGAAAACCAGAACTTCAATTAAAACTGCATTGCAAATTCAATATGAGCCATGGAAAACGAAGATTTGCTACAAAATTCTTTGACCTTCTACCTGGATGGACGATCTAATTACCTTTTTCCTTGTCATTAGATTCTTCAGTGGGCGGGAGTTAAATAGTGAGCCCATAAAAAAAGATATATGTTTTTATCACCCACCAATTTTGTTCATGAAACTAGTTTATCCCATTGTAAAGTTGGCAACACTGATCCCTGTTTAAAAAGTAAGTAGGTTGCGCTCACTTAGCTCGAGTGCTGCGCTAAGAAAAAAAATACAATCAAACTGAAAGGCCAAAGGGATAGTTGTAGCAGTCCCCCTAAGCAGCACGCGCGTACGGGTTGACTTGAGAAGCAGCCATCACTCCCCTAAACCATATTGGAGGGAAGGGGGTGTCCCGCCACATTTCGATAGCGAGCATTACATATTTTTTTGTGATGAAACGCCAAGGTGGGAGCACACTAACAAGGCTAGATTTTAAAAAAAACCCCGACATACATAACATTATATCAACTGATCATTATATCAAATAAAATTATAGATTCAGTTGTTATATCTTGTAAATATTAGAGATTTTGTAATTATATCAAATATTGCTTACCCCAATTTTATGGTCTTTACCAGATAAATTCCTCCAAATTAATCATGGTTCTCCAGGAAGTTCTTAATCGGTGGTGATCAAATTTATACAGATTCATTATATACAGGTTCCTTCTTTCGAATATTAAAATAATCATTGAAATTGGTCAATACTTGCCAGTATTATGACCATTTTTGTCCTTAAAAAGCCATAAAAACATCAACCTTTATGCATTTCTACGGTTTTTTCAGTCGCCATTCTCATTTTTTCAGGAACTATATAACTTATTCGTAAATAATATTTTTTTTATGGGACCCAATTAATGGAGCGGCCTATCCGTACAATTCGAATCCGAATTGCGAACCTCCTCCTTTTTTGAAGTCGGTTAAAAAGGAGGAAGTTCTCAATTTAATTTAATTGTATGTATTTTTAACACGCTTTTACTTGCTTGAGCTATATGTATGATGGTAATGGAATCTTGCAATGCAATTTTGATTTTGACTCAATGTAGTCACGAACGGTGTCGGTCGATAATCGCTTGCACGAGCCGCCCCGAAATACATGTGGGCGGGGTAGGAGCACGTACGTTCGTTCAAACGATTCTGATTGAAAATTGGTACACCGTTCGTGTCCGCGATAGTTCGTACACAAAGGTCAGTGAACTTTCTCGGAGAGCGGTTTTTATTATAAGTATTGGAAATATAGATTTTTTAGTGCAATGCGAATCATTGCTATTTACACCTATAAACTTGCAATGCATTCTGTGGTTATCGTAATTAAATAGTAATTAACAGAACTGTAACAATATATTGTAAAAATAATGACAAACTATGACCACCTGACGGACTATTAAGATAACCGCGATTGCTGATAAACATTATGAACGTAACTGTACAGACAACAGCTTCACATAATACTGTCATTTAAAGAAGGTCACGAGTATGTATGAAATCCTCGCTTTTTTGGGTTCATTCCAATTTGGTCGGATAACCAGTAATCTAACAGGGGTTCTAGTTTTTGCTTGTATCTTCTTTATTATGAGATATTTGAAGCTGAAACTTTCAGGATATGTATTTCATTATGTGCTCTAATTCTTGGTTTATACCAAAAACTCTAGGGTTGGTCTTGTTTTTTGTATTTTGACGTCAAAGCTAGACATTATCAGTTTTGATTCAAAGTGATATTATTCAATAATGCGTATATAATATGTTTTGAAACTTTTCGTGGATGTTAAGAGTATTAAAAAGGACCGAATAACGTTTTCAGTGTGTATGAATTTTTGTTCGTTTAAGCGCTAGGACCTTTTTTTTTGGTTTTCATAAATCCATTATAACGCTAAAACGGTAAATATTTTTGAAAATCTAATTAATGCACAAATACGCACAAATTAAGAGCTACTGATAATCGTTTATTCTACCGGTGCACAATTATTGGTTTCCGAGAAACACGATTCTGCAAAACGTTACCCCAGCAGGAATTGTAATAACTCTGAAATCTTAAGACGCACAAATTTCATTTTCAGCGCACAATTACGCACAAATATAAGCTATCTTTCCTGTAGTTTATGTTTCTCTCCGATCATTGGTTTAGAATCTTCTTGCTGGAACAACGTTACCCCAGCAATAATCGTTTCTCGGATTTTTCTCGAAAACTAAAGGATGCACAAATTTTTTATTCCGCGCACATTTACAGCAGATTATGCTCTAATTATTCGTTTAACTCAATCTTCTCTACGAGCATCTTTCTTGCTGGGGTAATGCACACTAAAAACTCGGTTCTGTGGACCAGTATTTTTGTGGTAAGTAAGTGGCGTTAAGTCTCTACATCTGTAGAAGTAGAGACAATAAATAGTTTATCATCATCAGCCGGAAGACGTCCACTGCTGAACATAGGCCTCCCCCTTAGAACGCCACAATGAACGACAATTGGCTATTTGCATCCACCGGTTACCTGCGACGCGCACAATGTCGTCTGTCCACCTAGTGGGAGGCCTGCCAACGCTGCGTCTTCCGGTTCGTGGTCGCCACTCGAGAACCTTTCTTCCCCAACGGTTATCGGTTCTTCGAGCGATGTGGCCTGCCCATTGCCACTTCAACTTGCAGATTCTGAGAGCTATGTCGGTGACCTTGGTTCTTCGGCGAATCTCCACATTTCGGATTCTGTCGCGCAAAGAAACTCCGAGCATAGCTCTCTCCATGGCTCGTTGTGTGACTCTGAACTTCTATAAAAGGCCAGCCGTTAGAGACCACGTCTCAGTACCATATGTCATCACTGGCAACACACACTGGTTAAAAACCTTCGTCTTCAGGCACTGCGGTATTTCGGAGGAGAAGATATCGCGTAGTTTCCCGAACGCTGCCCATCCGAGTTGGATTCTTCGGGCGACCTCTTTGTCGAAGTTGGACCGACCTAACTGGACAGTTTGTCCTAGGTATACATAATGGTCAACAACTTCGAGTATATCGTTCCCAAGAACTACCGGTACGAGTGCAACATGGACATTAGACATGATCTTCGTCTTGTCCATGTTCATTTTAAGACCCACCTGTTGGGAAACGATACTGAGGTCGCTGAGCATCGTATTGAGGTCCTCCAGCGACTCTGCCATAATGACTATGTCATATAAATAGTTTATATAACTGGTTTATTCATCATAACCAGCACCCGAAAATCGACCACTGCTGAACAAAGGACTCCCCCTTAGAAGGCAGAGGTTGCCATAATCTCCACCCTAGACAGGCGCCTTGGGGATCGCAGAGTAGGCGGTTGGTAATCATTCCCGTCTCAAGGCAGTCTTTGTTTTCCTTTAGTCGCCTCTTACAGATAGCCAACGGGAGGAGATGGGAGGGTGCTATCCTCACTCGCACACCCCACGAGATAAACTAACCTATCAAAAAAATATGTCACTTAGGTTCCTATAATACATAATACAAGTTAATTAGTGAATCACAGATAACCGCATATTCAATTTCAATATCCAATTAAAATAAAAGATTAAGATTTAAAGATTAAAAAGAATCAGCTCTTAGGGCTCCCACACATAACTGCGATGCGATGCGGCGCCGCATCGCAGGAATTTGTATGGAAATATTCATTTGTTTCTCGCAGATATTTGCGATGCAATGCGAATTCACGGTTATGTGTGGGAGCCCTAAGACCTGTGTTAACAACATTTGGCTAAAAAGTGTTTAACTACATAAAGTACAAATGCGACATAAAATTTACTAGGTGGTAGGTTCCTTTTGCAAAGAATCGTCCAGGTAGGTACCACCGCAGCGTCGCCAAGCAGCAGTGTGTAAACATTGCGGTGTGAAGTGCACTGTACACAAAAGACTTAATAGCTAATGACTTCTGGGTTGGCACCGCGCTTGTGATTCTTCTGGTGTTGCTAGCGTCTACAGGCTGCGGTGACTGCTTACCATCAAGCAGGCCGCACGCTTGCTTACCACCTTGGTAGTATAAAAAAATATAATTAATGGATTTTAGACAATGAACAACGCAAAATCTGTGTCACAAATCGCGTTGTGAGTTGATAAGTCACATCCGCGATCCTGCACGTGCTGTCTAACGCAAACAGACTCACCAGCAACGCACGCGACATCAACGACCCGATCGGAAATGAGGGATCGGTCGGAAACCCGCATTATCATTATTATTTGCCACTTGAAAACTACAAATCCCACGACAATTTTGATTTAACGCGGTCCATTGAAGGGTGCAAGCGAGACTGGATGTCGATAAACTGGAGTGATTCAGTATCGTAATGCGAATAAAACGTTCAATCGATTTGGTGTGCGAGCGTATCTCCCGCGCAGCAATCGCCAATCAGTAGCGAAAGAACGTGAAATCTGCCAGGATTATTCAGTAGTGCGACAGCCACACAGTAACATGGCTGTGTCGTGGTTCGCCGTGGCTGCGTTGGCCGCGACCGCGCTCGGCGCTACAATTGCGCGTAAGTCTTATTTATTGCTCAAAGGTTTTATATTTAAAAAAAATATAATTATCATATAGGGAAATACATTAGATAGTGGGATATGCGTGATTCGTTTATTAAATTTTATACAGGCGGAAAATGGTGACATTTTATTATTAGCTGTAACATGCAGTTTTTGCTGCATCATAATGATGATTTAAATTACAACCAGTGGCAAAATAAACTTCTTTTTAGAGAATCAAGTTCGACAGAACTTTTTTTTAGAATGACTTAGTTATATGTACAGTAGAGTTTATCAAAATATATTTAACTAGAATTCGAGAATAATAATAATAATACCAGCCCTTGTTTATGTCCCACTGCTGGGTACGGGCCTCCCTTCAAATTGAAGGGGCTTAGGCCATAGTCCACCACGCTGGCCAAGTGCGGGTTGGCGGACTTCACACGTCTTTCGAAAGCTAGTTAGGCTTTCTCAGACATGCAGGTTTCATCACGATGTTTTCCTTCACCGAAAGCTAGTAACAATCGCACAAAGACGATTCGCACATGATTCGATAGGTAAAGAAAATTCATTATTGGCATTAGAAGCTGACTGAGCGGTTGCAAAATTTTTGATTCTTTGATATTTGGTTACGCAGTTGCAAATTGACTGGAAATCTATCTATCCTAAGCGGTGCTATGAACAAGCGAAAAAGAACTATTTTTTTGTGATATTCGCCTGATGGTAAACGACACGGCTAACTGCACTGCGCATACGCTCGTCACCCAAATCTTGAGACTGATTATTTTTCCAGCTACAGTGCTCTTACCACCGGAACACAGCATTGTATACACGTTGCTGCTTGGCAACCAAATATCTAAAACCCACTAAAGTGCGTTGTAGGTAACCTTGGTTTCTCTCGCTGGGGAAACCTTCAAAGGGGGTCAACCAGGGTATGTGAGATTCTTACGCACTTTAACCCCCGCTGTCACATCGACAAAATAGTCCTGGGTTCCCCGGTGGGATCTCTAGGTTGACCTTGATCACACCGCCGCTGCGGACGCATTATAGGCCCCTGGGAACAGTCGTGTCACAGTGCGCACAGGGACGGGCGCTGCAACCTCTCTGCCCGTCCTCTACAGTCGCCGCCGTACTCAAAAGTGCTAACCTATCTAGACGGACTTTTTATCCTCCATGTCGCATCGGGAAACTGAATGCTTTGCGAACGGGACGTCACTGGTTCAATTCACGCAGGAAGCACTTTATGTAGTTGTTCCTTACTGGTTAGGACAATGCAGGCCGATCATTGATAGTTCGAAAAGTAAGATGATCCATGCGTCGGATGGGCATGTGAAAAGGCGGTGCTGCGCCAATACTCTCCGGTCGTGTCGGTCTTCCATCCTATCGGATTGTGAGAGTAAAGGAAGAGAGAGTGCACGTGTGTACGCAAGTCTTGTGCACGAAATATATCCTGCGTAGATGGCTGTTCTAGTGAAAGATTGGCCACAGTGGTCTTAACAGCCAGGAGGATATTATTAACTAAACGGTCGCTTGCACAAAAGTACTAGGTACAGAACAGCCTAGCGAGTTACTAGTAGTCTTAAATTAAATGACGTATAAAATTGTTTTGATAAAGTGAATGGTTATCGATTAATCAAATTAATGGACGGTATCTATGCGATAATAACGTTGTTATTATGTTCCCCCAACCTCAATTAGTATGATTGATTGCTTCCGATAATTATTGCGCAAAAAACGAATCTAGCATTAAAGTGATTAAAAAAAATTGTTTTGTTTTTGTTTTCATTGTGTGTTCAATAAAAGCATTTATTTATTCCTCTTACATAGTAATATTTATTTTTGTACCGAGCACATAATTTATATTTTCCTTAATCCATAAAATTAATTACTACATACATAAAAACAAAATTAATTAAGCAATTTATTTAACTATAATACATAAACAAAACTTAAACTCGCTCTACGTAAATATAGTCTCTTTTGGCACCACTAAAATTGTACAGTAACAACGATCTTCATTTTTAACCGACTTCAAAAAAGGAGGAGGTTCTCAATTCGTCTGTATATATATATTTTTTTTCTACCAGAGCATTTCAGTGTTGTGTCCTTACATAGAAGGCGCACCATGAGTTCTTTAATATACTTGCACAAGATCTTGCATTCATGTATTGACAGTCCGTATTTATTATCGGCACTTGACATTAATACTAATCATCGCTGTAGCACCGCGAATGTATTTCGGTTGAATGTGTATAAAAACAACACATCCTACTACAATCCTCTAGTGAGAATGTGCAGAAACTACAATGAATATAGTTCTAAACACCCGAAGCTGGATATATTTGATGCACGTATTCCCGTCTTCAGAAAGATTGCACTAGGGTGTTTTACATGGTCTCAGTAACTAACTATGCATTGTTTTTTAATGTACTTGCAAATGTTGCAATGTACTGTTTCTTTTTATTATCCCACTTTTCTTTTCTTTTTTGTTTTAACTTTTCATTTTCCTTTCTTAAGTTATACTTAATAAAAATTAAATAGTCTGGAATTGTTGTGCTAGCCAGATACACATGTCAAGGATTGTGACTAGATCAAAACAATGATGTTGTAATTCTGTTTAGTATTGTCGCTGTCTGTTTTGTGTGTTTATAAATAAAATAAATAAATGTTCGCGCACAAATCTGGCAATTATGAACCGATTTGAAAAAATCTTTCTTCCATCCATTCTTTAATCCGTTAATTGGGTCCCTAAAAAACAATATTGCTTAGTAATAAGTAGTTCCTGAAAAAACAAGAATGTTGACTGCGCAGGAAAGCTGCAAGAAAGCCTATATAGATGACTTTATGTCGCTTTTTAAGGACAAAAATGGTCATAACTCTGGCAAATATTTACCAATTTCAATGATTCTTTTTTTATTCGAAAGAAAAAACCACTGTAATGAACATGTATGAATTTTATCACAACCAAATAAGAACTTCCTGGAGGACCATGAATGATATGGAGGAATTTATCTGGTAAAAACCATAAAACTGATGTTCTCCTTTACATTTCTCTGACAAATATGAACAGATTTCGAAGATTCTTTTTTTTATACGAGAGAGTAAACTACTATGATGATTCCATGCAAATTTCATTACGATCGGATAAATTGTTTCTGAGTTTCTGAAGAAACATGAATTATGTAAAAGTATGTAGACGATAATGTGAAATCATAATGATGTCATAACCTACCTAGATCATTTTACCGTCTTCGATGGTTCAATCTTTATGTATGAAAATATCACTAATAAAATCTTTTTAAAAAAAAATTGAACCGACTTCAATATCACTGAAAAGTATAAAATAATTTAAATATTATTGAAGTTGGTGTTAGCGTACCTGCTGTGTATATTTGGCACCAACTTCAATAATATTTAAATTATTTTATACTTTTCAGTGATATTGAAGTCGGTTCAATTTTTTTTTAAAAAGATTTTATTTTAAACTTTTTAGTGATATTTTCATATATAAAGATTGAACCATCGAAAACCGTAAAATTATCTAGGTAGGTTATGATCACATTATCGTCTACATAGTTTTATATAATTCATGTTTCTTCAGAAAATAATATCCGGTCGTAATGAAATTTGCATGGAAACATCATAGTAGTTTACTCTCTCGAATAAAAAAAGAATCATCGAAATCGGTTCATAATTGTCAGAGCAATGTAATGGAGAACATCAGTTTTATGGTTTTTACCAGATAAATTCCTCCACATCGTTCATGGTCCTCCAGGAAGTTCTTATCCGGTTGTAATAAAATTCATACAGATTCAATACAGTGGTTTCTTCTTTCGAATAAAAAAAAAATCATTGAAATTGGTAAATATTTGCCAGAGTTATGACCATTTTTGTCCGACCGAGCGAGTCCGAGCGACTAAAACGTCATCTATATAGGCTTTCTTGCAACTCTCAGTGCGCAGTCACCATTCTTGTTTTTTAGGAACTACTTATTACTAAGCAATATTTTTTTTATGGGACCCAATCAATGGATTGCAGAATGGATGGAAGAAAGATTTTTTCAAATCGGTTAATAATTGCCAGAGTTATGCGCGAACATACATAAAAAAAAAAAAAAAAAAAAAAATATATACAGACGAATTGAGAACCTCCTCCTTTTTTGAAGTCGGTTAAAAAGAACAAAATAAAATTATTTTTAAAAAAATTGAACCGACTTCAATAACGATAGATGGCACTATGGTAAACAATATAAGCTACGCCGATGATATGGTATTGCTGAGTCCTTCAATTACCGGTTTGAGAAAAATGGTGCAGATGTGTGAGGCGTATGCTGAGGCCCATGGGCTCAAGTACAATGTAAGCAAAAGTGAAATTTTGGTTTTTCAACCTCGTGAGCACAGTGTGGACACAGTGCCTCCTGTGTGGCTGAATGGTATGGCACTGAATAGAGTTTCCTCATATAAGTACTTGGGTCACTGGGTCTCGGAGGATCTCAGGGATAACGCTGATATTGAGAGGGAACGAAGGGCATTGGCTGTCCGGGGGAATATGTTGGCCCGTAGGTTCGCGCGTTGTACAAAGGAAGTGAAAATCACTCTTTTTAAAGCTTATTGCCAGACATTTTACACGTGCAGCCTGTGGGTCGACTGTACTCAGGGAACACTCAGTGCCCTTCGTGTTCAATATAATAATATGTTTAGGATGCTGTTGGGACTGCCGAGATACTGTAGCGCATCAGGCATGTTTGCCGAAGCACGCACGGATGGCTTTCATGCCATCCTTAGAAAAAGGGCTGCTTCGATGCTCCACCGTGTCCGAAACAGTTCCAACAGTCTTCTAAAGGTGTGGGCAGACAGGTTCGACTGTCCAATGTTGAGACATTGGATCTCACTCCATGTCTAGTTTCTTGTTATTTATTTTGTATATTGCCTACTAACATAGATTGTAAGTGCATACTAACAAATTATGAATCTTAGTTATTTGAAATAAATTGTTTATTATTATTATTATTAATAACACTAAAAAGTATAAAATAATTTAAATATTATTCAAGTTGGTGCCAAATATACACAGCAGGTACGCTAACACCAACTTCTTTAATATTTAAATTATTTTATACTTTTTAGTGTTATTGAAGTCCGTTCAATTTTTAAAAAAAAATATTTTATTAAATCATATTATTATTTGGTTCTTGTCTAATAATCGTAAACAATATTTAACTGAAAAAAAGTAACCGTATAATAAAGGTCCAGTTTTATACGTTATCGACGTTATATAGAAATTTTATTTAGACAGAAGAAACTTATTACTTGATGTATGTATATAAATAAGTACTGTACTGAGACTTATTGAAATTAATAACGTCCAAAAAATACTGATCCTAAGCGTGGGGCTATTTTTTTATCAGTATGCTACTGTTTATTAGTGGATCTAACACCTAAATAGAGTCATTGTATTGCGGCTTATCATTATAATATATTCTAGGTAAGCATTAAGGTAGGTCGGTCCAACTTCGACAAAGAGGTCGCCCGAAGAATCCAACTCGGATGGGCAGCGTTCGGGAAACTACGCGAAATCTTCTCGTCCAAAATACCGCAGTGCCTAAAGACGAAGGTTTTTAACCAGTGTGTGTTGCCAGTTATATGGTACTGAGACGTGGTCCCTAACTGTTAGCCTTTTGGATAAGCTCAGAGTCACACAACGAGCTATGGAGAGAGCTATGCTCGGAGTTTCTTTGCGCGACAGAATCCGAAATGAGGAGATTCGCCGAAGAACCAAGGTCACCGACATAGCTCTTAAAATCTGCAAGTTGAAGTGGCAATGGGCAGGCCACATCGCTCGGCGAACCGATAACCGCTGGGGAAGAAAGGTTCTCGAGTGGCGACCACGAACCGGAAGACGCAGCGTAGGTAGGCCTCCCACTAGGTGGACAGAAGACATTGTGCGCGTCGCAGGTAACCGGTGGATGCAAATAGCCAATTGTCGGTCATTGTGGCGTTCGAAGGGGGAGGCCTATGTTCAGCAGTGGACGTCTTCCGGCTGGTGATGATGATGATGATGATGATGAAGCATTAAGCTGTTTTATAATAGAAGAAAGTTATTTTAAAGCATCGTATTGTTGAGAAAACCTGTACTTTTTTTTAAGAGGCATACGAGTATGTTAATAAAGTTTGACAATAGAACGAGTTCATAATTTGAATAATACTATAAGAGTGTACCTAAATAAAATTATTTGTGTGTATGTATATATTATATCTATACATATTATAAAACAAAGTCGCTCCCGCTGTCTGTCTGTCCCTATGTATGCTTAGATCTTTAAAACTACGCAACGGATTTTGATGCGGTTTTTCTTAATAGATAGAGTGATTCAAGAGGAAGGTTTTTATGTATAATACATGCATAACATAGTAGAGAAACAATGATAATTTTAGAGGTTTCTAATGTGATGTCGTAAATAAACACATTTTTTTGCGCTTACATATCAAACGCTGGCTGAACCCTATGAGATATATTAAAATAATGTACTACAGTATTGTACACCTTAACAAGGTCTACAAAAAAGTTCCGAATGGTATATGTTTATCTCTTAGGGATAACCCTCAATAACCATTTATTATCCTTTACTTTTTGTGAGAAATAATTAACTATTAATAAATTGTTGTTAGCATGAATTTGTCCCTTCTTACGTAAACTTCACTAATATTACACCAATGAAAAAAAAGCTGTGAACGTTGTTCGTACCAACTTAAGGCAAGGTCATTAAATAGATGGGTGAATTGATTTGTACGAAATTTTGTGTACATATCGGGTAGGTCTGAGAATAGGTCGTAAAGTAAATTTCATGCCGCTAGGTTAAGCAACGTTAGGCAAGGTCATTACATAGATAGGTGACGGCGGTGACTCCGAGGAGGACGGTGACGGGGTTGCGAGCCCCATTCCCGTGATCACGGTGCCAGGTTTCTGGAGGCTATAATGCGCACTGAGGGATATTTGGTGCAGATCCCGCTGCAGGGCCCAGGTCCCCCTCTTATGTGGCGATGCGACAGCCGCAGGGAGGGGTTTAAACTGGTTTTACGGTTTTTTATATGCAAGAGAGGAGAGAGAGGTAAAGGGGATTCAAGGAGGGGGTGATGGTGTGAGGGATGGGGATTAAGGTGGAGCAAGGGGGGAGTGAGGAGGAGCAAGGTGGTGGGGGGGGGGGGACAGAGAGTGGACAACGGAGAGAGGAAGAGGGGGAGTGTGACGGGGACCGAAGCGGGAAAGGGGAAAGAGAAAGGAGAGAAAGAGCATAGAATTAGATTTTTATTATAAGAGAGAGACGAGATGGAGAGCGAAATATATCAAAGGAGGAGGGAGAAAAGCGGAGCAAAATGTAATAAAAGCGCGGGCGGAGCTGCGCGGGTCAGCTAGTATATTATATGGAAAGGCCTATGTGTCACTGGACACGCTGACCACTGAACCGGGAAACCCGATGTATTAGATTTAAGTTAAAACAATTTGCTACTGTATGGCATATGTAAAATCATTGTTTAGTATCAGCAATAAAGGCTAATAATAATAATATATTATATAGCAGTAAATAATATAAATTGAGTTGTTTAACATATTTGGCGAATGCAATGACGAAAACTTCTTGCATTATGTATTAGCACAGAATACATAATATACGTAGTTCACGAGCACACATGCAGGTAATGAAACCGCATTATATAACAGCAATCGGGTAACAATCGTACATCGTGTTTGTTTTACTAAACGTATACTTTACTATGCATCGTCACAATCTGCTTGCAATTCTTATATAACTAAGGTTGTAATCCAAGCAGATCCTAAGCATTTTAGCTTTCCCGTGAGGTGTCCGGGTAAGGATAACACCCTCCCATCTCTTCCTGTTGATTGTCGAAGGAGGCGACAAAGGGAAAAGCAAAAGACGGACAGCAGTGTCTTCTGTTTGATATGCAAATTGCAACTACACTTACGATACTGCGATCCGCCAGCCCTGGAATTACGATTTTTATGAACCAGGTTAGAAACTTGATAGTGGCACCCCTCTCTCCAGTGATTAAGATAAATTATTTTAAAGAACTAACAAATCTCATATCGGAATCTCGAGTCCACAAGCATAGATAAGAGTATATTACTTAGAAATAGATAGGTAACTCCCACGTCAAAACGCGCCCCCTAACACCAGCGCCTCCAGCGGTGTGATTTGAAACTCTAATAGCCTCGAGCATTTTTAATAAAAAAAAATAGCTAAAACTTTGTAGTATTCGATATAAAGCACACGGATGTCAATAGTATATGCATATGTAATAAAGGAATGAAATAAAAAAAAACAAAAATTATTTCATACCGGTGTTGGGGTTTCAACCCGCGGTCTCTAGACTTCGTATTTATTTGATTCCAACCTATTTACCGCTACCGCTGTAAGTATTATGACGTCAGATGCAAAATACTGATCTACTATCTTAGTTTCATTCCGAACAGAGAAAAGTTGCAAATCACGCCGCATGAGGGTGCTACTGGTAGCTTTTTCCATTTCTTCTAAGATACCATACCATGTCCACAAGTACACCACAAGTGAACTTGTGGACCTGCGTGGTGCCTTTTACTTACAAGTCGACGGTGTGGGCCAGCCAGGTTTTCGTATGCTACGCGCTATGTGAAGCAAGTTTTTATTTTAAACATATGATTTTGGCGTCTCCTGAAAGTGCCGCCTGGAGCTGGTGCCCCACTTTAGCCCCTCTTCTTCGGTTACCATCGCTAATTTATAAATTAGTTTAATAATTAGCATATAAGCTATAACACTATAATACCTAAAAGGGTCTGTGGCGCAGTGGAAATCCTCTCGCTGTAGGTACACTCTGTAGGTCGCGGGTTCGAATCCTGTAGAGAGCAACAACTATAAAACAATACAGGTTTTTTATACATCGTATAAGGTATCAGTGCAGAGTTTTTCAAGATGCCATTAGGCCTCTGCTTAACGACTGCGGTCTGAGGACAATAAACGGGAGAGACTTTTTACGTGCATGGAGACTCGTACTTCAAATACCACTAAACGGTCACCTATCTACAACCTTGGTAAACTAACAGATCGTTTATCAAACAGTGATTACAACAGGCTAATTCACTTGAACTGGCTACATTCATACCACATTACATACCCACTGCCACGACGACGCTCAATCTTAATGATGATAATTATTTCCGTAACCATGTAGTTTTCATGACAAGACTAAGAATGTATTTGTACAGAAATGAAACGAATAACCTAATAAAGAACCATATTAGAATATTGCTATAAGTGAGACGCGTGTTGATTTTGCAATTGGACACAAAAATCGTATTTTACCATCGCACTTGACTGGTTTTTTATTGTATAAACTTCTTCGCAATTGGTCACAAAAATTATTATTAAAATTGTTTATTTTACATAGTATTTATTGATACTAAATATTTATAGTTTATTTACAAATATGTATACTTAAACTAGGTAAAAAACTTCCTCCAAGTTGTCGCCGCAATGGGAGGGAAGTGTACCTAAAAGACTGTCGGCATTACCTCTTTGTATAGCCAAGCTTATACGTTGGCAGAAAAAGCTACCAGCCCGACGGTCTCCTGAGACTTCGATAAGTTTGGATGAAATAGTTTTTTTTTATCTTTTTTATTTACTGTGTAATTAACTGTAATATGTAATTAACCATTTTACTAACCACTCTTCAGTTATTTTTACCCGACTACGGAACGGAGGGATAGGGTTATGATTTTAACAAGAATGTATGTATGTTCAGCTGTTCCCGCATATCTTCTAATCTAGCTAACATAATTTGACAAGTAGAGTGTCGTTAGAAGCGTCTTGATTGTCCGCTGGTTATAGGCTATATAACATCAAATTATTAGACTGCGATTTTATCCGTAGTCGGGTTTTAGTTTTTAAAACTTATTACTTGTTTTTAGTAATCAAATTATGTTCTCTCATACATTTTCAGTTTCTCTGGTACCAAACAATGGGCCATTGGCGTCGAACGCGATCGTAAAACCAAGCCGCTTGATACGGACACTTAAACGTGTATGTACGTAAAGAATACGGCCTTGGTGTCAGAGTAAGGATCGCTGGTAGCACTTGCCTTGTATATAGCAACTTGTAGTGACATGCACTAACCATTATTGTAGTACTAACTAAGTATATGGTAGCTTATCTGTTCTCTCACGTCATTTAGGGAAACAAGTTTCTTAGTTTAGCTATCGAAGATTATAGGAGATGGATCTTTGAATCCTAGAACCATCCTAGTCTAAGGGATTGATAGCTATTTGCCGCAGTCAAAAACATTAATTGTCATTTACCTATTTTTTAAATCTCTATATTTCGAATCTTATGTTTCGTTATTAAGTATCAAATAAGCTCTAGTTGATCTCTACTCACTAATAGTTTAACGTATTAATTTACTTGGAGTGTCGAAATAATCCTATTTAAAATACATTTTTAAGTATGGCAATCCGGCGGGCCTGTTGGTCTAGTGGTCAGACACCCTGCCTTCTAACCGATGGGTCGTGGGTTCGATTCCCGCCAAGTGTCTGGGTGTTGTTTATCTATTTAAGTATGTATTTACAAAAAAAAAGTATATAAGTATTAATATCAGTTGTCTGGTTTCCATAGTACAGGCTCTGCCTAGTTTGGGATCCGATGACCGTGTGTGGATTGTCCCAAGATATTATTATTATTGAATTAAGATTATTTTAACTGGTCTACACGGAAAATAATGCAACAAAAAAATAGTAGAGAAAATAATGTTTAAGTTTTCGCAAATCAAAATTAATTAAGTAATTGTTATACCTATGAATGTAGTAATTTTTTTGTTAACATTCCGTTAAGGTATGATGGTCAGAAATAATGTAAAATAGAAAAGACATAGATAACAGTTTTTAATTGGCCCTCATATTTTACTTTTGGTTGGATAAAAGCTAATTATATGTATCTAATACCTGTTTATAAAATTAAAATAATTTGTTAAGGACTATTTAAGTGCCTACGAAGATTGAACCGAATTATGGACAGTTGAAAAGTCGTTTTCTTTTCAATTTTGCTCTTGACAGTTGTATGTAGGTACTTGGGATAATTACATCTTTTAGGAGAAAGTAGAGCTGCTTGTGTATAATTCTATAACAATAATTAATTTACTAAAAAAACATTTTAGTAAATTTAAGAATAAATTCAGAATGATCAATTTAATTTATTTTTTTAATTTTCCAGCATTAGAAAGACAGGTTTTGGAGAAAACATCATGCGGCAGAGTCTGGGTCACCGTGCACTCCCCTGAGATCCGCCTGGGACTGACTACTACTATCCTGGACGCTATCGAACTTAATTGGGACTTTACCGGATGCTCTTCATTACCAAGACTAGTAAGCACTAATTGCATTATGCGATGAAGTATTTTTTATTCCTTGGAAACTCCTACGTGGCGTAGTGGCAAGCAGCTTGCTCTACAAACAGGATATCATCATCATTAGCAGCCACTGCTGAACTGAGGCCTCCCCCTTAGAAGGGAGGGGTTTCCATAATCCCCACGCTTGGCAGGCGGCTTGGAGATCGCAGTATAGGTGGAAGATAAATCCAAAAGAAAGACGCTGCTGCCCGTCTTCCTGTTCTCGCTTAGCTCTTACGACACTCAACAAGAGGAGATAGGGGGATGCTACTCCAACCCGGCACCCCACGGGAAAAAAAATTGGGATATGCTTGGTCCGAATCCTGTGGGAACAATATAATAATATACATAGTTTTTCCTTACTTATTGAGGCAATACACCTGATTATCTGTATAAGTATTGAGATGATCGGAGATATTGAGAGAGCTCGAGAGGTTTTACGGGCAGTTGTACACCTCGACACGAAAACCCATTACCCGAACAGCTCAGGACACCAGAGCCCAACTAACCCGACACTACACTGAGGACATCCCAGACATCAGCTTGTACGAGATTAGAATGGCTCTCAAACAGCTTAAAAACAACAAGGCGCCGGGTGAAGACGGAATCACATCAGAACTTCTGAGAGCGGGTGGAAAACCGGTACTTTTAGTCCTCCAGAAGTTATTTAATTCCGTCTTACTCGAGGGTACTGCGCCAGAAGCATGGCATAGGAGTGTGGTGGTTCTTTTCTTCAAAAAAGGTGATAACACCTTATTGAAGGATTATAGACCCATCTCACTCCTGAGCCATGTATACAAGCTGTTTTCCAGAGTCATTACGAACCGTCTCGAACGCAGGTTTGATGACTTCCAGCCTCCCGAACAAGCCGGGTTCCGAAAAGGCTTCAGCACCGTAGACCACATACATACGCTCCGCCAGATTATACAGAAGACCGAGGAGTATAATCGGCCATTATGTCTAGCGTTTGTGGACTACGAAAAATCCGATTCAATCGAGACTTGGGCGGTATTGCAGTCCCTCCAGCGGTGCCACATTGACTATAGGTACATCGAAGTGTTGAAGGTTTGTACAGCAACGCCACCATGTCGATCCGACTACAGGACAAGAGCACGAAACCAATCCCATTGCAGCGAGGTGTGAGACAGGGAGACGTTATTTCTCCGAAAATGTTCTCAAACGCATTGGAGGACGTTTTCAAGCTCTTGGACTGGTACGGATTCGGCATCAACATCAATGGCGAATACATCACTCACCTTCGTTTTGCCGATGATATAGTCATTATGGCAGAGTCGTTGGAGGACCTCAATACGATGCTCAGCGACCTCAGTAGCGTTTCTCAACAGGTGGGTCTTAAAATGAACATGGACAAGACGAAGATCATGTCTAATGTCCATGTTGACCCGTACCGGTAGTTGTTGGGAACGATACACTCGAAGTTGTTGACCACTACGTATACCTAGGACAAACTATCCAGGTAGGTCGGTCCAACTTCGACAAAGAGGTCGCCCGAAGAATCCAACTCGGATGGGCAGCGTTCGGGAAACTACGCGCAGAGATGCGATTTATTTGAAATACTTCTATTTAAAATGCAAATACAAAATGCAAAATACCTATTTTGTATTTTGCATTTAAATGCCTTTTAGTAAAAAACATTTTGTATTTTATTTGAAATACCTTTCGAGATGTATTTTGCATTTTTAATATTCATTTCAAAATGCAAAATACTTTGTGATTAAGTTTAGCCAACATTACCAGTCAAACAATATGAAATGGACGAATGACGGTTGTATGGTTGCCGAATTTGACCGATATAGGCACCTGCTAGCCATGCGCGCCTTTTTTTTAACCCCCGACCAAAAACGAGGCGAGTTATAAGTTTGTCGCCTATGTCCGGAAGTCTGTGTGTCTGTATGTATGTCTGTCTGTGGCATCGTAGCGGTCCAACCAGTGAACGGATTTGAATGCGGTTTTTTTTTAATTTGAAAGCTAGTTTAAGCGAGATGGTTCTTAGCAATGTTTCATGAAAATCGGTCCAGCCGTTTGAAGACCATCAGCTCTTTTCCAAGTCGATGTAGGGATATTTTGTATATAATAGACATTTTTCATTACTTCTATTAGTCCGAAAAATCTGAAATTTAGAACATATGTAAGTCCGATGATACTTAATAAAATGGTAACCTTCCCCAGGGTCTGATGATCAGCAAGAAGGTGGTAACAGGACGTCTGCCCCAATAACAGTAGACCCATCGCGTTTGGGCTCGTTAGACAGGTCTCGACGAGTAGTTGCTAGAAAAATGGTGATCAGGGTCTGAACATGGAGCAGGAAGATGGTCACGGGATCTCTGCACCAATAAACGTAGACCCACCGAGTTCGGGCTCGGTAGGTAGGTCTCTACGAGCAGTTGCTAGAAAAATGGTGATCAGAGTCTGATGATGGAGCAGGAAGGTGGTCACGGGATCTCTGAACCAATAAACGTAGACCCACCGAGTTTGGGCTCGCTAGGTAGGTCTCGACGAGTAGTTGCTAGAAAAATGGTGATCAGGGTCTGATGATGGAGAAGGAAGGTGGTCATGGGATCTCTGTACCAATAAACGTAGACCCATCGAATTTGGATTCGTTGGATAGGTTGCTGTGGGTAGTAGGTAGAAAAATGTTGATCAGAGTCTGATGATGGGAGCAAGCAGGAAGATCGCAACAGGAACTCGGCTCCATTAAATGTAGGACCCACCGAATTATAAATCTATGGTTAAATCTTGACGACGAGACAGATACTGATCAGGGTCTGATAATAGCACAGGAAAGTCATTTTAAGAGTTCGTCTATCTATGTCGGGGTATTATAAAAAAATTAAATTTATACTTGTTCTTCTTTGGTCAGAGTGCGAGTGGTGCCATGTTATTAGACGTTTTGGTTCGGCTCGGCATTGTGTCTCTACTTCTCATGATAAATACCTAAAAATATAAATCTATACTTATAATAAAACTGTAACAGGTCCAATTCTGTACATTGAAGATATGTATTTTGAAAATTATGTTTGGAGGGCATTCTATAACCGATTCTAAAGCCAAAAATGTATCTTTTTTTATTTTCGTCTGTCTGTCTGTATCTCGGCTGCGCATTACGCCGAAACTACTGGATGGATTAAAACGAAACTTGGCATGATTTGAGTTAATACTCCGAGGTAGGACATAGGATACTTTTTATCCCGACATACGGCACGGTTCCCTTGGGAGAGGGAAAGTTTAGTTAACGTAAACACAGCGCGGGCGGAGCTGCGTGGGTCAGCTAGTATACTATAAATATACATAAAAATATATGAGATGTGGTCAAAAGGTATTTTATTTTGAAAAAGTATTTTGAAAATACCCATTTTGCATTTAGCATTTGAAATACAAAACTCAAAACTATTTGGTATTTTGCATTTGAAATAGTAAATCTGGAAAGTATTTTGCATTTTGTATTTAAATGCTTTTTTAAAACCATTTTGTACATCTCTGACTACGCGATATCTTCTCGTCCAAAATACCGCAGTGCCTGAAGACGAAGGTTTTTAACCAGTGTGTGTTGCCAGTGATGACATATGGTACTGAGACGTGGTCTCTAACGGCTGGCCTTTTAGAAAAGTTCAGAGTCACACAACGAGCCATGGAGAGAGCTATGCTCGGAGTTTCTTTGACCGGAACCGGAAGACGCAGCGTTGGCAGGCCTCCCACTAGGTGGACAGACGACATTGTGCGCGTCGCAGGTAACCGATGGATGCAAATAGCCAATTGTTGTTCATTGTGGCGTTCTAAGGGGGAGGCCTATGTTCAGCAGTGAAAGTCTTCCGGCTGATGATGATGATGATTAAGATGATCCATGTGATGAATGGGCATAAGAAAGCTGATATCTCCGGGTCTTCGATTCCATCTGATTCTAAGATTAAAGAAATAGAATGCACCTGTGTCCTACGCAAGCATTTGTGCACTGAGTATATTTAAATAAAATGTTAATTAAAGTACGTGTGTCAAGTCTTCAGTTTTGAATATACAAATAATGAGGTCATCCAAATTATTTAATTTTGATATTAATAGTTCTTTTCTCTTTACATCTTACACTAAGTCACTCACAACGTTCACGGTGATGTAAATTATATCTAATTCTGCGTAATCGATTTCAATGTATGAGCGAACTGACTCTCCCTGTGTTTATTTATTATATGCCTTACTGTTGTCACAAATCATTTCACATTGACAGGGAATTAATTCCAATTTACAGTGTCACATTGAACAATTTGAAAATTGCGGTCCATCAACTTGCAACCGTGCAGGCAAATCGGTACCAACGATGCCTTTGTTTCTCATTGCATTATGTAATTTTCAACAAAAATGTCTACTACAAAGAAGTTCGAATTAATACAAATCAAATTTTACTGCATGTTGCTAAGTATTTTTTGGCTCTCCTACAAATAAACCAAAAAGTTTAATATGTATATCATATCTTTTTGGTTGTTCTATATGATTCACATGTATTTTGTAATAATGTTACGTTCTTCTTGCTATCCATATATGAAGTGCGCAATATTGTTACTTCGAAACCGCTTCCTATTACTTATATAATGAAGAATATGAATCGGACGATATGTTTGCGCTATTACGGGCCCGTTGGTCTAGTGGTTAGACACCCAGTCCGCTAACCGATGGGTCGTGAGTTCGATTCCCACCAAGTGTTATTTATCTATTTAAGTATGTATTTTAAAAAAATGTATATGAGTATTAGTATCAGTTGTCTGGTTTCCATAGTACAGGCTCTGCCTAGTTTGGGATCAGATGACCGTGTGTGGATTGTCCCAAGATATTATTATATATTATTATTATTAATTAGGTTTAGGGCTCGTACTCGTACATTTATTAGAACAGTGAGGGAACCTTTTTAACCCACCAGAGTCTATTCTTTACGTATATTAAAAAATATTTAACACAAAAGAAAAATAGTAAATAGAGCGTGCAGTACTGGTAAGTAAAGCCATAGTAACAGCAACTCGCAAAGTAATAACCATAGTATACCTAAATAACACGATTGAAGTACGAGAACAAACAAAGACTTGTTGTTGACAATGAACATAAAATCGTTTGTTTCAAATAGGCCAAATTTAGCACTTTCGAATTGTCATATTTTATAGAGAATTGTTTGTTGTGCGTCCGTCTATTCATTTATTTCTTCTTCTTCTTCTTTTGGTCCGTTCTACTTGTTTGTTTGTAGGTAAGTCTGGTTCTTAGGCATAAACTGAACCCTAAATGACTTTGCGGATTTTAATACCAAAATTTTAATTTCAAAAATCAGTAATAAAATGCCAGTTGATAGCTGGCATTTTTTCACATATCATCAAGCCATATAATACAGAAAAAAAACTATAAGAAATTCACTTCTATTATGCAAAAACTAAAAACCAATATCAGTTTATTTTCGCTTGAAGCGTGTTAAATGTCTAATTGTCTATTGCTCACGTTCCTATGAGTGTTGTTAGTATAAGCGTTAGTAAGAATAAAGACATATTATGTAGTCTTCTACAACTTAATACTAATTGATCATCTATTTATATTACATATCGTTAGAAAAACCTAATTTGGTAGTTGGCAACCGCCATTTTCTTACTGATGTTTATTAAAATAAAACAAACTTAGTTATTGAAAAAAATTAAGGATATTTTAAGTCTTGAAGTCATGACATATATGTATATATATTCAAAGGCAAAGCCTTGGTTAATATCCCCTTTTCCCTTAATGGTATACGAGTTTTATGGGTCCTTCGAAACTTCTTTACAATACAAAGGCGCATCGCAAACAAGCTATCAAAGTTGAATACTTGTATCCTAAGCATATATGCGTAGGTAATAGTTCGCTAACGGTTGGCGCTACCCTTGAAATTTCGCACGAGGCTCTACATAAAAGAAAGTCAGAAAATCAGAGCTACCAGTACGGTGGCTCGGGGTTGTGCAATATTATTTTCTTATCGACTAATCCGGCACGTCATACTATAGTAGTAGAACAAATATTATTAAAAGTATAATAAATCTTATTTTATGACATTCGCGTGATTATCCTTGGATATGATTGCTTACAGTACAGGGAAAATCAATAAGTTAGGCATAGGATATATATTACAAAATATAATGAAGCGTCTTTATGTTGATATCTGAATACTACCCAAAAGAGGAAGAAATAATTGGATCAACTGAAACGACATGTGATAACATGACGATTGCACCATCGGAAAACTCACTAAACTCTACCTTTTTTCGCCTATAATCATATATTTATACTTCACCAAAATATAGCTGGACTTATAAATAAGAGTGACCATCTGACGGTTAATCTTGATGAACTAAAAACTGCCAAAAAAACTGTTGATGTTATATGCATAACGGAACATTTCATGAAGAAAGAGGATGAAAAAGTACTCAAAATTGCTAACTATTATCTAGCTACTAGTTATTCGCGAAATTGTCGGAGAGGTGGTGCCTGCATTTTAACAAGAATTGGTCAAAAATATAAGATTTTGGATATAAACTATTCTATAGTAAATATCTTAGAATGTTGTGCTATTGAACTAATTGAACATTGTGTTATCATTATATGTGTGTATAGAGTTCCAAGGTCATGCTAAGATACATTTTATGTAAACTTAGATAAGGTCCTTCATCAAATATGTATAAATACTAACAAGAAAGTAATTATTTGCGGAGATTTTAATATAGATGTTAGAAAGAGGAATTGTCAAGTATTTGAATTTAAATAATTTTTTCAAGTTTACAATCTCAATTTAGAGTTTAATGAACCAACCAGACTTAGCAGTAAAACGTGTCTGGATAACTTTGCACATAATATAAAAGGATGTAAAGGTGAGATTATCGAATTGGGTTTATCAGATCATACCGCACAGCTATTAAAATGTCCGGAAAACATGTTTAATTGCAAAGAAAATTTTGACAAATTCAAAAACTGTCTAGACAGCGTTACATTTTCCAAAGTTTATGAAACGAGTGATGCTAATCAAGCTTTCGGTCGATTTTTAGACCTATTTCTCTGTTTTTATAATTTGTGTTTTCCACAAATCATAATTACTAAACATCTGCATAAAAAGCAAAAATGGCTAACCCGAGGCACACATTGTGGTAAAAAGAAAAGAAGTTTACTATGGCAGTACAGACGGAATCCTAGCAACGAAAACAAACGTATGCTCAGGACTTATTCGGGAAGGTACAAAAAAATTATAATACTAACTCAAAAGTCCCAAAATAATTATTTCATTAATAATTCACATAATAAGTCCAAAGCAACGTGGCAAATTATCAATAACTCAAAAGTTAATTATCCAAAGGAACCGATTGCTGAATTACATAAAGATAACCATAAAATAACACGACCTTCGGTCATGGCTAACTGTTTTAATGATTACTACATTGACCAAGTACCGGGATCAAAAAATAATTAAAAATTTCCGAATATAATTACTAACTGCCCGAACTCAATGTTTATAAATCCAACTATATCAGCGGATATTTATAAAATAATAATGGGATTAAAAAAATACAAATAGCGTTGGTTGTGATGGCATCTGTACTAAAGTCATTAAATATGTATGTCCGTCCATTATGGGTCATTTAAGCTATATTATAAACTTGTGTATATCCCAAGGAATTTTCCCGGAACAATTAAAAACAACTATCATAATACCACTCTACAAGAAAGGTGATAGATGTGATGTAAAAAATTATAGACCTATTGCTTTGATCCCTATTTTCTCAAAAATTATTGAGAAAGTTATCTATAACGGTCTTTATTCATATCTCGTAAAATATGATATCTTGTGTGGTGAGCAACATGGCTTTCGCAAAGGCAAAACAATTAACATAGCAATATTTAAACTTCTAAAATCAGTTTTGTCAAATCTTGATAATAGGAACCCCGTTTGTGCTATTTATATGGATATGTCCAAAGCATTTGATTGTGTAGGCCATGAAATTTTACTACATAAACTATATATGTACGGCATACGCGGCAACGTGTTAGAACTTTTGAAATCATACCTGGGCGGTAGGGTGCAATACACGGAAATAACGCAAATATGCTGCAAGACAGCTTATGAAAGAAAATATGAATCACAAAGAAAAATAATTAAGCGCGGAGTACCACAAGGCAGCGTATTAGGCCCTTTGTTATTTTTATTATACATAAATGACCTTCCCAAGCACATCAATTACCCAACAATACTTTTTGCTGATGATTGCACAGTCGTGATTGAATGTAAAAATGAAGATAATTATGAATCTGAAATAAATATGACATTAAATACAATAATTCAATGGTTAACTATTAATAATTTAATGATAAATCTTGAAAAGACCAAAATTATGCATTTTACTCAGAGAATTCGAGGTAAAGCTATAAACGCTAGTTATAGTGGTGAAAAAATACCAGCAGTAAATGTGACAAAATTTTTAGGAATTAACATTGATAATAACTTAACGTGGAAAGCACAATTGGATGAGGTTTGTAAAAGGCTAAATAGTTCAGCGTATGCTCTATATCATTTAGCTAAAGTTGTTAACCGTGAAGCCGTCTTATCCGCATACCATGGATTTGTTGCATCAATACTTAGATACGGTAAACTCTTCTGGGGTAATGCACCATATATAGAAAATTTATTTAAAGCACAAAAAAAATTATACGAGCCATATGTAATCTGCAAATGACAAAATCTTGCGAGCCTCATTTTAAGAATTTAAAGATCCTCTCTCTCCCTTAGCTGTATGTCTATGAAGCAAGTATTTTCGTGAAAAAGCATCCAGAATTATGTAAACCAGCATTTAAAAGTCGCTATAGGAAGTTGCGTGACAAAAATACTTTACAATTTGATGTCGGTTATGGAAATACTGCGCTATTAAATAGAAGTTTTCTTTGCATGTCACAAATAGTTTATAATAAGTTACCTGATAATTTGCAAAAAATAAATTTAATACAATTTAAAAAGAAAATGCATGCTTTCTTGATAGACAATTAATGTTATTACTCAATTAATCAATTTCTTTCAGATACAATTAATATTATATAACTTCGCTCTTCACATAGATTATTTTTAATACTGTTTCTTTGTTTGGTCTCATCATAATTATTGACTTATTATTATTAATTATTTATAATTATTATTATTAATAATTATTATTAATGATATGACATAGCAAGTAGTAATTAATGATTTAATTTGAATAATATATTTATATATTTCGTATGCCGCCTGGCGGTAGTACATAGAGGACGCGCCTTTAAAATCACCATCATTTGCTTTTGTTTCAATTTTGTGAATGATATTACCAGAGACTCGAGATCGAATAGGGGAAATGCCAAAAGGCAAATCCGAAATAACGTTATTCAAATCAGAACAATTTAGTTTAATTTTAGCCGTAAGATAAATTTTTTCACCTGCCTTGATTGCAGTAACATGCAGCACTCTGTAAGGAAATGTAAGCAGCTCTTCCCATGCACACTGTGTATTATGATTTAGAATTTTTTGAATGCAACTGCTCAGGGCATTGGCCACTGAAATACGAGCACCACGAAAATATAATATACTAGCTGACCCGCGCAGCTCCGCTCGCGCTCTTTCACTTGTGAATCTAAACCATTCTCGAATCCCCTTGAACACACACAAACAATTTCATCAACATCGGTCCAGCCGTTTATGAGGAGTTCAGTGACATACACAGTAGTTCTAGTAGAATTATATATATAAAGATAATCGTACATTGTAAAAAAAATATTCCTATCAAATGTCTGGATGATATCTATTTAAGAATGTATTTACAAAGAGGAAGTAAATATATATTAGTATCAGTTGTCTGGTGTCCATAATATAGGCTCTGCCTAGTTTGGGATCAGCTGATGGATTTTCCAGGATATTATTTTTATTATTTATCATTCTGTTGCGCTTATAAAGTAAAAGTAAAGTAAAGTAAAACTTTATTCGACAACAAGCAAAAACAAGAAATGTAAAGAAAAATAAAAACACACAAACAAAAATAGTCTACATACAGAGGTGTAATAATAAATACATAAATTGCGTGTTGTGCGACTCCAGCAAACTTGTGTCGAAAAGGTGCCTGGCTCAGCATGTGCTGGTCACTAAATGCAACCAGCGCTGGTTTTCAGCCAGTACCCTCAGTGAGTTCAGGGAGGTCTAAGTGTACCTTTGACAACAATACCTAATAAAAAATTAAAAAACTTAATACTTAATTAATTTAAAATAATATATGTAAATATATGGAATACATGCATCGGCGAAAAACCGCGAAAACTGAAATAATAAATAAGGAAGAATTTTGAATGTGTATTTATATATTTATTTGGTAATTGTGATAATTGTGACTGATACGTACCTACTTAGTCAGATATAAATAATGATATACTTAATTGAATAATACTTAATATACTTAATGAAAATAATTCAATAGCCCGCAATATTATTGAATAAAATAGAATCAAGTAGTAAAATAGTCAAATTATAGAAATATCTGAAATTAAATTTTCATTCTTGATCTGGTTCATCAATACGAATTCTTTTAAACGAAAACTTTAACTTATGCATAAACGCTCTCTTTCCTGAATTGAATGCTATTTCAATTAAGGGTAAGTAGCGTAACAAAGCGTTGTTTGTTTTGATTCTTGTTCCAACCAGTTCGTGAAATACCATAACAGCTTTTATCAGAGATAAGGTTAGTTTACGTAGTTGTACCTACACGAAAACTGAGACCAATTTAAAATGCAATAATTGTCGCGTTATACTGTGAATGAACCTGAATATAGGAAATAATAGTACAAAGAATGTGGTCAAAAAAATCCGTTGAATTTTCCTTTAGGGACTCCACTACTCTATCTAATAAGTTTTGATAGGTCTATCCGAAATAAAGATGTCATTTAATATTGATAAATATTTTTTTAATTGTTTTATGGATAGCACTGGAATGTTTTTATCTCTAGCGTAACCGAGAATTGCCTTGCAATTAAAATGGTACCAAAACTCATTCACTCTAAATTACAAAATCATGAATCATAGACATAATTATAACAAATACCTTATAAAAAACTAAAAAGTTGAGAATAATTGAGAGATAGGGCACACTCCCGTTTAGAACCAGGGAACTCTAGCACCAACTCTTTTAGGGCACTTATAAAGTAATCTTACTTTTATGTGGGAAAGAGATGTAGATACGCAAAGTAATAATCACAGTGCAATTGTTAGCGTACAATAGGCATGATGACTGCAACAAAATACCAATAAATCTGTGGTTTGAAATATTAGAACAGATTGCACTGATTCCAAAAATGCATCTCATTTTCATAATAATAGAGAGATTTTCATGATATTTAAGCAAATAAATTACAACTGTCAAACTGTCATCTCAACTTTTTCTTTCATACAATGATTCACTTTTACACTTAGATAGATGTTTATTTACACTGCAGTGACGTCACAATATGGCGCCATGCACCGGCCGTCGTTTTGGAACGAAATTCAAACTTTAATTTACAAATTGAAAATATTGCTATTAATTGTAAATTTAATACAAAAATATGATTATTTTCGGCAATAGTAGACCCGTAAGTACATTAAAGAGTATTTTTTCAAAATTAGTCATCATGCCTATTGAATCCAATACGATCAAAGGCTCTAACACTCAAACACAGCCGTTTTTCCTCTAGTGCTGCAACAGTTACATATTATTTACACTGTTGTTATTAGTAGGGGAGACTGGGTACGATTGTGCCACGCTACGGTTGTGACAGTCGTCGTATTAGCGAAACTATAAGGAATATCGGGATGGGTGCAAGAGAAGAAAGGAGCAGCGCGCTTGTCTGCATCTGTTCCACAGAATTGCATCAGCAATCGCGCGACGTTTCTGCTTGCAGAGTACCACATTACTTTTTATCAATGAAAAGTAAATTTTTTTCTTCGACATCTTTTAGTAATTGTTGATTCATGTGTACAGATAGAGTAATGAGTGTCATGTCTCGTTAAAAGTTAAACATCGGTAGTTAAATAGCAGTGATTACTTTTTACGTAGATTAATCGGTATAGTCACGGCAATTATTTTTTTGCCGAAAACCTGCAATGGGTACGGTTGTGCCATATTTTCTGGGTACGGTTGTGACACAAGTATTTGGTTTTATATGCCTTGACAATGTGTGAGGAAGACGGAAAGGAGTCCGTTTGTGTAATCTAAGTTTGAACATGCAACAAAATGCATGTTCATAATTAGTTTACACATATGTTTATTATTTCTTATCATGACATTTTCAGCTGATTCACAGATTTTGATATACCTACCTACCGTTTATTAATTTTTTTTTTTTGTATTTTGACACCAGTTACCGTAATGTATAATTAGATGTTTAATGAACTGTTTGACTGATAAATATCAAGACAGCTATAATAATTATAGACGCTATAGTGCGTTACTAGTAATAAGCTTAAACTTTAAGCTTAAAGTGTTCCTAAATTTTATTTCCTTTAATATGTATTTTTTCAGAAGTATATTTTATTACATTATATTACATATCACCTGCAATAAAAATGATTATAGACCAATTTGGTGTATTTTTGAACCTGTCACTTCCGACCCCAAGCACTGACACAACCGTCCCTGGGGTGGGGTCGATTGTGTCATTTTTTTCTTTTTTCTAATTGCTTCCTATACGTTAACCATTGCACTTAGAGGCAAAATTGTACATTTAACTGTAAAAAACACCTTTCTTCCAGCCATCTATAATAATAACAATGTTATGGGCGATCTAATGAAAATTGGCACAACAGTACCCAGTCTCCCCTACGCAATTTGATATTACTTAAGATGGCGTCACTCATTTGTATGCGTCCCAGCTATACATATTCTTGTGGTCGCAGACCTACTCAAACTTTACGCGACTATCCTTCACTATCCATGATCGTATTGTTTGAATCGGACTTTTTTATACCTACAGATAGGCCTGTTTGATGACAGGCCAGCGTCATGGAATAACGCATTGGCCGCTTTTGTAGTAAACTCCGAAGAAGGCTACATTGTGACCAATATATCCTTGGGTGATGGAATATTGCCGGCTGGTTGGAATAGAGGGCCCGGCCCTAAGGGTCCTCACTGTCTCTGGCCATGGGTTGGAGCTGGTGACGTTCAAGAAATTGCAGCATACAATTGTTTAAAGATACAACCCACTTGGATGGAAGACAATGCGTAAGTAGGTAGGATAGAGCCAATAAAAAAAATGTAGTTATTCTCTTCTAACTAGGATTTCTAATTATGAGTATCAAATGTTAACGTACGAAATTATTATATGAAACATTTAGGCCCAAGTGCACCAACATTTAATCGTCCGTTATCTATTTTTCACCACCACCATAACCCCGGTTATGGACCCTTAACAGTCCATTATCTTAACCTAGGTCGACACCGTTAAGGATTGTTAAGTAGTTAAATAGATAATCAATTCTGAAAAATAGATAACGGAAGATTAAATGTTGGTTGGCCTTAGACTGTTTCCATGAAACTCAAAAATATCAACTAACATTATTTATTATTAACATTATGCAGTATTTAAACATCTCTATATTTGACGAAAATATCACCTGGCGACACATAACGTTTTCAACCTGTATGGCGATCTAACTACATCAACTATATCAACAAAAACAGTATAGCAACTCTACCTTTCCAGGGCTAGAATCAACAATCTGCGCATCGGTGACTTGGCGATACCCGGAACTCATAACGCAGGAGCATGGCGATTCAACACCGAAATCAGTTCACTGAGCAGGGACACATTCGTGCTTTGTCAAGATCGCTCTATTTGGGCCCAACTCGTTCACGGCATCAGATACTTCGACTTCAGAATTGCATACTACGATGTTTATCCCAACATGGATGACAGGTAATTTACTCTCTACTTATCTCTCATTACTATGCATTTCAACTAAGAATGTGGCCGCCATGATGATCGCGACTGCGGAACTTCACTCGTTATTTACGATTTTTGTAGCGGCAGCAGAGTAAACACAAAATGAAAAATTCGTTCCGGTTATGATTATTTATTTTAAAGTCTTACTTTGCTATGTATTTTTGTTAAAACATCATTTTTAGTAATTATTTATTTGAAATGGCAAGATGGCAGCCACATTCTTAGTTGGAACGCATAGTAGACATATTATCTAGTTTCCTAAATTGGTCAGGGCTTCAAGTCAGCTAATTTACATACGCTTCAATGGAGCATCGACAGTGTGTCAGTTGGATGGTTTTACATATTTTACTAAATGTCTACTATTTTTAACCCCCGACCAAAAACGAGGGGAGTTATAAGTTTGACGCCTATGTCCTGAAGTCTGTCTATCTGTGGCATCGTAGAATTCCAACCAGTGGACGGATTTGAATGCGTTTTTTTAAGACAAGTGGCTTGTCAGCGGCTTGTCACTGACTTAGGCCCCAAGGCTACTAATTGTGTGTGTGAGGCAAGCCTCACATACATACAAGAGGGTTTTTTCGGAGGGTGCTCACTCAATGGTGAGCACCCTCTGAAAAATAATCAAAATATGCTAGTCATTTAGTTCTAAAACAATTGTAAAACCAATCTTGCAATTTGTAAAAAGATAAAACTAAAGATACATATATCCAATAATGTATGCTCACTCAGTTCTCACAGACGATCTTCAAATATGTTTACATAAAATATTTGAGTAGATTTTAGTACAAGTTTTGTAAAGTAACGACCTTTAATTAAGGATCACCTAGTACAGTATTTAAAAAATTACAAATAATTACTTATGTATAAGTATAGAGTATAAGTCTATACTTATACTCTATACTTATACTCAATCCTCACACTTTTATAAACCTGATTTCTTGAGAACTAAATAAAGAAAAAAATATACGTCTAGTTGTAGGCAATGTCGGTAGTGTAGAGTTAAATAATATTATAGTATAAGTAGGTGCTCACTCAATCCTCACGTTTTTTAATGTACAAAAACATTCATATCTTTGTTTGTAAGCGTTATAAAAAAAAATTAACTAGTTTATGTTTTAGTAAATTTTTTACTAAATTTCCACCATTTCACATTTTGATTATTTTGTTTATTTTATAGGATAACACTTTTCATTGTTTGTATGAAAGATCGATAATGTAGCGTAGCCCGCAGTATAAGTCAAAATAGAGTACTCCAGAATTAAATTATTAACATATTTGTAGGTAGCTGTCACAAAATGTTCATGTTGATTTATTAAATTCACAAATCTGTCCTGGAACTCATGACCGATTCGAATCCACAACCTACGGCCAGGGAGTCTAACCGCAAGACCAACGAGCCAATATCGCGTAACCCGCTATCTTACGTAATGCAAATCAATAGAGCCGTGAACCTTCTGTTCTAAATATTTACAGGAACCGCTTCACGATCAGTTGAACAAGTTTCGCTTGGCTACCCCAACGTATAGTCGTTACACAACATTTTAGAAATGACGAGTCAATAGTCAATAAATAACTGATGCAAAATCTTAAATTATATAATTACGTATTTTTGAGACGCCTCAATTGATACATTTTTATATTGAGGCGATTATAATAGACTTCATCACAGTATGAGTTTTGAGGCGCTCTTAATCAGTTCTGATCACTGTTTGGTAAACGATCAGTTGGTTAAGCAACGTCAGGTAAGCTTAGTCCATTGACGGGTGATCCTTCAGTGTTTTATTGGAATTCAACCTAGTAACTGTGCAAGCAAGACGTTCGCCTGATGGTAAACGGTACGCCCGCCTATAGACCATCCTTAGCCAGTAGCCAGCTACACCGGAACGCAGCATTTTTTACACATTGCTGCTTGGTGGTAGAATAGCTGATACTGCGTTTTTAACTATAATAAAGATGGGAATTATAAAAAGTGATAACACAGTTTTTTTTTTATTATACCAGAGGCCTCTATAGCCTATAAACATATAGATATGTTTAATTTCTTTGGTATTGTCTAATTTTGTAGATACGTAAATTCCTTGAATTTTGTACGTTTAAATTCATATTAAATTTAATTTATTATCATTTAATTTTAATTCAAATTATCCTTACCTTTTCTAGGTACTGGCTGAACCACAATTTAATACGCATTCGACCGTTAGTTCCTCTTCTTAAAGAAATAAGAGCGTTTCTCGATCACACCAGAGAAGTAAGTCCCCATAATAGTATCTACTTAAATAATTTTAAGTTAATTTTTAATTTGTTTTTAACTTTCGTGGTGTCTGTAAGAATCTTTGTTTCTGAGGTTATATCGACCTGATTTTTACTTCCCGCATTCCATAGAATAGTGAAATTAACCTTTCGAATTTTTGTTGGGGGTTCCAAGACAATTTGAAGGGCCCATTGGTCTAGTGGTTAGACACCCTGGCTGCTACCCGATGGGTCATAGGTTCGATTCCCACCAAGTGTCTGGGTGTTACTTATCTATTTAAGTATGTATTTACAAAAAAAAATGTATATAAGTATTAGTTGTCTGGTTTCCATAGTACAGGCTCGGTCTAGTTTGGGATCGGATGACCGTGTTTGGATTGTCCCAAGATATTATTTTTATTAATTTAGAGTCTCCATGGGACTCGCAGAGCGAGGGTCAAAACTAGGTTGAGTTGTCTTTACTTGTGACCGCTGTAGATCCCGGCTGACAGTCACACACAGTGGTGGTCTGTATAGTCCAAAAACATATATTTTGTACTGAATTAGTCTGAATAAAAATAACAAAACAGGTGGTGGTATGGTCAGTAGGAAACTTTACATTAATCTAGTGTACAGTGAATAATATCGGTATTAGGTTTTCTTTGCTACACAATACTTTTTGTTGTAGTTGGTTTTTCTCGATGCTCATCACTTCCCCGTCGGTTTCTACGAGCCAGACGGGACTCCAGATAGAAGGGTACATTTGGGGCTCTTAGCGCTAATACAGAGAGAGCTTGGGCCCCACTTAGCCATGGCCACAGACTTTGGCACAGGAGCCGGGACCCGTGGCCCCGTAGTACAGTCGCTACTCGACGCCAACAAGCGGCTTATATTCAGTTACGTGGATAATGCTATAGTTTCAGGTAAGTAAATGATTGTACTTACTTACCAAGTAGTTACTTCTAATGTTTGTGATGTGTTAGAAATTAGAAAATAATGTATCTTAACGACGATTAAGTAGCAGCAATTATAGAGGTAGGTACTATAAATTAAATATATTGGAATTTATAAACTGGTCTATGGCTTTGAAAAATAATTGTGTACTGAAAAAAATACTGAGTTTGATTGAGAGAATAATTAGTTAAAATAATTACTTATCTATAAAATCATAATGTGATAATACTTTAACAAGTAGATAATCTTATTGCTCATGACAATAGCGTAATTTATTTTTTTATTTTGTACAGGTGCATACAGCAACCATGATATAGATATAGATAAACAGTTACTTAAATTGATAACCATTTACCTTAAAATATTAAAGAAAGATATATTCACATGTACAAAAAAAAACTATTTATAGTGAAATACTTAACTATTGTCTATAAAGAGACTGTTTTCTTTTCAGAAAACAACTGGCTTTGGCCTATTCTACCTCACCTTTGGGCTAACACGAACAGCCCGACTGATCTACTCCAGTACTTAGATAGAGCGATAGCGTCGTCACCACACCCCACGGCGCGGTCGCCGCTGTTCTCCGCGATGGCGCAAACAACCCCTACCGTCCTAGACATCTTATTCCTACGCGGCTCATTGCGTGAGAACGCAGACGCCGTGAATAGGAACGTGACGTCCAGACTCGCGACGCGCTGGCGAGGACAGGCTAACATAGTGTCCACAGACTTTTTCCTCAGCAACGACGTCGTGGACGTCTCCATAGCAATAAGCTCGGAGCGAGGCTCCCGATTATGACGTCACCGTCGTCATCATCGCCTGCGTATCGGCGGTCTCCACGTGAACGCGGCTCGGCGGGTCCGCGTCGTTGCTGCGATCCGCCGCTCGCCGTGGCTCCCGCGCGGCCGAAACTGCTCCCAACCGCCCGCACCGCGCCGGCTATACGTACCCAACCAATTGACTAGTTAAGTAGTCAGCTGATCGCGGATATCCGCCTCATCACTGCCACCCGTACATGATGGAGCCCGGCGGACCAGTAGTGTGAAATTTTTAGATAAGTATTTTATTGTTTGTTGATAGTACCGACCCTGTACATAAATTACACGCGTGCCAAAGAATTTAGTATTTTGATTTCTCCCACAACAAGGTAAGTGAAAAAGTTCTCTACATTAATTGTTCCTTTACTTATTATAAAATATAATTACAGAAGGTTCGATGAACAATAAATAATATCTAAATCTATACGTAATATTACTTGTACTTGTGCAACAAAAAACGAGGTAGATTCACTGTACCGATAGGCACAAAAAAGTAGTTAGTCCTTGTTAAGTGTGCGGTGCCAGTAGTTGGAGCAACTCAGCATGGCTCATACGCGAGAGTGCCCGAGCGTCGAGGCCCATGGCCGCGGCGGCACCACGCACGTCCAGTCCAAAGCTCTGCAACAGCGCTGCCAGAGCCACCTCCTCGCCAGTACGCGGGTCGCGCAACCGAGGACACGAACCATTACACTGAGGCCACGTACACCGTTCTATCAATCGACGCGGTGCACAACCGCCACGTGCGTGTCTTTTATCTCCTCCCAGACGTCGTTCCCAGCACCCAATAGCGCGCGGTAGCGTTACTCCTGACACATTAATCGCGAGCCATTCAGGCCTGGCTAACGCTCCGTGTGCAAGACACGCCGGGGCGAACGCCGCCCGCACAGAACCGAGGCTCGCTCGTAACGCCGCACCTGTCTGGTGAACCGCGTCCCATTGTAACCGCGTCCGAGGTGCGCGAACTCCCTCCACAGCCAACTGGGCCGAGTCGAAAAGGTATTGGAAAACGAACAGCGGCGTCCGTATGTACGGGTACAATCGGTAGCCGAAGTAGCAGAGCCATGGTTCGGTTGGATGGCTGCGCACACAGGACGCTGGAGGACTGCCGTGCCATAGATCGTGGCCGAGCTTCGCGACCGTTGCTGCCGGTGCGCGTCTAGCTCTGGATGGCCGGTCAAGGAACCAGCCGGAATCTGCAATTGCGCCGACGCGAATGCCCCGGGTACGCAATGCTCGCCTAGCAGTGTCCGCGTGCAGCATGACGCCTGCACCACCGGCGCTCGAGCCAACCAGTAGCACGCGGCCTGTGAGCCCTCGTTGGAGAAGTTCCTCAAGGACTGCGCGAACGATGAGTCTGCCGGAGTAAACAAATCCAGTCCCGGAATGGCGGGTGATTCTTGTGCCGGCCCACATGTCACTGGAGCAGTACGGCAGGAGCACGTGGTTGGAGGCGTGCCACAGAGGGTTGGATGAAGGATCTGTTGAGAGAAGGGCCGGCGCTCTGCGCGCCCGTGGCCACCGCGTCGAGGACATGAGCGAGGGCCGCCTGCGCCAGCGCGCCTTGCACGAAGCCGTGTCCCAGCAGTAGCCGCCACCTTCGAGATACACCACCCAGTGTTGACTGTTTGTGCCGCGCCGGAAATAGTACCTGAAAATGCAGTTTTTACTTATTAGTAAGTATGTTAGGTTCTTAAGCTTAAGTATTTTTGTAGGGATAAAGCAAGGTGAACAACCTTCGGAGGCGCTAAACGTTTGGGATATGGGCCCTAGAGTCATCCTACGTTCAGCGAGTACGGCGATAACTCCGAGAAGGACGGTGGCGTTGCGATGATGTGAGTACCGTGACAGGTGCCGGAGGGGCTACAATAAAGGTGACGGGCTCAAAAGCAAGGAATCTTGCAAATCTGGAGAGAACCCAGGTTCTCCTTGCTTGTGTCCATGACAGCTGCAGGGTTTTAAATGAGCATAGCACGATCCAATGGACCTATTAAAGGTTTCCTCAGCGAGAACAAAAAAAGATGAACATAGTACAATCAGTTTGTCGAGCAAATTTTGACATAATTATGTATAGGTATGTAGGTACATGTTCTTTGAAAAATGTTTGCACATATTATTTTGCCTCTTTTGAGGACCAACTAGGATTTCATAGTACCGTAGGGTTTATGACTGTATGTATTCACCAGAAGTTACCCAATTCCCAGTATTCAAATATCCTCCGCAAATACTTTTAATAGAATCCCGAAGCAGAATGTGGGCTTCGTTTAAATAATCCTCGATTACAAAGTCCACTCTACAAACTTGATTTTTCTTCTAGCTGCGTATTCTGCCTGCAATAGTGTATAAACTGTATAAGTACCCAGCGGGTGATCCATCGTTGCAAGTGAGCGAAGTGTTGGCTAGCAATACAAGGCGCAGACTGTCAGGCGGAGCGGGAGCGACAATCTCACCGGCTCGACACAACACCACCTGTAAATTAACATGTACCAATATTTTACTTGTCCCCGTAGTTTTTATCAATATAAACTAGTTCTTGTCCGTAATCTCATCTTATTGTAAGCAACGATGAGGTGTTGAATGCATATTAGCTTATTAATCAGAGTCACTAGCGGCAACTAGTACTAGTACTGTGACTCATACAGCACTGGTAGCTTTAGACACCGCAGGAAGCAGAGCTACTCAAAAGTGGCATTAGTTGTATGAGATTTTCGTTCCCGCTATGCTCTACCCTTCCCATCGATGAAAAATATCAGTCGGGTAAACTATTAACCTGTCAAAACGAAATGTCACCTATAACCCTAATTTAAGTAGTGAATTACAGATGAATTTTCAGTTTGTCAGTGTAATACAATATCCGATGCATATAATAAGAGATTAAAAAATCAGCCTTTTAAAAACCACTATAAACGTTAAAATCTTATGGACCGGTAAGTGACGACTCGCTACTATGATTACGAATAGTTGCTGAGATAAAAGACGGAACGTTGAATTTTTTTGATCTTCGAATATATAGGAACCCGGTATCAAACATAACTAACTAGAATATGTATTACGCCTATTTTCACAAGATGAAAAGGTTTTAGTTGCGTATTTATAAAGCGATCCCAGATCTGAGAATAGACTTAGCACGCAGATGAAAGGGAATCTCTGATTTATGAATATGTAGCTAGAGTGCGGCACACTAAGGAATGTGTGACTCTTCTCAAGACTTCTCATCTCAAAAGCTACATTTCTACAAAATCCGGACAACCAAGTTTTTCTACGACACACGAGGTTTTCCGTTACTGGAAGTTAACTCAGGTGTAAAGTTAATTCATTAAAAGGATTTGTAAACATACCTATTGTGCTTTAAGCCGACTTGCCTGTTGGTCTAGTGGTTAGACACCCTAGCCGTTACCCAATAGGTCGTGGGTTCGATTTCAACCAAGTGTCTAGGTGTTATTTATTTATTTTGTAGGTCTTTACAGAATCTTGATGAGATCAACCAACTACGGGGGAAATATGATAGTGCACATTGCACTATTCTATATTTTTATTTATTGGTTCTGATAATCTATTCTTCCTCTCTGACAATCCAATGGGATGGAGCATCTGACATAGCAAATAGCACAACCTGCAATAATTCAGAACTATTGCAGGTTGTGCTGTTTGAAGCAGGAGCTTCCACCGACTTTTGGCACAACACAACATATTTTTGTCAAATATATAAAAGGGGCCTTCCATTTTTATTGAACTAAGTAACTAAAAAGTGGTATATCAACCACTTTAAGCGTAGCCTAAGTTACGACAACTTAGTACCTATCATGCCCTATTTTTTCAAGGTGGTATACAAGTCATCCAATATACCACAAAAACTATTTGTGGTATATTGGATGATAAGGTTATCAAAGTTACGGGTTGAGCATTTACATTATGTTATTCGCAACTTCAACCGGTCACAGTAGGTGCATGTCGCTTTCAATACATCTCGAAATAATACTAAACTCACCGGCAGGGACTGTCATCTAATACACTTGTTTATAATTAGAATGTACCGAGATACACGTCCGGGAACTATTGCAACTGTAACTGTACACAGGATACTGTTGGCTACTTATAACTCGAGTTACAGCATCATACTATATACTAAAGATTAGGTATTTTAATTTTCTACAGACAAAGTAAATACACGACTACATTGTATGTAATTTATTTATAAGATACCTAGTCTTACTGTCACACTGAGAGTTCATTTCAGAATTTCAGAATATATGCCGCTGGCCTTTGACAGTCATCGATGTTACGTCGATTATCTATTTTTCACCACCACCATAACCCCGGTTATGGACCCTTAACAGCCCATTATCTTAACCTAGCTCGACACCCCCGGTCACCGTTAAGGACTGTTAAGTGGTTAAATAGATAATCGATCCTGAAAAATAGATAACGGACGTTATTTTGTCGGGCAATTGGGCCTTATTCATCTAAGACATTGGTTTGACTGACAATTGATATTGGTTTCGTTTCATTCCCATTAAGTTACCAAAGCATGGCCCGTGGGGTCTCCGGGTAAGAATAGCACCCACCCATCTCCTCCCGTTGGGTGTCCGTAGGAGACGACTCAGGGAATACAAGAAGGCGGGCAGCAGCGTATTTCTATTGGATTACCTGCCACCTATACTGCGATTCCCAAGACGCCTGCCAAGCGTGGGAATTATGGCAACCACTCCCTTGTAAGGGAGAGGCTTTTGTTCCAGTGGAAGTCGTCCAGCTGCTGACGAAGATAGCATAGTACACTAGTTAGCTTCTCTTAAGCGACAGCCCAAGCCGAGGCCGTGCCTCCCTGAGGTGCCCTTGAGCTCGTCGCTACTTCTGCCGTAAAGGCTAGAGCGCTTTAAGCGCTCGCCTCCTATTGTCCGGTGAAGCTGTAATGGCCATATGCGGCCAACAGGGTCAATCATTCCCAAAAAAAAAAAAAAACTAGTTAGCTCTATTATGCCAATGTTTATTTGATAACTTTAATACTGTTTATTTGCATGCTTTCTATTTTTTAGAAGAACAGGAAAAATCCCCGGACATAGACTTGAAAAATTGCGTACTAATTTACCTTAAGTTTGCTATAAAACAAAACTATTAACGCAAATAACACATGTATAAACATAAAAGCACAGAAACCCGACCGCAAACAAAATGAACTTAATTTTCTTTAATTTGGTACGTATAGGCACATTTTATTTTAGTTTGACGAAGACCTTCTCTGTCCGTCGATTGATGTAAATAAAAAAAAACAAACGTCTAACGGCTGCCGTCTAATTAGATTTTAATGAAAATTATTTAGTCCATGTCTCTTCCACAAGTGCCCATAACTAAGACAAATCTAATGACGAGTCACAAATCAAAATCCATTAAGCCGTTTAGGTGCAGACTGCGTCAATGAAATACACATACAACTTCCGTAAGGGGCAGGTATTCCAGAGTCACTCCAATTTGAAGTCCTCTGTGCCCTGGTTCTCTTATTAAAAGAAATTTGGTGTCTTTTAAATCAATAACTTAATAAAAGCTGACGATCAAGGTAAACTGCGTGTTTTAAAGGAATATACAACTTAAGATACAGATGATGACAAAGAGATTAAGGCTATAGAGTGGCGTTTAGGAATTATTTCATTCAAAAATTATGATCACTTTTTATAACTGGATCGCTTTTACATCTTTATTAAATTCAATCATATGATCATAACGAGATGTGCATTTTCGAAATACTAGAGGCATAAATTTTCTTCGAGAATATTATTTATAGGGAATTAACGTAAGTGTAACAATTTTTTGATAAAATTTTTGCTTTCTAAAGCCATTCCATTAAATAAGAAGTTAAATGTCTTTGTTTAGAACTTTAAACATCCAGGCAAAGCTCTAGCTTTACCAGCGACTCACTCTAGTGAGTCGCTGGTAAAATCGCCCTAAAGTAAAATACTAACGCATATTATTTTAATGTACTTAATGTAATTTATAATTGTGTATGTATTGTAAAATGAGTCTATGTAACTTGAAATAAATAAGTTTAGTATATATATCACGCGAATCTAAGTAGATATCTACAATTAATGGCGAGAATGTACTTAGTGCAACTAAAAACTGCATGTGCAAATTATTATTATGTGCTAGAAAAGTTAAACAGCTTTCATATATATATATTAAGGAATCTAATTAAACCAATACTTTAGTTAACCAACAGAAAGATTTAATGTATAATATGATAGTGACTTCACGGTCTGGTTGACCACCAACCCACAGTTCGCACATGACCTGCTGGGTTTATCAGTATCAGCACTCTTACCATGAGATGGTTGTAATATAGTTTGTTTATTAGAACTTTTAAAGCTCCTATCTTACACTACCATTAACCATTTAATTTTGATTACCTAACATGGGCACGCCACAGCCTAACTAAATATCTCTACATTGTGAAATATTTCAGTTTAATAAAACGGATATCAATATACAATCAATCGCATTACATAGACCATTTGGATAAAACTCCATTTTATCACTCGCAAACACTGTTACGTTAGTTAAACGTTCTTTAGTAACCGACTTCAAAAGGAGAAGCTTCTCCATTGGTCACGCATATATTTTTTAATCAATTCACCAAAATAATAATGCAATGCGTACACAGAGTGTCCACACGATCCAATTACACAGGCAGCGGCGGTAGGAGCCGCGGCGACGCACACTCATCGCTCCCTGCGCGGGCGCAGACCGCGGCGGAAAGCACACCCCATACTGGCGGGCGCAAGAGCACCACTGGCCTCGCCTCGCCGCCGGCCGCGGCGCACAGTAGCGCTCCCGCTGTTTACAAAATAAAGCCTCTCAGAACGAGGGCGAAGGGCCACGCTCGCCACCCGACCGAGTACGCGAGCGGGCGGCTCGTTTGTGCGCCAGGGGCGGTGGGACCGGCTCCGGCGGCGAGATCAAACGCGCCGCAGATCAAAGGGGCCGCCGCGCGATCGGCATCCGTCATTATTATTATGCAAGCATTACGAGGCGCGCGTGACTCAAGCGAGAGGGCCACGCGAGCTGCGCGGGCGCCCTCCCCCCGCCCCGGCCCTGTGCCACCCTTCACCTGTCAACAACACCGGGAAGGAGCAAAACGACCGCCCTCGGGCGCTGCACCCGCGCCACTCCCTTGCACATTAGCTACGCGATATACACGCGTCCTATTTTAGACATAATTTAGCATCTTATTTAAATTCTATAAAAGTTTGTAAACAAAAAAAGTTTGTACATCAGGGCCTGTACCATCACCTTTAATAGCAATCATTATTGTCACCTTACTTCCTCGACCCCCCGTGGGGTGTCCGGGTAAGAATAGCACCCACCCATCTCCTCCCGTTGGGTGTCCTTAAAAGGCGACTAAGGGATAACAAGAAGACGGCATAACAAGGGATAACAAGAAGGCAGCGTCTTTTAATTGGATTACCTTCCACCTATACTGCGATCCCCAAGCCGCCTGCCAAGCGTGGGGATTATGGCAACCCCTCCCTTGTGAGGGAGAGGCCTTTGTTCAACAGTGGACGTTTCAGCTGCTGATGACTTCCTCGATAGAAAGTGACAGAGCTATAAACAACGTATATTGACGTCTCTACCTCATGTCAAGTAAGATGATAATAATACTGCTAATAGAAGTCGTGGTAGGACCCCAGAACCTAAGCCGTCTTATTACGAAAAGCAGTTTAACGATGAGCCTAGGTTTAAACACAGGAAATCGTTCCTTAAACCCGAGTCTAAACCTAGGTTAAGCCCGAGTCTAAACCGAGGTTTATGGTTAAACTTCTTTTCGTAATAAGGCGGACCGTGTTTACACTTCACAGAAGTGAGAATTGTTTATGGTGGCATCACGCTATCAGGTACTTAGACACAGACCCGCTTCATTTATGCAAATTGTAAGAGGAGGGCTTGATAAAGGTAATTTAAAAACGTTCTCGTGCATTAGTATTATTGTTGGACACAATATCAGCCCATTGTAATAAAATAATAATAATAATACTAGCCCTTGTTTATGTCCCACTGCTGGGCACGGGCCTCCCCTCAAGATGAGGGGGCTTAGGCCATAGTCCACCACGCTGGCCAAGTGCGGGATGGCGGACTTCACACATCATTCGAGAGCTAGTTAGGCTTTCTCAGTCATGCAGGTTTCCTCACGATGTTTTTCTTCACCGAAAGCTAGTAACAATCGCACAAAGACGGTTCGCACATGAGTAATTAAAGAAATCAGAGGTGCGAGCCGGGGTTCAAACCTGCGCACCTTGTTTCCAAGGTAAGCGCTCGCCCACTGAGCTGTTACCGCATTGTGCTTATTTGGTTTATTCCCATCTCGGCACTTGATATCAAAACAAAACAATAGAAGTCTAAGTAATGGGCGTGGCTATTTGGCTAACAATTTCTGTCATGCTGTCAAAACACGCTGATCGGACGGTCTTAAACAGCAATATAGGTATAGAGCCTAAACTGGTTCATTAGTCTATTCTATTGTCGGTGGGTAATAATTGGGCTCGGTAACCACCGGACTTCGACCCGGTTAGATCTATTGTGCATACTAAACTCTTGAAAAAAAAGTTTGAATTTACACATAAAAAGGAAAAATATATTTACTTATACCCACCACATAAAGTGTCAGTACTAGGTGTTACTATATTAATACAACTGTTGAGCGCATAATTATCTATTATTTTCAAACTTTCGGTTAATTCGACTTTAAAGACTTCTTGTAGAGTGACCAGCTTTATACAAAACTCACTGAAACCACAAATGACTCTATAAAATCCGTTTTATCTGATGTATTAATGTATTCCACATTCAAATATCTTTATTAGCCAATTAAACGCCATACACCGCACATAAAATATGTAATTCATGCGTGTGTCATTCAAAAACACATTATCCGCAGTCGCCGTAAGTCTACGTGGACACCGAGCTAAGTAGAATATAATTGGTGGGCGGCAAGGCAGACGTTCAAAGCGTGTACCTGCTTGTAAAAATGCCATCATAAAGCCAAGTCGGCACAATGAACCATTTGACAGTTGGTGCTCACCTTTATGATGCCGATTGCCGCCACTGATATACGACACGAACTCATTTAAACTTATTTTATAGGCTCCCGATGCGAGGCATCTTTCCCGCATAGTAAATCAAGTAAAGCATTACACGCCACTACTGCTTCTAAACAGAACAAACCGTTTATTCAAACCATTCAAAATCTTTATAGGTTATTATTCAATCCCATTAAAGACTTAGTGGGACGGTCTTTTCAAAAGAGCTTTTATTATAAAAGACCATTATACAGCCCATTTTCCATAACAAAGAACATAATATGTTTTTCGTTCCTTATGCTCGTTATGCCGCTTATTATTAAATTATTATAGGCTGTAAAGGAATCTCTTGGAAGTCCCTATATAGTGCCATAAAACACGCACTTTGTATGCCTTGGAAAGATTTTCTTTCATCTACTTTTATACATTTTATATCGTTGTAAGTATAAGTATATACAATTGCTCAAGAGTATGACGTATTGATAACAATAAAATTTTATTTTTGACTTTTTAGTGATATTTTCATATATAAAGATTGAACCATCGAAGACCGTAAAATGATCTAGGTAGGTTATGATCACATTATCGTCTACATAGTTTTACATAATTCTTGTTTCTTCGGAAAAAAATATCCGGTCGTAATGAAATTTGCACGGAATCATCATAGTAGTTTACTCTCTCGAATAAAAAAAGAATCATCGAAATCGGTTCATAATTGTCAAAGCAATGTAATGGAGAACATCAGTTTTATGGTTTTTACCAGATAAATTCCTCCTCATCGTTCATGGTCTTCCAGGAAGTTCTTATCCGGTTGTGATAAATTTCATACAGATTTATTACAGTGGTTTCTTCTTTCGAATAAAAAAAGAATCATTGAAATTGGTAAATATTTGCCAGAGTTATGACCATTTTTGTCCTTAAAAAGCGACAAAAAAATCATCTATATAGGCTTTCCTGCAAGTTTCCTGCGCAGTCACCATAATTGTTTTTTCAGGAACTACTTATTCGGAAGCAATAATTTTTTTATGGGACCCAACTAACGGATTAAAGAATGGATGGAAGAGATTTTTGCAAATCGGTTCATAATTGCCAGAGTTATGCGCGAACATACATAGAAAAAAATATATATATACAGACGAATTGAGAACCTCCTCCTTTTTTTGAAGTCGGTTAAAAACTGACTAAGGTGTACATTAAAAGACAGTCTTTCTCGCAAAAACTTATCCCAGTACTTAGCCTTAGATAGATATGTATATCCAATTTTAACCCTAGAAATGTAGAGCATCAACAAGGTGAAACCGATACCTACTTATTTTACAGCTTTGTGAAGCAGCCAGCAGCTACTGAGTAGCCTGCCCCCCACGTATCTCGTTTGACAACTAAACTGATGATCACTATAGCAAATAACTGTCAAATAATTCATTAGTATTGCCTAACTTGAGTGACCAATAAATACCAATACTAAAACACTTTCAGTTGACATCAAAATTCAGTGGACATTGGACAATTAAAGTTTGATAGTCAATTGGGTGGCTAAAGATACGCAATAGCTCTGCTGGTCATAATGGAAACTAGTAATAAATAGCTAGTCACCTCACGTATGGGGCAATTGTAGTTTTTACTAGCGCTACCGACTCGCTACCGGGGTTTGCACTGACTGATAGAGGCAAAAAAAATGTTGGTCATTCCGTCCGTTTTTGGCTTGCTCGGTGGTATCAAAGACGAACAATTCGATGCCTTGCACTTTGTAAAAACTTCTTCCTGTTCAGTAGTTGTTTTTGCCATACTTTAACAAGTTTGAGAAATCATCTTTTCAGAGAGGCGTTTGTCAGTCTTTTTTGAGGTGTTTTTTATACTAGCAAAGTGGCAAGCAAGCGTGTGAGCCGCCTGATGGTAAGCAGTCACCGCAGCCTATAGACAATAGTAATACCACAAGAAACACTAGCGCGTTAATTACCGACCCTTAAAACGTTAGATATTAAGTCTTTGTGTCCGATAATTTCACCAGCTACAGTGCCATTCACGCTGGAACACAGTAATGTTTACCACTGCTGCTTGGCGGCAGAATATCTGACACTGCGGTGGTACCTACCTGGACGGTTCCTTGCACAAGTAACCTACCACCTAGTAAACCTAACTTAGTAAACTATATATGTAATTAAATTGCTTGTCTCCGCTTTGCAAAGGAAGAAAGTGGAATCTGATTTTAGCCAACACGTCTGCCGACAGCTGCTGTCTGCACTACCCTAGTCGACCGAGGTAGTTCTCTTCTCACCAGAAACCTTAGAGGAGATACAACTGGAGATAGCATAATGCGCTAACCCCTCTGCCAAATTTTGTTCATATGTTCAGGTCATTATTTATTTGTGTGCGTATCTTTTTGAATGTGTTGCGAGTTTATTATAGTGTGGGTATGCGTGAAATTGTATCTGTGTGTGTTTACTTCGCCTCCCGCACCCCGAAAAAGTGCCACGAAAAATTTGTTCGGCGAATCGACGCGATACTAGCTCCATTCTAATTACTTTGAGCCGGAAACACAGCAACGTTTACAAATTGCTGATACATACTAGCTGTGCATTGCTGCTTTGTGGCAGAGTATCTAATACTGCGTTGGTACATATGTATATACTTGGGACGGAATGTCATCATCCATGATCCATTCATGGATCGGATTATACCTAAGAGGTATAAAAGAAGAGATAGTGCACTCGTGCACCATAATATCTCCCCCCCCCCCCCCCGTAGATGGCTGATCTTGTGAAAGATTGGCGGCTGTGGTCTTATCGGCCAGGAGGACCTTACCTTATTTTTAAGAAATTTTAAATTCCTTTCACTAATTAATTTAATCTAATTATTTAATTATTTTTTTTTATTTTCTTTCACTTTCTTTTCCTTTTATCCTTTCACTTCACAAATACATAAGTGTGGTTTAGCCTCAGAAGCCCATAGACAATAGGCTAGAAGCCACCGACCAACGAGCATGTCACTACTAATTAGTGATTTCTTAATTGTGCATAAGATTTTACTGCAGCTATTGAAAGAAAATAAATTCAGTTTAGATAGATGCCGTAACAGCTCAGTGGGCGAGCGCTTGCCTTGGAAATAAGGTGCGCAGATTCGAACCCGGCTCGCACCTCCGATTTCCTAAATTAATCATGGGCGAATCGTCTTTGTGCGATTGTGTGTGCTTTCGGTGAAGGAACACATCGTGAGGAAACCTGCATGTCTGTAAAAGCCTAACTAGCTTTCGAATGACGCCACGGTGGTGAAGTCCGCGAACCCGCAATTGGCCACTGAGGTGGACTACGGCCTACGTCCCTTCATCTTGAAGGGAGGCCCGAGCCCAACAGTGGGACATAAACAAGGGCTGGTATTATTTTATTTATAAATTCAGTCATCACTTCACGAACAGAGCTACTGAGTTTGACGAATATCGCTTATTGGATTTGCTACTTTTCTTTGTTTGCATCCGCAAATTTTCCATACTGATTAAATACCGCTGAACGAGAGAAATTAATCAATTTTGCTTTTACCAAGATGAAGCAAATACATCAACCCCTATGTCAACTGAAGCCTAGTAAAGTTAAGACGCTCAGTTATTCAGCTTCAATTAACTAACTATTAATTAATACCTCCGTAGAATATACCTATATTTCGGAATAAATTAATTAATCAAAAACTGCCAACCAGCAATTAAACTTATTACACAGTAAGACTAGACTAATTGAAATTACTTTTAGAGTATAGAATGAGACATTTTAATATCAATCTACTGCTTTAGATCAGTCTAATGAGCCTAGTACTAAATAAACTAATAATTTAAAGTGTGTTACAACTTGCGCAAAAGTAAACCATTCAATCCTTAAGTAATATGTTATTCCATTCAAACTGTGGCGCAACCACATGGAACTTAATTAATTACTGTGCAATATCTAAATAATGTTAATTCAGTTCACTATAATAAGCTCCGAAGCTTATCATGAACCGACTAATTTATTAACTTATGTACATTAACTTTGTGTAGAAAAAAAAATATTCCTTATTCATGCCTACAACAGAAATCTTATTTAGATTTCTGTGATGCCTACTAATTTAGAATAGGGTTGCGCACCTACGTTAATTATTACACACATAATACACATATACTTTTATATTAACTACACAGGAGTGATAGTTATATAGTTATGTATAGCCATTAAAATTAGGAAGTTAAATGCGTATCTGGTACTAGCATCGATATAATTATAATACATTATTGAGTATAAGGGTACTGCTCACTGCTTGTACCAAGATTATCAGAAACTCCATAACAACTTGTAAGAATAATTTACAGTCTGATTACAGATTCATTTTTTTTTTGTCGTATGGTTAGTGGCCTACTAAAAAACTAAAAGGCAAGATATATAAAAGTGCGGTGCGGCCAGCTATGATATATGGTGGGGAATGTTGGACCCTGAAGAAGTGTCACGAGCGAAAGTTACATGTCAACGAAATGAAGATGCTGAGATGGGCTGGAGGGGTTACCAAATTAGATAAAGTACGAAATGAACACATCAGAGGTACTTTCAAAGTTGCTCCAATCGCCAACAAAGTAACAGAAAGCCGTCTCAGGTGGTATGGACATGTAATGCGACGAGATGAAGACCACATAGTAGCACTAAAACTGCCAGACCCAAAACGCACAAGAGGACGCCCCTTATCAACCTGGTGGTCAAACGTGGCTAAAGACCTCAAACAAATCAATTTGGATGACACGACAACCCAGGACAGATTGTCCTGGCGCAAACGTACGAGGAGACCCGACCCCAAATGAAATGGGAAATGGGGAGGAGAAAGAAGAAGTGTGGTTAGTGGCCAACCTGGTGTCTGGAGTTTTCAAGCTGCCCTTAGGCTTCTGACTTAGCTTAATGACTGTTGTCTAGATGACAATAGCCCGGACAGACTTTTAACGTGTCTCCGAAGCATGGAGACGCTCAGTTCAAATGCCACTAAACGATCACCCATCTAAGGACTGACCTTGCATGTTGTTGCTTATCCGACTGATCGTTTACCGAACAGTGGTTACAACTGGCTATGAGCGTCTCATTTTTAGTACGTATTATTTTATCATCTTGTACCTACATATAACGTAGGTGTCACTGAAAAAAAACCTACGTCTTAACTAATGTAGTTGTAGTATTATAAAATAATATTAAAAGCACAAATACTTTACGATTTCAATTTCTTTATTAGCTTACGGCAAATCTTAGCAGTCACCGCAGCCTATGAACGCTAGTATCGCCAGAAAAATCGCTATATTTATTTTACTTAATGGTAGGTTCCTTGTGGAAGGAACCTTTCAGGTAGGTACCACCTCAGTGTCAAGTATTTTATCGCCAAGCAGCAAAATGTCTGGTAAAATTACCGTACACACGATACTTTTGGTATTTAATGTCCGTAAGGTCGAAAACGCAGTAATTCTCCTTGTGTTGCTAGAGTCCATAGGTTGCGGTCTTAGAGGAAGAAAACAATAGAGGGCTGGACACTTTCTTTCTCATTCACGCAAGAAAAGAATGCGTTTATGTAGGTTACGTGTGATAGAAAGAAACAGTGTATATGATTTTTTGTCCCTCAGCATGTGTTCGATTTTTCCGCGCCGTGGGTGCGAAACAAATTTGACGTTTGCTCCCACTTTGCTCCGTGACAATTTTATCGTGGTTTTAATATTAAACAAATAACTTAAAATTCAATAAAAAACTAACTGTGACATTACTGTGTGTTGTGGAAATCCTATAAGAATCGTGCAGTGCAGTATTATAGGCTGTAAAAGTGACAGTGAACGTAAAATTAGTGGAGTATCGTTTCACAGGTAAACGTGAATTATTATGGCCAATTTAGAGATTACATTTAGAAACTAATACATGTAAACGACTTATTTAGATCTTATTGTTCTAAATTAGTTACTATTTTACTTGAAAGTTACGTGTAAGATCGATAAATTCTTGTTTTTCATCCATAACCTAAAATTTTCAGTTTATTGATCGCCATTATCAGTGTTGCCAGTGTATAAAAGAGAGACTACCATAAATAAGTGGTAAATTATTATTAAGTGCATCATACACGATCCCACATGCTGGGTGCATCAAAGAATTTCTCAGATTTCCCGAATTTATTTTTATGATTTACTGAAAATATGGATATTTGTATACTGTGGATAGCAGCAACATAAAGAATTAATTAGGTTGCTAAAAGTTATTCCCGCATGCTTAAATATTCAGAAATAACGTAAGCGCTCAAGTAATTCGTCCAAGGCTGCGCAGGAGGTATTCATTCGTTATTTATAGGCACAATGGTCATTGTACATTTAATCGTGCTTTTACTATATGCATGTTGTTTAAATATATGTATGTATGTTGTTGGTTACAATTTATTGGTAAATTTGTCTGAATTATAAATAAATAGTACCGACGTTGAATAGTTTGTTTCATTTGCCCCCCTATTATGTACCTATCTCGTTTGACAACTAAAGTGATGATCACTTTTTTTTTGTAGAAATAGTACTGTTTCACCGGACAAGAGGGCGAGCGCTTAAAGCACTCCAGCCAGAAAGGTTTGGGTAGCGACTAGCACAAGCACCTCAGGGAGGCACGGCCTCGGCTTGGGCTGCCGCTTAGAGAAAATGAGTTTACCACCGGTTCACAACGCGCCCCCGCTGAGAAGAACCGGCAAGAAACTCAGCGAGGGGATGCATGTCGAGGTCGCATGCGTACGGATCCCTTCGGCCTCGCCGACGAGACCGGTGTCTGTGTGTTGATGTGTTTACGACTCTTGACATCGTTATCGGTGTTGGTGTTGTGTCATGGTCCAGGAGGACGGACATCGGGTCGGGTGGGTTGAGCAGTACATGCCGCGGACGGCGGCGATGTACGGCTGTTCGACGATCTGAGGGACCTGGCCACTGCCCAATAGGACATGGGTTCGATTCCGAAGGATTCCGAACAATTGTCTGCGTGTTATTTATCTACTTAAATATGTATTTATACAGTTTACAAGTATTTGTAATCATTTATCTGGTTACCTTAATAAAGGATCTGCGTAGATTGAGATCAGGTTGTCATTGGTCAAGCGTAGATTGTCCCAAGATACTACTAGTACTATAGATTTGTATATTGGAGAAATTTACTAAAACTTACCCGGTAAATGGCCATAGTATGTATTATATTAAGTTATAAGAAAGCCAATTTTTGCCTACCTCTCTGGGAAATAGCATATTATTGTTTTTATCTCTTAACTTTTTTGTATGAGGCTAATAATTATCTACAGCTCTTAGCCACTTTAATCACCCAGGTGAACAATGTGGAATAGACCTTAGCTACAGCATATATGATATTAAGTGTACATTCACTTTGTAGCCTCCGTCGTGGGTTCGAATCCTGCGAAGGGCAACAAATTTGAGTAGTTGTTCCTTACTGGCTAGGACAATGTAGGCCGATGACCTGATTGTCTGTAAAGTAAGATGATCCATGTGTCGGGATTTGCGATAGGACGTATGCCCGACTCCTGTCCGTCAAATTAAAACACCGAGCTTTGGTAATAAACACTTATAATCAAATTGAGAGAGAACAACTTATAATACAGTGGAGTAATCGTAATAATTAAAACATGTCTCTGCCATAGATACTAGCGCGCTGTCATCTTTTTGACAGCCCCTTTGGCGTTCCGAAACCGTGATCCGAGATACGCCACACATGCGTCGGATGGGTATGTAAAAAGTCGGTCCTGCGCTTAACTTCTCCCCAGTCCTGTCGGTCTTCCGTCCCATCGGATTATGAGAGGTACCTATTATATAAAGGAAGAGAGAGTGCACTTGTGTCTACGCAAGCACTTGTGCACTATAATATCTCCTGCGTACATGGCTGATCTTGTGAAAGATTGGCCGCTGTGGTCGTTTCGGCTAGGAGGACATTATTATAACAATCACTTTCGTACTTTTTGTAGACTGTCCTAGATTAAGACGATATAATGTAAGAAAAGTAAATGTTGTGTCAAAAAAGTGGTTTTTGGTTAGGAAAGAAAATATAATTTACAACAACCTCCGTATTTGCTTTACACAAGGGGTAAAATTTCCCTTACGTGGCAACTCTAAATTTAGTATGTACTTATTTTTCTGTCCTTATCGGCGGCACGCTTGGTATATGTCTGTATTATATTCTGTCTACGGTTGCGGTGATAGCTTACCATCAGGCGGGCAGCATGCTTGTTTGTCACCTTGGTAATATAAAAAAAAGTTATTCCGCACGTGAATAATCAACACAAGCGGAGTAGGAATGAGCGAGTTAGTTCGGTGGCGAGCCGCGGCCCAGCCTCCGAATCACAATAAATCTGAACCGATAAGTAGTCGAGCGGATTGTCGGCGCGGCGCGATCAAAGCGAGGGGAGGCACATGAAAGGCGCCGCCGCCATCCGCTAACATGTTTCATTGGATGCCTCGTTTCCACAACCTCGCGTCACGGCCGGTCGCTCCTTTGTTGTGTGACGTTTTAATTAATTTCATTTTGATTTTGAATGACACTTTGGGGATTTGAATGACGAAGGTACAGTGTCCATGCTATTTGTGATTTGACGGTAGGTCGTACTGTGATTGAGAAGCGTAGAATTTTAATTAAATATGTTGAGTTACATTTCAGATTTGTATGGCTTGTACGTTTTGGTGTCTATTGTTATTTGTTCTCTATTGCATACGAAAATACAGTAGATACTAATCGATTGTACAAATGCGTTAGCCCAAACAATAAGTTGTTTGATCTTTTACCGAATTGCAGGGCGATCACACCATACACAGTCCTGCAAGTCATTGGCATCCTGCGGAGGACCGCTCGGGGTGCAAATCTTAAAATATCAGTGTAAGACATCACTATATCGTAGTCGTTCCCCGTGGGGTGTCCGGGTAAGAATAGCACCATAGATAATACACTATATACTTAGCTATAGATTGGACACTCTCGTTCAGCTTTTAATAAACTAATTTTACCCTCGCCAAAAGATGGCGTAACTTCACAGGAATCCAAAATGTGCCAACAGATGGCGCTTTTTTAATAATCATTTTACGTATAGGGAAATGAAACTTTATGTTGAATGAATATTTGTAAGGAACATGTTTAAGGCAAAAGGAGATTGTCTATGGACTATTTAACTGAGAATACGTATTTTAATTAGCTCTTATAATTAATTTCGAAAACTACTAAATATGCAAACTAACCTAGTAAAAGTGATATACCGGTGTTGCATACTATCTGCACTTGTTCTTGCAATAAAAATAAACACAAGACATATCTTCAAAAAAGCAAAACTTGCACAATTGATTCGGTAAGAAAACATTTTAGCCGTTATTTTATACACAATCTAATTAAAAATCTAGCAATATACGGTAAACCTCAACATTGTTTACATGAAGTGAACAGCTGATTGGTCACATTCAAATGACATAATTTGACACTTCGACAGCCATTTGACTGCTTTAGAGGCCATAGACACCAGATTTCGTTCAGAAATTAAGTATCGATACGGAAAATCGATTAATCGATTAAAATGGCATTTGTTACGAAAAGAAATAAGGCTAAATCCGCTAAATCTAAATCGAATCTTGACATATCATGCATATCAAATTATGATCATGACAATGAATCAAACATTACTCTATTAGATAATTCGATAAGAAGTTTACCGAATACCAGCATCCAAAGTGAAGAAACCGTTGAATTGAAATTAAAAATGGAGCAATTGATTTTGGAACTAGATGGAGCACACATCGAAAACGAAACCTTAAGCTTAGAAAATACAGAATTAAAAAAAGAGCTTGAAAAATGTAAAAAAACTATTTTACTATATAAGAATGTGTGTATAGCAGAACCCCGTACTCCTCAGCCGATAAAGAAGAACCATAAAGCTTTAGCCAAAGAAGAGCAAAGAAGATCACCACATTCTAAAATAGAAGTAACATTAAAAAAACAAAATTCGAACGACTGCGTTATAATTATGGAGAACACAAAAGACAAAAATAGAACAAATATGCAAGATAAAGAAGAAGTGCCAATTTTAAGTAATTTACAAGACCAGGAAACAGGAAAAGCCGGAAAAGCATTTAATAAAATTGAACTGAATACTGAAAAAAATAAGAAGACCTTGGATAAAGAAGAAAACAAGTATAAAGTTCTTATATTAGCTGATGACCAAGGAAGAGGACTCCAGAGAACGCTTCAAAAACTATTAGGCCCTAAATACCAAGTTGTTGTCTTTTATAAGCCGGGTGCCGACACGGGGGCAGTTATAGAGTCAGCAAAAGCAATGTCTACAGGTTTTACAGATAGGGATTATGTTATTGTTTTGTCAGGTAGTCATGACAAAAGACCTACAGAAGCTATATCTTTATTGTATGCGCAGATCTATAAAATTATCAAGTACACCAATGTTATAGTATGTGAAATACCCTTTAACAAAAATTTAAGTGAGAAAAAACTAAACGCAGAGTTCCGTTGGGTATGTAATCAATTTCAAAAAGCAGAATTTATCGATATGGGCTACTCGAGATATATACCACCTAATAAAAATGAATTTATAGAAAATATTACTCGTAACATATTGAAAGATGTATTGCGTTTAAATTACATTAACAGCTATAAAAAATACATAAATATGAAATTAAACGACCAGACAAGTAATAGTAAAACTTTTGTAAACAGTGGCACTCAGACCGAAAATATAGATTCTTGTCAAGAAAACTCATGTCAAAATAACGAAGTTATAACAAATAATAGTCCGGAAAATACTAATAATTTTTTTCGAAACTAATTCCAGTAAACTCTGTATTTTTCATCAAAACATACATAATTTGCATGCAAAGATAACTGAATTGAACAACCTTATAGCAGATTTAAAACCAAAACCAACCGTAATCTGTTTTACTGAAACATTTATACCTGATGGGTCAGAGAATTTGGTAAATGTAAATAACTACGTTAAAGGAGCACACTACTCAAGACCTAATAAAAAAAGAGGGGGTTGCATAATTTTAGTACTTAAAACGATACAATGTAAGGATCTTACTTGGGTAAAAGAATATGGAATCGAAAGTCATTTTGAGTGCTGTGGTATATACATACAGTCTTTGAAATGTGTCGTTATTTGCATTTATAGGACCCCAAACAGTAACATCAAAATATTTTTTGATAAACTAGATAGGATTCTGTGTAAACTTACTACTTTAGACAAAAAAATGTGTAAAAATATAATTATAACAGGAGACTTTAACATAGATATTCTAAAGGATACACCTTATTCAAAAACATTCAAAAATTTAATGGACATATATAAACTGAAAATAGAAATAAACGAACCAACAAGAATCACTCAATCTAGCAAAACATGTATCGATAACATATTAACTAACATAAAACAAACTAAAACATTTGTAATGCATAATGGACTGTCTGACCATAGCGCACAGTTAATGGAAACCTGCCTAACGATTAAGGCTATAGATGAACCAAAATTTATTTATAAGCGTGATTGGAATGAGGAGAATGTCAAAAAAATTCTAACTTGTATTCAATCTTTAAGTTTCAGTGAAGTATATGTTTCCCAAAATTCTAATGAATCTTACAACATATTTATAAATGACTTTAAACTGATCTATGATCTCTGTTTTCCGGTACTACGATATAGGAAAAGACATAATGATATAAACTATTGGAAGACAAAAGGTATAGTGGTGTCGTCTAAAATTAAAAGGAAACTTTACTTAAAAACACTACGTCAAAAAAATATAGCATACGTAAATAAATACAAATTATATAGAAAGCTTTTAAGAAAAATAATACTCCATAGACAAAGGCAAGCTAATTTAGAATTTATAAATAAACATGAGAATATAACCAAAGGAACCTGGAACTTAATAAATAGGCTTAATAATAATATAAAAACGAGTAAGTTAATAACATCAATTAAAGGAAATGGCGAGGTAATCACTGATCCCCAAAAGATGGCTGACTGTTTTAATCAGAAATTTGTGTCTCAAAATCATAACCAAAACTTTTCAACACATGTCTATAAACCACTGAGCTATAGTGTTAAAAACTCCATATTTATGAAACCAGTTACGGAAAAAGAGGTGTTAGAAACTATTAAAATGTTAAAAAATAAGAAAAGTACAGGTTATGATGGCATAACATCGCATGTTGTAAAATTATGTGGACCAGAAATAGTAAAACCCTTGACATACATAGCTAATTTAATTCTTTCTACTGGAGTATTTCCTGAGAAATTAAAAAAGGCTATTGTTAAACCACTGTACAAAAAAGGAAATGAGCAGGATCCCGAAAATTACAGACCTGTGGCATTGTTACCAGAATTTGCCAAATTATTTGAGAAAATAGTTCATAGGCGTCTTTTGCAATATTGTGAAAAGGAAAAAATATTAAATGAAGCTCAGTGTGGCTTTCGGCAAAATCGCTCAACCACATTAGCTATTTTCAAAATGCTAATTGGGATATTAAACTGTATTAACACAAAAGTCCCGGCTACTGCCATTCTGTTAGATATGTCCCGAGCTTTTGATTGTGTCAATCATAAAATTTTACTAAGACAACTAGAGAATATGGGCATTAGAGGTGTAACACTTAAGTTGTTTGAAACGTATCTAACGAAAAGGACACAAGCTACAGAAATAAATTATATTGATAGGAAAACTAAAAGTGTCTTGACTAGGAGATCTGAATTTCAAGAGATCAGGGTAGGGGTACCGCAAGGTAGTATACTTGGTCCATTGCTTTTTTTGGTTTATATAAATGAGTTACCAAATATAACAAATGATATGTGTATACTTTTTGCTGATGACGCTTCTATTCTGATTGCGGGAAATGAAATGTCAGTATCTCAGTACGAAACAAGAATAAATAACTCATTAACAAATATAATAGACTGGCTTCAAACTATAAATTTAAATATAAATCTAATTAAAACTAAATATATACAATTTCGTCCTTATCAAGCTAAAGAAATAAAACTTAATTTAAATTATAAAGGAACAAGTATTAATAAAGAGAATTTTTCATGTTTTCTAGGTTTAACAATTGACAATCATTTAAATTGGAAAAAACATATAGAGTTATTGAATAATAAAATAAGGTCTTTTTGTTATGCACTGCAAGTGCTAACAAACACAACGAACATCGAAACAGCAAGGGTTGCATACTACGCTAAAATCTATTCCATACTAAGTTATGGTATAATATTTTGGGGAAATGCTGTTGATGTTCAAAGTACTTTCGTATTACAAAAAAGGTGCCTTAGAATAATGTATGGAATTTGGAATGACATTTCTTGCAGGCCAATATTTAAGGAGCACAGATATTTAACATTAACTGGCATATATATCTATCACATGGTACTGTTTATAAAAAAATACATGTTATTTTCCAAAAAATAACACACAGGAATATAACAGTAGGCTTCGAAACAAAGATAAGCTAATACACACATCAAAAGTGTCTAGGGATCAACATATATTTTTGCAATAACTTTTCTCCTGATTGATATTAATTAAAATTTTCTTTAAGGATTCATCAAATAAAGTGTTTTCGTTTGTCACAGTAACGATAAACCAAGTCACCTTTGCATTAATAAAGAAATTTGCCATTTTCCTAATAAAGGGATTTTTGACATTTGAACCACTAACACAAAAGTTCGAAAAAAAGACTGAAATAACAGTTTTCTTTAAAATTTTATTGGGTAACTTAAACAATTAATAATCCGTGTTTCTACCGCGAACACTAACAACACAAGAACATCGGTTTGGCATACTCAAAATGAGTTCATCCAAATCACGCTGTGGAATGGCCGCCCATGTTCGTTGCAACAACAAAAAAAGGTCTTCTTGCGACTGGATACCCTCCATATTCGGCAGAGCTCTTCTCTGTAGCATATCCCATGCATGCTCAATCGGGTTCAAGTCTGGCGACTGAGCAGGCCAGGGCAGGACATTGATGTTAGCTGCGGCGAGAGTCTGTCTTACAACTCTTGCGGTGTGCGGTCGTGCATTATCATGCATTAACTGAAATAAGGGACCGATTTGCACTTGTAGAGGAACGATGACGTCTGATACAATCGTCTCAGCATAAATTTGAGCGTTGAGGTTGCCTCTGATCCAAATCAACTCAGTTCTTCCGCCGATCCAAATACCCGCCCATACCATGATGGTTCCACCACTATAAGGATGGACTTCCTGGCAGGATTTTAATCGCTGTTGGCGTCCAGGGGTTCTCCAGTGTCGTATACGTCTTGTATCCGGTCTCATACCAAAACGAGACTCATCAGAAAAGCACACGAAACGCCATTGTTCTTCTGCCCAATTTCTGTGTTCAAGAGCCCATTGATATCGAATCCTACGATTGTGCATTGCTATAGGTGGTACCCGTAGCGGTCTTCGGGAATGAAGGTTAACTTCATGCAAGCGGTTTCTGACTGTTTGGTCGCTAATTAAGTTCCCTGAAGAGTGATGAAGCCTCACGGCTAACATCATGGCAGTTATTGTTGGAGCTCTTCGAGTTAAGATTTGAATATATCGGTCTTGTCTCCGTGTGGTGCAGCGATACCGTCCTCCATGGCGCTCAGCCACGGTACCAGTGCTTCGGTAACGTGTCCAAAGTCGACTGATAACACTCTGACTTGTATTCAGAGCTAAAGCCACAGTACGTTGCCGGGAACCAGCTTCTATCATTCCCACGGCTCTGAGCATTTCTTCCCTGCTTAAATGACGTCGCCGCTCCATAATAACGTTGGTTTTAATCAGTAGTAGGGAAACAGTAGCACTAATAATGTCTTCAATGCGTTGTATGTTTTTATAGGGAAAATATTGACAGCTGATTTTCATCTTTTACTCGAATTTGATTCACAGTTCCTGATTCAAATTATGAAATGCACCAAAAAGGATCCATATAAATTTATAAAATCATAAATTTATTACAAAGCCACATCTCAATCTCAAGAAATCCGCTTAAAAATGCTTGATCCCTAGACACTTTTGATGTGTGTATTACCACGTTTTAGGAAAGATCTAGTCAAAAGAAACATGCACTACATTGGTATAAAATTTTTTAATCATTTGCCAACTGCTTTGACTTCATTGAATGATAGACATTTTAAAATTGTATTAAAAGACATATTACTTGAAAATTGCTTCTATGACTTGAATGAGTACTTCAGCGCAAAGATAATATATCCTCGAATAAGTAATTGACGCAAATGTAATTAATTTTATAATAATTTACTAGCAAACTTGACATTGAATATTGTTGACATAGGTATTACTAATTATAAATATTAATTGTATTGTATAATTGGACAGAATTTAATGACAAATTATTAAATAACTATGATTTACAATTATTAATTTTGAAATCATCAATTTATTTAAATTTAGAATCAAAATTTACTTCGTTTAATATTGCATGCCTAAAAGGTAAATTGTGTTGGTCATTCTACATATTTATTCATAAGATCTTATGTACCACAATTAAGACAATAAATTATTTGAATTATTGAATTATTGAATTAAAACAAAGAGATATTTATTGTAAAAAGTTTACTTGGTAACCAATAACTTTCTCTAAACATATCTGACGCACAATCGTACTCTTTTATTTACATATATTGTCCAATCCCCTTAACTTGAGTTTCTTGTTTCAGTACAGCTTTGCATTAAATATTTCCAATTCAAGCCATTGTGGTTAACGACAATGATGTAGTGGACCTGAAATAGTTCACGAGTAGTATAGATGTTATTATAAATAAATACTTATGCCATGTTCTTAATGACTTGTTTTAGCTTTTATAAATGTTTTCGTAAATAAGTAAGTACATACCTACCTAAGTAGATAAATAACACCCAGACACAGAACAAACAGAATTCTTCAAAAACATATTTGTAAATAAACTGTAAATATTTAGTTTAAATAAATGTATAAAGCTTTTTATCTTCCATGAAACAAGTCTTTTTAAAAAAATGACTTAACAACCTAAGTTGCCATATTAACCGCCAAAGGCAATTTACAATACCACAGATATAACAATACTATACGGAGCGCGTTCCACTTGGGGCCCACACACAACGATAATCCGTTGAGGCCGGCTGTTACATTATGGAAATTTAATATAAATATTCGAAATATAACAGATTTACTCAAATAAATTGAAGATATACAATAACAATAGTAAACTAAATAAATAAAAATATATAAACTGCATTTTTAACGCCATCTAGGCAAATTATAGTAGAAACTTAAAATTTAGTTCCTTCCCTCGCCTGAAGGTGTGCTAGTTTCCATACATTAAAATTTGGTCACCTGTTTTAAGGAGAGTGCCACTGGCATGAATAGCACCCTCCCATCTCCTCCCGTTGGGTATACGTAAAAGGCGACTAAGGAAAAACAAGAAGACGGGCAGCAGCGTCTTTTTATTGGATTACTTACCACCTATACTGCGATCCCCAAGCCGCCTGCCAAGTGTGGGGATTATGGCAACCCCTCCCTTCAAAGGGAGAGGCCGTTGTTCAGCACTGGACGTCTATCGGCTGCTACGAGGCCTGCCTTTTAAGTTCTGTCGTTTCCATATTTCCCGGCCATTTTGAATTTGGAACTGTTCTATATTCGAATGTGTTTAAATTTTGAATCTCAAAACAGTTGAAAGTATTAGGATTAATGCTAATGTTTAGTCACAGCGTCGATTGGAATCTGTCAGGTTACGTACGAAAATGAATCTTTCTAAGGAAAATCTTCGTGCAATAATTTTCTACAACTTTAGAAGAGACCTGACACGGCTTCAGTGTTTTGAAGAGCTAACATCTGTGTTCAGTGATGAAGCCCCATGTCTGCGGACTGTCGAACGCTGGTATTTAGAATTCCAGCGTGGAAATACTGGTGTTAGTGACAAATCTCGCGAAGGACGCCCAAAATCCGCCTTCACTGAAGATAACATCATTGCTGTGAGACAACTAACTCTCGAAGATAGTCATGTGACGTATCGAGAGATAGAGGCATCTCAGGGACAACCATTCAGAAGATCTTGCATGAAGCGCTTGGTGTGAGAAAGCTAGTTTGCCGTTGGATGCCGCATCTGCTTTCCGACGATCACAAGGCGGCCCTCGTCAGATGGTGTAAGAAAACTCTGCAAAGGTTCAACCGAGGAGAGTCAAATCACGTCTACAACATCATCAGTGGTGACGAATCTTGGATCTATGCCTACGTACCTGATTCCAAACAACAATCTACAATCTGGGTATTTCAAGGCAAGCCAAAGCCGACTAAAGTTGTTCGTTCTCGAAGGACTTCAAAGAAGATGGTGGCCACGTTCGTTGAAAAACCGGCCATGTTGCGACTATTGCACTTGAAGATCGTAGAACGGTTAACGCGGAGTGGTATACCACAAGTCATCGCCGAACTTCGAAAATCTAACTCAAAGCGACGCATCATCCTGCACCACGACAACGCAAGCTCACACAGCGCTCGTCAAACGATTGAGTATTTGAAGCAGGAAAAAGTAGAAATTCTTGACCATCTTCCATACAGTCCTGACATAAGCCCTAACGATTTCTTTACATTTCCTAAAATTAAGAAAAGTCTTCGTGGTCAAAGGTTCCAGTCCGGTGAAGAAAGAACAGTGAATGGTGTACCTACTTACTACTACTAGTTTACGATTCCGATAAAACTGACAGTTTTTCCCCGTACATTTTACTAGTTGTTGATAGTTACCGCAAGGGGCGCTGGTGTAAAATGTATGGAGAAAAGTGACAGTTTGATCGAGCTCGTAAATTATCGGAACTCGTACTAGACCCCCTGGACGACTCCGTGCTTCGGAGGGCACGTACTAAGTTGGTCCCAGTTGTTGTCATCTAGATGGCAGTCGTTAACCAAGTCCGGGGACTAAGAGCGGCTTGAACAAATCCAGGGTCTCTGGGTCTCTCTCTAATATAACTATAAATATGTAGTTCAATTCACTTGCCTCTTAGAGGAAAAACTGCCTACGCTTTGTTTAAGGGGACCATAGTCAAACGCGTACTCTAGTCTTAATATATAAACTCTATGGTTTATAATAATACTGCCCTTGAGGCTTAGAGGAGATACCACGGGAGAGAGCATGATGCGCTAACCCCCTCTGCCAAATTTTTGGTCATATGGTCAGGTCATTCTTTATTTGTGTGCGTGTATTTTTGAATGTGTTGCGAGTTTATTATAGTGTGGGTATGCGTGAAAGTGTATCTGTGTTTGTTTACTTCGCCTCCCGCACCCCGCAAAAGTGCCACGAAAAATTTGTTCGGGGAATCGACGCGATACTAACTCCTTTGGTACTTTCTCTGAGCCTTGAGGTGATATTAGGGTAGCTCGCCACTAACAGACACTACCTACCTACCTACCCTGATACAAGCTAGGAGTGATGGTGGTCAGCCAAAGGCAATTGGTAGGGTTGAATATGACATACCTCAACCCTACCAATTGTCTTTGTTCATATCATACTTTTATTGTTAGTACTTTGAACTTAAAAAGAAAGACAGGGTAGGTATACATACTTTCGACGATGCCGTATCGTGGCGCACGTTCCTGTGGAATCCAACAAAATAGTACACCGATACTGTAGCAGTTATTACTTTATATGCATGAAGCAATAATAGCGCTCCTTTGACCGGCGTCCGCTGCCCGCCTCTTGTGTAATTAATTTGCCATAAACAACTCACATTAACTATACATTCCTGCTACGCACCGTATACAGCGATTCCTGTTACCGCCTTGTTAATATGCGTGATAGACACAGCGATCCTACAAAATTTTCTGTCATGCAAATTATCTAAGTACGAATGATAATTTTTAACAATCAAAGTTCCCGACTTTAGTAGGTACTTCAATACCGGTTTTATAGTACCTACTTAGTTTATTTTTGCTTAATATTAGCAAATACGGATGGAACACTCTGGTGAGTTACTAATAGATATAACTATGAAGTAGTAAGTGAAAGAAAAAGCACCCGATTACCAGTGGCGTAGCTTGCCTTAGATGGGCCCCGTAGCAAAATTTGTTGGGGGGCCCAAATTATGGTACGGCCTAAGAAATTATATGAGAACATAGATTTTACGAATTGTTGCTTACACATGTTCGGGGCCCCTGTAGTCCGGGGGTCCCGTATCTTTAATACGTCTGATACGGCGGTAGCTACGCCCCTGCCGATTACTTACTAACAATATTGTGTAGATACGTGAAAGCGTACTAGATAATTTTGTAAGTAGGTGTATATACTACAAGGTAATTAGGGTTTCATACCTAAAAGGTAAAAAAGTAAGGTGCGACTTCGTTTGTCTGTCTGTCACACAAACATCCAACTGTCGCTCATTGTGGCTTTCAAAGGGGGAGGCTTATGTTCAGCAGTGGACGTCTTCCGGCTCGTGATGAAGAAATAGATAAAGTATAAAAATACAAAAAATATTATGCTGGAGTTCCTCAGGGGTCCGTTCTTTCCGCAACCGTCTTCCTGGTGCACATTAACGATCTGTTGATGATACCCGGTATCTATAGGTATGCAGATGACAGCACTGTTGTGGAAAGATATATGCCGAGTGCTCGGGCCGGTAAGGATATTACCCAGTCCGAAAGAGAGGCCATGGTGGAGCGCCCGAATCTCACACTTAAGGCAGTCTCCGAATGGGGCGACACCAATCTTGCGAGATTCAATGCCACTAAAACACAAGCGTGTCTGTTCACCGTCAAAAGTAGTCCGTTTAACTTGGCTCCTACTTTACATAGCATCCTTGGAATACACCGACCGCCTTCAGTTGTTGGTTGAGTTGAAATTTCCTCAAACCTAAATTTTGGGCGGTTCATTGAGTCCAAGGCCAAAGTAGCTGCAAGGAAGCTGGGTGTCCTCGCAAAGGTCCGGCTGTACTTCATACCGGAACAGCTTCTGATGTTGTATAAAGCGCAAGTCCGGTCGTGTGTGGAGTACGGTAGTCATATATGGGCCGGTGCTGCAAAATGCCATCAAGCTGCTTTGGACTCAGTGGAGAGGCGCGCTAAGAGGCTGATTTGTGATACTGGGTTAGTGGAAGCCAATCTACAAAGCCTAGAGCACAGGCGCAAAGTAGCCAGCCTCTCGGTATTCTACAGGATGCATTTTGGTGAGTGTGGGCAGGAATTGCATTACTTGGATCCACCATCCCCCTTCTATCAACGGACGTCGAGACGTACTACCCATACATACCCTTATGTGGTGAAAGTGCCTTCAGTCCGGACTAAACGATTTGCCTCTTCGTTTATAATGACGACAGCTAAGGATTGAAACAGATTGCCTGCGTCGGTTTTCCCGCCCGATTATAATGTGGGTGTCTTCAAGGCTAGAGTGAATAGGCTTTTAATAAGCTAGTGTGCTTTACCATCTTCGATTGCGTCGCCGCTTTCCATCAGGTGGGTCTGCAGTCAAGCACTAGCTTATGTTGAGTAAAATACATACTAAATTGTATATATATACTAAATTTACTTAGGCAACTCCTTTCTATGTTACTGCACTTTATTAAGAAATAAATAACTTTATACTTACGTATTTTAAAAAAAGATAGAGCCGCCGAAAAAATCCTCACTGTGATTTGATGACAGACATAATGCAGGAATACTATCAATCCCACTGCAGACACATTCCCAGCGGACCGCAGAAGACCAGAAGACCGCAGCTAACACTTTTTTTTACGTGGGGAAATACTCAGAGATACCCGCACTGCCACTGGTGGTACACCACGTCATCCTAATCCTAATCCCCTATGTAGCGGGCCCCAGTAACGTACCGGTAGTGTACTCTTCCGAGTACCACCAGACCGGTCGTCTACCTAGAGGCGGACTCTACCTCGCGGGTGAATACAGCCCGCTGCCTCCTCCTCCTCTAGGAGAATAACGCCACCTAACAGTGGCATAGTTCCCCGTCACCGACAGCTACGTCTTTGAAAGAAGGATCTCTAGAAAGATGGACAATTTGTCATTCGCACAAAAAAATAATACATTTATAGAAAGAAACAGAGCTTGTCCTTCAGCATGTTTCACGGACTTGAAGAAAAAGAACCAGTTTTTTACTTTTGTAGTTTTTCCGATCACGTCTAGCCTTGGTGTTAAATTAAATTTAAATTGAATTGCATTAGGAAACATTGTTAAAACTACATTTTAGCCATATTTGAATAAATATCCTATCGTGTGTTTTGTGTAAGGATGCTGATTTCCTGAGCTTATCGGCGCGGCACACTAGCTAGATGTCTTGTCATATTCCGTCTACGGCTACGTCCCACAGAATGAAGCGCTACCACCCGGGTCAGACATGCAGAAGCCGTTACGGAAATCCCTGAACTGACTTCGGACGCAGGTCGGCCGCTACAAAGCAAATCTCCGCTGATGGGGCTTCAGTGGCGGTGACCAATGCTTAAGTGGATATGCTCCGCAACTAACTGTCCATTTATTTTCTTGTCCTGCGTGCCCTGACCATGGACGTATTTTCATGGCCCTGACACCTGCAATGACAGTGCACGAAATGTGGCTATTTACTGGGCTATTTAGATTTTGGGCTAGTAATTTTCGGAAATACTTTTTTTTTCTATAGAAGTAGGTAAGTAAATAATAAACAAAAGAACGTTAAATAATAATATATTTTTTCTAAATAATACAGTACAGTTGACATTCTTCGGATCTCTCAAACCATCTTAGGTGATCAGAAAAAAAAATGGTATGAAGTAGAAATTAACAGGTTTCATTACATGCGTATCTGATGAAGTATAGGTAAGATATGAAGAGTGAATAAAATGTAGACTCAATAAAAAAAATAAGGCACATCTCTTTATCACAGAATACAGCGACTACTTACACCAACCCAGTAGTTCTAGAAAATTCAATCAATACTAGACAGTACCTATACACACCTTAGCTTATTGCTGCTACGAGTACCATCATTCATTTTATTCATATCATACTTAGATCATATTATCATATTATACAATTACATCTTAATCACCAAAAACAATCTACAATCATAAGACTGGCTAAATGTAGATAACTACTACGAATTCAAACGACAAAATTAGATGTTTAATAATAAATATCCAAATACAAACATCTGAAAATTTCACTAGTACTCAAAACGGAGCTTTGTGTGTCTGAAGTTGGGTTTGGCGAACCATTGCGCAACTACAGTCGTGAGTTGTCAATACAAAAACACAAAAATAGTTATTGCGCAGCGTCTTGCAGCCAACTTCAGACACACAAAGATGCGATGTGACCACTGTAGGTAATCTCCATCACTACACTTACAGAGTATAACATTTAAACATGGTTATTTTTCTTTTAGTCCTAGGATTTAAAGTAGAAACAATAAATTAAAATTCGCAATAACTTTAAACATATATTTTATGAGATCTAAACAAATAAATATCTATAAAACGGAGCCGTTCGGCATAATTTATTGCCTCTACTTCAATATTGTAGAGATTCTAATTCCGCACATAATTTCGCCCTCATAAAGGCTACAAAATATCTGCTATTTTTAGTGCGTTGACTTCGAGTAAACACATTTTCTCTCAAGTATCTAAATGTGTGAAATTGAGTCACTTGAAATATAACAACCAACCATTTTTTTTTTTCTCTCATGTAAAGCCAGATTTTAAAGTTTTAGTCCGTTTTTAACTTGATGTCTAAAATTATTCAAATACATTCTAAGTAATAGGTTTACAACTCCTGTAATATTCTTTTAATGTACTTTCTGTAGACAACATTATGCATACATTATTATTATTGGTGTAATGCACTAATATAGTCGCTCTATTATATATTTAAATATACTTATAATACACTATTTATTATAAGGATTACTATATAAGTAATGGCAGGGTTTTTACATGCGTTATAATACTAAACTATAAAATAAACCGTGTTAGAGTATAACAACACATTTTGGAACATTTGTGTACTTTTTATACACTGGTTCTAATTAGCTATTAGACTTCTCGGTATTATTGTAGAGAAGATAATTATGTACCAATGTAGAGTTCGACTCTTTTAACGTTATCGATCAAAGGAAAATCTCAAAAGGAAATGGTCTTAAAAGGAACACGAACTCACGAACGATGGATTCACGAACTTCAGTCCAAGGTTCTATCATTCATTTTCTTCGTAGTCGTAAAATTCAAAATTGCGACGAAATATTAGTACGTTGACATTTTTTTTTAATTTCCAATTAAACCATTACTTCATTAACACAGCCTTAAGATTCTTTGTGCGTTTCAAAAGCGTCTCTAAATTAGGGCGCCCACACATAAGGGTGCCTGTCCACCGGAACGGAGCGAGGCAGCGGAGCGGAGAAACGGAAAATATTAACCAATAAGATTGCACAAAAACTCCGCTCCAAAATCTTAGTGCAATCTTATTGGTTAATATTTTCCGTTTCTCCGCTCCGCTGCCTCGCTCCGCACCGGTGGACAGGCAGCCTAACTGCGATGCGATGCGATGCGCCTCCGCATCGCAGGAATTTGTATGGAAATATTCATTTGTTTCTCGCAGATATTTCCGATGCGATGCGAGTTCGCAGTTATGTGTGGGAGCCCTTACAACAGATTGAAATATACCTACCTATAATATTATCCCGAGAGCTACAAATGTGAATAGAGTTTAGAATGTCAATTTAGACATTTTGACTTTATGGGTCATTGATTGATTATGGAACAGTACCTACTAATCACCATGCAATTTTGTTATGATTGTAAATTAATGTAGACTAGGGTTTAAGCAATGTTCTCTTGAAATGTACGGAAGCCAAAATAGTTATGATATACTCTGTGGATAACAGGAATTGCCTGATACAATCTTATAATAAGCATTTGCAGCTATATGTTTAGTTGTTTAAACTGTTTTCAAATAAACAATTATTATCTGAATTTGATAACATTGTTTATAGGCCGACCGTTTAACTCGCGCATCGCCTGCGCGGCAAGAAGGGAGCGAGGGGTGATGTTAGCGGATGGATGAAAGGGGTGCGCGGAGCAGAGAGCTTACGTCAAATGCGGCAGTGCGCTGGCTGTGCTCGCAGCGCGCGGTTGGTGTTTTTGTTACGGACGCTTGAAGATAAACGCACAAGGTATACGACTGCCAAGATAAATCTCAAGATGAATCGCTCTTCCAGTTCGTTGATGAAGAGATGGACCGATTTATTATTAATTTGCAAGATTCTGACTCCTCAAGCTACACAGACAGTGATGATGATTCAAGCGATATGAATATTAGTGACGAATAGTCCTATAAAATTTTTATCTGTGGTTAAATATTTCTTAAACGGAGTTAATTATTGTTTTATGATTTTGTACCTATGAAGCTATTATAAAATATTTGTAAAACTTAAAAATAAATACTTAAAAAAAAAGATACTCATTATTTTATTCTTTACCAACAATGTCTATCTCGAGATAAATCTTTGGGTTATTGACTCCGTGTGTAGCGTTACCCGCCCCCGCTCCCCTCCCACCGCGCAGGCGACACGCAAGTTAAACGGTCGGCCTATAGTTTCAGTATCAGCCAAGTGAAAAGAACTGTTTAGTACTAGGGAACTTTGCTCTCTGTTTCTTGATGAATTCTCTAGCTTGTTTGTCGCCTTGCCTTGTTTCTAGCGCTTTAATAGCTTCTCCATCTGTACAACAAAATATTATTAGTAATTTCGTAATATTGATCAAGAACCTTTAGATGATGATCATCATCAGCAGCAGCAGCCAAAAGAGGTCCATTGCTGAACAAAGACCTCCCTCCCCCTAAGAAGGGTGGGGTTACCATAGTCTTTGCTTGGCAGGCGTTATGGGGACCGCTGTATCGGTGGTAGGTAACCCAATAGAAGGATGCTGCTGCCCGTCATCTTGTTTTCACTTAGTCGTCTCTTACGGACACCCAACGGGAAGAAATGAGAGGGTGTTTTTCTTACCCGAACACCCCACGAGTAGTAATAACAATATTAAAATAATATCCAGTTCACACACTGTCATCTGATCCCAAACTAGGAAACCAGACAACTACTATGATACCTCGTACAAGGGACCAAAAAAATCCTTTATATAGGTTGTCCCAGAAATTGACGTCAAGCCGGAACCGGGTGATAGGCTAAGCCTACGGCTAACTGTTAGCAAATTTCTTTTTTAATATTTTTCTGTTATGTATCTAAAAAATGGAATTTATAAAAAATATAAAAAAATCTACGCCTTGCAACGGTTTTTTTATATGCTTTATAATAAATGTTTTTTTTTTAGATAAAAAATATCATCCGGTTCTGGTTCTTGACGTCGATTTCCGGGACACCCTGTTTATCACTCAGCCTTATTTCTCTGTATATTGATAATCACCTATACTCGTGGGTCTCGAAAGAGGCAGGTGTTGCTGCGGTAGGCTGGAGATAGGCGCGGGAGTTTCAGGCACCTCGCTGAAGTGCACGTACGCCTCGCCAACGAAGCTGTTGCTAACCCCAAACATGTCTTTGTCTTTCACCACGAGGTGGATCAGTGCGTCCGGGATGCGTCGCTGCTCGTGTGATAACGGACTGTGAGATAAATTATATATAAAAAAAATATTAATATATGTTACAAAAAAATCTTCTTCCTTAATTCAGACCCTTCAGATGTTCCACGCTCTAAAGCTGGTTATAATAATAATAATAATACCAGCCCTTGTTTATGTCCCACTGCTGGGCATGGGCCTCCCCTCAAGATGAGGCCAAGTGCGGGTTGGCGGAGTTCACACGTCATATGAAAGCTAGTTAGGCTTGAAGACATGCTGTGCAGGTTTCCTCACGATGTTTTCGTTCACCGAAAGCTAGTAACAATCGCACAAAGACGATTCGCACATGAGTAATTAAATAAATCAGAGGTGCGAGCCGGGGTTCGAACCTGCGCACCTTGTTTCTAAGGCAAGCTGTCGCCCACTGAGCTGTTACTGCTAATGCTATAAATGGCTTAATGATGATTAATTATAATTAACGTTTGTATGTGCGGCAGTCTCGTCTCTTCTCGAATTTTCTCCAGCTACAGTGCTCTTCACACATAACACAACAATATTTACGCACTGCTGTAAAATATCTGCGGCAGTAGGTAGGCTGTTTATAGGCGTGTCGCAGGCCTCGTCACTGAGCTTTTTAGATAAAAATCTCATTTTGAGTATACTCACATAATAAACATTTCGTCGTATAATGGAAATAGATTCTTGTTATGAGTTTGAGTTTTAGGCTTCACCACCTTCGTAAATGCGTCTTCGGGCAGGAGACCAATCTTAACAAACGAGTCGCATAAACCTGCAAGAAAATATAAGTAAGTACAGATATAAAACAAAAAAAAACCAATGGCCAATTTTTGATTGACGTATAAAAATTATGGAGCTTTCTTGAAAGTTACCATGCTTTATTACGCCTAAAATTAAGGCAAATCTAATAACACCTGATAATAAAATCCATAAAAAAATGCGCACTCACATAACATCGATATAATATATAAACTAGATTTGGTGTCACGGTTCAAAAAGTGGTAGCGAGAAATAGCGCCCTTGTGTCGTTATTTCTTTACAAGCCACATCCTGACAAATTTATTTTTGCCGATAGGAGTGTCGCTATTGTCTATATGAAACTGTCAAACTACAAGTCATTATCATTATAAAATCGTTAGTTCACGTTTCCGCCACGAGCACAGATAAGTTTGCAACCTCCGCGACCACATTTTAGAATGTTTATCTAGTTTATATATTATATCGATGCATAACACCATTCATTCTTTAGGTGTCGGGTAAAATTGCACCCACCGTTATAATATTCTAAGCACCCACCCATCTCCCTCTCGTTGGATTTCGTAAGAGGCGACTACGGGACACAAGAAGACGTCCGTCTAGCAGCGTTTATCTATTGGAATACCTACCTCCCTATCTATATCTATCTATACTGCAATCCCCAAGCCGCCTGCCAAGGGAGGCCTTTGTGTAGTAATGGACGCCTTTCGGCTGCTGATAAACAGTCGGTTTATTCAGAAGTCGAGAGAGGATCAGAGTACCTATATCACACACATACTTAACTTACCATTGGAATCCGCAGGTGTTAAGTTTCTCGCGTTCATAATCTCAATCTTCAAATTGTCATCAATGAACTGCGCTCTCACAGTTAAAACCCCCATTTTAGGTTCCGTAATAGCCTGTTGCTCCTGCCACCTCTCCAAGTGGAACTGGTGTATTAACTCCCTGGTCTCCATACCGTGGAGTTTCAATAAGTACTCGACGCGTTTTAACGTCTCCGATAAATATGTTTCTTTGTTGTCTTGACGGAACGATCTGATCATGATTTTCAAACATTCGTAGAGATTTGAAAAGAATGACGGTGGTCTTCGCTTCTGTGAAATTCACGAGATAAATTTTACTCTTGATGAATGAATATAAGTAAGTATTCTATTCAATTCCCATCACCATAATGCGTTCATTTTCACAAACAAGTGGGTATTTAAAGATTAAGCCATCACCCGTGCATGCTAAAAACGATATGGACTTTAGAAATGATTTTCGTTCGAATTTCATTCGTAGGTAGATCAAATTACATGCAACGCATGCAATGATAGATGTAAGTATTATCTATAGAAAAACTTCTTCGAATTATTATTTATTTCGTTCCCAATTTTAAAAAAAATATTATGGTTACAATTTTCTGCGCTCCCGCACTAGGGGTGGGGTGACACCCTGTGTTGTGGGAGACACAATGACCTCTTTATGTTTGACTACACGCTAAAGAATACATAATAATAATATATTATATACAAACATAAACGCATAGTTTTTACACATAATTTACAAATAACAAAAACGTAACATAAGGCAGCCAACTATTCCGAGTTCTGCGGGACCGTCCCAGGCAAAAAAAATAGTCACGCAAAATGCGTCCCGCATGTCCCGTGTAGTGTTTATTTAATTCGATTTTTAAGTCTACTACATGACTTACACATAACGCATCATCTAAGATCAGCATGTGAATATGACAGAATAAATTTTATAAATTGATGAGATTCAGTAAATTTTCTTTTGTTTGTTGCCTTTTTTAAATGCTGCCAAATCCTCAGTTCTTCACACTTACACCACATCATCCCGTATCCACAAAATGTCCTGCGTGGACATTTCATTAAGTTGGCCACCTTAATCTCACAATTTCATACATTCATTTCATCTATTCTAGTTTGTACACACAATTTGGAAAAATAAGCAGACGTACGCATTTAGACACTTATTGGAAATACTAAAACATTTGTGACCATTTGGTGGTCAAACACAATACAAGGAACATTGAAGCCAAGTTCAATCGCAAATATTTCACATGCATTGCGCATCCATTTCAACGATTCTAAAATGCAAAAAGACAAAAATGCGCAATGTTCATAAAATAAAGTTGAAACTCGGCAGGATCAGGACGATATAATAGCATAAACAAGGTGCTTTCTATGATGTAATAATTTACCGCATCTAAGTTGGCGGCGGCCGATTTGCTCAAGCGGCGAGGGTCGATATAGCGAGTTATCTTTGCCCTGCGGTGCTATCGAACAACAACAACAACTTTAAAATCAACAAGCTTGATTTAGCTAAATATATATACCTATTCTAAATATGAATTGAATATCTTATAAATGCATATTGTACTTGATGTATCTACATAAAACTAAAAACAAAAATAAATAGCTGGTAAGTATAGCTAATTTCGTTACGAGATCAAAATCGATCGTAGCAATAAATGTATGAATACAAGATGATGACCGGTGGCCAGCCAAGGGCAATTAGTATGGTTCAATATGTTATATTCAATTGTCTTTGGTTGGCCGGTGGCCAGCCATCACTCCTGTGATCATACATATATTACTACGATTTTAATTTTGTAAAAATATACGGTATAAATTACAATCCTTGCAAAATGGTCGTGTGTACTTGATGCGATCGCTTTTTAAAATGCTTTAATAAATTAAATATTTTATTTACAATTAAGTAAGTACATGAACTACATAAAATAAAATAAGCATTTCGTAGCTTCTACTATTATTAGCGACCATAGTTTAAAGTAATTTGTTTTAATGTATGCACATCGTCAAGTATCCACCACCACGGTGACAATAAAATCTTTAATCTTTTAGATTCAACTATTTTTTGCCAAAATAATAAGTGTTGCGCAATTGCCAAATAAAGAAAAATTGCAAATGCGTGCGTTACATAATTTAATACATTTACCCGGAACAACATATAGTTGGGGGAAACTTTATTTTTCCCAAAATATCTACGCCTAAACAAGCGAATGCGGGTGGCGAGTTTCTCTTTCTACAAATGGAAATTAAAATTGGGTTAGTATTTGGGTCAGTAGGTAATTAGTAGATATTATTGTATTAGTCACTATTTTGATAATTTCGAAAACAGTGAAAATATTGCATATGTTTAGTATTATTACTAAATCGAAAACAGTAGTAAAATAATTACTGTTTAATAATTACTGAATTATTTTTTAAATATCTAAAGTATTCACTGCTTTCTATGTAATGAAACGAACATTGAAGTAAAATTAGTAACGTATGTGAAAAAAATGGCTTAATCGAATAAGTAATTAGTTAAAATTAGAAAAAAAATGCAATTGTACAGCTGTTAGCAGCTAAAATGGGAATTATAACAAAATAAGATAGGTGCAGATAAATACCTCCAAATTGGCCTGGATAAGTTCATAGAGGACCTCTCCCAGTTGGTCCCATACAATTTCGAGTGTTCTGGAGAAGTTCTCGTTGTTTAAATGTTGGTACAATGTGTCCAAGTTAGCTTCCAAGTATCGCATGACCCGGTCCATGCTGGAGCAATCTTGGTGAAGCAACTCGGCGCCTTCGACCAAGAAACGTGTGATTGAGGGCATCATCTGAAAGTTAAATGTGTTCTAGTATATTATTAACTTAGGGTATTTATTTTTCAAAATTAACATTAATCGCCATTAAAAATAAAAGACACATTGCATGATCCCAAAAGAGTACAAAAAAACTACTGTATAGTTTCGCGTGGTAGATTATAATTATGATACGTAATATGAATCCTTACCTTTCTAACCATCATTTCCAATAGATCAACTATTTTATTTCGGACTGTATCTATCGCATTAGCTATAACATTTTGTAATGTTTCCTTGCATCTGCAAAATAAATTAAATGTTGATTGATTTCGAACCAACCTATGCGTCTTATTAACTTAAGTGTCTGTAAACTGGATTGGAAAATGTATGCAAAATACGTTAGTCTAACTAGGTTGAAATGTAAAATCCAATGTAATAATCATACAATCAACTAGTCTTACAATTTTTTTGTTTGATTTTATTGTGTTTTCCAAGTGTCCACAACCTGTTCATACATTATTTAGCAGATTGAGGTAAAAAATACTCATAAAACACCGCTGGTACATCATTGGCTACCAAAAAACATAAAGCAAATTTAATAATAAACCAATACTCTTGTTGAGAAAGACCGTCCGATACCAACGTATCATGGGATAATTTTCTACAAAGCAACAGAATTAAATATTTCTTTGTTCAATGTGAAGGGCACTGTAGCGATAAAATTACTGGGCTTAGACAAGGAAAACGTTCTGGTCGTAAACCTATTTATTAATATACATAAAATATACCGTTGGGCCTCAAGTGGTGACCTTGCCTCGCACATCTTCTGTATAATATCCTCCATGTCCAACTCTTCGACGAAGGGTTCCAAGCTCTGCCGCACATAGTCTATATTGTTTATGGCCACGCACCACTCGGTGGTCACTTCGAAACGGTCTTCGTACACCGTGCTTACTACGCCCACGTTGTCCACCCGATTAGCCATCTTGTCCGAATAAAAGACGCAGCAACGGCATATATCCTAAAAAACAGATCAAAGTCCTGCAATGTGTTGTCACTTGATATTTTGGATTCATTACTTGTGACAGAACATGAGGAGATAATATTTGTACATAAAATAAAAAAATCGTCAGCAGGTATATGAAATTTATTTAAATGAGTAAAAAAATATTTTTATGAATTCTTCAGCCTCCGTCGTCTTAAAAGACCACTTCTCTTTGCTATACGTACGTAAATACGTACTATCTTATGCGTCCCGCATTAGATGGTTTGCGGGAGTATTTTAATAAATTTAACAATGGAGAATTAGAAGTACGATTGCAGGACAGTGTCACAGAATGCACGACGGTTGGCCGCCTTACTATCCCACCTACCCCACCTCACCTTTAAAACCTATGCAGTAGGATTAGTATTATAGACGAGAGGTATTCAACACAACTACCAAAAGAATACAATTCTTTCTTATATATTTTTTTTTTTTAATTTATTTAATCATGCAAAATATTTACAAACAAAAACCAATCACGCCATATAAACCCGTTAGGGTTTGTCGTTGACGTGAGTGAAACAATCTTCGTACTTAACTAAAAATAAAAGGAATAAAAACGTACAATCGTTGTTATAAAAGGAAAATATAAGTACATTATCTAAAATATGCATCGTTACAATCAATATTATGCTAGGTCGGTAGATGGTACAAAAACCTGTTACCGGGCGACACAAGTTGGCTCGATGAGTATTATACGAGCGGGTAGAAGTGTGTGTGTACCAGTGACAGTAACCAGCCTAACGATATACAGGTGGTTTCATAATGTGACATTAATTATTATTTGTAAATAGACAATCAATTAAATATTTTTTTAATTCAATTTTTATATTTTTATTATTAAGTTTAAAACAGCAATGGTGTGCCTAGGGCACACCATTGCTGCCTAATTAATGGTAGTAGGTACTGAGACATGAACTTTAAAGACAAAAAATAAAACTTTAAAAGATACCTAGTTTGAAACGATATATTTGTTTCTAAAATAATAACTAGCTGACCCGCGCAGCTCCGCCCGCTTTTTTATTACATTTTGCTCCCCTTTCTCCCTCCTACTTCGATTTATTTCACTCTCCATCTCTCTGTCTTATAAGAAAAATCTAATTCTATGCTCTCACTCTCTCAATTATCTTTCCCGCTTCGGTCCCCGTCACACTCCCCGTTGTCCCCTCTCTGAAACCCCTCCCCCCTCTCTCTTCTCCCACCTTGCTCCCACTCACTCCCACCTTGCTCCCCTCACTCCCCCCTTGCTCTACCTTAATCCCCCCATGCCTCACCCCATCACCCCCTCCTCGAATCCCCTCTCCCTCTCTTGCACCCACCCTCCTCTCGTTCTATATATCCTCGTTAATCATGGTATCTGGGTTTTTTACCCACTTAAACCCCTGCGGCTGTCGCATCGCCACATCAGAGGGGGGACCTGGGCCCTCCAGTGGGATCTGCACGAAATACCCTTCAGTGCGGATTATAACCCCCGGAAACCAGGCACCGTGATCACGGGGACGGGGCTCGCAACCCCGACACCGTCCTCCTCGGAGTCGCAGCCGTCACCTATCTATGTAATGACCTTGCCTAACGTTGCTTAACTTAGCAGCATGAAATATACTTTACGACCTATTCTCAGATCTACCCGATATGTACACAAAACTTCATACAAATCGATTCACCCATCTATGTTTTGGCCTTGCCATGTTGCTTAACCTTAACCTAGCGGTATGAACAACGTTCACAGCTTTTTTGTCATTGGTGTAAATATTAGTGAAGTTTACGTTATATTGAAGAAGGGACAAATTCATGCTAACAACAATTTATAAACAGTTAATTATTTCTCATAAAAAGTAAAGGATAAATAAACTATTTTAAAAAAATAAAAACCGACTTCAAAGTAAATTATCTAAAAAGCATAAAATAACGAAAATATTATTGAAGTTGGTGTTAGCGTACCTGCTGTGTATATTCTGCACCAACTTCAATAATATTGTCGTTATTTTATGCTTTTTAGATAATTTACTTTGAAGTCGGTTTTTATTTTTTTAACCGACTTCAAAAAAGGAGGTTCTGTATTCGACGCGTATGTATGTAATATTAATAAAAATGCGTAATATTCATATATGTTAGTCTATGTGGGCTTCTAAAAGAAATTTCCAAATTTCACGAGTGTATGTATGTATGTATGTATGTATGTATGTATGTATGTATGTATGTATGTAGGTTTGTCCGCGGATTTCTCAGAAACTACAAGTCCGATTTCGAAAATTCTTTTTGCAATAGTTAGAGTATCTTTCAACTTAGGGTAGAGTACAAATTTCATCAAAATCGGTCCAGTAGTTTAAGAGATATAAACTTTTTATGTTTTTAGTAAGTTACTGTAATGTAGACGTTCGAGTTGCGTGATAGTGCTGATACCTATCTTGGTAAAATAAGTCACTAAAAAGTGTTAAATAAACTATTTAAAAAAAAATAAAAACCGACTTCAAAGTAAATTATCTAAAAAGCATAAAATAACGAAAATATTATTGAAGTTGGTGTTAGCGTACCTGCTGTGTATATTCTGCACCAACTTCAATAATATTTTCGTTATTTTATGCTTTTTAGATAATTTACTTTGAAGTCGGTTTTTATTTTTTTTTAAATAGTTTATTTTAAATAGTTTATTTAACACTTTTTAGTGACTTATTTTACCAAGATAGGTATCAGCACTATCACGCAACTCGAACGTCTACATTACAGTAACTTACTAAAAACATAAAAAGTTTATATCTCTTAAACTACTGGACGATGAAATTTGTACTCTACCCTAAGTTGAAAGATACTCTAACTATTGCAAAAAGAATTTTTGAAATCGGACTTGTAGTTTCTGAGAAATCCGCGGACAAACCTACATACATACATACATACATACATACACTCGTGAAATTTGGTAAATTCGTTTAGAAGCCCACATAGACTAACATATATGAAAATTACGCATTTTTATTAATATTACATACATACGCGTCGAATACAGAACCTCCTTTTTTGAAGTCGGTTAAAAATGGTTATTGTGGGTTATCCCTAAGAGATACATTTATACCATCCAGAACTTTTTTGTAGATCTTATTAAGGTGTATAATACTGTACTACATTATTTTAATCTATCTGGTAGGGTTCAGCCAGCGTTTGCAACGTAAGCGTAAAAATGTGCTTATTTACGACATCACATTAGAAACCTCTAAAATTATCAGTGTTTCTCTACTATATTATGCATGTATTATACATATAAACCTTCCTTAAGAAACACTCTATTAAGAAAAACCGCATCAAAATCCGTTGCGTAGTTTTAAAGATCTAAGCATACATAGGGACAGACAGACAGCGGGAGCGACTTTGTTTTATAATATGTATAGAAGACGTTTCGTGTTGTGTGTATACTAAAGTGAACAGGGTGAAAATATTTTCTTACGTCGACGATCTTAGCGACGAATGTGTAACAGCCTTCCACGTCCGGCCATGCAAGCTGTTGCCAGAATATCTTGATTTGGTAGAATATCGCGAGAGTATCCACTCCGGAACTGCTGTACTTCACGTTAGTATCCACGGGCATTAAATTATCCAGGTCTACTGCTTTCTCGATGCGAGTCAGCGCTTTGTACGCGGCGATATCGAGCCATTGGGCCACCCCGCCGAAAAACCACGAATGAAACTTCGATATTGCGTACGAGTGCCATTCTGTTTCGTTTAAGCCTTGCCCAAGTCTGAAAGGATAATATTTTTTATATTTCAGAACTTTAACAATACATAAAACGCAGAACTGAATTCTACAATAATCTTCGTTTTTTTTTTATCATACGCCAACCTAAGTATCATCTATGCGCCAACCTGTGTCATAGTTGTTCCAACTGCTCTAGGCGTCTAACGTGGCTTAAGGACTGATATCAGTTTTGAATCGAGACCAACCGAGACCGACCAAGACACTGCGACAGTTGTACTAAATTAAGTGCTAGTAAATTAAGTGTACTAATTTTTAGTATCTAATACTTTGCATTCCCTAATCGAATCTCTGTCAGTATTATTTAAATATTCAATCGGCAAAATGAATTTAAAGTTATTAAGAAATCGATTACGTACATAGTGTTGTTAAATACTTTTGTTTACAAAAACTAGGCTTTTATGACAAGAAACATATAAAGTAAACAAACTCACATTATGTCACATACATAAAAGAGTCAGATATTTGCGCATAATAAAAGGATTATACATAACTGATGTGGAGGTGATATGATAGGCAGACTGATGTCATGTTGTAGAACAAGATAACACCGTGTTATCTTGTTTTACAATTATTATAAAATAAACAATTGAACGAACAACAATTGGTAGGGTTCCATATGTTATATTCAACCATACCAAATTTCTTTGGCCACCGGTCAGCCATAGATTACTGTTACGATTTGGATCTCGTAAATAAAAACAGGGTATACTTACGTCCTATAAATAATTTACTAAATACTATTTTACTGAGATGTTATCTGCGGCAGCATCACCATTTAGGCATTTATTATTGGAAATAATGCTTATTAGGCCATTGTACAGTGAAGCAAACAGTGGGAAAAAGAAATTCTAGACCTGAATCTTTGGCCACCTTAAGAACAGCTATAAATTATTTAGCAAAAACAACAGGTGAGGGTCAAATAAAAAAAAAATAAAAAAATATATGATAAATGATGTGTATGTAAAAAATAAAATAATAATGTGATAATGTGTGTAATAATAATGTGTGTAATAATAATGTGTGATAAATGGTGTGTGTGTGTGATGTGTGTGTGTGTGTATGGTAAATGATATGTGGCGATTAGATATTTAGAACTTAAGATATTCTAACACAATAAGCAATCATGTTAAATACTCACGTCAAGAACCTTTGCAGCGTAAGATACAGCTCAAACAACGTCGTTCCCATTGTCAATGGCTCAGACCCGACCTCGGGGGCCCCGATTCCCGTCACCCCGTTTAATCCCCCCGCCAAGTGCACTGTATTAGTAGACCCCCCTGCACTGTACCGTAACCTCTTCAAATTCTTGCATACTTCCACGACTTCAGCTTCAACCAATTCTGCAATCTTGCTCTCGTACAAACCATACAATGCCTTAGAGTACGGGAAGCTCATTACCCTACAAACAAAATTAACATATCAATATGTACGCTCCAATTTACATAACGTGTGGACAATGGAACCAAAAACGATGAGATCATAAATGTCTGTGCTTTTTTTTTGTTGTGTAATCTGCCTGTGAATGTACAATGGGTTTATTTTAAGTTAATAGTTTGTGTGTATTTAGATTTAGAATATATTTAGGTATCTTTGTATATATAATAACGTATATTTATTTTATATTAGTTTATGTGTGAGTTAAACGATAGTTTCTTTTCCTGCTCTTCTGATGAAACCTTTGCTAGTGCGTTAAGTGATGTTGACTCCGTTCATCTGCATGATGAACTTTACTCCGCTTTTTCTTCTTTCCCTAACTTTTTTAATATTGTACATATCAATGCCCAAAGTATCCATGCTCATTATCCTGACATGCTATCTTCTTTTAACTCTAATTATATTCACGCTGTCCTTGTGTCTGAAACTTTTCTTAAATCTGCTCTTCCCTCATCGCAATACTTCTTGCCTGGTTATAAGCTCCTGCGCAATGACCGATCAGGTAAGGGAGGCGGTGGCGTTGCGATATATCTTCGCCTGGATTTAGATTATAAAATTGTTGATCAGTCTCCAAGCCAATACACAAAGTTTGCTGAGCACCTCTTTATTGAAGTTAATTTCAAGCATTCCCTGTTACTTTTAGGAGTTTATTATAGTCCTTCATGTCATATAGACTTCTTTAGTTCTTTTGAGTCTAAATTAGAAAATTTGTCGTCTCTTTACTCTAATGTGGTTATATTAGGCGATTTTAATACTTGCTTACTCAGAAATGATTTACGCAGCCGTAAGCTCAATTCTCTCGTTTCTTCTGTCAACATGCACATTTTACCATTGAATGCTACGCATCATGCTCCTCATTTTACCCCTTCTCTTTTAGATCTCATCCTTGTATCAGATATTGATAGAGTAGCTATTCATGGTCAACTCTCTGCTTCTTTTTCCTACCACGATCTAATATTCCTTTCTTACAAAGTTCGACCTCCTCGTTGCAAGCCTAAATTTATATCACTTCGAAGCTTCAAAAATATTGATTGGGAGCGTTTGATGACTGATGCTAAGAATATTGATTGGCTTCCGCTTTATTCAAATGATGATCTGGACAGTAAAGTGTTAATTTTCAATGATAATTTGAAACATTTGTATAACTCACATGCACCTATAAGACGGGTTAGGGTCAAACATCTTCCTGCGCCATGGTTAAACGATACTATTAAAAAATTTATGCGCAAACGCGATAAAGCTAAACGTGCCTATAGAAGAGATCCATGTGAAGAAAATTTTATTCTATATAAAAAACTCCGTAACCGCTGCAATCGTCTGTGTAGAGATGCCAAGAGGCGTCATATTCATGATTCAATAGAGAACCTTAATACTGCACAGACGTGGCAGTTTTTGAGATCTCTTGGTATTGGGAAAGCTTCTTTTGATAATGCTCCAATTTTAGATCTTGATGTGATTAATACACATTTTTCGAAGCCACCTGTTAGTCTTGAACAACAAGCTAAATTGTCCACTTTATATTATCTCTCTCAGCTTTCTTTGCCATCATGTTCTCCTTTCTCTTTAAGCTTGGTTACTGAGGGGCAAGTTAGAAATTATATCAAATCCATTACCACGAAGGCCGTTGGTGAGGATGGTATTCAGTTAAAAATGTTGTTACCTATCCTTGACGTAATACTTCCAATAATCACTCACATCTTAAACTTTTCAATTGAATCCTGTTCTTTCCCGTCTGCATGGAAGAAAGCTTTCGTCATTCCTTTACCTAAAACACCAAATCCTTCTTCTGTTACACATTTTCGTCCTATTTCCATACTTCCTGTTCTATCCAAAGTCCTGGAAGGTATTGTCCACAAACAAATGGCACACTATTTTGCATCTAATTGCCTTTTAAGTCCTTATCAATCTGGTTTTCGATCTGGCCACAGCACTGTATCCGCGTTAGTAAAAATAAGTGATGACATACGCTTGGCCATGGAAAACAAACAGCTGACTATTCTGGCACTATTGGATTTTAGTAGTGCCTTCAATTCTGTTGATTTTGACATCCTTTTAGGCATACTGTCCTCTCTCAATGTTGCTTCTTCAGCTATCAAGTGGTTTGAGTCATATCTTCGTGGGCGCACCCAATCTGTCCGCTTTGAGGAGACATCATCTGAGTGGCGTGAACTTGAGGCGGGTGTTCCACAGGGTGGCGTACTCTCTCCTCTTCTCTTTTCCGTTTTTATCAATGCTATCACGAGCGTTTTATCTTCTAACTATCATCTCTACGCAGATGACTTGCAGCTTTATCGTCATACCATTATTGATGATCTTGGGGATGCGGTATTTGCTCTTAATAAAGATTTAGATAGCATAAGCAAGTGGGCAAAATCGTTTGGCTTGCTAGTGAACCCTTCTAAATCTCAGGCTATCATTATTGGTGGTAGATACATGATGAATCTGGTAGACATTAATTCACTCCCTAGTTTAGTTTTTGATTTCGTACCAATTGCATACACGAATAAAGTTAAAAACCTTGGAGTTATGTTTGATTCTAATCTTTCTTGGGAATCTCATGTTGGTGAGATAAGCAGAAAGATCTTTTACTCTTATCAGTCTATCAAACGCCTTCAAAAATTTCTTCCGTTTCAGATAAAAATTACTCTTGCTCAATCTTTACTTCTACCTCTTTTGGATTATGCAGATGTATGTTTTCTAGATGCAACTGAGGAGCTTCTTAATAAACTGGAGCGATTGCAAAATTTGTGTATTCGTTTTATTTTTGGTCTACGGAAATATGATCATGTATCGGAGTTTCGGGCTCAATTAGGGTGGCTGCCGATCTGTCAACGGCGAGACTGGCATATTCTTTCTTTTCTATATTCTATACTTAACAATCCTAAATCTCCTCTTTATCTTCGTGAGCGTTTTTCCTTTCTTGTACGTGACAAACCTTGTCGTTCCACTGTATCTCTTATTCTTGAAGTTCCTTCTCACTCTTCTAGTCGCTATGACGGTTCTTTTACCATACAAGCAGTACGGCTATGGAATTCTCTTCCACATTCCTTACGTGCTAGCGGTAATTTAGACGTTTTTAAAAAAAATGTAAAAAAGCATTTCCTCTCCTTATAGATTTAATTTATTATGCATTCTTTGTAGATAATATTTATATCAATGTAATATATTCATATATATATATATATATGTTTAGGTTAGTAATAGTTTAATTATTATATTATATATTATTATACCTATGTGTTATTATTATATGTAAGTACGAATTTTTTTTTTTTTTTTTATAGAGCCCTTGTTTCCATTTTGTTTCTTTTCTTTTTTTTTCTCCTTAGTGACCTGCTGGGAGAAAACCCATATTGGGTTAAGCTCGCCATTGTACATATGTTTTTTTTTTATTCAATTGTAAAACTCTTCTATGTCTCTAGTGTGTACAAAATAAATAAATAAATAAATAAAATAAATTATGAGATCATTTCGACCAAAAAACGGCAAGCAGACTTACTCGACAAAAACTCGATCATAATATTCAACGGCTCGCTGCAAGTCCGATCGTACTAGCTGTATCACTCTGATCAGATGCTGCAGTTTCGTGTCCTCTGTTTTATCATTAGATTCGTTGTTGTCCAGTATGTGAATGAACCAATCAGATGCGCCTTGTATCACTGCCTGATTTAAAACCTCGTGTATCGTCAACTTTCCGATATCATCTCGTAGCCAACCATACAGATTTGGTGGAAACAAATCAATTGTCTCGGGCACGTCTAGCACGGAGAGCTTATGAAGGATTTTGAGAACCTCTCTGAGAGTTTTCATGACGACCTTCTCCCCGGCAGTCTTTTTCCTAAGTTTTCTGACGTGACTGTAGCAAGTTGGCAACAATTTTCTTGCTCCATCCCAGAAAATCTTAACATCCTCTTCATTGACAAGACCTGGAACCAGATAAAATTATTCTTAACCATTATGATTCCGTTTATCTGTGGTCGTTTATATTAATTTAATATGAATGAATTTCATTGCTTTGAAATATTAATTATCTATCTAGTTATTTACCAAAATACAGGCAGACGGCAAGAATCTCTCTGAACTCTACCTCTCATAAAATATAATAACCCTCATTGTAGGGCATTCGGGCAAAAAAGGGGAATGATCAATTTCAATACCCCAAGCTTACTGCATATTAAGTTGGTATCACAATATATCATATAACTACAATGCGTATACGTACGAGGCTACAGGGAACATATTTTAATTACATCAAATACTAGACTTACCAGATTGTAGCGGTTTAGTGATCTTATCGAGTAGAGTATTGAAGAGGGTGAAGCTGAGGGGATGGTCGGTGGTGACGGCGCAGTACACGGCCCACTGCACCATGTTGTTGTCGAGCTGGCTAAGCCCGCTCTGCGCCGCGTGCTGGGTCAAGATCGCTTCAGCCGGAGCGCTGAAGTTACCACACCACCAGAACGGCGCCACCTATAAAGAAAAAGCTACAGATAAAGCCAACTACAAAGTGGTTTCACCAAACATTTTTATCGAGAATTAACGCGATTTGTCTTATAAGCAGATTGTATCTACTTGAAACCACGGTTAGTGCAACCCAGTCAAGACGCCAAGCCAAATTAGGTAAAGCGTAAATCGCGTAAATTCCCGATAAAAATAATGTTAAAATCAAAAATAAACCGCGATATAATCCGTAAAATTAGTTTCATTTCAATGAAAAATAATGTTACTAATGGAATGCATAAGTCTAAAGAGTGTAGTAGCTTCATGACCACTCCGTACACCTTTAAACCAGGCTGTAAAGGTTCAGACGACTATCAAATCTAATAATAAGGCAAAGGGTAATCTAGTCCCAAATTGGTGAGCATATCGCATTCTTCGGAACATTGAAAAAGTTATATTTCAATTATACCTAGTTGTTACAGACAAGTTCGCTTATAATGGACAATTACTTTCCTAATGTTTTACTACATCAAAACTAAGATAGTATCTGATACATTAAATTCAAACGAAAATGATCAGTTGTATTTTATATGCAGTTACGCCTACACCATAATACTCCAAATAAGATCACGGCCTTGAATTTCTGTTTGTTTATTCCGTTAGCTATCCAGATGCTGTTTTACGATCGGAAAAATCGACTCTTTTAACTCCGATTGGTCAGATAAACCGTGGTTCGCCTGTTCATCTTTCAAGTGATAAACGACCATAAAAAGCCTAAGGCTGGTATGGTTTGCTGGTATGTAAGGAACATAAAATTCCAAAAAAAATGGAGGTCAATTAGAATGATGATATCGTTTTATATGTTTCTACGATTGTTAAGGATATCAATGAATCAAAACTAAATATAAAATCGGCTAAACCGGAGGCAAGGCCTTTACCAGTTTACTATATAATAATTCTACTTAACAAAAGATAAAAATCGTCTGAAATAGATTTCAATCGATCCCAGTGACAACGTTATAACTGAAATGATGTATCTTTAAAAACACCAAATAATCTAAATTTTTGTTATATGTCTACAGTATCGAAATAAACGGTCGGTCGGTCGGTCCTTAAACGTCAATGGCTCCTACCAGTATTTTTTCCTATAAAACTATTAAAAAAAGACAATAAAGCAACCTATTAGAAATAATTAGCACTTAGCACATTGTTTTTGTAAAGACACTACTGACCTAGTACCTAGTAGTCGTAATAATAGTCACGCAGACAATTAATATGCACCTCATTGGACTAGGCTAGAGAATAATAATAGGCTGGCATCTTAACAATAACGATCCCTTTTCTGTATATACCTACGAAATAGCGCTTGGGTAATTTGTAATACATATAATATTATCCAGTCACGTACGAGTCTTTGTGTTCATTGATAATCGGTCAGCAATAAATTATTTCAACGCAATAAAACTAATCATCTTTTTGAATCAGATCCAAAGCTGTGTATGTGATTACCTCAGTTTTTCCAGACACAAGGCAGTTGACTGAGGGACCTGGTTACTAAAGGAAGATTTTATTCCCATTCATTAACAGGCACAGCACTAAAATTAGAGCCATTATTGAGAATTCTGTCAGAAAAACCCAAAAATAGGAACCTTAGGAATACCTTAGGATAACTAAGGAATTTAGGTAATCCCAGAACTTCATGATAAGCATTCTCGATTTACATTACTAAACCACCGAAGTAGTCATAAAGTTTATGTTTTTTCTAAAACCTACTCCGAACAGAGTAAAATCTAAAACTGACCGCCTGTTTCAGGGCCTTATTCTTTATGACATTTGAAACTATTATAATTTCTTCATTGAAAGTTTTCAGTTTCATGGTAAATGCCTATAATTGCACCTTTAAATTTATTAAAGAAGTAAATAAACCTACCGATATACCGATCTAACTGTCCATTTACTTCTTTTATAAAATGTACAAAAAGTAACTTTATGATAACGATATAAACGCTGTTTCGTATCCAAAATTTGTGCGTGCAATTCTAGAACGATAATGGAGAATCAAAGCCCAGTTATATCCCTTCTGACCCATTTCAATCGATCGCTTTGAACACTAACAACTAAGCTCTAGAGTATAATCTCTGACCTTGGAGTTCTCGAGCTCGTGCAGCAGTATGATGCGGAGCAGGTGGCGGTGCTCCTGCGCGGCGACCTGCGAGTTCTTCTCCGACGAGAAGTTGAGGCGCACCTTCACCACGCCCTGCCGCCGAAGCTTGCTCTTCTTGCTCAGACTGTACCACATAATCATGCCGCCGGCAGGGATTGACTACGCAAACACGTTACAAAATATCTTCATAATATTATATAATTTTTGGATGATGAAATGGACACTCTACAGAGTTGTGTTAAGTTTTTACTTATTAAGCTCTCACGGCTGGGTAAGTCTTCTCTTCTCTATTATGAGTGAAGGAGAATCTGAGAAGGTTATTACTTTGAACACTGCTTTATTAGTTCCTTTTTGTATGTATTATGCCCTATCCATTTAGCAAGAGATATTTTGCCGCCACAAAACTACCGGACTAAACGGCCACAAAAAATACTTTGCTTTTTAAGAGAATTGGTTACTAGTATCTCATATAACGAGCGGCAGCATCTAGCTTACTTATCAGGCAAATAACCCGCTCTTGTCGTCAACAAATTGCACCAAAAACGCGTTCTACCCAATTTCAATTACTTATATTTATTACCGACAATATATAAACTGTACTGTTGTATATTCTTCTCATGGCAGCTTCTCGTATCATTATCAACTATCACTTGTATCACAAACTTTCTTATTTAATTCATCACTGAGGTTATAATTTCGATAGTCCTGACTGCAACCACACTTGTAAGCGACTTACGTTCGAGTGGTGGAAGTTTCGTTCCTAACAAATCAATTCGATAAAAATTTGAACACAGTCCAATATTATGCATTCAATTCAATCCTTCTATGCATATCTCAATAGTATACGAGTAATATGTAGTAACCTATATATCCTTACCTTCAGCAGTATATTAGACGTGCCAATGAGTTCATTGTCGTGCTTCCCCGTCGAAGCTGTAATGGCTATCTCTTTCATAAGTTTTCGAAGTCCTTTCACGCCTTTGACTTCGAATATTTTTGTCATTTTTTCCTTTACTGTCTCAGCAGGGTCAAAGTCCCTAGAAAATGTTTATGAAAATTATTTTAACTGAGAACATTTTTCTCAATGAAAGCGATTTACGGTTCGGTTTTTACGGTTCTTATTCGGTTGCGTGCTAACTAAGAATGTTAAGGTAGGCTACTAAATACTTTACTACTATAATCGTAAATTACTGCTGAAAATGGGAGTATAGGTCAATAACCCTTCGCATATAAACAGTTTTTAAGCATATCGTTTTGATCACGAACATTTGACGTTCATTCATAATAAAGGTCCTTACCAGACTTCGAGACATAGCGAGTCGTCTTGCACACTAAGGTGCGGCATAGGTCTGAAAAACCAAAACAAACAACTGTAAAATTGTCTTCAACTGTTTTATAAATATAACAAGCGACGCCGGTAGAATGCATTCGTTAATGAGTCGTAAAACAGTTTATAGCTTGTTACTGTACAAACTACGTAGATGACGAGATCGTGATGTACCATAACTTGCACACCCGTGTCGTAGGTCTAAGGTTATTGAATGTTTTTTTTAGAATAAACCTGGTTTACTATGGGCCATCACAGTTTATAGGCGGACATTGAACTAGTTTGCTTCTGAATGTAGTACATTCCAGACGCGTTGTCATATCTCCATGATTCTGAAGGCACGTAAAAAGTCGGTCCAGGTTGTTTTCATCTAGACAGTAAGCGTTAAGCCAAGTCAGAGTTATGAGCAGCTTGAACAATTCTGACACCATGTTGGTCACTAACCATGTAACAAAACACATATAAAACAGTTGCGTCTGACCATCGCGAAGTGGACAAATAAACAAGACATGATGCGTGAGGTCACGATATTGTGAATCAGGGCACAGTAGGCGTACGATCTTCTGTAAAAAGGAGGGTAGACAAATAACGCTGTATTCCTGCAGTGAAGGTTGCCAGAGCTCAAGGACATAGGGCGGAAGGGGGGTATAGTACGGATCCTGATATTGAGCTCGTAAACTATCAGAAATCGTACTAAACCCCCAGTTGTGATTATGAATAAGGGAGCATCGTTCGATTGTTTAGCAGGACTTCTGACACATGGTATTTTTGCCTTATGTTGTTAATAAGGTAGCGCCTTTCCATTAACGGCCGCTTGACTACTTACATTAAAGTATATCGTGTCAAGAATGGGTTTTAATAAAAAATGATATATTTCTAGTTATCGACCTTAACCGACCCTGATAGCTGATATACATACATATTCTATATATTTTGCAATGTGTCTGAAAGCATTTAGCATCATAGCTAACATAACAATTATTTTAATATTATTAAAAATGAACAAATATTACACAAACAAACGATAAGCGAGTAAGAAACTGCAATATGATTTCATCGCTAAATGTGCATTTTCTTCTCATGTGTTCCGTTTGCGTCATATCATTAGCCATTCATTTTAGTTCTAATCAAACTGCACAAAATTTAACCTTGTCTCTGATTTTGACGATTTGTGTAAAGCTTCCGTTTAATATAAATTCAGTTTATCTACCGATTCTTATTCTTTTTTGCACACAATAATATTACACATTATTATAAAATACAGAAAATTTGTGCACAAAGGCGTGCTTAACCCAGATTACATTCAAAAAGTAACTTTTTTTAATACAAACAAGGTGGCATAAGCAAGCATGCGACCCGCCTGATGGTAAGCAGTCGGTCGCAGCCTATAGACGCTAGCAACACCAGAAGAATCACTAGCGCGTTGCCGACTCTTAAGACATTAGATATTAAGTATTTTGTGTCCAGTAATTTCACCAGCTACAGTGCCCGGAACGCATCAATGCTTAGACACTGCTGCTTGGCGGCAGAATATCTGACACTGCGGTGGTACCTACCTGGACGGTTCCTTGCACAAGGAACCTACCACCTAGTAAAAACAATACACAACCAATAACAATACTTACAATGAAAAATGTTCTTCCCAACATGGATTGAGAGTTCCAGATTTGACCGACGTGTTGTACCGTTGCGTTGGATTGGACATCAGGTATATCGTGACGAACGGATCACTAAGACCATTAGGATCCTTAGGAACTAGTTCTTTAGCCTCAACTACTTCTACGTTTAGCATCAGTTCTGGCGGCTCCTTCGCTTCAGCTTTCGTGAGCAGCTCTGTGTGCTTATCATTTGCTATCTTAAATGCGTCTTGTACGTAGGTCAGCATAGCCAGCTGGCCCACCTCACAGCCTACGTCACATCCCCCGACATTGTGTAATATTTCATACAGTATTTCCAAGTAAAGTTCATCGACCTGTAAAAGAATTATTGTACCATATTCAAATATAAAATTACCTGTTAACCCTTAACGTTAGCACCGTGAAAAATCTAAACATTCGTAGGTATACAAATAAAATGTTACGAACGTTACACACGCATTTCACATAGGTACTTTCCTTATATACGTTAGGTAGGTAGTAGGCATTGAGTTTTAAATAATTGTAACACTGAATTTATCACTTTTTTCAGCATTAGATAGTATTTATCTGTAAGATATGTAATAGGTATTTCATGGTTCATGGCTAAGACTATATGATCGTAGGTATAACAGTAATATAGGAAGGTATAACCACAGTATATAAACTAACAGTAATATAGTAATATAGGAAGGTATAACAGTAACCAGTATGCATTAGTTTCAATTTTATTTAGCGTAATCAAAAACATTCTACATAGATTTATTATTAAGTGCAGTCAGTATAAATACCTGTTTAACTGTAAGTATACAACTTATAAAATAATAATCAAGAACCATGCATAAGTGTGTCGGCAGTAATAAACACTTTCGCAGATACTATTGTGGGCGATTTGCTCACTGTCTGTTCACTCAACACGAGTGTAGGTAGACGCACACCTCATACCACGCAATACTCACCGAGGAGTCGTAGTAATACCGCAATTTCATAAACCGACAGGAGCAGTATCTTGCACCAACAACACTATCAGCACTGCAGTTAACGCGAAATTAATCATTGACGCGATTGACCGATGGGGGTAACTTAGTAACGGTGGAACTCGAAACGAAGCTATACCGCGACCGACTCCAAATGGCATGGCTTGGAAACTCCACGTCGCACTTACAACAACCCTCATAAAATAGCAGGGTTACTGCGCCGTCGTCGTGGGAATCATATCGATCTGATGGCAAGCCGGTGGTCCTTATTAGCCAGTTCGCCGGTTACAAAATGACTAGTTCTGTGTTTACTCTGTCGGCCGAAAGATTAATCACCTCGTGAACTTTTTATAGAGGTCGTCCTTCTTCGATGATTCATGTTAGGTAATTTTGTATTTTTAAATTTAAACTCAGAACTTTACTCCTAATCTTAGATGAATTGACATATAATTCATATAAGCTCCTAATATTGACAACAATACATGCGATATCCCCAAAAGTGACTTACAATTGTTGTAATTTATTCAATGCTTTAATTTACTTGCAATATGTAACAAAATAAATCTTATGTAACACGAAGAACATCTTGTGAAAAATACGCTGATGACTACGCATTGTAATAAAAAAAAAGTTAATTTTCTAAACCACTAAAACGACTTGGTAATTTTAATGAACTACGATTGCCTATAGTTAAGGAAAATGTATACTCAGAGGAAGTAATCAGCTGATAGCAGACAAACTAACTGCAAAATTGAACTCTATTCTTCAATTAAAAAGGAACAAACCGTCATGGACTGTATCAGCATGCTAGTCTGCCTCTCCAATAACTCCTTCTTAACGCCCCTGAACTTGGTCCGGAGTGTCCCCGTGCCATTCATTTTCACTACAATTATTCACTACCACTCACGGAATTCACACAACATAATATTTACAAATCACAAGCTTCATTCAGCACCAAACAAATATCGCACATCATCGTTTTTGATTTGGAAAATTATCCCAAAACAATAAACTCCCGGGGAATGAAATAGAAATGAATGTGGTGGGAGCTGTCGGTGCACTGAGGAGTCTGGCCGGGACTCGGCACTGAACCCGCACTGCCGCCAAATTCTATTTTTGCAAAGCGCCGCCAACGAAGATGTATGTGAACAAAACTAAATAAAAAAATACACGTAAGTTTATAAATTAAATGTATCTTTGATTATCACTCACGATTTGATTATTTGTTACACTAAACTAAGATAAACCACTATTTACTTTAAACAAAAATAGTAGACCATGGTACTTTGAAGTTAGGTTTCTAAGGATTTACTTTTAAAACCCACAATCATCGATCCCACAATACTAGCTTCTAAAAACTACAACCATCATGATCGAAATGAACATTATGAGTTTTGTTTTTAATTTTCCTGTTTAAAATGAAAGTACCTATCAAACAAATAGAAAGGTAAGATAGGCAGGCAGGTTGATCGATGATTCGGCGGTAGGTGTCAAAAAGTGTAGACGCAAATTTATATTCTCGAATTTTATTTTAATCTAGTAAATATCTTTTGATACGTTTTGATATCTACATAGCTTCATAATTATTATACAAGTAAATATATACTCACTCACTATAATTGTCACCTACATATGTAACTGCAATACGTGGTTTACGTGATACCACCTGCCAGCTTCATCACTTTTAGCACTACAGTTTCACTGGTTTTGCACTTTACTACGAATATGTCCCAATTATCGGATATAATGACAGCACAGAAGAACCTTGAGGAGTGTTTCATGAAGAAGATGGCCGAAATAGAAACTCAAATCCGCTGTGCTGGATCCGCTAAGGACACAGTGGCTAAAGTAGCAGAAGAGTTCCGAACCTTTAGGGAACTTATTTTCACTTTGCTCGGTTTGCTCCGAAAGCAGATTAATGAATGCACTAAGCAGGTCGACGAGATGGAATCTAGGCACCGACGCAAAACATTAATTTTCCTGGGTGTTCCTGAGGCTGATCGTGAAGATTGCAGAGCAATAATCCTGGATACTATAAATAATAAGATGGGACTCAAGGACTTCACTTCATCTTCCATCAAAAACTGTCACAGATTAGGAGCCACAAGCAATCAACGTCCCAGACCCATATTAGTAAAGTTCTCATGTGTTGATGTTAAACATACTGTCTGGGGTGCGAAAAAACAGCTGAAAGGTACGTCTATATCCACAAAAGAATTTTTAACCAAGGCCAGACAGTCCAAAGCAAGATTGCACTTTGGAATGAGATCATGTTGGACTCTTGATGGCGTCATTGTAATCAGAGCTTCAGACAGCAGTAGACACAAGGTGACTTCTTTTGACGAGTTGAACACAGTAATTGGAAAGTATCCCAAGTCAGTGAGTGGATCCTCGTCAAGTAAGGACACTGTCGGGTCAGGCAGTAAGCTGTAAAGGCAACCGAACTATTAGTACCTATACACTTGGTTAACATGTACCGCTATGATCACTCAACAAATAATAACTTACCAGTGTATTACTTAATTTAATTACATTTTCATTTTCTTATTTTTTTTCTCTATGTGGAGCACTTTGTTTACATTCGAAGTCTTAATGTTTGTTGAGTCACCTTACGCTTTACAACAAATGTTAAATACCCTCAGATATTTTTATTGCAATAGATTCAAATTATTTTTGCCTATGGTTCTGTTCGGAAACACTCTTTTAACCGCTTTATTTCATTTTGTTGTTATTTTTATACCGGTAATATTGTATTGATTTTAAAATGTGCGTAACTTTTCTCGCAACAAGTTAGATGTTAGCTGGCGGGTGGTGCAGAGTTTTTTTTGCTGCTTCACTTGTGCTTTTTGTTTATATTAATAGATATTAGGTATATTATTATATCATATATATATATATATCTTATATATTTTATTTATTTGTATATGTCTACCAATAATGATTCTTTTTTTTCTGCCATTGAATCTGATTCTGCCAATAGTGATTTAAGTTTTTGTTCACTTGACGAAAATCTTGGTGACCTGTTGCGTAATAAGTTTAATGGCCAATCTGGGTACTATTTCAATGTGTGTCATTTGAATACCCAAAGTCTCCCCAGTCACTACAATGAGTTATATGATACGTTTGTTAATACTAATGTACATGCTATCCTGGTTTCCGAGACATGGCTCAAACCTCATCTCCTCTCTACCTCTTACGCCCTCCCTGGTTTCGTTCTTGTTCGAAATGACAGAGTTGATAAGGGCGGTGGCGGCGTAGCTATTTATCTACGTAGTGACTTTCCATACAAAATCTTGGCTATGTCACCGCCGAACTATACAGCTTCTGCTGAATTTCTCTTTCTAGAGGTTTGGGTACAAACTACTAAAGCTGTAGTTGGTGTCATATATTGCCCACCGACTATAAACTACTTTACCGACCTAGAATCAGTTTTAGAGTCATTAGGTTCTGACTATATGCACCACATTGTCATGGGCGATCTTAATACTAATATCCTTGACACTAATTCCTCTCGATCCCGTAAACTCCAATATATTGTTGATTCCGTGAGTCTCCACATTCTACCGCTTCAGGCCACCCATCATAATTACAATGGGGGTGACACTTGGCTTGACTTAATTGTGCTCTCAAACCCTAACCTCGTGTCGACCTATGGTCAATTGGATGCTCCTGGTTTTTCACATCATGATCTCCTTTACCTTTCATATACCCTCAAACCTCCAAAACCTAAACCTAAGATATTGCAAAGGCGTTGCTTTGCGCGCATGGATATTGAGATGCTAATCAAAGATGCTGAGGAACTGGACTGGAAACCACTCTATAATGCAAGTACGGTTGACGAAAAAGTTAAGGTTTTTAATGAGGCAGTTATAAAACTTTATGATGCTCACGCACCAATTAGAAAAATAAAGCTTAAGCGTTCTCCTGCCCCTTGGATGACAAGGGGGATTCGTATCGCTATGAAACGCAGAAATCGTGCTTTTCGCAAATTCAAAAAAGATCGTTGTGATGAGAATTGGAAGCTTTTCAAGTCTGCTCGGAATCTATGCAATAAGATGATACGTGATGCTAAACGCCGCCATATCTTGAATAACATAACTACTTCTTCTCCTGCTGATATCTGGAAGTTCTTAGGTACTTTAGGTATTGGCAAATCGAGATATCAAGACCTTCCTAAAACAATTTCCTTAGATGATCTCAACAAACATTTCTCAACCTTCTTTCATCTTGATCGTCAAACTACTTCTGACACTCTTTCTTACATAGCTAGTCTACAGCGTCCTAATATTAATAATTTTCACTTTGTTCCAGTCGACCCTTCAGATATCAAAAAGATTATCCTATCCATCAAATCCAAGGCAGTGGGATATGATAATATTAGTCGTTATATGATAACAACTGTGTTGGATCATCTTCTTCTAGCAATCACCCATATCATCAACTTTTCTCTAGAGTCTGGAGTTTTCCCTTCTATATGGCGTAAGGCCTATGTTCGCCCGCTCCCTAAGATTCCTCACCCGTCTCTTCCTAACCACTTTCGCCCCATTTCTATCTTACCTTTTCTTTCAAAAGTGCTAGAGGCCTGCGCCCATAAACAGTTTTCTGATTTTATTAATCGTAATTCTCTTTTAAGCCCATTTCAATCTGGTTTCAGGACTGGGCATAGCACCATCTCTGCTCTTTTAAAAGTGACTGGTGATATTAGATTAAGTATGGAAAACACCAAAGTTACTGTCCTTGTCTTGATTGACTTCTCAAATGCATTTAATTGTGTCAGTCATGACCTATTATTGTCTACGCTTTCCTATCTTATGATCTCTCAAAAGGCACTGTCTTGGTTTTCTTCTTATCTTCGGGACCGTCAGCAGTCAGTTACATTCGACGAATTATCATCTATGTGGTGTAACCTGACAGCTGGCGTCCCTCAGGGCGGTATTCTCTCACCTCTTCTATTTTCTATTTTTATAAATCTGATAACCTATGAGCTTCAGTGTCCGTATCATCTTTATGCGGATGATTTGCAACTATACGTGGAAGCCAACGTTGATGATATTCAAGAAGCCATTGTAAGATTAAATCGAGACTTAGAGACTGTATACGATTGGACTAAAAGATTTGGTTTACTGGTTAATACTGAAAAGTGTCAGTCTATTATAGTAGGAAGTCAGTACAGTTTACGTAAGCTGGATAACACGGCCTTAACGCCAATTTCATACAATGGTGTAACTATTCCGTACAGTTCAAGCGTTAAAGACCTAGGCATACACATTGATAACACTCTTAGTTGGCATGTCCAAGTCGCAAACATCAGTCAGAAGGTAACGGGGTTCCTAAGATCCCTCTATCGTTTAAAAAACGTACTTCCGTTGCATACCAAGGCAATGCTTGTGCAGTCGTTAATTCTTCCCATTATCGACTATGGCGATGTGTGTTACTTCGACCTCAATGCAGAGCTTCTCGCTAAACTAGACCGTGTTCAGAATAACTGCATTCGTTTTATCTTTAACTTACGCAAGTATGATCACGTATCTGCATGTCGTAAGCAGCTAAAATGGTTGCCTATACGGCAGCGCAGAATCATGAGAGCATTAACTACTCTGTACGCATTACTCGACTCTTCTACTTCTCCTTCTTACTTGACGTCTTATTTCCAATACCTATGTGACAATCACAGCAAGTATCTTCGTTCCTCACATAACCGCCTTCTTCAATGTCCTTCACATCGCACTAACTTTTTGCATTCTTCCTTTTTTATTCAGTCTATTCTTCTTTGGAACGCTTTGCCTCAGGTAATCAGGCTGGCCGCCACACGTAACTCATTTAAAGTTAAAGTGCGGGAACATTTACATAAATCTTTGGCAGATTTATCTTAAATGGTATTCTATTTATAATTTTGTGTATATAGCATATATTTATACATATATATAAATCGATATCTATATATATTTATATAAGTATAGAATATATATATTTATTTACCATATCTAAGTACTAATATTTTTATTTTTTATGGCTGTATGTTTAATTTAAATTAAATATCTATTTAAATTTTAGTTTACCTATGCACCTACCACTATTACCCTCTGCATCATCCAAAGGTAGACTGGCAGAGAATGCCTAAGGCATTAAGTCCGCCTTGTACATATTTAAGTGTGCTAAAGAATAAATAAAATAAAATAAAATAAATACATTTATTTGAAAAGTTGTTCTCTTGGTAAGAAGATGGTAAAAAGCTGACAGTACAGGCAATTTTATTTTATTGAGGCATTATAATCATTGTACCTAATATATATATAATAGTATTCAAAATACGAAAACACAGTTTATCGGCTGAAATGCCGAGGATAATGGACATCGATGATTTATTTCCTCTTCAATACGACGGTGCGCATATTAAACAGTACATTATCGAAAGTTTAATGGATTTGTAAGCGTTTCAGCTAATGAAAAAATAAATACACCATAGATACTTGAACTGTGGCAGTAGCTAACGTAACAGTTAAAAGACATTACGAAGATCATCAACTATTTCTGATATAGGTACCAATGTGAAACTTTTTATGTATATTGCTAATGGTAAAATATGTACTCTTATATAGACAATAATAATAATAATAATACCAGCCCTTGTTTATGTCCCATTGTTGGGCACGGGCCACATGATGAGGGGGCTTAGGCCATACTTTACCTTTAATAGACAATACTTTACCTTTATTTCTATAGAAGTTATAGTTTATTTAAAGAGTCATCATTATAATCATCAGCAGCCGATAAACGTCCACTGCTGAACAGTGCCTCCCCCTTTTAAGGGAGGGGTTGCCATAATCCCCATGCTTGGCAGGCGTCTTGGGGATCAACTTGGGGATTTAGAGACTTCATTCATCATCATTAGCAGTCGAAAGACGTCCACTGCTGAACAAAGGACTCCCCCTTAGAAGGGAGGGGATGCCATAATCCCCAAACTTGGCAGGCGGCTGGAGTATCGCAGTGTAGGAGATGGAAGATGAATTTAGAAGAAAGACTCTGCTGCCCGTCTTCCTGTTCTCGCTTATTTATTTTTTTTGGGAATGATAGACGCTGTTAGCCGCAGATGGCCATTGCAGCTTCACCGGACAATAGGAGGCGAGCGCTTGAAGCGCTCTAGCCTTTACAGCAGAAGTACAAGGGCACCTCAGGGAGGCACGGCCTCGGCTTGGGCTGTCGCTTAAGAGAGGGCTGAGTTTACCACCGGTTCACAACGCGCCCCCACTGAGAAGAACCGGCAAGAAACTCAGTGGGGTGATGCACGTCGTTGCGGTCGCATACGTACGACCCTTCGGCCTCGCCGGCGAGACCGGTGTCTGATAGCTACGGTAGTCGGGTAGGGGTCGGCGCATCCCGGTCCAATAGGACCGTCATGGGGTCAGGACCTGTTCTCGCTTATTAGCCTCTTATAACACCCAACGAGAGGAGATATGAGAGATGCAATTCTAACCCAGCACCCCTCGGATTTAAAGAGTGTACTACTACATAATAGTATGATGTTACTGTCTTAATTTCTTTAATGTAGCGTGTTTGCCGATTCGTGGAGTGTTTATTATAAATTAAAGTGGTATTTTAGCACACCGGCACCGGCAAGGTTCCCCAGTTAACTCGGCAACAGGCACGTGCTGATCGATGTATTTATTTTATAAACCACGTGTGTGTATGCTCGCCGGCTACGGAAACTGTACTGTATTACATTATATTCCAATTATTTACATAACTTAAATAACTGTACGCACCTTCTACTGATGTGGAATTGCAATAATGTTATTGAACTTTATTTATACATGTTTTGTAATGCTTATTTAATATCCGTTAATGCGAGTGCGATGTGAGTATGTATGATGCGTTAACTTTTAACGGTTTATTTATATTAAATTTTTTAGATTCCCTTTATAAGTGATCATCAGTAAAACTACAATGCATCATGTTTCTTCCGTTTCCTATTATTCTTATTCTCTACATTCTGACAGGTGTATAATGTATTTGTACACCATTCTGACAATTATGTTATTCATTGCTTCTGCAGTTATTTACTTGGGTAACTAATGTGAGTTTTATTTAAACTATCTAACACTTTAAATCCAGATCATGCTAAAATACTTGATGGTATCCTGGTTTCCATACACCGCACTTGAAAGTCTAAATGTAGGTACATTTGATTGAATCAAAAACTAGAGTATTGAATGAAATAGAAACAGTCGTAAGCTCCGCACAGCTGATTAAAAGCAGACTAAATATTACCTGGATTAGTACATCCGGTTATCCTGTCTTCGATGTAGAGAATAGAAGTTATGATCGTTAATTGATTATAATAACGATTATAAACCTTCTTAGCTTTTTAGCTTAACAATAATCAATAATAATTGAAATATCTAAAAATATAACACAGCCTAGCTCTAGGGCTAAGTGTCTGTAACACTTAGCTCCCATTTATTACATTTTTTCAATATCAGACAAATCAGATGCGTAAGTACATTTACGCAAGAAACATATTTCTCTGTTGCGTATATGAAATAAGCCCAACAACCCAACAAAAATATTCGCATATTTATAATATTTAATATAAGTGTGAGTAATAATTATACGTAGAATCTGTTACAGACTTCGGGTCCCTGCTCAACTTTGTGCACCTAGATAATTATAAATTGATTATATTTGTGATTTAATTTGTTCTATAGCATGACATTATTTTGATTTGTGTTTAAATACTTGTTTGTAACTACCTACTAAATGAAATATAATTATGTCGCCGTGCGCTTGACAGCTTCCGGCGTAACAAAATACTGATTATGAGTAATATTTACATTAGTTGTGGTTTATATGTATTATTGATTGATAATTCTCCTAATTAAATCTCCAATCTAAATAGTATTAATTAATGTTAAATATGTAATAGTTTTTGTATATGTATGACTCTTGATTAGCTTATCTGTTTGCCTATTTATACCGGTGTCACAACGTTCGAGATATTCATTCTGTCACCGTCGTTGAGAACAGTTGTAAGTGGAAACTCTGCACGATTGTTTATAAAATATAATTTACCGTCAAATGCTTATGTTGATTATTGTGACCATCCTGATTACCTGAAGTATTACAAATCACAGAAAAGTATGTACCTACAAACTGAGAGCGAAGGCGAGCTAAGTAGACATCCTTATTAGTCATTTTTCAACAAATACGGAAATTCCAATTTTAACCAAAGGGGAATGACATTGGAAAATACGCTACACTGACGACGACGCGTCGGTCATTCAGAACAACCTTGGTGAGGAAGTTGACAAAATAAGATGGAAAGTAAATGCTGCTGGCAAAGTGCCACGACCGCCGGCCACTCATGTCCATTGTGTGCTCGACTTCAAGTATACGGAAATGTATTACGTGGGACACGTAATGAAGACTACGATTTTCAAAAAAGTCATAATCTTACTGTTAATCACCGCTTGGTAATAAAATCAAGTCTTATTCTTATTAAAGTTACTGCGCTGACACCGATCATCACCCAAGACATTAGTTATTACGTATCTATAGCTGAGTAACCTCACTAGCTACATTTCCCTTATACCGGAACATAGCAATGTAAATTGCTGCTTCTCGGAAGAATACGAGGATACCATCTCGTATATGACACTGCAGTGATAGCTAACTAGATGATAATTTGCGCAAGAGACCTAACACCTAGTAAATCCTAAGATAATCCTAGAAATTATTCATCTAATTCAACAAGTCATACTTCATCCATATGGCAGGTAACTAATGGCTAATGGCTTTTTAGCCCTCACGCTAGGAATATAGGGAAAACTTGTCCATAATAAATAAACAACTTTTATTTGTTGTTTCTTATTAATATGTGTATTTATAAACCATTTAATTAGAAAAAGAGTTATGTGTACCAATTGATAATTAATTACTCATTATAAATAAGTAGAATAGGTCAGACAAACAAACCAAATGTAACAATACATTATTCATATGACTCATTACAGATGGATGCAGAAAGCCACATTGTTTTAAACTATTTCAGAGAAGAGACGACTCAGGTAAAAAACATAATTATTCTATAGACTAAGACCACCACTTATGTGTTCTTTAAACACTAATAATTCAAAACAGATCAATAAATCTATCTGACTCGACGTTTTTGTTAAGTTGTACATTTGCTGTATTGCTGTATTTTTATTGTTTTTTGTTACCTACCTACTTATCTATTTTGCTAAGTGGTTCATTTAATTTATGCAGATTCTAAAGACCCTTCGTTCCATATTCCAACACTCAATAGGTAGGTTCACCACCACGTATCGTGAATATTAATCTACGGCTATACTCAGCGGACAACGCAATCGTGACATTACCTTGGAATACTGCCCATCATAGCAAATACCTCAGGTTAGCGTCGTTGCATCGTTTGGCCTAAAATTAACTTTGATACGACACACTTTCATTCACAGGAATAGATGGAATCCAATGTCTAGAGCAAATAACGTACGTGGTGTTTGCACTCACTTGCTAAAGTGATCTAGGAAAATTATGTTTACTGAGTTAAGACTGAATGAATCCATTGAGATATTATTATTATGCTCAGTAATTATTACCTCAATGAATCATAAACAATGTTTCTACGCGAACGTTACTGCCGTCTCTACTCATTGTATGTTAATTAATTATTATTTATTTGTCACTTTAAGCACTATTCGTACATATTTAACACTTGTCATTAACTTGTCACCGCGCTTATACATTGGCACTAAAATCCACCAGCCCAACCGTCCCCTGAGAATTCGATAAGTTTTGTTAAAATTTCTTTCACCAAACTCTCCAGGTCTCCACCACTAAGGGCGCAAATATATGACCGGAACCTAGAGCTGCATACTTGCAATGCTATGCATCACTAGCTGTCGCCAGACCCTCCAGCTGCCCTACAAGTTGCCAGTGTGTGGGACGCAGCAAGTGTATCAACACAGGTCGCATCCCACACTAACGGCTTTCCATGTTGCCACGGAATCAAAGTCATTCCATCAGGTCTCCTGCCATCATTACGTGTTATACCGACTGGTTCCAGTATGGCAGGAACACAAGCGGTGACATGCTCCCTGCGAATAATATCATTAAGAGCCGCAGTGCTACGAGATTGTAACGTTACGCGTGTGTACGCGCCTTAAAATATTAAACCGTTATAGTACTATATAGCTATAACCATACTATATGCGACACGGCGAGCCATTTCGCCGCGAGCTCGCCCAGTGCTTGTCTCACGATTGTGGAGTGCGCACGTATGTTACTATTTCATTAAGTAAAACCTTGTAAATTCAATTTGTGCTCTAAAACTACTTACGGGTGAGTGTGCTTGCTATCTGTCTTCTATCTATCTGTTCTCTTTCCTGTTTCTAGGCACTTTGTATTATCAACGGTCCTAAACCGTTGATAAAAGCATTTGGCGGTCAACGTACGCAAATTTGAATACTATAACGGAACCTGTAACCGACGCTATCCCTACTATTCTACAATATCATCTTTCTTGTACTTTCTCTGTCCTTATTCTGCCTTATACTGTAATCTTACTGTTTCTTCTTTATCTGTCCGACCGATTAATGTAGCATAACCGTCTGCCAAGACCCTCGACTGGACTGAATAGGCTGAGGTGTCTTCTGTGGTCGGCGGACGGTTATGACACACGGGCTGGACCTGACGGTGTCTTTCCGTGGGTTCCAGGGTCCTACCTACGAGGTCCTATCTACGAGGTCCTATCTACGAGGTCCTATCTACGAGGTCCTACCTACGAGGTCCTACCTACGAGGTCCTACCTACGAGGTCCTATCTACGAGGTCCTACCTACGAGGTCCTACCTACGAGGTCCTATCTACGAGGTCCTATCTACGAGGTCCTACCTACGAGTTCCACTACGAACTCCCTTGCACGAGGCGTCGGACGCAAGCTGCTGTCGACCCCTACCGGTCGAGCTTGAGGACGGCTGCTGAGCCTGTCCACTGCCGGACCAGCTGCTGAGCTGGTCGACCTTGGAACTGCTGCGCCGTGCTGCGCCTTGTGCTGTCGCGCCGTGCCGTCACCGTGCTGCTTCTGCTACGACGACTCTGATAAGTTCACCTCACTTAGAAGGGGAACCTGACCGATTCTCAGTGCGCGTACCTAGGAAAAACCGTTAGCCTACTCACGACCCTTGCTCTCTAGCCTGTGCCTTTTGTAAATATAATTCTTTATTCTCTTATTCTTGTTTCTTTTATTTCGTAGGGCCACTATCCCCGCTACGCGACAAGATCATGGAAGCCAATGGTGACCAAATTTATCGATCTGATCCCCGCAGCGACTACGATGAGGAAAGGTAGTCCTGGCCAGTGGCGGTCCGAGAGGAGGGGTCATGACCCCCCCCCCCCCCCCCGCATCCATATTCATACACGACAAAATTGGGTGGCGGCTAGGCCGTTGGTCTTGTACCTAGTACAAGACCAACGGGACCGTCACATATGACCCCCCTAGGGGGATCCCCAAAATCGTTGGCTGCAACCGTACCTGGTCCTGGCACCCACACGCAAACTAACTGCAAGACTAACGGTGATATTAGTCAATACCAATATGCAAACATGGAATAGCTAGCAGCCAGTAAACGGACTCCTTCGCAGAGACAGCTAGCAAAGGCGCACGATCCGAATCGTCAGTGCTGGATGAAAATAGTGATTTCCAAATAACATTACAAAACGCTTTATGTTATGGCCACCAGCTAGGCATTTCTGGCCTCATCCAAGTACGACACCTTAACAGATCTTAAGGCGGAGACAGTAATAGACCTGCTGAGGCTTTCTGTACCTACTATATATATTGAGGAAAAAAATACCCGGAGAGCTAATTCGAAAATTTTACGGACACCCAGATCACAAAAACAAATATTAGTAAGGTAGCCAGAGTCTGTACCCAATCCACGTCATAAGGAAAATTAAAACACTAGCTAAAGTAGACCGAATTAAATCATCCAAAGAAGTTAAATGACTTTAGAATTTGAATAATTAACATAACAACGAAGAAAATACGTAAATTTGGGTACGAAAAGGCAAAAACGCATAATGAAGAATACCAAATGAGTTAATTTTGTAGATCTTATCAGAGGAATCATAGAAGTTTTTAATTTACGAAACTGGGTATGGATGCGTCCGAAACGGGGACGCCGACAATATGCAGAAATTCCAAAGAATAACATAATGATTATGTTCGCCCGACGCATCCTAAACAAGAGAGATTTAACCTGGTCTAGCCTACCTATCTTAGTTAGGAAACTAACCAATCCTTTCATTACCCGGTCCATCAAAAGGTATGGAAATATTTTTATCATTATTCGTAGTATATCAGCTAACATTCTAGTACTCTGTGATCACAACACAATGCAAAGCAAATGCCTAAATTGAATGATAGAGATAGGGATGCTAAAGTGACGGCCTCCTCCTAAATTGCTATTGCGCCTGTTATATTTTATTATGGGAGCTACTTAGGTAGGTATGACGCAATGACGGCCCTTTGCTAAATATCATTATGCAAGCCAGATTTCCGGGGCGATGAAATGTTTATTGTTTGTGCTTCCATCCATTTACTCAAATATAGGTCGATTGCCGGTGAATGAATACGCATTTTGATGTAAACGTAACTACTATTAAAATTTCTTACATATACCGATCTGAGATTATAAATAGCTAATTTAAATTAGATGCATAATATGTATGCAGACAGGATTCGTTTGCCTGGTTTGTATGTCGTTATGCACACTGATATTATTATCTTGTTATCGCTCATTAAGGTCGGTTCAGCCATTTAGTCGAAAGAAGGTAATAAACAGAAAGACAGTAAAATTAAAAACTTATGTCTCTTCTGCAATAGGATATTTTTGCAGATTAGTGCAGAAGTGTAAATGTAGGATTTTAATGTAGAGCCAAAAAGTGCCTAAGTAAAATTAAAGTTTTTTCTAATCATGCAGAAAGAATATTTTATTATAAAACTCCTCTAGCGGTCGAGCTGCGAACCCTAAATTCGTCTAAGATTGCGAGACTAACTGACTGCGTAACGACAGTTTTAAAATTAACGCAAGTAAAAAAACTGGCAGAAATAAGTAAGTACAATTATTTATTTATTTATTTTATAATTTTTGTACACACAATAGTATTACAGGAAACACGGAAATATAGGAAAGAATGGTACAAAGGCACAGCTTATTTCTAAAGAAATTTCTTCCAGCAGGCTTGCGAGTGGAAAGTTGAAAAAAAAAAGGAAATGGGACGTAGTGTATACTTTTAGACTTTCGCGTTCCATTGTTAAACTTTATTTTTATCGGGAATTAACGCGATTTACCTTATATTTTATATTTTGGCTTGACGTTTCGGCCGGGTTGCACCAGCCGTGGTCACAAGCAGACTGGTTCAGCGAGACGGCTCCGTGCGGGAGGCAGAAATATCTTCATCTACCCCCGTTCTTTCACTTGTAACGTTAAGCCCACTACACACTACACTCACAGTATCTGTATATTTAACCGCCGGCAAATAGCGAGGTTTTGTCATTTTAATCACTGGTTCCCATGTAGCTGATAACTTAAAGCCATCTTCCCGGTTGAAATTTTTATATTTTTTAATTTCAATCGCTTCACGAACAACTCTAGAATAAAAGTGTCGATCGGTGGAAAGGACTTGTGGGCGAAGAAACTCAATCCAGTGATTTGTATCCGACTGAAGTATATGCTCGGCAATCGCTGACTTGCTAATCTGACGGTTCTTCACAGCGGTGTTATGCTCCTTAACCCTTTCTGCGATAGTCCGCTTCGTTTGGCCTATATAGGAGCTACCACAGCTGTGTAAGCCTGGGTTTCACCTGCCTGGGTGTCCCCCAGGATTACAAAGGGAAGATGTTGTCCTCTATTAGGTTCTAGGTGGTTGAAAATAAAAATGCAGTGAATATGTTAGTTACAGGTATTTATTGAAAATTATTTATTCTCATCAGATATAAATAACTATTTGCTAGCTCAACCAGAGGGGCTGGTAGGTTCTAAAACGTACTCCTTAATTATCCTACCTAGCAACTAACCTTGCAACCTAAGAACGCTTATTACATACAGGTGTTGTTGTATGTCGAGTAAAAGTTTATAAAGACAACACTTCCTAAGAAACTTAATTTAAATTATATATGCACAATAATATACTATGGTTGTACCACCAATCATGCCATGTCAGATAAAAGAAACTTTACAAGTTTATATGGTGAAAAGATATAAATATAATTTCAGTACCTTGATATTATTAAATTGAACCTTCCTTTAAAGAGAAGCTGCTGTCTTGTGTCCAAAGGCCATCCTCAAGCGTACCTCAGCATTCACATGCAGAAGCCGGATTCATTCCGGTGTGAAGAACATCAAACACAGAGGGTGAATATCCTCTACGGGGTGCTGATGGGATGTAGTCCAATAAAGACTTACATCACTTAATTAATAAATTCTTAAATCTTAAAATTTTAAAATCTTATAATCAAATTCAATCCCATTCCACAGATGGCTGGTGTTCTCCGACATCAGCCACTGTGGTCCCCCCACGACCAACGATTCAAGAAGCTATGTGCTTCTTTTAAAAAAATAAGAATGTGGAAACCAATTATTGTGAACGATGAACTTATAATAAAAGGGATTACGGAGGTGACCTTCCTAGGTCAAAGCCTCCATTGCAAAAAAAAACTTTCTTCCAGAAGTATTTCGTATCCGGCTAAACCAGCTAATGGGGTTGCCAGGACTATCCTTCAAATTCCACACGGAATCGAATAAATTACACTGTTTATGTCACTTTCTCACAAACTAGTGATTAAATATTACTCTGGAGAGTAATATAACTTACAATTAAACATTGTATGTTAAACTACACGTTCTGTTTAACTCATATCTTAGTTTTTAAATGTTGGAAACATAACCAACTTCTAAATAAATAGTACTAACATCGGCTGTCAGAAAAACCTGACAACACTGAACCCAAAGAGTATATAAACACAGTGAAATGAATGTTCCCATTCACGCATCAAGTAATGGTCATTCACTTACAAATATAATTATTATCTTTATTAATTAATTAAAATGAAATTCGAAAATTCACCACGTGACAATACCCCCTCACCTAAGAGAAGTCGCTGCCCTCAGCGACCTTTCTACTAACCAAGTCCAACTGAAATTGCATTCCATCAACCAAAACCAAAACAAAATCCTAATTAGTAAACAATGTACTAATTAACAATTGAATACATTTTACCAGTGACTAACAAGTAAAAAAATGTACTTTATAAGTACTAAAGTTTTCCTGTACCTACTGGTACTGAAAAAGAAAAAGTATAAAATGAAAATAACAAACTCCTGCCTCTTCGAGGTCCTTGGAGAAAAAATAATAAGGAAAAAAACAATATCCATTTTCTGGAACAATAAAATAAAAAAACCAAAACCCAAAAAAAAAACAAAAAATGCTATCCAGCCATCAGTAATCCAAACCTAACAAAACCCAAAACACCCAGAACAGTTGTTTTCCTAACAAATAATTAATAATAGCCCTTCAGTCCGGGGCAGTAATAAGATCACAAGATATGTGTTCTTATACAAAACAAAACCAAGCCAACAAAATAGCACAAGGCCAAACAATGGTAACAAGACCAAAACAATGGTAAGAGGACGAAAACCCAAACCAAACAACCAACCTATGGTTCCATAGTGTACTCAGTCAGAGTACCTTATGTACCAGGTGTACTAAATAAAAAAGTATAAAACAATACTATTAAAAAGTAGTAATCTACTATGTATACTGTATAGTATAAAAAAACAAATAAAAGTAGTAATCTACATGTAAATTTTCATTGCAACACTTATAACTATTTTTGCAATGTTCGAACACAAAATTGGTTTCCTTAAAATAAAAGAATTCTAAGAAATAAAATAATATGTAATTCAAGACAGTTTTTATACCAAACATACCTAATACATTCTTCTAACATAACTCCTACCATATCCCGCATACATTCTTCCACTTACAGAAAATTGTCAAGACAGACTCTGCTGTTCGACAAAACCTTTTAGCTTTAAGTGTTATATTGGTTAATAACCCAATTAACACCAAATAAACTGTACTTAATATTGATTTATTTCTTGAAATCCTTGACGTGCCAAGAACCCAACGGGTGGCCGTCTAACCGTTCCAATTCGTATACCAAAGGTGATAAAACCTTACGAATTCGACATTTTTCATATTTGGGCGAAAGTTTCGCCATTTTAAATTTACTCGCATCACTATGCGTGTAACAACGTTTCCAAACAACATCTCCAACAGAATACTTTGCATCTCTCCTACGCAGATTATTATGTGTAGAGTTTGCAGCATGTGCCTTAAGAAGTTGAACTCTAACATCCTCAAAAATCGACTTCAAACAACCAAATTCACCTGCATAGTTTTCCCTAGGTACACACACCTCATAATCTTTTTCCGGATCCTTATAAAAGTTACCATTTATTATGGGCTCTCTAGCATGTACTAAGAAGAAAGGTGAAAACCCTGTCGACTCATTGACTGCACTATTTATAGCAAATTGTATTCTAAGGAGTTGTTCATCCCATGTACGATGATTATCTTGTACATAAGATGCTACAGCGGTCATAACCGTTTTATTGTAACGTTCTACCAAATTTACCTGCGGCGTATACAGAGGGCAATAGTGGAGATTAGGGATGTTATAACGTTTTATCAACTGACGGAATTCAGATCCTGTGAATTGCACTCCATTATCTGCAATTACAGTTTCTGGGACACCGTGAGCCAATATGACGTAATATTCAAAGTGCTTAGCCACTAAAGCGCTTGTTGCACGACGCAAGGGAAATAATAATGTGAACTTGGAAAAACAACAAGTCACTACCAAAAGAAAAGTGAAACCAGAACGTGAACGAGGTAGAGGACCGACCAAATCTATAGAGACAACCTGGAAAGGTCTAGAACAAACCTTAGGTTTACCCATTAAACCAGGTGTAGGTTTTGTTGAATGTTTATAGGCTGAACACACATCACAATTTTTAATAAATTCCTGTATGTCTTTATACATACCAGGCCAAAAATATGACAGACAGACTCGCCTGTGAGTTTTAAATACTCCTAGGTGAGCTGCTGTTGGTTCACAATGATTGAATTTAATTACTTCTTGTCTAAGATTTTTTCGAACTACTTCTTTCCAATCAAATTCACTAGTTAAGCTATATTTACTTTTACTAAAACGATATAATTTATTATCTTTAACACTAAAATTAGGAAAATTAGTAGGATGTGTTTTGCAACCGTTAAAAATTCGATCATACCATTCGTCACTCACGTTATATGTGTCTGTGTTAATAGCTTCAACTTTCATTAACCTGGATAATGCATCTGGAACTACATTATCGGTGCCTTTTCGGTGCTCAATTTCGAAATTAAATTGTGAAAGTCTACATCCCCAACGAGCTAATCTGCCTGAAGGGTTTTCTAAATTCAAGAACCATCTCAACGATGCATGATCTGTAACAACTTTAAAAGGACGAGATCCTAAGTATGCCTGAAATTTCTCTACAGCATAGATGACAGCGAGTGCCTCTCTTTCTGTAGCACTATAGTTTTGTTCTGCCTTTGACAGCGAACGACTTAGCTTAAGCTATTGGATGTTCGTGGCCATCTATATTCTGACTGAGCATTCCACCTAGACCATATGCTGAAGCATCGCAGTGTACTAAAAACGGTTTTCCAAAATCCGGGACAGCTAGGATTGGGGCTGAGATCAAAGCATTTTTTAATGTTTTGTATGCTTCTTCTGCCTCCTCATTCCAACTAAATTCTGGTGCATTTTTACCTCTGCTGGTCAGCTTATTAAGTGGCGCAGCTATAGTCGAAAAATTTCGAATAAAGCGACGATACCATGAACATGTACCTAAAAACATTTTCACCTCTTTTACTGAAGAAGGTGTAGGAAAATTCAAAATTGCGGCTACCTTTTCTGGATCCGTTCTAAGACCGTATTCATCTACTACGTGTCCTAAATATTTAAGAGACTTTCTAAAAAATTTGGATTTCTCATAATTAATTGACAATTTAGCAAATTTTAATTTTTCGAGCACTCTATTAAGCAATAATAAGTGTGATTCAAATGAACTGGCACAAATTATAATGTCATCAATATAAACAAAGACTTTCCCGTCCAAAACGTCGCTACAAAAGTTATGTGGAAACAGCATATCCATCAGACGTTGTTGTCTGGCTGGTGCTCCACATAAACCAAACGGCATTACCTTAAATTTAAATGATCCGCGACCTGGAACAGTGAAAGTTGTCTTCTCCTGTGAATCTATATTCAATGGCGTTTGCCAAAATGAAGAACTTAAGTCGATACTGGTCAAAACTTAGCTTCTTTTAAGCTATCTAAAATCTGTGGGATATAAGGAATAGAATAAGAGTCTCCCTTGGTAACAGCGTTTAACTTTCTACAGTCTAAACAAAACCTCCAATCACCATTTGGTTTCTGTACTAAAAGTACAGGATTATTCCAGGGACTTTCACTAGGTGTTACCACATCCATTTTCAGCATTTTATCCAACTCATCACTAAGCGCGGAACGCTTCTCTGGTGAGAGTGGATACTGTTTCGCCTTAATTGGAAGGGAGTCGCCTGTATTAATCACATGCTCCATAAGGGTTGTTCTACCTAAACCTATCCTCTCAGAACTAATGTTATAAAAACTCTTCACCATTGCATCAGCTAACTCTTTCTGTGAAGGAGATAGTGTGTCATATGATTGAAGATAATTAACTTTATTGAAAACATTACAAGTGTTTATAAACGAATCGGGTGGACATCTATAATCTATATTTTCAAAAATTTCTGGTGCTAATTTAAAAGCATTCCAAAAGTCTATGCCTAATATAACAGGCGATACAACACTAGGTATTACATAAAATTTAATTAACGGAAGGTATAAAAAACCAATTGTTTCTAATATTACACCGTTAGCAACAGAACAAGATCTGTCGGAACCTTCATTAAATTGAAAGCCTAAATTTATAAAATTTTTGTGTGAATTATTTCCCAAAATAGAAACAGAAGCTCCAGAGTCTAATAATCCCATAATTTCTATATCATTTACATTTATTTTAAGAAAAGGCCTAATATCATTTTTATCTGGTTTAAACAGGACCGTGGCTAAAGAATTATAATTACAAAATTTTTTAATTGACTCTAAACAAGTTTTATTATTATCATTGTTTAATAATAAACCGCGGTCCAAACTATTTAGTTTTTTGGAATAGAAACATTATTATTATTAGATACTATTTTATTACAATTAGGACAAGTTCTAATTGTGAAACCTAGCTCTCCGCATTTAAAACATTTAATACCTTGTGTTGACTTTTTACAATTAACAAAAGAATGTCGTGTACCCTTACCGCATTTAAAACAAACAAGTCTTTGATTTAAATTATTATTTGTATTATACTTATTATTAAAATTATTATTTTGTTTTGCTGGTATTTGTGACTTATTAAAGTTTGTTTTTGTGTGTAACACTTGAGAAACTGTTTTCCCAATTTTATTTTTATATGCAAACTCGGCACTTAATTTGCTGATACCATTTTTACCTGGTTCTATAAAAAATTCCGAACGTTGTCGGGCTGCTTCTAATTTTTTACATTTATTTTTTAATTCTGTTATTGTTTCAAAATCATATAAAGCTAGTTGTTGAGTAAAATATGGCCTAATGTTATGAAGCAAAATTTCCAATTTGGTTTCTTCTGATAAAGGGTTTTTCAGTCTACTGAATAAACAAAACATAATCGAAAAATAAATATGTACCGGTTCATGTGCACCTTGAGTTCTATTACGAATTTCGCCTAATAGTCGATAATCATAATCTACCGGATCAAACTCTTCCAGCAGTAAATTACGTAATTCACTCCATGATGACACCTGTTTTCGAATACCCCTAAACCATAACAAAGCTTGGTCGCAAAACAATTGAGCTGCAGAATTAAAAAGATTTTTGTCCGAGACACTAAATACACACTTGAGTTCGTCAACTGTTTCTAAAAATGAACGAGGATCAGTAACACCGTTGAATTTAACGTTCCATTTCGCCACGTTCCTATCACCTGAACACTGCACATCCGGAACAACATCTACTACATCTACCGATGAAGGTTCTGAAACCCCGATGGATTTTTCTAACAATGAACAGCTACTATCAATATTTTTGAAAAGATCTACCTTTTTCTTCATGATTTCTGGAACATCAGACGTGACACGACGTACACGATGATATAAATGATACCCTAAGGCATGAGCACGACTAAGGTTATATCTATCTTTCTGCGACTCAAGTTTTTGTATAATGTTGAGCAACTGCTGATATTTATCTGAAATTACCTTTAATTCCTCGTCCGCTGAAAAATCGGTTTCTAAAATTTCATCCGATGAGCACTCTTTAGCAAGTAATCTCAATTGTTTACGAAGACCTACTACAGTTGTAGAAGGTGTCTCTGAACGAATAGTAACTTCATACGTCAATTCATCTTTTAATAAAGAATGAAATTGTATTTTTCTATACTCCATATTAATTTAAAATTAAAAAAAATTGTCACAAAAAAACTAAAATGTTAAAGTGAAAGTTACTAAAAATTTACTTTCCAAAAGAAAAAAACCAGCGGCAACAAGGTGGTACAATTTACAATATTTCTATATTAAATAAAAATACGATTGCCTATTAACCCTTATTGTAAAATAAATAATAAAGTATAATACTATCTATTGAATATTAATTAACAATTGTTAAATAAATTAATAGTTGATGACTTTTATTTACCAGTATCGCTTAATCAAACAAAATAAAAATTACTATGTATTAATACACTAATACATAAATGCACAATGCGAGGTACTACTACTTTGGCACTAACAAAATAAACTGACTGACATGGTGGTACTAAATTGAACTAACAATGAATAATTAAGGAGATTTTATTCACAAGTGGATGCCATTTGTAACCCTTTATTAACAAGTGGACACCATTTGTAAACCTTTATTAATGAGTGGGCGCCATTTATAAGCCTGGGTTTCACCTGCCTGGGTGTCCCCCAGGATTACAAAGGGAAGATGTTGTCCTCTATTAGGTTCTAGGTGGTTGAAAATAAAAATGCAGTGAATATGTTAGTTACAGGTATTTATTGAAAATTATTTATTCTCATCAGATATAAATAACTATTTGCTAGCTCAACCAGAGGGGCTGGTAGGTTCTAAAACGTACTCCTTAATTATCCTACCTAGCAACTAACCTTGCAACCTAAGAACGCTTATTACATACAGGTGTTGTTGTATGTCGAGTAAAAGCTTTGAGTATTAAACCAAAGTAAAAGTTTATAAAGACAACACTTCCTAAGAAACTTAATTTAAATTATATATGCACAATAATATACTATGGTTGTACCACCAATCATGCCATGTCAGATAAAAGAAACTTTACAAGTTTATATGGTGAAAAGATATAAATATAATTTCAGTACCTTGATATTATTAAATTGAACCTTCCTTTAAAGAGAAGCTGCTGTCTTGTGTCCAAAGGCCATCCTCAAGCGTACCTCAGCATTCACATGCAGAAGCCGGATTCATTCCGGTGTGAAGAACATCAAACACAGAGGGTGAATATCCTCTACGGGGTGCTGATGGGATGTAGTCCAATAAAGACTTACATCACTTAATTAATTAATTCTTAAATCTTAAAATTTTAAAATCTTATAATCAAATTGAATCCCATTCCACAGATGGCTGGTGTTCTCCGACATCAGCCACTGTGGTCCCCCCACGACCAACGATTCAAGAAGCCATGTGCTTCTTTTAAAAAAATAAGAATGTGGAAACCAATTATTGTGAACGATGAACTTATAATAAAAGGGATTACGGAGGTGACCTTCCTAGGTCAAAGCCTCCATTGCAAAAAAAAACTTTCTTCCAGAAGTATTTCGTATCCGGCTAAACCAGCTAATGGGGTTGCCAGGACTATCCTTCAAATTCCACACGGAATCGAATAAATTACACTGTTTATGTCACTTTCTCACAAACTAGTGATTAAATATTACTCTGGAGAGTAATATAACTTACAATTAAACATTGTATGTTAAACTACACGTTCTGTTTAACTCATATCTTAGTTTTTAAATGTTGGAAACATAACCAACTTCTAAATAAATAGTACTAACATCGGCTGTCAGAAAAACCTGACAACACTGAACCCAAAGAGTATATAAACACAGTGAAATGAATGTTCCCATTCACGCATCAAGTAATGGTCATTCACTTACAAATACACACATCAAAAGTGTCTAGGGATCAAGCATTTTTAAGCGGATTTCTTGAGATTGAGATGTGGCTTTGTAATAAATTTATGATTTTATAAATTTATATGGATCCTTTTTGGTGCATTTCATAATTTGAATCAGGAACTGTGAATCAAATTCGAGTAAAAGATGAAAATCAGCTGTCAATATTTTCCCTATAAAAACATACAACGCATTGAAGACATTATTAGTACTACTGTTTCCCTACTACTGATTAAAACCAACGTTATTATGGAGCGGCGACGTCATTTAAGCAGGGAAGAAATGCTCAGAGCCGTGGGAATGATAGAAGCTGGTTCCCGGCAACGTACTGTGGCTTTAGCTCTGAATACAAGTCAGAGTGTTATCAGTCGACTTTGGACACGTTACCGAAGCACTGGTACCGTGGCTGAGCGCCATGGAGGACGGTATCGCTGCACCACACGGAGACAAGACCGATATATTCAAATCTTAACTCGAAGAGCTCCAACAATAACTGCCATGATGTTAGCCGTGAGGCTTCATCACTCTTCAGGGAACTTAATTAGCGACCAAACAGTCAGAAACCGCTTGCATGAAGTGAACCTTCATTCCCGAAGACCGCTACGGGTACCACCTATAGCAATGCACAATCGTAGGATTCGATATCAATGGGCTCTTGAACACAGAAATTGGGCAGAAGAACAATGGCGTTTCGTGTGCTTTTCTGATGAGTCTCGTTTTGGTATGAGACCGGATACAAGACGTATACGACACTGGAGAACCCCTGGACGCCAACAGCGATTAAAATCCTGCCAGGAAGTCCATCCTTATAGTGGTGGAACCATCATGGTATGGGCGGGTATTTGGATCGGCGGAAGAACTGAGTTGATTTGGATCAGAGGCAACCTCAACGCTCAAATTTATGCTGAGACGATTGTATCAGACGTCATCGTTCCTCTACAAGTGCAAATCGGTCCCTTATTTCAGTTAATGCATGATAATGCACGACCGCACACCGCAAGAGTTGTAAGACAGACTCTCGCCGCAGCTAACATCAATGTCCTGCCCTGGCCTGCTCAGTCGCCAGACTTGAACCCGATTGAGCATGCATGGGATATGCTACAGAGAAGAGCTCTGCCGAATATGGAGGGTATCCAGTCGCAAGAAGACCTTTTTTTGTTGTTGCAACGAACATGGGCGGCCATTCCACAGCGTGATTTGGATGAACTCATTTTGAGTATGCCAAACCGATGTTCTTGCGTTGTTAGTGTTCGCGGTAGAAACACGGATTATTAATTGTTTAAGTTACCCAATAAAATTTTAAAGAAAACTGTTATTTCAGTCTTTTTTTCGAACTTTTGTGTTAGTGGTTCAAATGTCAAAAATCCCTTTATTAGGAAAATGGCAAATTTCTTTATTAATGCAAAGGTGACTTGGTTTATCGTTACTGTGACAAACGAAAACATTTTATTTGATGAATCCTTAAAGAAAATTTTAATTAATATCAATCAGGAGAAAAGTTATTGCAAAAATATATGTTGATCCCTAGACACTTTTGATGTGTGTATAATTATTATCTTTATTAATTAATTAAAATGAAATTCGAAAATTCACCACGTGACAGCTGCAATTAATTTTGTAGACACCTGGTGTTTGTAATGGCAGAACATCCTTTGCAGTACCTACAACGTTGCTTACCTTGGACCCAGGTAAGTACACAATGGGTACAGAATATTTCCTTAACACTGCACCCATTTTGTCCGTCACTCCCCTGACATAGGGCATGTAAGCAGGTTGTCTCTTGACTGGACTGGACACTGGACTCTTGAGACAACTAATACGTAACAAACACAGTGACCTTGACGGAGTTCAGAGTGAGTTATATACGTTACATTATATGTGTAGTGTGAATCTATCACGGGAAGATTACGATTTGTGCGATCGTGTTACTTACTTGCAAGCAAGTCGTACTTTTGAGCTGTGTAGTGTTTCTCACGAGCAAAAGTTCTCAAAGGAGTTTAACCGACGATATGCCGAGAGTACCATTTCCACGAACGCACCAGATAAACAGCATAACACCGTCGTAAATTTATCTAACGTTGATTTAGATGAACATACGTTGAACATTTTGTCGAAAGGTATGAACTACGCATTAACACCAGGGCGAATACCGTACGAAAATGTAATCGGTAGTATTGAAGAGGTAATAATTCGTAATAAAATACCATCTAGTGACGCTGAAGCGCTGAGACAGGATATTGCTGTATTATTACGAAAGTCTAAACTGCCAACCAGTAATATCACCACAGAAGAGCGTCTAGCATTACGAAAAATCAGGGAAAACGAGGATATCTTGGTGCTAAGGGCTGACAAGGGAAACGCCACTGTGGTGATGAATACTACTGATTACCATAATAAAGTACGTGAGTTGTTGAGTGACGAAAAGGTGTACAAGCCGGTATCGTACAATCCAACAGCCAGAGTAACGCGACGAATACGAACTCTAATTCTGGAGAATAAAGACCTGTTCACACTAGACGACTATGACAAATTACATAGACCGACTTCTCATGTACCACCAAAGTTATATGGCTTGCCGAAAATCCACAAACCGAACGTGCCGTTGCGGCCGTTGCGGCAGTCAGATTGCATCGCCTACTTATGATCTTGCCAAGCATGTTGCCTCGGTGCTGCAGCCACTTGTCGGGAAGACGTCGTCTTTTGTGAAGGACTCGCGTCATTTTGTCCAGATAATCAAGGATTTCACATTGGAACCAAATGAGGTCATGGTTAGTTTTGATGTAGAATCGCTTTTCACCAATGTTCCAATTCTTGAATGCCTGGACATCGTGAAAAACAGACTAGGTGACAACGAGATGCCGTTTAATTATATTGAACTACTAAAGAACTGTTTAGATGGAAATTACACACATCAAAAGTGTCTAGGGATCAACATATATTTTTGCAATAACTTTTCTCCTGATTGATATTAATTAAAATTTTCTTTAAGGATTCATCAAATAAAGTGTTTTCGTTTGTCACAGTAACGATAAACCAAGTCACCTTTGCATTAATAAAGAAATTTGCCATTTTCCTAATAAAGGGATTTTTGACATTTGAACCACTAACACAAAAGTTCGAAAAAAAGACTGAAATAACAGTTTTCTTTAAAATTTTATTGGGTAACTTAAACAATTAATAATCCGTGTTTCTACCGCGAACACTAACAACACAAGAACATCGGTTTGGCATACTCAAAATTGGTTTGGCCCATGTTCGTTGCAACAACAAAAAAAGGTCTTCTTGCGACTGGATACCCTCCATATTCGGCAGAGCTCTTCTCTGTAGCATATCCCATGCATGCTCAATCGGGTTCAAGTCTGGCGACTGAGCAGGCCAGGGCAGGACATTGATGTTAGCTGCGGCGAGAGTCTGTCTTACAACTCTTGCGGTGTGCGGTCGTGCATTATCATGCATTAACTGAAATAAGGGACCGATTTGCACTTGTAGAGGAACGATGACGTCTGATACAATCGTCTCAGCATAAATTTGAGCGTTGAGGTTGCCTCTGATCCAAATCAACTCAGTTCTTCCGCCGATCCAAATACCCGCCCATACCATGATGGTTCCACCACTATAAGGATGGACTTCCTGGCAGGATTTTAATCGCTGTTGGCGTCCAGGGGTTCTCCAGTGTCGTATACGTCTTGTATCCGGTCTCATACCAAAACGAGACTCATCAGAAAAGCACACGAAACGCCATTGTTCTTCTGCCCAATTTCTGTGTTCAAGAGCCCATTGATATCGAATCCTACGATTGTGCATTGCTATAGGTGGTACCCGTAGCGGTCTTCGGGAATGAAGGTTCACTTCATGCAAGCGGTTTCTGACTGTTTGGTCGCTAATTAAGTTCCCTGAAGAGTGATGAAGCCTCACGGCTAACATCATGGCAGTTATTGTTGGAGCTCTTCGAGTTAAGATTTGAATATATCGGTCTTGTCTCCGTGTGGTGCAGCGATACCGTCCTCCATGGCGCTCAGCCACGGTACCAGTGCTTCGGTAACGTGTCCAAAGTCGACTGATAACACTCTGACTTGTATTCAGAGCTAAAGCCACAGTACGTTGCCGGGAACCAGCTTCTATCATTCCCACGGCTCTGAGCATTTCTTCCCTGCTTAAATGACGTCGCCGCTCCATAATAACGTTGGTTTTAATCAGTAGTAGGGAAACAGTAGCACTAATAATGTCTTCAATGCGTTGTATGTTTTTATAGGGAAAATATTGACAGCTGATTTTCATCTTTTACTCGAATTTGATTCACAGTTCCTGATTCAAATTATGAAATGCACCAAAAAGGATCCATATAAATTTATAAAATCATAAATTTATTACAAAGCCACATCTCAATCTCAAGAAATCCGCTTAAAAATGCTTGATCCCTAGACACTTTTGATGTGTGTACTTTCTCTTTCAAGGACAATACTACCTACAGATCGATGGCGTCGCAATGGGTAGTCCTGTAGCCCCTGTACTTGCCAATCTGTGGATGGAACATTTTGAGGAAAGGGCTTTAAGTCTCGGGCCCCAGACAATCAGATTGTGGAAGAGATATGTTGATGACATATTCTGCATCATCAAAGGCGGTGAACAGGCAGTAGTTCAGTATATAGAACATCTTAACTCCTTACACCCAAACATGAGGTTCACATATGAATTGGAGACGGACAGGTCGTTGTCGTTCTTGGATGTTAAGATTTTTGCGAGAACAGATGGAACTGTGTCACACTGTGTGTACCGCAAACCTACACACACTGATAGATACCTGCACGCATCTTCACATCATCACCCCCGTCATCTGCAATCCGTAGTTACATCGCTCAACAATAGAGCATACGACCTTTGTGACCCTGAACATTTAGAACAGGAGCTCAAACATGTTCAGGCGGTACTGGTGAAAAACGGTTACAGAACGAGTGGACGGCCGAGGCGATCAGAGAAGAAATGCAGACGTCCTGAAGTCAAGAGACAACCTGCTTACATGCCCTATGTCAGGGGAGTGACGGACAAAATGGGTGCAGTGTTAAGGAAATATTCTGTACCCATTGTGTACTTACCTGGGTCCAAGGTAAGCAACGTTGTAGGTACTGCAAAGGATGTTCTGCCATTACAAACACCAGGTGTCTACAAAATTAATTGCAGCTGTGGTAGCTCCTATATAGGCCAAACGAAGCGGACTATCGCAGAAAGGGTTAAGGAGCATATCACCGCTGTGAAGAACCGTCAGATTAGCAAGTCAGCGATTGCCGAGCATATACTTCAGTCGGATACAAATCACTGGATTGAGTTTCATCGCCCACAAGTCCTTTCCACCGATCGACACTTTTATTCTAGAGTTGTTCGTGAAGCGATTGAAATTAAAAAATATAAAAATTTCAACCGGGAAGATGGCTTTAAGTTATCAGCTACATGGGAACCAGTGATTAAAATGACAAAACCTCGCTATTTGCCGGCGGTTAAATATACAGATACTGTGAGTGTAGTGTGTAGTGGGCTTAACGTTACAAGTGAAAGAACGGGGGTAGATGAAGATATTTCTGCCTCCCGCACGGAGCCGTCTCGCTGAACCAGTCTGCTTGTGACCACGGCTGGTGCAACCCGGCCGAAACGTCAAGCCAAAATATAAAATATAAGGTAAATCGCGTTAATTCCCGATAAAAATAAAGGGACGTAGTGTGTTTATAAAATATAAATAACTAACAAAATAGATAATTAATTTAAATACATTATTTAAATAAAATACATACACACATATATACATAATATAGTAAACATGAATACATACTAATAAGTAAAATTACTAATACTATAGAATATACACTAATATACTATAGAAGATAAATACTATACATAATAATATATACCAAAATGTCATGTTAAAGAAAGATAGTGCTCTTTAACTCGTCTTTTGAAAACTGTAACATTTACCGACAGACGTATATCCGACGGAAGAGAATTCCATAGACGGACGGCATGAACAGTGAAGGAATAGGAATAAAAGTCCGTTTTATGGGAAGGGAATAGAAGGTTAGTACGAAGATGGGATCTGCAAGGAGACTCAGGAGATCTCACAAAGGAAAAACGTTCCCGCAGATAGGAAGGGGATGTGGGATTATAAAGTATAATAAAGAGAAGGCAAAGTATACGAGTGTTCCTGCGAAGACGAATAGGGAGCCACTTGAGGTCCTTACGAAACTTAGAGACATGATCGTATTTTTTGAGACAAAATATAAAACGAATGCATAGGTTTTGTAATCTATCATTATTATTCTTGGTAGTAGGTAGATAGATAGTAACTGCATAGGGTGCAGTCACTATTCCGTGGTGCAGCCAAATGCAGCATTTGTAAATAATAAAGTAGATACATTATCGGTACCTAATGCGGATGGTAAACCGTCACATACCAAAATAACTACAGATACTCTGAAACAAATAAAATCATTGGGTCTGACCTTCACTCACCTAAACATAAAAAACCGTTTGAGACCACAATAAAACGTATCGAGGCCACGTAAGCTCCAGTTATTGATACCAGCATCAACGGGAACCTAAATTCTCATGTATAAAGTTTGTATGATAGGTATAGGTACTATACAAAGATATCTGAATTAAAATAGGTAACCTACACAGAACCATCCTGTCGACTAGACACTATAATAAAATTGGTTGATTGCGCCCAACAACCACTAGAGCAAGTGCAAAACAATTACTTCTTTAAAAACACGCATAAATACCTACGTGTACATATCTTACAGATATAACGGATGAAGCTACGATCCCATATGGAATAATATTATAGTGAAGCAGCTAGATAGGCCCATCAAGACTTGACAATAGACGGTAATAAGTACTTACGTTCCAACCAACTGCTTCCACTAAGCGGTCGATTTTGTCATGTTCATCAGGTTCCGAATCTGTATCAAGAAGGGTTTCATTCCCGCTATCGGAGTCCCGAGCGACGCTGCGGCTCTCTGCTTGAAGATCTGCCGCGACTTTCTGTTCTCCGTCCTTTTCTTCAACCTCAATGAGCGGTGCCAACGGCGTGGATTCTTCTAATGCAGCCTTTTGGGAGGCTTGCTTTAGAATGGAACCGAATTTCTCGAAGAAACTATCGTCCACTTCTTGGATTCTGCAATAGATAAGACACATTTTAAGCTCATGCTTGTAAATACAACCAACGGAACAGAAGGGTTGTACTAGGTATGAGACTTCCTCTTTGGAGTCGTTGGACGTCAAAGGCAAGGCCTCCTCAGTGCCTTGTGCCCCTGGTGCAGATCCCACCGGAGAGACCTGGGTGCCGATCTCATCTCTCATGTGCCGATGCGACAGCCGCGGGGGTTTTAGTGGGTAAAAATCCCACATACCCCGGTCGAGCCCCACAGCCCCCGGGGACCTTTTGAAGGTTTCCACCGCGAAAAAAAAGGTATGAGACTTCTCTCTCTTCCTTTACTCTTACTCATATGACGGATGACTGACACGACCGAGGAAAAGTGCAAAACCGACTTTTTATGTTGGTAACTACTTACATGCCTGTTAGACGCATGGATCATCTTACTCTCCAGACAATCTGGCTATCAGCCTGAATTGTCCTAGCGATATACCTTCGTAAGGATCAGGATCATTTATTTAGCCTTAATTTATTATGACTACTTTTATCCAAGGTCCTAACCATTGGCGAACGACTACAAAAAGTGATTGCTGCCCGGAATTTTATGAGTTGCTTTCATAAAAAAAAAAAAACAATTTAAAATTTCAAACTGTTTATTTCAAATTTTATTAATTAGATTTACAAAAAACTCACCGCTTAATCTAGTTATAAAAGATTATGTGCTTGAGTGATTCACTACACGCTCGATACATCCTACTTTACCAACTTACAATTCAAGACTTATTTGCATTACGTTATGTTACTTATGCAGAGGCTGTAAGGTTTGGAAGTATATATTGTCCTACAGTAAAATGGTGTTTTAATATACTTTTAATTTGTTTGGGGTTCTTATCTCTTAATTTACTGACTAAAGTCTTTGGTAACGCGTTTAAACTGTAAGGTAGAGTATACTTCCAAGTCCTTTTTCCGTATACATTATTATATTTAGGTAACTTATACAGAGGTAGGTATTGCACATTACGTAAATTAACAGGCCGCTTGACTGTATGCAAACAGTCTAAATGGCTGGAGTGTTCACAGATAATTGCTTGAGTAACTTTATCGAAAACATTAATCACCTTACAGTATTTAAACAGATCTTCATAATTATCTTTATATTTTATTTTGATTTTGTACGGTACAATATTTTTGAGAATGCGTAATTGTATATTAAATATTTTTTGTAAATATGTCTTATATGTTCTGCCATAACTTGCTAAACCATAACCAATACATGAATCAGCTAGTGCCATATATAACATTCTCAGAGTTTTGTAAGGTAATTTATCCTTTAGGATATTTAATTTGGCTAACACGGCTCTTAGCTTGTTACATACGTGGTCAACATGGGCACTCCAATGGAACTTAGTATCTATTTTTAGTCCTAAGTATGTATGTTCTTGAACGTTTTGTAACGGGATACAATTACAGTTTTTCTGACCCTGATGTAAACATTGGTGCTTATGGGCTATTACTGTTGGTGTTCGGTTGGAGTTCAGGTAAGGTGAGTGGACGTGCATAAGCTTGGTTTTTTGATAATTAATAGACAGACCAACATCATGAGCCCATTTACACAGTTTGTTGAAATCATTTTGCATCATTGTTTCGGCAACATTTAAATCTCTATGCGCTACTATTAAACAAGTATCGTCAGCAAATTGGTATGCAGAACAGCGCATAGACTAAGTACATAGTAGGTGTTGCTTCGAGTACTTATATGAGCTAAAGCGCCAGATACGATACGCAGATATGTACTCAAACGTTTGTTCTACCAGGTCTAGTACCGGTTGTGATAGTTTACGAGCTCGACCAAACTGACAGTTTACTCCCGTACATTTTACTAGTTGTTGATAGTTACCGCTAGGGGCGCTGGTGTAAACTGTATGGGGAAAACTGACAGTTTGATCGAGTTCGATGACCCCCCCAGATAACAACCCGCAAAATCATTACGAATTTAAATACAATGCTTTTATTGATACCTACATAAGTAATATATTTTAAAATTTCATGTGAGGCATAAGTCGTGGTATCCTAAACGCGTGCAAACTTCGCTTACTGCGGTGAAGATATCTTACCATTTCACCAGCTGGCTGGCAGAGGTATTCCTCTTACCTCTATCGGCCTCGTTTAGGGAAAATAATATTCTGGGACAATTTCACACATGGTCATCTGATCCCAAACTAGGGAGAGCCTGTACCTATGGAAATCAGACAACTGATACTAATACTTCTATACTTATATTTTTTTTTGTAAATATATACATACATAGATAGATTAATAACACCCAGACGCTTGGTGGAATCGAACCCACCACCTATTGGGTAGAGGCCAGTGTGTTTTAACCACTATACCAACAGGCCCGTCAAAAAATTCTATGTGCATCCGTCACATACTTATCTTGTATTATTACTTATGTATGAGATAATTAAAAAACAGATGGTTACGAAAAAATATATTGCAGAAAGTAACAAAACGTTTAGCTTATTCATAACATCTTTGGATAAACATGCATCTCAGAAACATTTTATAACTTTTAACAATAGGCTAGTTATTTTCTACATAAATTTTATTCTATGCGATAAAAGCGACATTTATCTATCGAAAAATCGTAGAGATATTCAATTTATCTCTTTTACAGGTTGGACCGCAGGGCTATAATTGCCGCGGCTTGATGGGTGGTTATATAACATTAAATGTTCAATAAAACCCCCAATATTAGAAAAGTACCTTAATTTTTTAGTATTATTATTACAATTAAAATCACACTTATTGGAAGACTGGAATGATTACTGGCAAGATATGTACGAGCTATACCCAATAACTAAAATTAAATAATAAACAATCAAAATAACAAAAACAATAACAAATTTTATATAAACCATATTTACAAATATTATTAAATGTAAATAGTTAAATATTTCTAAATTATATTATTATTATACACACAAATAATCTCTTAACATAATAAATGATCTAGGAAAATAATTATTACAAGCAAGCAGACATAAATGCTATTCTCCTTCACTTGTCTAACCCAGACATAAGAGTATATTTTATGTCAGTATACTCCTCACAACCATGTAGACTACCTTCCCTGCCAATGCCAGACTCTTTTATCCCTCCAAAAGCTGGTTCTGCAGCTGATATTAAACCATCATTAATACCAACCATTCCGAATTCAAGTTGTCTGGACATTCTGAAAGCCTGCCCCAGATCTTTGGTAAATACATATGCAGCGAGTCCACTTCTAGTGCTGTTAGCTAGTTTCAAAGCCTCTGCTTCACTACTGATCTTTAAACATGATGCAACAGGACCAAACACCTCCTCAGTATATATCTTCATGTCTGGTTTCACATTTACCAACAGTGTTGACTCATAATACTTTGTTCCAAGTGTGTTATCAAATTTTCCGCCTACTAGTGCTTCTGCACCGTTTGCAACAGCATCATCAACTAATGCAGAAACTTTTTCAGCTTGCATCATATTAATGAGTGGACCACATGTCACACCTGCCTTAGTTCCAGGTCCTAATATACATTTTTGACAAATACGAGCTTTAAAGCCTGTTACAAACTCATCATAAACACTTTCATGAATAAGAAACCTATTCGCTCCAATACACGCTTGTCCATTGTTTCTGAACTTGGCAGTCATTGCATTATCCAGTGCATTCTCAATATCTGCACTGGGAAAAACTATAAATGGGGCATTGCCACCCAACTCTAGAGCAACTCGCTTTATCCCTTTGGCAGCCATGCCATACAATAGCTTTCCAACATGGGTGGATCCGGTAAATGATATACATCCAATGCTGGGATCTTCACACAGCACTTGACCAACTGCTGGTGCATTCTTTCTACTTGAAGTAACAACATTAATAACACCCTTAGGGACTCCGGCTTGTTCTGCGAGCTCAACCGCAGCCAGAGCTGATAATGGGGTATCCTCTGATGGTTTAATAACACAAGTGCATCCTGCTGCCATAAGCGCACCCACTTTCCTTGTAATCATCGCAAAAGGAAAGTTCCATGGGGTTATAACGGACACCACTCCCAAAGGCTGTCTGGTTAGCAATATCTGTTTATTGCGCCAAGGGCTAGGAATTATCTCTCCATTGATATGTCGGGCAGAATCTGCAAACCATTCAAGAAATGAATTACCATAAGCAACTTCTCCTCGGGCCTCGGCTAATGGTTTCCCACTCTCAGCGGTGATCACTTGTGCTAAATGTTCAACATTTTCCTCACACAAGTTGAACCATTTCCTTAGTATTTGCGAACGTTCTTTGGCGGTGGTGTCCTTCCAGGTCTCGAAGGATTTTGCAGCAGCTTGTACGGCAGTTTTGGCGTCGGCAGCATTCATGTCCGGTATTTCTGCAATGACGGTGTCATCGGCCGGGTTTTGTACCGGAAACACATTACTCCCGGCAGTCACCCATTCTCCGTTGACGTACGCTTTGCTTTTTAACAAGTGCAATTGTCTGTACTGTGTAAGGTACATGTCTAAGTTTTTCAATAGACCTGTACGCACCAAATTCATGAGTATGCACAATCGCGACTGAAAGCCGCGCCGATATTATGATCAAACACGACTTGTAAAGTTTATCTCAAGGAGTTATCAGTAGGTTACCGACCCTCTATTTTAAACAACGAACAGCAAAAATGAGATGGTCTGAATACAAATTATGTAACTAAGATAGCACAATACACTCCATAAAAAGATTAAATTCACTTCACAGCAGCAGACCAGACAGAAATTCGATCGAATTTGTCGAATTAATTTGACACTTGGCCATACCAGAGTTGCCAAGCATTAAAAACGTTTTCCCCAAACTATAACTAAAAATACCCTAAACGCCTGATAGAAACCAAATATTTATTTAGGTTTTCCAAATATTTTGTATAATATTGTATGTGTTTTCACAATGATGTAATATAATGTATAAATAATGCAATACACGACTCCAGACATTACCTACATTAGAGAGTAATTGGGACTGTCGTGAACTATATTATTTTTCTGCTACGTTTGAACTGACAGCATATACCTATACTTCTTTATTAGATTATTGTTTTTTTTTAAGTTACCAAATTAAATAATAAATATTGTGATTTATGATATTTACGCGAATACTACATTTGAATGAAACTAACTTTACGGATTAAACTCAGTGGCGTAGCTACCGGAGGGCTAGACGGGGCAGTGCCCCGGGGCCCTCAAGCTCAGGGGGCCCTTCGGACTCTGATTTACAAACTGGTTAAATACAAACTATAAATTGAAATAGTGAAAATTTCTCCCACATTCGGAATAATAAATAAACTAGATTCCAGGAACGTCGAACGACTTTAAATTATTTTTTTAAAAGATTTTTCAAAAACACTTTTTAGTGTTATTTTCATACATAAAGATAGAACCATCGAAGACGGTAAAATGATCTAGGTAGGTTATGCTCACATTATCGTCTACATAGTATCGTCTACATATATTTTTTACATAATTCATGTTTCTTCAGAAAAAAATTATCCGGTCGTAATGAAATTTGCATGGAATCATCATAGTAGTTTACTCGCTCGAATAAAAAATGAATCATCGAAATCGGTTCATATTTGTCAGAGTAATGTAATGGAGAACCAGATAAATTCCTCCACATCGTTCATGGACCATGAACGATGTCGAGGAATTTATCTGTTAAAAACCATAAAACTGATGTTCTCCATTACATTACTCTGACAAATATGAACCGATTTCGATGATTCATTTTTTATTCGAGCGAGTAAACTACTATGATGATTCCATGCATATTTCATTACGACCGGATAATTTTTTCATGTTTCATATTTGTCAGAGTAATGTAATGGAGACTCAGATTACTCTAAGAATGGAGAACGTCAGTTTTATGGTTTTTATCAGATAAATTCATCCACATCGTTCATGGTCCTCCAGGAAGTTCTTATCCGGTTGTGATAAAATTCATACAGATTCATTACAGTAGTTTCTTCTTTCGAACAAAACAAGAATCATTGAACATGGTAAATATTTGCCAGAGTTATGACCATTTTTGTCCTTAAAAAGCGACATAAAGTCATCTTATATGCATTCTAGCAGGTTTCCTGCGCAGTCATCATTCTTGTTTTTTCAGGAACTACTTACTCGTAAGCAATATTTTTTTATGGGACCCAATTAACGGATTAAAGAATGGATGGAAGAAAGATTTTTTCAAATCGGTTCATAATTGCCAGTTATGCGCGAACATACATAGAAATAATAAAAAAATAATATATATTGACGAATAATATATACAGACGAATTAAGAAACTCTTCCTTTTTTGAAGTCGGTTAAAAACGACATTATACGCTCACTTTCAATAAGTCATTATTTATGTTGTCGCACACGGAAAACCGTGGAAATAAACATAATTATAATAAACGGACGGTCTATAAAAGTAATCTGTAAGTAAATTAAAACTTTATTGCAACTTAAACCTTATTTTTCTCATTTTTAATTGTTTTTTTTTCGTTTAACTATTACTTGAAAAATAATATTTTTACTTGAGAAACGAAATGCTATTCTTTAGAACATGACACTCCTACCACACTTATATGAAAGTATTCGTACGAATATTTGTTCGTACGAATTTTTGACTTTCTATAAGTAGTGTGAGCAAGAAGCAAATAGGCAAATTCGGTAAGCTTCGTGCCGCATACATAGAAGTGTAGTTGTAGTCCTTCCTCCAAGGTAGTCGGAGCATTATAGTATAAGTTTGCTAGCTGTCGATCGATATAAAATGTTTACAGGTGAGCAGTGGCGTGCACTGAAAGCAGGCAAAAATATCTGTGAGTTGTTTATGCTTTATGCTATTTGTTCGTGTTCCAGCACAAATATCCTTAAATTAACCAATATTGCCCGACCAGCTCAGATATAGGCAGATATAGGATAGATATAGATTAGGTATTGGCTCAGATGACCGTGTGTGGATTGTCCCAGGATATTATTAATATTGCCAACATATCCATTTACATTAAAAAAAATTACGTTAATTCATGTCCAAACTAAGATTTTTTAAAATTAAGACTGTTTAGAGAAATCCTAAGGTAGGCAAAGTATTTTTGTCAGTATGGAGCCGCTGAATAAAGTTATTAATGTTCTCAAATGCAAATTAATATGTCTATAATTAAGATGTCCTAATAAGTTTGCAAAGATAAGAGAACTTTATCATCAGCAGAAGCCGAAACACGTCCACTACTGAACAAAAGGGCTTAGAAGGGTGGGGTTGCCATAATCCCCACCCTTGGCTGCGGCTTGGGGATCGCAGTATAGGTGGAAGATAAATCCAATAGAAAGACGCTGCTGCCCGTCTTCTTGTTATCGCTTGATCGCCTCTTACGATACCCAACGAGAGGAGATGGGGGATGCAATTCCAACCCGGCACTCCACGGGCAATTCAGAGAACTTAAATATTGGATAAAAAGAAGAAACCTAACTGTGTGTGCGCTGACAACGTCAGGAAAGAGAAGATACCAGACAAAAATTACCGAAAATTGACACATTCCTTATTCAGCCGTCTACGTGATTGTGTCTACTGTAGTACAGACTGAGAAGCCTACTGAAGGAGATCTGACAATTATTGCAGTTACCGCCATCAGGGAGAATATAGCTGATCACAGCAGCGACGACATTGTCTGCGTGGCACAGGTAACAGCGGAAAAACCAACGATCTCGTCAGTTTTTGAAAATTTGTATAATCAATCGGCATACGACTTGAGAAATTTTACGAACATTTTAATGTTAAGTGATGATAAAAAACGTCCAATGCTCAGTGAGCTGTTATTAGTAATATCAGCTCACTGCCAATGCTTGATCGTGCCACCTTTACAGCCTTCGGGACCTTTTCCAAAAGACACCAGGACAACAGGTGTTTTTAAAAATCGTACTACTTTTCAATTTCTAAATATGGAACAGTATGAGGGTACTAGGTACGCCAGAAGCATGGCACAGGAGTGTGGTAGTGCTTTTCTTCAAGAAAGATGATACCTTATTGAAAAATTATAGACCTATCTCACTCCTGAGCCTTGTGTACTAACTGTTTCCGAGAGTCATTACGAACCGTCTCGAGCGCAGGTTTGATGACTTCCAGCCTCCCGAACAAGCCGGGTTCCGAAAAGGCTTCAGTACCGTAGACCACATTCATACGCTCCGCCAGATTATACAGAAGACTGAGGAGTATAATCGGCCATTATGTCTAGCGTTTGTGGACTACGAGAAAGCCTTTGATTCACTCGAGACCTGGGCTGTATTGCAGTCCCTCCAGCGGTGCCGCATTGACTATAAGTACATCGAAGTGTTGAAGTGTTTGTACAGCAACGCCACCATGTCGATCCGACTACAGAACGAGAGCACGAAACCAATCCCATTGCAGCGAGGTGTGAGATAGGGAGACGTTATTTCTCCGAAACTGTTCACAAACGTATTGGAGGACGTTTTCAAGCTCTTGGACTGGAACGGATTCGGCATCAACATTAATGGCGAATACATCACTCACCTTCGTTTTGCTGATGATATAATCATTATGGCAGAGTTGCTGAAGGACCTCAATACAATGCTCAGCGACCTCAGTAGCGTTTCCCAACAGGTGGGTCTTTAAATGAACATGGACAAGATGAAGATCATGTCTAATGTCCATGTTACACCCGTACCGGTAGTTGTTGGGAACGATACACTCGAAGTTGTTGACCATTACGTATACCTAGGACAAACTATCCAGTTAGGTCGGTCCAACTTCGACAAAGAGGTCGCCCAAAAATCCAACTCGGATGGGCAGCGTTCGGAAAACTACGCGATATCTTCTCGTCCGAAATACCGCAGTGCCTGAAGACGAAGGACCAGTTTTAAACCAGTGGTTTTTAACCAGTGTTTGTTGCCAGTGATGACATATGGTACTGAGACGTGGTTTCTAATGGAAGGCCTTTTAGAGAAGTTTAGAGTCACACAACGAGCCATGGAGGGAGCTATGCTCGGAGTACCATTGCGCGACAGAATCCGTAATGTGGAGATTCGCCGAAGAACTAAGGTCACCGACATAGCTCTCAGAATCTGCAAGTTGAAGTGGCAATGGGCAGGCCACATCGATCGAAGAACCGATAACCGTTGGGGAAGAAAGGTTCTCGAGTGGCGACCACAAACCGGAAGACGCCGCGTTGGCAGGCCTCCCACTAGGTGGGCAGACGACATTGTGCGCATCGTAGGTAACCGATGGATGTAAATAACCAATTGTCGTTCATTGTGGCGTTCTATAGGGGAGGCCTATGTTCAGCTGTGGACGTCTTCCGGCTGATGATGATGACCAGTTCATCGTTTTTGGTTGTGCTATTCTAAAATACTAGATGCTACCTATTGCCAACCCTGGCTATTTGCTTCGCAAATTAATAATGTATGTTGTAAGGACATTCGGGACTGGAAACATTTATTAGAACGAATAAAACGATACAGTTTCTCGAGTGGTCATACGGAATCTGGAGTACGTCGAATTCGGAAAACGATGAATATGGAACAAACGATTTTAAATAGTTTAGTTGGGGCCCTAGTTTTTTTTTGCCCCAGGGCCTTTGGTTACCTAGCTACGCCACTGATTAAACTACTTAGTTCTGCGTAGATCAGACTAACAATAATAATTAGAAGACCCGAGAATACCCTAAGACAACTATGACGTACAGACAGCACCTCAGTCCGCCCGTGACCGGACCGGAATGCTGTAAAGTATTCGAAACGTCGGGAAATTAAAATAAAAAATAATCCGCAATTTAGTCCATAAAATTAGTTTCATTTCAATAAATACTGTATTATGGGTCTTTAAATGTATATTCTATCCTCCCATTCTGCTATTCTACTCAAAGTATCTGATTTTTCTCGTTAAAATTTTTATCCCCTTGTTTCTTTTTATAAAATATTAAAAAAAAATTGAACCGACTTCAATAACACTAAAAAGTATAAAATAATTTAATTAAATAGAAGTTGGTGTTGGCGTACCTGCTGTGTATATTTGGCACCAACTTCAATAATATTAAAATTATTTTATACTTTTTAGTGTTATTGAAGTCGGTTCAATTTTTTTGTTAAATATGTTATTTTATACTTTTTAGTGATATTGAAAATATATATAACATAAAGATTGAACCATCGAAGACGGTAAAATGATCTAGGTAGGTTATGACATTATGATATCACATTATGGTCTACATAGTTTTACATAATTCATGTTTCTTCAGAAACTCAGAAACAATTATCCGGTCGTAATGAAATTTGCATGGAATCATCATAGTAGTTTACTCTCTCAAATAAAAAAAGAATCATCGAAATCGTTTCATATTTGTCAGAGTAATGTAATGGAGAACGTCAGTTTTATGGTTTTTATCAGATAAATTCATCCACATCGTTCATGGTCCTCCAGGAAGTTCTTATCCGGTTGTGATACAATTCATACAGGTTCATTACAGTGGTTTCTTCTTTCGAATAAAAAAAAGAATCATCAAAATCGGTATAAATTTGCCAGAGTTATGACCATTTTTGTCCTTAAAAAGCGACATAAAGTCATCTTTTAAGCTTTCCTGCAGGTTTCCTGTGCAGTCGCCATTCTTGTTTTTTCAGGAACTACTTATTAGTAAGAGATAATTTTTTTATGGGACCCAATCAACGGATTGAAGAATGGATGGAAGAAAGATTTTTTCAAATCGGTTTATAATTGCCAGAGTTATGCGCGAACATACATAAATATATATATATACTGATGAATTGAGAACTTCCTCCTTTTTGAAGTCGGTTAAAAAGGACTTTAAACAATGATAATTAATGAATACCTGTAGTTGGCATATATGTATGACCAATGTTTTTCTTCACTATCATAATGTGATATTGATATGTATGCTGTTGATATACCTACATAAAATAGATTAGTGATCATTAATTGACAGACAAATTTGTCAGTGCGGCGGATAATAGCTAATTTAACTAAACATTATATCCCTACAAAAACCCCATTGAATATTTTATTCTTCCTATATATATGGGAAAACCCCGAAATTGAGATCCCTGCGAGTTAGTTAAAACCATGAAGAAATAGGGTCAAAGTGGAGTCCAAACTCCAAATAGTTGATTGAGGCATACGCTATCCCTTTCATTGAGGCCGGATCTCTCTTTCTAAGTGGTCCAATGTGTGGTCCATGTAATAATTTAAATTACCCGAGAAATGGATACCCTAATATAGAAATGCTCTACTTCAACATCAAAAGATTGTTTTCCACCCGAAAACATAAAATACGATGACAATCATGTCAAATAATTTTTTTTTTGGTATTGTTCTGCGAGTACGATTAGGATAATGCTATATTGTGTTTTCGCCAATTGTACTCAAATGCAATTTTAAATACCGATTTTAAGGGTTCATATTTTGTGGCAACACTGGCGCTTATTGTCAGCATGAAACTGTCTGTCATTTAAATCGATCCAACATTTAAATACCATAATTTCACGATAAAGTGAATTAAACTAATAAGAATGGTGATAAAATGTGTAGTACTTAGTTGCAAAAATATGTTGTACCCCTTAGATGATACCGAATATCACTCGTAAGTCCGATTTGTTCAATAATGTACCTACCGATGATCCCTTTGGATTATGCACCATATTTTCGATCAGTTCTTCTTTCGATAGGCATATAACACGTTTTCAGTTCGTTTGTTAGTATTGGGTTTAACTTTCTATTAATTTGTAGTTGAATTATCTCATTTAAAATATTTTACATTGTTTTCATAGAGTAACCATGGTAAAGATTTTTTGAAGACTTTCCGTTTTGGGGATTTTTTTACCGCCACTTTATGATAAAAAATATACGATGTAGGTATTTAGTTCAAGGATTGATATGGAAAAAATATTGTATGTTCAAGTGTGTATGTAGTTTTAAACATATTATTAAAATCATATTTATTCTTGTCGCCTCCTAGTCCTGTCGCGTCTAGTAGCCTCCGTGGCGCAGTGGGAAACTGCTTGCTTGCGTACCGGGGGTCGCAGGTTCGAATCCTGCGGGGAGCAACAACTTTGTATATTTGTTCCTTACTGGCTAGGACAATGCAGGCTGGTCATCTGATTGTCTGTAAAGTAAGATGATCCATGCGTCGGATAGGCATATAAAAAGTCGGTCCTGCGCCTGACCTCTCCCCGGTCGTGTTGATCTTTCGTATCACTAAACTGTGAGAGGTAAAAGGAAGAAAGAGTGCACTTGTGGCTACGCAAGCATTTGTGCACTGGCAGATGGCTGATCTTGCGAAAGATTGGCCACTGTGGTCGTATCGGTGAGAGTACCTATATAATTCTATAAATATACATATAATCACGCCTCTTTCCCGTAGGGGTAGGCAGAGACCACTTCTTTCCACTTGCTACGATCCTTACATACTTGTTTCGCTTCGTCCACTTTCATTATTCCCTTCATACATGCTCTTCGGTTTAGGGTACTCTTGACCTGGCCTTTTTTCAAGACGTCCCTGATTTGGTCTTGAAACGTCCGCCTAAGTCTACCCCTTCCAACACTTTCATTCACACTCGCCTTATACACTATTTTCGTCAATCGTTCCTCATTCATTCTCTCGACATGGCCAAACCATCTCAGCATACCTCAATTTTTGTCACAACATCTTCTTTCATACCACAACGTTTCCTTATGTCACTATTTCTTAACCTGTCACTATACCTGTCACCTGTCAATATATATACTGTTTTATTTACCCGTGGTCAATATTAATACATTTTTTATTTTCTTGTAGATTTCCTAAAGATATTGAGCGAAGGAATATTATGACTATCCATTGTCCCATTCGAAAAGAAATTTTATGAAGCTGCAATGATCTGCAGTTGGTCCAATGGAAACCTAAATTTACTGCAAATGCTTTTTCTATCGTCTAATGTGTGGGTTACAAGGTGTTTTAGTTGTTTGCATATAATGGAAATTGCTATTCAATATCTTGTGATTAATCAGAAATCGTTAAACGTACTGAATAAATGATCTTGTAATACAATTTATTTTTATCATAACTTCATATGCTTTTATTTTCACAACCATTAACTTATTATTAATTATTACTTGATTGTCTGTAAAGTACTCAGAGTAATTGGAATGGAGCTAGTATCGCGTCGATTCACCGAACAAATTTTTCGTGGCACTTTTGAGGGGTGCGGGAGGCGAAGTAAACACACACAGATACAATTTCACGCATAACCACACTATAATAAACTCGCAACATATTCAAAAAGATACGCACACAAATAAAGAATGACCTGACCATATGAACAAAATTAGGCAGAGGGGTTAGCGCATCATGCTATTTTATTATTTATTTATTTATACTCTTTATTGTACACACATAAAAATAAAATAAAAAGGACTTGAAGGAATTTGTACAAAGGGCGGCCTTATCGCTATCCGCAATTTCTTACAGGCAACCTTGGGATGGAAAAAAGATTGCATCGAATACGAAAAGTGGGGTAGTTAATATGTGAGACAATATACACTAATAAAAATACATATAATAAGTTACATGCTATCTCCAGTGGTATCTCCTCTAAGGTAAAGTAAGATGCTCCATGCGTCAGATAGGTATGTAAAATGTTGCGCCTGGTCTCTCAACGGTCGTGTCGGTTTTTCGTCCCGTCGTATTTTGAGAGGTAAACGGAAGCAACTAGACATATTTAATCGGTTTAAACTTAAAGCTTAAACAAGCCAAGTAAGTCGTATTAAGCGACGAAGTTAAAAAGATGTCCTGATTTTTCATGAAACATCAAGGTTACCCTCTTAGAAAGGGAGATTCGACCTCAATGAAAGGGATAGCGTTGACCTCAGTCATGTATTTGGGAGTGTTTTCTCCACTTTGACCCTATTTCTTCATGGTTTGTTAAAACTGAGTGAGTCACGGATTTATATTTACTTCGTAAAAACTGGATAGATCACTTAAATATATTAATATCACTAATTTAAACTTTATTCTACATTCTTAAGGTTTGTTTTTCGTTGACACAAGTCGAAGTAGAAGAACGAGCCGAGTGAGATAGCTCAAAAGTAGATGTGTGTCCTTGTCTGCCCCCTTGTCAAGTAAGTTGCCAACGCCAAATATGATTATTTTTAGTAGTGTTCGGTAGATTTCTTAAAAGTTGATTACATCTGCTTATAAGTTTTTCGTGAAATAAAATATCGAAATATAATACATCTGGGACGATGAAATGTAATATCATAAATTAGCACACGAACAACATGCAATACTTTTATAACAATAATATTAGTAACAATTATCATTATGAAGGTAGCAGCACTGAGCTGTTGTGTGATGTCGTAGTAAGTAGCCGGTGTCGCGGTGTACTGTTAGAGTAGGGTGACCATTGTTATGTAAGGCGTCGCGTCGGTCGTCTCGGATGATGGTTTCCATACAAACGTTGGTTAACTAAACCTGAATACAGATATCCAGAAGAAAACGGTAGCTAGGTATTACCACAAATTCAAATAATTTATTGTCTTAATTGTGGTAAGTACAGCAGATCCTAATATTAAAATAAGTAAAATAAGAATAAATTGATTGCAACAAATTTTCAAAATTAATAATTGCTGAATACATAGTAATTTCATGACTTGCCATTAAATTCCATCCAATCATACAATATAACTAATAATTATAATTAGTATTATGTCACCAAAATTACGATCTGAACGCAAAAATATTCACATGCGGTCGCCTCGCAACATTCAGATTGACGGAGGTCACGCAGGAGCACCGATGTGGCACCGCGCGTTGTGAACCGATCCGCCGCCAAAAGACCTTACAAGTGAGAAAAAGAATCCTTCCACAAAGTAATGCGTGGACACCCTATTAGACAGAGATACACTACTACTTTTGGACCTCTCATTCGGCTCGTGATCTTTAGTAGACTGCGCTGTCCAGTTCTAATACAGGTTCGTGGAGTGAGTAAGACTGCCCGACGATATTGACAGTTACGTTTCGTTTCCCCGAAGTTAAAATTCCATCAGTGATATTATAAGTATAAAATATTTTCATAAAAATAAAAATCGATTTCAAAGAAAATGATCTAAAAGCATTTAGATAACGAAAATATATCGAAGTCGATGCCAGTCGTTGCTGATATTAGTTAACACGCCATATCGTTTAGCACTGGCTTAAGCTTAGCAGTACGTGGGCTACATCAACAATGAGTTACTAGAAAATGTATACAAAAAAAGAATGCTTACTTCTCTGGCATTGAGATATACCATAGGTATTACTAATGTTCTCTGGCTACCCTTTTTCGGAGTATGGTCGTGAGTCCAAAAAATTTACAAGCTAAATGCGATTCACTATCATCATTATAACTTGCGTTCACGTTATCACGCAACTCGAACGGCTATGCTAGAGTGGCTAGAGTAACTTACTGGAAAATATTAACAGTCCATGTCTCTAAAACTACTGAACCGATTTTGATGTAACTTATTCTCTTCCCTAAGTTGAAAGATACTAAAACTATAGCAAAAATAATTACCACAATCGTATTTATATTTTCTGAGAAATTGGGGGACAAACCTACATACATTCATGAGATTTGGTACATTTGTTTAGAAGCCCACATAGACTAACATAATTATGTGAATATGACGCATTTTTATTAATGTTACATAATAATAATAATGAAGCTGTGCAGCTTTTGGCGAGCTGTGGGTGCGTAACGAACGACACCCGAGTGCTCCAGAGAGTCAAAGCCCCCACCTCGGCGTGTCTTCGTCGGCCGAGTGGAAACTGAAGGGTACCCGCAAGACACTCAGCTCCGGGTTATCTTAATTGGCCGTCCAGAGAGGAGTTGTTAGAGCTATATGCTCCAGGGATGGAAGTGTTAAAGGGCATAACGCCGCAAGTGACTTCGAAAAAAGCGCAGCACACCTTCGACACCCCTGAGCCACCCAACACCGGTGTTACTCTCTATCGTCATCGGACGATCATTTGGGGAGCCCTTCTAGTGAGTGGCTGTCACCACTTGCCACAAAATAATTATGAATGTAATTATGGCAAGTGACTCCGGCCTGTTGCAATATCCCAGCTGTTTTCACCAAATCCTCAAACCCATAAATCTAGAACTCTTTTCACTTAGGTACATAAAAAAAAAACATTTTGGCATTGACCCCGGCAGGTGTTTTAGCACATCATTTATTCTTATAGAAAATGCCTCTACTTGTTGGATCCGTCCCCACGCAAGCCTCTCAAAAGAAAATAAAGTAGTAATAATAAATTATTGTTCATATTTTAGGACCTACACCATTTTAATAAACTTTCTAATACTTATTATACTTACTAATGTTCACAAGTCCTTATACAAGGTTAAATCTTAATATAGGTAATGGTTACAAATCACGGCTTGACTGACATAAACACACATTATATTATGTAGTTATGTACCAGCAACACGTTTTCCTTTAAAGTCTTTCTAAATAATAGAATACTTCTGGTTTTTTGAGCAAAGAACATTCGGCTCAACCTACCTTTTACTCTGGTTCAACACTTATTTGGTAACAAACAGTATTTCTACCATTTTAACGAGTTTTTCACATATCTGTTATTAGGTCAACACTATTAGATACAAATCAAAACTTACTGGCTCTCGTGCACTTGTTCTTCAATAGATTTTTGCTGCTGTAATTTTTCATAAAAACCTTTCCACATTGATTCCTCATCCATTTTGATCAGAAATTTCTACCCGATGTGATATACGGGAACAAATACGAGACTCAAACAAAATAGTCACCACCGGCACAAAAAGGTATACTGATACCCACAGTCATCGATAAACACTGAGCATGAATCACAAAGCGAGTCATTTGGTCTCGGAGAACATGACGTAAACACAGCAAAGTTAACTCTTAAGATTGGCCACGGAAATAACGTTATTCAGTGCGGTCTTAGAGCAACAGGCTCCAATCAAGTCCAATCCGATTGGAGTTCACTGACACTGCAGCTGGATTGGTTGTCGGGTTTCTGTTTATAATTATGTAGCGTGTTCTCCGTCGCCTTATGAAGTAAATTCGCGTCGTTTGTTTTGGATCCCGCTACGACTATCGCGGCAGACTGACGTAATTCAAGACTGTTCAAGGTGGCTGCGTGAACGGAGGTCGCTCGGGGCTGCCGCTGCGTGGTGCGCACCTCGGCCCGCGCCACCGAGCAAACTAACTAATCTGCATTAGCTAGCACACGTGCTTTTGTAATGGAGTGACACATTCAATGTAAACAGTCCCACAGTTTATATTATCTTCAATAATTTTAAACAGCGTACAGGAAATGAGCAATTATTTGGAAAACTTTAGCGCGATTCTAGATACTGTCTCTGATGCCCATTTAATATGTATGTTTACAGTTAAGTATAAGTATGAGTTCTATATTATTCGTCTACTTAGTAAAATTCTTAACACTCACTGATAATGGATACCTACATCTCGAATCTATAGGTTCAAAAATAATGAAAACCTGAAGTTTGATTGATCTAAGTATACTTGCTTATTTTTTTCCCAACTTCCTCAGAAATAACGTTATTCAGTGAATTACAGTCCTGACAGCATCAGATACACATTGATAAATACGTAGGTAACAATTTACGGATTATCTTTTTGTTGAATTATCAGTTAGTAGATAATTATGATTATCTTTTTGTTTAACACATTATCAGTAAGTAGATAATTATTACCTACGACAATAAGTAAGTAAGTAATTAATTTGCTGACCATTGATAATGTATCTGTTTATGGACAATATTATTTGCATAAAGCATACAAATTACTTACCGTATTACGAATTAAAACAGAATATTGTCCCGTAAAACTCAAAGGGTTTGTTAATTGAATGGGTACTTCGCAATTACATAATTACTACCTGACGGACGTCTATAGTTTGCCTACCAACCAACCTCCCTATAATAAACCAAGAATGGGTTAATTTTCTACCTATAAATAAGCAAGGACCGTCTAGTTCACAACAACGATATATAATCAATAAAACAAACTGTTTAATTTAACAGTTATTTTTTTCCTCCTATTTCGTAACTAGATATAAAAATATCATTATAAAGATTAAAACAAAGTGTTAACATTCGTTTTGGCTGCAACCTTTCGACAGGCGTCCTGAATACAATGATTCATATACAAATGGTCAAGTCTGGCCGCTAACGTCGCCATAACCATAACGTAAAGTACCTAACTGAAAACAAAATCCTACCTAGAGGTACGTAAGAATATTGGTCAAGATTCCATAAATAGGACATCATAATCACAACACAAGTACATGTTCTTACTGTTAAATACATATATGAGACACAAATATAGACATGTTGACAAGAGTCCACAAATTTACTTTGTTCACATCATAATGCACTCATTAGCGAAATTATATACCTGATTGTTTTATTTAACATCTATCAGTGGTATAATAGCAACGAATGACACAAATTTCAGCAAACCTGATATACCAAGGTCGGCTGGACGAAGGTTAAAGGAAGGCTTTACGGTTTGTGAACTGTGCTGCGTACATAGTTATAAAAATACTCACACATAAAGCCTTACGTTAACAATAGGGGCTCAAGTTCGAGTTTTATAGTTAACGAGATGAAATCTCTCAGTTTTTCTCAATATATTTCACACCAGCGCCTCTGTAACTGGTAATTATTCAAAACAAGGAAAATGTACCTAAAATGTTTATGATTTACGTAGTATCCTATAATCTGAGTTATAAAGTCATAATTACATGGTGGGAACCGAACCCACGACCTATTGGTCAGCGGCCTGGTTGTCTAACCACTAGACCAACAAGCCCGCCACTAATGACCTACTTACCTGTTTGATTTTCGCCATTTTGGCACTATTTAATCACAGTAGACATGCAGCAGTGGTGTCCAAGAACTTATGAGAATAATGAAAATTTAGTTATCTGCGCGCTCAAGGGGCGGTAAATCGATACATCAATCTTTGTGGTCATTTTACACTGTAAGGCTTGTCCAGCTACTACTAGTAATAACTAGACCAATGGGCCCGTCAACTATGATACCCTCCCCCCCCCCCCCCCCAATCGTTGGCTCTGACCGCACCTGAATGTTAGTCTATGTGGGCATTTAAACAAATGTACCTAATTTTATTAGTGTACGCATGAAGTACTCGTATTTATGTGTGTGTATGTTTGTATGTATATATGTATGTAGGTTTATCCCCGTATTTCTCAGAAACTACAAATCCGCCTGCGGTAATTCTTTTTATATTATTGTTAGCATGTTTAAACTTACGAAAGATTAAAAGTTACATTGAAATCGGTTGAGTAGTTTAAAAGATTTTGGACTGTTTAAATTTGGAGCAAGTTAATTGATAAATAGTAGCAACTAGCATTTTGCTTGTCATTTATTGACCTCACAACCATATTCCCAAAAAGGGTAGGTAGTCAGAGATATTTTATACACATTTTATATTAACTGAATTTGATACAGCCCACGTAGGGTACCTACATGGGCTGTATCAAATTCAGTACGATATCTTGTCACAAAAATTTTTTTTTTCAATATTTTTGATAGTAAAGTCAGTCAACTCCAATCTGAATAATTTATTGATTACTAGCTGACCCGCGCAGCTCCGCCCGCGCTTTGTGAAACTAAACCATTCTTGAATCCCCTTGAACACACGCCAAAAATGTCATCAACATCGGTCCAGCCGTTTAGGAGGAGTTCAGTGACATACACACGTACAGTAGAATCTACACTTAATATATATATATATAATATAATAATAATAATAATAAGCCCGCAGGGCAGCTTGTGGCGAGCTGTTGGTGCGTAACGACACCACGGACCCGAGTGCTCCAGAGAGTCGGTCAGGGCCTCCACCTCTCGTCGGCCGAGTGGAAACCCAAGGGGGCCCGCAGGACTCTCAGCTCTGGCTTGCCTTAATTGGCCGTCCAGAGAGGAGCTGTTAGAGCTATACGTTCCAGGGGTGGAAGTGTTAAAGGGCATAACGCCGCGAGTAACTTCGGAGAAAGCGCAGCACACCTCTCGACACCCCTGAGTCACTCACACCGGTGTTGCTCTCTGTCGTCATCGGACGATCATTTGGGGAGCCCATCTAGTGGGTGGCAAGCCACCACTTGCCACAAAATAATTATGAATGTAATTATGGCAAGTGACCCCGGCCTTTGCAATAGCCCAGTCGCCAGTCCACCAAATGCTCAACCCCATAAACCTGGAATTCTTTTCACATGCTTGCAATAGTCCCTACCACCTACCGAGGTCAACTGATGTAATTTCATCATTGTGGCAGTTGACCCCGGGAGGTGTTTTACACACCATTTACTTCTTCTAAAACGGGCCTCTACGTGTTGGATCCGTCCCCACGCAAGCCTCTAAAAGGCCGGGCTAAGCCCGTGAGAAAATAAAACATAAAAATAATAATAATATAATAATAATAATATAATAATATAATAATAATATTATAAAGAGGAAAACTTTGTTTGTTTGGTTGTAATGAATAGGCTCAAAAACTACTGGACCGTTTTTAAAAATTCTTTCACCATTCTAAAGCTACATTATCCACGAGTAACATAGGCTAAATTTTATTTTGGAAAAAAAATAGGGTTCCGTAAGATTTTTGGGTTTTTTCGGACACAAGGTGTAAAAAATCAACCAGAAAAGTTACTTATTTTGCGTACGCTGCCTAAACTATAAAAGATAGAACCATAAAATGTTCTAATTAATTGTAGATCTTATAAATATCTACAAAAAAGTCAGCGGCACACGCGCGTATCTATGTCGAGTGAGGCCCAACAACCACTTTTTTATTTAAAATTCTTGAATTTTGTTTGGACTACATTTAAACGAATTTATTTTACTCATGCTATTAATCCTTATCTATATAAATTATTTCATCATTAGGTACAGTTTATGTAGATAATATTTAGTCTTTGAATGATTAAAATTGGACATTTGGTTTTGAAGTTATGGTGAAATTAAAATATTACTGCTTATAAATTAAAAGATTTCTGCTTCACGGCCCGTTGCGAAGTGAGCGTTTCAGTATATACTATTCTTATCTATGGTGAGCGTCACCAAGGCGGGGGTGCGCATGCGGGAGGGAGTTTAGGTCTATGTATAACGTAGTGATTATATACTCATTGGGTCTATGAGTAAGGTACCCGCGCGCCGCGCGGCTCAGCCGCGAGGTCGGCCTGTGAGGTCGGCTCCCTACGCAGCGGTCGTGCGCGAATTCTAATAATTTTCGTGCGATTTTTTTTAGATTTCTTTCTTAAAAACTACACCTACGCAAAAGTTCTTCTCAGAGCTAAACAACAGTTCTTCTCAGAGCTAATCAACAGTTCTTTTCAGGGCTAACCAACAGATTTTTTCAGGGGTAACCAACAGTTCTTTTCAGGGCTAACCAACAGTTCTTTTCAGGGCTAAACAACAGTTCTTTTCAGGGCTAAACAACAGTTCTTTTCAGGGCTAAACAACAGTTCTTTTCAGAGCTAGAATATTACACGCTATTAGCATTTTCTTAAACATTTGAAAATGCCTAAGAGAGCCAGGTGTCAACTTTCTAAACATAGTTATCAAGCACGGGCAGCAAGAATACGTCATATGGGAGAATCTTCACCTGAACGTTCACAACGCCTTGCTGAACAAAATCAGAGAAACTCTCAGGTACGCGCACGAGAGTCGAGTGTCGAGCGGGAGGGGAGAGAAATAGCATAGAATTAGATTTTTATTATAAGAGAGAGAGATGGAGAGAGATAAATCAACGAAGTAGGGAGAAAAGGGGAGCAAAATGTAATTAAAGCGCGGGCGGAGCTGCGCGGGTCAGCTAGTTATATATATAAAGATTTGGATTTCCGTGCCGAGGACATAGCATCCTGAAGAGTCCTTGAGCTCAGCTCTTCCTTTTTCTTGCAAGCTAGATTGCTCATACCGCTTCGCAACTGTACTGCTATACATATTCGGATTTAAATTGAATAAGTAAGTATAAAAATTTCTGTGTTGATTATTATAGAAATATTTTATTTTCTGCACATACTTCCCATATACAAAGGAATAACATACCTATCATAAACTTAATTGAGCTTGTAATATTTATTTAGATATCAGTGCTCTTCTCGATTAGGTGCTCTAGCTGAATATGAATTAACATAATTAGCCTTGTTATTTGACTTACATCGCATAGGTATTCACTCCTACGCAACGTTCAATTGAAACAGTTAACTATTTTTTAACCGACTTCAAAAAAGGAGGAGGTTCTCAATTCGTCTGTATATATATTTTTTTTTTATGTATGTTCGCGCATAACTCTGGCAATTATTAACCGATTTGAAAAAATCTTTCTTCCATCCATTCTTCAATCCATTGATTGGGTCCCATAAAAAAATTATTGCTTAGTAATAAGTAGTTCCTAAAAAAACAAGAATGGTGACTGCGCACTGAGAGTTGCTAGAAAGCCTATATAGATGACGTTTTAGTCGCTCGGACTCGCTCGGTCGGACAAAAATGGTCATAACTCTGGCAAATATTTACCAATTTCAATGATTCTTTTTTTATTCGAAAGAAGAAACCACTGTATTGAATCTGTATGAATTTTATTACAACCGGATAAGAACTTCCTGGAGGACCATGAACGATGTGGAGTAATTTATCTGGTAAAAACCATAAAACTGATGTTCTCCATTACATTGCTCTGACAATTATGAACCGATTTCGATGATTCTTTTTTTATTCGAGAGAGTAAACTACTATGATGTTTCCATGCAAATTTCATTACGACCGGATATTATTTTCTGAAGAAACATGAATTATGTAAAACTATGTAGACGATAATGTGATCATAACCTACCTAGATAATTTTACGGTTTTCGATGGTTCAATCTTTATATATGAAAATATCACTAAAAAGGTTAAAATAAAATCTTTTAAAAAAAAAATTGAACCGACTTCAATATCACTGAAAAGTATAAAATAATTTAAATATTATTGAAGTTGGTGCCAAATATACACAGCAGGTACGCTAACACCAACTTCAATAATATTTAAATTATTTTATACTTTTCAGTGATATTGAAGTCGGTTCAATTTTTTTTTTAAAAGATTTTTTGTTTGTAGCACATTAAGATCTCTGCAATCAATGATTGTTTGCACTATATTACTCATTGCACGATCCACGGCATGATAAAGATGTCATCTTGTGTGTCATGATTTTAATTAGATTCATTAATCACGTTCCGTTTTGTAAATAAAATAAGTGCGAAGTCTTCTTCTTACAGTAGGTACTACTACTGAAGGTTACTTTATGTCCTCTTTGTCTGTAGTAGGTACGGCTAAACAGTTCGCTGGTATGCAGAATTTCTATTAAATCTGTGATGTTACGTTACACCTCTATTTTTCAATCATTGCAACAAAAGCTTGCAAGGGTTTGTCTAGATTTGGCACGCCTACATACTGGGTGTCCCGGAAAGGGTATATCAAGCCAAAGGGTAGGTATGTGTAGTATTGATAGTAAAGACCCCGAAAAAGATGTCAAATACGAAATTGATATTTTGAATTACATAAAAAAATATTTGTATAGTCTTAAAACCGTTTCTTAGCAACCTTGTGCCATCGTGCCTACTCCTTATGGAGAGACTGCTTTTCATTGATTGCATGCCTACCCGGTTTAGTAAAACATTCATGCATTTTCGGGTAAATAACGAAAAAAATATTTAACCCACTGCACTAAAACTGTTGACTTTTTCATTATTTTCTTTCACAAATTGATTGCTTGTGGGTTACACAATGCGTCATTACCGGCTTGATACCCCATTTCTGGGTCACCCATAAAACATGATTATCTGCAAAAGCATTAATTAGCAATATGCCTTAGAACTTTGTACTCATTAGAAACAACGACATTAAAATATAACTACTTATTATAAAGCTCTAATTGAGTCAAAGATAGGATCCGGTTTAGTGTGTACACCTAGTCCGGGTGCCAGTTGCGTATGTCACAAAACCTATGTCTTCAAACCGAAACCACAATCGCTTCTATACTAATACATATTGTTTTATAGTGTGTATTATGCTTCTCGATGTGTTCTTTTCCTTATAATACATATCACTACACTTTAGTGGTCTGGCCCGTACCGGATATTTATTTATTTATTTATTAGCAATCCAAAAGCTTAAAAAAAATGCATGACTGTAATGCAATCAAGCAATGGCTTATGTCGAGTAAAAAAGACAGACATGGCTTACCAATTACAAAAATGTAACACTCCTCCTTTTTAAATCTGAGGAAAATAACGTTAGCTCAGCACAATGTCTTCTATAAAGTTTATATAATTTTAATCATAACCAAAGATAGACAAGGCCACAAAAGGCGTGGTCTATCCAGACTAGTCGATACGGGCGCGCAGCCAAGAACTTCGTATAAAAAGGTCATGGTTTCAACTACATAAGTACATTAGTTAGATAAACGACTAATTATCAGTTTACCTCTAACAACGATATACCAAAATAATGTCCAAAATAATGTAATCCATCTAACAAATACGATGCCCTATTTATGACACCATAATATACCTACCTATAGGCTTCAAGACAGTCAAGTTGTTACTAGTGTATTAAACCTTTATGAATGTCTAAAAATGTTGGTGGCAGCGAATGGGCTAAGCCCGTCACAATTAACTAAAATATAAATATTAATAAGTATACCGAATTGTGACAAACATCACATAAATATAATATATTGCAGCTGCATGCGCGGTCGCTCGAAAATTAGTATAAATAAACTATTTTATAAAAAAATAAAAACCGACTTCAAAGTAAATTATCTAAAAAGCATAAAATAACGAAAATATATTGAAGTCGGTGCTAGCTAATCACGTTAACTAACACTATCACCAGCTGGCGGGTTTAAAATATGGCTAGAAGCCAAAAAATAGCGGTTTTAATATTTTAATTGTGGACTGTATTAGGTGTATTAAATTAGTAGGTAATGAACGCTACTCGACGCTGTAAAACGCAGGTAAAAGGCAAGGAAAAATGTAGGAAACAGCGAGCACCACTCACCTGATGATTAGCTGGTACCAGGCACAATGTGTCGACACAAAAGTTCACAAAAATTCACAATTATAGGCAATAGAAGCACTCTCGCGGCGGCGGTGTGCTGTTAGGCTCGTGGTTAGAGGGTAACTAAGCGGGGATATGCTACTCAAGGAAGAACGGGGTTGGTTGATTTGGAAATACGTCATTTACGTCACAAGAGAGCGTTCAGAAATGCATGATTAATTTAAATACCAAACAACCTCCCGGCTTTGAGGTAACCTCAAAAACAAAATAAAAATAAACCCAAAAAGGGGGAAAACATATATAAGAACATCACCATTAAATTAGGTGTATGCGTGCGGTAATATAGTCTAATAATGCGGAATATAAACTAAGTCATAAGGACAAAAATTAGAGCGAAGGATAGTGCTTATATTAATACTACTTAATTGTAACTTAAACTAGCGTTAAAGAAAACTACTGCGTTGGTAGCGGACAAAGTCGCACTACAGGACGCTGCAGGATGCCACTTTTGGTTTTCACTTCAGCAACTCGAATTACACCGTCTTTGCCGGGAAACAATTTAGTGATAACCCCAAGTGGCCAACGTAATGTCGGACAGTTCTCTACAATGATGAGAACTACTGTACCTACAGTTACAGGATTTGCAGGTGTGTTCCACTTTTCTCGCGACTGCAGATTATGTAAATATTCAGTGCGGAATCTCTTCCAAAACGATTGGACTAATGAGTCCATTAACGAAAAGCGCGTTTGAAGAGTCATGCGATCATTTTCTAACGTAGGAGCGGGTAAACATTCCAGCGGAGCGGTACGTATAAAATGGGCAGGTGTCAACGCGGACGGTTCTGACGGATCAGTGCTCAACAAATATAAGGGTCGCGAGTTCAAAACTGATTCAATACCATTCAACACCGTAACCATCTCTTCATATGTTAATATTTGTTTACCTATTACGCGAAATAAATGGCCTTTAACAGACTTTATATGGGACTCCCAAATTCCGCCAAAATGCGGTGCATTTGGTGGATTCATCTTCCAAATTATACGGCTTTCCGCTAATTCGCTACTAAAAGTTTTGTAGTAATCGTCGGATTTAAGAAATTCATGAAGTTCGTTTAGATAGGAACGCGAAGCAACAAAATTCGTACCGTTATCGCTGTAGAGATACTTACAAGGACCTCTACGCGATAAAAATCTTTTAAAAGCGTCTAAAAAGGTAGCTGAGGTTAAATCAAACTCAAACTCAAACTCAAAAATCTTTATTTCAAATAGGCTTAACGCTAGCACTTTTGAATCGTCATTTTTTAGAAGCTACCACCGGATCATAACGCGGCCTCAACTGAGAAGATCCGGCAAGAAACTCAGCGGGCTTGTCATTTTTTCACTTTTTTTTTTTAAACATTGTTTTGTTACAAATGAATCGACATTAGCGATATTGTGTCCTGCCATTCGAAACATAAAGCAAGGGAGAAAAGAAGAAAACAATAAATTAAGACAAACTAAAAGGCCAAATGGATAGAAGTCGGACCAGTCCCCCCAAGCAGCACCCGCGCACGAGTTGACTCGAGCAGCAGCCATCACTCCCCTCAACCATATTAGAGGGAAGGGGGTGACCCGCCACACGAAGCCGCCACAAGCAAAGACTTTTCGATGGCGAGCATGACCGAACCAAAATCACAGTGGCTCACATTTAACTTCTGCTGTTAAGTAGTACCTCGACAGGCAAGACACAAAACACTTTCACATAATCTTTATATTATCAATCAATTGACTTGTGAAACAGCCATCAGTAATCCACCAGATTAAGAGGTGTTACAAACTGTAAGCCTACAATTCTAAGCTTGCATGAGTTGAGCAGTTCAAGCCCACGCAGCTTTATCCTCTAGGTAATCCGAGATTTTGTAATAAGCCTTTTTCGACAACCGGCTTCTTATCAAAGGTTTAAATTTATTCAGTGGAAGATCTCGGATATCCTGTGGCAGTTTGTTATAGAAGCGTATACTTTGGCCCATAAACGATTTGCTTGTTCTGTGGAGACGAGCAAATCGTTTATAATCAGAAGCAAGCTCAAGATGAACTGCCTTGGTTACTAGGCATACAAAAATGCATAAGTATGCCTTTTGACTACGGACACCTCGTCTTCTAGTATGAGTTATATACAACGGTCCAGCGTAGTCTACGCCCGTATGCGTAAAAGCTTTACAAGGTTCTACACGGCACGACGGCAAAGCGGACATCATAGGAAAAGTAGCTTTTGGTTTTAACCTAAAACATGCGTTACATTTATGTATGCGGGAACGAACAATACGGCGGGCGGATAAAATCCAAAAACGTTGTCTCAGTATTGAGAGTAGTAGTTGCGGACCGGCGTGAAAATTTTTCTTATGATAAAAGTCAATTATCAAATTAATTATGTGACCATTTTTCGGCAACAATATTGGATGTTTATGTAATTTTTCTAATGATGCGTTATCTAACCGACCTCCGACATATATAATGCCGTCATTCATGTATGGCGTTAATTTGCGAAGAGCTGAGGAACAACCTTTTCCCTTTTCTATAAGTTTAATATCATCAGCGAATGAAGCGTGTTGAACGGCCTTAATTATAACAAGTTCAGCAGCGTCTAAATCTTGCGCGGTTATTACATTATTGCGGGGCAATTCTTAGAAATCTTAACACATACACTACAGTGCGAAGTAACTTATTCCACGAGGATACTCTATAACTTAATGTAAGAAGTAGATGCTCAGTTTGCGCGGCGGCGGCGTCGCAAGCGACGTGAGATAATGTTTTTTCTTCAGGTAAACATGAGCTTTGCGGTGAAAATTGCTGAATTGGCCATTCACTAATAGGAAAAGACATCCAAGATGGGCCTTGGAACCAGAGATTATTCTCTATTAAGCGTGAGGGAAGCAGCCCGCGACGTGATAAAAATGATCACTTGGCAATAAAGATTGACATTGCGAAATTCTATTGGCGACGAAAGTATTAAATCTGTGTGGGGAAGAGTGAACCCAGCACAGAGCGACTTCAGAGTCAGAAAATGCGTAAATATTATTTATTGGGTGTCTTATTGACAATGTATTGACCACTGAACGCACTAACTTAGCGAGCAGTGTTAAGGCGCAAAGTTCAAGTCTCGCTAAAGTCACGGTATTTACCGGAGAAACGCGGGATTTTGAACAAACTAACGTGACTATAGGGGGAGAACCTTCATTAGCTACGTGAAGGTATATAACGCAGCCAAAACCTTTTTCGCTAGCATCAGCGAAAGCGATTAGCGAAACGACAGAAGAGTCCTTAATACCCATATGACGCGGGAATTGAAGACCCGAGATTAGCGGTAACTCTGAAATATATTGTTGCCACAACTTGACAACAGAAGGAGGCGGAGACTCGTCCCAATCAATTTTGAGGAGCCATAGTTCTTTTATTAATAATTTAGCGAATAGCGTTATGGGACCGACAAGACCCAATACATCATAAAGTTGTGCGGTAGCGGATAGCATAGAACGCTTTGTACAAATAGCGGGCGGTTGAGATACAGTAAAAGTAAAATGATCAGTAGCGGGATGCCAGCGAAGGCCTAAAATCTTATGAGTGTCATTATCGTTAAAAGAAATATATTCTTGTTGACGATGACTTGCGGGTATGTGTTCCAACAATTCGTGGGAATTACTCGTCCATTTAACTAGATCAAAACCACCGGCTTTAAAAAGTTGGATTAATTGTGTTGCTGTCGCTACAGCTTCATCTAGCGTTGAAGCTGTGGAAGCAAGGTCATCCATGTATATATCGAGCTGTCTTTCAATAAGACTAGCTGCGAGAGGATAGTTAGCTCCTTCATCTTTTGCTAACTCACGCATGACGCGAAGAGAGAGAAAAGGTGAGGAACGAAGACCAAAAGTGACACGAGTAAATTCATACGTTTGCAAGGGTTCGTCATCAGAAAAGCGAAATAAAATTCGTTGGAACTTGCGGTGCGAATCTTGTACATGTATGCAAAAATACATTTTACGAACATCAGCGAAAAAAGCAATAGAATATATTCGTACATTGAGTAAAATATTGAAAATATCAGTTTGTAAGTTTTCACCGGTATGCAAAATATAATTAAGTGATAAACCGTTATCCGACTTACAACTGCCGTCTATTACTACACGGAGCGGTGTTGACGATTTATCTTCCCGAACAACCGGGTGGTGAGGTAAGTAAAAACAAGGCACATCAAACCTTATCATTTCTTGCGGAACAAGTGTTAAGAACCCTTTATCTAAATATTCCCTAATGACGTCATTGTAACGCGCGCGAAGTTCAGGATTTCTACTAAATCTTCTTTCAAGAAGAGAAAATCTTTTTTCAGCGATTTGAAGCGAATTACCTAATTTTTCTGGTGGATCCTTAAATGGCAAAGCGACAACGTAACTGCCATCAGGATTGCGAGCGGTATTAGAGGTGAAAATATTTTCACACTCATTATCTTGCGGACTTATATACTTGGTAGAAGGCAATTCTTCCATTATCCAAAATTTTTGAAGCATGTCATTAAGCGGTTCTTGATTAATTAAATGAAAAGAATGCGATTTATGAGTAGGGGACTCAACATAAGCGTCGCCCATTATTACATAACCTAGCGTTGTTTCTAGTGCCGTGTAGTAGGCGCGTGCGGCGTAATTATTTTATTTGACAGTAATATTTTACAATAGGTATTTACCCCCAAAAGTAAGGAAATTTCCCCAGGTACAAAGAACTGGTCATCAGATAAACGTATCGAAGATATATAATTAATCTTATTTAAATTAATCTTAACGTCCGGTAATTTCCCGGTAATGTGAGGCACTACTAACGGTTCGACTTCATATACGAATTCATTATCGAAGCGAGATGTGAATTTAACGTGAGTAACGCCTAATATTTTTTGCGATGAACCACCAATGCCATGAACTTCGGTAAAGCGGTTTTTTCCCGATATGGGTAAAGATAAACGTTTGCAACAATCAAGCGAAATATAGTCACTTTGTGACCCTGGATCTATTAAACATCTTACATAATATTCACGTCCATAATTATTTATTACTTTTATTTTTGCGGTCGCTAATAAAGCAGCGGTTTGAGTGTGATTAATATCATTGTTAAGGTTTGTAATACTAAACGACGATGAGACCGTAGTAGATTTCAAACTCTGAGTGCATACACTATCACCCGAGTTGGACTGCGGATTAATCTCGACCTTATTCGTGGAAGGATTAGAGGTTAAATTACAGTGAGCATTTCGAATACCCGAGACGGCCGGCTGGGAAACCGGTTTTTGATCTAGCGCCTGCGCTTCATATTTAATTGTAAAATGTAATAAGGAATGGTGGCGTTGATTGCAATGTAAACATGTACGTTGCGAATTACAAAAACTGGACTTATGTTTATTACTTAAACAATTCGTACAAAAACCATTTTGTTTTATGTAGTTATACCTTTCCTTAGGCGTTAATTTAGAAAAGCGCGGACAATTAAACAAGTGTGTGTGTGTCTTATCTTGACACATAACGCACGGTTGATTGTTGTCAGTATTAATAAAAGTTCTAGTAGGAACACTGTTAGGTCTAGGTATATTATGTTTTTTATTATTATTAGAAAGTTTGTTTGCGGTAGGTTCAAATTGGTTTTGTATATTATTAAGTATCTTACTTTGCTCTTGGACGAAACTGATAAGACTCTGATATGTAGGTATATCAGTTTGACGTTGCGACAATTCAAAGGCTTTAACAGTATCTGCATCTAATCTTTGCAATGCTAATTGTAAGCACATAAAGTCTGTTAAGTCATTTAATTTTAACTGTTTTAGCGCTTTGATTGAGGAATCAAAATTATTAATAAATGATTCTAGATTTGCGGCGGAACTAGAAGTAAGCGGTTTAAATCTTAACATATGATTAAAATAAGAGACAGCGAGTGAACGAGTATCGTTATATTTTTGTATAAGATTATTCCAAATTATGGGATAGTTTTCTGGCGTAGCGGACAGCCCAGCGCAAATTGCTTTGGCTTTATCAGTAAGTTTACCAACTAAATAATATACGCGTTCAGTATCCGTTAAATTCGGATTATCATGAATAATACTTTTAAATTGTTGATGAAACATAGGCCAATGACGAATATCGCCATCAAACGATTGTAATTCAATAGGCGGCAACTTATTGTGGTAAGAAGAAGACTTGGATTCAGTCTTTATCGGAATATTAGAGTCTTTCTGTAACTTAGAAAGAACCCCCTTTATATGACAGTATAACTCTTCAAATGCGATCCAGGTTTGATAATCAACGGAACTGGTGGGGTTGGCTTGTAAGTAGACATTATTATAATCATCAACAACCTTTTCAAAATCAGTACGTAACGTATCTACATTACTAGCGTTTAACAAGAATGTATCACGCTGTTGTTCATCAGCGATAGCCGATCGCGACAATTCGTAATTTTTTTGCAAACGCGAGAACATTGCTTCTCGTTTTGCTCGAAGAATGACAACCTTTCGGTCCTCCCGGCATGGCGACCGTTCTTCACCCCTAGATTTACTCATTATTCAGCGGATTAATTTAATAAAAGCAAGCGATAATAAATAAAGTATGCGTTTGTTGGTTTTAATAGCTTAAAAACCAATTGCTATTAAATTAAAGCGGTACCTAAGTATTTAAAAACGATTACAACTAAGCGAATGAGTTACCCTAACTACCGAGATATGCATTTATGAAATTATTTAATTAGCTTTAATAACCTATAACTAATTAAATAATTAGCGAGCGTAAAATATAATATTATTAATATTTTAATAACTTAGCGTATTGTGAAGTGAAATGAGCGCGTTAAGTAGGTAGGTGGCACGTATTAGCTGCGACGCGAGCCAAGCGGGGCACAGAATGCTACCTGCATACAGCGTATGATTGTAAAGAAAATAATTTTAAGTACGTAATTACGATTATCAATCTATAAGCACTGTCCTTCAACACAAATAAATGCCTGCGAATTAGATTGCAGAAATCTAGAAGCGATTGAATATACTTATGACTTATGTATATTATCAAAGCGGGCGGGAATAATTTATAATTAAATAGGCTTTTAATTGTTATTTCACAGACAGATAGATAATTATAGCGATTAGATAATCGAATAATGAAACCATTGGATGGGACCAAAAAAGGTATCAAATCCGGTGAGATGGACCAAAAAAGAGGTGGCGGGTTTAAAATATGGCTAGAAGCCAAAAAATAGCGGTTTTAATATTTTAATTGTGGACTGTATTAGGTGTATTAAACAAGTAATAAGTTTTAAAAACTAAAACCCGACTACGTATAAAATCGCAGTCTGATAATGTGATATTATATAGCCTATAACCAGCGGACAATCAAGACGCTTCTAACGACATCCTACATGTCAAATAATGTTAAGTAGATTAGAAGATATGCGGGAACAGATGAACATACATACATACATACATACATACTTACATACATACATACATTCTTGTTAAAATCATAACCCTCCCTCCGTTCCGTAGTCGGGTAATTAGTAGGTAATGAACGCTACTCGACGCTGTAAAACGCAGGTAAAAGGCAAGGAAAAATGTAGGAAACAGCGAGCACCACTCACCTGATGATTAGCTGGTACCAGGCACAATGTGTCGACACAAAAGTTCACAAAAATTCACAATTATAGGCAATAGAAGCACTCTCGCGGCGGCGGTGTGCTGTTAGGCTCGTGGTTAGAGGGTAACTAAGCGGGGATATGCTACGCAAGGAAGAACGGGGTTGGTTGATTTGGAAATACGTCATTTACGTCACAAGAGAGCGTTCAGAAATGCATGATTAATTTAAATACCAAACACCAGCTGACACCGACTTCAATATATTTTCGTTATTTTATGCTTTTTAGATAATTTACTTTGAAGTCGGTTTTTATTTTTTTATAAAATAGTTTATTTAACACTTTTTAGTGACTTATTTTACCACGATAGGTACCAGCACTATCACGCAACTCGAACGGCTACGTTACAGTAACTTACTGAAAACATAAAAAGTTTATATCTCTTAAACTACTCGACCGATTTTGATGAAACTTGTACTCTACCCTAAGTTGAAAAATACTCTAACTATTGCAAAAAGAATTTTTGGAAATCGGACTTGTAGTTTCTGAGAAATCCGTGGACAAACCTACATACATACATACATACATACACTCATAAAATTTGGTAAATTTGTTTAGAAGCCCACATAGACTAACATATATTAATATTACGCATTTTTATCAATATTACATACATACGCGTCGAATAGAGAACCTTCTTTTTGAAGCCGGTTAAAAATATATCATAATGCCCAGATAATATATATTTATATTAATATACTTACTTATATTATTGCTAGGTCTGTGTCGGGTTTTACCCTGAAAACAGTTAGGTACGCCTTAGCCACAAAAGCGTTTCTACGTCGTTCTTTTATACCTAATTTTTAGAAATTAGTATAGTCCGTACATAAAGTCTAAATAAATATGTAATGTTTTCATTTTTCGATATTTATATGTTTTACATAAATGTAATACACTAAATATCCTCGTTACGGTCAATTGAATAATTAATACTATGGACCTTATCGTATAGGGTAAAACTAGGATAGTTGCCCCAAGGGTATAGTTGCCTCGATCGTAATTTCTCTAGTTTGGCGGATGAATCACATGTAATTTTACTTATTTATCTTTCGAGAGACTCTACAATTACCACTAAGTTGAACGACTTGCATGTCTCTGTGCGATTGCATGGAAAGGCAAGGTGAAATCAAAGTTTTTGGGATGATATTCGGGATAAATGTCCTCTTTCTGTCCTAAACGTAATTTACATGGATTAGGCTATTATCCCCTAAGTATACGGGATAGATTCCCTAAAACTTAGAGGTTCGCATAAAAATCGCCAATAATATCAAAATGAATGGTGTTTCCTTTCTTAACTTTGAACATGATAAACCAAAGTACCTACCTCCTATCCAAATAAAGAAAATAAAGAAACCCCCCTTCAAATATCCCTATTTCAAATAAAGAATTTTGCTTTTATTACTGTGTGATATAATGTAATTTCAAATAGTGTGTCAACTATCCCACTTTTACCCTAAGGAAATAAGATTAATGTTGTCAAGGCCTACTATAACCACATCCACTGTAAATAACCGATTTACGTAATTATATATCTGCGACTAACAAGTACTTACTAAACCAGTAGCGTTACTCTGGAAACCAATGTAAACGTAAATTAAATTCAAGTTAAATTGCTAGCAATTAAATGTCGGCGCCCGCAGACGCCGCCGTCGGTCCATTCTATCAGCATAACTATCACCACCTTCTCTAACAGCAGTATTATTATAATGTTACTTTCTTGATAGAAAGTGACAGAGCTATAAACTACATAGGTATAATATAAAACAATATTGTCGTATTTTCCTCGTGTAAAGGAATATTATAATAATACAGCCATTAGAGTTGAAGGTAGGGCCTATGACATTTATACTGGAGAAAGACATTCTACTAATAATAATCATTAATTCCTTCCAATAGGCATCTACGTGTTGGATTCGTCCCCACGCAAGCCTTCTAAAAGTCCGGGTGTAAGTCCGAGAAATAAAATAAATGCAAAATTAATAATAATATTCTGGGACAATCCACACACGGTCATCTGATCCCAAACTAGGCAGAGCCTGTACTGTACTTTTTTTTTGTAAATACTTATATCGATAAAACACCCAGACACATGGTAGGAATCGAACCCACGACCTATTGGTCAGCGGCCTGGTTGTCTAACCACTAGACCAACAGGCCCGCCACTAATGATCTACCTGTTTGATTTTCGCCATTTTGGCACTATTTAATATAGAATAATTAGAGAATAGTGGAAATTTAGTTATCTGCGTGCTCAAGGGGCGCTTCAAATCGATACATCAATTTTAGTGGTCATTTTACACTGCAAGGCTTGTGCAGCTAGCTACTACTAGTAATAGCTAGAATAGCTAGACGGGCTTTACTGATTACAAATTTAAAACATAAATCATCAACAGATACTTGTGCCACTACTGTTTAAAAGTTAAGATTACCTATATGTACTATCGCGGACACAAACTGTGTACCAGTTTTCAATCAAAATCGTTTGAACGACGTGCGCTTACCCCGTCCGCACGTATTTTGGGCCGACACGTACAAGCGAGTACCTAGTGAAATGTTCAGTGCCTCACGAACTGCAATACTGCACTGTACTTTAAAGACATTGATGGGATACCAATATCACTTTAGAGTCCTAACATCACTATTCTTCCGATGTAATCCGACTCTACTGTGTTTAATTGGCATGTAACTTATTTTATATGTCAGCACTTATCGCGCTGCTTGTGTGTTCGGCAATATCAGTATCATGTACAGCAATTTATTTTTGCGAAATAGCAATCGTAAACTAGATCACAGTACAGTTCTTTCCGTTTATCGTTAGATTTAATAAAAACAAAAAATACAGTAGGTTTATGGTTATTAAACTTAGGCACGGTATATTCTGGTTAGAGAGTTTCTCTTAGTGATCTTTCATCTACGTGAAAGCATAATTAAGATAAGTGTGTTAAATAATACTGTCTTCTAGACCCGACGTGTAATTATGGCTGCATTCAAAAGAAATAATAACTTTATTTCCTTAACAAATTAAGTATAAAAATATTACTCACTTTTTTCGGGAGATAATTTCTTTTTCCTGTAACTTTTTGTACACAAACTTCCAAGGATCGTTCAGGTTTCTGGTTTGCATTTTCACAAAAAAAATTATTCACATTTAATTAAATATTTTGCACATATATTATAACCAATAGACGTCAAATGGTTAAAGTATTCGTATAAATAATATTATGTAGAGTTTTCAGGCTGCAGACGTCGCGGTCGCGATGTGTCAGCGTCTACACAACTGAACCGTTGTCCGTAAGCTTTGTTTGTTAGAGGTTTACCTACTCCAGTTTTTAGAGATCCAAGGCTGAGTTATGGAGAACCATTTTTTGTCAAGATGATTGTTATTAACCGGTGTTAAATTCTCACGCGATTCGTTAACGTGGACGTGCACACTTATGAAATGTTTATGTTTTCAGAAACCAGTTGATATTGTATTTATAATAATTATTACAACAGCTTTATGGCGCAATTAAACTTGTTAATTATGCTACGGAATTCATTAAAATATTAATACTATTTAATAAGCATTTTAATCTTTTGTTGCCAATCTGAGGGTTTTCCCATATAAATAGTTTATTGTTAATACTTAATAGTCAGGTAATTCAAAAACCTCACCACATTAAAGTTAGTAATATTATATCTGGTTAGCTTATTTTTTTCTTTGCAGGAAATCCTACCACCTTATAAACTGACACAAGTGCACAATACTAACAAAATTCTGTTTAGGTGGGCGAGGAAGGTATTTATACTTATAAAGACTGGAATGGTCGGCCCTTGGGCTGGTGTAGTTGTGACACAATATGACCTCCTCTGTATATCAAAGGGCTTAATTCAGTCACGTCTAAGGTTATGGTGACATTGACAGTGACAAGAATTGTAGAAATATGTAATTAGTGTAGTCAATCCTGAAAAGAGACGGGCAGGAAAGTGGGATGCATAATAGAAATTAATCAATATTTATCTAATAAGGCATCTTTTTTAAACCATTTATTGCATTAAATAAGCTACGTAACTACGTAAGCTATGTATTACCCGTGGGGTGTCTGAATAAGGATAGCATAGCATTATGCTATCCTTATTCAGACACCCCACGCAGCTTGCCCTTGCTATGCAGCAAGCTGTGGAATACCCTCCCGGACGACGTTTTCCCTGATAAATATAACTTGGGTGTATTCAAGTCTAGAGTGAACAGGCATCTTATGGGTAAGCGCGGTCCATCCTAGACCACATCTTCACTTACCATCATGTGAGATTGTGGTCAAGCGCAAACCTATTTATTATTTTAAAAAAATGCATCCTCCCATCTTCCCCCCGGTGTCCGTAAGAGGTGACTAAGGGAAAGCAAGAAGACGGCCAGCCGTGTACTACGCCCTACTACTGCCATACCCAAGACGCCTGCCAAACGTGGGGATTATGGCAACCCCTGCCTTCTAAGGGAGAGGCCTTTGTTCAGCAGTGGACGCCTTTCGGCAGTTGCTGACGATTATGAAATAAGCTGCGTATATATATATATATATATACGCATATATATATGTTTTTGTAAGTATATATATATACAAAATGAAAAGCCTAGCTTATTTCATCAACGTCTCGTTATCGTAGTTTGTATACATATAATAATTGGCTACCGTTCACATCTACTGACCTCTCACAGCTACATTGCAAATAAGATACCCAGAAATACGCAACAAAGTGGAATTCCCAATATATTGCAAGGGAAATTTCGTTGTCCGAATATATCTTTTATTGCTAAACGTCATTACTGACCCCGGCGACCATTTCCGTCTATTACAAACTCAAAATTCACTGAAATTGTCTTAAGGTCTTTAAAGATATAATTATATAGTAATGCTACTCGCAACTAGAGGTAGCATTTAAATTCTGTAGGAGTTAATTTCAGCATTATGTGTAACAAGCATTGTATAAAAACTACAGATTAGCTCGCCACTTACGATGGTTACAACTGACGTTCTCTTCTACTAATTATTTTGAATATTATGCTTTATTAGGTAACTCTAGTCAAAAATGACATAGAGCGGTCTTTGGCATTTTTTCATACAAAAACTGTGATCACTTTTCCCAACTGCCACCTACCTATGTAAGTATATTTTCTTCAGTAAATATTCAAAATACATATGAAAATTAACTGCAGTCTTGTTTGTGAGATTTACAATATCGCTACACGCATTTAGGCATTTCCGTCAAAAACATTTTTGTCGTAATGTTGTCTTTATTCGCGAATAGACCACATTTGACACTCCATCAAAATTTAACAACGTAACTTTGTAACGGCTTTATTTTTTTCAATTACGATTACATATTATATTGTAATAATGACAAAAGACACACACAGAACAAAGAAACTGATAGATGTCAAATGTGATGTTTTAAATTAGATAGAATTATTGGACTAGTTCTCCTAATGTAGGGCACATTAGGAGAACTAGTCCTCCCGTGACCATAGGTGCTGCAAAGCATTCGCATCGTCCAGAAAGAAATATCTAAAATGGTTTAAATATTTTAGATTTTTCGATATCTGTAAAAATAGTTTTTTTTCAATATTTTTATAAGCTAGTGCTTATGCACGACTCTACTAACTTTATGTAACAAGTTTCTTAGCTTGAAAATTTTGCTAGTTTTAGCTGGTCAATTCCAGATTAGTTAAATGTTTAAAAATTAAAAGTAAACTAGTTTTAAAATTTAGGTAACTACTGTGAGTTCACATGTTGTAGTTACTATTCTTTTGGTACCTACTATAATCCAAGGTTAAATATTCATAATCCTACCATCTATTGGTCATCTAAATTAAAATATTTTTAACACAAATGGTTATACTTACTTATTTATATTTATTGGTGTATTTTTGTTATTCAAGTTAGTGTATCAATTAGTTCTCGTGTAGGTATGTAAAGGTGCAATTCAAATTTACCATGATAAAAAATACAAATAAAGAGCAGGAGCACCCCCTCCATTGCTCTTCATTTGTCTGTGATAGAAGTCATTTAAATTAAGGACGTTGATGATTAGCATATGTAGTTTTATTATTATATTGCATTGGATTCGTATTTATGAGCTTGTCTGTAGTCTTTAATTATTCTGCTCAAATTATATACATCTGTAGTTCTTTTTTATTATTATTACTTATGAATTTTAAATAGTATGAGAACTTTGAGTTCTCCTAACAATATCGAATTCGGAGATTACTGTTTCTATAAGAAAGTATCGTCGTTGTCAAACCAAAATCTGCCTGCTATTTGCAAAAACTCTATTTTGAATTAACGAGTAAAAACATTTTCGTATAATATTTTATATGAATGGATAGTTGTCAAGTAGTGTATCACATAGCAGATTATCTTTGATAAAAATCTGCTGCGGCACATAGCATATTTTAAAACGTGGTCGTAGATCATCGTACAGTGCTCATAGACACATAACAGTTTTTTATACGGTAGATAGGGCTGTAAATTATACGAAATGGTCAAAAAGTAAAAATCTCAAAAAGTGCACATAGTAGATTTTGGTTTGACAACGACGGTATATTACTTACTACTTACTTGTATAAATTCCACCAACAATGTTTTTCGGAAGGCAATTCCACAATTACTTAATTAAAGACGATGCAACCGCAGTCCTCAGCACTTCTGACTAGCATGAAGAGTTAACCGTAGAAGGCTTAATAGGGATCAACAATGTGGCCTAAAGAAAATACATAGAGAGTATGCTCTTGTAATGAAAAAAAGTAAACATGACGCCCGTAAGAACTTGCAATGTGCCGACTATCCAATTAATATTTATAGTTCCAGATTTCATATAACTGGTAGAAATCCCGCAAGTGCTTAGTTCAAGTTGTACTATCCAGTTTATAAGGGAAGTTGCCCGTTTATTTGCAATATTAATCTCTTTCTGGTTTTACCGATAAAGTGTACGTCAAGCAACTGTATATGTACACAAAGAAGTACTACTTTAAGATGCACAATACGGAATGTTTACGTGGCACAGTCGAGATGAGTATCATTTCAACATAATGAACGTGTTTGTGCTAATGCATCTGTACGGAATGAACTAGATTCTCCAAGTAAGCAAATATAACAGGATTTGTAACTGAAATGTGCCTGTGATAAGTCTGAGTGCCACTTTTTTGTCTTTTGACTCATTCAATTTTAACGAGAATTGTAATGGACATCTCTCTACACAACAATATTCAATGCATTGTCTGCTACGGTAGAGTAAACAGAGCCCCCAGACTCAGATTAATATAGTCGAAGACAGAGGCATAACTGAAAATTGGATTGTATTCGGTCGTATTAACTAAAATCCGGAACAGGTAAGCAGTTATCTTGAAAGTCTTGAAATAACAGCAAAGTAACGCCGGATACACCGGCGTAATAGGTACACGGTAGTTACTCAAGCGAGCGATGGAGTTACAACACAACTCATTACTGTAGAGTCAAACAACGCATAGGCAATTGTGTGGATGACCATATTCAAGGTCGGAGTTTACTCAGCCGGCATATTATGTTTTAGATAACACTGTTAAGAATTTTCCACTTAACTAAGTACTTACTACGCAAAATTCGCGAACGTATTTAATAATTTGACCTAGATTTATTTTGTTTATCTACTCTCTTTCGACATGCTTTCGACTCTCTCTACGACGTTTCAGTAAAATTAGTACTATGGGATTATAAAATAATTCCCCGTTTAAGTACATCTCACCAACATATTTGAAATAGTAACTAATTCAAGGAATATTGCCTAATGTTTTATTTATATTCGCACTTATATATAGTAAGATTTCTCACAGAAGCAATAAATAATTCAGTATTTTTTGTTAATTGTGAATAACGCCACCTATGCCATATTGAGGGAACAACGGACAATTCCAAGCGTCAGCCATTTACATATTTCACATATCCAAACCTCTGACAGACCTTTCTTATTTTGGCGTTAGAGGCGCTAGTGAGCTGGCCGTAGTAGCTCAGAACAATAACGTTATTTCTGAGGGCTCCATAGCCACAGAGTACTAGTTTATTTACTCGATGCGCCATAGCCGTCAATCTAATTTAGGTCTCCGTAATTTAAATAGTTGATAATATTTCTAAGACCCGTGGAGTCCTGGGTTAGAATTGCATCTCCCATCACCTCTCGTTAGGTGTCGTAAGAGGCGACTAAGCGAGAACAGGAAGACGGGCAGCAGCGTCTTTCTTTTGGATTTATCTTCCACCTATACTGCGATCCCCAAGCCACCTGCCAAGTGTGGGGATTATGGCAACCCCTCCCTTCTAAAGGGGAGGCCTTTGTTCATCTGTCGTCTATAGGCTGCTATTGATTATTTCTAAGTATTTAAATATATGGTGTGTTTTTAACCATTTCATTCATGTGTAAGTATTTACACAAAATAGGTACCTACATCTATCTACATAAAATTATCTAACTTTATCTTAATAAATAGTTAGTATACTTAATTACTTGAAAACGGCGTAATTAACAGTTAGTTTATCTGTATTTAGTTCAAAGATTGTAGAGAGAGCTCAGAGAGCGGAATCTCATTAAAAGGTGTGCCATAATATGTCCCTTGTCACTCTTGGCAAAAACTTGTTCAGGGATTTATATCAAAGTAGTACAGATGTAGAGCTGACTCGTTAGAAGACTGTTTTCATTACTGTACGCCTAGTTATCACAAATCCTACTCCAGACTAGTTAACTGATATTGTAATCACAAAATGTGAAGTAAATGTACGGCTGATGTACTGCCACTGCCCTTAAAACACTATCTTAGCCGATACGGGGCGTCTGACCGCGTCTGCCTTTGCAAATACTTTTATGCAATGTCCTTTGAGTAGTAAGGATTACATATAATATATCACCAGTAGTGTAGATAATGCATGTAGTGTAATTATTGACTAATCATTTTTATTATAAATGAACATGTTTTTATAGATGACCTATTTATCTAGAAACACATTCTTGACATTATCTTTTCAAGAGGAAGTAATTATATAGCAGATAAAGTATTTGCTAATGTAAACAAATAAAAAACTGTATGTTATAGGATGAGTCTTGTCTCGTCTATATATAACCTTTTTAGAACAATTATTATTTCCAACAAACTTACGTAATATTACCACATTTAACATATAGATGATTTTGATTTAGAAATATAATTTACAGAGAAAAAAAATGTTTCTAAGTCATTACATCCGTTTAAAAAAATCAGGTTACCGAAACATTTGTATTGATGTTACTAGTAAGTCCCTGGTAATTTCCACGCGTTGTTCTAAGGAACTGTAGCTAGATATATGTAAATGCTCCATCACTTTTGACAGCACAAGAAGCAGTGACTAACTTACCTAGAAATTAAACGATTTTTACGGATTATAGCGCAGTTTACTTTTTTTTATTTTTGCCCCACATTTCAAATGCTTTGAAGCACCCGTGGTCACTGTAGGACTGAAGTGTTGAACGTCGTTGTGTCATAACTGTCCGGTGTAACCTCAGGTCTACATTATAATTATTTTTGGTCCTATCTACGCTTATAGAAAGAGCTTACAAATATAAGCCGTAAAAATAGCATTTATTAACTTACCTAGGTTTACTTTCTGTAGAATTCGGCTTCTTCCCACGCCATCGCAACAAACAATCAAAGGTCCCTTTCTTAAAAGGAGGTTTCAACCTTTTCCATCGTTTCCGAAAGTCTATTGTCTTTGTTTTCACAGAACTAGCACTATCTGCGATACTCAAAATATCCGGTTCAGAGACACCTTTTTTTAATCCACTAGCACCATTAGAGTTTTTGGGACTACCCTCTAAATTTAAAGTTGACACAGAGACAATAGGAAGACACGTATTTCTCTTTGAGGAAAGAGGAGTTGATGTGACGAAAGATGTGTGTACAAATTCCAGTCCACTGTCCGAATACTCCGAAATGTCTATATCTTCATTAATACTATGCAGTTTTGGTGGTTCGTGAGTAATCGGTTTCGAATTTAGAATGCTGTTCTCTTCAAAATGTTTACTCTTCATGGTGTGATGAATGTCAACGAAAGCGGTCACATCCTCACAGCTTCTATTGTTGTATTTAGAAAGATTAAAATATGTCTTAGATTCTTTCTCCGGGTCATCGTGAATTTCCATTGCACCTACGACTGAAGTGAGGTTATCCTCGCTTCGGGACAGCACTTTCAAATTCGATGAGAGCCTTTTAGACCTGGGTGGTCGTTTCGGAGAATTTTCCTGTTTATCTTGCGCCACTGAGTAATGCTCGTCCGTTCTCTTGATGGGCTTGGAGTACTTTGCGATAATTCTATTTATTTCAGCGCTATTCTTACGCCTATGTGTGCGTCGTTTGAAGTTGAGTGGCTGTTGATAAGAGTCGGCCACGGATGCTCCCGCGACCCTGGCTGACCTCTCGCGCCATTCGGCCACTTTGTCCTCTATCAGCCTCTGCAGCTCGAGTGCGCGCATAATTGGTCCTATCTCTGGCATTTTTGTCATCAGTCTTGTTTGTATATTTGGCTATCTCTTTGGTAGGTAAACGCTTTACGTTATTCAACTCCTAAAGTTCTGTAACAAACAATAACAAAATATAAATACACCTCCCTAACCCCAATAGTGTGTGTCTAAAAAGAGAAAAATGGGTATTTGTATGCACGTTCAACAATCACCTTAGTTTGCAGTGTCAGGGGCCTTTTAGTCATTTAATTAAATAAAAATAACCTTAATGGATGACTATGTGTTTGATGGATTACTTAAAAACCAGGTGGAAAATGGCTGATCTTGCGAAAGATTGGCCGCTCTGGTCATATCGGCCAGGAGGAAGGATATTATATAAACAAACGAATATCCTATCAGCCATTGATAATTATCAACACAATATTGCAATCGGGGCACCCATCGATGCATAAAATTACCAATATACGAGTTTTCTCTCAATTTTTACCTATACTACAATTATGCTAATTCTCTGCTATTTCACAAAAAATTGGCAAATATTAGTCTAACAGATAATATACAGTTACAATATCCAACGGATTTATTTTACAATGTCACGTCGTGATAATCTTTGACTCTACGACTTATGTAAGTGACCTCCTAATTGGAGAGGAAGTACCAGGGACGATTTCTACAATAACAAGGTAAGTAGGTAATATCCTTCCGAAAACGCGCTGGTAACCATCACATCCTATCTATCACAGGCACTCGATCATTAACTCGTAACTACAGGAACTTGGTAGAAAACATCGAAATTCTATGGTACCATACATTTGAAACACGATATGTTTATATATTATCCTCAGGGGTCTCTCCTCCTCACAATAGAAGGTTAGAGGGCTTCGACTGTAGTCCACCACAAGAGCCAATTGTGGAGTGCAGGTCACCTTTAGCCACTAGATTAACCCATAAGATACCTACACATTTCGTTGGTAATTTAAATTACATTACAAATTCATTTACTTGTGTGGTAAGAATCTTCGTCTGTGCCTAGATAGGCAAACACTGTTCAATTATTATTCCCATTTAGATACCTAGTAAGAAATATTAGAACGGTTTCTAACCCAACCAATAAATAATAATAATATCTTGGGACAATCCACACACGGTCATAACTAGGCAGAGCCTGTACTATGGAAACCAGACAACTGATACTAATACTTATATACTTTTTTTTTGTAAATACATACTTAAATAGATAAATAACACCCAGACACTTGGTGGGAATCGAACCCACGACCCATCGGGTAGCAGCCAGGGTGTCTAACCACTATACCAACGGGCCTGTCAGCCACCATCATAAATGAAAAGGGGATCTAACTATAACCAACATTGAATATAAGTATTTCCTAAAGATTATTCATCAATACTCACGTACTCAAATAATAACACTGAACATGAACTTAATACACAAAATATAGGTATGCCACATTAACAAGAGATGAGACTGGATTAGACAGATGTTAGCCGACCAAAATATCAAGCACGAGCACATTCCATCTCACTGATCGGATTGAACTGACGATAGCTATATTGCCGAAAATAAAACCGCGTCGGGCAATAACACTACAGAATTTCGAACAAACAATAGTTGTGTATTGATAACAGATAACAAATATCGCGTGAGAGATCACAGATAAGAAGAACCTTGGTCGCTTCATACCTTAGTCAAGTGTCATATAACGAATACCTCCATCCATCCATGGGCATCTGGTTCATTCATTTCTAGACTGACTGAATTGAATTGTATTCTCCCATTGTGTTGTTAAATTGTGTTGAGTAATGTTATACATATTACGTAATTTTAGTCTCAGCCAGTGAGTATGTAGGCCTTAGCTACGCGTTTCGAAATTCTAATCAGCATCTACGTACACCATAGATATTTATTTACCTTTGTTGTGTTTACTGCATAGAAACGACAAAATTATCAACTTGAAATCTAAAAACTGTATTTATTATATTACTTTTGTGTCATCAATTCATATCTCATATCAAACAAAGCGCAAAAGTGAAAGAGTACCTATTCAAAGAACCATTAGAAAAAGAAAAATATGAATACACACTTACTTTAATGGATAGGTCGACAGTGTTCGTTAAAAGGAATTAACGAAGAAAACATCACTTATTCACAAAATAATAGAGTTTTTCACTAGTACTATTGGCAAGTAGAGCTTGCACTCACTGGATTACCATAACGCAAGCTCTAGCGATGTTATGGTGCGTCAGCGCACACGTGTGGTGGCGCCACGTGTTGATGCTACAGTGAGCCAGCGAGCGTTCCAGGCGAATGATCCTGCACTTGACTCAGCCTATCCACCGGCCCATCCTGCCGCTGCCGATACAATGGACTAAATAGGCCATCCACCATACAACTACTACGCGTACTTGTATTGTTGACATTATTCATTGCATCGTAAAATTGCCTACGCTATGAACACTAATAGATACAGCAATAAATATTATTTGATATGCCTTTTTACAGCAGTGACAGCACGGTGGGTGAGCGCTTGCCTTGTAAAACAAGGTGCTCAGGTTCGAACCCCGGCTCGCACCTGATTTCTTTAATTAATCATGTGCTAATAGTTTTTGTGCTTGCGGTGAAGGAATAACATAGTGAGGCCCGTGCCCTACAGTGAGACAAAAACAAGGGCTTTTAAAAAAAAACATTTTTATAGATTGTAGCGGTAATTAGGGAATGTGCTTATTACCCGACTACGGAACGGAGGGATGGTTAAGATTTTAACAAGAATGTATGTATGTATGTATGTTCATCTGTTCCCGCATATCTTCTAATCTACTTAAGATAATTTGATAAGTAGAGCGTCGTTAGAAGTCTCTTGATTGTCCGCTGGTTATTGGCTATATAATATCACATTATTAGACTGCGATTTTATCCGTAGTCGGGTTTTAGTTTTTAAAACTTATTACTTGTTTTAATATAGAGATTGTTTAGGCGCATAGTAGGTATGCGATACCAGACTGGTGCATTGTGCAGTATTTGTAATGCATCACAAGTGTTTACAGATTACACCCCCCTTTAATTAGGTACCTAATTGGCCAGACCTGTGCTAGAGTAATCATTGCGGGACATAGCGGGGTTCCCTGAGCCAATGGCACAATGACTCTTAGAGCACGACCTCCTTAGTCACTGAAAGGTTAAAACGCCTACTAATTTCACTGCGTTCTTCTTTAAGGGAGAGGTGCTTCCCCGGTCGGCTTTCTCCAATTTATAAACGTACATTCCCAATTCAGTCCCATAGTGTCCTACCCTTTTCAAATTGCGAAACAATTAACTTTTTTAGGTTTAAACTTAAGACAATGAACTAAGGTATGCGGTTAGTTTGAAACACCGTTCTAATTTTTCGTCGGCATAAAACAACTAATGCCCATTATCTATGGTTGTAACACGAAGGGCTTTGTTCGCTGCTACGGGCGTGACAACTGCTTCCGCAAAGTTCATTGTCGGACCGCGCGCCGCCGCCGCCGCCATATCGGTCGCTGTCGCTATTGTGACTCCGCCCTTATTAAGTTCTATTAAAATTGATTTCACTGATTCCTATTCCCTCCCGTAGATATCTTGTAACGTTACGCGTGTGTACGCGCCTTAAAATATTAAACCGTTATAGTACTATATAGCTATAACCATACTATATGCGCCACGGCGAGCCATTTCGCCGCGAGCTCGCCAGTGCTTGTCTCACGATTGTGGAGTGCGCACGTATGTTACTATTTCAATAAGTAAAACCTTGTAAATTCAATTTGTGCTCTAAAACTACTTACGGGTGAGTGTGCTTGCTATCTGTCTTCTATCTATCTGTTCTCTTTCCTGTTTCTAGGCACTTTGTATTATCAACGGTCCTAAACCGTTGATAAAAGCATTTGGCGGTCAACGTACGCAAATTTGAATACTATAACGGAACCTGTAACCGACGCTATCCCTACTATTCTACAATATCATCTTTCTTGTATTTCTCTGTCCTTATTCTGCCTTATACTGTAATCTTACTGTTTCTTCTTTATCTGTCCGACCGATTAATGTAGCATAACCGTCTGCCAAGACCCTCGACTGGACTGAATAGGCTGAGGTGTCTTCTGTGGTCGGCGGACGGTTATGACACACGGGCTGGACCTGACGGTGTCTTTCCGTGGGTTCCAGGGTCCTACCTACGAGGTCCTACTTACGAGGTCCTACCTACGAGGTCCTACCGACGAGGTCCTACCTACGAGGTCCTATCTACGAGGTCCTATCTACGAGGTCCTACCTACGAGTTCCACTACGAACTCCCTTGCACGAGGCGTCGGACGCAAGCTGCTGTCGACCCCTACCGGTCGAGCTTGAGGACGGCTGCTGAGCCTGTCCACTGCCGGACCAGCTGCTAAGCTGGTCGACCTTGGAACTGCTGCGCCGTGCTGCGCCTGGTGCTGTCGCGCCGTGCCGTCACCGTGCTGCTTCTGCTACGACGACTCTGATAAGTTCACCTCACTTAGAAGGGGAACCTGACCGATTCTCAGTGCGCGTACCTCGGAAAAACCGTTAGCCTACTCACGACCCTTGCTCTCTAGCCTGTGCCTTCTTTGTAAATATAATTCTTTATTCTTAGTTCTTGTTTTCTTTATTTCGTAGGGCCACTATCCCCGCTACGCGACAGTGGCGCCTTAACGCGGTTATAACGGTTTTTCCTTCACATTTCTTTCTTTCCTTCTTTCTGTATTACTTCTGCTATCACTGAGTTCGCGGTCAGGTTTCGTCGCGGGTTTTTGGTGACGGTTCTTTTTGTACTTTCTTTTGTGTATTGTAACGGTCGCGGACAATTTTTTTCTTTTACACCTTGTACGGCTAGCACAACCACCCCGTAGTAGTTTCTTTTGTAGCAGTATCTCTATAATCTGGTTCCCCGTATGGTTCCCGGGTTAGAATAGGGCCATCCCATCACATCCAGTGGGTCCCGTAAGAGGCGGTTGATGGAAAAAGTAGTACCACCATACCAACTTATTGTCATCTCGTGTGCTACACTTACTACACATACATTGTACACTTACTACTACTCATACTGTGTACCTGTAGTAAATCTTCTTATGTATAAACGCTAACTAGCGAAAATTTTTTTTTTCACTAAACTACCTCCAACTAAAATATTTCTTAATAACTTTTAAATAAACTTTAGCGTCCTAAATCTATATATCTTATTTAAGTATTTAACAATTGTAAACTATAAAAACTAACTAAGAGTGAACTATCTTATACTTATCTTGCATTTTAAACACTAAAATGGAATCTTTTCCAACAAAATACTTTCTACTAAACAAACGTAAACTATCGTTTGTAAATAACAGACGTAGAACCTACTTCTACAATCTTTAAACTACGAAATATCTATAAACTTTAATATTTTCTTTGATAACATGTAAATTCTGTACAACATGTAACTGAAATTTTTATTTTTTTAACTTGTTTTACCTAAAAGCCTTTACTGACACTTTCTTCTTGGGTACTATTCTTTTTATTCTTCTGGAGCGGTGGTTATGAACTCCCACTACAAAAATAAGCCTAACATAACACACTTTTCTTGAACAGCGGGTCACGACTGAGAAAGCCTACGTGGAAAACTTCTCTTTCCTCTTTTACATTCTTTTGGGGTTATCTATTTTACTAACAGTGTGTTCGTACCACTTAAAAAGTACGGTAGCGGCGGTCACTACTCAAATAAGCCATTGGCCATTGGATTTATTTATATATATTTTGGGTTTTCTCTGGGGATACTATCTTATACCAATGAAGAAGGTTTCATTAAATATTTCTATTAAAAAAAATAAAAATATATACTTGGCTACTAAACAAAATTAAATTTAACTTTTCTAAAATTATTACTATCTTTTGTTCAAAATAAATAACGTAACATTTAATTTACTTGACATTAAAATATAACTCACCACTACTGGTAAAAAGGCTGCACCCTTTTCCTGGTCCGTCGAAGCGGAAGGGTCCTTCCAGAAACTTAAAGAGTGCCTCGTTTCAGCACCAATACTTTCTTGTCCGGACTTCAACTTACCATTTGAAGTACATACCGACGCCAGCGATTATGGCGTTGGTGGTCTCCTCACGCAGACTAAAAATGGTGTGGAACACCCTATAGCTTATATGAGCAAAGCCTTATCACCCCAAGAAAAGAACTATAGTATCACTGAACGAGAAGCCTTAGCTGTCCTAGTAGCCATCGAACACTGGAGGTGTTACTTGGACAACGGCATGAAGTTCATCGTATACACGGATCACTCTGCTCTCAAATGGTTCCTTAACTTAAATAACCCTACAGGACGCTTGGCGCGTTGGGGTGTACGTTTATCTAGTTTCAATTTTGAAATAAAACATCGTCGCGGTAAAGACAATATAATCCCAGACTTATTATCACGTGCCGGTCAAATATCCGCTATCGATACTAGTCCTATAACCGCCACTACTACCGACCAATGGTACCTTAATATTTACCACGGATGCAAAAGCTCCCCAACATCTTTTCCTAACTATTTAATTAAAAACGATCGTCTATATAGATTCACGAAGGGCAAGTGCTCACTCACTAAGGAGTTCGAATGGAAGGAGGTCGTTCCTGCTGAGTTACGACACTCTGTAATTATTGAAAACCATTCAGACCCCACTGCTGGTCATTTTGGTATTTTTAAGACATTTAAACGACTAACATTAAAATACTTCTGGCCAGGAATGCATAAAGATGTGGTAAAATTAATCACTTCCTGTGACACCTGTATCGCTCATAAACATCAAAATCATGCTACGTTAGGCGAAATGGGAAGACCTAAGCAATGCTCTAGGCCTTTTCAAGTCTTAAGCGTCGATCTCGTTGGACCACTAACTTCAACAAGGAAACAAAACTGCTACATATTAGTAGTAACATGTTGTTTCAGTAAATACTGCCTGTTATTCCCTATAAGGCGTGCTACAGCCGAAATTGTCACTAAAATTCTCGAAGAAAATGTCTTCTTAGTACATGGTATTCCTTCCACAATTATCCTAGATAATGGCAAACAATTTATTAGTACAACACTAAAAAATATGTTATTAAGGTACAAAGTACCTAAACTACACTTTACACCAAAATATTCTCCTCATGTAAATACAGTTGAACGTTACAACAAAACTATAATGACTGCAATATCGAGTTTTATTCACGACGATCATCGCATTTGGGACACGCTAATACCAAAAATCCAGTTTGCTATTAACAACTCAGTTAATGAAGTAACACAACACACACCATCATTCCTAGTATACGGTCGGGAACTGGTTACTTGTGGTTCCCATTACATACATAACGATAGCGATTCGTCTGATGATATAATCTATCAACCACGTGACTCTTACGCTGATAACTTAGGGATATTATCATCGATTTTTGACAAGGTACAGTCATTATTAGTACAAGCTCACAGTCGGAATTGTAAAACGTATAACTTGCGACGGAGAAAAGCTGAATTTAACGTTGGTGATACAGTATGGAAACGAACGTTTTATCAAAGTGATAAGGATAAACATTTTAATAAGAAGCTAGCTCCTAAATTCATAAAGTGCAAGATAATATCTAAGAAGTCTCCACTTGTGTATGAACTTGCGGATATGTCCGGAAATCCTTTAGGCGCTTGGCATATCAAAGACTTTAAACAAATAAACTACCAAACATAACCTTATATTTACTATATTATTTAACTAAACTTGGCACTATAATTAACTTATATACACGTAACCATCATAATCTTTCATCATTAGCAACCGATAGATGTTCGCTGCTGAGCGGAGGCCTCCCCCTTAGAAGGGAGGGGTTGCCATACATGTAATAAAACAACCTAAACGTTTTATTAATTTTATTCCACTACATAATTATACTACACTATATTAAGCTACTTAGCTACATAACTTTATACTTACCCTAGCTATATGATTTGAACCGTTGAGCCTAAGTCCAACGCGGGTTCGATTCCTATGCAATGCACACTTACATATTTTTCTTAATAATTTTTTTTTTTATTTAAAAATATACTACATCATTACACTAATCTCTATTACATTATCTAACTATAACTACTATTTACATACAACACTAGTAATGACACCCTGCGTTGTCTATCATAATTTTAATTTATTTACAATCTTATTGCTTTTATAACACCTATAGCTAGTCTAGACTCCTACCCTATTCATGGACACTGATTCCATGATGGCGTCCATTTCTATCCCTTAATCCTACCCTAGCGTGTATCCTTGCTGCCCGGGAATGCTTCACATTCACCGGATGGACACAACGCTATCCTTAAGGTCCTACCGGACAGACGGTGCCCTACACACCGCTCTTCGGTAGTCACTTATCCTTTCCTTGTTAAGCTGTTGGCAGATGGTGCCCTACACACTATCCCAGCAGTCATTAATATATAGTTTGGCTGACGTCGCCTACTCGTCGTCTGGTCGAATTTCAGGCTAAACCTGAGTCCTTGATGAAGGTCCTTGCTGCCCAGGAACGCTACTACGTGACTGGATGGGCATACATCCTTGTATTGTCCTGCAACGGTGTCTACCCACCGCTATGCCGGTCAATTTCCCTACATACCTAAACTAGACTAGACTACAACTACACAATATTACATTACATTACCCTGCTACCATAACCAACACCCCTCTCAGAGTATTGTAATCACTACATTACAATATTCCTTACTTCCTGTCTTGAGTCTACATTGCTCTAAATAAATGTACACTCTGTCTGTTAGGGTCTAAGGTCATGTAAGGACCGAAGACTGAATGAATGGTTGATGAACGATGAGTGAGTGAATGGGTTGGAATAAATGCTAAGTTAGTTAGTAGAGAGGTAGACGGATTTTGCTTCATCTAGGCAAAATCCTACACTATTTCCCGGGGTACTGTAACGTTACGCGTGTGTACGCGCCTTAAAATATTAAACCGTTATAGTACTATATAGCTATAACCATACTATATGCGCCACGGCGAGCCATTTCGCCGCGAGCTCGCCAGTGCTTGTCTCACGATTGTGGAGTGCGCACGTATGTTACTATTTCAATAAGTAAAACCTTGTAAATTCAATTTGTGCTCTAAAACTACTTACGGGTGAGTGTGCTTGCTATCTGTCTTCTATCTATCTGTTCTCTTTCCTGTTTCTAGGCACTTTGTATTATGAACGGTCCTAAACCGTTGATAAAAGCATTTGGCGGTCAACGTACGCAAATTTGAATACTATAACGGAACCTGTAACCGACGCTATCCCTACTATTCTACAATATCATCTTTCTTGTATTTCTCTGTCCTTATTCTGCCTTATACTGTAATCTTACTGTTTCTTCTTTATCTGTCCGACCGATTAATGTAGCATAACCGTCTGCCAAGACCCTCGACTGGACTGAATAGGCTGAGGTGTCTTCTGTGGTCGGCGGACGGTTATGACACACGGGCTGGACCTGACGGTGTCTTTCCGTGGGTTCCAGGGTCCTACCTACGAGGTCCTACTTACGAGGTCCTACCTACGAGGTCCTACCGACGAGGTCCTACCTACGAGGTCCTATCTACGAGGTCCTATCTACGAGGTCCTACCTACGAGTTCCACTACGAACTCCCTTGCACGAGGCGTCGGACGCAAGCTGCTGTCGACCCCTACCGGTCGAGCTTGAGGACGGCTGCTGAGCCTGTCCACTGCCGGACCAGCTGCTAAGCTGGTCGACCTTGGAACTGCTGCGCCGTGCTGCGCCTGGTGCTGTCGCGCCGTGCCGTCACCGTGCTGCTTCTGCTACGACGACTCTGATAAGTTCACCTCACTTAGAAGGGGAACCTGACCGATTCTCAGTGCGCGTACCTCGGAAAAACCGTTAGCCTACTCACGACCCTTGCTCTCTAGCCTGTGCCTTCTTTGTAAATATAATTCTTTATTCTTAGTTCTTGTTTTCTTTATTTCGTAGGGCCACTATCCCCGCTACGCGACAATCTATAATACATATGATGCAATCAAACTAAACTAATTTTAGTAGCTCTTAGAACACACACGACTTTCATTGTAATGAGAATCTTTACTTGCACGGTTGATATCCTGAAGGTGATTCATACTCTAATAAGATTTTTTTCATTTTATTAATGAGGTTTAATAAACATTTTTATTAACATAAGCGAGTGACTTAATATAAGCCAGTGCTTGACTGCAGTCCTAACTGATGGAAAGCGGCGACGCAATCGGGAATGGTAAAGCACACTTATTAAAAGCCCAAAACATTACAGAGGGCACAAGTGCCATGCACTACACCTACAACAGGTATGCACAGCATTAATCAACTAGATATTTAACATCAGCAGAAGATTAAGTTAGAAGTACTTACTTAGGTACAAGAAAAAATTAGTTAGTTTAAAATTTACATACTTAATGAAAATCACAAAAGATTTAGTACCTTATTTTAGCTGAGACAATGTAAGCATTCGCTTTTATTAACGCTTTATTTAGATAAAGTCTAGCAGCTATGATTCGCAATAGAGATCGCCAGCAGCTGCTATAATTCACCGACACTCAACAACTCATCTGCGTTGTTCAAATTGTTTACGTTCTTCACATAGCATTCACAAAGACTGATCGCATCTATCAGTGCATTCATGTACACATTAAATAGGTAAGGCGAGGACAAAGCAAAGATTAGTGCAAGTTAGAATCTGCATATAGTGTAGTGTTCGACAGGGTATCTTTAACGGGACACTTTACTTCTCATACTATGAAATGCTTGTAACATCTGTACCTACTTACTGGTATTCTGTAAGAACATTTAACAATCTCGAAAGCTGAATCCACAGTAAGATATCAAAATCGTTGAATGATTTGACATCTCACTGCGGATTCAGTTTTCGAGTTTGTTAACTGCCGGTCCCAATATCCTATCGATCCCTAATTATAAGTTAAAATCATCGATCAAGTCATCGATATCCCGCGATAAACCTACGAAATTGAGCGATAACTAAAACCCTGACAGACAGTCATTTGAACAACCAACAGTGAGCTGCTAATATGTTATTATTGAAACGGAAATATGTCATTATAGCTATCGATGGTAACTATATTAACTTATTTTAAGGGATCGATAGGATATTGGGATCGGCAGTAAATTTTCTTACAGAATAACCACTCTGTGGCAGTACCTATTATGTTAGAAATACTGGTAATTTCACCAGCTATAGTGCCCTTCGAGCCAGAACACAGCAATGTTTAGACACTGCTGCTTGGTGGCAGAACATCTGCCACTGCGGTGGTACCTGGTCGGTTACTACGGTGGTACCTACCTACCACTAGTGAAACTAGTGCTCTATAAGGCGCTAGCAGGTGAAGGATCGTTGTATTTTTGCTGCCACTTCTTCTGGTCTTCTCTACTCTAAGTCATGAAAGACGGGTCGAGTGGGGATCGGTGGATCGAACACCTTGCAGATGAATTCTTGAGCATTGGGCATTTTCCGCAAGCATTTTCCGATAGCGAATGGTAAATGTTTCGATCAGTACATACAATTCATACAAAACGTCAATCACATTGGGCTGGCAAGGCTGGGGTGGGGTTCGAATCGGCACCCCATGAAGGCATGCCACTCAGCCAGTTCCCTTAAGGTGCGCGTCCATTGGCAGGCGCCGGACGCACCGCACGCTCGGCACGCAACGGATTTTAGTTTGCTTTGTATGATTTTACATAGCGCTGCGTCCATTATCCGCGCCGGAATTTTCCGATGCGGGCCGTCAAAATCATAGAAAGCAAACTAAAATCCGTTGCGTGTCGTGCGTGCGATGCGTCCGACGCGTGCCAATGGACGCGCACCTTACGGCTACAATCGAGTTTACAACGTACAAAAGTGTTATTCATTTAAAAACTCAGAAGAATCATCAACAGTGAGACTTCTGGGGCCGTTGACATTCTACAATACAGAACGCTCTAGAGAATAGAGAACTAATGTATGGACCACGGAATGGAATGAGATAACCAGTGTGTGTTGCCAGTGATGACATATGGTACTGAGACGTGGTCTCTAACGGCTGGCCTTTTAGAAAAGTTTAGAGTCACACAACGAGCCATGGAGAGAGCTATGCTCGGAGTTTCTTTGCGCGACAGAATCCGAAATGTGGAGATTCGCCGAAGAACTAAGGTCACCGACATAGCTCTCAGAATCTGCAAGTTGAAGTGGCAATGGGCAGGCCACATCGCTCGAAGAACCGATAACCGTTGGGGAAGAAAGGTTCTCGAGTGGCGACCACGAACCGGAAGACGCAGCGTTGGCAGGCCTCCCACTAGGTGGACAGATGACATTGTGCGTGTCGCAGGTAACCGGTGGATGCAAATAGCCAATTGTCGTTCATTGTGGCGTTCTAAGGGGGAGGCCTATGTTCAGCAGTGGACGTCTTCCGGCTGATGATGATGATGATGATGATGATGATGATGATGGAATGAGATATCTGACTTAGCGAAGAGATATGCTAATCCCGTACGTTTCTTTTCTATTCTCTAGCATTCCGTATTGTAGAATGACAACTGTAGGCTAAGAGGGCTGATAAGGAAAACTTAGGTGGTCTGATAAATACGAACAAAAATCTAGGCAGATAGATAACCATGTCCCCATTAGATAGGTATATAAAGAGATCGATAGGTGTGAAAAATTAGGCCGTCTAATGTTATACCAGGAAGCTGCTGGCATGTTGTCAACATTAATTAAATGCAAGGTCGTATAACATTTAAACATTTAATCCGTTGCCTTCCTAACGATCATAAATAGAAAAGTAAAAAAGAACGGCGACAAGGAAACGAACGCTTAATGGTGCCGGTGCAGCGACACAGATGCTCATCAAATACAGCTAAGAAACGGTCCATTCAAATAAAAAAAAAAAAAAAAAAAAAAACTGCATTCAATTTCGTCCATTCGTTTGGGAGATGCCACCATAACGAATTATCGACACAGGCAGAAATAGCGGCGTGATTAAAAACTATAGAAAGAAGAAAATTTGTTTCCGTATTCATACTGAAATTGAATATTAAATATCTTAATTAATTTATGAAATATTTCATTTTGAAAAAATGGTAAAGACGCAAAAGTCAAGGTAAGGACATATTAATTGCAAAGCATAAATTATCGAACGTGAATAACGTGGTCGCGGACTCGCCGATGTATTATTGTGTCTCGTCAAATATCCTTTTGAAACTAAACTCAATATTTAAGATTATGTATTTATTAATTTTATATTATACTAGCTGACCCACGCAGCTCCGTCGGCGTTCAATAATATACATTCGCATAGAATACAAAACCTCCTTTTTTAAGGTCGGTTAAAAACTTGGACCCACTTTGTACTTGCCCTCCGAAGCACGGAGACGTTTAGTTAAAATGACGTTAAACGGTCATCCATCTATTTAATGACCGTACCTAACGTTGCTTAACCTGATCGATTTCCAAACATTGTTAACAACTGTCTATGAGTGTTCCCTTACAAATATTCATTATAATTATAATGAAAAATGGTTAAAATCGGAGCAAGCGTATAACCAACTACAGATTTTGACTTTAGTCCCCTCTCCCAAGGGAACCGTGCCGAATGTCGGGATTAAAAAGTATCCTATGTCCTACCTCGGAGTATCAACTCAAATCTTGCCAAGTTTCGTTTCAATCCATCCAGTAGTTTCGGCCTGATGCTCAGCCGAGATACAGACAGACAGACAGACAAAAATAAAATAAAAAACACATTTTTGGCTTTAGTATCGGTTATAGAATGCCCTCCAAATATAATTTTCAAAATATCTTCAATGTACAGAATTGGACCTGTTACAGTTTTATTATAAGTATAGATTTTTTATTTTTATTTCACAACATACTTTATAACAGGAGTTATAGTCTAATTTGACATTAATATTGTGAAAACAAACATCTTAGGATATACAAAATTAGTCGTGGTTCCACACTAGGCTAGGCCTGTCCTGTGGAAATATTATGTACTAGCTGACCCGCGTAGCTCCGCCCGCGCTTTTATTACATTTTGCTCCCCTTTTCTCCCTCCTCCCTAGATTTATCTCTCTCCATATCTCTCTCTTATATGCTCTTTCTCTCCTCTCTCTTTCCCCTCCCGCTTCGGTTTCCGTTACACTCCTCCTCTTCCTCTCCCTGTTGTCCCCTCTCTGAACCCTCTCCCTCTCTCTCTTCTACGAACTTGCTCCTTCTCACTTCCCCCTTACTCCACCTAACTCCCCCGATCCCTCACCCCGTCACCCCCTCCTCGAATCCCCTCTCCCTCTTTCTCCTCTCTTGCACCCTCCTCTCGTTCTATATATCCTCGTCAATCATGGTATCAGCGGCAGTAAATATACTTTATGACCTATTCTCAGACCTCCCCGATATGCACACAAAATTTCATACAAATCGGTTCACCCATCTATTTAATGATCTTGCCTTATGTTGCTTAACCTAGCGGTATGAAATACACTGTATGACCTATTCTCAGACCTACCCGATATGCACACTTTCATACAAATCGGTTCACCCATCTATTTAATGACCTTACCTAACGTTGCTTAACCTTAACCTACCGGGATAAAAAGTATCCTATGTCCGTTTCTTGGTTCTAAGCTACCTCCCCACCAATTTTCAGCCGAATCGGTTAGGCCGTTCTTGAGTTATAAATAGTGTAACTAACACGACTTTCTTATACACACATCAAAAGTGTCTAGGGATCAACATATATTTTTGCAATAACTTTTCTCCTGATTGATATTAATTAAAATTTTCTTTAAGGATTCATCAAATGAAGTGTTTTCGTTTGTCACAGTAACGATAAACCAAGTCACCTTTGCATTAATAAAGAAATTTGCCATTTTCCTAATAAAGGGATTTTTGACATTTGAACCACTAACACAAAAGTTCGAAAAAAAGACTGAAATAACAGTTTTCTTTAAAATTTTATTGGGTAACTTAAACAATTAATAATACGTGTTTCTACCGCGAACACTAACAACACAAGAACATCGGTTTGGCATACTCAAAATGAGTTCATCCAAATCACGCTGTGGAATGGCCGCCCATGTTCGTTGCAACAACAAAAAAAGGTCTTCTTGCGACTGGATACCCTCCATATTCGGCAGAGCTCTTCTCTGTAGCATATCCCATGCATGCTCAATCGGGTTCAAGTCTGGCGACTGAGCAGGCCAGGGCAGGACATTGATGTTAGCTGCGGCGAGAGTCTGTCTTACAACTCTTGCGGTGTGCGGTCGTGCATTATCATGCATTAACTGAAATAAGGGACCGATTTGCACTTGTAGAGGAACGATGACGTCTGATACAATCGTCTCAGCATAAATTTGAGCGTTGAGGTTGCCTCTGATCCAAATCAACTCAGTTCTTCCGCCGATCCAAATACCCGCCCATACCATGATGGTTCCACCACTATAAGGATGGACTTCCTGGCAGGATTTTAATCGCTGTTGGCGTCCAGGGGTTCTCCAGTGTCGTATACGTCTTGTATCCGGTCTCATACCAAAACGAGACTCATCAGAAAAGCACACGAAACGCCATTGTTCTTCTGCCCAATTTCTGTGTTCAAGAGCCCATTGATATCGAATCCTACGATTGTGCATTGCTATAGGTGGTACCCGTAGCGGTCTTCGGGAATGAAGGTTCACTTCATGCAAGCGGTTTCTGACTGTTTGGTCGCTAATTAAGTTCCCTGAAGAGTGATGAAGCCTCACGGCTAACATCATGGCAGTTATTGTTGGAGCTCTTCGAGTTAAGATTTGAATATATCGGTCTTGTCTCCGTGTGGTGCAGCGATACCGTCCTCCATGGCGCTCAGCCACGGTACCAGTGCTTCGGTAACGTGTCCAAAGTCGACTGATAACACTCTGACTTGTATTCAGAGCTAAAGCCACAGTACGTTGCCGGGAACCAGCTTCTATCATTCCCACGGCTCTGAGCATTTCTTCCCTGCTTAAATGACGTCGCCGCTCCATAATAACGTTGGTTTTAATCAGTAGTAGGGAAACAGTAGCACTAATAATGTCTTCAATGCGTTGTATGTTTTTATAGGGAAAATATTGACAGCTGATTTTCATCTTTTACTCGAATTTGATTCACAGTTCCTGATTCAAATTATGAAATGCACCAAAAAGGATCCATATAAATTTATAAAATCATAAATTTATTACAAAGCCACATCTCAATCTCAAGAAATCCGCTTAAAAATGCTTGATCCCTAGACACTTTTGATGTGTGTATTTAGCTTGATTAAAGTTCTATAGTGATTGTATGTTCAATTTCACCGATAGATGGCGCTGTTCATAATGTAAATCACGCTAACATCGTAAATTACTGTCTAATGATATTCGATAATAAAAGTTCTTAGTATTTCGCATCTTTTATTGTTGCGACGTGATGCAATACCTATACACTACCTGGACTTGGGGAGTTTCATTAAAATTTCATGAACGACAGATTTTACAGATTTTAACTTTTCGGAGATATAATCTCATATTGCTATCAGCAAAGTACTTAGAACAATACAGAAATCTAATGAAAATTTCCTGGGTGTACCGGACCGGCTTACCCCTTACAAAAATTGACCCTTCGCCACTGCCATATCTTATGCAAACTCTCAGCTCAGTCCCTATTGTATATAGCGTAATAATACATATCTTAATGATTAACTGATCAGTCTATAATTACCCTATTCACATACAAAGGAAATTACGTGGTAATATGTGCAAGTAATCTTTCACTGCTTAGCCCCTATGAAACATAGCGTGATGTTTTATATACCAATTTATACCTAGACTTCTACACAACACATCAGTGAAAGTCCTATCAAAATCCATCCACGGGTTTTCAAATGATACCTGGACAAACAGAACGACAGACAGACAGACAGACAGACAGACAGACAGACAGACAGACAGACAGACAATAATTCCAAAAAAAATTGTTTTGGCCTCTATGTCGATAGTATAGTATCCCACATAGAAATTTTGGAAAAATATTCAATGTACAGAAAAAGTGCTCTTTGAGTTTTATTATAGTATAGATGATCATCCACAGAAGTCATAGGGTAGCCAGTATTTTTTCCTGTATGGACTGCACGTCACAGCTATCACCTAGACATTAATTATGCGATATTAGACAATGTTGTAGTTACTTAATATAAACAATGATTAGGTATAAATGCTCTCGATCGTAACAAACTGAACAAAAATATTTATGTAGAGTTATTAAAACAAATAAATGATAAATATATTATTTATTATAATTTCCATACAGAATACACTGACCTAGTTGAAACGATAATACGTTTGAACAATAAATCCCGTTTTGAAATCCCTAACATGCGGTGTAACGGCCCCTCGTACACATGTCAATTGCTTAAATTGGCTTAAATTAAGAGAGAACACAAAAACTAAAGTTGGACCATACAATTGGTATAAGGATAAAATCGCATTATCATTTTTTAAACCTAGACGCCATGATTCTAAGAATATATTTACTACTAGCTGACCCACGCAGCTCCGCCTGCGCTATTTTTACGTTAACTAAACTTTTAATAACAGACATTCGCATCGAATACATAACCTCCTTTTTTATAGTCGGTTAAAAACTGGGACCCACTTTTTACTTTCTCTCCGAAGCACGGACCCGTTTAGTTCAAATGGCGTTAAACGGTCACCCATCTATTTATTGACCTTACCTAACGTTGCTTAACCCGATCGATTACAAAACCTTGATAACAACTCTCTATGAGTGTTCCCTTACTAATATTTATCTATACATATTATAAAACAAAGTCCTCCGCCGCGTCTGTCTGTCCCTATGTATGATTAGATCTTTAAAACTACGCAACGGATTTTCATGCGATTTTTCTTAATAGATAGAGTGATTCAAGAGGAAGGTTTATACGTATATTACATGCATAATATAGTAGAGAAACATTGATAGTTTTAGAGGTTTGTCGTGGTATTGTGATGTCGTAAATAAACACATTTTTTGCGCTTACATTACAAACGCTGGCTGAACCCTACGAGATCAAAATAATTTACTACAGTATTGTACACCTTAATGGTATCTGTTTATCTCTTAGGGATAACCCACAATAACCATTTTTTATCCTTTACTTACTCATAATAAATTGTTTTTAGCATGAATTTATCCATTCTTCAATATAACGTAAACTTCACTAATATTTACACCACTGACAAAAAAGCTGTGAATGTTGTTCATACCGCTAGGTTAAGGTTAAGCAACATAAGGCAAGTTCATGGGTGAACCGATTTGTATGAAATTTAGCGTGCATATCGGGTAGGTCTGAGAATAGGTCGTAAAGTGTATTTCATGCCGCTAAGTTAAGCAACATTAGGCAAGGTCATTACATAGATGGGTGTCGGCAGCGACTCCGAGGAGGGCGGTGACGGGGTTGCGAGCCCAGTCCCCGTGATCACGGTGCCAGGTTTCCGGGGGCTATAATGCGCACTGAGGGGTATTTGGTGCAGATCCCACTGGAGGGCCTTATGTGGTGATGCGACAGCCGCAGGGGTTTAAGTGGGTAAGAATACCAGATACCATGATTGATGAGGATATACAGAACAAGAAGAGGGTGCAAGAGAGGAGAGAGAGGGAGTAGGGATTCGAGGAGGGGGTGATGTGGTGAGGGATAGGGGGATTAAGGTGGAGCAATGGTGGAGTAAGGTGGAGCAAGGTGGAAGAAGAGAGAGGGGGAGGGGGTTCAGATAGGGGACAACTGGGAGAGGAAGAGAGGGAGTGTGACGGAGACCGAAGCGGGAGGGGGAAAGAGAGAGAGAGAGAGAGTAATAAATCAAGGGAGAAAAGGGGAGCAAAATTTAATAAAAGCGCGGGCGGAGCTGCGCGGGTCAGCTAGTTATATTATAAAGAAAAAATGATAAAATCGGACCAAGAGTTTTAAGATAGATAGATATCTATCTTAAAAACTATTAATGAAGAATGAGGAACTTCTATACTTATAATAAAACTGTAACAGGTCCAATTCTGTACATTGAAGATATTTTGAAAATTATATTTGGACGGCATTCTATTACCGATACTGAGGCCGAAAATGTATTATAAGTATCTACTTATCATAGCATAGAGTTATCCAGAAGCATAGCACAGTAGAAGTGGGGTAAGCCCGGACGCTGGGTCCTGGGGTCTTAGTCAACCTCGCGACGAGGCAAACAAGACGTTCACCTGATGGTGGCACTTCACTGCCACATGTCACCAGATACATTAGTGATTAAGTCTCAGTAATTACACCAGCTACAGTGTGTTCCCTTCACACCGGAACATAACAATGTTTACACATTGTTGCTTGGCGGCAGAGTGCCGGACACTGTGGTGGTACATTTTTTGCGATGGAAAAATCCTTATGGGTGGATATAAGGCAGGTGATGTCGATTTTCTACAGACTAAATCTCGATCGGGCCTTCCAGCACTTCCACTATTATAACGAAACACATCTGCACACATTTTTTTCCAGTTACAATAAAAATATTAAGTCACTGCGGGTCCCGCGGGGAACGTACCATTAGAGTCGTCCAATTCCCACCAGCGGCAGTCCACCGAGCTGTTGTTTTGCCATATTTTTGAAACATTATTCTTGTTTGTAATGCAACGCGAATTACGACCGTATCGTATGCATTGCTTTCTCGATGGACGTTAATACCTATGTAGTTTCAGGATTTGCGCTGATTCCTTAACACGTTGTATAGGTACTGTTTCAAAACATACTTTAGCTATAACTTTAATAATACTTACTTTACAGACCACAGCTTCTCTCTCTCCTCACCAATAGCTTGCTTCCAACTCCTATTTAAGTAGTTATAAAAATAAAACTTTCATAAATAACTTCTCTACAAGACATTTACAACATTATTAACGTAGTATTTGAGTCTTTAATTATGGATCAGTGGCTGGGTTCCAATAGTCAAATCGGCAGAGGATTACAAACTTGGCGTTTGTTTTAGTTTGGTGAATAAACTTTGACCTAAAACAAAAAGGGGGTTCTTCGCCGGGATTTCCCAGAACATTAATGTATCTTATATTTTATACATTCATTCGTATAAAATTAGGTATCTAAGTACTACTTGCCTACGCACTGAAGTACTATACCGATGGGGAAAGAACCTTTGTCACATGAGTATAACTATCGTTGCCGAAGAAATTATAATTACGGCATACCTACTAACTTAGCTTGACTGTAATCCCACCTGATGGTAAGCGGCGACGCAGTCTTGGATATGGATGGTAAAGCGCATTAGCTTCTAACAAAACACTATTCTATTGTTAATGGCTATTTGTTGAACCCGTTATCCACTGGAACGAACTTCACCCAGTTGGATCTTACTCTATTGCTGACGTATCGAAGAGTTCCTTAAGGTATCTACGCTACGATTGCGCCAGCTTGGAGCTGTAATCATCTGCTTTAGGATAGGCTACTTTGATTCTATCTACGTTTTGCAAGAGCGTCCCAGCCACACAGTATGTGTACACTCCAAACCAAATAAGCTTGAAGGCGATTACAACTTTATTAAGCAGTCTTAAAACACCCCCGCTGCAGCGAAAAAAGGTTGGTAATACAAAGTTGTTTTTGCTGACGCGACAATGCATGCGTTATGTAGTTATTGAGCCGCAAACGAACTTGTAATCGCCTTCAAGCTTATTTGGGATGGAGTATAGTATTGTGTGTATTATGTGTAGCATTCTCTTTTTCAACAATAACACAGGACCCTGTGTCAAAGTAATCACTGACCCTCAGTAGCCAACACAACGAATCCTCGTAGAGCATCGCTTATAGCCAATAGATATTGCTCTAGAGTAAGCTGTTCCCCATAGGCCCCATAGACCCCTCGCAAGATTTGGCATGATACTGAGACGTGGTCATTAAATGCTGGCCTTTTAGATAAGCTCAGTCACTCAACGAGAATGGAGAGAGCTATGCTCGTAGCTTCTTTGCGCGACCGAATCCGTAATGAGGAGATTCGCCGAAGAACCAAGGTCACCGATATAGCTTTCAAAATCTCCAAGTTGAAGTGACAATGGGCAGGCCACATCGCTCGAAGAACCGATAACCGATGGGAAAGAAAGGTTCTCGAGTGGCGACCACGAACCGGAAGACGCAGCGTAGGTAGGCCTCCCACTAGGTGGACAGACGACACTGTGCGCGTCGCTGGTAATGATGATGATGGTTTAAACAGAAATTTCCTTACGATATCAACCACCCACGGGTAGAATCCTCGATCCGTGCTAAGTAACTTTCATATTGCCACTTTCCCTAACTCAGTAGCCGATCACAAATCACCTCGTGCATAGTAAACTGTCGATGCACCACGCGGTGTCAGTGTCACCTAATTTTCTTTAATTGTCTTGAGGCAGGCAAACAATGAAGTATCGACGTCCACATTACTATGCAGCGTTGGTACGCACGGGATCGTGTGTAGCATTGTTAAGGCAATCGAGGTCTCGGTCTTTGATCCCTAATATGATGTAGAGAAAGTACAATTTCACCAAAACAACGAATTGCACAATTTTACAATTTGGTACGATACTGTTTTTCTAATTTCCTTTTGCGTTACGTCCGATAATATATTGGTATTTTACGTAACCACTTTAATTTATGGTTAAAAGTATAAAAAATATAAACAGTGATTAGAATAAACGTACCTTTTTATCAATGTAGAAAAGTGGTGGAAAGGAAATTTACACACTTACATAATCAGTTTATTTACTTCACAGTTCAATAAATAGCTACCTAACATCAATAAATATAATAAATAGGGCGTCACCAGACTTGACTTCTCTCAGACTCATTTCAATGGCACCTACTATTATCGTTACAAGCACTTACACGCTAGCTAGGAAGATTAGCTCGACGTGTCGTATCCCCTGGAAAACAAATAAACATTGCTGTAGATTACTACACGTTAGGAACATTAGGGGGACATTAGTCCCCTTAAATAAAATAATACAATTGGGATGCGTTGAAAAGCCTCCTCATATAGGTAGAGTAATAAAATATTTTTCGCCGGGTGCACCCTGGATAATCAGCCCTAGAAGATCTTGATCGCTGAGACCCATCACTAGATGTAGGATTGAATATGACATAATATTGAACTCTACCAATTGTATGGCTGACCACCGGTTAGCCATCACTCATGTGTTCATACATTTATTACTCCGATTTTGATCTTGTAATGATAAATAGGGTATAGTGTAAACGCTATTAACGAAACCATCCCTAAAAAGTTTTTGCCAGTTCTATTTGGAATGAGACGTAATTTTATAGAAACTGGGTATTGAATTTGTAAAAAGCGTTTACCTACAGGATATCACCGGAAATGTTTTATCGTATTTTGAAACGGAAATTTTTAATAGCTGTGATCAGACAATAATCCTACAATAATACCGTACACCACAAAAACATTGAGGCTAGACCAAGATAACATTTTAATGTCAAAGTTCAAAATCTCTACATTATAAAGGAGCTCACACATACTGTCTTTTCAATCATGACCGGATCGTAAGCTAGCCGCCAGGCTGACAAAAACCGACCAGAAATATTTCAAAAGGGGTATCCTATGACGTTGCAACGCATTTAAAGACGTGCCAGTCTATTTTAAGGTGTGTTTAAGGAGCGCGCCACTGGCTGAGAAGCGCAGACATGGCCAAATTAGGGTTTCGTAGTGAGCGATGCAGTCGATTAGTTTATGTACTTCAAATTGTCAGATTGAGTCCAAAACACCGTATACTCGGTAGTATACGGTGTTTTGGACTCAACTACTTATGCGATTTTCGCTGAAGTAGCCGTTCAAGCTGCCAAAATAAAATGGGACTGGGTGATCACGTACGCCGCTTGCTCGACGCTTAGAGAGTAATCCAAATGGAGACCCAATGTACTGCACCACAACGAAGTGGCAGCTAGAGGCGTTGGAGAGCCGAAGAAATTTGAAACTTCATTAATTAATAATGGGAAAGATTCGAAGACGACGCCGTTCTTAATTTTCGTTCCCCACTCTTGAAACCGCGTAGCATAGCAATACATTTTATTACCCCTGAAAGTCAACGACTTTAGGACATAAGTTAGAAAACCCCCAGATTATACAGACCACACCATTGACATAAACAACTTATTATTTTGCAATATATTACGATAAATAGGTATAGGCATAAGTTTTGTTTACAGTTTATATCCAATATTGTCTGACTTACACTCTAATGAAGAGATAAAGAGCCTACATTAGTATTAGAACTTTGACTGACCTGAAATAGGGTTGAAATTGGTAAATATCATCGATGACTCTGCGCATGCGACACGTGACGCCGCAGTCTGGCTGCTGACCACCATACACGGAGATAGCTCGCTCCAATAACTGCTGCACCGAAGTCAACTCTATCACTGAGGAATAAGGCAAAAAAAACAAATAGACAATAAATACAATAATAAACTCTAATCAAAGTAAAAAATACCCAACTAGCAGGAATTTGAAATTACATCTGTACGAATACACCATCATCATCAGCGAAAGACGTCCACCGCTGAACAAAGGCCTCCCTCTTAGAAGGAAGGGGTTGCCATAATCCCCACGCTTGGCAGTCGGCATGGGGATCGCAGTATGTATGCCTATAGCTGATAAGTAATCACCATACATACCTACACCATACATTATTATAATTATGTGTAGGGTTTATTACAAACGTACCTACTACATATATATATATACATTTTGCTATATAATTACAATAAAATGTTTTTAGCGTTTTCATACCTAAAAGGTATATAAAACTGGTGAAGCGCGAGTCGGACTCGCCCACCGAGGGCTCTGTACCTCTTATGGATGTATATAAGTTAGTTTGCTATTCATCTAACTAACTCCTCAGGCAGCATAAATACCAAACCTAAAAACTTATTTTAAACTAGCTGTCCCACGCAGCTCCGCCTGCGCTATTTTTACGTTAACTAAACTTTTAATAACAGACATTAGCATCGAATACATAACCTCCTTTTTTATAGTCGGTTAAAAACTGGGACCTACTTTTTACTTCTCTCCGAAGCACGGACCCGTTTAGTTCAAATGGCGTTAAACGGTCACCCATCTATTTAATGACCTTACCTAACGTTGCTTAACCTGATCGATTACAAAACCTTGGTAACAACTCTCTATGAGTGTTCCCTTACTAATATTTATTATATTATAAAGAAAAATTGATAAAATCTGACCAAGCGTATAACCAAGTACTTACCCATTTTGACTTTAATCCCCTCTCCCTAAAGAACCGTGCTAGATTACGGGATAAAAAGTATCCTATGTCCTACCTCGTAGTAAGATCTCAAATCATGCCAAGTTTCATTTGAATCCATTCAGTAGTTTCGGCGTGATGCTCAGCCGTGATACAGACAGACAGACAGACAGACAAAAATTCAAAAAAATACATTTTCGGCCTCAGTATCGGTTATAGAATGCCCTCCAAATATAATTTTCAAAATATCTTCAATGTACAGAATTGGACCTGTTACAGTTTTATTATAAGTACTTATAGTATTATAAGTATAGATCTACTTTCTAAAAACTTATTATTTTTTCCTGTAAAATTTACATAAACTCGATTTCAAATATATCGGTGTGACAGACAGACGACGACAAATAAAAACCTTGAGAAATAAACTTAGTTAAGCAGTTTGGTCTTTTTGACACGTAAGGAGATATAGCCCAGTCATTTTAGGTAAAAAATGGGGTCAACCTCGGAATGAAAGATAATAAGCTGTAAATTGGTACAAACCTTTGTTTTGTCGTTCTAAATGTTGTCTCAAAAGTCACAAGTGCTATCGTGTCCGCGTCTTAAGATATTCAAGGTCAAAGGTCGTAAAAATCGGTTTTTCATGAATATCTCGCTTTCTATTGCTTAAATGAGATTTGCACTTAGTAGAAAGTTGTAGAGTATAAAATTCTCTACAGCTTTTGTTTGCACTTTTTTTTCATACGATCAACCGTTTTTGCGGTAGACCGCGAAGCGTGCACCGCGTACAGTCATATATGGCCTACTGCAAGGTCAAGCGTGAGTTACGGTTATCAGTACGTTGTATAAAGTTAATTATTTACTAAAAAAATATAAACAATGCCCATTATTTATGTACTAATTATTAATGATTTATATTTATTTAAAATAAGTGACTTAATTATTTATATTTAACTATAGTATATTAATAGTTCTGGACTGTATATTTTAGTTATATTTTAAGTTAAAACGACATTATATTCGTATTCTTTAAAACGTGTAAATTTTTTAATACTTATATTGTTTTGACGAAACAATGATTGTGCCAATCAGCCATCGATATACTATTACTATGTATCGATGCAATCAGCCAAGTTTTTTTTTTATCAAATCAGTCTAATAAAAAAAAATTACCGATGTGCTTATTGAAAAATTCAAAACTGTTAATATCACAACAAAATAAGCCAGAGATGATGCTGATGTTCTCATCATCGAGACAGCTATTGCATTATCAGAACATCAAAAGACTGCCGTCATCATAGGAGAAGATATTGATTTGCTTGTTATTTTAATTGGACGTACTCAATCTGAGTTTCTTGCCGGATCTTCTCAGTAGAGGCCGCGTTGTGATCCGGTGGTAGTTTTAAAAAATTGTCAATATGTAAGTGCCCTCGTGAGGCCGTGGTGGACTATGGCCTAAGCCCCTTCATCTTGAAGGGAGGCCCGTGCCCAGCAGTGGGACATAAACAAGGGCTGGTATTATTAATGATAAATAAATATATGTATACTTCCTTATATATAATTCAAAATTAATAATATACTATAGTTAAATATAAATAATTAAGTCACTTATTTTACATAATGTTGTCTTTTACTTACGCGAATATTACAAATTGAAATCAAACTACTACCCACTTATTACCACTTATTTATCACTTATTTTAATTAAATATAAATAATTAATAATTAGTACATAAATAATGGGCATTGTTTAATAATTATATTTTTTTTAGTAAATAATTAACTTTATACAACGTACTGATAACCGTAACTCACGCTTGACCTTGCAGTAGGCCATATATGACTGTACGCGGCGCACTCTTCGCGGTCTACCGCAAAAACGGTTGATCGTATGAAAAAAAAGTTTAAACAAAAGTTGTAGAGAATTTTATACTCTACAACTTTCTACTAAGTGCAAATCTCATTTAAGCAATAGAAAGCGAGATATTCATGAAAAACCGATTTTTACGAGTTTTGACCTTGAATATCTTAAGACGCGGACACGATAGCACTTGTGACTTTTGAGACAACATTTAGAACGACAAAACAAAGGTTTATACCAATTTACAGCTTATTATCTTTCATTCCGAGGTGAAACCCTAATATGACTGGGCTAATAGGGCGAATGAATTTTCGGTTTATCGATACAAGTTGCAGGAACTTGTATCGAAAATTCATTTGTTTCTCGCCGCATCGCATCGCATCGCAGTTATGTGTAGAAGCCCTTAGATAGGTGAATGCGTGCGAAGTAACTTTTATTTATAAATCCAATAAAAGTACGGAACCCATTATTAATTCAAATATAATACAATGTTTTTTTATTTATTTTACTAATCTTAAGAATTGTCCGGGTAAGAACCCTACCCCCCACCTATTTCCTTAGCGTGTGTAATGATTGCAGTAGCAAATGCTATGAAAAACCAAGCCGACAAGGGCAAAGTAGGTACCTAACTACCTAACCTTTTTTTCGCGGGGGAAACCTTCAAAAGGTCCCCGGGACCTGTCAGTCAACCGTGGTACGTGGGATTCCTACACACTAAAACCCCCGCGGCTTCCGCATCGGCACATGAGAGGGAACTCCAGGACTCAGGTGGGATCTGCACCAGGAGCTGCGAATTGTAGCCGCCGGGGGGCCCATTATAGCCCCCCTGGGAACCAGACACAGTGCTCACGGGGACGGGGGTCGCATCCCCGCCGCCCTACTCCTCGGAGTCGCTGCCGTACTCAATAGACGTTTTAAGGTCCACACTCCGAACGTCCAGCAACTCCGAAAGAGGTAACTAATTAACTAAGCAAGCAATACTAAAATGATTCGGTAACAAAGTGGAGAGACCACAGATATAGATATACATATGTATACAATTCATAGACTCCACTCTTACTAACAAGAGAAGATGTGAGTCTTTCTGTATTTCTCTATTTAGAAATTTTTATTTGAAGTTATGTATGACTGGTACTATAGATCCGTAGGGTGTCCGGGTAAGAATAGCACCCTCCCATCTCTTCCCGGGGTCAACGGGGTCGTAGGAGGCGACTAACGGAAAACCAGAAGACGGGCTACAGTGTCTTCAATGAAATTAGGTGGGATGGCTGGGTGGGATAAGTGGAATAGCCGGAAATATCCAACTACACGGATACTGCGATCCCCAAGCACGCCTGCCAAGCGTGAGGATTATGGTAAACCAAAGGGCCTGGATTTGGCCTGGATGTTTTTGTTTTATCTAGCTTGTAAATGTATAGATCCCTGATGGTCCCTGTATATTAATGTACCAACCTACTGTCATTTCTTCGTTAACAAAAATAAAGTATTTGAGGTAGTAAATTTTGGAAGACATCAATTTTGGGTTGCTGCTTTTCAGGTTGTGGTAAAAGAAAATCAAATTAACACTGCCCCGCCTAATCCTAGCCATTGCGTCCTAGCATGGCTGAATAAATTATTTATCCATGGTCCGAGCTTGCAAAAACTGTGTTAGGTACCTACTTCTAATTTCTAGGCATTTAACGGAAGAGTTATTTTATAAACAACAAATAAAGCCTGTATTTTTCCTGCCTATTTCCTTTGTTTACTGAGATACAAGTGTGCATGATGATAAGTTTATTTGCAACAAATTATTAAAATACAATTCCTATTTTATGAAATAAGTGCCTACATTGAATATCCACAAATTTTGAGCTGTGGGGCTCGACCTGATAGGTATGTGGGATTCTTACCCACTAAAAATCCCGCGGCTGTCGTATCGGCACATGAGAGGGGGAGCTGGGCCCTCCGGTAGGATCTGCACCAAGAGCCCCTCAGTACCTTGCCTTTGAGCCCACCGCCAAGCCCCCGGGAAACAGACACGGTGCTCACGGGGACGGGGGTCGCAACCCCGCCGCCATCCTCCTCGGAGCCGCCGCCGTACTCAATGGACGTCCTACGGCTCACACCTCGAACGTCCAGCGACTCCAAATTGTGGTCATCTGATCTTAACTAGGCAGAGCCTGTACTATGGTAACCAGACACTGATATACTTTTTTGTAAATACCTAAATAGATAAACAACACCCAGACGCAAGGTGGGAATCGAACCCACTACCAACAACTAGACCAATGCGAACGGGCCTGTCATAAATTCTTACGAAAACAACAGGTATCTACTTATAAATAAAAGTTAACTTCCTACCTCTTTTAACTAACAGCAATCTATATATACTTATAATAAAACTGTAACAGGTCCAATTCTGTACATTGAAGACATTTTGAACATTATTTTTGGAGGGCATTCTATAACCGATACTGAGGCCGAAAATGTATTTTTTTAATTTTTGTCTGTCTGTCTGTCTGTCTGTATCACGGCTGCGCATCACGCCGAAACTACTGAATGGATTCAAATGAAACTTGGCATAATTTAGATCTTACTACGAGGTAGGACATAGGATACTTTTTATCCCGTAATCTAGCACGGTTCTTTTGGGAGAGGGGATTAAAGTCAAAATGGGTACTTGGTTATACGCTTGGTTCGATTTTATCAATTTTTCTTTATATTATAATAAATATTAGTAAGGGAACACGCATAGAGAGTTGTTATCAAGATTTTGTAATCGATCGGGTTAAGCAACGTTAGGTAAGGTCATTAAATAGATGGGTGATCGTTTAACGCCATTTGAACTAAACACCCGTTTAGTTCAAATGGCGTTAAACGTGCTTCGGAGAGCAAGTAAAAAGTGGGTCCCCGTTTTTAACCGACTATAAACACAACAACAACAACAAGGAGGTTACGTATTCGATGCGAATGCCTGTTATTAAAAGTTGAGTTAACGTAAAAATAGCGCAGGCGGAGCTGCGTGGGTCAGCTAGTATTAAATAAGAGAGAAAGACTACGAAATAAACATTGAGAGTAGATACCTATTTGAGAGCTGCTGTAAAACAATATAAAACTCACCTCTTCCGTCACCAAATTTACGATCTTCTTCGTCGTTGCTTGTGTTGGGATCTTTCTTGAAGCTGATCAATTTGGGTATCACAAGCAACATGCAAACGACAGCAAGCATAGTCACCAATTTCTTAAATATCAGGAACTTCAGGAGCAACTTCGCTATTGTTAATATATCTAGTTTCAACGACAGTTTATCGAAGAAACCTAGCGCTGGTGCCGTATATGGGACCCCGTATGAAGGCTTAATTGGTGGGCCGTAAATAGGCGGCAAAGGTTTATGGATCGGAGGACCATACGTTTGCGCGGGAGGTCCGTACGTCTGAGCCGGCGGTCCGTAGTTTTGCGCAGGTGGCCCATATGTGTGCGATGGGGGCCCGTATGTATGTGAAGGTGGGCCATACGTATTCGATGGAGCCGAAGGTGGCCCGTACGTATTCGGAGGAGCACTGTAAGTTATTTCCGGTTCGAATTTCACTGGCGTCCCGTAGCTTGATGAAGGCGAATAACTTGACGGCCCAGAGTAACTGGAAGACCCCGTAGAACTAAAACTGCTGTCACTCGAGAACGGTGGCGTATAATCATAGCCTGATTGATAGCTGTCGTCGCGATTCGATATCTTCTTTTCTCCATCCTTAGCAGTTATGATGACGACGCCTTGTTTCGCTTTTTCGGCTTCTACGCGCGATTTAGAATACGCTTCTAAATAAGTGTCGGTTTTTTGTGAAGAGGATTTTGTTACGTTTGCCGGCCCGACTATCGCGGATACGCACGCGCTGAAGGCCAATACCAGAGCGAAGTTTGTTAATACAGCCATGTTGTCGCTAATCCGCCAAGTACCGTCCGAAAGAAGTTGTCGCCATCGATCGCGGGTAACGAATGACAACCGGCGTTGACTCCCATTCAGTTTTCACTTTTGACTTACCGTAAAAGAACCTAAATATGATAATGGAACACAATTAAATTCTCCAAGCGAGCCCAGTGCGTTCCGCATTGCTCATGGTAAGTAGGCGCGCGTGGCTCACGGCCCGCATGCTAATGCCGTCGTATAAGACCACGCGCCCCGCGGTTAACCTTCTTGGAGGAGCCTCCCTAAACATAACATCGGGACCTTTCATCGCATCAACATTATCTTTTATAGACCGCAATTTGTGTGTGAAAGTTTTATCGCTGCTTTTATCGGACGTGATATTAGAAGCGTCTGATATCTTTTGAAATTTGGCCACTGACAAACTAATTGGTAGGTACTAGCGGCGTCTTCTTAAATTGCGGAATGTAAATGTAGGTACATCTGATGTATATGGGTACATCAGCAACTGCGACTTGTGACGTTTTATTACCTAATCGGTTATGCCGCAGAGAAGGTACCTACTTACCTATGTAAGTAGATGTCCAATAAACATCCGAGCCTCGCTTAACATTCATGAAACAATCGACGAATGAATCCGAGAGTATTTCCGACGTGTCGGGAAAGGCTCCAAAATGATAAAATATACGCTGTATGGTAAAACAAACGGCAACGGCATAAATTGTATTCAAATTGTTGCCGATTTCTACTGATCAACAATGCACAGCCACGTCATTTTCACTGGAAAACTTACTATCATTATAAGTGTCCTGCTATACCTACTATCTACTCCAGTAATTGCAAAACTAAATAAGCAGGAACCTACTTACTTTCATCATCATCACCAGCCGGAAGACATCCACTGCTGGACATCGGCCTCCCCCTTCGAACGCCACATTGAACGACGATTGGCTTTTGCACCCACCGGTTGCCTGCGAGTCCTGCGACGCGCGCAATGTCGTCTGTCCACCTATAGTGGGAGGCCTACCTACGCTGCGTCTTCCGGTTCGTGGTCACCACTCGAGAACCTATCTTCCCCCAACGGTTATCGCTTCTTCCGAGTGGTGCCCATTGCCACTTCAACTTGGAGATTTTGAGAGCTATGTCAGTGACCTTAGTTCTTCGGCGAATCTCCTCATTACGGATTCGGTCGCGCAAAGAATCTCGGAGCATACCCAACGCCTGCCTGGGCGTAGAGATCCCAGGGGAGTCGTGAGCCGGTTTCAAAAACTCGTAAGTTTATGTAATAGTAAGTGTATCGGTCGGTACTCTAGCGGTCATGAACGGTGTACCTTTAGGACAATAATCGCTTGTTTACAGGAACCGGCCCTAAATCACAGAATACATATCCTAAATACATGCGGGCGGAGTAAGCGCACGGAACGGCTTTTAAACGATTTTGATTGAAAACTGGTACAGCGTTCGCTCATCATAGCCTTTTAGGTACAGACCCTAAAAAGAAAAACCTTCACTAATTTTAAAAAGTTGTATTTATTATTCATAAAATCTACAAATGTATAATTACTTTTTATTGTTCATTACTCAAACGGGTTACCAACTGTCAAATATCTCTCTTCAAAAAACTTGTGGTGTTTCCTAACTTTCCCTTCTTCCACCTTTGGTGCAAAGAATGAACTGATTGACTTTGTACTAGATTTCTTAGTGCTTCCTTGATCATCAACTTCTTCGAAAGTACATGTTGCGGCCTTGTCTTGTAACATTAATTCGGCCGTTGACCAACTGAACCGCACCAGTGATGGATACCCAAAAATATTATCTATCTGGTCACGAATGAACTTCTTTGTTAATGGATCTGGAATAAAAACAATGTGCCAGGGTAAGCATAGCAGGGCATACATTTCTTTGTTTCTTACTAAATTCATACATTTGCCTAGGGGTAAATCTTTAAACGTGTATGTAGGATGTATGAAACGGATCGCAAGAGTAGATGGGTGAAATGAAACGTTATCGAGTGAAAGGGACGGATGGATGTGAGATGAGAGCGAGAGGGAGCTAGAAAAAAGACGCGGAAACATCGATACATAATAAGTAAGCAGATAAGCAGTCACCTACTAAATTTCATCCAAAATATGGCAGTGGTAGCTAAATATTCCGTATGAACGTTCTTACGTTCATACGGAATATTTAGCTACCACTGCCATATTACATCCTGCGCAGTCCTGGACGGGTCACTCGGGCAAGATCCCGAGTGACCCGTGCAGGACTGCGCAGGATGTAAACGGTTTTTATAGGCGCAATGGTCATTGTACATTATTTTTTTTGTACAATGCTGTATCAATATTTACGCTACAAAAACAACGATGTATAGCGTTACAAACAATTCCTACCGTAGCGCATTATACCCGTAGTACCGTTCAAGTCACGCCATGAACAAGACAGGGATAGTGGCGGACAACGCGCGAAAGGGAGAACGGGATAACCGGAAGCACGGCGGGCGACCGGTCGCCGAACAAGTCTCAACGTAGACCGACCAACTTATCTTTGCTGGTGGCGCAACGAGAATTGAACTATAATCCTATGAGAACTAAGTGTAGTTGAGTGGTCGGCCGGTAGCTTGGCAGTTGGCGGACAAGCAGCAGAGATATTTAAAGAAATATTTATTATTTCGAGTTTTAGTGATATCTTACTGATATCTATAATTTAATCTAATACTATTAACTACTACCATGGATAAATGAACTAAATATACGTTCCGTATGAAATTTTGCTATTGCGACGTGTATTATGGCAGTTTTTAGACGCAAATGAGGCATTCTGATACGTCCTTACGCTAGCTGCGGTCGGCTCGAAGTAATTTGAAATAGCGACACAAACGTCAGCGTGGCGCTATTTCTGTGACCACTTTTTGGACCGTAACAGCATATCTTGTCTAAATAATATATCGATGGACGGAAGAAAGACGTGTGTGTACTATTATTTTTATTTTAGAAGAAGGATTAAATAAATCAAGGAAAAGTAGTCGAATCACAGTTTTTTTGTTTGCTTGCATCAAAATAGCCCCATAGATATTATGTATACCCTGTTTTTCTTTACAAGATCAGAAATGGGGATAATGACAGGGTAAAAAAAAAATATTTGACAAATCAATAAAAATTGCCTAAGATAAAGAGCGTCAAAGTTCGGGTGTGGGGCTCGTGACGTCACGCCTCAGTAAAAAATGTATACAGGTGTGACGTCACTCGGGATTTCAACGCACTATATCTTTCGTCATTTTTTGACTGACTAAATAGCACTTTTTAGTCATCTGGCCTTATGAACGCAGGCGTGATGGCTGACCATGGTGGCCAGCCAATAGGACCAGAGTAGGGTCGAATATGACATATTCAACCATACCAATTGGGTATGTGAATATTTTATTTCATAATAAAAAATATAATTTTTGAATCCAGTACCGGAAACACGCCGACAGCTCCTGAACAAACCCGAGCGGGTGTGACGTCATAATGTTAAAGCTCAGCGTCAACGGCTATTACACTTGACTAGACAATAATAAACCCAACAGGGTCCATAATTGTAACTGAACTTTAAATTGTCATCTAATTATACGAACATTATGGAAAAGTGAATAAATGAATATGAATATGAATAATATTGAAAATTTATTGCTAAAAAACGACTCTGAACAACGCTGAACGACACTGAACGACGACACTGAACGCCACTGAACGTCACTGAACGACACTGAACGTCACTGATCGACACTGAAAGTCACTGAACGCCACTGAACGACACTGAACGACGACACTGAACGACGACACTGAACGACGACACTGAACGACGACACTGAACGTCTAATAATGTACACGTCACGTCAGTCGTGTGTGTATGTGTCACGTCAGTGTCGTTCAGTGTCGTCGTTCAGTGACGTTCAGTGTCGTTCAGTGACGTTCAGTGATGTTCAGTGTCGTCGTTCAGTGACGTTCAGTGTCGTTCAGTGTCGTCGTTCAGTGTCGTTCAGTGGCGTTCAGTGACGTTCAGTGTCGTTCAGTGACGTTCAGTGTCGTTCAGTGACGTTCAGTGTCGTTCAGTGACGTTCAGTGACGTTCAGTGTCGTCGTTCAGTGTCGTTCAGTGACGTTCAGTGTCGTTCAGTGACGTTCAGTGTCGTTCAGTGACGTTCAGTGACGTTCAGTGTCGTTTTTTAGCAATAAATTTTCAATATTATTGTCTAGTCACCTGTAATAGCCGTTAACGCTGTACCTACTGTTATTAAATCGCTTTAACATTATGACGTCACACCTATATGGTGACCAATCTTGGCGCGTTTAGTCACGTGATTTTTCATCAATTATTAATTGTATAAAATTGAAAAAAAAAAATTTTTACTTTTTTGCATTAAATATCAATATTATTAATAATAAAGTTTCAAAATAAATAAATAAATATATTTTTTTTTAAATACCTAATTGTCTTTAGCTGGCCACCGGTCGACCATCACGCCTGCGTTCATACATTTATTGTTTAATTTTTCATCTTGTAAAGAAAAATAGGGTATATAATCCTTGCATACATCTTTCATATAAATCTAGTCAAAGAAAAAAACAGTGGGGGCTGCTAGGGTTAGCAAGTACTTATTTCACAGTTTCTTGCCAAAAAATATGTGCTATTTAATTCCCTCCTCACAGATAGGGCCACAATGATATTAAAAATGTGACTGCTAAACTATTGACTTTGAAATAAGCAAAAGTGCCTTATCCATTTATATATTTTACCTCCAGGGTAACCACTTCCGAATTGAGTGTGATCCATTTCAAGCCCTTCTTGGAACTGCCACACCTTCAATGAATGGTCTCTTGTCACTTTGGCCACTATACTAGCGGCAGACACAATAGGGTATATTGAATCAGCTTTTTTGGCCACCTAAAAACAGAAGATATATAAAATGGAAGCAATATTTTACCTTGTATAATGTATAAATAAGTGCAGCGATGCAAGATTCAGCATGGCTTCCAATGCAGCTGTTGGTGTGGTCCTCATACAACCTGTAATTGCCATACAGGCAAGTCTTTGGAAGCGTTGTAATTTGTTCGATGCTGTGTCCAATTTGGTTCTCGGCCACCAGACTACAGCGCCGTATGTCATCATCGGGCGGATCACCGCGTTGTACAGCCACAGGATTATTTTGGGTGTTAAACCCCACTTTTTCCCAATCATTCTCCTGCACTGCCACAGGGTGATACTTACGGCCTTATTTATTTTACTATCTATGTGGTTGCTCCATCGTAGTCTGAACATGACCAGTTCAGTTTTTTCAGGGTTGACTGATAAGTCAAATTCCCTGCACCAGCGTTCCACTATTCGTAGCGCTTGTTGTGAATGGTCGCAGACGATGCTGGTTACCTTCCCAGATGTCAGTATGACTAGGTCATCAGCGTAGCCTATTGTATAGTAATGGTTGGCGTTGAGTTTGGTAATGAGGTCATTTATCACCAGGTTACAGAGGAGTGGGGATAAAACACCTCCCTGAGGACAGCCTCTGGCTATCATGGCTGATTGCTCCTCACCTTCAAGTCTAACCACACGTTTGCTTAGCATGTTCGTGATCCAGCCTATGAGAACTGGTTCCACTGCATGTCTTTCGAGAGCAGCATTTATGCTAGTAAAGCTGGTTTTGTCGAAAGCTCCTTCGATGTCTATAAATGTGCGCAGGCAGATTCCTTTCTGCTGAATAGCCTCCTCTATTCGGCTTACTACTAGGTGTAGTGCAGATTCGGTCGATTTGCCAGAGCTGTATGCATGTTGATTGTCATGTAGTGGTGTTTGCTTTAACGTACCCTCCCTCAGCTCTCTCTCGCAGAGCCTCTCGAAGGTCTTCAACAAGAACGAGGTTAGGCTGATTGGGCGATAGGATTTTGCGTTTGTATAATCACTCTTGTGTGTTGCCAGTGATGACTTATGGTACTGAGACGTGGTCTTTAACAGCTGGCCTTTTGGAGAAGCTCAGAGTCACACAACGAGCTATGGAGAGAGCTATGCTCGGAGTTTCTTTGCGCGACAGAATCCGGAATGAGGAGATTCACCGAAGAACCAAGACCACCGACATAGCTCGTAGAATATGCAAGTTGAAGTGGCAGTGGGCAGGCCACATCGCTCGAAGAACCGATAACCGTTGGGGAAGAAAGGTTCTCGAGTGGCGACCACGAACCGGAAGACGCAGCGTAGGCAGGCCTCCCACTAGGTGGACCGACGACATTGTTCGCGTCGCAGGCAACCGGTGGATGCAAATAGCAAATTGTCGTTCATTGTGGCGGTCTAAGGGGGAGGCCTATGTTCAGCAGTGGACGTCTTCCGGCTGGTGATGATGATGATGATGATAATCACTCTTTCCCGGTATGGGGATGAATATAACTTTCACTTCCCTCCACTCCTTTGGCACATATCTATTTGCCAGGCACGCTCTAAGGATGGCTGCAAGCACCTCAACGACAGCTGCTTGCCCCCATTGCATTAATGCAGGGAATATACCGTCCGGCCCGGGCGCCTTAAAGGGGTGGAAGCTACAGATAGCCCATTGGAGCTTCTCCATTGTAATCATCCTATGTGCATAATGCCAATCATCTTCTGATGGTGTAGAATGTTCATCCTTCCAGTTAATTACATGTGAGAAGGCGCATCCTGGGAAGTGAGTTTCTATTAGGATACGTCTTGTTTCTTCTGGCGATGTAGTGAGTGTGTTATCAGGTTTTCGGAGAGAACCAGGTTCAGATGCCTTCTCTTTAGCTAGTATTTTCCTTACCCTGTTTGCTTGTGGACAGGATTCAATATTACCACAGAATTTTCGCCATCCCGTGGTGCTTCTGAATCTGATGCATTTTTTGTAGCTACATTTTGCCGACCGATAGTCGTCCCAATCCTCATCTCTACAAGTATTCATTGCCTTATTCAGAGCCTTTCTCACTTTCCTGCGTTTACGTTCCAGTTCCGCACCCCACCAGGGTTGCCTACCCGGTGTCTTGGGCGCGGTGGTCTCTGGGCAAGTTTCCTGGTAGCTGTCTATCATTGATTTAGTTAGATGGCCTACCTGTTTATCTATTTGTATTGTATTCATGCAAGCCGGGATATCACTCGTTTGCGCAAGCTTGGCGCTAAGTACTTGTGAGTATCTAGCTTTGTCCGTGTTACGCGGATTCCGGTTATTAGTTAGATGTTATATCAATGCATACACATCATCGTCATCATCAGCCGGAAGACGTCCACTGCTGAACATAGGCCTCCCCCTTAGAACGCCACAATGAACGACAGTTGGCTATTTGCATCCACCGGTTACCTGCGACGCGCACAATGTCGTCTGTCCACCTAGTGGGAGGCCTGCCAACGCTGCGTCTTCCGGTTCGTGGTCGCCACTCGAGAACCTTTCTTCCCCAACGGTTATCGGTTCTTCGAGCGATGTGGCCTGCCCATTGCCACTTCAACTTGCAGATTCTGAGAGCTATGTGGGTGACCTTAGTTCTTCGGCGAATCTCCACATTTCGGATTCTGTCGCGCAAAGAAACTCCGAGCATAGCTCTCTCCATGGCTCGTTGTATGACTCTGAACTTTTCTAAAAGGCCAGCCGTTAGAGACCACGTCTCAGTACCATATGTCATCACTGGCAACACGCACTGGTTAAAAACCTTCGTCTTCAGGCACTGCGGTATTTTGGACGAGAAGATATCGCGTAGTTTCCCGAATGCTGCCCATCCAAGTTGGATTCTTTGGTTGAATGCATACACATGAACACAAAAATAAGTTAGAAACATACTGTGTCAAAACAAAATGTGAATACAGTTTTAAAAAGTTTAACTACTTTAATATAGCAATAGTGTTTGCTTACAGTAATTTTATAGTTTGGGAATATATCAGCCAACTTGGCCTGATATTTCTCTGGTGGGCCCACCGTGTCCACATACACCTCTGTGATATTGACACCACTTTCTGCAGCTTGTTTTATTAAAGATATTGCAGAGTCCATTGACACCTAAGGAAGAAATAACATTAAGTAGCACTAAAAAAATTACTAATATCTAACTACTATCTAAATAACTATTTAACCCAATAACAAGACAAGGAAGACATTCACCTGATGGTGGTTCTGCATATAGACTACTGATTTGCAGTACTGCGCAATAGAGTGACTTAATTACATTAGTTATATTCTCCTCAGCTAGTGGCCTTTCCACCAGACCACAGCAATATTAAGACACAGCTCCTTGGTGGCAGAATATCTTGACACTGCAGTGGTACCTAACTAACTGGATGATTTCTAGCATAAAGGGATCTATGTACCACCTAGTATAACATTTGAAAGACATACAATTACTAGGTACATTTGAATTGATCTGTGATGATATTTCAAGTAGTGTATGTAACTAAATTCTACACAATACATAAAGATAAAGATAGTCCCAACAGCTCTCAGCTGCAATAGGTTTAAGGATGTTTAATATCTCAAAGAACATAATTCACTTATAAGAGATCACAATATGATGATAATCATAACTAGCTACATTTTTGTTGTTCTTACCTCATTCAAAGAATGTTTAGCTCTTCTGTACATTGAGTTTGATATATAATTAGGGGAGATAACCTCGGCCAACCAACCAACATTGTTTAAAGAGTTCTCTTCAGTAAGTATTTTTGATAATATTTCATCTCTTTTTTCTTCTGTTAACGCCTTGGAATCAGCACAACCCAAATTATGCAGAATATCTGTTTGACTTAGTGGACAGTATGCCACTCCGTATACCATGGGACCTGTAAATGTATTGCAGTACTAATCAATATAATCATCATAGTATACAATGTGTTAACATAATAATGAAAAACCTTGGGGGGGTGCCCAAGGTTTTCGTACTTAGTTTCATAACTTAGTTTTATTATTAGAAATTAATCTATCTATTTATTTGATTATTTTTGTTATTCTTTTCATAATTTATTATAAAAGATGGCTTTTGGAATATTAATAATATCCTGGGACAATACACACACAGTAATCTAATCCCAAACTAGGCAGAGCCTGTATGGTATCCAGACAAATCAATACTTTATTTTTTTGTGAATACATAATTAAACAGAACAGAATAACATCCAGACACTTAGTGTGAACCCACCCAACCTATTGGGTAGCAGGCAGGGTGTCTAACCACTAGACCAACAACAGGCCTGTCATATAACTATAGAGTGAAGGGAGAGAATATCAAATAACTATAGAGTGTAGTTACAAATAAGCAGACTGTTGGTGCAGTTACACATGTATATGATTGCTGGAAGTCAATTACCTCGTACCGCCTCTATATTGCGTACACTGCCTGATTAGACTCGGCATTATAAATAAGTGGTGTAATCAATTTTGCCCCTGATCCTGTACAAACTACCTAAATATTTTCAAGTTTTGCGTTAATTCGTTACACTTTGTGTAGTTATCTATACGTATTTTGGGTTTAAGTAATATATTACCTAAAACGGGTCCACGGCCTGCTTCATCAACGCCAATCATACACGGTTCAGTTTTACATACAGCTGGCACACTTGACTTATTTACAAAATTGTTAAAATTGTTTCTGGATTTAATTATACATTCTAATTCTTGCAATGAATTGACCATTTTGCAAAGATATTTTGATATTGTTTAGATCATGTTATAACAGCACCAATTGAGCACCAAAGACGATGTTTGATAAATTTATATTTAAGCACTTTGAACGAACCTTTTTAAATTATTATAAATGAATCAATTTTATTATAGGTTACAAGAAACTCTGGATTGGAATACTACCCGTCCCTAAGTAGGTACCTAAACGAATATCTTTATATTTTTGGAAGTAAAGTAAATAAGAAAAGAAAAGAAAGTCCCAATATAAACATAACCTTACTGACACACTTTTTTTATAAATCCCAACTTCTTCCCGCCAAAAATTGGGCCGATCGATCCTATTTTAATGATATATAGAACCATAGAGCAAAGTAAGGTGCTACAATCATTAGAAAAAAATCCCCCTATCTCAAGTCAAAATAGGGGTATTTTGTTTTGAGTGGGGATTTTGGCCCTAAAAGCTCACAAAAGAAATGTTTTCGTTGCAGTAATTTTATCATATACGTACGTTTAGGGGGAAAGTTTTCAAACGATTGCAACACCTTGTTTTACTTTATGATTAAATCATTAAAATAGACTCGGCCCAATTGCCAAGAGCGTTATTTATATTCTCTTTGCCAAGCATAATATTTTTAGATGTAGAAATCAAAGGTGTCATCTGAATAATAATTACCAAAAAATTGTTATTGATCGTGCATAAATAAGGTAATTAACACTTAATTTTTGTTTATTTTGGTGGTCCGTAGTTTAATATGTATAATTCTTGTAATCTCTAAATACTCGTTTGTAGGTTAAAGTAGTGCGATCTAATATGCAGAACAACCCCCAGGAGCTTTCATGGCAGGCTATTCAAGCTATCGTCGGGGTTAAACTCCCCCCAAACGTGCTACGATTCGATGATATCGGATTTCATTTAGTCAACAACACTGTATCGAGTGCCGAAGACTCTGATTCTGATGTAGAAATTGTGGAAAATGATTGGGAGTCTGATAATAATGTGTCATCTAGACATGATCATTCAGACAACGAAAAAAATACTTCCCCTGATAGGGAACAAAGTGAATCGCCGGTGCTACACCTCGTAGAACCTGACAATAATAATTCAGGTAAGGAGTCATTAGATTACAGAGAGTATATCGAAAAAATGGATACCAAAGATATATCTAAGGAGCACATGACACAGATTCATATTGACGATGCAGACAGCTCTAATGGAAATGTTATGTCTATCGAAAACTATTTAGAAGTGACTCTATCTACTGACTCTGATGCTAGTCATACCTGTAGTCAGTGTAATCAAATATTTCCCAACGAACATATGCTTGTCTCACACAAATGTAACGTCAAACCCACTGAAGAAAAGAAGTATCCTTGTCATGTATGTGCCGAGAAATTCCCAAGTTATTGGGATCTGAGGAAACATTTAAGTACTCACTTCCCAGGCATGCTGGAGTCCAAATCGAGCTTTTGTCATCTGTGTCAAAAGGATTATACAAAAACAGGTTTCATGAATCACCTACGCAAGCACACTGGTGAGAGGCCATTCGTGTGTGAACTGTGCCACAAGGCATTTTCACAATCAAGCTCGCTCTCAATACATATGAAGTTTCATCTCAATGTCCGCAAGCACGCTTGCACTGTGTGTGAGAAAAAATTTGTGACAAAAAGTGAACTATCGCGTCACATGACTGTGCACACCAAACAGAAGTCTTATTACTGTGGGGTTTGTGACAAGGCTTTCACTCGCTCTGACAACATGAAGAAACATGAGAAAACTCATGGGTAGACTACACGGGGAATGTTTTGAAATTGTGATCGATGTCATAATACTACTGCAATTCAATTGCATTTTGAAAATTTTACAAAAAAGAAATACATTCATTATATGGTCAGTTCTGATGCCACAAAAAGTTTTAAATACTTTTGAATATGCTATGATTTCTGATTCTCTTATTGCCAAAAAATTAGTTGTATTTTTTGTTAAGTATAGAGTTTTACATTGTTTATACCAAATTTAATACCTATCACGATCTAGTTCATATTTTAGTCATTATGGTGTGTTTCTGTGTTTGTGTGTGTTCACACTCTATGTGTGCTGCTATATTGCTTTTCATTTAAGGATTTTTATTTATATGATTGTTATAATGCATGTTTGGGGTAAACTTAGTGTATTAGTAAAATGTCTTAGCAGGTGCTTTACAGTAATGTCACACATATCTCAATCCAATTTTGCCTTTTAGATATGGTAAAGTGATATTTTAACATGAAGATATTTATGTAGGTCAAATGTCTTAAGGTTCAGATAGCCTTATTGTAATGTATACTTTAGATAGAGGAAATAAATTGACTACAACAGAGGCCTTCACTAAATATTTCAAGTAGAAAAATTGTTCCTGCATCATTATAAAAGCTTTAAATAAGTATATATTTTTATAAACCTTTACTATGAAGTACTGAACTACCAGTTTTAATGTAGACTTTGCCAAATTTTAGATAATATTAAGTATTTCAAGTAATTTTTTTACTACTGTACTGTGTTGTAACCAAAGCAATAAAATATTAATGTGCCTATTCTCTATAATATTATATCTACAAATATACCAAATAGTTCTAGATTTTAAGTGAAATGTAAAAATACTGAATCAAAAAAGAGTAACTGATGAGTTTCTCCTAAAGTGTTTAACAAAAGTGAAATTAATTTCACTGCTGATGGTCTCCTAAGAGTGTTATTTAAGACAATTTGAACAAATATTAGTTAAGAGCTAGTAAATGTTGAAGTCCTTAGCATCACAAATGTTAAACAGTGCACATATTTATTTGTAACATTAAGTACCTATCATTAATAAATTATCATGAATTGTTTTTGTGTTAGGGAATTTGTTTTCTGATACAAGACTCCATTCAATACCAAAATGTGACGGAAATCCCAAAGATTTAAATTATTTGTAATTGGCTGTACTACCAAAGGTTAAAAAAATAACAAGATTTGTGCCACATTGATTTTATTATCAGGTTGTAAAATATTGCCTTATTGTGTAATTAGGCCTAAGCAAATCTAAAATAGGTAGTAATCATATTTTTTAATATATTTATTAACATATTATATTTAATTATTAGATATTAACTTTGCATGACTTGTTGTATAAATAATAATTTGATATTGAGCCAAATGATAAAAATACACAAAATCTACAAGACTGACAATAATATTCAGAGTAGATATTAACGTGAGCACAAAATAATTTTATTTATTCATCCCATACTGCAATTTTCTACTAATTATTGAAAACGCACCTTGTTACAATTCATCATGACAATTAGATATAAGATCCGTTTGATTATGAATTTGAAATATTTTATGGAAATATGTATAATAATTGCGATTATATTAAAGAGTTGTTTGTTGCAAAATATCTTTTATTTATTGCATTAATGACTAAATAAGTCGTTTTCCCTTTGTTTTAGGTTACGCTAGAGATGTCAGCAAGGTTGCGTAATCTTAATCCATATGAATTGCATAAGTACCTAGTTAATGTTTATTGTCTTAATAAAAAAGGCTCTACGGAAGCATTAAAAAGAGATACGTCCCGAGATAGAACCGATCTTGACATTATAAGAGAAAACCACAAGTTTCTGTGGGAAGAAGACGACGACGCCGACACTTGGGAGAAACAACTAGCAAAAAAGTATTACGACAAACTCTTCAAAGAATACTGTATTTGCGATCTAAGCAGATATAAAGATAATAAAGTAAGTTGAAGAGATTGAAACTGGATGTAGCCACTGATAGAACATCTATTCGCGACCCTCTATGCGAGACAAAATACAATCGTTTCATAGCCTTAGTTCATAGCGATTCTATTTCTTCCTTCGCTAACAATGTCAATTCCCTATAATTTGTCACGTGATATTTAAAATTATTTCGATGTCATGTCATTCTAATACATTTTTATATCTATTCGCGTTACCGGCCCCCATGCTCCTAATTTGGGCTCGTACGTTATCTACACGGCACAGCCGTTTGGATTTATCTAAGTAGATACGGGTCTTCGATCATATAAAAGAAATCTATAGTCTAAGATATGGGTAGATACAATTATTATGGTAAAAAAATGTCTGTAAATCATTCGAGAAATACTAATTTTTGAGACTATTAAAATATGATATGATCTTGTAGAAAGGCGGTGACAACTTCTATCTCTGAGGCTATCGCTAAATCGAACTATCCATGTAGTTCCGCTCACCCAAGAAACGATAACACAAAAGAAGAGATATTATGGCGATGTTTGCATCAAGTAATGATGAATGATATGAAATCTATTCGCGTCTGTCTGTCGCTTCTTCTAAACTACACAATGGTTTAGTTAGAACCTTATAAGGCCGCAACAAGTCGCTAGTTAAAAATACTTAGGTTGCAAAGAAAAATTATACTTAATACTTTATCTATTAATAATAACAAAAGGTCTAACGGTCATATTCTAATGTACCCATTTATGTTTAAGGTTCTCCCCCAAATTAAACAAGGCTGGGGGACGCTCCCCTGCCTCTGTAACTCAATTGCCTTTTTTGCCCGAGAGACCTTCCTTTGTGTAACGCACTGGGGAGCGAACAAAGCCGTGCTGCCTTTCTGTAGGCTAAATATAGCTCTATACACATTCACCCGCACTGATATACAGTAACGCACATCTGGCTGCTCCGCACCGCAGTCGATCCCCATTTATCTCAAAGAATCAATGACAATGGCATCGGCTCTCACGCAGAGGCAACGGGCATTTTCAAACCTTAACGCATATTATTATGCTAATTATATTTACAATGTAACACATTTATCTTTATTGATTTGAGTATTAATAGAAACCGTTGATAATTATAACGATTAGGTAGCACTGAGATGGCGGATCGAGAAAGAAGTCGTACTTGGAAAAGGACAATTTCAATGCGGGAGCAAAACATGCACCAACAGCCATGACCTTAAGTCCTGGGAGGTCAATTTCGCTTACGTGGAAGATAAGGAAAGAAAAAACGCTTTAGTGAAGCTTCGTGAGTTCGATATCACTATTTATTTTTATAAATAACAAGTATGTACTTAGCAATAACATATAGGCAATCAATGGGAACTTCACCGTATTTGTTTTGTTTGAAAATATACTAAGTAGGTAGTACTTGCCTAGTCTCGGACCAAAATAATTCTTAATCTTTTGGTCCGAGGTAGTTAGTAGTTTGCTCATTATTTATCATATCCATGCTACAATTACTTCACCACCCTACAGTAAAGACAGCCTTTATAAACTGTTATTTATACCGAGCGGACGTGCAGTAATTACGCCAATTGGATCTCATTGTGCACGTAACACCAGGACAGGGGAGTGCTTTTAGTTAGGTACATAAGTACCTAACTGTATATAAATACAGGTTAGTTAGGGCACTATGCCAACTTAGTACCTACCTATAAATGTTATTATTTTTGTTCACTTAAAAGTTTTTCGTTGCCGCTGAAGCCACGATGTATGCAAAACCTAATTGCTCTCCAAGTTGTGTCTTCTCATCTATAAAATTAAGTAGACTTACCCACTTGCTCGTAGTCTTTCTCAGCGTAAGTAAGTATGCTTGTCTATTCTGACTTTTTCAAAACTACATACATAATTATGCACTTTATACTATCATTTAGCGAAATTCTTCGGGTAGGGTAATAATAATAATATCTTGGGACAATCCACACACGGTCATCCGATCCCAAACTAGACAGAGCCTGTACTATAGAAACCAGACAACTGATACGTAAATACATTTTTTTGTAAATACATACTTAATTAGATAAATAACACCCAGACACTTGGTGGGAATCGAACCAACGACCCATCGGGTAGCAGCCAGGGTGTCTAACCACTAAACCAACGGGCCCGAGTTCCCTCAAAATGTCGTGCAAAGCTGCAGCGGGCCGCGATCAAGAACATAGCAGGGATCCAATAATAATATAATAGTTCCTCTGAATCAATACGGCCATAACCAAAATTGATTATTTTGTGCCAATAGGATTACCTAGTACACAAATGTTTGCGCAGAAAAACGGTACACTTTTCCTTTACCAAACACTATGAGTTAGAAGACTGACACGACTGGGGAGATTGGGCGCAGGACCTACTTTTTATATGCCTAAACGACGCATCATAGATTACCACTATTACAACAGTTGCTCCCCGTAGGATGCAAACCCGTGGCCTCCAACTTGTAAAGAAAGTGGCTCCCGCTACGACACAGAGGCTGCAGTCCAATAATAGCTACTACTTTAGCAGTCGCAATTTCCTGTTGGTTTGATTTTCAGGTTACCTATTGCACATGATTGTATTGATACACCGAATGATACCTTCAAGGGTCGGGTAGGGGTTTTTTAACACTAGTACCTATTTTCAGTTTTGTTTGTAGCTATAGAAGTTGATATTCACAAGAGCAACTTGCCTAGAAAATGTGCACGCAAAGCATCGCGTACCTCTTTTAAGGGGCTTAAAATATCTGGCCATTATCTGGCATACAAAATGTCGGTGTAATATTGCTACATTCTGCCTTTTCATACGGAAAAAGTCGTGATCTACCATCACAATATTCTGTCTACAATAATAGGTAAATGGGGTAGCCTCAAGGGTAGCCAGTCTCGCCAATTTGATCTCAGTTGGCGGATCATTTAGATGTACTCAGTACCCCACTGCAGTAGAACCGAGGAGGTAATGACTATAGTAATTATCTTAGGTGTACCTACCCTTCACCGGTCCGGGGACCTATCAAAGGTTTTCCCCGCGAAAACAAAATAAAACGTGTACAGTACTTCTTATTAGATAGTTATTAGTAGATACCTAAGTAGTTAGTAGTAGATTATGAGCCTACAGAAATTAGAGCTCTGTAAAGGGTTTCGGGCTCAAAATTTATGTAGGTACCTACTTCCTTGCTATTGTAAAATGTAAATAGAGAACCCAATCCCAATACACAAACGAGTAAGTGGCCCAGCCCTGTGGCTCACTCGCTTATTTTCGTGACCACTTTTCGGGTCGTGACAGCAAATCTAGTTGGTATAGTATATCGATGGTATAATACACACATCAAAAGTGTCTAGGGATCAACATATATTTTTGCAATAACTTTTCTCCTGATTGATATTAATTAAAATTTTCTTTAAGGATTCATCAAATAAAGTGTTTTCGTTTGTCACAGTAACGATAAACCAAGTCACCTTTGCATTAATAAAGAAATTTGCCATTTTCCTAATAAAGGGATTTTTGACATTTGAACCACTAACACAAAAGTTCGAAAAAAAGACTGAAATAACAGTTTTCTTTAAAATTTTATTGGGTAACTTAAACAATTAATAATCCGTGTTTCTACCGCGAACACTAACAACACAAGAACATCGGTTTGGCATACTCAAAATGAGTTCATCCAAATCACGCTGTGGAATGGCCGCCCATGTTCGTTGCAACAACAAAAAAAGGTCTTCTTGCGACTGGATACCCTCCATATTCGGCAGAGCTCTTCTCTGTAGCATATCCCATGCATGCTCAATCGGGTTCAAGTCTGGCGACTGAGCAGGCCAGGGCAGGACATTGATGTTAGCTGCGGCGAGAGTCTGTCTTACAACTCTTGCGGTGTGCGGTCGTGCATTATCATGCATTAACTGAAATAAGGGACCGATTTGCACTTGTAGAGGAACGATGACGTCTGATACAATCGTCTCAGCATAAATTTGAGCGTTGAGGTTGCCTCTGATCCAAATCAACTCAGTTCTTCCGCCGATCCAAATACCCGCCCATACCATGATGGTTCCACCACTATAAGGATGGACTTCCTGGCAGGATTTTAATCGCTGTTGGCGTCCAGGGGTTCTCCAGTGTCGTATACGTCTTGTATCCGGTCTCATACCAAAACGAGACTCATCAGAAAAGCACACGAAACGCCATTGTTCTTCTGCCCATTTTTTTGCCCAAAAATGCTTGATCCCTAGACACTTTTGATGTGTGTAGTAACGATGTAGACGATGATTAATTAGTTTGTACGTTTCCATAAGGTTTATGTCCGGAATGTTCGGACAAGTTAAACTACAAATCCAAAAAACGAGAAGTGAAAAGATTAAAGAAAAATCAAAAGAAAAAGAAGAAATCTAAACGGCGTAATAGCGAGGAAAGCAATATAGAAGAACATAGCCCACAAACGCCAGACAATTTGGAAGAGCCTTCTACCTCCACAGATATGGCGGAAACTGATAATAACGTAGACTCCTTATGGAAAAAAGGTTCACTATTTACTTATTTAAAATATAATATTCTTTTTTTTCCTATAAAGAAACTACGCTCCAAACCTCGTTTTTTAAAATATTTTTTCAGTATGTACTTACCTACCTAGTACATCATAATTGCTATGACATTTTCCACAGGCGTCCAAGAAATTGAAGAGAAGTCTCGCGAAGAAGAATTCCAAGAATATTTAGAAGACTTGTTATTATAATAAGATAAATAAATAAATAAAACATATTATAATACTTTAATAACTTTTTATTGCATTATTACATTGTGTAAAAAATTGAGTAAGTAGTAACGTATACGAAAAGTAGAGTCATGTGGGGTAAACGTACGCATTTTTTAGTTAATTGCTTCCAGAATAAAAGATATTGTTAAATGTAAAGAAAAAATCTTTTATTCTTATGTTATAAATATTTGTCAAGAAAAACAAAATATAAAATTTCAATTCTAACCATAATTATTATTTTTATTTACTAATTTAATCAAGAAGGGAAATGCGGGTTTTTACCCTCATCGGTGGGAAAGTGTCCGCACGCCTTCGGTTAAGTGTACGCAACGCCGACAAAGTGTACGCACGTAATTTTAATTTGCTATTGCACAAAGATCACATGTGAATGTGCCCAAAGATCACATGTGAATGTGAAAGAATTACAAATTGAACACTCAATCCACACCTCAGTCGTATCTCCGTACTTTTCTCGACATAAGGGACAGTGGTAATCTTGATTTGAAGCTTTTTTCTTTTGTTGGTAGTAATATATTTCCTAATATCATTTTTCTTGTTTGGCTTGCTTCTGATGCTAATCTTTAGTTTTGTAATTGTCTTAAAGTTTTCATCAATTTCTTTTGGTTTTCCCTTAATATGTTTGCTTTTAGTTTCCATGTTCATCTTTGGTTTTCTAGTTTTTTTTTTAGCTTTTTCTTCAATTTGTTTTTGTTTCTCTTCTAATCTCTTTTTAAACGGACTACTAGTGATTATTTTGGACTTGCTAGCATTTTTGCGTCGTGTCTGAATGTGTGTTGTCTTTGGTAGTGGGCTTATATTGATTAAGGGAATATGGGACTCGTGAGTATTTGAAATAATTTGGAGAACAGCAGACGAAATAATCTGTTTATCCTGAAATGTTTCTATTATGTCCAATGGATCAGAAAGCGCGTGTAATTGTTCATCGGCTTTGTTAATCTCAGGTCCAGTTCCGATGTTATGCTGTGCAGGTAGTGGTGAACTTTGTTGGTCAGGAACTTCAGCGATAGTCGAAATAATGTGTTCTTCATGTAGTGACGAACGTGGTAGGTGATGCACTTCAGCAATAATCGAAATGTTATGCCCAACTATTTCTTGTGTTTTTGCTAAATCGGTAGACGCAGAAGATTTATATTTTGGTTTATATCTGCCCATTGAGACTGCAGTAGAATTTAGTTTTAGACGTTTTCTCAAAGTACTCTCATCGATTCCAACAATTTCTGCCGCTTTTCCCTCTTCCATCAGCTTCTTGGCTACATCAATCTGCTCTTGTGTACAGAGTTTCCGGTCAGGACATTTCCTTATATTATTATATTTGCGAGGCATTTTCATTCTAAAAGGCAAAAGAATATGACGGGGTAAGTATGCGCATTTTAATTATTGCGGGCACTTACCCCCGGACACTTACCCCATCTCATCAAAGCAAATAAAAATAATGAAATTTCGAAGTATGACTTACCTTAGACAAAATACGTATACTCACACAAAATATTGATTAATTTCTCCTGTTTCCCAGTCACTTTGTTATTCAATCAGACTATTAATATGCCTTTAGTATGAAAATCAATTTTCAAGAAATAAATAACAAATCCGTGCTAAAGCCATATTGTCGCGTAAGTTTGCATAGCATTGTGCGGCAAACCTGTGACGCAGTACTCTCGTTCGGTGGTCAAACCTGAACTAAACTTCGCAGGTTTCGACCTGCTGTAATCCGTGGTATTGTCAAGATGGTCACTGCGGACACTTATTCGCCGCGTACGTTTACCCCACATGACTCTATAACATTCTTATAAAAGAAGTTTGTTTGTAGCGGACGAGTTCTTAATTTTAACTTGGAGAGATACTACCAAAAAATCGATTTTTATATTCTCAAGGTGGCCGATTGATTGGGTTCAGTTTTATTTAAATTGACCTAAAACATAATTGACACACGGCCACACGAGAATACCTAATCCATGGTGCAATCGATTTATTAGCTTACTCTAGAAATCTATGTGAATTTCAATAATGCAAACAAAGTCCAACCGGGATGCGCTGTTAGCGCTGCTGTCGCCATAGCTAATGTTATCAGAAGTGCAAAAAGCAGCGGAACTCTAAACTTATTGTAATCGGTCTTCTAGAGTAAGCCTACAATTTTCAACAATGATGTTAGAGCGATGTTATTGTACCTACTTACTTTTTTATTCGATTAGTTAACATCAACGATTCTGTACGAATAATTCTTGTATTCGAGAGAATATTGTAAAACACGATTGTTTTGCATGATAAATGCTGCAATAGTTGACCGGCCATTTCGCGACACGCGATCAAAACAGGCACATCTCAATTGCTTTGTAAAATAGCAGAACAAATTCAGAAAAAAAAATAGTTAAGTACCTAGTCAAAGTTATATCGCTTTTTATGTGTGAGAAGAAGCATACATGAGCATACGGCAGCCACTGAGGTCTTGTTCTTCTTAGGACTATAAACGTGTTCTTATGCTTTTCTCTCTTTCTCTAACTGCCTCACTTACACACTTCAATTACAGTTAATTCTCACTAATCCCGTTTTTTTTAAAACGCTATTATTTCGACCCTCGAAGTCAATTTTATTCGAGCTCCTGTAGACGTTGCAAACGAATGAGAAAGAGTGTAGAAACATTTGTCTATTCCAAAAATATTCTTCAACCACCTAACAGCAGTTGTCTCGTGATCATTGCGCTTGCAACAGCGCCGAAATACCAGAAAATTAGTAAATCAACGTTTAAAGTTTAAAACAGTTTAATCTGAGACCAATTTAGAGCTGAGAAATAGGTAAATATGTATGTAAAACAAAATAATTTATTTTAAAATTTGCTTATAAATAGAAGTATTAAAATAACAATAATTGTACAATTTTTATAACTTGCATCTACACTGATAACTTATCAGTATCGTGTACACGACGTTAAACTTACAAGTAGGACTAATAACCAGTAAATAATATTATTGCAACTTTAAAAAGAGTTTAAAATGTAATAAGAGTACTTTAAAAGTTCCCTTTTCCTCTGTTATTTCTCTAAATGAATAACTAAACAAAAGCCTCTAACATAGCGGGTTAAGCTTTGAAACAACCATATTTTATTTCATAAAATAAACAAACATAATAAATTATAAATAATTATAGTGAATTTTCAAGGTGCGGCATAATACTTGAATTCAATTTTACAAAGCCGTAAACATAGTTTCTAAAGAAGGCCCGTAATGTATGTTATGATAACGATACTTTGCCACCGTGCATTTCTCCATACGGTTTATATCGGTTTTATCATCGATCTATAATTTATACTAGACTAGCTAGCCCGCGTTTTGTTTTTAAATATATAAAAATTAATAGCTGTCGTTAGTCTCGCTAAATCTCAGAAACAGCTTGACCGATTTGGGACCACCAAGGGTGGTTTAGAAAAAAAAAATTGGGAAGATCCATAAATAAATTATGGATTTTCCCAATTTTTTTTTCTAATCACGAACCAAATGAAACCCAAAATATGGTAGCAGTTGCATTTAAATAAAACAAATTTATAATTCACAGATTATCCGTACTATTTTTTTATATGTATTAATTTAGTATGTGTACAATAAAGTATTCAATTAAGTTCATATAAAAATAAAAGGACCATGCCCATATTAGTATGGAGCTGAAAGTCAGCAATGCCATGCAATGCCCAAATTGCAGATCTATGTCATATGATAAATTTTTAACAGTATTTATATGATATCTAGATTTAATGTCATATGAAGCACCGGTTCAAAAGATATTGGACATTAAAAATGATAACTTCCTACTGGTTTTTTATACATTTTATCGTTTACAGACAACGTTGCTATTAGTTTTTCACTAGGAACTTCATGATCATCACATAAGCTAAGCCAGATCTGTGTTCTTTTATATATTTATCTGTATGTTATCAGATAAACATGTCAGTTATTTGGAAATATCTAGTCTGTCCCCATTGTATAGTGTCAATATGTAAGTGCAAATAATTTGGTTAGATACACTGGTACTGCAATGTCAACGGAACGTCTTATTTTTTTTTATCCAGTGCTTCATATGATTTAAAATTAACAACATAATTCTAGTTTTTATTTATTAGAGCAATCTTGTAATATACTTTATCTGGGCATTTCTGGGGCACTGATGGGCATTGTCCTTTAAAGTCTACAAAATATCGTTCAAAACATTTGCAGACAATTTGAAAGAACAACTCAAAATAACGACACGCGCGTTCGTTGATTCATATATATTTTTTTACCATTTTTCGTTTCCTCACACTTAGTGTAACTAGTACAAATAATAAATCGATGACGCTATAGTTAAGTATTTTACAAATAATTACACTGTGGCTTTATGGGCGTATTATCGCGAGAGAAAGAAACGGAGCGACAAACTGCGTCTCTTTCCCACGAAAGACTAACACCGCAATAAGAGCTAATTCACTCATATTGTCGCTAGAGAAAGAAACAGCAAATAACTACGTATATCTGCGTCACTTTTTTACGTAAAGTAAGATTGTCCTCAACGATCACGTCATGTGCCAAGGTAGACCCAAATGAAATTTAGAACTCGTCGATTGTTAGTCTAAAGAACTGTAGTACGTTTCTATAGTCAAAAACAAACTTGTACACGGCCACAAAGCAATCATGCGTGGCATACAAGACTCGCTCGTATCTAACTGCTGCACCTACAAACGTCAATTATATTAATTTATTTCTTGAAATATGATTGATCATTTAAGCAGATTAATACTTAATACGTTAATAGTGAGTAGAGACATCAATGATCTCGTACTTAATAATCGTAAATAATCATAAACGGTTTCATATTCGAAATAAATAAGACGGGCCTGTTGGTCTAGTGGTAAGACACCTTGGCTACCCAACAGGTCGGTTCGATTCCCGCCAAGTCTCTGGGTGTTATTTATCTATTTAAGTATGTATTTATAAAAAAACAGTAAATAAGTATTAGTATCATTTATCTGGTTTCCATAGTACAGGCTCTGCCTAGTTTACGATCAGATGACCGTGTGTGGACTGCTCCAAAATATTATAATTAGATTCAATAAAAATGTCTTCATTAAAATTAACGTTAATTGACGTTTGTGATTGCGACAGTAAGAGTTAATTCCTCAATACGTATACGGAGGTGTGTCCCGTGGTTAATATAAATGAGGGTAGTTTATTTAGCGTGCGCAGTCTTGCTGAGGTCGTCGTCGTCGGAGCAGTCGTCGTCGTGTGTGTGCGTTAGTTGACGCGGCGTCTCTGGACGTACGTGGGGAACCGACGCTTGAGCCTGCAACAGAAGATTTTTTAAATTAACAAGTCTACGAGGCGTTAGGTCCCTTGTACAATCCATCGGGTACGGTGCATTATGGGCTAGAAATAGAGCGTTTTGATGTTGTAACTACTAAATACTACTAATTCAATGTTACGTCAATTTCAGTGAAACTACGTACTAAAACTATGAAAAAGACAATTTCAATTTTTTAAAATCATATGAAGGGAAGCTCAATTTCTAGCCCAGTGTGCGGCGGCGACTGCGAGGACGACGGCGGCGGGGTTGCAACCCCCGTCTGTCTCCGTGAGCACCGTGTCAGGTTCCCGGGGGATATAATGCGTTCCCTAGGGGCGGGCTGAAAGGCAAGGCACTGAGGGTTCCTACAGTTCCCACCGGAGTGCCCAGTCTCCCCTTTCATGTGCCGATGCGACAGCCGCGGGGGTTTTAGTGGGTAATGTATGTATGGCCGAAAAGACCACTGCTGAACAAAGCCTTGGTTACATATGGTTGATAATATTTATCACCAATACATATATTAAAAAATTGCATTTTCAATATTCATGAAATACCTTAAGATCTGTTATGTCGGGTACAGTTGCGACATTCTCCTCAGACGTATCCTCCGCGATGCATATCACACTGGTGCTGAAACCGCGCTGAGCACTCGGATGTCTGGTACTGTAAACAAATAAAATCTTAATTTTATAAATTGACCGGTCATAAGCAGAAAGCTACTGATAACTAGCGGTCTCCTGAAATTGTATGTCGTATGAAAATTGACTTTTTATTTTTAACATTTATTTTCTCTATCTAGTAGTAGTAACCTCTCTAAGTACACCTCTATATATGTTTTTAGGGTTCCATACCTAAAAGGTAAAAAAGGAACCCTGACTTCGTCTGTCTGTCACACCTATATATATTTCAAGAACCACTGATGCAATCTCCCGCAACCCCAACCCCATCACAAATAAAAAATATATATTTTTTACTTTTTTTTATAATGGGGGTCGAAATGGGTCATCAAAATTTCAAAGTGACACTACTATATCGAGTGGGTTATCATATGAAAGGGCTTCATTTGCACATCGCAAAACTGATTTTTATTCTGGATTTTGGCTGATAATCAAAAATGTCAAAAAAAATACTGATACCACCAAGCCCCGTTCAAGCAATTGCGATTGAAAAGTGGTTAAGCGTTCGTGACCGCGATAAAACATACATACTATCGAAAAGCATAGCCACAAAATAATCAGTATACAAAAGTCAAATTACATACAATGCGCACTCGTGCACCTCACACATAGACATCGCTCACGGACACGCGAGTGCACACGCACACAGACACGCATATGTGATATTTTTCGTGGAAAGATTGAATTATTTTAAAATAACTAGATACGAGTGTTCGTCTAAGCTCGATAACCCTAGCGCGACCACCGATTGTAGGTATTAAAAGTGAGGAACTCTCGCGGTCACAAGCGGTGTATCACCTTTAGGATGAAAATCGCTTGCACATAATACGTGCGGGCGTGGTAAGCGCACGTATCATCGTTCAAACTTAAATTATGATTGAAAACTGGTACACCGTTCGTGTCCTCGATAGTAAATACATGAGCTTGACTTCGGTACACTGATTATTTTGCGGCATAGCCCCGTCTAAGCTAAAAAAAACAAGAAAGTAAGTGTATTAGAGAGACCGGTCAATGGTGGGCGTGTCGACGGTGAAGCGTTGCTCGTGGGCGACGGTGGACTCGTGCGGCATGAGCATGGCGGGCGCGCGGAACATGTAGCAGAACGGGTAGTACATCAGGTTCAGGAAGGACGCCGCGTATAGGTCCGCGTACCTCACCACCTGGGACAAACAGAAACACATTCATTCAATTCATCGCTTAGAGGAGATACAACTGGAGATAGCATGATGCGCTAACCCCTCTGCCAAATTTTGTTCATATGTTCAGGTCATTCTTTATTTGTGTGCGTATATTTTTGAATGTGTTGCGAGTTTATTATAGTGTGGGTATGCGTGAAATTGTATCTGTGTGTGTTTACTTCGCCTCCCGCAGCCCGCAAAAGTGCCACGAAAAATTTGTTCGGCGAATCGACGCGATACTAGCTCCATTCTAATTACTCTGAGATTCATCGTCATCAACGGCTGAAATTCAAATTAAATTCTTTCTTTATTGTGGTTACACAAACTGTTTAATGGGTAGGTGAAGTATAATTTATTGGTACACTTTTTAGCACTATTCATGCTATTCACTTTATTTGTAATTTCAATATAGGATATTAATATCCTGCATTCAAATTAAAAATAAAGTGGACAGCATGAATGGTGATAAAAAGTGTACCATTATAATTATTATACATACTCCACCTACCCATCAACCAGTTTCACGGTTTCGTTGTGTTAGATACTGTATATTAAAGATCATCACAATATACCTAAACAGGCATGCAATAGGATACATTAATTTACATTATTAATTATGTTGTTATTGTATACATTACATAATATAAATTATTGGTGTATATATTAAAACAAAAGAATACCACTGCTGAACAAAGGCCCCCTTAGAAGGGAGGGGTTGCCATACTCACCTAGTTTGGCAGACGTCTTGGGGATCGCACCGAACATAAAGACGCTGCTGCCCGTCTTCCTGTTTTCCCTTAGTCGCCTCTTACGAACACCCAACGAGAGGAGTTGGGAGGGTGCTATTCTTACCCGGACACACCACGGGTAATCCATCCATCCATAGTTTTTTTAACTCAACCTTTGTTTGTGACGAGTCAAGCAAGGCCTTCGCCTGTTGGTAATCGACACGCCTGCCTATACATTCCATCCCAAATAAGCTTGAAGGCGATTACAAGTTCGTTTGCGGCTCAATAACTACATAACGCATACATTGTCAACTAGGCGCGTCTGCAAAAACAACTTTGTATTACCAACCTTTGTTTGCTGCCGCGTTAACCGTCAAATATACAGCGGGGGTGTTTTATGACTGCATAATAAAGTTGTAATCGCGTTCAAGCTTATTTGGTTTGTAGTGTAGACAGTTGCATTGCTCTGGCGCTCATCACCCCGAGACCTTAGTTGTTAACTCTCCTTTGTCCGATAATTTAACACTTCGACACAAATGGAAACCTTCAACCGTAATGACGAATCGCGTCGCTTATTTTTATTATTAACTTAAGAATAATATCCCGGGACATCGGCAAGCAGCAATGTGTAAACATTGCTGTATTCCAGTGTGAAATGCACTAAGGCTGATGAAATTATCGGAATCAAGTTATAATAGCACGGATAACAAGCGGTAGAGCATTGCAGCTGTCTATGGGCAAGCGGGTCGCTTACCATCAGGCTAACGACAAGTGGTCTCATCACGGAGCTCCCTCAAAAAATATAGTCCTAGATAAGTCAATGTCCGTCACCATTTAACATATTTTGGAATTTGACCTCTGTTATCATTGCTCTAGATTAGATAGCAAGAAAGAACAGTTTCATTAGATTCGGACTCAATTCTATTAATGCTAATACGGAACAAAAACAATTCTCTAATAGTATAAACATCTATTGTGTTTTTTTTAAATAATCCAACCTTTGTTCTCACGAACAAGCCCACACCCACATTACAATGTACCATAAATATATAACCGCATTACAAACGCCTACATAAGCAGTGATCCTTATCATTGGAATGCAGCACGAAATTCCCATAATAATAAGCACTAACAGTTTATTTGATTGCGTTACAAATCGTTTAGCTGTCATATTAGGCTGCGTGTGTTGTTGACACGATTTCGAACTAACGCGTGATAAACAACGGATTTCTTGGTACGGAAGTGACATTGCATTTCGAGTGTTTGTTTATACTCATCATTATCAGCCGGAACACGTCCACTGCTGAACATAGGCCCTTAGGTGTTGTGTGGTTGACCAGACAAAATAATGACAATAACCGTAAATTTCAGGTCTATATGAAATAAAGAATCATCTGCCTTATTTATTTGGAACCTACTAAAAAAAAAAACATTCTATAACATGTCCCAAAAGCGTCAAAATTCTGATTTTTTTGGGACTTTTACACTTAGAGATTTATAAGTTAATAGTAGTTTATGCACCAAGTTTATGGGGGCGTTTAATTGAATCGCGAGCATAACGAAGGATTCTAGCAACTCCCGAGCGCAGCGAGGGCGTATAGAGTTAACTCCCGAGCGTAGCGAGGGAGTTAATACTAGAATCCTGAGTACAGCGAGGAATTTAAGCTCGCCCAAGATAAAGGCACCTTTATCCCCGAGGTGAATACACTACTTTTCACACCTACTGCGAGGTAATAAAATACAAATATTGCAAGAATTAAAATAATAACAATAATTTGGGACAATCCACACACGGTAATCTGATCCCAAACTAGGCAGAGCCTGTCCTATGGAAACCAGATAACTAATATTAATTAAATAGTTAAATAACACGCAGACACTTGGTGGGAATCGAACCCACGACCTATTGGGTAGCGGCCAGGGTGTCTAACCACTAGACCAACGAGACCGTCAATAATATCAACATAGTGATTTGCCGCGTTAACATCTATTTCATTTTATTTTCTAGAATAGAACACTGGGTTGTGCTCGTCGCGCTCAGTTCGATTTTCAAATGTTTTGTTTTTCGTGCAGTTCTCTGCTTAGAGTAGTAATATATACCTATGGTAAAAGTGTTGAGGAATTTTCGTTTGACGTTCGAAATTCAAATCACATTATTACCCAAGGGAGTTTAGTACAACATTATTACCCGGCTAGACTATAGGGCAATAATGAGGCACTTTATGTCATGTTTATATGACATATAAAGTGACATTATCGAGCAGGTGGTGTGAAAAGAATGTTACTAACCTGTGAAGAAAAGAATGTCTGCCTAGAGCCAGATCGGAACAGTGAACCCAGCATGCCGTACGCTAGATCCATCTTGTGCGTCACGTCGCGAATAGACGTGCGAAGTTTCGATATATCCGGCTTCTCTTTGGTGCTCGAGTCCAAATCTCTGTGAAACAGAAGCATGGCTCAATTAAACCAAGGTCGATATTTATTGCTACCTGTCAAGTTGCCGGCTTACTATATAAACCGCAAACAAGTCTATAAATTATTATTGGCTAATCATATCGAGTATAGACAGATTGTAAATAACTGCTGTCCGATCCGTGAGGGTATTATACCTATTTGGTGTATCAATAAAATTATGTTGAATATCGCTTTTTTACCTAATTTGTACCAGAAATACGAATCATCTTGTACAATTTTAATACATATACCCTATAAACTGCTTAGGTGTCTGCGTTCTTACCCACGTAAAAGTAAGATTACTTTAACAATGGCATGAGAGCTGGCGGTAAGGCTAGTGTACGACCGCAGTGCCAGATATTCCGCCGTTAAGCAGCAGTTTAAACATTGATGTGAAGTTAAGAAGGACACTGTAGCTGGTGAAATTATCGGCATAACGTCTTGCTCAAAATCAAGCTAACATTGTTTGTCCCGGCCTTAAGTTGCTTAAAAAATATATATTAAATGACACATAAATATGCAGGACACAAGAACATTAGAACGCCTAATGTATCGCTTTCATATTATTCCTTAAGTGAAATGGATATTTATGTAAAGTCGATCGTCAATGATCGATATTTATTAATGGTGTAACCTTGAGTGGATCAGAAATAAACTAATGATCAAAATATCCTTATAAATAAACCAAGCGACATAACATAAATTACTCACTCGGACAGGCAAATGTTTACAAACTCCACTCCACGTACAGTTACGTGTCGTCTATATTATTTATACCTACTATAATTATTAAGTATGTAAACTCGAAAAAAGTCACAAAAAATAAGAATAGAACAAAGTACGAGCGTGTTATCTCTAATTAGATAATTTTTAAACCTTATTTTGTAGTATTTGAGTTTTATTTTTAAATGATAATTTTCTAGTAGGTACCTATTAGTTTTATTTTTAAACAAACTAAAAATGGATGATCAAAAGTGGTACGACAAACATTCTATATGTTATAAGAATGAAACTACCTCTAACAGGCCTTCCTCCAAAATTTGTATACTATGGTATTTTCTTATTGTAATGGAAAGTTTGGGCAATCAGCAAGATCTTTAAGGGATGACTATCCAGTTCGCCGGGAGGTCGGCGAAAGTTTTAGCATTAATACATTAAACATAAAAAAAAACAATACAGAATTAAAAACATTTCACCTACTTGTACATATCGCCCAGTTGCACATCCAGTTTCTGCAGTTGCGCGAAGAGCTGGCACTTGTCCGTCCATACGTGGAGCTCCTGAACTAACTCCGGAACTATGAGGAATGTGCGCCAACCGCCAATTTTCTTCGACTTCAAAATATCGCCAAATATATGGTCACCGATGTATAGTACATCCTTGCCTTTTGCGCTGATTAATTCGGTGAAAACGTCACAGGAACCTATAAATATTATTTCAATTAAATATGGAAACGATAACTATAAAAATAAATGTCTCCACTAAATACATCTACATTAACTTCTTAGCCAACCCTAAAATGTTTCTGCGTTTTAAGATTGACCCGTTGGGTTAAAATACCTTATCAAAGTATTCAAGGTGAAATCTCAGAATCTCGCTTATATTGATAGTTGCTAAGCGGAGCAAATACAGAAATCACTTACGAACGTAACTGTTCGATACAGTAAATTACACCGTTTTCGATACGCGAATCGATTGCACGATTTAATTCGATACACAATAACACCTTATCTTCGTTATACATATCAGCATATACTGTCCCACTGCTTGGTCAAGGCCTTGCTTTCATCATATTTAATGCGGGGTCTCTTAATAAGCTAGTGTGCTTTACCGTCCTCGATTGCGGCACCGCTTTCGATCAGGTGGGAACGCAGTCAAAAACTGGTCAAACATTGAGTAGAAAAAAGAAACAAAACATAAGGACCTCGCTCTCTACGACTATAAGTCATCGCACTGTTCTAGTTACTCTGAGTCGCACTGCCTATCGTTTTCGATGCATCGCAAAACGATGATAATTCCTTAAATATCAGTGGTAATTTTGGCCCACAAGTTTTCTGGCTTGCACTTTGTCAGGTGCAAGCCAGAACCTATCTTCCCAATCCTATTTAAGTCTGTTAATAATAGTTCAGGTGTTGAATATAATGTTATTTTTATTCTAACGCGTTCTATTCTTAATCTGTTTGTACTAAAAAAAAGATTCCAATTATCGTATGGATTCGTGGCGGTTAATATGATCAGGTTAATATCACGCCATTTTTAACCTATGACCGATGTGGTATATCATTTTATTACTAATTAGCGACTCGATGCGGCTTAACTCGGCTTTTTAAGTTCTAAACATACGTGGGCCAATTAGAAAGCTGTAGAACTACAGAAAAATACACACGTTCAAAAAACACGTCACGTTCACGTTTAAAAAACTGAAAACATTTTCAGTCTGCATCAGAAACTTTTTTGACTGCCAACTCAATTGTTTAAAAAAAAGTTGAATCATTATTATGGCGGAACAAACGAAGTCACATGGTGCTATGCCAAATCAGGACTGTAATGTAAGGGTGCCCTTTTGCCCTATATAAGTTCGACCGATAAGCTGTCTAAAAGTCCTTTGTTTCGATCGCAGAGCCGCGGGGCGTAGTCGTAGTCACGATAATGTTACATTACCGTGTCACATAGTGCAGTAGCAACCCACGGATGGAGGTTTTCGGTAGCCGCCATTCTAGGTGTATCAGACCATGCTTCTTTTAATGAGTAAAGTAATAAAACAATATTTTAGTTTTGCTCATAAAAATGTAGAAGGATATAACTATTGGAATGTTCATATTTTTCTGCTAGATTACTTTATTAGCGATGTCTCACTAAGAAGGCCGTAAATCAACCATTTGATGTGTATTTAATTTTATAACATTTATATAATATTAACGTATTAATTATACAACAGTGAATAAATGAATATTTACCGCCAGAGTAGACTAGTCCCTCGTGGAGCGGCCCCACATGATGGCCCATCTTAAGGGCACCGGTTCGCGTGTCCACTTGCCGCAGTGTGGTGCCTTCACCAAAGAACAAAGGCTTCTTAGCGTCTACTACGATCCAATCGAAATACGTCCTCCAGTTCCTGTGCGGCTCGCCCGGCTTAAACATTAACAAAAAAAAAACAATTATAAATAATGTTATCCTGACCAATACGACTTCAGCGGAGCACAAGATCAGTCCTCCACGTGGGAGGCAATATAGTAGCATACTTGTGCGTAGACACTAGTGCACTCTCTCTTCCTTTACTCTAAAAATCCGATGGAACGGAAGAAATCAGACGCAGGACTAACTTTATAATGTCTAACGCATGGATCATCATATTTTTCAGACAGTAAGGTGATCGGCCTGCATTGTCTTATGTAGGAAGGAACAACTACACACAGTTGTAGCTCCCCGCGGTATTTGTACCCGCGACTTTCTATTTGCAAAGCAAGCAGTTTCCCGCTGGGCCACTGTGGCTACAAAATAAAGAACCTCACATAAGATACCATCTCTTTTCTTCCATCATGCATACATATCCATCACTGATTTTAAAAGGGGTTTTAGTCATATTTACCTTTGCACCATGTGGAAAATCAAATAAATAGTTCATAATTTGATTCGTGAAGTTGTAATCGCTATTAGTCAGCAAAAACACTTTCGCCCCGCTGTCTCGTATCCTCGACAAAAACGTGGGCAGTCTTTCATCTTTCTTTAAATATACATCCATATTTTCCGTAGTCTTTGCCTTTAGGTCACCGTGAATGTGTACGTAGTCGACCGCATTCCTTACGTCTTGGAAGATTGATTTGAATGACATTGCGAGATCGCCGCATCTTACACCCGTTTTACCTCTGCGTACAAGATTATCTCAAGTATAAAACATACAATACGTAATATTGTTATACGATAAGCCTGGCAATCAGTAAGCTACTGTCAAAGAATACTGAATATTCGTTGTGTCGGTGGCAATGCCGGCCGGAAAGTTACATTCAAAATTTTACACATCCTTCGACGCAGCATCGTGGTATGTAGGTCAACGAATGAAGGGCAAGTTGCGCATAACAATCACCCGCTTACACCTATCCACCATTCACTTTCGAAAGACGACTTATCGTCAAGTATTATTAGTTTGGATTGAAAGCTAATAATTAATAATTGGCACTTGGTCAGCACATGTTAAAAACGTCTGACACGAATGTCGCAAATTGTATCGCTGTTACGGCAGGTAAATTCACGGAAACAATTTAAAGTGTGAGCCACATAATTGCCACCGAAACAACGTCAGGTATTTACCAAAATAACATTCATGTTCTTACCTCGTGTACTGCGGGGAATTGGTGAAAAAATCTATCAAACAAGCTATGAGATATGTCTCTGGCAAGTTAAATAGGGTATTCAATACGTATACTCTCGATTCGTCCAATGTTAAAAATTTATTTGGATACAATTCGTATACTTGTGAACTGAAACAGATGCGTTTATTTTTATCATTTCTTAGTAAAGACGAACTTTTTGAAACAGAATCGATATTCGTAGGTATAGAAGTTTTGGAAACACGATGGAAACGTACATTATTCATCTCGGATTAAAGTTTTCATAAATAGCAATCAATGAATAGGATGGCAAGTGGATATTAAATCTGGATAATTCAAAACATTATTGCAACGAATGTGATAGATGATTAGAAATAAAGTCTTTAGATTTATCTTGCCGACGTCATCGCACTGACATCGGTAGGTTAAAAATAGTTTCGCCAAGTGTGTAACTATGATGTAAAATCAAATCTATTCTAGTCGCATACGACATCAATAAATCAGAACCTACAAATAAAAACAAGTGTATACTTACTGCTTAAGAAATTCAAATCCATGAACACATACTAAAATATTACCATAAGCATCAACTTTTAATAAGTTTCCATATAATGTGTCAAACCAAAGACCTCTGCAAAGTAAAAATATCGTTAATACCATTACAGTTGACAAACACATCCAACTCGTGAAGGAAATCACTTACCTCACTGGGAATGAAGGATCATATTCGAATTCTAGAATTTCTTCTGGATAGCCCTTAGATACTAATCTTTCTTTGGTTAAATGAAATCCTAACGTTTCGTACTGAGGTGATTTATATTCTGTAAATAAATTATAGAAAGTTTTTTATGAATATAGTTTTTTTCTATAAACGCCATCAAACTACAGGAAGTCCAAAGATGACAGTAGATAACTATAGCATACCAGCCAGTGTGTAGTCCATATCGAAGCCATAAAATTTAACATTTTCCAAATGTAATGACCTGTTTACGAAAATTCTGGAACAATGAAAATATCAGCATTAATTTAGTTTTTGTTATAAATAGGTACATATCAACAAGCAGAGATGGAATTCTCGGAATGACATACAGGCAAACGAAGTTTACATTTTATGAGAACGTGCTCTATCGAAATTATTTTCCATGGAAACGTTGAGGCGCTCATAGCTAGTTGTAACCTCTGTTCGGTAAACGATCAGTTGGGTAAGCAACGTCAGGCAACGTCAGTACTTAGATGTGTGACCGTTTAGTGGCATTTGAACTGAGTGTAACCGTGATTCAGAGGGCACGTTAAAAGTCGGTCCCGGCTATTGTCATCTAGACGTCGTTAAGCTAAATCAGAGGCGGGCAGCTTGAAAAGTCTGACAACAGGTTGGCCACTAACCATACGACAAAAAGAAATGGAAGCGTTTACCTTACAGAGAACAGTTATCAATGTACTGCTAACTAACCTAGCGCTTCCTCTTATTTTGTATCGACATAAAATATTTAATATGAAGAAGAGCATGTCTAAATTTTTCTCAAGCGTTGCGTTCCTTTCCTTGTAAACTATGACCCTAGCTCATACGAGCACCAAAATTTCTCCACCAATCTTGACGTCTACTTTCCAGTCTATAACGAGTTTCATAGTAAAATAATGGTCACATTCTTTTTGCTCTCCTAATTTGGATTATTGTGAATAGAACTTATTTTTAGTTTTATACTTGTTATTGATAACTCTTTCCCTGTTTTCCAATGTATTTTTTGTAATTTTTAATTATAAGTCGAAAACTAAATAAAACAAGATAAGATAAAAATATGATATGTAATGTGCAATTGACGCCCGTTCATATGATACCCGCACCTGATAATCCTGATATAGTACACCCACTTTGAAATTTCGGACCCTATAGAAAACAAGTACTTAATAAGTTTTAACAACTAAAACCCGACTACGGATAAAATCGCAGTCTAATAATGTGATATTATACAGCCTATAACCAGCGAACAATCAAGACGCATCTAACGACACCCTACTTGTCAAATTATGTTAAGTAGATTAAAAGATATGCGGGAACCGATGAACATACATACATATATACATACATACATTCTTGTTAAAATCATAACCCTCCCTCCGTTCCGTAGTCGGGAAAAAATATTTCATTTGTGATAAGGTGAGGTAAGCAATATTTAAATCTTTACCAATTTCAAAACGTTAGCATTAGTAGTTTCTAAAATATTTTGGTGTCACAGACAGACGACTTTTTAACTTTTAAGTACGGAACTCTAAAAACGTATAAAACAACACGAACGAAAATTATGTTACGCAGAACTACGATACTAAAATCAAAATAGCAAAGATAGATTCCATTCTATAAATAGAATATTATTTCGGTAACACGACAAACAAATAATAGCACGTGTGATTGTTGTTTTTAATCGAGTACAAATTGTTTGCACGCTACGCAATCACATGAGTAAACTACCAGTTATTATCCCGTACACAAGTGGGTACGAGTCAAAATAATGTCCTACATAATTTCATAAAAGTTAAGTAAAAGATTAAATTAGTCTAGGCAGCAACAGCAATATCAATCTATACTTATAATAAAACTGTAACAGGTCCAATTCTGTACATTGAAGATATTTAGAAAATTATTTTTGGAGGGCATTCTATAACCGATACTGAGGCCGAAAATGTAATTTTTTTAATTTTTGTCTGTCTGTCTGTCTGTCTGTATCACGGCTGAGCATCACGCCTAAACTACTGAATGGATTCAAATGAAACTTGGCATGATTTGAGATCTTACTACGAGGTAGGACATAGGATACTTTTTATCCCGTAATCTAGCACGGTTCTTTTAGGAGAGGGGATTAAAGTCAAAAAGGGTACTTGGTTATACGCTTGGTCCGATTTTATCAATTTTTCTTGATAATTATAATAAATATTAGTAAGGGAACATTCATAGAGAATTGTTATCAAGGTTTTGTAATCGATCGGGTTAAGCAACGTTAGGTAAGGTCAATAAAGAGATGGGTGACCGTTTAACGCCATTTGAACTAAACGGATCCGTGCTTCGGAGAGCAAGTAAAAAGTGGGTCCCAGTTTTTAACCGACTATAAAAAAGGAGGTTATGTATTCGATGCGAATGTATGTTATTAAAAGTTTAGTTAACGTAAAAATAGCGCATGCGGAGCTGCGTGGGTCAGCTAGTATACTATATTCACTTTCAACAACAACTGGCGTTTAAAAATAATAATAACCCGTACACAACACTTACTTAATACAATTTATACACACCAAATGATCGTGCAGTTTAGTATTTCCTGTCGCTACTGAAACATTTCTATGAATAACATTAGTACAATTAAGTACGTTACTAAGAACCAAATTGATAAGGACATTGTTGCCCAAAAACCAACAAATTGTTATTATCGGTACTTTAATTTGAATCGAAACTCATTGCTTTCAAAGCGTTTTTACACGTTTTGTTGTATAGTAACATGATCAAGTTCTCAAGACTGTAAACATTGTCGTGTTGTCCCACGATCTCGATCACATTATGACTACAAAAGAGTTATTCTTTCGTAGTGGTAAGATTATATAATCAGCAAGATCTTTTAAGGCTGATTGATAGATTGTAAAAATGTATTAATATTATAAGTGTGCATTAGATTTGTGACTCCACGTAAGCGCCCACATTGCACACGCACCGTGACAGTGGCAAAATTCCAGAATCATGCCAAGACTACGTGTGAACAGCGCACATTTGATAAAATTAATATGAATACAAATTGCACTAATAACTTGTATTCGAACCAACCTGCACCATCGTTGTCGCTTCAGTAAATATTACGACAGATGGATAGCAGTCGTAATATTGGTAAGTACGTAAGTTAGATATCCATGCGTCGTTATGTTGAGAAACGACGAGGTGTCACTTTCTTCGACGTGAGTATTGACTATTTTAACAAAATACATGTAATCTTTACCTCTTTTTCAGCTAAGTCCAAGATCGAGTTTAAAACGATGACAGAATGTCATGAATTTCGATAAAAATAATCAGGTCCATGATAATATATCCCATGTACCATGATCCGTAATATGTATTTAGAAGTGTCTCGTACAGTGCGGTGCAGTCCATACGGGCAAAGACTGCCTTGCCTATCCATGCGACTTATCTAAATTATTATAACATAGAATTTATAAGTATAACATACTAAAAAGTCAAAGAATTTATTTTTGTTTATATGTCACTAGCTGACCCGCGCAGCTCCGCTCGCGCTTTTATTACATTTTGCTCGTCTCTATTTCCTTACCACTTCGGTCCTCGTCACACTCCCCCTCTTCCTCTCCCCGTTGTCCCTTCTCTGAACCCTCTCCCTCTCCCTTCTCCGAATTTGCTCCACATAACTCCCCCGATCCCTCACCCCATCACCCCCTCCTCAAATCCCCTCTCAGTCACTCTCCTCTCTAGCACCCTCCTCTCGTTCTATATATCCTCGTCAATCATGTTATCAGCGGCATAAAATATACTTTATGACCTATTCTCAGACCTACCCGATATGCACACAAAATTTCATACATATCTATCGGTTCACCCATCTAGTTAATGAGCTTGTCTTATGTTGCTTAACCTTAACCTAGCGGTATGATATATACTTTATGACCTATTCTCAGACCTACCCGATATGCGCACAAAATTTTATATCGTTTCACCCATCAATTTAATGACCTTACCTAACGTTGCTTAGCCTTAACTTACCGAGATAAAAAGTATCCTAATATGTCCGTTTCCTGGTTCTATTTTTTTTTTTCGACGCGGGGGAAATCTTCTAAAGATCCCCGGGAGCTGTGGGGCTCGACCGGGGTATATGGGATTCTTACCCACTAAAACCCCCGCGGCTGTCGCATCGGCACGTGAGAGGGGGAACCCCAGGGCTCTCCGGTGGGATCTGCACCAGGGGCCCTTCAGTGCCTTGCCTTTGAGCCCGCCGCCGGGTGCATTGTAGCCCCCCGGGAACCTGACACGGTACTCACGGGGACATTCAAAGACCAAATATTATCTACATAAACTGTACTTAATGATGAATTAATTAATTTTGATAAGGATTAATAGCATGAGTAAAATAAATGCGTTTAAATGTAGCCCAAACAAAATTCAAGATTTATAAATAAAGAGATGGTTGTTGGGCCTCACTCGACATACTTAGATAGTGTGCTGCATACTTTTTTGTCGATATTTATAAGATCTACAATTAATTAGAACATTTTATGGTTCTATCTTTTATAGTTTAGGCAGCGTACGCAAAATAAGTAACTTTTCTGGTTGATTTTTTACACCTTGTGTCCGAAAAAACCCAAATATCTTACGGAACCCTATTTTTATCCAAAATAAAATTTAGCCTATGTTACTCGTGGATAATGTAGCTTTCGAATGGTGAAAGAATTTTTAAAAACGGTCCAGTAGCTTTTGAGTCTATTCATTACAACCAAACAAACAAAGTTTTCCTCTTTATAATATTAGTGTAGATAAAAGTGTGTAAGTACACGCAGCTACGTACCTATAGCTACATTTACTATGCGATAGAAATCCCATAATACAAAAATAGTTGTTAGCGAGATTATTTAAAAGTAGGTAAGAATAAAAATATTCTATCCCCCTACTTGTAATAAAGCAGAATTATTTACTCTAATATTAACAGCTGTAAATTATTAATTGTATCGACCAAAAGAATGTGTGTCCATATTTCTGTATATCATTACATTACGTCAAACGTCAAACCAAACCTACTAAAGTAATTGTCTGTTGACATCGCACTTATTAACACAATAACAATATCGAAAATTATATTAGTAGAGCACGAACACTGGAAAATGTTTAAAAATTTTACACGTAAAAACACGCATACTGACATTGTGACAATGTTCAGTAAAATTTACAACTATAGTTAGAGTTTTCTGCACTCACTCAGGTGTTCCTCAAGGAACACTGTTAGCCCCCCCTTGCTATTCAAGAACATTTCTGTCTCTCGAAACAACTCAGTCGACATGAAAATTCCTATAGAGGATAGCTAATAATTTATCACTTCAAGAAGAACTTAGGTAATGTACCGATAAGCACCTTCTCACTTTTAATTGGTTTTCCCTTATTGTATTAGGGTCTGCCCACATTTATTGTCTAGGAATCTGCTTACACCTTAGAGGAGATACCACTGGAGAGAGCATGATGCGCTAACCCCCTCTGCCAAATTTTTGTTCATATGTTCAGGTCATTCTTTATTTGTGTGCGTATATTTTTGAATGTGTTGCGAGTTTACTATAGTGTGGGTATGCGTGAAAGTGTATCTGTGTGTGTTTACTTCGCCTCCCGCACCCCGCAAAAATGCCCCGAAAAATTTGTTCGGGGAATCGACGCGATACTAACTCCTTTGGTACTTTCTCTGAGGCTTACACCAATCAGAAAATCCTTTTCTCTAATGAATAGATTGGATTTTGTAAGTAATATCCGCGTAAGTAAGTAGTATCTAGTATGTAAGTAGTACAGTACAGTAGTAACATTACAGGCAAAATTGAACAACTTTAGACACGGCTGCGGGGCGCGGGCGGGCGGACAAAAACTATGTCGTCTGTATATGCGGACACCCTTAGCAGTAGTTTTATAAACCTAAAAACTTATATATTTTAGGGGAAACTAAGGTCACTCACTCATTCGGTGCTGCTGTATATCTGTCGCCCTTGCCGTATGAGGAGCCGTTTGCCGTGGAGTCGTCCATAAACCATAATGGAGGTCCGTTTGCCATACCTTTTTGAAATCTCATGGCATTAAACACACAGGAATACTTTTATGCACAAAAACTGAACTTCAATCAGTTATATTTAGTCCACTTCAGAGTCTCGCGTTAACAACTTACTAGAGGAAAACTAGTTATAAAGCTTCGCAAGCACTTCCACAAGAACAAAACTTCAATTCTAACTGCGTTATAGACTTATAACCACCTAATAATTTAATCCAAAAATATTAGTATTTATTACGTCGAGTCTAGAGACGAAGCTGTGTGAACGTATTCCTATTCGCATAGTGCGAATGATAACACTACACCACAGAACTTAATTGGAACGCAGGAAGCATTTGAGTGGATATCCTTGACAGTAACAAGGTTAGAGAGACCGGTCTAACTACACAATATTATATGGCGCTAAATTTCGCTCTTTGGGTATTCCACGTATCATACCTTTTACGTTTATAAAATACACACAATTATAGTGTATTTATTGTGCATTTTACTATTAGTTCAGTTGCTGTACGCTATAATTATAATGACGTACAAATCGTAGAATAATTCCTTGACAATTGACAATCGCTTATTGTCGTTAAACATTGTATAGGAGAGTATGTATTCAAAAGTGTTGCTTTTCACTTGAAGTAGGTGTATAGCAGAAATAATAAAAATACTGTTGGACCTAAACCTAGCATGAATATTTATCAATCAATCACAATGGAGCTAACTTTGGTACTGTGCTTAAAGACAAGGATTCTAGTACTGTGATAGTTCCATTTCTAGGACTATCAAAAAATAGTCCACTCACACTCAAACAAGAGTTTATCAATCACAAAGTAGTTTGCGCAATGTTTTACCGACACAATTAAACCCTATATTTTTAAAATAACCTCACGTTGAGCTCCAAGGGGTATAAGTATACCAACTGTATAATTGTGGATCTCCAATTTCACGATTTAGCAGTTACCTTAAAACAACTTTGAAAAACACACTAATTGGCGTCGTAAAACTCTATAAAACAAGTTACAAGTATGTATTAATGATTTATAAAGAGACCCCCAATACAAAAAAGGACTGCATATATGTATAAACGGCTGAATAAATTTTTCAACCATCCCGATTGCGCCTGCTTTCAAATAAAACCTCATTCAAATAGGTCCATTCGTTTGGAGGGTACGATGCCACTGACAGATCTGTCTGTTGAACATAGGCCAAAAAATCTAAATTATATTTTTTCGCCATGTATGTTTAATTAGTTATACAACTTTACGGTTTTATAAAGTAAAACCAAATTATTTATGATGTAAATTACATAAGCAAAAGTGGCAAGGTAAATGTTAACAATGTTAAATTCGAGAATGATATGACATCAGTTAGATTAGAAGATAGTCTTATCTCTGGTTGACAATTCTAAAATACCGGTAAACCTCAATCAGATAAAACACCTGTATTTTCACTAAAATAATGAAAAACTTTGATTTTATTTAGCATATCTTTTTGAGATAGAAACTTTAAGTGCGTGTGTAATGTGTGTGATTGATAGTATTGAAATTGTATATCATTATAGATTAAGATTATTTTTTCCTTCTAACTTAACATTTTAAGAACAAATAAATATTTTTTACTTCCAAACAACAAACAACAAATACAACAAACAAAAACAAACTTTTACAAATTCGGTCGGTAGCAAGGAAGGAAACCGTGTCAAAAGAAGCAAACAGTGTTGCTCACATTTCCCTATACGTAATAGGAATGAATATTAAGTTAAGTAACTATAAAGGTATAGAGTTTACAAAACGTAAATTCAAACGTTATTTCTGTACTGGAGTCAATTATGAGAAAATTTTCGTTACGCAGGTTTTTTTCACAGTATCAAGAAAGATGCAGCGAAAGCGCATGGGGAGACAGCTGCCAGGAAATTTATTGATCAATATACAATTATTTAACAGCCTGAAACCAGACCACAAATTAATACGAGTCCCATGGTATCTCTTTTGTTTCTTTTATAAGAAATTCATGCAAACTGCTTACAAACATTCATACGATTTTAATTCCAAGTACGATTTTTACATAGCACGTACCTACATGATAATGTATACGTAACGTAGGTGTGAGTCACAAATCAAGCTGAAAATTGACATTGTTTCCTTGTTCTCTTAGAAGAATAGAAGTAATATTAAATCTAATATTTAGATAGGACTAAGACTTATCCAATCTGAACAAGAAATGTGTAATACAAATTGAGAAAGTATACAAAAGTAGGACGTTAGTCAACAAACTGGTTAACCCATAACCATCTCTTGCACAATGTCAATCCGTGATGTCAATCTATGAATGGAATAATGCGTAGTTGATAACCATACTACACACAAAGGTGTAAGTGCTCTACCAATCGCATCTGCAGATGGCTGCACGTAGCAAGGTAGTAAGCAGACCACTTGTTACTGTTAGGATATACGTCAAATGCATAAACGTATTCATCACAAAACAAATGAACACTAATCACCGAGTTACTTAAAGCTGGATACACTCTTGAAATAGAATAAAATTATGGAAACGTCAAAACAACTGCAATCAACAGTCAAACGTCATTTATCAAAAACCGCGGCTTTAAAAGAGCATGTATCAATAAGCCAGTTGGCGTGTGTGGCATACGATACGGATCGTCGACGGCGTCGCGCTTACTGACGTCGGCGTCGTCGTCTGTCTATACATAAAGGCCCCACGGTACAATCGCTTCCCCCGCGGCCCGACCGCACCGAACAGCTGATTCACTAACACTTGCAATGGCAACAGTTAAACATTTTGATAAACAGATGCATGTTTGTTGCTTATGTGGGGCGTGGAAACTAATGGCGCTAGGTGGATAGAAATTACTGGAGAGACATGCCGGGCATTCAAAAGCGATCTCGAGTAGGAATGTGACTAGGACTAAAACCATTAAAACTGATTCATTTTATCACGGGTCATGTAGACCTATTTGCTGGATGCCACTAAAATGCTATGATCATAAACAAAACTGGTAAGCAGGCTAATTGTCGCTATCCTGGAATATTCTAGGTGGGTAGTGGGTAAAAAATACTAGGAACCTTTCGATGTACGCAATATTTGCGGCGAAACGGGTGCAATATCTGTCGCAGTCTTTAACTAAGTGCTAAAAGCCAATTTCAACCTGACGGGTCAGGGTCTGCTAAATTATATAACGTCGCAAATGGTTTTAGCTATAAAAAATATCCAATGAATATTTACCAAATCCAGTCTTACAGACTGGCTTCTTACTTTCATTACTGTGTGAACAACCAATTCCTATATTTTGTAAATTCTAAGAAAAATTGCAAATTTTACAAATTTTAGTATAGCCAAGATGTCATAAAGATTTAAAAATTAATTATCTGTGTCTCCTGACACGAATCACACAATCACAGCGATTTGGCATGCAATAAGTTTAACAAAATCACTTTGAGGAATGACCGCACGTTTTTACTACTTTAAGTCAAAAAGTTGTTGTGGGGTATGCGGTAGGTATGCACGGCATCCATACTTGGCAGAGCTCTTCTTTGGAGCATATTCCATGCGTGCTCAATTGGGTTGAGGTCTGGCGATTGAACAGGCCACGGCAGAACGTTGATGCGAGCATCGGCAAGAGAGCGTCTTAGCCTTGTGTGGATGTGCATTGTCGTGCATTAGTGGAAACGAATCACCCAGTTTCATAAGGCAAGAGGTGATCACGTCTAAAACAATCCTCTCCGCATAAATCTGAGCACTGAAGTTGCCCCTGATCCAAGTGAGATCGGTTCTTCCACCAATCCAAATATCGGCCCAAACCATTAATTTTGCCCCTCCGTATGAATGACTGGAAATAGAAGGGGTGTGACCGGAAATAGAAAAAAATATATCTACAGACAACTATCTAGTCGTCTGTAGGTATATATTTTTTTTCTATGTATGTTCGCGCATAACTCTGGCAATTATGAACAGATTTGAAAAAATCTTTCTTTTATCCGTTGATTGGGTCCCATAGAAAAAAAAATTGCTTACGAATAAGTAGTTCCTGAAAAAACAAGTATGCTGACTGCGCAGGATACCTGCAGGAATGCCTATAAGATGACTTTATGTCGCTTTTTAAGGACAAAAATGGTCATAACTCTAGCAAATATTTACCAATTTCAATGTTTTTTTCGAATTTTATTCGAAAGAAGAAACCACTGTTATGAATCTGTATGAATTTTATCACAACCGAACAAGAATTTCCTGGAGGACCATGAACGATGTGGAAGAATTTATCTGGTACAAACCATAAAACCGATGTTCTCCATTACATTACTCTGACAAATATGATCCGATTTCGATGATTCTTTTTTTTATTTGAGAGAGTAAACTACTATGATGATTCCATGCAAATTTCATTACGACCGGATATTTATTTTTCTGAAGAAACATAAATTATGTAAAACTATATAGACGATAATGTGATCATAACCTACCTAGATCATTATACGGTCTTCGATAGTTCAATCTTTATAAGTATACTAGCTGACCCGCGTAGCTCCGCCCGCGCTTTTATTACATTTTGCTCCCATTTTCTCCCTCCTCCCTAGATTTATCTCTCTCCATATCTCTCTCTCTTATAAAAAAAATCTAATTATATGCTCTTTCTCTCCTCTCTCTTTCCCCTCCCGCTTCGCATTCCGTCACACTCCCCCACTTCCTCTCCCTGTTGTCCCCTCTCTGAACCCTCATCCCCTCTCTCTTCTACGAACTTGCTCCTTCTCACTCCCCCCTTACTCCACCTAACTCCCCCGATCCCTCACCCCATCACCCCCTCCTCGAATCCCCTCCCCTCTTTCTCCTCTCTTGCACCCTCCTCTCGTTCTATATATCCTCGTCAATCATGGTATCAGCGGCATTAAATATACTTTATGACCTATTCTCAGACCTCCCCGATATGCACACAAAATTTCATACAAATCGGTTCACCCATCTATTTGATGACCTTGCCTTATGTTGCTTAACCTTAACCTAGCGGTATGAAATATACTGTATGACCTATTCTCAGACCTACCCGATATGCTCTTTTCATACAAATCGGTTCACCCATCTATTTAATGACCTTACCTAACGTTGCTTAACCTTACCTACCGGGATAAAAAATCCTATGTATGTTTACTGGTTCTAAGCTACCTCCCCACCAATTTTCAGCCGAATCGGTTAGGCCGTTCTTGAGTTATAAATAGTGTAACTAACACGACTTTCTTTGATATAATATATAGATTAAAGTTCTATAGTTCATAATGTAAATCACGCTAACATCGTAAATTACTGTCTAATGATATTCGATAATGAAAGTTTTAAGTTGTCCGCAACTTTTATTGTTGCGACTGTAATACATACTTAATCTAGTTTGGATCCGCTCGGGATTTACAGATTTTAACTTTTCAAAGATATAATGTCATATTGCTATCAGCAAAGTACTTAGAACAATACAGAAATCTAATGAAAATGTCCTGGGTGTACCGGACCGGCTTACCCCTTACAAAAATTGACCCTCCGCCAATGCCATATCTTATGCAAACTAAATGTCTGCTCAGTCCCTATCTTATGCAAACTAAATGTCTGCTCAGTCCCTATTGTATATAGCGTAATAATACATATCTTAATGATTAACTGATCAGTCTATAATTACCCTATTCACATACAAAGGAAATTACTTGGTAATATGTGCAAGTAATGTTTCACTGCTTAGCCCCTATGAAACATAGCGTGATGTTTTATATACCAACTTACACCTTGACTTCTACACAACACATCAGTGAAAGTCCTATCAAAATCCATCCACGGGTTTTCAAATGATACCTGGACGAACAGAACGACAGACAGACAGACAGACAGACAATAATTCAAAAAAAAAATTGTTTTGGACTCTATAGTAGTAGTCGATAGTATAGTACCCCCACATAGAAATTTTGGAAAAATATTCAATGTACAGAAAAAGTGCTCTTTGAGTTTTATTAACCGACTTCAAAAAAGGAGGTTCTGTATTCGACGCGTATGTATGTAATATTAATAGAAATGCGTAATATTCATATATGTTAGTCTATGTGGGCTTCTAAACAAATTTACCAAATTTCACGAGTGTATGTATGTATGTATGTATGTATGTATGTATGTATGTATGTATGTATGTATGTATGTATGTATGTATGTAGGTTTGTCCGCGGATTTCTCAGAAACTACAAGTCCGATTTCGAAAATTCTTTTTGCAATAGTTAGAGTATTTTTCAACTTAGGGTAGAGTACAAGTTTCATCAAAATCGGTCCAGTAGTTTAAGAGATATAAACTTTTTATGTTTTCAGTAAGTTACTGTAATGTAGACGTTCGAGTTGCGTGATAGAACCTATCTTGGTAAAATAAGTCACTAAAAAGTGATAAATAAACTATTTTAAAAAAAATAAAAACCGACTACAAAGTAAATTATCTAAAAAGCATAAAATAACGAAAATATTATTGAAGTTGGTGTTAGCGTACCTGCTGTGTATATTCTGCACCAACTTCAATAATATTTTCGTTATTTTATGCTTTTTAGATAATTTACTTTGAAGTCGGTTTTTATTTTTTTTTAAATAGTTTATTATAGTATAGAAGATGATTTTTCGTTCTTAGAATAAACTCTTCGGTTTCATCATTTCTATGTTTCTAAACTACAAACTGCACAACGAGACGAAACGAATACGATACAAGTTGCTGTTCTTAAATGGAAGATGTTTATTTAAAAGGAAGGAGGGAGGAAAAGAGTTCGGGATAATGAAAGTATCGCCTGTGCTATCTCCTAGAATGAACCATGAGCTGGATAATTTGATTCACAATGAAAATGTGTTAACTTGATGTTTTGTAAGTTCGGGGTCGCTGGACGGTTGGGATGTGGGCCCGACGTCCGTCAAGTACGGCTACGACTCCGAAGAGGACGGCGTCGGTGTTACGAGCGCCGTCCGTCGTGAGTAGCATGACTCGTTCCCGGGGGGGTTACAATGTAACCCCGGCGGCGGACTCTAAGGCAAGGCACTGATGAGGTGAGGGCACTTGGTGCAGATACAACCGGTGAACCAATTATAGTCCCCCTCTCATGTGCCAGGGCGACTGCCGCAGGGCTTTTAGTGGGAATTCCACATACCCCGGTTGACCCTACCCACGGACCTTTTGAAGGTTTCTCCCGTGAGAAAAAACAAAAAGATCATCCGAATAATCAAATGAATTCGTTAATTATCGTTAAAATTCAGTTAAATCAATTGTTATTCATTACATTACTACTACACTATTTACACATTACTACTCTAATGAAAAATACATGTTTTTTTAGGTCATTCAGCCAGTTGGATCTGGGTGAATGACCTTTTCGTAAATAAAGTGTTTGGTTGATAATAAATTGAATATTGAAGTTCACCATCAGATGCTACCTATATGGCTACATAAATAGATGGTGCAAGATTTAAAAGTTCTTATGCATTTTTTATCTACACTTTTACATCTACACTTAATCTACACTAATATTATAAAGAGGAAAACTTTGTTTGTTTGGTTGTAATGAATAGGCTCAAAAACTACTGGACCGTTTTTAAAAATTCTTTCACCATTCGAAAGCTACATTATCCACGAGTAGCATAGGCTAAATTTTATTTTGGAAAAAAATAGGGTTCCGTAAGATATTTGGGTTTTTTCGGACACAAGGTGTAAAAAATCAACCAGAAAAGTTACTTATTTTGCGTACGCTGCCTAAACTATAAAAGATAGAACCATGAAATGTTCTAATTAATTGTAGATCTTATAAATATCTACAAAAAAGTCCGCGCCACACTGTCTATGTCGAGGCCCAACAACCATTTTTTTATTTAAAAATCTTGTATTTTGTTTGGACTACATTTAAACGCATTTATTTTACTCATGCTATTAATCCTTATCAAAATAAATTATTTCATCATTAAGTACAGTTTATGTAGATAATATTTGGTCTTTGAATGATTAAAATTGGACATTTGGTTTTGAAGTTATGGCGAAATTAAAATATTACGATTTCTGCTGCACGGCCCGTTGCGAAGTGAGCTTCACCAAGACGGGGGTGCGCATGCGGGAGGGAGAGTTTAGATCTATGAGTAAGGTACCCGCGCGGCTCAGACGCGAGGTCGGCTTCCTCTCGATTTTTTTTAGATTTCTTTCTTAAAACTACACCTAAGCAAAAGTTCTTCTCAGAGCTAATCAACAGTTCTTTTCAGGGCTAACCAACAGATTTTTTCAGGGGTAACCAACAGTTCTTTTCAGGTCTAACCAACAGTTCTTTTCAGGGCTAAACAACAGTTATTTTCAGGGCTAAACAACAGTTCTTTACAGGGCTAAACAACAGTTCTTTTCAGCGCTAGAATATTACACGCTGTTAGCATTTTCTTAAACATTTGAAAATGCCTAAGAGAGCCAGGTCTCAACTTTCTAACCATAGTTCTCAAGCACGGGCAGCAAGAATACGTCGTATGGGAGAATCTTCACCTGAACGTTCACAACGCCTTGCTGAACAAAATCAGAGAAACTCTCAGGTACGCGCACGAGTTTCGAGTGTCGAACGTTCGCAACGCCTTGCACAACAAAATCTGAGAACCTCTGAGTTACGTGCACGAGAGTCGGGTGAACCGATATGTATGAAATTTTGCGGGTAGGTCTGATAATAGGTTATAAAGTATATTTTATGCCGCTGATACGTAGTAGAAGTATATAGAACGAGAGGAGGGTGCAAGAGAGGGATAGGGGAGGGTGATGGAGTGAGTGATCGGAGGAGTTAGGTGGAGCAAGGGGGGGGGGAGTGAGAGGGAGCAAGTTGGGAGAAGAGAGAGGAGGGAGAGAGTTCAGAGAGGACAACGGGCAGAGGAAGAGGGGAAGTGTGACGGGGACCGAAGCGGGAGGGGAGAGAAATAGCATAGAATTAGATTTTTATTATAAGAGAGAGAGATGGAGAGAGATAAATCAAGGGAGTAGGGATAAAAGGGGAGTAAAATGTAATTAAAGCGCGGGCGGAGCTGCGCGGGTCAGCTAGTAATATTATAAAGGGGAAAGATCTGTATTTTTGAATGTTTGTAACGAATATACTCCACAACTACTAGACTGATTTCAAAAATTATTTTATCATTAGAATGATACATTATCCCTGAGTAACGAAGGCAATATTTATTGCGTTATTATTGTAAGTTTATTACTAGAAAAAAAATGACGCGATGGGCCTGAATAAACAGGTAGGTATTCTAATTATTTCTAATGGTTCTAAGTGCGTATTCATCTAAAAGATATTAATTGTACTTATTTACCTGTGTTCAAGCACTCTTTTATCCAGCCAAGTAGTGTGCATTGTAGAGAGTGATTCCGCGAAACTATCTAAATCTACTCTACTTTCCCCTTTAGTCAACGGCTTGTCTACACCGACCTCCGATTTATCGGGTATTTCTACAGCTTCATCTCCAGCGAAGAACTTCATTACCGGTAATTTTTTCTTTGACGATGAATTCGCGCGTGCGCGAATTTCTTGTGGACTCAGCGATGGCGATAGCGGATAAGCACTTTCGAACGCGTCAGGCATTTTATATGTTATCGTGAAGTTATATATAAAAGTCTAATTACTGTCAGCATGCGAGAATGACTGCCGTCGTATATACGGCGACGTGCTCAAAACAAGTAAATTACAAGGATAACCTTGCGGGGAAGATAACCTCTGACCAGTCAATGAATGATGTAAATATTGAGTAGGGATTACATACAAACAAATTCTTTATATAGCTTTATGTGACAAACACAATATAACTGAAAATATAAAAGAAACTCTGATATTTAATATGCACAGGATTGTTTTAACATTATTTGGAAATTTTAAAAAGTTAATATTGTATTATTTTAGGTACTAAGTGATAAATACTTAAATAAAAAATAGGGAAAAATTCACTAATTTCATAGCAGACTTTATGGTCACCTACACTGGTAGGTACTGTCTTAAAGTGTAAACTATCACTACTTTACGTACTTAACCCTTTTTAGGGAGTACCTAAAAGGTAAAAAGGGAACTTAGGGAGCGACTTTGTCTGGCTGTCTCTCCAACACATTTTCATCTTTTAGGGAATACTGATGCAATTGATTTGAAATAGTTTAGATCTTGCTTCTCCAAATTCATTGCAAATGAAAAAAACATTTCCATGTTTTTTCAATAGAGACTGAGACACCAAAATGGGGATCGTAAATTTCAAAGTGATATTTTTTTTTTTTTTTTTTTTGTGTAGGAGTAGTGCTGTTGGCCGCAGATGGCCATTACAGCTTCACCGGACACGAGGGCGAGCGCTTTGAGCGCTCCAGCCCAGAAAGGTAGCGACTAGCTCAAGGGCACCTCAGGGAGGCACGGCCTTGGCTTGGGCTGCCGCCTAGAGAGTGTGAGTCTACCACCGGTTCACAACGCGCCCCCGCTGAGAAGAACCGGCAAGAAACTCAGCGAGGGGATGCATGTCGAGGTCGCATGCGTACGACCCTTCGGCCTCGCCGGCGAGACCGGTGTCTGTGTGTAGGTGTGTGTACGACTCGTGACGTCGTTGTCGGTGTTGGTGTAGGTGTTGTGTCATGGTCCAGGAGGACGGACATCGGGTCGGGTGGGTCGAGCAGTACATGCCGCGGACGGCGGCGATGTACGGTAGGTCGACGATCTGAGGGACCAGTGAGACTACTGTACTATATCTATAGTAGGGTATCATATGAAAGGGCTTCATTTGCAAATTTCAAAATAGATTTTTATTTTATGTTATGTAGTTTCAGACTTATATAATTAAAAATAACAAAACAATGCTGTTCCAATCCTCAGTGCACAAGTCCACCTCACACTCGACCATATTTTATATTGTAGTTACTGCTACATTAAGAGAATTGCAAAATCTTAAGCCATTATTCATTGTACACACATAAATAAATGCATACATTTTATAGAGGTGAGCATGAATCATAAATGAGTTTTCTACCTGCAAACCTTTGATTCAAAAGAGAATAAATAATCTAATAGCTATATTAAAATAAACTTACCTGTGTTCTGCGCGCCGATAATACTTCTTAGACAAACCAGCATTATCTTGATTTTGCAAGCAGTTTTTATCAACACAGCCATCCATTTTAATATGTATGTTAGAAGTTTTGTATTTAATAAATGATAAACTAAAGCCTATGTATTTTTGGTTTTTGTGCTTTGTCAGTAAAAATACTCTTGGATTCAGCATGCACGCTGGTAGACTTCCCGTTTGTGAATGATTATCTAAAAAGCAATTAATTATTTGTTATTACACTTTGATGACATCATTTTGTATTTTATATCTACTATCTTATCATTCTGAACCATTTTAAAAACGTTGTTGATTTTAAGATTGATTTTATGAATAACCGCAGCCAGACTGATAGTATACAACACCTTAGATAGACTAATTATTTTGTGCCTTAAAGATTACCACGGGCAGACCCCACCTGTGAGTGTTACCTACTAACTTTTAATGGTGAAGTCTAGTTCCTATTTTGTGTGTAGTAGCTAGAGCTCATTGAGGAGTATTAGATGAATAGTAGACATGAATTCATCTCTTGTTCGCAGAATAGGTATTTACAAATTATTACAAAAAATACTTTCTGTTTAAAAAGTCAGAGTAGCAATATTAATAGGTACCAATTCCTGCTGCAGAAGTATAACTATTATATTTTTGGATTTATTGGGTCAATGCAATACATAGTAGCAGAATCAGAACTCTGCATATATGTACAAAAACAAACACGATAGTTTATTACATAAACTTTGTTTGATACCTACGTATAATACGTTCGATAATCTGACTGAAAATTACCACAAAAAATGACTGAAAAATACTATGCGACGTCTCATCATAATGAACTGAAGTTATATATATTTAGAGGTAGCTCATACTTACTAATAATTGTTCTAATTATCTTTAAAAAAAGTAAAAGAGAAATATTTCTATTCTACAGACGAACACAGCAAAAATTATCAATAAAATTCTCACTCGAGTAGACTGTCAACACTGTCAACCTGTCAACATGTCTGTGATGTCAACTCTTGGAGGTGTCAACTGTCAACCGGTGTCAAAGATATAGGTATATTCACGAACCTGTATTAAAACTGGACAGCGCAGTCTATTATAGATCACGAGCCGAATGAGAGGTCCGAAAGTAGTAGTGTATCTCTGTCTAATAGGGCGTCCACGCATTACTATGTGGAAGGATTATTTTTCTTACCTCTAAGGTCACAACGGGCGGTGCCACATCGGTGCTCCTGCGTGACCTCCGTCAGTCTGAATGTTGCGAGGCGACCGCATGTGACGATTTTTGCGTTCAGATCGTAATTTTGGTGACATAATACTAATATTATAATTATTATTTGTATAATTTGATGGAATTTAATGGCAAGTCATGAAATTACTATGTATTAAGCAATTTAAAGTCTTATTTTACTTATTTTAATATTACATTTAAGATCTGCTGTAGTTACTACAATTTAGACCATAAATTATTTGAATTTGTGGTAATACCTAGCTACGGTTTTCTTCCGGATATCTGTATTTCATTCCCAAATTCCGGTTGAGTTAACCAACGTTTGTATGGAAACCATCATCCGAGACGCCCAACGCGACGCCATACATAACAATGGTCACTCTTGTTGAGCCCGCCGCCGAGGCGCGCATAGTAGCCCCCCGGGAACCTGACACGTTGCTCACGGGGACGGGGGTCGCAACCCCGCCGCCAGCCTTCTCGCAGTCACCGCCGTACTCTGGACGTTCTAAGGGCCCACAACCCGAACGTCCAGCGACTCCTAACAACAATGGTCACCCTACTCTAACAGTACACCGCGACACCGGTTACTTACTACGACAATGTCGACAATCACACACCAGCTCAGTGCTGCTACCTTCATAATGATAAATTGTTACTAATATTATTGTTAATAAAAGTATTGCATGTTGTTCGTGTGCTAATTTATGATATTACATTTCATCATCATAGATGTATTATATTTCGATGTTTTACTACACGAAAAACTTATAAGCAATGATATTTTACTAAAGATATGTTATATCCCTACTAACGCACGATAAAAGTTGTCTCACTTGTAGTTAGCTATACCTAGCTATACATTTTCCTATCTATAGTCTGACAAGGACAGATACATAACGAGAAAAGTAAGAGAAAACGAGATGGCTATATTTTGTGCGTTCCGTTGTCAGCGTTGGTTAAACGCTTGTCAGTGTCATCTTGTCAACTGACACATTCAATTTTACAATTATTTCTTACAATATTATTATGAAAATTGAAATACAAATTGAAAATCAAATTATTTTTTCAAAGTTACATGTGCTATATTATTCCTGACTGTTTATTTACTTTTGCCTGGTAATATGTGCACATTATAAATACGCAGGACGGCATTTTCAATTTTTAATGATAGACGTCACGATGTCGCATTAACTACGCGGGACGGCGTGCGACTAACTGCTACAAAACCCAGTTGGGGGATACTCGCTGGACGTCTGGCGAGCGCTAATGGCATATCTATTGTTTAAAATATCATTGCTTATAAGCAAATGTAATCAACTTTTAAGAAATCTACCTAACTACTAAAAAGAATCATATTTGGCGTTGGCAACTTACTTGACAAGGGGGCAGACAAGGACACACATCTACTTTTGAGCTATCTCACTCGGCTCGTTTTTCTACTTCGACTTGTGTCACCGAAAAACAAACCTTAAGAATGTAGGATAAAGTTTAAATTAGTGATATTAATATATTTAAGTGATCTATCCAGTTTTTACGAAGTAAATATAAATCCGTGGGTATATTATTTTACTCGATTTTACTCTTTGTTGGTGTCAATGTAAACCATAGATTTATAAAATAAACAAAAAGTCAAACAAAACTCACTAAGCCAGCCAGCCAGCAGGGCTATTGCGTATCTTTAGCCACCCAAGTGACTATCAAGATTCAGTTGTCCACCGAACTTTGATGTCAACCGAAAGTGCGTTAAAATTGGCATTACGTATGGCTTTCGGTGGATATCAACCTACGGTGTGTTACGGTCAAGAAGCTTACATTTACAACACTGGAGTATGCAACGCAAATAATATCTTGAAGCCAAAAAATTTGGCCTTGAATCATTTCACTTATGTTTTTTGTCTCTTTCATTAGGATGACCACGACGAATCTAAGTTTAGGATAAATACATACGGATTACGTATAAAAAAATGAAAACGTAAGATAGGAATATATCATATAAAACGTATTTTATAGTAAGGGCAGCGTTCGGGAAATCGTGTGCTGTCAGTGATACCTTAAAGCACAGAGACATAGTTGTTTACTATTGGCTCATTAGAAAGCTCCAACAAGCAATGGAGTTAGCTATGCCTAAACATATTCATCCATCCTCCATTGCCTGTTCATTTCTGATTTTATCACGTAGCGAAACCTTGGGGTTACGTAGGTACGTAGAAGAGCCGTATATGAAGTAGAGTACCCCTATAGCTTTGAGAATATTCTAGTTGAATTGGCAGTGGGCGGAGCACATAGCTGGAAGAACCGATGGCCGTTGGGCAAAAAGTTTCTAGATAACGACCACCATCCGGAAAGTGGTGTGTAGAATGGCCCCTAACAAGAAGGTCCGATAATGGTATCACACGCGTGGCAGGAAGCCAGGGGATGCGAGTGGCGAAAGTCCGTTAAGTGTGGACGTCATTGGGGGAGGCCTTTGTCTGGCAGTTGACGTCATTCGCCTGATGGATGCAAGGATAGATTTTATAGAAATGAAAAACAACAATATAGTATATCATTTATTAACATTCATAATATTCATTATTATACAAGCCAGGCCCTAATCGAAAACATTTTACCGGGAAATTTCACTAATGTTTGTAAGCTTTTAATCACAATCCTAAATCAAAAGGAATAAAATACACAGATTGAAGGGTTCTGTCTAGGATTAAAACGATTATTAATATTTCTGCAAGATATAATGCGATACCAAATAAAGACACACAGCGAGCTAGTTTTACAGAGAGAGAGAGTAGTGAACATAGATTACTAGCAAGAGACATTGGCATGGTCATGCCAATGTCTTGACATATAGAATGACATCAGTCTGTAATGATGGTTTACACTTACAACAAAAAGCGGTTAAAGCGTTTGCTATAACTGTACATTTCTACGTAATCCTCCTTCAATTCCTTCAAGAAATATGACAACAATAATAATAATAATAATTGTCATATTTCTATAAATGTAGAGTCAGGATTGACTGATGCAGCTCTGATATTTGATTGAGCTATACTTGTAGAAGAGTCTATGGTGCTAGCCTAAAATATAAATAAACAGTTATTTAAAAAGTATTTTTGAATGACAGGCTTAGAACCATTTCTTACGAGGAAGCAGAGTCAATTCTACATTTTTATTAAATAAAAATGCACTCTTAATTCATGTCTCACATTTATATACACACAAACATTTACACACGTAAACGCTCACGCACACACACGTAATATTACTACAATTTTTTTCTTTTTTCCCTACTGTATATTTTTCATTTAACTTAAGCTAAAGCTTATATGGCTATAGAAGAGCGGATCCGTTATACTCATGTATTATTATGCTTAACTGAGGGATCCAACCTTGTATGTAACTATTTTAAAGTAAGTTAATGAAATAAACATTTTTGATTATATTTTGATTAACTTATTCAAAGTTGACCTTAGCCAAAGTTGAAACACAATCCTGGTCTGTGTGGGTCATAGTCCCCTCTGTTTTAAAATGTAAGCTGCTGCTAATGTAAGCTGACAAATATCATGGATTAATTTATCCTTTATTGGTACATTGGCTAACCAAGTATTTCCTTTTGTAACACCTTTCGGGAAGCTGAAATATAAATATGATTAATATTTTGTTACTAAAGTCCAATCAATAATTCACTAGAGTAAATTGACATTTGCTAATGTCACTTTGTAAAATAATATTGCCATATTAACAGTAGTAGTGATGTTCCCATTCTATAGCGATGCAATTACTTGCTCAAAGTTAATTAATGAAAACATATCTAATACTAACAATAATTTTAATTAGAAATTATATTTAGTTGACAATAGATGATAACTATAAATAAATCAAGTGAAATTGACGAACAACAAGGCTGCATGGGCTATAATTTTCACCAAGTCGGTGGGAATAAGTTGTCCTTGGCTTTACACACGCCGCGTCATATTATTCATCATTTGGCTTCTAATTTCTGGTCTGAGTGGACGAATGTTTCTTTTGCTCGCAAGTACTGACTAAGTGATCAATAGAATCATTTTGTCACTTCACAATTTTTTTTTCATCAAAAACTGGTAACACAGTAAACGTCAGTATACTCTAGTGAATTAATGATATGACTAAGTACTATTTCTATCAGGGCTTACTTTCCAGGCAGAATTTTGATACATGTTGGCTTTTTATCACGTAGCGTATATACCTAACCATAACTATTATTATGAAGATTTTCATTAATACATTTTCTGAATACAAAATCTGAGTCTAGTTCGCTTAATACTAAATATATAAAAATAATGTGTCGAAATTAAATTGTATTTCAGTTGGTACAACTTCGGTATATTTTACGTCTGTGGCGGCTATGGGTGCAAAAATATTCTATTTTTGACTTTAAACTCATACTTATGTATAATTATGTATCCTTATCGACTCAGAAAATCTTAATTTCAGTGTTAATGGTCACCCTACTGATGTAAAATGTTTATTTAAAATTAGATGATTATAGAGCATAATTGACAGAATAAAATAGGTATATCATCTAAATATCGCCACACAACACTAAAATTAATCATTATTGACTTGTTTTTAACATGATTCGAAGGTAAAAATGTATGAATACATTAAATACGATTATTATCGCAAAAATGCACTAACCTGTGAAACTTATTGTCCGAATTTGGCTTCCAAACACTTCTGCAATTGTGTACAACATGTTACAATGTTTAAATAGCAAATCTAATGAGAATACAGTTTTATTTGATCTTTTAAAAACCCGAAGTGGTAGAAAACATATGACGGAGCAGCCATATTGTTTTCAATGAGAGTCGCCATAATGTTAAAACGGCAGCTACCAACAATCAGGGTAGTGAAGGGCTGGTTTAGGAATATGATTTCTATATAATTTATTACTGACGTCCATAGAAAGTACTCAAGTTGACGTGGATGTAATTTTTCTTATAATTAATGTAAAGTCTGTCAGGAGAACCCCGACGGACGTTGCGAAATCTTGGCTTATCACAATTCTCACAATCGGGATTGGGATTTTTTGTGTTAATCATGGCAATTTTATTTAAAGTGTGTGAGGGATAAAAAACATAACTAAGGGTGAATGAACCTGTCTTCAATAATTTGTTCTAGGCTAAAAATCCATGTATATCTAAGATTCTTGGTTACGGTCAAGAATCTTAGATATACATGGATTTTTAGCCTAGAACAAATTATTGAAGACAGGTTCATTCACCCTTAGTTATGTTTTTATCCCTCTTACACTTTAACTAAAATTGCCATGATTAACACAAAAAATCCCAATCCCGATTGTGAGAATTGTGATAAGCCAAGATTTCGCAACGTCCGTCGGGGTTCTCCTGACAGACTTTACATGAATTATAAGAAAAATTACATCCACGTCAACTTGAGTATTTTCTATGGACGTCAGTAATAAATTATATAGAAATCATATTCCTAAACCAGCCCTTCACTACCCTGATTGTTGGTAGCTGCCGTTTTAACATTATGGCAACTCTCATTGAACACAATATGGCTGCTCCGTCATATGTTTTCTACCACTTCGGGTTTTTAAAAGATCAAACAAAACTGTACTCTCATTAGATTTGCTATTTAAACATTGTAACATGTTGTACACAATTGCAGAAGTGTTTGGAAGCCAAATTCGGACAATAAGTTTCACAGGTTAGTGCATTTTTGCGATAATAATCGTATTTAAGGTATCCATACATTTTTACCTTCGAATCATGTTAAAAACAAGTCAATAATGATTAATTTTAGTGTTGTGTGGCGATATTTAGATGATATACCTATTTTATTCTGTCAATTATGCTCTATAATCATCTAATTTTAAATAAACATTTTACATCAGTAGGGTGACCATTAACACTGAACTTAAGATTTTCTGAGTATAAGTGTACGTAATTTTACATAATTACGAGTATTTAATGTTTTAAAGTCAAATCAAAAATAGAATATTTGTACTCATAAGAGGACCCATAGCCGCCACAGACGTAAAATATACCGAAGTTGTACCAACTGAAATACAATTTAATTTCGACACATTATTTTTATATATTTAGTATTAAGCGAACTAGACTCAGATTTTGTATTCAGAAAATGTATTAATGAAAATCTTCATAATAATAGTTATGGTTAGATATATACGCTACGTGATAAAAAGCCAACATGTATCAAAATTCTGCCTGGAAAGTAAGCCCTGATAGAAATAGTACTTAGTCATATCATTAATTCACTAGAGTAAACTGACGTTTACTGTGTTACCAGTTTTTGATGAAAAAAAATAGTGAAGTGACAAAATGATTCTATTGATCACTTAGTCAGTACTTGCGAGCAAAAGAAACATTCGTCCACTCAGACCAGAAATTAGAAGCCAAATGATGAATAATATGACGCGGCGTGTGTAAAGCCAAGGTCAACTTATTCCCACCGACTTGGTGAAAATTATAGCCCATGCAGCCTTGTTGTTCGTCAATTTCACTAGATTTATTTATAGTTATCATCTATTGACAACTAAATATAATTTCTAATTAAAATTATTGTTAGTATTAGATATGTTTTCATTAATTAACTTTGAGCAAGTAATTGCATCGCTATAGAATGGGAACATCACTACTACTGTTAATATGGCAATATTATTTTACAAAGTGACATTAGCAAATGTCAATTTACTCTAGTGAATTATTGATTGGACTTTAGTAACAAAATATTAATCATATTTATATTTCATCTTCCCGAAAGGTGTTGCAAAAGGAAATACTTGGTTAGCCAATGTACCAATAAAGGATAAATTAATCCATGATATTTGTCAGCTTACATTAGCAGCAGCTTACATTTTAAAACAGAGGGGACTATGACCCACACAGACCAGGATTGTGTTTCAACTTTGGCTAAGGTCAACTTTGAATAAGGTAATCAAAATATAATCAAAAATGTTTATTTCATTAACTTACTTTAAAATAGTTACATACAAGGTTGGATCCCTCAGTTAAGCATAATAATACATGAGTATAACGGATCCGCTCTTCTATAGCCATATAAGCTTTAGCTTAAGTTAAATGAAAAATATACAGTAGGGAAAAAAGAAAAAATTGTAGTAATATTACGTGTGTGTGCGTGAGCGTTTACGTGTGTAAATGTTTGTGTGTATACAAATGTGAGACATGAATTAAGAGTGCATTTTTATTTAATAAAAATGTAGAATTGACTCTGCTTCCTCTTAAGAAATGGTTCTAAGCCAGTCATTCAAAAATACTTTTTAAATAACTGTTTATTTATATTTTAGGCTAGCACCATAGGCTCTTCTACAAGTATAGCTTAATCAAATATCAGAGCTGCATCAGTCAATCCTGACTCTACATTTATAGAAATATGACAACAATTATTATTATTATGATAATTGTTGTCATATTTCTTGAAGGAATTGAAGGAGAATTACGTAGAAATGTACAGTCATAGCAAACGCTTTAACCGCTTTTTGTTGTAAGTGTAAACCATCATTACAGACTGATGTCATTCTATATGTCAAGACATTGGCATGACGATGCCAATGTCTCTTGCTAGTAATCTATGTCCACTACTCTCTCTCTGTAAAACTAGCTCGCTGTGTGTCTTTATTTGGTATCGCATTATGTCTTGCAGAAATATTAATAATCGTTTTAATCCTAGACAGAACCCTTCAATCTGTGTATTTTATTCCTTTTGATTTAGGATTGTGATTTAGGATTGTGATTAAATGCTTACAAACATTAGTGAAATTTACCTGTAAAATGTTTTAGATTACGGCCTGGCTTGTATATTAATGAATATTATGAATGTTAATAAATGATATACTATATTGTTGTTTTTCATTTCTATAAAATCTATCCTTGCATCCATCAGGCGAATGACGTCAACTGCCAGACAAAGGCCTCCCCCAATGACGTCCACACTTAACGGACTTTCGCCACTCACATCCCCTGGCTTCCTGCCACGCGTGTGATACCATTATCGGACCTTCTTGTTAGGGGCCATTCTACACACCACTTTCCGGACGGTGATCGTTATTTAGAAACTTTTTGCCCAACGGCCATCGGTTCTTCCAGCTATGTGCTCCGCCCACTGCCAATTCAACTAGAATATTCTCAAAGCTATAGGGGTACTCTACTTCATTTATTTTATTTATTTATTTTATTTATACCTACTCTTTATTGTACACACATAAAAATTAAATAAAAAGGACTTGAAGAAATTTGTACAAAGGGCGGCGTTATCGCTATCCGCAATTTCTTACAGGCAACCTTGGGATGGAAAAAAGATTGCATGGAATACGAAAAGTGGGGTAGTTAATATGTGAGACAATATACACTAATAAAAATACATATAATAAGTTTACCTATTTACATATAATATATTAATATACAAACAGATAAATATTTCTTACATACCAACATAAATCAATTCTGATAAATATACAGATAGCACTCCGAAATCATAATAACGACCAGCAAAATATCATTTCATTCATATACGGCTCTTCTACGTAACCCCAAGGTTTCGCTACGTGATAAAATCAGAAATGAACAGGCAATGGAGGATGGATGAATATGTTTAGGCATAGCTAACTCCATTGTTTGTTGGAGCTTTCTAATGAGCCAATAGTAAACAACTATGTCTCTGTGCTTTAAGGTATCACTGACAGCACACGATTTCCCGAACGCTGCCCTTACTATAAAATACGTTTTATATGATATATTCCTATCTTACGTTTTCATTTTTTTTATACGTAATCCGTATGTATTTATCCCAAACTTAGATTCGTCGTGGTCATCCTAATGAAAGAGACAAAAAACATAAGTGAAATGATTCAAGGCCAAATTTTTTGGCTTCAAGATATTATTTGCGTTGCATACTCCAGTGTTGTAAATGTAAGCTTCTTGGTTACGGTGCTCATCACTTGTCATTTAGCCATCTCTACTTTTTTATCGACATTATGCGATCAAGTTCAATATCCCCCGAACCTTTTATACAAAGAACATTTAGAGGTACTTTTTGATTTGCAGGTATTTTCGCCTAGTGGTAATTTGGGAGCATAGACATATAAAAAAAACAAAGATATTGTGAAAAATCCTAAATCTATGAATAAAATATAACTCATGAAAATAAAGTTTTCAAGAAATTTTAGGTGTTTTACACATGTAGTTAGTGGGTTTTACATCTTTTCATGCCATTTGCCGCTAAACTATAGGTCAGTGACAAGAGAAAAACAGCATCCAAAATTAATCAAAAATAAGTATGTACCCACTTCAGTACATTAGAGCTCAATGTATTATCGCGGACACGAACGCTGTACCAGTTTACAATCACAATGCGTTGAACGTCGTTACCTACGTGTGCTTACCCCATCCGCATGCTTTTTGCGCCAGCTCGTGCAAGCGTTTATCATCCTAAAGGTGGTACACCGTTCGTACAGCGAGAGTAACGTCTAAATCTCAACTTCACAGAGCCCCCACCATGGCCCCCAAGGATACACTCCAACCAAATACTTTCTTTAGGTCACAAAAAAAGTTGTAATCCTTTGAAAATAGTTGACACATTTTTACCTACGTTGATAATGCTTTTAGTGAAAATTTCAAATAGCCGGCTAATAGTGTCGATCACCTTCTACAGTATAAAACACTGCTCCTTATTAGTTGCTTTCACGATGGTCATCGCAACTTGGGTGACCATCAGTTTGATGTACACTTTACTTACATAATACCAATTATAGGTTATCGATACAGAAACATCTTCTTGGTATATTGTACAAAGAACATTTAGTGGTACTTTTTAATTTGCAGGTATTTTCGCCTAGTGGATATTGGGAGCATAGACAACAAAAGTTTAATAAAAAAAACCCAAAGATATTGTGAAAAATCCTAATTCTATGAAAAAAAACAAACTCACTAAATTAAAATAAAGTTTTCAAGAAATTCGAGGTGTTTTACATCTTTTCATGCCATTTGCCGCTAAACTATAAGTCAGTGACAAGAGAAAGGCAGCATCCGAAATTAATCAAAAATAACTATGTACCTACTTCAGTACATTAGCTCAATGTATTATCGCGGACAAGAATTCTGTACCAGTTTACAATCAAAATGGTTTGAACGTCGCCGCGTCGTTACCTACGTGCGCTTACTCCGCCCGCATGCATATTGGGCCAGCTCGTGCAAGCATTTATCATCATAAAGGTGGTACACCGTTCGTACCGCGAGAGTAGTAGGTACACTCGCGGCACGAAAAAAAATCTTCAACGATTCATCTAAATCTCAACTTCACAGCGCCCCCACCATAGCCCCCAAGGATACACTCCTCAGAGAAAGTACCAAAGGAGTTAGTATCGCGTCGATTCCCCGAACAAATTTTTCGTGGCACTTTTGCGGGGTGCGGGAGGCGAAGTAAACACACACAGATACACTTTCACGCATACCCACACTATAATAAACTCGCAACACATTCAAAAATACACGCACACAAATAAAGAATGACCTGACCATATGACCAAAAATTTGGCAGAGGGGGTTAGCGCATCATGCTCTCTCCAGTGGTATCTCCTCTAAGATACACTCCAACCAAATACTTTCTTTAAGTCACAAAAAAAAAGTTATAATCCTGCGAAAATAGTTGTCACATTTTTACCTACGTTGATAATGCTTCTAGTCAACGTTTCAAATAGCCGGCTTATAGTGACGATCACCTTCAACAGTATAAAACACTGCTACTTATTAGTTGCTTTCACGATGGTCATCGCAACTTGGGTGACCATCAGTTTGATGTACACTTTACTTACATAATACCAATTATAGGTTATCGATCTTAGAGGAAGAAAACAATAGAGGGCTGGACACTTTCTTTCTCATTCACGCAAGAAAAGAATGCGTTTATGTAGGTTACGTGTGATAGAAAGAAACAGTGTATATGATTTTTTGTCCCTCAGCATGTGTTCGATTTTTCCGCGCCGTGGGTGCGAAACAAATTTGACGTTTGCTCCCACTTTGCTCCGTGACAATTTTATCCTGGTTTTAACCCCTGGAGGCCCGGCGCTGTTACGCGCATATATCATGTTTTTGTTTATATCTTATCGCGCGCCGCGATCTCAAGTTTCAAACCACTTACGAATGTTATGTAATTTGAACCACTTATCCGATTTGTGTTCTGTAAACTGTGTTCTATTTATAAAACTATTAGCTACGTACTATACCCTTTGTTTGAGTTATAAATATCGATTTTTTAAAGTAAAAGGTCAAAATTGATGAATTTTTGGCAATGTTGATTTTACCTATTTTTGATCTCGATTTTGAGGATAGAATATTGACCCAGGCACTAATAAAGATCCATTCTTTGCATCCAAACTCCTTTTCATACAGGTTTTAAACAAAACACTACCAAAAAAAAAACAATGAACTCAAAATTTTTTACAACTGCCGTCATCGCGCGTCATGACGTCATATTATGAAAAAAATTCCTTTGTTAGATTGGATTTTATGGCTTTAACTTTGAGTTATTATCGTTACGATGTAACTACGATGTATTTACAACAACTACATTACAAGTAATACCGAAAATATTCCAAAAGTAAACAAACAAACAAAGTATCACCCGGGTCAGATTTCAGTTCGAAAATATCCACTTTTTTGATAAAATACGGACTATCTAACATCTACACTGGTTTATTATTACGTTATAACAATAAACATACCTAATTATAATCACTTTACCTGAAATAAATACTGTTTACATTAAAAAAATAAACATTCACTGACCGCCAAATAAACATTCACTGACAGGTACCGCCCACTTTTTTCTTTTTTTTGCCAGCTGAATTCATGAATTAAAAAGTGACAATGACAAGTGACTGATGGCTTTATAAAATCGGAGACACAGTCCTTTAAGCATAGATCTCAGAGTAACCAAACATGGAGACAGTTAAACCGGTAAAAAACCGGTATCAAAACGTGTCCGCACCCTTGGTGCATATAGCACCAACGGTCTCTGACGGAATAGCGAGTTTGCGTTATAATGATGCGGAGCGCACCAACGAGCCTCCAGGGGTTAATATTGAATAAATAACTTAAAATTCAATAAAAAACTAACTGTGACATTACTGTGTGTTGTGGAAATCCTATAAGAATCGTGCAGTGCAGTATTATAGGCTGTAAAAGTGACAGTGAACGTAAAATTAGTGGAGTATCGTTTCACAGGTAAACGTGAATTATTATGGCCAATTTAGAGATTACATTTAGAAACTAATACATGTAAACGACTTATTTAGATCTTATTGCTCTAAATTAGTTACTATTTTACTTGAAAGTTACGTGTAAGATCGATAAATTCTTGTTTTTCATCCATAACCTAAAATTTTCAGTTTATTGATCGCCATTATCAGTGTTGCCAGTGTATAAAAGAGAGACTACCATAAATAAGTGGTAAATTATTATTAAGTGCATCATACACGATCACACATGCTGGGTGCATCGAAGAATTTCTCAGATTTCCCGAATTTATTTTTATGATTTCCTGAAAATATGGATATTTGTATACTGTGGATAGCAGCAACAAAAATAATTAATTAGGTTGCTAAAAGTTATTCCCGAATGCTTAAATATTCAGAAATAACGTAAGCGCTCAAGTAATTCGTCCAAGGCTGCGCAGGACGTATTCAGTCGTTATTTATAGGCACAATGGTCATTGTACATATAATCGTGCTTTTACTATATGCATGTTGTTTAAATATATGTATGTATGTATGTTGTTGGTTACAATTTATTGGTAAATTTGTTAGAATTATAAATAAATAGTACCGACGTTGAATAGTTTGTTTCATTTGCCCCCCTATTATGTACCTATCTCGTTTGACAACTAAAGTGATGATCAATAAAGCAAAGTGACTATTAAATAACTATCAAATGATTCATTTGGCATTGCCTAACTTGAATCACCAATAAATACCAAACACACTTTCAGTAGACATCAAAGTTTGGTGGACAACTGAAGCTTGATAGTCACTTTGCATTATTGATCATCACTTTTTTTTTGTAGGAATAGTACTGTTTCACCGGACAAGAGGGCGAGCGCTTAAAGCGCTCCAGCCAGAAAGGTTTGGGTGGCGACTAGCACAAGGGCACCTCAGGGAGGCACGGCCTCGGCTTGGGCTGCCGCTTAGAGAAAATGAGTTTACCACCGGTGCACAACGCGCCCCCGCTGAGAAGAACCGGCAAGAAACTCAGCGAGGGGATGCATGTCGAGGTCGCATGCGTACGGATCCTTTCAGCCTCGCCGGCGAGACCGGTGTCTGTGTGTTGATGTGTTTACGACTCTTGACATCGTTGTCGGTGTTGGTGTTGGTGTTGTGTCATGGTCCAGGAGGACGGACATCGTGTCGGGTGGGTCGAGCAGTACATGCCGCGGACGGCGGCGATGTACGGCTGTTCGACGATCTGAGGGACCTGGCCGCTGCCCAATAGGACATGGGTTCGATTCCGAAGGATTCCGAACAATTGTCTGGGTGTTATTTATCTATTTAAATATGTATTTATACAGTTTACAAGTATTTGTAATCATTTATCTGGTTACCTTACTAAAGGATCTGCGTAGATTGAGATCAGGTGGTCATTGGTCAAGCGTAGATTGTCCCAAGATACTAGTACTATAGATTTGTATATTGGAGAAATTTACTAAAACTTACCCGGTAAATGGCCATAATATGTATTATATTAAGTTATAAGAAAGCCAATTTTTGCCTACCTCTCTGGGAAATAGCATATTATTGTTTTTATCTCTTAACTTTTTTGTATGAGGCTAATAATTATCTACAGCTCTTAGCCACTTTAATCACCACGTGATATCACCCAGGTGAACAATGTGGAATAGACCTTAGCTACAGCATATATGATATTAAGTGTACATTCACTTTGTAGCCTCCGTCGTGGGTTCGAATCCTGCGAAGGGCAACAAATTTGAGTAGTTGTTCCTTACTGGCTAGGACAATGCAGGCCGATGACCTGATTATCTGTAAAGTAAGATGATCCATGTGTCGGGATTTGCGATAGGACGTATGCCTGACTCCTGTCCGTCAAATTAAAACACCGAGCTTTGGTAATAAACACTTATAATCAAATTGAGAGAGAACAACTTATAATACAGTGGAGTAATCGTAATAATTAAAACATGTCTCTGCCGTAGATACTAGCGCGCTGTCATCTTTTTGACAGCCCCTTTGGCGTTTCGAAACCGTGATCCGAGATACGCCACACATGCGTCGGATGGGCATGTAAAAAGTCGGTCCTGCGCTTAACTTCTCCCCAGTCGTGTCGGTCTTCCGTCCCATCGGATTATGAGAGGTACCTATTATATAAAGGAAGAGAGAGTGCACTTGTGTCTACGCAAGCACTTGTGCACTATAATATCTCCTGCGTACATGGCTGATCTTGTGAAAGATTGGCCGCTGTGGTCGTTTCGGCTAGGAAGACATTAATATAACAATCACTTTCGTACTTTTTGCAGACTGTCATAGATTAAGACGATATAATGTAAGAAAAGTAAATGTTGTGTCAAAAAAGTGGTTTTTGGTTAGGAAAGAAAATATAATTTACAACAACCTCCGTATTTGCTTTACACAAAGGGTAAAATTTCCCTTACGTGGCAACTCTAAATTTAGTATGGACTTATTTTTCTGTCCTTATCGGCGGCACGCTTGGTATATGTCTGTATTATATTCTGTCTACGTTATCGATACAGAAACATCTGTCAAATATTGTCTACGGTGATCATCACCGAGAATCGGTGCTCATGACGTCATTTCAGTTGGTCACTCAAGTTAGGCAATACCGAATGCATCATTTGACAGTTATTTGATAGCCACTTAGCTTTGGTGATCATCACTTTAGTTGTCAAACGAGATACGTAATAGCCCCGCAGGCGGGCCGATCCCATGGCCGATCCTATTTTGATAGAGCCATAGAGTAAAGGAAGGTGTTGCAATCATTTGAAAAAAAAACTCCCTAAACTCAATTCAGACTACCCATAAAAGCCCAAATGAAAGATTTGAACAGATTGATTGATTTGAACGTTGAGTTGAATACTTACCTGGTAAGGGTATTTTTTTAAATGATTGCCACACGTTGCTATACTCTATGGTTAAATCATTAAAATAGACTCGGCCATAATGTCAACGTCAAGTTGCAAAGCAAGTTGTTTTAATTGTTTCTTGGTATATTGTATAAAAATTACATATTTTATGTTTATGTAATTATTGACTTAGTGGTTTCAGAATTAGAATTTCTTAACTTGTCTCATCGTACAGTTCTTAATGTACACCAATTGTATGTAGCGATGGCATACACGGAAAAAGTATTGCTGAGTGGCACCGCTTTATCATTTTTGTTTTATGAATGTGTTAATTCTTCAAATAGTCAGGTATGCGTGTATGTTTATAAAATTATTAAATAATCAAATAACCAGTTTACAAATAACAATGTTGTATTATCTTTCAGGAAGGTTTTCTTATCGGTGACGTGACTTCAGAAATTACGAACCACATTTCGGATACACAAAGCGATAATGCCAGACTGGATACTCAAATAGTAATTAGAACCGTGCTGCCGTTACCGTCAGTTTCATTGTTTTACCTACCCACTGGTAGAATTAAAGAAGATGTTCTTTCGGATTTACTTTCAAACAGTGCTAATGAAGTTGTTGGATGGTATAAATACAGAAAAAATACCAGCATTAAACCAACATTTAGGGATAAATTAATCTCCAAAGGTTTACAAAAATACTTTGAAAAATATCATGGGAACAAAAACTTTGTTACATGCAATTTATCAACTAAATCTTCATCCACGGGATCTACATACACATACATGTATAGATTTGGTAAAATAAACTGCTTCGATATGTATGAGTATATCGAAGATGTTACAGCTAATTTAGGTGAGAAATTGACTGGTTATAAAAAAGCACATAGACACCTGCCTAACAGTATATTCAATAAGATTATCAATGAAAGTAATGTGCAGAGTAATAACACTAGTGATGCTATTTTGCACATACAAGAAGCTGTGGACGTGAGACTTAGAAAGGAAGCAAAAAATGCAGCTAAAAATGAATGCACAATAAGAGAACTGGAAACAGAAATTAAGCAGATGATTACAATCTTGTCAGAAAAGCACTCTACCGAGTTACAGGCTAATTATACTAGACTTGTAGAGGAAAAATTTATGAACAGAGAAACTGATATGGTGCATGGATGCATAGAAGCATTGAAAACACCCCTCGAAGTTGACATACTGAATGAAGCCAATGTACCAATACAAATTAACCATTTATCAGACAGTGAAAACTCTGTTCAGTTGTTAGATAATGAAGTTCAGGAATCCAGCCCACCATTGATATCTACCAGTTCACCAAAACCAGTTTTAAACTATGCAGCTGCTTTGAAAAATTTAAATGAAATACCATCAACAAGTGTATGTATTTAACTAGATGTCTTTTTATATTCTAATCTTTTCTTATTGGATTACCTACACTGAGATCCCCAAGTCGCCTGTCAAGCGTGGGTATTATAGCAACCCCTCCCTTCTAAGGGTGAGGCCTTAGTTCAGCAGTGGATGTTTCCTCTGCTAATGATGACATTGAAATTAAACTACTGTTAATTTTATGATAGATAGATAGATAATACTTCATTGTACAACCAGCATAAAACATAACAAAACAATAAAAATACAGCAAATGTACAATGGATGGCCTTTATACTATTTAGTAGTTATCTCTTCCAAGTAGTCTTTGGATTGAGAGGATCTCTAATAGAATGCTATTCTGTGTTATGCTATACCATATTTTGATTTGAAATGAGACTACTCATTCCTGCCACTGTTACTCCCATAAGCCGGAATCTATAGTGGTCAAATTACAATATCCTCATTGCTTTGCACCTATGGTCACAGCAGGACTGAGGTGTTGAAAATCCTTGGCATAAGGTCTTATATGAAGATCTCAGTCTTTATTGTTGGTCCGATCTATACATAAAAAGCTTACATTCTTCTTTTTGATTTTGGATTTAATTATATGTATCACCCAGCCATCAATAGCCTCATAAATTTTTGTTAGGAATCGGAGGTCTTTTGCAAGGATTTGAAGCTTGTAAAATCTGTTATATTGATTTTATATACACTTTGCTTAATGTAGGATAATCCACAATCCAATAAATAAACTGCGATAATCAAAGTTGTTTTATATCTTAATTTGTTTCTGCCACATGCTCAAATGCAGACTTTCTACAAATATGTTACCAGTACTCATTTATAATATAGAATAGCAATCAACTTTTTCTTTTTATTTGCAGAAAACAAAAAAATGCAATGAAGACTTAATTTCATTTGATGTTGAGGATAAACAAGTAAAGAAGACCTTGATAATTAATGACGATGTGAATTGTATTGGTGATAGTTCACCAGAATATTAATGAGTGCCTTCTCAGATAAGTTTACTAATAAGTTACCTTACAATATGTAAATCAATACTAAAATCATTTTTGTTTGTTATTGATACTCATGATACAATTTTCTACTTTGTTATGTAAATAATATAATGTTTTAATTTTGTTCTTAGATATGTATGATAATTTGCAAGGAAAACATTTTTGTACTACCATGGTAAATTGTGTCTACTAATATAAAAGTTCAAGACCAAATTATCCATTATATTTTATTTAGTCTTTATCTCTATGGCTTTGAGTGATTTTCTGAATCCTGGCATAATATCCTCTATTCACATACCATTATTTTATTCAAAGCTTCAATAGGTAATTCTTCATGTAACAGACTATTTAGAATGGAGTAGCAAGATACATGTAAAAAAATAAAAAAGGCATATATTTTTCTTTACTTAATATATTTTTATAATTGTCTATACATATAGACTTATGCATGGCGCAGCATTTATGATGCACGCTGTGCGCATGTAATGCCAAATTGGTTATACATATGTACAAAAGTGGTAAACAAATTATTTAATTCTTACTCTAAAAGTTTGGCAGACTGACCAATACGGAGGCGGTGAAAGATTATTAAGGTAAGCGTCCATTGGCCCACGTCGCACGCACGGCACGCAACGGATTTTAGTTTTATCCGCGCCGCCCATTACGATGCGGGCGGCGCGGATAATGGACGCAGCGCTACGTAAAATCATACAAAGCAAACTAAAATCCGTTGCGTGCCGTGCGTACGATGCGTCCGGCGCGTGCCAATGGACGCGTACCTTTAACCTCCAACGAGCGCACGCGTCACGCATAACTATAGAGTTATAAATAAACAGAATGGATGATTATAAACAAATAAAATATATCATCGACAATACATAGGTAATTAAAAAAAAAAATTAGGCAGGTAAATTATATAAAATAAAAAACAATTGCTTTGATGTCCGGTTTTGCGTTATTACAATAACGTTTTGTATAATAAATAATTGTTCACAATAGCAATAACGACAAACTGCAGCTAATCTATTTACATGAAATACTGACATATTTATCTCAATTTAATATTACTGCGTACCTATTTTACATGCAAAAGTTGTATGAGCAACTATGTGTCGACTGCTGGAAATACACTTTCTGTTATTGTAAATTCCACACTGAGTTTGGCTTTAGTATAGGCGATTCATTTGACAATTTTGACTAGAAATGAGTGATTTCATAAAATAAAAGTAAATTTATACGCCGTATACATAGAAAACGGCAAGAGATATCTGGGACTCAGCAATAGAGATATTATATTAAAGAAGTGATAAGAAAGCTAGACGCCGACGCGACGTCTGTACTTTAGTTTTGTCCGTATTTTTTGTTATGCTATCTACTGCCGAGATTATTTTTTCAACACAATACAAAATCTGGAAGCTGTTACATTTTAAGATGACAATTGTAACGTGCATTATGAATATCTTCATTAAAACATCATTGGCAATATTTAGTAAGTAATGAAAATATTGGGGAGTTATCAATTTCTATAATATCACAGTTCACCATGAAGCATAACAAAAATGCTTTTGGAATGTCTAATAAACGTAACGTATACATATCAATTTGTTTTAATGCGAAAAAAGTATTATAATATCTAATAAAGTAAAATTTATTTTTATAAATTAAGTTTACAAATTCATATTAATTCTATTAATAGAAACCTACTGTATGCGTTTCATATCAACCTTAATGTAATTAATTACTACCTACATGCAAATATTTTACTGTAAATACTTTTAAATTAATACTATTGGGAATTAAGTGGGAATAAAAATAAATTGTTGAGCTATTTATTGCATAAGGCTATGTGCCGTATACTATAGAGTAGGTATATATTATGTAATGATGATATACCAAGCCACATACTTACTGACCTGACCATAAGTTTCAAATTTATGACAATTTATAGAACCACTACTAGTGGTACAGACGTACCTGGCAATAAGTACTAATCCGATTTTCACTTTATTGAATCATAAGCACTAAACAAAACATTATCCATTCGATAATGGTGAAAACATACATCCTGTTAAAACATTTTAGCAGTACCGCAACTTGTTTTCTTTCCCGAATTAACCAGTGCCCCTAAATTAAGAGTAGGCAACGGAGAAGCTAAGAAAACAAACATGGACTAAATAGAAACAACCATTTCACATTATAGTCCACTCAGTCTACGGGCGACTTCAAATTTGCCGCAAAACTGCAGCCGCGCTGCAGCGCTGCTGTCCCGCGGCACTTTGTGGCAAATTTGAATTCGCCCAAGAAATTACTTGTGATGTTTCACATTTTCCCGTCATAATAACTTTTATTACACAAACTTACTTACATAATTTCCAAAAACCTTCGCAAATACTTACAAGTAATTGAACTTATATGTAATACATTATTATTATATGTAATATTCCAAATAACTAATTTTAAATCAAATCTTTCAAAGAAACCAAAAAATAGTAATTCAACCCAATCTTCATTAAAATATCTGATCAGCTGTCAAAAGGTTTTTTTTAGATTAGGACGACTATAGTGTAACGAGAAGAAAAATATTTTACTGCCGGCTCTCGTCTGTCGCTACAATGACCCGATATATAAAACAGCTTCTTAGTCATTAGTTCATAATAAATCTGCGGGTCCAGCTGGCATATCACCAGCCAGCTCGTGCACCGAGTGCGCAAGGCGGCGCGCTTGTTGTACGGCTGTCGAAGCTGGTAGCAGACCGAGATGGATGCAGATCAATTCCTTTATCGACACGCCGCGCGTATCACCCGGAAATGCCAGCTCCAACAGTTGTCTGCAAGGTTTATCATGATTTATTAGATTAAAATATAATAAATCAAACTCTGGCAAACTCAGGTCTCTACATTGTAGTCGGATTGCAATAAGATAAACCACAGTCGCTTTAGCAGACGGGTGCGGAACAGATTTAGCAAGTGAAATGGGGGCCCACCACAGCAGGGCGGGGGCGGGGGGTCCGGTATAGCTACCTGTAGAAGGCGCCGCGGATGTCGCCGGGCGGCGGCAGGGCGCGCACGGCGGCGGGGTGCGGCGCGCGCGGCGCTCCCTCCACAGCAGGGCGGGGGCGGGGGGTCCGGTATAGCTACCTGTAGAAGGCGCCGCGGATGTCGCCGGGCGGCGGCAGGGCGCGCACGGCGGCGGGGTGCGGCGCGCGCGGCGCTCCCTCCACAGCAGGGCGGGGGCGGGGGGTCCGGTATAGCTACCTGTAGAAGGCGCCGCGGATGTCGCCGGGCGGCGGCAGGGCGCGCACGGCGGCGGGGTGCGGCGCGCGCGGCGCTCCCTCCACAGCAGGGCGGGGGCGGGGGGTCCGGTATAGCTACCTGTAGAAGGCGCCGCGGATGTCGCCGGGCGGCGGCAGGGCGCGCACGGCGGCGGGGTGCGGCGCGCGCGGCGCTCCCTCCACAGCAGGGCGGGGGCGGGGGGTCCGGTATAGCTACCTGTAGAAGGCGCCGCGGATGTCGCCGGGCGGCGGCAGGGCGCGCACGGCGGCGGGGTGCGGCGCGCGCGGCGCTCCCTCCACAGCAGGGCGGGGGCGGGGGGTCCGGTATAGCTACCTGTAGAAGGCGCCGCGGATGTCGCCGGGCGGCGGCAGGGCGCGCAAGGCGGCGGGGTGCGGCGCGCGCGGCGCTCCCTCCACAGCAGGGCGGGGGCGGGGGGTCCGGTATAGCTACCTGTAGAAGGCGCCGCGGATGTCGCCGGGCGGCGGCAGGGCGCGCACGGCGGCGGGGTGCGGCGCGCGCGGCGCTCCCTCCACAGCAGGGCGGGGGCGGGGGGTCCGGTATAGCTACCTGTAGAAGGCGCCGCGGATGTCGCCGGCGGCGGCAGGGCGCGCACGGCGGCGGGGTGCGGCGCGCGCGGCGCTCCCTCCACAGCAGGGCGGGGGCGGGGGGTCCGGTATAGCTACCTGTAGAAGGCGCCGCGGATGTCGCCGGGCGGCGGCAGGGCGCGCACGGCGGCGGGGTGCGGCGCGCGCGGCGCTCCCTCCACAGCAGGGCGGGGGCGGGGGGTCCGGTATAGCTACCTGTAGAAGGCGCCGCGGATGTCGCCGGGCGGCGGCAGCGCGCGCACGGCGGCGGGGTGCGGCGCGCGCGGCGGGCGCAGCGCGGCGCCGCGGCGCTCCCACCACAGCAGGGCACAGGCGTGCAGCGCGCCGCGCCGCCACGTCGCCGCGCAATAGCCCTCGCGTGCCACGCTCAGCCCTCGCCATACCGCGCGACGCACCTGCACAACACGCAGCTCGTCATTAGATACGTACGAATATTTACCTTCTTTTTTAAAACGCCGTGTTAGAGGGTAAGATCTCGGACGCCTCCGCGCTCCGCTCCGCTTGGACGACGACGCGATAGCGTAAGACAGAAAAATTACGAATTAGTATACTTACAGCGCAGCGAGGCGCCAAACGCCGTTATGCAAATCCGACCAAATCCCTTTTCTTACGAACGCATTAATAGTCGTTGAGCCGCTCCTACAGAGTCCGCGATAGCGCGACTACCATACGCAAGTTAACAGCCGTCACGCCAACCGCTTGAATACGTGATTACCGAACGAACTTAAGAAAGACCCGTCATGTCGACCGATCGAAGGACCCAACCGCTGAAAATATGTGAACAACCGTCGTGGCGACCGATCGAAGGACGCGAATACTAAAAGCATATTAACAGGCGTCAAGCCGACTAAAAGTGCGAAAACAGCCGTTGCGCGGACCAAGTAGAGGAAGCGCCTGCCGGACGCATGTCCCAATCCATCGTACCGACTGATCGGAAGGAATAACTGCCGAACTCATGTCAAGCAAGAGTAGATTTGTCCACCACGCGAAAAATACGACTGCTGAAAGCATGTAACAGCCGTCGCACCGACCAATCGGTGGACGCGACTGCGGAACACATGCTAACAGACGTAGCGATCGGAGGTCGCGCCTGCCTCGCCAATGGTTCGTGGTCGCCACTCGAGAACCTTTCTTCCCCAACGCTTATGGGTTCTTCGAGCGATGTGGCCTGCCCATTGCCACTTCAGCTATGTGATTTTGAGAGCTATGTCGGTGACGTTGGTTCTTCGGCGAATCTTCTCATTGCGGATTCTGTCGCGTAAAGAAACTCCGAGCATAGCTCTCTCCATAGCTCGTTATGTGACTGAACTTCTCTCAGTACCATATGAATATCTATTTTGCATAAATATATTCTTTCCGCAACCCTCTTCCTGCTGCACATTCATCATCAAATACCCGGTATCTATGGGTATGCAGATGACAGCACTGTTGTAGAAAGATATCTGCCGAGTTCTCGGGCCGGTAAGGATATTATCCAGTCCGAAAGAGAGGCCATGGTAGAGCGCGCGAAATTCACACTTAAGGTAGTCTCCGAATGGGGCGATGCCAATCTTGTGAGATTCAATGCCACCAAAACACAAGCGTGTCTGTTCACCGCCAAAAGGAGTCCGTTTGACTTGGCTCCTACTTTTCAGAATGCATCCTTGGAATACGCCGACCGCCTTCAGTTGTCGGGAGTTGAAATTTCCTCAAACCTAAATTTTGAGCGGTTCCTTGAGTCCAAGGCCAAAGTAGCTGCAAGGAAGCTGTGTGTCCTTGCAAAGGTCCGGCGGTACTTCACACCGGAACAGCTTCTGATGTTGTATAAAGCGCAAGTCCGGTCGTGTGTGGAGTACGGTAGTCATATATGGGCCGGTGCTGCAAAATGCCATCTAGCTGCTTTGGACTCAGTGGAGAGGCGCGCTAAGAGGCTGATTGGTGATACTGGGTTAGTAGAAGCCAATCTTCAAAGCCTAGAGCACAGGCGCAAAGTAGCCAGCCTCTCGGTATTCTACAGGATGCATTTTGGAGAGTGTGCGCAGGAATTGCATGACAATTAATTCCTCCATCCCCCTTCTATCATCGGACGTCGAGACGCACTGCGCATACACACCCTTATGTGGTGAAAGTGCCTTCAGTCCCGACTAAACGATTTGCCTCTTCGTTTATAATGAGGACTGCTAAGGATTGGAACTGTTTGCCTGCGTCAGTTTTCCCGCCCGATTATAATGTGTGTGTCTTCAAGGCTAGAGTGAAGAGGCTTTTAAAGACAAAGACAAAAGACATTTAATAAGCTAGTTTAATGCTAGTTTTATGTTATGTTGTTTGTTGTTTAGTGGCTTTTAATAAGCTAGTGTGCTTTACCATCTTCGATTGCGTCGCCACTTTCCATCAGATGGGTCTGCAGCCAAGCACTAACTTATGTTGAATAAAAAATAAATAAAAAATATATACATCTATTTTAGATACATCTTAATATGGTTGCAATTCCCGTAACAACGAATATTGTATTGGTCCAACCAGAGAATGGCAACTGTTTTGAAAAATAGGTGTAAATCTTACCGTATCTGCTGCCAGCATATCAGCACAGTCAGCCATATCGGGTGCGAGGAACCTCCCCGTGGTGCGGTCCACGTAGATGAAGTGAATCAAGCCCGGGAACTCTTCTACATACTTATGTAGCGTTAGGGAACCACTGGCGTCTGTCTCTCCCGTGCGCTCGCGGACAACCCACATTAAGCGAAATAATCGATTCGAATGATGGGGAAACTGTTTCGTGATTTTAGGTGACTATGTGGCCGAGGTATGTAATATTCCAGATTAAAATACGAGTATACGTATCTATAGAAATCAATGTTATAAAATATCACGAAACAATTTATAAACCTTGAATTATTTACTTTTTGCTCATACCAAAAATTAACGTGATAATAATTAAGAACAAACTTGACAGCGTGATTATACAGGGTGTCCATGAAAATGGCACACCTGCTTCAATGGATGAAATAAGAATTTACTGTCAATAAAATTAAAAAACGCACATTATAAAGTTATATCGCCTTACAAATTTTCAAGCGTTATCATCACCATTATTTCGCAGTAAAGGCGGTTGAAACGTATAAAGTAAAAGATTTTAAATCTTATATAGTATTTTTGTAATTAATAATCCATTATTCAAATAAAATTGTTAAGAAATAAGTTGGATTACATGCTTGTTGCTAAGTTAGAAATAATGATTTAACAAAAAATAATTAAATTACAAAAAAATACTTATTTTTTTACTTTACATTTTCCAGCTGCTTTTATGCAATGTAATGATGATATAACATGAAAATTTGATAACTGTATAAAGGGCACTATTAACAAAACTTCTATATGTAACAACACACTAATTTCATGCCTTTTCAACCTTTTAAGAAGGTATCCTATTTTCATGGGCAGAAGGTATATTTTAGACTTGGGGCACCTAGTGAATCTGCACAAGCACTTGATAAGCTGCATAAATAAAGTTAAGTAACATTTGATACGATTAAAACACCCGAGTAGGTACTTCAAATAAAGATAGAGCCGTTCTTATTCTTAGTAACTTACATCGTATCTCTTTTTTTCTACCTTTTTTAATAACAGCACTTTTCTTTAGTAGGTAACAAAGTTTTTTTTTATTGTCACAGGTATCGCTATGCCGGCAGCAAAGGGGATGAAATTATGGTACCCAGGGGCGTAGCTACCGCCGTATAAGCCGCATCAATGATACGGGGCCCCCGGACTACATGTGTAAGCAACAATTCGTAAAATCCATGTTCTCACATAATCTTTTAGGCCGTACCATCATTTGGGCCCCCAACAAATTTTGATACGGGGCCCATCTAAGGCAAGCTACGCCACTGATGGTACCTTCACTACTAGCACAGCGACTCCTCATAGACCAAAGCAAGTTAGAATATGCATATAAATACCTATATTATAAAAGCACAAAAACCCGACTGCGATCAATATGGAGTCGAAAGTTCAATACTATATGAACTATAAAAAATAGCCATAGATTGTCTCCAAAGCCGTTTGATACGGCGGTCATGTCATTACCCAAAATGAATAAAAAAATATATGAATATAAAAAGGATATGATCCCAAACTGAAATATCTCTTTGCCTTCACACAGAGGAACTCCACGTATGGTGCCAGTACAGCTTTTAAGTCTTTCAAAGGCTGCTCCATTTTTAGGCTAGGTATGTCTGGCTTCAGTTGATCGAGTACAGCTTCTAAAGCGGTGTACATAGCGGTGGCAGCTGTTTCTGGCGTTAATGGTGTCGTTGTGGTACATGCCTTCCGTAGTTCCAACATTCTGCTGTTCAGACGGGCGCATAGGTTCGCGTTAGCCTTGCTTTTTCGCAATGCATCCGTTGTCTAAAATACAAATATTTATTTTAAAAAACCTGTTAGCTTGCCAGGCCCGGCCAGTTCGATTCTCAGACAAATGTTCAGATTGTGTGTAATCACAATTATCAACAACTAGTATCTAACAATTGCTAACGGTGCAAAACAAAAGTAGAGCCCTTGATATGAAGGCGTAAAAGTAGACTATTCAGTTTATCCACAACGGAGATATCATTTTCCGGATCCGATAACAATATATTATTTGGTATCTCGTAAACGCTATTCATAATAATATTCGAACAGTTTCTATGAAATTACATCATCATTCCAAAAATAATCATTGTCACAACATCTCGATGACGGAGATTAGAATCCCCTACTGATCTACCAATTTGCATGATGAATTAAACCAGTTTGTCTCTCGATGGAGGTGTGAAAATAGTGATACATTAAAAGATTTTATAGTACATACATAAATGTATTATAAAGGCAATCCCGACAAAATAGCTACACAGGAACTTATTATTGGTATGTAATACGCTATATTGAAGGAATATAAAAATGTTCCTGTTCACCTTGAAGCTGTAAGTGCTTGTAGGTAGTTAAAATTACCATTAAAAAAATAAGAAAACGTAATTTAATGTAAATTTTATTTTAAATTATATAAAAATGTTTGTAATGTGAGCTTAGTTTAGTTGTTATGTACTAGATATACGTGACGTCTCTTCTTTTTATAGGTGCTGTCAGAATAACAGCGCTGCCTCATAGTTTTTATGGCGCAGCAAAATGCTGAAACAGATCCCTTTTTGGCCCCACACAGTTTTGTGTAAGCTATTAGCTTAGATATTTTTAGTTTTGTTTTTAATTAAGTTGTGTGGTCGAATAAATGTTTTTCTTCTTCTTCTAATATTGCAAAATTTGTATTTGTACCACCAAGATGACGGCCAAACCCTTTCTACTATTTCAATATAGAATATTCCCATTATCTTTCCATTCCGTCTTATATTTAATTTAAGCAAAACCACAGCACCGCTAATCACCAATTAGTGTTTTATGTTTCACCTTTTTCAAAGCTGCTTCTAAAGAATCCAATGTTGAGGGTAACAGTTCTAAATTCCTTTGCAATAACAGTCGTCTCAAATTTGAGAGAATCTGACCAGACAAATGTGCGGGTATCCCCACTTCCCTGTAATAAAAGTCTCATTGGTTGTATGGTGCATGTTTAAACAGATTCTTGATATTAATATGCTATTAAAGTTAAGCAAGTTGGAACCTTAAATCCAAATCAACAACGACGGCGAATGTTATGCGAGGAGCCACTTCGCCAATGTGCATGGAATGTGGTGCACAAGGACTACCCGTTGATCCTGCGCATAGATTCACTATCGCACTATTTTCCTTTGACAACCCTGTGAGGAAAAAAAAACACTTATTTATGACACAATCCTCACAGCAAAAAATTAATATTATTAAATTTTCGTATACTTATTTACATAAAAAATATGTTCAAATGTCAGAAATCTATTTCTGGCTGACCTTTAGGAGTATAAGTATAGGTATTTAGTCAGATTTGGTATCTAGCGAATCTAGCGATAACTTAAGACTTATTACTAGAAACTGTAATTTTTAAAATGATATGTCATTTAACTTACACGGAACATGAACAATTTCATTATCTTCCTCATTATTACTGTCCGTTCTATCAAGATCTTTCCAATATTCCTGGGCCGCGATACATTGAATGCTTAATAGAATCAAATCTGGAGGCGTCAAGTCTTCGCACCCACGACTAAAACAGCAACAATTTATTAGGTTTGAACTTGTAGCTATCACCTGTAATCATACATACATATGGAATTTGATTTTTTTTATGTACACAAATATTATAAGTACCTACGTTAATCATTAACAGCAACAGAACAGATAATGACTTTCTTTTTGCTAAGATTTCCTTTTGCTAAATATAAGCCTCCACTAACAGATACCCTTAAGGTTGAAATGTAGGTTGGGCAGTGCGGTACTAGCGGCCAAACCATTATAGTCCAAAATATGCCAGTAGTAGAAAAAGCCCTATCCTGGTAATTAGGGCCGCCGCTGAACACATGATTGTTATAATATTAACGTAAGTTACGTAAGTACAGACCACACGACGCCAGTCAATTAGGCGTGCAAATACCCTTGCTGTTATCAGCTGATTTGCAGCATCGTCAACGAGTCTACAATAAAAAATACTCGATTACGCCCATCTAATACAGATACATTTATAGTACAATTATCTACCTGGAATAAAGTCCTAGCAACTTGTCTCCTACAAATAACATGAGGTGACTGTGCTGATAAGGTACTTTGATATCCTTGGAAGCAGTTTTCAACGCATTAAGCGCTGCCATAGTGGCTCCACTTTCACCGATGACTCCATTAGCACCAGGTATAGTATCGCCTTTCTCTCGACTATCCAGCAACGCCGATAGCCATTCTTGATACACAGGCGAATGGAGACTAAAAATATATTATAAAATTGTTATTATATTTATGAAATATGTTTATGTACCTAGTTTAATATTATTAGCGCAACAAAAAATAAATAGCCTGTCGTAAAAGTTTAATGTATGCAAACGTTAACACTGTTGTCTATAATATCTTTACCAATTTGGAAGACCGGTCCCCATAATATAATTTTAGTAGATACCAACGTTGCTTTATTTATTGATCTAAGATCTAAGTTTTATTAGGTAGAGAGAACGATCTAAAGAATAGCCCATTTAGGAATGTAATCATAATAAGCCCGCAGGGCAGCTTGTGGCGAGCTGTTGGTGCGTAACGACACCACGGACCTGAGTGCTCCAGAGAGTCGGTCAGGGCCCCCATCTCGGCGTGTCTTCGTCGGCCGAGTGGGAACCCAAGGGGGCCCGCAGGACTCTCAGCTCTGGCTTGCCTTAATTGGCCGTCCAGAGAGGAGTTGTTAGAGCGGGTGGAAGTGTTAAAGGGCATAACGCCGCGAGTAACTTCGGAGAAAGCTCAGCACACCTCTCGACACCCCTGAGTCACCCACACCGGTGTTGCTCTCTGTCGTCATCGGACGATCATTTGCGGAGCCCATCTCGTGGGTGGCAAGCCACCTCTTGCCACAAAATAATTATGAATGTAATTATGGCAAGTGACCCCGGCCTTTGCAATAGCCTAGCTTCCAGCCCATCAAATGGTCAACGACATAGACTTATATAATCTTTCCATGTACTTACAATAGTTCCTACACCTGTCGAGGTCAACTACCAATTTTTCACCATCTTAGCAGTTGATCCCGGGAGGTGTTCTACACACCAGTTATTTCTTAATAAATTAATAGTTTAAAAAACTAAAAATACACGCTTTTGTAAGGACTACTGCACTAAAAAACAATAAATAAATTATCTAAGCAGTTCTTTCTTTCTTTCTACCTCGTGTTTGTAATTTATGGATTATACTTAGTTAATGTATAAAAGCGTGGGGCGCTTTTTCTCTGTAAATGATTACAAATTATTGTCATGTGAATACAAATACTTAGCGTTCTTGAAAGTGACAGAAATCTTAAGCTGATAATCAGAAAAGCGCCCCACGCTTTTACACATAACTAAGTATAATCCATAAATTTCAAACACGAGGTAGAAAGAAAGAACTGCTTAGATAATTTATTTATTGTTTTTTAGTGCAGTAGTCCTTACAAAAGCGTGTATTTTTAGTTTTTTAAACTATTAATTTATTTTATACTTTTTAGTCTTAGAAATATTCGCTTAAACTACAGATAAAATTAGCCCAAGTATTGATTTGTTCGTAGCTTGAATCGTAGGCAGGTTGTGGCAAAACATATTTTTACTAAACTAGGTATTACGCGTAGGTATCTGATTGAGTTTAAGAAAACTTTTAAACAGTCAAAAGTACGCTAAAAGTCAATAGCTTCACAAGTAGTATTCAAGGGTTCCGTTACGAACCTTCCGGGTCCATCAACAGGTCCACGTTATTAGGCAAAGTGAATATAACTCCTTAATACAAATCAAATGAGTCCAAGCTCGATGGGTTTACTAGTAATCATTCCAGGGTCCCGTTAACCACTATTCATTTCCATCATCAACCCTGATTATTGGGCAAAGTGAAAAGAACTCTTTAAAACAAAACAAATGAGCCCTACCTCGATGTGTTTACTAGGAGCCATTCCAGGGTTCCGTCACCCACCTTCCAGTAGCATCATCAGGTCCTCATTAATGACCAAAGTGAAAAGAACTCTTTAAAACAAATCAAATGAGTCCAAACTCGATGTGTTTACTCGTAGCTAATCCAGGGTTCCGTCACCCACTTTCTTGTTCCAGCATCAGGTACTCATTAATGGTCAAAGTGAAAAGAGCTCTTTAAAACAAATCAAATGAGCCGAAATTCGATGTGTTTACTAGTAACCATTCCAGGGTTCCATCACCCACCTTCCAGTAGCACCAACAGGTCCTCATTAATGGTCAAAGTGAAAAGAACTCTTTAAAACAAATCAAATCAGTCCAAACTCGAAGTGTTTACTAGTAGCTATTCCAGGGTTCCGTCACCCACCTTCCTGTTCCATCATCAGGTCCTAACTAATGGTTAAAGTGAAAAGAACTCTTTAAAACAAATCAAATGAGCCCAAACTCGATATGTTTACTAGTAGCCATTCCAGGGTTCTGTTACCCATCTTCCTGTTCTATCATCAGGTCCTCATTATTGATCATAGTGAAAAGAACTCTTTAAAACAAATCAAATGAGTCCAAACTCGATGTGTTTACTAGTAGCCATTCCAGGGTTCCGTCACCCACCTTCTTGTTCCATCATCAGGTCCTCATTAATAGTCAATGTGAAAAAAACTCTTTAAAACAAATCAAATGAGCCAAAACTCGATTAGTTTACAAGTAGCCATCCAAGGGTTCCCTTATCCACCTTCGAGCCCCAGCATCAGATCAGCTCGATGATACCATATTATTGTATTGTCACCGGTCCTTGATACATGTGCAAAATTTCAAATTATTTGGACGTGTAGAAGTGGGTCAAAATTGCATCGCAAGATTCCATTACCATCATACATACATAGTTACATACATACATACAGGTCAAGCTAATAAAAGCGTGTTAAAAAGGGCCTCTACGAGTTGGATCCTTCCACACGCAAGCCTCTAAAATGCCCGGGCACAACCCGTGAATAAAATTCCATGAGAATAATAATAAATACACTTTATTGTACACCAAAAGTTACATGTATTGAACAATACGTTGAAGATATCAATGTACAAAGGCGGCCTTATCGCTAAAAAGCAATCTCTTCCAGGCAGGTATTTTCATCTTACAGAGTATTAGCTAAATAACGCCACCTTCGAGTGGTGCTGTGTTTCGGGGTTAGTAATTAAGGTTGTCTGTCTTCTATGGGGGGGGGGGGGGGTGTTCTATGATGATGGAAGCAATGCTGTGTTCCGGTGCGAAGGGCACTCTAGCTCGTGAAATTACCAACAAAAACGTAATATCTAATATTTAAAGGTCACCAACGCGCTAGTGATTCTTCTGGTGTTGCTAGCGTCTACAGGCTGCGGTGACTGCTTACCATCAGGCGGGCTTGGTAGTACAAAAAATAAGCTTAGTTCAGCAAGATCACTGTCAAACACCTAACAGTTTTAATTTTAATTTAAACTACATAAACACCAATATTATACCGAATCATTATTATATTCAGACGATCCGGTTCCAAATCGTGCCGTGGCTATTACGTCTAGTACCTATTCTTTCTGTTAAAACTTGTAGAAGTTGGAAACAATACCGCTCCGAGCTATATCGTGGCGAACCCCGAAAAACTTTCATGGAGACAGACCACCGAGAGGAATCTGAACCATACATGCTAATATCAGAAGTTGGAGATTCTATTCGTAAACTTAAAACGGCTGGAATAGAAGTTCTAAAAGCGATGGGTGAAATGGGCCTGCGTATTTTCATTAAATCTGCAATGCAGTTTGTACAATAGGCAAATGGCCAACATAATGGCTTCACTCATCCATTCTTCCACTACACAAAAAAGGTTCGGTAAGAAATTGTGACCACAATAGAAGGCCTAATATTACATGCGAGCTAAGTTTTGCTACATATAATAAATATCAGCTGCCAACAACGAGCTCGAATTATCAAAGGAACACGAGCAATTGGGTAAATTTTAAACGTATAGCAGATCGTAGAGCGATACTACGTACGAACGCAACACACCTGTGATAATATGTTTCGTAGACTATCAAAAAGCTTTTGACTGTATGAAATGAGAATAATTATCGAGAGTACTTAAGACGCAGGCGTGCCATACCGCCTTGTGCGACTCATTCGGAATCTAAATGAGACTGGCTTTGGGAAAGATCGAGCTGGAAGTATTAAATCCAGTCATTTTACCTTTGATAAAGGGATCCGGCAGGGCTGTGTCATGTCACCCATTCCTTTGTGTGTGAGACACAATTAAGTTTACCCAACATTAAAATCTATTAGCAACAAACAAACTCATAAATATGAAAGATAACTTACAGATTAATATTTTGGCCACAAATATGCTGGACAAAAGTCTTGAAGTCAAGGAGTTCCCGATGAGCATCATCAATATTATCTTCTGTAATTATCATGAACACATGGTCGAGCCACTGTAACACAATGAGTATGATAAAATGTCAAAATAAGCTATTAAAAATTATGTATGAAAATACATAAATAATTAAACATAATAATAATTAAAAAAATACTTTCAGAATAAAAAATCTTAGATTCTGAGATTTAAAGAATTACCTCATCAAATACTATAGCAGTATTGTCTTTGCACTGAATAGAAGAGTATGTATTACCAAACTGTGCAGCCATCACTCGCTGAGAGGTAATGATAGGAGCTAGCAGCTGTGAGACATTGTCGGTTTCTGATATATCCTCTTGATTGTCCTACAATAAATTATGGAATGAGAAAATAAGGAATGGCAGATAATGTTGTAAAAATTAGCGCTGAGCGTGGAGCGTCGAGCGCTGAGTCGTTTTTCGTGAGCGTTGAAGACTCGAGCGTTAAATGCTCAAGCGCGCTGTCGCGCTTTGTCGTGGAGTTGCGTCATACCAGCCCGTTATACCAACCAATACCAAGCTCCTCCATGTGTTAAAGCGTTTTAAATTTTAATCGAGATATTCCTATTAATTCACAAAGAGTATACCTATTTATTCCAACATCGGTTTTTGGAGAGTTGATGGGTCTTATTTAACTATATTAATACAGTTCCAGACAATTGTAGTGGTTAGTTATTGAGAAACGGTTATTAGTCATTATTTGCCTTATTTTATATGGTTGAATTTAAGATCAAGGTTAATTTCTGGCTTCTGCTACAATATCCTCTCTTTTTTGCTCTGTGCAATCTTTGTTAAAATCATCATCAGCCAGAAGACGTCCACTGCTAAACTTTGTGATAATTTGATAGTCTTTAAATACCTAAACCGAATTCCATTAAACATAGCTAATAACTATCTCGATTAAACCAGCTTTCAAATTGAAAATTCAAATACACCGTGGCCCAAAATAACGGGCCTGTTGGTTTAGTGGTTAGACACCCTGGCCTCTGACCAATAGGTCGTGGGTTCGATTCCCACCAAGTGCCTGGGTGTTTTATCTATATAAGTATGTATGTTTCAAAAATGGAATGTCTTGCGTTTTCTTTTGTTTATGTTACAGCCATCGGCACGTAACTTGGCAAGATTCGTTAGATGCGCAGAAGTCATTTTATAGGTCTCTTTGGTTATCAAGCGGGACGCGGGGAACAAGGTAACATCGTTCCGGGCGCGCTATTGGTTAGCCGGTCGAGCCTTGCTCCCCGCAACTCGATTACTCTGAGTCTACGTCCCGTTCGCTCCCGAGTAAACTTGCGTGCACTAAAATACACACATCAAAAGTGTCTAGGGATCAAGCATTTTTGGGCAAAAAAATGGGCAGAAGAACAATGGCGTTTCGTGTGCTTTTCTGATGAGTCTCGTTTTGGTATGAGACCGGATACAAGACGTATACGACACTGGAGAACCCCTGGCCGCCAACAGCGATTAAAATCCTGCCAGGAAGTCCATCCTTATAGTGGTGGAACCATCATGGTATGGGCGGGTATTTGGATCGGCGGAAGAACTGAGTTGATTTGGATCAGAGGCAACCTCAACGCTCAAATTTATGCTGAGACGATTGTATCAGACGTCATCGTTCCTCTACAAGTGCAAATCGGTCCCTTATTTCAGTTAATGCATGATAATGCACGACCGCACACCGCAAGAGTTGTAAGACAGACTCTCGCCGCAGCTAACATCAATGTCCTGCCCTGGCCTGCTCAGTCGCCAGACTTGAACCCGATTGAGCATGCATGGGATATGCTACAGAGAAGAGCTCTGCCGAATATGGAGGGTATCCAGTCGCAAGAAGACCTTTTTTTGTTGTTGCAACGAACATGGGCGGCCATTCCACAGCGTGATTTGGATGAACTCATTTTGAGTATGCCAAACCGATGTTCTTGTGTTGTTAGTGTTCGCGGTAGAAACACGGATTATTAATTGTTTAAGTTACCCAATAAAATTTTAAAGAAAACTGTTATTTCAGTCTTTTTTTCGAACTTTTGTGTTAGTGGTTCAAATGTCAAAAATCCCTTTATTAGGAAAATGGCAAATTTCTTTATTAATGCAAAGGTGACTTGGTTTATCGTTACTGTGACAAACGAAAACACTTTATTTGATGAATCCTTAAAGAAAATTTTAATTAATATCAATCAGGAGAAAAGTTATTGCAAAAATATATGTTGATCCCTAGACACTTTTGATGTGTGTAGTTCAATTTGTTTTTGTTACAAGTTTTTGAAAATGTTATTTTATCACTCTTAAATAGATTCCGACTTTTCATCCTGCAAACTGCCGGCCGCCAAGCATTAAATCAGTAATTACTTTATCACAATATTTTATTTTAAAATACATTTCTTAAGTAAGTTAAACTTTATGAATCTCATTTATTACATCTCATTATATTTCAATCATTCCTCTGTTTTCCTTATTTTTATGACATGACTAAAAATATGGTAATAAAATTGCAATATATTATATTGACCATGTTTTGTTGCAACTAAGTGCACTTGCGCGAACTTTCCCCCACTATATGTTTGTTTATGTATTATATGTTATTGTATACTCATTCTTCGGCGTCATTTTTAACATTATTTATTTGCTGAAAAGTGTTAAAATTATATTTATTTCGCGGAGCCATAATTTCATTGCATGAGCGTGGAAAAAGGCAGTGTGAGATAGCAAACATTCTTGGTGTTAGTCGTCAGTTATCGGCAACATCGGAGACCATCCTGGAAGAGGACTAACAGAACTTGTAGGAACCGACACATTATCAAACAAAGATAAGTCCGTAATCCACAGACCAAGGTGAGGAAAATGGCGCGCGACTTGGGGATAAGTCGCTCCAGCATATAGCGTAACGTAAAACATGATCTACCATATAAACTCAGAAAAGCGCAATTGTTTACGGACAAAAATAAAAAAGTTCGGCTTGAGAAATGTCGTTTGCTGCGCTCCGCAGCGTCAAATTGGGAAAATATTGTAATCTCTGATCGATAGAACAAGCCCATACTCATCAAAATGACAAGATCTGCCCCCCTATTAGGTACGTATCTTGTTTGACAACTAAAGTGATGGATCACTATAGCAAGTAATCATCAAATAACTGTCAAATGATTCATTCGGTATTGCCTAACTTGAGTGACCAATAAATTCTAATCCTAAAACACAGTCTTGATAGTCACTTGGGTGGCTAAAGATACGCAATAGCCCTGCTGGTCTTCCATTAGTCCTAGTGCTGCAATTATTCCACATCACCAAAACGCTGAAACTGTTATAGTCTGGGGTGCAATTTGCGCTACTGGCAAAACTACCCTAGTGTTTTTAGAAAAGGGTATCAAAATCAACCAAGAAAACTACCGTTGAGACATTATTGAAAACGTGCTTCTTTCTTGGAGTCAACAGCACTTTGGTAACCGTAGATGGATATTTCAACAAGACTCTGCTCCAGCTCACAGGGCCACACTTGAACACTTAGGCCTCGTTTACGGAGGCGCGGGGCGTCACGCGTCGCGATGAGCTACCACCGGATCGCAACGCGGCCTCAACTGAGAAGATCCGGCAAGAAACTCAGCGGGCTTGTAATTTTTTCACTGTTTTTAAACATTGTTTTGTTACAAATGAATCGACATTAGCGATAGTGTGTCCTTCAACATGTTCATGTTGGCATCGCACAACTTGGTAATGATTAATGTTATTGTTTTTTACTTTTATGTCAATGTAGTTCTTTTTTTCCCCTTTCTCGTTACTGTATGTCTCTTCTTGTATCAGCTGTGTGTTCATTACCATGTCTTGTGTGTGTCAAAATAAATAATTTTCTTCTTCTTCTTTCAACAGTGGTGCAAAAATAATTTTCCTGATTTCATCAGCTCCAAAGAATGGCCAACCTACTCGCCTGATCTGAATCCGATGGATTACAGTTTATGGTCTATCTTAGAAGCAAGGTCCTGTGCTACTCGTTGTAGAAATGTTGACGGGCTAAAGGCAATTCTTACACGGGAGTGGGACAAAATATCTGTGGAGGAACTGCGGAAATTTTAGCAAATTGTACCACGCGTTTTTTCTCTATGTATTCGCGCTAAAGCACAAAGGTTGGAAGACAAATAGGGATTTTCGTATAAACTAAAGTATATTTTTCTAATTTGCAACTTTATTTAATTCACTTGGAAAATTTATAAAATATTCTATATAACCTCTTACTTCTTACGGGAAGTAACCTACGGCGCGACAACCCCTTGTGGGTCTTGGCCTCCTCAACAGTAATTTTCCCATCATCACGTTTTTTTGCCTCTCTCCTCCAGTTGGTAAACTTCCCCATAGCTCTTAAGTCTTCCTTAACACAGTCTAGCCATCGCTTTCTTGGCCTTCCTCTAGGTCTTTTCTGCTATGGAGCCCACTTGGTCACACTTTTTGTAAATCTAGTTCCATTCATCCTTTCAATATGTCTCAATCTCTGCGATTTACAATACTTCCCTATATTTGCTTTATGAATCAGACTATCCAGCTCATGATTAGTTCTTGGACGGTAGGCTCCATCATTATCCCTAACGGGACCAAATATCTTTCTGAGGACCTTCCTTTCAAAAACAGCTAATTTTTGTTTGTCCTTTTTCGTTGCGGTCCAAGTTTCACACGCGTTGGTAACAACAGGCGTAATCCATCGAGTCTGGGCTCGTTGGATAGGTCTCGATAAGCTGTTGCTAGAAAAATGATGATCAGGGTCTGATGATGGAGCAGGAAGGTGGTCACGGGATCTCTGCACCAACAAACGTAGACACACTGAGTTTGGGCTCGTTAGGTAGGTTTCGACGAGTAGTTGCTAGAAAAATGGTGATCAGGGTCTGATGATGGAGCAGGAAGGTGGTCACGGGATCTCTGCACCAATAAACGTAGACTCACCGAGTTTGGTTTGTTAGGTAGGTCTTGACGAGTAGTTGCTAGAAAAATGGTGATCAGGGTCTGATGATGGAGCAGGAAGGTGGTCACGGGATCTCTGCACTAATAAACGTAGACCCACCGAGTTTGGGCTCGTTAGGTAGTTCTCGACGAGTAGTTGCCAGAAAAATGGTGACCAGAGTCTGATGATGGAGCAGGAAGGTGGTCACGGGATTTCTGCACCAATAAACGTAGACCCACCGAGATTGGGCTCGTTGGGTAGGTCTCGATGAGTAGTTACTAGAAAAATGATGATCAGGGTCTGATGATGGAAGCAGAAAGGTGGTCACGGGATCTCTGCACTAATAAACGTAGACCCATCGAATTTGAATTCGTTGGATAGGTTGCTGCCAGTAGTAGGTAGAAAAATGTTGGTCAGAGTCTGATGATGGGAGCAAGCAGGAAGATGGCAACAGGAACTCAGCTTGATTAAATGTAGGATCCATCGAATTTTAAATCTATGGTTAAATCTTGACGAGAAGTTAGACAGAATACTGATCAGGGTCTGATAATAGCACAGGAAAATAATTTTAAGAGTATGTTTACCTAAGTCAGGGGTATTTTAAATTTTTTAGTATTATACTTGTTTTATTTAAATAGCCTGACAAATCATCCTTGGTAGAAATCATGTTCTTTTGTGAGGATTTGATTTTTTTATAAACCGTAATACAATGACACAAACAGACATAGTCATCAAACTTATAACAGCACTTGTTTTCAGTAAGAGGTTGAAGATCTTGCAAAAGTATAAAATTTAAATTTTTAGTACAATAAAATCATTTCACTCATGGTTTTGTCTAATAAATGGTCTTCCGTGAATATGTCCTTAAAGTAAATAGTTAGATTACTGGTATGCTTAGCGCGCACGCTTGACTTGAGTGGCATCTGACGCTTTTAGTGAAAGCTTTAAGTAAAATACTCAAGTTACAGCTTGAGCCTTCTAGAACTAGCTTGAGCACTCACCCAAACACATGTACAACACTAATGGTAGCATGGTGTGTGAGGTATTAAGCTACCACACTAATTGATGGCCAGTGTGTGTGTGTGTGTGTTATTTAACAATAACAATCAATTCAATTTATTTATGTGTTAAAATGTAATGTGATGTGACACCATTCAAATTATTAACAAAATTAAATATAGTTGCAAGTTGCCACTTTAACCATCTTATTACGAAAAGCAGTGATGAACCTAGGTTTAGACTCAGAAAATTGTTCCTTAAACCCGAGTGTAAACCTAGTTTCATCCTTAAACTGCTTTTCGTTATAAGATATATATAAAGAAACCTACAGCATGGTATAAAAGCCTTTTTGACATCTTACAAAATATGGTAAGCAGGAACCATTTATATAAGTAAACATGTCTTATATGTCTTAACAAAAATGATTTTATTAAACTCATTTTTGTAAGACAAATGTTTACATACAATTCACTATCTAGAATATTATCTAATTCACTATCACTGTAAATAAATTGTGATGAGGAGAACTTAGCAGAGTTCTCCTCATCACAATTTATTTACCATAGTTTCTTAATCCCTTTTAGTTACATTTTTGTTAGCACCATATTTTTCTGGATATCTTTAAATCTTTTATATAATACATATTTATATAATATACATATTTAATATATTTTTAACACTTTCACTGTGGTAAAGGGAGTGTGAGTTTGTGAGTATTGTGTCATAAATACAGCATATAATTTTTATGGCACCCACTCCAACTCACTTGTTTTGTATTCACCATAATAAAACAGTATAAATTAAAGTGTATGTATACACAAAATAATATTTATGCAGTGGTCGAGAGCCCAATGCCTAAGAGCCCATGACCTATCACAGGATACATAATACACATAAGTTTAACCTGGAGTTGGATCAGATAGAATCAAACTCGGCATACTATCCACTTACTAAATCGGCTACTTATCCAAGAAAATAATAGGTAGTCCAAACACACACAGGTACTTACCTGTGTCGAAAAGGAACTCATGCGTTCTATGAACAATTGGTCCCATTTCCCAAATAACAAGTCGTTAACGCTATCAAATACTAAATTTGCCTTCATAATTAGTAATTACTGGCGGCAGCTGTGCCACTGGTGGTGATTTGTTTACAAAGATTTACACTATTTATTTGTTACTTTTACTTCTTTAGTCCTTTCTCCAAGACTTTTACTTACGAATTAAATTATTATGACCGGTAGAGTCTATTTTAATGATTGAATGAACCATAGAGGAAAGCAAGGTGTTCCAATCATTTGAAAATTTTCCCCCTAAACTCAAGTCAGAATACCCCTAAAAAACATTTCGTTTTAGTTAATTTTATTATTACACCTTTTCTCTCCACAAACTGAAGAGAGGATGATAGGTGATAGGTTTTTAGGATGATAGGTTTTTTATGGGGTATTCTGACAAGTGAGTTTAGTGGGTAATATTTCAAATGATTGCAACACCTTGCTGTATGCTATGGTATAATGTAGCATCATAGTAGTCTGTGGGTATAATCATTGAAATAGATAGACTGAGATAGACGTAAGACGATCGAAATAATCAGTGCAATCCGTGATTGGATCACATTGGATTGATTTGAAAATATTTGAAATTGAAAATCAAACGAACTCACCTGAGTGAAGTTCGATGATAATTATGCAAGCAGTTTCATTCGAAGCGATTTGTTTACATATTGTAGGAGCGCCACCTAGCGTCAGCCCTGCACGGATTTTTAGAGGGTAGATTTCTTTTTTTTTTTTTTTTTATATACCCTCGTCTCTTACTACTTTCCTTCCTGAACGGCCCGGTTGGCATCTTTAAATCATTATGTTTAGAGCTATACCTGCATAACTGCATTAAATTTCGCATTTTATTGTAGCATAGGGTAGGGTGAGAATGAAATATTTTTAAAGGGTGGGTTTGTATAAATCGCTTCGAATGAAACTGCTTGCATAATTATCATCGAACTTCACTCAGGTGAGTTCGTTTGATTTTCAATTATGCATAGCAGTTTCATTCTTTGCGATTTGTTTACATATTGTAGATGTTTAGAGTACCCACAAAATAAAATGCGAATTTTATAAAATCTTTTTGCAATAGAAAAAATACTGGTAAGTATTAACATTAATTACTAGTAAACATAAATGACTAAATACATCGTTTGTTTTTTGCATCAGTACGAAAACCATTTGCTTGTTGCAGGTTACCTAAGGAGAACTGCATAACCAAAATCATTAGGATTAAATATCAATAATAGGCATATTGCAAAACATAGCTAAATACTGAAGAGGCATTGGATTATCCCGGTCATCGATATAATATTTATACTTAGTATTTTATTTCTGGTATTCCTTATGATATGAATATTGTCTCCAAGTCTATTGGAAATTTGGAAGTAGATGATACACATATCACTCGACATACTGCAATTGCCTCCGTGGGGCTATAAATAAAAGATATTTAGACAGAGTTAGGTGCACTAAAAATAGAAGTAACCCCGTAACTTACATACCCGTATAAGGAATACCTATTATTTTTTTCCATTTACCAATTGTTTGCGATGAAACTTTTGATTCTGAATATATAATACCCTTTACTTATAAACTTGTGTTTTAATTAAGTATGTATGTTTCCAGACATCTTGGATCTATTTCAGAGCAAGTCTGAAATAAAGGTAACCTCAGAACTTGCTGGACAGAGTTAGGTTTTTAAATCCTGATTATTCATAATCAGCCATATCTTGGGTGCATTCAATTCTAACATCTTTTAATTTGATTAAATATTGATGAAAGTCTGAATAATGATGTGCAGTTTCTGAAATCAACAAAGTTGCAGTGTTTTTTGAGAGAGCTTCCGAGTCCAGTCCAGAATTAATAGATAAGATTTCATGTTACTATACCTGGAACTTGTATCAAATATATCAGAGATAGAGAGAGAGAGAGAGACCACGGTCTGAATCAGTCCTGTAATTATAATTCTTATTGATCCATACACTCTCCACCTTTACTTACAAGTGTTGTACCCAAGATACATTAACCAAATCTCCACGATGATAGACGATAGCATATTTTTATTAGAACTTGCCTGAAAGCTTTGCGGCAACTAACGTTAAAGTTTTGTCAAGGTTGTGTCTGTAAGAAGAAATTGTAAGTATCAGGTTCAACAGATGCAATAGTTCTGGCGCAAAGGTTTTTTTTTTTTTTTTTTTATAATATTAAAAATGTAAAAAGGTTGAAACCCCAGGTTGAAAGGCCAGTAAGGTGACACAACACCTTTGGATTTCTCATTAATGGATTTTTGAATAACCTTTGCTATAAGGCGATTGGTGGAAATACGTTAAATAATCTATCTTTGCAAGAAGTTGTAGTCTTCTGCCGACTATGTAGCATTTAGTCACATATAGAAAAAATCTTTAATTGTATCTGCTCGCAAATCAATGAATATCGGAAAGTCCAAAAAGTGACTAAGTAGTGATTTCACTTTGGGCAGTGTCCAATCTGTATCCTGGACACTTTTGAGTGATAAATGATAAGCTTTAATTAATGTCTACGTAGAATACAAAAATAATAATAACTATTAGTTATTCCACGCATTTCGCACCATTGCCAGATATTAAATCAAATTATTATTTCATCATCATAGTTAGCATAGTTCTTACTAACTAAATAGTCTATACCGCAGTGGATAGCAGTTTTATTACAATTTTTTTTTTTTTTTTTAATTTTTTTTTTTTTTTTTTCGTACTTCATATTATTTTTTATTTATGTCAATAAATTTATGCAGACCGGTTTTTTATTTTTTATTTTATTATTATTATTATTTTATTACAATATCCATCCATTCATCAAGTACTTAGAGCTCCAGCGAATAGGTATATGTATATTTGCAAAAATAAAACAAATTTGTTGATGTGATTTTTACAATTTGGTTCTTTGGTAACTAGAATTATCTGCTTAGAGTACCTATAATGTACTTACTGGACTGCGGGATAAGCGGAATAGCTTAAAAGTGGTACCAGTTTGTTTAACTTGTTGTAAACTAATTATTATTATTTTTATCATCGACGAAACATAAAATAAAAACCTATGTACTCTCGCGGTCACGAACGGTGTACCACCTTTAGGATGATAATCGCTTGCATGAGCCGGCCCAAAATACATGCGGGCGGGATAAGGGCACGAAACGTCGTTCAAACGATTTTGATTGAAAACTGGTACAGCGTTCGTGTCCGCGATAGTACATCGCTCTTTAAGTAGGTACACAGCTACTTATAGTAAAGTTAGTAATGAATTTCAATTTTTTAGTAATAATAAGTATTCTTGGTCATTCCACACACGGTCATCTGATCCCAAACTAGGCAGAGCCTGTACTATGGAAACTATTAGAAACCAGATAACTGATACTAATATACTAATTCATTCCTCTTCTAAGTTTTCTATATGATTTTAATTTGGTGTGCAACTGCAAATAAAGAGTGTTCTATTCTATCCCTTAGTATGAAATAATATATCCTTCACATTCTGACAATGATCTTTTAATACAAAATAGATCAATGAGGTAAATTACTGAAATAGATTGATAAACCTTTCATAACTGGTCTTCCATAACTGGTTTTAAAATTCTGGTCGCAAACATAAGTTTATTGTAAGATACAAAAATAATTAGGTAAACAGTTGAATTGATAAAGATTATTTTATATCATAGGTATTTTACATACCTTTGTGGACAAGTACCCTAAAATAAGCATATTTTAGGTCTTAAGATGTCCTTAACAATATTTACGTAATGATCCAAATGAATTTGCGCTTTTTTAGCTTAGAATAAACATTTGGAATATCAGTCCGATACGGGATATATTAAAATGAGATATATATACTAGATATGCCTTATATTCAAGCCAAAAGACATATTTTGTCATTAGTAATATTTTGATCAATTTCCTAGAAAATACTCTAGCCTACCGGGACCGGCCGATTTCATACCTGGTAAAGGTAGACGGCCGGTTCCGATCGTTGGGGGTCGAAAAACGTTGTTTTGCGCCTGCGCCTGCCCCTGAAAGTGGTTGGCTAGTCGCTGATTGTTGATTTGTTTAGGCAACTTTTAGATACGATTTCTCCAAACAGAAGATTGTCTCTACTGGACTCGATGAGAGTCTGTTTTAGTATTGAATTTATAGAAAATATGACAAAACTGCGATTTCTAGATAAAGAATAGTGACTTTTACAAAGTATACGGCAGGCCCCACTCAATGGCTTCATAACTTTTGCTTCGATGTTTCCCTTGATATAACAATTTCTGTTAGGTACTTACTGTACGTAAATTGAGATCGGAAGCCTGCACATAATCGCAGTTACGCGGAATGAATAATCCTTCGTTTCAACTCCTTTGGAAGGCATTTCAGAAGAACATCTTGCCATTAACGAGCAATGTGTCTATGTATAGACGGCTCAAAAGCAGTCTTTGCCTTAGGGGACATCGCCAAACAACTGAAGAAGGGTATCAAGTTCCAACTGCTTCCCTAAATTGTCTTCAACCATCGCTGGTTGCCGCGGTAATTACAGGGTTGGCTGCGGCGCGGGCTGAGGCTCGGTCTGCGGTAAGGCCGGCAATTATGGTCCTATTTGCAGTAATGGTGGATACAGCTGAAATAACAGTGTATACGGAACCATCATCATATAATTCATATATTTGCAGGTCCGACTTGAATGTAATCTTGTACTTGGATATTGAACTACCACCATAATCACAGTTTACATTGGGGTATGTGACAATTTTTTTTTTTTTTTTTTTTTTGGACGGTACCGGTCCGTGTAATAAAGCAGTATGCCTCACTTTTATTAAAAGCAGGCCCCCAAGAGGTAGACCTCTCGCATTATAATAAATGATGGTAGGAGTCCATGAAATAATGCAGTAAAGCATCACTTTAATATTAACAGAGGATACCCAAGTATGGTAAACTCGCATCATGATAATTATGTGACGATAGGAGTCCTTGAAATAAATGCCTTATTTACCTTACCTTAAGAGCATTAAACGGCAGTACGCATCACTTTAACATTGACAGAGGATACCCAGGTGTGGTAAACTCGCATCATATTATTTATGTGACGGTAGGAGCCCCTGAAATAAGGCGGTACGCCTCACTTTAACATTGACAGAGGATACCCAGGTGTGGTAAACTCGCATCATATTATTTATGTGACAGCAGGGGTCCCTGAAATAAGGCGGTACGCCTCACTTTAACATTGACAGAGGATACCCAGGTGTGGTAAACTCGCATCATAATAATTAAATTGTGCAGCAAAGGCTGCCAGATTTGCAATCATTTGCAACTAGTACGTAATTTTTGATCAAGCTTGTGACAGTAACAGCCCAGGTTATAGCAGTACGCATCACAGCATTTGAAAGAGGTAACCCAGGTATGGTATCCTCGCATCAAATAATGACCAAAAACTAGGTAGCATATCTCGATCCTCGTGAAGTCTGACGAATTTCTTCCTTCGTTTTCTCTTCCGTCCCATCTTTAGAGCTTATTCTTCAATTTACTATTATATAGATTATTTATTATAGAATTTTTATTTTCATAATGAATTGTTATTAAAATTAACTATTATTAAGTACTAATTTTAAATTGTTCAGGAGACGTGCGAAGGCTTGAGCACGGAAACGCAGAATGATTTAAAGATGCCAACCGGGCCGTTCAGGAAGGAAAGTAGTAAGAGACGAGGGTATATAAAAAAAAAAAAAAAAAAAAAGAAATCTACCCTCTAAAAATCCGTGCAGGGCTGACGCTAGGTGGCGCTCCTACAATATGTAAACAAATCGCAAAGAATGAAACTGCTATGCATAATGAGCTTTCAATTGGATTTATTTTGCTTGATTGCGTTGGCGAATTTATTAATGTATTCTTGAATACATTTGGCTACAACCTACTTTCTGTCTTGTTTTAACTTCGTATACCTACTGCAATCGTTTCGATGGGTAGTAAAAAAGAAAGTCTCGTAAGTAGTTTTGTTAAAAAGTCGTTTGTATTGTAAGATGTAATGTAATAGATATAATAAACTGTTTATTTTCGTTTTAAGTTTGGTAGAGACTAAGATAACTTATCATTAATTAAACGCATTATTTAAAAGCTAACCTTTCTAGTGATAACCTTAAATCTATATTTCAGCGGAAAATCAAATCTTTGTGCTACTTAACCTTGGGTGGATCTGTAGCATATCAGTATATTTACTACAAAAAGGATTTCAGTGGTTATTATAAACATGTTTTGCAACCACTGAGCCAGTACCTCAGCCCTGAATGGGCACATAAATTAGGTGTGTCAGCTATCAAATATGGTTTGTTTCCTCCTGAAAGCACAAATGATCCTAAAATTTTAGTAAGTAAACAATAACTTGTATTTTATTTCTTGCCAGTTGCTAGCCGCAACTTGTGGCCCACAAGGTTATTAATGTCAAATTAGTAGTGATTATGAACGGAGATAGCAGCAACGTATTTTATCAAATAAATAAATGTCATCACTCACATATAACCTGGCACCCAAACAGTGCTGTCTCACCTTGTGGAATTAAGATTGCCTTATGAGCTGTCTAGAAAAGAGATTTTAGTGCACAAGTGCATGCTCAGATATAAATTCTCTCTGTAATGATGGCTCACTAGAGCCCACAGGTTTTGAACCTGCAACCTCCAGTTCGTTAAGCAAGTAGTTTCCCGCTGCACTATTGAGGCTACCATAGCCTTCCATACAAATTCACTTGCTTACAACCTTACTGGATCTCTTGATACTGAGGCTTTAGTTTAAGGATCTTTAATATGTGGAAGGTGAGTTAACCACTTGGTGAGTTTCTGCTTTCCATGCATAGTCCATGAATTGTCAAAGTGCTGGTTCCGCGTGGACCAGCTGAAGCCATATTGAAGAAGATAGCTTAGCAAATACTCTTTATTTTATATAGAATTTAAAAAAAGACAAAAACATTGACAATATTTTTTATTTAAAAATAGTATCTAGTATGCTAGATTATTTTTGAAAACAAAATGAAATTGAGTATTTCTGAGCTTCTGCTTTATTTCATTAACACATTGTATAATTTGTACTTTCAGAAAACTAAGTTTCTAAATTATGATCTTAATAACCCAATTGGAATAGCTGCTGGTTTTGACAAAGATGGTGATGCTGTTGTGGGGCTGCACAAATTAGGTTTTTCTATTGTGGAAATTGGCTCAGTGACTCCTGAAGCACAACCCGGCAATCCAAAACCAAGAGTTTTCCGATTGCCAGAGGATGAAGCTGTCATTAACAGATATGGATTTAATAGTCAAGGTCATGAAAAGGTGTTCAAGAAAATAAATAATATTGAGAAATCGTTTTTTAATAAAGGACTGTTGGGTATTAATCTAGGAAAAAATAAATTATCTGAAAACCCTATTCAAGATTATATCCTAGGAATTGAAAGGTTCACTAAAGTGGCAGATTATTTTGTTATAAATATAAGCAGGTAGCCCTGGTTTTGTTATACCTATTAATCATAATCATTTGACATAGATGTTTTATTCCTATTCTATTTTTCAGTCCTAACACACCAGGTTTAAGATCATTGCAAAAAAGAGAGGAACTTCAAGAACTACTTACTGAAATTAATAAAGCCAGAAACTTAATTCAAGACAAGAATAAACCACCATTGCTTCTCAAACTTGCCCCAGACTTAAACCATGATGAAATGAAGGATATTGTTTCAGTAATTTCTAGAAAAGAAAGCAAAGTTGATGGTTTAATCATCTCTAATACTACTATAGAAAGAAGAGACCTTCTCAACAGAGAGTTCACAAGTGAAGCTGGTGGCTTAAGTGGAAAACCACTAACAAGGAAATCCACTGAAATGATCAAAGAGATGTATAAAATGACCCAAGGTTTGTTATTATTACCTTGTTTAATACATTTAGTTTAAGGTGGTAAACCCTTGTGCACAGTGCAATGGACTCTCCAGGTAGGCTGACCTACTGAATCTCCAAATCAGAATATTCTGCTGCATTGTGCAAACATTTTTGTGTTCCAGTGGTACGGAAACTGTTGCTAGTGAAAATTACCAGGCTCATGAGACTTAGATTATCTGGTCTCAGGTGATGCAGTAGTGCAATGCAGTGTTCCTTAACATCCTACTTCTCTAGTTACTAAGTTCCATTAAAAAACTACAGTAGTCACAAGCAATCTTTGTGTGGCTGCTAGATGCTGCGCAGTAGCTATTTTTAAAAGCTTTTATTTAACTTGCAATGTATGTAATTTGTTCGGGTGGAATCTTGCAACTCAATTTTCACCCACTTCTACACGTTCAAATCGTTTGAAATTTTGCACATGTGTCAAGTACCGGTGACAATACAATAATGTAGTATCATCGAGCTGATCTGATGATGGAGCTCGAAGGCGGATAAGGGAACCCTTGGATGGCTACTAGTAAACTCATCGAGTTTAGGTTCATTTGATTCGCCTTAAAGAGTTCTATTCACATTTCCTAATAATGAGGACCTGATCATGGAATTGGAAGGTAGGTGATGGAACCCTGGAATGGTTACTGGTAAACACATGGAGTTTTGGCTCATTGGATTCATTTTAAAAAGTTCTATTCATTTTTCTTAATAATGAGAACGTGATGATGGAATTGGAAGGTAGTTGACAGAACCCTGGAATCGTTATAAGTAAACTCAGTTTAGGCTAACTTGATTTTTCTTAAAGAGTCTTAAAGATAACTCTTTAACTTTATCAGGTCCTCATTACTAAATGAGGACCTGATAATGGAGCTGGAAGGTGAGTAACATCATCATCATCATCAGCCGGAAGACGTCCACTGCTGAACATAGGCCTCCTCCTTAGAATGCCACAATGAACGACAATTGGCTATTTGCATTCACCGGTTACCTGCGACGCGCACAATGTCGTCTGTCCACCTAGTGGGAGGCCTGCCTACGCTGCATCTTCTGGTTCGTGGTCGCCACTCGAGAACCTTTCTTCCCCAACGGTTATCGGTTCTTCGAGCGATGTGGCCTGCCCATTGCCACTTTAACTTGCAGATTCTGAGAGCTATGTCGGTAACCTTAGTTCTTCGGCGAATCTCCACGTTTCGGATTCTGTCGCGCAAAGAAACGCCGACCATAAATAGCTCTCTCCATGGCTCGATGTGTGACTCTAAACTTTTCTAAAAGGCCAGCCGTTAGAAACCACGTCTCAGTACCATATGTCATCACTGGCAATACACACTGGTTAAAAACCTTCAGGCACTGCGGTATTTTGGACGAGAAGATATCGCGTAGTTTCCCGAACGCTGCCCATCCGAGTTGGATTCTTCGGGCGACCTCTTTGTCGAAGTTGGACCAACCTAACTGGATAGTTTGTCCTAGGTATACGTAGTGGTCAACAAATTCGACTGTATCGTTTCCAACAACTACCGGTACGGGTATTAGGATATTAGGGTTGACAGGCCTGTTGGTCTAGTGGTTAGACACCCTGGCCGCTACTCAACAGGTCGTGGGTTCGATTCCCACCAAGTGTTTGAGTGTTATTTATCTATTTAAGTATGTATTTACAAAAAAAAGTATGTAAGTAAGTATAAGTATTTGTATCAGTTGTCTGGTTCCCATAGTACAGGCTCTGCCTAGTTTGGGATCAGATGACCGTGTGTGGAATTGTCCCAGGATATTATTTTTATTATTATTAGACATGATCTTCGATGTACCTATAGTCAATGCGGCACCGTTGGATGGACTGCAATACTGTCCAGGTCTCGATTGAATCGAAGGCTTTCTCCTTGTCCATAAACGCTAGACATAATGGCCGATTATACTCCTTGGTCTTCTGTATAATCTGGCGGAGCGTATGAATGTGGTCTACGGTACTAAAGCCATTTCGGAACCCGGCTTGTTCGGGAGGCTGGAAGTCATCAAACCTCGAGACGGTTCGTAAGAGTAACAGAGCCATGGAATGGCTACTAGTAAACCCATCGAGTTTGGGCTCATTTGATTTGCTTTAAGGAGTTCTATTCGCTTTGCCTTATATAGGCAAAGCGAATAGAACTCCTTAAAGCGGAATTGATAATAGACTTGGTAAGTGGGTGGGTGACGGGACGCAACCCTGGAACATCCACTAGCAAACCTATCGAGTTTAGCGTCGTTAGATTCACATCAAAACAATCGTAAATACTATTTTGTCATTTATTCAATAATTTCCAATCCTTAGTTAATTATTTAGTATAGGAAATTGTAGATTTATATAAACCAATTTTTGCATACCTAATAATGTAGACCATAGAGGACATTATCATAATAAAACACCCATGTTAGTTCATGCATACCTATTGTCCGCAAATAAAGATGATTTGATTTGAGAAACCTATCCAGCAAAAACTAAAAAGTTAAAAATAAATTTAAAGTAAAAAACTTTTTAAAAACAAGCTTTTATTTAAATGCGCTAAAAAGATTAAAATAAACTTTTCCTTTTAAACTTTTAATATCTATTTTTAACGTCATTACACAATTTATATGAAATAAAAGCTTGTCGCGAGATAATAGTACCTACTCCTACTTACTTACATAGTTTGAAAATTTTAAAACTTGAAGTCAATAAAATCAAATTATTAATTTTCTTGTTTATATTCTTATAGGTAAATCTCGCGACAAGCTTTTATATCATATAAATTGTGTAATGACGTTAAAAATAGATATTAAAAGTTTAAAAGGAAAAGTTTATTTTAATCTTTTTAGCGCATTTAAATAAAAGCTTGTTTTTAAAAAGTTTTTTACTTTAAATTTATTGTGTTTTTGTATGCACGACTCACAACTGTACTTGCACAATGGTTCACCAAACCTAACTTCAGACACAGACTGGTTGTGACTACTGTACACTAAAACTGTTACTGAAATAGTAATTGCCCCACTGCCATAGGAGTGCTATATATTTTCGAGAGAATGTATAAATGTATGAATAGACAAATTTTAATTGAATATGCTTTAAAAAAACTTGTATGATTTACCACTAGATAACCACAGCTGAATCGCCGCTAATGTTGAGCATCAGCCGATATATCCATAAACATAAATAGAAAAAGTGGAATCTTCAATATAGATGCAAATGAAAAGAATATCTAACGCGAGCACGTATGTCGAAAAGCGTGTCGCGCCCATACGTATTTTTTCAGTAACACTAAAATCGTTCATTATGGGAAAGCCAGTGCGGCGCAGGCGCGACAGATGGGCATGTAGAGCGCTATGGCAATAAAAACAGTCTGTTATTATTTTCATAAGAATTTAACACACTTATACCTGTAACAGTGGTATGCTTTGTTGTGAGATATTATATTGATGGGTATATTGCTGCAAAACTCTGCTCGCTTTAACATAGACATGCTATGGTTGAAGAAGTTATAGGCTCTGTGGCTTGCTTTACAAACTGGAGTTCGCTGTTTCAAATCCCTCAGGGAATAACAACATTGTGTATTCGTTCCTTACTGGTAAGGACAATAATTTCAGGCTAATCACCTGATTGTATAGAATGTAAGGTAATCCATGCATGATGGGCATGTAAAAAATCGACCCTAACCTGAGTTCAGTTGAATAGAGAATTCCCTTGTATATATACAAGCACTTGTGCATCTCCCACGTAGATAGCAGATCTTGTAAAAGATTGGGCACTGTGATCATTTTGGCCAGAAAGACCTAATTATTATTACACTATTTGTGTGAAGTCAATTATAGAATTAATGGTAAATAATCATTATATTAAAATGTTATCATTTTATCTGCTTTTAGGAAAGGTGCCTATAATTGGTGTTGGAGGTGTATTTACTGGTCAGGATGCATATGAAAAAATTCTAGCTGGTGCAAATGCTATCCAAATTTATACTGCATTAATTTACCATGGCCCACCAGTTGTGACAAAAATAAAAACAGAATTAGCAGAATTGCTTCTAAAAGATGGTTACGCTAGTGTTAATGAAGCTGTTGGAAAAGGTGTACAATAATGATGATGTATTGTCAACAACACCACTAGAGTGAGTGAAACTAACCCGTTATACTAATACCAATCAGGTAGACACATCACGGCCAACTAGTGATGTGTAATAAAACAGTTTGTTTTGTTTCAATATTTGACCATATGACCATATTTGACCAAATAATATGAATGAATTAACATGGAAAATAATATCTGCATAAAGAGATCATTTATTTCATGGTCATGGTCTTATGAATAATAAATAATTTGATATCAATTAATGCAATAGAACTTCATTACAGAGGTGTGGTTTAAAAAAATGTAGACACCCCAGTGATGTCGTTGACAATACACAATAAAGTACAAATGATATAGCTGTTATAAATAATGTAATAAATTTTATTTTTATAAAGGATTATAAATTTCATAAAACTGTTATTACAAATAAAGCGCCACTGCTTCATCTACATGGCAGTTTTCACTGAGCTATCCTTTATCTAAACTGTACTCTCAATCTTACAGCTTATTTATAAGATACATGATAAGACAGTGGGCATAAAAAATAACTGACTAGATAAATGTGTGTAAACATTAACAATAGGTATCAAAAAAGAAATATTACTCATCAATGACACCATCTGAAAAAAAAGGATCATAATGTAATTTAAGTACTACATTGTATTGTGTGAGTTGATAATAATAATCTAATATATAAAATTCTCGTGTCACAGTTTTCGTTGCCATACTCCTCCGAAACGGCTTGACCGATTTTGATGAAATTTTTTGTGCTTATCCGGTATCTATGAGAATCGGCCAACATCTATTTTTCATCCCCCTAAATGTTAGGGGTAGTCCACAAATTATTTATATGGCAAAACAAAGTTTGCCGGGTCAGCTAGTCTTAATATAATATTTTAATAATATCTTAGGACAATCCACACACGGTCATCTGATCCCAAACTAGGCAGAGCCTGTACCATGGAAACCAGACAACTGATACTAATACTTATATAATGTTTTTTTGTAAATACATACTTAAATTGATAAATAACACCCTGACACTTGGTGGGAATCGAACCCACGACACATCGGTTAGCGGACAGGGTGTCTAACACTAGACTAGACCAACGGGCCCGTCAAGTTAGTTTTATTTTGCAATTTTGTTAGTTTATTTACCTTTTATTTTGCAATTTGGTAGATTAGTTTGAAGATATTTCTTACATTCATCTAAATTATTAACACTCATTAACTGGAATAATATCAGAGATTCCAGTTTGTCAAGTACTTTTAATGATTTTACACCATCATCTGTAACATTGCAACATTTGGAGACTTGGACATGTGACAATGTCTGCCGGCCATATGATAGACCTTTTAGAGCTCTGTCATCAATGTAATCATTGTTGTGAAGGATGACCCTTTGTAACTGTGTACAACCAACTGTAATAAAAATGCATAATGTTATCAGTTACACTGGTCATCAGTGAGACAGCTGAGTTTCTGAGTTTTCATGCATATGACAAGCAGTTACACTTTCAAAAATGACACCTAGTAAGGTAGGTTATTTTATTATTATGTTAGTGAACTTGATAAAGCTAAATGGAACTTTCAGATAAAGTTGTTACTTTACCTCCTTTACTTATGTACTTTCAGACCTGAATACACAAATATAATGTGTTCACATTAAAAAATATAATGTGAACTCACAACTCATGATCTGGGACTTGGGGAAATACTTTGTAAAATAAGTAACAAATTCATAAAATGCTTGTTGAAATGATAGACCTTACTTAAATGTGGGAAACCATAATGTGAAATGGAAGAATCAGATCCATCAATTTCGAGAATTTTCGGAACAGGTTGTTTTTCAGGTGGCAAGGAATTGTAGTCTGCTAATCTGGTTCCGTTGGCCCATACCACCTTTCCTCCATTACGAAGCACCCACTCTGCACAGGTTCGGTCCGGGCCAAATTGTTTAATGCGATCGGAATCTGGCTTATTGAACATCATGTTTACATACTCCCAAAACGTCCGAACTTGATTGGTTTTAACCTTCAAGTTTATTCTTGAATTCTGTAAACAAAGTTTTGCACCAAAATATTTACAAATAGATATAATCCAAGAGATGCAAGATACATAATAATATAACAATAACTTACAGAGCGTAACGTATACATAATTTTGATGAAATATTTAGGAGTATGATAAAACAATAATTGAGTACGAATTTATTAACTTCTTAGGACAAAAGGACAAGAAAGAACGAACACAGACGTTGCTTGCTATTACGCGTGATTATTTGTTGGGGCACTAATTAGGTAGGCAATATAAAGTTACCAAATTAAAATGACTGCTAATACGTATTGGCTTCAACTGTATGAAGTTCTGTTTTAATTTGGACGTATTATATTATAATACGAATTTGTTATTTTTTTTTGTTGTCTAACCTGTGGATGTAACTTGACATTTGAACATTTTATTCTGGTTTGAATTTTGGCGGCTAATAAGTTATTATATTATTTACATTTATTTAAGCCGTAATGGGCGTTGTGTTAATATTATGGGTGGTAAATCGTTAAGAATATGTGGTGTTAGGCGAGTCACAAGAGTCACAAAAAGGTTTTCTGAGATATTTTTGGCCAGATTTCCACATGACCCGGCAAGGTAAAATTTTATGATAAATTAATATAAAAATGTAAATATTTCTTGTGGTGTAGCAGTTACATTACTTTTGAATCCTATTTAGTAGTCGATCGCAAGTTTTGTAATGGAATTATGAATTTATTCATAAAACTTAGTTGTTGAACAAAATAAATAGTGATGTACATATTATATACTGATAAGTCCATAAATATCGATATTTTTGCCTGACAAGCCCAGAAGGAGGGCTATATTTTTCGAGTGTGTGTATGTATGTTTTTATTTGTAGTTGTTTTTTTGTGCTTTTATAATACTATGCTTTTTTTCTTCAGATGGGTGAAGTTAATTGGAAATAAAGACTTGTTGTATTTATCCATACAAAGATATGGCACAACGTGTTATCAGGATTAAGAATAACTAATACAGCATATAAATAAGCATATCTAGTAAGACGACTCCATTGTGAATCGAATTTTGAGATTAATGATCGTAAAGCATTCAAAAATCATAAATATTTCTTTATTTTATTTGTAAAAATGGCTTAATTTTATTTTGAAAACATAGTTATTGTACATAGGTAACTTTGCGTGAATTAAACTTATCAATAAACACACCCGTATATTGTGTTTTAATTTTCATCGATATCGATAGACAAACATACTAAGGGTGGCAAGCCCTAGTGGTATACAATATTAAAAAAAAAATGGCAGGTTGGCCAACTGGTAGCCATTAAATTTTATGTTTGTTAAGTTAGGAAAAGTACGTTCATGATTCGATTCAGGGGCTTGTATGGGAGTGCCGACTCTTATACGTAGTGTTAAATCCTCTTTGGGCCGAAGTACGACTTTCCATTGACGTCGGTCGAATTGAGGGGTTGGGGGAGGTGTACTACCCCCCCCCCCCCTCTTAAAAGGAAAAGTTGCGGAGTCTCCCCATTTTCGAGTGGAGTGTTTCGTTTTTTTGGGTGGAAATTTTCCTCATGTTATAAATTAAAATCAGTAATATGTGCAAAAAACAAGGGGGAGACCTCTCCATCAGAAAATGGGAAAAAAGAGATGTAAATTAAAAAAAAACAAAAAACATTGTAAATTTTCGTTTTTACAGGAGCCCATCCTTCATCTTTTTGTTTATCTGTTTAGAACGTATGACGTATGTTTATTAAGTGCTATGCTTTTAGAATAGGAATTGGTCAACCGAATCAATGATTTCGATGGATTGGCTGTCGGAGGCTTAAAGGCCGATGGCAGCCAAAGGCCGACATAGCTTCGAAAAGGCCGAGAATCGGCCCCCAGGGGCCGATCTGGCAACACTGAACAGTATATACTATTCTTATCTATGGCAAACAACAAACAAACCAGAGTCAAAAAACATCTTTTTTTTAGACGTGCAGTGTTGACAGGTGTAATTACAAAAAAAATAGGAGAATTGATGCCAAAAAATCAGATTTTGATTTAAAAAAAGAAGGTATAGACGGGGTCTGTACATACGCTCGTGTCCGACTGTCTATTACCTTTACTCGCTACAGAAACACAAATTATGTCTTTAAAGGTGGAATTATTTATAGCTTGTAAGCATAACAACGGGGCGGGTAAGGGGCTAGAACATGCTTTGCTTGCTTCCTATGCTTGCTAAGTTTCTTTTTGTTTTGCTTACGAATGTGCTAGCTGCTTGCCTACTTTGCACAATATTCCCGTGTGCAATTTGGCAAACGGTCCTGGAGGAAGCGCAACAGTCGTGATTGATCTTCAGGGCAAGCCCGATGATCTAGCCTTCCCGAGGTTGCCGCCCGTTATTGGTTTGATTCCTTCAGAAACAAACGCAACAAAAAATCGTTGGGCGAACAACTCCTATACACCAACCATCTCCCATCCTTCATCCCTACCTTATATATTAACTTTATGTTTGTGTATATATTATAGCAAGTACGTATATTTAAAATCCCGCTATGTATGTATATAGTTGTGTATGTAAGTATATTCGTATGGGAATATATATGTATGTGTACGACCATATTTACATATATGTATTTATTTATTTGCTTTCTGCGGCGTCATGAGGTCGGGCGTTGCGGTCGCCATCTCAACAGACCCGTAGATGGTAGGAAGTAGGAAGACCTCCCGCGTGTTTTTGCCGTGCGCGGGGACCCGTAATGGGAGGGAAGGGAGGCCTGGAGGTTGAGCTGCTCAGTGGGCCTGCGGTAGTTGTCTGCTGGCGGCAACACGCCTCTTTGGTCCTGGACTCCTCTAACACGGGCGGTTGTGACTGAGCCGGTCGCAATCAATCGGCTGTGGTCGGTCCTTCAGACCAACCGGCTAGTCCTCCTGGGTGATGGGGTCCGCAGTCAGCGATGTGAGCCAATGGCGCGGCGGTAGCGCACAGGAGAACGTTGTGTGGACTCGTGGACAACTTGCTCGGGAGGACTATATTTCACTGATAGCCCTGGTGCTTACAGAAGCATCCCCAAAGGTGCGGACTCCGTGGAGGGTGGGGAATCAGTGAAATGAAGATAGGAAAACATTCGCATGGATTCTAACATGAAACCGCGCACTGTCCCTTGGGATGACGGGAGTGGCCCTTCAAAGGGCCGCTCTATAAACATGCCGGCCGGCGGAGCTGCTGCGGGACCTGGTGTGTCGGAGGTACGAGGGACCAGAAATGGGACCGAAACTCTGACCCGAAGGGACCAAAGTGGCAAAACTGAGCCGGTACAAAAAGGTTTAGGACCTACTTCGGCCGGCAGAGCTGATACCGGAGGTGGCCCATCAGGGTCTGTATCCGGGACGGCGAAACCGCTGGGTAGGGCTGGAACCAACGAGGCGCATATGCGCAAAAGAGAGTCCGGAGCTTCTAGGAAGAAGCGAAAGACGCTCGTTAGGCAGGACGCGGGACAGGTGGAAACCCCACCTACGGAACCACGTCAACAAAAAAGGACGAGGGCGGAAGTCAGCGGTGATTCCACGGGCGTGGCCAGCGTACCAAAAAGGACCAAGGTCGGGTCCTTTAGGGACGCGCTGGCGTGCGTCAAGATGGCAATCGTCGCTGACAACCACCCAGTTGACATGATCAAAGTTTGGTGGACAACTGAAGCTTGATAGTCACTTGGGTGGCTAAAGATACGCAATAGCCCTGCTGGTAGGTAATAGCTGTATTTACTATTGGCTGATCTTGAGGAGGTTGTATGTTCCCTAGATCCCGGGTCTAAAAAGGCCACTTTCGGTGAATCGTAATATGCGTAAGTTACGGTTTAATTTTTCATCGTATGGCAGTATTAACACCAAATATGAGTCTGCTAATTAGTACTAGTAAATGAATTGAGTATAATTCACCTAAAATGTGTTTCAAAAACTAGTAGAATTTTTAAGGATTTGCTTGAAATTCAAAACATGAATTGCTTTTAGGTGAACTGCTTAAATTGGCCTTTTTAGAGCCGATTGGTCAAGCGTAGATTGTTCCAAGATACTAGTACTATAGATTTGCATTTGTATATTGGAGAAATTTACTAAAACTTACCCGGTAAATGGCCATAGTACGTATTAGGTATATTAAGTTATAAGAAAGCTAATTTTTGCCTACCTCTCTGGGAAATAGCATATTAAATTGTTTTTATCTCTTAACTTTTTTGTATGAGGTGATAATAATTATCTACAGCTCTTAGCCACTTTAATCACCCACGTGATATCACCCAGGTGAACAATGTGGAATAGACCTTAGCTACAGCATATATGATATTAGGTGTACATTCACTTTGTAGCCTCCGTGGTGCAGTGGGAAACCGCTTGCTTTGTAAACCGTGGGTTCGAATCCTGCGAAGGGCAACAAATTTGAGTAGTTGTTCCTTACTGGCTAGGACAATGCAGACCAATGACCTGATTGTCTGTAAAGTAAGATGATCCATTCGTCGGATGGGCATGTAAAAAGTCGGTCCTGCACCTAACCTCTCCCCGGTCGTGTCGGTCTTCCGTCCCATCGGATTATGAGAGGTATTATATAAAGGAAGAGAGAGTGCACTTGTGTCTACGCAAGCGCTTGTGCACTATAATATCTCCTGCGTGACATGGCTGATCTTGTGAAAGATCGGCCGCTGTGATCGTTTCGGCTAGGAGGACCATGAAGCTAGTAGGTCAACAATGGAGCCCAAACTCCAAATACTTGATTGAGGCATACGCTATCCCTTTCATTGAGGTCCGATGTGTGGTCCATGTTATAATTGAAATTACCCGAGAAATGGATACCCTAATATAGAAATGCTTTACTTACACATCAAAAGAATGTTTTCCACCCGAAAACTTAAAATACGATGACAATCATGTCTAATAAAAAAATTATTGGTACTGTTCTGCGAGTTCAATTAGAATAATGCTCTATTGTGTTTTCGCCAATTATACTCAAATGCAATTTTAATTACCGATTTTAAGGGTTCGTATTTTGTGGCAACACTGTCGCTTATTGTCAGCATGAAACTGTCTGTCATATAAATCGATTAAACATTTAAATACCATAATTTCATGATAAAGTGAATTAAAATCATAAAAATGGTGATAAAATGTGCAGTACTTGGTTGCAAAAATATGTTGTATCCAGTATTTAATACCGAATATCACTCGTAAGTGCGATTTTGTTCAATAATTACCTACCGATGATCCCTGTGCATTATGCACCATATTTTCGATCAGTTCTTCTTTCGATAGGCACATAACACGTTTTCAGTTCGTTTGTTAGTATTGGGTTTAAGTTTATATTAATTTGTACTTGAATTATTTAATTTTAAAATATTTCACATTATTTTAATAGAGTAACCATGGTAAAGATTTTTTGAAGACTTTCCGTTTTGGGGATTTTTTACCGCCACTTTATGATCAAAAAATAAACGATGTATTTAGTTCAAAGGATTGATATTGAAAACATATTGTATGTTCATTAATTTTACAAGTGTGTAGGTATGTAGGTTAAGTTTAGGTACAGTTAGTTTTGTAACTTATTAGATACATATTATTAAAATCATATTTATTCTTGTCGCCTCCTAGTCCTGTCGCGTCTAGTAGCCTACGTGGCGCAGTGGGAAACCGCTTGCTTGCATACCGGGGGTCGCAGGTTCGAATCCTGCGGGGAGCAACAACTATGTGTAGTTGTTCCTCACTGGCAGGATAATGCAGGCCGGTCATTGTCTGTAAAGTAAGATGATCCATGCGTCGGATAGGCATGTAAAGTACACTTGTGCACTTGTGTCTACGCAAGCATTTGTGCACTGGATGATGGCTGATCTTGCGAAAGATTAGCCGCTGTGGTTGGATTGGCCGTATCGGCGAGAGTACCTATATCATTCCATAAATATACATACTGTTTTATTTACCCCTGGTCAATATTAATACATTTTTTATTTTCTTGTAGATTTCCTAAAAATATTGAGTGAAGGAATGTACCTATGACTATCCATTGTCCCATTGGAAAATAAATTTGATGAAGCTGCAATGATCTGCTGTTGGTCCAATGGAAAACTAAATTTACCGCGAATGCTTTTTCTATCGTCTAATGTGTTGGTTAAAAGGTGTTTTAGTTGTTTGCATATAATGCTAATTGCTATTCAGTATCTTGTGATTAATCGGAGATCGTTAAACGTACTGAATAAATGATTTTATAGCACAATATTTTTTTTAATCATAACTTCATATGCTTTTATTTTCACAACCATTAGCTTATTATTTATCCCTTGATTTTCTGTAAAGTAAGATGCTCCATGCGTAAGATGGGCATGTAAAATGTTGATCCTGCACCTGGTCTCTCCCCGGTCGTGTCGGTTTTTCATCCCATCGTATTTTGAGAGGTAAACGGAAGAGTGAGAGAGAGAGTGCAGTTGTGTCTACGCAAGCACTTGCGCACTATAATATATTTTGCGTAGACTGAGATCTTTCAAAATACCCACTGTGGTCATATCGGCCAGAAGGAGGTCCTTATTTATTTATCATCTGTTTCCCTATCAATCACAGTTTGTTCTTCTTGTACACAGTTCTTCCGTATTTCTGCTCCAACCCATAATCAGACTGATTAAGCAACTAGACATATTTAATCGGTTTAAACTTAAAGCATAATAATAATATAATAATATCCTGGGACACACACGGTCATCTGATCCCAAACTAGGCAGAGCCTGTACTATGGAAACCAGACAACTGATACTAATACTTATATACTTTTTTTTTGTAAATACATACTTATATAGATAAAACACCCAGACACTTGGTAAACAAGCCAAGTAAGTCGTATTATGCGACGAAGTTAAAAAGATGTCCTGATTTTTCATGAAACATTAAGGTTGCCCTCTTAGAAAGAGAGATCCGACCTCAATGAAAGGGATAGCGTTGACCTCAGGCATGTATTTGGGAGTGTTTCCTCCACTTTGACCCTAATAGCTTCATGAGGAGGACATTATTATTACAATCACTTTCGTACTTTTTGCAGACTGTCATAGATTAAGACGATATAATGTAAGAAAACTAAATGTTGTGTCAAAAAAGTGATTTTTGGTTAGGAAAGAAAATATATTATTTACAACAACCTCCGTATTTGCTTTACACAAAGGGTAAAATTTCCCTTACGTGGCAACTCTAAATTTAGTATGTACTTATTTTTCTGTCCTTATCGGCGGCACGCTTGGTCACAGACTACTCAGTAAGAACTTCGTTCGCTTGGTATATGTCTGTGTTATATTCTGTCTACGCCAAGAACCAAGAACCTCCTTGCCCAACACACAACCAACATGCTCTTACTCATCTCTTACTAGTCTGTGCGAGTAATAGTGTTCTGTGGCAGGGCTGCCAGATTAGGCGATTTATCGCCATTTAGGCTACCTGGGGGGGTCAAATGGCGACCAAAAAATCCAATCGGCTACCAGTAGCCATTTAGGCTACCTAGGAAAAAAGGAACGGGCGTTTTAGGCTACTTCAGGATTCCCTCAAAATTAAATAATTTCTTGTTAATTATATGCTTTAAACGAAACGTGAGGAATCCTTTTTTCTTTCCATACTACTTGCTATCTTTTATGCAATTGACTGGCCTGTTGGTCTAGTGGTTAGACATCCTGGCCGCTAGCCAATAGGTCATTGGGTTTGATTCCCACCAAGTGTCTGGGTATTTTATTTATGGAAGTATGTATTTACAAAAAAGTAAGTATATCAGTTATCTGGTTTCCATAGTACAGGCTCTGCCTAGTTTGAGATTAGATGACCGTGTGTGGATTGTTCTTAAAAAACCTATCCTTGCCTAGAACTGCCACAATGAGACGTCACGAATCTAGGGTCTGTATTCACAAACCTCGGAAACGTTCCGATCCCGAAAATATCTACTACTCGGTCGGTCGACTTGAAAGAAAGAAAGAAAAACATTTATTCAGCGACATCTAAATCTAACTTATCTATTACAATTTTTATTTTAAACAATGCCGCTGAAGGGTTATAAGTGACGGTTTTAGTCTATATAAAGTTAAAAATAAACTTAGTGGTGAAGTAAATGAAGTAAGTAAATCCCGATGACCTTTAGGCGAACACGTTCTAAACTAGCGAGGTGTAAAGTTCCCGAAAAGCTCTAAAAAGCGAACTTATGTGTCTGCTGTATGACAGAGACGGTTACATGATTATTTTTTTCAGTTTTTTTACTATAAGTACAAAATTTTAGGTGAATTAGGCTATTTGCAAGAAAAAATATATTGGGCGATTTATTCTACTCGGTAGGCAAAATTAGGCGAATTGAGTTAGCAGATATCTGGCAACCCTGTTCTGTGGTCTGTGCTGTGACTGGTTGTGATTTGTTACGATCATTGGAGGAATTTGTTTTGGAATTTGTTGAATTGCTTGCAAAACCTTTCCTTTTGAACCGTCTCGTTACTGTACATGTAAACTAAGTTTTCATTTTGTAGTTTACCTAGTTATCCTATGTAGAACATGTCTGAATCCTACGGTACTTACTTGCTAACTGACTTTACTGTATTGTTATTGTATTGTTTTAGCCTGTTGTAAGTTTTCATTTGTATATCTCTTACAGAATATTTATTCAAATTTCTCGTTATTGGAAGTGCTGGTACTGGAAAATCGAGCTTGCTTAATAATTTTATCGGTAATAAATGTAAGTACCTAGCCATTTTATTAAAACTTAACTAAACGTTTGTTGTTGTTTGTTGTTGTGGACTATGGCCTAAGCCCCTTCATCTTGAGGGGAGGCCCGTGCCCAGCAGTGGGACATAAACAAGGGCTGGTATTATTATTTTTATTATTTAAACGTTTGTTGATAAAGTTGAGTAATGCAATTCTGTTCTATCTGTCAGAACAGTTGGCTAAAATTTATCAATTTTCTATTACATAGACGACTTCATAAATGGAGATTTTCTAGTTGACGCGTATGTATTTATAATATAAAAAATTAACTCGCGGTGTAACCGGGTAAGAATAGCACCCTCCAATCGCTCGTTGGGTGTCCGTAAGAGGCGACGAAGGGAAAACAATAAAACTGGCAGCAGCGTTTTATTGGATTACCTACCACCTGTAGTGACCACCCCAAGACTCGTGCCAAGTGTGGGGACGTGTCAAGTGTGGGGACTATGGCAACCCCTCCCTTGTAAGGGGGAGGCCATCATTCAGTAGTGGATGTCTTTCAACCGCTGATGATGAATATTAAATTTATGTAATAAATAAACAAGAGTGATAATAAAACCCTCTTCAATTGCTGAGAATATTATTTGGTGTTGCAATACAATCATATCTACCTATATAATATGTTAGCTAAGATAAATATTTTTTCCTGCTTTGTACCAGCAATGTGAATATTCCCTTTACAAATTGGACAGTGGCGTTTTTAACACACTATGTATGTCCTAAACAATTGTATCAAGTGTTGTTAGGCGTTCCACCTCGCAGGAGACCAGCTGTTATAGTTTTATATTTCGAATATGTAGTAATTTTAGTAAACACTATTTATTATGTTTTTAGTTAAAGAAGACAGATGTCATACTATTGGTGTTGAGTTCGGATCCAAAATAGTGAACATAGGAGGGAAGTCTACTAAATTACAAATTTGGGACACAGCTGGTCAGGAAAGATTTCGATCAGTCACTCGTTCCTACTACCGTGGTGCAGCAGGGGCTTTGCTAGTGTATGATATAACTTCAAGAGACTCATTCAATGCGGTATCCAATTGGCTCAGAGATGCTAGAACACTGGCTAGCCCCAACATAGTTATATTACTTGTTGGAAATAAGAAAGATATGGAAGAATCGAGAGAAGTCACTTTTACTGAAGCTAGCCAGTTTGCTCAAGAAAATGGTAGGTAATGTTAATTTAATATAACATTATATGACATTACTAGAAGCATCTGTTTTTTGTCTCTTATCATATCATAACATTATCTGTTTGAGGAGCCTGTTGGTCTAGTGGTTAGACCCCTGGCTGCTCCCTAATAGGTTGTGGGTTCAACTCCCATCAAGTCTCTGGTTGTTATTTATTTAAGCATGTAGTTACAAAAAAAATGACTCCAGTCCCTCCGCGCGGAAGAAGTGAAACTTCATTCTCGTTCAGTCGATTGGTCGGTCGGTCCCTCACTCACTCACTCACTCACACACACACACGCGCACACACACACACACACACAAACACACACAAACAAACACACACAAACACCCACACACACACACACACACACACACACACACACACACACACTAACTCAACTCAGCTCAACTCAACTCAACTCACTGAAACCCACTGAAACCCACTGAAACCCACTGAAACCCTCTGAAACCCACTGAAACCCACTGAAACCCACTCACTCAGTGACGGCGTCACATGATCGCTTTCATAACCTTAACAAATTTAATGCTTAACGTCTATCACTTAACGTTTAACACCTATCACTTAACGCCTATCACCTTCATTTAACGCTTAACGCGTTATGTGATAACATTTTTGGAAGTTGCATAAGAAGTTTCACTTCAAAAAGTATATAAATATTGTTATATGTATCAGCTGTCTTTTTTCCATAGTACAGGCTTTGCCCAATTTGGGATCAGATGACTGTATGTGGATTGTCTCAGAATATTATATTATTATTATTACTTCCAGAGTTAACGTTCCTAGAAACGAGTGCTAAAACAGGAGAAAATGTGGAGGAAGCATTTTTAAAATGTTCCAAAACAATTTTGGCTAAAATTGAAACTGGTGAATTAGATCCAGAGAGAATAGGCTCTGGCATACAATATGGTACAGGAACTTCGAAGAGATTGAGTACACCTAAGAAGCCAGCAAGAGCTCCATCGGATTGTGCCTGTCATGTCTAATGGAATATGGTTTGTTATATGACACAGATTTAATAGATCAATAATATATAAAATATTCCACCAACTTTAAATGCTTTGCGCTAATTAAGTTTAATGTTGTGAGGTTAAGTTTATCAATAAAGGTCTATTACCCTGGACCATACAATGACCATGCTATAAACATATCAGGCGCAGAAAACAAATCACGTAAATAACTACCTACATACACTGCACATCATCACACCAGCCTATTACGTATCTCGTTTGACAACTAAAGTGATGATCACTGTAGCAAAGTGACCATCAAATAACTGTCAAATGCATCGATATACTATCTAAACAAGATTAGCTGTCACGGCCCGAAAAGTGGTCACGAAAATAGAGAGGCTGTCGCTTATTTCAAATTAGTACGAGCCGACAACAGGATGTATCGAAATTCCTTATTGCGCGTTTATAAACTGTCCAAATAATATAATACTTATCGTAATACTAAAATTGCAGATGGGGATTTTTTTTTCGTTTCGTTTTCTTATTACTACTAGTTTAAATAATAAATATAAGTAAGATATCATTATAATACGAAATAAAAATTATTTATTTGATATTTTCTCCGCTAGAGACTGACAAAATTAATGTTGCCGATAGGCGTGTCGCCACTGTCTATACGAAACTGTTAAACTACACGTCATTACCATAATAAAAAAGTTAGTTCTCATTTTTGCCACCAGCACGGATAAGTTTGTAAGTCAGTACACACACAATGCAAACACACCTGTTTTGAACCTTATTTTATAGTGGTTAAGATTTTCTTTTAAATGAGTACAGTCAAAACAACTACTTTTTTTCGCGGTTTATAATTTTGGCGGTTTTATTGATTTTTCTTTGTCTCCGATGTAAAGGTTTTATGTGCCAACATTACTGCATACAGAATTAGACTTTATTACTACATGTGAAGGCTGCTATTAGTCCGACGTTCCGAATTATTTAAAACTATTTTCTACAATTTCTAGCTACGTGTATAGTTGTGTAAATAAATGTAACCGCGACCACATTTTCGATGTCATTTTGTTCGTGACAGCTAATCTAGTTGGTATAGTATATCGATGGTCAAATGATTCATTCAGTATTGCCTAACTTGAATGACCAAAATATACCAATGCTATCACACTTTTAGTTGACATCAAAGTTTGGTGGACAACTGAAGCTTAATAGTCACTTAGGTGGCTAAAGATACGCTATAGCCCTGCTGGTGATACATAGCATGCTGCAGTGGTGTTGGACGTTGACGGAATGATCTTGGGAGCATTATCTCATATTAATTCATACAACATTTGGTTGCCTGATTTATAGCTACCTATTTCGTAGTACGGCCATGGACCATGTGATCCGAAGTCTGCGGCCCAAGGCAATGGGCTGAGGCCTTTACTTTAATTTTATTAACCAGAGAATATTTAAATTCAGTTGTCAACAAAAATTTGTTTGAACCCCTATATGAATTCTCCAATGATTCAAAGAAGTTTATTTGTAGACAGCACAGTTTGTCAAAGCAACATGGAAATTGTACTCCTAGTGATTCTATATTTAATAATTTATAAAAAATAATTAGATAAGTTACTTAATATAAGAAGAAGCGCACATTTAGATTCGCAATTTAGCCTTTATTTAAAACTCTATTGATGCACTTGTTTATTATAATTAAATTTATCTCATAGAAATAATTAGATCTGTTATAATATATATTAATTATGTGAGCATTTGCACTGTCTTGTTTAAATTACTGACAATGTTGTAGATAGACAGTCGTCGACGGTGCCCAATTTATCATCCTCCGATATTGGTTCCGACAGCGACTCTGACAAAATACTAACGCTAAGAACATTTCAAACTTATTAAAAAAAAAAAAAAGAGTTGTAAATAATTAAAAAAAAGAAAAAAAATTTAAATAGGTTTTGGAGTAAGGACATTTTTTAATTTTAATTACGTAACAGACGAAGCTGTAACAGCTCAGTGGGCGAGCGCTTGCCTTGGAAACGAGGTGCGCAGGTTCGATCCCCGGCTCGCACCTCTGATCTCTTTAATCATGTGCGAATCGTCTTTGTGCGATTGTTACTAGCTTTCGGTGAAGGAAAACATCGTGAGGAAACCTGCATGTCTGAGAAAGCCTAACTAGCTTTCGAATGACGTGTGAAGTCCGCCAACCCGCACTTGGCCAGCGTGGTGGACTATGGCCTAAGCCCCTTCATCTTGAAGGGAGGCCCGTGCCCAGCAGTGGGACATAAACAAGGGCTGGTATTATATTATATACGTAACAGATAACTATACTTAAAAAAAAATGGTTTATTTTTCACTTTAAGAACGATAAAAATAGTTACTAATAATATTAAAGATCTAATTATTATAAAGGTAATTTCCGCACTCAATCGATTTCTGCAAAATATGCAGGCAATTTTTTTTATTTATTGTTAAAGTTAAGGTCATTTCTCAGTTTTCAGTTTTTAAAAATTACTAGTAGAACCTAAAACTCCCCTATAACTCCCATTAAAAATCGCAGAACATACATGGGGTATTTTCAGATACCCCTAGGTATTAGGAATATATTTTTTTAATGTCACTATTTGGACCATCTTGTATAAATAAACTGGCCGTGCGGTTTTAATAACATTGCAATATTATTAAATTTTTGCTTTTCGAGGCAACTATTATACAGACAGATTTTGCACCACTCACCGAATGTGTTGTCAATTTCTATATAATTATAGTATAATATATATTCATAATCAATAGTAAGTATATCTTTGGTCCAAATTCGTAATGTATATTTATTGCGTATAATATTATACTAGGCAGTGCAAACGCTTATTTATATCTATATAAATACTTTTATATTTATATCCTGGGACAGATATATATAAATAATGTACGTGACAATAAAATGAAAAAAAAAGACGATTGTGGTTTGCGTTTACTTCCCTCCATGTAAAATACTTACACAGACTACTTTTATAATTTTGAATTAAAGATATATATTATTAGACATTAATTTTTATATTTTTCTTTGCAGTACTTAGCAGAACAGTAAATTTAATCGATATGACAGGCGTGCTACGCGTAATTGTGATCTGTGAGTGGTAAATGTTATAAAAATTATAAGTAGTATAGGTAGCTTATTACTTAGTTTATGACTTAGTTATTTTTAGTTGCACTTAACATTATATATTGTAAATTTTGATTGATCTCCTAAAATGTTTTTATTGGCTTCATCTTTAAATATAAATGTAATTGAATGTTGTATTTTTTTATCAATTTTTACACATCCATTTTACTTGAAATATTGCAGATATGTCAAGGATTGATGACAATACAAAAAAATCATAATCAAATAGACCCTGGGCCTGTACCATCACCTCATAGTAATATTATTGTCACATTACTTTCTCGATAGAAAGGGACAGAGCTATAATGTACGTATATTGACGTCTCTACCTCATGTCAAGTAAGATGATAATGATACTGCTAATAGAGGTGGTGGTGCTTTCAACGTTTGAAATAATACCTATTATTTAGGTGATGAAAGATTGCCTATTAGGTTTTTAAACTATATAAATGTATTTATTAAAAATCTTATTTTGTAGATGTTGGTGTAGTTTGCTATGAATGTACGTACATTCTATTACTAATACAGTTAGTTACCTGGTATCAGATACACGGAGTGCTACAAACCTGGCCGTGCCCTAATCAGTCTTCTGCACTTCAGACTGGGTCGCTCTAAGCGCTCGCATCTCTCTTTCGGTAGAGCTGTCATGGCCATCTGCAGCCAACAGTATCTGTCATTCCCCAAAAAAGACGTCCCATAGAACCTAAGTGAGGCAGTAAAGAGACTTTAGTAATCATAAGCGTATTGGTGTAGACAGCACGATTGTGCTGACGCAGTTACTTACCCTATTACGACTTTGAAAGTTTACGTCCACGTTAGGTCTCCAGACTTTTACGTATGCGCCTCATGCGGAAACTGTCTAAAACGAGTAAAATGTATTAGAGAATACTGAAAGTATGAATGCTTCCCTTTACTTACGATCAAAACTCGCATAAGTACTACGAGTAGGTCCAAAGGCCTAGACAAGATACAATCGGTTCATAGCGATACTATTTCCTCATTCGCCACCGACTTCTATGCTTTACTAGCCGTCCCGCGCAATTTTGTACTGCGTTACTTTCTTATTTTTACTTTCATAAGAACCTTCTCCTGACAATAACAAACACAACAAAAAAAGAATTAGCAAAACTGCTTAACTAACTGGTCCAGCCGTAAACGTGTGATGCCGTGAGCAAGAGAAATAGGGATTCATTTATATATATAGAACAGGGATTCCCAACCTTTTTTTACATCACACCCCCCTAGACCATAGCTGAAATTTTCACGCCCCCCCTTTAACTTTGTACTCATATACTTCTGTACGCAACTTACCAATTTTTGCGCTTAGTGACTGGCATTAAGGAAAATTTTCTTTTGAAAACATCAATCGTAATGCTACAGAAGAAGATAATTGGTTACGTGATTTCTGTCATGTCATTCTGCTTCAGCGTTAACTTTTGTAGACTGTTACATTGTCTAGACCCTATGTTCTTAGCGGTTGCGGAAGCGCACTATCTTATTACTAATTAATGGACATTTCGTCAGAGCGTCTTTTGCTATCGTTACAGCGACAACGATAGCGAAAGATAAAGAGCACTAGCAACTTTACTCAGGGCAAGAATATGGTTTTCGAAGTAGGTACTCTCAATGATACCAGAAGTTTTAAAGTTTTGCATATCAACCCAGCGACCACCTGATATAGGAGGGTCCAGTGTCCACCCTTATATCAACAGGGACCCAAAAAAATACCGTTACCTACGCATTTTTTTAATATTCAACAATCAGGGTTGGGTGTCCGTAAGAGTCGACTAAGGGAAAACAAGAAGACGGGCCGCAACGTCTTCCTGTTGTATTACCTATCACCTATACCTACTGCGATCCCCAAGAGATCAAGCGTGGGGATTATGGCAACCCTTCCCTTCGAAGGGGAGACCTTTGTTCAACAGTGTACATCTTTCGACCGCTTATCATGAATTAAGGTAATAAGAAACTGGTCAAGTGCGAGTGGAACTCGCGCACCGAGGGGTTTGGTACATTTTTCGACGTATAAAAGGAGTTGTTCCAGAAATGTATGGAGCCTGGGCCAACACCATGTACACTATATGTATAATAACTATTCAATATAGTAACTGTTTTGTAATGTTATCTTTTTTTAATATTGCTTCGTTTTATTGTACATTTAAGATATCAACACCCCACAATAATATGATGGATCGGAAATACGTAACTAAAATGTAATTTTGACAGTTGACTATACCTGCGATTGAACTTGTTGCGGATTCCAATCCAAATCACAGGCGATAATCAATACAGTAAAGCCCCAGGTCTAGAAAGAAACAGTCAATGAATGTCCGCAGACATAAATAATCACTAAAAACTCCGAAATACATTATGTACTCCACACGTAAACAATCTATTATGAAACGTCAACTATAGCATTAACTGTCAAGTAGTAAACCAACGTCAAACGCAACTGTCATGGCTGCCCTAAAAACAGGGTGGACATACTAAATAACTGCAAAAGTAATTATTTTTGTACAATTGTACTCTGCTTCAAATTAATTTATAAGTATTTTTATGAAACTCTCCTATGTTTTCCCTATTTTTCCATGTAGTGTACATAGTGTTGGCCCAAAATGGAACATCTCCTTTAGTTAGCTATTCATCTAACACCTCAGGTAGCAAAAAGACCAAACCGCATAACTAAACAGTGGTACTTAGAAACTTCATTTTATTTTTCCTTTAAAGAAAATATTTATTACCTATACGTGATTGTTTGACATTTTTCCCTACACCAAACTTCGGAGATACGGGGGTAGGGTATTTTTTTTTAAGAAAAAGAAGCAAATGAAGTCCTTTCATATCTTAGAGGAAGAAATCATGATATCCCACTTGGTAGGTCGTGTTAGGTGTAATTTGACATTTCGACGCTCCATTTTGGCCCCTATTGAAGCTATTTTTTTGTTTTCATTTGTGATGAGGGCGGGTAAGGGAGAATAAAAACTATTTCAAATCGATAGCATTGGTGGTTGAAGAAATGTATTGTTGTGATAGAAGTCGAACCGTAAGGTTTCTGTTTTGCCTCTTAGGTACAAAACTCTAAAAATCAACTATTCGGAGGGTTAATTCTGGTTATTTTGGGAAAAGTAATTAAAGTATGAAATAAACTTAAATAAATTTATTTCCTGAAATTAGTAACGTTTCTATATGCTCCTATGCTTGTAGAGTTGGTTACAATCTACTTTGTTGGATTTACTATCTCAAACTGGCTTGAATGTAGGTAACATATAATTTATGATAAGGTTTATTGTGTATTTTATAAAAATATACACATTTAAAATAATATTAATATCAACATAAACATGAGCTTTGTATTGGATATGTATTTAAACAACAGCAAACATTCTTAACAGTTCAAGGTTCCTAAAACAGGTTAGGCCAACAGTGTAGATAGATAATACAGATTAAATAAACTATATGAGTTTCATTGATATGTCTATCTTCTGCGTGCAGTAGTAACCACTTATTTAATTTAAGTAGTGTTTGATTCGATAGTTTAAAATCACTTGGAATGTGCTATTTTATACATATCTTGCAGAAACGTATTGTTGGTAGCTGACAAAAATAATACAATGTTTATCCTGGTCACGTCAGTAAATTAAATCGAAGATATATACTTATTAGCATTAATTCTCAGACTGTACTTAATATTTTTTCCATTTGAGCATTTTTTTTTATCTGCTCATATTATACGTAGATACCTAAGTACATACATAATTCATTTAAAATAAGTTAAGTATTAAATATTAAGCATTTTAATAACTATAGTTACTATATTTAGTATCTTATCCCATTGGTTGTATGGTAAATGGTGCTCCAAACATAGTTATGTCTATAGATAGACATTTTTCTGAGGAAATCTCATTATCATAAAATTGAATTTAACAAGCCAACTGGGCTTGTTAATTAAACATGAATTTATTTAGATAAATAATGTACTTTAATAAGTAGTAAGACTGTACATTTCATTAATAGTTATTAATTCAATTATTAAATTTATTGTCCGCTACAACGTCCTTAGGTACAAATAAAGAGCTCCTATGTATGTAAATAATGAAACTATTTTTAGGAACTTTATCACGAGATGACATCAGGCTGTCGCCAGTTATTATTTTACTTACCACGTAAATTTAACCAGACAGGTATTTGTAAGTACTTACTGTTTTTCAAAGTCGTAGCCTGTTTAGTCGAACAAAAGTACATTTTAATTGAGATGATTGGATAGCATGTGTGAGAGGGAAGAATTTTGTTTAACTCGCAATCGGTGGCAGTGCTTCGACTCGTCGCGAAGGTACATATTTTTTTAGTTACCTATTTATTATATTGTGTAGTTGCTTCCGTTAACATTGTTTGATGATTTCGTATTTACTTAAATTCTTATTAAGTATTCGCTAAACTTGTTCTGTGAGTTTTTGAAATTTTTGGCGCAATCCCTTGCCAAAAATCTAAATAGCTTAAGGTCGTAAATACCTACGCATAATTAAGTGCGTGTGAGTAGTATCATTCAAGTAAAACAACATTTTTTAAAACAATCTTTATACATTTAAAATAGTCCTAGTTCTATCACAGTAAAAAAACAAAACATAAGCAATGACTAATTTATTTTATCCTGGGAATATAGGCAGCTCCTAATTTTATTCAGTTTTTCTGTAATTTTTAATTTATTGCTAAGTAATGTAAGTATGTAGTTATGCTTCTACATAATGGTTTGTATTTATAAAAAACATTAGTCAAAGAATAACCTAGGCTGCAATATATTTATGGCTTATGTTCTTGAATTAGCTGAAATATCATGACATGTTATTTTTGATTAATAAAAATCAATGGAATGATTGAAATAATGAAATAGGTATACCTATTAAATACTTGTATATTCAAGCACACCGAAATAGTCGTATTGAGATTCTGACGTAGAATATAAATACAACTTGTGTATACCTACAACTAATCCTTTGTGGAGATATTTTTTTCGTATATTATATTACTTTATTTATAAATCAAGTAAATATGTACACCAATTAATTAAATCTAAAATAAATCACTCAATATACCTAGTCGCTGTATAAAATATATAAATAAAATAACGGTTCTAATGTTCCCGCATTGAGTTCTTTGTTATAATGTGTTTTATAATATCCATAGTCACTTAACGGTTGTTTTTTAAATATTTATAAATTTACAGGCCTACTGAATACAAGGGCTTTCTCTCCGCTAAAATATAAATAACCTACTATCTACTTATTGCTAACAAAACATTTCCTGAAAATAATATCGTGAAGCATATTCTAACTGAGTGCGGACTCTTGGAAGGGAAATGTTAACCGTATTGGCTTTATCCTGACTGACATTAAGATCAAGTAAAAAATCCAAAAACTCATATAAATAATTCCAAAATAAAAGTCTGGATCATTAAGTCGGTCTTCCTAAACTTTTTAAGAGAAAATATCACCAACTTCATATAAATAATTTAAGTAAGCAGTAGTTAGCCAAACCATAAAAATGTTATGACTAGACAAGTGATTTCTAAGTACATACAAAGTGACGGGTATATTCCAGCCGGTAAATAACTATAACCTCAGTGTCCCGACACTTGGCGCTGTTTTATCTAAAAGGTAGTGCCGTTATTGAGTTTTTACAACAGAGAGCGGATAAAAGCCTTTATATGCTAGCACACAGCGGCATTACCGAGAACAATTTTACAGTCTAAAAACTAGAAGCCTCCCAACTGACTGGGTCCTCATCACTTAATGGCGTAGGTACTTTTAACCTAGTAACGCTTATTTTTCTAAGTGCAAAAGTAAGTACATGTGTATTAAATCGTGGAACATCATAATTAAGTATGCTATTAAGTCCACAATTATTCCTACTGTGATTTTTCTTTATAAAATTAAGTAAACAAATTAAACAGGTTAAACTTAATCATGATTATCTAAATAATAGATACTTGAGCTACATAATATAAACTAAATCCTGCGAGGTCAGCAGTATGCATGATGTGGTTCAATGTGGAGGCTTGGTTGCGTTACCGCGGGCTTCGGTGGAGAGATCGCATGTGGAGTTTGCGGGCGGGTGCCGGGCACCTACGCGCACTGCTCTCTCTGGCGGCAAGCCACCGCAGCGACCAGCGCTGCACCGCGCCCGCTGCCGTCTTCAGATAACATCAGGTCGAACTGGAAAACAATTATAATCTTTAACCTCTAGTTAGGTAGGTACTTGGCTTTACAAAATGTTACCACGTTTACTGAGCGTACATAAAAACTTCTGTAAGTTGTTTATTCATCGCTGTAATTTGCAAAAAATATCTATTGATAGACTTCTACCTTAGACTATAGAATACTTCTACGTATAATTGTATGTGTGTGTGTGTATAAGTATGTATGCGATACACGTGGAAGTGCATATATTACAAAAGCATATCTATCTTCGTGTAAACGTTCTATATGTGAATATAATTAAAATGTTCACATAAAATTATGAATATTTTCAAGTTTAAGTATGTATGTTACTGCTGTTATTTATTAGGTACCATTAAGTTATAATATTTATTACTTATGATATGTAGTTATGCTTTTAGAACAATTCTTTTGCCTTGTAATTTAGTAGTGATCGTACCATTACCTTAAACGTTTCCTGTAAAGTAAGTACCTACATTATATTTGATTTAGACTTATTTATAGTAGGTAAGTACATAAATAAGTATGTAGGGATGGGTGTGTCATTTGTTGATTGAGATATTATACTTAATTTACGTCAGTTTTTTTCTTTGAAACATCAAGATATAAATAATATAATGCTTCATCACTTTTATCGCAATTTGAGAGTGCGAGGCAAGGGTCAATAAGTAAAAAAAAGTTTGTCCAATGAATAACTTATTTAAAGTAGCGGATTGGTAGCGGATTTCCCTTACAGACATGTTTCTGCTTGACGCTGTCAATGATTAGATTACCTAACACATGTTTAAAAGAACCGTATTGCTAGAACAAATACAGGGGTGAATTTTTTTCAAGTGGGCGTGGATGGCCAAATCCGAAACTATAAGGAAGAGCGAAAAATACCCAAACGAGTTACGGGCTCAATTTTGATGAAAACTATAACTACTTCGTTGGGTTTTGGAAAAAAAAACAGTATAGCTTTTTTATATCTATACTATAATAAAACTCAAAGAGCACTTTTTCTGTACATTGAATATTTTTCCAAAATTTCTATGTGGGGATACTATACTATCGACATAGAGGCCAAAACAATTTTTTTTGGAATTATTGTCTGTCTGTCTGTCTGTCGTTCTGTTCGTCCAGGTATCATTTGAAAACCCGTGGATGGATTCTGATAGGACTTTCACTGATGTGTTGTGTAGAAGTAGGTTTGGTATATAAAACATCACGCTATGTTTCATAGGGGCTAAGCAGTGAAACATTACTTGCATATTTACCACGTAATTTCCTTTGTATGTGAATAGGGTAATTATAAACTGATCAGTTAATCATTAAGATATGTATTATTACGCTATATACAATAGGGACTGAGCAGACATTTAGTTTGCATAAGATATGGCAGTGGCGAAGAGTCAATTTTTGTAAGGGGTAAGCCGGTCCGGTACACCCAGGACATTTTCATTAGATTTCTGTATGTTCATGAAATTTTAATGAAACTCCACAAGTCCAGGTAGTGTATAGATAGGTATTGTATTACAGTCGCAACAATAAAAGATGCGAAAAACTTAGAACTTTCATTATCGAATATCATTAGACAGTAATTTACGATGTTAGCGTGATTTACATTATGAACAGCGCCATCTATCGGTGAAATTGAACATACAATCACTATAGAACTTTAATCTATATAATTATTATATCCATATTATATCAAAGAAAGTCGTGTTAGTTACACTATTTATAACTCAAGAACGGCCTAACCGATTCGGCTGAAAATTGGTGGGGAGGTAGCTTAGAACCAGGAAACGGACATAGGATACTTTTTATCCCGGTAGGTTAAGGTTAAGCAACGTTAGGTAAGGTCATTAAATAGATGGGTGAACCGATTTGTATGAAAGTGTGCATATCGGGTAGGTCTGAGAATAGGTCATACAGTATATTTCATACCGCTAGGTTAAGGTTAAGCTACATAAGGCAAGGTCATTAAATAGATGGGTGAACCGATTTGTATGAAATTTTGTGTGCATATCGGGGAGGTCTGAGAATAGGTCATAAAGTATATTTAATGCCGCTGATACCATGATTGACGAGGATATATAGAACGAGAGGAGGGAGGCAAGAGAGAAGAAAGAGGGAGAGGGGATTCGAGGAGGGGGTGATGGGGTGAAGGATCGGGGGAGTTAGGTGGAGTAAGGGGGGAGTGAGAAGGAGCAAGTTCGTAGAAGAGAGAGGGGGAGAGGGTTCAGAGAGGGGATAACAGGGAGAGGAAGAGAGGGAGTTTGACGGAAACCGAAGCGGGAGGGGGAAAGAGAGAGGTGAGAAAGAGCATATAATTAGATTTTTTTTATAAGAGAGAGTGAGATATGGAGAGAGATAAATCTAGGGAGGAGGGAGAAAAGGGGAGCAAAATGTAATAAAAGCGCGGGCGGAGCTGCCCACTTGAAAAATTCAGCCTGCATATAAACGAAGAAGTTCTGAGTGGAGTGAGCAACACTGAGTAAATAACTTCACTAAAGCAAGAAAAATACTACTCTCTGTTACTGAGTGGGAGACTAGTAAGTGTCTTATCAACGCGCACACACAGACCAAACGACTTGAACTATAGTTCCTAATTCTGTTTATAAAAGAAGTTCTGAGTGGAGTAAGCAAGGAAAATACTAATCTCTACAGAGTGGGAGAGACTAGTGAGTGACTATCAACGCGCACAGACCAAACGACTTAAACTCGTTTCTTAATTCACGTGCTGCAGAAAAGTAATAGTCATCATGATAATAATACGGTTCATGTCATGATCATGATAATGACACTCATATCATAATAATTAAGCAACTAGATTATCTAAGTGATAATTTTGGTTATATTGCTATTAAATATTTAGGCAATAGATACTTACTTCCTTTAAACCACAAAATTACGACTACGATAGAATACCTCTAAAATATCGAAAGGTGTCTGATACACCCATTGCTTTGTTTAACATAGCACAGCACTACATATCCCACAAAGTGGTTAATTAACAGAGAGTAGGGACTCTGAGTGCGATAGTTTTCAACCAATAGTTACTAAGGGTAGTAACTCATTATCTCATCCCTTAGCATAGATTTGACTATGCTCTCATTGGATAACGATTCATTAATAGACTACAGCAAGACATCCACCAGTCAGTTAGGAGAGGTCGTGTGTGTGCGCGGGAGCATTATTTTTCCACCTGGAACATCCACACGTGTGATCACCAGGGGGTCGCGGACCGGTTTTGATAGTTTACGAGCTCGGTCAAACTAATTTTACTCCTGAAAACTCTTCTCACCTCTCGTAAAATGTACGGTAGTAGGTACATGTTACTAGTTTTTGATCGTTACCGCTAGGGGCGCTCTGGTGTGAAATGTATGGAGAAAACAGACAGTTTGATCAAGTTCATTAACTATCTAGTACGGGACTAGACCCCCAGGTCACTAAATCCCATACAAGAGCGTTGTGGCCTAAACTAAACCCGCTCAGTACGCAAGACCGAGGCGAGGAACCGAAGTCCAGCAGTTAATGTCCCATTCATTAACGAGTTTAAAAATGGAGGTAATTTACCTTTAAGCCGGGCCGCACGAGTTGCGCGATCTTGTCGCACATGAGCGTGTGGAAGTGTGGGTGGAATCTGTAGACGGAGCCGTCGATGCCGACGGTGACGTGCGGCTCGTCCATCTTGTTGATGAGCGTGGCGATGCCGGCCGAGACCAGGTGCGCCGCGCGCCGCGACACACACTCGCACACGTGCCGCACCGCCGCCATGTCCGACTCGGTCGCGTGCGACAACCCTGACACACACACACAAAAACGTTAAAAATATATATTAGAATTAGATTGGTCATCATCACCAGCAGTCTATAGACGCCTACTGAAGAACAAAGGCCTCCCCTTATAACGGAGGGGTTGGCATAATCCCCACGCTGGGCAGGCGTTTTGGGGATCACCGTATAGGTCCTAGGTAATCCAATAGAAAGACGCTGCTGCCCGTCTTCTTGTTTTCTGTTAGTCTCCTCTTACGGACTTGCTAATCTTACCCGGACACCCCACGGGTAATAGACCGGATATAGCGAGTGAAATTTTGTTCCCTAAAACTTGTTACTAGTGGTAGGTAATAATGTCCGCCTGGCCACAGCGGCCTACCTTTAACAAGATCTATGAAGGAGATATTATAGCGCAAATACTTGCGTAGATCAGGTGCATACTTTTCCCCTTTACTCTCACAACCCAATGGGTCGGAAGACATTTTAGATGCCCATCCAATGCATGTATCATCTTACTTTCCCAACAATATTTAATATCTTATAGTGGTGGTTATTATAGCAAGCCGCAGTTAAGTGTCAGGTCAATGTAATTTTCATGATTATGTGTACTGCATATTATTGTGCGACGCGTTGTGTTGTGTCGGGGTTTGCTAAGAGAAACAGCGACAGCAACCCAGATGTCGCCGTGCGCGATAATTGTTTTCGTGATATTTATCTAATCTAAATGTATTCAGTCTACTGGGCACGAAAATGATTAAAGGTAGGTATTTTTTTTAACTAGATATAGGTAAGTGGTGTGGTCTTTTCATTTTCTTGAAACACAAAACCAAGATGTATGTATGCATAATAAATTAACATAGGTAACATATGTAACAACATGATGAGAAAAAAAGTTTACTCAGATGTCGATATGTATTGTAGAAGTATTATATCTTATATCGATGTTTGTCATGTCATGGATAGCTGTTATTCAAATTCAGCTTAACGATTATAATACCAATTTAAAGTAAAACTTCAGTCTTGATCAGTTTTGTGTATTCTGTTGTTTAGTTGTACCATTGTTACCTAATTGTTAGAAAATTACTGTGACACCCTTAGATACTTATTAAAATTAATAGAATTTCTACTGGAAGTCGATTTGTATCAGATTTTGACAAAAAAAAACAAAATAACTTAATTTTCAACATTTATAGGTTAAAATCGAACCCACTACCTATTGGGTAGCGGCCAGGGTGTCTAACAGTCAACAAAAAAAAAGATAACGAGCTCGCAGGCAGGATCAATAGTAGCAAACCAAATTCTATCAGGTGTTCCTTTACTCAACTCGCCTATTATATGTCAGCTAGCCTATTCTATGTCAATTAGCGTAGCTACCTACTCAAGTTACATTAAGGAAACATAATACAAATTAGGTATTTTTTGCTGATAATAAAATCCTGTTTTCATTTTATTAGATGATGAAATATAATAATAGTAAACATTTTGACGCAGTAGTTCAATGTCTACAAGTTTGAACGTTGACCTTTAATTTATTATTATCTATACGCAGTAAAACTAAGTAGATATTTTGCATGCTAGCGATCAAATGAAAATTAATCGATGTTTTAGTTTCGTTGGTAAATGTAAATTCGTTGGTATTAAAGCTTACCAAGTTCTTCTAGGACTTCCATACAGCTAGTGTAATCTCCAGCTTTGTCTGACTCGATCTCTGACACGTATTTAGTATAGAAGCTGCCACGCTCGAATAACAGGTCTGACCCTCGTCCTCCGAACAGTAGTCCCATCCGCGTGAACTTGACCAGCGCTAGACGCACTAATTCCCCCATGTACATGCCAGATATCATCTTCTCTTGTCTGTAATATAAAAAAGTATTTTTTTAGTAATTTAGAGGTGCATGTCTGAACTTAATCTGAAACTGAGCATTGAGTTTGAAGGTAGGTATTGTAATAAAACAAAAACGTGTACCATATAATCGACGATTCGACTTGAAATATAATAATCTATAATATGTAGACCTACACAGTCTTAACAAAGTTTTTTGTATCTTCAAAGCAAGATGTTTTTCATACAACTTTTTATTAAACTTATAAAGTAGTTATATACCTAATGATTTGTACCTACATTTGTTTTCCAGGGTTGATGGAGTTGGTGTCGACTTCGCGATCGAACTCTGTGCGTACGATGTCGAGTGCTCCGTCATCGCCGAATGCACCCCATTCTGTGTTTATAAGAAGCTCGGACTTCCCTGGTTCACCATCAAACATATCGCAATTTTCAGTCTTCTCTACATAGCAGGCGTTGCTACCAGTTCCTGTGCACATAAAAAAGGTATGTAGTTATTGCTTCTTAATCTTGTCTTACATAAGTATTCGAAATTAATATAATAGCACATCCATGCGATAAGTGGATTAAAAATGTAAGTATTCTTAATATTGCTATGGAATTCTGAGTAGACAATGATATTAGTGAGTAGATTCGAGATTACATAAACTGTTTAAGATGACCCACAACATGAATACCTGTACTTATATTATTATAGACGTAAGACTTTTCTATTAGACACCAATTACCCAACCAAAGGTTTGTGAAAATTTTCCTGTGATGTGAACCCTCTTCCCGTCCATTCATGACAAGTTTATTTATTAAAAGTTTATTGTGACAAGTATGAGGAATGTGTTAAGGACGGTGGTTATGGCATTATGACATGTGAACTCATGGGTTAGGTAACAACGATATTTTTAGCACAGTTATTATACAAGTAGTAATAACACTACTGCTACATACTAAGTTCTCATATTGTAATGCGCCCGCGATATATGTAATATCGACATATACCTACTTTGGATAGGTACAGCGTCGGTTGATATTCGATGTGTGTTATTAACAAACTGATGTATCGTATTCAAGACGAGGACAGTGCATAGACACTAGACACGGATGATAATCAAGCATTAGTGACACACGCAATAGGTACATAAGGTAAACCTACCAACGATGAGTCCTATTTTGCAGTTATGGTTTTTCCACGCACATGACATCAACGTTCCCGTGGTGTCGTTCAGAATAGCGCATATGTCTATTTGTACGTCCTACAAGAGTGAAAAACATGCATTTAAAATAGTGAAAAATTTACATTCCATATTCAAATGTTTATGTTTATGATGAGACCAGTTTTTTATAGGTTGAAGATGATTGTCAAGTAAAGATTTTCTGATATCAACTCGGTGGATTGGCAGGGAATTACATAATACGTAATTCAATAAATATGTTAGGGCAGTTTAATGTTTGGACTAATTTCCAAATAACATTTATTAGGACTGTCGGGACAGTCAATATACTATCCCTTAGCTTATGGTTAGTTTAAATAAATAAATCATACTAGCCAATATATGTTTGTAGTATTGATATCAATTCACATTAAAGGCAGCAAAAATTTTAAAATAATACAGTTAAGTTAAAATCACTTTCTTGTCTTGTGAGCTCAAAAGACAAAACAATCAAAAGAGCTGTCGTTAATTTTAGTTTAATATTTGAAGTAAATAACCAATTTCATTTGTTTCACATTAATACGTTACGTAAATTCAACAACGCAAAATTGTTCATTTTATTGAATTTAATTTTCGCATTGACAGGTTAATTGATTAAAATCTGAAATGCTTCTGATATGCTTTATCTTTATGTAAGTACCTACTTTTCGTAGCTATGTATTTCGGCGTGAAGTACGAAAATACATTATTGTGGCTTCCGATAAGCCTAAGTAAGGAAATACCTACTAGCTAAATAGGAAAACTTATCATTGCAAGTAAGTATGCAATAATTATAAAATCCCATGAAATAATTATAAATACAAATTTATTTAAATGTTGCCTGTGTTCCCAAGATTCAATAAGAATAACCGAGAATCAGAGCATCATTGAAATTTGAAAAAGAATACCAGCATCTTCATCGTCGTCCAAAAACGGATTTCGATATATGTATACCTACTCAACAGAAATTTAACGCCTGTTAAAATACAGTCACACTTTAATGAAATAATGGAACTACCTACCTACTGAATAATGCAGATAAAGTTTTAAGGAAAAATAACAAAATATCCACAGAATTGCTACTCATTTTGAAAATCTTTACTTAGCTCTCTCGTTGCTTCCAATATCATGCCTTACATTGCTAATAGAGAGCTCTTATCATCGTCAACTCACCAACAATAACCCCTATTCGGCAATTTGAGTTCTTATGTGCACACGACATAAGAGAGCCAGTTGCATCATTAAGGATGCCCATCACAGATAGGGAAAGGTCCTGGAAAATTTCTTTTCTTTATAACATACGTACGTACATACGTGAATAACGCAACTTAGCACACATCCATGACCATGGTATGGAAATATAATGTATCTATCTAAATATCGCAACTGTTTTCTCTGAAGACTAATTCAGACACATTTTGGTTCCAATGTTGCTGCTGGTTTACTAGTAAGTACCCGTGGAATACGAATATAATTAAGAATTACAATGGAGATAGGCATCTCCATTCTTCACAAAGTAAATACAATCGGAAAATATATATAATAAAACATGCTAAATATTTCTAAACACGATAGGTGATTATTAATAAAGCAAATTAAGGAATGAGAAAAGCTTTTTATAAACTTACGCCTCGTCTTGCAATGGCATCCTTGAGTCCTTGTACAACGTCTTCTCCAACCACCCCAGAACAAGAGAATCCCTTAGTCCACCTTTGTAGAATACCTTTAGTGAGCCCAAGTTGCTTGAGTGGAAAACTAAACGTAAAACCAAGCGCCAATCGTTCTTCATAGACATCGTGTTCCTAAATAAACAAAGAAAATGTAAAAAAACACGTTTTCAAATAAGGTAGTATACCTTAGCATAAGCAATTTTGATTACCTTCATAAAATTAGCTAAACATTCTGCTATATGATCAAATAGTTCAATGCCAGTGCCAGTCATAATATGATTTGGTATGGCATAAATTTTGGACTGCATGTCGAAGTGGTTTTCACCTAAATTTATTATTAAAACTCTGAAATTAGTCCCTCCTAAATCCAATGCAAGAAATTTACCACGTTCTGTAAACAAATATACTTATTAGAATTAAATGTCCAAAGCCCGTCTGGCAAACGAAATTAATCATGAATCAACATTACCTTTCCCATTAGGTAAATCTTGTATATAGGTGATCCAGCACTTGACTATGGATGTTGCATGCGTATCTTTCCCCAGTCCTTTGAGAAGATCGTTGTGCAGTCTGTTCATTATCTCTCTGATTTGCTTGTCCGTCATATGAAGGACTTCGCATTCTTCGCGAATCTGTTGAAAATGTAAATAAAATAATAAATAATGGTCGACAGCTTGACGTTGGAAGAAACGATAGGGCTAATTTTAGATTTTCTTGTCGCCGGTAATTTTTTTGCTGTCGCTTCTCGTGAAATATGGTTTATCGATTAATGCTAATATTTTTGCAATATCACTTATTAATTAACTTTATTTTAAAGTTGTAAACGCATAAACTACAACAGTTGATGATACATAGGAGCTTAAAGAGATTAAAAAGCTGGTTCTAGAGGAAACATTAGAACATAGAATACCTAGTTTATTTTATTATTTGGTGATACTATTCCCATGTAATTTTTTACATAATGAATTTTCCCATACAGAAGTATTAGGAATATTTATAAATAATAGTTTTGTTTTAACGAATGCAATACTTGCAGACATCCCAGCAACTTGTTCATTATCGCGAGCGAGTTTCACAAGGTCAAAGCGGTCATTACAACACTACCGTGGCTTTCCAATATTGAAGCCGGGTCTAAAATAAAAAATTATGCAACAATTTAAAAAAAATACACTCACCAGCGGTAGATTGTTAATAACTATACCCATTCTTAATCAATATATTATAACTTAAAATTGAGAACTGTACACAGCGCGCGTTTTAGTCTACACGTCTCGCCAGATCCGCAAGGAAATATGGAATACGTAACGTACGACTGGCTGAATCGACCATAGTAGCGACTGGCGTTACCATCAACTCTGCGTCGAACACGCTCACACATAGGCGCGTTCTTGTTCATTCATTATAGCGAACTCTTGTTGTCTCTTTTTTGCAAATGTTTTGACTCTCCATGAAAGAAAAGTACAGATAGCCACTGAATACATATTATTACTTATAGGAAATCAAAACTGATAGCTATTGAAGTGACGATTTATATTTCGTTATCTACTAATTCTACTATCAATTTTGGAATGAAACTTCAAACTGTTTTAATGTATAAGTTAATGGTATTGAAGTTAAAATACTTTTATCACAGTTCCCCAAGGCGTGCCTCTGAGTGTTCGAATCTGATTGGCCAACGCGTGGGCTCGACTTGACGTCATACGCATACCACAATTTACAATTACATTAGTGATAGTGACTTGCTTGAACTGGTGCTTATGTATGCGTGAGTATTCTGCGATTCTAAAGGCACAAGCAGCTTTACAACTCAAACAAGAGTGCAACTAAGAATTGCTAGTGTATTCCTAACAATTACAACGTCGACCATGATAGTCCACAATTTGTACTGTTTATAAAACTCTATAAACATAGGTAAGTATCACTATGACATCGAAAATATAATTATACTTATTCAAGATGGTTTTACTCTGTCACCCAAATTAGTCATCAGAAAAGAACTTAACAAAATTAAACTAAACTAGTTGGTTTCTGGGTAATTTAGTGATTTCTTTTTAGATGACTCTGGCAAATGAATAAGAAAACACAATTTCCACGATGTCCATGACGCAGTCCAAAATTCAACAACTGCCCCCAACCGTTTACCCTTTACGGTAACTTTTGATTATTGTATCAGGTACTTTATCATATCACCCAGGCCTTGGGTATATTTATCCTGAAGCCAACGAGTTAAGATGAGATCTGTCAACTCCGTGAGCATATTTTGGAGGTCTGCGATGATTTCTGCTATGAGGATTAAGCTTATTGGCAAAAAGCAGATTGGCATAAGTTGATGCCTCAGAATACAGACTTTCTGTATTTTAAGGTTGATGCTATAAATATGTCTCTTGTGTAAAAGCTTAGTATTTCTGTCCAAATACGATGTAGGTATGTATGTTTTAAATTTGGTAATTCGCACTTCAGCCTAGTTTATCTGTCTACTTTTTGATAACGAAGCTCAAATTATAATCTAATCATCCCCAAGACGCATCTCTGAGACGATGAACTTGATTTTCGGTTGCTAAGTCAGCTAACGAGTGTCGCCATATCGAGGCACCATAAATAGTTTACACATATTAACGAGTTTACGTTTCAAGATATTAGAAGGTCGCTATTTTATCATACATATCCTGTATGAACCAGAAGTTCTCGCTCGGCCTATTCAAACTGACTTGCAAATTCTCATTAAACTTAACCTTGCCGGTGTAAAGATCTGGTCTAAGTACCTACGTATATTTGGATATCGTTGTGGATGTGCGCTACGTTATGTGCTATTAACCATGGTTTTGAACCAATTCATAATCGTGTTCTAATCTCTGACAGTTTCATGCCGTGAACTATCAGCAAAGCCACTTGGTGGTAGACCCCATGTTTACTGGGTGGTTACTTGTGCAGGAGATTGTCCGGTTAGGCAATTGTTGACGAGTGGCAGTGCATTTACAATTGTTAATGGGCACGCGTGTCGTTTTCTATCACGTGAACATCTCGCTTGACTTATGTATACTTTTAGACCTCAAGCCAAAATATAAAGTAAATCGCGCTAATTTCTGATAAAAATAAGTAGTTTGTCTTGTCACTAACTTTCTTTAAGAAAGGATTTTTAACATTTTGCAGGGAATCTGTAATGCTTATTGAAAGAAATTTAGAATAATAATAGTAGTCTAGTTTGTTTTGTGTTCGGACGAAACGAATGCATATTGAAATTTTTTCTTGGCATAGTGTGCCTGTTTATTTTTAAATATTCGAGAGGTTGTTATTCGTACAACCGCTAACTGACGCAGCGCCGTGCCCGACGACACAATAGGGACACTAAAATTCACCTAATTTGGCGTACCTACAGTATGTTGATAATTAAAATATAGTTAAGAAAACGAAGAACATTATTTGCGACCGGAATATTCCTATGTCAAATTTACACGATATCACAATCTAATCGAACTTAATCTTCAATACTAATAAAATCTGAATACGCCCGTCAGTGCCAGTCGGAAAGTCAGTATTATTGAGCTATTTTAACTTTAATTGGCTGATAGAGCATCTTATCATTTAGGGTAGTGTTTTTATCTGATTCGCAGATATATATTAATGGATATAGAATATGTATCACGATGATATTTTAATTATCATTTCATGCCCTATCCACGTTACATAACTTGATGTACCTCCTATAAACTATGTATCTTTCTACCAATAACCTGTGCCAGAAACTATCAGAAAAAAATCTTAAAATAAGGTTATAAGTTTCAGCCATGCCTCTGAATCAAAATGATCGTACTCATAAATTGTATATTATTGAATACTTAAATATTCTAATGAAAATAACTTACATTAGTAGGAATGTTGTTCAGTTCAAACTAGTCACAAGCGGAAAATTGCAAGTTATCACATTATCGTCATAATCTGTTAGTCATGAATTTTGTTAGCGGCTGACAAGACTAGGTATAGTACATGGCATAGATAATACATTCGTTAATTTTTAGAATAGGTGAATCGGTATATGTATTAATGATTCCTCCCCACTGCGTGCAACGGACTACCTTTAGGTTAAATTCGGAGGTTTATAAGATTTGAAATATTTTATATTAGCTGTCCCGCGCAATTTTCTAATTTTCTGCGCAACTTTTTTTTTTGCCCGTTGACTGCCTGTGTATAATCTGCACATGAGATGAGACCCCTGGGATCTCTGGTGGGATCTGCACCAGGAGTCCCTCAGTGCCTTGCCTTCGAGCCCGCCGCCGGGGAGCGCATTGTAGCCCCCCTGGAACCAGACGCGGTGCTCACGGGGACGGGAGTCGTAAATCCGCCGCCGTACTCAATGGACATCCTAGGGTGGCCTACATAAGCATCCAGCTATCCAGCAACTATATAGATATGTGCAGCGACTTATTAACATCGGCCAACAAACAAGTCTCATTTACAACTTTCGTTAAAATAAATTTCGCGATTTTTATTAATAGACGTTACTTATAATTTTTAGGTAATATGAAATTCGGGCTTTTGAAAATCGGATAATTGAAATTCGGATATTTCGAAGTATCTGAGTGTTCCGACATGTTTCAGAAATCATCAATGATGTTATATGTTTATATTTATTATTTATGTACACACTAGAAATATACCTACAGTTTTACAAAAGAACACAAAAAACATGTACAATGGCGTGCATAACCCAATATGGGTTCTCTCCCAGCAGGCCACTTTAAGGAAAGAAGAAAACATACATCCTTAAGGAATTTATCAACAATGTACACCTCGTCTTCATTTTGCGGTAGCACTACCAACACTTCATTCACTCTATCTATTCCCTGCATTCATTCTCCTGTCAATATTCGCCTTTGTGTAACTTGTAAAAGCACAATCAAGTTCAAGATACACAATTTTTATACTTGATTCTACTTCATATCCAATGATGATTTTCAATACTATTAAATAATCACTAAGAACTAAAGTACAATAAAATATGCATTAATAGTTTAAAAAAATGTTTTAAATTAAAATAGTCTTAAACGTTATGCTATTGAAGTAAAACTAATTTGCACAAAAAATTGAGTGGTGTACGTAGAAGAATAAAACCTGTATTTAACTTGTTTTGTTATTTTAGTTTATCTCAAGGTCGTAAGGTCAGTCCTCCTAAGTATCACTATTATCAATAAGTATTTGTGACGTAAGTGTTTATATGTATCTATAATATGTGAAAAGTAGATTATAGTCGGGTAAGTACCTATCTTTCTAGGTCGCGCTCACCTACGGTAACTTAGTAAGTAAGCATAATATACCGGTGTAATTACTGTAGTAAACAGGCTGGCTTGTCAGAGAATTCTTTGTGTTTCTGAATTATTATTTACTTTTCGAACGCGGTTAGTTAACTAAATTAGGTACATAGTGCAACTGTTAATTGATTGTCATTCATGATGTGCGCTATCTAAAAAAATATAAATCACCTATAAAGTACGTCATAAAGCGGACATTGATGATAGATCATTGCATTGCTCCATCAATGATGATAAAGCAGTAAGTAATCAAGATGCTTCATATGAATAATGATAAGTAGATTTGTGTTTCAAATTATTTGTTTTTTCGTAATCAGAGCCTTCGTTATAGGTAATTTTAGATTATTAGCGCTCTACCATAGATTTAATAAATAGGTAATTGACAACAATTAATAATAGTCTGACAAACTTTCCTATGTAGGTAGGTACTTTACTATGAAACTAAATCACTGTTTACTATTAATTCAAGCTGTGTTGGAAAAGTTATAATCTAAGCAAATATTTAATGTTGTAACATATACTCACGACATCTCGTGCTTGACGCATATCGATTTGTCTTGTCAGTCGCGAAGACTGCGATAAAAGGTGATGAACGAGTAACGTTGGCGTCCACAGGGTGCTGTCATATATTCAACCGGGCACTAAGATAACAATTTGTATCCGCGTTCTGGCAAATACCGGTATTGGTGACCGCTAACTCATACAGAAGTGAAAGGAACGGGGTATAGTGCCGTGAGCGACGCAAAACACTTGCTCGGTAAGCTGAGGGTCACCTTGAGGCCGACGCCGCTGGGCGCGCATGTGCACCACACCCTCGGCCTCTCCGCTCCCCCGCGCCGCGCGCCTCAAATGCCTGGCGCATGGCGGCGCGCCAGTGTGACGTCACAACGCGCGCACGCCTCGCCCCTTGGCAGTTTGTTCGGCTGTATTAACACTCTCCTCACGTGATGCCCTTCAACGCAATATTGCGTCAACAAGCGCGAAAATTTGAAATTCTTGCGAATATAGATTAGCGCTACGCAGTGATTTACCTGATATATTTTATTTCAATTCATTAGTGGATGTAAGAGAACAGTGTATTGAGAGACAAAGAAGAGATGATAGAGCTCTGTCAATTCAAAAAGCTATGTGTTGCGATTTTGAATTGTTTTACATGTGACGTAATTAAATTGGTCCATGTCAAACACAAACAAACATCCATCGTATTAATGGGATGCTAAGGTAGGTATTTCATATCGTAATTTATTCAAAAGCTGATATGAAACATAGAAGGAAAATCCGTCAAGGAAAGTCCTAAGGAAATATCTACCTAAGTACACAGGGGTCTATCGTTGGTGTAGCAGTATGGATGGTAGTAACTAAATAGTTTGTGACATTGGCCAATTTTCGTCACAAGTGAAAAAATTGCACCACATAAAATAGAGAGGCTTCCTTTACAGAACTCTATTCTCTTCTCTATCGTTAAACAGTTTAAAAAAGTCGCTATCCAACTGTTATCTGCCTATTTGTTTTCTTATTTCTATTATACGAAACACCGCAGCTGAGCGAGGTAGATGATGGCATAACCATTGCAACGGGTGTGGCAACGACGCGGTGACGTGCCCCCAAGCCTGTGTTTGCATACAATCGTTTTCCCAACAACCAACAACAACGCCTTCACTTCACCGCGCCCGCCGACCGGCGCGGCGCCGGCGTCCGCCCGTCCGTGAGACAACGCACGCACGCGCCACACACACATCATATCATCGAGATTGCATCATATTCATAGCAATACCCGTTATTGAGGGGATTCCTTCCTATCCTACTGCCTAGTCTGGTATCTCTAAAAGTTTCACTCATTAACCGCGTCTGTCTGCTTACTTTTAATAAATACCTAAAAGGTAAAAAGGAACCCTTGGTGTGACTACGTCTTCGTCTGTCTGACACACCCATTTAATATCAGTGACTATCGGTTTGAAATTTTGAATAGTTTTACTTAGATATTGCTTACCCAAACTCATTGCAAATAAAACAATGATTGTTTTTATTTTTAATAGGGGCCGAAATGGGGCGTTGAAATTTGAATGTGAGACTAAATAACTATCAAGTGGGGAATCGTATGAAAAGGCTTCGGCCTTCGTATGCACATATCTTAACAGATTTTATTTAATTTTACGTAGTTTTCGAATTATAATTTAAAATATTAAAAAAATATATATTTTCCCCCTTTATCTCCGAAAATGTAAATAAAATGAAGTTTCTAAGTAGCCTAGTTTTTAGAAATCTTCAAAAACGTTGAAAAACAAACTTAGTTATGCGGTTTCGTATTTTTTCTACCTGAGGTGATAGCAAACTAACTTGTATGCCTCGCCACTTGTATAAATAGGGTACATAACCCTCGGTGCGCGAGTCCGACTCGCACTTGACCGGTTTTCTATTTAGCGATTGGTTGATACACAAAAAATAAACCTTTTGTTTTTTTAGCTGTTCCGTGTGTATTTACCTAATGATTTCTATCTTCAATATGTGCCGTTCTGCCTATGACAAAACTTAGCGACTCAAACCAAAGGTAATATACTGGTTATATACAACGATGGTGAGGCCTATTCTCACATATGGCAGTGCCGTATGGTGGCCTAGGACTAAGTTAAAGATCTGTAAAGATTCTCTCAGGGCAAAGGGTAGTTTGCATGGCAATTACAGGTGCCTTCAAAACAACGCCTACACAGGCTCTTGACTGGATACTGGAACTAACCCCACTACAAGCTTATATACAAACAGAGGCTATTAAGTCGCTACACAGACTTGCAAAAGCAGGAGTTTGGAATCGTAACAAGCCCTGTACAAAACACACGTTTGGATCAGATCGGATTGGATCCCGTGAACGAACTGGATGCTATAAATGACATGTCCTGTGATAAGCTAAATCCAGTGTACATAATGATTTCTGATACTTACAAAAAAAAGAAAAGAAAAGATCGGTAAAAACCCGTGTAAAAGAACATATAGCTGACGTTAAACATCGACGCTATACGAAGTCTGCAGTCTGTGAACATGTTCAGGATCGCACCCGCCATTATATTAGATTTGACAAACCACAAATCCTCGCAAAAGAACAGCGCTACCTACCAAGGATGATTCGTGAGGCTATTGAAATTAAAAAGCATCCAAATTTCAATAGAGAAGATGGCTGGGTGCTACCACCAGCTTGGGATCCCGTGATAAACATAGTCAAATCCAAAGACAAGCATTCCACTGCAAGACCTCAAGATACTGTAAGCTCTTTCTGCGTAGATCGGACTAACAATAATAATTAGAAGACCTGAGGGTACCCTAAGACAACTATGACATATGGACAGCTACCACCTCAGTCCGCCCGTGACCATGAATGCTGTAAAGTATTCGAAACGTCGGGAAATTAAAATTAAAAAAAATAAACCGCGATATAATCCGTAAAATTAGTTTCATTCCAGTGTACATGTTTAATAAGAGGTACCGAGTACACATACCATCGAGGGACGAGGGACGTGGACGAGGGGACTCAAACCGGTTGGTGGAACTCACCTCATATGGTACACTGATGGTTCTAAAACGGAGTCAGGTACAAACCTATGCCATAATTGCCAGTATTAAAGAAATGCAAAGGAGAAATGTTAAAAGTAAAACCATTTACATTCTCAGTGACAGTCAGGCAGCTCTGAAGGCTCTAAACTCCTTCCGAGTTGTCTCCAAACTGGTTAAAGAAGCTGTTACAGGTTTGAATAACCTGGGAAGACAACAACGTCAGCCTTATCTGGGTACCTGGATACGAAGCCGTCGAGGGTAATGAGAAGGCAGACAGACTAGCGAGGGCCGGCTCACAAATACAGTTGGTACGCCCTGAACCTTTTGTGGGTATTCCGTATGGAACGTATCACCAAGCATTATATGTGCATGCTAGAAATGAACACATAAAGGAATGGAGGGAAGCATCAGGCTTAAACCACTCCAAAACTTTCTCTAGCATAAGGGTGGACTGTGGGGTTAAATAAGGCACCTAATAGGTGTATTCACGGGACATTTTGGTACCAATGAGCACCTTCACAGAATGAGGCTAAATATTTACTATTGATACTTGCAGATTTTGTAAAGGTGAAAAAGAGTCAATGCGACACATATTGTGTGGCTGCGACGCTCTTGCTATACGTATGTTGGGTCATCTGGGAGTAGCCTATCCTACACCAGATGATTATGTACAGCTGCAGGCTGGCGCAATCCTTGCGTACCTGAGGGAACTCACCGACACGCCAGCAACAGAGTAAGGGCTAGGGCATGCACAATGGATCCAACTGGGTCGAAGTGCGTTCCGATTCTTAGCCACCAACAATAGAATAGAATATTGATTTCTACATAAATTCACTTGAATGTGGTAATCATAATACTTTGACTATATGTATACTTAAGCAATATATATATAATCGATGAAAGCGTTCGAGGAGGTACTTTTTCTCTTACCTACTAGCACAGTCTATAAACCAATACAGTCGTCCGACGAAGCCGTCTAGACAGGGCAATCGTGCGGGGTGTGAGGGGTGAGACGCGGGTAGGCGCGCCCGAGCTGCGTACGCTGCTGCCGCCCGAATTAGTTAGTAGCTCGGGACATAACTTTCAGGGCTTACGCGTATTTGTTTTAATTAACCGACTTCAAAAAAGGAGGAGGTTCTCAATTCGTCATGTATGTATTTTTTTTTGTAATCAGTTATAGTGGTTTATACTACCTGTGCTGTGTGAGAGAGATATTATTTTACACATTTTCAATTCCAAAACGACGGATTTTCTTTTTTTTTTTAAATGTTATTGGTGTCATTTTCGAGGTTTCTCGGGGTGCTGATTACGAAAATGGCATCCATTTTCAAATCCAAAATGGCGGATTTTTTCTTTGTCAAAAAAAAAATATTGGTGTAATTTTCGAGGTCTCTCGGGGTGCTGATTACGAAAATGGCATCCATTTTCAAATTCAAAATGGCGGATTTTTTCTTTTAAAAAAAAAAATATATTGGTGTAATTTTCGAGGTCTCTCGGGGTGCTGATTACGAAATTGGCATCCATTTTCAAATCCAAAATGGCGGATTTTTTCTTTTTTCAAAAAAATGTTATTGGTGTCATTTTCGAGGTTTCTCGGGGTGCTGATTACGAAAATGGCATCCATTTTCAAATCCAAAATGGTGGATGTTTTCTTTTTTCAAAAATATGTTATTGGTGCTATTTTCGAGGTTTCTCGGGGTGCTGATTACGAAAATAGCATCCATATTCAAATACAAAATGGCGAATTTTTTTTTTAATGTTATTGGTGTCATTTTTAAGGTTTCTCGGGGTGCTGGTAACGATAATGACTTCCATTTTCAAATCGAAAATGACTGACATATTTTATACATTTCATTAACAGAAATTTGAAATCCAGTAAATATACAAACCGACAATATTTTTCAGTTGGCCAATGGTGTTTTAAACGATTTGGAAATTTATTAATTAATTACAATATATTACTTAACATTGTAAAACTCTATTTGAATTTGTCTCCACGAAATGCCTCTTTGTATTTCTTACTATGAAGAACTTCAATGAATAAAGTAAATATAAACAAAGAAATCATTACCATCCGCTAACAGAAATATACTTTACTTACTGCCGCACCTACAAACCTCAATTAAATTTAATTACAATTAAGTCATTTTTTGAAATTGTATTATTTCGAAACTTGAAGCCAATTAATACTATATACGCTGATTGTGAGTAGAGATATCAATAATTTCGTAATTACTAATAAAAAATAATCATAAGTGGCTCGGCGAGTCGAAATAAATAGATTACAAAAATACTTAATTGTAATTAAAGTTAATTGACGTTTGTGAGTGCGGCAGTTAGTATTTTACTATGACCAAATAAATAATTAAATAATATTTTAAGTAAATTATAAAAACAAACTGTGACAACCCTACGTGCTACGGAGTGCGCCATGCGGTGTCGGCTTTTACTCAAACATCAAAGGCGTCGAACTACTGTACTAGTTAATATACTGTGCTACTAGTCTGTCATCTAATGTTTAGATCAAGTCTAGGCAATTACGCCATTTATTTAATCATTTAATGAATAGTTCTTAACTAATGTTAATGAGTTTATCGGTGATCTAAAGTCCACTAAAACATTTATGTTAGGATTTTGCTAGAAGTAATTTATTGTATGACATTTAAGGAAAATGTTATTTAAGACTTCATGTAAAAATAAGTATTATTTTTACCGATATTAGAACTCTCACGGTTTCTACGGATTGACTCAGTAAACGTAGAACCAAGTGTTTGAAACTTAGCATATACATACTTAAATATAATAATAATATTCCGGGACAATCCATACACGATCATCTGATTCCAAACTAGGTAAAGCCTGCACTATGGAACTAGACAACTGATACTTATACTACTGGGACCATCGATATATAATAAGTAACCAGATAAGCAGTCACCTACTAAATTTCATCCAAAATATGGTAGCTTAAATATTCCGTATGAACGTAAGAGCCCGAGTGATCCGTCCAGGACTGCGCAGGATGTAAACGGTTTTTATAGGCGCAATGGTTATTGTACATTAATTATACTAGAGCCTCGTCCTCAAGTTTAATATAATTCACAACGTAGTAACGCACAGTGACTACCACTATTTAGCACTATTTTTAGAGAAATTTTATCCTTATAGTTATTTTTTATTTCTAAGGTAGAAATATTTTTTCTTATGACAACACTAACACTCCCCACCTAAACGATTCTGCATCCGCCTCTCCACCTGTATTCATCCTCATTCGCAATTCAGTGCTCGGCCACTTCGCACTATACCCACGGTAGTGAACTAAATTAAGAGTTTATAGCAAGTAATGTAACGAAAATTAAATTTATAAAAACAAGTGAACGTTTGTGGAAAACTTTACCAGTTTTCAATTAGTTCTTCATCCTCGAGCCAGGCATCGAGATTCACCTTGCCACGTCCATCCATTGATCTCAGGATGTCCACGATGTAAGTTTTATTATTCTTATATTTGCTAAAATGATTTCCTTTTCTGTAGTGTTATATGTTATGCATCAGAGTAGTCTGTAGGACTGTCTCGCCGCATTGCCTATGGAAATGCATCAGGGTAGTCTGTGGGACTATTCTGCCGCATTGTCTGTTGAAATGTATCATATCATAGTCTGTGGGACTATTCCGCCGCATTGTCTGATGAAATGCATCAGGGTAGTCTGTGGGACTATTCCGCCGCATTGTCTGTCGAAATGCATCAGGGTAGTCTGTGGGACTATTCCGCCGCATTATCTGTTGAAATGCATCAGGGTAGTCTGTGGGACTATTCCGCCGCATTGTCTGTCGAAATGCATCAGGGTAGTCTGTGGGACTATTCCGCCGCATTATCTGTTGAAATGCATCAGGGTAGTCTGTGGGACTATTCCGCCGCATTATCTGTCGAAACGAATCTGGATGGTCTTGAATAGTAATAATATCTTGGGACGATCCGCACACGGTCGTCCGATCCCGGGCTGGGCAGGGCCTGTGCTGTTGGAGCCAGACGGCTGATACTAATACTTATATACATATTTATTTATTTTTTTTGTAAATACATATGTACTTAAATGGATGAATAACGCCCGGACACTTTGTGGGGATCGAACCCACGACCCATAGGGGTCAAGCTGTGTATTGATGGAATAAATTGCAGGTACAATGCGAACGCTGCTGCCGCGCAACCGAACGCGGTTGTGCGTTGGCATTGCTTACAAAACTACCGTCAATATTGTATTATTGTGCATGATGTGTTTTAATTTGTTATAAATAATTAGTTCATATCTATATTACTCGAATGAGGAATGTGCGACGCTCGGACAAACCCATGGTGGTTTATGAGCGCCAAGGTCATAATTGTGTTTATGAATTATTTAATAAATAAATGGAAAATATATATATATATATATACCCATCGGTTAGCAGCCGGGGTGTCTAGCCACTAGACCATCGGGCCCGTCCGTGTCCATAGGACTATTCCACCGCATTGTCTGTTGAAATGCATCAGGTTAGTGTGTGGGACTATTCCTACCACATTGTCTCTTGAAATGCATCAGGGTAGTCTGTAGGACTATTCCGCCGCATTGTCTGCTATAGCTGTTTGCACCAGAATAGTCTGCGGGACTATATCGCCGCAATCATTAGCGTTCCTTTAGCAAAGGTTATATTTATTTGGGTAATCAATTGTAAGGCTTACTTATACACTTCTGTATATACTTTATATATAATACTATATTCTTTTACACTTATATATATATATTTCTGAAATATTAGAAATTCTGGAAGCTGGTCCAAATGCTGTCTTACAAATGGCCTGGAGATAAACTGATGTTGCCCACATGTTTTCATCACGTGGCAACAACCTGTTTGTTTGTTAAGGAAATGTTAAAAATATATATATGTCCTGAGATTTAGGCTACAGTAACCGATAAAATTCTTAATACGCAATATTCTGTCAAATTACCTATATAAGGAATCATGATGCATACCGTAGTATTGTGATATTCAGCAAGCAGAAACTATACCCAAACGCAATTTCGCGCTCCGATATTTATCAATAAGTAGGATTTATAAATATCTGTCCGGACAAGATCTTAACGGATCCAGATACAGACTGCAAAAACGGGTACCACCGCCGCAGGCAGCTGATGTGCCTGCAAGGAATCAATTCGCCTGTAACACCAGCAGTACCAAAGCGAGGAACCCCCCCTCGCAGCTATAATCATCCTTCTAAGCAGACTCATCACCGTTAAACGAGCTGCGTTATGCTGGTAGTATTGCTAATTTTTATGTGCAATGGGTCTATGATGATTAACGATCAGACTATCATTTCTTGAATACGTGGTTATCTGTTCTGGCAAAACAGAAAAAGAACATTACTATCGATTGGAGCTTTATCCGAATGTGCATCTACCCGCGATTAATTTGTATTCATGTGTTTTTGTGTGTCCCAAACCTAATGGTACCATGTGGTTTACACGGAACATAAAGGCTGCATTTTAACAGCAATTAAACTAATATATAAAGATAGTTGTATGGTAATCCTATTAACAGGGTGAAAATTTCTTTGTTCCCAACCACCCTAGCTCTAGAAGACCTTCATCATCATCAGCCCACATCAGTCCACTGCTGGACATAGGCCTCCCCCAAGGCACGCCACTGAGCCCGATCTTCGGCTCTCCTCATCCATTGTCTGCCAACTGCTCTGCGGATATCGTCGCTCCACCTAGTCACAGGACGTCCTACATTACGCTTCCCGATTCGCGGTCTCCACTCAAGAACCAGTTTACCCCAACGGTCTTCGGTTCTTCGGCAAATATGACCAGCCCACTGCCACTTCAGCTGGCTAATCCTTTGAGCTATGTCGGTCACATTGGTTCTCTGGCGAACTACTTCATTCCGTATTCGGTCCCTCAGAGAAACACCCAGCATAGCTCTCTCCATAGCCCGCTGAGCGACCTTGAATCGGTGGACTAGTCGTACCGTGAGTGGCCACGTCTCGGCTCCGTATGTCATCACGGGTAGGACGCACTGATTAAAGACTTTTGTCTTTAAACATTGCGGTATCGGCGACGAGAAGACTCGACGAAGTTTTCCGAATGCTGCCCAGCCTAGCTGTATTCTCCTTTTGGCTTCCTTCTCAAAGTTGTCTTTACCTAGCTGTAGCGTCTGCCCTAAGTAGGTATACTCCTGGACAACTTCGAGGGGAACCCCATTGACGGCAATCGGCCCCGGAACAACGCGCTCGTTTAACATAACTTTGGTTTTATCCAAATTCATCCGGAGACCGATGCGATGAGAAGAATCAGCCAGGTCATTCAGCATTCGTTGTAGGTCTTGCAGAGTCTCGGCCATAATGACGATATCGTCCGCGAATCGTAAGTGAGAGATGTACTTGCCATTAATATTTATGCCAGACCTCTCCCAGTCCAGCGTCTTGAACATATCCTCCAAAGCGTTAGTGAACAGTTTCGGGGATATAACATCCCCCTGTCTCACTCCTCGGCGTAGGTGGATATGTTCAGTTCGCTGGTTCTGTACTTCTACGGTCATAGTCGCGGCATCGTAAAGACATCTCATCACTTCGATGTATCGCCAGTCAACTTGGCAGCGCTGCAAGGCCTCCAGAACAGACCAGGTCTCGATCGAGTCAAAAGCCTTCTCATAATCCACAAACGCTATGCACAGGGGCTGATTGTACTCTTCAGTCTTTTGTACAATCTGCCTTACCGTGTGGATGTGGTCTATGGTGCTATACCCGCTTCGAAACCCGGCCTGCTCCGGGGGTTGGAATTCGTCGAGTCTTCGCGCAAGACGGTTCGTGATGACCCTTGAAAACAGCTTATACACATGGCTCAGAAGCGAAATTGGTCGGTAGTTTTTTAAAAGGGTTTTGTCACCTTTTTTGAAAAATAAAACTACTATGCTACTGTTCCATGTCTTTGGAGTTGTTTTGGTTGGAGAAGACCTTACGTTAGACTAAAAAGTTGTTGAATTTACCCTTTGGTTTTTTGTACAGGGCTGTACATTTTTTACCAAGCCAGTAATTAAGCGACTATGCTCATGTCGTTTTATGTCATATATACTTACATATTTGTTTTATGTAGTTATACTTAATAAGCAAGCGTGCAAAATATGAGAATCAAAGAAAACCTCATAATTAGAAAATAAATGTCAGAGTACCCTCTAAATCTTGCAAATATTTCAGCTACAAAATTAGTGCTCAAATATGGCAATTAGTTTTCCCACAGAAAAATAACACTTCGTCTAAAAATCTATGGTAAAATAGAATCATTTTCAAAGTTAAAACACTGTAAAGTAAGGAAACTGCTAACCTATTTAATATGTTTACTAGTTTCAGCTTTATACGAAATAATTCGAATAGTATAAATTTCCTTCATTATTTAGGAATAACAATAATTATAATAAGTATATATTGCTACCTCAGTCAATATTTATAGATATACACTGGTAGTTAAACAGCATTATGTACTCCGTAAGTCCGTAAAGTAAGACACCGTCCGTCCGTCCGTAAAGTAGGTGCTAGATATATTGTTTGAAACCTCAACGATGGGATAGGGTGCCACATGTAATGGGAGAACCACTAATAGTCATTGGTTTAATAGAGAATCCTCAATTCACATAAGTTATGACACTTTTAGCAGTATATTCTTTCAGTTTTTCGTACTATCAAATATTGTTACGGATAAGTATATACTACTGCTTTGAGTTATATAAACCGTGTGTGGAGAGATACGATACTCTCCTATTATCAAAGTGTCAAAACACATATGGTAGTGGTGTGGGCTCCGTAAAATATTTGTAGTGTAGTATATATAAAATAAGTCAATATACTGACTGATAAAGAATCCAGATTATCATACTTAGATACCGAATGATCACTCTCTAATGTAGCATACCAAATAGAGATAGTTTTTCAAGTTCCTCGTATTGATCTCAAAGCAGCCAAGCTAAAAAAAAAAAAAAAAAACATCGTGTATGTTGCCTGATATAGAGAACCTGACGCATACGTATCGATGCGTTTGTTGTATATTCTCTCAAGTAGCCGTAAAGCTGAAGACATTTTGGTCATACCAAATTGGCCAGCATAGGCCTGGTTTTTTTTCATTATAAGTGAAGTAACTGGTCTCTGAAGTAATATTATTAAATGCTAATGATATTACAATACCTCCAACCAGCAACCCCAACAGATTACTCTGGTTGTCGGAGATTATTCAAACTTCATTACTAGAGTCCCGCCTTTCGCTAAATAATAGAGATTATGCTGGCATTACACTCACATAATACGTTGAAACAGTTTGCCTTAAACGGTTACCTATTGTGTCCAGAATAGTTTTAATATTTTTGAATCATCCAATTATTATCATAGAATTTTTAACATATATTTATAATACCAGTGACACATCTGAGTTATTTCTTTTTGTTGGACCAACATCAGATGTTGATAGAATCAGATTCACTAAGGGCAAAAATTAAAAGCGTCTTTACACGTTATAACGCTACGCACATCTAGAAACTTTTGTTTTTTCATATCTCTTTCTGTAACAGATTTCCAAAAAATGCAATATTTTGATTGCTTTTGTGATAACACAGATTACAAAAGTTGTCTAAAATCTGTAGTAAAATATAGTAAACGATAAAATTATAGGTAAAATTGCATTACTTATTAAAACTTTCTCAGTAGGATTAGAGCAACCAAATGGTTGCTTACATTCCGCAATGACAGACCCCAAATATGCTACTTAATCTGGTTTTCACATATTCAGAAAACTGAACAATTGAGAACATTATAATAGTGTTTGTGAAATATAATGAAGAGTTGGTCTAGTGTTACCTACTAAGTAAAGATGTCTCTATTTTTACCATAACATACGTCACGCTTCCGCCTCTACGCCTTGTAAGTCAGGTATCAATATTGATGTCATACGATACATCAAAGGGTGGAGCGGTAATCTCCATACGTTAGGAAAATAATATTCCCCAACTATCTATACTTGCACTGGCTTTGGCAATATGCTCTGTTGATTAGATTGATTGTCATAAGTTAACATTAGAATCTTTAATTTATTCTTTGTTAAAACACATAAAATTAAACATATTTTTTATGTTGCTTGATATTTCCCTCACTTTCTCTCAACATCTACGTTGTGAATTATATTAATCTTGAGGACGAGGCTCTAGTATAATTAGTGATCAAACGAACTTACCTGTACGTGAAGTTCGATCATAATTATACGAAGAGCCTCGTCCGAAAAGATTAGGTGTAACCCGCCCATCCCGGAAACCCTGTATCGTTCAGGAAATATCAGATATTAAAATTGATCAAGGACTCTAAACTGAATGAGGATGAATACAGGTGGAGAGGCGGATGCAGAATCGTTTAGGTGGGGAGTGTTAGTGTTGTCATAAGAAAAAATATTTCTACCTTAGAAATAAAAAATAACTATAAGGATAAAATTTCTCTAAAAATAGTGCTAAATAGTGGTAGTCACTGTGCGTTACTACGTTGTGAATTATATTAATCTTTTCGGACGAGGCTCTTCGTATAATTATGATCGAACTTCACGTACAGGGGGGCAATTCAACTAACATAAATGTTGACTGAAACGAAACTAAACCATAGCGTTTGACTGTTTTCCTATTCTACTAAGTGCTAACGATCGACGTTAAGTTTAGATTCAGTTTCAGTCAACGATCGGTTTAAAATTTAACAAGTTCTATTCTGTTAGAACACGAACTAAACGTAAACGTAATCGAAGCTAAGCGCTCCATCTGTCAAAATTAACGGTTGAACTTACGTTAATGTGCCTAGACTTTTTCTCAAACGAAACTAAACTGTTAGTGTTTCAAAGTCTGCTATCACGTTTGTTTATCTTTTAATCCAACTTAAAAATGATGTTTTACATGAACGTTATTGAAATTGCCCATGAGGCTGATTTAAGAAAAGTTAGACGTAGAAATGTTCTTTCGAGACTTCGCAACTGTGCTTTCAACTTAACTGATCGAGAATTTATAAAGTCATACAGACTAAATAAAAGCCTGGCAAGATCCCTTATTGCGAAGATCAGCCCGTATATGCCAGCCCGACTTCGTACCGATAGCATTGATACGGAGACAAAGGTAAGAATTTAACGTATTATTAAATAAAATTTTATTTGATATTGCTAACAAATACCAGTAAAACCCAGGCAAAAGCAAAAAAAATAAAAAATGTATGTGTTTTTAGATCTTGGTGGCACTAGCATTCTATGCGACAGACAGGCTCATACCAGACACTAGTTGGTCAAACAGAGTCTCATTCAATATCACAACCTTCTGTTTCTCGGGCTATACATCAAGTAACAGAGGTGCTTAATTTACCACACATTTTTAAAAAATATGTGAATTTTCCTTCTTGTAAAGAAGACTGTGATGATATAAAAAGGAGGTATGTAGATCACATTGTTAATTTAAAGTACTGAACTATCAGTTTTTGTCAAAGAAAAATTTAATGCAATATTATTTGCAGGTTCTATAATAAATTTAATGCTATAATGTTTGCAGGTTCTATAATAAATTTGGCATGCCTGGTGTTCTAGGATGTATTGATGGCACACATGTAGCTATAGTTCCACCATCAGAACATGAAGAAAGATTTTATAGCAGGAAAGGTTATCATTCCTTAAATACCTTAATTGTAAGTTCTTTATTAATATTTTACTGTATATGTACTGAAGATATAACAAATATATAGGTATAGCAGTGGCGTGCACTGAAAGCAGGCAAAAATATCTGCGAGTTATTTATGCTTTATGCTATTTGTTCGTGTTCCAGCACAAATATTCTTAAATTTACCAATATATCCGTTTACATTAGTTTACCGTTTACATTAAAGAAGTTTGTTTCAGATTTGTGATGCTAGGATAATGTGCGTTGATTCTAGCAACCCTGGATCAACACATGATAGTACTGCATGGAACAACAACCCACTATAAAACGCATTAGACAGAGTACTCAATACTTCTGCAGAAGATTTTTATTTACTAGGTACTTTGTAGATTAGTTGCACACATTGTTTTGAACCTTTGATTGAATGTTGTAAATTCTAAATAATAAAATATTTCCTTCCAGGTGATTCTGGATATCCATTGAGAAGGCTTATGATGACCCCAATATTAAATTCTACTCCCAACACTCCTGAAGCATTCTATACTGACATGCATATGACAGTGAGGAATGTTGTGGAGAGGTGTATTGGTATTTTAAAAGGACGATTTAGGTATGCAAACTATTATACATTACAGTAAAATAAAAATATAAACAATTTATTATTAATTATTTATTGTAAGAATTACATACATGATATATATTACAGGTGTTTATTAGTGGATAGAAAGCTTCACTACAAGCCTGGAGTTGCAGCAAAAATAATTAATGCATGTTGTGTCCTGCATAACATAGCGCTTCAAACTAATCAGGAGCCAGATTATACTGAAGAGGATTTAGAAGCATTAGAACAAGAAGAAATTCAAAGAGCAAGGGATGCCAGCATTGATGCTGCTCGCCTAGCAATAATGGAACGAAGAAGGACAAGACATAATGATCAATTACAATGAGGGCGTATCTATCAACAGGATTTGGTGTCCCGCTTGTGGAGACAAAGAAATCAAAACTAGAGTAATTTTTATATTCATATACATATTTTGTATATTGTATGGTACTGGGTATATCAGGATCGGGGGTGTAAATAGTAGTCTGTACATTATTAGTTCTTAAAGTGTCATTTTTTACCCGACTACGGAACGGAGGGAGGGTTATGCCTTTATCAAGAATGTATGTATGTTCATCTGTTCCTGCATATATTCTAATCTACTTAACATAATTTGACAAGTAGGGTGTCGTTAGAAGCGTCTTGATTGTCCGCTGGTTATAGGCTATATAATATCACATTATTAGACTGCGATTTTATCCATAGTCGGGTTTTAGTTTTTAAAATTTATTACTTGTTATATATAGGTATAGTAGGTTATATAAAATATATAGGTATAGTATGATATATAAAATATATAGTTAATGAAAGAAGTTTGTTTCAGATTTGTGATTGTGATGATAGGAATTATCCTACTAACGCACATTAGTGCGTTGATTCTAGCAACCCTGGATCAACACATGATATTACTGCATGGAACAACAACCCACTACAAAACGCATTAGACGGAGTACTCAATACCTCAACAGAAGATTTTTATTTACTAGTACTTTGTAGATTAGTTGCACACATTGTTGTAAATTCTAAATGCTAAAATATTTCCTTCCAGGTGATTCTGGATTTCCATTGAGAAGGCTTATGATGACCCCAATATTAAATTCTACTCCCAACACTCCTGAAGCATTCTATACTGACATGCATATGACAGTGAGGAATGTTGTGGAGAGGTGTATTGGTATTTTAAAAGGACGATTTAGGTATGCAAACTATTATACATTACAGTAAAATAAAAATATAAACAATTTATTATTAATTATTTATTGTAAGAATACATACATGATATATATTACAGGTGTTTATTAGTGGATAGAAAGCTTCACTACAAGCCTGGAGTTGCAGCAAAAATAATTAATGCATGTTGTGTCCTGCATAACATAGCGCTTCAAACTAATCAGGAGCCAGATTATACTGAAGAGGATTTAGAAGCATTAGAACAAGAAGAAATTCAAAGAGCAAGGGATGCCAGCATTGATGCTGCTCGCCTAGCAATAATGGAACGAAGAAGGACAAGACATAATGATCAATTACAATGAGGGCGTATCTATCAACAGGATTTGGTGTCCCGCTTGTGGAGACAAAGAAATCAAAACTAGAGTAATTTTTATATTCATATACATATTTTGTATATTGTATGGTACTGGGTATATCAGGATCGGGGGTGTAAATAGTAGTCTGTACATTATTAGTTCTTAAAGTGTCATTTTTTACCCGACTACGGAACGGAGGGAGGGTTATGCCTTTATCAAGAATGTATGTATGTTCATCTGTTCCTGCATATATTCTAATCTACTTAACATAATTTGACAAGTAGGGTGTCGTTAGAAGCGTCTTGATTGTCCGCTGGTTATAGGCTATATAATATCACATTATTAGACTGCGATTTTATCCATAGTCGGGTTTTAGTTTTTAAAATTTATTACTTGTTATATATAGGTATAGTAGGTTATATAAAATATATAGGTATAGTATGATATATAAAATATATAGTTAATGAAAGAAGTTTGTTTCAGATTTGTGATTGTGATGATAGGAATTATCCTACTAACGCACATTAGTGCGTTGATTCTAGCAACCCTGGATCAACACATGATATTACTGCATGGAACAACAACCCACTACAAAACGCATTAGACGGAGTACTCAATACCTCAACAGAAGATTTTTATTTACTAGTACTTTGTAGATTAGTTGCACACATTGTTGTAAATTCTAAATGCTAAAATATTTCCTTCCAGGTGATTCTGGATTTCCATTGAGAAGGCTTATGATGACCCCAATATTAAATTCTACTCCCAACACTCCTGAAGCATTCTATACTGACATGCATATGACAGTGAGGAATGTTGTGGAGAGGTGTATTGGTATTTTAAAAGGACGATTTAGGTATGCAAACTATTATACATTACAGTAAAATAAAAATATAAACAATTTATTATTAATTATTTATTGTAAGAATACATACATGATATATATTACAGGTGTTTATTAGTGCGCAAGGGATGCCAGCATTGATCCTGCTCGCCTAGCAATAATGGAACGAAGAAGGACAAGACATAATGATCAATTACAACGAGGGCGTATCTATCAACAGGATTTGGTGTCCCGCTTGTGGAGACAAAGAAATCAAAACTAGAAATCAAAATTTTTGTATTCATATACATATTTTGTATATTGTACTAGCGGCCCGGTACGTGCTTCGCTACGTAAATATAAAATGCAGTCACGAAAAATGTAAAAAAAATTAACTTTAAACACGAAGATAAATCATAATTATACTAAATTACAATAAAAGTTATGCATACATAATTATATCTTTTATTTAAGTAACGAGGTAGTCGTACCTTCATCCACTCTTTTGGTGTCCTACTTGCACCAGCGGAGTTAAGACTGTCCGCGCATTGCTCCCATAGCCGAACTGCTAGGGCCCGTGCTTCCTTGGAGCGTACACGACCCATAGCAAGATCTCTGTGATCCTCCATAAATTGGATGAGCAATTCTAGCTGCCTGACAGACGTAGACCTTCTTTGGCTAGTTAATTCCATAATGTCTGGAATACGACTATGCAAAATTAATAACCGTTCTTATAAAATTAAAAGTAAACAAGTACTTTATCGATATTTGGAACCTTAATAAACACTTACAATTCTCTGTGAGGCAGGTACTTGGGACTTCACTTTTAGTAGGTACCTAATTTGAACTTTCCGCCGTTTTTTTTTTTTATATTGCTTCTGGCTTCACATGTCTCTATTTTGCCAATGTCAAACTTATTTGTTAAATCAAAGTATTGTTGCCTATGTGGGGATTAGGGGAACCAAAATGATGGGAATAGGACAATCGGAATTTTGCACAAAGGATAGATACAGAAGACATAATATTTATTTGTGACGACACTGGAACTGAATGAATACTCCGAGGGTCGAAATAATCCGATTTGACAAAATAGTTAATTGTAAATTATCGCCAATTGTTGTTTGTGAGTGCGGCAGTAAATTCGTCAAGTCAATCAAATTATTTTAGCGACATCTGGCGACTTTAGAACCCTCGGTCTAGCGACTTTTCCTTAAGTCTAGTTGGCAACACTGAGCGGAATGTTACTCCCACTAAATAAAGCTGTAATATGAACAAATATATTCATACTTGGATATTCATACGGGAAAAAGACAAAAAGTATTTATGTCGGGTTAAAAAAAGAAACAAAGGAGATTACCATTTTTTATTCAGTTATTTAATTTCACCTACCTTAGGCTCTATATTTCACAAAAAAAAGTAGGTAAGTAAGTAGATCTACAAACATTCCATAGGCAAACTTTACTAAATCTACGTAATTTTCTAATCTGGCCTACGCCTTTTTAAAAATTCAAGTTTGCAACACTGGTTTCAATCAATCGCAGATCGGTTTGGATTTAGTTGGAGTTTGGTTTGGGTTTAGTCTAAGTTTAGTTGTGGTTTGGTTTAAGTTTGATAAATTAGATAATGGAATAACTTTTTACGTCATTATCGAATGACAACTGCAATCGAGCGATTACTAAACCGAAACTAAACTTTTACCGTTGTAAATTAGTTGAATTGCCCCCCAGGTAAGTTCGTTTGATCACTAATTTTTTTGTACAATGCTGTATCAATATTTACGCTACAAAAACAACGATGCGTAGCGATATAGCGTGAAAACTATTTCTGCGATGTTCCTACCGTAGCGCATTATACCCGTAGTATCGTTCAAGCCACGCCAGGAACGAGACAGGGATAGTGCGGACAACGCGCGAAAGGGAGAACGGGATAACCGGAGTCACGGGGGACGACCGAACAAGTCTCAACGTAGGCCGACCAACTTATCTTTGCTGGTGGCACAACGAGAATTGAACTATATTCTTATGAGAACTACGTGTAGTTTGCGTGTTTTGTTTAGACAGTAGCGGCAAACTTAATTTGGTCGGCCGGTAGTTTGGTGGTTGGCGGACTAGTAGCAGAGATATTTAAAGAAATATTTATTATTTCGTGTTTTAGTGATATCTTACTGATATCTATCATTTAATCTAATACTATTAACTACTACTAATGGAAAATATATGTTCCGTATGAAAATTTGCTGTTGCGACGTGTATTAAGGCAGTTTTTAGACGCAAATGAGGCATTTCGACACGTCTTTACGCTAGCTGTTGTCGGCTCTTACTAATTTGAAATAGCAACACAACCATCTCCGTAGCTCTATTTTCGTGACCACTTTTCGGGCCGTGACAGCTAATCTTGTTTAGATCACGAACTAGACAGAGCCTGTACTCTGGAAATGAGACAACTGATACAAATACTTATATACTTTTTTTTGGAAATACCTACTTACTTATAGTACCTATAGATAAAACGCTTGGTGCCAGACACTTGGTGGGATACACCTATTGAGTAGCGGCTAGGATGTCTAACCACTAGACCAACAGGCTCGTCAAATATATTCCTTACCAGGTTTGAAGAATAAAAAGCATACATAATCTAGTTTATTCGTTTCTATAGAACCCACTGGTCATTGTAGTCTTCATTTCGTCTATTGAGCTCTTCATTCTCCCTATATTTGCGCGTCATCGAGTATTGGAGAACATGTTTGCCAACTACAAGGAAAGACACTTCTATCCTCATTGAGACACAATTAAGAAACAGATGCACCTATAAAAGCTGAAGACTTGCCTACAAGGCTACCTAGATAACATAGCATAAATGGCATCCGCCTTGTTATGTGACTAAGTTAACTATACCTTTATGTTTAGTTACGTGCAAATGTATATCACAGCCAGTGATCGCAGCTTGTTTTCCTCAATTGGAGTGGGGATTCCCTATAGCGCAGAAGTAACATGCTAACTCAATGGCTACAATAATTTTATGTAAGTGCAATGACCACAAGTGTAAATATATTTTTATTTAAAACCCCCGTCATGGTAGAAAAAACCAACTAGGTAGAAGTGTGTCCCGGTGATTATCGCAACCAATTATAGCCAGTAAATATAATAGAGAGGGAATGGGTTTGAGTTGGGTCAACTTCGATCGAGTTGAATCGAGCCAAGTCTGGGGTGGGTCAACCCCACCAACTGGTCCGAAGCGAAAATCTAGACTCTTAAACACTCAATACTATGGCTTGCGGGGGTACTGCTAGTATAAAATAAATTTGCAAGATTTTAACGCGAATTCAATAAAAAGCTTTTGCAGATGCCGAACGATGAATGATGTCATCCATCATTGATGACAAATACAAAGGAAGGGCTTAGTTCAAGTATGAAAGTTATTTTAATAATTTTTAAGGATTTGATTTAATGAAAATTTATGGTTTGGGTAAATTTAAATTAAGATATTTATACTTAGATGTACAAAAAATCAAAAAAAGACCTTTCTTGTTGATCTAGGTAGGTGTATTTGAAACTTCTTTGCTTACCTTGAAATCGACCATGTCGTTAGAGGCCATCTTATTCGCTCTTGCAATACGACACAACAAGCCCAACAGTTAAAATGATAATAACTCGATAACTTCTACAACACGTCTTTTCTACGATCCTCAACAATAAAATCCTTTATCTTTCATTTACTACACAATAATCTTTATCTAAATTGCGTCCAATGAAATGCGGCAGAATTTCGTTTAATAATGACTTAATGTGCGTATATTAACTGCAACTATTGTTTGTCACTTAACGCTTGCTTTTGTTTTAAAAACACAATAAATTTTATACACTTAAACTGATAGTAGATTTGTTATTACGGCGGTTTTCAGTGACGGTGATCAAATAATATATAATATTTAGTGTACGTTACGTAACACAAATGTGAACGTACCGACTTTGGTCTAATAATGGTATTGGAGTCCGCCCAAAGTTACAACAATAGTCTATTCGAGTGATAAACAAAACAAATGAACACAGATTGGTCCGTGCACCTGAACCAGCATTATGCGTTTGGAACAGAATGGTTTTAAAAGTACGATCATAAGGTATTATTCGATATAGATTGCAATCATTATAGCTATTGCTTTCATTAAAAAAATTTATAAAATATTTAATAGGTCGTCGTTTTTAATTTTTAGTGTACCTACCGTAATTAAAAGTTAAAAAAGGATGTCTATCACACTGATACATTTCAGCAACCACTGATCCTATCGATTTGATATTTAGAATAGTTTTAAATATTGTAGCTATCGCAAATGAAAAAACTTTGTAGAAAATAAAGTAAGTAAGTAGGTTACTTACTTTATTTTCTATACGGTCAAAAATGGAGCATCGAAATTTTTAAAGTACAGGTAGTACTTAGTATTTTATGAAAGCTATTTATTTGCACATTTCAATAGTTTTCGACTTTCATACGAGTATCATTAAAAACGCCTAAAAAATAATCGAACCCCACTAAGGGGTCCGTTCTCGCGATATACATATTGATATCGCAGTTATCATCTTCGCAGTCATCATTCGTTGAGTAACGATTAAAAAGTATACTTGGAAAGTTGATGCAAACTTTTGCGATGGCAATTTTCAAAATGTATTGTAAGCATTAATGCTGTAAATCAATTGCTGTTTGTGAATTACCTACAAACTTACTTTTAAGCATGAACTTAAGTTAACGTTTTTACAGTGCATTATATTTAATTAGTTAATGGTGCTATGACTACTTGGAATAATCCGGTGGCTAAGTACCTGTTTGCTTTATAATGTAGTATGTAGGTAGAAAATGCTACGGCCTGCTAGATAGTTTTCTCCGTACCCTCAAATATTCATATTTAACTGGTGCTGTCCCTTTTTTCCTTTGCCCCGTACTGTTGACTGACTATTGCGTGGATCGGACGTGTCCGCCGCACCTTAATAAGCTAATTCGTGTGACTGCCTCCGATTCGAAAATTCCTCTTCACTGGATGGGTGGCTCTGCTGGTCTTCAGGCACACTAAACTAGAAGCACTTCACGGGTTCACAAAGTCACGGTAGTAGTCTTTTCAGAGGCAGACACACGAATTAGCTTATTAAGGTGCGGCGGACACGTCCGATCCACGCAATGGTCAGTCAACAGTACGGGGCAAGGGGAAAAAAGGGACAGCACCAGTTAAATATGAATATTTGAGGGTACCGAGAAAACTATCCCTAAAACCCTAAAAGTCTTCTTGATATAGAGTATGTCAGAGAAAATAAAACGAAAAAAAAATAACTATCTTTATCGATCCGTGTAGTCAATCGGAGTAGTAACATATAGAAGTTTCTGCCTCTCTTGGCCACTTACTTGAGTAATTTGTGCCACTTACCTACCAAGTACCAATCTCCAATGCATTGCGAGGATTGGTGATTATTACAGAGTTTAATTTTTAAACGTTCTTTATCTAATAATGATTTCTGATATTTACGCGAATACTACACATTGAAATGAAACTAATTTTACGGATTATATAAAAATAATCCGTAAAATTAGTTTCATTTCAACGTTCTTTATCTTTTTACAGTGGCTATTATTAAAATTTCAGATGTATCTAGATTACTTGTAATAAAAAAAATGTTGTCATAAATTTTACGCCCTTATTACCTAAGTAGTTATATTATCTCATCTATAGATACTGCCATGCGGATAATCGCCGAATGTTGGAACATTAATTTATAATTAATTTTAAACTCATGCAATGGGGTAATTTATAAAATGTACTTTTCAATTGACTTGTTTCTGGTTGACCATACCATTCCCTAAGCCCAAATTTTTTAATAGTAGAAATCGCTCGAATATCCTCGGTATAGGAACAATTTATTAAGACTGCTATTATTTATTTTATATTTATTTCAAGGACCCTTGGTTTCAGCTGTTCAAACTTGCTGTCTACAAAGATCATCAATATTTTACTGTTGAAAATATTCTTCACCTTTACGCGCAAGTGAAAACAGGCTTTAGACCTACTTAGACATATGTAGTATAATTGCGGGTGCAAAATAAGATAACCACAGCACCGAACCTGACACTTATACATAGGCACTAAACATATCACCGCACCCGGCGCCGTTCCTTATAATAAATCTATGAAAAATGTCAGTTAATATAATTTCATTACCTACATGACGTTGTAGCTTTATTGTTGTTAGAGATAATACTTACCTGGATAGAGATACTGTAATCGTTTTATTTGACAATAATTTAATGTTTGCGTATGACAATAAAGTGTAAGTAAACTGGATTACGGGGGGATGTTTGTACCTATTATTAGTATAAATAAACTGGTGGTATGAAATAAAGTAGCGTCATCTGGTTACGCTATATAGAAACCAGCTAGCTTCGTGCTTGCGAAGAGTGCCATCTATTAAATGTATTTGAAAGCTACGTCTCAGGCTGATCTGCAACAAATAATTTGAAATATGTTTCCCAGATGGTGTTATTTTCGGTGTTTCAAGATCGGCCTGGGCCCGATATAATGTTCAAGAAATCGCTGATAGATAATGATATTAAGGTAAAGGAAAAGACTGGACTAAGTTAGCAGCAACGATTAGAAATGTCTATACTGTCAGTCATACAGCCTCTATTAGCCGTAACGCCTGGAAGTACTAAAATTTTAGTAGCAAAAACATGGGTTAGTTCCCCTGCCTGATTCACTATGGAAATCAGGCAAACACCAGTGAAACATTTATCGTATACTAGTATTCACAATATTGTATACGATCTATCTGTGGTAATAGACAAATGCAGCCTTAGTGAGGTGACGCGTATTCGTGGTCAGTCAAGGGTCAGTCCAGCAGGTACTGTTCGATTGGTACTTTGTGGGAATAATATAATCGACTATTTTCATCGATATAATATATAAACTAGATAAACATTCACGAACAAAATGACATCTGAAATGTGGTCGCGGAGGTTGCAAACTTATCTGTGCTGGTGGCGGAAATGTGAACTAACGATTTTATAATGATAATAATGACTTGTTGTTTGACAGTTTCATATAGACAGTAGCGACACTCCTATCGGCAAAAATAAATTTGTCAGGATGTGGCTTGTAAAGAAATAGCGACACAAGGGCGCTATTTCTCGCTACCACTTTTTGAACCGTGACACCAAATCTAGTTTATATATTATATCGATGACTATTTTAGTTACTTATGGTGAAGGAAATAGAAGACCGGCTACGCTCTATAATTAATGTATATTACGGATAGTTGAGTTAAGTGCAGAAAACAATTTTATGCTCATAAGGCCTTTAAATATCTGTATATTATGGCTTAAGCGGTCTTAATTCTTATCATAAAGGATAGGGATCCTTCACAACTATTTTGAAGATGGTTACGTCATTGGGAATAAGTAGTAGACCAATTATTTTAGACCATACCTGGCGCAAACATGAACTTTTTTTTAAGCTTCTGCACTTTTTCATCAAATCCAATTAAACACAGAGATGTAGGCCAAGTAAAGGCAAAGGTGTAGGTAACCTTTGCTATATTATGGTAAGTATCTGACAATCATTATGCGATAAACACAAAAGTTGCCTTAGCTACAAGCACGAGTGTTAACCTATTATTCTACATAATTACCTACTATGTAATATCTTGCAGCCACAAGAATCTAAATCCTTTCCAGAATGGAATGTTGGTAAAGCGTGGGAAGTTCATATTAGGTACGTACGCGTTGGGTATCTAGTTAAATTAATTGAACACTTCGTGTAATGGCTCGTCGGGTTCTCGTATCATTCGACGACCTTGTTTCTCACTCTGATATACGGCGTTATGCTACTTTAGGGATTAGGATCAACAAGGTTAAACATTTCTACTTCAATGAGAAACTGATTTTTGTTATTGTAATAAGTAATCATATTAAAAAAATATTTAAAAAAAAAATTGAACCGACTTCAATAACACTAAAAAGTATAAAATAATTTAAATATTAAAGAAGTTGGTGTTAGCGTACCTGCTGTGTATATTTGGCACCAACTTCAATAATATTTAAATTATTTTATACTTTTTAGTGTTATTGAAGTCGGTTCAATTTCTTTTTTAAATATTTTATTTTATACTTTTTAGTGATATTTTCATACATAAAGATTGAACCATCGAATACGGTAAAATGATCTAGGTAGGTTATGACATCATTATGAAGTCACATTATCGTCTACATACTTTTACATAATTCATATTTCTTCAGAAACTCAGAAACAATTTATCCGATCGTAATAAAATTTGCATGGAATCATCATAGTAGTTTACTCTCTCGAATAAAAAAAGAATCATCGAAATCGGTTCATATTTATCAGAGAAATGTAAAGGAGAACATCAGTTTTATGGTTTTTACCAGATAAATTCCTCCATATCATTCATAGTCCTCCAGGAAGTTCTTATCCGGTTGTGATAAAATTCATACAGGTTCATTACAGTGGTTTCTTCTTTCGAATAAAAAAAGAATCATTGAAATTGGTAAATATTTACCAGAGTTATGACCATTTTTGTCCTTATAAAGCACCATAAAGTCATCTATATAGGCTTTCCTGCAGCTCTCAGTGGGCAGTCACCATTCTTGCTTTTCAGGAACTACTTATTACTAAGCAATATTTTTTTTATGGGACCCAATTAACGGATTAAAGAATGGATGGAAGAAAGATTTTTTCAAATCGGTTCATAATTGCCAGAGTTATGCGCGAACATACATAGAAAAAAAATATATATATATTATTAGCAATCCTAGGTAGGATTACTTAAAAAAAATAGAAGCTGTCCAGAAACCATTGTCTCTGGACCACCTTAGTATAACAAGAACTGAACATACCTCTGAAGTATTATTACCACACTCCTGTAACAGGAATACATTGTAATCACTAAGACGCAGCTACTTCACTAAGACTTCCGCACTGTATGAGATCGAATGACCACGGTGTCGCTAGAGCAGTGACTTATATACGCGTTCGGCTATCCTTCCTACCCACAATTTATTTGACGACAACTATAATTCCTAATACGGCCTCTCCTGACATGAGCACGTCCTCGGGCTCGCTGTTTCCCGAGAGCTACACGAAGGGGATCATCGTTCACAGGAAATCCCGGAGTCTAGGCTGCCACGAGCACCGCCTAGGAGCGTTTGCTGGTCCTGCACAAAACACGAAACAACACCCAAACAAAGTGTGCACATAACATTACATTTTAAGAATGCAACTCAATTCGAACGTAAAAATGTCCCTCGATTCGAACGTAAGAATGTCACTCTGAATTACAAATAAGGCGTATAGTTACTACTACTGTGCAGTAAAGCAAGTAGTGCACAAGGGGCGGCTTGCCATACAAAGATTTTAAACTTTCTCAAAAACAAATCTTTAAAAAATAGGAAAGTAAAAATAAGAATAAATAGTTAGTGCTGTTACTCATATCCTTGTGCTTCTTTGACTGCGCCCCTGCATGACACCAGTTAGGCAGTTATACCCAGTGCGCAGATCTTCGCTGTTGAACAGGTCACGCTAGGACACGCCCTGCAGCTGTCTACATGGCATGGCACGCGGCTAAGAAAAACAGAATAAGCAGCGAGCAATAAGCGCTCACATAAACACAGTCAAGTTATGAAGTAGTAATAATTACAGAAAACAAATAATCATAGGCTTTAATCAGGTCTCTTCCTGCGCAACCGATACCTTGTATGCCACTAAGCTTTACATCGGTCTCTAGTCTTTACGCATGTCTAGTCAGCGTGGGTCCCGCTGACGCAACCTGTTATAAGAATAACGATATGTATGAACATGTCATGGTTATTCCAAAACCATGTTTGCATGGCTTTACATGGGTGTCTTCCATCGACTGACAACAAAAAACGTAGGTAGAAGGCATAGGTAGATTGGCATAGGTAGATGGCATAGGTAGATGGCATAGGTAGATGGCATAGATAGATGGCATAGGTAGATGGCATAGATAGATGGCATAGGTAGATGACATAGATAGATGGCATAGGTAGATGACATAGGTAGATAACATAGATAGATGGCATAGGTAGATGACATAGGTAGATAGGAAGGCAGAACCGAAGCTCAATACCCCCCTATCACGGACAGAGGCGCCAAGTTTGCATGTCCAGGCAGAACCGAAGCTCAATGCCCCCATATCACGGACAGAGGCGCCAAGTTTGCATGTCCAGGCAGAACCGAAGCTCAATGCCTCCCTATCGTGGACAGAGGCGCCAAGTTTGCATGTCCAGGCAGAACCGAAGCTCAATGCCCTCCTATCACGGACAGAGGCGCCAAGTTTGCATGTCCAGGCAGAACCGAAGCTCAATGCCCTCCTATCACGGACAGAGGCGCCAAGTTTGCATGTCCAGGCAGAACCGAAGCTCAATGCCCTCCTATCACGGACAGAGGCGCCAAGTTTGCATGTCCAGGCAGAACCGAAGCTCAATGCCCTCCTATCACGGACAGAGGCGCCAAGTTTGCATGTCCAGGCAGAACCGAAGCTCAATGCCTCCCTATCGTGGACAGAGGCGCCAAGTTTGCATGTCCAGGCAGAACCGAAGCTCAATGCCACCTAATCTCGGACATTATATGAAAGCTAAGCTCACCTAACTCACCCTAAGCACAAGGGTATAAAATAAACTGATAACTGTACCGACCACCCGGGGCAGGTCCCGTCGGGGAGTGCCACCTCACGACTCGTTAGAGATCTACGTGAGACATAACTTTGCGTGTGTGAATCGGTTCAAGATAAAAGCATATTTCAACCCAAACTATCAATAATACGTCGGATACACCACGGCTAGTCAGTGGCCAACCTGTGGCATGACCCTGCGTCTACTACAAGCTCCAGGACCACGAAAGTAGTTATAAGGATCTAGCTTTTTTTACAACGATACACTAAGAGACCACTATTGGTGGGCAAGCTTTGCTTTTCTCACTAAGATTCATAAATTTGAATTCGGGATAATTATTATCACTAGTAGTAGATTTATAAGCTCATACAGTCAACTACTGATGAAAAGCACAACAAAATGTGCAAAACTCACGCCAGTGCGGCTGTTATAACCACACAATTAAATCAGTAGCTGTTTCCTTGTTTCGATGTCCGGCCATGACCACGCCACCGTTAGGGCGGCCACGCCACCGTTAGGGCGGCCACGCCACCGTTAGGGCGGCCACGCCACCGTTAGGGCGGCCACGCCACCGTTAGGGCGGCCACGCCACCGTTAGGGCGGCCACGCCACCGTTAGGGCGGCCACGCCACCGTTAGGGCGGCCACGCCACCGTTAGGGCGGCCACGCCACCGTTAGGGCGGCCACGCCACCGTTAGGGCGGCCACGCCACCGTTAGGCGGCCAAACCACCATCTGGGCGGCCACACCACCATCTGGGCGGCCATGCCACCGTTTGGGTGGCAACGCCACCGTGTGGCGCATAAAGCCACTCATGCAGCAGCGGCCAGCGCCACAATGCAGCCAGTAACGCCACAATCGCCCTTGCGCATGGCGACTCGCACTTACACATTCTGTGAACATAACTACAGAAACCGAATTAAAAATTTGATGTAAAAATTAGGTAGGTACATAGTTAAATCAACAAGTACATAGACACAATCAGCACTCGTCAATATATTAGGCCCGTACGACCAACCGCTCGGCCTTCCTTCAAAAAACGTATCCAGATCGAACCAGAATTCAAATACGATTATTAGTCATCGACCGAGAAAATAAACAATAAGCCAAAACAACACTTTAGAAATTGCAATGATAGATGGTCAAACGAACTTACCTGTAAGTGACGTTCGACGATTATTAAACGAAGTGATTCGCCCGAGAGATTACATTATTTATACTCGCAGCAGCACGCGTATGTGCTGCCATCGTACACAATTTTAAAGCAACTATGAAACAAAAAATAATTTATTTTTCTGTTGAAGGTACCCTCCATATTTTCTTCATACACGTTGAGACACTGTAGTAGGCCTATCGTTATCCATTTCGTGTAAATTACGGGGAAAAAACAATTAGAAAAACAAATTGTTTCACAAGCAGGCGGCAGGGAGGGTATGTAATCTCTCGGGCGAATCACTTCGTTTAATAATCGTCGAACGTCACTTACAGGTAAGTTCGTTTGACCATCTATTAAACTGCGTGATTCGCCCTTCGAGATTACATTATTTATACTCGCAGATGTTTAGAGAATCGCGAAATGGACCTCATTAACTTACGAAAAAATCTAATGGCCAGAAATTAGAAAATAAGACATTTGATCTTGATATTCATAATTTAATCAAACCACAATCATAGCCTAGACTAGATATTTGAATTATATACACTGCTAGAGGTCACTGAGGCATCAAAGTCGCCCTGCACAGAGATGTAGCGAAAGAATCAGCGGAGTCAGCGGCCACTTCTCTGTTATAAAACTTAGCGAATGTCTCAGAATTGCCCGTCCAGCCTGCGGTTCGCCTTATAACATCGATGCTTACACCAAGTCTCCTAGCAGCAGAAGTAGCCGCGTGTCTCGTGCTATGAGCGCTAAAAACCGATACGTCGATACCGCTCTCACCTAGGGTGGACTTCACCCAGCGACTCAATGTTTGAGAGCTTACATATTTATAAGGTTTCCTAAAACTAATAAATAAAAAATCACAATCAGGTGGTCTTATTTGAGCTGATGATAACATATAATGTTCTAATGTCCTGGCAGGACATATGGATGGTCTTTCATTAAAAAATGGAATAATCAACATTGGTTGTGTCCTATTTAGGCCCGAAGTTTTTATTTGATCAGGGATGTGGATAATAAATTTATTGTCAGCACTTTTCTTAATATTTGACAACCTGATTAATGATAATGTCTGCACTCGGTGTGCGGTAATTAAAGCTAGTAACGTACAAAGCTTTTTTGATAAATTTTCAAAATTTAAACATTCATTAGGGTAAAATCCAGCTAAATGATTTAAAACTATGGCCGGATCCCACGTATAGTTATATCTGGGTAAAGAAGGCCGTAACTTGTATACACCTCTCATAAATCTTTTGATTTTGAAATCATTTACAATATCCGTACCTAGAACAAGACCTAGTGCAGATTTAACTGAATTTAATGTACCATATTTACTCCCTTGATTGAAAATATTAGTTAAAAAAACAAGAACTTCATTTACAGAAGCTGAATAAAAATTAACATTGTTATCCATACAAAATAAGTGCCATTGCTTTAGGCAAGGATTGTACTGCTTTAAGGTACTATCAGAAAGCGATGCTATCATTATATCTGAAGCTTCTGGTAATATTCCTTGATTTAAGTGCGCCGCCCTGATAAAACTCCTGCTATTAGAGTAAGGTTCTGGTGCAACTTGTGTTCCACCCTGTAAGGGGAAGACAATAATTTTGAATTAGGTGAGAATGTGATAAGCTCTGAAACTAATAGTTTTTTGAATAATGGATACCAAGGCTGCGTGGGCCATGAAGGTACCACCACTATACCAGTAGCCTGGTCGGTAATAATTTTCTGCAAAACCTTTAAAATTAAACAAAACGGTGGAAATGCATAGAAATAATATACACGCCATGACAATGTAAACGCATCTACCACAAACGCGTCCGGATCTTTGTGCCATGATACAAATTTTTCGCATTTCCTGTTTAAACGACTAGCGAACAAGTCGATTTGTGGTGTATCAAAGGTTTTACAAATAGTTGTATAAGCATAATCAGCAAGCTCCCATTCGACATCGGCGTGTACACGTCGAGACTCAACGTCCGCAACACAATTGTCTTTGGAACTCACATAGGAAGCAAATACAAAAATATCTCTCTGCTCACACCACTTCCAAATTTGACGACTTACAGAAGTAAGATGCGGGTATTTTATTCCCCCCATTCTATTAATGTATGCAATTGCGGTTGAATTATCAATCCTCAAAAGAATCTCACAACGTCTATGATGACTCGCGAAAATTCGTAATCCGAAAAAAGCGGCTGTTAGCTCCAAATAATTTATGTGTTCTTTAAGTTCTTCACTTGACCACTGGCCGCTGGCTCTTTGACTAGCGCAACAAACCCCCCAACCAGTGCGTGATGCGTCGGAGAAAATTTCCAATTGATAATTACCTGTTCGTATAGGGCTGAAACATTGATCTATATTCTTAAGCCACCAATGGAAATCTTCTTCTAGATATTTCGGTAGATTAATAAGTTGATCATAATTATCATTCTGCTTTAGACTAAGATATTTCACTCTTTCGAATTTTTTAGTATGTAACCAGCCATATTGTAAAGCGGGACATACTGAAACTAATAGTCCTATTAAGTGAGTAAAGTTACGCAGTCTACATTTTTTCAGATCACTGAAAATTAAAAGTTTGCTTTTAATTTTAACTTTTTTATCTTCAGGTATACTAATTGTAAACTTTTTTGAATCAAGAACAAAACCTAAGAAAGTAGCGCTCCTGCTAGGAGTTGATACGCTCTTCTCATAATTTATTGTAAACCCTAAGGATTCTAAAAAAATCTTAGAGTTCACATAATTTTGTTTGCAGCCCTCATATGAATCGTCAATTAACAAAATATCATCAAGATAATTAACAGATAATATTCCTGATTTTATTTCTTTATTATTAGATCCCCGATTTCGCAAATGATGCATTACTGGACGCATGATTTTTGTAAAAATATACGGAGCTATATTTAAACCAAATGGAAGCACTTTAAATTCATATAATTTGTCCAACCACATAAAGCGTAAATACTTTCTATACTCTCTATGTATAGATATAGAAAAATAAGCATTTTTAAGGTCGATAGAACACATATACGAATCTTTAGATAATAATTTTAACGCTGTTCTGTAATCTTCAAGTTTGAAATGTGGTGCATAAATATATTGATTTAATTTTTTCAAATTTAAAATGAATCTATTTTCGCCATTGTTTTTCTTAATAAGAAAAATACCAGATAAAAATTGACCTTCACAAGGGTCACATTCAGAAACCGCACCAATATCGACTAATTTTTTAATTTCATTAGACATCTCGAATTGATATATAGAATTTTTCGGTTTATTGCACGGAACACTAGTCTGTTCAATATTATCACATATAGGTATGCGTAAGCCTGATACCCATGACAATACGACGACATCATTTGTAATTTGAGTCCATCGATCATAAAAATATGGAAGTTTACCAGCCTGAGGTGTGGAAGCGACATCTATCGGCGTGGCGCTGCACTCGATCCGTAGCGCATTATCGGGCGCGACGTGGTGTGGCGACGCGCTGTCGCTGGCTGCTTGCGCCCACCAGCCGTCGAGCTCAGCCTCGGTTGCGCGCGGCGCGTGCGATGTGCTGGCGGCGGCGGTGGCGGGCCCCTCCAGTTTAAAGCCCTCGAAGTAGAAGGCTCATTCTGTTTATTTCTAGGTGGAGCTGGAATCCTAGGCTTCGTAATCGTCGACCTCATCTCTGCACCAGTTTTTGAAATGGCTTTTAGCGATTTTATCTTATCCGCAAGGTCCTCGCCAAAAAGAAACTGGTCACGTTTTAGGCCTTTTATATTGTCTTTTATATCCTTATCCAGACATCCCAGTAAGAAATTTCGTCGTGAAATCGATTCGGAGTAGTGAATTGCACACAATAGACGACCGACATCGCTTAAAGATTTTAAAAGAGTGCTGTTATCTTGCTGGGTCGACAAAAGGGACGATACAACGTTAGCTACCCCAGATATTGCACAAGCTAATTGGTTTTGATTGTTTACCAAAATTATATCTCTCTTAATAGCGTTTTCGCTGACCGCTGCCTTAATTTCTGGGTTAAGAGTAGGTGCACGAACCAACTTCAAATTTTCGGGAGTAAGAACAGATTGTATTAAACCTGTTTTTACATCTTCTTTAAGACCATTTATTAAAATGTCAGTCCATCGACTTACTATATCCTTATGAATGTTCGGTCCATAGGTTTCCTCTGCTTGCGGTTCATCCCCAAGAATGATTAACACGGCTGGGTCTAGTTCCTCTGAACCCTCCGGCGCGGGCACGCTATCAGTCTGTCTTACCATCGAAGTAGCCGTTATAAGCGGAGAGGTGGTGTGCGGCGGCGGTGTAGGCGCGGTCACGGTCTGGTCCACAGCTTGACGCGGCCCCGGCACGGCGGCCGCGGGGAGGCCCGCGTATTGCACGACACTGGATAGCGCATTGCAATCCCCGGGGGGAGATGGGGGTGCTGACGTAAAGATGAGTGGGTCTCCTAAAAATTATATACATATTTTATAATTTACCTTTATTCGACATAGGCAACGAGCGTCTATCGTTGCTTTTACGATCCAGTCTCACGGCCTGGATTCTGTAAAAGTTATTTGACCGGTAAAAATGCAGTTTTTGCCAGTTTGTATATTCACGGTACAACCTCCCGGATTATACTCTAGAATATTAATGTGCTTGACCTCTGTACAACGACGCAACCTCCCGGGTTGGACTGAAGTACCTGATAGGCGGGTAACAACCTTAGAAGTTGAACTCACTGCACATTACACTTTATGAACAAAAAATAACCTGTGTTTTCTGAAGCCTCTTGCAAGTCTTCCTCGTCATTGTACTCCTCCCGTGACACATATGATTGTTCCGATAGTGTGGATTCATCCGAAGATGCATACCGATATCGCTTACGGCGAACCTTGGCCATTTTTCTTTCTAGTTTTTTTTATTTTTCTTGATATATACTCCTCTTCGTCACGATTTTTACGTTTTCCCATTATAACACAATACCTATACTTAACAATCACACAAAGTTATTTTTATAAGGAAAATATTAATTTATGTGCACGATGGCCGCGACACAAAACGTGTATGAAGAAAATATGGAGGGTACCTTCAACAGAAAAATAAATTATTTTTTGTTTCATAGTTGCTTTAAAATTGTGTACGATGGCAGCACATACGCGTGCTGCTGCGAGTATAAATAATGTAATCTCGAAGGGCGAATCACGCAGTTTAATTTCTAATCATCTTAACGAAATACAATTTTACTGCCAGATTTATTAGTAATCGCACTTTATTATAACTAGCAGTCAGAACTCAAATCAACCCACTGCTTAAAATAATACTAACCAACGAAATAAATCCATCTAGTTCATTTGTACTAATCTAGCCGTAACACTAGACTTTGCCGGTCCTTTGGTACTTCTACGAACGAACGAACTATAGACCTAAATAGATTCACTGGCTCGATCGTTCAACCATGTGTGTCTACTGTACTTACTACTGGACTACCAACAGTACTATTACAACTGTAAGCTGAAGTATTACATATGATCGATTGATCTAACGATCGATCGTAATCCTTATCCTATTCGTGTTCCAACATGACCGTACCGTGGGCATCATTAATATTTTTTTTCAAAACACGAACTACCCGCATATGTATTTTTTTTTCCGTGAAAAACAATACATGAAAATAATGGAAACGAATATAACAAAATGCATCAGAAAGCGAAGAGGATAGGGCAGAATCCAATCCCACTTCTGATATTAGCAATCCTAGGTAGGATTACTTAAAAAAAATAGAAGCTGTCCAGAAACCATTGTCTCTGGACCACCTTAGTATAACAAGAACTGAACATACCTCTGAAGTATTATTACCACACTCCTGTAACAGGAATACATTGTAATCACTAAGACGCAGCTACTTCACTAAGACTTCCGCACTGTATGAGATCGAATGACCACGGTGCCGCTAGAGCAGTGACTTATATACGCGTTCGGCTATCCTTCCTACCCACAATTTATTTGACGACAACTATAATTCCTAATAATATATATATATTTTTTCTATGTATCGTTGTTCGGGCCCGTTGGTCTAGTGGTCAGACACCCTGCCTGCTAACCGATGGGTCGTGGGTTCGATTCCCGCCAAGTGTCTGGGTGTTGTATATCTATTTAAGTATGTATTTACAAAAAAAAAAGTATATAAGTATTAATATCAGTTGTTTGGTTTCCATAGAACAGGCTCTGCCTAGTTTGGGATCGGATGACCGTGTGTGGATTGTCCCAAGATATTATTATTATTATTTTTTTTTAGATTTTTTATAACACGGGCTATTGCACCCGGACTTTTAAAAGGCTTGCGTGGGGACGAATCCAACACGTAGAGGCCTGTTGAGAGAAGTTAATGGTAGGTATGGAACACACCTGTCAGGATCAACTGCTGGAAATAAGATATAAACAGCAGTTGACTCTGACAGGTGTAGGGACTATTGTAAGTATGTGGAAAGATTTCTAGATTTTATTAATGAGCATTTGGTGGACTGAATACTGGGCTATTGCAATAGGCCGGGGTCACTTGCCATAATTAGTGTACTAATTATATTTTGGCAAGCGGTGACTTGCCACCCACTAGATGGGCTCTCCATATAGCCGTCAGAAGACGACGGGGTGCAACACCGGTGTGAGTGGCTCAGGGGTGTCGAGAGGTGTGCTGCGCTTTCTCCGTGGTTACTCGCGGCGTTATGCCCTTTAACACTTCCACCCCTGGAGCATATAGCTCTAACAACTCCTCTCTGGACGGCCAATTAAGGCAAGCCAGAGCTGAGAGTCCTGCGGGCCCCCTTCGGTTTCCACTCAGCCGACGAAGACACACCGAGGTGGAGGCCCTGACCGACTCTCTGGAGCACTCGGGTCCGTGGTGTCGCTACGCACCAACAGCTCGCCACTAGCTGCCCTGCGGGTTTATTATTATTATTATTATTATATATATACAGACGAATTGAGAACCTCCTCCTTTTTTGAAGTCGGTTGAAAAAACACAGTTCGTTAATACTATTTGCATATGCTTTATCAAACCAGGGTTTTTAAGTGGTCAGGCATAAATGGCTTATTACATCTACCATACTCAGGTCGTCAAGTGATTTTTGTAGATTATTTATAGTTACCAATTATTAGTGACGTCGACGTCGTGCGACCTTGTGACGATACGCACAATGTCGCACGACTTGGACGTCACTGATAGTTAGAATATGTCTGCCCATTGTCAGATGCGTTGCACTGCCACTTGCTGCCTTGGACATTAGCAATTAAGTCCCTTGAGCCCACTGTAGCTGAAGAAATTACTTCCTCAGCTACAGTGTGCTTCACACCGGAACACAGCAAAATTTGACAAACCGCTGCTTTGTGACCCCATATCTGATACTGCGGCGCGCAGCGGAAACATCCACAAAATTGAAAAAGCCTAACAGCCTAACTTGGGGAATTACTTCACGTTACAAAACAAAAAGGCAGTATAGAGCCACTTTGTTATTGGCGTTGTATTCCTGTCGCTGTGCTGTCGACCGAGGGACGATCATTCATCGTTGTTACTATAGCTGATTCCCGTGCCTCTTGCACAAAGTCTTTTTCCTCGTGATGTTAATAAAGTATTGCGTTTTCGTCGTAGTCTGCATCGTCAAAGACCATCAGGTCGAATCTCTATCAAACAAGAGGTTTACCCAGAAGTGTAGGTAGTTACCAAATCAAAATAATGACGTCACGGCTGTCAGTGAGCGTTTTCGCCTCAGGTTTTCGCGCCAACGGTGAAAAGTCAACTTTTGACAGACAGACAATTCTTTATTGCGCACAAACAAACATAATAAGATACAAATTAATAAGACATGCAACAATGGGCGACCTTATCGCTAAAAGCGATCTCTTCCAGGCAAACTTTAACCTTTTTAGTTGCAATATCTAGTTAACTTGTGCATGTTTTAACTTTATTGTTTTTGGTAAATATTTCCAAGTGACCCTGAAATCTTTATTATACTTACACTAAAAAACAAAAATTGTACAAGTTCCCCATTAGAAATGGCAAAACTATTTTAAGAAAAATAAAAACCGACTTCAAAGTAAATTATCTAAAAAGCATAAAATAACGAAAATATTATTGAAGTTGGTGTTAGCGTACCTGCTGTGTATATTCTGCACCAACTTCAATAATATTTTCGTTATTTTATGCTTTTTAGATAATTTACTTTGAAGTCGGTTTTTATTTTTCTTAAAATAGTTTATTTAACACTTTTTAGTGACTTATTTTACCAAGATAGGTATCAGCACTATCACGCAACTCGAACGTCTACGTTACAGTAACTTACTGAAAACATAAAAAGTTTATATCTCTTAAACTACTGGACCGATTTTGATAAAATTTGTACTCTACCCTAAGTTGAAAGATACTCTAATTATTGCAAAAAGAATTTTCGAAATCGGACTTGTAGTTTCTGAGAAATCCGCGGACAAACCTACATACATACATACATACATACATACATACATAAACTCGTGAAATTTGGTAAATTCGTTTAGAAGCCCACATAGACTAACATATATGAATATTACGCATTTTTATTAAAATTACATACATACGCGTCGAATACAGAACCTCCATTTTTGAAGTCGGTTAAAAATCCCTAAACACCTCCTCCTCCTTCCCTTTTTAGCTAAGTAAGTATGTAGTTTATTGGAAAAAAATTGAAATAATTACAGGTAAGTAAGTGCCTAATAAATGTTTATACTTACAGATATTATAGATAAGAAGAATAAAACCATGTTTTTAAGTACCTAGTCAAGTTATTTAGAAATCATCAAAAAACTTTGACAAATAAACTTTATGTGGTTTGGTCTTTTGCTGGTCTATTCCACTTTGATCACCTGGGTGATATCACCTGGGTGATTAAAGTGGAACAATTTATTCCACTTTGATCACCTCGGAATCAAATCACCTGGGTGATTTGAGCTGGGTGATTTGAGTGGAATTAATTATTCCACTTTGATCACCTAGGAAACAAATCACCTGGGTGATTTGAGCTGGGTGATTTGAGTGGAATAAGTTAGTGGACTTTGATCACCTAGGAAACAAATCACCTGGGTGATTTGAGCTGGGTGATTTGAGTGGAATAAATTAGTGGACTCTGATCACCTCGGAATCAAATCACCTGGGTGATTTGAGCTGGGTGATTTGAGTGGAATAAATTAGTGGACTTTGATCACCTCGGAATCAAATCACCTGGGTGAACAGTGGCGACTACTATTTTTATTTTTCATTTTGTGTCTTTAAATCACCTACATTTGGATTTACAAAATTCAATGTTTAAGCATCGGTACCTACTTTTTATAAGTTTATCCTCACTAGCTAACCCGCGCAGTTTCGCTTGCAGTTAATTAGTACTTATAGATTGTTATACAGGTTTCAAACAATCATTAGTAACGCATCCTGACGAAGGTTACCGCATAATCTTTAACCGACTTAAAAAAAGGAGGGGTCTCAAATCGTCAATATATAATTTTTTTTTCCATGTATGTTCGCGCATAACTCTGGCAATTATGAACCAATTTGGAAAATTCTTACTACTAAAAACATCTCATCACATATATATTATATCGATGTTTTTAACCATCGAAGACGGTAAAATTATCTAGGTAGGTTATCACATTATCGTCGACATAGTTTTTTCCATAATTCATATTTCTTCAGGAACAATTTATCCAGTCGTAATGAAATTTGCTTGGAATCATCATAGTAGTTTACTCTCTCGAATAAAAAAGAATCATCGAAATCGGTTCATATTTGTCAGAGTAATGTATTGGAGAACATCAGTTTTATAGTTTTTACCAGATAAATTCCTACACATCAATCATGGATCTCCATGAAGTTCTAATCCGGTTGTGATAAAATTTATACACATTCATTATACACATACAGTAGTTCCTTCTTGTGAATAAAAAAAGAATAATTGAAATTGGTAAATATTTGCCAGAGTTATAACCATTTTTGTCCTTAAAAAGCGATAAAACATCATCTTTTAGGCATTCCTCCATTTTTTTCTGAGTCGCTATTCTTGTTTTTTCAGAAACTACTACTTATTTGTAAGTAGTAAGAATTTTCCAAATTGGTTCATAATTGCCAGAGTTATGCGCGAACATACATGGAAAAAATATTATATATAGACGAATTGAGACCCCTCCTTTTTTTAAGTCGGTTAAAGATTATGCGGTAACCTTCGTCAGGATGCGTTACTAATGATTGTTTGAAACCTATAAAACAATCTATAAGTACTAATTAACCGCAAGCGTAACTGCGCGGGTTAGCTAGTGAGGATAAACTTATAAAAAGTAGGTACCGATGCTTAAACATTGAATTTTGTAAATCCAAATGTACTTAGGTGATTTAAAGACACAAAATGAAAAATAAAAATAGTAGTCGCCACTGTTCACCCAGGTGATTTGATTCCGAGGTGATCAAAGTCCACTAATTTATTCCACTCAAATCACCCAGCTCAAATCACCCAGGTGATTTGATTCCGAGGTGATCAAAGTCCACTAATTTATTCCACTCAAATCACCCAGCTCAAATCACCCAGGTGATTTGTTTCCTAGGTGATCAAAGTCCACTAATTTATTCCACTCAAATCACCCAGCTCAAATCACCCAGGTGATTTGTTTCCTAGGTGATCAAAGTGGAATAATTAATTCCACTCAAATCACCCAGCTCAAATCACCCAGGTGATTTGATTCCGAGGTGATCAAAGTGGAATAAATTGTTCCACTTTAATCACCCAGGTGATATCACCCAGGTGATCAAAGTGGAATAGACCCTTTTGCTACATGAGGTGTTAGATGAATAGCAAACTAACTTATTGTACGTCAACCCTCAAAACGCCAAGTCCAACTCCACTTGAAAGTTTTTTTAATGAATTTCAAAAAAATCTCCTCCTTTTTAACGACTTCAAAAAAGGAGGAGGTTCTCAATTCGATTTTTTTTCAGGGTGTAAGGGACTACGTACCGAAAACTTTTTTATAAGATTTCTCATATTGTCCGTTACAACATTACAGAAACCATTTATATGGAAAATGACAAATGACTAACTTTTTAATTAATATAACATAACTCTGGCAAATATTTACCAATTTTAATGATTCTTTTTTTATTAGAAAGAAGGAACCACTGTAATGAATCTATATGAATTTTATCACAACCAGATAAGAACTTCCTGGAGGACCATGAACGATGTGGAGGAATTTAGCTGGTAAAAACCATAAAACTGATGTTCTCCATTACATTAAGTACTCTGACAAATATGAACCGATTTCGATGATTCATTTTTTTTATTCGAGAGAGTAAACTACTTTAATGATTCCATGCAAATTTCATTATGACCGGATAAATTGTTCCTGAAGAAACATTAATGATGTGAAAAACTATGTAGATGATAATGTGATCATAACCTACATGGATAATTTAACATTCTTCGTCTTTTTAAGTATAAAATAAAACATTTTTTCACGCCACCTGCTCGATAATGTTGCATTATGTGTCATAATTAGGTAAGTAGAGCCTTAACATAAAGTAGCTCAATATAATGTATGTATCCCTATATAGTCTAGCCGGGTAATAATGTTGTACTAAACTCCCTTGGGTAATAATGTGATTTGGATTTCGAACGTCAAATAAAAGTTTTACCACAGAGACTCTTTAGACATACCTACCCTTAGAATATGAATCAGTAGATACAAGTACTATAGAATACTTAATTCAAGTTAGAACATGTAGCCACGCGTAAGAACATCAAAATACATAAATATCAGGTACACGACAATAGGTACTATACCGTCAGCTGTATTTATCGACATTTGAGCTTGTGACAGATCAAATCCATCCATCACTTATCACTTACTTAACAATAGGTATAACTCTTATAATATAGCTTTAAATAGTTCAATTCATCTGCCTTTTAGAGGAAAATCTGCCTACGCTTTATTTAAGGGGGACCATAGACAATCGCGTACTCTATTCTTAATATATAAACTCTATGTAACTTCCACTGTACTTGGCAGAGACGCACGAAACAAATACATTGGAAAATCGAAACTAGCGTGTGCAGGAGCCGAACCTTGTTCTAGGTTCTAGAAAAGAAAAAATAGATAAAAAGAAGGCGCTAACGCTGCAAATCGGTGTGTTGATATTATTTTATTTCTAAGAGAATTTAATTATAATAATAAATACACTTTATTGTACCCCAAAAGTTACATCTTAATTGAACAATGATACCTATCAATATAAAAAGGCAGCATTATCTCTAAAAAGAAATCTCTTCCAGACAACGTAATCAATCTCTTCCTAGTAAGTAGGTATTTAGTAGCATGTAGTATATTACCTCGCAGTAAGTAGGTGTGACAAGTAGAGTACCTATTCTCCTCGCGGATAAAGGTGTCTTTGTCTTGGGCGTCCTTAAATCCCTCGCTGTACCTACTCAGGATTCTAGTATTAACTCCCTCGCTGCGCTCGGGAGTTACTAGAATCCTTCGTTATACTCGTGATTCAATTTCACGTCCGTGACATAAGACACTGCTTTATACGCTTGGTGAATAAACTATCTAAGTACCTACTATTAATAAAAATTGAACCGATTTCAATAGTGTGCATTACCCCAGCAAGAAAGATGCTCGTAGAGAAGATTGAGTTAAACGAATAATTAGAGCATAATCTGCTGTAAATGTCCGCGGAATAAAAAATTAGTGCATCATTTCGTTTTCGAGAAAAATCCGAAAAACGATTCTTGCTGGGGTAACGTTGTTCCAGCAAGAAGATTCTAAACCAATGATCGGAGAGAAACATAAACTTCAGGAAAGATAGCTTATATTTGTGCGTAATTGTGCGCTGAAAATGAAATTTGTGCGTCTTAAGATTTCAGAGTTATTACAATTCCTGCTGGGGTAACGTTTTGCAGAATCGTGTTTCTGGGAAACCAGTAATTGTGCACCTGTAGAATAAACGATTATCAGTAGATCTTAATTTGTGCATTAATTAGATTTTCAAAAATATTTACCGTTTTAGCGTAATAATGGATTTATGAAAACCAAAAAAAAGGTCCTAGCGCTTAAACGAACAAAAATTCATACACACTGAAAACGGTATTCGGTCCTTTTTAATACTCTTAACATCCACGAAAAGTTTCAAAACATATTATATACGCATTATTGAATAATATCACTTTGAATCAAAACTGATAATGTCTAGCTTTGACGTCAAAATAAAAAAAACAAGACTAACCCTAGAGTTTTTGGTATAAACCAAGAATTAGAGCACTTAATGAAATACATATCCTGAAAATTTCAGCTTCAAGTATTTCATAATAAAGAAGATACAAGCAAAAACTAGAACCCCTGTTAGATTACTGGTTATCCGACCAAATTGGAATGAACCCAAAAAAGCGAGGATTTCATATACCCAAAACCAGATATAAAGTCATTTTTTGTAATCAAACCGGGTACTTCAAAACAAACCTAAATTTCTTCACCAATACAAGATGAAAACTTTCCATTTATCACCACACACACGTAAAACATCCAACTGATTCAGAAAACTAGTTAAACTACTGAAAATATAATTAAAATCTTAAGATATACGAATAAATAAAATATTTTTGACATGAGAATGCCACAGATAAAATATGTCAATATATAGAACACACACTTTGTCTATGGAAATTAGTGATGTCCAATATTTAAAGATCTAAATCTCGATATTGAATGATTTGAAATTGATCCACAACCAATCATTTTATAAAATAAAAAGTATTATATTAAACTCAGACTAAACTGAGGTAGATTCAACATAAACAGTCCCTATTTCAAAGTAAATCGCTACTCTGCCCACGTCTACACGGATTATATTATGTTGATTGTAAGATAATATTTTATATTACGTATTTAATTATTTATTTAAATAAATATCAATAAAATTGAGTGCCGAATATGAAAATGTATGCGGTTTGACAGGTTCCGGGACTTACGCCTTAGTGCTGCCACCTGGTGCACGTCATTTTTGAACACCCTCATTGTGTTATTCATAGTCATTCATTCGTCGCTTCGTATCGATGTCGTACGTACTGAATGCTCTCTGGTGTCTTTTCTTTAACGACTTTGCTTTCGATTTTTGGTTTTCAAGAAAAAGTAGTAGATAACATGGCGGCTAAGAAAAATGTAACTGTTTTGCGGCTACCACCCTATCACTGTGAACTCAATCCAATTGAATTGATTTGGGCTCAAATTAAATCATACGTGGGAAGAAACAATAAAACATTCAAAATGGCTGAGGTGAAAACGTTACTTCGCAATGCTTTGGCATTAATTGGAGCAAATGCATGGAAAAAATGTATAGAACATGTGCAGAAGGAGGAAGACAAAATGTTAAAATTGGATGGCATAATAGATGCAGCAAGTGAAACAACGCGATTTATCATAAATGTAACCGGGACGAGCTCCAGCTCAGAATTTGCTTATTCCTCAGAATAAATGTCTTAAAAATCTCTAGTTTTATGTTTTCATAAAAATCGATTTAAGAGATATAAACTTTTATATTTTTACGCACGCATTTCCATCAGAGTTAGTTTGCAGCTTGTGGCCAAAAAGATGGAAGTTACAAAATGGTTCGCAAAAATCCCAAATGCTACCCTTTGACGTATTATATTCAATCTTCTAGAGAATAAGTAAAATTGTTGTACACTCAAATTAACATTTTAATACTGACGCATTTGTTAATTATTTTGAATTAAAGGGTTTCGAGTTGTTATTTGTTTAAATAAAGGTGAAATTATCAATAAAAATAATTCACAGTAATAATGTATTCTTTTTAATCCTACCGTTGCTGACATAAATATCGATACTGTAATGGATTTATCCTCAGAGTAATTAGAATAGAGCCAGTATCGCGTCGATTCCCCGAACAAATTATTCGTGGCACTTTTGCGGGGTGCGGGAGGCGAAGTAAACACACACAGATACAATTTCACGCATATCCACACTATAATAAACTCGCAACACATTCAAAAAGATACGCACACAAACAAAGAATGACCTGAACATATGAACAAAATTTGGCAGAGGGGTTAGCGCATCATGCTCTCTGCAGTGGTATCTCCTCTAAGGGATTTATCATACATCTATGATGTGGTCAGATTCACTCGTTCATGAGGCGTCACCTCCCTAATATTGTCGATGGTTGCAATACCGCCATGTTTATTTACTTTTTACGACGGAATACTTGAATTCGAGTATACATACTCTTGACCTTCTTAACTTTGCACACAAACAGCTTTGCCTGGGTACACTGAAGTATAAAACTGTTAACGGAAGTTACTTTTATTCTAAATTTAAATATAATCAAGAACCAAAGTTGGTGCCTTTCTTTTTATAAAGTATGTACTATGCGTTTCAACTAAAAATGTGTCCGCCATACTGCGGAACTTCACTCGTTTTTTACGATTTTTGTATCGGCAGCAGAGTAAACTCAAAATGAAAAATTCGCCTCGGCTTTGATTATTTGATGTAATGTCTTATTTTGCTATCTATTTTTGTTAAAACATCATTTTTAGTAATTATATATTTGAAATGGCAAGATGGCGGCCACATTCTTAGATGAAACGCATAGTATCTAGTTACTTATAGTTCATGTAGGTGAAGAGTTCAATACAATGTCAGTTATATTATTACGCAATTAAACTTTATTTTAAAACTAAATGTAGGTTGCCTGGAAGAGATTGGTTTTTAACGATAAGGCCACCTTTGTACATTGATTTCTTCAACGTATTGTTCAATTTACATGTAACTTTTGGTGTAGAATAAAGTGTATTTATTATTATTATTTTAGTTTTATTTCTATTTTCTCTAGTTTTCACACCCGGACTTTTTAAAGGCTTGCGTGGGGACGAATCCAAGACGTAGAGGTCTGTTGGGTGAAATTAATGATATGAAAGACACCTGTCAGAATAAACTGCTGGAAATAAGATATAAACAGCAGTTGACTCTGGCAGACTACTCTGGCCTATTAAACCACAGTACCGTTATTCGAAGCTTATAATGAGAGCGGCACTTCCGGTTTCCCGTCATATTTCTTCCTATTGGTCTACTTCACTGTGATTTGATCGGACGTGACGTCATATTGCCAGGCGGGTGGGGGGAGCTGTTGTAAAACACGCTCACTCCATTCGTGTTCATTGGCGTCTTGTTTCCCGTCACGGACACCCGTCCTAGGCTACAATATACAACTGTTTGTGGAATTTAATAAAATTCTAAATCTAAATAATTCCAAAAGTATACAATGTTGAACAACAATATTTGCTACAAATAGTTGAAGCCCAACAAAATGCACGTAAGTACAAAACATTTTAACGGTGTTTGCCGTTCGTTTTGTTTGTGTGTTCCTAATGAAATGTTTTATACTATTAAATAGTGTGTGGTTTGAATATAGTGCAAGTAAATTGGGCTATGTTGGTCATAAATTTGTAAATAATCAATTTTCATTTAGCCCACTGACAGTAATTTGTATATTTGAAAACTTTAAAAATTATTATTTAATACTTGTGCTGAATTGATATTTTTATTAAAGTTTAATGTGGGTAAGCTTTATGTGCGAGTTTTCCAAGTGGATAAAAAGTAACGGACACATAAACGTGTAATATTACAAATTGTAATCTACCTGCAGTTTAAAACATTTGCAGAACTATTTTGTAGCCAAGTCCTACGATAATATAGTACATCTACCTGCAGTTTTAAGCATTTGCAGAATTATTTTGTAGGCGAGTTCTACGATAATAATACGTATCTCTTACACTTAGTTCTAAGCTTTTTTTCAGAATGGATGGTCAATTTACAATAATACAATCTGAACAGTGAAACAGTGACATTAGTTGTACTTGAAGAAAAGGCGCTCAGGCGTTATCAATGTGGTGTGATAATTGGATAAATTCAGTAAACAAGTGAGTTTTGTTAATATATTACTTTTGATTGTGCGGTATCTGTAAGTTCACGTGTGCTGACAAGTAGAACTATACTCATAGGGTAACCTAGGATTGGGAATTAAAAGCCTAGATACACTACAAATGGAGTATTTAAGTCTTATAATTGTGGCCGCCACCTCAATTTTACAGACGAACCATTTGTGACCATATTTTTTGTTATATCTAACAAAAAAATGATATTATATACAATATCATTGTATCATTGCTTGCATGACAATATTTCGTACTCTTCTTGTGTGGGCTATCTAGGTTAATTACTATTATAGTCTGTGAGCAGAAAGGTGGAAATATAACTGTTTCAAAGTTAATTGAAATACAATTACGGTTTTCTTTAAAATCTCTTAGAACTTTTTCAATAAGTTTGTGCGACGCATTATTGAGTATTGAGAAACGTAGATGCTATTATATTAACAAATCTGTTTGTCTTGGAGAAATCCAGTGCATGTGTACGCAACGCAGTAACTTTTAGTGTCTAATACACAAAATTCACGTATATGGCAAGCCTCGTATGGTTACAATCAATATAAAGTACTATCTCATGGCACAAGTTGCCATCCATCGTTGCAGGATGGGTGCACAAATTATAAACCTCCCATCTCGGGGGCAGTACATGTACAATTGCTCGTCGTAAGGCAAGCTCCTAGTTTCCAGATTTAATTTTGATAATCTTGTCAAAGCCTAAAAGTTGTTAGCTGAAGTCTACTTCACCAGCATAGAGTACCATCGCGTGGTACGAGGTCTAATTTCTATTCTCCTTTGCATAACGTTTGCAAATATTATCGCCCACCCTCGCAGGATGGGTACACAAATAATTAACCTCTCTCGCAGGATGGTATGTATCGTCTTATATATGTTGATCATGACCACGCACCTGATTCAGAATCAATTTTGACGATCTTGTCAGTCTGACCGTTGTTGGCTGACTTCTACTTCACCATCAGCATTAAGTACCATCACGTGGCATATTTTCTAGATTAATTTTAAATTGCATGGAGTTGCACAAACCACCACCCTCGCAGGGTGGTGCAGGGGCATATATGTGTATATATATATATATAAATAATAAAGCTCCATCCCATGATGGTACATATGTATATAAGTAGTTATTTATTTTATTTCTTAGTTGCTCATAAAAAGAGCATGTATCCGGTTCTTAAAATAAATTTTGATTTGTCAATTTGGAAGTGTTTTGGCTGAAGTCTATTTCACCATCAGTATATTGTCCTTCGCAAGGACTGCACATTTTATTACTCACCCTCGCAGGATGGATACACAAAGATTTAACCTCCCTCGCAGGGACAGTAGCATGTATAGCTCGTGGAGAGAGCACGTACAGTGTATCCGGTTTTTAGAATCAATTTTGATTTGTCAATTTGGAAGTGGTTGGCTGAAGTCTATTTCACCATCAGTATATTGTCCTTCGCAAGGACTGCACATTTTATTACTCACCCTCGCAGGGTGGATACACAAAGATTTAACCTCCCTCGCATGGACAGTAACATGTATAGCTCGTGGAGAGCACGTACCTAATTTTCAAAATCAATTTTGGCATTCTTGTCAGTCTGAAAGTTATTTTCTGAAGTCCATTTCATTATAATAATTTGACTGGCCCGTCGTTCTCATAGACACCCTGACTCCTACTCAGTGGTCGTGGGTTCGATTCCCACCAAGTTACTATTTATCGATATAATAGTTGTATGGTTGCCGTTGTGCAGACTGTATCTGGTTTGGGATCGGATGGCCGTGTGTGGGTTGTCCCAGGATATTATTATTATAAGCAGTGACATTGACAGGGTGTTAGCCATTACGTACATCCGCAGGGTACCCCAATAAGTAACAGTTCCCTGCAGGAGTGGTAACTGCATATTGCTCTTCGAGAGAGCCTGTTTTTCTGTTAAATTCAGCAGAGATATTAAGACATTAACAGTGTGTGTGTGCCTGGCACATCGTCTTATTAATAACCTTTTTCAGGGGAGTTTGTTCTGACTATCACGCGCTCTCGCGGGGAGAGAATACAGAGATTTACCTTTCAGAAGAAGGTTGCAGATGCTTTACAAAATTGCACGTACGTGATTCTATGAATCAATTATATATAAATATATAATTTTCATAACCCTGGCTTGCAGTCACGTCTTGGATCCTAATCATGGTCCCTTATTTTTACTGTCTTAAAATATCAGGACCAGTCGAGCGTAAACTGCTAATAGTTTATCAAAGTTTTGGATACATCATTTTATGAAAGTTCTTCAAACAATGAATGGATATGATGTGGGGTCAACGTGTCCTTTATTTGAAGACCATTACTTTTTCTATACTATATCCCATTTCAAAGTTAAAAGGTATGTACTCTTATAATTGGGAATTCTGGGGATCCATAATGATGGAATCATTCACGAGTTTCTATAAAAATATCTAACTCAATTCTGTGGGTGTAACTGGGTGTAAGTAACCAAGCTATGGCAAAAATGCATCGCCTGCATTATTAGCCAAAAGTAATGCAGTCCTCATTCACAATTGCGGAGAACAGGCGTATAATTGTACGAACTGTAATTGTTCTAATGAGAATAAAGATTTTTTAACCCCATAATTTAACTTCCGATCAATGTCGGGAGTAAGAAAATATAAAGAAAGCAGTTGCATTGCAACCAAAAGAAATATTTGGTATCCTGCTTACTATCTCTTGTAATTTCGCATTTATTACAAAGTGACAACACAAGTTTCCTTTACAGAGGTAAGGGAAACTAGTATGCAGACAGGGGGTGGGACCAACCATTCACAGATTCTTATGAATATTATATTTTTCAATTAGTTCTTTAATACAAATCAAATTTCATTGATAATATTTTATACAATATCCTTCTAGAGACAGATAGTAGGATATATGGGGTACATAATATGTCCATAAATATTTAAGGTACTTTGGAGCAGAAAGACTACAAATCATCCTCCATGTATGATTATTCGAGTATTCAGTGAACATATACTAACTCGTATTGGCTCTGAAGTATTCTGGTATAGATTAAATATATATTTAATCGTATTGGCCCTGAATTATTTCGGAGAGCAGACTCTGTTCTTGAACGAGTTTTGAGTCAACTATTCATATGACACAACTTTTAAAGAGTCCTAGTTTTCGCATACAGACAATATTCTTTCGTTCTGAAACTTAAAAATGTGAGTTTTGGTGATCCAGACTTGACCTTTCAAATCGAACCAAATATTACATTAAAAATTCACGAAGTAGTTTGGAATCATCATGAGATGGTCTTGATTTTCTAAACTAAATAAAAATAACTCGAAATATTGCCACATTTTTTGCTAGTTTATAGCGGATTCAATCATTGTTGTTTGGTATTATTATTGCCTAACTCTGACAATGTACAATACTGATCAGTCCAGTTACTTGCTTGTCAATTCTTAGCAACATGTTCTTATATCGATTTTACTTATTAATCCTTTACTCATCTATTTAGGATATGATTTAGTGAGCAATTTTCAAAGTAGCTTACTTCACACGTAGAACACATACTTGCATATATAGCAATGTATAGACGATTTAACATTTATAAAAAGACCCTGACTAATGACTAGAGTAATGCCTTAATAGAGTTTAGATAAAAATCCCATATAATTTATCTATTACTACACAGTGAAGTCTACCCTTCACACTGTTGCTTGCGTTAAGCGGAAGACCACGTACTGCAAAGTATACAACATCGCAGTACCTGGCGTTGTGTTTAAAAACAAATTGTATATGTATTCAGTTATCTTTATTGATGGGTCAAAAAGACTAAAATCACGAACATAATTTAGCTTAATTAATTACCTATCATGCGTCACAGGCGTAGTGGTTTTTAATAATAGCTAGCACATTGAAATTGGAGATTTTTAATACATTTTAAACAGTATTATAAAGGCGAAGTCAAAAAGACATAGCACAAAAAAAAAAAAAAGTACTTTTGTACTGGATTGTTTAACAAAACGCAATGAATTGCCATAATATTGATTTTAATGGCTGATACAGTTATATTCTCCTTCTTTTCTCTTTCTCTACTAGTTTCTAAAAGAAATAATTAGCATATACAAATATATATATATATATATATAAGAATGCAGTGTATTGAATTTTTATGTAAAATTCATACTTGGATATTTAAAATACATCCGTAAATCACATTGGCGTCATTAATCTACTGATATTACCAGGCGATAACAAACACGTCTCATTATAAGCTTCGAATAACGGTACTGTGGTTTAATAGCAGCGTTTTCCCTGAAAGAAAACGCATATTAAACTACTTACCTTATTCGAAGCTTACTTTTTAAACCTGCCTGGTATTTCTTCGACACAATGAACACGAATGGAGTGAGCGTGTTTTACAACAGCTCCCCCCACCCGCCTGGCAATATGACGTCACGTCCGATCAAATCACAGTGAAGTAGACCAATAGGAAGAAATATGACGGGAAACCGGAAGTGCCGCTCTCATTATAAGCTTCGAATAAGGTAAGTAGTTTAATATGCGTTTTCTTTCAGGGAAAACGCTGCTATTATAAGTATAGTGCCTAACCTAGTATGTGGAAAGATTACTATATGTTTTTTAGTGGATATTTGGTTAACTGAACACTGGGCTGTTGTAAAAGGCCGGGGTCTCTTGCCACCTACTCATTATTTTTTGACAAGTGGTGACTTGCCACCCACTAGATGGACTCTCCATACGGCCGTCATAAGACGGCGGAAGGCAACAACGGTGTGGGTGGCTCAACACCCCTGTGTTGAGAGGTATGCTGCGCTTTCTCCGGAGTTACTCGCGGCGTTATGACTTTTAGCACTTCCACCCCTGGAGCATATAGCTCTAACAACTCCTCTCTGGACGGCCAATTAAGGTAAGCCAGAGCTGAGTCCCGCGGGTCCCCTTCGGTTTTCACTCGGCCGACGAAGACACGCCAAGGTGGGGCCCCTGACCAACTCGCTGGAGTACTCGGGTCCTTGGTGTCGTTACGCACCAAGACTAGTAAGTAGACTATCTTTCCATACATTTACAATAGTTCCCTTGGCTGCCGAGGTAAACTGTTATTTTTTCTTCAATTAAGTAGTTTAAATGGTGTGTGGTTGGTTGGTACCTACCGAGGGGTAGAAAAAAATTAATTAATTAGAGGGGGTTAATTGTAAAAAGGGCCTCTATGTGTTGGATTCGTCCCCACGCAAGCCTCTTAAAAGACCGGGTAAATCCCGTGAAACAAAAAAACATGAAAATAATAATAATATTTTGGGACAATCGACGAACGATCTTCTGATCTCAAACTAGGCAGAGCCTTTACTATGGTAAACAGGCAGCTGATACTAATACTTAAGTATAAGTATACTTTTTTGTCATTGTGCGCGTCGCAGGTAACCGGTGGATGCAAATAGCCAATTGTCTTATTGCCAGAAATTAAATTAAAACTGCATTGCAAATTCAATATGAGCAATGGAAAACGAAGATTTGCTACAAAATTCTTTGACCTTCTACCTGGATGGACGATCTAGTTACCTTTTTCCTTGTCATTAGATTCTTCAGTGGGCGGGAGTTAAATAGTGTTCTAAGTTCCTTAGTTTAGCCCATAAAATAAGATATATTTTTTTTTTCACCCACCAATTTTGTTCATGAAACTAGTTTATCCCATTGTAAAGTTGGCAACACTGATCCCTGTTTAAAAAGTAAGTAGGTTGCGCTCGATTAGCTCGAGTGCTACGCTAAGAAAAAAATACGAGAAAATACAATCAAACTGAAAGGCCAAAGGGATAGTAGTCGGAGCAGCCATCACTCCCCTCAACCATATTGGAGGGAAGGGGGTGACCCGCCACACGAAGCCGCCACAAGCAGAGCGATTCGATAGCGAGCATGACATATTTTTTTGTGATGAAACTGGGAAAGACAAGGCTTATGTCTTTCCCAGTTTCATCACTAACAAGTATAAATTTAAAAAAACCCCGATATACATAACATTATATCAACTGATCATTATATCAAATAAAATTATAGATTCATTTGTTATATCTTGTAAATATTAGAGATTTTGTAATTAGGTATATCAAATATTACTTACCCCAATTTTATGGTCTTTACCAGATAAATTCCTCAAAATAAATCATGTTTCTCCAGGAAGTTCTTAATCGGTGGTGATCAAATTTATACAGATTCATTATATACAGGTTCCTTCTTTCGAATAAAAAAAGATTCATTGAAATTGGTCAATATTTGCCAGTGTTATGACCAGTTTTCTCCTTAAAAGGCCATAAAAACATCAACCTCCAGCATTCCTACAGTTTTTTCAGAGTCGCCATTCTCATTTTTTCAGGAACTACTAACTTATTCGTACGTAATATTTTTTTATGGGACCCAATTAATGGAGCGGCCTATCCGTACAATTCGAATTGAGAACCTCCTCCTTTTTTGAACTAGGTTAAAAAGGAGGAAGTTCTCAATTTAATTGAATTGTATGTATTTTTAACACGCTTTTACTTGCTTGAGCTATATGTATGATGGTAATGGAATCTTGCAATGCAATTTTGATTTTGACTCAATGTAGTCTCGCGGTCACGGTGTCGGTCGATAATCGCTTACACGAGCCGCCCCGAAATACATGCGGGCGGGGTAGGAGCACGTACGTTCGTTCAAACGATTCTAATTGGGTACACCGTTCGTGTCCACGATAGTTCGTACACAAAGGTCAGTGAACTTTCTCGGAGAGCGGTTTTTATTATAAGTATTGGAAATATAGATTTTTTGTTGCAATGCGAATCATTGCTATTTACACCTATAAACTTGCAATGCATTCTGTGGTTATCGTAATTAAATAGTAATTAACAGAACTGTAACAATATATTGTAAAAATAATGACAAACTATAACCATCTGACGGACTATTAAGATAACCGCGATTGTTGATAAACATTATGAACGTAACTGTACAGACAACAGCTTCACATAATACTGTCATTTAAAGAAGGTCACGAGTATGTATGAAATCCTCGCTTTTTTGGGTTCATTCCAATTTGGTCGGATAACCAGTAATCTAACAGGGGTTCTAGTTTTTGCTTGTATCTTCTTTATTATGAAATATTTGAAGCTGAAATTTTCAGGATATGTATTTCATTAAGTGCTCTAATTCTTGGTTTATACCAAAAAATCTAGGGTTGGTCTTGTTTTTTGTATTTTGACGTCAAAGCTAGACATTATCAGTTTTGATTCAAAGTGATATTATTCAATAATGCGTATAAAATATGTTTTGAAACTTTTCGTGGATGTTAAGAGTATTAAAAAGGACCGAATACCGTTTTCAGTGTGTATGAATTTTTGTTCATTTAAGCGCTAGGACCTTTTTTTTTGGTTTTCATAAATCCATTATTACGCTAAAACGGTAAATATTTTTGAAAATCTAATTAATGCACAAATACGCACAAATTAAGAGCTACTGATAATCGTTTATTCTACAGGTGCACAATTACTGGTTTCCGAGAAACACGATTCTGCAAAACGTTACCCCAGCAGGAATTGTAATAACTCTGAAATCTTAAGACGCACAAATTTCATTTTCAGCGCACAATTACGCACAAATATAAGCTATCTTTCCTGAAGTTTATGTTTCTCTCCGATCATTGGTTTAGAATCTTCTTGCTGGAACAACGTTACCCCAGCAAGAATCGTTTTTCGGATTTTTCTCGAAAACGAAATGATGCACTAATTTTTTATTCCGCGCACATTTACAGCAGATTATGCTCTAATTATTCGTTTAACTCAATCTTCTCTACGACCATCTTTCTTGCTGGGGTAATGCTCACATTTCAATAACACTAAAAACCATAAAATAATTTAAATATTATTGAAGTTGGTGCTAAATACACACAGTAGGTACGCTAACACTAACTTCAATAATATTTAAATAATTTTATGCTTTTTAGTGTTATTGAAGTCGGTTAATTTTTTATTTATATTTTATTGAAACTGCTAGTTATTGCAAAGGACCAGTTGTTAAAACATTCTGAATAAGCCCCAAAGTGCAATAGTAACTACAGTGGCATAAGCAGACAGGTAGAGGGGCTAAAGACATAATAACCGTAGCGCCCAAACGTTGCGTCCTCGTCTTCGTAGCGCGTGCGGCGCGCAGCGGGCGGATGCGTGCGACCAGTCCATGACTAGCTTTGGCTGCGTACGCGCATCAAACGGTCACAATACCGCGCTTTTCAAATTATGTGGCCACTCATCGAACCCATTAACATTTTGTTATAGTTTTACTTTATATTTCCATTATAACGTTTATTCATCAGAATGTGTTCTACATAAACAGACTTTAAGTTTTTAAAACTTTTGAATAAATGTAGTGATACTTTATAAAATCGTAATATATAACAAAAATCATACAATGTGTGGCTCGTGTAAAGGTGCGCAGGAGTGAGTTCAGCTACGGTGGCGCTGGTCAACGGGCACAATGAGCACGCCACTGAATTGGCACAAATGGCTAGTGTTGTCGCTGCTCGGATTGGCTTTGTCCGCTCGGTCAATTGGCTGCGATTACAGTTCCATCGAGAAATTTGGAGCGGAAGCAGTGGCTCGCTGCAATGAAAAATGTCCCTTCCAGGTTCGCACACCTAAATCCATAAGACTTGTAAAATATAAACAACAACTGATTGACGTGCCCGTTAGTCTTATGGTTAGACACCCTACCGCTGCCACTCAAAAGCTCGTGGGTTCGATTCCCACTTTGTGTCTGGGTGTTATTTAAGTAATTGTATTCGTCGTCTGGTTACCGCAGTACAGGCTCTGCCTAGTTTAGGATCAGATAATCGTATGTGGATTCTCCCCCACAGATCCCGGGGACCTATCAAAGGTTTTATTTATTCAATACTTCATGCACAAATTTTTTACATAGGCGAACTTAATGCCTTAGGCGTTTTCTGCCAGTCTAGGTTTTCCCCGCGAAAACAAAAAAATGAAACGTAGATTCGTTTGTATGTTATTATTATTATGTAATATAGATAAGACACTATAATAATATCCAGTAACTAATTTACTTCTTGTTCTTAGTGTAGTGCCGTATTTTGTAAATAGATGTTTTCGATTTTGTATGTGTACACATCGCAGATTAATACGGTTTCCTACTGCTGTGTTCATTCATAGAAGTTAGGTTGGTCGAAGTAAGGGGCCGTCTTTATGTATGTAAAAGTATAAGTTTATTTGCAGCGATTATTGTGCAGGTTCATCGCACATCTAAGTAATTGTTGGCAATTAGCGATCCACTGTAATCAACTCACATGCGCTAAATATAGAACAGCGTCCCCAAACACCACTGGAGTCGATCGCTTGCATTGAATTTTTCTTTGAACATTAGGTATACAAGTTTATTATATCTAAATAGTTATTAATAATAATTCTCAAAATCTTTATACACATTGAAACAATTTGATTTTTCTGGACTACTTAGATATAATAAATAAAACGAACTTGAGCTGAGGTGCACCAGTAACATCGATATAATATATAAACTAGATAAACATTCACGAACAAAATTACATCTAAAATGTGGTCGCGGAGGTTGCAAACTTATCTGTGCTGGTGGCGGAAACGTGAACTAACGATTTTATAATGATAATGACTTGCAGTTTGACATTTTCATATAGACAGTAGCGACACTCCTATCGGCAAAAATAAATTTGTCAGGATGTGGCTTGTAAAGAAATAGCGACACAAGGGCGCTATTACTCGCTACCACTTTTTGAACCGTGACACCAAATCTAGTTATATATTATATCGATGACCAGTAACGCCTTCTCAAATAAATTGGAGAAGTCCTATTGGGGAAGTGCTGCGGTGAAGCGCTAGCTATAATATATGATTATGATATATCATCAGTATGACCACTACATGTCTAATATTCTTCCGCAAAACGGAGTGTGTAAAGACTACTGTATTCTAGTGTGTAAAGCCTAATAAGTAAAATCAGATGACGTGCGCAAGCAATTAGCGAGGATATTGCGAATTCTCTTTACCCATAGGTAGGCATTTCCTAGTAGGAAAATATCACAAATCTCTGTTGTTTTGATAAACCATGATATATTCGATATTTGTTTAAAATGTACATAGTCTTTGTTTTAGGGTGTAGATTTGCACCCTTTGGTGTATCATTCATTACATTGAAGTCAGTCACTAGTTGTATGCAATGCATATGTAGGTATGTCCAAATAGGCTTTTGGATTGATCTGTAAATTATTATCTTGTTATATACTTTTAGACTTTCGCGTTCCATTGTTAAACTTTATTTTTATCGGGAATTAACGCGATTTACCTTATATTTTAGCTTGACGTTTCGGCCGGGTTACACCAGCCGTGGTCACAAGCAGACTGGTTCAGCGAGACGGCTCCGTGCGGGAGGCAGAAATATCTTCGTCTACCCCCATTCTGACCACTTTTGTGACCACGGCTGGTGTAACCCGGCCGAAACGTCAAGCTAAAATATAAGGTAAATCGCGTTAATTCCCGATAAAAATAAAGTTTATTATCTTGTTGTCAACATCTAGTTTTGAGTTTCTAGACCTTTGTAGGTATTTCATATAAATTGCAATCCATTTGTTTGTACTTGTTTCTTGCAGGCAGTAACCGTGGTCTAAGTGCGTTCCTAGCTATTTGAAACTGGTATAAATGTAATGTAGGTAAATGTGTATTAGGTACTAAAAAGATGTAAAATCAGAAAAGTTACAACCACGAACGGGTATCACATTTCGTCGGTTTGAAGCCTTTAAGGTGCAACAAAAAAAGTCCGGTCGCACGATCATCGCGCCGCCCGTTGCCGTCCGCAAAAAATTATAAGCACCTAAGTACTTACCTAAATTTAAGTCTAGAAGAGCGAATTAATTAGGAATTTACAAATTAAAAATAATGTAATAGCAATATTCGTATAAACATCAAGTTGACGAAACTAACAAAAGGCTAAGCAGTGTGATGATAACCCAAAAATAATTCAATTTAGATTTTTTACTGATTTTTTGAAGATATTCGTACATTTACATAAAAGATCATATTCACAAGTTTAAGCTTACTTGTAACAGGTAGTGTTTGACCTGCTGACAATTTAAAACGCATGGATGAGCGAGCTCGCACCAACCGCATCGGAACGGAAATTATCAGAACAGTAATTCCGTTGAACACATCCTTCAATCTGTCTAAAACAACCAAGTAGGTAGGTACGACATGGGGTAGTCAGTCTCACATTGAAATAAGACGGGTGTAAATAAATAAATAATATGTAATATATTACATTTCAATATAATTTACCTTTTACTGTAAGTATAAGTAGTTGATAGTGGGAAACGTTTAAAAAAAAAACCAACCTCCAGAGTGGAGGGAGATTGAGTTACATAGAAAGGACTCTTACCCATTAAAAACTCCCTGATAGCCTCCGAGATTTCCGCAATGAACACATCGGTAGATACACATAAAACTATGTGATATTAGAAAGAGGAAGAAAAACATTTTATGTCGGTACGCAATAAAAAGTGGTTGTAATCATTGGGTATTTATTTGTTCTGTGGCTTTAGCAAAGGGATTGGCATTTTACATATCCATTTTGTTTTTGTTGCAGAATCGAACCGGTGATGGTCACTTCGATGTCAGCTGTGCATCTGATTGTAGTGTGCAACAGGTAATTATTGTAATAATTTTCCTTTTATCCAACATTCAATTGGTTTTTCTTCCTTCACATTATATATTATACTAGCTGACCCGCGCAGCACCGCCCGCGCTTTTATTACGTTTTGCTCGTCTCTCTTTCCCTCCCACTTCGGTCCTCGTCACACTCCCCCTCTTCCTCTCCCCGTTGTCCCTTTTCTGAACCCTCTCCCTCTCTCTTCCCCCAACTTGCTCCACCTAACTCCCTCGATCCCTCACCCCATCACCCCCTCCTCAAATCCCCTCTCAGTCTCTCTCCTCTCTTGCTCTCCTCCTCCTCTCATGTCCCCTCGTTCTATACATATATCCTCGTCAATCATGTTATCAGCGGCATAAAATATACTTTATGAACTATTGTCAGACCTACCCGATATGCACACAAAATTTCATACATATCGATCGGTTCACCCATCTAGTTAATGAACTTGTCTTATGTTGCTTAACCTTAACCTATCTGCATGAAATATACTTTACGACCTATTCTTAGACCTACCCGATATGCACACAAAATTTCATACAAATCGGTTCACCCATCTATTTAATGACCTTGCCTTATGTTGCTTAACCTTAACTTCCCGAGATAAAAAGTCCTATGTCCGTTTCCTGGTTCTAAGCTACCTCCCCACCAATTTTCAGCCAAATCGTTTCAGCCGTTCTTGAGTTATAAATAGTGTAACTAACACGACATTTTTTTATAATTATGTAAAAATATTAGTCCTTTAGTGATTGTATGTTCAATTTCACCGATAGATGGCGCTGTTCATAATGTAAATCACGCTAACATCGTAAATCACTGTCTAATGATATTCGACTGCTTAGCCCCTATGAAACATAGCGTGATGTTTTATATACCAATTTATACCCCTACTTCTACACAACACATCAGTGAAAGTCCTATCAGAATACATCCACGGGTTTTCAAATGATACCTGGACGAACAGAACGACAGACAGACAGACAATAATTCCAAAAAAAATTGTTTTGGCCTCTATGTCGATAGTATAGTATATATATACATATAAATTTTGGCAAAATATTCAATGTACGGAAAAAGTGCTCTTTGAGTTTTATTTTAGTATAGATAGATATAGATAATTGTATCTACAATTATCGCCTTTATATACAAAAATAAACTATTTTTAAAAAAATAAAAACCGACTTCAAAGTAAATTATCTAAAAAGCATAAAATAACGAAAATATATTGAAGTCGGTGCTAGCACATCATGTTAACTAACACTAGCACCAGCTGACACCGACTTCAATATATTTTCGTTATTTTATGCTTTTTAGATAATTTACTTTGAAGTCGGTTTTTATTTTTTTTTAATAGTTTATTTAACACTTCTTAGTGACTTATTTTACCAAAATAGGTATCAGCTCTATCACGCAACTCGAACGTCTACGTTACAATTACTGAAAACATAAAAAGTTTATATCTCTTAAACTACTGGACCGATTTTGATGAAACTTGTACTCTACCCTAAGTTGAAAAATACTCTAACTATTGCAAAAAGAATTTTTAAAATCGGACTTGTAGTTTCTGAGAAATCCGTGGACAAACCTACATACATACATACACACCTACATACATACCTACCTACATACATACATACATACACTCATAAAATTTGGTAAATTTGTTTAGAAGCCCACATAGACTAACATATATTAATATTACGCATTTTTATTAATATTACATACATACGCGTCGCATAGAGAACCTTCTTTTTGAAGCCGGTTAAAAATAGGGTTTTGACTTTAGTACCTACTGTGTAACATAAACCTTCATGTAGGTATGGCTAGGATAAGTGATAGTTCGATATTACTTAAATAAGTTATATACTTTACGATCTTTGAAGGTGATCGGTGAAGAAAAACATCGTGAGGAAACCGGCATGTCTGAGAAAGCCTAAATAGCTTTCGAATGACGTGTGAAGTTCGTCAAACCGCACTTGGCTAGCGAGGTGGACTATGGCCTAAGCCGAAGGGGCTTAGGCCATAGTATCTTGAGTATTATTATTAATGATCTTTACCCACGTTTGTTTACAATTGCAATGTAGCGGGCCATTAATGTAAGGCCAATTTAATAGATCACATTTGACACTTCATCAAAATTGAAACAGCGGGCAAAAAAATTTTTTTTTTTACGAAGTTAGAACTGCACAATTGCTTAACTTTTTTCAATAACGATTACATATTTATTGTAATAATGACAATAAAATCCAGACAGAACAAAGAAACTGTCAAATGCGATCTATTAAATTGGCTCCACATTAGTGCGTCGTCGTCATATTCCATTATTTTACCAATAACGGGTCAAAAAATTATTGACCTGTGTTCATATCTACCCAACGATACGAAAGTCATAAAATACAATGTACCGATAAGTATTTTTACTGCTAGTATATATTTATTTTCTTTCAGTACCTATTGAGTAACCCAATTTTTATGATTTTAACGGATAACGGAAGTTGGATTGTTATTCCTCATTGCTTTATTGTATTTTGTAGGAATTTCAATTATATTAGCAGTGTGTGTATGTATATTTACTTCTATTTAGATATTTAAGTTATGTATTAGACTATAGGTTTTTTTCATTTCAACAATAGCAGCTTGCATTGTCACATAACGTTTAATAACTTGTACGTTATTGCGCGTTTGACGTTTTGGACAAAATTGCTTTCAGGAAAAATTGCACACACCACACTACTACGTCTAACTAAATATATTATAGAATAGCATACAGGGCAGGTTCATTCGCAGAACAAGGTTATTGGGTATACTAAGATATGAAGGACGGGTGGTCACTGGTCATGTAGCGGCGCACCCTGTGTAGGCCTTAGAAGTTCTTACTGATTGACCAATCTTTCCAATTACAAAAGTAATGAGAAGGAATATGTTGAAACTATCAACACGCTTACCTGATGGTACCTAAGCGACCGTCACGCCTGCCGATGCATTCGTAGGTACTCTACCGCACCTCATCTGAGAAATCAGTTATTGTTCCGGAAGCCCGTACCTTAATTTCTCTAGCTTCACTCACACCGGAACAAATCTATCTATATTCAGACATTGCTGCTTGGCGGCAGAATATCAAACATTGCGGTGGCAGGTCCTGGCACATGGTGTTTTCCTTTTTCAAGTCGGTTAAAACAAAATTAGAAAAAACTGAGTAGGTACGATAAAGGATAATGGATACGCACCATACTTGCTTATCTTTAATGTACAGTTGTTAACTTACCGAGTTAAAAATTTGAACTACAAAAGGGTCGTAAATGTGCCGATATAACAGTCCCAGTCGGTTCGTTGGTGTTATCCATCATAGTGGTACAAAAACTGACATAAAACGGCTTGTTCCCGCCGAATATTGACAGTTACTACTGGTTTAGGTCAAAATTATCAGATGGCCAATTTACGCCCAGTGCAACGAGAAAAAATCAAGTGGTAAGACAAGCCAGGCCCTGGAGTTGCACACGCATATACGCACCCCTCGAAACCAATTGAGTTGTTTTTATTTGGTCCCTTTCTAATAATATCTCTATAGCAATAACGTAACTTAAATGTCTATACTTATTGTTGTTATGAGCAGTTGCTTATTTTTATTTGATATTTACTGCTTCTAAAAGTATATTAATATGCCGGAATGTTTGTAAACATGAAGAGGTTGAGTACGGTATTAGTACTGTACACAGATAAATTCATACTGATGCAGCCGAGAAGTATCTACCTAATACTAAGTTAAAGTAAGTACGACTGAGATTCAAGACATCACTAAAATTAAGTACCTTCATATTTTAGTTCTAGTCACTAGTCTAGTCAAAGCAAAGCAGCAGTGTGTAAGCATTGCTGTGTTCCGGCGTGAAGGGCACTGTAGCTGGTGAAATTACTGGACACAAAGACTTAACATCTAATGTCTTAAGGGTCGGCAACGCGCTAGTGATTCTTCTGGTGTTGCTAGAGTCTATAGGCTGCGGTGGCTGCTTACCATCAGGCGGGCCGTACGCTTGCTTGCCACCTTGATAGTATAAAAAAAAAGAGATTGATAATATCGTCGTGTTGGTTAGATTTTGAGAATCGAGATGAAAGTATAAATATGCAGGATTTTAGTAATTACACTTGCGCATAGTTCCCATCTTGCTCCGGTTTGGTGTTAACGGAAATGTATTATATTTAGATATGGTACTATATAGGTGGTAAGGTAAACTTATTTCCCACATTCTGTTAAAAGGACTAATTAAAACTAGCTGTTTGCTTAACATCCGTCATCGGTGCCCAAGGTGTGTTAGACAGAAACCAACGAAAATATATCGTCCTTATTTGCTTGTAAGCTAGTTTACTCCGTTTGTTTATTCGATGCTTGACAAGGGTTTACGTTTTCAAACATCTTTCTCGTAAGACAGTTCTGTGCGTTACAACCAATCAATTGTGAGTCCTTGGACGAATTTGGATCTAATGTCGTACATGATTTTTTTTTATAGAATGTTTGCTGATGGTAAACTGCTGAATAGATTTTAATTAAATATAACTAACCAACAGAACCAGCAACCATTCGTTTGCAAGCTATTACGATATCACAAACGAACATAAAGCTTCTTCCTTTTAGCGCCGGGGGTTAATATATATATAAGTGTAAATGTGCATATTTTCCACACGCGCAAATACGTAATTGACTTTAATTCCAATTAGTTCATTTGTTTTATCTACTACCAAAAAGAGTACCTACCTACTGTTATCATTTAACATGTTGCTTTCAACTTACTTCTGAAATATGGTGTCCTTCGGTCGGTGGTCACCCAGCAAAGCGCGGGTGCCGAACAGCGCGGCGCAATCGCAAGGGTCGCGTGAGACTCAACGCCGGATGGACGCAGGAAGGAAGCTTCTAGTTGCCAGCCTACTCCCCTCGGATCTATTTTAGAGTTCATTCGTTTTATTCTATCCTTTTAAACAACACTCTTGATAGTTCGGCAAATTTATACCATTCGTTTGAGCCAGTTGCACGCTGCCTTGTGTTATATTTTCGCATTCACCACAGCTGACTGGAGTTATCATTACACAGATATCTCTCTCAGTACAGGTTCAGGGTTGTTAATAATTAATTATCTAATCTCTTAGATATAATGATATTGTTTATCTTATTGTAAAATATGATATTTACATAAAAAAATATAGATGTTTATATCATTAGTTTAAAATAGCATATATCTACTCGTAGTTCATCATTTTCCACCAGAGACAAACATGATTACCCAATTTTCAGTGCCAAAACCTTGAGTCGTAACTACGGATACGCCTTAGATACCTTAAAATTTAAGATTTTCTCCCAAAATACCGCGAACGAACTCTTAATAATTTTAACATCGGGTGACCCTCGCATGATTATGGGACTTGTTGAGGAATTCAATCCCCTCTGTGCGCTCCGTTGATTTCGGCTCGGAAATGAGCAATCACCTATCGGAAGTAAAGGTATTGCGACCGTTTTATAATTTATGTGTGAAAGATCACCCACTCGTGAAGCAATCGCTATGACCTATTGATATCATAACGATCAAAATGAATATAAAATAATGTTATTCAAATAAGCAGGGTGCAACCACTAGAGATGCTTATTATGTTAATAGGCTTGTAAAATTTTGGGAACGTTTTGTAAAAATTTGTTAATGTCGGACTACAAGATGATTAGTAAAATCACTCAAGCTAATAATGCTAATGGACACGATACTTTTACTGCCTCAATCAAAATCAAATCACCTTACCTTACCAATACCTTACTCTTTTGCAACGGGTTGTTTCAAGTCTCAAAGTATGGAAACAACTGCTATTGTAAAACGCGCGATTTCAATGTATTGATCTATCACGTTATTGGCTGTTTTTTATTCAACTTAGTGATGGGACAAGCAAAGTTGTTCGCCGGATGTTAAGCGACATGCATGAGCTAAAGACTGCGCTGTCACTTGTAATTTCACCAGCTACAACTGCTTTGCTCTTCACACCGGAACACAGAAATGTTCAGACTTTGTAAACGTTCAGCAAAATATCTGACAGTGCGGTTGTGTCTACGGGGCCTACTACCTAGCAAAAGACTAATGGTATTGTGTGTGCAACGGCTTTGAATGAAAAAGGGAACTGGACTATTACGGCCTCGTCGTCAGGTGTATTCATGAATATTTATAATATGAATGCATATTTTATACTTACATAAAATTAGGCACGGGGTTATATGGAGCACGCATAGGGGAGTCAGTGTACACATAAATTGTTTTCTCATTATTAATTTAAAATTCTTTTGAATATCAGTATTTTATAATTTCATCAATTGCCATCACATTATGAAATCGAGATGCCATAACTTAAACAAAACATGTATTAACAAAATGTGTAACTTGCATACTTACCTTCATGAATTTAGAAGATGAATAGATTTTTTTGTTATTATTCATTTCGAAGCCGTAGTACCCAATAATATGAACGAAAGTATCAAATTTCATACTTTAAAACAAACGAAAAAACCAGCCTGCTGCTGATATAAGTATTTTTTTAAATATTTTTTTTGTTAGTGGCCGGGGTGCCTCCAACAAGTACCTGCAAGGTTATCCATTAATTACCGGACACCCGATATAATCAAATAATACAAGCCCTATAGGCGCGCGAACAGTTTCCTCGAATGGCGAAATAATAGGTCCTACATATAGGTACATTATGTAATATGTTCGCCAGGCCGCAATCTTCCATAGGTACTGTAATTATCATCATCATTATCTTCAGCCGGAAGACGTCCACTGCTGAACATAGGCCTCCCCCTTAGAACGCCACAATGAACGACAATTGGCTATTTGCATCCATCGGTTACCTGCGACGCGCACAATGTCGTCTGTCCACCTTGTGGGAGGTCTGCCAACGCTGCGTCTTCCGGTTCGTGGTCGCCACTCGAGAACCTTTCTTCTCCAACGGTTTTCGGTTCTTCGAGCGATGTGGCCTGCCCATTGCCACTTCAACTTGCAGCTTCTGAGAGCTATGTCGGTGACCTTAGTTCTTCGGCGGATCTCCAAATTTCGGATTCTGTCGCGCAAAAAAACTCCGAGCATAGCTCTCTCCATGGCTCGTTGTGTGACTCTGAACTTTTCTAAAAGGCCAGCCGTTAGAGACCACGTCTCAGTACCATATGTCATCACTGGCAACACACATTGGTTAAAAACCTTCGTCTTCAGGCACTGCGGTATTTTGGACGAGAAGATATCGGGTAGTTTCCCGAACGCTGCCCATCCGAGTTGGATTCTTCGGGCGACCTCTTTGTCGAAGTTGGACCGACCTACCTGCCCCCCTAGACAATGTAACATTCTACAAGCGCTATCGCTAATAGAAAGTATAAAAATGTATAAGAATGACATAAGTCATCGAAAAATCACGTGACAAATTGTAGGGAATTAAGCGATTTAGCGAATGAAGAAATAGATTCGCTATGAAGCGATTGCATCTTGTCTAGGCCCTCTGGATAGTTTGTCCTAGGTATGCGTAATGGTCAACAACTTCGAGTGTATCGTTCCCAACAACTACCGGACGGGTGCAACATGGACATTAGACATGATCTTCGTCTTGTCCATGTTCATTTTAAGACCCACCTGTTGGGAAACGCTACTGAGGTCGCTGAGCATCGTATTGAGGTCCTCCAGCGACTCTATATCACTATCATCGGCAAAACGATTAACTGTAATTATAAAATTTGAAAAATATATATTTGCTTATTTCCGTAATATACCTACTCGGTCTATCCACATACGGTCACCTGATCAAAAACTAGCCCCCTTGTAAACCAGACAAGTAGGTAATAAAAATATGTAAGTACTTAAGTATATTCTTTTTTTTTGTAAACACATACACGCTTAGAATAATAACGCAGGCGTTATTATTCTAAGCATACACGAGACATGCACGACGAGACGAGCCTTGTTCATGCACTCAAACGTTGGTCTTGGGTGGGAAGCGAATCTACTACTATTGTATTGGGCAATCTGTGATGTACACCCGCGGTCCTAACGCACACCAACTATTAGCTACTAGTCAAAACTGAAAAAACGCAAGTAACGACTGTACCTATAGTTAGATTACAACTATATTCAAACTACTCTTACGGAATAAATAGCGGTTTATTTTAGATTGTACTTCCCGACGTTTCGAACGCTTTGCAGCACCCATCAGGTCACGGGCGGACCGTGGGTGATGTAAAGCACCCATGGTCCATGGTGTTACAATGTGTAGTATTCGCGTAAATAAAAGACATTACATTGCAACTACATATATAAATCTTGATTTATCTTGATTACAGTGACTGCCAAGCTTTCACATGAGAACTTTTTCTGATGCGCTTAAGAACGCACATCGCGTGTAAGCACTAATTAGGTACTAATTGAAATAAGTGCGATATGAAAGCGAGTGGTCTTCATATTTTGCTCTTCAAATGCTAAAATATCTTTTTATATAATCGTTCTACAGAAATACTTTAACAAAAACTTTTAACAAGGCGTAACAAAGGCCTTCTTATTTCTAAATTAGTCACGGGCGTGCTAATTTTAGCACATTTCATTGTTTTTAATTTAATAAGGAGGTGATGTTCCTGTATATGGCTATTCTAATCTCTGGCTCTAGTGTAGTACTAATTGAAAGTCCAGACAGTTTAATTCTGTAACCCCAGCCGTATAAATACGTATTCACTGACTTCAGTTATGTATTACTTATTTCATATTTTTTATGAATTAATGAAATTATTTATTTCAAATTGGGCTTGTAATTTTTCCTTTATTGACGACGACTGTATAAAAATAGTTGTTTTCTTATTACAATCATTTCGTCAGCGGCTACGGATAAAACGAAAAAAGAAAGAAATTAAAAACGAGGGAAATACAACAAACCATAAAAGGCATAGAAGTCGGAGCAGTCTCCATTGTCCCCAAGCAGCACCCGGGCACGGGTAGGACTTGAGTAGCAGCCATCAAACATCAATCAGTTTTAAATTTTTAATGCCTTTTTATAGCTCCTCGGCAGCGATATGCTTAGTGACGGCTGCCGCAAGCTGGGCAGGCCACCGTAGAGGGGTTCTAGTCGGCAGCAGGCTTAGCACTATGTGCAAATCTTGACAGACAAGTGTGAGTATGACGTCACTATGACGTAGTATTTCACATTTTTGTATGGAACTGACGTTTCGGTGTTGAAAACTACGTCATACTCCACACTGATCTGTCAAGATTGCAAGTCGTGCTAGGCCTGCAGTTTCCATGTAGTCGGATGGACGAGCACCATTGAAGCCCACAAAAATGCAAGCCATCTAACAACCGAATTAGTTTTCTATGATCAAGAATTTAGTTCATGTACTGAAACCTTAATACTCAAAGACTGAAACGTGCATAAAAATATTTATTACAAACATTAAAAAAATTATAATATATATATAAGTATATGATTATAAATTAGTGACAATGAATTTAATGGGAGCTTCAAACCCACTCTCTGTGTAATATGAAAAGTAACTTTTATATTGAATAAATCTTAAAGAAAGGCTAAGCTATGTTAAAGAACTGCAGTGGAATTGGTCGTTGCTCGCTAATTCCTATTTCCTCATTAGCTTGACCGTCGCCGTCGTCCCCGCCTGCGAGTTGCGTTTGTATTCATTGCGCCTGCGCCCATTCAACTTGTCTCTCTGCTCCCGCCCTTGTACCCCGCCCCATCTCAACACGCAGAAATCAATCTGTTGAGCAAATTATGGAGAGCGCACTCAGCTTCAATGAAATGTTATGATAGGTATTTTATCAATTTCTTGGTCACTTATCCTTTGGATCTTACTATACATACCTGTATGGTTATACCTACTAGAGTGTTTGTAAATTCTGGCTTACAAGAATAATAGTGATGGGAATGAGTGACGGAAGTAATCCTATAAAATAACACAATGAAGAATTTACTACTTATGAAGGAAGAAAAAATGGTTTGCGTGAAACATATAATTATGTAATAATATACAAAAGGCCCATATTACCATTAAAAAATTGTACCCATGCCATAGACGTTTTAGTACCAGAAAGAAATTCTCTTGCTCATAATGTTCATAGACCCACGCTACTAGCATCGAGTTATTTCATGCGACTGATAAAGGCTAGTCGGGGCACATAGAGAAGAGAGGATAGCTCTCGAGTCTGAAGAGTGGCAATGGCGGCGGGAAGCACGCTGGTGGGCCCAATTTGTTTCGACATTATCCAATTACCAGAGTGGAATCAAATGGTTGGCGTGGGCCAGCACGTGATCGCCTTACTTTTTTTTAAACCCTTCTAGGCGAATAGTCTGTTGCGTTGGACATTAGGTATGGAACAAATGAACATTTGATTTTTTATTTAAAATTATCAATGTTGCATAGCTACATATAAAAAATATGAAAAGAAATGTCATAAGTATATTTTTTGTGCACCTACCTGAAATTTAGAAAGTCCGTAGCATAATAATCGTAGACAATAATAATGAAATAGGATAGGATCTTGTGTCGCGTAGTTAGAGATATTCCCACAGACTGGTCCTTAGAAGACTTTGTTAATGGAATTGTTGTTCCACATAATTGTGGAGAAGTTAAAAGGGCCAGGAGGCTTAATGTAAAGTCTAGAAAGGAAGATTCTGTTACATGGATTATGTTACTGTTATGATAACTTTTGTTGGCCAGACTCTCCCTGAGAGTTTTTTTTTGTTTTCATGCATCTCTTCCTGTAGCTTTATATCAACTACCAACCATCCAGTGCTTCAACTGTGGTAGGTTTGGGCACACAAAGTCTCAATGCCGTCCTAAGCCCCGTTGCTTTCATTGTGCTCAACCTCATACTGGAGAAAGTTGCTCGCTTGATGACGCTCAGTCTACATGCAAACATAAGGCCACTGACTCAAAATGTCCAGAACATTCAAGACAAAGGAGTATTAAAGTTTTAATATCCGAAGAAAATATTAGCTATGGAGAAGCATCCTGTCGCTTCCCTGCTACTAAAACATCCTTTTCAGATACGCTTTCTCTCAATTCTCAGTCCCATTTGCCTTCCTCTGTTCGTTCAATCCCTAATTATGTGATTCCCCTCACTCTTCTTACTCCCTCTCCCACTTCCTCCCCTACCAAATTATCCTATAGAAAAACTGTTTTACTTACTCCAAAACCCAGACCTGTATTAGGGAAGTCATACGATGTCCAGGCTCACAAGTCCCTTACTAACTCCCCCAAGACTTCTCTACCTAATGGTTGTGCTTTCCCTGAGTTTGAGGACTCCACTCCCTTAACCTACCCCTAATGACAACCTTATTGAACTTCTCACATGCAGTCTTATTAACATTCTTTCTAAATTTAGCGACGCACTACCGAACAATGTTACTGTCTTACTTGAACAGCTGCTCCAATCTTTCATTACCAATAATGATATAGAAAATTCTTCAGTGGAACTGTAGAAGTGCTACCCACAAAAAAATCTGACAATATTTCTTTTAAACAAACACAAGCCTGTTATTTTTGCCATCTCGGAAACATGGCTTGGACCCGGTTCCCACTTTAGGGTCCCTGGGTTCTCGTTCCTCGGGGATGACAGAAGTGATGGGTATGCAGGTTGTGCCTTTCTGGTTAGCAGATCCATCACATATTCCCAAATCCCTATTCCTGCTCACGACCCAGAGGGCCTAGACAAGATGCAATCGCTTCATAGCGAATCTATTTCTATTCCCTATAATTTGTCACGTGATTTTTCGATGACTTATTCTCATATATTTTTGTACTTTTTATTAGCGATAACGCTTGTAGAATGTTACATTGTCTAGGGGGGCTGGTCTGAATTATAGAATATAGATAGCGTTCCTGACTTATCCCTTGCTTCTCCCCCCCCCCGTCTCTCTTCTCTCTTGGTCTGTCCTTCCTAACTCCTTTGGTAGTGACCACTTCCCCATTTTAATTAGTATCTTACTGCAAGTTATATGCGAGTAAACAGAGCATTCTTAATTTAACATATATTTTTTTAGTAACAACAAAGGCGTTTTGTCCCGCTGAAAATTCATATGCATCTTTGGAATAAATAAATGTGTCTAATAAGTCATTAATTACGTCAAACAAACGTTTATTATTATCAAATTATTTATAATTTTCAATAATTTGATATTAATTATTAAAATATTTGCATTTTTCACTTAAAACAACTGTATGTTCCAGTCACATTGCATTGGGCGCGTGAAAAAAAGAACTCGCGCTATTTCCCTTAATTATCATCATCGATATTTTTATTAACCCCCGACCAAAAACGAGGGGATTTATAAGTTTGACGCCTATGTCCGGAAGTCTGTCTGTCTGTCGGTCTGTCTGTCTGTCGGTCTGTCTGTCTGTATGTATGTCTGTCTGTCTGTCGGTCTGTCTGTCTGTGGCATCGTAGTGGTCCAACCAGTGAACGGATTTGAATGCATTTTTTTTTTAAAGCTAGTTTAAGCGAGATGGTTCTTAGCTATGTTTCATGAAAATCGGTCCAGCCGTTTGAATACCATCAGCTCTTTTCGAGTCGAGGTAGGGATATTTTACATATTTCATTACTTCTATTAGTCCGAAAGATCTGAAATTTAGAACATATGTAAATCCGATGATACTAAATAAAATGGTAACCTTCACCAGGGTCTGATGATGATCAGCAAGAAGGTGGTAACAGGATCTCGGCCCCAATAAACGTAGACCCATGGAGATGGGGCTCGTTGGATAGGTCTCGACGAGTAGTTGCTAGAAAAATACTGATCAGGGTCTGATGATGGAGTAGGAAGGTGGTCATGGGATCTCTGCACCAATAAACGTAGACCCACCGAGTTTGGGCCCGTTAGGTAGGTCTCGACGAGCAGTTGCTAGAAAAATGGTGATCAGGGTCTGATGATGGATCAGGAAGGTGTTCACGGGATCTCTGCCCCAATAAACGTAGACCCACCGAGTTTGGGCTCGTTAGGTAGGTCTCGACGAGCAGTTGCTAGAAAAATGGTGATCAGGGTCTGATGATGGAGCAGAAAGGTGGTCACAGGATCTCTGCACCAATAAACGTAGACCCACCGAGTTTGGGCTCGTTAGGTAGGTCTAGACGAGTAGTTGCTAGAAAAATGGTGGTCACGGGATCTCTGCACCAATGAAAGTAGACCCACCGAGTTTGGGCTCGTTAGCTAGGTCTCGACGAGCAGTTGCTAGAAAAATGGTGATCAGGGTCTGATGATAGAGCAGGAAGGTGGTCACCGGATCTCTGCACTAATAAACGTTGACCCACCGAATTTGGATTCGTTGGATAGGTTGCTGCGAGTAGTTGGTAGAAAAATGTTGATCAGAGTCTGGTGATGGGAGCAAGCAGGAAGGTGGCAACAGGAACTCGGCTCCATTAAATGTAAGTCCCACCGAATTATAAATCTATGGTTAAATATTGACGAGTAGTTAGACAGATACTGATCAGGGTCTGATAATAGCATAGGAAAGTCATTTTAAGAGTTCGTTTACCTATGTCGGGTTTTTTTTTAATTTATACTTGTATATTATTTATATTAGATAAACATTTAGGTACTAACAAAATGGCATTTAAAATGTGGTCACGGGGGTCACGGACTTATTTGTGCTGGTGGCGGAAACGTGAACTAACGGTTTTGTTATGATAATGTCGTGTGGTTTGATAGTTTCTTATAGACAGTAGCGACATTCCTGTCGGCAAAAATAATTTTGTCAGCCTGTAGCTTGAAAAGAAATAGCGACACAAGGGCGCTATTTCTGTGTGCCACTTTTCGGACCGTAACACCAAATCTAGTTTAAATATTATATCGATGATTATCATACTTTGTTTTTATCGTATTTGCCGCTGTGTGGTAAATTGTTTTGTTCTTTCCTTGCAAATGTGTTGAAAAAAGTCGTATGAAACTCGTGAGCTCTGCTCATTACACACGAGGCTGCAACCCACAGCCTTGTGTGTTATGAGCAACTTAGCTTACTTGTATCACAATGTACTATTATCACGCCATCTTCAGCTGATCAGCTCGTGTTGGATACATAATCTCAGTTTCCAATAAATAATTTATGAAATATATGTGGGAGATGTGATATATCAAAGTTTATCTGGGGTCAGTAACGGACAGAATTAGAAAAACGGCTATAAGTCAGTTGATAGTCTACTTGAGATGGCGCCTATTTACGAATCAAGGAGATAACTCCATAAATCGTTATTAAATTCTTAAGAAATAGGTAGTCCAATTTTGTTTTCACACAATCTACTTTCAGGCATTCTGATAAGCTTGGGTCATCAGATTGGGTGTCTCGGGTTACCTAAGGTTAAAAATCACGATATTTTCAATTTAACATTTTTATCATTACTTACTGCAAACTTTTATGATAAAAGTAGCTTACCTAAGTAAAAATATAAGTGTTTATATTTACGAGTAGTGAGAGGTTACTTACTTATCTCGGTGGTGATAAAAAAAATACATACACTTATTTGACATTCAATATATCAGCTGCCTATACATTTTTCATTTGGAAGTTATTAAAACCAGTAGGTATAACAGACGAGTATTTAAATTATAAAAACATAAAAAAACCCGGCTGCAAACAAAATTATACGTAGGTACCTACATACATAGAAGAAGAAGAAGAAGAAGAAGAAAAAACATTTATTAGACACACAAGTAACACACACAAGGGACCACTAGATACAAACATAATAATTAAATTTAAAGGTGACAAACAGTATAAATAACTAGATGTAAGACACTCTTAGCAATAGTAGCAGTCTCGGTGTGTATAATGTGTCTCTAAAAGGCAACAGCTCAGCTAAATGCCGCATATAATATGCAGCGCTGATTTTCAGCTGAAGCCTTAGGTGGCTTACTAGTCAAAATATTAAATACACAATAAAAAAATTGTCAACAGTAAGTACCTTGTAAAAAGTAAACAAATTTATAGACAACACCAAACAGTACCTATTAGTTATATAATTATACACGGAATAATAAATATTTAATTATGATTATACAAGAAATAAGAATAATGTTCGTATCATATGTAATATTAGCAGTGGGTATTTATTCCTTAAACATCATTTTTTTGGCATGACCTTAGCATATTTTATTCAGTTTAATTAGTTTTTAAGAATTCAGATCAATTATTTTTTTATGAATTTTTTGCACACAATTATAAAAATATAAATAATAATAAGACCTAATGATACAACCAAATAAGAATTAATACCAGATGCTGGACTTCTGTTTCTCAAGAACAATCTTTTTAAAATTTTTACTGAAAGTTTTTACAGTACCAAGCAGGCGCAATGGCGGTGGTAAGTTATTCCAGCACTTAGTGGCTGCGTATCTAAAACATACATAAAACGTCATCGTCATCAGCAGCCGATAATCCCCACGCTTGGCAGGCGTCTTGGGGATCAAAAAAGTATATGTACACTAGCTGACCCGGCAAACGTTGTTTTGTCATATAAATAATTAAAAAATAAGGGTTGATCGTAGAAGGGTGAAAATTGAGGATTGTATGTATTTTTGTATGTTGTATCATAAAAAAATAGAAATTAAAAATGTTGTCTAAAAAATAAAAAATAAAATTTAGGGGTGGACTACCCCTAACATTTGGGGGATGAAAAATAGATGTTGGCCGATTCTCATAGATACCGGATAAGCACAAAAAATTTCATCAAAATCGGTCAAGCCGTTTCGGAGGAGTATGGCAACGAAAACTGTGACACGAGAATTTTATATATTAGATAAAACGTATACACGTGTACCTATTACCTTCCCGTATAAAGGGTGTAAGTGACCACGTACCGAAAAAAAATTTATAAGATGTCAAATAATGTCCGTCACAACATTACAGAAACCATTTAATTTTATATGGAAAATGACAAATGACTATTCGAGCATGTAATGAATATATGCGGAATAATATTTATTTCTCAAATTACATTGCTAATTTACTAAAATAATAATAATTAATTGCCTATTAATTAATTGGCTATGTACTGTTTTAGTGCATAAAGAATAAATTTATTTTTATTTATTCGTATAGTTGTGTATTTATGTATGAGTTGTAATAAGTGTACTTATATAATACTTTACTTTTTTCTTTTACTTACTTTAGTGCACTGGTTTTTTTTTACCCCTGATTTTGTCTTCACTCACTCAATGCCCCTGGGTTTGCTGAAAGAAAACTCATATATTGAGTTAAGCTCGCCCTTTGTAGGTAATACCTTTTCTTTTACAACTGTTTTGTGTATTTATGTGTACAATAAAGAATAAATAAATAAATAAATTTTCCACAAATAGTTTATTATTTTAAATTAAAATTATGCTTTATTATTAGATAAACCAATAATGATGTATGTATAAGTGTTTTTTTTGGAAATTCATGAAAAAGCCGATGAAAAATTTCAACACTAGAATATTCAGAATCATGTACTGGATCCCTGGTATCGGTTTTCGGTACGATGTCCCTTACACCCCGTATGTCACTCCCATAACTAAGACGAATCTGATGACATAAGCCAAAAGTCCATCAAGTTGTTTAGGCTGTAGGCCGCGCCAAAAAAAGTATACATAAATCACCTACATGTTTTTCTTATAAAGATCAAAAATTGAACAATAAATGTATGAACGCAGGCGTGATAGCTGACCGGTGGTGGCCAGCCAAATAGGGCCAGTGTGGTTTAATATGACATATTCAACCCTACCAATTGTCTTTGGCTGGCCATCGGTCAGCCATCACGCCTGCGTTTATACATTTACTGTACAATTTTTGATCTTGTGCGTGTAGTATTTTACTTTCCTCACAGACGAAATGAAAAGTAGAGTGTTTAACTCGGGTGAATTTACCCATTTCACCATCGATATATTCACCCTCGAACTATTGGCGCTCGAACAATCTCTCGGATGAAATGGGTAAATATTATTGAAGTTGGTGTTAGCGTACTTGCTGTGTATATTTGGCACCAACTTCAACAATATTTAAATTATTTTATACTTTTATGTTATATTCAAGTCGATTCAATTTTTTTTTAAAGATTTTATTTTAATGTTTAGTGATATTTTCATACATAAAGATTGAACCTTCGAAGACGGTAAAATGATCTAGGTAGGTTATGATCACATTATCGTCTATATAGTTTTACATAATCCATGTAAAATGTGTCAGAAAAAAATTATCCGGTTGTAATGAAATTTGCATGGAATCTTCATAGTAGTTTACTCTCTCGAATAAAAAAAGAATCATCGAAATCGGTTCATATTTGTCAGAGTAATGTAATGGAGAACATCAGTTTTATGGTTTTTACCAGATAAATTCCTCCACATCGTTCGTGGTCCTCCAGGAAATTCTTATCCGGTTGTGATAAAATTCAAACAGATTCATTACAGTGGTTTCTTCTTTCGAATAAAAAAAGAATCATTGAAATTGGTAAATATTTTCCATATTTGCCAGTTATGACCATTTTTGGCCTTAAAAAGCGACATAAAGTCATCTTATAGGCATTCCTGCAGTTTTCCTGCGCAGTCACCATTCTTGTTTTTTCTGGAACTACTTATTCGTAAGCAATAATTTTTTTATGGGACCCAATCAACGGATTAAAGAATGGATGGAAGAAATATTTTTTCAAATCGGTTCATAATTGCCAGTTTTATGCGCGAACAAACATAAATATATATATACAGACGAACTGAGAACCTCCTCCTTTTTTGAAGTCGGTTAAAATTAAATATTTTGCACATTCACAAATTGTTCCTACCGCGTATGAACATATTTTATGTGATTTACCTCAGCGGTATCGTAAGTATTTTGCTTCGTACCGTTGCCGTTGCTACCCTTTTTATAGAAACATATAATTTTTGTAAAAACGTGTGGACTTATCTTTAAAAATATGGAAATTAAAAAAATGCATGTTCCTAATATAATGATTCGTGTAAAACACAAAAAATATATATTTAAAAATATGTAAAATATGTATTTACATATAAACCCGGTCCCTACTTATAAACGTTATTTTAATCGGGATTTAGCGCGATAATTAAACGCGAAAGTCTAAAAGTACAAATCTTTATGGACGAATCAAACCATGAATCTAAGAATTTCGTTGTAAAGACAAGACAGACTACATAACTTACCTACAGATAAGATAAGACTATAAGAAGTAAGACTCCATATAGTAGTATGAAAATCTATGAAGGCGATTAGGCTACAAAGTTGGTCATAGAAAAGACAAAGAGATTGTTATCCAAGTTAGCATAATTTGACTATGAAATAATTATGTACAGAAGCAATTACCCATGAGTGCTTTCACATCGGCGCGCGTCCGGCGTGCGCCTGCGATCCCAATTGGACTTCCGAGCGCGTTTCCGAAATCGCTCCAACAATGAAGTGACGCGACGTTTTTAATCACTCCAGAGGGAGTAGTTATTGTTTTGTTATTATTACGAGACAGGAAGCCGGATAATTAGCCATACATTTACTCTGGTACATTGTTAATTTTATTTTACATCGTGTGCGCGCCGGGATACTTAACCATTTATCTTTACTATGGATTGAGCTAGCGACTCTACTTACGATATAGGTATTAAAAATCATTATGGCGCCGCGGCCTTCAATATACCTATTTAATGTCATAATGTGGACTGTTCTTTCATAGAATGTAATAACCACATACGTACGTTCTCTTATGTACCTACTTGGTTAAAATGAAATCATCCGTCAGTTTCAAATATTACTAAATTGGACATCGAGGGCGCATCTGGGCGTGGTGTTTTGACAGCCATGGCGGAAGAGACCAGTTAGCAGGGGATACGTTCTAACTCAAACGCTTTAACCAGAAACAATTTCTATTGACTCAATAAAAATAAATCGGGTTGAGGTAAGCTTGCTTTCATTCAGCCCTGAGCCTGGGGGCTATAAATAACGGGCAACCTTCGGAGTCGCTGGACGTTCAGGGTGTGGGCCCTAGGACATCCATTGAGTACGGCGGCGACTCCGAGGAGGACGGCACCGGGGTTGCGACCCCCGTCCCCGTGAGCACCGTGACAGGTTCCCGGGGGCTACAATGCGCTCCCCAGTGGTGGGCTCAAAGGCAAGGCAATGAGGGGGCCCTGGTGCAGATCCCACCGGAGAGCCCTGGGTTCCCCTCTCATGTGCCAATTCGACAGCCGCGGGGGTTTAAGTGGGTAAGAATCCACATACTCCGGTCGAGTCCCACAGCTCCCGGGGACCTTTTGAAGGTTTCCCCCGCGAAAAAAAACTTGCTTTCATAAAAAAAGCTTGCTATCTTAGGTGCATAGTGTAAAAATACACATACTATTACTACACATAATATTCAATGTTGCTTTATCCTCTGACATAAACACAACGGATTGATTTCATCTTGATCGGGATAATACTAGTGTTTCATTCGTTTGATTATATATGTGCGTGTGCGCAGGCCGCGACCCGCAATTACACAGCCGAAACAAACGGCACAGATCGCTCGCATACTTGTCATGATGCATCCGTTTTAATTGTTCCGCGCATTGTCGCTCGCACTGAATGGAACTTGGGTGAGTCACACTCACACAACAGCACCTAAACCTGGTTTGACTATTTTGGACTGACATCGTCAATCAGGATTGATTATAATTGCGAAAAAATAAAGCCCACCAATTGATGCGTTCTGCGATACTGTCATTACGCACTCGGTAGTTATTTGCCTCACACACAGCACTCTTCCACTTCGACCAATACAACAGATTTCTCAAGGCAGTGGTGTCGTGGTGTACCTATCCAAAAATGTAGAGGATTCCTCGTAGAAAAGGTGGGTCCTTCATCTTTAGGTCTTTTATCATTTAAGCATTCGTGCGATGAGACATCCAGCTTTTCCGCAACATAGGTCCCACCAGGATCACATTTCTAAGGAGACGTTACGTTTAAAGCCTACTGCCTTTTTAAGGAAAAATATCTGCCTGACCAATATAAATATATCCACACTCCACAGTGGCTTATTTTCGAGAATGTACGTGTAATATTTAACCCCCTACCTTCTAATCTGGTTGAGGGGTGTGATGCCGTCAGGTCAAATCGTGCGCGGGTGCGGGGGGACTGGTCTGGCCACTGTCCTTTTCTTTCCTTTTTTATCTATTCTCTTGCCGGATCTTCTCAGTTGAGGCACTGTGATCCGGTAGTAGTTGTTTTTCTCAAAAATATGAAAATTCGTAAGTGCTAACTTTGGCCTATTTATAATAATAATATCTTGGGACAATCTATACATGGTCATCTGATCCCAAACTTGGCAGATCCTGTAGTATGGAAACCAGACAACTGATACTAATACTTATATATTTTTTTTTGTAAATACATACTTAAATACACACATCAAAAGTGTCTAGGGATCAAGCATTTTTAAGCGGATTTCTTGAGATTGAGATGTGGCTTTGTAATAAATTTATGATTTTATAAATTTATATGGATCCTTTTTGGTGCATTTCATAATTTGAATCAGGAACTGTGAATCAAATTCGAGTAAAAGATGAAAATCAGCTGTCAATATTTTCCCTATAAAAACATACAACGCATTGAAGACATTATTAGTGCTACTGTTTCCCTACTACTGATTAAAACCAACGTTATTATGGAGCGGCGACGTCATTTAAGCAGGGAAGAAATGCTCAGAGCCGTGGGAATGATAGAAGCTGGTTCCCGGCAACGTACTGTGGCTTTAGCTCTGAATACAAGTCAGAGTGTTATCAGTCGACTTTGGACACGTTACCGAAGCACTGGTACCGTGGCTGAGCGCCATGGAGGACGGTATCGCTGCACCACACGGAGACAAGACCGATATATTCAAATCTTAACTCGAAGAGCTCCAACAATAACTGCCATGATGTTAGCCGTGAGGCTTCATCACTCTTCAGGGAACTTAATTAGCGACCAAACAGTCAGAAACCGCTTGCATGAAGTGAACCTTCATTCCCGAAGACCGCTACGGGTACCACCTATAGCAATGCACAATCGTAGGATTCGATATCAATGGGCTCTTGAACACAGAAATTGGGCAGAAGAACAATGGCGTTTCGTGTGCTTTTCTGATGAGTCTCGTTTTGGTATGAGACCGGTTACAAGACGTATACGACACTGGAGAACCCCTGGACGCCAACAGCGATTAAAATCCTGCCAGGAAGTCCATCCTTATAGTGGTGGAACCATCATGGTATGGGCGGGTATTTGGATCGGCGGAAGAACTGAGTTGATTTGGATCAGAGGCAACCTCAACGCTCAAATTTATGCTGAGACGATTGTATCAGACGTCATCGTTCCTCTACAAGTGCAAATCGGTCCCTTATTTCAGTTAATGCATGATAATGCACGACCGCACACCGCAAGAGTTGTAAGACAGACTCTCGCCGCAGCTAACATCAATGTCCTGCCCTGGCCTGCTCAGTCGCCAGACTTGAACCCGATTGAGCATGCATGGGATATGCTACAGAGAAGAGCTCTGCCGAATATGGAGGGTATCCAGTCGCAAGAAGACCTTTTTTTGTTGTTGCAACGAACATGGGCGGCCATTCCACAGCGTGATTTGGATGAACTCATTTTGAGTATGCCAAACCGATGTTCTTGTGTTGTTAGTGTTCGCGGTAGAAACACGGATTATTAATTGTTTAAGTTACCCAATAAAATTTTAAAGAAAACTGTTATTTCAGTCTTTTTTTCGAACTTTTGTGTTAGTGGTTCAAATGTCAAAAATCCCTTTATTAGGAAAATGGCAAATTTCTTTATTAATGCAAAGGTGACTTGGTTTATCGTTACTGTGACAAACGAAAACACTATATTTGATGAATCCTTAAAGAAAATTTTAATTAATATCAATCAGGAGAAAAGTTATTGCAAAAATATATGTTGATCCCTAGACACTTTTGATGTGTGTAGATAAATAACACCCAGACACTTGGTGGTTGGTTGGTGGTGTATTTGAAATAAACAATTTCATTTCATTACCTAAGGGAAAAATAATCTCCCAATAAACATAAAAATTGTACCTATATAACTATTTAATTTAAGCCACCAAACCGCGTAAACCTAAAAAATTAAAGGTTGAACAACACACACACAGATTAAAGATATAAGACGGCCTAACTTAATTTTATTAATCTTCTAACACAGATCATAATTATTAAGCCAGACTATTTGTCACATTTTTGTTTGTTGCTAAAAGCTAATTAAGGATTTTTGACTGTAATTACTAAGCGCGGCTGGGGGATAGATGCATAAGTTTGTCGCGCGTAATTTAATAGAGCTACGAAGGCGATGGTAAGGTATATTTTGTAATAAAAAGACGTTGCACCTGTGGGTTCCGACAATCACTAACCGTAAAGGACGCCATCCGACCGTGAAAATCCGTTATGGACTTTTACAAATTATAAGATCCTGTGGGAACAGTCGTTACACAACGTGCCAGTGGCAATTAATTAGAAGGAGGTATATTTAAATAATTATGCAGGTATATTTAACGTGTGAAATTATTTGTTTTTAAAAACGTTTAAACAATAAACAAAAAGTGACAAGAACAACAAGCTTTGTTTGCAGTTACACATTTGAAGTAGGTTTGTATTTCATGTCTGTTTAGCTTAAAACGAGGAGGGCGCGAGGGACCATGTGTGCAGTGTATCGTGTAAACACACGCAAAATTCCATCTACTGCAAGAACCAATTAAAAACACATGAAAGAGAATATAAAACTGATGTATCTAATACTTCAGCTACTTTAATACAGCTTCTAAGCTGTGATGATCTTTTAAATAGAACAAGCGATAATTTTAGACAGTAATCTTCCAATTATCAATTCATAAAACAAACAAGGAATTTGTTAATTGTAGTGGCCAGTAGGCAGCATGATAATGGAATTAGAGCCCGCACTAATAGAACTCAAGTCCCATTTTTAATTAGGAAGCACAAATTCACTTTCATAACAGCTTAGATTGTTTTAATTGTGTAGGTGTTTTATTAAAACGTTAGACATTTGTAGATGGGATGAATGTAGATAAGATTGTTTCTCAATTGTTTTGATCTAAATGTCCTATACTTATAGTCATTATTAGATAATCATGTCAGACTGATGAAAATACATTTATTTTTATTTTTTTAATCATTATTTACTTTAAAATAAAAATAAAACTACATAGGTACAATCTCCCGTTACATGCCTTAGTCGTATTTACAACAAACAAAACAATTACAAATTGGCATTTAGTTATGTTTTAATTTGATCATCGATGAATTTTTTTTGTTGCAGTGCAAATTGGGATGCAGTCTATGGCAAGAAGGATTGGAAAATTCATGCCAGATTGTCTGCGTAAGTCAATCACATTTAATTTAAAATAAAAAATATGATCTCCCTGTACTGTAAAATGTGTTTACCTTTTACAGTACAGGGACATTTACTTACTTTTTGTTGAAGGCAGGTAGCATCGATATACTATTTATATTGATACTAGTATATCGATGGCAGGTACTTATTATGTTTCTTTTAAATAATTTTTATTTCAGAATGTTTCATCAGATACTGTGTTTTCACGGGAACTGTATTGTGTTATGGGTTGCAATGAAGCTTTAAATACCTATTTTCAAAAATTAAGAGGTACGTCAACTGTTTCACAATATCATTAATGTCACATTATGATAATCTGACTACAAATAAAATGTTTTTAGAGTTAATCGGGACGCCGCCAGCGCCTGCATTAGTGGCAGACAGTCTGACCGCCACGTCGCTTTCCTTGGTATGGGAAATACCCAATTTGGGCAACTTCAGTTACATGTTGCAATGGCGCTATGAGGAATTGCCGAGCACATGGCAATATTATTCAAACTCTAGTCATGCGGATCAGTCCATAATACATGTGGAAAATTTGCGACCGTACACGAAATATCGAGTAAGCTTCAACTATTTGTTAAGTACCTGATTTTTGAAAAATAATTCAACATGTTTAAATATAAAAAATGTAATTCTATATCCAGTTTCGTGTAGCAATATTTTTGTCGGGACGTTATGGCAACGGGGAGCCCGTTTACTCATCGCCATCTGTAGTCATCTCAACGTTAGAAAGCGGGAAACCCAGTTCAGCACCGACTTCACTGCGCGCCGCCGCCCCTGATCCCAGCAGAGTAGCGATTTCTTGGGAGCCAGGACCATTTCCTAATGGACCGCTAATATCGTACGTGCTACGGCTTACTGACGCAGAACCGAACACCAACGACGCCCTTGAGGTATTACTCTCTTCACTAATCTACTCTTATAGTTTTTTTTTTATATACTACCAAGGTGGCAAGCAAGCGTACGGCCCGCCTGATGGTAAGCAGCCACCGTAGCCTATAGACGCTAGCAACACCAGAAAAATCACTAGCGCGTTGCCGACCCTTTGACATTAGATGTTAAGTCTTTGTGCCCTGTAATTTCACCAGCTACAGTGCCCTTCACGACGGAACACAGCAATGCTATATGCTAGTATGACGATAAAATAGACATTTTAACTTTTATGTGATGTTTCAGGATATGCCAGCATCAAATAACACGTTGTTTTACATGTTCCAAAATTTGGCTCCAGCTCGTGAGTATGAAGTGTCAGTGGCAATGCGTAACGCTGTGGGAGAAGGACCTAGAGCTTATTTTACTATATCTACTCCACCCTTGCCAACCTGTAAGTGAATTTCATTGTTAAATAGTACTAATAGATATAAAATAAGGTTGTGAAATTACGCTGTTTTTATTTTTGTTTCTTAATATTTCTAAGTTAATACGGCTCTTAAAATATGTCTGTACTCCAAGATATTCAGGGCTTGGTATGTTTTTATTTCAGCCGTTCCTAGTCAACAGCCTATCCTTATTCTGGGTGGAGAACAAAATATTTTAGCAGCACCTGCTAATGACATGCTATCTGATCCTTTAGAACTGTACAGCACAGAGTATTCTATCACGGGTTTGTATTTGTCTGTAAATCAGTCTAATAAATTAATTTGCAGGTCATGTTTTAGTTAGTTTTAATATAACGATTATTTCCAGGTGTCGGCCTAGATGTCTCGAGTGACTCTCTCTTTATATCGGTATCAAATAGATATGTGTATCGGAGTTCCTTATCGAGGAAAAGCGTCTCTCAACCTATACTGACTCCTAAAGATCTGCCTTACAAGCCTCAAGACTTGTCCGTGGATTGGTTAAACCGTCACTTGTATGTACTGGGCGAAGTTTACCACACGAAAGAGGACACGAACTCATCAGGACAGTTAAACCATCCATTGTATTCAAACTGGGAAATAATAAGATATGATTTTGACGGAAAAAATAAAATCTTCGTGTTATCGGATTTCAATTCGCGGCCTATACATTTCGAAGTGGACCCTTTTAATGGGTAAGTTATTAAAATGTTCATACTTGTCGGGTTTGAATAAGTTTCGCTTCGATGTTTTCATCTTGAAGTCATAAACCAAGTAACTTACTGGCCTGTCAGGTTGGCTTGGATTTGTTGGATTATCTTGTTTATTATATTATTATTATATTGCATAGACTATACAGGGCGGAACAAACGAACGTGTCACGAAGGGGAAGTACATTAAATAATTAACATATCGAAATTCACCAAAAATTCAAAAAATTACCGGTCGCTATTTTATTGAACTAATCGATAGGGTCGATAAGGATAAAATATTTCCAATAAACATGGTATCTTAAATTTAAAGAAGGCCTTGAAATTTAACCTGAAGGTTACGTACCACACACACACAAACATTAGTGGACAAATCGCTTAGAAATAAGTTGACATTATACAAAGCTTGCATTCGCCCAATTATGACTTACGCGAGTGTAGTTTTCGCGCACGCCGCCCGCACCCGTATCGATAGCCTCCAGGTTATCCAGAATCGTTTCCTCCGTCGCGCCGTCGGTGCCCCGTGGTACATGCGGAACGTAGATCTGCATTCCGATTTCAAGTTAGATCCCCTTCGTAAGTTCCTCAAAGAAGCGTCGAAACGCTACTTTGAATCCGCGTCCCGTCACGCGAACAGTTTAATCCGCGCCGCCGCCGATTACGCCCCTAGTCCTTCTGACTCGCGCCGCAGACCACGGCACGTACTGCTCGACCCTCCTGACCCCATGACGGTCCTATTGGACCGGGATGCGCCGAACCCTCCCCGACAACCGTATGCTACACTAGCTATCAGACACCGGTCTCGCCGGCGAGGCCGAAGGGTCGTACGTATGCGACCTCAACGACGTGCATCACCCCACTGAGTTTCTTGCCGGTTCTTCTTAGTGGGGGCGCGTTTTGAACCGGTGGTAAACTCAGCCCTCTCTCAAGCGACATCCCAAGCCGAGGCCGTGCCTCCCTGAGGTGCCCTTGAGCTCGTCGCTACTTCTGCCGTAAAGGCTAGAGCGCTTTAAGCGCTCGCCTCCTATTGTCCGGTGAAGCTGTAATGGCCATCTGCGGCCAGCAGCGTCTATCATTCCCAAAAAGAAAAATAAAAAAAAAATTGTGGACAAATGAATAAAAAGAAACTTTTAATTGGTCAATTTTGTTTCTACAAATTGTTAAATTTCAATCTCTTCTTTAACTCTAAGATACGATATTTATTCGAGAGTTTTCAGTGAAGTTTGATATCTTTAACCATCCATGTTCCGTTCGTTTGTTCCACCCTGTATATAAGAATAGTTGGTATCACGAAAAGAGCAAATCTATCCGTAAACATGTAGGCAGGTACCTACTCGTAAAGTTTACTAGGTTTGGTCCTTGTGTAAGGACCTCTCAACCGTATGCACTGTAGCAGCTGGTGAAATTATCGGGCCCATTGTGACTTAATAAGAATGTTATTGGTGACTGTCAATCGGCGTGCGTAACGCTGACCATTAGAAGGACGTCCTGTGTTTGTGTCGTCACAAAAATTAGTAAAATATGCTTTTATTCCGGCTATCAACCTTACGTCGTAGGCAATAAGGTTAGGTCTCGTTCGCAACGGCATTTATGGCTGTTGTGGATGAGAACCTTGAACTGTTACATGCTCTCTCGAATCTTTCAGGCGTGTAATCAAGATCATCCATTTGTTAAAATGAGTTATATAAATACTTGCTTGGTTGGTTGGATTTGGTTTCAGCAATATCCTTATTTTTAAAATTGTCTTAGGTATCTGTTCTGGGCTCAACAAGGGGGAGACCGTGGAGGTCTGTACAGGCTCGACTTGGCCAATATCTCAAACGGTGTACCTCACAATGCGTCCTCAGAGACAATAGTCCGAGACTCATACCTCGGGGCTTTCACTGTAGACCACAAGGATTTCAGAATACTCGTCGCTCATCTCAAGCGAAATACGGTTCTTGCTGTTTCTCTTGACGGGTAAGTAGCTGTAATAAATCTCAATTGTGTTTGGTAATAATATTTTTTATTGTTGTTACTGTTTTTTCCAGTCGCGAAGTGACCGATTTCCGAAGTAATACACAAACACCGATGTTTCTATCAACGCGTTCCATAGCTTATGTTGGCGGCCTCTTCTACTGGACGAATGGCAAAGAAATGCTAACTGAGGAGTATCACGCTCAAAGTGACAGTTATTTCCACAACGAATATCCATTGGCCTACAACACTAAGACCATAGCGACGCGGCAGGTGTTGGTGGCTCTGAGGAACTGTCAGCCGATACCGGTGCCCGTCAACCCGCCTCTGGGGTTGCAAAGTGTGATGGGCATCACCCGCGCGAAAGTGTCCTGGTCGCCACCCCATCTATTAGGCCACCAGGGCACCGGTGCTTGGCAGAAGTGGATGTACCATATACAACTGACACACGTGAACACAGGCGAAACAATAGATATGTAAGTGATTAACTGCCCCACTCAGAGTTAGTTAATGGATTATTATCTCATCACATAAGTGTAGATTTCAAAGCAAAATCTGTACCAAAGGAAATTACTCATTACTGATCGACCTTAAATTGTGAATACATAATTGATAATTAACTTATTATTTTTCCAGTAAAAATATAAATGATTCTATGTGCATCGTGGACAATCTAAAACAAGACGCAGAATATGTAATAAAAGTGGCTGCAGTTACGGTATCTGGCTCAGGTAAATGTTGGTCAATAATTCAACTTTGAATCGTTATAAGTTATAGGTATAGGTAAAACGGGCTGGTTTCCGCAACTCCACGTCAAAGCGCGTATTTTGCGTGCGGGTGGGAATGAACTTATTCGATCCACCCCAACTCCTCGAGAAAGGCCAGCAGGCGCCTAATGCCGCTGACGATCTCTCGGAGAGTACTCGGGTTTCCGAAGTACTTAGCCCTGTATGCTGCGACCTCAGGGCAACTAAGAAGCACGTGGGCCGCTGTCTCCTCCTCCTCCATGCACGCTCTGCACAGAGGACTGTCCGTGACACCTATGACAAAAAGGTGTTTATTAAATGAACCATGTCCAGTTATGGCCGCCGTGACTACGCGCAATTGTTGTTTGGATAGTCGGAGCAGCTGTTTGGTGATGCTGCCATCGAGGGCTGGAAGCGCCTCTCTGGCTTGCCTGCACTCGCCATGGTTCGTCCAAAATTCGTTATGTTTGTCCCTAGTGCGCTGTCTTACCAGGGTGCGTAGGTGTCCGAAGGGGATTGGCACTATAGGTTCAGGTCCTACTGCTGCCATAGATGATCCTCTTCTAGCGAGCTCATCCGCTGCATCATTGCCACGGGAGCCACTGTGTCCCTTAATCCATTGAATGGTTAAGTTGTTGAAATTGCCTACCTGATTCAGTTTTTGGTGACATTCGTACAACAGCCCGGAGTTAACGGTGTGTCCGTCTAGGGCTTGTAAAACTGACCTGCTATCGGAGAGTATACGGATGTGAAAATCTTTTACTTCCCGATTGGAGATATTTGATGCAGCCATGTAGATACCCATGCACTCAGCCTGGAACACTGTGTTATGGGTTCCCAGAGGTATAGAGATATGTATGTCGAGATCTTCCGAGAAAATCCCGGCACCAGTTCCCGCGTTAGTCTTCGATCCATCTGTGAAGATCCTCAGCTCTTGGGCGTTCAAACCTTCGCACTGGTTGTCCTCATGCAGTTGGATCTTATACTTCTTGTCAAAGATGAATTGTTTTGGTACGCGGTCATTAATTGCCCGCATGATAGGGATGTCACCGGTAAGTTCATCCAGTATTACCGTATGTGGGGTATTATTGTTTTTCCAGAGGCCCAGTGTCTTCAGGCGTAGCGCCGTCACCGCTGCTTCCTGTTGTATAATCAATCGTATCGTATCGTATAGTTAATCGGTATTTGTGTAATTTTCTTGTTATATTAATACGTACTGATTTATGTATGTTTATAATAGTATTATTTGATGTATGTTTATATATTATACTCATATGAATATATATTATAGTTTACAACATATGTGTTTTTATGTGTCTTTGTGTTAATGTTACCTATTCATGTCGAGTGCGCGCACCCTCTGCTCTTTGTAACTTCTTTATTTTCCTCTCCATCCAAAGGTTGCCTGGAAGAGATCGCTTTTAGCGATAAGGCCGCCCATTGTTGCATTTTTTATTAATTTGTGTCTTATTCTTTTTGTATCTGTTTGTTTGTGCGCAATAAAGAATTGTCTATCTATCTATCTATCTATAAATAAGTGCAGCGGTGCAAGATTCAGCATGGCTTCCAATGCAGCTGTTGGTGTGGTCCTCATACAACCTGTAATTGCCATACAGGCAAGTCTTTGGAAGCGTTGTAATTTGTTCGATGCTGTGTCCAATTTGGTTCTCGGCCACCAGACTACAGCTCCCTATGTCATCATCGGGCGGATCACCGCGTTGTACAGCCACAGGATTATTTTGGGTGTTAAACCCCACTTTTTCCCAATCATTCTCCTGCACTGCCACAGGGTGATACTGGCCTTATTTATTTTACTATCTATGTGGTTGCTCCATCTTAGTTTGCTGTCTAGGATGACACCAAGGTACTTGACTTCGGTAGACAGCTGGAGTTCTGTATTGAACAGCTTTGGGAGCCGATATGTGCCCAGTGTTCGTTTTTGAGTGAACATGACCAGTTCAGTTTTTTCAGGGTTGACTGATAAGTCAAATTCCCTGCACCAGCGTTCCACTATTCGTAGCGCTTGTTGTGAATGGTCGCAGACGATGCTGGTTACCTTCCCAGATGTCAGTATGACTAGGTCATCAGCGTAGCCTATTGTATAGTAATGGTTGGCGTTGAGTTTGGTAATGAGGTCATTTATCACCAGGTTCCAGAGGAGTGGGGATAAAACACCTCCCTGAGGACAGCCTCTGGCTATCATGGCTGATTGCTCCTCACCTTCAAGTCTAACCACACGTTTGCTTAGCATGTTCGTGATCCAGCCTATGAGAACTGGTTCCACTGCATGTCTTTCGAGAGCAGCATTTATGCTAGTAAAGCTGGTTTTGTCGAAAGCTCCTTCGATGTCTATAAATGTGCCCAGGCCGATTCCTTTCTGCTGAATAGCCTCCTCTATTCGGCTTACTACTAGGTGTAGTGCAGATTCGGTCGATTTGCCAGAGCTGTATGCATGTTGATTGTCATGTAGTGGTGTTTGCTTTAACGCACCCTCCCTCAGCTCTCTCTCGCAGAGCCTCTCCAAGGTCTTCAACAAGAACGAGGTTAGGCTGATTGGGCGATAGGATTTTGCGTTTGTATAATCACTCTTTCCCGGTTTGGGGATGAATATAACTTTCACTTCCCTCCACTCCTTTGGCACATATCTATTTGCCAGGCACGCTCTAAGGATGGCTGCAAGCACCTCAACGACAGGTGCTTGCCCCCATTGCATTAATGCAGGGAATATACCGTCCGGCCCGGGCGCCTTAAAGGGGTGGAAGCTACAGATAGCCCATTGGAGCTTCTCCGTTGTAATCATCCTATGGGCATAATGCCAATCATCTTCTGATGGTGTAGAATGTTCATCCTGCCAGTTTATTACATGTGAGAAGGCGCATCCTGGGAAGTGAGTTTCTATTAGGATACGTCTTGTTTCTTCTGGCGATGCAGTGAGTGTGTTATCAGGTTTTCGGAGAGAACCAGGCTCAGATGCCTTCTCTTTAGCTAGTATTTTCCTTACCCTGTTTGCTTGTGGACAGGATTCAATATTACCACAGAATTTTCGCCATCCCGTGGTGCTTCTGAATCTGATGCATTTTTTGTAGCTAGATTTTGCCGACCGATAGTCGTCCCAATCCTCATCTCTACAAGTATTCATTGCCTTATTCAGAGCCTTTCTCACTTTCCTGCGTTTACGTTCCAGTTCCGCACCCCACCAGGGTTGCCTACCAGGTGTCTTGGGCGCGGTGGTCTCTGGGCAAGTTTCCTGGTAGCTGTCTATCATTGATTTAGTTAAATGGCCTACCTGTTTATCTATTTGTATTGTATTCATGCAAGCCGGGATATCACTCGTTTGCGCAAGCTTGGCGCTAAGTACTTGTGAGTATCTAGCTTTGTCCGTGTTACGCGGATTCCGGCTTGGTGGAGGTAATGGTAAACTGACCTGGAGGTCGAAGCGGATCCACCTATGGTCCGAGCATGAAGCCTCCTTGGAGACATGCCAACCATTGATGGCTCCTGCGGCGCCTTCTGATGCCAGTGTAAGATCAATAATTGTTCGACTTCGCCTATTAACGAATGTTGGTTCAGATCCTGTGTTTAGAAGGGAAAGATTAGTTGTAAATAAATAGTCTACTAACAACTTACCCCTGTTGTTTTGTACGTCCATACCCCATAAGGGGTGATGTGCGTTGGAGTCTGTCCCGATGACGATTTCTGTCCCAGCCTTTTCGCAATGATTGACCAGGCGGGCCAGGTTGAAAGGTGGTGGTTCCTCTGCCTCGGGCATGTACGCGGATGCAAAAATGATAACCATGTCTCTGGTATCTTGCTGTAATTGTAGCCTAATGGCAGAGAGGTCCCTGCAACAGAAGTCTGTTAAAAGCTGTATTTTAAGATTTTTTGTTACATAGATACACGATCTGGGATGATCGCTATCAGTGGTCGATAGAAGCTTACCTCCAAGATTGGAGAGTCCTTGTATATGCCCAGCCCTCACCCACGGCTCCTGGATCAGGGCAATGGCAGTCTGCTTTGTCTCGAACCACTTCCGTAACTGAGCCGTAGCGGTTTGACTGTGGTGGAGGTTTATTTGTAGAATGTTAAGGATCTGCAAAAGGGACGCCATCGATGGTCGCACCCTCCCCAGATCCTAGCTGCAGTCCGGCTAGGAGGTCGCCGGACTCGAGCTCGTCCTCTCCCAGGCTGGAACCTATGGACATGTCGTCTTCCAGGTCCCCACCCGGTGAAAGGGCGGTGTCGGAGTCAGTGTTCAGGCCCAGGCCTCACTGAGAATCTTTCTTTGGATCTCAGCAAGAACCTTGTCTGCAACGTCCTTGTCTAGGCGCCCCGCGCGATCACAAGTTATTGCAACGCACAGGGGCGACTTCGCAGCTTGGGCGTAGCTTTTATTAGCGGGCCTACGGATTTGATCGAGTCGCGGCCTTTTGTGCTCACCACGAGGCGAGTTCGTCTCATTTAGAGCACGCTATAATATCGTTATAAGTTAAATAGTAAATTAATTAAAATACTCATACTTTCGGGTTAGACTTATTAAAATGTTATTCAAATATTTTCGCATTATTTTAGGTCCTTGGTCATCAGAATTTGTTGGTAAGACCTTACCGTTATCATCCAATACCTTGCACAGTACACTGTTATGGTCTAGCCCGGACGGTCTATTGCAGACTGATTTGACTGGAGAAAACTTGAAAATTTTGATAGACAGGTAAAAACTATTTTTAATATAAAATGAATTATCATACTTATAAAATTATATCAAAATGTAATGTTGATATTTGATTACAGCACGGATCTCATAAACTTTCACATCACTGATATATCTTGGTATCGAGATAATCTATATTTGGTCACAAACGTTTCAACTGTGATGTACTATAATGTAACGTCCCATATTGGAGGGTTTATGCCAAATATGGACAATGTCGGTAGCTTAGCCGTGGACTGGGTAGGCAAGAAGATTTATTGGTCCAACCCGAAACAACAACTTGTAAGTTACACGTTCATAATAATACATTAGTTAACAGTGGCGAAGGCTCCATATAACTCGATTCCTACCGGCTTCCCTTTGACAACAGGCGTTTGTTACGACGATCTAATAAGACATTTATTTACTAACATAACGTTAAAAACATAGGTATTTAATACACCATCAAATAAAATTAATCTAAAAATCGCCTTATATTAATAGCAAAAAGTTACACTTTTCATTCACTTCAACCGCGCGCAAGTCGTGGCGCGGCAAGCCGCTCGCAAGATTAGGAATTCCACGCGCAATTACCATGTAAAATCAGTACGGAAAACGTTCCCGCGCAAACGCATAACTCGCTTAGTATAGGAACGATGGCAAGCCGATGTCCATCGGGTTATAATGGGGCGTGGTTATGTTAATGGATAGAAAAATGACATGTATGCGAACGAAATAGAGTGTAGTATTGATTGCGTACGCGTACTTCGATCGACTATAATCTTTCGTCTTCATTGATATTTATTTTGTATCGCATATACGGTACATGACAATTTAATTCTACTAAATATTATAATATAATTAGAATCTAATAGATACTATGGTTGTTTATAGTTTTGTTTATTGTGTTTAATAATATAAAAGTTCTATAGTAATTGTGTGTCCAATTTCACCGATAGATGGCGCTGTTCATAATGTAAATCACGCTAACATCGTAAATTACTGTTTATTGATATTCGATAATGAAACGTATAATACCTTCGCATTTTTTATTGTTGCAATTGATTGCAATATTATGTTACTACCTGGACTTGAGTTACATTTCATGAAGCCCTGACCTTTTTTTTGGCAGAGCTGTTCATTGTGTGTAGTGTGCATTGTACCTACATGTTATTGCGTTAGATCATTTTATTGAAATGAGTCATTGTAGGTCATATCGATGAGATTTATCGAAGTAAGTAATTTAATTTAGTATATTCGTATTCTTAATTTCTAGGGACCTAATCACTGGCTTTTAAATTAAATAAAATGGTATTTTTCCCTTGCCTACCTATTTCATTCCTAATCTAGTTTAGAATCGCTCGGGATTTACAGATTTTAACTTTTCAAAGATATAATATCATGTTACTATCAGCAAAGTAGAACATTACAGAAACCTAATGAAAATGTCCTGGGTGTAGCGGACCGGCTTACCCTTTACAAAAATTGACCCTTCGCCACTGTTAGTTAATATATTTTTAATAAAATGTTTTATTGGGAAATTCTTTTACAGCCTAGTTGCGTATATTCGCTAGCCTGTAACCTATTGTTGACGAAGTGTTAAATTGCGCTCAAAATTAAGTACCTACACATTATTAGTTGATTTAATAACTCGATATGTTACCATTTACACACTTTTTAGATAACCAGGGGCAATTTAGACGGTAGTAACAGAGAACCGGTACCGATTGTGACTGTAGCTAAAGAGTTGACAATAGACTCATTGGGTGCTTACATTTACTGGAGCACAGGGCACGCAGTAGAAGCCGCGAGGCTGAACGGCGAGAATAAGATGGTGTACTACCCAGCACAGTTATTTAGCGGGAAACAAGGTAATTATATTGAAAAACTTTTTATCGTATAATAGATCTTGTATGTTTTTTAAACGAATCGTATTCTCATACTTGACAGCGATTGTGTGTACGTAATGTGTATAATTCGTTTTAGTAATGGGCCTGACCGCGGATTTAGAGAAAAAGTGGCTGTATTGGCTTGTTAGGAGTAACGACGGATCCGAACTTCATCGAGCTCCTACGGCGGATCAAATATCACACGGCGTCAATGAGGTAATTTGAATTACCAGAAGGTAAAGCAAACAATATTAATTCTACCGAGATACTGCAATTCATAATGTTAATAGCGTTTGTTTTATTGTCTTTGCATAATGATCTTGTCGTCACAGCCCAGACCTGCTTCCCTTGCCAGGATAATAAGTCGGGTGTGGACTAGAAACTTTTTTACTTGATTCGATTATCGAACTATAAGAATCGTCAAGAACACATGATCGATCATTTTGTCATTTTGTTAGGGTTCCGTAGCTAAAAGATAAAAAGGAACCGACTTATGATCCGACGTCAATCTGTCACACCTTTATATTTCAAGAACTACTAAATGCTTTGTTATTAAATTGTTTTAAATATTTCATTCCCTACCTTATTGCAAGTGTACAAAATATTTTTTATGTTTTTTGAGTATCTACACATATACAAATAGCACCTTTTAGAGATGACGTGAGATGAGGTGGGGTTCAGCCCTCTTCTTCCGATGGCTATAAAATTGTAGTTCAGTGTTCTTCAACGCTTCGATGGCCATAAGGCTAGACAAAGATAGTGCGGATACTTGCAACTTGGTTACGATGTTGTGGTTGCAGGTGTCAGGGTCGCTGGTGTCGCGACTGGCGGGTTCAGCGGCTCTGGGCCCGCTGGTTTACTTCAGTGGTCGCTTGGTGTGGGTGCGGTCTGCGGAGCGTGCTCACGGCGCCGTGATCTCCGACCTGACTGGCCGCTATACAGCCGCGCTGCTACCGCGCGTGCGTCGCGTCGCATACCGCGATCCTGCGCTCACTGCACACGCCGGTACGTACTTTCTTTTTTCGTCGTTGTTGGGAAGGTGACCTTCCAAAAGGCCTGCAAGGCTGGCGACCGGGGTATGTGGGTTTCTATTATATTCTTGGTGGCTATAAATTTGGGCCCGGTAACCACCGGAACGCACTTCGACCCAGTTGGATCCATTGTGCATCCCCTAGCCCTTACTCTGTTGCTGGCGTATCGAAGAGCTCCCTCAGGTACGCAACGATCGCGCTAGCTTGGAGCTGTACATAATCATTTGGTGTAGGATCGGCTACTCCCAGATGATTCAACCTACGTCTCGCAAGAGCGTCGCAGCCACACAATATGTGTCGCATTGACTCTTTTTCATCTTCGCAGAATCTGCAAATGTCACTAGTACTTAGCCTCATTCTGTGTAGATGCTCGTTGGTGCCAAAATGTCCCGTAAGTGCACCCATCAGGTGCCTTATTTGTGATCTGTTTAGGTTCAATAATTTGACCCCACAGTTCACCCTTCCGCTAGAGAACGCTTTGGAGTGGTTAAGGCCTGACGCTGCCCTCCATTCCTTCATGTGTTCGTTTCTAGCATGTGCATACAATAATGTTGTCTTTTATTTACGCGAATACTAGACATTGCAATCAATCTATTCCATGACCATGACCATGGGTGACCATGGGTGCTGCAAAGCATTCGAAACGTCGGGAAAAATAAAATAAATCGCGATATAATCCGTAAGAATAGATTGATTGCAATGTGCATACAATGCTTGGTGATATGTTCCATACGGAATCCCCACAAATGGTTCGGGGCCAACCAAATGTCTCTGTGAGCCGGCCCTCGCTAATCTATCTGCCTTCTCATTGCCCTCGACGCCTTCATGTCCAGGTACCCAGATAAGGCTGACTGACATTGTTGTGTCTTCCCAGGTTGTTCAAGCCTGTAACACCTTCTTTGACCAGTTTAGAAGCAACTCTGAAGGAATTCAGAGCCTTCAGAGCTGCCTGACTGTCGCTGAGAATGCGAATGGTTTTACCCTTGACATTTCTCCTTTGCATTTCTTTGATGCTGGCAATTATGGCATAGGTTTCCGCTTGGAATACCGATGCATATTGCCCCATGCTGTGACTGATACTACAGTCCTTGGAATAAATCCCTGCCCCTGTACCTGACTCCATTTTGGAACCGTCAGTGTACCATATGAGGTGAGTTCCACCAACCGGTTTGAGTCCCCTCGTCCACTCTTCTCTGGATGGTATATGTACTCGGTAACTCTTGTTAAACATGAGGTACTGAGTACATGTGGGTTTTATGTGGGTTTAATACCCACAAAAGTCTCCCTTTCCGAGTGGGTTGTCCGGGTTAGAATAGCAGCTTTCCATCTCCTCCCGTTGGGTGTCAGAGACGGCTAAGGGAAAACAAGACGGGCAGCAACGTCTTTCTATTGGATTACCTACCACCTATACTGCGATCCCCAAGACGCTTTCCAAGCGTGGGTATTATGGCAGCTCCTCCCTTCTAAGGGGTGGCTGTTCAGCAGTGGAGGTCCGGTTCCTGATGCTGATGATGATGATGATGACAGTCTCCCTGGTGGCCTTCATTGACGTTGTGAAGAGACCGGCTATTCCGTTCGGACCAAGGTAGAGTCTTTCCAGCGCCAGCGTCTTACAAGAGATGGGAGCAGAGAATACACTCTCCCCTAGCATCCTCGTGGTGCTCACGCCGGCCTCGGAACGCAGGTACGTAACCTATTACTACACACATTGGTATACTTCAGCGAATGACAGTACTCCGTCGCTCCGTAGCCTAAGAGGTGTATGACATTTTCTTTTTTGTTTCAGAATCATTGATTGCTATTCCGGAGACGATTAATGCATCCTCGATAAAAGTGGTGGGTGAATGGGACCGCTTCAACGTGACGTGGACGCCTGCCACTCGGGTCAACGTCAACAACAGCCGAGTGTACTACGACGTCAGTTTGCATTTTCCTGGTCAATTAAAGATTGAGGTAAATATATAAATTATCTTACAGCCAGTCTCAAAGACAACCTTTTTCATAATGTGCTACCTATTTCACCCCGAGTTCTTCTAACGTTCATCAATAAATTTCCACTAGTCCAGGCTAACTTTCATTGCGGCCACACTTTCGATGTCACCGATTAGCAAAGTATCTGACACGCTATTCGGGTCCAAACTCCCACCCCAAGATGTGCTCAAGCGAGGGTCTCGCGCCGGCGAGGTCCTGTCGGAATGCCTAGAGTCTACAGCATCGATGAAAGCTACCGTGGAGGTTTTAATGGGCAAAAATCTCACATAAACCCCCATACTCCGTGACTGTAAAGGTTCCAGGGTGCATGGTAACGTCGAGCGTGTGAGCGTTCAATAACACGTAGATTAACTAGGTGTTTTACTAGGTGGTAGGTCCCTTGGACAAGGGACCGTCCAGATAGGTGCTATCACCGCAGTGTTAGATATTCTGCCGCCAAGCAGCACTGTGTAAACATTGCTGTGTTCCGCTGTGAAAGCACTGAGAAATTACTGGACACAAAAAGCAATTCGATGCAGTTCTATATAGGCAGGCGTGTCCCTTACAATCAGGCAAACGTCTTGTGTGTCTTGTCACTAGGTTGAATAAGATTCCTTAAAGTTCGTGGATTGCAAAACAAAAAGGCTCTGCCTAGTTTGGAATCAGACACGACCGTGTGTGGCTTGTTCTGATATTATTACTACGCACAACAGCGGACAGTTGACGAGGCGTGCGTGGAGGTGAGGTCCCGTGCAGTGGCTCCGTACAGTGGCGGGGAGGTGAGCGTGCGCGCGCACACGCACTGGGGCGGGGGCCCCGCGGCGCGCGCGCGCCTGCACTCGCCGCAAGCGCCGCCCGCAGCGCCGCGACGACCGCGACTGTACGTGCAGCCTGCGCATAGGTACGTATTATACGCACACGCACTGGGGCGGGGGCCCCGCGGCGCGCGCGCGCCTGCACTCGCCGCAAGCACCGCCCGCCGCGCCGCGACGACCGCGACTGTACGTGCAGCCTGCGCATAGGTACGTATTATACGCACACGCACTGGGGCGGGGGCCCCGCGGCGCGCGCGCGCCTGCACTCGCCGCAAGCACCGCCCGCCGCGCCGCGACGACCGCGACTGTACGTGCAGCCCGCGCATAGGTACGTATTATACGCACACGCACTGGGGCGGGGGCCCCGCGGCGCGCGCGCGCCTGCACTCGCCGCAAGCACCGCCCGCCGCGCCGCGACGACCGCGACTGTACGTGCAGCCCGCGCATAGGTACGTATTATACGCACACGCACTGGGGCGGGGGCCCCGCGGCGCGCGCGCGCCTGCACTCGCCGCAAGCACCGCCCGCCGCGCCGCGACGACCGCGACTGTACGTGCAGCCTGCGCATAGGTACGTATTATACGCACACGCACCGGGGCGGGGGCCCCGCGGCGCGCGCGCGCCTGCACTCGCCGCAAGCACCGCCCGCCGCGCCGCGACGACCGCGACTGTACGTGCAGCCCGCGCATAGGTACGTATTATACGCACACGCACTGGGGCGGGGGCCCCGCGGCGCGCGCGCGCCTGCACTCGCCGCAAGCACCGCCCGCCGCGCCGCGACGACCGCGACTGTACGTGCAGCCCGCGCATAGGTACGTATTATACGCACACGCACTGGGGCGGGGGCCCCGCGGCGCGCGCGCGCCTGCACTCGCCGCAAGCACCGCCCGCCGCGCCGCGACGACCGCGACTGTACGTGCAGCCCGCGCATAGGTACGTATTATACGCACACGCACTGGGGCGGGGGCCCCGCGGCGCGCGCGCGCCTGCACTCGCCGCAAGCGCCGCCCGCCGCGCCGCGACGACCGCGACTGTACGTGCAGCCTGCGCATAGGTACGTATTATACGCACACGCACTGGGGCGGGGGCCCCGCGGCGCGCGCGCGCCTGCACTCGCCGCAAGCGCCGCCCGCCGCGCCGCGACGACCGCGACTGTACGTGCAGCCCGCGCATAGGTACGTATTATATGCACACGCACTGGGGCGGGGGCCCCGCGGCGCGCGCGCGCCTGCACTCGCCGCAAGCGCCGCCCGCCGCGCCGCGACGACCGCGACTGTACGTGCAACCCGCGCATAGGTACGTATTAAACGTATTTTCCTTTTTTTATAACCCCCGACCAAAATCGAGGGGAAGTATAAGTTTGACGCCTATGTCTGAAAGTCTGTCTGTCTGTATGTACTACGCGTTCATTCCAAGAATGCCGTTACCTCCCTTCCCGCTACCTCGTATCGCGCCTCAAGCGTCGCCCCATTAGTAGGGATAGCAACGCTAGCGTGTATTTACGTTTTGTGAAAAATGGTGATCAGGGTCTGATGATGGAGCAGGAAGGTGGTCACGGGATCTCTGCATCAATAAACGTAGACCCACCGAGTTTGGGCTCGTAGGTAGGTCTCGACAAGCAGTTGCTAGAAAAATGGTGATCAGGGTCTTATGATGGAGCAAGAAGGCGGTCACAGGATCTCTGTACCAATAAACGTAGACCCACCGAATTTGGATAGGTTGCTGCGAGTAGTAGGTAGAAAAATGTTGATCAGAGTCTGGTGATGGGAGCAAGCAGGAAGGTGGCAACAGGAACTCGGCTCCATTAAATGTAGGACCCACCTAATTATAATTCTATGGTTAAATCTTGACGAGTAGTTAGACAGATACTGATCAGGGTCTGATAATAGCACAGGAAAGTCATTTTAAGAGCTCCTTTACCAATGTCGGGGGATTTTTAAATTTATACTTGTTTCTTTTCACTTACTTATTTTGTTTTATTGTATAGTATTTTATGTGTTACTTCCTAGGGAATGGCAGATGTCACTACCTTGTTTGTGATTGTCAAAATAAAAATCTTTCTTCTTCTTCTTATATTATTACACTTTCGCAAGTCTCATTATTTATATTGATTTATTGCACAGTGTGTTATTAGGTAGTAGGTAGACATAAATGAGTCATTGTGAACCCTGTTGTGGACAACAAAATGTTCCTGGGCTAGGAGGGAGGAGGATAATAATAATACCATCCTTTGTTTATGTCCCATTGTTGGGCAGAGGTAAGATGAAGGGGCTCAGGCCATACTCCACCACGCTGTTCAAGTTCAGCATAGCCATTCACAAATGTCGGGAACGTTCCGTTTCGGATCGGAAAGTCAGATGACATGTCGAATTATGATCCGACGGATTGTCAATCGCTATTCACAGTTCCTATCGGAAAGTGAGTTTACGAATTCGATATGAGTGTGTTTACGTAGAACATTATAAAATGGTAGAAAAAGAGATTATAGTGGTAGAAATTTTTAAAGTGGTTAAATAATTGTTTATTATTGAAATTTTAATGTATTTTGTAACATATCATATAGGCAATTACATAATTTATATATTGTGGCTTAATTAGTCGTTTATAGGAATGTGTTTTATTGACATAACATTTTTGCGAATTTTCTTCTAAACTTGTGTCGTAAACGCTTAGTCATTTTTTCCTTTAGTGCCGTGTACACACCTTGGAAGAAGGAATGTACACACTGGGCAAACGGACGGGATTCGTTGGTCTTTTAAGGATATTTCGGCGAAAGCTAACCATCGATTACTGCTTTTCTATGTATAGATTACCAAACAAACCCAGCTAATGTGTTCCTTTGCCTCTATTGATCCTATTTGGATGTTTAGTGAATGAGTAGTTTGTTGGCGTAGTGTGAATGCACCATAATACAATTCTCAATTTAATTTTATTAGTTACGTGAGTCGCGAATATTCTTTAGATAAGCGATTGTCTATAATTATTGTTTTTGTAGTCTATTTTAAACTGTAGTTGTATAAAAACATAACATTCTTGTGAAATATTAACCTTCCCGACAGCAAAAGGCTCGCGGAATAGTTTCCGTGAATTATCGTCTTGTTATCGAATCGAACTGTCAAAACTTTTCGATTACGGATTTGTGAATAGCGTTTGAAGGACAGCCTCGGAAACTTTTCTATCGGATTCGGAAACGGGACTTTCCGACGGTTCTGAATACCCCTGCAGGTTGGCGGATTTCACACGTCATTCGAAAACTAGTTAGGCTTTCCCAGACATGCAGGTTTCCTCACGATGTTTTCGTAAGCCTCGAATAGAACTTAGCTAAAGATGCCAAAAAATAACTGAATTTGTGCACACGATAACAGGCTAAATAAAAAATCACCCTAGACATGATTTATAAAATTGGTCCCCAGTGGTGGTCCCCTATCTGCCATCTTTCGGTGGGACGTTCCGTCGCGAGCCAACGGCATAATACGTGGCTACGAGGTGACGTGCTGGGTGGTGGGCGCCGGCCCGGCGGCCCCCAAGCCCTCCGCTTGCGCCGACGCACGGCTCTCACCTGCGCACACGCAACTTATGCTCAAGGACTTGACGCCGGCTTCTAAATATTCCTTTCAAGTGAGTGGTTTACATGCATATTAGAAATAGATAAGAGAAAATTCGCCAGAGAGGGGTCCTGAAAAATAGGGCACATGCAGGTAATTAAGAGTAATCTACAGCTAAATAACATTATCTTCCAATGTCGTTGTGGTCCTCTAGAAACTCGTGTTGACTTAGACTTTTAGTTATTAAGATATTTTTAGACAGGCACCTTGTAGTAAGCGTCACCTCAATCAGAAGGGCGCACTGAAAACCAGCGCCGTGCTTAAACACGGCTTGATGCTGAGTGCGTCCTTTTGTGTGACACCACCACCAACATAGGGTCAATTTTATTATAATAAGTTTTTTTAGATTATAAGTATGTTCTTATTATGTTGTGTTGTTATAATGGTTGTACTTTTATTAGTGTGGTGTTTCATAATAAGTATACATTCATTCATTCATTCACTTATGTCAAGGCTCGTTATGCATTTGTTTAGATGCTTATGTTTCATATACGAGTATGGGTAAATATCTAGCAATTTATATCTATGTATCTAGCCATGAAATACTTCTTAATTTGCGTCCTAGAGTGGTGTGAAATTGCTGACAATAATTGTGAATAGTATATTTCATTACGAGTGCGGAAAGCCTGTCATTGCAAAGAGTTCCGACAAATGTCTACCCGAGCCGAGGCGCAGCCGAAGGCGAGGGTTGACAGTCGGAACAAGTTGCAATGACGGTTCCGCACGTGTACTGAACAACTATTTTTAATACAGTTGCGAAAAAACGAAGCAACTTAATAAAATAATAAAAATACACAACAAACTCAACTAACTTACCATTTATTTCTTATAAAAGTTATAATTCACATGTACATTGAAATTGGTACAGTTTTTAATAGTAACTGGGGAAGTTTTAGGTTGCATATTTACTGTACTATTATTAATTTCGTATGATTGTTCATGTATATTTGTCAAAGGTGTTAAACATTGGCGTTTGCTAGTTGATGGAATAGGATCTGATGAATTATCGTTCTCAACGACGGTAGATGGACGAATGTTCTCTTCAGTATTGGCATGTGAAGGAGACGGACTGGACTTTAAATTAATGGATCGTGTGTTTTTTTTCCCAGTTTCTAGTTTGTTGTTTAATGAATCAGCAATATAGCCTTCTGCAACTTTGTCTGATTTCCAACCTCCTAGTCGCTTTAAGGACGTCAAATTGGCTCCCGAATCTGCCAATAATGTAGCAGAGGTCCTCCTGAAGCTGTGCCCAGTATAACACTCAGCATCCGGCAGACCAAGAAACGTAGCTATTTCTTTTGGCATATTACCAAATTTGTTTATCCCGATTGCTTGAGTTGTACACTTTCCTTTTTGATAATTTTGGAAAAAACGGTCGGTTTTTGCTTTTTGGTACCGCTGAATCATATATTTTTGCACTATTCTAAGAAAATCTCCTTCAACAACAAAGCTTCTCGGTATCTTATTTTTTGTATTCGGAATTTTGATTAGTAGCATTTTCCCATGGGTTGCAATATCTTTTAAAGTAATATTGGCTAACTCCTCTCTGCGGCAAGCTCCAACAACACCAAAAATCAGCGCAACCTACAAAAGGGATTTGATTAATATTTTTTTAAATAATATATAAAGTGTATTTTGCGATTTCGTAAACTGAATACTAAAGAAAAATATAAGTACTTATTAATAAATTAGGTAAGTACCTTTGTGGCTAAATAACGATCATCGGGAGCTTCGTTCAAAAACCTTTCCACTTCATTCTTAGAGGAGATACCACTGGAGAGAGCATGATGCGCTCACCCCCCTCTGCCAAATTTTTGTTCATGTCCAAGTAATTTTTTATGTGTGTGCGTATATTTTTGAATGTGTTGCGAGTTTACTATAGTGTGGGTATGCGTGAAAGTGTATCTGTGTGTGTTTACTTCGCCTCCCGCACCCCGCAAAAGTGCCACGAAAAATTTGTTCGGGGAATCGACGCGATACTAGCTCTATTCTTATTACTCTGAGACTTCATTAGATGTTAATATTTTCGACTTTTTAGTTGTAAAACCGTGATTGTCGTTTTAAGAAAGCATTTAGTTTTGGGTATTCACTTATATCCACGTTGTTCCTTATTTTCAGCATACTTTTTATCATCGAAAACCTCGACCATAACGTAGAAGGTTTTAATTTTGCTGAGAGTTCGGAGAAGTATGCCAACATAACATTTTCTGAAAAACTATTTGCTTTTTTCTCTTCTCTCCACGCAATAAATTCTTCGTATGTAGATATGTAGCGACTTTTTGACTTTTCCGGTAAAATGTTCTCCGAAGCATTTTGTGCAATTATACTGAGTTCGGGTGGTGTTAATTCAAAAAACATATCGTCGAAATTACAAAACAAGCAACTAAACTCACAACAAACAAAGTACAAGGATTTTTTTTGGAAAATGGCGCCAACCGTATAATAATATAAGCAGTTTTTTGTTTTCTTTATCCATTCTGGGTAGGCAAAGGGAAATATGCCCATACAGCCAAATCTGATATTGAAACAAATTAGTAGCTGAATCGTAAAAACTTCTATGAATTCTTTTTAGTAAAAACTTCGTGGTTGTTTTTTTTTCTCTTTTTAATAGACATTATTTTGACAGTTGGGAAAGAAAACGCACGAGTGCGGGAAAGGTAAAGAAAAAGCACTAGTGCGTAATAGCCTACATCCCGAACGCTATACATCCCTGCAATACGCCACTTTTTGAGCAACTGTATTAAAAATATCTTTTCCACACCATAGGTTCGGGCCTACACTGACGCCGGGTTCGGACAATACTCTGAAGTGGTTTCAACTTCATCTGACGACGTAAACCCTATTCCAAAAGTTATGGTGTCCTCTCAAGAAGCGATCAAAATTATCGATTTAGATTCCGAAGAGAGTGAAACGATTCCGAAAAGTACGGGTATACCCGTGGACTTTGCTGTCTCTACGGAGGAGAACATTGTGTACTGGGTAAACAATTTGGAAGAAATATTCTCTTCAAGAATTAACGGTAGTGGACACTTCAAGGTAAGAAACGTAAATATTCGTTGACATAGATTTCCCATACAATAAAGCCACTATTTAAGTTTTTGTTGTTGAAGTTCTTTGTTTTAATGTTTTTTTTTGTCTCGTAAAATCTCATCGTTCTGATTTTTTTGTTCAGCTGACCTCCATAAACGGTTCGGCGAGCAGTATGTGCGTAGATTATGTAAGCAGATCAGTATACTGGACACAGTTAGAAGTCACATCTATGGAATCGTACATTACGTATCGAGCTGATCTTGGACTTCCCAATACACGCCCACGCATCACTCGGGTTTTTGCTAGGAAACAACCGATTTATAGTTTACAAATTGCTCCATTACAAAGGTTAGTACATAATACAACATCTTAAATATTTATAAACTTTAACATTCTTATTTTAGAGCATATTGTAACTGTTGAATTTCTACAGATCGCTATTTTGGTACGAAGAAAGTGGACACCCTGGTTTAGGAACAGTTATGACTTCATTTTTGAATGGTTCAGACATAAGACCATTCTTTAATAAATCTGAAATAAATAATAAGGACTGCAATTGTCCAGAAAACCCTCAGGTTGCGAGGCCGTTTGTCATTGATATGACTACACATTATAATTATGAATTGTACTGGATCGATCCTTGGATAAACCACATCGTTGCTACCGATATGAAAGCATGCGAGTGCAGAATCGTCGTAGATGCTTCTGAAAAGAAAAAATATGGATTTACCCCCATGTCGATCTCTGTAGACAGTAAATACGTCTACTGGTTCAATTCAACGGAGAAAGCAATATTTTATACGAATAAATACAAGAAAAGCAGAATTGAGGAGAAAAAGATTACGTACGGATACAAAATCATGGCACTAGATCCAGGAAATCAGCCTTATCCACCGAGGGAGTGTTTGTTCCCGAAAATTCTTAATTTGCGTCCTAGAGTGGTGTCAAATTCTGCCAATAGTATAACCCTGGAAATGCCCCGTGTCGAAAAACCTAATAAATGCCATTTTTTGGAATATGAAATGACAGCCACAGAGTACACGATATTTTATAGGATGCAAACGAAGAACGATACTACGATTTGCGACAGAGAATCATGTCAACACTTGACGACCTGCGACAGAATAGTCATTATTAACGATTTAAAACCGTTCACAAATTACACGATGATGTTGAAAGCTACCAACTACTACGCGAAATTACATGAAATTCAACCAATAGTTGGTCTATCACTTATTTTGCAAACGGCAGCAGAGGGTAACCGATATTTTAAATACAATTTTATTTATAGTAATTAAAACAAAGGAATGTTTGTAAATAAAACTGTTTTCATTTACAGCACCCAAAGCTCCGAAAAATGTAACCGGTATAGTCTTGAGTCCAGTACTAGCCCGTGTTGAGTGGAAGCCGGATCCGGGTCTTTGGTATGAAGTGCACTGGCGAACAGACGATTCTCCATCGCCAGCACACAAACTAAAAGGTGTGTCTTATTTACTTATTGGATATTTTTTTAATTATAGGTGCTATTCTTAAATTCATCATCAGCCGGAAGACGTCCACTGCTGAACCAATAGGCCTCCCCGTTAGAACGCCACAATGAACGACAATTGGCTATTTGCATCCACCGGTTACCTGCGACGCGCACAATGTCGTCTGTCCACCTAGTGGGAGGCCTGCCAACGCTGCGTCTTCCGGTTCGTGGTCGCCACTCGAGAACCTTTCTTCCCCAACGGTTATCGGTTCTTCGAGCGATGTGGCCTGCCCATTGCCACTTCAACTTGCAGATTCTGAGAGCTATGTCGGTGACCTTAGTTCTTCGGCGAATCTCCACATTTCGGATTCTGTCTCTGTCTCATTCTGTCAAAGAAACTCCGAGCATAGCTCTCTCCATGGCTCGTTGTGTGACTCTGAACTTCTCTAAAAGGCCAGCCGTTAGAGACCACGTCTCAGTACCAGATGTCATCACTGGCAACACACACTGGTTAAATACCTTCGTCTTCAGGCACTGCGGTATTTTGGACGAGAAGATCAAAATAAAATCAAAAATCAGAATCAAAAATTCTTTATTTACATTACAAGTTAGTGCATTTTTACAGGAGTTGGGACTCTCCTTTTAAGTTTGAAAAACCTGTATTAGGAGAGCCCCGCTCTTTCTTAGAATCTACTAAACACTTGTACTATAAATACAATACAAAAGTAGGTAAATAAAAAAGTGTTTTTTTTTGTTTACGTCAATAAATTAATTTAGTGAATATTGCTTATAAAGCGGTGTAATATGATAAATAAGTGTGTAGGTGTGTATAGGTGTGCGTGTGTGTATGTGTGTTTGTTTGTGTGTTGTTTTTTTACGTGTGTGTTGCATGAGTGTTTGTTTACGCCTGCGTGTGTTAAGTTAAAAAAAAAATCTGTTTCCTCGTAAGTTAAAGATTTCAACCACTTTGTGACAGTATTTTTACAATTGTGATAGGTCATAGTATATATTTTTTAAAGTCTATTTATTTTGTTGTAAATTTTAATTGATTGCGTACTAAATTGTTTTGAAGCGAATACAGTTCTGGTTACGTTTTGTCGGATCACTGAGTACTGATGTCTCTTCTTTAATATATTAGAATCCACAAATAAGTTCTTATGGATTTTAAGAATACATTGTAGTATATATAGTTGTCTAACTGTCAGTACATTTACTTCATTAAATAACTTGATTGTGCTGTAGTATCTATTTTTGAAGGACATATATTTTAAAACGGATCTTTGTGTGCGTTCAATGCTCATAAATTTTGTTTTATATGTGCCTCCCCATATGGTTATACAATATAGTAGTATCGACTGAACAAGTGTATTATATATATATAAAATTAGTTGTTTATCAGATATATTTCGAAGGTGTTTAAATATCCAGATGAGTCTTCTTACCCGATTTGAAACTGCTTCAATTTGAGGGTACCAAGATAAATGTTTATCAATAATTATGCCTAGATATTTTGTAGAGTTAACCCTGTCAAGCTGGGGACAGTTACAAGTACTAGTATTGTCATTATTACACATATGAGCAGTAAGAGAAAACTCAACACCAGCCTGCAAAGACTCGTTGATAGAAAAAGTTATATAAGAGGTCTTGCTCGTGTTTAATGTGAGAGAATTTATCTGTAACCATTTAATGACTGTCTGCAAACCTGATCTCGCTATATCGAAGGCTTCTGTCCAATGAGTCCCATGGAACAAAAGTGCAGTGTCATCTGCATAGGAAAAAATACGTCCATTTGTCAGTTGCAAGTCAGTCAAATCATTTATATATATTAGAAACAGGGTAGGTCCAAGAACACTACCCTGGGGGACTCCCCACTCTGTAGTCTGCAGATCTTCGCTGGTGAAATTACTATCAAGTTTAACTCTCTGTGTTCTATTACTTAAGTAGCTTGTTAGTAACGATAAGAAGTATCCTCTTATACCCACTTTTTCTAACTTATGGATAAGAATAGGGACAGAGACCGTATCGAATGCTTTTTTTAAGTCCAGAAAAATAAATATACATTTTCTTTTTAAAGAAAGAAGATACCGCGTAGTTTCCCGAACGCTGCCCATCCGAGTTGGATTCTTCGGGCGACCTCTTTGTCGAAGTCGAAGTTGGACCTAACTGGATAGTTTGTCCTAGGTATACGTAGTGGTCAACAACTTCGAGTGTATCGTTTCCAACAACTACCGGTACGGGTGCAACATGGACATTAGACATGATCTTCGTCTTGTCCATGTTCATTTTAAGACCCACCTGTTGGGAAACGCTACTGAGGTCGCTGAGCATCGTATTGAGGTCCTCCAGCGACTCTGCCATAATGACTATATCATCGGCAAAACGAAGGTGAGTGATGTATTCGCCATTGATGTTGATGCCGAATCCGTACCAGTCCAAGAGCTTGAAAACGGCCTCCAATGCGTTTAAGAACAGTTTCGGAGAAATAACGTCTCCCTGTCTCACACCTCGCTGCAATGGGATTAGTTGCGTGCGAGAGCACAACACCGATCAACATGGTGGCGTTGCTGTACAAACACTTCCACTTCGATGTACCTATAGTCAATGTGGCATCGCTGGAGGGACTGCAATACCGCCCAGGTTCAGGCTTTTTCGTAGTCCACAAACGCTAGACATAATGGCCGATTATACTCCTCGGTCTTCTGTATAGTCTGGCGGAGCGTATGTATGTGGTCCACGGTGCCTAAAGCCTTTTCGGAACCCGGCTTGTTCGTGGGGGGCTGGAAGTCATCAAACCTGCGGTTCGTAATGACTCGAAAACAGCTTGTATACATGGCTCAGGAATGAGATCGGTCTATAATTCTTTAATAAGGTTATCACCTTTTTTGAAGAAAAAAACCACACTCCTTCGTGTGCCATGCTTCTGGCGTAGTACCCTCGAGTAAGACGGAATTAAATAACTTCTGGAGGACTACTACTACTAAAAGTACCGAATTTCTACCCGCTCTTAGAAGTTCTGTTGTGATTCCGTTTTCACCCGGCACCTTGTTGTTCTTAAGCTGTTTGAGAGCCATTCTAATCTCGTACAGGCTGATGTCTGGGATGTCTTCAGTGTAATGTCGGGTTAGTTTGGCTCTAGTGTCCTGAGCTGTTCTGGCCGTAGGTTCCTGTGTTGTGTTGTATAACTGACCGTTAACTTCTCGAACTCTCTCAATATCTCCGGTTATAATGAGATGACACTGCCGTCGTCGATCTTCAGCTTGGTCACTTGGTTTCGCCCAGTAGACGAATTCTTTGCAAACACTTTAGAGCCTTGGTTCCGCTCAATTGCGTCCTTAATACATGCTGTATTATAGGAACGCAAGTCGTGTCGCATGGATTTCAAGATTCGTCTATTGAGTTCAGCATATTCCGACATATTAGCTGAAGATTGCAGTCTCATTTCAGTCGAGTTTCCATTAACTTAATGGTTTGATTGGAGAGCTTCTGAGGCTTATTACGTCGTGGGGTCTTAAAGAACTTGGCCCCCACTGCATGGACAGTTTGCACCAACCCATTGTATAACTCGTCCGCAGTTTCGCATTCGGCTAGGCACTGGAAGCGATTATGCAGTTCGAGTTGAAAGTCTTCGGGGTTTAGGATTTGGGCGGTTCCCGGACGGAGCGTGGACTTCATCAGACGAGATCTCTCAAGCTAGACATTGAAATTCAATGTGTCTCTAAAAATGCCGTGATCGCTACCGGTTTTCACCCTGCCGATCACAGAGACATCATCGAATATATGTTTCTTGGTCGTCATGATGAAGTCGATCTTATTTTTGGTCGAACCATTGGGGCTCATCCACGTCCACTTCCTGGATAGTCGCTTCTTGAAGAAGGAGTTTATCGGAAAGAGTCCCTCCTTCTCCACGAAGTCGACCGGCCGCTGGCCCCTTTAATTCCGCTGCCCGTACCCATATGACCCCACTCTCAACTCATCGCCATTCCGTGCGCCCGGCACCTTCGCGTCGAAGTCCCCCATAACAACGGTGAAGTGCGTTTTGGAGGTATGTATGGCTTCTGCTATCTCCTCATACATAGCCTCTACTTCATCGTCAGGGCGTGCCGAGCTCGCCGCGTCCAATACTGCACTTCAGTAGGTATTGCATTGTGCGGTTACAGAGCACAACACGTTCGAGGTGCGCAGCGGTGGCGCTGCGAACTTGACGCGTCTGTCCGCGAGCACCGCGTACACCGTGTGGGTGCGCGCGCGCTCGCGGCACAGCGCGCTCGGCGCGGACTCGGCGCCGCTGCGGCTGCGCACGTACCCGCCGCCCGCGCCGCTCGCCCTGCTTCGAGCGCGCGCCGACTCGCTGCGAGCGCGGTGGCCGCCGCCCGCCGCCGCGGACGCACACCCGCTGCACCAGTGAGTACTGTACTTTACACGTTACCCTACATTAATACTACAACTCTAACTGCCGCACTCACAAACGTCAATTAACTTTAATTTCAATTTAGTATTTTTTTGTAATCTAATTATTTCCACTCTCAGAGCCTCTTACGATTATTTTTGATAATTATTATTATGGTTTTGGTTATTATTTGTTTATTCAGTTTGGTCGTTTTTTTTTCTTTTTGTCAATTTGTCTTTGTGTTTTGATATATTTATTTTTGTATGGATCAAGAGTCTGAAATAAACTTATATTACTATTATTAATTACGAGGTTATTGATATATCTACTTACTATCAGCGTATTAAGTATTAATTGGCTTCGAGTGTAAAAATAATTATAAATTTTAATTATCACTAAGCCATAATTTTTAATGATGGCGTAGTGATAATTAACTATAATTGATGTTTGTAGGTTTGGCAGTAAATGCCGTTAACGTACTACTTTGATTCTTTTTTTATATCACTACTTGTGTCCATGTTATCATATATTATTATATCGACGTCATCAGATTGAAAGTGGAGTATACAGAAGCGACTGCATCGAGCAATACGTGGAAAACATGTACGCAAGAAGACAACGACGAATGGGTCGCGAGCAATCTGCGACCGCGCACCCGTTACCGCTTCCGCCTCCGCCTGCAGTATGTCGTCAACGGGCCATTCTACTACTGGCCACACGACGACCGCTTTACTTACGAAACTCTCAGTGAGTATATGATTGATAGTAGTATTAGAAACTCTAAATAGAAATATTAAAAAAAAAACAATAGGACCAACCAGAACTCCTGAAACGGTTACTTATGCTGTGGCACATTGACAGGTAATATTAAAAATATGGGAACTCCCCTAAGTGGTCTCCACCAGCCCCCTGTAACCACGCCAACGCCAATTCATTCAATTCCGTTTATTTTATTCTATCCTCTATTTTATTTTACAACAGTTTTGGAATGTCTAACAGTCGTAATTCAAATAATTATGGTTCAAATCGACAATTAATCGGTGACGAGCCACGTCAGCAAACATTTAGAATGTTCGAATCGACTATAGTTCAAATAGTTTGAGTTCTGTGAAATTTTTGTCAAACCGGAGAAGCGTCCGTCTTATCAGATACGTCTCCAGTTGATATTTGGACAAAGTTTTGTTTGCTTTGAAAAAGAGAGACGCTGGCTCGTCCGATATCTGCTTTGACATCTGAATGACAGACGTACCCCAATAAAACAGGACTTTAAAATCTCATTACTGGCGTTACAGGATACATTTTGGTGAATTTGCGCAATTTACATGGCTTAGTTCCACTATCCTAGCCCTTCCGTACCTATAAGGTATAATTTATGAACTGTATTTAAATTTTATATCAGAAGTGGGATGAAACTGTGTTAGAGACATCATAGCGACGCCACACAAGTTATGTGGCTGCGATATTCTGTAACTTGAAGGTTTCGCGGGGTTAAGTACTGCGTCGTACAAACTACAAATGTACGAACCATTTCATAACCGGGCGAATTAACGAAGATTCTATATGCACACCGGGTTCATAACTGTTTAGGTTCGCGTTTTCGATTAACTACAAAATATACAATCCTTGGTAGTCCTAGCAAAACGCGATAGTAGAACTAAAGTTGTGGTGACAGGTGACGTGCCGGGACCGCCTGGTGCTCCGCGAGTGGAGGTATTGGGCGAGCGATTGCTGCGAGTGTGGTGGACCGAGCCCGACGCGCGCGGCGACCCCGTGTCCGCCTACCGCGTGTGGGGCAGGCCGCAGCACAGGTAAGTGGAGGACGTAGGCCAGCGAGTGGTGGACTAATATCTGTGACATTACCTCTTACAGTGAATGGTTTTCTCCGTTTGTGACCATTTTCTTACACAAGTGAATTCAGGTTTATCCAGGACCCACGAAGCAAAATGTTTTGATGTCCTTGATTGAACTTGAAAATATTTTTTTCACAGAATCGTGCATGATAATGAAAACGTAACGAAAAATTTAAGTGAGCTGTTACCGGCGAATCTCCCAGATGATATCGACGACAGTATGAAGATGCGTATTATACACGAAGGCCTGGAATTACTTCACAATGGGACTGGTGAGTATATTCATTTTGTATTAATTCTAACAAAAATGATTGCTTTATTGTGTTGGTTTTCCTGCTCGGAAGCATACATAAGGTGTTGTTTTTGTCGGCTGTCTCGCTCGGAGTTAATGTCATCGGGGGCCATTCAGGGGTCACACATTAGGTGTTGGATTTTGCTAGAGTGTACATAAAATACTGTTATTTCGCAGGGTTCTTCTAAATGCCGTTTGCTTGGTGTAGATAACTTATTTCCACACACACTTCAGAGTACAGCAAATTAACAGTCCAGATCGCAAATATATCACTCAGAATCCGTTATTGGTACCAGGTTTAGTCGTTCACGATTATCGCTTCACAGTATCGCGTTGTGATTCTTTCGTGATCGCAGCGTAGAACACACTAACTCCCGGTCGGCTCGGCGGCGTTTTTTTTACGGGACTGTGCATTTCTAGATAGTTCGCAAGTTGTAAACAAAGTTGTAAAAGTAGATGAATAATAGCGTCGTTCGTGAAACCAATAACAATATTTCAACAATAGGCTTATGCCTGTAAAGTTTTAAATACCCTAATAAAAGAAAGAATTAAGCAATAGCGCGTAAAAGAAACAATACCGAGGTTCACGGAACTGATAGCAAACATAAAACAACAGGCTATTGTTTTACAACTAAAACGTGGGATTTTTACAAAATAAAAAGACAATTTGCTAATTTGACAATAGTCCAGAGCTGTAACAATACACAGTGATTCAACGTCCTCGACGTTTGCGTGAAAGCCGTCACCACAAGACATCGGTCACATCACCCACCGCTCTTCGTAGTGTCCCGAGCTACTAATACTAGTGTTAATTTTATATAGTGTGTATGCGTCGTGTACAGATACGTACTGGCTGGTGAACGGCGAGGCGGCGGGGCGCGGGTGGGTGGCGCGCGTGCAGGCGCGCAACGGGCGCGGTTGGGGCGCGCTGTCGGCCGCCGCGGCGCTGGACGCGGCCGCGCTGGCGCCGCCGCGCGCGCCCGCCGCCGCGCTGGCGCTGGCGCTGCTGGCGCTGCTCGCGCTGCTGCTGGCGCTCGCCGCCGCCGCCGCATACGGTGCGTACATACACATACAGCAGCCGCGCTGGCGCCGCCGCGCGCGCCCGCCGCCGCGCTGGCGCTGGCGCTGCTGGCGCTGCTCGCGCTGCTGCTGGCGCTCGCCGCCGCCGCCGCATACGGTGCGTACATACACATGCAGCAGCCGCGCTGGCGCCGCCGCGCGCGCCCGCCGCCGCGCTGGCGCTGGCGCTGCTGGCGCTGCTCGCGCTGCTGCTGGCGCTCGCCGCCGCCGCCGCATACGGTGCGTACATACACATGCAGCAGCCGCGCTGGCGCCGCCGCGCGCGCCCGCCGCCGCGCTGGCGCTGGCGCTGCTGGCGCTGCTCGCGCTGCTGCTGGCGCTCGCCGCCGCCGCCGCATACGGTGCGTACATACACATGCAGCAGCCGCGCTGGCGCCGCCGCGCGCGCCCGCCGCCGCGCTGGCGCTGGCGCTGCTGGCGCTGCTCGCGCTGCTGCTGGCGCTCGCCGCCGCCGCCGCATACGGTGCGTACATACACATGCAGCAGCCGCGCTGGCGCCGCCGCGCGCGCCCGCCGCCGCGCTGGCGCTGGCGCTGCTGGCGCTGCTCGCGCTGCTGCTGGCGCTCGCCGCCGCCGCCGCATACGGTGCGTACATACACATACAGCGGCTGCGCTGGCGCCGTATATAAATAGTATGTCAGATAGCAAGAACCCGTACAGTATTCAATGGTCCTTCGAGCCGGACCGAGGGATGTATTTTTGTATGACGTCAATACAACTTCAACTATATTGATGTCGCCACATGAATATAACAACACCCGTGTCGGTCACGGTCAATGCTTAGAATTAATTTCTATATCAATTATACCATATTATTTATCCTAACAGCGTACAACAGCCGCGTCAGGAAAAAAGCGGCCGCTGAAAATCAAATCACAACGATTATTCCCAGAAGAGGTCCTGATGTGGAGCTCGCTACTTTGAGGCAACTACCCACAAGACATTCCACTAACATATTGTATAATCAGGCAAGTTATAAAAAATAAAATAAAATAAAAATATTTTTTTCATCGGTTACAAATGTTTCACAATATAATAAGGGTTGGAGAACTCCTTTTAAGTATAAAAATACCTGTGCTAGGAATCCTCGCTCTTCCTATACAGTACATTACATTTATGTAACCAACGTTATTACTTTAAGTACAAACATTTACTAACGAAGGGATGTCTGGATGAATTTGAAATCTGGTTTGAGATCGTTCTTAGCTTCTTGACGAATATCTGTTTAGCCATTTTTCTATAAATTCGTTTTCTTGTGTCGGAGGTTCTTATACAGGTCATAGTATGATTTTATATTGGTTTTAACGAGCCTTAACCTTAATACTTTAGGGCATCGACTGTCCTACGGACGCCGAGCTGGCAGTACTTCCACACATACGCCGTGAACAAATAACTCTGACCAAGTTTCTGGGCTCGGGCGCTTTCGGAGAGGTATTTGAGGGCGTCGCGAGACAGATCAATGGGAATATTGCTGACACCAAAGTTGCAGTCAAGGTGAATAATATTTTATTTTATTAATTTGACTTAAACTTCAATTAATGATCACGGTGAACACTACACAGTATATATACCATATGAATTTAAATAAACTTCAAACCTTAACAGACATTACGAAAAGGCGCCACGGAACAAGAGAAAACGGAATTCCTAAAAGAAGCAGCTCTAATGTCCAATTTCAAGCATGAGCATATATTGAGTCTCTTAGGCGTGTGCCTGGACAATGACCCGAACTATATAATCATGGAGCTGATGGAGGGCGGCGACTTGCTCAGTTATTTGAGGGCTAAACGAGCTTCATTGGTGAGTTATATACATCCCAGTCCCACATCCCACTTCTGAGTAGCTATTTATCAGTCATTTCAATTAAGTAATAATTCTTTAATTGTTTGTTATTGATAAATATTAATTTTTAATATAAACTATGCTGCTTGATCATGATACCATCGGATGGTAAGCGACGATGCAAGTGTGAATGGTACTGCGAAATAACTAATTAAAAACAATTCGGTAAGTGTTCAAAACAAGTTCATGACAGCAATAGTTGTAACCGACATGGCGAAACGTTTAGAAATTTTAAGATTTAATCCTGCGCGGAGCTACTAGTTCCCTACACGTTTGGTCCAACCTGATCCATCAGCAGCCGAAATACGTCCACTGCTGAATAAAAGCCCTCCCCCCCCCCCCCCCCCCTTAGAAGGGAGGGGTTGTCATAATACCCACGCTTCGCAGGCGTCTTGGGGATCGCAGTATACATAGGTAGAAGATAAATACAAAGGAAAGACGTTGCTGCCCGTCTTCCTGTTCTTGCTTAGTCGCCTATTACGACAACCAGAGGAGATGGGGGGATGCAATTCTAACTCGGCACCCCACGGGGATCCGGGGATGGTCCAACCTGATTATCTGAAAGATAATCAATGCGTCGGATAGGCAAAACGTCTTGTCTCTCCCCGGTCGTGTGTAAGTTTTCCATCCCATCTAGTTGTGAAAATAAATAAGCAGATAGTTCATCTGTGTTTGCGCGAACACTCGTGCACTAATTGGCTGATCTTGTGAGAGATTGGTCGCTATAGCCGTCTATGTCGGGTTATAATGGGATCCATCGGTGTCCAGTACACGGCGGAGTCGCTGACCCTGTGGGAGCTGGTGAGCATGTGTGTGGACGTGACCCGCGGCTGCCGCTACCTGGAGGAGATGCACTTCGTGCACCGCGACCTGGCCTGCAGGAACTGCCTCGTGGCGCGCCGCGCCCAGGGACGGATCGTCAAGATCGGGGACTTCGGCCTCGCCAGGGACATATACAAGAACGACTACTACAGGAAGGAGGGCGAAGGTAAATGTAACCTCTAATGCTATACTTATCTGGTAGATACCGTGTTTGTCTGAGTGATGTAATCCTTGTGAAAAAGACCGTCCAAGTCAGTATACCTGCACCTCGAGGGAAACGACGATGTAATATAGGGCCTACGCGGATGCCAGGGGGAGCGTGCATTCTCTGCTCCCCGGAGTGTACAGAAGACAAGCTTATGTTGGTACCTCACTTTATATTCCCACCGCTCGGCGGTCGCGCTAGGGTTGTCAACTCTGGCTTATACGAAAAAAACTATCGTGGTAGTGGCATACTTAGTTGTTTGATTGATTGCTGAGAATAAAACAGGAAGAACGGAACTAAAATATTTCCATCTGTACAAAAACCATCACAAGACACGTGTCTGAAGCGGTTGGCACTCGCGCTCGCACTGTTCCCAACCGATCCGAGATATCGCGTCCGTGAGCGAGGAGACTTGGTAGGTACCTTATGAAAGTTTTCTCGCCGACAACAAAGGAAAACAAGTTTTTATAGAAAAATATATTTATCTAGACAAGCTTTTATAAAATACGTACGTGGCTACTAAGCTGATCAAAATGAGTCCAAACACCGTCGATTTACTGTAAGTTACTGAAGAGTTCCGTTGCCTACTTTCCGTCTCCATCATCCATCGATATAATATTTAAACTAGATTTGGTGTCACGGTTCAAAAAGTGGTAGCGAGAAATAGCGCCCTTGTGTCGCTATTTCTTTACAAGCCACATCTTGACAAATTTATTTTTGCTGATAGGAGTGTCGCTACTGTCTATATGAAACTGTCAAACTACATGTCATTATCATTATAAAATCGTTAGTTCACGTTTCCGCCACCAGCACAGATAAGTTTGCAACCTCCGCGACCACATTGTAGATGTAATTTTGTTCGTGAATGTTTATCTAGTTTATATATTATATCGATGCCATCATCAGATCAGCTCGCTGTCACCACAATATTGTATTGTCATCGAAGCTTGACAGGCATGCAAAATTTCAACTCAATCGCACGGGACGGGTGAATATAAATAAAAGCTTGTAAAATAAACCTCTGCAGTGTTTGATATTTAAATAATAGTTAAATACAGACATAGCATGAACACCGTCTAAACAAGATTATAATAATACCAGCCCTTGTTTATGTCCCACTGCTGGGCACGGGCCTCCCCTCAAGATGAGGTGGCTTAGGCCATAGTCCACCACGCTGGCCAAGTGCGGGTTGGAGGACTTCACACGTCATTCGAGAGCTAGTTAGGCTTTCTCAGACATGCAGGTTTTCTCACGATGTTTTCCTTCACCGAAAGCTAGTAACAATCGCACAAACACGATTCGCACATGATTCATTAAAGAAATCAGAGGTGCGAGCCGGGGTTCGAACCTGCGCACCTTGTTTCCAAGGCAAGCGCTCGCCCACTGAGCTGTTACCGCATGATCAACAAGATTGAAGCAGTCCAACTAGGCAAGGAACTACTTACCTTACAGCAAACCGTAAACAACACGTGGTACATTTTGTCCCTGTAGTGCAGTCACTACAGGGACAAAATGTCACACGTGTTGTCAAAATGTCAATAAAGGAAAAAAGTACTAGTAAGTTTTTCCTTTTTGCAGTTCCTATACCAAACTTATTTCTTTGATAAAAAAATACGACTTTGCACAGATAAAGTGACATGAAGAGGTTATTCAATTATACTACTTACTAACCATCGATATACTATAAACAAGATAAGCAGTCACGAACAAAATCACATCGAAAATGTGGTCGCGATTATATAACACGTAAGACGTGTAGTCTGACAGTTTCGTATAGACAGTGGCGACACTCCTACCGGCAAAATTATTTTTGTCAGTCTGTGGCATGGCCGTTGCCAACTACGAGCGGAGAAAATATCAAATAAATAATTGTTATTTCGTATTATAATTATATCTTATTTATTTATTTATAAACTCTTTATTGCACACATAGATAGTAATAAATGTACAAGTTTAGCAAGTATAAAAAGTACAATGGGCGGTCTTATCACTCATGGCGATCTCTTCCAGACAACCTTTGAATGGACAGAATGAAAATATATTAAATGCGATGGGCAATCGTGGTGCAACAAACTATAAAAGTAAACTAAACTTAAACTACCTTCTTAAATAAGAATATAATTTACGTACTAATACTTAAACAATTTCTAGGATATACTAATACATAACATATTATATATAAATACAAATTAGAAACAGATACTGACAGAATTAAATTAGAATTAATAATACAATTAGAATGAAAGGGACAGATAGTGTTCCTTTAAAAGAGATTTGAAGGAAATGACAGGAGTTGCTTGTCTTATTGGTGTGGGTAACGCATTCCACAAGCGTACGGCTTTAACCATGTAAGACTTATCTAAAAATATTGTGGAATGCGGTGGTATTTTCAACTCGAGAGTTTCAGATGATCTCAGGGATCGCGTATGTGTCTCATGTAAGAAACTAAAGCGTTCTTTAAGATACGACGGAGAAGAGGGATTGAAAAGAATATTATATAGTAGTAAGAGAATGTGAGTATTCCGGCGATAGCGAATTGGCAACCACTTGAGCTTATCACGAAATACTGAGACATGATCATATTTACGAAGTCCAAATATGAATCGTATACAGAAATTTTGGAGACGCTCAAGTTTATTAAGTTGTACTTCAGTTAGATCAGGATAGCTGGCATCGGCATAGTCAAGAATTGGAAGAAGAAGAGACTGTGCAAGAGTCGTCTTAGTGGAAATTGGAAGGAAGTTACGAAGTCTTCGTAAGGATGCTGCTGAAGCAAAAATTTTGCGACTGAGCTCCTTCAACTGATGATCCCAAGATAAAGTTTTGTCAATGTAAACGCCTAGATTTTTCACAACATCCTTGTATGGTATAACGGTTCCGCTAAAAACAATTTTAGGAAGTTGCAGCCAGTTAATTTTAGAAACCATTTTAGAACTGCCAATGATAGTGACCTGGGTTTTCAAGGGATTAATTGTAAGACCATGTGCTTTACTCCATGTACAAATCTGAGATAAATCTCTGTTTACAACATTAACAGCTTCCGTCAGATCTGCAAATGGCGCTTGAAAATAAATTTGAAGATCATCTGCATAAAGGTGATAGGATGAAGATAGTTGTTTAGAAATAGAGTTTATAAATATTGTGAAGAGTAAAGGGGAGAGAACGCCGCCCTGAGGTACACCAGCAGATGTTTCACACCAAGAAGACAGTACATCTTCTATTCGAGTGCGCTGCCGGCGGCCGAACAGGTAACTTCGAAACCAGTCAAGCACCGTTGGAGATATGTTCAGAGAGCGCAATATGTGAAGTAAGACATCAAAATCAACTGTGTTAAATGCATTGCTAAAATCTAGTAAAACAAGCACTGTCAGTTTGCCGTTTTCCATACCGGTGCGGATGTCATCCGTGATATGAACCAAGGCTGAAGTAGTACTATGACCGGGATGGAGACCTGATTGGAAAGGATTTAAAAGATTATTTACAGTAAAGAATTTACTTAGCTGATTAAGGACTAACCGTTCAAGGACTTTAGATAGAAATGGAAGAATAGGTATGGGACGAATTTCTGAAAAGGTTGAGGGATTTGGCACCTTGGGTAAAGGGGTGACTTGAGCATCTTTCCATATAGTCGGAAAGACACCACTGGATAGCGAAAAGTTTAATATATGACTAAGATATCTTTCTTAAATTTATTATTTAAACTACTGGTAATAAGAATACTAAACGAAAAAAGTTTCTCCATCTGCAATTTTAGTATTCCGATAAGTATTTGGAGAGTTTTTAAACAAGCAATAAGGCATTTCGATACGTCCTTACGCTAGCTGTGGTCGGCTCGTACTAATTTGAAATAGCGACACAACCGTCGCCGTGGCGCTATTTTCTTGACCACTTTTCGGGCCGTGACAGCCAATCTAGTTGGTATAGTATATCGATGTTACTAACAGATGGGGCTGTACTCAAACTTTTGGGTTTGATGAAAAATAAATTGATTCGGTGTGAAAGGCTCTGTAGTTGGAGAAATAACTCGACACGAAATAATTAAAACTGATGTCTCAGATAACAAACAGCAGCGCACCGGTCCATGGGCAGGGTGCCGCATATCATCTGAGAGTTCTAAGGACCCGCTCGTCTCTTCCTCCACGTATTAAAAAAAACTGTACGGTCATTATTATTATTCTTTTAGGATTGCTGCCGGTAAGATGGATGGCTGTGGAATGTCTGGTCGATGGAGTATTCTCATGTCAGTCGGACGTGTGGGCGTGGGGAGTGCTCTGTTGGGAGGTAAAGTAAAACGCGATAAACAATGTGACATGTGTCGATGACCAGTTAAGTTGCTACTGTGTTGTGCATACCAACGTGGCCATGGCGTGGCTTGATTGATGTTTGTGGTCTCCAGGTGTTATCGTTGGGGCAGCAGCCATACCCGGGCCGCACCAACCGAGAAGTGCTAGCGTACGTGCGAGCCGGTGGAACGCCAGACAGACCGCCCAACTGTCCCACTGTTTTGTATGTATATAACATCTTTATTTAGCAATTTCGCACGTTCTCTAGATTTTCAGAAAATACACACTTGACCGCCATTTTCATTGGATTATTTGAAAAAAAAACCGCTATAACTATAACTTAAAAACGAGTCCCTAGATGGCACAGGTGACTGTTTCTTAGGAAACGTAACCTGTATTTTCTGTGTTTCGACAGTTTCTTAGAGGACATGCAAAATAGTTTTAACTTACTACGAGTTTGAGACATGGGAAATGGTTCTAACTAGTGTAGGCACAGTATTTACCAACAGTGAAGGATAGAAGTAATTAAAAAATAAAGTGGTCATCCCTTCAATCAGAACGAAGTGGTTTTCTTTGTCATTTCCAGTAGATCGGAACAACAACAATAACTGAGAAGACCTGAGTGTACACCGGTATAATTGTCACATAAGGATGTTCAACATCTCAGTCCTCTCGTGACCATGGGTGCTGTAAACATAGAGTTCATATATTAAGAATAGAGTACGCGTTTGTCTATGGTCCCTTTAAAACGCCCCCCTTGGTCCCTTTAATCCTAGACTGCCTAAAGGCAGGTCTCTCTAGTCATTTCTCGAAGAGGCAGGTGAACTATTTAAAGTTATAATATTGATATGTAAGTGACAAGTAGTGATGGGTTTTTATCTGTCACAAGTGCTCGTGCCTACGGTTCTTACTTGAAAATAAGCATTCTATAGTACTTGTACTTATAGATATTCTAAGGATCTAAAGCATTCGAAACGTCGGAAAAGTATATTTAAGCTACCAAAGAAATAGTATTAAGAAGTGTTATCAATGAATGTTCTGTTCGGTCGGTCGCTCCAGCTACGAGCTACTACAGAAGTGCTGGAGCTACAGTGCCGAGGCGCGGCCCACGTTCCGCCGCTGCCTGGAGGTAGTGACGGCGCTGCGCGACGACACTGCACCCACCAGCGCGCTCGCCGCCGCGCCCGTGCACCACTACCTCACGCTGCTGCCAGACGGTACTGTCCATAGATATCAACACACGCGCATGTTAAGATTCAGGAGTTCCCAACCATTTTACATCATGCCCCCCTTGGACCTTACCTAAAATTTTCAAGTTCCCCCTTTTTAACTTGTACCCAATTTACGATTTCTTGCGTTGAGTGACTGGCCACATCCGTGGATTTTTCTTTCAAAACCGTCGACCTTCCCCTCCCCCCGTGGGATCTGTCTACGCAACGGGGGCGTGACCCCTTGTTGGGAAGTCCTGCTATAATTAGACGTACTTCTGCAAACAGGAACCAACCCACACAATTTTTGAGACGAAGCAGTTATTGTAAAAATTGTGTAACTGAAAAATGTATAATTATGGATAATTTATATTATTTACATCAAAGCAAATAAAAATCGATATATCATCTTGATATTTACATATTTGAGAAAGGGCGCACCTTTTAAACATCTCTGCATACTTGACTAATTATTTACATGTATGTGTTGGATCCTGTTTGGATAAGTACGTCCGATTTTATTTAAAAAATTAAGACGCAGCATGATAACAGCAATCTCAAAAATTACTATTAGCATGAATGAAACTGTTACCTTTCCTTATTATAATAATCTTGTCAAGGAATGTTACATTTATACAGGGTCCTACATTACGCGTCAGGTCGACATGGCAATCGGGGTATGAGATGAGACGCTTGGGAGGGGAGACCCCGCATACCCGCACATAGCCCGCGCCGCCTTACGCGGGCGATGTGTGCGTGTGGGACACCACACGCACACATCGTTTGGACTGCTCGGCCAGTGTCGTAGAAAAAAAACGATTAAGTCAATATTACGAAGGAATTTGCTAAACACTAACGATGAAGGTCGCAAATTCGCAGACCACGCAGCTCTCATAAGGGGTCGTCCTTTAAACTTTTTACCCCCTCCCCCCCTCGGTGTGTGTGGTGAGGTTTTAAACTAAAAAAATCACTTGGTATTTTTTTGTACAAACTATATTGAAATTTTTGGAATATTATCTTTAAATACAGGTAACTGATTAAATGATGAAGGGGAAGTCGTTGCCGGCAACGGTGAGTCAAGGCCACGTGCCGCTATTTGGTTTAGAAATCGTGCATTCAACGAAAAATAAATACACGTGATGTCTCATTATACCCCTCCCCCCTCCTGGTGATACTTCCTGATTTTTTTCGGAACCCCTCCCTCCCTTTCGAGCCTCACGTGATTAATGGACGACCCCTAAACGGCTCAGTAGAGGTCTCATTCTTTTTGCTAATCGCTGTTACGATTTCGAAGAAAATGCAGAAAGTATAAAAAATCCCCAAATGTATGAACTTTACGACCTACGGGACTTAAATGCCATGGCCGCGCGGTCGACCAATGAAGAACCGCGCGGCGAGTCCTCTTAAACGGTGCTTAGTAGAGGTCTCATTCTTTTTGCTAATCGTTGATACAATTTCGAACAAAATTGGGGGTTTTTTATACTTTCTGCATTTTCTCGACTCGACTGCGCGGCCACAGCTATGCCTTCATAACTGTCTGAATATGGGGTCTGCGAATTTGCGTCCTTCATCATTAATGTTTAGCAAATTCCTTCGAAATATTGACGTAGTCGTTTTTTCTTCTACGACACTGTGGCCGAGCAGTCGAAACGGTCACTGCGTGTACAGGGCGTCCCCTCCCCGATAGCCATGTCGACCTGTCGTGTACTGTAACTGTGATGTTTACAAGCGCGCGTCTTGTATTGCAATCTTTCATAAGTCAAACAAAGGGCCATGGGAAATTTGGGTTAATTTCTCAACGGTGATTAATGAGCATATAATTTAATTTATACTAAGGCAGTTAAGTCGAAATCGAAATCTAAAATCTACAGCGCGGACGCCAAATGGGTCCGCGCTGAAGATTTTAAAATTTAAAAAAAAAACGAAACATTGTGCTCCAAAACACTATGTTTGAGCTAGATTTCGACATGCCTGTCATAGTATGAAATAAATAATTTGCCCATGGTCCTTTACTATCATATTCTTGGCCTTTTCGTATTATTAATTAGTAAGTAATTGAATTAAATATAACATTATACTAACACGTATCGTGCACGGGCGCATGTTTAGATGCCGTCGACAACCGCACCTACCTCTTGGACGAGAATGAAAACGCCCGCTTCCTAGGTTAGTCGTGAACTTACGATAAGTGTCGTCGGTCGCAGATCGTCCATAGATAATTAAATACGTGGTCGTGTTTACGGTCGCGCAGACGAGGAGGGTCTGGAGCACGAGATGGAGCCGAGTCGCGCGTTGACCTACCTGGAGCTACAGCACTCGGGGTCGTCGGTGGCGGGCGACGGGTACGAGGTGCCCCGGGCTGCGGGGACGGGGACGGGGGCGTGGTCGCGGTCGCGGGTACGGCACAGTATGGCGGGTGCTAGTGAGGGGACGGTGCGACCACCGCTGAGACGAACGCAGTCGACCGGGGCGCGTGTACGCCCACACAACGCGACCATAATACCCCTTCGCAGCGGCCGCAGCCCTCGGCCCCGCGACCTGCGACCGCCCCGCCCTCGTCTCCACTTCGACGACCACGTATTCAAGACTACGTTCTAAACTGTGATATTAACGGGATGCTATCTCTCCCCTTGTAAATTTTTCCACCGAATCGGCCTACGGCATTAGTTAGATGAATATTTAAATTTTATTTATTTCTGGTACGTATGTAAATAGAGGTTCTTTGTATATATTAGCGTAGACGGGCCGCGCTGTGCGGCGGAGGATTTTGGATAATAAGTAAAGACCGGTGTGGACAAAATATTGTTGCATTTATTCCAAGTAATAAAATGTTTTGCCCTAAAGTACATATCTCAAGTTATTTTATTCTAAAGAACTTATTCCTATCGCTGAGCTACAGCATCGCCGAACTAGCTTAAGGCTAGATAACTTTAAGATTAATAATAATCTGTAGTCAGTATATTATTTATATATCGACCTAGATATAAACTACATACAATGTAAAAAAAAACAGATTTCAATTTAGGAATCGATCTTCTGGTTATCAAATAAAATGTCACTAATGAAAGTGGTCCTGTAATCCACGACTCATCGTTTTCTATGTAGTAATAGTAAAATTTAACGTTATTTCTAAATGTCTTCTATTTAAACAATTATTACATACGAGCTCGCACGACACAGAAAATCTACCCGTACATCATAGATCACTCAAGAAAATACTACCCGAGACCACAATATAGACAGAGATGTAAGTATAAGTGCGTGTGCAAATTACTCGCCGTCTTCCGCGATTTCTTGTTTGACGCGCTTCTCGCTCTTCATCTGGTCGGTGGTGACGGGGACATCCGGCTCGTGGTCGTCGTCCTGAGCGTCGTCTTTACTGTTCTCGTGAAGTAGCACGTACTCACGCTGCGAGAACCCAAACTTGACAACATCACGCTCCAGCAACTCTACGTACCGCCGCGGCTCTATCTTCTTGTTGTTCACGAACGTACCGTTCGCAGACTCTGTAGGTATCATTCATAGATTATTAACCGTGAACGAAGTGAACTCTAAAACATGGCAGTGGTAGCGTATATTTTAGGTTTTAAATATAAAATGTAAACTATTAATAATTTGTGACATTTGAACTGAGCGTCTCCGTGCTTCGGAGGACACGTTAAAAGTCTGTCCGGGCTATTGGTATCTAGACAGCAGTCATTATGCTAAGTCAAAAGCCTAAGGGCAGCTTGAAAACTGACACCAGGTTGGCCACTAACCATACGACAAAAAACAAAACTAGGTCTAGGGACGGTCCAGGTGGGGGTGGCTACCACCGAGGTGTCAGATATTCTACCGCCAAGCAGCAATGTGTTAGCATTACTGTGTCAAGGGCACTGTAGCTGGTGAAATTACCGGACAAACAACAGCGACACCGACACCGGACGAGCGATAATGCAATACACCTATCTATATGTAGGCGTGTCGCTTTCCATCAGGCGAACTCTTGCTTGCCTCATCACTAGGTGGAATAAAAACTCATTTCAAAATAAAACAACGTCTAGGCAGCACACTTATCTTTTTGGATATTTTATTATAGAATTTTTCCTTCATTGTTCCATGGAACTGGCAACTATTAGAAATGATTATTGTTCCTTTGAAACGAAGTTTTTGCAAATCAGCTAGCAAAAAGAATATTGGGGGTCGAGTCATACATCAGAACCGTCATGGCATATCGCAAATGCAATATAAGTACGTTGCCAACATGCACTTGGCCAGCGTGGTGTACTGTGGCCTGAGCCCGTTCATTTATTGGGGAGGTCAATTGGCCCAACAGTGGGACAAAAACAAGAGCTATTAAAAAACACATTGAAGTTTTATAAAATAGGCGCGGTAGGTACGTGTTACTTACCGAGGTCGATGACGTAGGGTCGCACGCGGCGGCCCTGCGAGCCGTCGGCGCGAGTGAAGGCGGCGGCGCGGAACTGAAGAGCCGCGTGCTGCTTGCTGATGGACGGGTGCTCCAGGGGGATGTCGGCCACCTTCTTATCGCGACCGATCAGGAATGCGGACTGCCGGTGGATGTACAGGATTGGCAGTGCCTTGTCACCCTTGAATGGGTAGAACCTGCACACAGATCGTAAGCTGTTGTGATCCGGTGGTCGAGTCAATCTCATAAGCGACAGCCCAAGCCGAGGCCTCCCTGAGGTGCCCTTGAGCTCGTCGCTCCCCTGCACTTAGGAATGGAGTGTTATAAGTGCTTGCCCGGTTGCCCTCGTCCGGTGGAGCAGGCATGGCTAATTGCGGCAAAAATACCGCAAACCGCATAAATACGATACTCTACTTCTCCACTACGATATTCAATACGACAACATATTATTGCATATGAAACAGATTTATTGTTGTTTAATATAAAAATTATTCTTGTATACCCCCTAAAGCCGAAACATTTCAAATAAATTTATTTTTAAAGGTCAAAAAAACAAATTAAAAGCAATAACGAAACCCAACATGGTGACAAACAGTCTATGAATATGGGAGAACACACACGCACCACACGCACTCACTGACTGCACGCACGGAGACGGTGTACGAAAGTGTGCAGATAACGCGGGCACAGAAGGTAACTGACGAAGGGTGGCAAAGTTAAATAGACTTCAAAACATAAAAGTGGTACCTAACAGACTTGAAAATTCACTTATAGTGAGCATTCTAGCGAATTTCACATTACAGAAAAATAAACAGGAGCGTTTCAGGGAGCATTCTAGATAAAATACAGTAATTTTTCTTCGAGTTTTTAGCCAAGCTTAGCCATTGTCATTGTTCCGCAGTCAAGTCTGACATTTTCGTGAAGAATATTTTTTTTTTTTTGACGAGCGTTTATTAGAGCGTTTGATACAGTTATCGTGTAAATGCTCGTAATGATGTTTGGCTCTATGCACCTTAAAATTATCGGTGTAAGCGAGTAACATTATTCGATAGCAAATCTCCTACCTATTGATTATACTATATGATGCTACATACCGCCATCTTCTTTTAGGTTGCTTGGCATCATCGGGCTCCGTGTACTTGATCACGACGCCGTTGACCGTATTAGCGTCGGCCGTCAACTTGCCAGACAGACCAAAATTGGGCTTCTCTTTGTCGATTTGCCCCTTACCGTCTTCTTTTTTCACATCCTTTTTACCCCAGTCGTATTCTTTACCGGCGTCAGCATCCGCAAATCTATAATTCAAAAACATTGTAAAGAAATAGGCTCAGTTTTGTTTTGGAAATGAACTGACTTGAATAAAATTAGTTTACCTGCTCTTACGGTCCCGCGGCCTGGAATCTGACTTAACAGCAGGCCTATTGCGGTCCGATTCGCGTTCTTGAGTCCTCGGAGGTCGCTCTCGTCGTTCTTCGGCTCGTCCATTGCGCGGGGGTCGCTCCTCTCTATTATCTTGTCTTCGATTCCGTTCTTTGTAACGATCTTCTTGACTCCTTGACCTTGATCGTTCTCTACAATACAATCATAAAATGATACAGATGAAATAAAATCAGATCACGATTCAGCTATAAAAAATTAGCATTATTTTTAACAAACCTATGATGAGAAGGCGGTGGAGGTTTTTCGGGCCTAGCGTCTGTGCTTATCGGCGGTTTCTCCCGGCGGACCTCGCGTGGCCTGTAACCGAGAAAACGCATAATGGATTCACAAAAAATAACATCTTCGCATAATTGACGTTAAAATTGGAATACTTTTTGAATCTTCTAAAACATAAACTTCAAAGCTTAAAATAAAAAAATAAAACATACAACACAAAATTACATTTTTTATGTATATTCCTAAACAAGAGCCCTACCAAGATCCTTTTATTACGGTCGATAATAATAAACATTAGAAATTAAAAAAAGACTCAGATTTATGTGAAAAATTTATACAAGCCGTGGACAGAATGTTACCGACCTTTGTATAAAAGAATATGTTAGGATTCTGTTCCTCAGTTAATAATCTTTATCAGCATAACAATGTTGATTAAAGTTATCTCCAACGCGAAGAACCAATTATTTTGACACTCCTAGAAATCATAGACTTACCATTACTTTCAAAATAATATTGCTGATTTCACGATCATACCTACTAGATCAATCCATTCGTGGATTTCTAGTTTGTTTACTGTTATAAACAGATTTGAAGGTTTTTAGTCAGCCGAGTCTCGTTGATTGCAAAGCCTGATCAGTATCTTCTGATTTCATTGCCACATCTCATTTTATCATGATCTCAATATAGAGCATATTTTTGAAGAATAATGTCTATGTATTGATATCACACCCAAGACGCCTGCAAAGCGTTGGGATTACGGTAACCCCTCTCTTCTAAGAGGCCTTTGCTCAGCGATGGACGTATTTCGGCTGATGATGATCGGTATCACACGTTGATAAATTTATCTTGTACATCTATTAATATTTAGTTTTTTTAGACTAAATCTTCTTTAATCCAGTCATACATTTTTCTGCATAAGCAAGAGACTTTGATATTGACGTTTTAAGTGGTGGTTTGATGTTTGTTGTAATCCGTGAAAAGATAATCCGTGTAATGTATAACTACGCAAATAGCGTATATTTAAAAATAACAGAATCAATGTCAAAATCATTGTAGATCAGGCTTATTTACTTGCCATTCAAGGGGCATGAACAATTCGTCTTTATGCCAATGTCTGTCTCATCTTGTTATCTGAATTGCATTCAAATTTCCCAATAAATCGGCTCATAAACATGGTAACGAACTTTGTTTTCCAGTTTTAAATTGATCTCTTCTTTTCAAACTAAAGATTACGTGTGGAGATGTGGAGAAGTGAAGTATCATATAATTTGTAGAACTTGCGGAATAGCAAATACTATGTATATTATTGTCGAATTCATAGATAATAACAACGAACTCTAAAAATTAATATCTTTACAAACCCATTCAGAGTCTTATATTTATTAAAACAATTATACTAATAAATTGTTATCCACAGAGAGTTAATACTGATACTGATGAATCTTCAGAAATCTTTTTTTTTAAACACAGTTAGGCTAGGTAAAATCCATGTACTGCTAATCTCTGTTTCTAGCTGCTCAAATTAATCAATAGATTTCTCTGATGAAGAAATTTTCCAAGTTTACTGCTTAAATGAATCAATAGATTTCACTGATGAGGAAATTTTCCAAGTTTGCTGCTTAAATTAATATTTCTCTAATGAAGAAATTTTCCAAGTTTACTGCTTAAATGAATCAATAGATTTCTCTGATGAAGAAATTTTCCAAGTTTACTGCTTATATGAATCAATAGATTTCACTGATGAGGAAATTTTCCAAGTTTGCTGCTTAAATTAATATTTCTCTAATGAAGACATTTTCCAAGTTTACTGCTTAAATGAATCAATAGCTTTATCTGATGAGGAAACTTTCCAAATTTTTACTGCAAACAATGTTGATGTGTTCCAGTTTAAATGTGATAATCTCTCTCTTTTTTGCTAAATCACATAAATCAATAGTCGAAAGACACTATGAATGTTTGTATAGTAGATATCAGAATGTAGACATTGCTATCATCAGTCTTTTGAGCCTCATTCTTTCAGAGTTAAATAGATTATCTATTTTATAAGTGTCCAAGAAATCTATAGAAGTGATAGTTTCACACACGCCTAGAGTGATTATCATTTAAGGTGCAAATTTTAAAATATCTTTGCAACACCAACATGTTCTGATCGTAACATTTTTCTGTAGAGTGGCCACTGTAAAAATAAATATAGTTATTTAACGTCGCGGATATACTATACTGACCAGCCTGGGCCAGTACACACGCATGCAACACTTGCTTTTTCGTACTTAAAACTAAATAAATTAGTATACGGCAAATTAAGTCTTCTTTTAATTATACCCAACATAATGAACAATTATGATCAAATAGTTTAAACTGCAATTACAATTTAATGTTGTTAAATAATATTTAATACATACCTTTGTGAGGAGACAGCTTCTTCACGATGATATCTTTCTTTTCTGTCGGGAACCTCCCTGTCACGGAAGCGGTCATGTTCAGGCGGGCCGCGTCTGGTAAAATAATTTGGATTGCAATACACACAGTTTGCAATAGTTACACCAATAAAAAGTATAGAAACATTTCTGTTTACCTTTCGCGGTAATCCCTACTGTCGTCAAACTCGCGACGCTTGGGCCCACGCTCTTCATATGTTTGATTGTAACGGTTATAACCACCTAAGACAAGGGTAAAGTATATTATAGTCGTAAAGTTAATAGGCAATCTATCGTAGTGTCAAGATCATATCTTATAATAAAAAAGAAATAAACATTCTTGGTAAAATAGACCATGTCTTGAGTAACAGTAACTACTGTTAACATAAAAAAGTTAGGGTGAGTTACAAAGAAGTTTCTGTATAAGAGAAAACTCTACATACCTCTTGGATCTTCTCGGGGTGCATAGCGTTCTTCATCTTTTGGTCTTTTGCGAACCTCTTGCACTGGAGATCTTTGTTCTTCATATTGATTTCTCTGATTTCTACAATAAATGACACCATAGCATGATAATTTAAAATAATTTATTGAATAAATACCTATAATTTATGTATTTGATGCCATATTCATATAGGTGTTTTAAATGTAAGGATTTGATGAAACAGGTAGCACTTTTACTCCAACCCATCTCTACTTTTAACCCTTAATAATAAGTTACATATTCCTGCCTAGAGAAGCACCCTATAATAATTTATACAGTATGGCTCCAATCACACCAAGATGGCAGCAGCCTGCAGCGCACTTTCAGTGCTGCCGGCAGCTGCCATCTTGGTGTGTATTGAGCCTAATATGTAATATTTATACCTTTTATACTCATATTCTCTTTGCCTTCGGTTATAATCTTCATTGGAATCATTGTATTGCGCACTTTGGTTATATTTCTCCCTATTCCTATCATATTTCTCTGGATGTTGACCATATCTGCAATAATCAAATACAATATATGAAGCAACTGCTGAAATACGGAAATGTTGTACTGTATTGTATGTTCTGATAAGTAGAAAAGGCTTGCCACTTTTGGACAATATATGCAAAGGCTAAAGATGCAATCACTCCAATGAATGTTCACTCGAGTGATTGCTTCATTTTTCTTCAGCACTCTTGTTTCATTTTGTGTTCATGTTTAATTTCGAGTGAAAGGTGCAGAATGGTAGACAAAATTGAATGATAAATGAATCATCTGATACCACCTTTAGAGATGGAATAATGACAATTCTCAGCATGTCAGTTTTGAGTTATCTTTGCCACTTATTTTAAAACAATCACATGCAATGCCACTCATCACCTAAAATATAGCCTCTTGGACCTGGTAATATTACCAGCTACAGTGTTCTTCACACCGAAACAGCAATTTTTTTTTATATTCTGGGACAATCCACACACAATTATCTGATCCCAAACTAGGCAGGGCCCGTACTATGGAAATGAGATAACTGATATTAATACTGAGGGCTGCCACACATAACTGCGATGCGATGCAATGCGGCGAGTAACAAATGAATTTTCGATAAAAGTTTCCTGCAACTTGTATCGAAAATTCATTTGTTTCTCGCCGCATCGCATCGCAGTTACGTGTGGGAGCCCTTAAATACGTTTTTTTTGTAAATACATACTTAAATAGATAACTAACTTGCAGACACTTGGTGGGAAACCCACAACTTATTGGGTAGCAGCCAGGGTGTCTTAACCACTGGACCAACAGGCCCATCAAATGTTTATACATTGCAGCTTGGCAGCCAAATATCCGACATACTTATTTCTAATATGAATCCTAATGTTACGTAGCTCATAGAACTACCTGTCATTGTGGTCCCTGTTATACTCATATTGTTCTCTGTACTGGTTCCTGCGTTCTTTGCTGGAGCCACGGTAGAAACGCTGTACCTCTCGCTCCCTTTCATAATCCTCATGTGAAACTGATCTTTGGTATTCCTTCCTGAAAGTTTAGTATCATTTCTGTGTGGGGATGTGTGAAGTAAGCTTTTGTATGGAAGTATTTAACCTGTGGCAGGAGGAATATAGCCATGGCCTTTGTCAATCGGCAACTTGAACTATCACAAAATAAAACTTTTAAAAAGAAGTGAATGAATTTAGTTCTTAAGTTTTGCAATATAGTCAGTGAATAAAGGGTATACATTGTTTTGTCATAGCTCTGACAGTGTGTCTGGATCCAGTATTTTTAATCTAACAGCACAAAGCGGGGTTTTATATGATCTTGGAAGTATTAATGAGTTAGCTCTTTATTACACTTCACACCAGTTATTCATGTTTAACTACAGAAATATCAGAAGACCAAAGTATTAAGTCTTACTGGTAGTATGTGCGTGTAGGTTGACTCCCTTCCTGCGAAGAACCACGCCGCTCCTTCACAACACTGTGCAACCGTCGCTGGCCTTGGTCTTCCTCTAAAGACAAAGTATTTACCAAATATTAGCCAACTTCTGCACCCAATCTTGAATAGTAGGGCAGATTCATTAAATGAGTCTTTACCAGGAAAAATTCTGAAAAAAACCTGAGTAAGCAAAAAACGCGATTTAACATGGAGTTGCGGAAACCAGCCTGTTATACCAATACCTCTGTCACACGAGACCTATCTAGCTTACAAAAAATATAAATATACCTCTGCCCGCATCAAATAGAACTTATATCTGATGACCTTATATCATATAAGATTAGATGCTATGTTTATGTTGAATCTAGCAAAGGTAATTAATTAAAAAACCAATACAGTGAAATGTTTGATTAAAACAGTACCTATAACACTGACTGACGAACTACGTGCACGTTTATAGTGCTTATGTTTATGTTTTCTTTTCTTTTTTGACGATATTTCACCTTCGCTCACTGAAGACATGTCACCGCCGGAAACACTTTCAACATTATCAGACCGCTTCTTCTTTTTACTATGTTTCTTTTTCTTCTTCTTGTGTTTACGCTTCTTTGTACGTTTTTGATCATCTGAATCACTATCCGATTCTGAAGAATCAGCACGTTTTCTTTTCTTTTTGTATCGATGGTCTGCTGAGACTGAAGAATCATCGCTCTCACTGGCGGATGAACTACTATTTTCACTTGCATCTGACTCCTCTGAGTCTTCTGAAGATGTATGGTGTCGTTTTTTAGATTTCATTGTCACAAAACACCAGTTTTCAAGTTATTTATAACTCGAATTTCCCTTTTTTCCCCAAATTCGCTTGCTGGCAGTAGCTGGCTTGCTTACGCTTGCTTTCAATCGGAGAAAAGGAACAAAGGCGGAGTCTATTTTAATGATTAGACCAAAGAGTAAATCAGGGTTGCAAGCCATTTGGAAAGTTTACCCCCAAACTAAAGTCAGAACTCAAAAATTCCACAACTTAGCTATATATAAAAACATTTGTGTAATGTATGTACCCACAACACACGGGCCAGCATGGCAAGGGTACAGGCAATGAGTATATGGTACAGGCCGTACGACGGCGACGTACCAAGGGCCATACCGTACGCGGCGGCACAGACCAAGCCACAGAGTACTTGTCTAAACTAGAACAAGCACAGACTCGGATGATGGGCATGAAGCTATTAGGGTCAAAGTGGAGGAAACACTCCCAAATACATGCCTGAGGTCAACGCTATCCCTTTCATTGAGGTCGGATCTCTCTTTCTAAGAGGGCAACCTTAATGTTTCATGAAAAATCAGGACATCTTTTTAACTTCGTCGCATAATACGACTTACTTGGATTGTTTACCAAGTGTCTGGGTGTTTTATCTATATAAGTATGTATTTACAAAAAAAAAAGTATATAAGTATTAGTATCAGTTGTCTGGTTTCGATCTCCGATTAATCACAAGATACTGAATAGCAATTAGCATTATATGCAAACAACTAAAACACCTTTTAACCAACACATTAGACGATAGAAAAAGCATTCGCGGTAAATTAAGTTTTCCATTGGACCAACAGCAGATCATTGCAGCTTCATCAAATTTATTTTCCAATGGGACAATGGATAGTCATAGGTACATTCCTTCACTCAATATTTTTAGGAAATCTACAAGAAAATAAAAAATGTATTAATATTGACCAGGGGTAAATAAAACAGTATGTATATTTATGGAATGATATAGGTACTCTCGCCGATACGGCCAATCCAACCACAGCGGCTAATCTTTCGCAAGATCAGCCATCATCCAGTGCACAAATGCTTGCGTAGACACAAGTGCACAAGTGTACTTTACATGCCTATCCGACGCATGGATCATCTTACTTTACAGACAATGACCGGCCTGCATTATCCTAGCCAGTGAGGAACAACTACACATAGTTGTTGCTCCCCGCAGGATTCGAACCTGCAACACCCGGTATGCAAGCAAGCGGTTTCCCACTGCGCCACGGAGGCTACTAGACGCGACAGGACTAGGAGGCGACAAGAATAAATATGATTTTAATAATATGTATCTAATAAGTTACAAAACTAACTGTACCTAAACTTAACCTACATACCTACACACTTGTAAAATTAATGAACATACAATATGTTTTCAATATCAATCCTTTGAACTAAATACATCGTTTATTTTTTGATCATAAAGTGGCGGTAAAAAATCCCCAAAACGGAAAGTCTTCAAAAAATCTTTACCATGGTTACTCTATTAAAATAATGTGAAATATTTTAAAATTAAATAATTCAAGTACAAATTAATATAAACTTAAACCCAATACTAACAAACGAACTGAAAACGTGTTATGTGCCTATCGAAAGAAGAACTGATCGAAAATATGGTGCATAATGCACAGGGATCATCGGTAGGTAATTATTGAACAAAATCGCACTTACGAGTGATATTCGGTATTAAATACTGGATACAACATATTTTTGCAACCAAGTACTGCGTATGCCTCAATCAAGTATTTGGAGTTTGGGCTCCATTGTTGACCTACTAGCTTCATGATGATGGGTGACATGCTACTAGTATCTAATCTGTGGGTGACATCATGGTGAGTCACCATATTGGTGACTATTGGTGACAGACAGTGACAGATGACATGACATGGCATACGTTCTCTTACCTTGTAAAAAACATTTTTGAATTTTGATATCTTAATTTTTGTTGTTATCAATCACCCATGGCGTGGTTGTTTAATTTATAGTGTTAATTAATTATTGCAGTTAAACGCGAATACCTACCATTGTCTGTGTCGAATACTGTACGGTGTTTTGTTGAAGTAATATGAATACACACGTAGTACAAACATATTAAAAACAAGTTTGTTGATATAATGCTAGTGTTTCGTTGGCAAAGAACGCAAACGTTTATGAAGTGGTGAAGACTTATTTAAATATACTATAATAATTCATTAACATATTATTTAATTGTTAATATGGCTACACGAAAAAGAAGTGGATCAGGGTCTAAAAGACATTTGAAGGAGAAGGTAGTTCAGATTTACGAGTCGTTCTTTAGAGGTGAAGATTTGACGACAGATAATGCAACATTCTGGGACGAATTCTTCCTCCTAAAGCCAAAGATTCCACAACTAGAAGCAGAGATTCACAAGCTCTCTGTAGAACAGCTTGTGAATATGAAAGACAACATGAATTTGTTGGTGTTCCAGTGTATAGACATGCTTGGTCAAGAACATCACATAAGGTATGCTATTATTGATACTTGCTGTTGTTCTAAATAGAATTGACAAAACACTTTGATGAACACTTTCATTAATAGTATAACATGTGAGGTTGTCGGGTTGTCGTTGATTAAAATACGTCTTGCTCCGTTGAATAAAGTTTATTGAGTGACTCGCTTACAGAAATATATAGTACAGTGAATATGCTCCGTAAGCAGTTTACTTACATGCTACATCATCCCCCTAATTTTATTAAAAAAAATGTTACACAATTTTTTTGAATACAATACTATAAAAAATCAAAAAAAATATAAACTTAAGTATTTACTTTATTAATTAATTATAAACAATTATGATAAAAATTTCTTAGTTCTATTTTTGTGAACAATAACAGATTTATTATTAAACTCAATTTTAACATTCGGTTCTAAATCTTGAATTACATTATAAGGACCAGTATATCCCTTTCGCACCTGAGATTTTTTTCCGTCTAAATCTTTTTCTTTTCTATAAAATCTTAATGTGTATGGTAAGTAGTTCATGGTAAAAAATATTTAAAAATTATACCATTTACACAAATTCGAGAAAGGGCATAGCACGTTCGTGACATCCAGGTGTGTACACTACCCAATCACGATCGTGCGTTTGAAACCTGTAGCGGTTATTTTCGCAATTAGTATAATGGATGTATATATTTTAGTAGTAAAATATGTGTTTTATTGTATAATTAACGTTTGCCTTTAGCAGAAAATTATATTTGACGTGACTAGTAAATAAAATTCAATTGTGTTGTAATTAATAATTTTTTTATTTGTACTTAGGTTAATTAACATTATCACAGCCTAAGTAATTTTAACAATTATTGGAATCTAGTATTAAACAACAACATATATAATATTATCGCGGTATTACACGTTTGTAATAATAAAGAAACAAAATATAAGCCTCTTTGGCAAAACAAGAAATTAAAGATATTCAGTCTTATAGGTACTGGTTTCAATGACTTACTTTTTATGATAATTAAAGAAACAGTCATTTTCGCGACTGATACACAAATATACATCACATTTGCGACATCGCAGTTTTGTGCGAGATGAACAGCCTTGCAATCGACATGAACGCGGAGCTTTCAAGTCGTCGAATATAGGAAAATGCTCATACCCGTCATATCTTTTTCCAGATGAAGGATCGTTAGCCGGCTTATACCTGCCTCCAGAGATTTTTGGCCCAATCACAGGAGACGATACTCGTCTATCCCTATCGGGTGTACTTATTAGTGATTCAGCGATTTCAAATCGGAAAGAAAGCAGATCTTTAATACAGTTTTTTGCAACACCTGTTGCCAATGCATCACAGCGGTATAAACGCCAGGAATTGACGACAGCCAAGTCCATGAAATGAAGAATCACCCTTAATGTCCATTTACGGGTCTTTAAAAATGTTCTATAATATTCCATGGACTGGTCTAGCACGTCAACTCCACCCATATAAGAATTATAAGACGTTACAATCTTTGGGGCATCAACATCAACATAGCACTTTTGCTTCTTATCGTATCGTTTTACAACGTCAATAGCCGTGCCACCAGTGCAGTTCGAAGCAGTCAAAACTGCTTTACTATCTTTCCATTTAACTAACACAGTTCTACCCGACACCCTCTGATCAATGTCGCCTCGGCACATTGCTTTGTCGTCTTTAAAATTAAGCTGCTGGCGGTCTGGAATGCGATTAGCCATGATTGTTCCCGTCCCGTGGTATCCGAGTTGTTTCAATGTCTCTAGCAATGGGACGGTGGTAAAATAGCGATCAAAAAACACACAACTCCCACGAGGAACGTGTTGGACTAAACGAAGAACCACAGCAGGTCCGAGGCCAAGAGGGTGAGAGAGTGCAGGGTTGTTTCCATAGTAAATTTCAAAATCCATCATCAGACCTTCACTGGTTGTGACAACAAAATTTTTTAGGCCAACTGGCCGAGGCTTGTTCTTTACAAGCTGCCTCATGTGACATTTGCCAGTGAACGGTATCATCTGTTCGTCTATTGAGTATCTGCCTGGGGTTCTTTCAATTTTGTTGCAGCCCTCTCTGACCACATCAATAACAGGCTGGACTTTCCAGAGTGGATTGTTTGCATCCTTTATTGATGGGGAGTCTGATTCTACTATGTGCAGACTATTTCGTAAAGCTGTTAATCTGTCTCTAGTCATTGCTGATGTAATCATGCCAATACTAATGTTTCTTCGCCAATACATCGCAATTCGGGGATACGACAGTATTCCCATCATTAAATGAACACCGTACAACTTTTTTATTTCCTGTTTGGTTGTGCCTAATTCATGGCCAGTTTTTCTTAAATAATACAGATTTGTACATAGTGCCATCTGTTCAAAAAAATCTTCGTTGTAATAATCTTCTAAATACTGCATGGGTGAACGAACTTCAGTAGGAGTTGGATGTCCAGTGAAGTCGTGAACTTCATCGAGGTAAGGAACTTTTTTCCACAATTGTCTACGCGAAGGTGGTTTGACTTTTATAGTCATTCTAGTTTTCTTTGAAGCAGGTAAATTGGCCGAGTCGTCGATGGATTTTCTTTTTCCTGCAGTTTTAGGTGGTGGTGGCGACAGGTGAGCTGTTGAAAAAGGCTGCTCGTCGTCCAGAATTGGCACTTCATCTTCAATGACGGGCTGGGGAGGAATAAAGTCTTCGTCTGGGTCATCCAAATCAATATCAGAACAATTGCCATCCTTCAGCAAATCAAGGATCAAGTTGTCGTGTAAAGACAAGCCTAAAAGAAGAAATAAAGTACATAAAGTTATGAGCAAAGCAATGAATATTATTGAATGCACTTTCGTGAGTTGGCACAACTGCAACCTAGATAGCACGCTCGTGCGCTGTCAACTTTAATCTATAATTACACGTTAATCGTTGAGACTTAAGTTAACATTTATGTAATTTTAAATACTGCACACATTTGAGCATGTAATTCAATCAATTGTTTGTTAGTAAAACGCTAAAAATACAAAAGAAAAACAAAACTTACGCCGACGCGTCACGGGATCAGTAAACGCCGCCATCTTGCCCTCGCGCACACGCAAACTGAACTTCCGAGTCGCGAAATATTGGTTTAGATTAGTCGCTAGATGAACTCACGATCATGCGACGTCGGGCGCGTGCGATGAAAGAGATTCCACGCGGTTGTAGAATTTTAGAAAAAACGAACTCACTATCGTATTATTCAGGTGCGAAAGGGATATAAAGTATCTAGTTTACTACCTGTTTCATTTTTCAATAACAGCTTATCTCCTGGATTATACATAACAGTATTTATATTTGTATCATATTTCTGTTTTCTAACAATCTTACTGAAAATTAAACTATTTTTCGCATCATTTTGAGCTTTTTGAATTCTATATTTAAATTCCGAAACATAATTATCAAAATTATACAATGGTTCTACAATATTACATAAATTATTAGGTATTCTACACACTTGTCCGAACACTAATTCGTAAGGTGTATATTTAGTTTCTGGGTGTACAGTGGTGTTAAAAGAAAAGCACCAGTACTGCAACCATGAACTCCATGATGATGGTTGATTATTTGTCTGAATGCGTAAATAGGCACCTAACATTTTATGTGTATTTTCTAATGCTCCAATACTCTGGTGATGGTAAGCTGTAGCTATCGTTTGTGTAATGCCTAAAAGTTTACACATCTCTGACATAATATTTGAAACGAATTCTGTACCTCTATCACTAGCTATTTCTCTCGGTATACCGTAGCGCAATATAAAGTTTTCCGTAAATTTTCTTGCAACTTCTGTAGTACTTTTAGTTTTTAAAGGGTACGCTTCAACATATTTGCTTAGTTCACACTGTAATGTAAGAATATAGCAGAATCCCTCATCATCTCGGTCTAATGGACCTACAATATCTAAAAATATTTTATCAAAAGATGAAGATGCTGTTGTCGTAATTGATAACGGTTCCTTATGAATTTTTGTATATTTTTGTTTCTGGCACTTATCGCATTTCTCGACATAGCAACGAACGTCTTTTTCTATTGATGGCCAATAATAATATTTTTTAATATTATTTACCATTCTCCTCATTCTCCTAACTCCTACGTGTCCACTACTAGGTAATAAATGAAAATCATTTAATATAACTCTTTTCTCATTTTCTGTAAATATTTTCTGAACATATTTTACGATACATAGTGTAGGTAAATTCAATATTTTATTTCTCGCAATATCCTTGGCTAACCATTCTAAAATATCTTTATATTTACGCGTTTTTATTACAGTTATCTCCGTTATATTTAATTTTTTGCATAATAATGCCAGTTCTTTCAATAAATCATCTCGTGAGTTTATCGATAAAGAATAATGGCTTGCAAATATACTCTTTTTATTTTTACTATAGATAAAACTCTTATTCTTTGAATAATATAATTCTTTTTTGACTAAATTCTTTAATGAACTGCGCAGTTCTCTGTCTGGTAAAATAATAAATTCTATATCCGTGTCTGATTTCTTGAGAACCTCTACAACTTTAGGGTGATCAGTCCTATCGTTAGTACAAGTATCTAAATTGTTCGTCAAATTATGTGTTAAGCTCTTTTTCCGCTGAGCTCGTGTTAGTACACACAATAAATTATTAGACATTTCTTTCAACTCATCTGATGTTAAAACAATCCTAGATAAAGCATCTGCTACTATATTTTCCTTTCCTCTCACGTATTCTACTTGAAAGTCATATTCTTCCAATAAAAGACGAAATTTGGTCAAACGACTTGATGGGTTTGACATGTTAAATAAATACAACAGTGGTCTGTGATCTGTTCTAATCACAATCTTCCTACCATATAAATACGGTCTAAAGTACTTTATCGACCAAACAATCGCTAAAAGTTCTTTTTCTATTGTTGCATAATTTATCTCAGACTTGTTTAAAGCTCTACTGGCATAAGCGATTGGTTTTACGTTTGAATTACATAATACACTTCCTATCGCAAAACCTGAACTATCTGTTTGTAAAACAAATTCGTTTTCCGGTGAAAAATTTGGATAATCCAAAACTGGTGGATTTGATAATAATGTTTTAAGAGTATCGAATGATTTTTGACAATCCGAACTCCATTCAAATAGAACATTCTTTCGACATAATTTATTTAAAGGTAAAACTATCTCCGCAAAGTGTTTAATAAATTTCCTGTAATAGTTACTAAATGAAACAAAACGCTTGACGTCGTCCGTGGAAGACGGTGTCGGATAATTTTCCACGACTCGGATTTTTGCTGGATCGGGCAAAATACCATTAGCTGATATTATATGCCCTAGGTATAAACATTGGCGTTTTAAAAATTCACACTTAGTTGGATTTAATTTTAAATTGACTTTACGTAACCTAGAAAATACGGACATTAAATTTTTGTTGTGGTCGTCTAAATTTCGACCAAAAATAATTAAATCATCTAAATATATTATGCACTTATCGTAATTTAGACCTGACATAGCAACAGTCATCAATCTACTGAAAGCAGAAGGACTAATTTTTAATCCCATCGGTAATCTACACATCTGAAATTGTCCTTTGTCTGTTGTGAATGCCGTATACTTTCTACTCTCTTCCTTCAAACTACACTGATAAAAACTATTACTCAAATCGCAGTGACTATAGTACATAGCACCTGATAACGAATCGAGTATGTCATTTATATTCGGTAGAGGGAATTTATCATCCTGTATTCGTTCATTTAATTGCCTATAATCTACCACTACTCTCCATTGCTTCTTTCCACTTCTATCTAACTTCTTAGGCACTAATAGTAATTAGACTGGACCATTCACTACTACTTTTTTCTATAATACCACTTTCTAGCATCTGGTCAATCTGTTTATTTAGTTCCTCTTTTTGTGCGAACGGTATTCTATACGGTTTCCTATATACAGGCGATACATTATCCTTCAAATGTATAGACTGTTCATAAACATTGGTCACACTAAGTTTGTCTCCCGGTAAATGAAATATATCTGAATACTTTGCACAGATTTGTTCTATCGATAATTGTTCCTCTTTTCCTAAATATGTATTTAATTTTAGAGAATCAAATAATTTCTGTATTCTATCTACGCTGACGTTCGATTTTTGAAACGTACAAAAATTGTAATTATTTAAATTTACTACTTCAAGGTCGTTCAAAATTAACGTAACTTCATCCATAGTCGTATTTAAAATTCGTATAGGTATTTTTCCATTTTTCGGCTTAGCTACAATACTCGCTAGAAATACACCGTTTTGAAGCTCTTTAGGTAAAACAACACACTCATAATTCACACGGGTTTGTATGTATTTAATAACCTCACACCGTGGTTCTATAGTCAAAGTATAATTGTAATAGTGCATAGGTAATATTGCCCGATTTTGTCCTACTCTGAGTGACAAGGAATCGGCATCATAGTCAATTATTCCACTATACTTCTTTATAAAATCTTGACCCAATATACCTATAGCCTTACAAGGTAAATTCTCAAATACGTAAAACTTATGTCTAAAAATTATATTATCGTAATGTAAAGACAAGAAAACAAAACCATTTGATTTTATACTACCACCTATACCATTTATACTTAACTCGCATTTATGTAAATCTAACTTAAATTGATTCAAAATCTTATAATTAATCGCTGATAAGGAGGCCCCCGTATCTACTAAAAATTCTAATTCTAAATTATTTAATCCTAAATTTACCCAATTTATGCTATCGCATGCTAAAACCTGATTAGGGACGAAAAAACTCATTGGGAACTTCTTCGTTATTTTCTACGATTGTATCTAGTGGTCTATTATCAGTGAAATCATTTAAAGTCGAACGGTTTGCGCAATAACCGCGTTGACGATTCGCAGAATAAGTACGACGATACGTACCGTAACGTGATGCACCGTGGGCACCGTGAGTACCGTGGGCACCGCGGCCTCTTTGCCACAAGTTACCTGACGCAGCAAAACGCTGTTGCGATGCATTCCTATTTGTTGCAAAGTTATTGTAATATACGCGACCTCGACCTCGAGGTTTATTTAACCTAGTCGAAAAACTACCTCTGTTACCTCTATTGTATGACATGAACTGATGATCTGAAGATGAGACAGATTCATCTTCCGCTGTTCTAATGGCTTCCTTTAGTGAAGTTAAATTTCGCGCCGTAATAATTGTACTTAACCTTTGACTCTTCAAACCTTCGGCAAAACGTTTAATTGCGTTTTTTTCGTTAAGAGGGCACAAAACTTTATATGCGTCATCATTACCATTTGCTTGAGAAATAGTCAAATCCACAAATAACTTCTCTATCTCACTCCCAAATTCCTTAACAGATCTGTCACCTTGGCGAGCAGTTTGTAACTTAGACTGTAAAGCAGTATCAGATTTTCGGGTGAGAAAATACGTACGCATATCCTTCAAAAGTAAACTAACATTATCGTAAGACTTAGATAAACGCATTTTTGCTGAGCTTGTTAAGCGACTTTTTAAAACAAAATTAATTAATAACGACTTATCACTACTTAAAAGCATAGAATCATATAACTCAATAGCGTCTATTAAATCCTGAGTAATATTTTCCTCTCCAGTCATTTTAGGTAAGAGGCTGACTGCCGTTCTTAAACAAAATTTCTCCTCTGACATGTTGTCTTGTTGTGAATTACTACTGGACATAGAAATAAATTCTTCCTCAAACTTCAAGATATTACAGTACACTTGCTCAATCTTAGCGCACAACAATAATATTTCCTTAGAACTATCTTTCGCTAAGCAACTTAAAATACTTTCAAATGAGTTATACAAAGATTTTGCCTCAGACAGCTTATTCTGAAAATTACTACCTGTTCTTCTCTTAGAACCTAACTTACGTATGTTTTCATTAATTTGATTCAACTCTTTATAAATTTCCGATAATTCTAATAATTCCTTATCCATAATCTAAATTAAAAATTACACAATTAATAGGAAAAAATCATAATAGTAAATAATTTGTAGTCATAATTTTATATTATTTCATATTTATATTTTTTTATAAAGGATACTTAAGGCGCAGTGACGGCTTCTTAGATCCTCTCGTCTTGGGGCTGGCCTCGGGTTGCTCGACGCTGGCTAAAACGGGACAGGATACGCTCCATTGCACCTCGCTCGAACTCCTTTCTCATCCATTGCTTATGGCACCGCTTGTATAGGTAGAAGATTCCGACGAAAATGACCAACAGCATACACGTAGCAATAATTGATAGCAGTATGTTATTTGTAGTTATATGTTCCGCTGTTGCACTGGCGTGGTTCTCTCCTCCGGCTGCATTTTGTGTGATTATGACCTCTTCTTTGGATTGTGTTTTTCCCATAATAATATATTATGCACGACGACACGATGATCAATATTTCGATGACGAAAAATATGTTGTAATTAATCCGACGATTTAAGTTCACACACGACAAATTAATTTTATTTAATGTATTTGTAATAGGAGCTTACTGGCAGAGTCGCCATATAACGTGTGAGGTTGTCGGGTTGTCGTTGATTAAAATACGTCTTGCTCCGTTGAATAAAGTTTATTGAGTGACTCGCTTACAGAAATATATAGTACAGTGAATATGCTCCGTAAGCAGTTTACTTACATGCTACAATAGAGTATACAAGACACTACAGAAAATGTTTTCATTGAAATCGGATATGAAAATTCCCAACAGTTGTGAATAGCCCACCAGATCAATATTACTAAATGGTCAGACTGGTCTGTAAAAGGCGGTGCTGCTTCTGACCTTTACCCAGTCCTGTCAGTGTTCCATCCTACTTATTGTGAGAGTAAAGATAGAAGAGTGCACTTGTGTCTACACAAGTGCTTGAGCACTATAATGTCTTCCATTTTGATGGCTAATCTTGTGAAAGATTGGCTGTTGTGGTCTTTTCAACCAGAAAGACACTATTATTATTATATACTTGATTTCTTGCCAGATATACTAAGTAGTAACCACTATAGTTTCAGATATACTGTTGTAAAGTAACAATGAGTAAACATTGTTAAAAGGTAATTTAGATATAACAGGGATGAAAAGCAACAGACAAGCAACTGTATGTTTTTTTTTGGGTAGGAGTAGTACTGTTGGCCGCAGATGGCCGTTACAGTTTCACCAGACAAGGACTGTTTTTTTTTTTTTTTTTTTTGGGAATGATAGACGCTGTTAACCGCAGATGGCTATTGCAGCTTCACCGGACAATAGGAGGCGAGCGCTTGAAGCGCTCTAGCCTTTACGGCAGAAGTAGCGACGAGCACAAGGGCACCTCAGGGAGGCACGGCCTCGGCTTGGGCTGTCGCTTAAGAGAGGGCTGAGTTTACCACCGGTTCACAACGCACCCCCACTGAGAAGAACCGGCAAGAAACTCAGTGGGGTGATGCACGTCGTTGCGGTCGCATACGTACGACCCTTCGGCCTCGCCGGCGAGACCGGTGTCTGATAGCTAGTGTAGCATACGGTTGTCGGGGAGGGGTCGGCGCATCCCGGTCCAATAGGACCGTCATGGGGTCAGGAGGGTCGAGCAGTACGTGCCGTGGTCTGCGGCGCGAGTCAGAAGGACTAGCGGCGTAATCGGCGGCGGCGCGGATTAAACTGTTCGCGTGACGGGACGCGGATTCAAAGTAGCGTTTCGACGCTTCTTTGAGGAACTTACGAAGGGGATCTAATTTGAAATCGGAATCTACGTTCCGCATGTACCACGGGGCACCGACGGCGCGACGGAGGAAACGATTCTGGATAACCTGAAGGCTATCGATACGGGTGCGGGCGGCGTGTGCGAAAACTACACTCGCGTAAGTCATGATAGGGCGAATGCAAGCTTTGTATAATGTCAACTTATTTCTAAGCGACATTTTACTCCGCTTGCAGAGAAGGGGATACAGGCGACCTAATACGAAAGCCGCTCGATTGCGGACGGACCTAATGTGCGGGCCGAAAGTCATGCGGGAGTCCAAGGTGACTCCGAGGTACTTAACCTTCCTAGTCCAAGGGATAGGGCGATTGAATAGGGATATTGGGACTAGTCGTCTGTTGGGCCGAAGGCTCCGCGCGGAGAACATATCCCCGGGAGAAGACCACCGCGGCACTCTTCTCCGGGTTCACCTCTATGCGCCACGTACGGAACCATTGACCCAGGGCGTCGACTGCGGCTTGAAGAGCACGCGTCAAATAGGACATGTTCCTATGGGAATAATAGAGAGCGGTGTCATCCGCGTAAAGGGCGAGTTGGACTCTGCTCGAACGAGGAATGTCGTTCGTGAACAGGCTGAACAAGAGGGGAGAGAGCACGGAGCCCTGAGAGACTCCGGCCTGTATAGGATGGGGTGAAGAAAACGTACCTTCGACCCGGTATCGATAGGTACGATTCGAGAGAAAGTCTCGTATGATGAGTACGAGCCTATCGGGGACTCCTAACTGGAAGAGCTTGTATATCAAGCCGTTGTGCCAGACCTTGTCGAAGGCCTTGGCAACATCGAAGAATAGGGCGCCTGTGTAGACGGGCTTGGGCTGGTTGAGCCCGGTCAGGATGTGCTCCGTGAGGCGGTGCACCTGGTGGACGCAAGAGTGTCTGGTTCGAAAGCCAAACTGCTCGTCAATAAGGATATTATTAGAACTGACAAAGTCTTTGAGTCTCGCTAATAGCAAGCGCTCATAGAGTTTGCCGAGAGACTTGAGAAGACTGATAGGCCGGTAGCTCGCAGGGCTGCTGCGAGGCTTACCCGGCTTAGGGATACCTACTACATCCGCGTCTTTCCATTCGGCAGGAAAGACGCAGTGGGACATGGCTGCGTTGAAGATAGTCACTAAAAGACATATCAGATGGACAGGGAGAACCTTGAGAACGCGATTGGAGATGCCGTCGGAGCCCGGTGCTTTCTTCGGCTTAAGGCCTTTGATCAGGTCTTCCACCTCGGTTTGCGTGACCGGGGAGAGGGATTCGGTGGGAGGGAGTGAGGACCTGCGCTCTACTTCCCTATCCACAAGATCGAGGTGCGCCGGATCGACGGGAGCGGAGCTGGGTGTGCACTGACTCTCTAGAGAGTCAGCGAGAACCTCAGCCTTCTCGTCGTCCTCGAACGCGGGTGGGTCGCCTGAAGGGCGGGTCAAGGGTGGCATGGTGGCTACGGTGTCGGTTTTGAGGGATCTCGCGAGCCGCCAGTAAGCCTGGTGTGACGGCGAGATCTTCTCTAGAAACCCTCCCCATCGAGCCTCCCTGAGTTCCGCGATGCTGCGCTTCACGTCCCTCTGCAAACCACGCATGCGGACCCGATTGGCATCGGTGGGGTAGGAGTCGTACGCGCGAATAGCCGCGTTTTTAGCGCGGACTAATTCCTTAATGTGATCGGGCAGCTTGAAGCGCACAGCGTAAAAGTTGTCCGCTTCAACCTGCCGGGAGGACTGGCTGATGGCCGATTTGAGATGATCGGTGAAAGCGCCGATCGCTTGGTCGGTGTCCTGAGGGGACGAGATTTGCGCCGGGAAGCGGGCAAGATTCGGAGAGTCGGCATCGGCTAGACAGGTGTTTAGCTGATGCCAGTCCAGAACGGTCCTAGTGACCGGCTGGGAAATGGGCGGCGGACCTAGTTCCATTAGGACCGGTCGGTGGTCAGAGTCTAGCTCATGGAGAACCTCTAAGGAGCGCAACAGGAGGGTCACGCCCTTCAGGAGGGCCATGTCTAAGACATCGGGGCGGTGATTGACATTATTGGGATAATGGGTCGGGCGCATAGGTGCGATGACGTCAAAGTCGAGAACGTCGACCAAGCCGTCGAGGCACCTGCCGTTGCCGGTGGTGACGTTACAATTCCACCTGACATGCTTGCAGTTGAAGTCGCCGGCCAGAATGACCGCGTTGTCCAGGTCAAGGAGTGACTCGATATCACTCCTGAGGGGCCGCTTATCAGGTGGAAGATAGATAGAGGCGATAGTGACAGCCGAATGGCCGGAAAGAGAGAGGCGGCAAACCGAGGCCTCTATATTAGTGAGCGCAGGGGGATCGATAGGGATGCAGTGCAGGGCCCTTCTGTAATAGATGGCAGTGCCACCTCCGAGGGAGGTGTCACGGTCATTTCGCACAAGATGGTAGTTGGCGATATTCGGACTCCTATGAGAGGGTTTCAGGAGGGTCTCCTGCACCAGCAAGATATCAACTTGGTGACTTCGCAGGAAGTCAGCAACCTGATCTCTTTGTCGGGAGAGGCCATGCGCATTGAAAAATGCGAGGGAAAGGGAATGGGGTTTTTGTCTACTCTGGTGTAAATCCATTTACGGGCCTACATTTGAGTTTACGGGGGACAGGGCGTAGTACACGTCCTCGAATTCGGCGATAGCTTGTACTCTATCGCAGGGGTTCTGTGCGCACCGAAGGCGGCTTGCGAAAAGGCGGATTCTATCGATGTTAATACCATCGATAGAGCGTCGGACCAATTCGAAGTCGGAAGCGAGGCTGGACGCGTACGCTAAAGGCGCAGGCGCGGCCGGTTGCTTGGCGGGGACGCTCGTTGCTTTAGGAGCAGCGGCGGGGCGGACGTAGGGCAGTGTCTTATCCCACGCGTTCGGTGGACGCACTGCGGGCTGGGACGATGAGAGCGGTCGCGGCGCAGAGGGCGCGGGGACGCGGGGGGCCGGAAGCGGCTGCGTAAGAGGCGCTGAGGGCGCCGGGGCCTGAGGCGCTGAAGGCGCGGGCGGGTAGGACTCCAAGGGTGGAGGGGCGGAGGCCCTTGGTGCATAGGGCACCGAGGGGCGGGGGGGAGCGCGGAGATTGTTGCGCCTCGCCACCCGGCGGTTCCTCCTCGGGGCCCTCGGGCAGCCGCGATAATTCGCGGTGTGCCCGATGGTCCCGCAGAGGACGCATCCGGGAGGCTCGGTCGCCGTCTCCCTATCGCGCTCGCACTGAGACGTCCCGTGGTCTCCTGTGCACTTCACACAGCGAGGCCGCGCGAAACAGTTGCGGGAGGAGTGGCCATACAGCTGGCAGTTATGGCACTGCCCGGGTAGGCCACGTTTGTGGGGGGCTTCTACGGCGAAGCCGGTGAGGCCGCAAACAGTCTTCAAATTGAAGATTTGTTTGCTCTCGTCGGAGCGCACGAGATGGACCAGAACCATCTCGTACGGTTGGAGCGGGCGGTTGCCAGGGTGCATACGGTGCACCTCCATCACTGGTAAGGACTGCGACAGAAGGTCGTCTTTAATAAACTCAGTACTGAGTTGGGTAGGGACTCCGCGGATTACGGCGCGGATGATGCGGTCCTCGTCGAGAGTGTAGGTATGAAAACCTATCTTCTCGGTTCGGAGAAATTTGGACAGTTCGCGGTGTTGGTCCGCGGTGGACATAATTATCCTAATACCAACGGGCGTGTTCATCGCCTTGGTATAGGAGATCCTACAGGCGTAGATCGCCTTACTGACTCGCTCCCACGCGGCCTTGTCTTGAACGACAATGGGCGGGGGCGGGGGGGACTTACGCGGTGGCCGCGTGGGCGGAGGGGACTTGCGGGGCTCGGGGGCCGGGGAAGCCATCGGCGAAAAATACGTCGGCGGCGGGGTCGAGCGGATCGGGGGGGTCACGCGAGGTGGTGACTCCGGGCTTTCCGACTCAGTACAGATGTACTTGGTCGGTGGAAGGTCGCGGGACTTGCGCGCGCGTTTCTTTCTGCTGACTACCGAGAAGCCGTCAGCAGGCGTGGTGGGACGCGGCGAGTTAATGAGCTCGACCTCCATGTCGGAGCTCGAGGCAGACTCAGAGTCCGTCTCGGGCTCCGCATGAAGGGCGGGCAGCAACGGAGTCGCGGACGCGGAAGACGCGGTCATCGCGGGGCAGGACGCGGTCGCGGGGGACGTAGTCGCGGAGGACGCGGTCGCGGGGGACGCAGTCGCGGGGGGCGTAATCGCCTGCAGCACCTCAGGCATGTTCGCCTTTACAAACTCAAAGAGTTTGCAAAGGAAATCATGCCCAGGGCGGTCCATACTGCTCGTAGTACGGGGGGAAACGCACGACTGGGGGGGGACACCCCAGTCGGTGTGTAATGAATGGCTCCCCCCACCGGGTGAAGGCGGGGGAAGGGTGAGTAGCCTACCGTGTAGGCCCTAACGTGCGTCTCTCGCCAATCTCAATGTGCGAGAGGTGAGTAGCCCTAGCTGCTCCGGGGCAGAGACAGCAAGCCGACCGGAGCCGACTTGGTGCCAAACAGCACCCGAAGGATAGGATCAGGAAGAGGAGGGTGGGAGGGAGACGATCAGGGTCGACTAGGGGGTCACTCCCAGGGCCGGTGAACCTGATCCCGTCCGAGTTGCGCGGTTCCGGGACGAACCGCGCGAGCGCTCGGGTCCCGCTCCGCCAAGACAGTTGTCACCGTAGGGTACCCTTGGCGACCACGTAAACCGGTGGATTTAGCAACCCGTGAAGCTAAAGTCTCTAGGAAACAGGAGGATGTGCTTTTGTCGTGAAAACGACAATCGCAGATCAAAAAGCGGACGCGTAGATCACTCGCAGACGTCGTAGACGGTGCGAGGGAGACGGGTAGAGACCGCAGCACGCGAGCGACTAGTGTCGACACCACGCGGCGGAATCTGAAACACAAGCACACGAATTAATCGGATAATGGCAGCGCACGACCGATCGGGATCGGGGCGCGCAACGGACTGGAGACAAGGACTGTATATGTACAAGTATGGGCAGGATTTTTATTTAGAATTAGGGGTCTACTATGAGTTTGATAGTAACATAAACAATTAAACCGTCAGTCTCTCTCCATACATTTCATACCAGCAGCCCCTTTAAAGTTAACAATCAAAAATGAGTAAAATGTATGAGAGTTTGCTCAAACTAGACCAGGGGTCGGCAACCTTATGAGTCGGAAGAGTCAAAAATTTAAATTTTCAATTTTCTAAGTTTTTAAAGATCCACATTTTTTTTCATGCCAACAATAAATAATACTTGTATAAATAAAAAACTAATCTATTTATTCATAAGAAAAATATCTATTTATTTATATAAGAAGTCTTTTCTCACAACAAATTATAAAATTTAAACTATACTAAACAATGTAACATGTACTTAAAAAAAAAACTATCCCATACATCTGACCAAACAAATTCAATGGGAGCGTTGGCTTTGCATGGTGTTAGAAAGTTTAGATAAATTTGGCTCATAACTTGTTGTTTTAAGTTTCAAACACGACTCTAAATTTTCATTTGTTAGTTGGCTTCTTACTTTACTTTTAATTATATTCATGCAAGAGAACGCTTGCTCGCACGAATATGTCGATCCGAAGATAGTCAGTACTCCAAATGCCAACTTCTTCACCTCACTGTAGCAATCTGGAAGACTATTCCATGCGTTGAATATAAGTGCCTCAACTCGCGGCATTTCTTTTAAAGCTGTCCACTTTTGTTGCGTTATGTACATACATTTCTGGACCTCCAACTCTTCCAACTTGCTTTTCAACTCTGTAAATTTTCCACTCCACAAGGATTTAGTTTTTAAATCAATTAATTGCATTTCTAGAGATCCAGTATCTACTCCAAATGGCTCAATGTGGATTTCATGAGTATTTGTGTTGAGAGGATTTATTATGAATGCTAGAGTGGTCTTGTTGGTTTTGAATTGCTGAAATCTGTCAGCAAATTCATCTTTAATTTTTTTTAGAACTGTGCTGAAGTAATTCGTGTCAACAGATGCACTAGTTTTATCGCGATAATGCTTTAAAAATTGAAAATGAAGTAATTTACCACTCTGAATATCTTCTGCAAAAATATTTATTTTTTCTTCGAAACAAACCAATTCTTCTACCAAAACATAGGCTGGGTTTCCCTTTCCTTGCAGTTTTAGATTCAGCTCATTTAATTTTGCTGTGATATCCACCATAAAGTAAAATTTTTGCAACCATTTGTCGTTCTGTAATTCAGGGTGATTAATGCCTTTTTCATTGAGGAATGTATTTATTTCATTCAAGCACAAAGCAAAACGTTTCAACACCTTACCTTTGGACAGCCATCGCACTTTATTGTGAAGAAGTAGGTCGGAATACTGAGTCTCCATCTCGTTTAAGAATTCTTTAAACTGACGATGGTAGAGTGCTTTTGACAAGATGCTGTTAACAATCTTGATTACCAAATTCATGACTTCAACTATTTCGGCCGGAAATGTTTGGGCACACAGCGCTTCTTGGTGTATTATGCAGTGAAACGTAAGAATTTCGTGGTTTATTTTGCCCTGAAGAATCGTTGTTGTGCCTTTATTTTTTCCTGTCATACTTCTGGCTCCATCAGTTGCTATTGAAACGATTTTATTTAAATCGATCTTATTATCTTCGAGGCATTTATGCACGGAATTCGTTATATCTTCCCCTCTAGTTTGTCCCGCGAGAGGTAGCAATCCTAGAAGTTCTTCTTTTGGACCTTGGGAAGACATATACCTGACAAAAAGGGCAACTTGTGCCGTGTCTTTTATGTCACAAGACTCATCTATAGCAAGTGATAAGGCAGAAGCTAGTTGAATGTCTTCCACCTGCATGTACGTTACATTTGAAGACATTTTAACTATTCTATCTTGTACTGTTTTAGCGGATAGTGGCAAATCTTTGATTTTTTTCAAGATTTCTGGTTTGTTTTTGAAATCACGAAACAGTTCTTCAGATGCACGTATGAAGCAATCTTTGACATACTCACCATCTGTGAATGGTTTGCCTTTTTTTGCTATTTCTAGCGATACCGCAAAGCTTGCCAGATTAACAGTACTTATAGATTGCGTCCAGTTACTTATCATGGCACTTGATTGGTTTTTTTGTTTTTCGAGCTCATCTACAGCTTTTTTTCTTTCTTCGCAGCTGGATATTTACTAGCAAACTGAGTATGTTTTGTAGTGAAGTGTCTCTCTAAATTTGATTTCTTATTGTGTGCGAGTTTTTCGTGGCAAATGAGACAAGTTGGAAGGCCGTCTGAGTTGCATATGAAAGCGAACGATTCCGTCCAATCCCGATTGAATTCTCGATGCTCTTCTTCAGTTCTTCTCTTTTTCTTTGTAGATGCCATTCTTGTGGTGCAGCTGTAATAAAAAAAATACTATTTGGGTATCCAAAATTACAGATGACAAGTTTTGTAATTATTTACTATGTCAACGAATACCTACTTAAATACATACGAAAAGCTGGGCATAATGAAATATAATTATATTTCATTATGCCCAGCTTTTCGTATCAATAAACATTTTACAACGGTATTTCCCAATTAAAAATACTTACCTAAATAAAATAAACAATTCTCTAATAATTTAATTATAAAATAAATAATATAGACACAAAACACTGTTTGTCTCACGCTCTCACGTAGGTACTGATTGACCATAAGTACATAGTTTCGTCGTATCTGTGGTTGCCTCGTGTGATCGCGGACTGGCACGAATGGACTTGTCAGAACGTTCTTTTAATTTTGGCAAATATTAAATACTTCGTTTATGAGTCAAGGTATTATGCCCAGCTATGCAGAAATCAATGAAAATTGCCAAACATATAAACAATCAAAAACTGCAAATACCTACCACCTACCTACCTCGATCCTCAGAGTTCAAAAATATGATGTTTTACCTGAAAATAAAACAATTATTATATGTATGAACCTTATTCGAGACCTATAGAGTGAGACAGCACTACTTCCGATCGGTAGACACGCCCCTTCCTTCCCCCTCTCCGCGTCCCTCTCCGAATGTGGACGCGGGTGGGGGCCATTGCTTGCCAGCGGCTCTAGGCGATTTTGTTCCTCACATTGTATCTCACTTTTGGTGTCCTTTGATGATGAGGCACCAGGCAGAAATTAAAGTATAGGTCTCGAATAAGGTTCATACATATAATAATTGTTTTATTTTCAGGTAAAACATCATATTATATGCCTGGAACCGTTATTCGAGACCTATAGAGTGAGATGTGTTTGGTATCGCCTGGTGGCAAGCTGAAGTTTATAATATGCCAATGTGTGATAGCTTAAAAATTATCTGGAAAATACACAATGAAATTATTTTCATAAATGTAAAATGAAATAACAAATGTGATAAATTATATGAGAATAATTGAACATATAATATACCGTATAAGTATATAACTAAGCAATTAGCTGTATATGTGTTTCACATAATACATAACAGTTACTATTTTCTATTGTTGATCACAATTAAAATAGAATAGAATACTCTTTATTTGCACACCAAAGTAAAACATACAGAAAACTTTGAAACTAACTGAAATACCCTGAAAGGCGCTTAACAAATTGTTTTTAGTGTTAGGCTTACGTCAGTTACCTCTAGCCATAATATCCTCTATACTATTAATTCTCAAGCCATTTGAGCGAGACGCAGCCTTCACGATGGCTTGTTTCGACAGAGACCTGACCCAGCCGCCAATTGATAACTCATGACGCTGCCGGTTTCACTGCATCGTTATTAGATAAATAATGGCGATGACTAGCTGAAACACATTAATTTTCCTATCCACTTAATAGGGCATATAGAGTTAGAATAGTCTTAAGCCAACAATGAGGACTCTCTTTGAACACAATTATCTGTACTGGAGGTTAATAATAATGTGGTCTACATTATCTTCATAATAAATGTTGGGAATATGTAATAATGTCAGCATAGGCATCCAGCGGCTAGATGCGACGAATAAAATCAAAGCAGTACTGATCGACAAACTTATCTGTGTGGGTGGTGGAAATGAATCTAACAGTATTCTCTTGAAAATTTGATTCTTCTTCTATTAGAAAGAAAAAAGAAAATATACGGTATTCATCAATTATTACTGACGATTTCTCCAAATTCAAGTAATTAAATAGCAATTGTAAAATAAATTACAGTACGAAAAAATTTCGTTCACGGTCGTTACCACCAAGATGGCGGCCGCGAACCAAATCCAAAAATTACTATTACTTTGAAGTATTTGCATAAATCGTAGTGACAGTGACACTGACAACTCACAGATAAGTTCGGTAAACTATACACAGAGATCCTTCAAAAAGATAATAGTTTGTAGGATTGTTAGTGTTATGCCATTCTACTACTGTGCTTGCATCCCTTATTAGGTATAACTGACCCTACATTTGCAAGTGATATTGCTTTCTACCAGTTTCAGCCTTCTCTGAAAAATAGCTTTACCGTGCTAGAGATGGCAGGCTTCTGCACTAAAATGAAACTGTATAATTTTGAAACGTCACTGTCAACGTCAGTTGTCTTTGTGTTGTGATTCTGCGCGGCACGTGCGACGGACGTTGCGCAAGAAAATATTGTAATTGAAAAGATTCGAATTTGATAGTCGGTTGAATCTAACCAATTTTTGGGTTTTCTGCGTTTGTATTGCGAATTATAATTGTAAATTCGTCTTGATCGAGTATTGTTATCGCGTTTTGCCCGTCCATTGTGTTGGGACGTATATACGTTGTAAACTTTTCGCCCTGCGCCGCGTAATTGGCGAGCGCCTAAAAGTGCCGGTTGAAGAACTTTCCCGTGATTACTTGTTGGCCTATTAGACACTTTATCGGTAGAGAGTGGCAGGACTATAATTGGATCGATCCAGTGTGCCGGGTCGGTGATCGTAGGCGTGACGGTGTAACCCTTTTATCCCTCTTTCTCCTCGTATCCCCATATCCGCACCAGAACGCCGGTGGACCACACCATCATCGAAGGGCCCGGGTAAGTGGTCATCATTATTTCTTTGAATTTGGGGCTGTGTCACTGCATGCCCACGTTCCCAGCTTGCTGCCCGCAGTTGGTTGGGAACAATCTTTTTGTGGTAGCAGAGCGTGGTTCCTGCCACCTCCTGCCAAGTTCTTTGAGTGTAGTGAGTCTAATAGGCAGGCCAAGTCATTGTTTACTAGTTTGAATAGTTAAAACTGTAAATATCTTGTTATTTTGTACAAGGTAATTGTTTGCAACTCGGTGCAACAGGTAGTAGGTTTCTTAGTAAAATAACTACTTAGTTTGTATTGTTGTGGCCTTCCTAGGCTACTTAAGGTGACACAGAGTGTCCAATCAGACTCTTATAGGGCCTACCTTGACACATAATTTGGAAAACCCTAAATATTGTAAAATATTAATTTTTGTGGGTACACAATTTTTATTTACCTTTTTTGGTTGGAGGTATTTAAATTGAATTTACCTTTTTGTTGGGAGTAAATAATTTGCATTGTTTGTTATTTACATTACATATTGTCAGCACTTTTATTATCTAAGGTCATCATGTCAGATGCTAAGAGTAAAATTGCCTCTGAGTTTCGTTGGTGGTGTTCTGCATTTGCATTGGTGGACAGACCGGACCGTACTCAAGCACTGCTCAGCAGGTATGAGCAGTTGGACCAACGCCTACAGGTGGTGATGGATCTGTATGCAGCTCTGTTAAGTCGTAGTGCCAGTATAGATCCAGAAGACCTGAAGAAAGCCGAACGTGACATCGACCAGATACATGACATGGCCGATGCGATCGTAGAAAGGGCCAGGCCATTGACTCAAGTTAAAAATTTGGAGCCTGACCCCAATGTAGTCAAGCCAACACCGTCTCAGTTGTTAAGCCGTCTTCCAACTTTGGATATTCCCAAGTTTGGTGGAGCAATGGAAGGCTGGCTTGGATACATAAACCTATTTGATAGTCTAGTAGACTCTAGAGAGGACCTCTCACCAAGCCAAAAGTTGGCTTATTTGAAGTCATCTTTGACTGGTGAGGCAGCCTTGCTCATACAACACATCCCGATAGACAATTTGAATTATTTAGTCGCTAGAGACATATTAAAAAATCGTTATCAGAATCTACGCGGGTTGGCTGACACATACATTGCCAGAATATTGGGCTTACCTCGTATTAGTCAGTTGTCAAGGTTGAGGTCAGAGCTTCTCAACCCATTGTTGGGGGCTTATAATGCTCTCAAGAAAATTGGAATTCCCATTGAGGGGGATTCATTCCTTTTATTACATATCATTTTAGGAAAGTTGTCGCCTGACCTTCGGGCCCGGTTTGAGCATCGGTATGGTGGGGATAGTGCTACCCATGTTCCCCCATTCTCGGACCTCATCCGTTTCTTGGAAGATGAGTGTCGATTGGCGGACAATGCTGCGCCTGTCACGCAGCCTAGTGTTCCACATCGGGAGCACGCTCCTCAGTCCGCCCGAAGGCGACCCAATCGGTATGCAGTTGCTACCCAGGCTGCAGCTATGCAATTCATTAAAGTAACCAATCGTGACTACGCTCGACAGCAAGCTCGATGTCGAATTAGTCTTCATTTCGACGTCGAGCATAAATCCGCATTCTCTATCACATTTCGGCTCGACGACGAACTGGAGGCCGTGCCGTTCGCTGCCGTTATCTAAGGCGAGTTAAGGACTGCTCAAAGTTTTTTTCGGTAAAAATCGGTTTTTATTTTAAACACGATTCTAATGGAAATGCCATCAATAATAAAATTTCTGGATGCAAAAGATGGTTCAATGAACATCATACTTTCAGTTTTAGGCACAGGAATGCACTATACATTGTTTTTTCTTGATATGAGTTTGTGTTTGGCAGTATGTGGTCGATACCTTTGCTTGATTTTAATTCGAAAAATCACGCAGGACATTTCGACTGTCATTGTCAATGTCATGTCGCGTTCCAAGTGTCTATCTAGTCTAGGTACAGGGTTTCCAGATTGGGGGTTTTTTTCCCATTTTGGGGAAAAATAAAAACTTCGGGGAACTTTTGGCGAAACGAAAACTATGGGGAAAATTTTGGTGAACACATTTTTGTTTGGCGAAAGCTTGTGGAGAAACAAAAGTCTAATTCAGAAAGGTTAAATCATTTTAAATCGTTTCATCAAACATATTTCAGAATCTCACGTAAAACAATAAAATACTCATGGCTAATGGTCAGAATGGCGGGGGAAGGTGTGTTTTTTGGTGGATAGAGATCTTATTTTAATAATCTCCGCTATAGTTTCATCTCATAGTAGTAGTATAGATATGTGAATTTTGGTTCCTGTTGTCCCTCTGGAACAGTTTAATAATTCTTTGCCAAAGAGTAGCCTCTAACGTACAAGTTCCCATCTATCTCTATATGACAAAAATTTAGCCAAGTACGTAACAAATAAACTAAGTCGTTTTTAGTTTTATAAAATTATTAGGTATAGCTAAGGAAGGATCAGATACGAAATTAATTTGGGGAAAATTGTACAAAAATGTATCTTTTTGGGGAAAAATAAAACCTGATTTGGGGAAATTTCACATGCAGGACCTGGCAGGGTTCCCAACTTAGGGGTTTTCCCCCCAAATTTAGGGGGAAAAAATGTGCGATGGGATTTTTTTAGGGGTATTTTTAGGGATTTTTATAACTTCAATTAACTAAGTAATAAACAGTGGGCAAATGTCTCTAGTTGAAGTTTTCGATGATTTATAAATAAAGAATTTTAAAAAATGGTGTTTCTGAATGAAATTATTTATTGATTGTTTAAAATTTATTGTTCGTTTAATGATATTTTATCATTTTTAATGTATTATTTATTTTAAAATATTTAATTATTTATTTTATAAACAATATTTTTTTTAGGGGGAATCTCTAGAAATTTTGGTGGTTTTAGAGGTTTTTGATTGGAGCTTAGGGGGATAAATTTTTAAGAGTTGGGAACACTGGGACCTGGAGACCCTGTCTAGGTAACTGTTGTATATCGATGTGTTTACATTTAATTTTTTGGGAAAACGGATATGGTATAGTCAATCGATAAAATTAGCAATAAGTTGACTTTTTTCTTAAAATGAGAAGTGAACAACGAGTTGAAACGTTAGAAAAGCATAAGGTTCTCGCGACTGGACTTGCTCGTACTCCTCATACCACACACCGTACTCAAGGAAAAATGAATCCTGAATACTACTATGATTGCATCAAAACCTTAGTCACAGACTAAAAGTTAACAACGATGGGCTAAGGTCAGCTGAGTTTTGATAATTATTTATCTTTTACTGTAGATATAATTTACCACTGAACTAAACTAATACAATTTATTTATTTTAGTACAGGGAAGATAAGAAGGATGTCCTTGTCATCTTCATTGAGATATATTCATATATTGATGGCGGTTGCAGTGGAGGAAATCCATTTGAGAGACAGCTGTGAAGGAATACAGCGGGCTCTGGAAGTCGATATAAGAAATAATCTTAGAATGACATCAACTGTAACATGCTGTGTTTAGGTGCTATCAATATCACAATAAATGTATGAACACAGGTGTAATGATGAAAGAAAATGAATTATTGACTTATCTTCTAAAGAAAAACAGGGGTTTACATAGTTAGTTCTAATCTAAGTATTTTTCTACTGTGTAATATTTTTAATAAATGTTTTATTGTAAATAATAATTGTTTGTTTGTTAATACTAATATAAGTAGTTTTTTGTATGTAGGTGTAATCTGTGGAATTAATGAATTCTACCATCCTAAACTTTGCCCTCCATAGGTAATATTTTTTCCTGCGGTTTCACCTGTTATATATTTTTTTTAATATTATTTTTGTAAACAAACAAATTTTACCAGTTTATGTAACTATTGTTTGTTTGTTTCCAAATAAGGTATGAAGTTCTTTTTTTAATATTTTATTTGTTGAAAAAACAATACATATTAAATATTTTATTAAATTAATTCTTTCTTATATTTATGTAAATACTACACATTACAATGAAACTGGCTATCACCCACTCTCCTGTATTTTGTAGAAACTTCGTGAATTCCTTTTTACAATATTAGCCTTGCATTTACAACATGAATAACTTGTGTGAGAGGACTGCAATATATAGGTAGTAATCCACATTTGTGGCCACTAGCATCTTGTAAGTTCATCATTCCATTAGCCTGAGATGATAGGGGTACTTATATAGAATCTGAAAACAGTAATTATTTTAATAACATAAATCAACTCTAAACAAGTTATTTAGGCACTTTTGCATTTAATAAGTAAGTAATCACTGGCATTGTATTGTTTATTTATATTAGATAGGTTATGCACAATATTTTGTATAACATATCTAATACAAATAAACGATTGGGTCAGCTAGGTGAAGACACCGAGGTTTAACCCACGGCACGTCCCAGGGAAACATACACACATCAAAAGTGTCTAGGGATCAACATATATTTTTGCAATAACTTTTCTCCTGATTGATATTAATTAAAATTTTCTTTAAGGATTCATCAAATAAAGTGTTTTCGTTTGTCACAGTAACGATAAACCAAGTCACCTTTGCATTAATAAAGAAATTTGCCATTTTCCTAATAAAGGGATTTTTGACATTTGAACCACTAACACAAAAGTTCGAAAAAAAGACTGAAATAACAGTTTTCTTTAAAATTTTATTGGGTAACTTAAACAATTAATAATCCGTGTTTCTACCGCGAACACTAACAACACAAGAACATCGGTTTGGCATACTCAAAATGAGTTCATCCAAATCACGCTGTGGAATGGCCGCCCATGTTCGTTGCAACAACAAAAAAAGGTCTTCTTGCGACTGGATACCCTCCATATTCGGCAGAGCTCTTCTCTGTAGCATATCCCATGCATGCTCAATCGGGTTCAAGTCTGGCGACTGAGCAGGCCAGGGCAGGACATTGATGTTAGCTGCGGCGAGAGTCTGTCTTACAACTCTTGCGGTGTGCGGTCGTGCATTATCATGCATTAACTGAAATAAGGGACCGATTTGCACTTGTAGAGGAACGATGACGTCTGATACAATCGTCTCAGCATAAATTTGAGCGTTGAGGTTGCCTCTGATCCAAATCAACTCAGTTCTTCCGCCGATCCAAATACCCGCCCATACCATGATGGTTCCACCACTATAAGGATGGACTTCCTGGCAGGATTTTAATCGCTGTTGGCGTCCAGGGGTTCTCCAGTGTCGTATACGTCTTGTATCCGGTCTCATACCAAAACGAGACTCATCAGAAAAGCACACGAAACGCCATTGTTCTTCTGCCCATTTTTTTGCCCAAAAATGCTTGATCCCTAGACACTTTTGATGTGTGTAGATAGGTACACAGTACGTTAGTTACGAGACAAGTTAGTTACTTACTTATATGAAAACGAATTGAGAGATTCAAATAGATACCCTTTTTCTTCTTTCCTTCAATTTATTAGTTAATGCACTAGTCATCTTCTATGTCGAGGTAGATAATTATGTTTTCTAAGTTTTCTGTATGTTTTACTTTGGTGTGCAAATAAAGAGTATTCTATTCTATGTTGAAATATTAGTACTTAAATCTTCAAAAAGCCTTTAATTGAATTATGTAATTCACGAACTTGACGACGCTTAAGGAAATCATCAGATTTTTTGGCTCTTAGTAAATCTACGATGCACAACACACGTACAGCTACTTTAACACTATTCTAAACACAAAAACAATAAATATCCACGTATAATAATACAATTCAAAAACTTTTAAAGCAGCGGTGGCAATTCGTTCACAAATTCGCCTACAAAAAGCTGCAAAATACAAGCTTTCTATTTTGACAAGTTATGTCGAGGCTATGGGCGAAGTCGAGGGCAAGACGATTGTCAAATTTTGCTTAACGAATACAATTTTCACCTACGAACAATCAAATTATTCGACCGCAAGTAGTTCCACCAAAACGCCGTTAATTCTCGTGGCGCTAGTGCTGCGTAAGCAAAGTTAGTGAATGCGAAAACGCAATTCGCCGGTGCCGCGGCGTCGAACTCGAGGTTATTTTGCTTAGCGCATAACACTACAGTACGCTGTGGGTATTGTAAGTCTGAGGGCCATTTGCCATCGGCTTGTAAGGACTTTTTGGCCTTGTCCGTGGAAGACCGTAGGCGTTGTGCTTACAGGGGCAAATGGTGTTATGGGTGTCTTGGGGCCCACTACCAGCGGACTTGCCCCTCCCAGGCAAATCCTTGTCGTTATTGTGGCGGTGCCCATCACCACATTTTGTGTGCCAATCGCTCGGGCACTCGCAGCCCAGCTGCACCTGAGCCCACGTATGGGCATATTGTTGAACCGGGATCCCCATCTGGGGGGTCCAGTCGCCAAGCACGCCGGGTTGCAGGTCGACGTCAACCCTCTCAAGAAAGAGTTTCTCCTGCACGTGTTGGATCAGGAGATCGACGCGCTTCTTCAGCGAGAAGGGGTCGTTGTACTCCCCCCTCGGGCGGGGGGCGTACAAGCCCCCCAGGAGGTCAACTTTTGGACCGCCCTTCGTCTCGAACTATTGCTCGTTCTTCCCCCACGGGCGGGGGCGCCCCATGCGCCTCCCCTAATTGTAGGCATTTGGTGTCCGTGGTACGCACGGAAGACCATGATTTGTGTTCGTCTCCGCCGCTTGTTTTGGAACGACCTGGTCCCAGCCAATATCAGGATGATTTTGATTCTGACGGCCGCGTTGCTCATGTATCGCCGCCAGGTAAGCTCTACACGGAGTCTGATCCGTTGGCGCATTGTGCTTGCGCTGGAGCTTCACATTGCTCACTGTAGCAATCCAGGGCCTGCTCATCTACTGAGACCAACCCGCCTATTATTGTTTTGTTACCTACGGCCGCGGTTTGTGTCCGGGGTTCCAAGTGCAATTTAGTTGTGCGCGCTTTGTTGGACTCGGGCGCTCAGGGTTGTCTCATTTCATCAGGGTTGGTGAGCAAGTTGGGCCTTAGGTTGGAACCCTACTCGGAGGGTATCCGTGGTATTGGTGACGTTCAGATTGGTCACCCCCTTGGTCAGGTGAGGTTTACCTTCACCTCTCTCGCATACTCTCAAGTGAGGATAACTTGTTCCGCAGTTGTGCTGGATCACGTTGTCGGGCCTTTGCCGCAGTTTGACCTACCTCCAGCAGTACAGACGTTGACGTCCGGTTTGGATCTTGCGGACAAAACCTACTGCACCGCTGGTCCAATTTCTTTGCTCCTTGGGGCAAACGTTTTGGGAAAATTGATCACCGGGAGTAAGAAGATGATAGGACCAGGTGGTCTTGTGGCGTTACCGACATTGTTGGGTTCGGTGATAATGGGACCAGTCTTTGGTGTCTCAGAAACCTGTGTTGCTCACAGTGCTTCGTTGGTTGGGTCTGCGCTTTCTGACGCAGTCCAAAGGTTTTGGGAAGTGGAAGAGCCTCCAGCTGCACCTCGCACTAATCCGGAGCACAGAGAGTGCGAATTGTTTTATCGGAATAATACTTCTCGTCTTGCTTCGGGGCAGTTGGTCACTCGCTTACCTTTCTTGGCTATGCGACCTATGTTGGGAGATTCTCGGGAGCTTGCCGAGAAGAGATTGACCTCCATGGAAAGGCGCATGGCTCGTTGTCCTGTTCTCCGCCGGAAGTACATAGATTTCATGCGCGAGTATGAAAGTTTGGGTCACATGTCGGTGTCCAAATTTAATTGGCGTTCTGGAGCTGAATATTACTTCCTGCCTCATCACGCAGTCTTGAAATCACCTGAGGGTAAAATTCGGGTTGTTTTTGATGGTTCAGCGGCCACATCCACTGGTGTATCCTTGAATCAGTGTTTGCACTCGGGTCCCAAATTGCAGAAAGATATTTCAGACCTCTTGACGGCTTTCCGTAGGCATCAGATCGTCTTTGTGACTGATATCCGGATGATGTTCCGTCAAACAATTATACATCCGGAAGACCGGAAGTACCAATTGATATTGTGGAGGGAGAGCCCAAAGGATCCGATGGTGACTTATGAGCTTAACACTAATACGTATGGATTGAAATCTAGCCCATTTGTAGCTATACGCTCATTGTTGGAGCTGGCCGAGCGGGAACATTCAAGGTTTCCTCGTGCCGCAGATGTTTTGAGGGAAGATTCTTATGTTGATGATATTTGTACAGGTGCTTCTAGCGTTGAGGAAGCCATTCGTTTGAGGGATGAATTGGCTGAATTGTTGATGGCTGGTGGTTACGAGTTGCGTAAATGGTTGTCCAACTCGCCCGCAGTACTTCGTGGTCTACCTGAGGATCATCAGCAAGATCCTCACATTTTTGAAAACGCCGAGACTCCAAATTTGTTGGCAGTTCTTGGAATTCAGTATAACCCCGTGCATGATGAGTTCACGTACCGGGCACAATTGGAGCGACCGAAGACCTGGACTAAGCGCCTGGTTCTTTCAACGGTTGCCAGAACGTTTGACCCTAATGGATGGGTGGGTCCAGTTATATTCACGGCCAAGTGTTTTTTGCAGCGTCTTTGGAAGGCTGAAGTATCTTGGGACGAACCCATCTTAGGAGAGTTGCTACAGGACTGGTTGTCATTTTGCTCGTCACTTGCGGACATTAATCGGATTGTCTTGCCGAGATGTTTCCTGCCGCTGGGTAAGTACAAGGCAACTCTACACGGTTTTTGTGATGCATCCGAGCGTGGATACGCAGCGGTTGTATATCTCCGTACAGTTGATGCGGATGGACACGTCAAGGTGTCTTTGATATTGTCAAAGAGTAAAGTGGCTCCGTTGCGGACTCATCTCACCATTCCTAAATTGGAGCTGAGTGGAGCTGCGCTCCTCATGCGATTGTTGAATCACGTACATCAAACCCTTGGACGTACTGTGAAGTTAGGTGAAGTTTTGCTTGGACGGACAGTCAGGTTGTTTTGTGTTGGCTGAGAACTTCCGTTCACACCTTGGAGGTGTTTGTGGCTAACAGAGTCTCTCAGATTCAAAACTCTGAAACGCCTTTGACATGGAGACATGTACCTGGGGAATTGAATCCCGCAGATATTGCTTCACGCGGATGTGACGCCCCTGAATTGCGTCACCACCCCCTTTGGTGGGGTCCACCTTGGCTGATGAAACGAGAAGTAGATTGGCCTCGGTACCAGCCTACGATTCCGTTGGTAGCTGGTTTGAATGTCTTAGTTGCTAAGAAAGAACCACAGCTGGATATAGCGTCATTGTTGGATCGATTCAGCTCGTTGGACAAACTGATTGGAGTCATTGGTTGGATTCGTCGGTTTGTTCATAATTGTAAGCACCCACAGGAGAAAATCTTGTCTCTTCTCTCGCCGGAGGAACGTCAGCAAGCATTATTGGTTTGTGTTCGTGCCGTTCAGCAGACTCATTTTTCGGCAGAGATTGACATTCTTCGTAAGGGTCAGCATAAATTGAAGGGAGCCATTGCACACCTGAGTCCATTTTTGGATGACTCCGGTCTCCTTCGAGTTGGCGGGAGGTTGCGCAATGCTCAGTTGCCATATGGTGCGCGCCACCCTCTTCTGTTGCCTAAATCGGGGCACTTTGTTAAACTTTTGATTGAAGATCGCCATTTGAAAAATGCACACGCTGGTTGTAATGCTTTGTTAGCAATCTTGCAAAGAGAATTTTGGATTTTGTCTGCCCGACGGGTCATTCGTGGGGTGATTTTTAAATGCCTTTCATGTTATCGGCTTAAGGCACCTCTCATGCAACCTATCATGGGAGATTTACCTGCCGACCGCGTGGCGGCCGCACGTCCCTTTGACGGAGTGGGCACGGATTTTGCCGGCCCCTTCATGGTTAAGACTTCGCGTCTTCGTAACGCTAAAGCGTTAAAGGCGTATTTGTGCGTATTTGTCTGTCTAGCAACCAAAGCAGTACACCTAGAAGTAGTCTCTACCCTTAGCACTGAAGGTTTTGTTGCAGCCTTTTCACGATTTGTTTCTCGTAGAGGTTTACCGTCTTTGATTCGGTCTGATTGTGGGACTAATTATAAGGGTGCTGACAATTATTTGAACGACGTGCATAAATTTTTATTGGATAAGCAACCAGAGATTGGTGTTGCTCTCTCCCGTCGAGGCATTACTTGGAAATTTGATCCTCCAGGTTGCCCCCATTGGGGAGGTATTTTTGAAGAGTGTGTCAAGGTAGCGAAAACTCATCTTAGGCGTGTGATAGGAGAGAGTATTTTGACATTTGAAGAGATTGCGACAGTTTTTTGTAAGATTGAGGCCGCGCTTAACTCTCGGCCTTTGTGCCCACTTACTTCGGATCCTAATGATCTGGAGGCCTTGACCCCTGGCCATTTTTTGATAGGTCAGCCACTTAACGCCCTGCCAGAGTTCCCGTACGAGGGAGTCTCTTCAAGCCGATTGTCGCGGTTTGAATTGTTGCAGCAATTGACGCAGAGTTTTTGGCGTCGTTGGTCTCTTGAGTATTTGCACATTCTGCAGCAGCGCCTTAAGTGGACTGATCGAACAAATCCACCTAAGGTTGGAGATTTGGTATTGATTAAGGATGCTAACCTTCCGCCTTTGTGCTGGCGCAGGGGGCGCATTCTCAAACTTTTCCCTGGTGCCGATGGTGTGCCACGTTTTGCTGAGGTTTTGGTCAAGGACTCCATTTTGAAGCGGGCTGTCGCTACTCTCTCCCGTCTCCCAGTAGATTAGCGTGCAGATACCTCTGCCCGGAGCGGGGGTATGTTTAGTTTTATATCTTTGGTCCGTCATTTTGAAACGTCACTGTCAACGTCAGTTGTCTTTGTGTTGTGATTCTGCGCGGCACGTGCGACGGACGTTGCGCAAGAAAATATTGTAATTGAAAAGATTCGAATTTGATAGTCGGTTGAATCTAACCAATTTTTGGGTTTTCTGCGTTTGTATTGCGAATTATAATTGTAAATTCGTCTTGATCGAGTATTGTTATCGCGTTTTGCCCGTCCATTGTGTTGGGACGTATATACGTTGTAAACTTTTCGCCCTGCGCCGCGTAATTGGCGAGCGCCTAAAAGTGCCGGTTGAAGAACTTTCCCGTGATTACTTGTTGGCCTATTAGACACTTTATCGGTAGAGAGTGGCAGGACTATAATTGGATCGATCCAGTGTGCCGGGTCGGTGATCGTAGGCGTGACGGTGTAACCCTTTTATCCCTCTTTCTCCTCGTATCCCCATATCCGCACCAGAACGCCGGTGGACCACACCATCATCGAAGGGCCCGGGTAAGTGGTCATCATTATTTCTTTGAATTTGGGGCTGTGTCACTGCATGCCCACGTTCCCAGCTTGCTGCCCGCAGTTGGTTGGGAACAAATCCTAAGAAGGTTTACTAAATACTTTAAAAATTAAACTGCTGTAGGTATTATTGACCTAGTATTATTTGCACTAACACCAGTGTTGCCATTTTGACTACAAACAGGTGTAAATTCGTTTAGTGGATGGCATCCAACTAAAGTAAATAAACCGCGTTATCTGATCTCCCCTCTAAGAGCTTTCCTACCCTCCACTAGTCATACCTTAACTCGACTGGTCGACGTGGTACGGTAGTTACTGGGTGGATAAACGGACCCAGCCAGCAGCCGGTTTAGAGGATTGGTTATTCTAAATGGTACTCTCACCACTCTCCGCTCGAGGTCCGAGCGCCAGAACACCTTGTGCCACCATGGTGCTATTATTATATACACATCTGTGCAGACATTGAGATATGACAGAACGCGTGGCATTAAAAGTGGGGGTGGACGAGCCTGGTGTGGATCGCCACACCAGGCCCGTCCACCTCCTGCTGAAAGTATCGTGAGATTCTACGCTCAAGTCGTTGGAGTGTCATGACACGTAGCACGTAAGCAAGTGCCCGGAGTTTTGAGGTGAAAAGTCAACCACAAGCGTGCCGAAATGATTGAATACGGCTTATTATGCTTTCTGAGTTAGCCACCACTGTTCGGGAGGCTTTTGTCTCTACATTGGGTCTGCGTCTGCGTTGGATTGACCCGGGAAGAGTTGTGGTATCACATTTATCTTGTGCTGGTCCAGAACCTAGTAAAGATCCTGGATCAATTAGCAAAAGTTGCTTGAAAATAGACTCCCCCTCTTTCCCCATGCAACAGAGTACACTCTGTTACAAGTAAGGAACGAGGGTGATCCACAGTACACTCCAGTACGGTGTACTACAGTACACTCTTGTTGTCCAACTGAATCCGAACTTATGAGCATTACAACGGATGTCTGTAATATAGTATACCTTGTATAATTGCCCAATTTCCTTCAGATTGCCGTGCTAACTGTTTTGCTCCGAAGTCCAGGCTCCGCTGATCGACATACTGTATATAAAGGCTCCCCAACCCGTTGCTGATGCGCATGTAGTTAGGTACTATTTTACGGGGACCATATAGGTAGCTGTGCTAGCTGAAAGTGCGTTCAGCCACAATAACTAGTTTATCAAGGCCTCTGGATAGCGAGAGTGCTTTAGAAATGTAAATCTCTCGGTAAGCTGCAGCATTGGGAATAACGAAAGGCCAAAATTTAGTAGCCCTAACAGTCCAACTGACCTTGAGCCTCCACAGGTTCGACTATGAGTGGGCGAACCATAGTAAAAACCTTTGTTTACATGTCGGGTAGACATTTGAATTCACATTGAGACTCCGAGTAGACTATCTCGGAGTCTCAATCGGATCAGGGTCAGGATAGACTTAAGAGTTGATCATCCAGCCCAAAGTTGTAAGGAGACTTATGGCTTCCGCAGCCTGGTCTTTCAATACCTGGAGGATCTGATGTGCGATCAGGAAATCGTCCAGGAACCATCACAAGCCCTTGTCACCGAGTACTTGTGCCACCCAGTTCGAGATTGTTGCGAACGTTTTGGGTGCTGATGACGGGCTGAAAGCCAGACAGATCATCATAAGTAACTCCGGTTTAGAGTCTTTCAGATTGGTAAAGAACTCTGAGAAAGGCATGGTGTTTCCGAGCAAGAGCAATGTGCAGATAAAGTTGTGTCAGATCTATATTGAAGACCAAATAGGTTGCCTTTAAAAAATCTGGTCTGTGCTGCTTGAATTTGAAAGTAACTAACCGATCGTTCAGATGTTTTAAATTGACGGTTACGCAAGGTCCTACGGTCTAAGACTTAAAACACGTTTTAGAATGCCTGTCTTTTCCGACCTTTACAAATTGGAGTTTTATACTGAACTATTATTTTGGGGTTAGATGTGGGCCCCCACCCAAAACTCACAAAAAGAAATAAGAAACCCGGTTGGTTCACAAAATCATTCAAACGCCCTCCGTAAAAAGGTTCTAGTAAATGGAAATTTTTTAAAACGATTTGAACGATTGATATGGTTGTTGTAAGATCTTTTCATTACCTCAACATTACCTCTGCGCATAGGACCAGATTTGTTATTGGCAGAACACTTACCTTTTAAATGAGGTGTATAAAAATTTATTAAGGCTCTATAATCGAAAGCAGGCTCCGCGGCTTGAATCGACTTAAGAGATTGTTTAGCAAGTGGAAGCTCCAGTCGCAGTCCGTTTTGCATGTGGAAGATCCAGTCGCAGTCAGATTACGCATAGACATTATAGGCTCTTACGCAGAGCATAATAAATAAATATTTGATTCGCACCTGCTGCTTTTTGGAAAAACTGCTAAGAGAATCAGGATTAAAAAGATTAGTAGGTACTACTAAGGTATTTTTCTTAAATCTTCAGACACTTTCATATAATAAGCAACTTTATTGAAAAGTGACTCGGGTGTAAAGACAGAATCCGGAGGATGGTACCATTCAATCAGTTGTTGAATATTGCTTCTAACCAATTCATTCTGTTGAAAAACAGCATCGATCCACTAAACGAGTCAGGGTCACAATATCTTAACATGAGGTTTATAGAAGCCTGGATTAGCGGTATATTTCTTCTCTGTTTTGACGAAATCTGACCCTCACACGTTTAATAGTATCAACGTCTTATATATAAATTCTTAAGCAACAGCAAACAAGACACAGGAGTAGTTTTAACGTTATGATTTTATAAACTACCCACCTCAAAACCACATTTAATGATTTATTCAAAAACATGTCTTGGACAAAGGAAAAAATAAAATGAAATCGATTATTTATGTATTGATTTGAAATCCCATGTAGTACATGCACAAATCGTTACTTGTCAAAAGAAAACAAAGAAAATAATAATAATATATAGCTTACTTGACTGGACAGCATGTCCAACCTTCGATGATTTGCCGGGACCCTCTTAGTGTTCCGCCGCCGCCGATTCGCTCGCCGAGGTGAGAGGGCTGGGACATTACCACCCGGCCTGCTTTGCGATTTCTTTAAAGACTTACTAAAACACAAACTTAAATATTATATTATGAGTTAATAATATATATATAATCTATAATAAAATAAATTAACGAACAGCAAAGCTGTTAACTGAAAGGGGTGTTACTGCACCGAAAGTTAATGCCAATGTGAGGAACAAAATCGCCTAGAGCCGCTGGCAAGCAATGGCCCCCACCCGCGTCCACATTCGGAGAGGGACGCGGAGAGGGGGAAGGAAGGGGCGTGTCTACCGATCGGAAGTAGTGCTGTCTCACTCTATAGGTCTCGAATAACGGTTCCAGGCATATAATAGGTTTATTAAATAACAATTTATAGGTGCTTACACTTATAATTGTTATTTTAACGCTAATTTATAAATAATAAAAGCTATAAATAAAATAGATAAATAACAAAATAGGTTATTTATTAGATAGGTATATATTTTTATAAAAACACTTTCGCGTTAATATCAGTAGCAGTAGTACTTTGTTTCTTTTTTGACAATTCTTATTGACTTCAAAAAAGTAGTTAGGCATCTTATTTGGAAAAAAATATGTTTTATATGTATTTTGAAAATATAATACTTATTATGTTACCTACCTTTAATTCGTTTTTTTTTTTTTATTATTATTATTATATATGTATACATACCTTTGAGAAGATAATTTGCTTCTAACTCTTCAACTTGAAACAACAAACTATACGTCACAGCCAAAGCACTACTGAAGACGTCAAACTTCTTGCGACGAAAACGAATTAAAACTTCATAGAAACAACCGACGCTGGTGTCATTCGAGAGCTTCCGATGGACTGACGAGTCTGACGACAGTTAGGACGCGTGTCACGGGGGAGGGGTGCGGTGAAAAGCGAGTACAATTGGCTGAGAGATAGAAATGGTGCCTAATCCTCGTTTATCGATTCAGAACAATTTTTAAATGATTTTATTATAAAATAAATAATATTTGCTTATGGAACTAAAGAGCCGGAGCTACACATCCAAAGAGCCGCATGTGGCTCGCGAGCCGCAGGTTGCCGACCCCTGAACTAGATCCCTAGTTAACCATTCTTATTAGGAAGTTTACAAATAAAATCACTAGTTTGTGTTTTAAAATATTATCACAGGAAATTCAAATGAAATTTTTAGCTCATGCTTTCATTTTTGTTTTCAGATTAGTGTATGCTCTCCAAACCCTCAGTACAATATTAATAACTATGTATCAAAGAGCTGGACAGGATTCCAACATAAATATTAAAACTATTTTACTTGGATCAGAAAATGCAGATAGCAAAATGCAAAAGCTATTTGAACATTGCAGTACAATCTTATCAGGTGAAGTACAATTTAATTAATCATACATGAATTATCCATTAATATTTTTTAAGTGTAGAGCATTGTTATGTGCCTACTCACAATTTGTATGAAATTTTGTGACCAAATTACATCGATTGGTTATGCAATTTACAGGTAGTCAATAAGAAAAGAAAAATTCTATATGAAAGTATAATTTCAAAAATCAACTTTATTTATAAATGTGGGCTAGGTTAAATTATTTGTATATATTTTTAGTAGTTAAAATATTACAACCCTCCACTTGCTTAGGAAAAACACAACTGCTAAAATATTGTTTTTATTTCTATAGCAATTCTATCAGTTCCATTAGCTGTTAAATAATTTATTCCCATATTTTCAGATGACGTCCCAGACATTTTGAAGTCCATGGTACTGAAGCTCCTATTAGTAATAGTAACAGGTTTAGACAATATTGATGATAATCCTCTTGTGGAATATTTTATGCAGAACTCATTGTTTGAACCATTGATACAGCTGCTGTGCACATCTCAGAAAAGACAGCATCATGGTAATAATATTGAAATATTAAAATTTTATTCATATACAGGTTGCTAATTTTACCAATTGCAAAATTTAACAGGCCGAATCTGCCCATGATACAAATACATTAAATAAACTATTTAAAAAAAAAACCGACTTCAAAGTAAATTATCTAAAAAGCATAAAATAACGAAAATATATTGAAGTCGGTGCTAGCACATCATGTTAACTAACACTAGCACCAGCTGACACCGACTTCAATATATTTTCGTTATTTTATGCTTTTTAGATAATTTACTTTGAAGTCAGTTTTTATTTTTTTTAAATAGTTTATTTAACACTTTTTAGTGACTTATTTTACCAAACAAAATAGGTATCAGCACTATCACGCAACTCGAACGTCTATGTTACAGTAACTTACTGAAAACATAAAAAGTTTATATCTCTTAAACTACTGGACCGATTTTGATGAAATTTGTACTCTACCCTAAGTTGTAATTAGAATAAAAAAAAATATTTTCAATATACCTAATCCTTGACATCATAACTTATAATTTTATTTTATTTTTATTTTTTGACATACTTACTTATAATTTATTTGGAAAATTAATAATCACCAATGTTTTAACTATTTTACTTATATACATTTTGCTGTGCCCTACAGGGTCCATGATTGTACTTAGCTGTAAGCCTCTAATTTAAGACCTTGTCTTTGAACATTGTGGAAAGCAATAAATGATATGAATATGAATATGAAAAATACTCTAACTATTGCAAAAAGAATTTTCATAATCGGACTTGTAGTTTCTGAGAAATCCATGGACAAACCTACATACATACCTACATACCTACATACATACATACATACACTCATAAAATTTGGTAAATTTGTTTAGAAGCCCATATAGACTAACATATATAATATTACGCATTTTTATTAATATTACATACATACGCGTCGAATAGAGAACCTTCTTTTTGAAGCCGGTTAAAAAGAGTACCTAAATATCTAACTAAAAATATTAATTTGTTCTATACTTAATTAGAAGTCAATGTGATAATGACAAGAAACTGACGGCTGTGGACTATTTAATTCATTGCTCATATGACTGCGCGGAAATATGAAAGGCGTGGGGGCAATGTGCCCCTTTCTAGGCTATAATATAAAAAAATCATTATCTCACCATGCGCACCTCTTGTTGTTAAATAGATAATGGGTGTTTTTATAGGTTTGACTTAACAAACCACTTAATGCATTGATCTATTATTGATATTAGATTAATAATCACTAACAAAATGATATCAAACATATTATGTTTTAATACGGGCCAAATACAGAAACAACCATGATTAAATTACCAAGGCCTCCTTTATACTTTGTCAGCCTATTAAATTACCCATTTAGACATCATTCATAACTATTTGATCTGCATTTTTCCAGCAAGGTAATAATGATTAAATAATGGATGCTTTCATTGCGGTGTAGCACTAATGATCTCATTATAGTAACTCAAACTTATTATTGTGCATTCTTATTTCAAAATACATGTATCTACTGTGAGAGATATTTCTGGGTTATCACTTTTAGGACGAAATATGCTTGCACAACCGACCCAAAATACGTGTGGGCGAGGTAATCGTTTGAACGACGAAGAAACGAATGAACGCCCTAACAAAATAGAATAGCAATTTAAATCATTTGAAAACTGGTCAAGCGTTGTTACTACTACTATAATATAGTAACAAAATGATAACATAATATGTTTGATATCATTTTGTTTGAGTTACTATAATGAGATCAGTAGTGCTACACCGCAATGAAAGCATCCATTATTTAATCATTATTACCTTGCTGGAAAAATGCAGATCAAATAGTTATGAATGATGTCTAAATGGGTAATTTAATAGGCTGACAAAGTATAAAGGAGGCCTTGGTAATTTAATCATGGTTGTTTCTGTATTTGGCCCGTATTACATTCAGTTAATTTGGCCAAATATATAATTGAAATCTACAAATATATGAGTGCAATTTTGTTTGCATTTTTAGGTTATGATGTAGTGATGCTGCTGACGTTTTTGGTGAACTACAAAAAACAGGAATCTGCCAATCCTTACGTTGTGAAACTATCAATACTTGATGATGAATTGGCTTTAAATGGGTAAGGGATTTGAAATTTAACATAAAAAGTTTATATCTCTTAAACTACTGAACCGATTTTGATGAAACTTGTACTCTACCCTAAGTTGAAAAATACTCAATCTGTTGCAAAAAGAATTTTTGAAATCGGACCTGTAGTTTCTGAGAAATCCGCGGACAAACCTACATACATACATACATACACTCATAAAATTTGGTAAATTTGTTTAGAAGCCCACATAGACTAACATATATTAATATTACATACATACGCGTCGAATAGAGAACCTTCTTTTTGAAGCCGCTTAAAAATATTTCTATAAGTATTTTACAAATTTTATGTTATGTTGGTCACGATTATGAATGTCATGAATTCATTCTGTTATTAAAAAAGAACAAAATCTATGCTGTATGTTGCTGTTGTGGTCATTCGTAAATTTGTGACTTATTACTATTCGTATAAGATTGAGTTGTATTTAGTTTTTTGTGTGATTAATTATACAAAGTGTTATGAAAACTCTGTCCGATCACTTAGGATATTATACGGTTTCGCAATGCATGCATACATAGTATAACTCATTTGTTAGTAAAAAAAAATCCTGATTTGTACTAGTAATGCAAATGTTATTCCCCTATCGGACTGAGGTGTTTTAACATCCTGTATTAGAAATAATGTAGATTCATTAATTTCACACAAATTATACCTGTGACTCAATATTTTAGATACGGGCAAGTAATAACAGCAGCTCTGAATGAGTATGTGATGTCGACTTTCGGCGGCATGCAAGGTGGTGGTGGAGGCGGCTGGCTGTCTTCACTAACTAGTATGGTAGGCGGGATATTCCTCACCAGCGACGACGCACAACCGCTTATACGAGGACAGAGAACCAGGTAAATAACGAATGCTATAGATAAAAATTATAGCTGATTATCACATGACACTCTAACTAAAATAATGTATGTTAGTAGGTAGTAGGTAAGTTAGTAAAAATGGTTACAAAGATATTGCATAAAGTATACTCATGTTATTATTTTGAATTCCCATTTCAAGTAGTCTACAAATATTTTTGACCTTATTTATCGTTTATGTTTATTTATAAATTGTCTTAATATGATATTAAAATGCTTTAGCTTTTATGCTATATTTACTTACTATCATAAATATTTCTTTTACTAAAGATAATTCTTTTTTCATCATAACCTATTCTGTTTATTCGTAACTCTAGACTCATTCATAAGCATAGCATATGCGCTTGCTAAAGGTCAATAACCTCTTACCGTCACCGTCTTCCTTCTTCTTCATAAATAAATTAAGTAAAAAAAAAACCTTAACCGCTCAACGACGAATTATTCCGATTTAAACCATGTTAACACGCGAAGCGCGAACGCGTCGACTGCCGACAGCTTAATTCACTTCACTTTCAATCAATTCTGCTTTCAATACTGAATAAACGAATTTCAATTTTTGTGTTAATACGTTAACACGTTGTATATGCAAGCCGCTCCCATGTTTGGTTTTCTTGATAATAATTATTTATCTAGTAATAAGTAGTATTTTAGATCGATGCGTTATAATGAGTTGTTATGGCAGCGATGGCGAGGAGGGTATGTTGCTGGCTCTGTACGAGGCGGCGCACCTGAATCGCAACTTCATGACAACCCTTGCACACTCGTCTTCAGCCGCTGCGTCCTCGGCACCGCCCTCGCCGCCAGCCACGTTGCCGCCGCACCAGGTACCATATTATATCGAGTGTTCGGTAAATAATGGGGCACCCCGGCCAAAAAAAACATAAACTTTTTTTGTGAGTGTCCTGGGTACCTCTTATAAGTGCCTGCTGGTTTAACCATTATTTACCGGACACCCTGTATAAGCCTTTAGTAGTGTACCAAGCTAATAATACAGGCGGCGTATGCAGCTCGTGCCTTACCCTCTTCACGCCTGTCTCTTTCCACAGTATTCCCCTGTCTAGACTGCTTCGTGGACAACTGTATCGATTTAGGCTATGATTGAAAGCAGCTCGCACGTTGCTGACTACTGAACTCTATCTCTGATCCACCCTGTTTGGAACGTTCTGTACTATACACTTCATTCTATACATTACTACGCTATACATTTTCATCTTTTGGGATATCGGGGTCGTCCTATAAATTATATGCGTTGTAATATCCACATGTTAAGAGATTCGGTTAGTAACCGGAACTTACCAATCCTTCATTAGGCCATAGAATGGGAATACCTTTTTTCCTGTAGAGGAAACTGTGGCGACTGAACATAACCAGATGGCGCCACATGTGTTTCAGCGACGCGATGAGAAGCGCGTTGTATTACATACAACGTGATAGATGGCGCCACCTCCCCGAATCCTGAATCTCGCAAGCGAAGTTTCTCAGATGATGAGAATATCCGACAGCAACTGCGGGGGGCTTCGGCCCTGACCGAGCATCACACATCGCTCGGTCGGAGGATCCCCCTTTCCACCGCCGTAGCATCGCTAAAAAACCTTTAAAAAAGTGCATGAGACCCTATGGGGAGGACGTGTTTCGACCCGATTCCGTGGCATTTTTTACTACACTTAAACATCCGTGATTTTCGCTTGCACATAATAGAGGGGCCCCGGGGTGCCACGGTGGGATCTGCACCAGATACCTACCCATCCGTCGCCACCCCGCGGAAACATATTGTAGCCACCCGGGATACCGTCACGGTGCTCACGGAAATGGGGGTAGCTACTCCATTGCCGTCCCCCTTGTAGTTGCCACCGTTCTCAAAGGGTATGGGAACGTACACTTCATCCGTCATCACGTTTTACAAATACTTATGTCTAGACTAGACTATAATATTATCATCCTATAACTATATGAACACAATTTTATATCTATTTCAGAGTCCACCCAATCTATCACAAATCCAAGCTTTGGATAATGATCAGCCAACGAATCTTCTAGTCACATTCTTCCAATACTGGTGAGTTTATTAAATAATGTGATCAATTTGGGATTTTTAGTTCGGTAACAGATTTAATTTAGATATTTTGTTCCAGTTCCATTGTAATGGCGGACACGCGAAACGACACCAGTTTGAATAAATGCAGTCTTTGTTTTATCATTCTTACGTGTATTGTAGAAGAACAGTTTGCCAATTCAATAATGCATGACCAAAATCTTACTTTTAAGGTACTCTTTTGTATTAAATTATAAAATGTATGTTATGTACATACATATTATGATTTACTGATGTTCTCAATTGTCTTTGTTTTGTAGGTACAGTTGTATAGGTTACCAATGCGTCATAGAAAAATAGTTCCTGAAGAGCCATCCTCACAGCCTCTCGCTTCGACATTAATAGGTAAATTTCTTTGGTTCTCATTAACATGGCAGTTTTACCTGGACAATTAACGCGATATATTTTGCATTCCTATAGACTAACCACATCTATTACCTCCAAATTACGACTTTAGTAAACCCTGCTGCAATTGTAGACTTGTAGTGTAATAAATAATATATAATAAATTAACAAATTAGTTTCGTTTTGAATATGATTCGATTAAAACCAATTGCATATAACCAAATTCTATCAGAAGCAATACATACATACATGTCAGCCACGAGACGGCCTCCCCCATAGGTATACTTCCATTGCGACCGATGTGCCGCCTGTATCCAACGGCTCCTTGGTCGCCACTCGAGAACCTTTCTTCCTCAACTGTCGTCAGATCTCTGGACTATATGACCTGCCCATTGCCACTTCACAGCCATTGCCAGTTCACTTACTAACTACTAGAGCTATTTCGGTTACTTTAGTTCTTCTACGTATTGCCTTGTTCCGGATTTTATCACGTAGAGACACTCCGACCATAGCCCTTTCCATAGCACGTTGAGCTGCTTTGAGCCTTTTTATGAGGCCAATAGTCAGTGGCCAAGTCTCTGATCCATAGGTCATCACTGGCAGCACACACTGATTGAATACTTTGGGTTTTTAACATTGAGGTAATTCAGACGAGAAGATGTAGCGAAATTTCCCGAAGGCTACCCATCCCAGTTAGATTCTTCGGCTGACCGCTTTGCGAAAGGGACCTTCCAAGCCGGATTACCTGTCCTAGGTAGATGTACTCTTCAACAAGTTCGAAAACAGCGCCCCCATGGATATTCGACATGATTTTCGTCTTTTCCATGTTTCTTGTTAAGACTGACACTTTGAGAACTACTGTAGTGGTCTGTTAGCATAGCGCTAGGGTCTTCAAGCGATTCAGCCATTATCACTATGTCATCGGAAAAGCGAAGGTGCGTGATATTTTCACCATTTATGTTAATTCCGTATCCTCTCCAATTCAAGAGCTTAAACACTTCTTCTAATGCAGCGGTGAACAGTTTCGGGGATAAAACATCACCCTGTCTTACACCCCACTGGACGTGTATTGGCTTTGTGCTCTGATCCTGTAGTCGACACAGCATGGTGGCATTGTTATACAAACACTTCAGTACCTCGATGTACCGGTAGTCTATTTGGCACCGCTGAAGGGATTGCAGCACTGCCCACGTCTCGATCGAGTCAAAGGCTTTCTCATAGTCCACAAACGCGACACAGAGATTTTGATTGCATTCTTGACTTCTGGATAATCTGACGAAGCGTGTGGATATGATCTTTAGTACTAAAGCCTTCTCGGAATCTAGCTTGTCAGGAACAATAATTTATTATAATTATTATTCCATCGTAGTAAGTTTTTGCGAAGCAGTAAAAATTATGGAACAGCTATTGCTAAGTGTTAGGTCTACTATTGACGAAGGCGTAGTATCATAGACGTCATCTCGCCATTTTTAGGGTTTCATATCTAAAAGGTAAAAAAGGAACCCTTATGGTGCGACTTCGTCTGTCTGTCTTTCACACCTATATATTTCAGGAACTACTGATGCTATCGATTTGAAACTTGCCCAACCTCATAGCAAATGTTTTTTTTTTACTTTATTTTCAATCAGATCTGCTAGTGAAGTTGTGTGCCGATAGAGTGAGGTTTAGTGGTGGGTAGGTACATGTCGTGTTTTTGGTGTCAGATCTGCTGGTAGAGTTCACCATGTGCCACTTGCTGAAGAAGTTCCCGGGCGGTCTGTACGGCATGTGCGTGGGCGTGCTGCGCCGGCTTCTCAGCTACGAGAAGCGCGCTCGCGTGCGTCTGGCGCGCGACTGGCGCCCGCTGTGGGCCGCGCTCATTGCACTGCTCAAGTTCCTTGTCGCGAACGAGGCCGCGCTGCTGAGGAAACATAACATATTCATTATGGCGCAGCAGGTACACACATTGAAATTAAACTACTTTTACAGATTTAATCGCGGTTTATTTTAGATTTTACTATCCCGACGTTTCGAATGCTTTGCAGCACCCATGGTCGCGGGAGGACTGAGACGTTGAACGTCCTTATGTCACAATTATGCAGGTGCACCCTCAGGTCTTAGTTATTATTGTTGGTCCGATTTACGCAGTAAGAGCTTACTGTATCTTGAGGCCGTGCAATGTTTTGCTTGGTTTTTGATTTAATTATATTTATTTATGTAGTTTTATTTCAATGTGTAATATTCGCGTAAATAAAAGACAACATTACTTACTACACTTACTACTTTTTACTAAGTGGTATAGGTTACTAATCCCGTGGCGGGCGACGACGCGGTGTAGGCCCGTCGTCGCGAGCCACCGAGGGTGCCCGGGGGAGCGTTCATTTCTGCTCTCCCCGGGACGTTCTCTAGCGAGCGTCTGGCACTGAAGAGACTCTCGCGAAGGTCCGAACGGAGAGCCCAGATCTCCATAGTGTTGATGAAGTCCACCGGGGAGGTTTTGGTGGGTAAAAATCCAACATCCCGGCCTCCGGGTACCTTTTAAAGGTTTCCTCCCTGTCCACAAAAATGGTGGTAGATTCCTTGTGCAGTATCACCGCAGTGTCAGATATTCTGCCATCAAGCAGCGATGTGTAATATTGCTGTGTTCCGATGTGAAGTGCAATGTAGTTGGTATAATTACCGATCACTAGGGACTTTATATACAGGTAGTGGTGGTGGAAAAAACGAACCGGAGACAGAGAGGAAGTACATAAAATATTAGTTAACAAAATTCACTAAAACAAACATTCTTTTATTCTTATAAATAAAAGAATTCGAACATTTAAATAAAACTTGTCTAAGTCGGGAATGAAACCAACATAACAGGCATGCAAAAAATAGACAGGCACTATTTTATTGAACTAATCGATAGGGTAAATAATAGGGATAAAATCTGTTTTTTTTTTTAACATTCTGTATACACTATCGTGATCGATCTCACTTCATTGTAAGCACACTAGCTTATTAACAAGAACAAGACAAGGCAACTGACCGAGTATCGTTGTGGCAGAAAAAAAGGCAAACGTTGACCCTTCAGCAGCCAGCTTAGTAATTCTCCATAAAGCAAGTTTCAACCATATTAATGCACGAACTCTCCACTGGAAGTAAGGAGGTCGTCATTTGTCTGTGATTTTCTGAGAAGTGCTTTTTCAGTTGGACTTCTTAAATTTTGAGCATAACTACTGACCTTTTAAAATTCATGCAAGTTTTTCTGTCTCAAAACGGACTAGTAAGTCCCTTGTGAGAGATACCGTCTAGGTAAAGTACCTGTTTGGTATTTAAATTAATCATGCATTTCTGAACGCTCTCTTGTGACGTAAATGACGTATTTCCAAATCAACCAATGCCGTTCTTCCTTGAGTAGCCTATATCCGCTTAGTTACCGTTTAACCACGAGACCTACAGCACACCGCCGCCGTTCGCGATAGTGCTTCTGTTGCCTATAATTGTGAAGTTTTGTGAACTTTTGTGTCGACACATTGTGCCTGGTACCAGCTAATCATCAGGTGAGTGGCGCTAGCTGTTTCCTGCCTTTTTCCTTGACTTTTACCTGCGTATTACAGCGTCGAGTAGCGTTCAATACCTACTAGTTTAATACACCTCATACAGTCCACCATTAAAAATATTAAAACCGCAATTTCTTGGCTTCTAGCCATATTTTAAACCCGCCACCTTTTTTGGTCCATCTCACCGGATTTGATACCTTTTTTGGTCCCATCCAATGGTTTCATTATTCGATTATCTAATCGCTATAATTATCTATCTGTCTGTGAAATAACAATTAAAAGCCTATTTAATTATAAATTATTCCCGCCCGCTTTGATAATATACATAAGTCATAAGTATATTCAATCGCTTCTAGATTTCTGCAATCTAATTCGCAGGCATTTATTTGTATTGAAGGACAGTGCTTATAGATTGATAATCGTAATTACGTACTTAAAATTATTTTCTTTACAATCATACGCTGTATGCAGGTAGTATTCTGTGCCCCGCTTGGCTCGCGTCGCAGCTAATACGTGCCACCTACCTACTTAACGCGCTCATTTCACTTCACAATACGCTAAGTTATTAATAATATTATATTTTACGCTCGCTAATTATTTAATTGGTTATAGATTATTAAAGCTAATTAAATAATTTCATAGGTGCATATCTCGGTAGTTAGGGTAACTCATTCGCTTAGTTGTACTTAATCGTTTATAAATACTTAGGTACCGCTTTAATTTAATAGCAATTGGTTTTTAAGCTATTAAAACCAACAAACGCATACTTTATTTATTATCGCCTGCTTTTATTAAATTAATCCGCTGAATAATGAGTAAATCTAGGGGTGAAGAACGGTCGCCATGCCGGGAGGACCCAAAGGTTGTCATTCTTCGAGCAAAACGAGAAGCAATGTTCTCGCGTTTGCAAAAAATTTACGAATTGTCGCGATCAGCTATCGCTGATGAACAACAGCGTGATGCATTCTTGTTAAACGCTAGTAATGTAGATACGTTACGTACTGATTTCGAAAAGGTTGTTGATGATTATAATAATGTCTACTTACAAGCCAACCCCACCAGTTCCGTTGATTATCAAACCTGGATCGCATTTGAAGAGTTATACTGTCATATAAAGGGGGTTCTTTCTAAGTTACAGAAAGACTCTAATATTCCGATAAAGACTGAATCCAAGCCTTCTTCTTACCACAATAAGTTGCCGCCTATTGAATTACAATCGTTTGATGGCGATATTCGTCATTGGCCTATGTTTCATCAACAATTTAAAAGTATTATTCATGATAATCCGAATTTAACGGATACTGAACGCGTATATTATTTAGTTGGTAAACTTACTGATAAAGCCAAAGCAATTTGCGCTGGGCTGTCCGCTACGCCAGAAAACTATCCCATAATTTGGAATAATCTTATACAAAAATATAACGATACTCGTTCACTCGCTGTCTCTTATTTTAATCATATGTTAAGATTTAAACCGCTTACTTCTAGCTCCGCCGCAAATCTAGAATCATTTATTAATAATTTTGATTCCTCAATTAAAGCGCTAAAACAGTTAAAATTAAATGACTTAACAGACTTTATGTGCTTGCAATTAGCATTGCAGAGATTAGATGCAGATACTGTTAAAGCCTTTGAATTGTCGCAACGTCAAACTGATATACCTACATATCAGAGTCTTATCAGTTTCGTCCAAGATCAAAGTAAGATACTTAATAATATACAAAAACAATTTGAACCTACCGCAAACAAACTTTCTAATAATAATAAAAAACATAATATACCTAGACCTAACAGTGGTCCTACTAGAACTTTTATTAATACTGACAACAATCAACCGTGCGTTATGTGTCAAGATAAGACACACACACACTTGTTTAATTGTCCGCGCTTTTCTAAATTAACGCCTAAGGAAAGGTATAACTACATAAAACAAAATGGTTTTTGTACGAATTGTTTAAGTAATAAACATAAGTCCAGTTTTTGTAATTCGCAACGTACATGTTTACATTGCAATCAACGCCACCATTCCTTATTACATTTTACAATTAAATATGAAGCGCAAGCGCTAAATCAAAAACCGGTTTCCCAGCCGGCCGTCTCGGGTATTCGTAATGCTCACTGTAATTTAACCTCTAATCCTTCTACGAATAAGATCGAAATTAATCCGCAGTCCAACTCGGGTGATAGTGTATGCACTCAGGGCTTGGAGTCTACTACGATTTTGTCGTTCAGTATTACAAACCTTAACAATGATATTAATCACACTCAAACCGCTGCTTTATTAGCGACCGCAAAAATAAAAGTAATAAATAATTATGGACGTGAATATTATGTAAGATGTTTAATAGATCCAGGGTCACAAAGTGACTATATTTCGCTTGATTGTTGCAAACGTTTATCTTTACCCATATCGGGAAAAAACCGCTTTACCGAAGTTCATGGCATTGGTGGTTCATCGCAAAAAATATTAGGCGTTACTCACGTTAAATTCACATCTCGCTTCGATAATGAATTCGTATATGAAGTCGAACCGTTAGTAGTGCCTCACATTACCGGGAAATTACCGGACGTTAAGATTGATTTAAATAAGATTAATTATATATCTTCGATACGTTTATCTGATGACCAGTTCTTTGTACCTGGGGAAATTTCCTTACTTTTGGGGGTAAATACCTATTGTAAAATATTACTGTCAAATAAAATAATTACGCCGCACGCGCCTATGGCACTAGAAACAACGCTAGGTTATGTAATAATGGGCGACGCTTATGTGGAGTCCCCTACTCATAAATCGCATTCTTTTCATTTAATTAATCAAGAACCGCTTAATGAGATGCTTCAAAAATTTTGGATAATGGAAGAATTGCCTTCTACCAAGTATATCAGTCCGCAAGATAATGAGTGTGAAAATATTTTTACCTCTAATACCGCTCGCAATCCTGATGGCAGTTACGTTGTCGCTTTGCCATTTAAGGATCCGCCAGAAAAATTAAGTAATTCGCTTCAAATCGCTGAAAAAAGATTTTCTCTTCTTGAAAGAAGATTTAGTAGAAATCCTGAACTTCGCGCGCGTTACAATGACGTCATTAGGGAATATTTAGATAAAGGGTTCTTAACACTTGTTCCGCAAGAAATGATAAGGTTTGATGTGCCTTGCTTTTACCTACCTCACCACCCGGTTATTCGGGAGGATAAATCATCCACACCGCTCCGTGTAGTAATAGACGGCAGTTGTAAGTCGGATAACGGTTTATCACTTAATGATATTTTGCATACCGGTGAAAACTTACAAACTGATATTTTCAATATTTTACTCAATGTACGAATATATTCTATTGCTTTTTTCGCTGATGTTCGTAAAATGTATTTTTGCATACATGTACAAGATTCGCACCGCAAGTTCCAACGAATTTTATTTCGCTTTTCTGATGACGAACCCTTGCAAACGTATGAATTTACTCGTGTCACTTTTGGTCTTTTGGAGCGGTAACAGCTCAGTGGGCGAGCGCTTGCCTTGGAAACAAGGTGCGCAGGTTCGAACCCCGGCTCGCACCTCTGATTTCTTCAATGAATCATGTGCGAATCGTCTTTGTGCGATTGTTACTAGCTTTCGGTGAAGGAAAACATCGTGAGGAAACCTGCATGTCCGAGAAAGACTAACTAGCTTTCGAATGACGTGTGAAGTCCGCCAACCCGCATTTGGCCAGCGTGGTGGACTATGGCCTAAGCCCCTTCATCTTGAAGGGAGGCCCGTGCCCAGCAGTGGGACATTAACAAGGGCTGGTATTATTATTATTATTATACTTTTGGTCTTCGTTCCTCACCATTTCTCTCTCTTCGCGTCATGCGTGAGTTAGCAAAAGATGAAGGAGCTAACTATCCTCTCGCAGCTAGTCTTATTGAAAGACAGCTCGATATATACATGGATGACCTTGCTTCCACAGCTTCAACGCTAGATGAAGCTGTAGCGACAGCGACACAATTAATCCAACTTTTCAAAGCCGGTGGTTTTGATCTAGTTAAATGGACAAGTAATTCCCACGAGTTGTTGGAACACATACCCGCAAGTCATCGTCAACAAGAATATATTTCTTTTAACGATAATGACACTCATAAGATTTTAGGCCTTCGCTGGCATCCCGCTACTGATAATTTTACTTTTACTGTATCTCAACCGCCCGCTATTTGTACAAAGCGTTCTATGCTATCCGCTACCGCACAACTTTATGATGTATTGGGTCTTGTCGGTCCCATAACGCTATTCGCTAAATTATTAATAAAAGAACTATGGCTCCTCAAAATTGATTGGGACGAGTCTCCGCCTCCTTCTGTTGTCAAGTTGTGGCAACAATATATTTCAGAGTTACCGCTGGTCTCGGGTCTTCAATTCCCGCGCCATATGGGTATTAAGGACTCTTCTGTTGTTTCGCTTATCGCTTTCGCTGACGCTAGCGAAAAAGGTTTTGGCTGCGTCATATACCTTCACGTAGTTAATGAAGATTCTCCCCCTATAGTCACGTTAGTTTGTTCAAAATCCCGCGTTTCTCCTGTAAAGACCGTGACTTTAGCGAGACTTGAACTTTGCGCCTTAACACTGCTCGCTAAGTTAGTGCGTTCAGTGGTCAATACATTGTCAATAAGACACCCAATAAATAATATTTACGCATTTTCTGACTCTGAAGTCGCTCTGTGCTGGGTTCACTCTTCCCCACACAGATTTAATACTTTCGTCGCCAATAGAATTTCACAATGTCAATCTTTATTGCCAAGTGATCATTTTTATCACGTCGCAGGAGTAGAAAACCCCGCGGATTGTGTATCTCGCGGGCTGCTTCCCTCACGCTTAATAGAGAATAATCTCTGGTTCCAAGGCCCATCTTGGATGTCTTTTCCTATTAGTGAATGGCCAATTCAGCAATTTTCACCGCAAAGCTCATGTTTACCTGAAGAAAAAACATTATCTCACGTCGCTTGCGACGCCGCCGCCGCGCAAACTGAGCATCTACTTCTGACATTAAGTTATAGAGTATCCTCGTGGAATAAGTTACTTCGCACTGTAGTGTATGTGTTAAGATTTCTAAGAAAATTGCCCCGCAATAATGTAATAACCGCGCAAGATTTAGACGCTGCTGAACTTGTTATAATTAAGGCCGTCCAACACGCTTCATTCGCTGATGATATTAAACTTATAGAAAAAGGAAAAGGTTGTTCCTCAGCTCTTCGCAAATTAACGCCATACATGAATGACGGCATTCTATATGTCGGAGGTCGGTTAGATAACGCATCATTAGAAAAATTACATAAACATCCAATATTGTTGCCGAAAAATGGTCACATAATTAATTTGATAATTGACTTCTATCATAAGAAAAACTTTCACGCTGGTCCGCAACTACTACTCTCAATACTGAGACAACGTTTTTGGATTTTATCCGCCCGCCGTATTGTTCGTTCCCGCATACATAAATGTAACACATGTTTTAGGTTAAAACCAAAAGCTACTTTTCCTATGATGTCCGCTTTGCCATCGTGCCGTGTAGAACCTTGTAAAGCTTTTACGCATACGGGCGTAGACTACGCTGGACCATTGTATATAACTCATACTCGAAGACGAGGAGTGCGTAGTCAAAAGGCATACTTATGCATTTTTGTATGCCTAGTAACCAAGGCAGTTCATCTTGAGCTTGCTTCTGATTTAACCTCAGCTACCTTTTTAGACGCTTTTAAAAGATTTTTATCGCGTAGAGGTCCTTGTAAGTATCTCTACAGCGATAACGGTACGAATTTTGTTGCTTCGCGTTCCTATCTAAACGAACTTCATGAATTTCTTAAATCCGACGATTACTACAAAACTTTTAGTAGCGAATTAGCGGAAAGCCGTATAATTTGAAAGATGAATCCACCAAATGCACCGCATTTTGGCGGAATTTGGGAGTCCCATATAAAGTCTGTTAAAGGCCATTTATTTCGCGTAATAGGTAAACAAATATTAACATATGAAGAGATGGTTACGATGTTGAATGGTATTGAATCAGTTTTGAACTCGCGACCCTTATATGTGTTGAGCACTGATCCGTCAGAACCGTCCGCGTTGACACCTGCCCATTTTATACATACCGCTCCGCTGGAATGTTTACCCGCTCCTACGTTAGAAAATGATCGCATGACTCTTCAAACGCGCTTTTCGTTAATGGACTCATTAGTCCAATCGTTTTGGAAGAGATTCCGCACTGAATATTTACATAATCTGCAGTCGCGAGAAAAGTGGAACACACCTGCAAATCCTGTAACTGTAGGTACAGTAGTTCTCATCAATGTAGAGAACTGTCCGACATTACGTTGGCCGCTTGGGGTTATCACTAAATTGTTTCCCGGCAAAGACGGTGTAATTCGAGTTGCTGAAGTGAAAACCAAAAGTGGCATTCTGCAGCGTCCGGTAGTGCGACTTTGTCCGCTACCAACGCAGTAGTTTTCTTTATGTTATCGCTAGTTTAAGTTACAATTAAGTAGTATTAATATAAGCACTATCCTTCGCTCTAATTTATGTCCTTATAACTTAGTTTATATTCCGCATTATTAGATTATATTACCGCACGCATACACCTAATTTAATGGTGATGTTCTTTTATATATGTTTTCCCCCTTTTTGGGTTTATTTTATTTTGTTTTTGAGGTTACCTCAAAGCCGGGAGGTTGTTTGGTATTTAAATTAATCATGCATTTCTGAACGCTCTCTTGTGACGTAAATGACGTATTTCCAAATCAACCAATGCCGTTCTTCCTTGAGTAGCCTATATCCGCTTAGTTACCGTTTAACCACGAGACCTACAGCACACCGCCGCCGTTCGCGATAGTGCTTCTGTTGCCTATAATTGTGAAGTTTTGTGAACTTTTGTGTCGACACATTGTGCCTGGTACCAGCTAATCATCAGGTGAGTGGCGCTAGCTGTTTCCTGCCTTTTTCCTTGACTTTTACCTGCGTATTACAGCGTCGAGTAGCGTTCAATACCTACTAGTTTAATACACCTCATACAGTCCACCATTAAAAATATTAAAACCGCAATTTCTTGGCTTCTAGCCATATTTTAAACCCGCCAAGACATGGGCGCAATTCTATACTACACTAGGTCGCAAGGAAAGCGGGTCTGCTTCCTATATTTCTAATGAAATGACCTTAAATTTAGTTATTATTTTAAAAGGTTGCTCAAACATTTTAAAAGTTATCATATTTTTTTTATAAACGACCCGCTTTCTTTGCGGCCCAGTTTATTTTATTTTTTATTTTACAATTTTTGGAAGACTATCAACTATGAGTACCTTAAATAGGTAATACAATAGAAGCAGACAGTTATTAAAAAGTCTCCACTAATAGACCTAGTGTAGCTATAATGATCCGTGTAACAAAATAGTATTTAATTGCATGCATAACAAATACAAACTAAAATTATATTTACTGTTCACTAAAAAATATAGCATTCAGTCGACTCCGCAACATAGAAACACTGGTCCCTAATATATCTAGGTCATGATTATGTATCAGTTTTATTATAACTGTTTATCTAAACTCAATACTTTTTTCTTTTAACGCGGGGGACATCTTCCTAAGATCCCCGGGAGTTGTGGGGCTCGACCGGGGTATGTGGGATTCTTACCCACTAAAACCCCCGCGGCTGTCGCATCGGCACATGAGAGGGGGGAACCCCAGGGCTCTCCGGTGGGATCTGCACCAGGGGCCCCTCAGTGCCTTGCCATTGAGCCCGCCGCCGGGAGGCGCATTATAGCCCCCGGGAACCTGTCACGGTGCTCACGGGGACGGGGGTCGCAACCCCGCCGCCGTCCTCCTCGGAGTCGCCGCCGTACTCAATGGACGCTCAAAGGGCCCACACCCCGAGTATCTAAACTCAATACTATTTTAACCTTTTTGTGATTGGTGTTCAATTATTTTTATGTTCGGCAGGTTGTAAACATTTTCAACTTATTCATTACGTTTGGCGACACGTTTCTCCCGACGCCTGCGTCCTACGACCAGTTGTATTACGAACTGATCAGAATGCACCAAGTGTTCGACAATCTCTTCTACATGGGTACGTGTTGTGGGCATGTTTAATTATAGTGTAATTTTTGTATTGTCTGAATGAACTGAATTCACAAAATATTGTTTCCCTTCACATTTTTTTAAATGGAATGCGCTAGAGCCCTGGTACATATAACGACGGCCGTGAGCTTGGTGGCGCATCCTGAACAATCTGCCCTAGAAGATCTTAGTGATTGGCAAATATTTCGTTTTTAATTCGTGTTTAAACCAAAATACATGGGATACTCATCCCAACTTACTTGTCCGGTAGTTGTGGTATAGTATACGGGTATGCGACCCCGGCTTCACTAGCTATTACTGTCCCATCCCTTGCCCTCCTGGGTGGTAATATCCTACTTTTCCTATTTCCTTTTTACACCACCTACCCTCCCCTTTCCCTCGTTATTCGGGAGAACGCAAGGGTTAATCATAAAATAATGTTCGCCACCCATCACGTCTAGTTTCTCACGGGGGCGAAAAGCGGCCCATGGGCTCTGCCTACCCCTTCGGGAAAAAGGCGTGAATATATGTATGTATGTAAAACCAAAAGAAGACAGTTTTGTTGATGTCATTTTTTTCTTTCCATATCTGAGGGAAAACATTTCCTCGTTTTGTCCTTCCGCGGGTAAAGAGCAGATTTAAAAAAACATTCATTAAGATTACATAAAAAACCAGTGTACTCGTAAATTTTAACCCAATTTTAAATTCCACCAATCGAGTGGCGGTATAGCCACTTGACGCGTTTATATTAAATTGATTTTTAAAGGTTTATGTGTATTCTGTAAAGTATAACGCGCTCTAGAGATGCGTCTTAACAGTGAATAATGTTTCCAGCGTTGCGGTACTCGACAGGCGACGGCGAATTTAAGGCGGAGGCTCTGCGTTTAGCGAACTGCTTGGTGAATGTGCGCGCCATCATACAGCACTTCTCGCCCAAGATAGACGCGTGGCTTGCTTCGCAGAACCTCTCTACACCTACTGAGGACCAGGTAAGTGCTTACTAGTAACGCAGGTTTACACAGTTGACTACCGCACCGTTATGAAAACTTCCTCCGTTTTAAAGTTGCTTAAAAATACCAAATAATTAATGTCCTTTGACGGATACGGCCTCAGCGGCCAATCTTTTACAAGATCAACCGTCTACACGGGAGATATTAAAGTGCGCAAATGGTTGCGCAAACATAAGTGTCTTCGTGGCGTAGCGAGTAATCGCTTGCTTTATCAGCCAGCCGGAGGTCGCAGGTTCCCGGGGGGATATAATGCGCCCTCCAACGGCGGGCTCGAAAGGTAACGCACCGATCCCACCGGAGAGCCCAGGTCCCCCGCTCATGCGATGAACCGTGGGGGTTCTAGTTACCCCCACAGGTCCTGGGGACCTATTGAAGGTTTTCTCCACGAGAACTAGCGTGCAAAAAGGCGCTTTGAATGTCAACAGCGCCGTGGGCTAGCACCTTATCGGCGCGCGCCTAATAGGCATGATGACTGCAACACAATACTAATGAAACTATGGTTTTGAATATTAGAACAGATTGCACTGATTCCAAAAATTAATCTCATTTTCATATTAATAGAGATTTTCGTGATTTTTAAATAAATAAATTACTAAAATACAGCAAATCGCCATTTTGTAATAAACACCGATCAGAGTGAATGACATCATCCCAGTATAAACAAACAACTGTCAAACTGTCATCTCAACTTTTTTTCTTCATTAGAAATCACTTTTAGGTGCGCGTCCATTGGCACGCGCCGGACGCACTGCACGCACGGCACGCAACGGATTTTAGTTTGCTTTATATGATTTTACATAGCGCTGCGTCCATTATCCGCGCCCGGCATTTTCCGATGCGGGCCGTCAAAATCATAGAAAGCAAACTAAAATCCGTTGCGTGCCGTGCGTCCGGCGCGTGCCAATGGACGCGCACCTTTATACCTACTGACAGCTGCATATTTATACCGTGCTGACGTCACAACATGGCGCCATGCAAGCCTTCGTTTTGGAACCAAATTCAAATTCTATTTTAAAAATTGAAATTTTTTTTTTTCGGCTAGAGTAGACCCGTAAGTACATTATAGAATATTTTTTTTAAATTAGTCATCATGCCTATTGTGACCTAGCGCCCCCAAGCACGTGCCTAGTTAGCCTTAAACGGCCTACACACAGCCCTAAAATCAGTGGCAATATCGGGACAGCGGTGGTGGGGATGAAATCGGCTACTATTCTACACACGTCCCTACCAGTTAGTACATAACTGACCGTGCAACAGACTGCTCGTTGATCCGAGATGCCGCCGACACTCTCAAAACAGCAAAAAAAGGCATTGCCTTGGCACTTACTATGGTGCCAACAGGTCGTGGGTTCGATTCCCAGCAAGTGTCTGGGTGTTTTATCTATATAAGTATGTATTTACAAAAAAAAAGTATATGTATTAGTATCAGTTGTCTGGTTTCCATAGTACAGGCTCTGCCTAGTTTGGGATTAGATGACCGTGTGTGAATTGTCCCAGGATATTATATTATACCTAACCAGAGACTAAAAAGTAAGACCTGGGTTAAAAACTGGATGATGAAACGTCATGAACTAAGTCACATGAACGTGATGAGAAATTTCGAAGTAGCTGATTTCAGAAACTTTTTACGAATGGATTTTGAGTATTTTGAAGAGCTTCTCAATATGATGACAGCGTTAATACAAAAACAGGATACTATAATGTAGCGCCTGCACGTCGTATCGCCGCAGCACTCGAGTGCATACTGCGTAGAAATCAGTCCCGATTTCGCTACACACGTGCCGACAACGCTCCCTAGACGATAATCGTCCCTAAATCGTGAGCTCGCCCGAAGCGATTTTAGAATTTAGGGTAAACAATAAAAATCGGATACGATTTGCCTATACACGAGGTGATTTAGGGTACGATTTAGGGTCCTCCCCACCACTGTCCCGATATCGCCACTGATTTTAGGGCTGTGTGTAGGCCGTTTTAGGGATAATCCGGCACTGGGCTTTCAATTTGCACAGATATTGGAGGTGGTCCGCAAGAACTACGACAGCTTGATACTGAAGCTGCAAGAGGGTCTTGAGTCGTACGAGCGGTACTCAGAGAAGCCTCACCGCGACCTACTGGCCCGGCTGGTACAAGCCGCCGCTAGAAGAAGCTTCCGAGCCGCAACACTTCAACACCAGGACGCCGCCCTACACTCATGTATCGCTATCACGTGAGTTCTGCCGGCTCATGCTGCTATTTCTCATCGAGTTCACATCGGTTCTTCGAGGATTCTAGGATTACTACAGTATCTTCTGGGACTGATTGCCAAGGGTCCGCGGCGCGATTGTTACGGCATTTGTGGAGGCTCTTTCCGCGCACTCTAATCTACAGGGCTAATTTAAATAACATCTTTAGTAAAGAATGTTTACATTATACTGAACGACATTTGTGTTACCCATTTTTAATTAAAAAAATTAAACTAACTGCCGCACTCACAGACATCAATTAACTTTAATCGCATTTAAGTCATTTTGTGTAATCTATTTATTTCGATTCTCATGATTATTTTTTAGTATTAATTACAAGATTATTGATATATCTCATCGATATACTATACCAACTAGATTAGCTGTCACGACCCGAAAAGTGGTCACGAAAATAGAGCTACGGAGACGGCTGTCGCTCTATTTCAAATTAGTACGAGCCGACAATAGGATGTATCGAAATTCCTTATTGCGCGTTTATAAACTTTCCAAATAATATAATACTTATCGTAATACTAAAATTGCAGATGGAGAATTTTTTTTTCGTTTCGTGTTCTTATTACTACTAGTTTAAATAATAAATATAAGTAAGATAAGTATTGTTAAATTTACATGTAACTTTTGGTGTACAATAAAGTGTATTTATTATTATTATTATTATTAAGATATCATTATAATACGAAATAAAAATTATTTATTTGATATTTTCTCCGCTAGAGACTGACAAAATTAATGTTGCCGATAGGCGTGTCGCCACTGTCTATACGAAACTGTTAAACTACACATTACCATAATAAAAAAGTTAGTTCTCATTTTTGCCACCAGCACGGATAAGTTTGTAAGTAAGTACACACACAATGGAAACACACCTGTTTTGAACCTTATTTTATAGTTGTTAAGATTCTCTTTTAAATGTGTACATTTTTGTTTAAGTCAAAACAACTACTTTTTTTCGTATAGCTTTGGCGGTTTTATTGATTTTTCTTTGTCTCCGATGTTAAGGTTTTATGTGCCAACATTACTGCATACAGAATTAGACTTTATTACTACATGTGACACTATTCGCGTATTAAGTATTATTTGGCTTCGAAAGTCGAAATAAATCATTTACAAAATATGACTTAATCACAATTAACTATAATTGACGTTTGTAGGTTCGGCAGTAAGTGCTCCTTATTCCTATAATTTTCTTCTATTGTTATGCAGTCTCGAAAGAAACGGTTGAAAAATTATTGCGACCGATAACTTTTGTCGTTGCATATATTTATTTTTAATCAAAGCAAACAGTTTAATTATTTCTTTATTGATGAAAAATATGAATTATTAGAAGAAGTAAACAAAGTTTTTTTAAATATTTTTTAATAATAAGAACTTATGGATTGTTTTAAATTAACCCTGTGTATTATTGAACCGTGCATTGGACGCATCGTAACACTCAAAACTTACATACGGATCACAAAAGAATGTCCGTTCTGCAATAGACTGCTCAGATAGGTATCACCGCCAATGTCGATTACTAGGTTCGAGAGACTTAAAAAGTAACGTTTCAAGAGGCAATACAACTGTCAAGCGTGTTCCATAGAATAAAGGCCCTTTTACATGATGCCAGTTTCATGCCTCTTCCGTACAATCATATTGAAGCAATAAATGCCTTGCATCGTCTGAACAACATGTCACATTCTTGCTCTACTGGGCAAGATTTGCATTCAATAATTACCGCAGTATCCGCGTGTAGTTACAATTCTTGAAGGTCAAATATTGCCCTTAATTTATTGCTCTTGTATGTACAAGAAAATGGCATCATATAAATCAGTCTTAACGCGAGTCCATACCATGATTTGATGCGTCCATTAAGCATAATGTATGTGAGAAATATGTAAAGAACTATGAGTGTTGTTATATTTATTTACGTTGTAATTTGGCATTTATTTTATTACGTCATATTTATTCCAAATATAGTGTCCTAGGTAAGTTTAATATTGTATTTTTAGTAACTGTTACCCGCGAATTCACTCGCGCCAAATTAGTAAGCGATAATAACCCTGTTAGTAATTATTGTTTTATACATTTAACTGGCCTATAGTTACCGAATTAATAATCTTACATTACCCCCGATAAACATTTTCCGCTGCAATACGATATTATCCTACAATAAACATTTTTAAAATCAAGCTTAGTACCGATTCTGAGGTTTCCTTTAAAATATTTTCCATTAAATAGGATTAGATATTTTACTGCGGTACAAAAAAAAATCTTAGCTTGACCAGTGAAATAGAATATACACACAAGGTGACTAAAATGTTTTTGACCTTGGACCTGGTTAAAGTATCGAATTTATTGATATGAAATGAGATTTTGTATACCTAGTCAGTATAAAAGTTTACTTTAAAGTATATTTAGATATTGCTAAGATTTTGGATCCGAAGAATTTCAGCCATAATCAAAATCATTATTCATTTCATTAATCAAAATGGACACGTTATTTATAACAGTTTCGAATCACCATATTCGTAATAGCGATGCGGCTAGACTGGTTACTTAAGTTTGAATACTTAACGATAACTCTATCCTGTAAAGATTATAAGACTTGTTAATCAATAGTATAAGCAGCTTCGTTAGTGCTAATGACTAGTCAGCTCCACACCGGCTGATTAGACTCGTATGGTGTTTCGGAATTTTATTGAAACACTCCGAGGCAGGTCTCGTAAGACATAGAAAAGAGAATGGGAGACTCTTTCGTTGTACACCAAATAAAACATATGGAGTATTTAGATACCGTCTTAGAGCCTTTTAGTAAGGGTTGCTGTGCTCACTCTACACTGAGCTTGATACAAACTCATATTGAGGGACATTAGGCTAGATGACTAAAAAAAAATGTTTTAGTCCGTCATTTAGATTATAAAAAATTATTGGACAAGTATATTTTTCTTTTGTCGATTAAACAAAAAATGACGAAGATATTGCCGCGTGACGTCACGCCGGTATACAATTTTTACGTGACGTCACGAGCCCCCACTCCCAAACTTTGACGCTCTATATCATTGACAATTTTTATTGATTTGTTAAATAAAAAAATACGTGCCATATTTTTTGATAATCTAACTGACGGACTAATTAGAATTGGATTTTTTTTACCCAGTTATCATCCTCTTTCTTCATGCTCCGCTCGTTAGGGGCAACCCACACGTCCACGCCCGAATAACTCCAAACCACGGCCATATTTCCGAGGCCATTGTGGACCCGGCTAATTAACAAAGTATTGGTTTAAATACGCTTAGAGCTGTCTTTGGGTTTTTCATTAGGGTTGCCAGATACAGCCTTATATCATTTTCAAGATGTTTCTTCACCGATTTAAAAAAATCCGAGCAATGCAAATTCAATGCAATGCAATTTAAATTCCGGGTAATCCCGAATTTTCCGGCCATCTGGCAACCCTATTCGTCGATATAACTACGTAATCCCACGGCGGCGGTTAAATTATGATAATATGCAATAACAACTATGTGAAAAAAAACTACTGTATAAATGTAGCAACATAAGAGTTAAACAATAATTATTAACATACCTGTGTTATACAACTATAATAATAAAATGTACAGAGTACATTATTTATATGTATACTTTCAGTATAAAGCAATCTGTAATTATATTTATACATTATGTAATTAATATAATATGAGATTAATTTTAATAAATTACATATTTTTATGAATGAATGAAACTTTAGTGTTTATTTTGTACCTATAATATAAATAAATAAGAACCAAAGTGATTAATATACATTTATTTTATAAAGAACAGTAAAACATCATATACACACAGACTAGATTAAATTACTTCAGTCGACTAGAATATTAAGTAGGAATGCCTTTGGTATATAATTATTATTTATATCAATAGTATATTGAAGATTATATTGCACTAGATACACCAGGTTTTTTTTGTCGCAAGTGGTCAACCTAATGTCTAAACGACAACAACCGGGACCGACTTTTACGTACCCCCTGCAGGCCTTGCACGACTTGCAGTCTTGACAGGTAGGTGTGGAGTATGACGTTGTTTTCAATACCGAAACGTCAGTTCTCTACACAAAATTGTGAAATACTACGTCATTGTGACGTCACAATCACACTTATCTGTCAAGATTTTCACATCGTGCTAAGCCTGTTCAAGCAGTTTAAATGCCAATATTTAGTCACCTATTACCTGACGTTGCTTATCCAACTGATCATTTACAGACCAGTGATTACAATTGACTAGCACCTCAATAATTTATTTAATAGGTTTTAGTTCAGCTAAAGCTTCCTTCACCAGCTCCTCTAACTCTCGAGGCAAGACTGTCTTTGGAATGGTTCTATTGTCGCTGATGTCTTGGTAGCTAACAGCAGTTTCTTCTCCAGGGTCACAATATTTTCTCAAGTCATGTGAGCCATCATTGTCACCTTCATCGTCACTATCAGAATACTTGTGTCTGTTATCAGATCTATCCAGAGACTGATTGGATTGTTTCTCTTTACATTCATCCGATTTCACTGAACCACTGTCTGGTAGAAATTCGTCCAGCAACATTTGAGAAGGAAATATTGGAATGTACTTCTGACCATTGCACCAACTCTCTAATGTTTTCTCCAACTCGTTTATTCTGTTGGCCAGGATTCTATGGAAAGAATGAAAATATGCATCGATTTATTATTTATTTAGCATGATATTAAGTGTGATGACTCAAAAAATGGTTAATAATATATGAATCAAAGTACGCGTGTATCGTTATTTCTTATTTCAAATTATCTGCATATACTTTAAACCTTATTATGTAGTATTTAAGTTTTATTTTGAAATTAATTTATGTTTTATATTTCAATGTGTATGAACATGTAACTGCTAAAATATGTACATGTGTCATTATGTTCGTAATTATTAATCTAGTATAAATTATAGATCAATGAAGATATGTCACTGTTTATTATATTATTTATCCACATCGATATACTATACCAACTAGATTAGCTGTCACGACCCGAAAAGTGGTCACGAAAATAGAGCTACGGAGACGGCTGTCGATCTATTTCAAATTAGTACGAGCCGACAACAGGATGTATCGAAATTCCTTATTGCGCGTTTATAAACTGTCCAAATAATATAATACTTATCGTAATACTAAAATTGCAGATGGAGATTTTTTTTTTCGTTTCGTGTTCTTATTACTACTAGTTTAAATAATAAATATAAGTAAGATATCATTATAATACGAAATAAAAATTATTTATTTGATATTTTCTCCGCTAGAGACTGACAAAATTAATGTTGCCGATAGGCGTGTCGCCACTGTCTATACGAAACTGTTAAACTACACGTCATTACCATAATAAAAAAGTTAGTTCTCATTTTTGCCACCAGCACGGATAAGTTTGTAAGTTAGTACACACACAATGAAAACACACCTGTTTTGAACCTTATTTTATAGTGGTTAAGATTTTCTTTTAAATGAGTACATTTTTGTTTAAGTCAAAACAACTACTTTTTTTCGTATAGCTTTGGCGGTTTTATTGATTTTTCTTTGTCTTCGATGTAAAGGTTTTATGTGCCAACATTACTGCATACAGAATTAGACTTTATTACTACATGTGAAGGCTTCTATTAGTCCGACGTTCCGAATTATTTTAAACTATTTTCTACACTTTCTAGCTACGTGTATAGTTGTGTAAGTATATGTAACCGCGACCACATTTTCGATGTCATTTTGTTCGTGACAGCTAATCTAGTTGGTATAGTATATCGATGTTTATCCAATTCAAAATATTATACATATTACCTACTATGTGCAGAATATTATGTGTTAATCGCAATTTATGAATAAACTCTGTGTGGGTTAAAATACTGATATGCTTTATCGTTCATCCCACACAGTATGTTGAAGTAACATCCTTTCAATATTTAATTTGGTACAAAAAACAATCCTTAAAAATCGTAAAAATGGATGCAGTAATGTTTTACGTGATTGTCCTCTATTCATTTAATAATGTAATAAGTTTTAATAGACGTTTTTTCCCAGCAGTGGAAGACACGAACAAGCTGAAAATACATGAGTATTGCTATCGCTAATAATACATACTTTAAGGGTGTTCTGTAACTCTAATGAAAATAAAAAAAGGGTGACATACTGATTTGTCTTCCTCTGATGTTGCAATGCTATGGATTTATCATTTAAAGCTTCGAATAGTCCAAGACAAAGAGACTTTAATTCAGCGGCCGAACTCTGCTTCACTGCGGTTTTAGAATTAATATCGTCAAGAAATTCGCGCACTAAAAAGGAAAATATGTATCTATGTATATTAAAGTTTTAGCTCTAGATAATATAACATTCATGTTTTTTATTACATATGTACCTTGTTTCTGAGTCATAACATCTGCAAAGCCTTTTTTCATGTACATTGAATAATTCTTATTTCTGTTGTCAAGTAAAGTCTGTAAAAACCATAAATATACAGGTGATTTTTTATTTATTTAGTGCCTATATTTTTATTACGTAATCGGTATCGTTAATAGTACATATCATTCGTTCATAGCCGGTTTCGTTAGCTGATCACTGAAAATGATAATGATGATTTTATTTGTAAACATGTAGGTAGACTTATACAGAGAAATACCACCCTGACACAAGGTAAGAAAACACAACGATTTACAAAACGATTTTCCCATTTTGTTTCATCATCATCATCATCATCACCAGCCGGAAGACGTCCACTGCTGAACATAGGCCTCCCCCTTCGAACGCCACAATGACCGACAATTGGCTATTTGCATCCACCGGTTACCTGCGACGCGCACAATGTCGTCTGTCCACCTAGTGGGAGGCCTACCTACGCTGCGTCTTTCGGTTCGTGGTCGCCACTCGAGAACCTATCTTCCCCAGCGGTTATCGGTTCGCCGAGCGATGTGGCCTGCCCATTGCTACTTCAACTTGCAGATTTTAAGAGCTATGTCGGTGACCTTGGTTCTTCGGCGAATCTCCTCATTTCGGATTCTGTCGCGCAAAGAAACTCCGAGCATAGCTCTCTCCATAGCTCGTTGTGTGACTCTGAGCTTATCCAAAAGGCCAACAGTTAGGGACCACGTCTCAGTACCATATGTCATCACTGGCAACACACACTGGTTAAAAACCTTCGTCTTTAGGCACTGCGGTATTTTGGACGAGAAGATTTCGCGTAGTTTCCCGAACGCTGCCCATCCGAGTTGGATTCTTCGGGCGACCTCTTTGTCGAAGTTGGACCGACCTACCTGGATAGTTTGTCCTAGGTATACATAGTGGTCAACAACTTCGAGTGTATCGTTCCCAACAATTACCGGTACGGGTGCAACATGGACATTAGACATGATCTTCGTCTTGTCCATGTTCATTTTAAGACCCACCTGTTGGGAAACGCTACTGAGGTCGCTGAGCATCGCATTGAGGTCCTCCAGCGACTCTGCCATAATGACTATATCATCAGCAAAACGAAGGTGAGTGATGTATTCGCCATTGATATTGATGCCGAATCCGTTCCAGTCCAAGAGCTTGAAAACGTCCTCCAATGCGTTTGTGAACAGTTTCGGAGAAATAACGTCTCCCTGTCTCACACCACGCTGCAATGGGATTGGTTTCGTGCTCTCGTCCTGTAGTCGGATCGACATGGTGGCGTTGCTGTACAAACACTTCAACACTTCGATGTACCTATAGTCAATGTGGCACCGCTGGAGAGATTGCAATACTGCCCAGGTCTCGATTGAATCAAAGGCTTTCTCGTAGTCCACAGACGCTAGACATAATGGCCGATTATACTCCTCGGTCTTCTGTATAATCTGGCGGAGCGTATCAGGCGCGGTCGCAGCCAACGATTTTGGGGGGGGTCATATTTGACGGTCCCGTTGGTCATGTACCTAGACACCCTAGCCGCTACCCAATTTTGTCGTGCACGAGTATGGATTTTGGGGAGGGTCATGACCCCTACGACCCCCCCTCTCGGACCGCCACTGGAGCGTATGTATGTGGTCTACGGTGCTAAAGCCTTTTCGGAACCCGGCTTGTTCGGGAGGCTGGAAGTCATCAAACCTGCGTTCGAGACGGTTCGTAATGACTCTCGAAAACAGCTTGTATACATGGCTCAGGAGTGAGATAGGTCTATAATTCTTCAATAAAGTGTTATCACCTTTTTTGAAGAAAAGAACCACCACACTCCTGTGCCATGCTTCTGGCGTTGTACCCTCGAGACATACACAACAACAAAATACACACTTTACTACTACTTTTTTGCATTTATTAAATTAATCACCACAAAATTACGAAAAATGTATGCAGCTTGCGCACGGCATTGACAGGGCAGGCGGCGAGGTGACTATGATCATTGCGCTTGTTGTGGATACTTTCAAGTGAAGTTCACTAGCTTTTATTGATTAGGTAAACAAAAATTGCCTAATATTAAGAACTTAATAAACCAGTAAAACTCACCTTATATTTGGTCAATGTACGTTTAACAATTTCTTTTTCCACCTGAAGTTGCGTTATTCTTTCATTGAGATACTTGTTTTCAGTAACTAGAGCATCAATGTCAATGATGGGTTTAGGCGCATCTGCATCATTGTTATCTTGAGTCAGATTTCTATTTGACAAGATATAACTAATTTGGTGGTTCAGCCTCTGCATTTTCTGTTTATAATAATCCCTGTCGCACACCAATTCTTCTTTCTCGTCCAAAGTGGCCCGACAGTCTTGTTGCATTTGTTGGTACTGGAATTATAATTTCGTAGTTAATGTCTATAGGTATTTTAATTAAATGTCTATATGTAAAGGGTAATTTTTCTACTAAGCAAATATTTAATTATCCAAGACGCCTAGAAGTTTTTACTGTGTACTTAAATGGTTATATTTGTAGTAAGTACAAGCATGGATGAATCATTCATCCATGGTACAAGTTTGATTTCCAGGTTGGGTTAGCAATTATATCTGTCCCTCCCAAGTGACCTCTTCAAAGAAAATACATCATGATATTTTAGATAACATAAAGCAATGTAGGTACATACAAGAAAGATTAAACAAAATGTGTACAAGCATTGGAATCTATGCAAATTAACTTTAAGTTCGGCAGCAGACTAGCTGCAAAGTCTTAGCAGTGATTGGCAGATTCAATGCAGTGAAATCAACTGCAACACAATTACAATTGCTAGCTTGCAGCTCATCTCTGCTGCTGAAATTTGCCTACAGGAACCTACATCTTCAGAATTTTTAAATTAATGGCAAATTCTAGATGGTAGGATCCATGCCACCATACTTACCACCAATGTGCAAATATTCTGCCGCTAAGCAGCTGTGTTAACATTTGAAATAATGACTATAACATATAATAGATATAAAAATTACTGTAATGATTTGCTTAAACGCTTGAAAAGGAACTATGAACGGAATGAGTTGAATAAACATTTGAATAATCCTAAGAAGACTTGGGATACTATTAAATCTATTGTTCACTTGAAAAAAGAAAAATCAATCCCAACTGAGCTCTTGACAGTAGACGCCTCTCCGCAGCTTTCAGTCGAACGTATCAATTCCTTCTTTGCAAATATAGGGAAAACATATGCAAATAAAATCTTTACTAATATGTCTACTACTGATCATCTTTCTCAGGATAATACGGATAAAACATCTCCTGTAAACTCCATGGTCATGTTAGAAACTGACAATTCGGAAATCGAAGCTATTATCATGGCTCTTAAAAATGATTCCGCTACTGGATGGGACGGTATATCCAATAAACTTTTAAAAACATGTAGAACCTACATAGTTCCCGTTCTAACGCATATTGTCAACCTGTGTATAACTACAGGAGTTTTTCCGCAAGCCTTTAAAATTTCAATAATACATCCCATTCATAAGTCTGGAGTAAAGAGCTGTATCAATAACTACCGACCCATTTCTATTTTGCCAGCCCTCTCAAAAGTCGTAGAAAAAGTTATGAACAAAAGACTGTTGTCATATCTAGAGAAGAAAAACATAATTTCACCAAATCAATATGGATTTAGGGCTGGCAAATCCACTACAGACGCAGTTACTGGAATTTCAGACTTCATTGCCCAAAACCTTGATAGTAACAACAAATGTATCGGCATATTCCTAGATATTGCCAAAGCTTTTGATACAGTCTCCACTCCTCTGCTTATTAAAAGAATGGAAGAAATTGGAATTCGTGGTAAAACTCTTCAACTTTTTGTAAGTTATGTATCCAATAGAACGCAAAGGGTTAAAATTGGAGAATTGATTAGTCCTGATTCTCCTGTCACTTTTGGTGTCCCCCAAGGGAGTGTTCTCGGTCCTAGCCTCTTTCTCATTTATATCAATAACTTTTGTAATTTAAAATTAAATAAATGTAAAATTTTTACATATGCCGATGATACTGCATTAGTATTCTACGGCAAAACCTGGAATGAGGCTAGGATTGAGGCAGAAAAAGGTCTTACACTGGCAATGCAGTGGCTACGGAATAATATTTTGACCCTGAATACAATCAAAACACAATTTATCACATTTGGTATCAGGAACAATCAGCTTCCAGATAACAGCTTTAAAATTAGGGCGCATATGTGCCAAACCAGTACCAATGATTCAGGATGCCAGTGTACAGAACTTGAACGTGCCGATATAGTAAAATATCTTGGAGTATTATTAGACCAAACACTTACTTGGAAACCACAAATCGAAAAGGTAGCGGAAAGGATACGCAAACTAATTTTCATTTTCAAAACGTTGCGTCATGTTGCGGACAAAAAATTACTTAAAACAGTTTATTTTTCTCTGGCCCAATCTATTCTGTCTTATTGTTTGAGAGCTTGGGGGGGAGCTAGAAAAACTCACATGATCATTGTAGAAAGAGCCCAACGAGCGTTACTTAAGGTAATGAATTTTAAACCTTTTAGATTCCCTACCACCCAGTTGTACGCAATTGGTGATGTGTTAAGTGTGAGACAACTCTTTGTCGCTAGTACTATTCTCACTCAGCATAGCAAACTCTACTATGACTGTAGAACAATTCAACAGCGTAGAAAATTTACGGTATGTCGCAGTACTCGGTATAGAACCATTTTTGTTGAGAAATTTCAATGTTTTCTTGGTCCCTTTTTATACAATAAAATAAATAAAATACTTAACATCTATCCGCTTAATAAACACGAATGCCAAAGTAAATTGACTAAGTGGTTAAAAATGCAAACTTATGACGACATTGAAAACTTATTCATTAAAATCAAATGAGCTAAGTATATGTTTTGTTACCAATTATGTTCTCGCCCACTGAAAATAAACTTACTTATTTTTATATAGTTAATTTAAAATTATTACTTAAGTAGGTATATTAAGAACTGTAAACAATCTCACTTACAAATTCATTAACAATAGCGTAAATGTTCACTATTAATCGGTACTTAGTGTGTGCCGTTGCTTACTGTATACATTTAAGGAAGTGTCTGGTATCTAAGACACAGGCTAGGCCTAGTTTAGATACTAGCATTATTGTTGTTTGTAATACACTATATATCATTGACTATAACAATAAAATCTTAAAAATAATAGTTCCCAGTTTTCGTGGTCGAACTAGTCAAGTTAATGAACATTGTACTAAGAATATTGTTTTTTCGATCTACCTGCGATTCAAATTGTAAAGTTTATTTATGTTAGATATTATTATTGTTTTGTCGTGCTAGTGTATTTTTGGTGAAAATAAACGTATATTATTATTATTATTATTATTTCTGTGTTCCTTCTGGTGTAAAGGGTACTGTAGCTGGTGAAATAACTTGGCTCAAGAGACTTAATAGGTAACTAATGTCTCTGGGGGTGAGGGGCAGTGTAGTGCAGCTGTCTACAGATAGGCAGGGTTGTCGCTTACCATCACATTAATGTCTTGTTGCTAAGTTAAATAACATAAAAACTTATTATTCATAGGCTGGTTTACTTTGCTCTCTAAAGAAAAGAAACTGAATTCACAATTTAAAAGAAAAATACAGACACGATGAACCTCCTTCTTTTTTGAAGTTGGTTAAAAATACAAAATGAGATTATATTAAAATGTTAACAAAATATTATCATACTTTCTTTTGAATTCTTTCAAGTTCATTAACTAAGTGCTCATAGTCTTTGTTAGAACATGTCATAGACCTCTTGTTCCCATTTGTTTCAGCATGAGATGTTTCTCTTTTCTGCAACTGTTTCCTTAGTGCTACAATATCACCTGTAGCTTCTTCTAGCTTACTGCGCAAACTTTCCACCTAAAATGAAACTGAAATTTTAAATTTGAATATATGATGAATTTTCTAAAGTGCAAGAACAAAATCTTCTGAATGATTTAAAAAAGTCATTAAATGGTATTTTTAAATTACCCTGTTTATTATTGACAATAGCTCAGTAATACACTTTACCTCTAACTTCAGTATGTTATTGTTTTCTTGGGTTTTAGCAAGCATTTCCCCACCACTCAAAGTATTGGTTGGAGTAAATCTATACATCACAGAATTGTATTCCTGGTGTTTCACAGGTATGGCCTTCTTACATGTCAGTTGTTCAACTAGCAACTTGTATCTGTCCCTCTCCATACTACACTTGTCCAATTCCTTACTCATAATTGAGAGAGCATCTACTTTACTTTGCATTTTACTTTTTAATACAGAGTTCTGCAAAATGAAGAAGACACTGAGATTAGTATAATCCCCGGCACGTAAGTTGGCAAGGTTTTGGCGTAGTTCGCGCAAGTGCACTTAGTTGCAACAAAACATGGTATAATATAATATATTGCAATTTTATTGCCATATTTTTAGTCATGTCATAAAAAGAAGAAAAACATAGGAATGATTGAAATATAATGAGGTGTAATAAATGATTTTTTTATAGTTAAACTTACTTAAGAAATGTATTTTAAAATAAAATATTGTGATAAAGTAATTACTGATGTATGCTTGATGGCCGGCGGGTTGCAGGATGAAAAGTCAGAATCTACTCAGAGTGATAAAATAACATTTTCAAAAACTTGTAACACATACTTAACAAAAACAAACTGAACCATTTTAGTGCACGCAAGTTTACTTGGGAGCAAACGGGACATTAGGCGAGTTGCGGGGAGCGAGGCTCGACCGGTTAACCAATAGCGCGCCCGGAACGATGTTACCTTGTTCCCCGCGCCCCGCTTGATAACCAAAGAGACCTAAAAAATTACTCCTACGCATCTAACGAATCTTGCCAAGTTACGTGCCGATGGCTGTATTAGGTAGTCAAATTCAACCACACCAACATTAGAAAATATTGTTGTTTTATTTATTTATCATGGAAATTAGAGATTCAATTTCATTCACACTTACTACATACAGGACTAAGAAAACCAACATTTAAAAATAGAAATGTGTATAAAAAATCTAGCACTAGGATATGAAATCAAACAGACAAAGTAAAACCACAGGTAAATTATTAAAAAAATTAAGAATAACTGCAATTAAACCAGCTTTGGTAATAAGAAATAATGCATTTAAGTCTGTCCAGTCATTTGGGCACCAAGAAGCAACAAACAGACAGACATTGATCTTCAAATTATAAGCCTTTTGAAAAATACACATAACTTGGTGGTAGGTGTTGTGGCACCATCCAGGTAGATACCACTGCAATGATATACTACTGCCAGGCAGAAATGGGTGTAAAGAGCACTGTAGCTGGTAAAATTACTGGGTACTCATATGATGAGGGGCAATGCTGTACAGCTGTCTGAAAGCAGGCGTGTCTTGCTTATCTCAAAGCTGTGTTATATAAAAAAAAACATATCAGAGTGTACCAGTGAAAATGCAGAATTTAATAAAAACTAGACCTATGGGCAAGCCAATATACTACTGTAATAGTTAAGTTTCATGAATAAAAAAAAAATTTACAACCTCAAGTACATAATCATCAAGTTGTTGGTCTTGAAATTTGACTTTACTGTGTGATTTATTGAACATGATTAAATCTTCTTTATAGGTATATTATTATTATAAAACCATAATAATGCACAATAACTATATAGATTTAATAGATTATCGCCTTTGAATTATTAGTTATTAGCTTCACTTTCTGAACAAACCGAAGATTTATTTGTATATAAGGTTCAACCATCATTAAACAACACTATAATGAAAACTATTTATCATTGATGTTTTCAAGCAAGCAGATTTTTCTTTCCAAATTCATTTGGAATGTTTGAATCGTTTGAATTATAAAAATACATTGTGGTTAGAGGTGGGTCGTTCCGGACCGTAATAGTTCTCGGAACGATGTCCGCAACTGGAACGATATCGTTCCAATCCACGGTATAGTTTGAAGTCGTTCCGCATGTCCTCATCGGTGCGGGATCGAGCTAAGCTAGAACTTCGGTCGGACCGATCTCACCGCACCGTAGACAGATATTGCACCGACTGACGCCTCCCGAAGTGGCACGAACCTTCCCGAACCTACCCGACCGCGCTTTTTGTCCGAACTCTGTCTGTAGTGTGTCACTTATTTTATGTATACATATAATGAATAATGTTACTTGTGTAATAGTACATAAGGTTGACTCTTGAATGTGACAAAATATCGCATATTCACTAGGTAATGAATTATTTTTTTAAATAAAAAATTACAATAGCTTAATTAATACGTGATTATATAACACATACAAACAGTCTGGTTGAATCGTCTCCTCTGGTGCGTAGTAGGTACATAATAACTTAATGCATTGCTACTTTTACTATTATACTATACATTAATGGTTCCAAATAGTTCCAATCACACTAACATGACTCGTAAATGCAACGCCTGGACCGACGGAACTAGATAGTTCCGCGGACATGGTTCCTGAACATAGTTCCCAGAGAGAAAGGAATCGTTCCATGTGCAATCCGCTTCCGGACATGATAAGCGCACGTCTAATTGTGGTAAATAATATTAATATGTGAACATTTGTGACGGCGGAGTTTATTTTGATGATTGGATCACAGACATCACAGATTACTCAGAGAAGTAAAAGTAAAAACATAGATTTATAATAAAAACCATAGATTGACTATTGTCAATTATTAGCATAGATTTAGGATTTTTCACTAGGTATCTTTGATTTTCATCGAGACCAAAGACCAAAATTGGTTGGTGTGAGCATCGATATACTATACCCTTAGAGGAGATTCTAATTACTCTGAGGTTTGAGTGTACAAAAATTTTCATACAGCAAAAAAAAAATTGCTGAAAGGTCTCGATACCTAGCCCTAAAATACAAAAAAAAAAGCAAATCAAAACTGAAATGTCAATTTAACGACGATATTGACATTTTATTTGACACATATCAATCAATCATTTTATTTCTGCGTAGGTACCTATCTGCGTTTAATAGTTCGAGTGCTTTGTTACGGTTTTTCATAAATATCTTTCGCAGATGTTAAGTGAAATTGCAGCTTGTAACCATATTGAGGTCTACTTCGATGCAATGCGTACGGGTCATTCACAAAGAAGTAGGTTTCCATCATCTTAACGTATGGCAAGGATGGCCGCGTCTGGCACAGAAATCGACGATTTCTTGAACGGGCCTTTAGTTTCGTGGGTGAGTGCACAATAATTTATAACTCTACTTTTTCTGTGCGTACAATTTTGTGGTGTACATATTTATTTTAGGTCGAAAAGCGCGTTGATTTTTGATACACAATAACTGTTCCTAACTAGAGTTAAATGCACCATTCTATTACTGAACACTATATTTAACTTTTCTCTGTTGTCATACTCGAGTGGTTATGATATTTTGTAACTGGTCATCAACTGTATTGCTTCTAACGCATTAATTTAAAATATATTCTGTTGATTTACAAATGATACTTCACAGAAATAATAAATACAAAGCTCTGTCTACATGTGAAAGTAGATATCAAATGAATTAATGAAAGTTTTTTTTATGTATGTAATGCAGATGTATAACACAAGTATGACATAATATTTATGTTTTCGGTTTTGGGAAAGCTTTATGCAACATATTTGCTTATAATAAAATATTAATTTAGGGTCAATATCAAAAAATAAATGTATTTTATAATTATAATAGTATATTGTTTTTGTATTTAGTGATCACACTCAGAAGAAGTATTATATAGAAACATTTAAAGCTTGCACTAATTTTAAAAGAAATGAGATTCAATACCTGTCTATTGGTCTATTTCCCAGCCATTTCATTATCTATTGTTTCTCACTCTACACCAAGTAACTGGATTCAGCTCTTTGAAGGCAATACACCAATACATTATTACTACCTATAACTTAAAGCCTTGAATGATATGAGTGTGTTTGATTACAATACATAAAACACACTATATGATTAGTGCACTTTAAAGATATAAATTAATATCTAAAACAACACCAAATTTATACCTGTGTGAACTTGGCACCCGACTTTGGAAAAATGATTTTTTTATAGTTTTTTCCAGAAGCTTTCGATAAGTAGTGGATAGTAGTGAAACTATTTTCGTTTGTAGTAATTCCAAAAAAAAAAAAATTAAAAAAACCACGTTTTTTCAACTGTTTCCTTTAAATAATGGTTAGTAGTGGATTGAAGTGCAATTTTTATCGTAAGTAGTAAAAAAGAAAAAACTTTTTATTTTAGAGTAGTATTTCAACATGCTGTAGACGTAAATTCAGTTCCTAAGGTCTAAAATTTTACTACTAACGGTAGAATTGACTAAGGAAGGTTCGAAGAGGTTTGTAGTGAATGAACTTTTGTTTGTAGTAACTGTAGTAAGAATCTACATTGATTAGAAGTTAAAAAATCAAGAAAATCTTGTTTGGGTATCATTATCACTGAATAACTCTGGTTTACGAGGATATACGATTACTAAAAACGATGAATTTGACTAAGGAAGGTTCGTAGAGGTTTGTAGTGAACGAATCTTCGTGTGTAGTAACTGTAGTAAAAATCTACATTGATTACAAGTTACGGTGTTCTACAGGATGCATTTTGGAGAGTGTGCACAGGAATTGCATGACTTGATTCCACCATCTCCCTTTCATCATCGGACGACAAGACGCACGGCACGTACACACCCTTATGTGGTGAAAGTGCCTTCAGTCCGGTCTAAGCGGTTTGCTTCTTCATTTATAATAAGGACAGCTAAGGACTGGAACAGTTTGCCTGCGTCGGTTTTCCCGCCCGATTATAATGTGGGTGTCTTTAAGACTAGAGTGAATAGGCTTTTAATAAGCTAGTGTGTTTTGCCATCCTCGATTGCGTCGCCGCTTTCCATCGGGTGGGACTGCAGTCAAGCACTAGCTTATAAGTGTTAAAAAAAAAAAAAAAAAATGAAATGAAGAAAATCTTGTTTGGGCGTCATTATCACTGAATAACTCTGGTTTAAGAGGATATACGATTACTACAAACGATGAATTTGACCAAAGAAGGTTCGTAGAGGTTTGTAGTGAACGAATTTTCGTTTGTAGTAACTGTAGTAAAAATCTACATCTATTAGAAGTTATGAAATCAAGAAAATCTTGTTTGGGCGTTATTATCACTGAATAACTCTGGTTTAAGAGGATATAAGATTACTACAAACGATGAATTTGACTGAAAAAAGTTTGTGGAGGTTTGTAGTGAACGAATTTTCGTTTGTAGTAACTGTAGTAAAAATCTACATTGATTAGTAGTTATAAAATCAAGAAAATCTTGTTTAGGCGCCATTATCACTGAATAAATCAGGTTTCAGAAGATATAAGATTACTACAAACGATGAAATTGACTGAGAAAGGTTCGTGGAGGTTTGTAGTGAACGAATGTTCGTTTGTAGTAACTGCAGTAAAAATCTACATTGATTAGAAGTTATAAAATAAAGAAAATCTTGTTTAGGCGCCATTATCACTGAATAAATCAGGTTTCAGAGGATATACGATTACTACAAACGATGAATTTGACTAAGGAAGGTTCGTAGAGGTTTGTAGTGAACGAATTTTCGTTTGGAGTAACTGTAGTAAAAATCTACATCGATTAGAAGTTATGAAATCAAGAAAATCTTGTTTGGGCGTAAATATCACTGAATAACTCTGGTGTAAGTGGATATACGATTACTACAAACGATGAATTTGACTAAGGAAGGTTCGTAGAGGTTTGTAGTGAACGAATTTTCGTTTGTAGTAACTGTAGTAAAAATCTACATCGATTAGAAGTTAAAAAATCAAGAAAATCTTGTTTGGGTATCATTATCACTGAATAACTTTGGTTTACGAGGATATACGATTACTACAAACGATGAATTTGACTGAGAAAGGTTCGTGGAGGTTTGTAGTGAACGAATTTTCGTTTGTAGTAACTGTAGTAAAAATCTACATCGATTACAAGTTATGAAATCAAGAAAATCTTGTTTGGGCGTCATTATCACTAAATAACTCCGGTTTAAGAGGATATACGATTACTACAAACGATGAATTTGACTGAGAAAGGTTCGTGGAGGTTTGTAGTGAACGAATTTTCGTTTGTAGTCATCGTATATCTTCTGAAACCTGATTTATTCAGTGATTTTTTTTTTATTTTTTTTTATTTAACCTATATATATAGCCCAGCACCACTGCTGGGCAAAGGTCTCCCCCATGACCATCCACATATCCCTGTCCTGAGCCATCTCGGACCAGTCCTTCTCAAATGCGTCTAAGTCGTCACGCCAACGCTTTTTAGGCCTTCCACGACGACGACGTCCATCCTTCGGCACCCATTGTGTGACAACCTTGGCCCATCTGTCTGCCTTCATGCGACAAATATGTCCCGCCCAATCCCTCTTCAGCCTGGCAGCTTTTTTCCCTACATCGGCAATTCCTGTTTGGGAACGTATAACTGTATTTCGAACGCGATCGGTCAACTTAATGCCTAGCACGCTACGTTCCATCGCCCTTTGGCAGACCCTGAGTTTGGACTTTTGAGCTTCAGCTTAAGTGACCACGTTTCGTTTGTATTAATCGTATATCCTCGTAAACCAAAGTTATTCAGTGATAATGATCCCCAAACAAGATTTTCTTGATTTTTTAACTTCTAATCGATGTAGATTTTTACTACAGTTACTACAAACGAAAATTCGTTCACTACAAACCTCTACGAACCTTCCTTAGTCAAATTCATCGTTTGTAGTAATCGTATATCCTCTTAAACCAGAGTTATTCAGTGATATTTACGCCCAAACAAGATTTTCTTGATTTCATAACTTGTAATCGATGTAGATTTTTACTACAGTTACTACAAACGAAAATTCGTTCACTACAAACCTCTACGAACTTGTCTCAGTCAAATTCATCGTTTGTAGTAATCGTATATCCTCGTAAACCAAAGTTATTCAGTGATAATGATACCTAATCAAGATTTTCTTGATTTTTTAACTTCTAATCGATGTAGATTATTACTACAGTTACTACAAACGAAAATTCGTTCACTACAAACCTCTACGAACTTGTCTCAGTCAAATTCATCGTTTGTAGTAATTGTATATCCTCGTAAACCAAAGTTATTCAGTGATAATGATACCTAATCAAGATTTTCTTGATTTTTTAACTTCTAATCGATGTAGATTTTTACTACAGTTACTACAAACGAAAATTCGTTCACTACAAACCTCTACGAACTTGTCTCAGTCAAATTCATCGTTTGTAGTAATCGTATATCCTCGTAAACCAAAGTTATTCAGTGATAATGATACCCAAACAAGATTTTTCTTGATTTTTTAACTTCTAATCGATGTAGATTTTTACTACAGTTACTACAAACGAAAATTCGTTCACTACAAACCTCTTCGAACCTTCCTTAGTCAATTCTACCGTTAGTAGTAATCTTTTAGACCTTAGGAACTGAATTTACGTCTAAAGCATGTTGAAATACAACTCTAAAATAAAAAGTTTTTTAATTTTTTTTTCTTTTTTACTACTTACGATAAAAATTGCACTTCAATCCACTACTAACCATTATTTAAAGGAAACAGTTGAAAAAACGTGGTTTTTCAAATTTCGGGGGACACCATTTTTTTTTAAATTACTACAAACGAAAATAGTTTCACTGCTATCCACTACTTATCGAAAGCTTCTGGAAAAAACTATAAAAAAATCATTTTTCCAAAGTCGGGTGCCAAGTTCACACAGGTCAAATTTATTATTCAAGAAAGTTACTGACTTGTATGGTTGGGTATTTTGTTTTTTTTGTTTATGCAATTCTATCTATTATTTTCTTTTGTTGCACCTACCTTGTAACTTCTCTGGAGCACCCTAAAGTAGACTGACAGAAAATTCCTTAGGTATTAAGTCTGCCTATGTACCATTGCAATGTACATAAGGTATTAAATAAATTAATGTTATTTAATTAATATCTTTAGTGATATGCAAATTTATTATTTATGTATTGTTTTATATTTTTAACCTAATGTAGTACTGTTTTTATTGGCTTTTGTATAAAACTCTAAATTTTTCATCTACATAATTGTATATGAAATTACTCAGTTCAAGAAATTTTATTTAAAGAAGTAAATTTTATTTTTTGTAGCTAAAATCATGTCTCCCAAACCCAGATATTATAACAGAATACTCAACGCTGTTCGATGGAGATATCCTACACCAGGTATACCTACAAATAGACCCAGAGCCATCATGCCACATCACAAAACTGACCGGATTAGAAGATCAAGCTTTACTGTTAGGTAGGGTCAAGAATTTTGATGCTATTATAAAAAACATGAAAAGTTTATATGAAGATGAGCTCGGCATGACACTTCTAGTAGTACCAGAATGTATATGTTTGGGAAAGACACCAGAGTCAAGAGACGGTTTGGAAAATATGAAGCTTCTGTTACTGTTACTCCTTGGAGCAGCTGTTCAATGTCCAAACAAAGAATTGTTCATCACACGAATTAAAGAACTTGATGTTGATTTGCAGCACAGTATAGTGGAATGTATTAAACAGGTATGGTTTTTATAATATCTTATCTATAGTATCATCATCATCATCATTAGCAGCCGATAGACATCCACTGCTGAACAAAAGCCTCCCCCTTAGAAGGGAGGGGTTACCATAATCCCAACGCTTGGCAGACGGCTTGGGGATTGCAGTATAGGTGTAAAATAAATCCAAAAGATAGACGCTGCTGCCCGTCATCCTGTTCTCGCTTATTCGCCTCATATGACACCCAACAAATTTTTTTTAGACCCTCATGGATCAGACACGTGTTTTTTAACACTGATATATATTCATTTGTTAGAAGTGATCACAAATGAATAAATTCAGTAACAAACATCATGAGGAACCATGAAAAATATCATTATTATTTGTACTGTTTTAAAGATCTGAAGTATTTGAATTTGCTGCATTAGTATTGCACTGTTTTTGTATCAAGCTAATGGTAGGTATGTGCTTTACCATATTTATGCTACTAATTCTGAGTTAAATATTTTTTTAGTTAGCAATATACAAAAATGTGTTCACGCAATTATTAATATTGGATATTTTACCCAAAAGTAGAAATTGCAATTCAATTAGACTGTGTATTTTGTAAGCGTTTTTCATGCGTGATTTATTTGTCATATTATTATATATTGCCGATATCTTTTTATACTGCTGACCCATAATCAATTCGAAGGTCCCAAACTAAACAACAGTTGTTTTCTGATCTGGGAGTGACCACAGTAACACCAAACCAAAGAAGATCATAAAAAGATAATGCTGAAAGTACTACTCTACAGTAGTAGTAGTAGTAGTACTCTGCAGGAATTACACATGAGCTGTAGCCTTTTACGCTTCTCGTTTACATTTCGTTTGAGGGCAAACCTAAATTGACTTTGTATGGCCTTGCTGTGAACATAACACACCTGCGGCCAGTCACGCTGTTATTGATAATAATATCCTGGAACAATCCACACACTAGACAGAGTCTGTAGTATGGTAATCGAAAAATGTCATACAAATAATAATAATAGCTTGGGACAATCCACACACGGTCATCCGACCCCAAACTAGGCAGAGCCTGTACTATGGAAACCAGACAACTGATACTAATACTTATATACTTTTTTTTTTGTAAATACATATTCAAATAGATAAATAACACCCAGACACTTGGTGGGAATCGAACCCACGACCCATCGGGTAGCAGCCAGGGTGTCTAACCACTAGACCAACGGGCCCGTCATTCACTAATAAATATTAATATTTTTCTGTAAGTACAGTCCTGACACGAAACAAACAGACATTCAGACGACAGAGAATCGAACCCACGAACTTTTGGGTCTTGGAACAGCCAGGGTGACGAACCACTACCAATGGGTCCGCCGTCAATTTAATTTATTATAAGCAAGCAACAACTCTTACTAGGCGTGTGAACCGGCTACTGGTATGCGTAACGACGATACTTGAACTTGCAATCAACGAACCGTCACAAAATACGCACGCACACCACCATCTTAAAACACATAACTTCCATTAAGGGACAATATTAATAGCTTTTATTTCCTTTTGGATACACTTCAACGCACAGGATAATGGCTCAAGGATCATGTCAAATGAAAAAAAAAATACAAAAAGTAATAAATGGCTGAACATATTTAAGTTTTTACCAATAGGGAAGCTTGCAATAGGGATGCAGTATAGCTTCCCTATTGGTACTATTCGTCTAACACCTCAGAAAAAAACCAAACCGCAAAACTACGTTTGATGTCGAGGTTTTTTTAGGATTACAAAAAAAACTGTTGAACTTAGAAACATCATTAATGATGTTTCTATTCATTATTTTTCTTGTAAAATATGGATAGACATTTATTACCTGAATAACTAGATCTGTGAAAACTTACGATATGTAATTGGGCTCATTGATGTAGTGGTTGGATGGACTGCATGATAAATTGCTGCGTGTGGCTTCTCCCACGCTATTATTAGGTACTAAGTCTACGCGCGGCTTCGCCCGCAGCCAGTTGTTTTCTTGTTTTATAATTTTGTAATAATTTTCAAACTTTACAAATTAATTGACTGATAGACCAAAATTGTAGGTCCATGTCGGATTTACAAACTACGTGACATATTTTTTAGCTTTTATGTAGTACGTACACAAGTAATATCAAACCATAAATAATGTGCACTGTATTTACTCAAGTAAAATAGGTACTTAAAAAAACTGTAAAATAGATAATATATTAAATTTATTTTAATTTTTTTTATTTTAAAGGTAACCGATATGCAAACAGTTGTTTTGACGCCGGATGCTATTGATCTATTCCAATCACCGACAATGTTCAATCATATGAGGCGGCTGGCCAAAGAACGCGACCATTATCTGCAAAATTGGGCGTCTTTGGTACTCCACGAAGGAATATGCGAAAACGAAAATGATAACAAAAATGGCAAGAATCGATCTACTCAGAACGTTAACCAAAGTAATGGGGATAGTCAACATCTCGCAGTGGAGCTGGCAGACTGGAAGGCGCGACTGCGAAAGCAGAGACAAGAACTGTATGTTAAGTAATTTCTTTAGGCGTCGATCCCTCAGCGAGCGCTCTAGAGTTCGAACTTATCAGTCTGTTAGTCTAGTCGCTAACTATAGTGTTGCCTTTGTTGTATAAATGGAATTCAATTCCGAATTCGACATGTTGGTCTTAGATAATTGCGTATCACAGGATGAGATTTCGCAAAATCTCAGTGAGTGGTTTAGATTTTTGAGCCTACCGCTGTGTTATCGACGACTTCTAAATTTTTTAATAAATAAATCGGGGATGTGTAATGTATAGCTTATAAAATAAATAATAATTTTTGTCAGAGAAGAAAAGTCAGAACAGTTGGCAGAGTGCCGTGAAGAGTTAGAACACACTAAACTGGTATTAGCGAAATTACGGTCCGACAGTCAGGAATGGTTCAACGAAGCCCGTAAGGCTGCAGGATACAGAGATGAAGTGGACGCCTTGAGAGAGAAAGCGGATCGATGTGATAGGTAAGCTTAAATAATTTATTAAAAACAAATTATTAATATCATAAATAATAAGTTCACTTTGATTACCCTTCACAACAACATCACTATCCGCGTTTAGCAGCTGTACATAAACAACACTTACCATTATAACAAAAAATATAAATTATACTTTACAGATTAGAGCAAGAAATTCAACGGTACCGCGATCGCTTAGCTGATGCTGAATATTACAAGACAAGGGTAACGGAGTTACGTGAAGATAATAAAGCTTTGATGGAAACAAGAGATGCTTTAGAAGAACAATTGCAAAGAGCGAGAAAACGTGCAGAACAATGCCTTACTTTAGAAGCTGCCATGATTAAGTTGAAGAGGGAGGCAAATGATATTGCATTGGTAAGTTGTAAATACAAAAAAAAGAAATAAATAAATCACAAGACCTAAACCTGAAGTAAGCCAGTATCGAAGTCTATTATAAGTTTTAAAATTTACAGTGAAATATGTACTGTACGAACTTATATGTGCGAACGTACATGATAGGAAGATATCCACTGCAGAACAAAGGCCTCCGCCTTAGACCGATGAACGGCACACAATGAACGGCAGTTTGCCATTTGCATCCAATGGTTGCCTGCGACGCGCACAATGTCGTCTGTCCACCTAGTAGGAGGCATGCCTACGCTGCGTCTTCCGGTTCGTAGTCGCCACTCGAGAACCTTTCTTCCCCATCGGTTATCGGTTCTTCGAGCGATGTGGCCTGCCCTATGCCACTTTGCAGATTCTAAGAGCTATGTCGGTGACCTTGGATTGTCAGCGAATCTCTTCATTACGGATTCAGTCGTGCAAAGAAACCCCGAGCATAACTCCATACCTCGTTGTGTGACTCTGAGCTTCTCTAAAAGGCCAGCTGTTAAGGCTCACATCGCAGTACCATATGTCATCCATCATTGGCAACACACACTTGTTAAAAACTTTGTCTTCAGGCACTGCGGAAATGTATGAATGTAATGTATATGTGTATTTATTTTTTAAGGAAAGAGATGCTGACCAACAAAAAATCCAGGAGCTTATAGAAGAAAACAATCATTTGCAATATATTACAAAATCAGTATTAAGCGAAAGCAATAACAGTAATTTAGATACAGACAATGAAGGTGAAAGTACACTGGAATCTGGAGAGAATAGTTTATCGGAACAATTGACTAGTAATGCCCAAGCAAGGGCACTCAAACTTGAATTAGAAAACAAACGACTTCTGTCTACTATAGACAGCTTAAGAGAACAATCGCTACTAGAAAGTAGTGACAAAGTTCTTGAATTAGAGAAGGAGAAAAAACGGCTTACATTAAAATGCGAGCAGTTACAAGAGAACTGTACTCGGGTGATGCAACAAAATTCAGAATTAGAGGAAGTGTTTAGAAATGCATTAGAAGAAAACAGAAAATTACAAGATTCTTTCGATATTCAAAAGTCTTTTATAGACCGGCAAGCAATAGACAGAGATTCAGAGAAAAATAAATTACAGGACTTTGAAAGACATTTAGAATCTTTAACCAAAGATAAACAACGAATCCAAATGTTATGTGATTCTATACAGAGAAGAGCGGATGAGTTAGAGAAATTGCTAGATGCAAGAACAAAAGAATTGAACATTGTTAAACCTGAAGCTGACAAAGTAACGGGCCTTATAATTCTTACGGAGGAATTAAAAACCAAATTAACATATAGTGAACGTGATACGCACAATCTTCAACGGGAAGTTAATAAATTAAGAGAAGCAGTCGAGGAAAAGGATGTATCACTAGATAAATTTTCAACAGAGATTGAACTCAAGAAAAAAGAAATTGAGAGATTAGCCAGAGAGCTAGAATTAAATAAAACTATTACAAATAGATTCCAAGATTTAGAACAAAAAACTCAAGAGCTTAAATCGCAAAAGAAAGTAGATTCTGAGACAATTCAGACTTTACAGAAAGATTTGATAGCTGAAAAAGTTAATTTTGATAAGTTAAGAAACTGCATGGAAAAGCTTGGAATTAATGCATTTGAAATAATAAATAAAGACATCAATATCGATGATTTGTTAGAAAAAATAATTACTAATACAGACCACGAAGGATTAATATCTGAAATTGCTGCAAAAGCTAATTTAATGAAACTTGTTCCGTGTGACTGTAGTCATGACAATGTTAATACCGATACTGACGATAGTATAGTAAATCCACAAATAGAACAGCTAACATCAGACCTCGCAACATTACAAGCATTGTTGGAAAATTGCCAAGCTGAAAATGCCAAACTACAAGTTAATATCGCAACTTTAAATTCCCAAAATGGGTCTTTGATATCACAACAAATGACATTGCAACTTGCTAATAGCCAACTTGCTGCGGAAAAAGAGGAAATTATTAAACAATTAGACGTCTTAAAGGATAAACAAGATAATCTCTTGAGAGATCAAGTAGCATTGCAAACGTTACATGAGCAACTAAATACTGAATATGAGACTTTACTCAGTGAACGAGAACCCATCAAAATTACTGTTAGGGATTTGCGCATCGAAAATAGGGAACTAAAAGACAAATTGGGTAATGATGACAAGAAAATAACAGAGTTTGAATTAGAAAGAGAAAACCTTAAAATTGAGTCCAGGAATTTAACAAATCTTAGAGCGGAGCATTCTAAGTTAAAAGACGATTTTAGGAATCTTTTTACAGCGAGTGATAGGCTGAAAAACGAATATAGAAATATGCAAGAAGAATATAGAAATCTTCGTAGTGAAGTAACACAGTTAAAATTAAGGAATACTGAGATTTCTGGTGATATGAATACAAAAGTTGAGATTATAACAAGCATGGAATTAGAGATAAATAAGACAAACCAACATTGTGAGATGCTGATCCAAATGAACAAGAGTCTTGATGCAGATAGACGATCTTTAATGGATCACGTTTCCCAATTATTAACACAATACCATGAATTACTTGCTCATTCTTTAAAAGATAAGCAACATTATCATGAAGAAGAGAAAATGTTTGCGGACAAAGTAAATGCTTTGTGCCGTCAAAAAGAAAAACTTGAAGAGAAAATTATGGAACATTATAAAAAGTTAGATAATTGTACAACTAAGAGGCGTGGTTTTGGAGCTTCATTCGTTAAGAGAGTTCGTAAAGCAGGAACAGATTTAATCAATAAAGTGCCAACTCGGAACAATAAACGGATTGATGATGTAAACCGGTCAAAATCGCAACTTACTCTTGCAGGCTCTGAATCGGGAGAATCTGATCCTGGCACTCAAGAATTGGAGAAAACATCTAAAACCTCCGACCATGACCAGGGATCTTCAAATCCCGGTGCCGAATCACCGAGACATAATTCTGATACGAGTTTCAATAGAAGATTTGAAGATAAACTTTTGAAAAAGGCTGATAACATGGATATAACTGGATCAATATCAAGTTTAGATCCATCTAGAACGAACAGTGAAGGAAATTTTGTACGAAGGCTCTCTGGAACATCCATACATAGTGGAGGAGGTGACGATGCTTTAATAAGGGCTTCATTGAGACGACGCTCACATAAAACTGTACCGTCGTCGCACAGAAATAGTTTTCAGGGTTTAGAAGGAGACACAGGGCTGCCAACAGGTTAGTGCGATTTTAAGTAAACATGAATAACTTAGTGGTTTTTTTAAGTTATTCAACCACCCCAGAAGGAGGGATGTTTTCTATTGTGTATTTTCTTCTTCTTTTTTGGCACTTTAGTTTTTGTTAATTATTTTGCAGCATCTACCCCAACGCCGGTCTTTGGGACGGCAGGCACGCGCCGTACGGTGTACGTAGCAGATGATGATCCTAATGTTAATCTCAATACAAAACCTCAAAGTACTCCACTTAAAGAAAACCCCACTTATTTAGTATACAACCGAATATCAACAGTCATAGGCGAAGGCGCTTGTCAAAGTGTGAACGACAGGACAAACGAGACTCGAACCATGCAAGAACCGTCGCGATCTGCAATGGAAGAAAATTTGCAAGAGGCAGATGAAGTTAGGAACGAGAGGCGATTGAGTCGCAATGAAAAAGCGGATAATTCGAAAGAGTCTGCAATTTGGTATGAATATGGTTGCGTATGATTTTTTCTTTATTGATGTTATTATGGAATGTATCTAATGTAGACTGATGTTGCCTTGTATTTCGAATATTTTATTCGAATTAGGCTTAGCGCGCACGGGTGACTTTTTTGTCACTCACTGAATATATAAACCTAAATGTCACGTCGTAACATGCGCGCATCGCCATATATATCCACGGACTTGATAAGAGTGACGAAACAGTCACGGCGACAAATGTCACCCGTGCGTAAGGTGCCTTATGTGATTGAAACTTTTTGATACTTTTTGACGCATTACAACTTTGTAATGTACAACATTGGTTAATGGAAGGCGATGTATGACCTACCGGTTTTACAGGTAAGAGTGAATAAAAAGTCGCCTGTTGTACGAAGGTTTAAGCAGTATTAGTTAGCATTTACGAGGGTGTACTTTAATAATTTCCAATTTTCTTATATGCCCGACATAATTTGTACCCAATAGGTTGTAACAATGTTATTCGATATTTTTTTAAATTTAATATGAGCGCGCAAATGCAGTTACATTGTAATTATAAGTTATAATTATTGAAATTCTACTATAATGCACAACGATACAAATACTTAATTTTAATCTCCAATTAACTGAGCTGTAGTTTTTACAAAATAAAAATTCATAATACGTAAATGTTACGTAGTTTTGTTCTCTGTCGTATAAAAATCATGTGCAAAAGAGATACTATCGTGTGTGTAGCAATTATTTTTATACGTAACTTCACCCAGCATAATATTATTTATAAACCACGATTGATCAGAACTGGTAATGCATTTAATTTATATAGACATTATTATAACTTTCTCGACAAATATTACAGACTGATTCTTTTAAAAAAAAAATTAAAGAATTGTTTTACATGTTTTTAAAAGCTGCTATCTTTTGATATAGGTATCAGCCTTACAATATAATAAGATCAAAGCAGACGTCATAATTTTCTGTCATGGGTGATCTTGTATTTTATACATATTTGTTTACACATTCTGAAGGCTTAGTTCATTTAGCTACGGGACCATAAAGATGCTATTTTTGCGCTGAGAATTTATTATTTGTATTTTTAATTTGAGGCTACCTACGTAATATATTTTGTATGATATTTATGTTATAATCGAAAATTTGTGTGATTTTTATATGTAGCTAATAAGTTCTTGCCCATGTCTGCGATATAATCCAAAAACAATTTGAATACCTGTATGTAACTATTACACACGCCGGTAACGAAATTAAGAACGTCTGTTGGTCGTTTTAACTAATTAAGGTGCATGCATTAGAAATGAAAAATATGCTCTTTTTTAATTGACTTCAAAAAAGAAGGAGGTTCTCAATTCGACGTGTATGTATTTTTTTAAATTTTAGATTTATATGCGGTGTGTAATAATATAGGTTTTTTAGAGTAACAGCAACTCTTACAGAATCTTCAGCAGCATAATATAGGATAATATGCACAGTATGCATATAAAGTGTTCTTCCCCTGTAAAAGTTCAAAATGTTTCCAGTATTTTTTTTATGTTTTGTATTATAATGAATTATTATTTAACATGCTTCCAATGACATGATTTATTCAATGAAATTCATTCAATATTATTAATTAATTAAGGATTTTATTTTTTACCAGTACAAATGAATAAAATAACAGTAGACTAGTTTTTTGCGAAATGTTCATAGACTAGATTTAAGTTACACTACTACAATAAGTTCTATAGGCTACCTGTGCTATAAAGGTATTCGTTGACCGACGCGACGCTTACGCGCCTTTGTCGCGACATTTCAAAATGTTGCAATATGTTGCGCGAATTCTAACCTACATCTATTCCGATCTATTATTTGCACAAGAATAATGAACAAAGTGAAATTCAAAACATGGTAGTGGTAGCATATTAAACAGGTTAAAATAAAGTTCAAATTATTTGCAGATAATTTGAAGTATGAATTCAAAATTTGAATAAACACGTACTTTGCTTTTTTTGTTACCGTTTCTCGAGTCATTCTTTACACGTATAGTCACACATCTATATACATAGACAGGTAGTACAGATCGGCTAAGCTACTCCATGTAGTTCTATCACCATCCTTGGACAGTTAGGCTCAACTCATACCAAGATGGCAGCGGCACAGCGCGCACTTTCACTGTGAAAGAATTTTAAACTTTATCTACAATACGTAAAAGACCAGTATCGCTTGAAAAGCTCAAAGAAGCCGCCGCGCGCCTCCTGGAGCGGAGTCGGAGTTTCATTGTAGAATGTACGAACTTGACTCAAGGCGCGAGGCGGCGTTCTTCTGGCCACCGCTGGCCACTGTCATCTTGGTGTGAATTGAGCCTTACATTAATATGATAGTTATTTCACAGTTAAAGTTAATCTTGATATCTTACTGTTTAGTTCAGAATAAAATGTAATAAGATAATTTTTTTTTAATTACGGTAACCAATTATTGGCCTTTAGGAAGGTATCTGAATGAACTTTTAATAATATTAAATTACCTTATGCATCATGTAAGTATAAAATTGTTGGTGTACATAACACCAACAATTTTATTGTAACCACGTTAGCACGTGGATTCATTACGGCGAAAAGTTAATATGTAAAAATGTTTGCTAATTTTTTATTGGTTCTATTTATATGGTGCTCGTTTTGTTTTCACTATTCCTATAACGAGGGTCGAGAAATAATACATAGAAGAAGTTACATTTTTTCCATCATTCCATTGCCGTGCATTATGTACTAGGCACAGTGAATTAACTGGTCTGGTGTTTTAGTACATGGGGAAGGGAACAAAGAAAATCCGGTAATTTTGTTCGAGTTTTGTTTTTTTAAGTAGGTATCTAAATCAATCAACATACTATTGCGGACACGAACGGTGTACCAGTTTTCAATCAAAATAGTTTTAATGACGACGTTACGGGCGCTTACCCCGCCCGCACGTATATAGGATCGGCACGTTCAAGCGATTCTCGTTCTAAAGGTGATACACCGCTTGTGACCGCGGCACTGCATGTAGACTGTCACTACTTTTGACTTGGACAACTGATCTGTCCAGCCCGATATTCTACGCAACTAGCAATAGTTTTATTTAATGAAAAATCAAAAATTTAACGGGAACCTAAAATTTTTACGTTACCTTGTTATTGGTAAATAGTAACTACTATGTAGATGAAAAGTAATTATGTTAAATAGGATCAATTCTGTTCAAAGTTGGCAAATTGCATTAAAGATATTATAAAACCCCAGTGTTGCAGATGATAATGAATTTCGGCAATCAATACTTATAATAAATAATATTGTATTATATACAGGGTGGAATATCGATCGTACGATTAGTTCAATAGTCTATTTTGGCGTTTTTAGTTGGTTCGATTCCCAGTTCTGGAATTTTTCTTTTAATGTTTGAAAGTGGTTATTATTAAGTATTTAAAAACATTAAAGAATGTTTCAGTGTATTTTGATATCTTTATTATTCAACGTACTTCCCCTCCGTGTCTCGTTAGTTTTTTCCACCCTGTAAATACATACCTATACACATACAGAACTATTTTAATTAATATTATGTACTTCATATTTGCCTCTCACCGAATTTATATTTTAGCACATTCGTAACTTCTTAAATACAGTTCACAAATAAGTATATCTTGAGTTTTAATTTTTCTATATCTTTTTTTTATGGTTATGGCTACGAACGGTACAGACCTATATATATAACACGAAACAAAAAGCATGAAATGCAGGTAAACAGGAGTGTTGAAAATATCATGGAGAGAACATGTCAGAAATATTGTATTGGAAATAATGTGAGAGCCAATGGAGATCTTGAACATAATTAAGAGAAGTTGGAATATTTTGTACGTACAATCATCTACAGGTCATTATTCAGGGAAAAATAGAGAGTAGTAGTAGGCCTGACCGAAGGAGGATATCATGGCTAAAAAACTGCGCGAATCAATGATATTATATACAAGTAAAATATGTGAATGGTTTGACCAAACAACTCTGCAGTGTTGATTGCAGTCCCACCTGATGGAAAGCGGCGACGCAACCGAAGATGGTTAAGCACACTTAGCTTATTAAAAACCTGTTCACTCAAGCCTTGAAGACACTTACATTATAATCGGTCGGGAAAACCGACGCAGGCAGAAATTTCTTAATAATACAACCAACACTAATAAACAAATTAGTTAAACACATTTATTTTTAATGCTGCATGGTACCTAAATACATTTTTACACATGCATTACCAGTCAATTTGTCATATCTTAAATATACTATGTTATCTAACTAAAGAGATCCATTGCAATTAGGCGTTGTTTTTACTTCCCATTGCAATACTGGGCAAGGTTCTAGAGGAACTTTAAATGGCTGTCCAGACACCACTGCTTTACGCCCTGGGTCGACTTTTGGTGGTAGATAAGAAATGATACACTGAAAAGAAAATAAATATATAAGACTCCATACCTTGTTGTAAAAATATTTATGTATAACTTTGATTTTCATTATTTACCTTGGGTCGCTCATTAGCAGTAGTCATATAGCCAATACACATTGTTTTGGTTGTATGACCCCAAATTACTTCACCTTCTCCATTTGTGGGATCATATTTAAGAGCTAAGGTGCCTCCTAGCCTATCAGAAACATCCCATAAGAATGGTGATTCTAAGAAATTTTCTTTTAAACATTTATCTAAGCCCAAAATAGGGGAGGACTCCATTAAGCTCTCTGCTGAATTTTTGGCCAACTGGGTTCTAATTAAGTGTTCTCCACATCCAGAGGTGCAGGCTGCTATGGAGGGTTTCACACCATCTCTGCTCATTACTGCCCACACTCCACTTCCAAATGAGGCTGCTTGCCCAACTCTACCTTCATGTTTCAATGAAACACCACCAGAACTTGCTCCAGATGCAACTACTCCATTTGAATCAACACATATAGCCCCCACAGTGTCCAAAGGGCTGAATTTGACATCATTCTGCATAGAATAACGCTTTAACTTTCTTTTACAATGTTTATAATTACGAAATGCCCGTGCAGATATCATCTTATGATCATCCACTATTTCTAAGCCCATTCTTTCAGCCCACACCCTTGCACCCTGGCCAGTTAGTATGCACGGAGGAACACGCCCCAATGATAGATTATCACACTGCTTCATACAGAGATGTTTGGCCAATGTTATTGGGTTCCATACATTTGAAACAGCACCACATGCACCAAAGTGTAATGTTTGCCCATTCATGATTGAAGCATCACACTCAACTGATCCATTCCAGCTTAAGTTGGATCCATATCCGGCATTAGTTAATGGACTGTTTTCCAATTCTGAAAACAAATCTATATTTACAAAGAACACCAAACATTTTTGATGTAAACATTGATGTTGACTTTTGATTATGTTCATAAGTTTGGTTCTAGCTGTAATTTATCTTTTTTTTATTAATAGTTCATTACAAATTATCCATTAATAAATAGGAAAAATTCTTTGCTCAACTATTTGTATTTAACATATTTATGCATTGAATTTGTTTATATTTACCAATGATAGCTTTTTCCACTGCATCTACTGCATTTCCACCTTGCCTTAGTGCTTCAGCGGCTTTTCTACACGACAAATAACATGTCTTATGATATTCTTTCTTCAATGTATCGCTGTGGTACCCAGCTCCTAAAATCGGCACAGATTTATTCCTAAGTACACTGTTTTAACAACATAGTATGTAACAAAAAGTTTAGTATTTATATTACCGCAGTGGACAGCTATAAATCCATTCATTTTCATAAGTTTGGTCAATTTTATTAATAACCACAACAATAAATAACAGAAACGAGAAAGGAAAGAGTCAAAGAAGTCTTATCGAAAGTCACAGACGCACAGACGTAAGGGATGCTAGGCTAGTTGAAAAAATATCGATATTTTTTCTTTCGATATCTCGATATTTTCATCCGATATATATTTTTTCGCTATATCGATACATCGATATAAAATATTAAGTATCGAAAACGTATCAAAAACGATATTTTTTTTTGGGAAAAGATCAAATCTGTTTTATTTTTCCAAATTTTTTTTTTGCGGTAAAAAGACGACCCTGGACCTTCATCACACAAGATCAGTGTAATTTCTTTACAACGAAGCCAGCCATCCTTGTACAAACTACACAAAAAAAGAAAGAAAAAAGAAAGGTTATCTCTAGTCAAGTAAGCTTCTTTTAAGTTTTTGTTATGCCTCTTGTCTTGCCTCTAGCCCTTACCACAGACAGACCTTTTGCGTTATCTTTGATTGCATCAAAAAAATATTTCGTTCGATCGTTGGTTGGTATTGTTAATTTAGTATCTTTGGTTGCATGCGTGGATACATTGCTTGTTATATATTTGTTTGAGTTCAATTACATAGTTTAATTACTAAATTATAGTTTATGTTGAAATTCAGTTGCTTTGTGGACTTTATTTCCGATCTGATGGTAAGCGACACGTCTTTCTATAGACAGCTGTAAGGCATTGCCACTCAAGAAGCATTTTTATTTTGTTCCGTTAATAAGATACAATTTTGTTCCCGATATATCGATATTTTTTGTTCGATATATCGAAGTCGATAACGATATATTTTAAAAATATCGATATTCGATATATCGATATTTTTTTACATTTCCAACATCCCTAAGGGATGCTATCAAAGTATCCAATGGATACTTTCCATGCTATTAGAAAGGCTTATTTCCAAGATTTTGGTCTTGGACTGACTAATGTCCAGGCAGGATTGACATTATATCTTCATGATTGACATATTATGTCTACGTATTACACAATACACAAACCAAAAACATAAATCCGGGTTACCAACTTGGAGCTTTTACCCCTAGATTTAGGAAAATAATGTGTGAAGGGGTTTTTAAAGGGTAAAATAATTTAGGGGTATTGTGAATACATAACATTTAAAAAAAATGATATTTGATTGATCGCAAAAATCTAAATTTGTGCTGATTTTCATGGCCCTTTTAGAACGAGTTTTTTTTTATCTAAGTGAATTATTGTAAATAAACTTCGGAATATGCTCTGTTCAAATCTTGGATTATTAAAATTTCTGCAACTAAAATGTTTTTTGTTGACTTTTATGGGTATTCTGACTGGAGTTTAGGAGTATTTTTTTCAAATGATTGCAACACCTTTCTTTACTCTATGGTTCTATCATTAAAACAGGATCGGCCGTCTTCTATTTACTATTTACCTTAGAGGAAGAAACCAATAGAGAGCTGGGCACTTTCTTTCTCATTCACGCAAGAAAAGAATGCGTATAAAGTAGGTTACGTGTGATACAAACTCAGAGAAAGTACAAAAGGAGTTAGTATCGCGTCGCTTCCCCGAACAAATTTTTCGTGACACTTTTGCGGGGTGCGGGAGGCGAAGTAAACACACACAGATACACTTTCACGCATACCCACACTATAGTAAGCTCGCAACACATTCAAAAATATACGCACACAAATAAAAAATTACCTGAGCATATGAACAAAAATTTGGCAGAGGGGGTTAGCGCATCATGCTCTCTCCAGTGGTATCTCCTAGAAAGAAACATTTTAAATGATTTTTTGTCCCTCAGCATGTGTTCGATTTTTCCGCACCGTGGGTGCGGAACAAATTTGACGTTTGCTCCAGGACCCGACCACCAGGGGTTATCGTGGTTTTAAAATTAAATAAATTACTTAAAATACAATTAAAAACTAACTGTGAAATTACTGTGTGTTGTGGAAATCTTTTAAGAATGGTGCAGTGCTAAAGGCTAAAAACTAATAGTGAACGTAAAATTATGAAATATCGTTTCACAGGCAAACGTGAATTATTATGGCCAATTTAAAGATTACATTTAGAAACTAATACATGTAAACGACTTATTTAGATCTTATTGCTCTAAATTAGTTACTATTTTACTTGAAAGTTACGTGTAAGATCGATAAATTCTTGTTTTTCATCCATAACCTAAAATTTTCAGTTTATTGACCGCCATTATCAGTGTTGTCTGTGTATAAAAGAGAGACTACCATAAATAAGTGGTAAATTATTATTAAGTGCATCATACACGATCCCACATGCTGGGTGCATCGAAGAATTTCTCAGATTTCCCGAATTTATTTTTATGATTTCCTGAAAATATGGATATTTGTATACTGTGGATAGCAGCAGCAAAAATAATTATTAGGTTGCTAAAAGTTATTCCCGAATGCTTAAATATTCAGAAATAACGTAAGCGCTCAAGTTATTCGTCCAAGGCTGCGCAGGACGTATACATTCGTTATCTATAGGCACAATAGTCATTGTACATTTAATCGTGCTTTTACTATATGCATTTTGTTTAAATATATGTATGTATGTCTGAATTATAAATAAATAGAACCGACGTTGAATAGTTTGTTTAATTTGCCCCCCTATTATGTACCTATCTCTTTTAACAACTAAAGTGATGATCAATAAAGCAAAGTGACTATTAAATAACTGTCAAATGATTAATTTGGTATTGCATAACTTGAATCACCAATAAATACCTAACACACTATCAGTAGACATCAAAGTTTGGTGGACAACTGAAGCTTGATAGTCACTTGGGTGGCTAAAGATACGCATTAGCCCTGCTGGTAGGCAATAGCTGTATTTACTATTGGCTGATCGTGAGGAGGTTGTATGTTCCCCAGATCCGTTAGTCTAGTGGTTAGATAGCCTGACCGCTGCCCAATAGGACATGGGTTCGATTCCGAAGGATTCCGAACAATTGTCTGGGTGTTATCTATGTATTTAAATATGTATTTATCCTCTGGGAAGCCGGCGCTTTTTTACGCGCTCGCGTCATGCATGCGCCTATTTTTTCGCTGCGCCGTTTACGCGTCGGGATATCATGTTTCAAACCACTTACGAGCGTTATATAATCTGAACCACTTATCCGAATCGCATTCTGTAAACTGAGTTCTAATGAGAAGAGTATTAGCTATGAAGTATATCCTTTTTTTGAGTTATAAATATTGATTTTTTAAAGAAAAAGTCCGAAGTGCACGGATTTTCGGCAAAGTTGATTTTACCTATTTTTGATCTCGATTTTGAGGGTAGAATATTGATCCAGGCACTAAGAAAGATCCATTCTTTGCATACAAACTCCTTTTCACACAAGTTTTAAACAAAAATCTACCAAAAAATCGAAAAATATGATTTTTTTTTCCAACGGACGTTATGACGCGGTATGACGTCATAGCATGGAAAAATTCCGACAACTATATTGGATTTTATGACTTTATCTTTGAGTTATTATCATTATTATGTAATTATGATGTATTTACAACAGTTACGTTACAAATAATATCGAAAATAAACCAAAAGTAAACAAACAAACAAATAATCACCCGGGTCAGATTTCATTTCGAAAATATCCAATATTTTGATAAAATACGGACTAACTAACGTCTACACTACTTTATTATGACGTTATAACAATAAACACAACTAAATAATATCACTTCACCTGAAAATAATACAATATTTACATTAATTAAAAATAAACATTCCGTGACCGCCAAAATAAACATTCAGTGACAGCTACCGCCCACTTTTGCTAACTGAAGTTGTCAATGAAAAAGTCAAAACGGCAACTGAATGACGATTTTAATAAAGAGCATATCATGAAGCTATTAGGGTCAAAGTGGAGGAAACACTCCCAAATACATGCCTGAGGTCAACGCTATCCCTTTCATTGAGGTCGGATCTCTCTTTCTAAGAGGGCAACCTTAATGTTTCATGAAAAATCAGGACATCTTTTTAACTTCGTCGCATAATACGACTTACTTGGCTTGTTTACCAAGTGTCTGGGTGTTTTATCTATATAAGTATGTATTTACAAAAAAAAAGTATATAAGTATTAGTATCAGTTGTCTGGTTTCCATAGTACAGGCTCTGCCTAGTTTGGGATCAGATGACCGTGTGTGAATTGTCCCAGGATATTATTATATTATTATTATGCTTTAAGTTTAAACCGATTAAATATGTCTAGTTGCTTAATCAGTCTGATTATGGGTTGGAGCAGAAATACGGAAGAACTGTGTACAAGAAGAACAAACTGTGATTGATAGGGAAACAGATGATAAATAAATAAGGACCTCCTTCTGGCCGATATGACCACAGTGGGTATTTTGAAAGATCTCAGTCTACGCAAAATATATTATAGTGCGCAAGTGCTTGCGTAGACACAACTGCACTCTCTCTCTCTCTCTTCCGTTTACCTCTCAAAATACGATGGGATGAAAAACCGACACGACCGGGGAGAGACCAGGTGCAGGATCAACATTTTACATGCCCATCTTACGCATGGAGCATCTTAATTTACAGAAAATCAAGGGATAAATAATAAGCTAATGGTTGTGAAAATAAAAGCATATGAAGTTATGATTAAAAAAAATATTGTGCTATAAAATCATTTATTCAGTACGTTTAACGATCTCCGATTAATCACAAGATACTGAATAGCAATTAGCATTATATGCAAACAACTAAAACACCTTTTAACCAACACATTAGACGATAGAAAAAGCATTCGCGGTAAATTTAGTTTTCCATTGGACCAACAGCAGATCATTGCAGCTTCATCAAATTTATTTTCCAATGGGACAATGGATAGTCATAGGTACATTCCTTCACTCAATATTTTTAGGAAATCTACAAGAAAATAAAAAATGTATTAATATTGACCAGGGGTGAATAAAACAGTATGTATATTTATGGAATGATATAGGTACTCTCGCCGATACGGCCAATCCAACCACAGCGGCTAATCTTTCGCAAGATCAGCCATCATCCAGTGCACAAATGCTTGCGTAGACACAAGTGCACAAGTGTACTTTACATGCCTATCCGACGCATGGATCATCTTACTTTACAGACAATGACCGGCCTGCATTATCCTAGCCAGTGAGGAACAACTACACATAGTTGTTGCTCCCCGCAGGATTCGAACCTGCGACCCCCGGTATGCAAGCAAGCGGTTTCCCACTGCGCCACGGAGGCTACTAGACGCGACAGGACTAGGAGGCGACAAGAATAAATATGATTTTAATAATATGTATCTAATAAGTTACAAAACTAACTGTACCTAAACTTAACCTACATACCTACACACTTGTAAAATTAATGAACATACAATATGTTTTCAATATCAATCCTTTGAACTAAATACATCGTTTATTTTTTTATCATAAAGTGGCGGTAAAAAATCCCCAAAACGGAAAGTCTTCAAAAAATCTTTACCATGGTTACTCTATTAAAATAATGTGAAATATTTTAAAATTAAATAATTCAAGTACAAATTAATATAAACTTAAACCCAATACTAACAAACGAACTGAAAACGTGTTATGTGCCTATCGAAAGAAGAACTGATCGAAAATATGGTGCATAATGCACAGGGATCATCGGTAGGTAATTATTGAACAAAATCGCACTTACGAGTGATATTCGGTATTAAATACTGGATACAACATATTTTTGCAACCAAGTACTGCACATTTTATCACCATTTTTATGATTTTAATTCACTTTATCGTGAAATTATGGTATTTAAATGTTTGATCGATTTATATGACAGACAGTTTCATGCTGACAATAAGCGACAGTGTTGCCACAAAATACGAACCCTTAAAATCGGTAATTAAAATTGCATTTGAGTATAATTGGCGAAAACACAATAGAGCATTATTCTAATCGAACTCGCAGAACAGTACCAATAATTTTTTTATTAGACATGATTGTCATCGTATTTTAAGTTTTCGGGTGGAAAACATTCTTTTGATGTGTAAGTAAAGCATTTCTATATTAGGGTATCCATTTCTCGGGTAATTTCAATTATAACATGGACCACACATCGGACCTCAATGAAAGGGATAGCGTATGCCTCAATCAAGTATTTGGAGTTTGGGCTCCATGGAGCATATACACTAAAGAAACCATAAAGCATAGGGTTCCCATACAAAAAATGAAAATCTATCACAAAAAACACGGTGTGTATCGGGGCTTACCTCCTTGGTGCAATATGCACCACCGGCCCCCGAGGGAGGTGCGGTTTTTCGTTTATAATGGTGCAATATGCACCACCGGCCCTCAAGAGGTTTATACAGTTTACAAGTATTTGTAATCATTTATCTGGTTACCTTACTAGAGGGTCTGCGTAGATTGAGATCAGGTCAAGCGTAGATTGCCCCAAGATACTATAATACTATATATATGTATATTGGAGAAATTTACTAAAACTTACCCGGTAAATGGCCATAGTATGTATTTATATTAAGTTATAAGAAAGCCAATTTTTGCCTACCTCTCTGGGAAATAGCATATTAAATTGTTTTTATCTCTTAACTTTTTTGTATGAGGCTAATAATTATCTACAGCTTTTAGCCACTTTAATCACCCACGTGATATCACCCAGGTGAACAATGTGGAATAGACCTTAGCTACAGCATATATGATATTAGGTGTACATTCACTTTGTAGCCTCCGTGGCGCAGTGGGAAACCGCTTGCTTTGTAAACCGGAGGTCGTGGGTTCGAATCCTGCGAAGGGCAACAAATTTGAGTAGTTGTTCCTTACTGGCTAGGACAATGCAGGCCGATGACCTGATTGTCTGTAAACTAAGATGATCCATGCGTGGTATGGGCATGTAAAAAGTCGGTCCTGCGCCTAACTTCTCCCCGGTCGTGTCGGTCTTCCGTCCCATCGGATTATGAGAGGTATTATATAAAGGAAGAGAGAGTGCACTTGTGTCTACGCAAGCCCTTGTGCACCATAATATCTCCTGCGTACATGACTGATCTTGTGAAAGATTGGCCGCTGTGGTCGTTTCGGCTAGGAGGACATTATTATTACAATCACTTTCGTACTTTTTGCAGACTGTCATAGATTAAGACGATATAATGTAAGAAAACTAAATGTTGTGTCAAAAATATCACTTTTTTGGTTAGGAAAGAAAATATATTATTTACAACAACCTCCGTTATTTGCTTTACACAAAGGGTAAAATTTCCCTTACGTGGCAACTCTAAATTTAGTATGTACTTATTTTTCTGTCCTTATCGCACGCTTGTTATATTCTGTCTACGCTATTTACCTATATCGATGCCTATACCTATACATATATTATTTAGATAATTCACGCGACCATAGATATTATTATTAGCTATATTAATTTGTCTCTTTTGTCTACCTGGTTAAGTTTCATTATTGTGTGTCGCTATTGTCAACAGTATAACATCATACCGAAAAAGAAAGAAAGTAATCTGTCTACGCATCTTAATTCATACTACCTTACCTACTATCTTTGGTGTTTTTTTTGCATGGTGTCCAGGGCTGCCAGACTATGTGATTTATCGCCATTTAGGCTATCTTGGGGGGTCAAATGGCGACCAAAAAATCCAATCGGCTACCAGTAGCCATTTAGGCTACCTAGAAAAAAGGAACGGGCGCTTTAGGCTACTCCAGGATTACCCTAAAATTTAATAATTTCTTGTTAATTGTATGCTTCAACGAAACGTTCTTTTGTCACTGAGGAAAGAAGTCTGCGGAATCCTCAGGTTCTTGCCATGCTACTTGCTATCTTCTATGCAATTGACAGGCTTGTTGGTCTAGTAGTTAGACAGCCTGGCCGCTAGCCAATAGGTCGTTGGTTTAAGTGTCTGGGTATTTTTTGTATATAAATATGTATTTACAAAAAAAGTAAGTAAGTTAATACTTACTAATTATAATTAATCAGTTGTCTGGTTCCCATAGTACAGGCTCTGCCTAGTTTGAGATTAGATGACCGTGCGTGGATTGTCCTTAAAATACCTATCCTTGCCTAGAACTGCCGCAATGAGACGTCAAATGAGACGTCACGAATCTAAACCTCGGAAACGTTCCGATCCCGAAAATATCTACTACCCAGTCGAGGTAACTTGCACCTTGCGGCGAATACGTTCTAAACTAGCGAGCTGCAAAGTTGCCGAAAAGCTGCTTGCGTCAATTTAACCCTTCAGGCCCGGGTGATACGTATTTGTATCATGACATAACGCACCGCAATGACTCCCTCAGGCCCGGGTGATACGTATTTGTATCATCCGCCGTTGACGGAATTCACCTTTTTTTTTATGGTAGAAATTAAATTTTTGTATGGGAACCCTATGCTTTATGGTTACATCATCTTTAAAATAGACCCGTTATTCATTAATTCTTTTGACATTTTAATTCATAAATTCAGTTACGAAAGTCGGCTGGTCTCGGTCGGACGGACTAAAAGTTGTGGTCACGGAATGTTAGTTTTAAATCGTAAGTATTCTTTTATTTCAGGTGAAATGTTTTATTTTTTTGTTTTAACGTAATAATAAAGCTGTGTAGAGGGTAGTTAGTGTGTATTCTGTCAAAATATTGTATATTTTCGAACTGAAAAAACAAAAAATCCACATAGGTGATTTTTTTGTTTGTTTGTTTACTTTTGGTATAATAGGGATGATGACTAATTTTGAAAAAATACTCTATAATGTACTTACGGGTCTACTATTGCCGAAAATAATCATATTTTTGTATTAAATTTACAATTAATAGCAATATTTTCAATTTTTAAAATAGAGTTTGAATTTCATTCCAAAACGATGGTCGGTGATGGCGCCATTTTGTGACGTCACTACGGCGGTGTAAATAAACATCTGTCTAGGTATAAAAGTGAATCATTGTATGAAAGAAAAAGTTGAGATGACAGTTTGACAGTTGTTTATTTACACAGGATTGACGTCATTCACTCTGATCAGCGTTTATTACAAAATGGCGATTAACTGTATTTGAGTAATTTATTTGCTTAAATATCGCGAAAATCTCTCTATTATTATGAAAATGAGATGCATTTTTGGAATCAGTGCAATATGTTCTAATATTTAAAACCACAGATTTATTGGTATTGTGTTGCAGTCATCATGCCTATTCCGTTATTATTTGTAATGTAATTGTTGTAAATACATCGTAATTACATCATAACGATAATAACTGAAAGATAAAGTCATAAAATCCAATCTAACTATCGAAAATTTTGCATACCATGACGTCATATCGCGCAGTGACGTCATTTTTAAAAAAAAAATGAGTTCATTTCGATTTTTTTGGTAGTGTTTTGTTTAAAACTTGTAAAAAAGGAGTTTGGATGCAAAGAATGGATCTTTCTTAGTGCCTGAGTCAATATTCTACCCTCAAAATCGAATTCAAAAATAGGTAAAATCAGCTTTGCCAAAAAATCACCTTTTTTAGACTTTCCCTTTAAAAAATCGATATTTATAACTCTAAAAAAGCATATACTGGATAGTTAATACCTGTCTCAGTAGAACTCTGTTTACAGAACGCAAATCGGTTAAGTGGTTGTGTTTATATAACGTTCGTAATTTGAAACCACGGCGGGCCGCCGAATAACATAAACAGTTACGTCATCACAAAACGTACGCGCGCGAAAAGCGGCCGGGCGCGTCCGGGCCAAAAGGGTTAAGTTACTCATTTCAACTCGCTGTATGACAGAGCCGGTTACATGTTTTTTTAGCGTGTTCTCTTTTTTCGGCTAATTATACCTAACTCAAAATGTTAGGTGAATTAGGATATTTGTCAAAAAAGGAAAAAATTAGGCGATCGAAGCTACTCGGTAGGCAAAATTAGGCGACTTGAGTTAGCAGAATCTGGCAACCCTGATGGTGTCTGACAGACAGGACAAGTCAAGTCAAGGTCAGTCAGTCAACTCAATTTATTTTACTAAAAATAATAAGTTTATGAAGAAGAAACATATTTTTATCTCATAATCCTATTAAAAAAATAAAAACAAAATGCCTAAAGAGGAGCCTACTGATTTAGACTGGGTCCAGCTCAAAAAAGAAATGGGATCTTCTACTCATCATGTTGAAACAACAAGTGAAAAATTTTCAAGGAAATTTTCGGAAAATCCATTTGTCCCCATAGGTAGGTATTCTTTCGTAACAATATTTATTATTTGAAATTAGTGTAGTAATAGGTTTTGGTATATTACATTTATATTGATGTATTAAATATTTAAGTATTCTTTAATGGAGCTGTTAATTTAATTTGTAATTCTAAGTTATGAATTTATGGTCTGATTGCCTTTGACCAATTTCTTTTACTGTTTTAGGATGTTTAGCTACAGCTGCTGCATTATCATATGGGCTTTGGAGCTTTAAAACAGGACGCAGGAAGTTATCTCAACAAATGATGCGCTTAAGAATAGTTGCACAAGGATTCACAATCACAGCTCTTGTTGTTGGTGTTGTAATGACTGGGAAAAGCATGAAATAGTTCTTAGACCGGCTACTTGAAACAATTTAATTCAGATTTGAGGCATTTGATGATGTGAAATTTTAATGTAGAGTAAAGTTGATATTTTAAAATAATCTATTACATTAAGAAACTCCATAGATTTGTATTATTTAATAAACTTATAAATATATTCAGAGGCATAGTAAACCATCCACCTAGGAAGGGACCTAAATCTGCATACTGTTTTTAATAATGTGCATTTAATTTTTGTTCTTATAATATATACATTTCACACCCAACAGTTTATTATTGACAATAACAGGTATATTACAAAAGATTTTTTTAAGATATGAAATATCATTATGAGGCCGGTTAGTTGTGCCTAGGGTTCCCAACTCTCCCGGATTGCCCGGGAGACTCCGGTAATAATGGTTAACCTCCCGACCTCCCGGGGTGGAATCATTTCTCCGGTTTTTCTAAATATAATGTACGCATTCGTCGCTACCAGTGTAAACCTTTTTCGTCTCGCCGTCGACGTTGTCGATTCCTTGGTTGAATTCAGCGGCTTCTCATGCCTCCTCTACATAATAGACAATTACCGGCGTGCACGACTGTGCAAACCCCGAGTGGATATAAGCTGGGTTGACTTCTTTACGAAATCGAAAGACCGAAGTCCCTGTCCAGAATTGAACAAAATGGTCATGTTTGTTAAAAGTAGAGTTACAAATACTAACTAGTTTAAGTGTACATGTTTGTAAATAAACTGTAAATATTTTGTTTCAATAAATATACATACCTACTTACATTATTGTTAATACTAACAAAATTCGATTTTTTTTTGGAAAAGGTTTTATGATTTTGTGGTGAAAACCGACAAATATTAGATGCTGCTCGAATCTTTAATACTCAAAGGCTCGAATGGTAAATTGAGATTTTCTTCACAACATCAACACCCCCCCCCCCCCCTCTACTCGATTTCATTAAATTCTCCCGGGTTAGTCCTTTCAAGAGTTGGTAACCCTAGTTGTGCCCCTGAGTGTGTTATTATACAAATAGTATATTAATGCACTGGCTAACCACTGGGGCATATTGGTCAGACTACAGAGTCCTTACTCCAATCCAAAGGTCAGACCACACAGCAATTGGGTCAGACAGTCGAACTTTAAGACTCGACAATATAAATAAATAGAAATATAATACAAATTGACCTATACATTCAGTGGCGGTCCGAGAGGGGGGGTCGTAGGGGTCATGACCCCCAAAATCCACATTCGTAGACTAAATTGGGTAGCGGTTAAGGGTGTCCAGATACAAGAGCAACGGGATTGTCAAATACGACCAGCCCCCCCCTGAAAGCGTTGGCTGCGACCTATTTGAATTAAAATAACACATTTTTACGCCGAACAATAACGCTGAACATTAACGCCGAACATGAACGCCAAGCATTAACGCCGAACACTAACGCTGAACATGAACGCCGAACATGAACACCGAACAATAACCCCAAACATTAACGCCGAACAAGAACGCCGAGCAATAATGTCGAACAATAACGCCAAACATGAACGCCGAACATTAACGCCGAATAATAACGCCGAACATTAACGCCGAGCAATAATGCCGAACAATAACGCCGAACATTAACGCCGAACATGAACGCCGAACATTAACGCCGAATAATAACGCTGAACATGAACGCCGAACATGAACACCGAACAATAACCCCAAACATTAACGCCGAACAAGAACGCCGAGCAATAATGCTGAACAATAACGCCGAACATGAACGCCGAACATTAACGCCGAATAATAACGCCGAACATTAACGCCGAACAAGAACGCCGAGCAATAATGCCGAACAATGACGCCGAACATGAACGCCGAACATTAACGCCGAACATGAACGCCGAACATTAACGCCGAATAATAACGCCGAACATTAACGCCGGACAATAACGCTGAACATTAACGCCGAACATTAACGCCAAACAATAACGCCTAACATTAAAGCCAAACATTAACGCCGATCAATAACGCCGAACACTAACGCTGAACATTAACGCCAAACATTAACGCCAAAAAATCACGCCGAACATGAACGCCGAGCAATAATGCCGAACAATAACGCCGAACATGAATGCCGAACATTAACGCCGAACATGAACGCCGAACATTAACGCCGAATAATAACACTGAACATGAACGCCGAACATGAACACCGAACAATAACCCCAAACATTAACGCCGAACAAGAACGCCGAGCAATAATGCCGAACAATAACGCCAAACATGAACGTCGAACATGAACGCCAAACATTAACGCCGAACACTAACGCTGAACATTAACGCCAAACATTAACGCCAAACAATCACGCCGAACATGAACGCCGAACATTAACGCCGAATAATAACGCCGAACATTAACGCCGAGCAATAATGCCGAACAATAACGCCGAACATGAATGCCGAACATTAACGCCGAACATGAACGCCGAACATTAACGCCGAATAATAACACTGAACATGAACGCCGAACATGAACACCGAACAATAACCCCAAACATTAACGCCGAACAAGAACGCCGAGCAATAATGCCGAACAATAACGCCGAACATTAACGCCGAATAATAACGCCGAACATTAACGCCGAACAAGAACGCCGAGCAATAATGCCGAACAATAACGCCGAACATGAACGCCGAACATTAACGCCGAACATGAACGCCGAACATTAACGCCGAATAATAACGCCGAACATTAACGCCGAACAATAACGCTGAACATTAACGCCGTACATGAACGCCGAACATAAACACCGAACATTAACGCCGAACATGAACGGCGATCCCGTGACCACCTTTCTGCTCCATCATCAGACCCTGAACAACTACCTAATCAACAACGAGCCCAAAATGAACGCCGAACGTTAACACCGAACAATAACACCGAGCATGAACGCTGAACATTAACTCCGAATAATAACGCCGAACATTAACGGTGAACATTAACGCCGAACATGAACGCCAAACATTAACGCCGAACACTAACGCTGAACATGAACGCCGAACATTAACGCCGAACAATAACGCTGAACATTAACGCCGTACATGAACGCCGAACATAAACACCGAACATTAACGCCGAACATGAACGGCGATCCCGTGACCACCTTTCTGCTCCATCATCAGACCCTGAACAACTACCTAATCAACAACGAGCCCAAAATGAACGCCGAACGTTAACTCCGAACAATAACGCCGAGCATGAACGCTGAACATTAACTCCGAATAATAACGCCGAACATTAACGGTGAACATTAACGCCGAACATGAACGCCAAACATTAACACCGAACACTAACGCTGAACATGAACGCCGAACATTAACGCCAAATAATAACGCCGAACATTAAAGCCAAACATTAACGCCGATCAATAACGCCGAACATTAACGCCAAACATGAACGCCGAACATGAACGCCAAACATTAACGCCGAACATGAACGCCGAACATTAACGCCGAATAATAACGCCGAACATTAACGCCGAACAATAACGCTGAACATTAACGCCGTACATGAACGCCGAACATAAACACCGAACATTAACGCCGAACATGAACGGCGATCCCGTGACCACCTTTCTGCTCCATCATCAGACCCTGAACAACTACCTAATCAACAACGAGCCCAAAATGAACGCCGAACGTTAACACCGAACAATAACGCCGAGCATGAACGCTGAACATTAACTCCGAATAATAACGCCGAACATTAACGGTGAACATTAACGCCGAACATGAACGCCAAACATTAACGCCGAACACTAACGCTGAACATGAACGCCGAACATTAACGCCGAATAATAACGCCGAACATTAACGCCGAGCAATAATGCCGAACAATAACGCCGAACATGAATGCCGAACATTAACGCCGAACATGAACGCCGAACATTAACGCCGAATAATAACACTGAACATGAACGCCGAACATGAACACCGAACAATAACCCCAAACATTAACGCCGAACAAGAACGCCGAGCAATAATGCCGAACAATAACGCCGAACATGAACGCCGAACATTAACGCCGAATAATAACGCCGAACATTAACGCCGAACAAGAACGCCGAGCAATAATGCCGAACAATAACGCCGAACATGAACGCCGAACATTAACGCCGAACATGAACGCCGAACATTAACGCCGAATAATAACGCCGAACATTAACGCCGAGCAATAACGCTGAACATTAACGCCGTACATGAACGCCGAACATAAACACCGAACATTAACGCCGAACATGAACGGCGATCCCGTGACCACCTTTCTGCTCCATCATCAGACCCTGAACAACTACCTAATCAACAACGAGCCCAAAATGAACGCCGAACGTTAACACCGAACAATAACACCGAGCATGAACGCTGAACATTAACTCCGAATAATAACGCCGAACATTAACGGTGAACATTAACGCCGAACATGAACGCCAAACATTAACGCCGAACACTAACGCTGAACATGAACGCCGAACATTAACGCCGAACAATAACGCTGAACATTAACGCCGTACATGAACGCCGAACATAAACACCGAACATTAACGCCGAACATGAACGGCGATCCCGTGACCACCTTTCTGCTCCATCATCAGACCCTGAACAACTACCTAATCAACAACGAGCCCAAAATGAACGCCGACGTTAACTCCGAACAATAACGCCGAGCATGAACGCTGAACATTAACTCCGAATAATAACGCCGAACATTAACGGTGAACATTAACGCCGAACATGAACGCCAAACATTAACACCGAACACTAACGCTGAACATGAACGCCGAACATTAACGCCAAATAATAACGCCGAACATTAAAGCCAAACATTAACGCCGATCAATAACGCCGAACATTAACGCCAAACATGAACGCCGAACATGAACGCCAAACATTAACGCCGAACATGAACGCCGAACATTAACGCCGAATAATAACGCCGAACATTAACGCCGAACAATAACGCTGAACATTAACGCCGTACATGAACGCCGAACATAAACACCGAACATTAACGCCGAACATGAACGGCGATCCCGTGACCACCTTTCTGCTCCATCATCAGACCCTGAACAACTACCTAATCAACAACGAGCCCAAAATGAACGCCGAACGTTAACACCGAACAATAACACCGAGCATGAACGCTGAACATGAACGCCGAACATTAACGCCGAACAATAACGCTGAACATTAACGCCGTACATGAACGCCGAACATAAACACCGAACATTAACGCCGAACATGAACGGCGATCCCGTGACCACCTTTCTGCTCCATCATCAGACCCTGAACAACTACCTAATCAACAACGAGCCCAAAATGAACGCCGAACGTTAACAACGAACAATAACGCCGAGCATGAACGCTGAACATTAACTCCGAATAATAACGCCGAACATTAACGGCGAACATTAACGCCGAACATGAAAGCCAAACATTAACGCCGAACACTAACGCTGAACATGAACGCCGAACATTAACGCCAAATAATAACGCCGAACATTAAAGCCAAACATTAACGCCGATCAATAACGCCGAACATTGACGCCAAACATTAACGCCGAACACTAACGCCGGACATTAACGCCGAAAATTAGCGCCGAACAATAATGCCGAACAATAACGCTGAACATGAACGCCAAATAATAACCCCGAACATTAACGCCAAATATTAACGCCGAACAATAACGCCGAATATTAACGCCGAACATGAACGCCGAACATTGACGCCAAACATTAACGCCGAACACTAACGCCGAACATTAACGCCGAACAATAACGCCGAACATGAACGCCGAACATTAACACCGAACATTAACGCCAAATAATAACGCCGAACATTAACGCCAAACATTAACGCCTAACATTAACGCCGAACACTAACGCCAAACATTAACGCCGAACACTAACGCTAAACATGAACGCCGAACATGAACACCGAACAATAACCCCAAACATTAACGCCGAACTATAACGCTGAACATTATCGCCAAACATTAACGCCGAACAATAACGCCGAACATTAACGCCGAACATGAACACCAAACATTAACGCCGAACACTAACGCCGAACAATAACGCCGAACATGAACGCCGAACATTAACACCGAACATTAACGCCAAATTATAACGCTGAACATTAACGCCAAACATTAACGCAGAACAATAACGCTGTACATTAACGCCGAACATGAACGCCAAGCATTAACGCCGAACACTAACGCTGAACATTAACGCCGAACATGAACGCCGAACATTAACGCCGAACACTAACGCCAAACATTAACGCCGAACACTAACGCTGAACATGAACGCCGAACATGAACACCGAACAATAACCCCAAACATTAACGCCGAACAAGAACGCCGAGCAATAATGTCGAACAATAACGCCAAACATGAACGCCGAACATTAACGCCGAATAATAACGCCGAACATTAACGCCGAGCAATAATGCCGAACAATAACGCCGAACATTAACGCCGAACATGAACGCCGAACATTAACGCCGAATAATAACGCTGAACATGAACGCCGAACATGAACACCGAACAATAACCCCAAACATTAACGCCGAACAAGAACGCCGAGCAATAATGCTGAACAATAACGCCGAACATGAACGCCGAACATTAATGCCGAATAATAACGCCGAACATTAACGCCGAACAAGAACGCCGAGCAATAATGCCGAACAATGACGCCGAACATGAACGCCGAACATTAACGCCGAACATGAACGCCGAACATTAACGCCGAATAATAACGCCGAACATTAACGCCGAACAATAACGCTGAACATTAACGCCGTACATGAACGCCGAACATAAACACCGAACATTAACGCCGAACATGAACGGCGATCCCGTGACCACCTTTCTGCTCCATCATCAGACCCTGAACAACTACCTAATCAACAACGAGCCCAAAATGAACGCCGAACGTTAACACCGAACAATAACACCGAGCATGAACGCTGAACATGAACGCCGAACATTAACGCCGAACAATAACGCTGAACATTAACGCCGTACATGAACGCCGAACATAAACACCGAACATTAACGCCGAACATGAACGGCGATCCCGTGACCACCTTTCTGCTCCATCATCAGACCCTGAACAACTACCTAATCAACAACGAGCCCAAAATGAACGCCGAACGTTAACACCGAACAATAACGCCGAGCATGAACGCTGAACATTAACTCCGAATAATAACGCCGAACATTAACGGTGAACATTAACGCCGAACATGAACGCCAAACATTAACGCCGAACACTAACGCTGAACATGAACGCCGAACATTAACGACAAATAATAACGCCGAACATTAAAGCCAAACATTAACGCCGATCAATAACGCCGAACATTAACGCCAAACATGAACGCCGAACATGAACGCCAAACATTAACGCCGAACACTAACGCTGAACATTAACGCCAAACATTAACGCCAAACAATCACGCCGAACATGAACGCCGAACATTAACGCCGAATAATAACACTTCACTTGAGCTTGTAAATTATTCTTGGTGTGTACGAAATTGCTGTTCCCAGTGTTTAGAGTAGTTCTTTTTAAAAAACCGGATTTTAACCCCCTGGTAAGTTCATACAATTATCCAAATTAATTAATTTTCATGTTAGGTAATCCAATTACAGTCTAGCAAGTAATATCTCAATCTTTTTATAGTATTATTAACGTCGCTATGGCTATTTTATTTCTTAATTTCATTTCTTCTAGGTAGTGAATGTGACAGGATGTTTTAATGTCAATCAATTATAACCTCATTTATCTATTCGTTCCAATAACTCTTATATATGTTTTGACACGATATTTTCCTTATAAAATTCCTATATCTTAATATTTTAGCCCAATCAGTTTTAGCCATCACAAGAATCAGGTGAAATATAGTCTCAATAACTAATTCCATTGGGTAGTCTATGCCAGAAATCTTAACCTATATTTTAATGAGTAATTGTTATTTTAGAATGTCCAGATAGTTTAAACTCCATAATATCAGTTCATACTTGCAAGTAATAAGCATTGTGTTTTTCATAATTAGTAGTCTAATAGAATTTTCCAGAGTAAAAATTGTTTACAAGTTTGTCATTGTAAATTAAACTTATAGTCTTGTATGAGTGCATTGTTGTATAAGAATGTCTTAATTTCCTTTAAGTGTTAAAGCCAACTGTAATGTAGTTGCTTACATAAATTATTCTTTATTCTATTAGCTCATCACATAGCTGAGAGATATATTTAGTTTTGGTTATTATAAGGGATAGTACCGGGGAAATAAATATTAAAAGTCTTTGTTCCTTCAATATGTTTTATTATAATTACTAATGTAATATGTAATATTTTCTTTGTTCTGCATGGCGTTGTGGAATGGTGATTATCCGGCATATAAAACATTGGGGATTTGATTCTGGGTTGGGTAAAAATATTTTATTTAAATATTTAATTTTCTTTAAATTACATTTCAACCTGAAATGCATTTCACCACTCCATTCCGCAAAATATTTAATTGTTTTGCGAAAGATACCGACGCCCATATCTGGTCACACTAGTGCCAGGGCATCGGATCTTTCGCGCTACAGAAGATGTTTCGACGCGTTCCAGGATTGGGGGTTCACCGCTAGGATTTCACCGCTAGGATTGCACCGCTAGGGGTTCATCGTTCCCCGTTTGGAGATCATTGTTGGGACTGCACCGTGCCCGCTTGGAGTTTCCGTTGTACCGTTCACGTTGGGACTCCACCGTTCACCGTACAGATTGACTGTACAAGCGGCGACGCTTCAGGCTGCACTGTAACACCCGAGCCACCGGTGCCCTTCAAGAAACAGAGTGTCGGCTGAAGGCACTACCGAAGACCCCCAAGCGTCGAGGACTCGGACGGCCAAAAGTTAAGCCCCAGCATTTTTTTATTATTCCGACCAGATAACTTCCCTGTGCCGCGAATCCACACCCGTGTGTTTTGACTTTATTTAGAGACATTAGAGTTTGGTTCTAGTGTGATTTTTTAGAGACTTTAGAGTTTTAATTTTATTAGTGAAAATTTAATTCCTGCCGGGTTAACGTATATGTTTTTATTTTCGATTCAATAAACCCACGTTGCCAATGCAATAAACACCTAGCGGTGAACCCCCAATCCTGGAACGCGTCGAAACATCTTCTGTAGCGCGAAAGATCCGATGCCCTGGCACTAGTGTGACCAGATATGGGCGTCGGTATCTTTCGCAAAACAATTAAATATTTTGCGGAATGGAGTGGTGAAATGCATTTCCGGTTGAAATGTAATTTAAAGAAAATTAAATATTTAAATAAAATATTTTTACCCAACCCAGAATCAAATCCCCAATGTTTTATATGCCGGATAATCACCATTCCACAACGCCATGCAGAACAAAGAAAATATTACATATTACATTAGTAATTATAATAAAACATATTGAAGGAACAAAGACTTTTAATATTTATTTCCCCGGTACTATCCCTTATAATAACCAAAACTAAATATATCTCTCAGCTATGTGATGAGCTAATAGAATAAAGAATAATTTATGTAAGCAACTACATTACAGTTGGCTTTAACACTTAAAGGAAATTAAGACATTCTTATACAACAATGCACTCATACAAGACTATAAGTTTAATTTACAATGACAAACTTGTAAACAATTTTTACTCTGGAAAATTCTATGAGACTACTAATTATGAAAAACACAATGCTTATTACTTGCAAGTATGAACTGATATTATGGAGTTTAAACTATCTGGACATTCTAAAATAACAATTACTCATTAAAATATAGGTTAAGATTTCTGGCATAGACTACCCAATGGAATTAGTTATTGAGACTATATTTCACCTGATTCTTGTGATGGCTAAAACTGATTGGGCTAAAATATTAAGATATAGGAATTTTATAAGGAAAATATCGTGTCAAAACATATATAAGAGTTATTGGAATGAATAGATAAATGAGGTTATAATTGATTGACATTAAAACATCCTGTCACATTCACTACCTAGAAGAAATGAAATTAAGAAATAAAATAGCCATAGCGACGTTAATAATACTATAAAAAGATTGAGATATTACTTGCTAGACTGTAATTGGATTACCTAACATGAAAATTAATTAATTTGGATAATTGTATGAACTTACCAGGGGGTTAAAATCCGGTTTTTTAAAAAGAACTACTCTAAACACTGGGAACAGCAATTTCGTACGTAGCACAGAACTCTTGCTCACAAATCACACGCGTGTCACTTCACAAACAATCAAAATGATCCGATCCCCTCGCCCATACTTATATATACCAACAAATGACCTACGGCGGTCGCGACGCGATCTAGAATCACATTCCAATCCATTTCTTCTATCCGCCAACAAAACGAGTGCGACAGAGATACGAAATAAAAAACACTAATGCTTCCGAGCGAGAAGGAGCAACTCTCGAAAAGACTGGAATGTCGAGATAATAAAGTTCGATGATTCGGTTTCTGGAAATTTTTTTCTGTGAGCGCGAATACTAGTTGCGTCGCGCGGGTTCCGTACGATAATAAAAATATTTATTGTAGTTATTTGTTCGTAAATTTTTTATTTTACAATTTTAATGAATTTACGTTGTTACAACGTAACAACTGCTTAACAGCAGAAGGTAAATGTTTAACGTGTGCCACTGTGATTTTGGATCGGTCATGCTCGCCATCGAAAAGTCTTTGCTTGTGGCGGCTTCGTGTGGCGGGTCACCCCCTTCCCTCCAATATGGTTGAGGGGAGTGATGGCTGCTGCTCGAGTCAACTCGTGCGCGGGTGCTGCTTGGGGGGACTGGTCCGACTACTATCCCTTTGGCATTTTAGTTTGTTGTATTTTCGTCGTATTTTTTATTTTATTTGATATTTTGAACGGCAGGACACACTGTCGCTGGTGCTGATCTAATTGTAAAAAGACAAACTTTGTTTTAAAAAAAATGTGAAAAAATGACAAGCCCGCTGAGTTTCTTGCCGGATCTTCTCAGTTGAGGCCGCGTTGTGATCCGGTGGTAGCTTTTAAAAAAAAAATGACCGTTCAAAAGTGCTAGCGTTAAGCCTATTAGAAATAAAAATTTTTGAATTTTGAATTTTAACGCCGAACATTAACGCCGAGCAATAATGCCGAACAATAACGCCGAACATGAATGCCGAACATTAACGCCGAACATGAACGCCGAACATTAACGCCGAATAATAACACTGAACATGAACGCCGAACATGAACACCGAACAATAACCCCAAATATTAACGCCGAACAAGAACGCCGAGCAATAATGCCGAACAATAACGCCAAACATGAACGCCGAACATGAACGCCAAACATTAACGCCGAACACTAACGCTGAACATTAACGCCAAACATTAACGCCAAACAATCACGCCGAACATGAACGCCGAACATTAACGCCGAATAATAACGCCGAACATTAACGCCGAGCAATAATGCCGAACAATAACGCCGAGCATGAATGCCGAACATTAACGCCGAACATGAACGCCGAACATTAACGCCGAATAATAACACTGAACATGAACGCCGAACATGAACACCGAACAATAACCCCAAACATAAACGCCGAACAAGAACGCCGAGCAATAATGCCGAACAATAACGCCGAACATTAACGCCGAATAATAACGCCGAACATTAACGCCGAACAAGAACGCCGAGCAATAATGCCGAACAATAACGCCGAACATGAACGCCGAACATTAACGCCGAACATGAACGCCGAACATTAACGCCGAATAATAACGCCGAACATTAAAGCCGAACAATAACGCTGAACATTAACGCCGTACATGAACGCCGTACATAAACACCGACCATTAACGCCGAACATGAACGGCGATCCCGTGACCACCTTTCTGCTCCATCATCAGACCCTGAACAACTACCTAATCAACAACGAGCCCAAAATGAACGCCGAACGTTAACACCGAACAATAACACCGAGCATGAACGCTGAACATTAACTCCGAATAATAACGCCGAACATTAACGGTGAACATTAACGCCGAACATGAACGCCAAACATTAACGCCGAACACTAACGCTGAACATGAACGCCGAACATTAACGCCGAACAATAACGCTGAACATTAACGCCGTACATGAACGCCGAACATAAACACCGAACATTAACGCCGAACATGAACGGCGATCCCGTGACCACCTTTCTGCTCCATCATCAGACCCTGAACAACTACCTAATCAACAACGAGCCCAAAATGAACGCCGAACGTTAACACCGAACAATAACGCCGAGCATGAACGCTGAACATTAACTCCGAATAATAACGCCGAACATTAACGGTGAACATTAACGCCGAACATGAACGCCAAACATTAACACCGAACACTAACGCTGAACATGAACGCCGAACATTAACGCCAAATAATAACGCCGAACATTAAAGCCAAACATTAACGCCGATCAATAACGCCGAACATTAACGCCAAACATGAACGCCGAACATGAACGCCAAACATTAACGCCGAACATTAACGCCGAACACTAACGCTAAACATTAACGCCAAACATTAACGCCAAACAATCACGCCGAACATGAACGCCGAACATTAACACCGAACAATAACCCCAAACATTAACGCTGAACAAGAACGCCGAGCATTAATGCCGAACAATAACGCCGAACATGAACGCCGAACATTAACGCCGAACATGAACGCAGAACGTTAACGCCGAATAATAACGCCGAACATTAACGCCGAACAATAACGCTGAACATTAACGCCGTACATGAACGCCGAACATTAACGCCGAACATGAACGCCGAACATTAACACCGAACATTAACGCCAAACATTAACGCCGAACACTAACGCCAAACATTAACGCCAAACACTAACGCTGAACATGAACGCCGAACATGAACACCGAACAACAACCCCAAACATTAACGCCGAACATTAACGCCGTACATGAACGCCGAACATAAACACCAAACATTAACATCGAACAAGAACGCCGAGCAATAATGCCGAACAATAACGCCGAACATGAAAGCCGAACATTAACACCGAACATGAACGCCGAACGTTAACTCCGAATAATAACGCCGAACATTAACGCCGAACAATAACGTTGAACATTAACGCCGTACATGAACGCCGAACATAAACACCAAACATTAACATCGAACAAAAACGCCGAGCAATAATGCCGAACAATAACGCCGAACATGAACGCCGAACATTAACGCCGAACATGAACGCCGAACATTAACGCCGAATAATAACGCCGAACATTAACGCCGAACAATAACGCTGAACATTAACGCCGTACATGAACGTCGAACATAAACACCAAACATTAACGCCGAACAAGAACGCCGAGCAATAATGCCGAACAATAACGCCGAATATGAACGCCGAACATTAACGCCGAACATTAACGCCGAACGTTAACGCCAAATAATAACGCCGAACATTAACGCCGAACAATAACACTGAACATTAACGCCGTACATGAACGCCGAAAATTTTTTTTTTTTTTTTAATGATGTTCCCTTGTCGTAACACCGTATAAATTACAATCTAGCTTAATGGCTAATCAGCAATTTTACTTTAACCTAAACGAATAAATTATATTAGATTAAGAATGTGTCCAATGGCACTTTTCTTATTGTCTCTATTAAGGCGAAGACACTTTGTTATTGTGTTCTACACTGCACTACACTGCACTAATTTAACACTTAAACTAACTCAAAAGGTTTTGTTCTTTTCAGTCTTCTCACTAGGTCCGTGTTGTCGAGGAGCTGGATAGCCTCGACATTCACATGATGATGAAGCCGACGTTCATGAGCTTCAGCGTAGTCCTTGATAACTTTGGCTACGAAATCCAATTTGAGGTCCCGATGGAGGTCGTTTGTTCTAATGTACCAGGGCGCATTTACAATTCCTCTGAGTACTTTATTCTGGAACCGTTGTATTGTGTTTACATTGCTTTGTTTGGTACAGCCCCACAGCTGTATACCATAAGTACTACTGGCATTAGGACTTGTTTGTACAGGAGTATTTTGTTTTGCACTGACAGCACGGAGTGTTTACCGAGAAGCCAGTGCATTTTCTTGTAGCGAAGGCCCAACTCTTCGCGTTTCTTTTTGACATGAGCCTTCCAGCGAAGCTTTGTATCGAGTGTCATGCCAAGGTATTTGGCGGTATTCTCATAGGGTATAACACGATTGTTTATGTATACCGGATGATAGATTGATTTTTTATTGGTGAAATCAATATGAACTGACTTGGATTCGTTGAGTTTTATTCGCCACTTTTTTGTCCAGTTACATATGGTGTTTACGGCATTTTGAACATTTTCCACTGCTTCCGCGTGTGTAACACCTGTAGCCATAATGGCCGTGTCATCAGCAAAGGTTGCAATGGTGTTGTTTTCTAGCGTTGGAATATCACAGGTGTATAGTAAGTACAGGACCGGACCTAACACACTTCCTTGTGGTACTCCCGCTTTGATGTGCTTAAGATCAGAATAAGAATCTTCCTGCCTTACTCTGAACATTCTTTCTGATATGTAAGACTCCAAGATATCGGAGAAATTCTGTGGTAACATCTTTCTTAATTTATATATAAGACCTTGATGCCACACCTTATCAAATGCTTGGGCTACATCTAGGAAAACTGTAGAGCAAACTTTTTTTTCTTCTAACGTTTTTTCAATAATATTAGTAATTCTATGAACTTGGTCTATAGTTGAGTGCTTTGCCCTGAAGCCAAACTGATAGCCAGGAATAAGATCTTTTTCTTCTATAATTGGTTTTAAACGTCTCAATAATAGCTTTTCGAATAATTTTGACATTATTGGCAACAGCGAAATCGGCCTGTATGAAGTTGCTTCATTTGGTGGTTTACCAGGTTTTGGTATCATAATAACTTCAGCCACTTTCCACATATCGGGTACGTATTTTAATCTAAACGAAGCATTTATAAGTGTAGTGAGTTTCACTATTGCTTTACGAGGAAGATTGCTGAGGACTTCCCCGGTGATGAGATCATAACCTGGGGATTTTTTCTTGTTTAGAAGTTGAATTTCCTTGTATACTTCCTTTGGTGAAGTGTATCTCAAATCGGTATCACCGTCTTCTATTATTGCATCAAGAGTGAACTCATTTTCAGGCTGATTTGGTTGAAAAATTTCTTCTAAATGATTTGCAAATCTAATTGCTTTTTGCTCATTATTTATAGCCCACTGCCCGTTCCTTTCCTTAATTGGGGGAATTTGCGTGATGGGTTTTTTTAAACTTTTAGTGGCTTTCCACAGTGAATAATCGGTTGTACGATCACTCGTTAGCTGAGTAAGGTAACTATGAGTGGATTCATCACGAAATTTCTGAATTTCCCTACTTAACTGCTTTGTTAGTTTGTTTAAAACTGTTTTGTCGGGTGGATATCTAGTCCTTTGCCACCTCTGCCTTTGTCTTCTCTTTTCAATTATAAGGTTTCGGATTTCTATTGGGTAATTTATAATTCCGGATTTCTTTTTTAAATCGGGTGTGTTTTTCTAGGCACACTGTTGGATATTTGTTACAAAACTCCTTACTTCTAATTCTAGTTGTTGTGGGGTTTTCAGGGGCACTTTTAGGATCACTGCGAAATCCAAATCGTGCTTGAAGCTCTCCCAGTCAGTATATTTATTGACTAAAGTTGCATGGTTTTCTTTATATATAATGTTCTCATGAATAGTTAGTATAATAGGTGAATGGTCTGAACTCATATCGTAACCATCTTGAATAGAAAGATAGTTTAACGATATGTTTTTATAAATGAAAAAATCGATTAAATCAGGAATTTTGTGTTGATCTGTAGGCCAGTAGGTTGGCTTCCCCGTTGATATTGTGTCACATTTCGTATTTCTAATTGCATACAATAGTTCTTTACCTTTAGTTGTAGTAAGTCTAGATCCCCAATAGGTATTCTTCGCATTAAAATCACCTCCAAGGACGAACCTGTTGCCAAGTTGTTTTAAAAGGTTTTCATACTGCGCTGCTTTTATTGAGTACCGTGGTGGACAGTATATAGATGATATGGTGATCGGATACCGTTTTGTCTTGACACATACGGCCACAGCTTGAATTTCACGTTGTTCGTGTTTATACATCTCAAAATGATAGATACCTTCCTTTATTATGACGGCACTGCCTCCTCTAGCTTTATTGTCCGGGTGCAGTGCGTGATAGATTTTATATCCTTTTATTTGTATATAATTTTCGTTTGTGAATTGTGACTCGGATATAAGGCACACATCGATATCTTATGTGTTGAGGATGACTTCTAATTCATGTTGATGCTGACGTAATCCGTTAGCATTCCATGCCATAATTTTTAGAGAGGTATCCATCATTTTTGTTTAGTAATAGCAACTTTGGTGCTATGTTCCAGTTTTTTGAGCCTTTCGTGGAACGATGTAATGACGTTTAAGATTTTGTTTAGTTTTTCATCTAAATGGGATGTATGCTGTCTGTGTCTGTTGCTGTGGCCGTGTGGCCAGTGTGCCTTTTGTTATCTGAGCAAAAGACAGATTTTTGGTAACAGGTTTGCTCTGTATCTTTCTGCCAGTGTTAATGCGTGGGGCCTCATGAGTAGGGGCTTTATGCTTGTTTACTGCTTTATTTTTTAACTGCTGCAGTTCCTTGGCCACTATGCATCCGCGGTAGCTAGCGGGGTGTGCTTCGCCACAGTGGACACATTTTGGTTTAGTTTCTGCAGGTTTTTTGCAGTCTTTTGTCAGGTGCTTTCCGGTACATTTCACACACCTGGGCTCTCTAGAGCAATATCTCTGAGTGTGTCCGTACGCTTGACACCTTTTGCATTGAGGTATCAATTTAGATGCTTTGATAGGTTGTATGTCTACTTTACATCCGAGAATAGACTTTATGGTATAAATTTTATTAATGTCTTCACCTTTGCTGAATGAAAGCATAAACATATTAAGAGGTTCTTTAGTCCTCCAATTAAGTTTATTAGTTACCTCTTGGATCTTGTAGCCTTTCGATGTTAGGTCTTCAATTATTCTGCCGGGATCGCAAGAAAAGTGTAAGTTTTTCACCATCACTCTGACTGGTCTATCCTGTTTATTCTCGTAAGAATACCAGTGGCATTCGCTTTCTGAGAGTAGCTTTGTAATAGCCCTGTACGTGTCCTCGTTATTTGCGTTTACTTTAACGCTGTCCCCTTTTTGCATTTTAATTAAAAATGTGTCACTGGATATAGTCGCTGTTAGAAAGTCGTAGAACTTTTGGTAGTTTTTAACCTGTTCCACGATTATAGGAGGTGGCTGGGGAGCCTTTTTCTCTTTCTGTGCCTTTTTTTCTTTTTCGCTGGAGCTGGCTCCTTGTTGTTGCAGTGGTGCTAGCGATTGGTTCAGCTTCCTTTTCTTCCGACTCTGCTGACGAATCCACTCAGTTTCTTTTGCTAGCTCCTCTTCATCGGTCTCATTTGGACTTCTTCGGAGGTTTTCTCGGTAGCCGAGGTATCTTTAGCTTGAGGTACATTGTTCCTCTCTTGGTAGTGCTCCAGTTGTTGCTGAAGCGCTTCAATTTTGCAATGTAAGTCCTTCACTAAACTTTGCAGTTTCTTACATTCAGCTTGTTCCTCAACGAAACGCTCATACAAAAGATGTTCCGTTTCTGTTTGAAGCCTAACTGTATTTTGCAAAGCCATTTTTAATCAAATATTAAAATGAAACTTCGCTTTAACTATATTTAAACATATTGTTGTGATTCACCACATATTGTAGAAATCTGGGTCATCGCGGCGATCGGTGACGATTACTCGCGACAGTGTTTTTGCTGCGTCAGCGCTTTACCCGAGTGCGGACTAGGGCGAAGGCAACGCAGCCGTTCTTCGCGGATGCTGAACAAACACTGAAGTCGGTTTTTATTTTTTTTTAAATAGTTTATTTAACACTTTTTAGTGACTTATTTTACCAAGACATTAACATTAACATTACAGTAATTTACTGAAAACATAAAAAGTTTATATCTCTTAAACTACTGGACCGATTTTGATGAAATTTGTACTCTACCCTAAGTTGAAAGATACTCTAACTATTGCAAAAAGAATTTTCTAAAACGGACTTGTAGTTTCTGAGAAATCCGTGGACAAACCTACATACATACATACACTCGTGAAATTTGGTAAATTCGATTAGAAGCCCACATAGACTAACATATATGAATATTACGCATTTTTATTAATATTACATACATACGCGTCGAATACAGAACCTCCTTTTTTGAAGTCGGTTAAAAAAAAGTGTATCTGTGTGTGTTTACTTCGTCTCTCGCACCCCGCAAGTGCCACGAAAAATTTGTTCGGGGAATCGACGCGATACTAACTCCTTTGGTACTTTCTCTGAGGTAATCCCGGAAGGTAAAGCACCCTAGGTTATAAAAAGTCTATTTAACACTTCCGCTGCTAAGCAAAAATCGGGCGCTCGGCGTATGCGGTTCAATATAGACAAAGTGAGTTTTGCGCACAGCCGTTTGCTCAATCAACGCGTGTGCTAACCGTCTAACACGTTCGAGTCGGGCGTGTCGCGATGGCTATGCGCATCGACTCACTAGTCTAGTCGGCCGGTGGCATTACGTGTATGCGGCTTCGATTAGACAAGCGAGTTCCGCCGAGACACGACGGCTATGCGACTGGTAGTGACCAGGGAAGTCGAACGCGTAGCACAACGGGTGTGCGAATTAACTATCGAGGGGAGTCTGTCCAACTAAAACAGCAGTGCGCATTGCCTCACCTGGCTAGTCTAAACAATAGTGCTTTCGGTAGGTGCTAGTTTTCAAAATAAAGTAAATATTTAAGCATCAATGTACTTTATATTCAGTTTTCGAATTGTTATTGTAAACTACGTTAAATAATTATATATATAATATAATAGGTGACGGTTGTATAGAAGTCTGGTCAAGTGGTTCAAGGGAGTGGTCTTTTCATCGGCCTGCATCTGAACTTGTCTGATTTACTTGAATTACTTATAGTTGTAATTAATATATAAAATCTATGTAACTTCTACATATATTCACACTTTATGCAATGGACCGACCAAATCAACAGCGGTGGGTGGTCCCTTGCGTGAGTGTACCGATTCAGCAAACAGCGAGAGATGTCGACATGACAGCCACCACGACCCCCCTCTCAAGAGCGTTTTGTCGAAAATTTCAAATTCGGTGGACCTGCACTTTTAAAAAAAAATAGTGGCATGTGAATAAAGTGTGTCATTAGACTAGTTTTGAGTTCATAATTTGAATATTACGATTAGGAGTGTTCGTTATATTAGATAACTGAAAAAATAATCTATTATTTATAAATAATCAAATCGCTTATTAATTATTATCTTAGGCAAGCGTTATTTTTTATCCGTTATTTAAATTACATAGATATTGTACGACCACCACAGCCGCCTGCCATGACGCGGCGACGTTATTAACGAATATATTAAAGGCTTATTACACCGTCCGTTATTTAGGAAGCTAAATGAGTTAGTCACTGAATTCAATGAAGTGTAATCGCATTTAGGAAGTTAGGATTCTAAATTCAGAGGCAAGGATGGTTTCTAACTGACTAATTCACTTAGAATACTAATTAGAAACGCATTTAGGAAGGTGCAATCGCATTTAGTCACTGAATTTCAACTCAGTCGCTGCGTGGCTCTCCGCGCGTGAGGACGTTGTTATAAAATTTTGACAATCGCAGGTTAAGCAACGGTAGGCAAGGTCATTACAAAGATGGGTGATTGATTAATGCCATTTGAATCAAGCGTCTCCGTGCTTTGGAGGACATGTAAAAGTGTGGGTTCTAGTGTTTAACCGACTTCAAAAAAAGGAGGTTATATTTCGACGATACAATTAAAATAAGGAGATACTCATAGACAGTTGTTATAAAATTTTGGCTATCGATCAGGTTAAGCAACGGTAGGCAAGGTCATAACAAAGATGGGTGACCGTTTAATTCTATTTGAATTAAGCGTCTCCGTACTTAGGAGGACATGCAAAAGTGGGTTTTAGTATTTAACCGACTACAAAAAAGGAGGTTATGTATTCGACGCAAATGGATCTATTTTATTGTTCAAAAATTAAAAATAAACGAATATATTAATTGCCAATGCTAGGCAAATGCCAATTTTTTGGTGTTTGGAGAAGACTGGCGCCATCCTTCGTTGTAAACAGCGCGGATATAATCGAGCGAAGTAATATATTATAACGTAAAAAATAATAGGCGTTTTATAAGTAGCGTATCGTTATAACGCGTTTTCAATATATAGCCTTTGCGAACACTCCTGATTACGATATGAGTGTAGATAATTATCTAGCTCACTTGTATCATAATATACAATTGTATATTATGCTGTTGCTAATTACTCATGAGGCTGTGGTTTGCAGCCTGAGCCGTAGGCGAGGGCGTAATTTAGCAGAGTGTGTCATCATGAGCAGAGCTCACGAGTTTTATACGACGTTTTTCAACATACTTGTGAGGAAAAAAAAACAAATAAAAATTAACACAGCGACAAACACAATAAAAACAAAATATGACAAATAAGGAAAATGGCGCGCGTTTTTTTTTTCACGGTCTCAATGCAATGTGAGTGAACATACAGCCTACTTCAAAATTATAATCTTAAGTGATAAAATGCAAATATTTTAACAGTTTATAACACATTATTGTTATTTATAAATAATCTGATAATAGTAAATGTGTTTTTGATTTAATTAAGGGCGTACACATTTCTTTATTCCAAAAAATTTAACTTTGTAGGAATAATTCTATTATACATTAGTGCGGTAATGTCATTACGCTCGCGTGTCTTATAGCTATGTTTATGACCCTAAAAACGATATAATAAGGCTCACTTTACGAGCAAGTGTGTTGAAAACTTTATTACAGTCGTATGCAACGCAGAGCAAGTAGCTAGTCTCATCAGAGCTAAATTATAACAAATGCCCTGGATGTTATGTTCGTTTTCTTCCCGGATCTTCTCAGTTGAGGCCGCGTTGTGATGACATGACATGACCTTTCAAAAGTGCTAGCGTTAAGCCTATTTGAAATAAACTATTTTTGAGTTTGAGTTTCTAAACGAAACGGAATTTTATGTCCATGTAGTAAAATATCATATTTATACGAGTACACTGTGAAGTAAAAGAGCTATAATTTAACGATAACGCTTAAACTAAGGTGTAAAATTGAATTAGAAAAAAAACTGTATTGCTGTATTTTTAACCGACTTCAAAAAAGGAGGAGGTTCTCAATTCGTCTGTATATATATATATTCTTTTTTTTTTGATTGACCATAATCGTACGTATGTACACGTAAACATTATCTCTCTCCAACTTAAGAGCTGGGTTCATGTCGGTGAAGCAATTTCCACTCTGCTCTATTATATACCTTCATTTTGAACTCCTGATACGACATTCCACCCACTTTTTCTGCTACCTGCTTCATAAAACTTCGTCTGGGTCTTCCTCTTCCCCTTTTCCCTTCTATTTTAGTAAACATTATATATATTATATAATCGTATGTGTATACGTTATTGTAGCCTTAATACATTAAGGTCAATTTGACAATAAACTTGATTTTTTGATTGGGTTATTGCAGTGGCGTGCACAGAGGGTAGGCAAAAAAATGTATTTGGCTTGTTTCACCTATTTTAAGTATGTTATTATACCATTTCAAATATCCATATGCAAGCAAATACTATAGACATATTAATTTGCATTTCAAAACATTAATAAGTTTATTCAGCGACTCCATACTGACAAAAATACTTTGCCTACCCTAGAATTACTCTAAACAGTCTTAATTTTAAAAAATCTTAGTTTGGACATGAATTAACGTAATTTTTTTTAATGTAAATGGATATGTTGGTAATATTGCTTAATTTAACAATACCTGCATACATTAGAAGGATTCCAATTACTATTTGAAACAAAACTTGTGAAATATTTAATAATGTTTGAACAACACTCAAATAACTACCTACCTAATTATAGTCTTATTGTTGGTTTTATGGTAAGAAAAAAATCTAAATATGTTATTTAAGAGTACCGGATCATCATATCAATATGTTACTGACCTAGTTTATTTAGGTACCATCGATAGCAAACAACATAGTAAGTAGATAGTTAATTCTTTATTGTATGTGCAACCAACATGAAACTTACACACACGGTTATTTGATCCCGAACAAGACAGAGCCTAAACCATGGTGACCAGGCAACATTTGGCTGGCCTGTTAGTCAAGTAGACACCCTCGTGGTTATCCTATCCTATAGGTCGTGGGTTCGAAAAACACATACACTAATGTTCGTCCCACCCAGGACAAACATTTGTGTCTGTTTGTCTTATTAAGTATGTCTAGTAACACCTAGATAAGATTTACCTATATAAGAGTGTAATCTATCTTCAATCTATATACTATAACAAAACTCAAAAAGAAAACACTATACTATCGACTTGGATTTTTTTTGCATTTATTGTCTGTCGGTCTCTCAGTTTGGGTATCCAGGTATCATCTGAAAACCCGTGGGTGGATTTTAATAGGACTTTCACTGATGTGTTGAGTAGAAGTCTGGGCATAAACTAGTATATCACGCTATGTATCATAGGGGCTAAGCAGTGAAACATTACTTGCACATATTACCGCGTAATTTCTTTTGTATGTGAATAGGTCACTTTGTAATTTATAAAACTGATCATTTAATTATTAAGATATGTATTATTACGCTATATACAATAGGGAATAAGCAGACATTTAGTTTTCATAACATAAGGTATTTCGCAATATATCGCATGCGAATTGTGGCCAAGTGGTTACTGAAGCATCTTACCAGCGCAGTAGGTCCCAGGTTCGAATCCGACTCTTTTATATTTTTTTGTTTTTATTTTTTATAAATTATATTTTTAAATAGTTGTTTTTGTGGTGGTTTCAATTTATTGATGGCGTCATAGTGTAAAAAAATATAATGGTTCCATTAAATCTGAAACTTCTGTACCTACTATGTTGATGTGATATATTATCATTATTTAATATATCAAAATTATTGAAGTAAATCTTAAAATTTAAAAGATAGGTAGGTAAACTAAGTATACAAAAATGTATAAGAACTAATTGACCACTTATAAATATAAAATTTAACATACTCCATTCTCTACACAATATGTACAAACTTTATGTAAGGTTATTTATGTCGTCTTCAGTTTTGCAATCAAACTGGAGCTAACAACGACTTTAGTCAGTGCCTACCATTTCACTCAGTAGGTGGCATGAACGATATGGTTCCGCCTAATGTATTTCGTATAAATTACAAAAATCTTATCACGGTACCTACTTACATCCTTCTGGATCCGTAAATTTATATAGTAAAAGGCTTTCTAACTATTCTTAGCCACTCTGAACCATTTATCCCACTAGATGGCGCTATACCATTTCTAAATCGCGATATGGTTTCGTTTAATATAGATTCGGCTCAATAGATTACTTAGTAGATTTAATATACTGAGAATGCAGATTATGGTCTCGCTTAAAGTATTTCATAATAATGTATCATGTATCAAATTTTTTATCGCGGTACTTATAACATAAGCGCAGGCGCAGCTGCGCTGGTCAGCTAGTTGCCTGCCAAGCGTGGGGATTAATTATGGCAACCCTTCACTTCTAAGGGGGAGGCCTGTGGGTAGCAGTGGATGCCTTTGGGCTGTTAATGACTAATGAATGAGATATCTTTTGCAAGAAACCATCCAGGTAGGTAGTGTGACACATTCTGACACCAAGTAGCAGTGTGTAAACATTTGCTGCGTTCCGGTATGAAGGGCACAGTAGTTTACTTTCGAAATTACCAGACATAGGCAGGTGTGTCGCTTACCACCAGGTGAACGACTTGCTTGTCTCGTCCATTTATTGAATAAATAAAACTTTAATGAGTAAATATTTACTTTATTCTGAAACTAGAACCTTCTGAAAACACTATTGTACCTATAAACTAGCCATGTGAGTCAATGCGCACTGCTGTGTTAGTTCGACGGACGCACCTCTATAGTTAATTCGCACACCCGTTTTGCCACGCGTTCGACTCATCTGGTCACTATCAGCCGCATATCCGTCTTGCCACGTCGAAACTCACTTGTCTAGTTATTGCGCACAGCCGTTAAACTTGGCGGACGCACCGCGTTAGTTGAGCGCACTGGCGTATTGCTTTAGCGCCGAACTATACAGGCAAGTCGGCGCGCACAGCCGTTACAATTTCACGGACTCACGGCGATAGTCGATGCGCACTCGTGTTCCGACATTTCGTTGGACTAGACAGGTGAGTAATTGCGCACACGCGTGATATTTTCTTCGACTCACCGCTATAGTTTTCAGCAGCGAAAGTGTTAATCTAGTCTTGAAAAGACAAACAATTATAATTAAGACTGGCAGGAAAAACACGCTATTCCAGTCTTCATTTGTAAACATTGACGAAGCAAACTGCTTTGTTGAGAGTTTGGTTCGCGGCCGCCATCTTGGTGGTAGCGACCGCGAACGCAAATTCTCCAATATTGGTTTTCTCTTTAAACCTTAGACTATATAGAATACATCCTTAGACTATATTTCTTTTATATGATCTAAGCTTTAAACTTAATACTTTATCTCATTTTTGTAACTGTTATTTAACTACTTGACACTGGCGAAACCCGTCGATAATTGATGGAAGCCATAATTTTATAAAAGAAGAAGTTGTGAAAAGCGCGGGAACTCTTGTAACACAAGCATCAAAACTTGACATTGGCAATATTACGCCCGGTTTCCGAAAGGATGATAAACGCAAAAATCAACTAACAAGATGTCAAATCTCCTGTCAAGCGTATTTTGGGTTGCAGAAAGCATGATCAACTATTCTGTCAGTTGACACGGTTGTTAAATTTTGCTTCAGAAAGTTCATGTCAAAGCCAATTTGGGTTTCTGAAAGGCTAATTAAGCCATGATCTTATATTATTCTCTTGTCAAATACATTGTCAACTAATCGGTGTTGGTCGACCAATTAAGTATTAAATTATACTATTTGTTTTGGATAATCTACTAGTTTACGTAGATTACGTAATTATTAGGTATAAAAAGTCCTTTGCAACAAAAATACCAAGATTGTATTAACAATTGCTACTTTTGAAATTTACGATAGTGAAATGCGCACTCCAGATCCGCGCGGGATGGTGGCCCACGAAATAAGAGTGTGGAGCCGCTTGACAATCAAAAATATTTTCTCTATGGGGTACCACTGGTGCTTTTCCTTCGAATCTTGACACATGGTGAAGGACAAAAAATACTCTGTTTCTTTCTATCACATGTAACCTATATAAATTCATTCTTTTCTTGTGCGAATGAGAAAGAAGGTGACGATCCCTCCTGTAGATCCTCCATCTATGGTTACAGATTATAACTTATAATATCCGTAGACAGAATATAACATAGGTATCTTTGAATTGAATGAGCTAATTGAATAAAATATTGAACATTGAACTAAATAGGAAATGTAGCCATACTTAAATAATATTCTTCATGTCAAACTAAAATGATCATAGATTAGTAAATTTATCTCTAATTACCGTTTCAGAAACCCAAATTAATTTGAACAAGCTGTGAAGTTAACAGTCATGTTAGTTGAATATCCATTTGAATAGCCTTTCAGAAACCGGGCGAAGTGTGCCGCCAGACCAAGAAAAAAAAACTGCTTTGTCCGTTCAAATCCGTCCGTGCGTAGCTACGCCGCGGCGCCGCCGTGGATATCATCGTCCGATGATAGAAAGGAGAAGGTGGGATCAAATCATGTAAAAATCATGTGCACACTCTCTGAATTATATTCTAGCCCCGCACGTACGTGTGTACTCGACCAAGTCCCACCTGCGGCTATTCGCCTTGCGTTAATTCCTACGCCCGTTGGTGTTAAGCCCACGGACCTGCGTGCGGGTGTAAAAGCCTGCAGACTATCATCCGGTAGCGTGCTGAGACACCTTACCAACCACGCCAGCCTTCTCGAGGGCGACTTGTCAGTCTATTTACCGCTAAAAAAAATTTGGAAAAATAAAACAGATCCAATCTTTTCCAAAAAAAAATATCGTTTTTGATACGTTTTCGATACTTAATATTTTATATCGATATAACGACAAAATATATATCGGACACGAATTTATATTTACTTCGTATATCGGATGAAAATATCGATATATCAAAGGAAAAATATCGATAATTTATCGATCGTATAAGATATCATTGGGGGGCACGTTTTGTTTTGACATGAGTTACCTACCCTACCCACGGATTTATATTTACTTCGTAAAAACTGGATAGATCACTTAAATATAATAATATCACTAATTTAAACTTTATGCTACATTCTTAAGGTTTGTTTTTCATTGACACAAGTCGAAGTAGAAAAACGAGCCGAGTGAGATAGCACAAAAGTAGATGTGTGTCCTTGTCTGCCTTCTTGTCAAGTAAGTTGCCAACGCAAAATATGATTCTTTTTAGTAGTGTTAGGTAGATTTCTTAAAAGTTGATTACATTTGCTTATAAGTTTTTCGTGTAATAAAACATCGAAATATAATAAATCTAGGACGATGAAATGTAATATTATAAATTAGCACACGAACAACATGCAATACTTTTATTAACAATAATATTAGTAACAATTTATCATTATGAAGGTAGCAGCACTGAGCTGTTGTGTGATTGTCGACATTGTCGTAGTAAGTAATCTGGTGTCGCGGTGTACTGTTAGAGTAGGGTGACCATTGTTATGTATGGCGTCGCGGTCGTCTCGGGTGATGGTTTCCATACAAACGTTGGTTAACTCAACCTGAATTTTGGAATGAAATACAGATATCCGGTAGAAAACGGTAGCTAGGTATTACGACCAATTCAAATAATTTATTGTCTTAATTGTGGTAAGTAGATCTTATATGTAATATTGAAATAAGTAAAATAAGAGTCTAAATTCAAATAAATTGATTGCAACAGATTCTCAAAATTAATAATTGCTTAATACATAGTAATTTCATGACTTGTGACTAAATTCCATCCAATTATACAATACAAATAATAATGACGGGCCCGTTGGTCTAATGGTTAGTGACCCTGTCTGCTACCCAACAGGTCGTGGGTTCGATTCCCACCAAGTGTCTGGGTGTTTTATCTATATAAGTATGTATTTACAAAAAAAAAAAGTATATATGTATTAGTATCAGTTGTCTGGTTTCCATAGTACAGGCTCTGCCTAGTTTGGGATCAGATGACCGTGTGTGAATTGTCCCAGGATATTATTATTATTAATTATAATTAGTATTATGTCACCAAAATTACGATTTGAACGCAAAAATCGTCTCATGCGCCTCACAACATTCAGATTGACGGAGGTCACGCAGGGGCACCGACCGATTTGGCACCGCCCGTTGTGACCCGATCCGCCGCCAAAAGACCTTAGAAGTGAGAAAAAGAATCCTTCCACATAGTAATGCGTGGACACCCTATTAGACAGAGATACACTACTACTTTTGGACCTCTCATTCGGCTCGTGATCTTTAGTAGACTGCGCTGTCCAGTTATAATACAGGTTCGTGACCCTACCTAGCCTATCTACTTCTATCTAAGTAATCGTCAAGGAGTTTTTACGTACACGCTATTACATCCTTGGTAATCGTAGACAGAATGGCAACCATGAAGCTAATAATACTATTAGCTAATATTACTATTATTATTAATATTTCCTATACAGGAATCAAAGAATATACTACTGCTACTAGCTTCATGCTACTGATAGGAATAGCTTCATGATGGCAACCAACACTAGTGGTGTGCCGATTCGATTATTTGACTAATCGATTATGCGATCTAATGGTATCGATTATTTATTGATTTTATTCGATTACAAGTCTGAAATAAAACATTTCTTCAAATTGTCTTAAATAAATATATGAAAATAAAAAAAACAACACTACTTAATCAATTAGGTAAATATTAAAAAACACAATATTTAAATTAAAGATCAAACAGCACAAGTATTTTTATCGCTTCGGGTTCAAGTCAGGGGTATACAAACAAACGTGGACAGGTCCAACGGGTATGATTTCACAGAAACTATCAAAAACACTTTACGAATTATTTAATTAGCCGTAGCTTAAAAAAAGGCATTAAAAAATAAGAAAAATATATTTTAATTATTTTGAAAAGATATTCAAATTCAAAATTCAAATATTTTTTTATTTACCTGAATACAAAAACATTAAACCTTCTAACTCTTTGTTAAACTGTGTTATGTTGTAAAGGTGCCCATTGACGATACGTCCATCAATCCAAATGGCGTGGACGTCTTCCAAAATTGTTCCGTGAATGTGAAAAACGTTTGCCAATTTATTGGACGACGTCCAGCTTTGGATTTCCAAACGGATTGAAATCCATGCGTCCAATCCAAATGGACGTCGTCCGTGGCCGACTGTCAATGCGAAAAACGTGCGCCACGCCATTTGGAAGACGTCCGAATTTTACGTGAATGGGCAAAACCGCATCCATTTTTTTGAAATTTTCTTCTCAGTTTATGCTTTGGCGTTGACGGTGGCACATGTGCTGGATTATAAGAGCTCTGTGGCTGAGTCTATGAAACGTATAAATAAAATCCCCGGATTGCATTAATGTTATCGCAGGCTTTCTGGAATATGTCTTTACAAATAAGCAGATCCTCTGTACTACTATTTCCTATAATAATAATATTCTAGGACAATCTACACACGGTCATCCGATCCCAAACTAGGCGGAGCCTGTACTATGGAAACCAGACAACTGATACTAATACATATATACTTTTTTTTTTGTAAATACATACATAAATAGATAAATAACACCCAGACACTTGGCGGGAATCGAACCCACGACCTATCGGGTAGCAGCCAGGGTATTAACCACTAGACCAACAGGCCCATCAAAAAAATATTATTATTATCATCATTAGCAGCCGATAGATGTCCACTGCTGAACAAAGGCCTCCCCCTTAGAAGGGAGGGGGTTGCCATAATCCCCACGCTTGGCAGGCGGCTTGGGGATCGCAGTATAGGTGGAAGATAAATGCAAAATAAAGACGCTGCTGCCCGTCTTCCTGTTCTCGCTTAGTCGCCTCTTACGACACCCAACGAGAGGAGATGGGGGGATGCTATTCTTACCCGGCACCCCACGTGTTTTTCGTATAGCGTGCGATATTCGAAGTGACTGTGCGTACGTCCAAATGGACGTACGTCAATGTGCGTAGAATATGGAGTGCTTCCATTCGGAAGTATTCCATTTGGAAGCATTCCAAATGGACGTATCGTCAGTGGCTACCTTAATAATGAATGGACGTATTTAATTTTGTTTCCAAATGGCGGACATGTCTATCCAAGTTCGTTGGTAAGCGAACGGGACGTATCTAAGTTTGTTGCTAACGCTAATGCGTTAATCGTCCCTGGGTAATCCCAGGGACGTATTTCGTAATTTATTACAGTCTATTAAAATAATAATCAAATTTATTTAAACATTAGTTTTTATAATCATTTAAATTGAAAATACAAAATTATAAAAGAAGGTATCCAAAATTATTGAGGGTAGTACTAAAAAAATCAATAAATACCTACTAATGTAGAAATTATTGTATGTATCATAAATTCTCTAATGCATTTTTATAACTTCACACCACGTGCGTACTTTAATTCTTATTTTGTTGACCATTTTTAGTCTTCACACTTAATCTGGTACCTACATATAAATAGATTTTGCAACGGAACAAAGATTCGGCCCTGGATAATTATCTCGCTACCTCTCTTTTTTCGCCACATTTGCCTTCTACTTTTCTAGCTGTGCCTGCTTTTTTCTAACTTTGTTATGTGCTACTTCAGAAAGTTGTTTATTCATATTGAAATTCTCACTAATATTTTGATTATATTCCTTGACATTTCACCAAAAATTATTAAAACCCGCACACTCAAACTCACAAAAATATACCAGCGGCCATTGAAAACAAAGCGTTCCTATTGGTTAAAGTGGACTTTACCAGTTTTGTTAGTAACAGTAGGGGACGTAACCAACTATGTTACTCAACGCTGATTTTAATGCGAAAAATCTATGGGACGTAGCCTATTATGCTTGGAAATTCCTTTTGATATTAGTATTTAAATGACAGATCAATGTGCTGCAATAGAAATTACATTTTTTCCCCTATGTGACGTATCCACTTTTGTTTCTAAGCCCCTGAAGTGTCAAATTACATTTTTTTCGCACGGGCTCGGACACTTCGGTTATATTCGATTTCGCGTGCCGGGCGGTAGAGTGGATAATAAAAACATAAGTTTCGGGATTTCCCCTTTAATACAACAGTTTACTACTCGTCATTCTCAGTCTCCACTTATTAAGTACTAAACTTTTTACTGGTGACGGGGATTCTCTTAGCAAATAGCCCTGATTTATGTCCCACTGCTGGACACGGACGTCCCCTCAAGATGAGGGGGCGTAAGCCTTAGTCCACCACGCTGGCAAATAGGGTTACCATAACTTAAATTGATTTATACCAATTATCGATAATTATCAATTATCTAAATAATAATCGATTGACAACAATTATTTTGATAATCGATTAATCGATTATTAATAATCGATTCCGCACACCACTAACCAACACTGTTTGGTTTTTGGAGTTCTTACTAGGGATGTTGGAAATGCCAAAAAATATCGATATATCGAATATCGATATTTTTAAAATATATCGTTATCGACTTCGATATATCGAAACTAAAAATATCGATATATCGGGAACAAAATTGTATCTTATTAACGGAACAAAATAAAAATGCTTCTTGAGTGGCAATGCCTTACAGCTAGCTGTCTATAGAAAGACGTATCGCTTACCATCAGATCGGAAATAAAGTCCACAAAGCAACTGAATTGCAATGTATCCACGCATGCAACCAAAGATACTAAATTAACAATACCAACCAACGATCGAACGAAATATTTTTTGGTGCAATCAAAGATAACGCAGAAGGTCTGTCTGTGGTAAGGGCTAGAGGCAAGACAAGAGGCATAACATAAACTTAAAAGAAGCTTACTGCTTGACTAGAGATAACCTTTCTTTTTCTTTCTTTTTTTTTGTGTTGTTTGTACAAGGATGGCTGGCTTCGTTGTAAAGAAATTACACTGATCTTGTGTGATGAAGGTCCAGGGTCACCTTTTTACCGCTAAAAAAAATATTCGGAAAAATAAAACAGTAGCCCGATTCTCGTAATAACAAACAGTCCAAATTTCGTTGATGTTTTATTGTCGTTCGATCGAAGTCCTATCCAAAATTGGTATTCTCGTATACCATATACGTAGTTCGATAGGACTTCAACTCAATTGGATCGAAACTAAACGATTAGTCAACGAGTCATTGTTCTGTACGTTTTGCTATTCCCTGATAGATGTCGTTCTAATCAATTTTTGGTCTTGGTAGGAGTTTTGTGAGATAAGCAAAGAGCTTAGGCTTTGGGAAACTCGAGATTAATTCGTTTCCGTTCCCTCCACAAACATACTAATTGTTTATTAATTAAAATACGTGTTTTTCTCTATTTATTAGTTTATTCTATCTTTCTTACTCTAATTATATTTACCTTAAAACCATCTCGCTCACACTATCTTCTAATTACTCTCTTCACTCACAGCGTACGATCCTATTTTCGTCTCACTCACTCACTCCTAGCTCTCATGTTCCAGCTTAGTGCTACAATATGTCTCTAACATGAGTTCTATCATGCCTAGTCGCGTTCCATATCCCAAATTTTACGTATTTATTTATATTATACATATTTCGCCTTATCAGCTTTCTTTTTGTATTTCTTACTGTGCAGACGAATTTGATAGTAAATACGTACTTAAGTCCGTGGCTCATTTAAAAGTTATTTTATTACTTTGACTCGCACCACAAGAATAAGAAAAGTAAAAATCGTCTCAATTAACCAACGTTTGTTCAACGACTCTTGAATCGCGGAATTTGACGCTTACTCGTTGGCATCCGATCGGTTGTGACGTCATTTTCATACGAGAATACCATTTACTCAACGTTATAAAACGATTGAACGACGATTATTATACGAGAATACGCTCCAACGATAGTTTAATCGAACGACTTTTAAATCGTTGCCGTTGAAGTAAAATCGACGGACGTGAATACGAAAAGTGTTTAAACGACTGAATCGCTACGTTAACGTTATTGTTTTGATTACGAGAATCAGGCTACAGTAGCCTGATTAATAATCGTCGTTCAATCGTTTTATAACGTTGACTAAATGGTATTCTCGTATGAAAATGACGTCACTACCGATCGGATGCCAACGAGTAAGCGTCAAATTTCGCGATTCAAGAGTCGTTGAACAAACGTTGGTTATTTGAGACGATTTTTGCTTTTCTTATTGTTATGGTGCGAGTCAAAGTAATAAAATAACTTTTAAATGAGCCACGGACTTACGTATTTACTATCAAATTCGTCTGCACAGCAAGAAATACAAAAAGAAAGCTGATAAGGCGAAATATGTAAAATATAAATAAATACGTAAAATTTGGGATATGGAACGCGACTAGGCATGATAGAGCTCATGTTAGAATATATTGATTGTAGCACTAAACTGGAACATGAGAGCTAGGAGTGAGTGAGTGAGACGAAAATAGGATCGTATGCTGTGAGTGAAGAGAGTAATTAGAAGATAGTGTGAGCGAGATGGTTTTAAGGTAAATATAATTAGAGTAAGAGAGATAGAATAAACTAATAAATAGAGAAAAACACGTATATTAATTAATAAACAATTAGTATGTTTGTGGAGGGAACGGAAACGAATTAATCTCGAGTTTCCCAAAGCCTGAGCTCTTAGCTTATCTCACAAAACTCCTACCAAGACCAAATATTGATTATAATAATAATAATAATAATAATAACTTTTTATTTCAGGCTGCATAGGCCCATAGATAAATACCTTAAAACTAACATACATATTAAATACAATATAAAACAATATAAAACTATTAAATTACACGCTGTGGCGGCGACGTGTTGCGCTGGTCAGGAGAGTCCCGTAGTCTTCCTCTAAACTTCCGGTACAAGACTCCCTTCGGCCAAAACTCTTCCTTCATGAAGGTCTCCAGCTCGGCTGTAGGAACTCGCACCACAAAGGAGTTGAATGACACTATGTGCCGCGAGTTGAGCTTCTCGACCCTCAAGGTAAGCTTCGTCTTTACTCGTACGTATTCCGTTATGTCCTCGGCAGTAGTGCAAGCGTGAAGCCGGGATACGTACAGCAACGTAGCTGGTACAGCTGGACGCAAGAGCATGTTTGGCCCCGCCAATGCTGTACCACACCTGTTTCGGGATGTAGGCCTCTTCTTTTTCTTCTTCTCTACCTTGACGAAGCCTTCATCATCAACATGATCCTTAGACAGAGCCGATAGCACCTTCCTAGCAGCCGGTTTCCTGGTAGGTTTTCCTACAACTGGCTCCTTTTGTGCCCTCTCTGATATTTGCTGCTGCTCAGGCAGTTTTGGAGATCGGCTGGCAGCTATCGCGTAAGCACGATGAGGTATTGTGGCGCTTATGTTTTCAGGCGGCGTATCGACAGACGGAGCTGACGCGTGCGGTCGTGCATCGCTCGCTGACGGTGAGTCCAAAATTGCTGACTCAAAACTTGACTGCGATGCATTATAGGCTCCGCGACGCGTGTTCACGTTGCAAGCCTCGTGTGACCTACTACTTATCGAAATAAAATTGCGCAAGTCAACTACCTCGGTACGCAGGTCATTTACAGCAGTTTGAGATATTTCTAACTTGAACTGCATATCTGCCAAACTCGCCTTGAGGGTCGTTATGTCCTTCAGCAGCCTGGTGACATCGACGTGATCAAACGTGACGGGAGGCAGCTTCCGCAAGTCCTTCGCCACGAAAGTTGGCACGTCGTCAGGGTCGGTCACTTTGAAGATTTTTATCATATCTTCAAGACTTCTTTCTCCTTTCTCATCCCTCCTGCGGGACGGCATTCGGTCACCCATATCGAGTGAATCAAACAGCAGTGTCTTCGCTCTCCGAATCTCCTCTTCTTTAAAGTTGGACTTGCAGATTTGAATAACACTTATTTCATCCATGACGTCCAACTGATTTTGTAGAAACGCCAAGAGCTCGTTAGCCACAAGTGTTTCCGAACTCATGACTATAAAACGGGCTACGGCTATTATAATTATAAAAATTTAAATTAGAATAATGATTAGGACGACATCTATCAGGGAATAGCAAAACGTACAGAACAATGACTCGTTGACTAATCGTTTAGTTTCGATCCAATTGAGTTGAAGTCCTATCGAACTACGTATATGGTTTACGAGTATACCGATTTTGGATAGGACTTCGATCGAACGACAACAAAACGTCAACGAAATTTGGACTGTTTGTTATTACGAGAATCGGGCTACAGATCAGTAGCCCGATTCTCGCAAAAATCGTCTCAAATAACCAACGTTTGTTCAACGACTCTTGAATCGCGAAATTTGACGCTTACTCGTTGGCATCCGATCGGTAGTGACGTCATTTTCATACGAGAATACCATTTAGTCAACGTTATAAAACGATTGAACGACGATATTATACCGAGTGTATTCTACTCCAACGATAGTTTAATCGAACGACTTTTAAATCGTTGCCGTTGAAGTAAAATCGACGGACGTGAATACGAAAAGTGTTTAAACGACTGAGTCGCTACGTTAACGTTATTGTTTTGATTACGAGAATCAGGCTACTGATCTTTTCCCAAAAAAAATATCGTTTTTGATACGTTTTCGATACTTAATATTTTATATCGATGTATCGATATATCGGAAAAAAAAATATCAGATGAAAATATCGATATATCGAAAGAAAAAATATCGATATATCGATGTATCGATATTTTTTCAACAAGCCTAGTTCTTACTGAGTAGGTAGTCTGTGTAACTATCTAATCTGTGAGTCTGTGGTTTTTGGTTTGTCGCCATCTTACGTTTGTAATCCTTGTGTGGAGTTAAAATATTCTGTTTGTTTTGTTTGATTCTTTTTAACATGTGTGACTGCTGTGCTGTGGAAAATATATCTGAAACTGTAAGTTAATCCATTATTCGACCGGCAAACATGATGTTATTTAGTATAGTAAACCTCATGGCTATTTAGTTTCTGTATAATTGTTAATGCGCAGAACAATACTCTCGTTTATCGTATATAATATACAGTAACATATCCTGGGACAATCCACATACGGCTCATCTGATCCTAAACTAGGCGGGCCTGTCATAGTACAGGCATTGCCTGTAACCGGACAACTGATACAATACAAAATTTGTATATTTGGATCTAAGATATTTGTACATAATAGGTAATATGGGTAATATTTAATACTTATCTAGGTACTGATAAAGGATATATATACTTAAAAAAACAAAGACACATGTTTGGGATCGACCCTACCACCTATTGCGTAGTATGGTGAACATATAGCCTATAGTGAGTAGGTAATAAGTCAAATCACAAAACAATAATATAAGTAGTAGGTACCCATGTACAATTCGTGTAGTAGTGGATGAAGAATGGAACGAAGAACTGTTAGCTGTACATGTTGTACTGAGTTTTGAAGTGTGTAATTGCAATGACAATATCCACTATACATAGATTTGAGTTGAGGGTTAATAATGAACATGTATAATAAAATTATACTATCTACCTGTGACATACCTCATTTCTTTAACTAACACATACATGGTACTTGTAAGCAAAATTACTTTTTTTATAAAAGTACATAATAATGTCATGTACCCATCCACCAGTAATAATATTACATAAAATAAATACTTATCATCTATACATATTATAAAACAAAGTCGCTCTCGCTGTCTGTCTGTCCCTATGTATGCTTAAATCTTTTAAACTACGCAACGGATTTTGATGCGGTTTTTATTAATAGATAGAGTGTTTCTTAAGGAAGGTTTATATGTATAATACATGCATAATATAGTAGAGAAACACTGATAATTTTTGAGGTTTCTAATGTGATGTCGTAAATAAGCACATTTTTTTGCGCTTACATTGCAAACGCTGGCTGAACCCTACGAGATAGATCAAAATAATGTACTACAGTATCTATACTTATAATAAAACTGTAACAGGTCCAATTCTGTACATTGAAGATATTTTGAAAATTATATTTGGAGCGCATTCTATAACCGATACTGAGGACGAAAATGTATTTTTTTAAATTTTTGTCTGTCTGTCTGTCTGTCTGTATCACGGCTGAGCATCACGCCGAAACTACTGAATGGATTCAAATTAAACTTGGCACGATTTGAGATCTTACTACGAGGTAGGATATAGGATACTTTTTATCCCGTAATCTAGCACGGTTCTTTTGGGAGAGGGGATTAAAGTCAAAATGGGTACTTGGTTATACGCTTGGTCAGATTTTATCAATTTTTCTTTATAATAAAATAAATATTTGTAAGGGAACACTCATAGACAGTTGTTAACAATGTTTGGAAATCGACCAGGTTAAGCAACGTTAGGTAAGGTCATTAAATAGATGGGTGACCGTTTAACGCCATTTGAACTAAACGCTTCCGTGCTTTGGAGGACAAGCACAAAGTGGGTCCAAGTTTATAACCGACTTTAAAAAAGGAGGTTTTGTATTCTATGCGAATGTATATTATTGAAAGTTTAGTAAACGTAAACACAGCGTGGGCGGAGCTGCGTGGGTCAGCTAGTATCATATAAGATAGGGTTGCCAGATGGCTGGGAAATCTGAGATTGTCCCAGAATTTTGCATCATTTGATTTATTGGCCTCTGGTCCTTGGTGTCCAGTACATACTAGTCTGGTGGCAGAATATCTGACACTGCAGTGGTCAGCTGGACAGTTCCTTGCACAAGGACTCTACCACCTAGTGAATACTACATGTGAGAGACAATAGCATACTATTGCTTCTGACATGTATTTTATTCACTCCTGTATACCTCCTTTTTTCATCAAAGCAGGTGAGAAAGTTATTGTGTATGGCAGGTAATAAAGTTACAGAGTAGTGTTTCTTATACCCCAGCACTAAATGCCGGGGCAAAAAATTGCAATGGCACAAACACAGTACATGTTCAGACAGTATTATGTTTCTAGCCACCATCTAGGGATAAGTTCTTTTGTTTATCTTATTATTTTACTACCTAACTAAACAGATTAAATAGACAAACTTTAATATCATAGTTGTTTATTTTTACTTATATGAATTTACAAATGGGCATTTTTTTTTTCAGATGGCTGTGTCACCTCTTTCATTAAAGTCAAGTGAATCCCAAAGGGTTTCTTGAGCTTATTTTTAATTAATTTATTAGCATAGTTTAATTTACTACATTATCTATTTTTTCCTGTTTGTAAATGTTTCTCATCAGTATTGCCAACTGAGGCAATCTTATCATTTCTGCTCAAGATAAAACTACATTCAGTTTTGGAATTATAAACAAGACAGTTGTGTCTTGTCTCCAGATATATAAACTATTTCCTTCAGTTGCTTTATATAAAAATGGCAGCAAACGACCCTGAAATTAAGGATGTTTTCCCTCTTCCCGCTTGGATGAAAACCAAACCAGCCAGGTGAGTGTTAGTATGGTAATAAATAACAATTACTATTCGTAATTTAAGCAGACTAGATGAGAATTTATTTTAGAATCTAAAAAATTCATTCCTAGCTTGTTATTCACATTGAGTAGGTCTTGTCGGGTTATTGATAGGGGTTGGGTGAATGGACCGTTTCGGGAATTGTCTGCATGGGTTTTAAAATAATACTCCATGTGCATGAAGTTATAGCTCCCCGAAGGAATGAGCTGCTTATTACTTGCGAGCCCCCAAAGGCCCATTCGTAAGCAACTGATGAATATATTACGTGTCGTAAAAAATAAGAGATAAAGGTTAAGAAGCTGTGATACCCTTTCCGTCTTACATACATAGTGATAAGTATGTTTATTAAAAACAATACACCTCATAAGCAACTTATATAATACACTGACTAAAGCAGCAGGTAGGTATGCTTTTGTTCATGTAGTGAACATGATTTATTGACTAGGCTTTATTCGATTGTTTGATAAATCAGTTGCTTTTATACATAATCAGGTAGGTAACGTTGGTACCTTATCTGTTTCCGAGCCAAAAGCAGTGTTGTGGACGATAACAGTGCTGATGTCACTCCGGCCTGTAATATTTTAGTAATTGTAAGATTGTTATTTGAAACATACAGTAATGTAATGTAGGTACACTCAAATTGTACATATTCATACTATTACTTTCCATGCACATGTTATTTAATTACTATGAAGGTGGTTCTATTGTAAATACGAGGAATGAATTTTGTACATTGGAGTTTCTGTGAGACTCGATGCAGAAATGTTTAAAATAATGTTTCCTCTCAAACTTGGCAATTTAGGTAATACCCTGTTTTTCGTTACAAGCTCAAAATTGGAAGAATATAGTAATATACAATTAGTTATTGTTCCGATTTTAATGTATTGTAAAGAAAGTGTGTTTTTCTTTACAAGAAAGCTATTTGCTATTAGGTAACTATTATAGCAAATATCTTAAGCTTTTTGTATTCTTGTTTAAACAAAGTCTATAAGTAGTTACCCATACTATGTTCGTAAATATAGCAGCTCTTCAGTGATACTAAAATAGGAAAACAATATTGTCACGCATATTTGTATCTTTATTAGCTTCATTAGGTTCGAATTCGTGTCATGGCAGTAGGTAAATAATTGACGGGTACGCGGACTCGCGGAGGCTCGTCTGTGACGTCACATAATCTGGTTTTCTTTTATTATAGCCGTAATATTATGTTAGGTAGATTCTTTTTCCATCTTTCCATCTTTCTGATCCAAAAAGAACAGGAAATATAGATATTCCTAAATCATTTTTATACAATCGTTTACATTGGGCGATCATATCGCTAGTTGCGGTTTCTTCTAGACAATCGTATGGTACCGAAAGTTTAATTAATACATAATAATAATATTGTTGACGGTTGCTCATCGGAGCCGATGACGACTAATGCCGGAGTGCCTCAGGGGGTCCGTTTTCTCCACAACTCTCTTCCTGCTGCATATCAATGACCTGCTTTGCTTGTGGCCGGTATCTATCGGTATGTAGATGATAGCACTGTTGTGAAGAGATATCTTCCGAGTGTTCGGCCCAGTAAAGATGTTGTCAGAATGGCGTAGGATGTTGTCGGCTATGGTAGACCGTGTTAATCTCTGTCTTTAGACAGTCTCCGAATGGGGCGATGCCAATCTTTGTGAGAAACAGCGCCACCAAAACACCATCCGTTTACCTTGGCCTCTACGTTTTAGAATGTATCCTTGGAATACACCGACCGCCTTCAGTTGTTGGGAGTTGGAATTCCTTCAAACCTTAACTTTGGGCGGTTCATTGAGTCTAAAGTCAAGGCTACCTTGATCTTGCAAGGAAGCTAGGTGTTTTTGTGAAGGTCCAACGGTTCTCCACACAGGACAGCTTCTGAACTCGTATTAAGCACAAGTCCGATCGTGTGTGGGAGTACTGCAGTAATATTGGGCCGCTGCTGCAAAATGCCGTCATACAGGTTAGGACTTGGTGAAAAGGTGTGTTAAAAGGCTAATTGGAGCCCCTGGGTTAGTGTAGGCCAATTTAGTTTACAAAGCCACAGGCGCAGAGTACCCATCCCCGCTCGGTATTCTACAGAATGCATATTGAAGAGTGTGCGCAAGAATTGGTGGACTAAGCGATTTGCTTCTTCATTTATAATATGGACAGCTAATGACTGGTTCAGTTTGCTTGCGCCGGTTTTTCCGCCCGCTCGTAAGGCTGCCTGTCCACCGGAGCGGAGCGAGGCAGCGGAGCGGAGAAACGGTGAAATATTAACCAATAAGATTGCACAAAATCTCCGCTCCTCTTTTTTGTGCAATCTTATTGGTTAATATTTCACCGTTTCTCCGCTCCGCTGCCTCGCTCCGCTCCGGTGGACAGGCAGCCTAATGTGGGTGTCTTCAAGACTAGAGTGACTAGGCTTTTAATAAGCTAGTTTGCGTCACCGCTTACCATCAGGTGGGAGGGTTACCAACTCTCGAAAGGAGAGACTCGGGAGAATATTATGAAATCGGTTGGTGGGGGGGGGGGGGGGGGGGGTTTGTTGTTGGAAGGTTTGTGACGGAAAAATCTCAATTATTTATTATTAATTTCTAAATTTATATGTACCTTGCACCATTCGAGCAGCATCTAATACTTGTCGGTTTTTCACCACAAAATCATAAAAACTTTTTCATGAAAAATCGAAGTTTGTTAGTATTTGTAACTCTACTTTTCTACTTTTAACACACGTCTTTCGATTTCGTAAAGAAGTCAACCCAGCGTAAATCCACTCGAATTTCTTCAACGAGCTGTGGTTGCATCTCACGCAAAAGTCCAACCTCATTGTGTTGGATTAATTAATCGATTGTAGGAACACTATGATAAAGTAGTAAAAGTATGTCTATGACTCTTGTATATGCCCTCCACTGTAGAGGGCGAGGTGCTACTTACTATACTGTATTGTGTGTAGAGTGTCTGGTGTAGAGGAGGCATGAGAAACCACCGAATTTACCTCCAAGGAATCGACAACGTCGAAGGCGAGACGAACAGGTTTGCACCGGTAGCGACACGTGCGAGCGACGAATGCGTACATAATATTTAGGAAAACCGGAGAAATGATTGCAGTCCGGGAGTTCGGGAGATTAACCATTATTACCGGAGTCTCCCGGGAAATCCGGGAGGGTTGGGAACCCTAGGTGGGACTACAGTCAAGCACTGGCTTCTATTGAGTATAAAGAAAATAAACTTAGGTATATAACACATTATAAATGCGCGATGCTTGTGTAATTAACACTATTTAGAGTAGACTTTTACGATTTTTTTATTTGATGAAAGACGTTCGCCTGAATGGTAAGCGACACGTTTGCACTGCCGCTCGTCACCCGAGCGAGATATCCGTCGTTAAATCTCTTGCATTCGGTAATTTGATCAGTTACAGTGCCCTTGACACCGGAACACAGCAATGTTTACACACTGCTGCTTGCCGGCAGAATATCTGATACTGCGGTGGGTGGTAGGTACCTACCTAGGCAGTCCCTCACACAAGCCGACTAATTAGTAAATTAGTCACATAATACGGAATATCAGACACATTAGATTAGACGCTCTGCGATGTATTATGTGTACTATATGTATTGTTTTTAGTTATCGAAAAAGTAGGATCACAGATTCCATTACGGGACAGTCCCACAGAATGCCGGAAGGTGGCCGCCGCTTTACCTTTGGTATTCATGTTAAGAAATGTAATGTTCCAGTCTCTAGCTAGATTCGAGGTCATTATGCAAAGGCTTGAAATTCATATTAAGCGTTTGGTTGTTGTCTTCACTGTGATTACAAAATATTTTAGAAGGTATATAGGTAGGTTTATTTTAGAAGGTTATTGTAATCATTTTACTACCTACCGCTCGATTCCTGTCAAGAGAATAGATCTAGTGTAATTACAATAAGACGTTTTTGTTGATTGTAAATATGACAACTTTAATTGAAACCGTGTGGACTTTCACAATCAAAGGAAGGACGAATGACGTAAGAGATGAATGATCGATCTTTCTGATAGTGTATAGTGATAATTCATAAATCTACAGTCATATTTGATTAGAAAGCTATAAATAGAAGCAATATCGTTCGCTTACACTCGTCTTACAAGTAATAGAACAGGCAGGTAAACATTCGACACAAGACAATTTAACTTTAGACGGCTGACAGATTTTCACCAAAATCAGCTTAAAGTTATTGCGATTTAAATAGTTAGTAAAAAAGGTATGAATGTACTCAAGAATAAAATGCCAGTTCAGGTAGTTAAAATTGCTTCTATCCAAGGCAAATCTATCTTCTATACTATTGTTACGTGCGGGTGGGTATTAAAACGCCGATTAACGTAAAAGAAGATTTTATTCCACGTACACTCAACTGTATACACTATACAACCCGTATACACACAAGGCACAGTAGTCCGAGTCGCACAGTACTTCACAATAGTCCAAAGTCGTCGCAAGGGTCGCTGGTACAATTCTCTTCGATCGCTTCCTTAAGATGTTTCCGCTGTCGCTTGTAGACACAAACTGTCTGGGCGCCTCTATGCGTCGGCTTATATACCTAAATTAACAGAGGGGTGGAACTCTCTCGAATATAGTCGTAAGTACTTGTATAGTCTAGTACTTTCGAGCCGATACAATAGCGGCGTGACCTTCGAGAATGAACTAACAATAGGCGGGTGCAGTGACCCGTGAGCGAGCGAGCGGTAGGTACTTACACAAGTACATGCGAATTGGAGGGACCTACTTTCTATTGAGAATTCGAGATATTTCGGTACGAATCGATAGTAGACCTATAGACTAACAATGCGTTTTGAGATCATTGTAATTAAGTAATAATTAACGGAGTAATTAACACTTTTATCTCCCGGTCGTAACACTATAATAAAACTCAAAGAGCACTTTTTCTGTACATTGAATATTTTTCCAAAATTTCTATGTGGGGATACTATACTATCGATATAGAGGCCAAAACATTTTTTTTTGAATTATTGTCTGTCTGTCTGTCTGTCGTTCTGTTCGTCCAGATATCATTTGAAAACCCGTGGATGGATTCTGATAGGACTTTCACTGATGTGTTGTGTAGAAGTAGGGGTATAAATTGGTATATAAAACATCACGCTATGTTTCATAGGGGCTAAGCAGTGAAACATTACTTGCACATATTACCACGTAATTTCCTTTGTATGTGATTAGGGTAATTATAAACTGATCAGTTAATCATTAAGATAATCTATTATTACGCTATATACAATAGGGACTGAGCAGACATTTAGTTTGCATAAGATATGGCAGTGGTGGAGGGTCAATTTTTGTAAGGGGTAAGCCGGTCCGGTACATCCAGGACATTTTCATTAGATTTCTGTATTGTTCTAAGTACTTTGCTGATAGCAATATGACATTATATCTTTGAAAAGTTAAAATCTGTAATTCCCGAGCGAGTCCAAACTAGATTAGGAAAGAAATAGGCAAGGGAAAAATACCATTTCATTTCATAGCCAGCGGTTAGGTCCGCTGCACCACCAAGGCTACATTTGTATAGGTAGGTAGAAATTGAGAATACGAAATTGCTAAATTTTTACTTAGGTAAAAGACCTAAAATAACTCGAAATGATCTAACGCAATAAAATGTACAACTACAATTCACACTACACACAATGAACAGCGCTCCCAAAAAACGCTTCAAGGTCAGGGCTTATTTCATGAAATTTTAATGAAACTCCCCAAGTCCAGGTAGTGTATAGGTATTGTATTACAGTCGCAACAATAAAAGATGCGAAAAACTTAGAAATTTCATTATCGAATATCATTAGACAGTAATTTACGATGTTAGCGTGATTTACATTATGAACAGCGCCATCTATCGGTGAAATTGAACATACAATCACTATAGAACTTTAATCTATCTATATATTATATCAAAGAAAGTCGTGTTACACTATTTATAACTCTATTTTATAACACTATTTATAAATTGGTGGGGAGGTAGCTTAGAACCAGGAAACGGACATAGGATACTTTTTATCCCGGTAGGTTAAGGTTAAGCAACGTTAGGTAAGGTCATTAAATAGATGGGTGAACCGATTTGTATGATTTTTTTGTGCATATCGGGTAGGTCTGAGAATAGGTCATAAAGTATATTTCATACCGCTAGCTTATCAAATCAAATCGTTTATTTGCTCTCCATAATGTTTACAAGGGTGGTAAAATAACAATGCTAGTACAATATGGACCCTGTCGGGCACGGCAAATATGGAAGGACGTCATTATTGTGCACCAAGAACAAACCCTTGAGTAACCCCGGCCCATATTAAGTTTAGATGAGAAGCCGTCTATGATCATTCGAATTTATCGCTAACTCAGGCAAATGGAGATCCAGGCTCACAGACTACTTTTCTCCTTTTTTTTTTCTCTGTTCTACAGTACGGTGCAGTACGGCAATGGATGTTCTTCTATGTCGGTCTACAAAAAATTTTGCACGCAAGACAATATTATTTATGGACGTTCTAATTCTAACATCGGTTTAATGACATCGTCCCGTCTAATATTGTGGAATTCTACCCGGAATACCCATTTCATGCGTGCCAAGATCACGTACTCGTAGGTACCTAAGCGTTCGGATTGCTATTCTCAGTAGTAACATCTGTGATACGATACACCTACACAATTGTACACGCATGCCTTTCAACCATTCTCATTGGTCGGTTTTATTGTGACATCACATCAACGCGTTTCGCGTGTTTTATTTTCAAAGCAATGTTTTTCGCAGTCAACTCTTATCGTGATAAGATTTGTTCCATGGTTCCGTGTTATTGTATCTACGTGTATAAAAAGCAAAACCAAACAGTGAACATTTCAGTTTGCTTAGTGTTTCATAAGGAGCTGATTGTATTAAGCACACTTTTTTAAAAAGATCGAAGAAGCACAATGCTATTAAATAGTTTTTCACAGCTGCTTTTGTGATACGTACATTTTTATTTTGTAGCGAATATTTATAAAATAAAGTATTTAATAGAATGTTTAGAAAGAGGAATATGATGGGGCAATTTAACAACATGTTAACGTGAGTGCAATTCTCACAAATATCAATAACCTAACAACCACCAACGATATGAATATTATGCGACTTACCGGTAAAAAAACTTAAGCAAGAGTAAATTTACATAAATATTAGGTCTTTCTTGGACCAATTTTGATTCTTCTCTCAGATTATAACAGACTTAGAATTTTGACTCTCGACATGGGCCTAAGCCTATGTCTATCGTTGCAAGCAAAGGGTTTTATTTTGTATTTATTTCGATTAACAACGAACGTTTTCTTTATTCTCAGGGACTTCGAACCGTTTGCCCGATCTCCACCGGCCCCCGAGGACTCCTTTTACATTCGATATCCAAAATCTGATGTATTATTCGGTAAATCGAAATTTGATCAAGACGTCCCGAAGGTCTTTAGCGAACAACCAAAAGAAATAAGGGCCGCATCAACGTACAACACAGTAAAGGAAAAGGACTGGTCCAAACATACAAAACCGTGTCAAGATGTGATGCACGGGATCGCGCCTATCAACACAGCTGGTAAGATCATTATTGAATGTTGTATCTAAAGGTTATCAAATGACATTGACACTGCCTGGGGTCTGGTAAACACACATAGACGTATCTATATTTTTGTGTTAAATTACCTGCGCGATTTTCATATTTTCGTAGTATTACAGTACTACGAAAATCGTGTCATTTATACTACATAATGTTTGCCCAACAATATTTAACTGTTATGTATACTAGGAAAGATGACAGTACTGAGTTGTTTTCATAAACAAACGTGATCGGTAAATACTATGACGTAAACATCACGAGCAACAATAATCTCAGCAGAGTAGTTGATCAATATGAACTCAGTAAACATTGGTATATCAATTGCTAAGTGTAAATTGATTTCTTGTTTATTTCCAGCAAATTCTGTCACTATTAAGCCTAAACCGGCGGGCACAGATGATGGATTCAAAGGCGAGGGAGCGGCATGCGGCACTTCTATCGTCAAGGTTAGTAACTAACAAAGAAATAATATGACTAAGCTAGTTTACTGTTAATAGGTATAAATTAATTGATTTATTGAATGTTAATTTTCAAGATTAGATCTTGGTAATACGTGTGTTCCCTATTTATATAAAAATAGTATCAAACTATACCATTACAGTTTAATTCGATTATTGATCTTACAAATTAATGAAATTGCGAATTGTATTTTATTACATTGGACTTCCATTCACTAAGTAGTTATAATGTAATCGATTACAAGTTATTGTTGTTTTAAGTACAGAGAACTGCTATTGTATTCATTACATACTAAATTCAATTGTTCAGTCAACAAAGATGGCTGCCATTTTAAACTTTTTCTAAGATTACATTGGAAAACGATATCTTAGTATTTACTTAGTGTCCGAGTACGAAGTATTTGTTAAAATGATTATTAGTAATTTGTATAGGTATATGTGCAGATTTTTTTAATTTTTAAAAATATACCGTATAATATTTAAAAATCAATATCTCAGAATCCATGAGGCTTCGGATTAAGAATCCGTTGATAGAACTTAAACAACAAACAAACAAGTGCTTTCAAGAGTTTTGCCAGCGGCTTTGTGCTTCGAAAAACCGCCTTATGCACCCTGTACAATCGGCCCTAGAAAAAATTGCTAATTGGACATTTCATTCCATTATAACATGATAAATAACCCTGCAGAATTTAAGTCGACATAAAAAGAAGAAGAAGTAACTAAAATGTTCAAACAGCGTTTATGTTTGTAAATTCTGTTTATCTTCAATGACACAATTGCTTGGCACTCATAGTCAATGAGAATATACAAAAGAAATCTGAACTTTGAAAGAAATCTACACTAGAATGTTCAAATTGCTTGGCACTTTTTATAACATCTAATCTACAAATACATTCTAATTGGTAGTAATACTTGTACATAAACTTGTAGGCCTGGTATAATGTGGGCTTGACTTGAAAGGACGTTGGTAGATCAAGCGTGATGAAGTCAATTGTCTTTGTAGCAGGGGCGTAGCTACCGCCGTATCAGCAGTATCAATGATACGGGGCCCCCGGGCTACAGGAGCCCCGAACATTTGTAAGCAACAATTCGTAAAATACATATTCTCACATAATCTCGTAGGCCGTACCATCATTTGGGCCCCCCAACAAATTTTGATACGGGGCCCATCTAAGGCAAGCTACGCCGCTGCTCTGTAGTTATATTCTTATAGCAGTGGCTATCTTATAAGTCATTTTTGTAATGTTGTTGGTGTGTAACCGCCTTACTCAGTATAACCTACACATTGTCTTTTTAGTATTTTATTCTAGTTATATTTTTTTGCTTATTGAAATATTTAAGTCTTAATCTGTTTTTGTTTGAACTAACGACCCTTGTGTGATAGTAATGTGATAAAGTATTCTCGCTTTATAGGGGTTCCAGCCATGCCACCAAACTGATATCAGTTTACTTTGATAACATGTTCTAGTAATTAGACGTTTAATGTTTTTATACATACACATGTTATCTGTAACCCATTTGTTTTTTAGTACCTCTAGCAATATACGTAAATGTTACATCACTAGCAACTAGGTATAGTATATAGGTATATTTAGGTTTAAATATAAAATTATAGATCACGAATATATAGAAGTTAATCTGTACAAAGCGCTGTATTACTACATTTTAATTATTATGCTTGTCTTCAGCAATGTAAATAAGGTACCTAATAAATAAGATCCGATTTATCTAAGTTTAATTAATTTCAAATCATGTTAATTTAGTACGTGGTGATCCCTTGTGTAAGTTACCACCACCGTGTCAGATATTCCTATACTTTGCTGTGTTCCGGTATGAAGGGCACTGTAGCTGGTGAAATAACCGGGCTTTAGTACTACTCTAGCTTAATAACAGCTAACGTCTATAGGCATGCGTGTTGCATCAAGTAAACGTCTTGATTGTCTTACACCTAAATTGAATAAAAATGGCAGTTGAGCCTAACTGTGTACTAACACAAACTTGTTGTTGACACAATATTGGAAGGCGTGCACTGTTGTTATCAGTCTTATCACCAGATTCCACGTACTAGATAATATAACCGTCGTCAAGATGTTAATGCTCTTGTGTTATTAAATTTCAATCACCTTTTCGCTCAACCTTGATGTAATATGACGTTTATGTATGTAGATCAGTTGATTTGGATCTGATTCAAGCAAATATTCTCTTATAGCGAATTTTCTCCTATCATTTTTTTCCTTTAAGAATTCTATACTTAGGCGTCATGATAGTCCACTTGTTTGCACAATGTATGAACTACCACAGCCACAGTCAAGTTTTGTTATTATTATTAAAGGATTCCTTTAGAACTTCTTAACGGGATTATGAAACTCGTAAACGAAAATCCTGTCGTTTAGGTGGTTTAGATAACGTAGATATTGCGCAATATTCCAGTAAGACGACCTAGTTTTCGATACTCCTTTTAGATAACATTTTTCGTTTGATAAAGTAGGTTAGTACATTATACCTCAATGATTTTAATAGATTGTACAGGTTCTGCACCCGATCCATAGCCATGTATAGGTTTAAGGGCTGTTACGTCAACATCAAGCTTTAGGGTGATCGGGATCGTGATAATAGATTTCTTACGCCCATGGCCCATGCACAGGTCTGTGTGAGGTTTTCCTAAACTAGATGGCCGAGCCTTTCATCATTGATATAAGTACACACTTCTTAATTCTTACAGTAACTTTATATAATAGTAAAGAAAATCGCCACGCCTTCTAGTTGGACGTGCAGAAATTCCGCTAATATCGGTGATAAGTGTCTTTTGTTCTGAACCGATCCGTCTGTTTACCAATTTTACCCTGAGCAAGTTTTAAGTTTGAATTATTCCAGTTCTATCGTCTATTCGTCTGAGGACGTTAGAACAGGCAGAACACATTATAACGAGACTACGTTTTAGGGACGTTACAAGGTTGTTATTTTTGAGACTACTCATGGACCAGTAATTCGTCCTTTACAATCCACTTCATCCTTTCGTTTTTCTTATTATTACGTAAGTATAGTTAAACGTATACATTGCACATCTAGTGTAGTTTTTTTTATATTATGTTAAAGATTTTGAACAAGCAGTTGACATTGTGTGTACATTAATACGGTTCTTTAGCTTTAGACGTCAGTGTATACTTACTGCATTGCAAATAAATTTGAAAACGATTAAAAGTTATGCGGACTAAAAACTCGCTCTCGCGTGTACTCTCGCGGTCACGAACGGTGTAACACCTTTAGGACGACAATCGCTTGCACGAGCCGGCCCAAAAAATGTGTGTAACGTGGTTCAAACGACTTTGATTGAAAACTGGTCCACCGTCCGATAGTACAATGTAAAGCGGCAGTAAAAACGCGCTGATACCTACTTATTGAAGCTCAAATCAAATTTGTAATCGTTTACAAGTTCATTTTGAAGGGGAATTGAACATTTGTTTCAGGTGGCACATGAAATAATATCATCAAAGGGTACTTCGCGCGGGTTTGCGGTGGCAGCGCCAGACTCGGACGCGGCCGCAGACGCCGCGCAGCAGTATCTAGCGACGCGCCGCGGCAGCCGCAGCCTGCCCGTCACCCCCGCACACTCGCCCAGTGCCAGCCCCACCAGCCGCCGGAGGCTAAATCCCAACAGGTAACATTACACTAGCCAGTACCTGGCGGCACATTTTGAAGCCAAAAAATGTTGCACCAGTGCATTTCTAGACATCGCATGCCTTTGATCACATCTGGAATGCTGTTTTAATAATTATTCCCGGTATTAGGTTTAAAAATTATAAAAACCTGTGTTATAAGCCGTAATTCATTTTCGTGTTTTTAACCAGTGCCATCTTAAAGCAGGGGTCCTCCAAGGTGGTGTTATGGGTCTAGTGCTATACCTCCTTTATACCTCAGAATTATTAAGTTGTGACGGTGAGACTGCCCATCTTGGCTAAAGAGTCTCAAGCTACTTCCGAAACTACTGTATTAAAAAATGGAGCTAAAATCTCACAATGGCTCAGAAAAAGGAGAATCAAATTTATCCAATTATATCGCGGTTTCTTTTTGATTTTACTTTCCGGACGTCTTGATTACTTTATAACATTTATTGAAACGGGAGGACTGAGATGGTAGATCTCCATATGTTACAGTTGTCTGAGTATACCCTCAGATCTTCTGATTTATTATTGGTAGTCCGATCTACGCAAAATGAGCTTCATTCTGGATTTAACAATTTGGTGGTAGCAACCAGTCATCTCTATTCACTCTATTGAAAATAGGATGTTTTTTTTTAAAACTTCAATAGTTTTACGAATCATCCTTTTTAGGATTCGGTGTTCTCTTGCCAGATTTGTAGTTTGTCAAATCCAAGATAATGCCGGGTGCAATCTTGAACATTTGAGCTTGAATAGACTGCAGATTTCGTAACTGGACTTGGTAATGGTATCCAGTTGTAGGGAACCACTCCACTTGCCAAAATCAAAATCGTCCAGAGATTTTGGAATCAAATACTCTGAAGTGACCAATCCCAATAAATATTCCAATCACCTTTAGTTTGTGGTTATTGAATTGTTAAAAAGCGATCTCAAAATAGAGTTACACATGCAGGCTTGTAGTTCTTACTATAACTGGTTTTAGAGAGGATTAAGACACAGGTCGTTCTCTGAGTAGGTCTCATTTATCTGTCCGCCCAGAGCACAAGAAAAACAATATCTTACATTCGTATAAGAACATGAACGTTTTAGTTTCTGACTTTACATTTAAAACTGTGTATACCTACTTAATTGCAGATTTTTTACATCTCCATTTGAACCGGTGGAGGATTCGTCGAGTCGTTCCTGGTTATCTATGGCGCTCCTGGGCTTCAAAAAGGACCTCGCTACTTCCACATCAACATTAGCCGAAGAAGATGCCTTTGACACTTTAGGACACGGTAATTATTATTATCTATATCACTTGCTTATTGGAGAAAGGACGAAGGGGAATAAAAGCTTTATTTGTTGGATGGACATGTAAAAAGTTGGCACAGTGACGCCTTACTTTGACATTTAGAGCACGGTAATTATTATTATCTATATCACTTGCTTGTTGGAGAGAAGACGAAGGGGAATAAAAGCTTTATTTGTCGGACCGGCATGTAATAAGTTGGCACTGTGCCGCGTTACCTATCCCTGGTCGAGTCGGTCTTACATCCCATCGGATTGCGAGAGTAAAGGAAGAAAGAGTAGATGGCTTTTTTCGATGGATCTTGTGAAAAATCGGCCGATGTAGTCGTATCAGCTAAGAGGACATTACAATTATGTATATTTTTTTAACTAATTTGATGTTAAATTGTTGTTAAAAAATTTTACATTTCCTTGTCTATAGGTACTCTTGCGGAATCTGTGGAAAACCTCGGTCCGTCTCCGAAACGACCAGAAGTCAAGAATTTGCTGTCTCACGAATCGACCGCTCAACAATCTAACATTGTGAAGCCAGCGTCCGCTGCGTATCGTCCGAAACCTTCCGAATTACGCGAAATGAATTTCTGGTCGCCCACATCGATGTGAAAATCATGGTCGGAGTTACGCTATTTTGTGTTGTACATTAGATTTGCGTATCTCTAAAGCACGAGAACATTTTACTTCACGTATTTTTACGTGTTTTGTGAACCCAGTGCGGTTCGGGTTTGCTCATAGCTAGCCGAAGCCAATTTATGTGTATGTGGCGAAACTACGATGCTATTACGTCATTATATGTCCTTGATATTATTCAGGTTCTTATATTACAGGGAATCTTCGATGTAATTTATTAATATATGAAGCTTTTGGGGTCTGAAAGATGTTTAATTTGTATTTAGATGTTGTATATGTTTGTATGTTGTTCATTGTAAATTGGGTTGATTGAGTTTCGTATGTTTATTTTCCATTAAGATTAAGCGTATTCTGCGTATTTGTAGATCTTTCAGTAGTGTTAGTTTACGTGTATTAATCATCCAATTTTCGTCTTCAATGTAGAACATTTATATAAGCTATGCAATTAAACATCTAACCATCATGTTTGTTATTCAGAAAATAATGAATTGTCTATTATATAATTTTATTAAACTACATTAAAATTTGTGACTTGTACAAGGTTAATAAATTGTATGTAAATGCAACATGTGTTTTTGAATGCGTTAAAATTATTGTATGACGTGGAGTAATGTGAATTTATGTGATATTATTTTAATATTGTATTAAATTCATAGTTCTAAAAGTATTAAAGGTGAAAAGACTTATTTAATTATATGATTATTTCTGGCAATAAAATTGGTGAAAATAACGTTTATGAAAAGCATAAAACTATTTTTTGAGCAGAAGTTATAAGATTGTATATGTTATCGATAGGATTATTGTAAGCGAGGTAATCATTTAACCCCTTATTACACAGTAATATTTACTTAATAAATACTTTAACTAACTCTAGATGTTGTTTTAATTATAAACTGTATTTACCTCTGTAGTATAATTAAAATACATATAATTTATTACAGACTGGAAACGATAAGTGATCACTCACTTAGGGGTCGTTCATTAATCACGTGATGTGACCAGGAGGGGAGGGGTTAAAAAGTTGCTAAATATAGCAACTTTTTAACCCCTCCCCTCCTGGTGATATGTGGTGAGGTTTTAAACTACGCCCCTACCCAAAATCACGTGTATTTTTTAACCGACTTCAAAAAAAGGAGGAGGTTATCAATTCGGTTGTATGTTTTTTTTTTTATTATTATTTTTTTTTTTTATGTTTGTTACCTCAGAACTCTGTCGTTTACGAACCGATTTGGAAAATTATTTTTTTAATTGAAAGTATATGCTTCCAGATTGGTCCCATTTTTTTCAAAATCAAGTTCTGATGATGGGAACCATGAGTAACTGAGGGAACTCCTTAAATATTATAGGCATACATATAACGTTTTTGGTATTTTTAGAAACTAGTCAAGCATTTTCATTCAGAAAGTATCATTTGGTGAAGTGGATCTGATGAAGAAGGCCATAGATGGCCACCGGAACTCTGTAATAAAATTAACAATCCATCCTATCCTAGCCGTGCCTACTAAACGTAGAACTATCGAATTTGGATTCGATGGATAGTTCTCGACGAGTAGTTGCTAGAAAAATGGAGATCAGGGTCTGATGGTGGAGCAGGAAGGTTGTCACGGGATCTCTGCACCAATAAACATAGATCCACCGAGTTTGGGTTCGTTGGGTAGCTCTCGACGAGTACTTGCTAGAACAATGGTGATCAAGGTCTGATAATGAAGCAGGAAGGTCATCACGGTATCTCGGCACCAATAAACGTAGACCTACCGAATTTGGACTCGTTTGATAGGTCTCGACGAGTAGTTGCTAGAAAAATGGAGATCAGGGTCTGATGATGGAGCAGGAAGGTTGTCACGGGATCTCTGCACCAATAAACGTAGATCCACCGAGTTTGGGTTCGTTGGGTAGCTCTCGACGAGTAGTTGCTAGAACAATGGTGATCAAGGTCTGATAATGGAGCAGGAAGGTCATCACGGTATCTCGGCACCAACAAACGTAGACCTACCGAATTTGGACTCGTTTGATAGGTCTCGACGATTAGTTGCTAGAAAAATGGAGATCAGGGTCTGATGATGGTGCAGGAAGGTCGTCACGGGATCTCGGCACCAATAAACATAGACCCACCGAGTTTGGGTTCGTTGGGTAGCTCTCGACGAGTAGTTGCTAGAACAATGGTGATCAAGGTCTGATAATGGAGTGGGAAGGTCGTCACGGGATCACTGCACCAATAAACGTAGATCTGCGAGTTTGGGCTCGTTGGGTAGCTCTCGATGAGTAGTTGCTAGAAAAATGGTGATCAAGGTCTGATAATGGAGCAGGAAGGTCATCACGGTATCTCGGCACCAACAAACGTAGACCTACCGAATTTGGACTCGTTTGATAGGTATCGACGAGTAGTTGCTAGAAAAATGGAGATCAGGGTCTGATGATGGTTGCAAGAAGGTGGACACGGGTTCTCGGCACAAATAAATGTAGACCCACCGAGCTTGCAGTCCATGGTTCTCGAGAACTACGAGTACACCTAGATATCTTCGGTTTATGGCAATTGGTTAGTTTTATTAAGATATTGTCACATCGACATTTTTTTAAATTTTTGCTTAAGCTTATATTTTAGTGATGGTCCATAGTTGTGTTATGTACTTAGTGGGTGTTTTTAAAATAAATATTAAACTGGCTGTTTGTCAGAATAAAATATAAGTTGTTAAAACTTAACCTAATAATACACCAATGGAACCACTAAAAAGAATAAAATAAAAATATTTTTTACAAAAAAAAGAACCGCCTTCAAAATGCAACTAAAAAGCCTGAAATAATTTCTAAGAATTAGTGGTTTTTACATCTACATAGTTGGACTTGGACTACAACATATTATAAATACATATTACTATTGAAGTCGGCGCCTAACGTCTAGCAAATACTTACAAGGGCAGTAGGTACCTAACTGTTTTCCAGTTTGGCGCCGTCTTTGATAGTAATATGTATTTATAATATGTTGTAGTCCAAGTCCAACTATGTAGATGTAAAAACCACTAATTCTTAGAAATTATTTCAGGCTTTTTAGTTGCATTTTGAAGGCGGTTCTTTTTATTGTAAAAAATATTTTTATTGTACAAACTATTGAAATTTTCGGAATATTATCTTTAAATACAGGTACTTACCTGATTATATGTTGAAGGGGCAGTCGTTGCCGGCAACGGTGAGTCAAGGTCACGTGCCGCTGTTTGGTTTAGAAATCGTGCAATCAACGAAAAATAAATACATGTGATGTCTTAGCCGAATTACAGCAGAGAACGAAGTGGCGCTCCTGCAAGGCCAGTCCGTAATAAGTATCATATATGGTCCGTTGCGCGCCCCGATCCCGATCGGTCGTGCGCTGCCATTATCCAATTCGTGTGCTTGTGTTACAGATTCCGCCGCGTGGTGTCGACACTAGTCGCTCGCGTGCTGCGGTCTCTACCCGTCTCCCTCGCTCCGTCTACGACGTCTGCGAGTGATCTACGCGTCCGTATTTTGATCTGCGGTTGTCGTTTTCACGACAATCTGCACATCCTCCTGTTTCTCGTATTGACAGACCGTCTTTTTAGCTTCACGGGTTGCTAAATCCACCGGTTTACGTGGTCGCCAAGGGTACCCTACGGTGTCAACTGCCTTGGCGGAGCGGGCCCCGAGCTCTCGCGCGGTTCGTCCCGGAGCCGCGCAACTCGGACGGGATCAGGTTCACCGGCCCTGGGAGTGACCCCCTAGTCGACCCTGATCGTCTCCCTCCCACCCTCCTCTTCCTGATCCTATTCTTCGGGTGCTGTTTGGCACCAAGTCGGCTCCGGTCGGCTTGCTGCCTCTGCCCCGGAGCAGCTAGGGCTACTCACCTCTCGCACATTGAGATTGGCGAGAGACGCACGTTAGGGCCTACACGTTAGGCTACTCACCCTTCCCCCGCCTTCACCCGGTGGGGGAAGCTATTCACTACACAACGACTGGGGTGTCCCCCCCAGTCGTGCGTTTCCCCCCGTACTACGAGCAGTATGGACCGCCCTGGGCATGATTTCCTTTGCAAACTCTTTGAGTTTGTAAAGGCGAACATGCCTGAGGTGCTGCAAGCGATTACGCCCCCCGCGACTGCGTCCCCCGCGACCGCGTCCTCCGCGACTACGTCCCCCGCGACCGCGTCCTGCCCCGCGATGACCGCGTCTTCCGCGTCCGCGACTCCGTTGCTGCCCGCCCTTCATGCGGAGCCCGAGACGGACTCTGAGTCTGCCTCGAGCTCCGACATGGAGGTCGAGCTCATTAACTCTCCGCGTCCCACCACGCCTGCTGACGGCTTCTCGATTGTCAGCAGGAAGAAACGCGCGCGTAAGCCCCGCGACCTCCCCCCGACGAAGTACATCTGTACTGAGTCGGAAAGCCCGGAGTCACCACCTCGCGTGACCTCCCCGATCCGTTCGACCCCGCCGCCGACGTACTTTTCGCCGACGGCTTCTCCGGCTACCGTATCCGCAAGTCCCCTCCGCCCTCGCGGCCCCCGCGTAGGTCCCCCCCCCGCCCCCGCCCATTGTCGTTCAAGACAAGGCCGCGTGGGAGCGAGTTAATAAGGCGATCTACGCCCGTAACATCATTTACACCAAGGCGGTCAACGCGCCCCTTGGTTAGGGTCATCCTTTCCACCGCGGACCAACACCGCGAGCTCACCAAGTCTCTCCGAGCCGAGAAAATAGGTTTCCATACCTACACTCTCGACGAGGACCGTATCATCCGCGCCGTAATCCGCGGAGTCCCTACCCAACTCAGCAATGAGTATATCAAAGACGACCTTCTGTCGCAGTCCCTCCCGGTATTGGAAGTGCACCGTATGCACCCTCCCAATCGCCCGCTCCAACCGTACGAGATGGTTCAGGTCCATCTCGTGTGATCAGACGAAGGCAAACAAGTATTCAATTTGAAGACTGTTTGCGGTCTCACCGGCTTCGTCGTAGAAGCCCCCCCACAAACGTGGCCTACCCGGGCAGTGTCACAACTGCCAATTGTACGGCCACTCCTCCCGCAACTGCTTCGCCCGACCCATTATCCCAATAATGTCAATCACCGCCCCGATGTCTTAGACATGGCCCTCCTGAAGGGTGTGACCCTCCGGTTGCGCTCCTTAGAGGTTCTCCATGAGCTAGACTCTGACCACCGACCGGTCCTAATGGAACTAGGTCCCCCGCCCACTTCCCAGCCGGTCACTAGGACTGGCACCAGCTAAACACCCGTTTAGCCGATGCCGACTCTCCGAATCTTGCCCGCTTCCCGGCGCAAATCTCGTCCCCTCAGGACACCGACCAAGCGATCGGCGCTTTCACCGATCATCTCAAATCGGCCATCAGCCAGTCCTCCCGGCAGGTTGAAGCGGACAACTTTTACGCTGTGCGCTTCAAGCTGCCCGATGACATTAAGGAATTACGACTCCTACCCCACCGATGCCAATCGGGTCCGCATGCGTGCTTTGCAGAGGGACGTGAAGCGCAGCATCGCGGAACTCAGGGAGGCTCGATGGGGAGGGTTTCTAGAGGAGATCTCGCCCTCAAACCAGGCTTACTGGCGGCTCGCGAGATCCCTCAAAACCGACACCGTATCTACCATGCCCCCCTTGACCCGCCCTTCAGGCGACCCACCCGCGTTCGAGGACGACGAGAAGGCTGAGGTTCTCGCTGACTCTCTAGAGAGTCAGTGCACACCCAGCTCCGCTCCCGTCGATCCGGCGCACCTCGATCTTGTGGATAGGGAAGTAGAGCGCAGGTCCTCACTCCCTCCCACCGAATCCCTCTCCCCGGTCACGCAAACCGAGGTGGAAGACCTGATCAAAGGCCTTAAGCCGAAGAAAGCACCGGGCTCCGACGGCATCTCCAATCGCGTTCTCAAGGTTCTCCCTGTCCATCTGATATGTCTTTTAGTGACTATCTTCAACGCAGCCATGTCCCACTGCGTCTTTCCTGCCGAATGGAAAGACGCGGATGTAGTAGGTATCCCTAAGACGGGTAAGCCTCGCAGCAGCCCTGCGAGCTACCGGCCTATCAGTCTTCTCAAGTCTCTCGGCAAACTCTATGAGCGCTTGCTATTAGCGAGACTCAAAGACTTTGTCAGTTCTAATAATATCCTTATTGACGAGCAGTTTGGCTTTCGAACCAGACACTCTTGCGTCCACCAGGTGCACCGCCTCACGGAGCACATCCTGACCGGGCTCAACCAGCCCAACCCCGTCTACACAGGCGCCCTATTCTTCGATGTTGCCAAGGCCTTCGACAAGGTCTGGCACAATGGCTTGATATACCAGCTCTTCCAGTTAGGAGGCCCCGATAGGCTCATACTCATCATACGAGACTTTCTCTCGAATCGTACCTTTCGATACCGGGTCGAAGGTACGTTTTCTTCGCCCCATCCTATACAGGCCGGAGTCCCTCAGGGCTCCGTGCTCTCTCCCCTCTTGTTCAGCCTGTTCACGAACGACATTCCTCGTTCGAGCAGAGTCCAACTCGCCCTTTACGCGGATGACACCGCTCTCTATTATTCCCATAGGAACATGTCCTATTTAACGCGTGCTCTTCAAGCCGCAGTCGACGCCCTGGGTCAATGGTTCCGTACGTGGCGTATAGAGGTGAACCCGGAGAAGAGTGCCGCGGTGGTCTTCTCCCGGGGACCCGCCAATATGTTCTCCGCGCGGAGCCTTCGGCCCAACAGACGACTAACCCCAATATCCCTATTCAATCGCCCTATCCCCTGGACTAGGAAGGTTAAGTACCTCGGAGTCACCTTGGACTCCGCCATGACTTTCGGCCCGCACATTAGGTCCGTCCACAATCGAGCGGCTTTCGTATTAGGTCGCCTGTATCCCCTTCTCTGGAAGCGGAGTAAAATGTCGCTTAGAAATAAGTTGACATTATACAAAACTTGCATTCGCCCTATCATGACTTACGCGAGTGTAGTTTTCGCGCACGCCGCCCGCACCCATATCGATAGCCTCCAGGTTATCCAGAATCGTTTCCTCCGTCGCGCCGTCGGTGCCCCGTGGTACATGCGGAACGTAGATCTGCATTCCGATTTCAAATTAGATCCCCTTCGTAAGTTCCTCAAAGAAGCGTCGAAACGCTACTTTGAATCCGCGTCCCGTCACGCGAACAGTTTAATCCGCGCCGCCGCCGATTACGCCGCTAGTCCTTCTGACTCGCGCCGCAGACCACGGCACGTACTGCTCGACCCTCCTGACCCCATGACGGTCCTATTGGACCGGGATGCGCCGACCCCTCCCCGACAACCGTATGCTACACTAGCTATCAGACACCGGTCTCGCCGGCGAGGCCGAAGGGTCGTACGTATGCGACCGCAACGACGTGCATCACCCCACTGAGTTTCTTGCCGGTTCTTCTCAGTGGGGGCGCGTTGTGAACCGGTGGTAAACTCAGCCCTCTCTTAAGCGACAGCCCAAGCCGAGGCCGTGCCTCCCTGAGGTGCCCTTGTGCTCGTCGCTACTTCTGCCGTAAAGGCTAGAGCGCTTCAAGCGCTCGCCTCCTATTGTCCGGTGAAGCTGCAATGGCCATCTGCGGCTAACAGCGTCTATCATTCCCCAAAAAAAAAAAAAAGCTCCTGCAAGGATGATTTGACGCTGAACACCTTTTTTATACCCCTCCCCCTCCTAGTGATACTTTCGTGAACCGGTTTTTCGGAACCGGATTTTTTGAGCCTCACGTGATTAATGGACGCCCCCATAAGTATAGTGGTACCTTAGTGTATGTGTAGTTTGTATGTATAATCATATAGGATGTTATTTTTTTACAAATAATAAACTGTGCGTACCTAGCTAGTTATGGGATTACGTCGTTTTTCCGTCGATATTTATTATCTGTAAGTATATTATTTCAGATTTTTCCGCCAGGAGATAATACCTATTCCCTCCCAGTAGTCCTACCTTTAGTTCTACATGTATAATAATAAATAAAAATAATAAATAATAAAATGTTTATTTATTGAAAAAGAATGATTACCTACTGAAAAAAAATCCTGTTCTACAGTCATGTAGAACTGGTAGGAATGCATTAAATATTATTTTTCGTACCACAAAAGCGACATTACCTACTGCCGAGTGCCGAAGTGAAGTTTAAATGTGTGCCTAAACATTGCTGTGTATATGAGAGTATTCACGTGTTACGGTGTGTAGGGGACTGTCTCTCCAATTTAAAGCTGTGCTCTTTTCGTCGAAGCGATTTCCATTCCGATCTATTACCTGCTTTTATTTTTGATCTGATACGACACTCCTCCCACTTTTTCTACTATCTAGGTATTGCTTGAAAATTCGTCTTGGACTTGGTCTTACCCTTTATACTTCTTTTACCTTCCACTATCGTTTTAAATAATGTGTCGTGTCGTGTCAAGTGGCCAATCATCTTTCCTCTCCTATTTTCAATAGTTCTTAAAATACTAGCTTCTAGCCGTCTACGTTTTGCTTGTAAATTGAATAAGTAAAATGTAGGTTAGTAGGTAGTGTAGCAGAAAGCTACACCTTTTTTGATAATAAATGAATAGTCAAATTTCTAGAAACTACCTATTTATTTGAGAAAATTACAAGATATTGATTAAAATGATATGATAATGAGCACACGACGCGGCGCGGTTGATGTCCGGTAGTGAACTGATTTATCTATGTGATTTAACATTAACGTATAATTCATGCGCTTAAGGAAACTGCTTACTATACAAATGTGGGGTTGCACCGTACAGGTAGGTAGGTACTTATTTCATTTCGTGGACCGGCACGGGCCTCCTCTCAAAATGAAGGGGTTTCTTAGGTCATTCCACCACGCTGGCCAAGAGTGGTTGGCGGACTTCATACGCCATTCGAAAGGTAGTTAGGCTTTTCTCTGACATGCAGATTTCCTCACGATGTTTTCTTTTTCGCACATGATTAATTATTATTAAAGAAATCAGAGGTGCGAGCCGAGGTTGTAACCTGCGCACCTTGTTTTCCAAGGCAAGCGCTCGACCACTGAGCTGTCACTTCTTTATTTTGATTATAAGCCAAAAACGAAGTACTTAAGTAGGTACGTGACATACACCAAAATAAAAAAATCTGTTTTGATATGTGTAAATGAAGCCCTTTTATTTCATACTAGCTGACCCGCGCAGCTCCGCCCGCGCTTTAATTACATTTTGCTCCCCTTTTCTCCCTACTCCCTTGATTTATCTCTCTCCATCTCTCTCTCTTATAATAAAAATCTAATTCTATGCTATTTCTCTCCCCTCCCGCTTCGGTCCCCGTCACACTTCCCCTTTTCCTCTGTCCGTTGTCCTCTCTGAACCCTCTCCCTCCTCTCTCTTCTCCCAACTTGCTCCCTCTCACCCCCCCCCCCCCCTTGCTCCACCTAACTCCTCCGATCACTCACTCCATCACCCTCCCCTCTCCCTCTCTTGCACCCTCCTCTCGTTTATTTTATTTTATTTTATTTTATTTTATTTGGAACAAAAGACAGCAGTACATAACATATTACTTAAAGGCTAAAATTACAAACTTATAATGATACTGCCCACTACATTGTCCACAAGTTACTTAAAGTTGTAGTATATTTACTTACATAAAGCAAAAAATCGCTAGGGGCTGCTTACATTTTTTGGTTTTACAGAATATAAAAGCTAGGTAATTGCTCAAAAAAAAAAAGATACAATTATAAAATTCCAAGAATTTATGAAAATTATAGAATAGTCAAATTATAATTAAGTATATAAAAAAATGAATATAAATGCATAAACATTTTACTTACTGTTGCTGCTGGTGTACTAATAAATCAAGAATCTGGGTCTTGAATTTAGATATTGAAAGTGCAAATATGTCAACCTCAACAAAGTGCTTATTATAATTGTCTGCTATGCGTCTAAGTGGAGACCGAACACCTGATACGGTTCGCGAAAGATTTAGAGCAAAAAGTCGACGTACCCGTGATTGCCTTTGGTGCGTTGATCTAGGGACTATGTAGCAAAGTGCGTTAACAAGTTCTTTGCAGTCATATCGGTTATGAATAATGCCATATAAAGTCACTGCTTCAAGGTATAATCGTCTTGATGTTAAAGATAGCAAATTATATTTGATAAGTAACTGGGGATAAGACAGTTTAGTACGGTGAAACTTATAATGCATTGACTTAAGAAATTTTTTCTGTACTCTTTCAAGTTTATCTATATATTTATTAAAATATGGATTCCAGATTGATACTATATATTCCAGTTGTGGTCGAATTAGGGCTTTATATAGTTGTAAGTGTGAGGAAATCTTTTTGAAGTTGGTACATGCTCTTTTAACAAGACCATACATCATAAATGCTTTATTAGTTATATTATTAATATGTATTTCCAAGTGCAATTTACTGTCGAGTTCTATGCCAAGATCACGGATTGATTGAACCTTAGTTAATAAAATACTAGAAAGAGAGTATTGAAAGTCTATGGTCATTCTTTTTTTAGTGAATACTATAAAGTTACATTTACCAAGGGGATAAAGCAGTGTCTTATGTCACGGGCGTGAAATTGAATCGCGAGCATAACGAAGGATTCTAGTAACTCCCGAGCGTAGCGAGGGAGTATAGAGTTAACTCCCGAGCAAAGCGAGGGAGTTAATACTAGAATCCTGAGTACTGCGAGAGATACAAGCTCGCCCAAGACAAAGACACCTTTATCCCCGAGGAACATATACTACTTTTCACACCTACTGCGAGGTAATGAAATACAAGTACTAGGAAGAGATTGCTTAGGTTATCTGGAAGAGATTGCTTTTTAGCGATAAGGCCACCTTTTTACATCATCAACGTATTGTTCAATTTACATGTAATTTTTGGTGTAAAATCTCAATGGTACAATGAAGTGTATTTATTATTTTTATTAAATACTTACTGCTAGAAATAAAATAATACAAACGCACCGATTTCCAGCGTTCGCGCCCACACCTACTGCGAGGCGAGAAAGTAAAATACAAAACTTCTAGAATTAAAATAATATCAACAGCGTTAGTGCCTTCTTTTTATCTATTTTTTTTCTTTTCTAGAACCTAGAACAAGGTTCGGCTCCAATTCGGCTCCTGGCGCTCGGTTCGATTTTCAAATGTATTTTTTCGTGCAAGCCTCTGCTTAGAGAGAGTGGTATATATACCTACTGTAAAGAGTCTACGTGGTAAAAAAATATTTGACGTTCGTAATTAAAATTACATTTTAATGAAAAATTGGCTTATGCCTAGCTACAAATTGATTTATTACGAGATTACTTAAGACGAGGCTGTATGAGCTAGAACCTTTTGCCTTCCCAATTGGGGAGAACTAAAGGACAAGAAAAAAACAAATCACATTATTACCCAAGGGAGTTTAGTACAACATTATTACCCGGCTAGACTATAGGGATATAATGACCTACTTTATGTCAACTTTATATGATATATAATGGAACATTATCGAGCAGGTGGTGTGAAAAGTAGTATATTCTCCTCGGGGATAAAGGTGTCTTTGTCTTGGGCGAACTTGAATCTCTCGCTGTACTCAGGATTCTAGTATTAACTCCCTCGCTTTGCTCGGGAAACTCTATACTCCCTCGCTACGCTCGGGAGTAACTAGAATCCTTCGTTATGCTCGCGATTCAATTTCACGCCCGTGACATAAGACACTGCTTTATCCCCTTGGTGCATAAACTACTATTAAAACCTATTATCAGACCTACCCGCAAAATTTCATACATATCGGTTCACCCGACTCTCGTGCACGTAACTCAGAGGTTCTCAGATTTTGTTGTGCAAGGCGTTGCGAACGTTCGACACTCGACTCTCGTGCGCGTACCTGAGAGTTTCTCTGATTTTGTTCAGCAAGGCGTTGTGAACGTTCAGGTGAAGATTCTCCCATACGACGTATTCTTGCTGCCCGTGCTAGAGAACTATGTTTAGAAAGTTGAGACCTGGCTCTCTTAGGCATTTTCAAATGTTTAAGAAAATGCTAACAGCGTGTAATATTCTAGCGCTGAAAAGAACTGTTGTTTAGCCCTGAAAAGAACTGTTGTTTAGCCCTGAAAATAACTGTTGTTTAGCCCTGAAAAGAACTGTTGGTTAGCCCTGAAAAGAACTGTTGGTTACCCCTGAAAAAATCTGTTGGTTAGCCCTGAAAAGAACTGTTGATTAGCTCTGAGAAGAACTTTTGCGTAGGTGTAGTTTTAAGAAAGAAATCTAAAAAAAAATCGAGAGGGAGCCGACCTCGCGTCTGAGCCGCGCGGGTACCTTAGGCCTCATTTACGGAGATGCGGGGCGTCGCGCGTCGCGTGTGGCGGCGCGGCCCGCACTAAATTCAAATGTAGGGCGTTGTATGAGTGTGTTTACGGAGAAGCGATTTTACACGCGTTTGCTTGAAATGGAGCGTGTTTTACGGCGGCGCCCGCGGATGGCATCGCGGCGTTCATCGCGGCGGCGCACGCAGCGGCGAATCTCGATGAAGCGATGCCTGTGGCGGAACCTTCTGCCAGTCTATTTGGTAATCATGCAACACAGACGTAGTCACCATCGCAATGGAGTATGATATGATCGATTTTTTTTAGAAGAAAATTGTATGTTAAAAAGTGAGTTGCACCGCCGTTGCACCGCCGCGGGCGCAGCGGCGGGCACCGCCACTCTTCCCGCCCCGCGTCTCTATAAACAGCATCATATATTGCTATAAGTTTGTGTTTACGCGTGCGATGATACGCGCCGCTTCACGCGCCGCCGCTACGTAAACAATAAAAACGTCCGACGCGCCGCGAGACGCCACGCCACACGCGACGCGCGACGCCCCGCGTTTCCGTAAACGAGGCCTAACTCATAGATCTAAACTCCCCTCCCGCATGCGCACCCCCGCCTTGGTGACGCTCACTTCGCAACGGGCCGTGCAGCAGAAATCGTAATATTTTAATTTCGCCATAACTTCAAAACCAAATGTCCAATTTTAATCATTCAAAGACCAAATATTATCTACATAAACTGTACTTAATGATAAAATAATTAATTTTGATAAGGATTAATAGCATGAGTAAAATAAATGCGTTTAAATGTAGTCCAAACAAAATTCAAGATTTTTAAATAAAAAAATGGTTGTTGGGCCTCGACATAAACAGTGTGCCGCGGACTTTTTTGTAGATATTTATAAGATCTACAATTAATTAGAGCATTTTATGGTTCTATCTTTTATAGTTTAGGCAGCGTACGCAAAATAAGTAACTTTTCTGGTTGATTTTTTACACCTTGTGTCCGAAAAAACCCAAATATCTTACGGAAACCTGTTTTTTTCCAAAATAAAATTTAGCCTATGTTACTCGTGTATAATGTAGCTTTCGAATGGTGAAAGAATTTTTAAAAACGGTCCAGTAGTTTTTGAGCCTATTCATTACAACCAAACAAACAAAGTTTTCCTCTTTATAATATTAGTGTAGATGATACCCCACTCGATAAAGAAAGAAAAGAAAGTCCCACTATGAAATTTTTATGAACTACTAGCTGACCCGCGCAGCTCCGCTCGCGCCCTTTTAACTCAGAAACCTTTTTGGGCTCATGCACAACACTTTGCTGAAGATCATGACATCATCACATGCATAGTTTACAATTATTTAAAGGACATACAGACAAACATTCATTTTTATATAAGTAAGTCTATAGGCTACAGTGTCTGCTTACCATCAGGCGGGTCGTACGCTTGCTTGCCACCTTGGTAGTATAAAAAAAAAAAAAAAAAATTAGTATAACCCATTAAAAAAATAAAAGAAGAAATATATTTTTTTAATTTGCGATGAGATTGGGTAAGTAAGATCTAAAACTAGGTGTGACAGACAGACAGACAGAGAGACGAAATTTCTTTACCTTTAGGTATGGAACCCTAAAAATACCGCTTAATTATTTTTTCTACAATTTAATACAAAAGACAGACGTCTATTATAGGCGTTATAATCTCCGACTTAAGTAGCTACCTACTCCAATAAAGTCTTGTTTTGCGTCGCATTTTTCCCCCGACTTTTTAATTAGTCTCGTTTCATTACTCAAATCGGATTTGCGTTCGCGCCCGTGGCTTTTAAGAGAATCCTAATTTCGCTGTCCGAATCTGAAAAGAAAATACCTACGAATTACATTTTAAATTTTGATGGTAGGTACTCAATTATTAAATAAACTTTCTTTACTAGATAAGTTAAAGTCTTGCAGTAGTAGGTAAGTAGTTTTTTCTTGGCATACTTGACAAACCTCAGTGGTTTAAATTAGTGCTAATTGTATGTATTACCTGTGTACACAGTTTTTTTTGTATTTTGATAAATAAATAAAAAAAAACACTGTCACCCGTTTGGCCACTAAGGGCCTCCGCCCACTAGCGTTTTCTAGCTGCAACGACTGGCAACTTTGCGACTGCATCGCGTTTTAGCAACTCATTAGCGACCATTGAGCTACTCCTTGCGCTCGGTCGCTGTATCGGAGTCGCGCGTTTTAGCAACCGCATCAATGCTGCACCGCGTTTTAGCGACTGCTGTCATCGATGCACAGTGGGCCAAAAATAAGGTTCACTAGCTTATTTTTTTTGAAAAATGAAATATTTTATGTAGTTCAAATACACGGATTTGTTAAAATTACCATAACATCGAATTACTTAGTAATCACAAGTTTTATTTTTAACTTAACAACATTAAATGTTGTAACAACATTCCAACTGTATCAAAATATAATTTGTTTCCCCTTTTTTTTGTGTTTGAATTGTAAAGCTGAATCTTTTTGGTCACGTTACGGTTATGGTAACAAAACCGTCTGAGTTTCAACCTTAACCCTTTTACAAATATCACATGCTGCTATTGCGGTATTATAGATGTCGTTTGTTATTATGTTGATATACATATAAGTATGTATAAACTAATACCCAGTAGCTACTTTATAAAAAAACAAGTTCGCTTTGCATCTAAGTTACCAGGATTTGGCTAATCCTTCTGAATAATGGTAAAATCGCTTAAGAACTTTGGAATGCAAATACATAATCAAGAAGTTGAATGAAATATAAAAAAAAATGATATTATATACTTCACCCAAAACAATTTTCAGGTATTATTTAATTATATAATCTTTACGATAAACAAGCACAATAAGAACAATTTAGACAGAAAAAAAAACTACAAATGCGTAGTTTTTTTTTATAAAAAGAGAATTTCATCTGTCTTTTAATTAAACCAATGTATTTAATAATAATATACGTTTATTTCAGACTCTTGATCCATACAAAAAAAAATACAAAGACACATTGACAAAAAAAAGGAAGAAACCAAACAGAATCTATCTATATCTATCTATCTTCTATACTATAATAAAACTCAAAGAGCACTTTTTCTGTACATTGAATATTTTTCCAAAATTTCTATGTTTCTACTATACTATCGACATAGGCCAAAACATTTTTTTTTGGAATTATTGTCTGTCTGTCTGTCTGTCTGTCTGTCTGTCTGTCTGTCTGTCTGTCTGTCTGTCTGTCTGTCTGTCTGTCTGTCTGTCTGTCTGTCTGTCGTTCTGTTTGTCCAGGTATCATTTGAAAACGCGTGGATGGATTTTGATAGGACTTTCACTGATGTGTTGTGTAGAAGTCTAGGTATAAATTGGTATGTAAAACATCACGCTATGTTTCATAGGGGCTAAGCAGTGAAACATTACTTGCACATATTACCACGTAATTTCCTTTGTATGTGAATAGGGTAATTATAGACTGATCAGTTAATCATTAAGATATGTATTATTACGCTATATACAATAGGGACTGAGCAGACATTTAATTTGCATAAGATATGGCAGTGGTGAAGGGTCAATTTTTGTAAGGGGTAAGCCGGTCCGGTACACCCAGGAAAATTTCATTAGATTTCTGTATTGTTCTAAGTACTTTGCTGATAGCAATATGACATTATATCTTTGAAAAGTTAAAATCTGTCGTTCATGAAATTTTAATGAAACTCCCCAAGTCCAGGTAGTGTATAGGTATTGTATCACAGTCGCAACAATAAAAGATGCGAACCACTAAAAACTTTCATTAGCGAATATCATTAGACAGTAATTTACGATGTTAGCGTGATTTACAATTATAAACAGCGCCATCTATCGGTGAAATTGAACATACAATCACTATAGAACTTTAATCTAGCTAAATAAAAGAAAGTCGTGTTAGTTACACTATTTATAACTCAGGAACGGCCTAACCGATTCGGCTGAAAATTGGTGGGGAGGTAGCTAAGAACCAGGAAACGGACATAGGATACTTTTTATCCCAGTAGGTTAAGGTTAAGCAACGTTAGGTAAGGTCATTTAATAGATGGGTGAACCGATTTGTATGAAAGTGTGCATATTGGGTAGGTCTGAGAATAGGTCATACAGTATATTTCATACCGCTAGGTTAAGGTTAAGCAACATAAGGCAAGGTCATTAAATAGATGGGTGAACCGATCTGTATGAAATTTTGTGTGCATATCGATAGGTCTGAGAATAGGCCGTAAAGTATGTTTCATGCCACTAGGTTAAGGTTAAGCAACATAAAGCAAGGTCATTAAATAGATGGGTGAACCGATATGTATGAAATTTTGTGTGCATATCGGGGAATAGGAGTAAATTTAATGCCGGTGATACCATGATTGACGAGGATATATAGAACGAGAGGAGGGTGCAAGAGAGGAGAAAGAGGGAGAGGGGATTCGAGGAGGGGGTGATGGGGTGAGGGATCGGGGGAGTTAGGTGGAGTAAGGGGGGAGTGAGAAGGAGCAAGTTCGTAGAAGAGAGAGGGGGAGAGGGTTCAGAGAGGGGGAACAGGGAGAGGAAGTGGGGGAGTGTGACGGAAACCGAAGCGGGAGGGGGAAAGAGAGAGGAGAGAAAGAGCATTAGATTTTTTTTATAAGAGAGGGAGAGATGGAGAGAGATAAATCTAGGGAGGAGGGAGAAAAGGGGAACAAAATGTAATAAAAGTGCGGGCGGAGCTGCACGGGTCAGCTAGTAAATAAATAATAACCAAACTAAACAAAAAAAACAGACATTCCAGTAAAAAAAAGAATTTTAAGCAGCTATTTCACGCCAACGTCTACACATGTTCGTTATAGACCAACGGTCCGCGATTTCTTTAATAATACCGTTTCTACACTGACCAACCCTGGCCATATATGAAGCAATTCAGCTTCTCTGAATGGCATTGAACGTGTTTAGACGCGCCTCCGTAAACTTGCTAGAGGCACTACAGTACCTATTTAAAACCCATGAGGTGTCTGAAAATGTTATTATATTGTACACGAATACCATCCAATGACCTCCTTTTATAATTTTTCCAGAGTTGGCAAGTGTAGAAGTTTTTACAGTATGATTCAAATAAATGCACTTAAGTTTGAACATTAGCTTTAAAAAAAATGATCTTCTCTCACTTTCTTGGTAATAGATATGTATTAGTCTATCATAATATATTATAATATGTAGTTTATTTTTTATTTTATTAATTTTTTTTTAAATATATATATATTTTTTTAATCCACTTAATTTATTTATATAACTGCACCTGCCCATAAGAATGCTCTGTCCTGTACCCCAAGGGTGACTGGAAGAGATCGCTTTAGCGATAAGTCCGCCTTGTTGTTCACTGTTTTTAATTGTTTTAATTTCAAATGTATATTTCTTTTGTGTGCAATAAAGAGTATTTGTATTGTATTGTATTGTATATTATGTACTAGCTTTATCCTGCAGCATCGCTTGCACATATTTAGTTAATGTCCTGGGACAATTCACACACGGTCATCTGATTCAAACTAGGCAGAGCCTGTACTATGGAACCAGACAACTGATACTAATACATATATACTTTTTTTTTGTAAGTACATACTTATATAGATAAACACCCAGACACTTGGTGGGAATCGAACCCACGACCTGTTGGGTAGGAGACAGGGTTACTAACCACTAGACCAACGGGCCCGTCATCAGTTAGTACTTAGGTATAGATTGTTTATAGGTTTTAAACAATCAGTAACAACGCATATTGTATAATAATTTCATGCAAGAAAACTTCGTCCTTTACACGTCGTCATTTCATTTTCATCTTATTTTCAATCGGCCTGTATTGTCCAAACCAATAATAAATAACTTACTTCGCGCGTTTCTCGTTTCGTCGCATTTAGCAAAGTGTAAAGAAGAGCCCGGAGCTCTTCAGTTTCTAAAGCAAGCGGTTTCCCTGCGCTTACGAAGCAACAAAGTAAGTTACATAAATGAAAAACGGCCAGTTCATGAAACCTTGATTGAACTGCGGGATAAAATTTTCTCCATTTTCATAACCCCTAGTGCATCTTTAAAATCACTTAAAGCTTGCGAAATATTTATTTATTTATTTATATGTGTATTTATTTATTTATTATATCGAACGCAATGATCTTATATCGTTATGATTATGAATACGGTTGTTTGTATTTAAAAACCACAAGAAATACATTATCAAAAATCTTATGAAAGAGAAGCTTGTTTTAACGCCCACTGTGCGCTGTAACGTGTGAATCCAATACACTGTAACTACGAAAAACTGATTTTGAGAAAATGAGCAAAATAGTTTTTTTTTAGTTTTTTCAAGATTACTCCAAAATTTTCGTTAGAAAGTTTTTAGTGTTTGCTGCCAATTTAAAAATAATTTTATAAGTTATCCAGCCTATTAAGTTTTATATATATTTAGAGTATATATAATGAATTATCGTCGATAACTTGTGTTGCTCTAATAGTTGTCAGAAGCTAAGGAAGATATTGTTAAGGCAATACACAGTATCATATAGTTACAGTGTATTGACTTGGGAAAACAGGGCCTAAAAGTTTATTGGTAGGTATAAGTTGGAGAACCATAATACTGCACAGACGTGGCAGTTCTTGATATATTTTGGTATTTTCTATTGAGAATGCTCCATATTTAGATCTTGATTTCAATTAATGCACATTTTTAGAAGTCACTTGTTACTCTTGATAATGTTAAGTTGTCCACTTTAAATTGTCTCTCTTAGCTATCTTTGCCTTTATCTTCTCCTTTCTCTTTGAGTTCGGTTACTGAGGGGGTTGGGAATTATATCATCATGGTCTTCAGTTAAAATTGTTGTTACCTAACATTGAAGTAACCTTGACCAATCCTTGTCCAAAATCACTCGTTTCTTAAACTTTTAAATTGAATACTGTTCTTTCCCGTCTTGGGAAGAACGCTTGTCATTGTCATTCCTTTTCCCAAACAGCCAAATTTTTCTGTTACAAATTTTAGTCCTATATCTACACTCCTTGTTCTGTTCTGGAAGTCCTGGAAGGTATTTATTGTTTACAAACAAATGACAGACTATTTTACACCTAATTGTCTTTTAGTCCTTAGTTTTAGTAAAAATAAGTGATGTTTGACGCTTGGTTATAGAAAGCAAACAACTGATTATTCTGGTATTATTGGATCTTGGTAGTGACTTCAATTCTGTTTATTTTGACATACTTCTAGGCATTATTTCCTCTCTCTATGTCGCTTTTTCAGCTATCAATTGCTTTGATCATATTCATATCATCGTGGGCGCTCCCATTCTGTCCGCTTTGAGGAGACATCATCTGTGTGGTGTGAGCTTGAGGCGGGTGTTCCACTGGGTGGCGTAATCTCTCCTCTTTTCAGTTTTCATGAATGTAATCGCGAGGGTTTTCTAACTATCATCTCTATGCATGATCATCCTTAGCTTTATCGTCATGCCAATATTGATAAGCTTCGGTAAGCGATATATACGCTTAATAAAGATTTAGATAGCATAAGTCAGTGGGCAAAATCAATTGGCTTGTTAGTGAACTCTACTAATTCTCAGGCTATCATATTTGGTGGCGGATACGTGATGAATCTGGTTGACATTAACTCACTCTCCAGTTTAGTTTTCGATTCCGTACCAATTGCATACTCAAATAAAGTTAAAATTCTTAGAGTTCTGTTTGATTATAATATTTCTTGGGAATCTTATGTTGGAGATAGGTATAAGTAAGAAGATCTTTTACTCTTATCAGTCTCACAAGCGTCTCCAAAAATTTCTTCTGCGTCAGACAAAAATCTTTTTTGCTTGATCTTTAGCTCTTTTCGATTATGCTGATGTATGTTTCTAGATGCAACTGAGGAGCTTCTTAATAAACTGGAGGAATTGTAAAATTTGTGTATTCATTTCATCTTTGGTCTGCGGAAATATGATCGTGTCGGAATTTCGGGCTCAACTAGAATGTCTGCCAATCCGTCAGCGGCGGAACTGGTACATTTTTTATTTTCTGAATTGTATACTTAACAATCCTTAATCTCCTCTTTATCTTTGTGAGCGTTATTCCTTGCTCGTGTCTTGTGACAAGCCTTGACGTTCCAGTATATCTCTGCATTTTGAAGTTCCTCCTCATTATTATAGTAGCTATAATGTTTTTTTTTACCATGCAAGCAGTGCGGCTATGGAATTCGCTTCCACATTCCTTGCGTAGTAGCTGTAATTTAGTCATATTTAAAAAATAACATTTCCTCTCCAGATAGATTTATTTTAATATTTAGTGTATTTATAATACTATATTTATTTTTAAATTTTAGTACGTATTAGTTCATCAGCTCATACTTTCCAGCCACTGCGCCGCCATCGCTCTCGGCCAGATCGACCAATAATAATTGAAATCGATAGCCCAGCCTCAATCTGATTGGCGCAGCCGCGTCGCGCTAGCCCTTCTACTTTGTTTTGACAAAACACTGTATCTTGCAATCCGCGAAGATTATTTGGACAATGCACTGCATCATCAATTTCCGTGTTTTACTATTTCAGGCCTGTAGTTTTTAGTAAAAACAGTGTAATTTGCATTGCAATATCTCAGTATTTTTCATACAATGTAAAAAAAACTATGAATGCTATAACATCAAACAGGTTAAAAGAAATCGAATGAACGTTGTTAATTCAAAACACTGTATCTGAAGTTACAGTGTATTGGTTTCACACGGTACCGCTGGTGTGACATGTTTTGACTTAGGGGGGTTACCAACTTTTTTTGGTATTCTAGATTATTTTCGGGGTCGATTTAAGTTACCACTTTTTAAGGAATATTGCTGCTTTGGTTTTTAATTTCAAAGAAAGCACGTATTGCAAAAATATATATTTCACCTTCTACATGATTTTTAACACAAATCTACATGAATGATTGAATGATAATGTTTGCTTCAACACATAGGTTTTTGAAAACTGGTAATTGGATGTAGCCAGTACCGCCTTCACCGTGATTTATATTTTCACTTTATTAGTAAAGCAAGAAGCAGTGCAGCTTTATAAGAGTCCATGGTAACGTTTAGCATCGTCAATATTTATTATTACACTGAACACATATTGCACGAGTCTCGTTCCGCACCGGGCCGACTACTACGCTTAAAAAATATTTTTTACAAAAAAAAGAACCGCCTTCAAAATGCAACTAAAAGGCCTGAAATAATTTCTAAGAATTAGTGGTTTTTACATATACTTTGTTGGACTTGGGCTACAACATATTATAAATACATATTACTATCAAAGACGGCGCCAAACTGGAAAACAGTTAGGTACCTACTGCCCTTGTAAGTATTTGCTAGACGTTAGGCACCGACTTCGATAGTAATATGTATTTATAATATGTTGTAGCCCAAGTCCAACAATGTATTATGTATATGTAAAAACCACTAATTCTTAGAATTCTTTTAGTTGCATTTTGAAGGCGGTTCTTTTTTTTGTAAAAAATATTTTTATTTTATTCTTTTTAGTGGTTCCCTTGGTGTATTATTAGGTTAACTTTTAAAAACTTATATTTTATTCTGACAAACAGCCAGTTTAATATTTATTTTAAAAACACCCACTACATAACACAACTATGAACCATCACTAAAATATAAGCTGAAGCAAAAATTTTAAAAAATGTAGATGTGACAATATCTTAATAAAACAAACCAATTGCCATAAACCGACATCCCAGACATCAGCCTGAACGAGATTAGAATGGCTCTCAAACAGCTCAAGAATAACAAGGCGCCGGGTGAAGACGGAATCACATCAGAACTTCTGAGAGCGGGTGGAAAACCGGTACTTTTAGTCCTCCAGAAGTTATTTAATTCCGTCTTACTCGAGGGTACAACGCCAGAAGCATGGCACAGGAGTGTGGTGGTTCTTTTCTTCAAAAAAGGTGATAACACTTTATTGAAGAATTATAGACCTATCTCACTCCTGAGCCATGTATACAAGCTGTTTTCGAGAGTCATTACGAACCGTCTCGAACGCAGGTTTGATGACTTCCAGCCTCCCGAACAAGCCGGGTTCCGAAAAGGCTTTAGTACCGTAGACCACATACATACGCTCCGCCAGATTATACAGAAGACCGAGGAGTATAATCGGCCATTATGTCTAGCGTTTGTGGACTACGAGAAAGCCTTTGATTCAATCGAGACCTGGGCAGTATTGCAATCTCTCCAGCGGTGCCACATTGACTATAGGTACATCGAAGTGTTGAAGTGTTTGTACACCAACGCCACCATGTCGATCCGACTACAGGACGAGAGCACGAAACCAATCCCATTGCAGCGTGGTGTGAGACAGGGAGACGTTATTTCTCCGAAACTGTTCACAAACGCATTGGAGGACGTTTTCAAGCTCTTGGACTGGAACGGATTCGGCATCAATATCAATGGCGAATACATCACTCACCTTCGTTTTGCCGATGATATAGTCATTATGGCAGAGTCGCTGGAGGACCTCAATACGATGCTCAGCGACCTCAGTAGCGTTTCCCAACAGGTGGGTCTTAAAATGAACATGGACAAGACCAGATCATGTCTAATGTCCATGTTGCACCCGTACCGGTAATTGTTGGGAACGATACACTCGAAGTTGTTGACCACTATGTATACCTAGGACAAACTATCCAGGTAGGTCGGTCCAACTTCGACAAAGAGGTCGCCCGAAGAATCCAACTCGGATGGGCAGCGTTCGGGAAACTACGCGAAATTTTCTCGTCCAAAATACCGCAGTGCCTAAAGACGAAGGTTTTTAACCAGTGTGTGTTGCCAGTGATGACATATGGTACTGAGACGTGGTCCCTAACTGTTGGCCTTTTGGATAAGCTCAGCGTCACACAACGAGCTATGGAGAGAGCTATGCTCGGAGTTTCTTTGCGCGACAGAATCCGAAATGAGGAGATTCGCCGAAGAACCAAGGTCACCGACATAGCTCTTAAAATCTGCAAGTTGAAGTGGCAATGGGCAGGCCACATCGCTCGGCGAACCGATAACCGCTGGGGAAGAAAGGTTCTCGAGTGGCGACCACGAACCGGAAGACGCAGCGTAGGTAGGTCTCCCACTAGGTGGACAGACGACATTGTGCGCGTCGCAGGTAACCGGTGGATGCAAATAGCCAATTGTCGGTCATTGTGGCGTTCGAAGGGGGAGGCCTATGTTCAGCAGTGGACGTCTTCCGGCTGGTGATGATGATGATGATGATGCCATAAACCGAAGATATCTAGGTGTTATACTCATAGTTCTCGAGAACCATGGACTGCAAGCTCGGTGGGTCTACATTTATTTGTGCCGAGAACCCGTGTCCACCTTCTTGCTCCATTGTCAGACCCTGATCACCATTTTTCTAGCAGCTACTCGTCGAGACCTATCCAACGAGTCCAAATTCGGTAGGTCTACGTTTGTTGGTGCCGAAATCCCGTGACGACCTTCTTGCTCCATCATCAGACGCTGATCACCATTTTTCTAGCAACTACTCATCGAGAGCTACCCAACGAGCCCAAACTCGGCGGATCTACGTTTTTTGGTGCAGTGATCCCGTGACGACCTTCCTGCTCCATCATCAGACCCTGATCTCCATTTTTCTAGCAACTACTCGTCGAGACCTGTCCAACGAGTCCAAATTCGATAGATCTACGTTTGTTGGTGCCGAGATACCGTGACGACCTTCCTGCTCCATTATCAGACCTTGATCACCATTGTTCTAGCAACTAGTCGTCGAGAGCTACCCAACGAACCCAAACTCGTGGGTCTATGTTTATTGGTGCAGAGATACCGTGACAACCTTCCTGCTCAACCATCAAACCCTGATCTCCATTTTTCTAGCAACTACTCGTCGAGAACTATCCATCGAGTCCAAATTCGGTAGTTCTACGTTTAGTAGGCACGGCTAGGATAGGATGGATTGTTAATTTTATTACAAAGTTCCGGTGGCCGTCTATGGCCTTCTTCATCAGATCCACTTCACCAAATGATACTTTCTGAATGAAAATGCTTGACTAGTTTCTAAAAATACCAAAAACGCTATATGTATGCCTATAATATTTAAGGAGTTCCCTCAGTTACTCATGGTTCCCATCATCAGAACCTGTTTTTGAAAAAAATGGGTCCAATCTGGAAGCATATCCTTTCAATTAAAAAAATAATTTTCCAAAACGGTTCGTAAACGACAGAGTTCTGAGGTAACAAACATAAAAAAAAACATACAACCGAATTGATAACCTCCTCCTTTTTTTTGAAGTCGGTTAAAAATGTTTCCTCCCTAAATCAAATCAAGTGATCCCCAATTATACTTTATTTTTTTAGCCGTCTTAAAAAAGGAGGTTCTGTATTCGACGCGTATACATATTATAATAATTGACATATGTTAGACTATATATGGGCATCTAAGCATATGTATATCCGAGTAACCCCTTCGGCTATTGTTAGTCTCCCTTCCCATTACAATTTGTGAAAACGATACTTCTACCTTCCATTTAAGACACAACAAGACATTGACCTTTACTTGTCAAATAACAACCCAAACACGATCTTGTTGTACATGCTACGCGTCTCCACCGAACAGGCAAATCGTTTATGAGCCAAAGTATACACTTTTATAACAAACTGCCACAGGATATCCGAGATCTTCCAATGAAGAAATTTAAACTTTTTGAAGCCGATTGTCAAAAAAGGCTTATTATTAAATCTCGATTTACCTGGAGGATAAAACTGCGTGGGCTTGAACTGCTCAAATCATGTAAGCTTAGAATTTTAAGGCTACCTATACATAATTTGTAAAACTGTTTACACAATTGTTAAAAAAAAAATTACAAAATAAGACATGCCCGCTGAGTGTCTTCCAAGATTAACGCGTTTTTTGCATGCTGTGGTGACCTATAATTAAGCTTGCACTTAGTTTTAAGTTCACCAATGTAAAAAATGCAATGTATTAGTGTAAGTCTTGTTGGTTGTCCTTAAATAAATAAAAAAAAAAAAAAGATCTTGTCAGTAGCGGCCGCGTAAAAATTATTTTTGTGTAAGCCTCCGTGGGACCTATACATAATAATGTTATTTTGACTTTGACTTTGATACTATTGACCTCATACCCTACATTTTAGAATTAACAGGACATTTAGTATTAATTGACAGCCTATACTAATGACCCGGCTGCGACATATATACATACATATATGTGTGTCTGTGTGTGTATGTATATATGTTTATTCCCATACTTCTCAGAAGCTACAAATCCGATTGCGGTAATTCTTGTTGTAATAGCTTCATCAAAATCAGTTCGGTACTTTAGTATATAATGCACTGTTTTGTTCCTAGTAAAGTCTAGCATAGTTGTTCTAGTTGCGTGGTAGTTTCATGCATTCAGAGCGTTATAATAGGTAAAGTCAATAAAAAGATTAAATAAAATATTTCTAGTATATTAAAATCCGACTTTAACGATATTATTATGATCTAAAAAGTACTATATAACGAAAATGTATTGAAGTCGGTGCTTAACATAACATATTAACTGACATCAGTTTCCCTCGCCGGAGTTTTAAACCTTATAATTATACATTATAATTATACCTACGTATAATATTAAAACGTACCGAAACCCTCAAAATGATTGTAGAAATTGGGTCAAAATTCAATGTTTAGTTTAGATTAAGGAAACAAACAAACAGGAGCGACTATACGTATAACACGGATAGTAACTGATTTTATATCTAATAAGTACCTAGGTACCTATTTATTTAGATTGTTTTAAATTTCATACACTACAAGCGGCTTTGCACGGTACGAAAAAATATTTCAACGAATAAAATTTTAACAAAATTAATCAAACTCAATATATTTTCCTCGAAGCAAGTTTTTTACACTAAGATCTTAACTACAAGTCGGTTTTAAGATTAATAACATTGCCCATTAATAAATGTTACGTAATCAGAATACAAATAGCTCAATGTATTATGCTCCATTTATTTAGGGAGAAATCCTTAAAGTTGGGAACCCCGGAACTACCAAAGTCGCGGCGACTGGCATCTGTAGTGTGCGTGGTGTAGCGCGCGGTTGCTGCATCCAGCGACCGGAAAGCGTCGAAATCGCTGGTCGCTATCTGCTAGTAGTGTGCGGGGGTTCGCGATCGGCTGCGGTATCAAGCTTCCGAAAAGCAACAGAGTTGCCGAACGCGGATGCAAAAAGTATCGTGTCGGCGGAGGCCCTTATAAGCCATGCGAAAAAGAAAGAAAAAGAAAATTCTATTCTAAACATCTTCTCCATCCAACCGACTCACAAAACTTCTTTTAATTACTGTATCTGTGTTTCTTTGTGTACAATAAGAATACATAAATAAATAAATAAAACTTCTATTCAAACATTCAAAACACACATTTATAAATTCAATAACTCCACAGTCCATCCGTGCGTAATTACGCACAGTCTTAATTATGGCTGTGCGTTCATAGTTAAGGCTTTGCGTTGTCTGTCTGGTCTGGAGCGAACAAAACAAAAATTATTCAAATCGGTCAAGCCGTTTCTGAGATTTAGCGAGACTAGGCGAGAGGCCAGCTATTCATTTTTATAATATAGAAGAAGAAGATAGATAAGTAGATTTTAGATCTAAACATTATATCGCCAACTAACGTTTGTTTATGTAATATTGTAGATATTAGCCGTACTTATGTATAGCGGTACATCTCTCTTGAGACCAGCGAGATGAAAATTAATTAAACAGTTATGGGGTTAATTTGACACAGCCGGTTCAGATATTATAATGGATATTGAAACCCTTTGTTCTTATTGAATTAAAGTGACTGAATTGAAGTGTCGATATGACATGGCATGGTAACTTGTGCAAAGTTGCTTCTGAGAATTTTCTGACAAAAATGATGTAAGGGAAGTGAGGCAAAGCGGTAAAGCTCGAGCAGCCCTGAAGTCTGAGGAATTACGTCGACCTTACAAAGGATTGCAGCCAAAAACGGCACCTTCGAGTGACGGTGTGTTTTTGCGGTGACTTAAGATCAAAATAGCCACAACTATAACTAACCAATCATAAGTTTTAAATGCAATATACTTACCAAACTATATGCTTTCATTGTTATAATATGAAAGATCTAATCTCAAATTGATTTGGGATCATTTGGAGCATCCGATCGAGGAATCGAATTTCTTCAAATTCTAGTCACGTTCTGAACCCTAGCGTAGATGTGAGTCGGTTCATACGGTCGCTAACAATAAATATAGATATATATTTTAAGACTTAATATATTTTGGGTAAATAAAAATAAGGGATGCACACACCTACATAATCATTGAATAATTCAGTGTCGATCGTTATCTCACTAGCGCTGGTGTATGTTGTTTTGCTACGTTATAATGAATGTATGATAGTTATTTCTGCCTGAAATTGAGTAAGTCATCATCAGCAGCCGATAGTCGTCCACCGCTGAACAAAGGCCCCCCCTTGGAAGGGAGGGGTTGTCACAATCCCCACGCTTGGCAGGCGGCTTGGGGATCGCAGTTAAGTATAGGTGGAAGATAAATGCAAAAGAAAGACGTTGCTGCCCGTCTTCCTGTTCTCGCTTAGTCGCCTCTTACGAAGTTACGACACCCAAAGAGAGGAGATGAAGGGATGCAATTCTACCCCGTCACCCCACGGGCCAAATTGAGCAAGTACTTATATTTATTTATTTTAGAAATTTGGAACACGTCATGATGCTGATAGTCTTAGAGCATCTGATACTAGGTATTCCACACATTTATTTTTATTATGAGCTCTATAATATACTAGAAGGCATACTTAAAAGAAATTGAGCAATATCAATTTCATATCAATACTGATCCCACTGTCTGTCTTTGTTTATTTATTTGCTAAACGTGTAACATTCTGTCTGTTAGGTCCGTCTTGTCTAGCCGGTCCGTTGGTAAATACGAACTCGTTTAAAAATGTACTTACCTACCTACTTACTTACTGTTGTCAGTTTTGCTGCACAACACATCAGTTTAAATGACACTTGGCGCGTATTTCTGACACAAAATATTAAAGCCTTTTGTTAGAAAAGTTACTACGCCACCCTAAAAGCAATGTTTAGTTCTTTCAATCTTTCACTAGTAATATGTGAAATGAAACTGACTACAGATTCGAACGTGTTTTGTGTTTTATTATTACTACTTTGTGATATCTTCTCGTCCGAAATACCGTAGTGCCTGAAGACGAAGGTTTTTAACCAGTGTGTGTGAGACGTACTAGTCCCTAACTGCTGGCCTTTTAGAGAAGCTCAGAGTCACACAACGAGCTATGGAGAAAGCTATGCTCGGAGTTTCTTTGCGCGACACAATCCGGAATCAGGAGAATTGCCAAAGAACTAAAATCACTGATATAGCTTTCAGAGCTTGCAAATTGAAATGGCATTTGGAGGCAATGGGCAGGCAAAATAGCTCGAAGAACCGATAACCGATGGAGAATAAAGGTCCTGAAGTGGCGACCACAGACCGGAAGACGCAGCCTTCCACTAGGTGGACTGATGCAGGTAACCGGTGGATGCAAATAGGCATTGGCGTTCATTGTGGCGTTTGAAGGGGGAGGCCTATGTTCAGCAGTGAACGTCTTCTGGCTGGTGATGAATATTACTACTTTACCGATGTTTTAAACACTTTACCGCATCCATGGTTTTAGAAGGGCTGAGTTGTTAGATATCCATTATAGCATATAAGTTGTCTCAGGTAACTTTTGTCTTCGGGCCTTGAAAGTTATTGTTAGTTCGATTTACTTAGAAACTTGACGAGCCCATTGGTCTCGGTGAGACCCTGACTACCTACCCAATAGGCCGTGGGTTAGAAAACAAAACAAGTAATAAGTTTTAAAAACTAAAACCCGACTACGGATAAAATCGCAGTCTATTAATGTTATATAGCCTATAACCAGCGGACAACCAAGACGCTTCTAACGACACCCTACTTTTCAAATGATATTAAGTAGATTAGAAGATATGCGGGAACAGATGAACATACATACATGCATACATACATACATTCTTGTTAAAATCATAACCACAGACCTCCCTCCGTTCCGGGTAGTCGGGTAAAAAAGGTACCGCGCGACATAAAACAACAAGATAGATAAATGTAGAGAAATTAACATGTATAGAGCTATTTCATAAAATTTAATTTACTAGGCTTGGTATTCTATTCGGTATGCCCTTCGGACACCTACCGTCATTATCATTATTGAATAGCAAATAAGGGTGAGTATACACAGCTAAAGGGGTGCGGCGATGCCACCGAACCGGTCAATATGGCCGGATTACTCGGCTTTGTTCTACTGATGAATAATTGTGTCCAACGTCCGACCGGGATTAAACCGCTTTCTACTGATTTAATTGACAATCCTTGAATAATTGTGGACTATTAATAGAACAAACGGAATGTTTAGTAATCCGATGTAAATAATTGATGCACACTAAGATGTACCTATGTTATTATGACGTAACGGTCCCTTCCCGTTAATTATTCTACGAAACAAATCATTGACACATAATATTATATACCAGTAGGTATAGTTAGCTTACACGGTCGGCCACACTCTCCGAAGAGACGCCAGCCATAACCCTAAGAAGGCTTTGGACTGGAATCCTCAAGGGAAAAGGAAACGCGGAAAACCTAAAAAATCCGGCGGCACGTCGTAGTAGACGAAGCGAAACGCATCAGACTATGGAGCGAGGTGAAACGCGCAGACCATCTGGAGAAGCACTGTGGACGGCCTCTGCCCTGCCCCAATTAGGGGACTAAGGAAGTTAAGAAGAAACTAATTAATACAAAAACTCGATCCCTCATTAACTGCCGCACTCAGACAATATAGCAACCCTTTCTATGGATTTTATATTGAAATCTTCACTTGTGACGAGATACTGACTCCTAAGATCCTGAGTGCGACATTTATGTTCTTAATAACCTAGAATTCAAAAGACAGGTAGTATTTTCTGCTTCTTGCATGTTATCATGTTTTGTGTTATTTCAGAGTGACCTGAATCACTTGACATAGCCAGGCGCTATGTCAATTTCGAAGCTTACATTTTATTTCTTACAGCAAGTTAACTATCTGTTACCTACTTGTATTTGTAGTTTTGAACTTATTTATCTGAGAGAGACCTTTTTTTTCGCGGGGGAAACGGCGGGGACTTGACCGGGGTATGTGGGATTCTTACCCACTAAAACCCTCACGGCCTTCGCATCGGCACATGAGAGGAGACCGCAGGGCTCTCCGGTGGGATTTGTACCAGGGGCCTTGCCTTTGAGCCCACCGCAGGGAGGCACATTGATTCAGTCAGGGAGACCTGTATCAACTTGTCTGTCAATTTCGTAGCTTAAGTTTATTGATGGCGTGCGATTAGTGTGAATTCATCCGTTATTCGTGTCTAGCTGGTGATGCGGTATCACTCTATATCCATACATTTGGGCTGTGAGATTCTGCTTGAATGGCCGGATTGTTTGACTGATAGTCTCATTGTACCTTCTCGTAAACTGTTATTAAAATGTCTTGCAAGTTGCAACACTCACCAGCTGGATTCATGGCTTTATACAAATCTTACTTTAATTATTTCCATAGCTTAAATTCCCGTAGTGTGTCCGGCTAAGAATTACACCCCTCCCGTCTCCTCCCTTTGTTAGAGTAGGAGGCTAATAAGGGTAAACCAGAAGAAGGCAGTAGCGTCTTCTGTTTGATTAATCTCCACGTATACCTGCGATCCCCAAGACGCCTGCCCAGAGAGAGGATTATGGCAACATTATGGTAAATTATTGCCGTTGTGAATGAACATTATTGGTGTTGTCATTGTGAATTACCCTTTCCATCTTGTCCCTCGTCTTACTCTTCGCAGCTTACGGGATGACCAACCGCCCTTATTGTATTGTACCCAGCCCCGGTCTACGATTTTTTCAAACCGGGGCAGAAACTTGATAGTGGCGCCCCTTCAGCGTTACTTAAAAAAACTCATCTCAAATCGGCATCACAAGTTCACTTGTGGTGTGGGCCTATGTGGTGCCTTTTTCTTGCAAGATGAGCGAACCAGGGTTCCGTATGCTAGACGCTTTGTGGAGCAAGTTTTTTAATTTTTAGTCATATCATGTCATTTTTAGTTATGATTTTGGCGCCCCCTGAAACTGCCGCCCGGGGCTAATGCCCCGCAGTTTGCAAAGATTCGGGGCTGATTGTACCCACATGCTGCCACGTGGGCATATTTTCACAATTTATCACAATAAAGTTAACCAATCACTCACAGATAAAGAGCGGTTCTCTCATACTGTGGTCACCACACTCGCAATGAGCGGTTCATGTGATAGTCGTGTTAATTACGTAGCTCACTGTAGCCAAAGGGACCAAGGGGTTACCAGTTTATACTGACCTCTGACATTTTCTGTGCTAGTTATATGCTCAGTGGCATGTACTTAGCTGCGGTGTAAATTGTTCGTCAGGAATGTGTCAGATTTATGTAGAGATTTTCACTGCCTAACAGAAAGGTTGGTAAAATCAATAGCTAAGTAAGTAATTACCGGACACATGAGATCTAAAGTCTTTAGGGTCAGCAACGCGCTAGTCAATCTTTTGGTGTTTCTCCCGTCCATAGGCTGCGGTGACTCCTTACAGGCGGGCAAATGTTTGTTTGTTACCTTGGTAGTATAAAAAAAGTGAATTTATTGCGATTTTTTTCCCAACATTCCTATCCCATAAGTCACCGAGGGTCAATTTCAGTGTCTTCACTGATTGATGACCAATGTAGATCCAGTAAGGTACAATGTTCAAAAATCTCGTTCATGAGTTTATAGCGGCAAGTGAAATGAAACAGCTGACACAGAGGATCTCATTAGACCGGCAGAGTTATAACAATGCTATTACGCGTGCCGGGTCTTGTCACTGTGACCGCAAGCCCTAAAACGGATTCTTGGGCTGGTCGCCCGCCCCGCTTTGATTTGCCAGCGCTATTTATTGTGCACGCGGCGTTCAACACCCAAAGGGAAATTCCAATTTGAAATTGGGAACATTTAGCGTTATGGATGGAATTAATTTAGGTGCTTGTAAGTTGGTACATGATAGTACGTGTTATACTTTTGGTTTATTGTAATTAAACGGAGCGGTACCACTTTAATTACAAGTTTAAGTGTTGTGGGAAGGTTTCGTCGCACGCTGCCTACTTTCGCACTTTGTTAATTTTTGAATAAGTATATTAATGTAATCGGTAGCACAATGGCAACTTCATAAAACCACCATGAATTGGATCGCATCATGCCTATTTTTTTATTTTTGCTACAGTTACATCCCCAATTCGCTAACTTTTTGGGAATTCGAATTTTTCGTTAGTTTAATAAATTTTAGTACAGCTACGTTCAAAATATTTATTTTGAAAAACATACCGCCATGGTTACGATCCACAATAGGTATATAGGTAACAAATTTTGTGGTGACTGTACAATCTGTAGGTAGGCTACTTACGTATTTAATGTTAGTTAAATGCGAAATTAGACATGAGTAGTACGATAATAATAATAATACCGCTGGGCAGCTTGTGGCCAGCTGTTGGTACGTAACGACACCACGGACCCGAGTGCTCCAGAGAGTCGGTCAGGGCCCCCATCTCGGCGTGTCTTCGTCGGCCGAGTGGAAACCGAAGGGGGCCCGCAGGACTCTCAGCTCTGGCTTGCCTTCATTGGCCGTCCAGAGAGGAGTTTTTAGAGTTATATGCTCCAGGGGTGGAAGTGTTAAAGGGCATAACGCCGCGAGTAACTTCGGAGAAAGCGCAGCACACCTCTCGACACCCCTGAGTCACTCACACCGGTGTTGCTCCCTGTCGTCATCGGACGATCATTTGAGGAGCCCATCTAGTGGGTGGCAAGCCACCACTCGCCACAAAATAATTATGAACGTAATTATGGCAAGTGACCCCGGCCTTTGCAATAACTCAGTCGCCAATCCACCAAATGCTCAACCCCATAAACCTAGAATTCTATTCACATGCTTGCAATAGTCCTTCCCACCTACCGGGGTAATTTCATCATTGTGGCAGTTGATCCCGGGAGGTGTTCTAACCACTATTTATTTCCTAAAAAGGGCCTCTGCGTGTTGGATCCGTCCCCACGCAAGCCTCTAAAATGACCGGGTATAGCCCGTGATAAATACTTAAATAATAATAATATCTTGGGACAATCCACACACGGTCATCTGATCCCAAACTAGGCAGAGCCTGTACTATGGAAACCAGACAACTGATACTAATACTTATATACATTTTTTTTTGTAAATACATACTTAAATAGATAAATAACACCCAGACACTTGGTGGGAATCGAACCCACGACCCATCGGTTAGCGGACAGGGTGTCTAACCACTAGACCAACGGGCCCGTCAAATCGATCCGTTGATCTAATACTTATGATGGTTTCCAAAAGTTGGCATTGTGCTACCCATTACATGAAAATTACAGCAACGAATGGAAATTCCAGGGATCGGCTTAAATACCTATCTATGGGCCATATATGCCAAATTGGAATTATAACCAAAGTTACTTTCTTATGTAAAGCATCCAAACACCATGTAACGTAAAGTATGTAATTAGTCATTTCTATTTAAAAATATTTACAAAAGCCTGAACTGAATTTACCCTATTAATGTGAAATATTTTAACAGGGTCGTTTAGCCTCAATCCCCGCTTCCAAGCGTGACCGCAACATTCCGTGAAGGGCTTGCATTCCTCATCGCAATCGTTCAAATTGGACTTACAGGGACGCCATTGTTCTAAGTCAAGTAATTGCTGCCCTGTAAAACATGTATCAAAGAGTTTGAAATTCTCCCTAAGTTTTAAGCAAGTATGGTAAAATAATATCAGGTTCACCGAGCGCACAAGCTCTGTCTGATAATTAGCCCTTGTTTTGCTGTTGGGGAGGTACCTTTGAAAGGTCTTCGTAGGGGTGGCGACCGGGTGATGTGGGACATATCCCCATTATATCTTCCCCGCTGGTTTTAATTAAGGCTGTGGAAAGACTCTGGTTCGAACCAATCTTTCCATCACGACATGAATGACGATAAAATCGACACAATTAGAAGACGAAGAAGCGGGTACCTAGTATAGGTCTGATAGTGTTTAACCTAATTAATTAATACTTTATTGTACTAAAAACAGCTACAGCCATACAATACATAAAATAGTAATTTAATGCACAAAGGCGAGCATAACTAAAAAATTAGTTTTCTACCAGCAAACCCGTGCGATAGAATTATTTAAAAATACAAACGAGGACAACAACAAGTGTACAAATGGTGTACAAATTTATACTAAGTACGTACATAAACCTTATAAACATAAAATACATAAAACTACATAATTTTTTTAAACACATCAACAAAAATATAATAAATACTCAAATACATAATACATATTATTATCACATACATATACATATAGGTACTTATCATAGTGAAAGGAAATACTTAATCATGATTTTCTGAAAACATCCAAGGAAGGGCTATCACGAATAGAATGAGGTAGGGAATTCCAAAGAGTCACCGCACGAACAGTAAAATAAGCGTTGTGTCGTTGAGACGTATGTTGTGGAGTTCGAAGGAGAAGAGAGGAAACAGTACGACAAGGCTTTCCTCCTAGGGACAAGATACTCAAAGCGTTCCCAAAGATAGGGTGGAGAGTTAGGACTATGGAGAACAGAATAAAGCAGAGAAAGAATATGAGATTCTCGGCGCTGTCGAATAGGCAACCATTTTAAACGTAACCGGTATTCTGAAATATGATCATATTTTCGGAGACCAAAAATATAAAGAAAGAAAGAAAGAAAATAATATTTATTTACTGAAAAATAACGACGTACATACAAACAAAATAAAAAAAAATAACAATAAAAACACATTACGAATGTTATAATATAACGAATGCACAAATTCTGCAAACGTTCAAGTTTATTAAGAAGTTCCTCTGTTGCATCTAAAAAGCAAACATCGGCATAGTCTAATTGTGGTAGAAGAAGAGATTGAGCAAGAATTGTTTTTCATAATCAAATCATCGCTTATCATCTAATAATCGGTTTTAAGTAGGTACTGGTAAATTAACAAAATGTACCTACTCTGAATACGTTTCGAAAACGTACAGTCTTCCTTGTCTAATGTTGAACTCTTAAAAAGCATAACTCAGCATATTTTACATAGGTATTTTCATTCTTCGCGCAAGATTGGATAAGATAAGGAATTCAAGACAATATTCTAAGAGGAAATAACGTAAGTAGCATCATGTTTCCGATGCTTTTAAAGCAATTGTCCTGGGAGCTGCGCGGTGTCAAGAACCATGACTGACTAGGAAACACTGTTCAATTTTTTTTAAAGTAGATCTGTTGTCCGTAGTAATTTTCAAAAAGCTCTACTATACGATGATTTTTTTTTGTAGTAAATGTTGATTTACAAGCATTGACACTTCATCAAAATTTAACAACGTAACCTTGTACCTACCTAACGGCGGGCATCAAATATTATTTTTATCTTCAATTACTATGTACCTATGTACATGTTTTTTGTAATAAGGACAAAAGAAACAAACAGAACAAAGAAACTGATAGATGTCAAATGTGATCTATGAAATTGGCCCTACATTAGGTATTGCTTAAATATTTACACTTCGGTTGTTGTTATTTTTCATCTTTACTAAGACATATTTATATTTGAGCAAAGAATTCGTTTAGCTAACTTGACTTTTATAAATTTCTTGAATGGTAGGTATAAAACGACAAGTCCACTGAATTTGGGGATCTTGTGAGTTGAGGCCGCCTTATGATCCAGTAGTAGCTTTAAAAATACTAACTATTCAAAAGTGCTAGTTATACGAGCACGCAATAAATGGACTTCGTACAGACTGGTTGTCTAGAACCACCAACTTTACAATAGATACATTCGCAGTGTCTTGCAGGTATTTTAATTAATAATATCATATAGCTATCATAACTAATTTAAAGCAATTAAACCGCGGCGACACCAAGCTCGTTTAGATGTAAGTACAAAGTTGAATTAGGCTTGGTTCGCATGTAGCAGTCGTGCTGATTTCCCAGCGGGCCTGTCAATTCCTGGGAGCTAGAATATCGCTGGATGCACTCCACTTGATTAAATATTAACATGTTTTGCGATACACGTAAGTATACATAATAATTACGAAAACACAACTCAATTAAGTTTATATGTACCTATTTACATGTAATATTATAATAATATAATATAGCCCTTGTTTTTGTCCCACTGTTGGGCACGGGCTTTCCCTCAAGATTAAGGGGCTTAGGCCATAGTCGAACACGATGGCTAAATGCGGGTTGGCGGACTTCACACGTCATTCGAAAGCTAGTTAGGCTTTTAAGACGTGCAGGTTTCCTCACGATGTTTTCCTTCACCGAAAGCTGGTAACAATCGCACAAAATTGATTAGGTTTAGGTTTAAAGACTTTATTTCTCATAAAAACTTACAGTTTACTTAAAATGAGATACATAGGTTGATTAGAATTAACAGTAATGCATTACGCTCTGGAGCTTTACATAGCAGTAGTTACAAAGTATGTACATATTTCTTTAGTTTGATTTTGTAAGTATTTAATTGATCACACTCTTTTATATCGGCTGGTAGGTTATTATATAAATCCACTCCCTCAAATAAAATTGATGACTTTCCATAATTAGTCCGTGCTCTAGTTACTTGTAGTTTATATCTATTTCGTAACAAATGTTTATTTACTTTTCTACGTAACTGTATATTTGATTGGATTGAACTGGTGGTAATATTTCTAATTAAAATACAAATTTTATATGTGATTCGCACATGAATAATTAAAGAAACCAGAGGTGTGAGCCGGTTCGAATCTGCGCACCTTGTTTCCAAGGCAAGCGCTCGCCCAATGAGCTGTTATTGCTGGTGAATGTAAGTCATAAATTAACAAAATAAACATCAGACCTTCTTTAGCAGTCCAGCAATTGTCTACTAAGACCATACACTTTAGTATGGTAGGTCAGATTAGGTTTCCAGGTGGTTTTCGCTGTCGCTGAATGTCAGTGTGGGCCTAGACGTCCAGTGAGTACGTGGTGACGAACCCCGCCTCCGTAAGTACCGTGAAAATTTCTCGGGGGCTATATAGCGTCCCCCAGCGGCAGGCTCAAAGGCAAAACCTGAGACTCACCGAAGATGCGACAACTACGGGGGTTTCAGTACCCCGGTTAACTTTATTTTAACGATATAAATGTGCTTTCGTAGACAAGATTTGAACGTGGAATCTGAAAATGGTCATAGAGAATTAGGGTCCTGTGTTGATACATTTTACTATTCCGATGTTGATCTTGTAAAAAAATACAGGATACATCCAAATGTACAAAATGTTGAAGATTACCTACACTAATATTTGACACTCGTATATTAAAAACAAACTAAGGCGCATTAACATCACGTCTATTTGGAATAAACAGAGTTTACATTGTTACAAAAGTCGGTTCCAGCGGTTAAGCACCAGCCGGGTTGGTAGCGGTTAGATGTTCCCATCCAGTTAATTTCGCTACGATGCAGATAGAGCACGTTGTCGTTTGCCTCAGGCCCGTTCCCTCTCGCCACCTTTTAATTTCTGTTTAAATGTGTTCACGAAATATACAAACGTTCTTACTCCGCGCTATAAAGTTCATTTATCATAATGGGCCAAGTTGTAAGTAGAGGAAAAGAAGTTTATTATCGTGGCTGCGTTTGAAGCGAGGTTTATTAATTCAAGAGATTGATTTATTGGCTGAAGGCGAATATTTATTTTTCTTGAATGGGAAATTGTACCAATAGTATTACGAAAAATGTAAAGCAAGTGGGTTGATTGATGATGTTATTTCTTGATGTCTTATTCTTTACAGGGGCGTAGCTACCGCAGTATCAGCATCAATGATAACGAATACGAATACGTGTAAGCAACAATTCGTAAAATCCATGTTCTCACATAATCTCTTAGGCCGTACCATAATTGGGGCACCCCAACAAATTTTTATACGGGGCCCATCTAAGGCAAGCTACGCCACTGATTCTTTACATAGAATAAAACAAAGTCGCAAACTGTTTGTACACTTAGTTCTTTTAAACTACGCAACGGATTTTAAAGCAGTTTTCAGCAATAGATAGTGATTCAAGAGGAACGTTTATATGAATTTAGTATATCCGTGCGTTAAAAATTGATATTTCTTTATTTGAGTATAATTATATCTCATTCCAAAAATTGATAAGGTAAGATAAAAACAATAATTCACAATATTCTAAATGATAACTAAGTGTATATATAATGGTACATATCTACTAATAAAAATAATATACACACATCAAAAGTGTCTAGGGATCAAGCATTTTTAAGCGGATTTCTTGAGATTGAGATGTGGCTTTGTAATAAATTTATGATTTTATAAATTTATATGGATCCTTTTTGGTGCATTTCATAATTTGAATCAGGAACTGTGAATCAAATTCGAGTAAAAGATGAAAATCAGCTGTCAATATTTTCCCTATAAAAACATACAACGCATTGAAGACATTATTAGTGCTACTGTTTCCCTACTACTGATTAAAACCAACGTTATTATGGAGCGGCGACGTCATTTAAGCAGGGAAGAAATGCTCAGAGCCGTGGGAATGATAGAAGCTGGTTCCCGGCAACGTACTGTGGCTTTAGCTCTGAATACAAGTCAGAGTGTTATCAGTTGACTTTGGACACGTTACCGAAGCACTGGTACCGTGGCTGAGCGCCATGGAGGACGGTATCGCTGCACCACACGGAGACAAGACCGATATATTCAAATCTTAACTCGAAGAGCTCCAACAATAACTGCCATGATGTTAGCCGTGAGGCTTCATCACTCTTCAGGGAACTTAATTAGCGACCAAACAGTCAGAAACCGCTTGCATGAAGTGAACCTTCATTCCCGAAGACCGCTACGGGTACCACCTATAGCAATGCACAATCGTAGGATTCGATATCAATGGGCTCTTGAACACAGAAATTGGGCAGAAGAACAATGGCGTTTCGTGTGCTTTTCTGATGAGTCTCGTTTTGGTATGAGACCGGATACAAGACGTATACGACACTGGAGAACCCCTGGACGCCAACAGCGATTAAAATCCTGCCAGGAAGTCCATCCTTATAGTGGTGGAACCATCATGGTATGGGCGGGTATTTGGATCGGCGGAAGAACTGAGTTGATTTGGATCAGAGGCAACCTCAACGCTCAAATTTATGCTGAGACGATTGTATCAGACGTCATCGTTCCTCTACAAGTGCAAATCGGTCCCTTATTTCAGTTAATGCATGATAATGCACGACCGCACACCGCAAGAGTTGTAAGACAGACTCTCGCCGCAGCTAACATCAATGTCCTGCCCTGGCCTGCTCAGTCGCCAGACTTGAACCCGATTGAGCATGCATGGGATATGCTACAGAGAAGAGCTCTGCCGAATATGGAGGGTATCCAGTCGCAAGAAGACCTTTTTTTGTTGTTGCAACGAACATGGGCGGCCATTCCACAGCGTGATTTGGATGAACTCATTTTGAGTATGCCAAACCGATGTTCTTGTGTTGTTAGTGTTCGCGGTAGAAACACGGATTATTAATTGTTTAAGTTACCCAATAAAATTTTAAAGAAAACTGTTATTTCAGTCTTTTTTTCGAACTTTTGTGTTAGTGGTTCAAATGTCAAAAATCCCTTTATTAGGAAAATGGCAAATTTCTTTATTAATGCAAAGGTGACTTGGTTTATCGTTACTGTGACAAACGAAAACACTTTATTTGATGAATCCTTAAAGAAAATTTTAATTAATATCAATCAGGAGAAAAGTTATTGCAAAAATATATGTTGATCCCTAGACACTTTTGATGTGTGTACTTACTAATACTTTAACTACTAATATTACTTACTAAAGCGGTAACAGCTCAGTGGGCGAGCGCTTGCCTTGGAAACAAGGTGCGCAGGTTCGAACCCCGGCTCGCACCTCTGATTTATTTAATGAATCATGTGCGAATCGTCTTTGTGCGATTGTTACTAGCTTTCGGTGAAGGAAAACATCGTGAGGAAACCTGCATGTCTGAGAAAGCCTAACTAGCTTTCGAATGACGTGTGAAGTCCGCCAACCCGCACTTGGCCAGCGTGGAGGACAATGGCCTAAGCTCTCTCATCTTGAGGGGAGGCCCGTGCCCAACAGTGGGACATAAACAAGGGCTGGTATTTTTTTTTTTTACTAATAATATCGAAAGGACAAATTTTTACGGTGTCTATTTATTGGAACTGAACTTAATGGGGATCTTAATACACAATAGAATCAAATAGTAGATATGTATTTTAACCTTCGTTACTATATTTAATGTTTAAATGATGATTACGCAAGATAACCTGATTTGTGCGATTGAAATGAAAGAAAAATGTTAGATATATTTTAAATCGAATTAGTTAAACTTTATTGAACACTCTCCACGTTAATTTCAAATAACTTATCTATGTCGAGGTCGTTTTTAATACTTTAAAATTAATGTCCGATCCATCAATCTCAAGAAAATCTGGAGGCAAGCGTCTGTGATTGAGTACCAGAAATGTCAATAAGCGTAATTGATGTAAAGTAGTAAAAAAGCCTAATCGATGTTATATAACACTTAATTACATTATTTTATTTAACCTAGTGACAAGACAAGCAAGACGTTCGCCTGATGGTAAGCGACACAGCGACGCGCCTGCCTATAGACAGCTATATTAAACTGCCATATTGTAGCCTCCGTGGCTCAGTGGGATACCGCATGCTTGTAAACTGGAGGTAGCGGGTTCGAATCCTGCGGGAGGGGGCAATAAATTTGTGTAGTTGTTCCTCACTGGCTAGGACAATGCAGGTCGATCACCTGATTGTCGGTAAAGTAAGATGATCCATTCGTTGGATGGGCATGTAAAAGTCGGTCTTGCGCCTAACCTCTCCCCGGTCGTGTCTGTCTTCCGTCCCATCGGATTATGAAAGGTATAAAGGAAGAGAGAGTGCACTTGTGTCTACGCAAAGGCTTGTGCACTATAACTCCTGCGTACATGATTGATCTTGCGAAAGATTGGCCGCTGTGGTCGTATCGGCCAGGAGGTGATTATTATTATTATTATATTAAACTGCCATTTGTCACCCGAGATATAAGATATTAACCGCCGCACTCACAAACGTCAGTCACCGTTAATATTAAGTAAGCTATATTTGTAATTTAGTTATTTCGACTCTCGGAGCCATTTATGCTTATTTTATAATATTAAATAGATACGAGATAATCTGTACTTAGGTACTATCAGAGTATGAAGTATTAATTAGTAATATTACGAATGGTAATTTTCGAAATATTTCGATTTCAAGAACTGGATTTAATGATTGAACATTAACTCTAATTGACAGTTTTAAGTGCAGCAGTACGTCTCTTGTGTTTGGTAATTTCACCAGCTACAGTAGGTACCATTCACATCGGAACACAGCAATGTTTCTTATTTTACTATATTTGTTAAGACGCAATACTTCGAGAAAAATATGTTAGCTATTTGCGACAGGGTTTGCAAAATGCCCATATCGCATAATATAATGTCAACATGACTTTTTTCGTAAAAGGTCCTCTTCGCAAAACTTCCACTTAGCAGGATAGTAAGTAAACTAATCTACACATTAAAATAGCAAACAATACTAAACATTTTTATAGTCTCAATACTGTAGAATGGGTGTGTGTAGAAATGAATGACATACTAGAGACAGTGGCGGATTTACAGATTTGCCGCCCGTAGACTATTCAGTTTTGCCGCCTCTAAATTTTGATATCTTAGTCCACAATCATATCAATTTTCTATCAATAAAATTCCAACTTTATGATTTGTGCTCCATCATCCTCGTTACATCAACTTTTCCCGTATGGTTAGTATCATTGAGAACTATGGTACCGTGTTAGATCCTTGATTATTTTTAAATAAAAGTAATTTTAATGCCATATCGTACCTAAAAAAAACATTTTTTCACTTAAATTTTTTTTTTTAATTTACTCATTTGACTGAAGACAGCCGTTGAATAAAAAATTGTAACTTAGTATTGTTTAATCTTATTATATTATATTTCTACATATAAAATTACTTGTCCTGACTGACTGACTGACTGATTCATCAACGCACAGGCCAAACCGCTGGACCTAGAAAGCTGAAATTTGGACAGTAGGTTTATCTTATGATGTAAGCATCCACTAAAAAAGGATTTTCGAAAATTACACTCCTAATGGGGTTAAATGGGGTGGTAAAAAAATTATAGCGGGCGTTGCCGCAGGGAATTGCTAGTCTTATTATAATTAATTCATTCCGATTGGCATTTTCTGAAAAAGTTGGCTTTGTAAAAAGTTAACAAATGAAATGTACTAATGTAAAGTTTCAATTTAAATAATTCGTGTATGACATGAGCGTTTAATTTATGCTCATTTGGATTTTCCAAACTTTTTCTTGCTACAAATAAAATGGATCAATTTTCTAATTAGCAAATTTCATATTTTGTGGAAGGAATTTTTTTATTGTCAATTCGCAGTCGTTCAAATATCAGTTATTCGATTCATTTAATCCAAACACGTATAATATATTGAACTACTTTTTTATTTAATAAAAATTAGTCAATTTTAGTTTGTATTTTTTACGCATAAAAAAAAATATTTTTCTGAAATTGAATTTGTCAATTTTCAAACTTATTGCAGCAATCATGATTAGACCATCGATATTATATCAAGATTGAATTGTTTAAGAAGATCTCGTAATTATTAAGTACACGGTGAAAAGATTATAGCAGTTATCAGTGAAGAAAATATGTACAAATTTCGACTATAATATCGAATCGCTATTGAGATATTCTAGATATCCATGATCATTAATGTATAATAATTGTTTATGTAGAGATGTTGAAATATTTATTATTTAGCACTGTATAAAGACTATGTTTAGATTATTGTTAAATATTTTAATTTCTCTCCAATTTAAATTCGTATTTTGTGTGTGTATAATATATTTTTTCTAATTTGTGAATCGAAATAAAAAAATTATGATCTGAATTTGCCGCCCCTTTTGCCGCCTTAGGCTCAAGCCTACTCAGCCTGCTGGTAAATCTGCCATTGAGTAGAGACTAGAAGAAATAACCTATGGGCTAGACTCTGCAGCACTGTACAGTGTACAATCTATAAGTACTAATATTATAAAGAAGTAAAGCTTGTGAGTTTGGATGTTGGTGGTCTGAATCAGTAGTAACTGATCCGATTTTGAAAATTCTTTCACTGTTAGAAAGATATATTATTCCTGAGTGCTATTTATTTTGGTATACTTACTTACGTAAAAAAGCGCGGGTGGACCTGCAGGTCAGCTAGTAAAAAAATAAGAATAAAGCTGTCTAATAAAGCTGGCTACTGCTCGAGTCAAATCGTGCGCGGGTGCTGCTTGTGGCGACTGGTCCGACTACTATCCCGTTGGCCTTTTAGTTTGTTGTATTTTCGTCGAATGTTTTCATTTTTCTCTCTTATTTTATCTTTTGAACGGCAGGACACAATGTCGCTGATACTAATATAATTGTAACAAGACAAACACCGTTTGAAAAAAAAGTGAAAAAATGACAAGCACGCTGAGTTTCTTGCCGGATCTTCTCAGTTGAGGCCGCGTTGTGATCCGGTGGTCGCTTTTTAAAAAAAGAGAAACCGGTCAAAAGTGCTAGCATTAAGCCTTTTTGAAATAAGTAACTAATTTTGAATTTGTATCTGCATTTTGGTTCATTTAATTATAAACAGTAGAGACGTATCAACAGAAATTACACAATTTATTAGGGCAAACAATTTATTAATAATAAATAAATAAATATTTATTTCACCAAAAGATGTACAACAAAGTAAAGTAAGTAAGTAATATTAATAAACAACCTTCAATTTGCTCGTACCCGTCTCCATTGTCACCTAAATCCATTTTGTATCCAAAAATGTATTACCTAGATTCATTAGGGTATTGTATGCGCCAGAATGTAGTTTACGACACTCAGGGGCACTGTAAAGGCTCTGGCCAAGGCTTTATGGGGGTGTAATTAATTATCTAACTTTACGCCCTCTAGCAAACCTCGTATTGATCGTTTCAGGGTTTAGGACAATAGATTGCTTTGCTAATGGACTAATAATGGATTAAATATTAAATTAATAGCTATATTAGTAGTATATGGGAGAGGTCTCGTTGAATTCTGGAGGGATTTCATATAATGATAATGAAAATCTTGTTACAAAATAACTTATTGATTACCGTATATTTTAAGCAAAAGCATCCGGTCAAGTGCGAGTCGGATTTACGCATCCTGGATTCTGTAGGTATTCTTTAGACGTATAAAAGTTAGTTTGGTATTATTCATCTAACACTTCAGATAGCAATAAGACCAAACTGCATAACTACATTCCGTAAAATTGTGCAGTAGTACTCGTAAGTTTATCATAGTTTTATTTTTCTTTGCGATGCCTCATTTCGGCTTCCAGTCCACGAAAAGAAAATAAAACAAAACATTATTTTTAAACCCCGACCAAAAACGAGGGGAGAAAGTTTGACGCTTATGTCCGGAAGTCTGTCTGTGTGTCGGTCTGTCTGTCTGTCTGTCTGTCTGTGGCATCGTAGCGGTCCAACCAGTGAACGGATTTGAATGCGGTTTTTTTATTTGAAAGCTAGTTTTAGCGAGATGGTTCTTAGCTATGTTTCATGAAAATCGGTCCAGCCGTTTGAAGACCATCAGCACTTTTTCGAGTCGATACACATTTTTCATTACTTCTATTAGTCCGAAAGATCTGAAAAATAGAACATATGTAAATCCGATGATACTAAATAAAATGGTAACCTTCACCAGGGTCTGATGATGATCATCAAGAAGGTGGTAACAGGATCGCGGCCCCAATAAACGTAGACCCACCGAGTTTGGGCTCGTTAGGTAGGTCTCGACGAGTAGTTGCTAGAAAAATGGTGATCAGGGTCTGATGATGGAGCAGGAAGGTGGTAACAGGATCTCTGCACCAATAAACGTAGACCCACCGAGTTTGGGCTCGTTAGGTAGGGCTCGACGAGTAGTTACTAGCAAAATGGTGATCAGGGTCTGATGATGGAGCAGGAAGGTGGTCATGGGATCTCTGCACTAACGCGAGAACTTCGGATAGGTTGCTGCGAGTAGTAGGTAGAAAAATGTTGATCAGAGTCTGGTGATGGGAGCAAGCAGGAAGGTGGCAACAGGAACTCGGCTCCATTAAATGTAGGACCCACCGAATTATAAATCTATAGTTAAATCTTGACAAGTACTTAGACATATACTGATCACGGTCTGATAGTAGCACAGGAAAGTCATTTTAAGAGTTCGTTTACCAATGGAATGGAATCTTTGCATAGCCAACACAATGTTTGACCACAAAAAGATTCATTTGTATACAAGAGATGAGGGTGAGTCTAGAAGTATGATTGATTTTGTAATTGTGGATGAAAGACTGAGGAAGAAAGTGCACACGGACCACTTCTTGGTCATAACCCGAATGCGTGGCCTCTTTAAATGGTGGCGACATCGAGGGGCCGAGCCTACGAGTGTTTTGGACAGAGTAAAAGTGGAAAATCTACAAGAAAAAGAAAAGAAAGACGAGTATGTAGAGAAACTGAAAGAAAGTTTTAAAGGCATAGAAGAGATAGGTGTGATTGAAGATTTGTGGGAGACATTTAAGAAAGGGGTCATGAATGTTGCTATTGAGGTATGCGGGGTAGCTAAAAGGAGGAAAGCAAGAAAGAACTATAATGTGTGGATGGATAAAGATGTACAAAGGCCTGGGCAAGAAAAGAAGAAAGCGTGGTTGGATTGGTTAGCAACAAAAGCTAACCAAAAAGTTCAAAAGGCAACGGATGACGAGATAAAGGAAGCAAGAATGAAGTATAAAAGATTGATATCAGCAGCGAAAGAAGTTGTGTCTAGAAAGAAAGAAGAACGAAAGGATGATTTTGATAGGAGGCTCACTGAAGATTTCCAGTCAAACATAAAGTAAGTATATATAGTAGTATATATATTAAGTTTTTCTGGAAATCCATCTAAATAGCCAGAGGAAAAACTTCTACCTCGGAGCTGAGTACAATCAGGAGTCAAGATGGGAGTATTATTAAAGGGGAAGAATGTGTGTTAAAGAGATGAAAAGAGTATTTTGAAAGTATGTTTGAAAGGGAGGAAGTGCAGGTACAATATACGGCACCTTCCATGGAAACTCATATAAATGTTGGTGAAAGTGAGATAAGCATGGATGAAATAATGAAAGCGTTGAAAAGTATGAGATTAGGTAAGGCTGCAGGGTATGACAGGATTACCGTCGAGATGCTGAGGGCTGGACAGGGTATAGTGGCTAGCCAGCTGTACCGCCTTTTCAATTTGTGCTGGCGAAATGGGCCAGTACCGGGAGACTGGTGCAAAGCCGTAATCGTGCCATTGTATAAGAGAAAAGGGTCACGGCAGGACTGCATAAATTACCGCGGTATAAGCCTTCTCAGCGTCGTCGGTAAATTGTGTGCGAAAGTGTCGATTGAAAGGGTTGTGAATGAAACAGACGAAAAAGTATGGGATGCACAAGCGGGATTTAGAAAGGGAATGGGATGTACGGATCAGGTCTTTTCCTTGCGGTGCATAGCCTGCGGTGTTTGGCTAAAATCAAGAAGGTCTATTGCGCGTTCGTGGATCTAGAAAAGGCCTATGATAGAGTGGTGAGGAATGAATTGTTGTCAGCATTGTCCGTGAACGGTGTGAGCAGTATCCTCATGCGAGCATTGCAATCTCTTTATAGGGATTCTAGTGCTTGTGTAAGGATAAACGGGGCATTCACTGAATGGTTTAATATCGAAAAAGGTGTTAGACAGGGATGTGTAGTGTCACCGTGGCTGAGAAATCTGTTCATGAACAATTGCTTGACAGATTTAAAAGAGAATGAAAGTGGGTTGAGAATGAATGAGTTACTCGTCAAATTTTCTCTATGCTGATGACAAAGTATTACTTGCGTCTTCGGCCGAGGAGTTGCAGGAGATGGTAACTGCTATGAGTGGAGCTTTTGTTAGAAAGGGAATGAAGATGAATGTAAAAAAGACGAAAGTGATGGTGTTTGAAAGAGATGAGGCAGTGACAGACTGTAATATCGTGATTGGAGATGAACAAATTGAACAGGTGAATGAGTTTGTGTATCTGGGTTCAAAGTTTACAAGAGATGGAAAGTGTGAGAGTGATATTGAAAGAAGAGTGAATGCAGGCAACATGATGAATGGAGCTTTGCACTCCTTTATGAATAGTCGGACGGTGTCTAACAAGGCTCGTTTGGCTGTGCATGAGGGGGTGTTGGTTCCGACACTCATGTACGGAAGTGAAAGTTGGGTATGGCAGAAGAAACATGAAAGCAGAATAAATGCAGTTGCGATGAGAGCGTTAAGAAGTATGATAGGAGTTAAACTGAGTGATAGGATAAGAAATAGTAAGATAAGGAAACGTTGTGGCTTGAAAGAAGATGTAGTAACAAAAATTGAGAAAGGTATGCTGAGATGGTATGGCCATGTTGAGAGATGTTGAGAGAATGAATGAGGAACGATTGACGAAAAAAGTGTATAAGACGAGTTTGAATGAAAGTGTTGGAAGGGGTAGACCTAGGCGGACGTTTCAAGACCAAATCAGGGACGTCTTGAAAAAAGGCCAGGTCAAGAGTACCCTAAACCGAAGAGCATGTATGAAGGGAATAATGAATGTGGACGAAGCGAAACAAGTATGTAAGGATCGTAGCAAGTGGAAAGAAGTGGTCTCTGCCTACCCCTACGGGAAAGAGGCGTGATTATATGTATGTATGTATGTTTACCAATGACGGGTTTTTTTATTATTTTGAATTTATACTTGTTTTAATTTGCTATGAGGTTCAGTAAATAAGTATATTTAAAACTATTCGAAATTTCAAATCAATGGCATTAGTAGTTGCTGTAATAATTATGACTGTGTGAAAGACAGGCAGACAAACGGACAAGAGTTTTGTAGATATTTTCAAAATAATTTGTTATACTTACCGTTTTTAGGGATTGTAAAAAATATAGAATTTTCCCAAAGTCTAATCTGTATTCAAAGTTGAATGAAATGCGTTAAAGTTAAAGTTTCATTGAGTACAATAGAAATTTCACAATGTATTGCGTATTCACTCCGGTCGTTGGAGACGGCGAAGTTTGAAAAGGCACGTCAGCCGCGGTAAACTACAACAAACCAATGAAAACAAGACTTGTACGTTGCAAGATCGTCTGGTCTGTTCGAGTTGTGAGAGCAGGAACATTCAATGATTCCCCACTGCCACCGCCTGACGTCGTCCGCCCCACGAAAATATTTTGCCGTTGCATCTTTACCGACTCGGAACTTTGTCGGCGATGAATAACTTCATGTGTAACTTATGAGGTATTACGTCGGAGTTGCGTTGAAAGTCCTCTTGTTTATGTCGGGACATAAAACATGTCATGTTTATTACAACTCAAAATGAAAATATCTGACAAACAGACAACAAACTGAATTTTTGACCATTTTGTATGAAAATTGAAAAATTTAGTACCTACAGTACTGAGCAATATAGTATAAATATAGCTGTTAAACTACATATATATATTACTAAGTTTTATCCTACATTTATATATTAAACTAGCTGACCCGTGCAGCTCCGCCCGCGCTTTTATTACATTTTGCTCCCCATTTCTCCCTCTTCCCTAGATTTATCTCTCTCCATCGAGAGAGAGATCTCTCTTATAAAAAAAATCTAATTATATGCACTTTCTCTCCTCTCTCTTTCCCCCTCCCGCTTCAGTTTCCATCACACTCCCCTTTTTCCTCTCCTTGTTGTCCCCTCTCTGAACCCTCTCCCCCTCTCCTCTACAAACTTGCTCCTTCTCACTCCCCCCTTACTCCACCTAACTCCCCCGATCCCTCAACCCTCCTCAAATCCCCTCTCCCTCTTTCTCCTCTCTTGCACCCTACTATCGTTCTATATAACCTCGTCAATCATGGTATCACCGGCATTAAATATACTTTATGAGCTCAGATTCTCAGACCTCCCCGATATGCACTCAACATTTCATACATATCTTCACCCATCTATTTAATGACCTTTCCTTATGTTGCTTAACCTTAACCTAGTGGCATGAAATATACTTTACGGCCTATTCTCAGACCTACCCGATATACACACAAAATTTCATACAGATCGGTTCACCCATCTATTTAATGACCTTGCCTTATGTTGCTTAACCTTAACCTAGCGGTATGAAATATATTGTATGACCTATTCTCAGACCTACCTGATATGCACACTTTCATACAAATCGGTTCACTCATCTATTTAATGACCTTACCTAACGTTGCTTAACCTTAACCTACCGGGATAAAAAGTATCCTATGTCCGTTTCCTGGTTCTAAGCTACCTCCCCACCAATTTTCAGCCGAATCGGTTAGGCCGTTCTTGAGTTATAAATAGTGTAACTAACACGACTTTCTTTTAAATTTATAGATTAAAGTTCTATAGTGATTGTATGTTCAATTTCACCGATAGATGGCGCTGTTCATAATGTAAATCACGCTCGCTCAACATCGTAAATTACTGTCTAATCATATTCGATAGTGAAAGCTTTAAGTTTTTTTGGGAGCGCTGTTCATTGTGTGTAATTGTAGTTGTACATTTTATTGTGTTAGATCATTTCGAGTAATTTTAGGTCTTTTACCTAAGTAAAAACTTAGCAATTTCGTATTCTCAATTTCTATCTACCTATACAAATGTAGCCTTGGTGGTGCAGCGGACCTAACCGCTGGCTTTTAAATGAAATGAAATGGTATTTTTCCCTTGCCTATTTCTTTCCTAATCTAGTTTGGACTCGCTCGGGATTTACAGATTTTAACTTTTCAAAGATATGTCATATTGCTATCAGCAAAGTACTTAGAACAATACAGAAATCTAATGAAAATGTCCTGGGTGTACCGGACCGGCTTACCCCTTACAAAAATTGACCCTTTGCCACTGCCATATCTTATGCAAACTAAATGTCTGCTCAGTCCCTATTGTATATAGCGTAATAATACATATCTTAATGATTAACTGATCAGTCATAATTACCCTATTCACATACAAAGGAAATTACGTGGTAATATGTGCACTTAATGTTTCACTGCTTAGCCCCTATCAAACATAGCGTGATGTTTTATATACCAATTTATACCTTGACTTCTACACAACATATCAGTGAAAGTCCTATCAAAATCCATCCACGGGTTTTCAAATGATACCTGGACAAACAGAACGACAGACAGACAGACAGACAGACAGACAGACAGACAGACAGACAGACAATAATTCCAAAAAAAATTGTTTTGGCCTCTATGTCGATAGTATAGTATCCCCACATAGAAATTTTGGAAAATTATTCAATGTACAGAAAAAGTGCTCTTTGAGTTTTTAACCGACTTCAAAAAAGGAGGAGGTTCTCAATTCATCGTGTATGTATTTTTTTTTTTTTTTAATGTATGTTCACTCATAATTCCGCCAAATATGTACCGATTTGGATGATTCTTTTTTGTACCTAATGGTCATTCCATCAAGTTGGTCCCATAAAATTTTTATTCCATATGAACCAGTAGTTCCTGAGAAAACATGAATGGAATGTTAGAATTATCTGGTAAAACGCCTAAAAATAGATGATGTTCTAATCAATAATGATTATAACTCATACAAATATTTACCAATTTCAGTGATTCTTTTTTTATTCGAAAGCATGAACCATAAGGATGGTTCGGCATGAATTTCATCAAGACCGGATAAGAACTTTTTCGAAGAACATGAGTGATGGGAAGGAGATATAACTGGGAGAAACCATAAAATAGATGATGTCTTCGTCTACAAAATGGTCATACGCCATCCAGATCATCGTACCGAATTCGATGGTTTCTTTTTGACCCCCGACCAAAAACGAGGTGTTATTAGTTTGGGGGGGGGGGGGGGGTCGTGTCTGTCTGTCTGATAACTGTCTGTGGCATCGCAGCGCTCAAACGAGTGGACAGATTGGAGTATGCTGGTTTATTGGAGATGGTTCTTAGCGATGTTTCTTGAAAATCGGTTTAGCTTTGAAAACCATCATCTCTTTTCCAAGTCGACATAGGGATATTTCGTATACAATGGACATTTTTAATTACTTCTATTACTCCGAAAGATCTGAAATTTAGAACATATGTAAATCCGTTGATACTAAAAAACTAGTACTAAGAAAATGGTAACCTTCACCAGGGTCTGATGATGGAGCAGGAAGGTGGTCACAGGATTTCTGCACCAATAAACGTAGACCCACTGAGTTTGGGCTCGTTGTGTAGGTCTCGACGAGTATCTGCTGGAAAAATGATGTTCAGAGTCTGGTGATGGGAGCAAACAGTATGATGTTAACAGGAACTCTGTTCCATGAAATGTAGGACCCACCGAATTTTAGATCTGTGGTTGGGTTGGGAGATTTTAATTAAAATAAATTTATACCTGTTGGTATTAAAGCTTTATATCCAAATTGGTATATAGTTGAATAAAGACTTTTCAAGAGAATATGACTAAAAAGAATAAAATAAATTTTTTATAAAAAAAAATAAACCGACTTCAATAGACACCACACTAAAAAGTGAAAAATAACTTCAATATTCTTGAAGTTGGTGCTGGTCAGTTGATTCTGGTGTTGGGGTAAGTATCGTGTTATTTTAGCACCAACTTCAAGAATATTGAAGTTATTTTTCACTTTTTAGTGTGGTGTCTATTGAAGTCGGTTTATTTTTTTTTATAAAAAATTTATATTATAGTAAGATAGATAGTTGGTAAACTTTAAGTCCAAAGACATTTGCATTAAGAAAGCAATTTACCAAAATATCTCTGAAACGAATTAATTTCACGTTACATCCCGATTTCCTCGTTATTCACTTCATGCTTTAGTTATTTCAATTTATTTGAGTACCCATCTACTCAAACATTTCGGGCAAAATGAAAGTAGGGGTCATTAAATAAATATCCCCGGCTGGAAACTTTGCAAAAGTTCGCTCAGAGTTTTTCTCCCTAAACAAAGAAAACAAAGTCTCGGTAGCTTTCAAATATCATCATTTATTTCAGATGGAAGTAAATTTCATCTCTGATTAGAAAGGGAACAATCAAAAGGCCCGTCTAATTTATCAACATTAGTAGAACAGTAGTAGATTTATTAGCCTTATTATCCGTATTATCTTATTAATAATAATGTTCTCCTGGCTGATACGACCACGGTGTTCAATCTTTTAGTAGACCAGCCATCTACGCGAGAGATATGTGGCGCAAGTGCACTCTGTCTTTCTTTACTCTCAGTTAATATCCGATAGGCCGGAAGACCATCACGACTGAGGAGAGGTCAGGCACGAAACCGGCTTCTTACATGCCTATCCGATTTCCAACGCATGAATCATCTTAATTTCCAAACAGTGAGATGATCGGCCTTCATCGTCAGCAGCTGAAACTCGTCCACTACTAAACAAAAGGCCTCCCCCTTAGTAGGGAGGGGTTGCCATAATCCTCACGCTTGGCAGGTATCTGAAAGACGCTGCTGCTCGTCTTCCTGTTCTCGCTTAGTCGCCTCTTACGACACCCAACGAGAGAAGATGGGGATACCCCACTGAGTTTCTTGCCGGTTCTTCTCAGTGGGGGCGCGTTGTGAACCGGTGGTAAACTCAGCCCTCTCTTAAGCGACAGCCCAAGCCGAGGCCGTGCCTCCCTGAGGTGCCCTTGTGCTCGTCGCTACTTCTGCCGTAAAGGCTAGAGCGCTTCAAGCGCTCGCCTCCTATTGTCCGGTGAAGCTGCGTCTATCATTCCCAAAAAAAAAAAAAAGATGGGGATGCAATTCTAGCCCGGTACCCCACGGGGAATTGTCCATATCAGTGAGTAACAATTACATAAAGTTGTTCCTCCCCGTGGAATTTCAACCTGCAATCTTTGATTTTCAAAGTAAACGGTTTCCCGCTGCGCCACAGAGGCTGCAATAGGCATGATGACTAATTTTGAAAAAATGCTCTATAATGTACTTACGGGTCTACTATTGCCGAAAATAATAATATTTTTGTATTAAATTTTCAATAAACAGCAATATTTTCAATTTTTAAAATAGAGTTTGAATTTCATTCCAAAACGATGGCTGGTGCATGGCGCCATTTTGTGACGTCACTAAGGTGTAAATAAACATCTGTCTAGGTATAAAAGTGAATCATTGTATGAAAGAAAAAGTTGAGATGACAGTTATTTATTTACACAGGATTGACGTCATTCACTCTGATCAGCGTTTATTACAAAATGGCGATTAGCTGTATTTGAGTAATTTATTTGCTTAAATATCACGAAAATCTCTCTCTTATTATGAAAATGAGAAGCATTTTTGGAATCAGTGCAATCTGTTCTAATATTTAAAACCACAGATTTATTGATATTGTGTTGCAGTCATCATGCCTATTCCTATTACAAAGTCAAACATTCAAGTTACAAACAAAATACGAACGAGTGCAAAGCACTTTTCATTAACGTTTTCAACCAACAAATAGTTGAAATCCACGAGTATGTAATGGAAAAGCAATATTTCAATTGTCATATTTTGAGAGCAGACAGGTAAACTCCGGAAATAGGTTTTGCATTATACAGAAGGTTCTGGCTTGAGTTCAGGTTCAGATATAGAGCTGTGTGTCAAAATCAATTTTCACATCGCTGTTCGCTATTTTCGGTTGAGTCTGGATTCTCGCTTTGTAGTTCGGGAGCTGACTCGTTCGGGTTTTAACTAATTGATTACAGAATAAAGGCAATGCATATATATTAATCTAGAGAGACGATGATAGTAGTAATTTGTACCAACCATATTTATTAAACCTTACTTAGCTTTGTATTACATAAGTACGCAATATGATTTTGGGTTTACTTTTATAGGGGTTTTTTAGGGTTCCATAACTAGAAGGTCAAAAAGAAACCCTTATGGTGCGACTATGACTCGGTCTGTCGTTCAGGAACCACTGATACTTTTTTTTTTCTTTTTTTGACGCGGGTGAAATCTTCTAAAAATCCCCGGGAACTGTGGGGCTCGACCGGAGTATGTGGGATTCTTACCCACTAAAACCCCCGCGGCTGTCGCATCGGCACATGAGAGGGGGATGACCCCAGGGCTCTCCGGTGGGATCTGCACCAGGGACCCCTCAGTGCCTTGCCTTTGAGCCCGCCGCCAGGGGGCGCATTGTAGCCCCCCGGGAACCAGTCACAGTGCTCACGGGGACGGGGGTCGCAAACCCGCCGCCGTCCTCCTCGGAGTCGCCGCCGTACTCAATGGACGTTCAAAGGGCCCACACCCCGAACGTCCAGCGACTCCGAAGGACTTCGATCTTACTTACCCCAACCTCTTATTTTATTTTCTTTTAAGTGGGGGTCGAAATGATGGGGCGTCAAATTTGTAAATTTCTAATTCAGGATGAAAGGAATTCATTTGAACATTTCAAAACCAATTTTTATATTCATTTATATCGTGAAGTTTTTGGCTTATAATAAAAAAATACCGTTCCTCCCCTTATCTTCGAAGTTTTTAGTAAATAGTATTAGTAGTAGTATTTTAGTAAATTAGTAGTTTAGTCCATAAGTACTACTTCTGTAGTTCATTGTAAAAAAATATCTATAAACCAGCTCCCGCGCTATCATCGGGTCTATTTGAGGAGCAGACAGTGTGTGCAGTATGCATAGCCCCGACCTGTCCAGCCGCGACAGGCTAAATGCAACTGCGACTGCAACGACACCGGTTTGCACTTTGATATTTGAATCTTTAATAGACCAAGGTATTTCTGCGCGAAATCGCTAATTAACTTAACCGTTATTCGCAAAGTTAATTTAAAAAAGCTTTTAGGCTTGCGTTGTCCGGATCGTCTCATTGATTCGATTTTCATTTTTACGCTGCATTTGAAATAGGTTTTCAAAGATACTCGTACTGTTTCAGTAGCAATTTTATTCGTGAAATTACTTTGAGATGCCACAATTATGCGAGATAGTGTTGTCATGTCAAAAAAATATTTTGCAAAATCGGTGGTCAGGCATAAAATATTTTGTATTAAGTATTTAGATTCAAATTGGTATAACATTATCTTGGAAATGACAGACTGATTTTTGGATTTTTATTTTACCATTTTAGTCACACTCTGTTGTTTGAAGATTGTCGGGAACACTCGGGAATCTTTATTTAATGAAATACTTTTAATTTAGTATGAATCACGTATATTCTTCGTAAGCCGCCATCATAGAACGAACCTATTCTAATGATACCACAGACCATAGCATGCCACTATGGTTAATGATATATATAGGACACACACTATTTCGTATTTCAGAGTCTGCATCTGACCAAACACTGACAATTATCTCAGACATTGGAATGGGATCATCTTCATTTCTTAGATTATAAGAGATTTCGTTTTACTAAGTTTTTTTACTTCTTATAATTTAGTGCTTGGCTGCGAATCAAACGATAGTAATTGCTGATGAATTCATAGATTATCATAGGATCTGTATCATGTATAGCCCGTGGGGTGCCGGGTTAGAATTGAATCATCCCATCTCCTCTCGTTGGGTGCCGTAAGAGGCGACTAAGCGAGAACAGGAAGACTGGCAGCAGCGTCTTTCTTTTGGATTTATCTTCCAACTATACTGCGATCCCCAAGCCACCTGCCAAGCGTGGGGATTATGGCAACTCTTCCCTTCTAAGGGGAAGGTTTTTGTTCAGCAGTGGACGTCCATCGGCTGCTAATGATGAAAGATGATGATGATCATGTGTCAGCAGCAAAATCATATTCACCACAAGAATATACGGGCCCGTTGGTCTAGTGGTTAGACACCCTGTCCGCTTACCGATGGGTCGTGGGTTCGATTCCCACCAAGTGTCTGGGTGTTATTTATCTATTTAAGTATGTATTTACAAAAAAAAAAATGTATATAAGTATTAGTATCAGTTGTCTGGTTTCCATAGTACAGACTTTGCCTAGTTTGGGATCAGATGACCGTGTGTGGATTGTCCCAAGATATTATTATTATTATTATTATTATACCGCCACTCGAGGGTACAACATGCAGAAGAATTATATATGAGACTGGACGATTCAGAAAGTATAAATGCGAACGAGAAAACTCCTCAACTATTGCAAAGCCGCTCTATATATCACAGTAAGACGAAAATCCCTAAAAAAAACAGCAATTTATTAACTTTCTACCTGCTACGCCTTACTACTCCAGATGAATTTACATTATAGATCATCGCGTTCGCAGTAATGGCTTCAAGTTATAGAAATAACTATCCCAAATTCTTCCGAAAACTACGTCTTGCACATTCAAAATCGTTTTGACACAACCAACATAGTTTAGTTCTCCAAGCTTTTTGTTTGGCCACGAATAATGAGAACAATATTATCCAAAAGTTTGAACGAAAATAATTTTAAGTGTTGAACCCCTGGGTCTCGTGCGACAGCGTTCCATCAATCTTGCGAGTCAAAGAAACAACTAATTTAAATTGGCCCCTCACACCAACCCCGGCTCGGGAAATAAAGGCAGGAAATTAACGAAGTCTTCAAGTTCTATAATAAACTGGTTGGGATACTTTGTATCGCGATATTCGCGGGTCCTGGTTAAGTTTTTCGGACTGGTAATTTGGCAGTCTTGACGGTTTGACTGATGTACTTTAAATACGTTCTGGGTAGGCATCATTTAGCAAGTAATAATTAAACATTTAAAAGTATCTCCCAGAAGGAATCAGTACTTAATGAATGTTGCCGCGTCTATGTATCAGTTACATGCATTATACTTTCGATTCATGTAAAGTATTCTTTAATAATGAATTGATACATGTTTATTCTAGACTGTAACACACCCTACAATTCCTTCGACTTCGAAGACTACGCTTCTTTTCACTACGCCACGAATAACCTCAAAGTATTTAGTCAGCTCAAAAGAAAAAGAAAATTATACTTTTGATATAACGAGCCTAGTTTTTGTTATAAAATTGAAAATATTATTTAGACTGTGCGGTCATCTATATAGTCAATTAGCACTTCAAAATATTTAATACGAAAAAGTATTCTTATTCATAGCTAAATGAAATAATAATTGTAATAATGCGAGTACGATTTGCAAGTACAGTAGTTATATGAAGCTGAAACAGCTGGGCTGTTAAGTGAACGCTGCGCAATACTGTCCGGGGATAAAGATTAGACTGCGGAGAGCGGCGCCCTGTGGCGCCCACTGCCGACTACAGCGGGACGTTTGCGCCTTCCGGCCGACTCTCCACTGCCACCGAGACATTGCTGTAAGTAATACTTGTTTCATTATTGTTATGCTCGGAATTTCTTTTCGTGACAGAATCCGAAATGTGGAGATTCACCGAAGAACTAAGGTCACCGACATAGATCTCAGAATCTGCAAGTTGAAGTGGCAATGGGCAGGCCACATCGCTCGAAGAATCGATAACCGTTGGGGAAGAAAGGTTCTCGAGTGGCGACCACGAACCGGTAGACACAGCGTAGGCAGGCCTCCCACTAGGTGGACAGACGACATTGTGCGCGTCGCAGGTAACCAGTGGATGCAAATAGCCATAATAGCTAACTATTTTCTCAGCACACAGGCTAACATGCTGACATTGAAAGAAATAGTTTTAATTCAAGTAGGCCAAAAAGGTACTGTCATTTTATTTAACTTCTATCAGACTGGATGGCGTACCTGCCTTTGCCAGGCAAGAGCAGAAGAAACATTTTACTACATCTTTTTATACAAACGGCTAGTCTCACAACTCTTTTCCCACGCATTGTTATGACTTATGATATACGCACGGGAATAAGTAACATATACGAGTATGTACTTGTTCTCGTTAACATTGTTCGTGGATTTTCAGTTATACTTTAGGCGAGCAACACAGCTCTCCTGAACATTGTGGAATAACAACTGACAAAAACTTTTTTGCCTGAAAAAGGATGAAATGAATCTTTTTATTTTATTCCATACATTTTTTTATTCTATCCCACGCAAAATATGTTGATATCTATGTAGCTCGATATATCTTACGCTTATATCCTTTCGTGATATTTAATTGTGTCGATAATTTCTAGCGCACAGTGGAGAACGCCTAGCTAAAGGCAACGCATTAATTCGTAGAGAACTTGTTAGTTCTGCCTCGACACAGCCTGCTGCTTCCTCGCTGTTTAAATTCCAAATAAACAGTGGGAACTTGTGTGAGACCGTCTAATTGTAAATTTTGATAATTCCCTTGGGGCGGATTGAAGAACTAATTTTAAACGTTTCGTTGTTATTTTAAGTTACCCACTTACGTATTGTGCCAAACATTTACAGGCTTGTGGTAAACAGTGTCTCACGAATACAGAGAAATTTAAGCAACCATACAAATAACCAAAGCATTTTCTATAAGGCCAATCAAATATTGACAATAAGGCCAGGCAGTCGATCGATGGGTGACCGTTTAGTGGCTTTTTAACTGGGCGTCCCCGTGCTTGGGAGGATTCGTAAAAGTTCAGTCTCGATTGTTGTTTAGATGGGACTTTGTCGGACAGTACTCGTTATCAGCCATGTCAGACTAGGGCAGCTTTGATACCAGATTGGCCATTATCCATACTAAATGACGGACCCATTGTTGTAGTGGGTATTGGACGTGAATCTAAGTACCTATATCAGTTTCACTTCTACGTAAGCAGGCATTTCCAAAAAAATAGTTGCATCAGGCTCCTCCTAGTTTAGGAGCATATGGTCGAGTGTTCATTGTCTCAGCATATAATTATTTTAATTAAGAACAAACTACAATAACTTAAAAGAGTTTCATTTTAATAATATATCATAATTTATCAAATAAAATTTCATACATTGGACTTTAGAACGATGTATTTCACTTTGAAAATTACTTTTATGGACAAAGTGACTTGCTTACTCAGCATTATCCGCGAAGCCATCAAAATTTAATTTAGCAGAAAGCGCACTCTCTGAGTAATGTATGCGGAATGCGAGCTAAAAGGTTTATTGCTGTTAGTTAGTCTCCGCTTGAGCCAGTAACGAGACTTGCACAAACCCGTGCGTTTACCTATTTACTACGCCATAGAATTAAACCAACGCAATAAATAATATCCTTTATAATATAATAATATCTTGAGATAGTCTATACATGGACATATGATCTTGGAAGAGCTTTTAATTTAGTAACCAGACAACTGATAAAAATACTTATAGGTAAGTACTCGTATAACTCCTTTTTTTGTGAATAGAAAGGTACGTACTTACTTAATAATAAATACACTTTATTGTACACCAAAAGTACTAGTAGTAGTAGTGTAGTTACTTATACATATAGATACTTAATTAGATAGAAAACAGCCAGAAAAAGGTTGGCCAGGTCAGTCAGTGTGGTTGCTCTGATCGTATGGTTACAGGCTCTTAGTTCAGTTTGTTAGGTCATGTCGAGTTGATGACAACAGATTCAGGCCGCCTTGAGTCAGTCATATACGCAGCGGCTATAAAATTTTAACTGAACTGACTGATTCAATAAAGCACAATTTTGCTTCGTTTAGGTATCTTATCCTGTGTTTAAGTACTAGTCTCTTTGTTCGGAAAGATTACATAAATATCCTCTCAAAGTAACGGCATATAAGCAATGATTTTTTTAAGCGAGATTAGTTCAGTTAAATTTGTATCCTGCATCTGTGCACTATTTAATTTAATCTGGTAACCCTATTTTTGTTTCGTTTATTTAAATTAATATCCGCATACCGTCGAGTTAAGTTTTACTTTATTTTCTAACAACTCTAATATGTTCACACAACTGTTTTGCATTTTGTCTTATAATCGTTAGAACCTAGAAATGGCTCTCTGTTTTCTCTTCTGTTATCATTCCTTTATAATAGCTGTAGGTTTTCCTTTATAATAAATAAATAATAAATAAATAAATAAATATTTCTGCAAGCTACTTAAAAGGGTTTGAGATTTACATAAACTTTAGTATTAGAGTGCACTGTGCAGTTAACAGAGTAAAAAAATCTACTCTAAACGGTACCGGCAGCCTTGACACATCACTATTTTTTGATGCGGGATAACAGAACTAGTGTATAAAACTTTGACTCAACTTTAAGAAGGACCAAAACTCAGAAATAATTTATTTAGAAAGTACATTTTATGAACAATTGTCCTGGTTTATTCAAGCATATTTAACTAGGTGCAAATTAGTTACATGGTATGTTCCTTGTGTAAGGGGCCATTCAAATAAGTACCATCGCAGTATTAGATACTCTGCAGCCAAGCAACGTCTATAAACATTGTTGTGTTCCGGTGTGAAGGGCACTGTAGCTGGTGAAATTACTGGGCATAGGAGACTAACTAATAATAATAATAATATAATTTCTTTATTTTCCTCTCCATCCAAAGGTTGCCTGGAAGAGATCGCTTTTAGCGATAAGGCCGCCCATTGTTGCATTTTTTATTAATTTGTGTCTTATTCTTTTTGTATCTGTTTGTTTGTGCGCAATAAAGAATTGTCTATCTATCTATCTATCTAATTTCTTGGCAGTGCAATGTAGAGGCGTATTGCTTACCAATAGGCGAACGTTTGTTGAACAGTCATATGATCGCAAACCTGCCATGCAGAATATCAGCGCTGTTTCAAAATGTAGGATTTTGTCGAGTTGGAACCATTTTGTGCGCACATAATATCTGCATTATTATTTTTAATTTCAAATGAAATGGTTTATTTTTTATTACTTGCTAGTTTTGTGTGTATGTGTCACAAATAAAGTTGCTCTATCTTTCATTATTTTCATACTATATTTCTATATCAACAAATTCTTGCCGAGATCTCTCCGTAAAAAATCTAATTGTATCATGGGATCAAAGTGAAGAATACCTAGATTTATAAGTAAAATTATTCACGGCTGGCAGTTACTAATTTGCATCTAATAATTCGCTGAATTGATAGCTGTAACAGCTCAGTGGGCGAGCACTTGCCTTGGAAACAAGGTGCGCGGGTTCGAACCCCGGCTCGCACCTCTGATTTCTTTAATTAATCATGTGCGAATCGTCTTTGTGCGATTGTTACTAGCTTTCGGTGAAGGAAAACATCGTGAGGAAACCTGCATGTCTGAGAAAGCCTAACTAGCTTTCGAATGACGTGTGAAGTCCGCCAACCCGCACTTGGTCAGCGTGGTGGACTATGTATTGAGATTATGGGTCCAAGGTTTAATAAAAACGCAGTGGTTTGGATAGACGTTATAATATTAATTAATTATGTGTACCAAAACTCACAAGAACGTACATCCGCCATCAACCAGAGAGAGGAAGAGCCATAGACAATAACTCTATATTAGTGATGTGATTATATTGACTCTTAACACCCTCCCTCAATGTAATCACTACACAGCTCTACAAAGTATTATTACAATAATAATATACCAAATCTACACTTTTCTAACTTAAAACTAGACAAAGGCTTAGTACACATATCAGCTAATTGATCATCAGTGGAAACATACGTTAAGTTTACAATTCCTTGTTCTACTTTATCTCTAAGAAAATGATATTTTAAATCAATATGTTTTAGCCTTTTATGATTTTCAGGATTCTTACTAACATGAATGACAGATTGATTGTCTTCGAGCATAAGTACCCTTTTACACTCTACTCTAATTTCTAACAATAAATTCCTTAGCCACATCGCCTCCGAAACACTTTTAGATAAGGCTACATATTCGGCTTCTGTGGAAGAAAGGGAAACACACTGCTGTTTGCTACTACACCACGAAACAGTACAACCAAATATTTTCATTATGTACCCAGATGTGGATTTTCTGTCTCGGGAATCACCAGCCCAATCTGCATCACAATAACCTAGTAAAGGAACATCATTAGTTTTTCTGTAAATTAATTTTAAGTCTAAACTACCCTTAATGTATCTTAAGACTCTCTTCAACGCCTTCCATAAGTCTTCATTTCCATTTGACTGAAAACGACTTAAATAAGACAATGCAAAACACAAATCAGGCCTACTACCTAACATAGCATACATTAGACTTCCTATCAAACTTCTACATCTTGTAATTAGTTCTTTATCCTCTGATGGTTTTTCTGATATTTGTAACCCTGGTTCTATAGGGGTTTTCACCGACTTACAATCTTGCATATTATAATTCTTCAACAAACTCAATAAATATTCCTTCTGATCTAATTCAACACTGTTTTCCTTCTTTATAATATTTATTCCTAGATATTTTGTTACACCTTTCATATCTTTCATTTCAAATTTCTCATGTAACACTTTCTTGATTTTATCAATTTCCTTTTGATCTTCAGACACTAAAAGTATATCATCCACATACACTAATATATAAAATTTCACTCCCGTTTTATAATATAAACACCAATCACTTTGACTTCTAATAAAACCTTCTTTTATTAAAACACCATTTAACTTTTCATTCCATTTTCTAGGACTCTTCTTTAACCCGTATAATGATTTATTTAGTCTTAATACTTTTCCATCCTGCTTCAATCCTTCTGGCTTTATCATATATACTTCCTCATCTATATCTCCATAAAGAAATGCACTTTTCACATCCATTTGATTCACATATAACTTAAATTTAGCTGCTAATGTCATTAAAATTCTAAAGGTTGTTAATCTAGCCACAGGCGCATATATCTCTGCATGATCAAACTTTTCATTCTGTTGGAAACCACGAGCTACTAAACGTGCCTTATATTTTAAATTACCATTTTCTTCCTTTTTGATTCTGAAAACCCACTTTGCATCGATAGGTTTCTTACCATTCGGTAAATCAGTCTCAATCCAAGTTTGATTTTTATTAAGTGCTTCTAGTTCTTCTTCTATAGCATACAACCATTTTTCTGCGTCTTCACCACTTGTTGCTTCTTTGAATGATAATTGCTCTTCTGCTTGTGCTATAAAACTCGTATCATAATTTTCTAACCACCTTGGCTTTCTCACCTGTCTTTTAGTCTGTCTGCTCGTTCTTGATACACTTCCCTGCTCTTCCTCGGCATCGTAATAATCATCTTCTAAATACTCTTCAAGCATTTCTGGTACGCCCACCTCGCTTTCAGTTTCAACTCTGTCTGGCTGAACTTCTGTTATTTGTTGTAATTCTTCTGTATCTCCTTCTTCTTGGTCCTCAGTGTTTTCATTTCTTATCTCAGTTTTATCTTGCTGTAACAAATTTTCTGATTCTTCTTGCATGTTATTTTCATGATTAATTGTCACCTGCTCAGATTCATTACTTTTTACCTCTTCAATAATCTTCTTATCCTTGTTTTGAATAAAAATAACATCTCTACACGTTTCAACACGCTTACTGTTTGGAAACCATATTCTATAACCTTTACAATGCTCTCCATATCCTACAAAAATTCCATGTTCACTTTTCGGATCCCATTTTGTCCGTTTTTCTTTAGGTATATGAACAAATACTCTAGTACCAAACACTTTTAATATATTCACATCAAAATTCTTCTTATATAATAAATCATATGGTGTCTTTCCTTTTATGTTACTTGTGCCCGTTCTATTTATAGTAAAGACAGCTGTGTTCACTGCTTCGGCCCACAAATCTTGATTTAATTCCCCTTGGATAATCATTGTTCTAGCTGCTTCTACAATCGTTCTCATTTCTCGCTCGATCCTGCCATTCTGTTCTGGAGTATAACTTACCGTAGTCTCGTGTATAATGCCTTTTGATTTAAAATAACACTCAATAACTTTATTTAAAAATTCACTACCATTATCAGATCGCACTCTTTTTACTCTATAGTTAAATTCATTTTCAAACTGCTGAACGAATTCTTTAATTTTGTTTTTAGTTTCAGATTTATGCTGCAAGAAATAAACAAATCTATATTTACTGTAATCATCTTTTAAAAGAAGAAAATACGACGAACCCCCTAGCGACGTTGTATTCATCTTACCACATAAATCCATATGTATCAGCTCACCCGGACTGGCTGCATGACTCTCACTTGTGCTGAAAGAAATTCTATGTTGTTTTCCCTGAATACACGAATGACATTGCTCAATCTGTCCTTCATATTTTACATTATTTAAATTTAAAAACTCTCTTACATGTTTATAATTTTGATGAGCCATACGCTCATGCCACTCTGACAATGTTATTAATGCGAGATCACACATTTTGAAATTCATTACATACATCTTATCAAAACGATCAGCTATAGCAACTACCCTCCCGTCTTTTAATAATTGACACCCCTTATCATTTGATATCATAGTATGACCCTTATCTAAAGCGCATGCTAATGAAAACAAATTAACATTTAATTCCGGTACAAATAATACATTATACATAGTGGTAGGTACATATTCACTTCCATTTAATGCCAACACATCTATATTTCCTATTCCTTTCACCTCAAGTTCTTTACCGTTACCCACAGTTACATATTTATTTGACAACTCATTAAACAATGTATACAAATTTTTACAGTATGTCATGTGCTCACTTGCACCTGAATCTAAAATAAAAGTGGTACTCAAATTGTTTACTGGTGACACAACAAAAGCATTTTTAGTCTTATCATCTCTATTATGTTTTATATTCTTAGCATTATTTACATATTGGTTATTTTTAATCATTCTACAATCTCTAATTAAATGCCCTGCTTTATGACAAAAATGACACTTACGTTTCCTACAGTCTTTCCTATAATGACCAAATTTTCCGCACTCAAAACACTTAACCACACTTTCAGAATGATTTACGGGCTGATGTGACATACGACCCCGATGTGCTGCCACAAAAGCTGAAGACTCTTCTTGTTCCACGTTGCCATACCTCTCCTCTTCAATTAGTAACCTAGAAACTAGGTTTTGGAAGCTTTGATTACTCTCCGGAACAGACTCCCACGCAGAAACAAAATGCTTATATTTTTCTGGTAATGTCATCAACACTTTAGTTATAAGCATGTTATCTGACATCTTTTCACCTAGTCCTTCAAGCTGATTACGCAAGTCCTCAAGCTTTGATATGAAATTATTCACAGTTTCCTCAAACTTCAGATTAAAAAACTTTTGTTGTATTAGGTGAACACTAACCTTCGACTTTGGTTCATAAATTGAAGATAATTTTTCCCAAATTTCGCTACTAGTTTTACATGTCAACAAATGCGTTAGTATATTTTCATTAACCCTGGTAATAATTATTTCCTGGGCTTTTGCGTCGTTGTTTTCCCAACTAGTAATTTCGGTTTTTGTTTTGTCCTCGTCCTCTGGTTTCTTTAAAGTACCATCAACTATCGATAACAACTGTTTCGACCTCAATATCACCCCAACTTGGTATTTCCACACGGCGTAATTATTTTCACCAAGTTTGACGCTTTGACCTCCGACTTCCATCTTGGACGCTTACAATTTTTATCCTCACGACACGACTGTCTATCTTGCAATAATCCAACGGTGCCTGGGCCCATAACCTATTGAGATTATGGGTCCAAGGTTTAATAAAAACGCAGTGGTTTGGATAGACGTTATAATATTAATTAATTATGTGTAGCAAAACTCACAAGAACGTACATCCGCCATCAACCAGAGAGAGGAAGAGCCATAGACAATAACTCTATATTAGTGATGTGATTATATTGACTCTTAACACTATGGCCTAAGCCCCTTCACCTTGAAGGGAGGCCCGTGCCCAGCAGTGGGACATAAACAAGGGCTGGTATTATTAATTCGCTGAATATCTTAATGTCCAGTGACAAGATAGCACGTAATGAGATGGTGTCAAAAGAAGAAAAGTAATTAAATCAGTTCTAGTCTAAGAGTTTGAGTAGCTATTTATGTTCATTAAATTATTTTAACTTAATCTTAAGACACTCCAGTATGAGTTTTGTCTTGTTAAAAATAGCAGTAAAATATTTCATTATCTTACCCCAGTCTATTACATAATGCTGTTTATTAAAAACTGATCTAATTAAGTATACCTAGATTTTCTTTTAAAATCATTTTAAATTAAATATTATTTTACTGTTGGACGTTATTGGACGGTTCCTTGCACAAGGACCACCGCAGATTCTGCCGCCAAGCAGCAGTGTGCAAACATTGCTGTGTAACATTGTGTGTGTGTGTGTATGTGTGTGTGTAAAGGGCACTGTAGCTGGTGAAATTACCGGACACAAAGACTTAATATCTAATGTCTTAAGGGTCGGCAACGCGCTAGTGATTCTTCTGGTTTTGCTAGCGTCTATAGGCTGCGGTGACTGCTTACCATCAGGCGGGCCGCATGCTTGCTTGCCACCTTGGTAGTATAAAATAAAAAAATAAAAACTTAAAAATGACTGCTGAATCTTTGGTTAAAATCAGTATTTTTTTTATTCAAGCTTCGTGATGGTAAGCTCCACGCCTGCCTATAGATAAATATATATAATATAAGATAATTTTTGTTATCTTTAAGCCATTTTTACTTTTTAATATACACCAAAAATAAAATTAGTCAGATAAAATGTAATCACATTGTTATTGTAGTCTAATGGATCTCGGAATGGTTCCGAATGAATTTCCTTCTCTTAATCGATACTAATTCACGTTAGTTTTTCCAACTTATTGGAGCTTAGGACGGAGGGAAGGAGGAGGGAGGTGCAAAGTAGGGATATGCGCAGGAGAGGGGGACGATTAATGGTGGCATTAGATTCGCATTTGTAGCGTAGAGCAGCGCGCCACAGACGCTGGCATCGTTGATCGTAGCCTCCTTGCATAATATTAATGCGATACTTCACTTACTAACATTATGCTTGCTTTTCTTCAACTTACTGATAAGATAAGCAAGGATGTCTTGCTTCTCCAGATGTACTATACGCTTAGAGGAGATACCACTGGAGAGAGCATGACGCGCTAACCCCCTCTGCCAGATTTTTGTTCATATGGTCAGGTCATTCTTTATTTGTGTGCGTATATTTTTGAATGTGTTGCGAGTTTACTATAGTGTGGGTATGCGTGAAAGTGTATCTGTGTGTGTTTACTTCGCCTCCCGCACCCCGCAAAAGTGCCACGAAAAATTTATTCGGGGAATCGACGCGATACTAACTCCTTTGGTACTTTCTCTGAGACTATACGGGATGTTAGGGACATCGTACCGAAAACCGATACCAGGAATCCAGTACATGATTTTGAAAATTCTAATGTTGACATTCGGCTTTTTCATGAATTTCCAAAAAAAAAAATGCCACCTTTTTAAAAAAAAATTAGGATAAAATCATTCACAATCTAAAGCCTAATTTCAATTTAAAAACAGTAAATTCCTTATTTGTGCAAAATTAGCAATCATCAGCAGTCGAGAAGTCCACTGCTGAACAAAGGCCTCTCCCTTAAAAGGGAGGGGTTGCCATAATCTCCACGCTTGGCAGGCGGCTTGATTGAAATTAGCAATTTGAAAAATAAATATTATTCCGCACTTATTCATTACATGCTCAAAAATTAATAAGTTAGTCATTTGTCATTTTCAATATAAATAGTTTCTGTAATGTTGTATTGGACAATATGAGAAATCTTATAAAAAAGTTTTCGGTACGTAGTCCCTTACACCTGTTATTGACACGCCTGCTTATAGACAGCTGCACCGCACTGCCGCTCATCACCTTGCAGTCATCATGCCTATTGCCTATTAGGTACGATATGACTTTGTAGTCATCATGCCTAATAGGCAATAGGCAACATAATACCAATGAAACAGTGGTTTTGAATATTAGAACAGATTGCACTGATTCCAAATATGAATCTCATTTTCTTAATAATGTAGAGATTTTCGTGATATTTAAATAAATAAATTACTAAAATACAGCTAATCGCCATTTTGTAATAAACACCGATCAGAGTGAATGACGTCATCTCGGTATAAACAAACAACTGTAAAACTGTCATATCAACTTTTCCTTTCTTATTTCTTCAATAGAAAAAGCTGGTTATTTATACCGTAGTGACGTCACAAAATAGCGCCATGCACCAGCCTTCGTTTTGGAACGAATATCAAAATCTATTTAAAAAATTGAAAATATTGCATATATTTACTCGTAATTGTAAATTTAAGACAAAAATATGATTATTTTCGGCATTAGTAGACCTGTAAGTACATTATAGAATGTTTTTTCCAAATTAGTCATGCCTATTGTTAGGTCTCAGTAATAGGAGGTCAATGGCAAATGCCTCACCTGTGAATAGTGAGTCCAGGAAGGACAAGGTAATGGTAAATGGGCCCTGAAACTTGGACGCTGAACAAACATCTGAGCCAAGAAACGGGCTATTTTAGGAATCTCTTCGTGATACGGAACGATAGTTCCTTATACGGAAATGCGAAAAAGGCTAAATTGACTGGCAAGGCCATGATCGTGGCTCAAAGGAAATGGTAGTGGGTGGTCCACATGTCGTAGACAGGACGAGAGATGGGCAATAATAGTACTGGAGTGAAGACCGAGCACGGGCCGCAGAAGCGTCGGCGTTCTACTAGCCATGTGTGATGATTTTATAATGATAGCGGGATGAACCTGGATTAGGAAACCTTAAGACCGCGAAGAGTGGCGTGTAACTGGAGGTGGGTTTCGCTCAGCATTGGGTGGCAACAGGTTTTAGTTTATTTATTCATGGTACCTGCGGGTTGTCCGGGTAAAAATAGCCTTCAATCCTTCCGTTGGGTGTCCGTAAGAGATAAAGGAAAGAAGACGGGCAGCAGCGACTTTCTGTTGGATTACCTACCTAACTATACTGCGATCCTCAAGACGCCTGCCAAGTTTGGGGATTATGGCAACCCCTCCCTTCTAAGGGAAGGGGGAGGTCTTTCAGTGGACGTATTTCGACTGCTGATGATTCATGGAACTGGCTGAAGATGAGAATAATATGCGCGATACACTGGTTTATCATAAGTTTGGGGTAAAACATTTCTGAAATGGCTACAATATTTTTGATAAGGGATTAACGTTTCGACTCTACATCAAGTTTTTGTTAGTGTGTGTTTTAATTTCGTTTGTACAAACGCACTCATAAACAATTCTGTGTATACATAGAATATTTTATTAATACTGTTTGCGTGACGACTGGCGGTGAAACACGGGTACAACTACAAACCTACATAAAAAGTTGTTAGGCCTTTTTCCACAACAACAAAGCATATTGATACTAGGTAAGTATGCTACAGTATGTTGGCATAAGCTTAAAACGCGATTTCATTAAAATTTCAAACCATTTGGAATCGCAATTCTTTCCCGAACGTTGGATAAATCTCTATGAGATTTCGTACAGAATTTGAACTTAAAAGCTACTAAAGGTGGAAGGCATTTCAATTGTATTTATGTTTCTTTTCTCCTATCTATTTTGTATACTCAGTATCTACTTTTTTTCATACACTATCGATAGAATAAACTCGGAGTTATAAATGAAGGTGTAGCTTTTCTGGCATTTCCCCATTCACTCTAATTCTTCCAAAAATGAACCAGAAATAGCTCTCCTGTCATGTGCATGAAATATCTCAAATAACATCCTGCTCATTATATCAGCAACGGATATGACCAATAACTAATAGACTTCAAAAAAGGAGGTTCTCAATTCGTCTGTATATATTTTTTTATGTAGGTATGTTCGCGCATAACTCGAAACTGAGAAATTCTTTCTTGTACGGATAGGCTAAACCATTGATTGGGTCCTATAAAAAAAATATTGTTTACGAATAAGTAGTTCCTGAAAAAACAGCAGGAATGCCTAAAAGATGACATTTTTGTCGCTGTTTAAGGACAAAAATGGTCATAACTCTGGCAAATATTTACCAATTTCAATTATTCTTTTTTTATTTGAAAGAATGAACCACTGCAATTAATTTTATTAAAACTTAATTCATGTTCCAAGATATAGTCGCGCAGCCGCAGTAGCCTCAGAGCGAGAGTGACCACAATGCGGTTCGGCGTCGCATATCTCCCCCGAACACAGACAATTATGTCCGTCACTGCGACCACATCCATTTCCCTGGGTAAGCGCTATAAGGGAGCGATTGACCGCAAACGATACTAAACATTAATGAGAGCAAACTGTTTCATGTTTAAATATTTGGATGAGAAAAGGATTTTAGGTCCGTCCCTGTGAGATTTACATAGTTCAACTGACTTCACTGACTGATTGAAAGATATCAAGAGAGTATGCCACACTACTAACTTAACGATTAATTAGACTATTTCAAAATACACAATAATATAACCTATATTACCATTTTCGTTATGCATCCAAGTTTGTTTAAGGTTTTTAACCGACTTCAAAAAGGAGGTTCTGTATTCGACGCGTATCTATGTAATATTAATAAAAATGCGTAATATTCACATATGTTAGTCTATGTGGGCTTCTAAACAATTGTACCAAATCTCATGAGTATATCTATGTTAGTATGCTATGTATATAGGTTTGTCCCCCGATTTCTCAGAAATTGTAAATCCGATTATCATAAGTTAATTCTTTTTGCTATAGTTTTAGAATTTTTAAATTTAGGGAAGAGTATAAGTTTCATCAAAATCGGTTTAGAAGTTTTAAAGATATGGACTGTTGTTCGAGTTGCGTGATAACGTGAACGCAAGTTATAATGATGATTAGTGAATCTCATTTAGCTTGTCATTTTTTGGAATTCACAACCATATTCCGAAGAATGTATACAAAAATATACTTCCCTGGCGGGCAGCCAGGATATATACGGAATGAAGTAGTTCGCCAGAGAACCAATGTGAGCGACATAGCTCAAAGGATTAGCCAGCTGAAGTGGCAGTGGGTTGGTCATATTTGCCGAAGAACTGAAGACCGTTGGGGTAAACTGGTTCTGGAGTGGAGACCGCGAATCGGGAAGCGTAATGTAGGACGCCCTGTGACTACGTGGAGCGACGATATCCGCAGAGTAGTTGGCAGACAATGGATGAGGAGAGCCGAAGATCGGGCTCAGTGGCGTGCTTGGGGGAGGCCTATGTCCAACAGTGGACTGATGTGGGCTGATGATGATGATGATGATTTGAATACATACATTTTATATTAACTAATTTGATCTAGCCCACGTACTGCTGATATCTTGGTAACTTCACTTGGTAAATTCACTAAAAAGTGTCAAATAAAATATTTTCAGGTAAAATAAAAACCGACATAAAAGAAAAAGAGTTGGTGCTAGTAGGTGCTGATATTAATTAACACGCCATATTATTATCGCTATTGTTAGCACCGACTACAAAATATTTTCATTATTTTAATGCTTTTTAGATCATTTTCTTTGAAGTCGGCTTTTTATTTTTTCTGACAATATTTTCATCATGCACGGAAGCAATCAGAATTTTGATCCGTCAAGCCGCTACATCATTAGTAAATAATAAGGTTTCGGAATGGGACCCCTGAGTGCAACCTCTACAAATATAAGTAGACGCTCGTGTACGTACTCTATCATTCTATAGAAACCAAAACAAACTGGACTTAATTTCGAAACACAGTGTTTTGGGAGTTTAATAAAAATGAATAGCGGCTGGCACGCAGCATTAGTTGCTAGCATTTAGAGACTAAATTGCGATGCACCGCCCCATGCCCGTGCCCTGGTTTCGTATTTACCGGAATTTATGATTTCATTTGGTGTCGCATATTTCAACAAGGCAGCATTTTGCATCGAAACGGCCGTAATATCGTACAGGATTCGCTTTGTTATTCCTTACGAGCTTAATAAATTCTGCTGTATGCTTCAGTCTTGCTGTTTGTTTTAATTTTATATACGTCCACATTTGTTCTATGATTTGTGCTTATGATAAAACATATTGATATCTACGTATAAGCTTGGCCGTACAAAGAGGAAACGCCGAAAGTATTTTAGTCACCCTCTCCTCTCAATGCGGCGACAACTTGGAGGAAGTTTTTTACATAGTTTAAGTACATTTGTAAAACACCTGTAAATATTTAGTTCTTATGTAAGTAAATACAGTATAATTAGTGGTGAAATATCTACGTAAATTTTGTTTTTTTAAATTTTTATTTAATACAAAATCCACAGCTCTTAAGCAATAAATTCTTAACTTGTTGAGAGATCTTGCGTACTAAGAAGTATTAATCAGTATAAACCTATATACATTATCAGTCGTTTGTTCTCCGCCAATATGAATGCAGAGCATAGAAATGGCATATTATGCTCACTGCAGAGTACCGAGAGGACAGATAATTTAAATTCCGACGATATAACTACCAGTGAGAAAATTCTGGAAAAAGAAATCCTGTACCTCTGCTAATGCCACTCTGTTAGCAGTTTGGTGGAATGAAATAAAAATAGTTCAAATTAAAATTGGTCTTGAATTCCAGCCTAAAACTAAATTACAGCTCTGACATCATACCAGTCATAGGCCCACAAACCGCCCAAACCTGCCCAAACTATCTTACGTCATGTTCATGTTCACATTTTACTAGTTTACTTATACCTACTGTTCGCGAAAAGTTTAGTAGTCAACGTTCACAGACTACTTATGTAGGTCTTGCATCGAGTTTACCGATAAACTAATCTATTATTAGACAAATTTATCGGTAGTCTGTAAAAAGTGGTTTATTCGAGACAAAAAACTAACTAAAAAATTAGTTTGTTCGTTCAACGCCCACCTCTTACCTAAGGTTGTTTGCAGCGTTTGAATACCTTTTTATTAACCGGTAAGTAATCCTTGAATTAATTTACATGATACTCACTAAAATAATCAGGTTAGGTTAGGTTATTTGGTTCCTTCGGAGTCGCTGGGCGCTCGGGGTGTAGGCCCTTTGAGCATCCATTGAGTACGGCGGCGATTCCGAGGAGGACGGCGGTGGGGTTGCGACCCCCGTGAGTACCGTGTCAGGTTCCCGGGGGGCTACAATGCGCCCCCGGCGGCGGGCTCAAAGGCAAGGCACTCAGGGGCCCCTGGTGCAGATCCCACCGGAGAGCCCTGGGCCCCTCCCTCTCATGTGCCGATGCGACAGCCGCGGGGGTTTTAGTGGGTAAGAATCCCACATACCCCGGTCGAGCCCCACAGCTCCCGGGGATCTTTTGAAGATAACTCCCGCGTCAAAAAAAAAGGTTATTTGCTTCATTTGTAATTTGCTGCGTAGGGTCTATAAGCAATTATTAATGAGGAGGGCTTTATCTAGCTTTTTTATCAATTTACTGCTCAACTCAGACCAGCCAAGCTAAAAGTACTTCCAAAATCTAAATCAAACTACGATTCGCGGTAAAAAAAACAACCAATTACTAAAGATCGCAATAAATTACGGATTCACTATTAGAGTCTTATCTCGTTTAGTGCAAATTTAGTTCGTGCGAATCGCCCAATAAGCTAAAACATCTTTTAATTTAAACTTGGGTAGTTCAGTAAATCGTTTACTACGTGATTCTAAAGTAAACACAAACATTACATAAATTTTCTTTACGAGTATCGTTTCCAATTCTTTTCATTAATAAAATGGTGATTAATTTTAACGCGGCAATAAGTCGTATATTTTTTCACGTCGCCATGCTGAGGAAATATTAAATTTACAACGTCGCCAGTCATTACGGCGATTTCATCAAAATTTCATTTATATCTCAATAGAAATATAATATAACGAGTCGTAATATATTTCGCTTTTGAAGTGACTGCGTTGCGCGCCTCGTTCTAATTTCTTACGCTACGAAAGTAATATTCTTTATGACACAATAGAACATTGTCTCCGTTCTCATATTTACCAAATTATTATTATCCCTATTGTTATAGATAGTAGAAACGTATTCAATGAATACACATTAATAACATATTTTTCCTTTTAAACGCATTTTCCTGTTCCTTTCATTATCCGTAAACTACGTCGATTCGATGTTTATTTTATTAATAGTGTTATTCGATTAAATGTTTATATTAATTATTGTCTTGAATATAAATGTTGTCTTCTTAGAACAGATAGGTATATTACCTTTTGATTAGGTATATTAAATATTAGTTTAAATGGGTCATTATTTTCTCACTTAGTCTAGATATCAATAAAAAAATCTACTGACTGTAGTACTTCACTAATAGTAACATAGTATATGTTACTATACTCTAATTATGACTGTTGCACGAAAAGTTTCCATAATGTACCGGTATCCGTTCCCAGATATTGTGAGAACAAAAATAAAGAGAAGCAATTTAAGGCACATTTACAACAAAAACAACTTCTTATTACTTATTAAAGTGTAGTAAAAATTTAAGAGGGAGCTTTTCAATCGGAGCGGATACCGGAGAGCGCTGAGCCACCGGAAGCTGGGCGGGACCGCCATAACCGTAACTCACAGGTCACCACGGCCCCCCGTCCCGACTGCGTCCGAAAGTGATGTTACGTGTGCACTCTATTTATGTGCCGATATCCTGATTAATGACTACTAACTACTCTATTTTATAGATTTTATGGACGTTTAAATTTTGAACACGGGTCAGTAATTTAAATGGTTGAATTGGGATTCAACAGACTAGCTTACATACATATTTAATTCACTATTTTGTAAAGCCTACCCTTGGGGTGGTCGGGGTAGATGGCACCCTCCCATCGGCTCCCGTTGGGTGTCCATAACAGGTTATTACCGATGATAAGAGGCGACTAAGGGAAAACAAGAAGGCAGGCAGCAGCGTCTTTCTATTGGGTTAACTGCCATCTATACTGCGATCCCCAAAACCAAGCATGGGGATTATGGCAACTCCTCCCTTCTAAAGAGCCTTTGTTTAGCAATAGACGTCTTTCGGCTAATGATTATGATTTTTTTTTTAAACTTATAATTATTCAAATAGTAAGTAAATTTGTAATTCGTATTGGTACTGTGTTAAAGTTTTTCCTGGAAAGAGCGAAAGCTTCACCTTTCTTATCTATCTACCTGCATATTACAACTAACTGTCTTAATGAAGATGTTAGTACATTATTAGAATACTGTCCCTTAGCCCTTTTAGCTTGTTGTATTTTCGTCGTTTTTTTTTGAACGGCAGGACACACTGTCGCTGATACTGATCTAATTGTAACATGACAAATACTGTAAAAAAAGTGAAATAAAATCATTTTTAAAAAAAAATTGAACCGACTTCAATACACTGAAAAGTATAAAATAATTTAAATATTATTGAAGTTGGTGTTAGCTTACCGGCTGTGTATATTTGGCACCAACTTCAATAATATTTAAATTATTTTATACTTTTCAGTGTATTGAAGTCGGTTCAATTTTTTTTTTTAAATGATTTTATTTTAAACTTTTTAGTGATATTTTCATATAACGATTGAACCATCGAAAACCGTAAAATTATCTAGGTAGGTTATGATCACATTATCGTCTACATAGTTTTACATAATTCATGTTTCTTCAGAAAAAAATATCCGGTCGTAATGAAATTTGCATGGAATCATCATAGCAGTTTACTCTCTCGAATAAAAAAAGAATCATCGCAATCGATTCATAATTGTCAGAGCAATGTAATGGAGAACATCAGTTTTATGGTTTTTACCAGATAAATTCCTCCACATCGTTCATGGTCCTCCAGGAAGTTCTTATCTGGTTGTAATAAAATTCATACAGATTTAATACAGTGGTTTCTTCTTTCGAATAAAAAAAGAATCATTGAAATTGGTAAATATTTGCCAGAGTTATGACCATTTTTGTCCTTAAAAAGCGACATAAAGTCATCGATATAGGCTTTCCTGCAGCTCTCAGTGCGCAGTCACCATTCTTGTTTTTCAGGAACTACTTATTACTACGCAATAATTTTTTTATGGGACCCAATCAATGGATTGAAGAATGGATGGAAGAAAGATTTTTTCAAATCGGTTCATAATTGACAGAGTTATGCGCGAACATACATAAAAAAAAAAATATATATATATATATACAGACGAATTGAGAACCTCCTCCTTTTTTGAAGTCGGTTAAAAATGACAAGCCCACTGAGTTTCCTTACGGATCTTCTCAGTTGAGGCCGCGTTGGGATCCGGTATCTGCTTTATAAAAAAAATGACCTTTAAAAAGTGCTAGCGTTAAGCCTATTTGAAATAAATAATTTTGAATTTGGATATCCAAGATGACATTAATTGACAGCCAGTAAGGGCTCCCCACGAATTTATATTTACTTGGGCTCCCACACATAACTGCGATGCAAACAAATGAATTTTCGATATAAGTTGCACTGCGACTTATATCGAAAATTCATTTGTTTCACGCCGCATCGCACCGCATCGCAGTTATGTGTGGGAGCCCTAAGTTGATTCGTCTCGTTTGCTTAGTAAGTCGTGGCAGCTTTCAAGATAAGATGTAAAGAACAAAACAATCGATTGTTAGGTGTAAGCCGCCTTAAAACAATGCGTGCCGTAATATTTTATTTATACGGATTGCATGAGAATAAGCAATAACAATAAAACGCGTTATTGTTGCCGCGTACAGTTTAACTCTCCCCGAGCAATAACGTTCGCACAAAAAGTGCTAACAGCACCATAAATACCGCATTCGCGCACAGTTCGTTACCCGGCCAAGGAAACGGAAGAAAACTCCTAACTCGAGGGAACGCCTTCGGATAATGCCTACCGATGTTTTATGTACCTACGAATATAGACTGAAAAAAATGGTAATGATAATCTCAGTGTTATGAGGAGTAGCAGCAGCCAGGGGCAGCGGGTAGCCGATGGCTTTACAAGCCGAAGTAAAACCCCGCCGGGCGTAAAAACTTCCTGTAAATTTCCTTACTGGTAATGACAATACAGCCAGGATGATAACTTGAATGTCTGAAATGTAAGACTGTTATTAAGAATAATAACCTGGAATAATCCGTACACAGTCATCAGCTGATCACAAACTAGGCAGAGTCTTTACTATAGTAACCAGACAACTGATCCTTTACCTATAATCCTTTTTTGGTAAATACAATATTTATTTGGATAATTAATACTTACTACAGAACAAACAGACATGGTCGCCACAAATGTTTGTTCCTTTGAGTATTAAAATACTCAAAAGGTTTGTTCTGGTTTGCGATCGAACCTACGCCCTATTATATTATTGGGTTAACAGCGGCCAGACCTACAGGCCCGGCCAAATTATGATTGTAAAATAAAAACTACTAAAAACTACAATAAGTGTGTTTAGAACGTTTTTATTATAGCTCGCAAAACAAGTAATATTGCCAGAGTATCGCTTCTCCTAACATTTAAGCCAAACACGATCCCACACATCTGGCGTACGTAATCTTGTTATGAAGAAAAACTTTCTTAATAAGAGCGCTTTGGTCTCCTATTTCCCTCTATGACCCTGAGGAGGGAACGATGAAATAATTACTTGTACTCCCGTTTCCCCGCGTTCCAATTTATTTCATTTCCCCGTACTGTGTATGGTAGAGCGAAAGGGAGAGGTATGGTTTGTATGGATTAGTAGATGGTTTGACCGTCTAGTTATCAGTACATATCACTCACAATAAATGTTTGGTATTAACTTGATTGATTTGTTAGAATAGTTACGATTTGTGATTAATAAAAATAAGACACATGGCATAAGATACTTCCTTATATAAGTATCTTATGCCCTCTGTTAGTACAGTATAGGAAACTAATAAAACTATAACTATACCGATAACAAATACACTGCTTTATTTAACAGAAAATAAAAATAAAACTTATTTGTAACAAATACTCGTATCTAATCATACAATAAAAATTATAATCAGTTTGTGATAAGATAAAATGTAAATTTGCACGTATTTCAAAAATGTTTTAATGCATCACAGTTCAAGAAATTATTCATAAAATTCATGATCAAATAATGTTATCTTTTACGTAATCAACTAAGTGAAACACAGTAAAGTACTTTCGTTGAGTTTTGAGTAAGGCATTTCTTAGAAACAACTTTACGTATAATAATTAAAAATCTAAATTATTTACTACTGTATATTGGTTTTCGAGTTGCGAACTTGAAGAAGCAGTGTATATAGCTTATTACTAGGTGGGCCACCAACATTTTGAGACTGCAGACAACAATAGAAATAGTCCATTGTGGCGTCTATGGGGAGGCCTGTGACGGCCGTGGACGTATTACTGATGATGATGGCTGTATTTTGTCCTTTTTTAAAAAATGTTCAAAAGTGGTAACGTGGGGCAATATGTGATTATTACACTTAGCGCAACATGCTATGTGGCTGATATGGTGGCGGAGACGGGTGATGATGGGGAGGAGGTGGCGGGTGATGGTGGTGCGGCGGTGGTTGGTGATGATGTGGGGGCGGGGGTGGGTGATGATGTGGAGGCGGTGGCGGGTGATGATGTGGGGGCGGTGGCGGGTGATGATGTGGTGGCGGTGGCGGGTGATGGTGATGCGGTGGTGGAGCGTGCACAACTACACGCGCGCGGTGGAAGCAGTGTGGCGCGCAGAATCCCGTCCCGCAGTTAGGACCGCATGGGAGCGCGTGCGGCGGCGGCATTACTGGAATAAAATATAATTTCATCGAAATGGAAGTAAATTTAATTTAATTTTCCTTTTTTAGGATGTTGTATTAATAATAACAAAATTGTGTTAGGTACCTATCTGCCCAAAATAAATATTTTTATTAATTGTCCTACTATGAAATACAATGCAGATATTATATAACAAGGTATTATGCTTAAATGCTAAAATTATTTTTCATAATGAGCAATATTATTAACTAGGTAGGTACATATATTTAGCCCAGCCCTGCCCAGCGCCCGGGGCTATATATAGAATGAGTAGAATAATAGAATAAGTTTATTTTACCAGAAAAAAAAAATACAAATACATACATTATTTACTAGTGCTTTCCCGAACTACGCAAGGCCTAAATAACGGGCAACCTTCGGGGTCGCTGGACGCTTGGGGTATCAGCCCCGGGCGTCCATCGAGTATGGTGGCGACTCCGAGGAGAGGAGAGCTGCTAACACCGTCTCCGTGAGCACCGTAACGGTACCCGAGGGACTACAACACGTTGGGGCGGCGGGCTCAAAGGCAAGGCACTGAAATGCTCCTGGTGCAGATCCCACCGGAAAGCCCCCGTGTCACATATGTCCCCGTGTCTCATATGGCGATGTGACAGCCGCGGGGGATTTAGTGGGTAAGAATCCCACTGGTCGCGGTCGAGCCCCGCAGCTCCAGGGGACACTTAGAAGGTTTCCCTTGCGGAAATAAACGTAGATACATATCATGTATTTCATACAGTTAAATCCTAATATCGAGAGAGGTAAAGCAAAATAGGAACTAGGCGTGTCCGTGAAAACTGGAGCAGCCTGTGCACATGATAAATAGCGATTTTAGTAATTAGCTGTATCTGTGGTAGGCTATGATAGCTGATTGACGTTTGTCTGGTTCCTTTGTTGTTCTTATCTAATTTGTCTCTTCGTGAAATAAAAATAGGTATAGGTCCTTTTAACATAATTGCCATTAAGGTACATATTACCTCAAAGGTAACGGTCTGACTCGTTCCCCGGGGACTACAATGCACCCCCTGGCGGCGGGCTCAAAGGGAAGGCACTGAGGGGCCCCTGGTGAAGATCGCACTGGAGAGCCCTGAGGTCCCCTTGCATGTGCCGATGCGACAGCCGCGGGGGTTTTAGTGGGTAAGAATCCCACATACCCCGGTCGAGTCCCACAGCTCAGCACAGTTGCCAGTTATGCAAATTATTAACTACGAGTATGGTATGGTACCCCCACAGTGGGCTTGTAGGGAAACACTGTATAATATTATTTGATATTTAATAATTTACTAATAATAAAAAATTAACAAAAAATACTTACCTAGTATTTTGTTTATCAAAAAGGAAAACAAGTTGCTGACGGTTCGTGGTATAGCCAGTCTCTGATTAGATTTCGCCTGTTGTTTCTATTTATCGCAATTTAGTCAGCTATGTGTCAACATTATCAGCCCGTTCCAATGAACAGATAGCACGACACGTGATATGGGTGATTAATCCAAAAGGTCGCTTTTACTCAAGCTTATTATATTTACTACATGTAATATACTTACAAAGGAAGAAGGAAAAAAATAAAAATAAAGTGGATAGCAAATAAAAATAAAGTGAATGATGATAAAAAGTGTACCATTATATTATACTCCACCTATCCTATTGATGATGATGGAATCAGTAGCTTTGCCTTAGACGGGTCCTGAATCAAAATTTGTTGGTGGGCCCAAATGAAAGTACCTACCTACGGCATAAAAGTAGTGAGAGATAACATTTTACGAATTTAAGTCTATACACCTATATCCCGGGAGCCCCGTATCACTGATACGGCGGTAGCTACGCCCCTGGATGGAATTCGAATATTATACGCTATAGAACAAATTTAAACAAAATAGCGCTTTCCCCTTCGTATACGGCGGTAAGGGGGTGAGTAGATACTCATACGAACTTATCAATGATAATAAAATATTAGATAAGAATAAATAGATAACGGAAAAGATATAGGTATTGATCGAAACATGCGAGCACAATAATAGAGTTGATTTATGCACTGCACGTGAGCTTTGGTGTATAACAAAGGTATTTTATTATTTTATTCTTAACTATAGAAAAGTGGTCTGTTAGCCATAAGTGTTCAATAGGGTTTTGTTAATCTGTGATGCAAGTACGGTTTACTATTATTGCAACATAAAAAATGTGCTAAACTTGTTTTCTATTGGTTTTTGGATTGTTATCATCGTAGACGTCAAACACATGGGCGGTATTGCATGAAATTAAAACCAAAAGCTGGTTTTAATGAGAATGGTTATTGGCATTTATTGATAAAAATCTGCTGCGCCGTTTATTCCCAGTGTAGTTTTTTTGTTGCCTTAGTATTCATGTGCCAGTTTAAAAAAAAAACATATGGTAATAATATAACGGGTGTAAGGGACATCGTACCGAAAACCGATACCAGGGATCCAGAACACGATTCTGAACATCCTAGTGTTGAAATTTTTCATCGGCTTTTTCATGAATTTCCAAAAAAAAAAATCACTTTTTTAAAATAAAATTAGTATAACATCATTATTGGTATAATAATAAAGCCTAATTTTAATTTAGAAACAATTAATTAATTATTTGTGTTTTTATTTTATTTTTATTTATTTATTTATTCTTTATTCACAAAAACAGTGCATAGGCAATTAATTAATAGGCAATTAACTATTATTATTTTAGAAAATTAGCAATGTAATTTGAAAAATAAACATTATTCCGCATATATTCATTACATGCTCGAAAATTAATAAGTTAGTCATTTGTCATTTACCATATAAATGGTTACTGTAATGTTGTAACGGACATTATTAGATGTCTTATAAAAAAGTTTTCGGTACGATGTCCCTTACACCCTGTATATAGAAGAAGATCCAATTAATTTATTTGTCCGACACATACGTATCTAATTAGTAGGATACCTAGCAAAAACATACATCGATATTTCTAATAAATAATGTCATTATATTATGTTTGCTCTAGAAATGTCGCCTCCACCGCCTGGACCCTATGGACCTCCACATGGACCCCCACACGGGCCTCCGCACGGACCTCCGCACGGGCCACCGCACGGACCTCCGCACGGGCCACCGCACGGGCCTCCACACGGACCTCCGCACGGGCCTCCGCACGGGCCTCCTCACGGCCCACCACATGGTCCACCACCTCCACCTCACCACGGTCCTCATCGGCCACACCCTTTTTAATTTGTAGCTTAATGCAATTTGTTTTATTTTATTGATGTGTAATTAAATAAATAAATCTAATATCGTCAGCAAAATGCAAGTTTTAATTACAAACAAAATATAAACAGCACCTATTTTGCCTCCAATATCCGGTGAGAAGCGTTGTTGCTGCTTTTTTCGGGCTCAAAAGATTCAACGGCAGGTCGCTTAAGGGGGTAACAACGGTAAAATTGCAAAAATAGCCTTAGTTTAAAGAGTTCGATGGATCAATCCGCTATTGCATTGGCTATGAAAATTATATGTACTTATACCTCAGATCTTCAGCAAATAGTTTTATTGATTAGATATTGGATTAAATATAACGTTTTCAAGCAATATGTATTTAAAAAATGTACTACGTTGGATATGAATTGTGTTAGCGTTCAACATCCGTTCATCGGATAGACGTCAAACTTGGACTATTAAAAAGCATATAATCTATTCTACAATTTGTATTGATTACATTTCTTAATTTCATACATGATTTACAAGAATTTATAGAAAAACCATGTACGCGATGCATTTCCCCTTGCATCGTGGACTGTGACGGCGAGTGGACATGCCCGATTTTTTTTTGACAAGTCGGGTTTAATTTAAATGATTTTAAACATATTTTTAATTAAAATATGTTAAAAATGGTATAATTATAACACTATAAATAATTGCAAATGGAATTTATACTTGTTTATTTAATTAAATATATTTTTATGTTACTACCATTTTTGTGGTTCATCATAGAGTATGCGAAAGTATCGTTGCCGTATATAATGCCTAACTTTTAAAGCGTATCAGAGTCATATACGATCTTACTAATTTAGATCGTATTTAATACTGAGTAGGTCGACAAAATGACATACATTATGATATACTTGACAATGCCTTCTTTTTGTCAAAACATGAATGGTGTTATTATTATTATCATGTTGGTTTTTTCAACTTAGCAACGAGTATAGTACCCAGGTGGTTTGCTTGGTGGTGAGTGACACGCTTACCAACGGACAGTTGCTCGTCTTTTTACCCGACTACGGAACGGAGGGAGGGTTATGATTTTAACAAGAATGTATGTATGTATGTATGTAGGTATGTATGTATGTATGTATATTCATCTGTTCCCTCATATCTTCTAATCTACTTAACATAATTTGACAAGTAGGGTGTCGTTAGAAGCGTCTTGATTGTCCGCTGGTTATAGGCTATATAATATCACATTATTAGACTGCGAACAATCGCAGTCAGAAACGGATACAAATCCGTAGTCGGGTTTTAGTTTTTAAAACTTATTACTTGTGAGATATCTGGGTTGGTTAGGTTGGAAGGGTACTTGTGTGCTATCTAAGTGGTGCCACCGCAATCTTAGATTTCTGCCGCTAAGTAACAAAACTGGTGAAACTACTGGACCGAAACGCTATAATTATAGTTTTGGATGACAGGGACAGAAAGGGAGTTTTCTATGGGTCGGTGATTCGATTACTATCAGGTAATACCTTTTTACTTAACTAAGTTGCGTAACAATAAACTCATGGTGGTGTTGGCAGAAAAAGTACCACCACGTTAAAATTTTAGTTACTCTAAAACCTGTTTGCTTATTAAAATCGATGTCTACTGCTCCGCGTAGTTCAAACCCCGCCATCGGTACAGAACTTAAGACGAAGTTACGTTACGTACATACGACGTTACACTAAAAACTCTTCTTCTTCTTCTTCTTCTTCTTTCTTCTTCTACTAAATTCGTGCGTTAAAACAAACAGTACTACGGATTAGTTTGACATCCACGTATTGATTAACAACACATGCCCGTTGATTTAGTAGTTTGCTACCTTGGCCGCTACCCATAAGATCTTGGGAGTCGATTCCCACACTCATGTACATGAACATAATCTATTTGCCTTGGGTCTGGGTGGTTTTGACTTGTACTTTATTATATAAAAAAGTTAAGTATCTTATCATTGTTTATATTCGATGGCCATCACGGAGTCGATCACGGAACTAATTGCCATAATAATAATAATATACGGTTTTATGGGTCTGCACGACTTGGGTCTACGATGGGTATCTAGTAAGTATGGGTTTAAGTATAGGTGGAGTTAGGTTATTTGTTATTTGGGTACTAGTGGGAATAGGAAACAATACAGTTAGACGCGTCTTTAATAATAACGTTGACATCTCATCAGGGCCACTGGCATGTGAGAAGTCTTTGCAGCATTTTAAGTCCCTGTCGTTGGCAAATACGAACATCTTAAATACAGTTCGTTTCAATTCATTTTTCCACGTACCAAAAAGCCTTACTATCAGATGATTGGAAGAATTGGAACCAATTCAGGAAATATGTTCAAAATATCCTTTTTCTTTTTGACGTGCATAACAAAAACATTAGAATTTTGTGCATAGTTCCATTTCAAGTACACTTACAGTAGTCACAGCGGATCTTCGTGTGTCTGAAGTTGGCTGCAAGACACAGTACAGAAGCTATTTTTTGTATTTTTGTATTCACAACTCACAACTATACTTGCGCAATGGTTCGCTAAACCTAACTTCATACATAGATCCGCTGTGACTACTGTAAATTATAAGTAGTACATACGTATAGCGATTCCGAATGGAACTACCAGCATTACATGCAAACGCTAGGAAGGAACAAACGAAAGCATGGAGGGCAGCGATTGGCCTAAATCACTCCAGAACTTTTCCCAGCACAAGGGTGGACTGTGAGCTTAAATTATTAAATCTAAACAGATCACAAATCAGGCACCTAATGGGTGCATCAAGAAGCTAAATGAGCCTAAGTACCGTAGATACTTGTAGTTTCTGTGAAGATGAAAAAGAGTCGATGTTAAGATACTGTGTCGCTGCGACGCTCTAGCAGGACGTAGATTGAGTGAACTGGGAGTAGCCTATCCTACACCAAATAATTATGTACAGCTCCAAGCTGGTGCAATCTTGGGGTACCTAAACAAACTCTTCGATAAGTCAGCAACAGAGTAAGGGTTAGGGCAGGCACAATGGATCCAGCTGGGTCGAAGTGCGTCCCGGTGGTTACCGGGCCCAACTAATAGCCACCAACAATAGAATAGAAGTATGTAAAAGTCTCACTATTTAGGCATTGACCCTTCTATAATAGACGGAGAGAACCTTTGATATGAAGTTTGGAATATGAAATGCAATAATCCATATCCTGACGGAACACGCAATTACGTTACCACTGTAAGTTGATGCGTTATCAGATTGTAATTAGGCGGCACGCCAAAGTATACATCAAAATCAAGGTATAAAAAAGTGAGATACAGATTTCCCCAGAGAGTGATTATGGAGGATAAAATGACTTCGTATTTAGACATTTGTCTAAATCAGTCACCAGCAGAAGGTCCCAGCAGTATGCAGTGTGGTTCTCGGTATACGGTGTTCGTGTTGGTAGATCAACAAGCTAAGTAAGATTTATCGGCAATGTAAATTTCCCCGTCTTTCGACTGACGTAACAGAATATGTTCCAGTGAACGACGAGTTGAGCTGGCGGGGATCGTTCTTATACTGCATCAGTCTTGTTCTTTTCGCGTCACTATGAACTAATATAATTTTTTTATCATGCATTTTTTATCATGTATTATTTTAAGTTCCCCATAAATTTTATTTTATTTATTTTATATTTCATCAGTTTCTTTTCCTTTTATGTATACATAATCAATAAAATATTCAAAAGTGATATCGTTAAGTATATTTGCAGTAAATGTAACTATATTGAAATTTCCTTCCTTAACGGAATAGGCAAAATTAATAAAGCTCCATTTGACACATCTGCATATTTTAGTCTATAATTTTTCAAATGTAATATTCATATTTTCTGGTAGCGCCCTCTACGATGACAACTCTCGGCCGGAGCGGCCAGATTCTCAAGGTCATTGGCGCATGTTACCCCCTTAAGGACGCGTTGCTTGTTTTGTCAACGAAATGTTAACAAAAAAATCCAGTCTTGGGTGGATCGAATCCACACAAGATCTTTTGATGTCAGTTAGGGTAGTAAAATCGCTCTGGGCCTTTGCCTTCACCTCTAGTAGCAATATTATGTTCACCTTACCTTCTCGATAGAATGTGACAGAGCTGAATAATACTGCTAATAGAGGTGGTGGTACGGCTCCAGGTCGTCCATGAGATCCAGTGGCAGGCGACGACGCGGTGTTGGGCCTGCGTCGTCGAGGAGTCGTGCACATTTCTGCTTAATTTTTCGGCTCCTGGTAAAGACTGCAATCAAGAGCGCTTCGACAGTCTTCAAATTTGATGTTTATTTCTTTCATCTACCTATAATGATTAGGTTGGGTTAAAATAGCAATGACTAAGATAATCTTGGTTAAATGATTGAATCATAATCATGACTAAATCAATCTATTTGTCATCATTCAATAGTTATTCATTCAATAACCATTACCTACCCAATACCCTTGAAACAGTGCTAAAATATTAATGTTTTGGTCTAATAATTCTACAACGGAGTTTTCCCGGGGTGAGGGGACGGGCTGTTGTGTAGGATGCCACGTGTGTCGATTAGAGAATACAATCCCGAGCATCTCATTTTCAATCCCGGGATTACGGGATTTTTGATCTGTAATCCCGGGATTAGACTATGTATTATAAAATAATATTTTTTCCATAATATTTTTTTCCCTCTTATTTACCGGCTATTTTAAAAAAGTGTAGGTATATGTAAAAACTTTATACTACCTAATACCTATACATACTTATCTGTAGGGAATTTTATGAAGAATTCAAATAAATATTGAGTACATATATTTGTAGACGTTAGAAAATTTGGAGAAATTATCGAAAGAATGCTTAATGTTCCTTCCCCGCGGGGTGTCCGGTGCGGCGGGCCGGCTGGTGCGGGGTTGCGGAGGGGTATTGCGAGTGGGACTTTCCCTTCTAAGTTCTACGACAAACTCAGAGAATTCTTTAAGACGACAAACATATTATTAGTATCGTACGTCGTATCTAAGGGTTGTTTTTGTCGTTATGAATTAAATTATAATAATATAATCTAGGCAAGGTTATTGTCCAGGCGAAAGGGACTACGGAATGCAAACTAGACCTGTATTTGGTAATCCCGAGATTAGCCAAATGCAGTCCCGGGATTTTCGAGGCCAGAAAACGGCCGGGATCCCAGAATTGTATTCTCTAGTGTCGATACACTGGCCTCCGGACCCACCTCAGGAACGCGGTGTCTAAGGCGGGCGCTGTGGCAGAGAAGGCTGATCTGGGCAAGCGGCACAAATACGTGTCTCTAGCAAATACCCATATATTTGTGCCGCTTGCTGTGGAAACGGTCCATGGAGCTCCAGCACAAGAAACTTTTTCCGACAGATTTCTCCACGACTGATCGCCTCCACTTTTCTCGCTCAAAGAATCAGCATTGCAATTCAGCGAGGAAATGTAGCCACCATTCCGCGCGGTCACGATTTATTTGATAATTTGTAAATAGTTTTATCTTTTTAATTTAAATGATAACTGTACATATTTATTATTAATAAAAATATTAGAAATACGGAGTAATTAATATGTACTATTATCTTCTCATGTAAATCTCTTCACTTACACGAAATGATTTTTGTGTAATTTTGACTATTGTGTTTTAAATTTTATAAGTCTTTGTGGCGAGACTTCTTGACTTTCGTGACTCTACCGAATCATCATCATTAGCCGGAAGACGTCTACTATTGAACATAGGCCTCCCCCTTGCACAATTATTGGCTACTTGCATCTACTGGTTGCCTGCGACTTGCACAATGTCGCCCGAACACAATATATCAACAATACAATGAGAAGAATACAAAGAAATGCAACCAATACAACCGTCGATATTATATTTAAATACAACAAAGGAAAAGTACATAATATTAAAGTCTATAAACGGCCATTAAATAATAAGTTAACGTCGTCAATACGACGTCAGCAATCCGTTAAAAGTTGTTCGGAGTTTTTCATAGCCCGTTTGTTTTGAAATTTCCTCAAAGCAGAAAATGCTATTTACTTATTGCGCTTCATTTACTTACAAGGTATTTAGGTTTGTATCGTATCCGCACAGTTTTGTATTTGAGAAAATGGAATTTTCCTGTTGGGATATAGAAGGGGTGGAATTCCCAATCGATTCTCAAAAAGGGACATTATGTGTAGGTAAGTACAAGTATTTCGTTTTTGTTTGTTTACATTTGTTCCTTTATAGGTTCGATTTAGAAAGGAGTTGTTCCAAAAATGTATGGAGCCTGGGCCAGCACCATGTACACTATATGTATATATAACTATGCAATATAGTAACTGTTTTGTAATGTTCTCATTTTTTAATATTGCTTTGTTTTCTTGTACATTTAAGATATCTTGGTCAAGGAGAGCAACCCAAAAGAGCAACTTACTGTAGCAACACCACACAATAATATGATAGACCGGAAATACGTAACTTAAATGTAATATTGACAAGACAACAACTGACTGAGAGAACAAACCTGCAATTGAACTTGTTGTGAAATAGCACTCATATCTATGACGGATTCCAATCCAAATGACAGTCGATAATCAATACAGTAAAACCCCGGGCCAAGAAAGAAGCAATCAATTAAGTAAACTTAAATAATCACTAAAAACACCGAAATACTCAAAATAATATAATATATGTACTCGAGTAAACAATCTATTACGAAACTTCATACCTAGCGTTAACTGTCTAGTAGTAAACTAATGTCAAACGCAACTGTCATGGCTGCCCTAAAAACAGGGTGGACATACTAAATAACTCCATATGTAATCATTTATGTACAACTAGCTGACCCACACAGCTCCGCCTGCGCCATTTTTACGTTAACTAAACTTTTAATAACAGACATTCGCATCGAATACATAACCTCCTTTTTTATAGTCGGTTAAAAACTTGGATTCACTTTGTGCTTGCCCTCCGAAGCACGGAAACGTTTAGTTCAAATGGCGTTAAACGGTCACCCATCTATTTAATGACCTTACCTAACGTTGCTTAACCTGATCGATTTCCAAACATTGTTAAAAACTGTCTATGAGTGTTCCCTTACAAATATTTATTATAATTATAAAGAAAAAATTATAAAATCGGATCAAGCGTATAACCAAGTACCCATTTTGACTTTAATCCCCTCTCCCAAAAGAACCGTGCTAGATTACGGGATAAAAAGTATCCTATGTCCTACCTCGTAGTAAGATCTCAAATCATGCCAAGTTTCGTTTCAATCCATCCAGTAGTTTCGGCGTGATGCTCAGCCGAGATACAGACAGACAGACAGACAGACAGACAGACAGACAGACAGACAGACAGACAAAAATTAAAAAAATTACATTTTCGGCCTCAGTATCGGTTATAGAATGCCCTCCAAAAATAATTTTCAAAATATCTTCAATGTACAGAATTGGACCTGTTACAGTTTTATTATAAGTATAGATTGTACTCCGCTTCAAATTTATTTACAAGTGTTTTTATGAAACTCTCCTATGTTTTTCCTATTTTTCCATGTAGTGTACATAGTGATGGCCCAAAATGGAACATCTCCTTTTATTTTGGTTTTCTTAGAGAGCAGCTAAATTATCGTGATTTAGTATTTTGATTGCCCATGGGGTGTCTGGGTGAGTATAGCAACCACCCATCTTCTTTCGTTGAGTGTCATAAAATGCGACTAAGGGAAAACAAGAAGACGGGCAGTAGCGTCTTTCTATAGGGTTACCTACCACCTATACTGCGATCCCCAAGGCGCCTTCGAATCGTGAGAATTATCGCAACCCCTCTGTTCTAAGAGCCTACCCCTTGGTACAGCAGTGGACGTTGTAGATATAATATAATTTAAAAATGATGGAGCTGCGTGACGGTTCGTGTATAACATTACTATACCTACTTAATGTCTTTTTTATATTTTGACGCGTGAAGTAGTGTGAAAAAGCGATTGCAAATAAAATAGAGTATCCTTCTAAGGAAATAAGAAACAATGATTTAAAAGTTTATGGGCGCATTGCCGACCTTCTGTTCAGTCACACCAGTGTTAAGGTATTTTTTTTTACACTGGCGGTTCATACTGATATTCGGGCTGAACTTTCCAGCATCCTTCCAGCTTCCTGTGCTGGAAAGTTAGGAAAAATAATTCTTGACCGGTGCGGTGCGGCGAAAGTGTTTTCTTTCAGCAAACTAAAAGAACATTACTCAAAGCCACATATATTATTCATTATTTACGGAAACGGATTACGTCATATATACTAGGTATTCGTCAAATATTTGGCAAGTTAAATCGCGTTTAGATTGCGTTATCAACTATAAAACCAGCTGCCACTGATAAAAGGGAGTATATAACCATCGAACAAGAGTTAATGCTAAGACATTCATAGAACAGTCATTCAATTGTTTTTTTTATATACTTACTTATCTACTCATAATTTATTCAAGTAAGTTTTTCTTGTGATATTTAATTAATATCTAACTTTAAAACTTGATGTTTTTAAAGTTCTCAGCGATGAAAGTTAGAAAATTGGAGGACATAGTTTATTTATGTGGACATATTCTTCTATGGATCCTGTAGGGATAGGGCGTTGTGAGGAGCCAGACGGAACGCATCATTAATTGAAAGAGTTAACATTATTTTTAGTATAATAAACCCCTTTCATCAATACGCCTTAATTATTTTCCAGGAATGCCACCTCCACCACCGAGGCCTGACGAGCATCCACCGCATCATCCTCCAGGTCCTGAGCACCCACCACATGGACCACACAACCCTCAGCCACACCATCCACCACCACCTCATTAATATGGTGATCAGAGTTCCGTCACAGTGGCTATGACAACGTCCACGAAAAATACCGACTAAGTATTTTTTTTGTATATGCTTATAATATACATCTTGTAATAAGGTTAGGATTTTTATTTATATTGACTTTGTGGAAAATTCCTTCTAAAAGAATCTTCTTTGCAGAGGCCGCTTTGTGATCCGGTGGTAGTTGAAAACAATTTTAAAATAAGTACCCTAGGGTGGGCCAAAAAATAAATTTAGTTTTTTTCCTTAGTTACCATGAAAATATAGTCTGAGATGATGAAAACAAAATCTGGTAAATTTTGAGCCCTTAATATTTATGTTAAGAGGTGACTCATCGTACTTTTTTATTACTCATTTAAATAACATAGGAATTATATTTTTTTGTTTGGATTTTTAATGCACTTGAACGAATGAATGTCTCGTGAAAATCAAAACATATTATTGTAGGAAGTTTAATGATCTACAATAAAATATTTTAAAAAAAAAATTGAACCGACTTCAATATCACTGAAAAGTATAAAATAATTTAAATATTATTGAAGTTGGTGTTAGCGTACCTGCTGTGTATATTTGGCACCAACTTCAATAATATTTAAATTATTTTATACTTTTCAGTGATATTGAAGTCGGTTCAATTTTTTTTAAAAAATATTTTATTTTAAACTTTTTAGTGATATTTTCATATATAAAGATTGAACCATCGAAAACCGTAAAATTATCTAGGGAGGTTATGATCACATTATCGTCTACATAGTTTTACATAATTCATGTTTCTTCAGAAAATAATATCCGGTCGTAATGAAATTTGCATGGAAACATCATAGTAGTTTACTCTCTCGAATAAAAAAAGAATCATCGAAATCGGTTCATAATTGTCAGAGCAATGTAATGGAGAACATCAGTTTTATGGTTTTTACCAGATAAATTCCTCCACATCGTTCATGGTCCTCCAGGAAGTTCTTATCCGGTTGTAATAAAATTCATACAGATTCAATACAGTGGTTTCTTCTTTCGAATAAAAAAAGAATCATTGAAATTGGTAAATATTTGCCAGAGTTATGACCATTTTTGTCCGACCGAGCGAGTCCGAGCGACTAAAACGTCATCTATATAGGCTTTCTTGCAACTCTCAGTGCGCAGTCACCATTCTTGTTTTTTTAGGAACTACTTATTACTAAGCAATAATTTTTTTATGGGACCCAATCAATGGATTGAAGAATGGATGGAAGAAAGATTTTTTCAAATCGGTTAATAATTGCCAGAGTTATGCGCGAACATACATAAAAAAAAAAAAAAAAAAATATATATACAGACGAATTGAGAACCTCCTCCTTTTTTGAAGTCGGTTAAAAATGGTCTGAGATGATTTTTCGCTAAGTTGACTCGTTTAGAAGTTATTCGAGGTTAAAGTCCAGCCTTAAATCGCATAAGAACGCAGGTGTGATGGCTGATCGGTGGCCAGCCAAATAGGGCCAGTAGGGTTGAATATGTAATATTCGATACCAATTGTCTTTGGCTAGCTATTGGCCAGCCATCACGCCTGCGTTCATACATTTAAGGTTAATTTTTTGATTTTTGTAATAAAGATATTTTGAATTTGAATATAAAACACGTCACGTCTAACACATCAGTCTAACACGCAGAACTGGTTTGATATTAGCAATGATTGTTAAACTTATGATAAATGTTAACTTAGTTAGCGGACTAAGCGATTTGCTTTGTCATTTACAATGCGTACGTCTAAGAACTGGAATAGTTTGCCTGCGTCGCATTTTCCTTCCGATTAAAATGTGGGTTTCTTCAAGCCTAGAGTGAAAAGGTTTACAATAAGCTAGTGTGCTTCACCATCATCGATTGCTTCGCCGCTTTTAAACAGGTGAGATCGCAGTCAACTACTACTAGCTTATAATAAATGGTACGCTGACTATGCGGTAGACTATTTTACGCTTAAACGGTGGATCCTTGATCTTGGCTTTGTCTTCGAAGAACCATAAGAGATACGTAGTGTATCTCTACTCAGTCTGTGATTAGGAGTTCCTCGAAGACTGCCACATAGATGACATTTAAGTACAGTCCTCGCTAAGCCGGGAGTCACTAGCATTTCTAAAAAACGCTAGTAGGTAGCACAATAACTCCCCTTCGCATGAAATATGAGTGTTTTTGTGGATATTTCTTGAAACGGACGCAAGACTATTTTACGGATCGTTGCTTTCAGCCATCCCAAGTTACTTTTTACTTTCTGTGCGATATTCATTCCTGCTCTGTTTATGGGGGAGCTTTTATTATTACGCATCCCAGCGGCGCGCCATAGGAATGGCCGCTGTTCCGCTGTTCGGATTATATACTCGTATATGAGAATATTCATTATAATGAATGAGTAATAGGTTTGTGTGTTATCTAAATTATTTATAGACGTTTATATATATTATAAAAAATATTAGTGTTGTAAAAATTTATATAAACGTAATCCGCCAAATCCGTCGCGTCTTGCCCGTCCTAACTTAGGCCTCGTTTACGGAAACGCGGGGCGTCGCGCGTCGCGTGTGGCGTGGCGTCTCGCGGCGCGTCGGACGTTTTTACTGTTTACGTAGCGGCGGCGCGTGTAGCGGCGCGTATCATCGCACGCGTAAACACAAACTTATAGCAATATATGATGCTGTTTATAGAGACGCGGGGCGGGAAGAGTGGCGGTGCCCGCCGCTGCGCCCGCGGCGGGCACCGCCGCGTGCAACGGCGGTGCAACTCACTTTTTAACATACAATTTTCTTCTAAAAAAAAAATCGATCATATCATACTCCATTGCGATGGTGACTACGTCTGTGTTGCACGATTACCAAATAGACTGGCAGAAGGTTCCGCCACAGGCATCGCTTCATCGAGAATCACCGCTGCGTGCGCCGCCGCGATGAACGCCGCGTGAGACGCGGCGATGCCATCCGCGGGCGCCGCCGTAAAACACGCGCAAACGCGTGTAAAATCGCTTCTCCGTAAACACACTCATACAACGCCCTACATTTGAATTTAGTGCGGGCCGCGCCGCCACACGCGACGCGCGACGCCCCGCGTCTCCGTAAATGAGGCCTTACGGTGCTTAGGCGTGGTCACTAAATGAATCTAAAAAAGTCATAAATTGGGCATAAAATTGTCAGATCGGGTCCGGAACACCATACTGCGAGCCCAACAGGTAATAGATGTGGGCTACAAAGGCTGCCAAGCTACAGTGGGAGTGGGCAGGGCACATAAACCACATGAGTTTTAACAGATAGGCAAAAATTGACACACAGTGGACTCCTGCAGGCTTAGCACGATTTGCCAAAACTTCGTAATCTTGACAGTTCGGTGTGGAGTATGACGTAGTTATCGACCTAGCTAATACCGAAAATGACGTTTCTACGTCGATAACTACGTCATACTCCACACCGAACTGTCAAGATTACAAAGTCTTGGCAAATCGTGCTAAGACTGCTACAAATGGGCGAAGACGGGGGACAGGCCACGTAAAAGATGGTGTGATGACTTGAACGCCTTTGAAACGGAGTGGGCGGATATCGCTATGGAACGGGGTAGGTGGAAGTGTATAGGTGAGACCTTTGCCCAGCAGTGGGACACAATAGGTTAAGAAAAAGAAAATGCCTTATTAAAAAATGCAGTTTAACGATGAATCTAGGTTTAGACTCAGAAAATAGTCCCTTAAAACTCAGTCTAAGCCTAGGTTCTTTGTCAAACTGCTTATCATAATAAGATGGAATATGTACTTACATATATTATACTACACATGTCATTGTGTATAGATTGGCTGATATCACTTGAAAAGACACAGGATAAAGTCGGTTTCTATTGAGATTAGTGCCTGTCAGTAGATATTATTTTATCTATATTAACTCGAGAACTTAAGGTGCATTGTATCTTAATTCGGAAATTATAAGGTTCTAATCCTGTAAAACAAATTCCAATATACTTATTTACGTACTTATATGTATTACACATAACCATAATTTTCTAAACAAAGTATTATTTAAAGTAAAAGAAAAAGTAATTAGAGTAAGTTAGCAAACATTATAAATTGCGAATGATGGCTTTGTTCTTTACTGTTAAACTATACTGAACTTTGTTTAAAAACTCAAAAGTTACTCATAAGCAAGCATAAGTAAGCAATCTTCAACTAGTTAATTTAAGAAGGAAGTAGGAAGGAAAACTGAGGTAATTAGGTGTGCACAAGCGCCATCTATCGGCGGAGGTGTGCACTCATTGACCGGAACCGGAGAGAGCTTCAATCTTTGCTTTTCATTAGCGTCCGTTGTGTTAGCGATCGGACTTTTTTCTCTGTTTAATTGTTAGTGAATCGGACCTTTGAATGTTTTGCTGAAGTGTGTTTTTGCGTGATAATATTTATTTTACTTCATTGCTAGCAGTTATAACACACAACGTATAAATTTATAACAGAGTCTACACGATGTAGTACCTATGTTTAAATAAGAACTTTATACGTCTATACTGTGCTAATCAAGTAGATACAGGATCAAACTTATTACATCAAAATAGAGCTTGTTCTATTTTATAAGTCCAAAAAGTAATAAGTATGATCGCTTAGGGTTATAAGTTTTAAGCATGTAATCATAAAAAAATATTTGGAGCGGTAAATCATATATCGCTTCTTATATACCGAACTTTCCCACATTGGCTGTAGCACGTTAACGAGCAGGCTTCCCGAGCGCTTATAGTTTTAATTAGAGCGTTAAATTTTAAGCGTTGATCGCATCTTGTCGTTAAATCTTAGGCGGCACTTTAATTAAAATTATACACCAGGCTTCAGTAGGTAACTTGTCTGGATATAATTTTCTGAAATTATAGTTTTTGCCTATTACGGATGGTATAATTAGTATAAAAAAAATCATATCTACAGTTAAAGTTTTCCTAACGCTTAGCTTAGAGGCACATTGTGTATGTACGCTAGAAGAAATTGTCTAATGGTACAACTGGTATTAACTAGTACCACCTATACCATTACAGGTATAAATGGGACAACTTAGTCCAATTTTTACAATTAATTGTACAATTCAATGGTACAACTGCCCCCCTAGACAATGTAACATTCTACAATCGTTATCGCTAATAGAAAGTATAAAAATGTATGAGAATGACATAAGTCATCGAGAAATCACGTGACAAATTATAGGGAATTCACACCGTTAGCGAATGAAGACATAGATTCGCTATAAAGCGATTGCATCTTGTCTAGGCCATCTGGTCCGAAGCCGAAAATAACCCTCCCTCTGGCGCATTCGAGTGGCGTTCCTTTGTGGCTTCTAGGCCATAAAGGGATTTTTACTCGAATGCAATATCCTACTATTGTATATTAAATGAAATACATAAAAATATCCACAGCACATAACAATCAGCTGATAAAGTTTAAGCTGTTCATATCATAACCTCACTTTTCCATAGTAGCTTATAACTCTGCTCTCAGATTGCCAAATTCTACAGAATTTTTAGTGATTGTTTGGTATTATGTTAGCTATTTTTTGACACAATTTTCATCTTTTTCCATGCATCAAACTGTGTGGCCCGAGATTGTATGAAACTTTTCCCACCATTTTAATTTTTTTCCATGCATGAAACTGTGTGGCCCGAGATTGTATGAAACTGTATCAGTTTCCTTTAATCATTAGGTATTTAATCATTAAGGTTAAATATGTTGCTTCAACCAGCAAACTACATATAATGCCTACATCGTCAGTCCTTCTAACTTAAGTCGTACCTAGCATGCACACATTAAGGGTAAGGGGGTCAATGATTGGAATTTACCAAACCTAAGTTAATCCAGCGGCCCCCTCACAGGTTAGACAAGAGTCAGGTTCTTTCGGAATATATGGATGTGGTCGGTTCATAACGTAACTGTCCCAGCTCCCAGACCTGGGCGATCCATCCCTAAGCAGGATCCTGAGTCCGCGAGATAAAATACGACATAAGACTTCTTTGAAAAATAATTTACCTTTTCCTATCTTTCTTGTAAAATATTTTATAAGTATCTAACTTTATCTAACACATCAGGCGGATAACTGTAGAATGACTCAGAAGCCACTGGTTCTTCTGCTTATATACAGTAGTATATAGGTAGCCAGTAGGCTACCTCCAGTCGTGACGCCCAGGGTATTAGGACAAATGAGCTTGATCGTCTATTTATTTTTTTTTTAGAAATCAACAGCGTTATAACATTAACTATTTTTAAAAAAATAAAAACCGACTTCAAAGTAAATTATCTAAAAAGCATAAAATAACGAAAATATATTGAAGTCGGTGCTAGCACATCATGTTAACTAACACTAGCACCAGCTGACACCGACTTCAATATATTTTCGTTATTTTATGCTTTTTAGATAATTTACTTTGAAGTCGGTTTTTTTTTTAAATAGTTTATTTAACACTTTTTAGTGACTTATTTTACCAAAATAGGTATCAGCACTATCACGCAACTCGAACGTCTACGTTACAATAACTTACTGAAAACATAAAAAGTTTATATCTGTTAAACTACTAGACCGATTTTGATGAAACTTGTACTCTACCCTAAGTTGAAAAATACTCTAACTATTGCAAAAAGAATTTTTAAAATCGGACTTGTAGTTTCTGAGAAATCCATGGACAAACCTACATACATACATACATACATACCTACATACATACATACATACATACATACATACACTCATAAAATTTGGTAAATTTTTTTAGAAGCCCACATAGACTAACATATATTAATATTACGCATTTTTATCAATATTACATACATACGCGTCGAATAGAGAACCTTCTTTTTGAAGCCGGTTAAAAGCCGGTTAAAAAATATAAATTAAACTATATCTTATTAATAAGTACGGCCAATAACAGGTTTCCCTAAATTTAACATAAGTTAATGAGCGAGTTTATGGTACATATGACTAAGAATATAATTTGGAAAAAATCGCTGGAAATACAATACTAAAGCCGAATACTGTAACAAAATTCAAAAATTCAAAATTCAAAATTTTTATTTCAAATTCAAATAGGCTTAACGCACTAGCACTTTTGAACGGTCAATTTTTAAAAAGCTACCACCGGATCACAATTGTATTATTACAGTTCCGTTTATGCCTATCTATTGCTTACATTACAAAAGAAAAAAAAATGTTTATTTAGTTATTTCTTAACATGCTAATAACGCGTTTTTTAAATAAGTGTTTTGCACAAGCAAATATATCAATATCGCTAAACGATTTATTATATGTACGTGCAATTCGGGAAACTACTGAGTTCATTGAATAATTAGTATGATGGAACCATACAACAAGTAATGATGTGTGACGGGGATTTGAGGAGTCATACGTTTACTCGCTCTTGTTGAGATCTTACATAACACTTACATTAGAACTTCTATTAAGAAACCAGTGTATAATACGTACATATAACATACACGTATATACGAATTGTTTATTCAATATTTGAATAGAGAGGTTTTCATTCGGCGGTCAGTCGACCGGCGGCCGCACATTCAGCTCTTTCACGGGCCGCTGCTTACCGTTCAATCAACTGCGCTGGGTATATGAGACCTTTCAATGTATTCGTGTTATTGCAGAGCAAACATAAGGAGAAAAGCTTCGTTAGGTTGTCAGATGATATTTTGAATATTAATAGTGATGCGTGACGTGGTATAAGCGTGACTTTATTCCTGAGAGAGATAAATGGATATTGGATAGATATATAAATATATATATACTTAAAAAGACAAATATTTTGACTCACGGATTTACTGCCAGGATTATTAATTATTACTTTCCGACATTTCGACGCTGTTGCAGGCGCCATGATCACGGGATAACTGTATGATGCGGGTGGGTGAAAGAATAAATTAGGAACAGACAAATCTGTCTACCCCCTTCCTCAGTCTTTTGCTACGACTACTATTGGAACTCGAACTCGATTGGAAATCACGACAAAACATAAAAAAAAACTTAAAAACTTCAATCGTGAGGATGGGTTTAAATTATCTAGTATGTGGAATCCGGTGATAGGTACGTATTTTTTTTTTTGTCTCTCTTTATTACTACAATCTGTCTCCTGCTTTGGGACAATAAGTAGTATGGCTGGCATTAACAATAAGGACTTGCTCGGAAAACAACCTCTGTCGCATTCCTCTCAAAGAACCAGTAGTACCTACTACTAGTTGTTCGACTCAAACAATATTGTCTTGGGGAATTTTGCGCTTCAGTCTGCGCGTGATTTCAGTGTTATCCATAAGACGTTTAGCCAACATGTTTGGGTGATTTCCGATTCTATTTTTGTAAGATTGTGTGTACTTTATTATTTCTTGTCTTACTGTTGGTATTCTAAGATCGTTGTGTAACAATTCATTAGGAACAAACCATGGGCAGTTGGTTATTGCACGGAGTATTTTATTCTGAAATCTCTGTAAGATTTCAATGTTGGAGTGTGAAGCAGTTCCCCAAAGTTGGATACCGTACGTCCATATTGGTTTCAATATGGCCTTGTATAGGAGGATTTTATTTTCTAATGTTAGTAGGTATTTACGACCGATTAGCCAGTAAAGCTTACGCAGTTGTAAGCCCAACTGTTTTCTCTTTGTAAATATGTGCTTTTGCCAGGTCAGCCGTTTGTCGAGATGGATACCTAGGTATTTAACATGGTTTTCTTGTTTGATCTGTATGCTATTAAGTGAGACTGGCGGGCAAGAACCTTTTCTAAGTGTGAAAGTAACATTTGTAGATTTGGATTCATTTGCCTTAATTCTCCATTTTTTGAGCCATTGTGAGACATTGTCAAGTCCATTTTGCAGCATATTAGATGCAGCCCGAGGGTCGCTGTGTGAAGCCAAAATGGCAGTGTCATCAGCAAAGGTCCCGGTAGTAATCGTTGCCGAAGTTGGTAAGTCTGATGTAAAAAGGAGGTATAGCGTTGGGCCCAGCACACTCCCTTGGGGGACACCTGCTTCAATAGAGCACAGTTTGGATGTTGCTTCGCCGCACTGGACAAAGAAATTACGATCTTCGACAAAAGTCTTTATAATTTTGTAAAAGAATTCTGGGAATGATAATTTAATTTTATAAAGTAATCCGTCGTGCCAGACGCGATCAAACGCCTGCGATATGTCCTAAAATGCACTGGTGCAATATTCTTTGGCTTCAAAAGACTTAGTTATCTTATCTGTTAGTCTATGGACTTGGTCAATTGTAGCGTGTTTGCAACGGAATCCAAATTGGTGATCCGGGATAAGGCGCTTTTCGGAGATGATGGGTAACATGTGAGACAGCACAAGTGACTCATAGATTTTTGACGGTATAGGCAGCAAGCTAATTGGCCTGTACGACTTGGTATCTTCAGGAGCCTTGTCTGACTTTTGGATCATTATGATTTGAGCCACCTTCCATTGCGGCGGAAAAAATCTCAGTCTGTTTATTGCATTTTATAACGATGTAAGAAGGGTGACACCAGAATTCGGCAATTCTCGCAGGAGCCGATTTGTGATTAAATCGTATCCAGGGGCCTTTTTTGGATTAGCTTTCTGTATAGCTTGTAGTACTTCACTTTTTGTAAATTGAACTGAATGGTCACTTGGCGTGGACCTACGCAGAAAGTCAAGTACTTCTTCTTTATGTCCTGATGGGCCTTCATATGGGTGAGGCTTAAAAGTATCTGAAAGATGTTTACTGAATGTTTCAGCTTTTTCCTTATCATTGCGAGCCCAGCTGCCGTCTGATCTTTTCAATGGAGGGGAAGCCTTTACAGGATGTTTGAGTTTTTTCGTGGCTTTCCATAGGGAGTAATCTGAGGAAGCTTTGGCGTCAAGGTTTCTTAGATACGATTGGAAACTGTTATTACGATCATTTTCAAGGACCCGCTTTAATTCTCTGGAATAGGAAGGAATAGGTACGTATAATTAAAAAATAGTGCGCGGTTGTTCAAAGTGGACTCGGTAGAACAAAGTGTTACTGTTAGTGTGTTTTGTCGTGATATACAATCGAGTTCGACTTCAAATACACTACAACTAACTATAATAATATAACGCGAATATTACACATTGAAAACAAACTACTTTTACGGAATAGATCGCGGTTTATTTAGATATTACTATCTCGACCTTTCGAATGCTTTGCAGCACCCATAGTCACGGGAGGACTGAGATGCTGAACGTCCTTATGTCACAATTATGCCGGTGTACCCCCAGATCTTCTTAGTTATTATTGTTGGTCCGATCTACGCAGTAAGAGCTTACAGTATCTTGAGGCCGTGCAGTGATTTGCTTGATATTGGATTTAATTATATTTATCACAGGATCCCAAGCCGGTGGTAACACCCAACCATCTTCTCTATTGAAATTAGGATGTTTTTTGATTTCAATAGCCTCACGAATCATCCTAGGTAGGAATCGGTGTTCTTTTGCCAGGATTTGAGGATTATCAAATCTAATATAATGGTGGGTGCGATCCTGAACGTGTTCACATACTGCAGACTTCGTACAGCGTCGGTGTTTCACATCAGCTATGTGTTCTTTAACGCGAGTTTTTATTGCGCTTGAGGGGGTGAGTGGGTGATGGATTGTTTGATTGATTGATTGATTGATTGATTGACCGGTGTCGTACAGTGTCGTACAGTACAGAGCGAGAGTGAAGTTTCACTTCTTCCGCGCGGAGGGACTCCACGCACGCACATTTTTTTATGTATATTTGTACATATGCAAGATATACACGCAACACGCAAAGCAGGTCTTTGAGTTTTTATACTAAAATACAATAAATTGAACAAAAGAAGTAAGTAAATACATACTATTTACTTACTTCTTTTTTTTTTACATAATTATGGAAGTTTATGAAATGTAATTAAATACTTCTTTATTCATGACTAGACGTAGATATTTAAAATGTTAGTTACCATTTAATAAAGAACTTTTTCACTTTTTCACTAACCATGTAATAACAGTATAGAATAGACAGTTCTAGATACACATAAGTAGGTACCTAAGTGAAATCAGAATTAACTTTGTAGTTAGAAAGGCTGTTTTGTTTTGTATTCTATTGGCATCTTAAAAACGTAGAGACACAAAATGACTGCAATAGATTTTCACCGGCAAGAAACTACACACATCAAAAGTGTCTAGGGATCAACATATATTTTTGCAATAACTTTTCTCCTGATTGATATTAATTAAAATTTTCTTTAAGGATTCATCAAATAAAGTGTTTTCGTTTGTCACAGTAACGATAAACCAAGTCACCTTTGCATTAATAAAGAAATTTGCCATTTTCCTAATAAAGGGATTTTTGACATTTGAAGCACTAACACAAAAGTTCGAAAAAAAGACTGAAATAACAGTTTTCTTTAAAATTTTATTGGGTAACTTAAACAATTAATAATCCGTGTTTCTACCGCGAACACTAACAACATAAGAACATCGGTTTGGCATACTCAAAATGAGTTCATCCAAATCACGCTGTGGAATGGCCGCCCATGTTCGTTGCAACAACAAAAAAAGGTCTTCTTGCGACTGGATACCCTCCATATTCGGCAGAGCTCTTCTCTGTAGCATATCCCATGCATGCTAAATCGGGTTCAAGTCTGGCGACTGAGCAGGCCAGGGCAGGACATTGATGTTAGCTGCGGCGAGAGTCTGTCTTACAACTCTTGCGGTGTGCGGTCGTGCATTATCATGCATTAACTGAAATAAGGGACCGATTTGCACTTGTAGAGGAACGATGACGTCTGATACAATCGTCTCAGCATAAATTTGAGCGTTGAGGTTGCCTCTGATCCAAATCAACTCAGTTCTTCCGCCGATCCAAATACCCGCCCATACCATGATGGTTCCACCACTATAAGGATGGACTTCCTGGCAGGATTTTAATCGCTGTTGGCGTCCAGGGGTTCTCCAGTGTCGTATACGTCTTGTATCCGGTCTCATACCAAAACGAGACTCATCAGAAAAGCACACGAAACGCCATTGTTCTTCTGCCCAATTTCTGTGTTCAAGAGCCCATTGATATCGAATCCTACGATTGTGCATTGCTATAGGTGGTACCCGTAGCGGTCTTCGGGAATGAAGGTTCACTTCATGCAAGCGGTTTCTGACTGTTTGGTCGCTAATTAAGTTCCCTGAAGAGTGATGAAGCCTCACGGCTAACATCATGGCAGTTATTGTTGGAGCTCTTCGAGTTAAGATTTGAATATATCGGTCTTGTCTCCGTGTGGTGCAGCGATACCGTCCTCCATGGCGCTCAGCCACGGTACCAGTGCTTCGGTAACGTGCCCAAAGTCGACTGATAACACTCTGACTTGTATTCAGAGCTAAAGCCACAGTACGTTGCCGGGAACCAGCTTCTATCATTCCCACGGCTCTGAGCATTTCTTCCCTGCTTAAATGACGTCGCCGCTCCATAATGACGTTGGTTTTAATCAGTAGTAGGGAAACAGTAGCACTAATAATGTCTTCAATGCGTTGTATGTTTTTATAGGGAAAATATTGACAGCTGATTTTCATCTTTTACTCGAATTTGATTCACAGTTCCTGATTCAAATTATGAAATGCACCAAAAAGGATCCATATAAATTTATAAAATCATAAATTTATTACAAAGCCACATCTCAATCTCAAGAAATCCGCTTAAAAATGCTTGATCCCTAGACACTTTTGATGTGTGTAGTTTCCGCAACGAAATGTGAACCTTGGGTTTTCAATCCGAGTCTCTGGAGGCTCTACATCTAAGTTAAGGCTAACTTAGAGCTGGCTCTGTCGCGTTATATGTCTCTTGTGGCACATATGGTAAAGAATTTCGACCTGCACATTTGCCGCAACTATTTACTGTTTTTGTATCTACTTTATCATAATTAAGAGTACTGAAACAAAACTGAAAAAGCTAGCTTCAAATATGAATACCTCTTACATTCAATAAAGAACGCGCTATGTCACGTTGAAAATATTTTATGAAAGGGAGACACTAGCGACCTGCGCTCAGCAGTATAATGTGTTTTTCTCGCTCGGAAATTCACAAAATAAAATATCAAACATGGAATACAAAGTCGGACGTTTACAGTATTACAAGTTTATCTTTGGTCGGCATGCAATCGTAAAGTAGTAGCGATGTTCATATAAAATGCAAATGTTCGAAATTTAATATTCAATTGATTCGTGCTGTGTTGTCTATGGCAAATACCTATCTATTCTAATATTAATACCCTTTCCATATATTTGGAACATCCATGTTTACAATAGTTCCTACACCAGCCGTGGTTAAGCCTCTAAAAAGACCGGTTAAAGCCGGTGAAAATAAAAACATAAAAATAATAATATCTTAGGACAATCCACACACGGACATCTGATCCCAAATTAGGCAGAGCCTATATATGGTAACCAGACAACTGATACTTATATTTTTTTTTGTACATACTTAATTACTTATTTAATAACAATAATCTAAATTCTAGACATTTATATTGATAAACAACACCCAGGCGCAAAGTGAAAATCGAACCCAAGACCTATTGGTTAAAGATAAATATAAAGACTTAGAATAATAACGCCTAGAATGATAGTTTCATACGAAATAAAATCTTTTTAAAAAAAATTGAACCGACTTCAATATCACTGAAAAGTATAAAATAATTTAAATATTATTGAAGTTGGTGTTAGCGTACCTGCTGTGTATATTTGGCACCAACTTCAATAATATTTAAATTATTTTATACTTTTCAGTGATATTGAAGTCGGTTCAATTTTTTTTTAAAAAGATTTTATTTTAAACTTTTTAGTGATATTTTATAAAGATTGAACCATCGAAAACTGTAAAATTATCTAGGTAGGTTATGATCACATTATCGTCTACACAGTTTTACATAATTCATGTTTCTTCAGAAAAAAATATCCGGTCGTAATGAAATTTGCATGGAAACATCATAGTAGTTTACTCTCTCGAATAAAAAAAGAATCATCGAAATCGGTTCATAATTGTCAGAGCAATGTAATGGAGAACATCAGTATTATGGTTTTTACCAGATAAATTCCTCCACATCGTTCATGGTCCTCCAGGAAGTTTTTATCCGGTTGTAATAAAATTCATACAGATTCAATACAGTGGTTTCTTCTTTCGAATAAAAAAAGAATAATTGAAATTGGTAAATATTTGCCAGAGTTATGACCATTTTTGTCCGACCGAGCGAGTCCGAGCGACTAAAACGTCATCTATATAGGCTTTCTTGCAGCTCTCAGTGCGCAGTCACCATTCTTGTTTTTTCAGGAACTACTTATTACTAAGCAATATTTTTTTATGGGACCCAATTAACGGATTAAAGAATGGATGGAAGAAAGATTTTTTCAAATCGGTTCATAATTGCCAGAGTTAGTCAAAGTCAAAGTCAAAAATAGTTTATTTCAAATAGGCTTAACGCTAGCACTTTTGAAAGGTCATGTTTTTTTTTTTTTTTTTAAAAGCTACCACCGGATCACAACGCGGCCTCAACTGAGAAGATCCGGCAAGAAACTCAGCGGGCTTGTCATTTTATCACTTTTTTTTTTTTTTAAACAGTGTGTCATGTTACAGTTAGATCAGAGCGACAGTGTGTCTTGCCGTTCAAAAGATCAAATAATACAGGGAAAAAAAAAAAAAATACGACGAAAGTAGGTACAACAAACTAAAAAGCCAAAGGGATAGTAGTCGGACCAGTCCCCCCAAGCAGCACCCGCGCACGAGTTGACTCGAGCAGCAGCCATCACTCCCCTCAACCATATTGGAGGGAAGGGGGTGACCCGCCACACGAAGCCGCCACAAGCAAAGACCTTTCGATGGCGAGCATGACCAATCTAATATCACAGTGGCACACGTCTAACATTTAACTTCTGCTGTTAAGCAGTGCCTCGTCAGGCAAGTTATGCGCGAACATACATAGAAAAAAAAAATATATACAGACGAATTGAGAACCTCCTCCTTTTTTGAAGTCGGTTAAAAACTGGCTCGTTTGAGGCACAATATCATTGATGTAGGCGTAAGCCACGCGTATTGACGCTCTGCGACACGCACACAAGTGAAAAAAATAATGTGCTTAGAGGAATCAAAATTTCCCCAATATTAGGGAAATTGGAAGTGCTTCTTCCTGGGGTCCTATTTAATTTTTAGAATAAAATTACTATTATTGCCAACAGTAAAGGATTACTTTTTAATTTAAAAAATAAACATCTGAAATAACAAATCTTCTATATAAAAATCTCGTGTCACGGTGTTTGTGGTCGCACTCCTCCGAAACGGCTCGACCGATATAAAAAAAAAAAAATATATGTACTTGGTAGGTATGAGAATAGGTCGCAAAGTAAATTTCATTTCGATGGGTTAAGCAACGTTAGGCAAGGTCATTACATAGATGGGTGACCATTTAATGCCATTTGAAAACTTAAGCGTGCGCGGATCAGCTATTACTTAAATAAAGGAGTTGTTCCAGAAATGTATGGAGCCTGGGCCAACACCATGTACACAATATGTATATATAACTATGCAATATAGTAACTGTTTTGTAATGTTGTCTTTCTTTAATATTGCTTCGTTTTATTGTACATTTAAGATATCTTGGTCAAGGAGAGCAACATCAAAGAGAATATAATACTACTGTAACAACACCACACAATAAGATGATGGATCGGGAATACGTAACTAAAATGTCATTTTGACAGATTTTGATTTTAACGGACGGATTCCAATCCAAATCACAGGTGATAATCAATACAGTAAAGCCCCGGGTCAAGAAAGAAACAGTCAATGAATGTCTAAAAACTCCGAAATACAATATGTACTCCACGCGTCACCTATAGCATTAACTGTCAAGTAGTAAACCAACGTCAAACGCAGCTGTCATGGCTGCCCTAAAAACAGGGTGGACATACTAAATAACTCCATAAGTAATCATTTATGTTGTTACATATAGGATTTGTAGGTGGGCTGCTCTTAGAATAAAACATATGTTGTGGTACAATTATGTTCTGTTTATTGTCAAAATCACAAACTGTTCCCTACTTAAGTCTTAAACCTTATATCTAATTATTAATAAAAGTAATACACTGTATTAGGCCCAGTGCCATACACTATGCGACGCTTATGCAACCCTACTTGAAAATAGCCAGCTTATATTACTTATTCACTCAGCGGTGGGAGCTATGGTCGTGGGTGGTTGGGAATAAAGCCAATATAGTTAAAAGTTTTAGAGTTACTCCTTCCTGTATTAAAGTATACGAAAGTATTAGAACCGTGTGGGGAAGCCTTAATAATTAATACAAAAGCGCCAGGGACTGTTTCAGTCCCAAATCCGGAGGTGACGAGGCAATGAACACTCGACGCTTCGGTTAAAAAAAGTACTCCACAAGTACCAGTTAAATATAACCGGTTAAATACCGGTATTTCAAAATGTTAAATAAAAATATACCCAGTTAATAAAAAACTAGGTTAATAAAGAAACCGTTGTAAATGAAATAAAAAAAAACGTTGTAATAAAAAAAAACCGTAATATAAAAAAACCGTCTGGCCTGCCTCTCGGCTAGGCGCACTCGGTGTCCGTACAGCCGTCCCGGGGTTCTTACGGACTCGAAGGCACCGGTCACGACCTGGTTCGTGGCGTCGAGACGGGCCCTCGGAGTCCACTCCTAGAACGGACAATACGGACCCCTCATGAGACACTATTCACACTAACATCAGCAAGGTTTTAGACACAACTAAATTAATAGACTTTCCAAGACTACTTACAGTTTTTGGGGATGGTATTTGGCGTGGCTGTACGGTAGGCCGGTCCGCGCTCCTAACACTCGAGCATCGGAATTCTGGAACGATTGTTAGAATTTAACACTGATACAACAACCTATCGATGGTTTCTTTAGAATGCCACTACTGGCACAGGCTAATTACCTGAAGAACGAACGGATCACTGTGTCTCGGTGTAGTCTAGGTGTCTAGGCGGTGATTCGTGCTCAAATGAGCTGCCTGGGGTTCCACCCCTCCAATCCTACCTCAAAAACGAATAATACCACCTAGTGGCGATTAGCCCAAATAAGGGTAAAATTAAAGTCCAATGCTCCTCACAAAGCATTTCATTACAACAATTAAGATCCTCAAACTACTGCATCAATCCATCAGACATCAATCAGTCTCACAACATTGATAAATCACGGGAATTCACAATTCCCCGTGAATTAATTACGATAAAAACATTTATCTGGGGAAAATTATCCGGTCATTGACTGGAGAAATTAGTTTTAGTACCATTGCCACACTTAGTCCAAAGACAAACATCACAATTCCACAGATTAAATATAATTCGGCTAAATCGAAGTATCTAGAAAATACTTCATATAAAAAAAATTGTTAGACTTCCGTTAATTTGGTCAATCTTAATTGATTTTCACTAGAGAGTGATTATAAGTTAAATATACCTTGTAAATTAGTTTTAATGGACTGCAAATAAAGTTTTACTTAAGTTTTATTTACTTTATTGTCTGTGAACTCGACGTAATTTTGTTCGGGACTGTCAGATGGCGTTACTGAGCCCTTTCGAGTTTGACATTTGAATTATTAGACCATGACGGAAAGTAAACAAACAATCTTTAGAAAAGAATTTAAATTACTTTAAAGGTGTTAAAATTAGTTTATTACTTAACAAATAGAGTGAAAGAATTTAAATTACTTTAAAGGTGTTAAAATTAGTTTATTACTTAACAAATAAAGTGAAGTGAATTGCAATTACAGTGACAATGTTACTAGAACCAAGGAAAGTAGTAAGAAAATACTTCTACGACAAAAATAGTAAAAAATCTAAATGTTCAAAGGTAAGGTACGCTGCTTTTTGCATCGTAACAATGTACTCTGCTTCAAATTAATTTATAAGTATTTTTATGAAACTCTTCTATGTTTTTCCTATTTTTCCATGTAGTGTACATAGTGTTGGCCCAAAATGGAACATCTCCTTTCTTCTTATTAAAAAAAATTAGGGTGGCAATTTTCCATTTACTGGCAACATTTTGATATAAAGTCGTCTGTTAAAATTTAGAATTATTGTTTTCACTTTGGCGATTATTTTACATTAAAATATTAGTTTAAACCTAATTCTTGAAGGTGGAATATTATGTTTCAATGTTTCTTAAATGTTTCCGATGTACTGTGACATTCATTTATATTAAAAACCATCATTTTAAAATAAAATATCGAGAGCTACTAGCACTACGACTCGACCTCAAGGACTGACGCGGGATGTTCGCAGTGTGACCAGATTAAAATTGATCATTAAGCTAGCCGCCATGCCAAATTCTGCTAAATTCTGCTAAACATTTTGAAAAAATGCTAAGATCCTACTAATTCATGTTTATTACCTACATTACCCATCGAAAATCAATAAAAACACTAAAATGTATAAAAAATATTAAATAATTTTATAAGAGCAGGCATATTAACTGACTGGTGACTGTCCAGAATGTCCAATAATACTTTTTTTGTGCTATTATAGAAATATATGTATCTTCTAAAACCTTTATAACTAAAAGACATGTCATGCTTGAACCTTATTTGATATCACATGCTTTATAAAAAGCAGTATCTATTACGTGGTTTGTGGAACTATCCAAGTAAAATTCTGCTAAAATTCTGCTAAGCCCAAAAATGAGGGTTCAATTCTGATAAAATAGCAGAATTCTGCTAAATATGGTCACACTGGATGTTCGATACTGAGCCATGTTCTCGGTTCTCGGCCATGTTCTCGGTTTCTAGGTGGATAAAGATATATTTATTTGTTAAAATATAGTTTGATAAGATGACACAAAAAAAACATTTAGTGCTTATATTTTACCAATTGTTGGTGTACAAATATTGCTTAACGGTCAAGGTGTCCTACCACTGGACCGGGACTCGTTTAATGTCGTCAAGATCTATATATGAAGGTATTATTTTATAATATCTTTGTTTCCCATTACTTCCTATGCGCACAACTCTAGCACCATCAATCTGCCTGATTAATTAGTGATGCTGGCGCTAAAATAATAGCAATTAAATATTCAGATTTGCGAGTGCAGAGTCGTGTTGGCGGAGTGCGCTGGCTGACAGGAGCTGCATTCGGCTGTCGGTGCAGGGAACACGTCTGGCTGCCAGGAATAGCATCGAGCAGGACAGGTCAAACGGAAATAAAGCAAGCTGCACTCAACTGAGTTTGGACGTGTCTGATAGCTTCGCTCGCGGCTCGTGAATAAAATACATACTATTTCTGTTCTATTTTTAAGTTTACTGTTCACTTACAATTAGTCTTTTCGGTTTTGTTATAATTTTAGTCTATTGGGCTAGATGACTAAAAATATATATTTAGTACACGTATTTTTTCTTTTGTCAATTAAACAAAAACTTACGACGATATAGTGCGACATTCCAAACAATTTTTACTGAGGCGTGACAGTCACGAGTTCGGAGTTCGGAAGTGGGGGTTCAGAACTTTGTTTCTCTATATCTTTGACAATTTCCATTGATTTGTTAAATAAAAAAATTCATATCCAATATTTTTTTGATAATCTAAATGACGGACAAATTGAATTTTTTTTTTACCCGGTCGTCATCCCCATTGTAACCTCCATAACTTATCGGGAAACCATTTGCTTCGCAACGCAGAGATCGTGGATTGTGGGAAGCAATAACTTTGTGTAGTTGTTTCATACTATTACTATAGTTACAAGTAAAGACAATAGTATAGAGCGATCACCCGGTTGTCAGATAAGATCCGATGATCCAAACGTCAGATGTAAACAGTAAGTCCTGTGGCTTATCTCTCCCCTGTCTTTACATAGGGTGTTCTGTCGTAATCGATTGTCAGAGTAAAGAAAGATAGATTGCACTAGTGTCTGCGCGAGTAATTGTGCACTATAATTTCTCCTATGTTGTTCCCTGATCTTAATATACAGTATAGTCAATGTTAAGTCATTTAAAATCAATCGTTCCGGAGGCTGGTAGTCATTTTTACAAAAACAAAATGGCCAGAAGCAGTACACATTATAGTGAACATTTAAGTACGTACGTGGTTTCAAATTAACGTACAATTATTTAATGCAGAATGACACTGGTATCCACCTGAGCTAAAGCATATTGTGCAGGACGGGCGGACCCGAATGCACGAGCCACTGACGTCCTGTGTGTCTGTAGCTATCGCTGGTACGGTATGAACCCGCCGAAGAGTGTTGACGCTGTTGGTTACAATGTAGGTTGGTTACAAGGTGTCCGTGAAATAAGAACTCCCAATTTGATAGCAAGCTTGATAGTGGCTTCGACGGTGGCGCTCTTCGTACTGAATATTCTTTTCTTCTATTTATATCTTGCTTTTAGTTCCCGCGTCGACCGCTTGCTTGTTCACCGACAGTGGCGCCGAATGCGCATTTACTATCCTTGCAGGGAACTTTACCGTAACGAGAGCCCCACCGAGGCAGCCACTAACGTTTAATTTTTATTATCAAAACTGTACATTTTCACTTATTCTACTTAGGCTATTCTAGACACATACATGATACCTATACCGTTAGAAAGTGCGTGTAAGCAGCTTTCTAACGGTGTACATAGGGTTTATCTATCTATTTCTGTTAGGGAACTACAGGCCGATAAATACTGTAATAGGGGCGCGACGACTATGCTTTGGCCGCTTGTCTCTTCGCCTGCGCCCTGCCCGTAGCATCCACATGCCCACAAATAGTACCGATAGGTAGCCTGCGATGTGTACTATCTGTATATCTATGATCTAGACCACCTAGGGGCCTAGGTCATAGCAAAACCCTAGAAAACATGATATGCGATAGAACAACTGCCTATAACTATGGAAATATGTACATCAGTGCTGTTTAGGCACTTAGACCCACCAAGGCGGACCCAGATCTAGGTCCTGAGTTGGTTCCTAGATTTGGGACCTAGCTGCAAATAGCTATTTGCCGTTCATATATGTGCTTAGCACATCTAGGGCATGTGGGTACTTCTATTATACAATTTTTTTTTTTTTTTACCCTACGCTAATTACAAATAGCAAGTACTATGAGACCCAGGCTAGGCCATCTATAACTGATTCAGCTCACCCCTCCTCGGGATAGTGAGCTTATACACAAAACTATATTATAATTTATTAGGAAATTAAATCTAGGCTCTTAACTATCGCAGAGTTATAAAACTTAACTAATCTATACTAATATTATAAAGAGGAAAACTTTGTTTGTTTGGTTGTAATGAATAGGCTCAAAAACTACTGGACCGTTTTTAAAAATTCTTTCACCATTCGAAAGCTACATTATCTACGAGTAACATAGGCTAAATTTTATTTTGGAAAAAAATAGGGTTCCGTAAGATATTTGGGTTTTGGTGTAAAAAATCAACCAGAAAAGTTACTTATTTTGCGTACGCTGCCTAAACTATAAAAGATAGAACCATAAAATGTTCTAATTAATTGTAGATCTTATAAATATCTACAAAAAAGTCCGCGGCACACGCGCGTACCTATGTCGAGTGAGGCCCAACAACCATTTTTTTTATTTAAAAATCTTGAAATTTGTTTGGACTACATTTAAACGCATTTATTTTACTCATGCTATTAATCCTTATCAAAATAAATTATTTCATCATTAAGTACAGTTTATGTAGATAATATTTGCTCTTTGAATGATTAAAATAGAACATTCGGTTTTGAAGTTATGGCGAAATTAAAATATTACGATTTCTGCTGCACGGCCCGTTGCGAAGTGAGCGTCACCAAGGCGGGGGTGCGCATGCGGGAGGGGAGTTTAGATCTATGAGTAAGGTACCCGCACGGCTCAGACGCGAGGTCGGCTCTTTACGCAGCGGTCGTGCGCGAAGTCTAATAATTTTCGTGCGATTTTTTTTAGATTTCTTTCTTAAAACTACACCTACGCAAAAGTTCTTCTCAGAGCTAAACAACAGTTCTTCTCAGAGCTAATCAACAGTTCTTTTCAGGGCTAACCAACAGATTTTTTCAGGGGTAACCAACAGTTCTTTTCAGGGCTAACCAACAGTTCTTTTCAGGGCTAAACAACAGTTCTTTTCAGAGCTAGAATATTACACGCTATTAGCATTTTCTTAAACATTTGAAAATGCCTAAGAGAGCCAGTTCTCAACTTTCTAATCATAGTTCTCAAGCACGGGCAGCAAGAATACGTCGTATGGGAGAATCTTCACCTGAACGTTCACAACGCCTTGCTGAACAAAATCAGAGAAACTGTCAGGTACGCGCACGAGAGTCGAGTGTCGAACGTTCGCAACGCCTTGCACAACAAAATCTGAGAACCTCTGAGTTACGTGCACGAGAGTCGAGGCTGGAGCGTTCCCAACGTCTTCATGAACAAAATATAAGGACCTCTCAGTTGCGCGAAAGAGAGTCGAGTGTCGAGCGTTTGCAGCGACTTAGAGCTCAGGCAGAGAGACAGCAGTTGTCCACAAATAGAGTTCGCAATCGAATTTTAGCTAGCAGCAACAGACTGGCTTTCAGATATGATCCGCAGGTTGATTATGCACAACAAGCGTCCGTTCAAATAGGAGTCATGAATAAGATCTGCTCTAACTGCTCTGCCAAGAAATGGGCGGACGAACCTAATGGCATGTGCTGTGCTTCAGGTAAAGTTTGTCTTCCTAACCTTCAGGAGCCGCCACAACCAATAAAAAATCTTTTAACTAATAACCATCCATTATCTGGTCATTTTTTAACAAATATACGTAAATACAATAGTCTTTTTCAAATGACTTCTTTTGGTGCAAAAGAAATCAGGGAAGGTAATTTTATGCCCACTTTTAAAATTGAAGGACAGGTGTATCATCTCATTGGTAGCCTTTTACCACCATCAGGACAAAACCCACAGTTCTTGCAAATATATTTTAATTTCGGATGCAGACCAGTTATCATTGCGATTAAGCATCGCACCAACCTTAAAAATGGATTTAATTCGCGAATTACAGACCGCTCTGAATAATCATAACGTGTATATACGAAGTTTTAAACAAAACTTAGAACTCAACTCCTCAGTTAATTTAAAGTTAATTATTCATTCAGATTGCACTCCACAGACAGCACACAGAGGCAGATATAATGCTCCTACTGTAAACGAGGTAGCCGTTCTCTTGGTCGATGAAGACAAAGGTCCCAGGGATATAGTCTTACACGGTAGAGACGGACAGCTCAAAAGAGTTTCTGAGCTACATCGGTCCTATGATCCACTACAGTATCCTACAATGTTTGTGACAGGAGAAGACGGTTATTATTTGACTATCCCTCAGCAGGGTTCTGCGCGTAATAAAACTGTTTCATGTATGCAATTTTATGCATTTAGATTAATGTTAAGAACTAACTCTTTTAATCCGTTACATTATTACAGAGACTTATTTAGTCAATATTGTGTTGACATGATGGCGAAAATGATATCGGAAAGATTAAATTATATTTCTCGGAATCAACAAAGACTGAGGGCTGATGACTACATTCATCTCAGAGATGCCTTAAATCATGACGCAAATGTTGATCCATCAAATATCGGTCAACATGTAATATTGCCATCGTCATTTACGGGTTCTCCGCGTTTCATGCACGAGAAAACGCAGGACGCGATGACGTACGTCCGAAATTATGGTAGACCTGACTTATTTGTCACTTTTACATGTAACCCCGAATGGCCTGAAATTAAGGCGGAGCTGCTACCAGGACAACGGTCTTTCGACCGTCATGACATAATTTCACGTGTATTTTATTTAAAGATGAAGAAATTCATCAAATTATTTGTCAAAGAACAGATATTCGGTAAAGTAAAATGTTATATGGCAAGTGTGGAGTGGCAAAAGCGCGGTTTACCTCATTGTCATTTGCTGTTCTGGCTAGAAACTAAAATACAACCAGATCAGATCGACAGTGTCATAGTTGCGGAGCTACCCGATCAAGAAATTGATCCGGTACTACACGACATCATAACTAAAAATATGGTACATGGACCCTGCGGAGAACATAATTTAGCTGCACCATGCATGAAGAACGGTGTCTGCACAAAAAAATACCCTCGCCGTTTCATGAACGATACCCAGACCGGAGAGGATGGGTATCCAGTTTATCGTAGGCGCGATACAGGAAATGGCGGTCGGAGCACTACGCTACAAATCAGGGGCAACATGGTGACGATAGATAATAGGTGGATTGTTCCATACTCCCCGCTACTATGTAAGACTTTTAACGCTCATATAAACGTGGAGTATTGCCACTCTGTCCAAGCCATTAAATATATATGTAAGTATATAAATAAAGGTTCAGATCAGGCAACTTTTAGCCTTAGAAACCCACACGATGAGGTCGAAAACTATTTAAATGGCAGGTACATAAGCACATCTGAAGCTGTCTGGCGCTTATTTGAATTTCCCATTCACGACCGGCATCCTACTGTAGTGCATTTGGCCGTTCATCTAGAGAACGGTCAAAGGGTGTATTTTACACCAGGGACAGCTCATCAAGTTGTCCAAAACCCACGCAATACCACATTACTGGCATTTTTTACTCTCTGTAATGAGGATGAATTCGCGAAAACTCTTCTGTATCATGAAGTCCCGCAATACTATACATGGGCAAATAATAAATTCACTAGAAGGAGGCGTGGTGAAGATTTAGTTGGACATCCGGAGATAAAAAAAGATGCCGCTTTAGGTAGAGTCTACGGGATACATCCATCACAATCAGAGTGTTTTTATCTTAGGATTCTACTGCACCACGTACGCGGTCCAACCTCATTTGCATACCTTAAAACTGTAAACGGTATTGTAAAAGAGACGTATCAAGCAGCTTGCCGTGACCGAGGTTTACTTGAAAACGATGACCATTGGGGTAACACTTTAAGCGAAGCTTCGTTATCAAATTGTCCAAAAAAACTAAGGGAGTTGTTCGTAGTCATACTTTTATTTTGTCAACCATCGGAACCATTGAAGTTATGGGATACTTTCAAAGATCAGTTCTGTGAAGATATTAGACATCGTATCAGACAACAAAATCAGGATAACACTTTACCCTTCACTGAAGTCATTTATAATGAAGGATTAATTGAAATAGAAAACAAACTACTAGAATTAAACGACAAAAATTTAAGTGATTTTGGATTACCTTCTCCCGTTCGTACCCAGAATAATACTATTGACACAATGGTACAACAGTATAACAGAAATGATTTAACAGCGTTTGTAAATGACAATGTGCCAAAATTAGTACCAGATCAAAGACATGCTTATGAGACTATTGTGGATAGCGTGAACAATAACATGGGGAGATTATTTTTTTTGGACGCACCAGGAGGCACCGGAAAGACTTTTCTCGCAAATTTGATACTTGCTCAGATACGGCAATCAGGGAAGATAGCGATTGCAGTTGCTTCGTCAGGAATTGCTGCAACTCTCTTGAACGAAGGAAAAACTGCTCACTCTACGTTTAAACTCCCGTTATCCGTATCTTTAGATCAACGGTCTACGTGCTCTATTCGGAAAAATGGGCCTCTTGGTAAGTTACTGCAAGACGCGTCGTTGGTAACATGGGATGAATGCACCATGAGTCATAGAGCTCATGTGGAGGCCGTGGACCGTACTTTAAAAGACCTCCGAAGCTCTGCTAATGTCATGGGTGGTATCACTTTTGTATTTGCTGGAGATTTCCGACAAACGCTTCCAGTCGTCAACAGAGGTACGCGAGCAGATATTATGAAGGCATGTTTAAAATCGTCTCAACTTTGGACATCTGTTCAACATTTGAATTTGCGCACCAATATGAGAGCTCATCTACATGGAAATACGCATAGCAATTTTCCACAACTGCTGAAACTTGGAGAAGGAATTTTTCCATCTTTAAATTTGGGCACCGATTATGCAGTTACTTTGGATGAGTCTATAGGTCAAATAGTCCATAATTTAGATAGTCTGATAGATGCTATATATCCTGACATCGAAAACTTACATCAAAATGATTTTCGTTGGCTGTGTTGTAGAGCAATAGTTTCTCCAAGGAATGAAACAGTCAACGAAATAAACAATTTAATTATGCAGAAAGTACCGGGTGAAGTAAAGTGCTATAAATCCATAGACACCGTCACTAACATCGAGGACGCAGTGCACTACCCCCAGGAATTTTTAAATTCTCTGAACCCCGCTGGGCTACCACCTCATGAACTGTCGTTAAAAGTTGGCACGCCGATAATGCTTCTCAGAAATTTAAGCCCCCCCAACATGTGTAATGGCACGAGACTTCTTATTAAGGAGCTAAAAGATAATATAATAGTAGCGAAGATTATTACCGGCCCTGCAGCTGGTGAATTAGCTCATATACCAAGAATACCCATGATTCCTACTGATTTGCCTATACCCTTCAAAAGGCTCCAATTTCCAGTAAAAATTTCTTTCGCACTAACGATAAACAAATCCCAGGGCCAGACATTCAAATTAGTAGGAATTGATTTACGAAAAGAATGTTTTACGCATGGGCAACTTTACGTTGCCCTATCACGGGTCGGCGCTCCCGACCATCAGTATATTTTGTTACCTGAAAATAATTTAACGTCAAATGTTGTTTATAGAGAAGCTCTACAATAATCGCTTTAGTTATCTATCCTAAAACAACGGGTTTCACTCCGGGACTGCCGGCAGAAGTGAAAACTTAGTAATAATTACATTTAAATAAATATTTTCATTATTAACAACTTTAACATCCTCATAAAGACAATCTATGCAGCCTGCGGATAATGATTACGTCGTCGATGTTAGTGTCGGTGTCTGTGAATTGACCTGGGAATCATTTTGCTGACCGTGTCTTTCCTGGGAAGGCTTTTTGCAGCGGTAACCGACATCCACGCGGGCGGAGCCGCGGGCGACCGCTATGTTAGCTAAAGATGGGCTAACAAAAAATATTGTTCAAGCTATAGCATTAAGAGACTGATATTGTTTGTTAGTGTTACTGTCGTAATTAGTTAGTGATATGTAATTTTAAGAAATAACCTACCATAACTTAAAAATAATAATGTTTGGCGTTTGTTATTTTTATATTCTCTCATCGTTCACAGCGCTCCATGCCTATTTCACGCATATACCACATCCTTACACACACTTCCAATAAGTCAGTTATTTTTTGTCTACACTAGAAATTACCTAGAAATAATAATTTATATGGCAAAACAACGTTTGCCGGGTCAGCTATGTGTGATAGTTATACGACAAGTCTGCTTGCTCCAAGTTGTTTAAACAATGGTACAGAAACATTCTTAGTTTTATAATGGATCATTAAGTCATATCAATAACATAAATCCCTAAGTACCTTTCCTGTGACCCCGCCGCCCCCCGGGAACTAGACACAGTGATCACGGGGACATGGGTCGCAACCCCGCCGTCGTACTCCTGGGAGTCGCCGCCTTACCTACCTACTCGATCGACGTCTAGGGCCCATTCCCCAAAACACCCAGCGACTCCAAACAGTGAAGTAGGTTGTAATTAATTTCCTCTTACGGATTATATCGCGGTATATTTTAATCTCCCGACACGTTTCGAATGCTTTGCAGCACCCATGGTCACGGGCGGATAGTGAAGTAGGTTTTTTTTTTTGACTCGGGGGAAATCTTCGAAAGATTTATACAAACAAGGTGTCTGAGGTTAGTTGGACATACAGTTTACGAATAATTCAACTAAACGGTATTATTATCGTAAGTTATAAATGAATACTACAAAACTAATTGTTCCTTTTTTAATATTTTGTCTTTTGATTAGTGGCCAAGCTGGTGTCAGTAGAGTTATTCAAGCTGCACTTAGGCCCTCTGACTGCATGATGACTACTGTCTTTTTTTTTCGCGGGACCTTCAATAGGTCCCCGGAAGCTGTGGGGCTCAACCGGGGTTTGAGAGAATCTTACCTACTAAAACACCCGTAGCTGTCGCATCGGCACATGAGAGGGGACACCCGGGCTCTCCGATGGGAACTGCGCCAGGAGCCCCCCAGTGCCTTGCCTTTCAGCCCGCCGCCGGGGGACGCATTATAGCCTCCCGGGAACCAGACACGGCGCTCACGTGAACAGGGTTCGCAATCCCGCCCCCGTCCTCCTCGGTGTCGTCGCCGTACTCAGGGCGACTCCGAAGGTAACGACTACTGTCTAGAACATCCGGAACTGTCTTTTTTCGCGCGTTCCGAAGCACAGGGAAGCTTAGTTCAAATGTTCAAGAAAATCCGGATGTCGGCTATCCATGGATTGGCCTTGCTTGACATTGCTTAACCAACGCTAGCTTATGCCAAATACAAAATATTTAGCAAACTGTTCTTCTGGAACTCTTTTTGGCCGTTATAATTTTAGGCGGTTTAAAATATAAATATTGGGAAAATCCATGAAAACAGTTAAGAAAAATAACAATAAAAGCGCTGGCGGAGCTGCGCGGGTCAGCTAGTATTACTATAAAACACAACACTCTGTAACACAAACACTATTTTGTCCTTTCGTAGTATTATAGTCGTCCTGAACATCTCTCCCGCCGTGCTGCAGCGCGACGGGCCGGAGCGATGCTGCATCCTCTTCCGGTGAAGGGCGACGCTTCCGGCGCTCTCGACGCTTCTATTTCGGTAGTGGCACGATCTTCTTCGTGGGGCGTTTTAAGATGCCCCCCGCAGTGCGCACCTCCACAGTGCGGACTTCTCCGTCGGCTCCGGGGTAGATTGCCTCGACCCTCCCGCGCGGCCAAGTGTTGCGCGGCAGCTGTCCGTCGGCGATCAGGACGGGATCGCCCACCTGGAGACTGGGACCCCTCCCGTGGGGCTCCCGCCGGTACTGTAGCTCGGGCAGGTACTCGCGCACCCAGCGTCGCCAGAACATGTCGGCGAGCGCTTGCGAGCGTCGCCATTGCTTCTTGCTGTCTAGGTCGCTCTCGTCGAACGTCCCGGGTGTCGGCAGCCGCGCCGACCCCCCGAGCAGCAGGTGATTGGGCGTGATGGCTTCGTCGTCCCCGGTGTCCACTGATACGTGCGTCAGTGGTCTGCTGTTGACTGTGTATTCGGCCTCGCAGAGCAGCGTGGCCAGAACCTCTTCTTGCTTGCTTGGTCTTGACACAGCGAACGAGACGCTCCCAGGCGCCTCCCATGAAGGGCGCTGAGGGCGTTATGAAGCGCCACGCCATCCCACGACGGCCGGCTTCCTCGGCGAGTGCGTCGCGCAGCTCCCTGTCCGCGCCGTGCATGTTGGTGACATTGTCGGAGTAGATCTCCGCGGGGCACCCGCGGCGCGCCGCGAACCTTCGCAGCGCGAGCACGGCGGAGTCCGCGCTGAGGCTGGCCGCGACTTCGAGGTGTACGGCCCGTGTGGTGAGGCAGGTGAAGAGGGCCACGTATCTCTTCTGGTGTTGACGACCGACGGTGACGGAGAACGGTCCGAAGTAATCCAGACCGGTGAATGTGAACGGTCTCTGGTGATGTGCCAGTCGTGTCTTCGGGTGGTCGCCGGTGGACGGCACTGGAGGTTGTGCTCGTCGTATGCGACATCTCAAGCAACGGTTCACGATGCTTTTCGTGACGGGTCGAAGTCGCACTATCCAATAGTGCTGGCGCACCTCGTTCACGATCATTTCTGTTCCACTGTGGTGTAGATCGCGGTGCGTCCAGTCGATGTAGAGCTGCGTGATGTGGTGATCGCCGTCTAGCACGGGCGGTCTTTTCGTCTCTTCTGTTACATCTTCAGCAGCGGCGATGCGACTTCTGAGCGTGATGATGTCGTCGTTGCGGAGTTCTATCGGCAGCGATCTCAGGCGACTGTCGATGGCGATACTGTTGCCCTTCCGGAGGTCATTGATTTCCCGTCCGAAGGACTCTTCTTGTACTACGCGGATCAGTAGTACTTCTGCTTCCCTTAGGAATTCGGCCGGTAACGTGACGAATCTTCGAGTGGTGACTGTCTTCTGTGGAGGTCTGCAGGTCTTCTGAGTCCTCTTCTGCCGTCTCCAGTCGGGATCTTGTTCCGGATTCTTTCTGGTCCTTTTGTAGCACGTTTTCGCTGTGGTTTTTCGACACAGTGCTATAAATTGAAGCGCTCTTGCCGTGGCCCGCAGTAACCGTTCCCACTTCGAAAATCTGTGCGGATCGGGAATGACTTCTCTGTGTTTCGGTGCGCTGCGAGCTTCTGTTACTGTCAGAGTCTTCTCTTCTCCCGTTGGTTCGTTGATGCTTGGTCTCTCGTTCGGCCATTGTGACGGATCTTCATACAAAAACGTCGGGCCCCGGTACCATTCGTGTCCGGCGTTGAAGTTCGGCGGCACGTCGCGGGTAGCGACGTCGGCGACGTTCATTTTGGACGGCACCCAGCGCCAGTCCGTCACCCTGCTGTGCTCTTCTATGGCGGCCACGCGATGAGCGACGAACGGTTTGTACGACCGCGCGCCGCTTCGAAGCCACGTGAGAACGGTCTTGCTGTCGGTCCAGTATGTTACCGGCTCTGGTTTCGCCCGGTGTTCTTGCACGACGGCAGCAGCCAGTCTACTTCCCATCACGGCGGCTTGCAACTCAAGACGTGGAATTGACGTGGTCTTGAGCGGCGCCACCCTCGCCTTGGCGATGACCAGGCTGATGTGCGGTGTTCCGTCGGGCGAAGTCGTCCTCCAGTAGACGGCAGCAGCGTAGGCGGCTTCACTGGCATCGGTGAATACGTGTACTTGGAGAGATTCTGCGTCTGTGTATCCGGGATAGCTTCTCGGCAGACTGACGGTCTTGAGATTCTTGAGGTGCTCGACCCATTCCTTCCATTGATGCGCCAGGTCTTCGTCTAACTGTTGATCCCATCCGATTCCTCTTCTCCAGGCTTCTTGCAGTATTTGTTTGGCCCGTATTGTGACCGGTGAGGCGAGGCCGAGGGGATCGTATAGCGACATCACGATCTTGAGGGCTTCTCTCTTGGTCGGCGCGACTCTGTGCAGTATGTCTTCTGGTAGACGTGCTAGCTTTAGATTGAAGCTCAGTTCATCCTTTTCCGGCTTCCAGATCAGTCCCAGAATTTTCTCTTCTGTCGATTTGCAGCCTATACTGACTATGTTGACTGAGTCCCGTTCTGGTTCCAGCGTCTTCTTGACGTCTTCTGAATTGGAGACCCATTTTCGTAACTCGAAGTGTGCTTCTCGATGTATATCACGTACTGTTTTCGCTATTCGCACAGCGTCCTCTTCTGTACGAAAACTGTCGAGATAGTCGTCCATGTAGTGATTATGGACGATTGCTTCAACCGCCTCCGGATGCTTGCTGGCATGTTTCTGTGCATTCCAGTTCTTGGCGAAGATGGCGGTGCACGGTGAGCTTGCTGCGCCGAAAATTATCGACGTCATCCTATATTCTTGCGGGGCTCCCTCCCGCCGGTGTCCTCTCCACAGGTACCTGAGCGCGTCTCTGTCTTCTGGTCTCACTTTGACTTGCATGAACATTTCAGCTATGTCCGCCGAGACTGCGACGGGGTGTCGGCGGAATCTCATCATCACTCCTGGCAGTGATTGCAGCAAGTCCGGTCCGGTGAGCAGGTAATCGTTGAGAGACATTCCTGTTGATCTTGCGGCGGCGTCGTGTACGATCCGCAGCTTCTCAGGCTTCATCGGGTTGTGGACGTCGAAGTGGGGCAGGTACCAGGTTCTTCCGGGTACGCTGTTCTTCGGTGCTATCTCTGCGTATCCCTTTTGTACGAGCGAATCCATGTATTCGCCGTACCTATTCTTCAGGTCGGGATTGCGATCCAATTTCTTCTCCGTGGAGACAAGCCTCTTCATAGCGGTGCCGTAACTGTCTGGCATCGTTATGTCTTCTTTCTTCCATAGCAGCGCAGTCTGTACGTGTCCGTCCTCCAACTGGTGTGTGTGCTTATTGAGCGTGTCTTCGGCCCTCTTCTCGGGATCGTTCGCCGGCCGACGAGGGTTGACGATGAGAGATTCTATGGCGAAAAATTCCCTCATTTGCTCTTCTACGCTGTCTTCGCTGGCAGTCAATCTGTTCACGAAGTGGACGCGCTGACCCAATGCTCTGGTGTGCGCGCCGTGTAGCACCCATCCCAGCGGAGTGAGCGAAGCTACCGGCTGATGTCGCGGGCCTCTTCGCACGTTGCTGGCGAGAAGCAGGTGCCAGTTGTCTTGCCCGATGAGTATTCGTGGCACCGCTCCCTCGTAGGCGAGCTTCTCGCGCAGATCTTCTAAGTGTTCGCAGCCCGTGACGTCGTTCCGGTCCACGGTTTGCGGCGACAGGTGCAGTCCTGGTACGGTGCGCGCGTGTAGGTTGACGCGCTGTCCTTGCGGCCCCGTGAGCGAGACCGCAACGCGACGAGACTCTGGCGTGTCGACGATAATGTCCCCGATGGCTTCCATCTTGAGCGGGTCCAGACGTCCTTCGGCTCCCACTTGCTTGGCGATCTCTTCGTCGATGAGAGACACCGTAGACCCGTCGTCCAGCAGGGCGTACGTCGAGGTCTCTCCCGCCGGTCCGATGACTCGTACCGGAACTATCTTCAGATAGGCTTGAGGCTTCTGCGACATCCATGCGTTGGCGACTGTCTCCCTGGCTTCCTCCGCATTCCTCTCTTCGGTGGACGCTACCAACGCCGCCTTTTCGTGATGGAGAAGGCGGTGGTGCGTCCTCTTGCATCCCTTGATCTCGCACCTTCTGATCTTGCAGTGATGCTTCGCGTATCTTGGCTTCAGACAGCGAAAGCATAGGCTGTGCTTCTTCGCGAGATCCCACCTTCCATCTGAATCGGCTTCCTTGAACTTGGCACAATCTGTAATGGCGTGCCCCTCCTTGTTGCAGACCCTGCACCGCGGCGTCTGCTTCTCTGTTGCGGTGTGCGCTCTGTGCGTCGGCGTCGTCCGTAGACTGGCCCGTGGTTCGGTGATCAGCTCCGGCGGTGCGAAGGCGCTGCAGTAGCGGGCTTGCTCGGTGACGAAGTCGCTGTATCTTGCTAAGTCCGGAACTGAATTATACTTCTCGGTGAACATCTTGTACCACTGGACGCGCAGAGAGTTCGGTAGCTTCTCGGTGAGACACCGCAGTAGCTCGGCATTGATGAGATAATATTCTTTCTTCAACGCGCGAAGTGTGACCACGCTGCTTCTGACCCTGCTTGCAAAGGTGCAGATGTCCTTCGGCGATTCTGTGCAGCGCGGCAAAGTTCGGAGTTTTTCTGTTTCCGCTTGAGCGATGGAGTCCGGACGGCCAAACTGTAGTTCCAATTCCTTCATAATGTCGTCCGGCTTCGCGTGCCCGATGAGTTCCGAGCTAACTGTTTCCAAGGCTCTTCCCTTGAGACTTCTTCTTAGTCTTGCTGTATTTTCAACGTCGTTGAAGTAGCTGCGAGTGGTGTCATATATGGCGCGAAACGATAACCACTCGGTGTGTGCTCCACTGAAGATTGGCAGGTCCATGATGACCTTCGATGCGGCGGCAACCGGCGTGACTGCGTACGTCTCGAACGGTTTGCTTCGGTCGGCGAGCGCGGCGATAGCGGACGTTAGTTCGCTGATGAACGGACGGAGTGCGTCGCCTTCCTTCGGGATCTTCACTGAATCAGCACACTTCTGTTCTTCTGTATCCGGAACCCCAGTCTTCTGTGCGGCGTCGGGATCCGGTCGATGCTCGTGAAGTCTTCTGTCTTGAGCCGGCGCGATGTCCTCCGGGCAGAGCGGCAGTGTCTGAACGGGCTGCACGGCGTCGGCGGCGTCGGCATCCCTCCCGGCGGTCTCGTCCTCTTCTGGGCGTGGCTGTGACTCTGGTTCCGGTGCTTCTTCCAGCCAGGAACGTACGAATTCTGTCTTGGAGTGACCGTCATCATCGTAGTCGTCCTCCGATGAGTCCTCTTCAGCCTTCTGTAGCGCTAGCTCGGCTAATTCCAACTTGAGTTTCAGTATTTCTTCACGGGCTTTCAGTATCCTCTTCTGGGATCGATGAGTCCTGTGGGACTTCGGTGGGCCGGTCGGCCTCTTCGATTCTTCGGTCCGGGTTTCTTCTTCCCGGCTAACGGTCGCTGCGTCCGGTCGGTGTGCTTCGTCGGCGGGGCGCAGCGTCGCATCTGAATGTTTTCCTGTATGTTTCCCCTTCCTCTGGCTCGGCGGCTCTGGTCTCTCTGGAACAGTCCTCGGGGCCGGCGGAGGGGACCGCCGCGGGGTCGCGGGCCGCGGCGGGTCGGTGCTGACGGTCGACGGGGAACGCGGCGGCAGCTCGTGGCGAACGGACGGTTCTTCTCTGGGGGTGGGGGCCCCCCCCACCTCAATCATCCACGCCTCGGGAGCCCGTCCTCTTGAACGCGTTATGGGCATCTTGTAAGTCTTCAGTCCAAATTTTCAGCTCTTCAGCCGGTTCTTCGATTATCCGGCTCCGTAGGACCAGCGAATGTGCAGGACGGGCGGACCCGAATGCACGAGCCACTGACGTCCTGTGTGTCTGTAGCTATCGCTGGTACGGTATGAACCCGCCGAAGAGTGTTGACGCTGTTGGTTACAATGTAGGTTGGTTACAAGGTGTCCGTGAAATAAGAACTCCCAATTTGATAGCAAGCTTGATAGTGGCTTCGACGGTGGCGCTCTTCGTACTGAATATTCTTTTCTTCTATTTATATCTTGCTTTTAGTTCCCGCGTCGACCACTTGCTTGTTCACCGACAGTGGCGCCGAATGCGCATTTACTATCCTTGCAGGGAACTTTACCGTAACGAGAGCCCCACCGAGGCAGCCACTAACGTTTAATTTTTATTATCAAAACTGTACATTTTCACTTATTCTACTTAGGCTATTCTAGACACATACATGATACCTATACCGTTAGAAAGTGCGTGTAAGCAGCTTTCTAACGGTGTACATAGGGTTTATCTATCTATTTCTGTTAGGGAACTACAGGCCGATAAATACTGTAATAGGGGCGCGACGACTATGCTTTGGCCGCTTGTCTCTTCGCCTGCGCCCTGCCCGTAGCATCCACATGCCCACAAATAGTACCGATAGGTAGCCTGCGATGTGTACTATCTGTATATCTATGATCTAGACCACCTAGGGGCCTAGGTCATAGCAAAACCCTAGAAAACATGATATGCGATAGAACAACTGCCTATAACTATGGAAATATGTACATCAGTGCTGTTTAGGCACTTAGACCCACCAAGGCGGACCCAGATCTAGGTCCTGAGTTGGTTCCTAGATTTGGGACCTAGCTGCAAATAGCTATTTGCCGTTCATATATGTGCTTAGCACATCTAGGGCATGTGGGTACTTCTATTATACAATTTTTTTTTTTTTTACCCTACGCTAATTACAAATAGCAAGTACTATGAGACCCAGGCTAGGCCATCTATAACTGATTCAGCTCACCCCTCCTCGGGATAGTGAGCTTATACACAAAACTATATTATAATTTATTAGGAAATTAAATCTAGGCTCTTAACTATCGCAGAGTTATAAAACTTAACTAATATTACTATAAAACACAACACTCTGTAACACAAACACTATTTTGTCCTTTCGTAGTATTATAGTCGTCCTGAACACATATTATTTTGTATCTCATTACCGTTGGTCCCGGTGGCACCCAACATGGGACCCACGGCATTAGCCAAAACTGCGCTTTTGTATTCTGGTTCGCCCCACAGACGCGACGCGGGATACCGAATAACACCTTGCTGCCTTGGATTATATGAGTTTTAATTAAAATATGGAATATGTTGAACGTCGGGGTAGTCTATAAACCTGAGAGAAAATCCTCGTTATTTTGAGCCTTGTTAATTCTAAACATCGCTTTATGTTTAAATCATGTTTTACTGAATCATTATAAGCTCATATGCAAGGTTCATTTTGGATAATATTACTTATATTTTTATATATCTTGTCGCTAATTTGAAATAAAATAAAAAACACTAAATACGTTTTACGATTTTGTTAAATGATTTTGTAATTGTAGTTTCAATATTTGGCACTAGCGCCATAATAAGTGAACGATGGAGTAAAAAAGAAATATTTTACGCTACACGATAGCGAATTCAAATTGAAAATATCTTTATTATTCCACATTGTCAACTTTACAACTACTACCGGATCACCGACCGAATGCCATGGCGACTAATTAGAAACGTATATGTGTATAAACTAGCGGGCCCAGCAGACATTTGAAAATAAGAGAATCCTGGAACCCAATTATAGCGCCACCTAACGGGGCCAATTTTGGGCAACGGGGCAAAATTGGACACACACAAAATAAAACATCAAAATTGGTCCAGCAGTTTAGGTGACATTCTTGACTGGACGTAAACAGTGGCAACCCTCACACATAGTTACTCAGAAACAATAACAATATGATCTTCCCGCTACGTGACGGGTAGTGCCTACTAAAATTATGTATTTTGTGGTGACGGGGCGTGTCATCTGATAACAATTCCAAAACCAATATAAATTGCTTGGCCGCGGCTGTTGGTTTATAAGAATATTTAATATGAAAGCGAACGGTTTTACTGTGTGGCAGTAAAACGGAAGAATTTGCATCGGGAATCGAACCAGACACTTGCAAATCGACGATCGTAAACCGATCCCGCATCGGTCACCCGGTTCATGAATAAAATACTAGTTCGTACAAAAGTAAAAACATCCAGGAAAACGTGTGTCGTTCTAGAGAAATCTATATTTTAATATAGCATTTTGATATTAAAATCATAGTAAAAAAACTATATACTTACTAAGAAAATAAAAGTTCTCTAAAAAGTTAATTAGTATACAATAATAGATTGAAATATGCCTTGTAGTGCTTATGATTTTGAAACCTCAAGAATGTAAAACATCAACATAAACCATACGTAAACTACGATTTATAACTCTAAATAGCAACTTTCAATGTGTATGTGGTACCTACCTATTCGCGTAAAAAAGGGAAACAGTACCTTCTTCTTACTTTGACTCCCGCCATTTCGCAATGAACAAAGTTCTTCATGAAGACCTCATTGCTATCTCACAACAGGGATCAGTCAGGCTGGTTGTCATACTCCTAACTCCACAGAGTAAGACGTCACTATACCGTAATTTTAAATATGTATTGCATTTGCACACAACGTGGAAGCCATAGCCCTATTATGTATGTTCCTACATATAACAACAGTCTGGCGCCAGAGAGGCTCTGGTGGCGTGGCACGAACAGATTGCCCAGCGCCCACGAAGGCCATCAGGTAGTTTTTTAGTGGGTAAAAATCCCTCACAACCCAACCTCCACCCCACGGAGACCGGGTACCTTTTAAAAGATTCCCCTGTAATAGCAAAAAATACCGGTCAAATGCGAGTCGGACTCGCGCACCGAGGATTTCATACCGTATTAAAGTCATTTTACTATTCGTCTAACACCTTAGATAGCAAAAAAAAAAAACCGTAAAACTAAGTTTATTCGTCGAGGTTTTTTAGGATTACTAAAAACTGTACTACTTAGAAAGATCATTTTAGTTTTCCTGTAAAATATAGATAGAAATGTATTACCCATAATTATTTCAGATTTTTCCCTCCACAAACTTCGGAGATAGGGGTACGGTACTTTTTTGACATTTTTGATTATCAGCCAAAAACTACGTGACATAAGCCAAGATAAAAATCTGTTTTGAGATATGCAAACGAAGCCTTTTCATATGTTACCCCACTCGATATAGTAGTCTCACTTTGAAATTTTGTTGACTCATTTCGTGCCCCATTAAAAAAAAAGTAAAAGAAAATTCATTTCAATTGGGATGAGGTTGGGTAAGTAAGATCTAAAACTATTCCAAGTTTCAAATCGATAGCATCAGTGGTTCCTGAAATATATAGGTGTGACAGACAGACACACAGTCGAAGTCTCACCATAAGGGTTCCTTTTTTACCTTTTAAGTATGGAACCCTAAAAAGGTGCACGGGAACGCCCAGGTACCACCGCAGTGTCATATTCTGCCGCCAAGCAGCAGTGTTGAAACATTACTGTGTTCCGGTGTAAAGAACACTGTAGCTGTGAAATTATCGGGCTCTTGAAGCAAGCGCGTCGCTTACTGTCAGGTGAATAGCCTACTTCTCTCGTTACCTACTAAGTATTTAAATAAACTCGCTATGTTACTGCAGTGACAAATCAAACATTTGCAAGTCTACCCATCGCATTATTGCTTTGTGTGGATAGTAGGTACAACACCAACAGGTATGAAATATTATAGAACATACATTACTAAGCACACAGCAGGTTTGCCCCGGGTCTCTATCTGCGCCGCTCGAGACACGTTCGGGCAATATTTGCCGTATAAAATTCAGGACTACCCATCAGGTGTTTGTGTGTGTGTGTGTATTCATGAAATCTACCTGCTGTAGCAGAATGCTGTAGGAATGTCTATTTCATAAAATTCTAACATTTCTAACAGACACAATCAGAAATGATGCACAGGATTTGCATAATCTAAGATTTTCTGTACTGTTTGCAACCTTAAATAGGTACTTACCAATAAATAAAAATAAGATAAATATTGTCAAAACACAATTTTACAAATTGGTGCTAAAATAATAAAACATCCTGGGACAATCGTCACTCCTCTATGTAATTCCAACTAATACTTTATCTACAAAGGGCTCTTTCCTTATGTTATTAATCTGTATCAAAAGCTCTAGCTGAGAATATACACGATACTACGGAGATACTGTACTTAGATTCCACTTTTCCCCCATAGGGGGGATTTTTAAGGGGGATTTGTGGAATAAGCCATTTTTATTGACTGACATTAGACACTCCCACTTTATTTTATTTAATAAATAATATTATTTTAATAAATTATCGTAAAAGTTTATTTAAGCTCTTTCTATTTTCATATGTAATTGTACGCTTATTACGTGCGTATCGTATGCGCTCTGTATTGAATATACCCCATGATGATGGTGATGATCTCTTAAACACGGCATGATAAAAAAAAGAAATATACTTAGTAAAAATTAACATACGCATATTAAAAAGTAATGTAATCAACTCTGCTTTCGATACTAAACAAACTGTTTTTCGTTAATTCGTTGACACGTTGTATATCACGCTCGCACAATATTTCCCAGTCAATTTCTGTATGACGGATATTTGATACACCCTGTTGCGGTTCTCAGCACAAGCCACGCATGCCGCAACACGAGGTTCAGAAAGTTATATGAACTGGCCACATGACGCGCCTAATTCAGAACTCACGGTGTTACAATATTTGAGCAGGAATGTTGGACGCGAGTTTTAATAAATGCCTCATATAAATTCGCAGTAACAACGTGTCGTCGTTTCGTCCATGTTTTTAGGGTCGCGTATATTCACCCTGTAAATGTCATTTACGAAGATAAATATAAAGGCGCAACACGTTTTAGACCTTCAAAAGAAATGTTTTAGCAGAATCATTCTTTAAATGTGTCGTTTAAATTCAAAACCCTTTCAGATACATACGCCCGTTTTTGTTATGTTTTATTTGCGAAGCGAGTATTAAAAAAAGACTCAATGACACGCTATTAGGACAATCTTCAGTCATCTAAGCTGCAAGAGATCAAATTTATAGAATGCAAGATCCAGTGTTTAAAAAAAAACATGAACCTATCGCTTAACGCAACACAAAACATTAAATATAAAATTATACCAAAATTATGAAATTATTTTCACAAACACGGTTTATTAGATACCTACTTAGTACCTACTATTCTTTTTTGTCTACCGGCCTACCAATTGCTCAATTATTTACTTTCCCTACACATAACAACAATTATCTCATTAGAGACTTTGTTACATAGTTACGAAGCAAGAGTGTATCTAATTAAAAAGTTTTCCTGGTGTAACGAGGATAGACGTGTTTGTAACGTTAGATTGATGATTGATTGAACAAAACTTTTGCACCTGCGTCTGACTTTAACAACTTTGTTTTTAACTGACTTCAAAAAGAAAGAGGTTCTCAATTTGTTGCGTCTGTTTTTTAGTACCTAAGTAAGTAGCCTAATAAAATTAGTTAATAAAATATATTAATTACTAGCTGACCAGCGCAGCTCCGTCCGCGATTTTTTATATCACCTATGGCGGTATAAAATATACTTTACGACCTATTCTCATACCTACCAAATACATAAAAAAAAACTGTTGAGCCGTTTCGAAGGAGTGCGACCACAAACACCGTGACACGATTTTTATAAATAAGAAGAAGATTAATACATTAATCGAGTTGTTCAAGTCAAGATTTTCCCAGATAATTTCACGATTGCATTTATATTTTCAGATCATAGCATTGACACTACCAGGAGATAACAAAGTTTAATTCAATTCTTGACATCCCAATTTGAGGGTATAGGTTTTCCTTGAGCTTGTTTACCGATGATCTAGTGGTATCTCTTCATGCAGTGCAATGTGCTTTTGCATAAGTTTTCGAGGAATGTGATTTTCACAAGTGTAAAGCGAGTTTTTTTTAAATATGTTTATTATTAGCGAGGTATTTTTTTTAAATATGTTTTTGTTACATTTATTAAAATAAGAATACTAACGCGACAAATAGAGGGACTGCCTATTTTTGTCATGCATCCTAGTCATTGATTCTAGTGCCCTTAAAACATACACAGCGTAAGCGTCTCTCCCGTTTATATGGAGTGTCACTTCCGCAATAGTAAAGTCATCATCAGCCGGAAGACTTCTACTCTTAGAGCAGCCATACTCAACCTTTTTTACCCCTGGGCCACATATTCGCTTCTGCTTTACCCTGCGGGCCGCATAGTCGCTTCTGCTATACTCTGCGGACCGCAATAATCTAGCCTAAATTGTAAATTTAATTATAACTACCCTAAGTATATTAAATTACATTTTACATTCAGCATTTATTTAAAAATGAAGGGATTTTCCAGAAATAGAAGACATTTCTTTACTTAAATTCTGTGTGCGCGCTATTTTATGAGAGTAAGCGAGTGAAATGAGCATTTATTCATTCGAACCTTATTCGAACGACATTTTTTGCATTACTTTTGTATACTTATCAAAATATACTACTGTTAAGTTGTTAAGACTTCGGGCCGTACAGAAAAGGCTAGTGGGCCGCATGCGGCTCGCGGGCCGCAGGTTGAGTATGACTGTCTTTGAGCATTAAGTTGGTTTAATGCTCTACGCTTCTACTGCTAACTTAACTCAACAAAGCCAGTTGCCAATTAAGTAAAAGCAAAGAGTTTAGTAGTTAAGTAAAATAAATAATAATTACACTTGGGTCCCTGAATACAAAGTCATTTTACTAAATCAGTTTCTAGTAAAGCCTTTAAACGTTAACATGCCCCTGTCATTTGGCACACGCCATGCCTGAATTTATCACTAAAAGTTCTTTTTACGAGCCGCTGTAAATAAGGAGGGGGAGGGGGGGGTCTATAAATCATATCGTAAACTTCGATACAGCAGTCACGCCATATTCCATCACAAACCATTCTATGAGTCCTTTGGAAACTACGATAATGTCGGAATTATTACCGAACACAAATGGAACTTCGTCGGATATTGGATAGTGATGTCTGATTACATGAGTAATGTTTCTACATAAATGAGTTTATGTAACCCCATTTATGTAAATGGAAAGGGTATATGAAATCGTCAGGTAATGGTGATGTGTATTTGTGGCCTTAATATCCATATAGGATTATTACGTGTAATATCTTATATCAGATCGAATGTGTCAAAACAAAAACGTTAAATTACTTTGGTATATGTACCTACTTACGTAAAAAAAGTTATGGCAGTTTTCAAATTTTCATGATTCTAATATACGTATGCTTCATAAATAAATAATCTAATGCCAAAAATATGAACAGAACGTATACTAACGGGTTCTATAGCATGTAATATTATTTTGTACCGGGTTAAGTTACCTAAAGGTAAACTGTAAGAAAACGCAGTAGGGTAGGGCGAGGCTTAAAGGTCCGCGGGTAAAAAGGTCCGCCACAAATATCTCAAAAACAAGTGACGCATCGTTGTTGCTAACGATACGAGTGTAAAGAATCGGGCGCAGGGGGAGTAACGCGCCATTGCCGAAAGTCAGGCGACGTCACTTGCGGGAGATACACGGTCGTGTGTCCAAATTTTAACGTAAGTATTTTTCTTCGTTGTTAATATTTTTGGTTTCAAGGACTGTTTTTAAGTTAACGATCCCTGAACATAGTTTTTAAGTATACGTTATTTAATTGTTTTTTAAAGTGTATTGTCATTTTTAAGTTAAACTGAATGTTTTTTTTGTATAACTTCTATAAATACTCACAAGTCACACGTGGTTGGGTTAAAAAGGTTGGTCCTTTTTACACGACATCATTTACATATTGGTTATAAAATCTTTCTTATTTGTTTTAGTATGCGGAACTATAAAAGAAAAACAGATCGTGGCACTAAATCTGTAGAATTGATGCAAAGTGCAGCAAATTTAGTTCTACGTGAAAATAAATCATTATCAATCAATTAAGTAAAACTTCATTATCAAGATTTATTATATTTTATTAATTTTGGTCTTCAACGAGACTGATTATTAATTAAAGTGTTAAGATAGTTAGAAATTATCAATAAAACTTTATATTTTTCCAAAAAAATATTGTTATTTGATTAAGACTAATTAAATTTAATTATACTTCAATGAAGAGAATATATTTTTTTATATAATAATGATAACCGTATTTGTTACTTTTTGTTTTTTGTAAAACAAATTTACTTTTGATTTCCATTAGTCATTTGTAGTTATTATTTCATGAAACCCTTTAAAATTAAGAATGAAATATTGGACCTTTTTGCCACCTCGCTGTCCCTTTTTACCCCTACTATGGGGCAAAAAGAGACAGATGACAATTTCTAGAAAAACAGAAAAAATATATATTTCTATAATGATGAATCAACCAAGAATTGAGCCAAACATAGTTCGATAGTTGTTTGTTTCATATGTGTTGTTTGTTTTGATGTAGTAGGTCTGGTTTTCACAATATAATTGCTAAAAGTGAAATTGGCCCTTTTTGCCCCGCCCTACCCTACATATATGTATTACGCTAAATAAGTAGATAATTTAAATCACTAATAATCTCTTAGGTGTAGCTTCTTGATATCGTATTAAAAACATTTCGTTTTACTTACTTACTTTAAAAAAAAGTCATTTTGAATGACAATATTTTTACGCAGTCGCAATAAACAAACTATGCGACGTATTGATTTTTGCAACTGCGTTTTATTACCATTTATTATAAACAATTGGTGAAAGAAATTTCATCCAAACTTATCGAAGTCTCAGGCGACCGGGCTGGTAGCTTTTTCTGCCAACGTATAAGCTTGGCCATACAAAGGGGTAATGCCGCCAGTCTTTTAAGTACCCTTCCCTCCCAGTGCGGCGACAACTTCGAGGAAGTTTTTTACCTAGTAGTGTACATGTTTGTAAATAAACTGTAAATATTTGTTTCAATAAATATATTCCATACATAAACCTTTAGTGAAAAATTAGCAAACCGATGCATGGTGAAACCCGTTTAAAGACTTATTGTGTAGTTTAGGAGGCGTTAGCGACTGACAGACAGACAGACAGATGCTGAAAGCGACTTTTTTATACCTACTATGAATAGAAGAACAAACGATGTTCAGTATAATGTAAATAAGGTACTTTTATGAGATTACATATAAATATTTTAAAACTAAAGCTATATACCTAATTAGATCAATATTTCCCCCGGGAGATTTCTAGTATAAAAATCTACATTATCCAGGTATTTGCAGAATCTAGGGCCTGCCTATCGCCGCGGACAGAGCGTAATTTAATTCCCTGGAACAGTGTAAAATGTGGACAAGCCGTAACTCATAACCAGGTGCTCGGATTTACGTCCGTACAATATGTTATAAAAATCCGGCCCATTTTATTTTACGGACTCACACGATATGGGCTTTTATTTTGTAAAGCGCTTATTTTTCTTAGCGGTTTTTGTAACAGGATAAGGTTTTTTCATTTCATAGGCTTCCTACGGTATTTTGAGATACTAAATAAGGCGTAAGTATTTGTAAATACTTGATAAGAATTTCTCTAAATAATAGGGTAAATTCGTTAGAGATGGCCGTACGGGAGAGATGGCCGAACGAATTATTTGTGCCATATATGCGCTAAATGACGCTACAATGTAGCTTGTACGCTGCGAACAACGCTCGGGACCACATTTCGACAAAATTATTCCGCAAAATTAAATTAAAAAGTAAGTAAATAAGCTTTAATGTTACAGGGTATTGCTAAAATTTTATATTGGGATCATATATTATCGTATATTGTTAATACTTAGTTTGTATTAATTTTATTGTGTTTTGCAATCATTTACGTTTACTGTAATCTCAAAATGATGCCAGAAATTTTTAACATAACTTTTAAAATTGATGTAACAATCTCATCTACACAAAAGGGAGAGATGGTCACATCATGTCTGATAGAAATAAGATATGAAAAAAATAAGATCTCGGTGAACCAATACTAAGTGATTCATCAAACGATTGAGATACCGAAGACGATGCAGATAATTACGCTGGATGCAGAGAAAACTAATAAAAGACTAGTCTTGTTGAAGGTTGAGTCCAGTGCTGTATTTCTGACAGATGGTGCGTGAAAATTGTACGAAGTTTGAAGATACTTGCTCCAAATGCGAACAAAAGAAGATATAAAAAACGAAACAAATATAAACCCAAGGTAAAGGGGAAAGTAAGCACTGGCCATCTATCCCGTACAACTACGGCCAACTTACCTTGATATGCCGGATGAGATGACCAATTCCCTTTTTTTTTAAATTGATTTATCTTATGTTTCTTAACGATAAAACTTTATATTTTGTTGATTTTTTATAAGACTAATGACAGTTAATTATGATAAGAATAAAGAGCTGATTGTAACAACGCTATATAAAATTTTATTTCACCTTAAAAAAACTATGGCCATCTCTAACGAGTTTACCCTAATATTGGGACAATCCACACACGACCATCTGAACCCAAACTAGGCAGAGCATGTACTGTAGTAACCAGAAAATGGACACAAAAAGGTATACACTTTTTTTATGAAAGTACATACTTATAATATAGATAATTCTCACTCAAAATGTCCGGATGGACAGAAATGTTATTCTTGAGTGGGAAACTCATTCACGACCATTCGTTGGTCTAGTGGCCAGGGTGTCTAACCACTAGACCAACGGGCCTGTGTAAATAAATAAATGATCGTTTACGTCCCTAAGTACCCACGGGCTCGGGCACGGGTACTCTTGCGGTCACAAACGGTGTATCACCTTATTAACTTGCATGAGCCGGCCCAAACTACGTGCGGGCGGGGTAAGCGCTTGTAACGTCATTCAAACGATTTTGATTGAAAACTGGTAACAGCGTTCGTCACCGCGATAGTACCTAAATGATAGTGGAAACCCCATAAAAATCTATTGCGATAAATATTTAACGCCACAGACGCGGATAGCGATTTTCAACTATCAGAGAAAAACTGCCTGTGACTTTAAATTGTGGTAAGTTTAATTAACATTTAAATTATTATTATTATTATAGCATTAAATATTTCTATACATGCCTCAACACACAGCGACACACGGCCGATAATTGAAATCCATTTAGGTATCCATTCCATTAATTACTCATTGATATATTAAAATATAAATTGGTATATCCAGTGCATTAATTAATAGAGCTTAAAGCTGTGGGCTTATTAAATATTGGGGCTGTAGGTATACGCTAAGCACACCGACCTGCGAAGATAAATATCGAAAGCGGCAAGTTTGTGAACAAAGTCCATGTTTACCTTGTTAGTGGTAGTATAGGTACAAGTTCAGGGCTCTCTGCAAGTCTTACTAAGTAGGTCGGTTAATGTGGTGTGAGAAGATAATGGTTACAGCAAAATAAGCTGGGTTGTGGTTTACTACGTAACCATCGAGATAAAGTAGGTACTTACCTATATCAGTAATATGGCAACTGTCACTTTCACTTCAAAACTAGGTTCATCTGGGATTCATGGCCCAATGTTAAAATGGTTTAAATCCTATTTAGAAGACAGATCTCAATATGTAGTTGTTAAGGGGTTTCAATCTGGCATATACAAAGCCACTTCCGGGTACCACAGGGCTCTCATTTAGGACCTTGGTTGTTTAATATGTTTATTAACGACATAACCTTACGTATTAAACATAGCAGCGCTTATCTTTATGCGGATGATCTAAAACTTTGCAAAACTGTCAAAGATCAATCAGACTGTTTACTGCTGCAAGTTGACCTATCTGCTATATCGAATTGGTGCACAGAAAATAATATGGCTTTGAATGTAAATAAATGTCACCAAGTTGTATTTACTCGTAACCATAATGTAATCTCTTCACCGTTCTACATAAATGGAGCACTACTTGATGAACTACCATTACTAAGAGATCTGGGAATTCTCTTCGACAGTAAATTAACCTTTATACCTCACATCGACAACATTATTGCAAAATCTTGTAAAATTTTAGGATTTATTATTCGTAATGGCAAATTCTTTCATAATCCTGCAACAAAAATAACTATATATAATACTTATGTTAGAATTATTTTGGAATACTGCAGTATTATATGTTTACCATATTACAGTGTACATCATCTGAGAATAGAGCTTGTCCAAAAGCGATTTTTGAGACACCTCACCTTCTCTTGTAAACTCCATAGGCAACTGCTTTCGTATAATGATAAACTTAAACATTTTAATATAGACAGTCTTAACGTTCGCAGAAAGGTTACTGATATGTTATTTCTATATAAATTGTTAAGGAATCAGATTGACTGCCCGGCTATATTGCAATCTATCAACTTACGCACGCCATTTCGTTTGCCTATTCGCCAATCTCGTGGTCATAGCCTTCTGTACTACCCCCCTGCTAGGACTAACCTAAAACAATCCTCCCTAGTATGTAGATTGCCAAAAATTTACAACTCACTAGATAGTAATAGTGATGTATTCAATGATTCTCTGCGCCGTTATAAGAAACTCATAACGAAGTCTTTTCGTTCCAATTTAACTTAATTTAACTTAAGTAATTGAATTTAGTCTATCATAGCATGTGAAACATTATTATTGTTACTTTTTTTTCTTTTCTGTTAGTTATAAGTTACCCTAAGCTCACTTATAGAGCATGTTGTGACACCTTAAAAAATTGTGCATATAATTAATTTTCTGTGTATTTTGTAATTTAAGTGTGCTAATGTAACAATTACTGGTTGTCCTAATAAATAAAATAAAATAAAATTCCTATATAGTTGTACGCACAAAATATTTGAAACCATAGATATGTTATATGCCTACTAATGCGCGCCAAATATTGTGACTCATGTACTTACTTAATTTTTTTTTTTTTCTTATATAGTTAAGGTATGATATCCTTTCCTGATTATTTACTTTCGTACAATACCAAAGAATTTTACTTGATTTTCAGAGGCAAACGTTACGTTTGTTACATTTTACCGACGCGTGCCTACTGCTAGTTCACTCAATTTGGGTGAATTTCGTTGTTTCACTTTTCGTGCGCTAATGGCATATCTATTGCATAAAATATCATTGTACAAAACTGAAGTGTTGTCGATTTTCTAGCAGTTCGTTATTTGTTTAGGAGTTATACTATTTTGAAGGTTGTTTTACGTCAGTCCCATGTAAAACTTGGTTATCGGTTTATTTCTATTTTACTTACTCTTACTTGTTTTGTATCGCAAACACAGAGCAATTTTATCTGTCTTCCAAATATAACTACTTTGTATTATAGATAATAATAAAACAGAATGTAGATTGTAGTTTTTATTTTATTCTTATTTTTATTGACTTATACTGCAAAGAATACAAAGATTTAAACGTACCATTTCTTTTTATTGCTTCTATATTTGTGTTTGGTACATTCACAATTTCTTATCTGTGTAGGTACATTTCACATACTGGTTCAGAAAAAGGTGGCTTTCCTGATATCCTATCGGCGACAGATGGTGGAGAACGTGTCAGGGGGTTAAATAAATACAATAAAATAGGGAATATACTACGAAGGTTAAGGAGTACCTTGTATGCAGACTGCTTGCGTTTTGCTTGGTCGACTGGATCACACACGAATGCGCACTTTCTCACCGTCGGGAATCGAGTCTTTCACTGGTCTTCTCGGGGAGTTCATACACTATAGCATTCGCGACGATACACGTGGAAACGATAATGTTCGAAGAGGTTATATAGCGACGGCGGAGACTTATTAAATCTCTTGTGCGACTAACTCGATCCGATGATTAACGACAACTACTGGAGCGCGCGTCATCAATATGCGCACGCGTCGACCAGTCCCTATTATGGTACGAGGGTAGAAAGGAAGAATAGGAAACGAAATATAGGGTATATAGGGAAAACAGACGTGTCAACATATCAATATTTATTTATCGATATTTGGCGCAACCATCCTCCCCGCGCGAGAAAAGACTAGTAATGCAAATAATACGACGTGCTTTTATGTTAAACTATGACTAAATAGGAGAATAACTCTAATAAAGGATTAACAATTAAATCAACAAATAAGCGAACTTAAACTACAAGGAAACAAGAGGGTAACTAACTTACTGAGAAGGCAAAGGACAGAGCCGTACGACGGGTCGCAAATAGCTACCAGCAGCCGTGCGAATTTTTACAGTGCGAACGATTCCGTCTTTACCTGGGAAAACTTCTTCTACTATCCCTAATGGCCAATGAAGGGGCGGACAATTTTCTGTGTCTAAAACTACTACAGTCCCAACAGCCACGGAAGGGGTTGCCTTATTCCATTTTTGGCGAACTTGCAATGTGTGCAAATAATCTCGCTTCCATCGCTTCCAAAAAGAGGCTACCAACTTGTTAATTAGATTATATCTCGAATTTAAAGAGAGACCGTCATCACCGGTGCCATCGGACGCCGGGAAGAAATTAAGTGGAGTTAAAGTTAAAAAATGTGCAGGCGTTAAGGCCAATGGCTCCGAGGGGTCGTCGGAAAGAGTACGACACAGAGGTCTGGAGTTAAGTACAGATTCCACCTTCGCTGCCACTGTGGCCAATTCTTCAAGTGATAATAATTGATCACCAATAACTTTAAAAAGATGGGACTTTACACTTTTGATATTAGACTCCCAATTCCCTCCGAAATGGGGAGCTGCGGGCGGATTCAATATCCATTGGATACGGTTACTAGCTAGAGTTTTATTGAATTCCGTATCAAAATTACAAGAACGAAGAAAGTTATGTACTTCATTTAATTTACGTCTCGCTCCTATAAAATTAGTACCGTTGTCAGAATATATCCTATGTACGGGTCCTCTTCGCGCCAAAAATCTATTAAAAGCGGCGAGAAAGCTGTCTGTACTAAGTTCATTTAACAATTCAATATGTACCGCGCGAGTCGTGAGACATACAAATAGGCAAATATATACCTTTATTGCTCGTGCGCCTCGCTTACGTATGGGCGTGGCTCGGAGAGGGCCGGCGCAGTCTATACCTACGTGCGTGAAAGGTTTCAAGGACGCGACAACCCTACATGCCCTAAGATCGGCCATTTCCGGGTGAGTATTACGAGGACGCATTCGGAAGCACGGCAAGCATCTATAAATTCTAGCACGAACCGCACGGCGGGCGGAAAGTATCCAGTATTTGTGCCTAATAATAGACATTAATAAATCGGGACCTGCATGACAATGCACGACATGCATGTGGTCGACTAGCAGATCTACTACATGATCTTTACGCGGCAAAACAATTGGATGTCTATTTTCAAATGGAAAGTTTGAATGCCTGAGACGACCTCCAACGCGTAGTAAATCCTCGTCTATGAAGGGCATTAATCGTTGAAAACTAGGGCTACATGGTCTACCTGAAACAATTTTGACAATTTCTTTATGGAAATAAGCGTGTTGCAAGGCGGACAAAAGCTTGCGCTCAGCGAATTCATAATCCGAAAACAAGAAAGTACTTCTACACGGCAAGACCTTAATAAACCTATAAATATATATAATCGCTCTCAGCAGCTTATTCCATGAAGAAAATCGTTTGGACAAGGCTAAAAGAATAGAAGGCTCGACTTCATTAGTTGCGACTAAAACATTTGATTTTTCCTCAGGGAGGGAAGACCCTCCAGCGGGATTGAAGGGAGCAACAGGCCAACACTCCACGCTTCGTGACAGCCACTGTGGGCCTGAAAACCACAGAGGATGTGTTATAATTTGACTAGGTCTTAGGCCTCTGGATAGGCAATCAGCAGGGTTATCGGAACCAGGAACATGGAAGAACCTGTCCTCTGAAATTTCGGACTGAACGGTAGCCACCCTGTTTGCTACAAAGGTGCCCCATCGATGGGGTGAAGACTTTATCCAACAAAGAGCTATGGTAGAATCCGAAAAAGCGAAAAACGACGATACAGCAAACCTCTGACCACAGGTATCTAATACGGTGCGCATAAGGCGCGCAAGTAGCAACGCGGCGCAGAGTTCCAAACGAGCAAGCGAGGTAGCTTTAGTTGGCGTGACCTTTGATTTGGAACAAAGCAACGAAACTGAAACCTGATCACCATTCTGAACATGAAGGTATACAACCGCCCCGTAGGCCTTTTCACTAGCGTCAGCGAAACCTACCACAGTTAGAACACTACTTTCCGTCAGCCCTACGTAGCGCGGTGCTCTAATGGAATTAGGCTCGTGCAGTTCGCTACTAAACCGGGCCCAGGCATCTACTATACAATCGGGCGGACGTTCGTCCCAGCCGCATTTTACCAGCCACAATTCTTTAATTAATAACTTTGCGTACAAAATAACCGGACCTATAAGTCCCATAATATCCCACAAACGGGCGATACATGCTAACATTTGTCGCTTTGTACATCCTTCAGGAACGAACGAAACCTTGAAACAGAAAAAATCGCAACCCGGAGACCACGACATTCCCAACACCTTATGGGTGTCTGAGTCACCGAACTCTTTAATCGAAGAAAGCTTATGGGAAAGAGGGATGGAATCAAGTACCTTGTTTGAATTACTCGTCCACTTTACGAGGTCAAATTGTCCCTGTTTTAATAAAGAAATCAGAGCTGTGGCTACATCGCCCAACTCACTAGCAGGTAGGCTATAAACTATGTCATCCATGTAGGTATATCCCCCCTCCAGGATGCCCTTTACAGTGGGAAATTTATCTCCCTCATCCAACGCAAGCTGTTTTAAAGTACGAAGTGCATGGAAAGGACTGGACTTAACCCCGAAACAAACACGATTGGAATACGCGAAGTTCTTCCTCAGGGGAGAACCGATAAAGAATACGAGTGAACTTGCGATCCTCCTCACGCAACCCTATGGCAAGAAACATTTGGCGAATGTCAGCTGTGAAGGCTATTTCAAACAAACGGAAATTTATCAAAATAGTAAAAAGATTACCTTGCAAATTCTCACCGGCATGCAACAAATCGTTTAAGGAAACGGCGGTACTGGACTTAGCACTGGCATCTGTCACTATACGAATTTTAGTTGTTAAACTATCATCCTTAATTACGCCGTGATGGGGCATAAAGAAAGAAGGGTTTTGTACGTCCAATACACCCGCGGGCACTAAGGATAGGTGACCTTTATTTAACAAATCGCGTATATTATTATCATATGCTTGCCTCAGTGAGGGAGATGCAATCAACCTTTTCTCGAGACAGGCGAACCGGCTCTTGGCCATTGCAAAGGAATCTCCCAATGAGGTGACATCTCCTTTGAATGGCAGGGAAACAATATAGCGACCATCGACATCGCGTCTGGTAGTGCGAACGTAATGCTCTTCACAGTCGTGATCATCCTGACTAAGAATTTTGGAAACCCCGACCTCCTCTAAAGTCCAAAACCTTGTAACGAGATTATCTATGAGAGGGGTCGGCGGGGCTATGCAGCAGTAAGAGAGGGTTAACGGAGGAGAGACCGCGGGCACGTTACCAATTATGACGTAACCTAAGGTAGTCTCCATGGCATAAGGATATCCAGGACGACTAGGATGTATACACTGAGGAAGCATTAAGCTTGGAAATACAGAACTACCGATTAGTAAATCCACATTTTTAGGATTTCCGTATAACGGATCTGACAAAGGAAGAGTTTCGAAATCAGCCATTACGTTAGCGGGGACTTGAGTCATAGGTAACTCATCGGTTATTTTATCTACTAGAAGCGCGTTAATACTATACGAAATATTTTTATCGAATCGGGAATGTATTTTTAATTCTACGGAACCATCCACTGATTTCACGGAACCCCCCATGCCTTTAACATAGGCGGCATTCGATGAAACTTCTAGGCCTAAACGATTGGCACAAGAATTAGTAATGAAGTTACTTTGAGAACCAGAGTCCAGCAAAGCACGCATATTGTGTTCACGTCCGTGTTTATCACAAACTACTACACGGGCGGTGGGAAGTAAAACGAGCGAAGCGTCTGCTACGGGCGCAGAATCAAAGGAACATAAAGCAATACTACGATTCAAATCTGAGACCAATGGCTCAGTAGTTGCAAGGAGATTGGTAGACTGAGTACCTGTCTGTTCATTCACCGGTTGGGGTATACTAGTGTTATCGCGATTGCACGATCTATAATTATCGAAATGAAGAAGAGTATGGTGTTTAAGGTTGCATTTACGACACCTCGACTTGGAATTACATTCTATTAATCTATGCCGACTGCATAAACAATTAATGCATAACTGATTTTCTTTTATATAATTAAAGCGATCATTCGGAGAAAGCAATAAGAATTGCTCACACACGTATAAATGGTTCTTATCTGCGATAGATTTACAAAGCGCGCATATCGGTGACGTAGGCGCAGTCGGCCGACGCCGTGTCTCCGCCACGACATACGACTGGGTGACTTGCCGTTTAGGCGCAGTGGTTACGTGACGTGTAGGGTTGCTCGAAGTATTGGGTTCGAATCTAGGATGAGCAATACGATACGAAATTTTAACTTTCTCACGGAGGAAGTCAACGAGATCTGAGAAAGTTGGTACATTTAAACCACTATGCTTATTTTCGAATTCGCGGACTGTATTAGGGTCTAATTTACGAAGCGCTACGAACAACAGTATATAATCGCCTAAATTATCAAATTTGAGGTTACGTAATGCATCTACAGACGAAGCACAAATATCCAAAAACCGTTCCAAATGGTCTGAACTAGGTGAGGTTATGGGTTTCAAATCGAGAACTTGGTTTAAATACGAAGTCGCTAATGTACGTTTATCTTCAAAGCGCGAAACAAGAGCATTGTATATTACCTCATAGTTTTCACCAGATGGGTGAATACCTGCAAATACCGATTTTGCCTTACCTGTTAATTTACTAATCAAATAATATACCTTCTCGGCATTTGTTAACTTTGGATTCAAATGTATAGTGTTTTGGAAAGTTACGAAAAACAAAGACCAGTTTTTTATATCCCCATTAAATTCGGGTATTTCTAATACGGGCAATCTAGGATAATCACGATGTGAGGTAGGGCTAGATTCTAGTACAGGTTTTGAATCCGTTTGCGATAATGTCGAACAACGATATTTCACTATGTTATATATTTCTTCGAAAGTATTCAAAGCCTGAAAGTCGGGTATATACTCTGGGTCAATTTGAATGTACAACATATTGACTTTGTCTAATGTGTCCCGAAAATCATCACGCAATTGATCTATTGTCTGTGTTTGACAAAGAAAGGACTCGATGGACTTTGCATCGCTGGCATTGGTACTCAGATCATAAACCGTATTTAAACGTGCAAAGTATGAAGCCTTCAGAGACTCTAATAATTTAATTTGTTTCTCGGGATCTAACGATACCGGGCGTGGCGGCATTTTAAACTATTTTCATTACCTTCAAAGCAAATTATAAAAGTGCTGCGCAATTAATTTGAGGCAATGCAATCTATACTATTGGGAAGCGTTGGAAGTGTGATTATTACGATATATTATAAGCGAATAATGCGATGCGAACAAACTATTTATTAACGAGTTGTATTAGCTAAGGAATTTTCAATAATTAATGCGTAACTAAATAATTAATAATCGACCGGAAGCAAAGGCACTATATTTAATCACTTTTATTTGTTGATTAAATGGTTTTTCCAATAATGCAAAGGCAAAATGTGTATCTATTAGGAAATTATTACGAAATTTTATGCACGCGTTGGATAGCAATATTGCTCGATACTATACGGCCATATTGGACGACATTGGAACTACAACGAAACAAAGGAATGGCGCGTGGGCATGCATTACGACGAAGTACGGATGCAAATAACGAAACGAAATAACGAGATATGATTAATTTCAACAATAAATCGACAAATAGACACGTCTATTAGGAGTGACGGGATATCGGGAGTACCAATCCGGCCGAAGGTACCAAAGTAATGGTTCAGAAAAAGGTGGCTTTCCTGATATCCTATCGGCGACAGATGGTGGAGAACGTGTCAGGGGGTTAAATAAATACAATAAAATAGGGAATATACTACGAAGGTTAAGGAGTACCTTGTATGCAGACTGCTTGCGTTTTGCTTGGTCGACTGGATCACACACGAATGCGCACTTTCTCACCGTCGGGAATCGAGTCTTTCACTGGTCTTCTCGGGGAGTTCATACACTATAGCATTCGCGACGATACACGTGGAAACGATAATGTTCGAAGAGGTTATATAGCGACGGCGGAGACTTATTAAATCTCTTGTGCGACTAACTCGATCCGATGATTAACGACAACTACTGGAGCGCGCGTCATCAATATGCGCACGCGTCGACCAGTCCCTATTATGGTACGAGGGTAGAAAGGAAGAATAGGAAACGAAATATAGGGTATATAGGGAAAACAGACGTGTCAACATATCAATATTTATTTATCGATATTTGGCGCAACCACATACATTTACAATCACTCACTCAACTGATCACTTTTTCAATTCGAATTCGTATACAGAGGTTTCTATTTTCCTAACGTTCTCTATTGAGGGGTCTAGCTACGGATCCTTAATCTCTATTCGATAATCTGGCGATTCATCTGCTCCTTGGACGTGCGGATCGCGAGTGCACCTACTTAAAGCTCATCTCCCACCTTGTGTATCGTTGGCTACGCGCAGCAGCTGAAAAACCATAAGAAACCACCCCCGGGGGAAGAAGCTCTCTACTCTCTGAGGTTGACGTGGAGGATCCGAGACGGGAGTGACATCAGCGCAAGTTATGCCGACCGCCCTGCCTATTTCCTGCTTCACTGTTGAGTATATCAACACTGATACGTACATGCCCTAGTGCATGTACGCGACAACTTGTCTGAATATACAAACTTATTTAGTACTAGCTGACCCACGCAGCTCCGCATGCGCTATTTTTACGTTAACTAAACTTTTAATAACAGACATTTGCATCAAATACATAACCTCCTTTTTTATAGTTGGTTAAAAACTGGGACCCACTTTTTTCTTGCTCTGCGAAGCACGGACCCGTTTAGTTCAAATGGCGTTAAACGGTCACCCATCTATTTAATGACCTTACCTAACGTTGCTTAACCCGATCGATTACAAAACCTTGATAACAACTCCCTATGAGTGTTCCCTTACTAATATTTATTATATTATAAAGAAAAATTTATAAAATCGGACCAAGCGTATAACCAAGTACCCATTTTGACTTAAATCCCCTCTCCCAAAAGAACCGTGCTAGATTACGGGATAAAAAGTATCCTACCTCGTAGTAAGATCTCAAATCATGCCAAGTTTCATTTGAATCCATTGTGTAGTTTCGGCGTGATGCGCAGCCGTGATACAGACAGACAGACAGACATACAAAAATTTAAAAAATTACATTTTCGGCCTCAGTATCAGTTATAGAATGCCCTACAAATATAATTTTCAAAATATCTTCAATGTACAGAATTGGACCTGTTACAGTTTTATTATAGGTATAGATATAGAAGTGCTTAGAACATTAGATGGATATAAAAAAAAAACATTTATACGTAACAGACTTTCAATTATATAATATTCCAGTGTAATTTCAGAGATATTTTGTCCTCATCTGATTAAGAGTATCAGAGCTTGAAACCTAACCTAACCTAATCGGACTATAGAAGTTGTTATTCTCTTTGTTTACAAATAATTATACATAAAACGAGCGTTATAATCTTAAGCTTCTTCGTCAATTCATTTATTATGTGGTCACAATCTTTGATGTTCTTCCTCAAGGCAATAATTTTGCGTGGGACCGACTTTCATAAATTGGAAACCCTACGACTGTAAATTCAACAAAAATGCCACCTATTTTGCGTAATATTTTAAAAGGTATACTATACTAAGTAGTACTTACTCTAGAATTTGAAAAATCGGCCGTAGTAACTAATTTTGAGTAACTTCGCTAAATTACATTAGTACTTATCAAAGTCGTATGTAATTTGTATTCGCGTAACATTATTGAGAATTATATATATGTAAAAATATATACGTAATAGAGCATAGTAATTGAATTAGACAAATTTTTCATTATTTATTTTATTATTTACCTATCTGTTTAATTTTTCTACGAGTGTAAAAAAATTAAGAAACAGCCCTACTCTACTCTTCTCCCCATAAACTTGAGATTCCATTACGTACATACAAACTGGAGTTAATCAGGTTAAGTAATATCTTCATAGAACGGAGGCTTTGTCATTGTACGAGATGGTTCGATATTGCATCAATTAAGCGAGCAGGAAAATCCCTTTGATGTGTTGCGAGGCTAATTCGAGAAGTCCGCCTGTAAACAGGGCATGGATCACAATATTTGCACGTACTTGCAGTGTATGCGGGTAAGAAAGCTTAGCTATTAGTATCAACCGTACTGTCGTGCGATGCGGAATTGAATTGACGTCTTTGTGAAAGACGGTGTGGAAAATGTCTTATTAGAATTCTCACTGGTATTATTGAGATTAACACTCGTATTCCCCATGTGGTGTCCGTATAAGAATAGCAACCTCCAATCTTTTCCGGTTGATAACCAAAGAAAAGACAGTAGTTTCTTCTCTGTGATATCCAACTAATGTAAATTTTCAATAAATATGCTCACCACGGGCTTTCTTGCTCTCGTAGCGCTATTCGCGCCATGCCACCCTTAATGATATTATTCGCAGGGGGCTTGTCACTGCCGGTGTTTCTGCCGTACTGGAACCAGTCGGTGACTGAACCACACGTGATTAGAGCAAGAGAGATAACATAGTTTTTGTCTTTGAGACAAATAAAAATCAATACCTTTCACATTGAAAAAGGCTCATTTATAGTTGAAATCTCCTGCTGTATAAGCTTTTCACACTAATAAAAAAATAACACATAGTCAGATTAGCTATTGTTGGGCAAAATAGAGAAATCTCTTATAGAAATCACACATTACTTGTGTAGTGATTTGGCGACCGTTTACGAACTACAGTGGGCTAGCGAGGCTTACAGCGTGGTACTCTGTTGCTCGCAATTAGTTTTTACTGGCGGTAATTAGGGAGGGCCGATTGCGCATACCGCTGCCTGCAGGCTGCCGCGCGCTACGCATAGCAAATTTTAGATGTGAACAATGGTCTGAAATTGGGTTGCGAGGTAATTCATCAGAGCTGTTCCCTAATATTTAGTAAGTCGAATCTGGTTTATTAACTTCATGAATGGAACATAAAATATAATAATGATTTCTGATATTTACGCGAATACTACACATTGAAATGAAACTAATTCTTATTCTATTTTATTTTCTGCGTAGATCGGACTAACAATAATAATTAGAAGACCTGAGGGTACCCAAGACAACTATGACATTTGGACAGATACCACCTCAGTCCGCCCGTGACCATGAATGCTGTAAAGTATTCGAAACGTCGGGTAATTAAAATCAATAATAAACCGCGATATAATCCGTAAAATTAGTTTTATTTCAATAAAATATAATGTGAAATTATTATTAAGAGTATGTAGGTTCAAAAGGTCCCCGGGAGCTTTGGGGCTCGACCGGGATATGTCGGATTCTTATCCATCAAAACCCCCGCGGCTGTCACATCGACACATGAGACCCAGGTCTCTCCGGTGGGATCTGCACCAGGGTGCCTTGCCTTTGAACCCGCCGCCGGGGGCGCATTGTAGCCCCCGGGAACCAGTCACCGTCCTCCTGGGAGTTGCCGCCGCACTCAATGGACGTTCTATGGGCCCACACCCCGAACGTCCAGCGACTCCGAAGAAGAATTATCTTATCTTATCTTATCTACATACTAGATTCCGTGTGCAAGGGACCGTCCAGGTACAGTAGTCAACGGGTCTTTGTGTGTCTGAAGTTGGCTGCAAGACGTTGCGCAGTAGCTATTTTTGTGTTTTTGCATTGACAACTCACGAGTGTATTTGCGCAATGGTTTGCCGAACCCAACTTCGTACACACAGAGACCCGTTGTGAGTACTGTAAGTACCACCGCAGTGTCAGTTATTCTGCCGCCAAGCAGAAATATGCAAGCATTGTAGTGTTCCGGCGTATAGTACAAAGTGGCTGGTAAAATTAGTGAACTCGAGAGTCTTAATAACTAATACCTTAAGTGATAAGCGGCAGTACATTGGAGCTGTCTATAGGCAGTCGTTGCGCTGACTACCATGCGAACGTCTTACTTACCTCCTCATTAAGTTGAATAAAAATCATATTTTCATGGATAGGTCTACAAAAGTTATTAATATCGTAACAAACGGGCCCGTTGGTCTAGTGCAGTGATTCCCAAAGTGGTATATATCGACCCCTAGGGGTCTATGACAACCTGCAAAGGGACTACGTCAGCTAAAAAAATTTTTGGGGGTCCATGAAATGTATTCATTTCACGTCCACGATAGTGCAACACGTACACTGATAGTACCTATTTACTTACATCATACTATCTTATAATATCAAGACATATACATTATTTATAAAATTACCTATGAAGTAAAAAAATTATTATATATGGCATATGTTCGTTTTATTATGAATCAAGAAATCTACGAAGAACTGCTCTTCGCAAGAACTTTGATAACCGACACTAAAGGTGAATCAATATTTCATGTTTTAAATTTTAAAGGATTACTTCATTGAAAAAGCAATTCCTTTATCAAATATAATATCAGCTAGCTGGGGGGGCGGGGGGGGGGGAGGTAAGTAGGGGGTCTACCCAACACGGAAAAACATGGCAAGTGGTCTACGACACAAAAAAGTTTGGGGAACTCTGGTCTAGTGGTTAGTGACCCTGTCTGCTACCCAACAGGTCGTGGGTTCGATTCCCACCAAAGTCTGGGTGTTTTATCTATATAAGTATATATTTACAAAAAAAGTATATAAGTATTAGTATCAGTTGTCTGGTTTCCATAGTACAGGCTCTGCCTAGTTTGGGATCAGATGACCGTGTGTGAATTGTCCCAGGATATTATTATGAGAAGGTCTCAATGAGTTTCCAATATTTTTGTGGCTGATGGCCCACTGAACATGCACGCTATTCGAGGAGACTGCGTATCATGCGTACCTATAAATTATAGTATTGGGAAGTAGAAGTACCAATTCTAATTACTCTCAATATGGAAAGGTATAATTGGGGTCAGGTTATTACGCTTTGTTTGTTAACATTTAATAAAAGATTCGTAAAATCTGTAAACTGTTGAAAGTTTAAAACAATTCGTGTGCAAACGAATTAACAAAAGTTAAGCCAGCTCTAACAGTTCATAGTCCTGTTTTTCCAATAGGGAAGTACCAAAAAAATAAAAGTTGCCGTCGTCACCACACGCGAATCGGAATTAGCAAGAGCTCGTTGAATCGGCGACCAAGCCACATTTGCATTGGAAATTGTACTTTATTAGTTTTGTCGAAGGCATATATTAGTGTATCGTAAGCAATCGATATTGGTCCAATACCGGAGGCGTAAAGTTTAAATGGAACATGTTATGTCCCTGTGTGCCATTTGTTTATTAGAATATCGCTAATCGAAAAGAAAGTATAAAGTTTGAACTTTTTCATTACCTACTGTCGCCGCACCCATGGCTCATGGCGACAACTTTTAGCGCATCATAATTCGCTGCGCCGGGCTTGATTGTATATATTGTACTAGCAATTCCCTGCGGCTACGCCCGCAATTTTTTTTCCACTCCATTTTACCCTTTTAGGAGTGGAATTTTCAAAAACCCTTTCTTAGTGGATGCTTACGTCATAAGAAGCACCTACTGTCCAAATTTCAGCTTTCTAGTCCAGCGGTTTGGCCTGCGCGTTGATGAATCAGTCAGTCAGGACAAGTAATTTTATATGTATAGATTTCGCTTAGGATATTTGTACTTATATGTTATTATTTTCTAATTAGTTTTAAATAAAATGTATGTTTAAAAGAGAAAATTATCGTGTATTGTCAAACTTAAAAAGTCAATACGTAACAGTATTCTTGTTGTCGAATTCAAAAATACAGAAAATAAACAATCCATCGGTGTAAAGGAAGCCGCTCGTCTTCTTGACCTCCTTGTTCATGCTCGAACACCTACTATTTATAAATCAAACAGCGCTTTCATATAAATTAACCCCAGCAGATATTCTGCCACCAAGCAGCAATGTGTAAACATTGATGTGTTCCTGTGTAGTTGGGCACCGTATCTGCTTAAATTACACGGCTCAAGAGACTTAATGATAACATCTCACAGCTGAGCAGCATTGCATTGCAGCTGTTTGTCTATAGGCAGCTGTGTCGCTTACCATCAGGCGGACGACTTGCTTAACTCGTTACTAAGCTGAAAAGAAAATAACATAATCTTGTATCGCTTAATTTATAATTAATAATATTGAAATTAAACTATCGCGGATAACGGAAACGGAAATTTTATCGCGGTTTATTTATTGATTTTACTATCCCGACGTTTCGAATGCTTTGCAGCACCCATGGTCACGGGAGGACTGAGATGTTGAACGTCCTTATGTCACAATTATGCCGGTGTACCCTCAGGTCTTCTTAGTTATTATTGTTGGTCCGATCTACGCAGTAAGAGCTTACAGTATCTTGAGGATTTATCACAGGATCCCAAGCCGGTGGTAACACCCAACCATCTTCTCTATTGAAATTAGGATGTTTTTTTTAATTTCAATGTGTAATATGTGCGTAAGTAAAAGACAACATTATATTAATAATATTCTTAATTAATCTTTGATTGTAAGCATCATCAGCAGCCGAAGGACGGCCACTGCTGAACAAAGGCCTCCCTTTTACAAGGGGCGGGGGGGGGGGGGGCTTGCCATAATTGCCACGCTTGGCAGGCGTCTTGGCGATCGCAGTAGTTATGGTAGGTAATCCAATAGAAAGACGCTGCTCGTCTTCTTGTTTTCCCTTAGTCACCTTTTACAAACACCCAACGGGAGGAGATGGGAGAGTGCTATTACCCGGACACTCGACGGGTTTCATTCTTATACTTGAGACCAGGGCAGCGCGGGGTCCGTAGCAAATCATATAGCGAGGCAATACTCTTTTTTCTTAATATATTTGGAAAACAAACAGTGAGATACTTAAAAAATACTGATTAAGAAGCGATACACTATTCTAATGTTTTCGCATTTAAAAATCTAATTGCTAGCTTGCTTTAAATACTACTTACATACTTAACAGGTACACATACATACTCAAATACTTATAGTTAAATGCAACATATGCAACATAATTATAGTTAGTTATGTTACATACAACAGGTATTATTTTAGTTTTCGAACCAGTGCGTTGTAATTAACCATTTATAATAAATAAAAAATAAGTCGGGGTATGTAACAAGAGCGTTGAATTTTTTTACCGATCTATTAAAGAAACAGTTTTGTCTATATTTAGTGCAAGACCGAGGACCTGACAAATAATAAGGATGCCGGCGTACCGATCTTCCAGGGACATGTAGGTTTATTTTAGACAATAAATATGGGGAGTCGATGTAATTTTGAGCTATCTTTACCAAAAATAAGATATCCGCAATTCTACGTCTTGACTTGTATTAGGTATTAAAGTTTATAGGTTTAATGTAAGACTTATGCAAATTCCTTGGGTACACATCTAAGTGCCACACCAACTGCTAATGGCTAATCCGGCACTGCTTGAGGCGTATTAAAATAGCTATATTTTTTTATATGTCAGGTAAACGTAGTCAATGCAGGAGAGAATTTTTTTTTAAACTAAAAATATCACCATTCCACCTATCGGTAGTGTGTTTATTCTTTTCCACTGCACGCAATGCAATTTACGAGCGAGGTGTAAACAAACGCTCGGCTGGAACGAATTTGTTTGTTTGTTTCAAATAATAAAGTGGCAAACGGCCGCACTCACAAACGCCAATTAACTGCAATTGTTATAAAGACGTTTTTTAAAATATATTTATTTCAACTGTCGGATCCGTTTATTATTATTTGCGATTATTGAATCCGAGATAATTGATATCTCAACTCACTATCTGTGTATAAAGTGTTAATTGGCTTCGAGTGTCGAAATAATTCGATTTCAAGAAATGGATTAATGATCATTAACTATAATTGACGTTTGTAGGTTCGGCAGAAAGAGTATAAAACTGTTGGGTAGCCCGCACACTGTCAATAATATTGTCAATATTCTATAACCCGCCCGACTTAAATATACACCTCGTTGGAATGCCATATCACAGCGTCAGGTGCACAGTTAAGTTGCATGGGTTGTAGAATATTGACAATATTATTGACACAGCCTGACATTTAAGCAAAACAATTTGGTGGCGAAATTTTCAAGAAGTGCGGAGTCAAAGTTCGTACATGCAAGTAGGCTGGGTAATGTAATTCATGATACAGAGACCGCGTTGTGCCGTATTCGGACGTGACGTCACGTCCGCCATTACACGAGTGCCTGGTGTAGTTCCATGCCCGGCTCTAGCAATACTACTACTTGATATTCGTACGCGTGCTCCACCACATTTCACCCCGGCACCGGCTGGTCTTAGGATCCTGAACTTTGTTATTTCACGTATCCTTTTTACCCTGGTACCATCACGCAGCCGTGCTTTGGATTTTAAAATGTTGTTAATCTTTAATTTTGACTAATATTTATGTGTAGAGTTCGGTGGTTGAGTACTGGAGAATATTCAATTCGGTTAGTAGTCAGTTGAATTTCATCTGCTTATTTTAGCGCTTTCTTGCTTTACCCTCGCCGACCCCGACCTGACCTCTCAGACCTGAATAGGTATGCATACTCACCACTAATAGAGTTATTACTGACCCCAAAGTCACTAGTCGTTAAGCTACACTCCTAATTAATTTAGACATTAGACGTTATAACAAAAAGCTCTAATCTACACATATAAAATTACTTGTCCTGACTGACTGACTGACTGATTCATCAACGCACAGGCCAAACCGCTGGACCTAGAAAGCTGAAATTTGGACAGTAGGTTCTTCTTACGACGTAAGCATCCACTAAGAAAGGGTTTTTGAAAATTCTGCTCCTAAAGGGGTTAAACGGGGTGGAACCAAAAAAATTGCGGGCGTAGCCGCAGGGAATTGCTAGTTAGAGATAAGTACCTATGTATTTTAATTTTTATTGTAAGCTTTGAATACTTGCTGTATATGAGCCTCTTAAAAGTAAAACTACCAAATATCGGACTACAATAAACATTCGAATATATAGTGCGCCTTAACATCTTCGATTGCGTCGCCACTTTTCATCAGGTGGGTCTGCAGTCAAGCACTAGCTTATGTTGAATAAAAAATAAAAAAATGTACATTTTTGTATCTGAGCATACTATTTTATATTATGTAATAATAATGACTAATTTAACATGAGATGTGTGGGTTCTCAGGGTTATTAATTAAAGGGTACACGACAAACGATTGAAAGGTGTATATTATAATGCGCGAGAACAATTACAGGTAGGTAAAAAGTATATTCACAATAAAACGAATTAACAGCTACGCGCGTCGTCGCGGCTATGGGCGGACTAGGTACTTCTTTGTCGCTCGCGCAGGAGATTCGTAGCTAGGCGGCGGGGTGAGGGGCGAGTGCCTATCCCTTGCCCCGCGCTGGACATGATAGGGCGCAATCCCCACAGTATGGATAAAGGTTCGGCTACACTAATTATTTAATCGCATATGACATGTTAATCAGTTATCTAGATTAACTCTTCCATGTTTTTTTTTTCAGTAAACAAAACAAAAAGTAACATGCACAATATCACAAGCTAATGAGTTGTTAAACAAAAGCTGCGCTGGTAATTAAAACGCCGCGGTACAGGGGTTCGCAACAGTTTTCTAGTTTGGGAAACAACCGAACGTGTAAACAAAGAATTCCCAGTTAACCCCGATTTCACCGGCCGCATCGCATCCCCGCATTTGATTTTTTTAGTTCCAACTTGATTTGTGTAGCTGTTGCTCGCTGCCGGAAATGTACTCGGAATTTTAAATAAAATGCCATATATCGTCGCTGCGTCTGCGGTAGCTTCCGTCTTCACCGAAATCTTCAAGGAAATGTGCTCCAAGAAAAATGGTGAAATCGTGGAATCTGTCAGTGAATTCAATCTCTTGAAATTGTGTAGGTATTTTAAATTGATATATCTACTTAAGCTGGTGTTGACCTCGAATAAACCTGCAGGCCAAGCACGACTTGCAGTCTTGACAGAACGGTGTGCGGAGTATTGCGTAGTTTTCAACACTGAAACGTCATTTCTGTATTCTATTCTACGTCATAGTCACGTCATATTAACGTCATACTCGCTGGTGATACAGCTATGCTTATAGGCAAACTAGAAAGGGACCTATTCACCCATAGTGGCTAAGGCTTTCTGGCTTAGGGCTCCGACACATAACTGCGAATTCGCATCGCATCGCAAATATCTGCGAGAAACAAATGAATTTTTGTATTGAAAATGCATTTGTTTCTCGCAGATATTTGCCCTTAAATGCTCAGTAGCAATGTTAAGCTTACTCTTTACAAACTATCGACCTTTACTATAAACACGAATAATTCGATGACAAAACGTTCGTTACCCTATTTATTGAATAACAACTCCACGCTATATGGCTTACGAAATCACGATAAAAGGAAAATGTGGCGTAAAGACAACTCATAAAGTCAAAACTGCGGGAGCATTATTCTTATCGCAGTTACATTATATATAGATTTTATATATAAGATAATATACGTATATATAAGGAAAGTTATGTATAGTTAACAACAATTAGTAAATAATTTTGTGTTTTATCAGAGTTACTGTTTGAGCTCTCAACGGCCGGAGCTGAACCATGTTTAACACGCGAACCGCATAAGCGAGATCACGTCTCGACCGCCGACGGAATAAAGATATAATAAAAGAAACAAATTTAATTTACTTTTTAACCCCCGAGTCCGAGTAAGAACAAGGGGTGTATAACACACCCAGTAGGACGCCTATGTCTGTCTGTGGCATCGTAGCTCTTTATCGTAGAGGACGAATTCGAACGCGCTTTTTTTAATTTAAATTACTCAACAAGGCTGACGCATTAGGTAAACTGCCATTAGTTACTCGTATCGTATACATATATTAGTAACTAGCTGACCCACGCAGCTCCGCCTGCGCTATTTTTACGTTAACTAAACTTTTAATAACAGACATTCGCATCGAATACATAACCTCCTTTTTTATAGTCGGTTATAAACTGGGACCCACTTTTTACTTGCTCTCCGAAGCATGGACCCGTTTTGTTCAAATGGCGTTAAACGGTCACCCATCTATTTAATGACCTTACCTAACGTTGCTTAATCCGATCGATTACAAAACCTTGATAAAAACTCTCTACGAGTGTTCCCTTACTAATATTTATTATATTATAAAGAAAAATTGATAAAATCGGACCCAGCGTATAACCAAGTACCCATTTTGACTTTAATCCCCTCTCCCAAAAGAACCGTGCTAGATTACGGGATAAAAAGTATCCTATGTCCTACCTCGCAGTAAGATCTCAAATCATGCCAAGTTTCATTTGAATCCATTCAGTAGTTTCGGCGTGATGCTCAGCCGTGATACAGACAGACAGACAGACAGACAACCAGACAAAAATTTAAAAAATTACATTTTCGGCCTCAGTATCGGTTATAGAATGCCCTCCAAATATAATTTTCAAAATATCTTCAATGTACAGAATTGGACCTGTTACAGTTTTATTATAAGTATAGATGTTAGACTGGGGAGATAGGTACGCATACGTTTTTGTAGTTGAAGGTTTTCATACCGGTATCCATAGCTATGCCGGTGTAGCCCTTTATGTGGACATAGCGTGTCGAGCATAAAACTTTATCGTTTTATATCCAAGTTTTAGATGAAACGACGGAGGTCACATCGATATGAAACGGAATTTGCGATGGACTTCTGTTTGACTAGGGCCAGGTATTTGAGTAAAGATAGAAAATTGGAAGAATATTTTAGATTTTAAATGTACTCGTTGGAAAATATGATTTATAAAAATACACAGAATAGATTTTAAACCAGTGGATAAACAATATGTTATTCCTTAAAGAAATTACAAACAGTATTTTAGTAAAACTAATATACTTTACTACATTTAACTAAGATTTTTTTTAATAATAATTACGTGATACTCATATTCGCAGAGATTTCATGGTTACCAACATACCAACCAACTAATAATAACAAAAAAAAATAAAAAATGTGCGTGCGTGGAATCCCTCCGCGCGGAAGAAGTTAAACTTCATTCTCGCTCAGTCGATCGCTCGGTCGGCCCCTCACTCACTCACTCACTCACACACACACACACACACACACACACACACTAACCAACTCAACTCAACTCAATTCTCAAACCAACTCTCAAACCAACTCTCAAACCAACTCTCAAACCAACTCTCAAACCAACTCTCAAACCAACTCTCAAACCAACTCTCAAACCAACTCAAACCAACTCTCAAACCAACTCTCAAACCAACTCTCAAACCAACTCTCAAACCAACTCTCAAACCAACTCTCAAACCAACTCTCAAACCAACTCTCAAACCAACTCTCAAACCAACTCTCAAACCAACTCTCAAACCAACTCTCAAACCAACTCTCAAACCAACTCTCAAACCAACTCTCAAACCAATTCTCAAACCAACTCTCAAACCAACTCTCAAACCAACACTCAAACCAACTCTCAAACCGACTCTCAAACCGACTCTTAAACCGACTCTCAAACCGACACTCAAACCGACACTCAAACCGACACTCAAACCAACTCTCAAACCAATTCTCAAACCAACTCAAACCAACTCTCAAACCAACTCTCAAACCAACTCTCAAACCAACTCTCAAACCAACTCTCAAACCAACACTCAAACCAACTCTCAAACCGACTCTCAAACCGACTCTTAAACCGACTCTCAAACCGACACTCAAACCGACACTCAAACCGACACTCAAACCAACTCTCAAACCAATTCTCAAACCAACTCAAACCAACTCTCAAACCAACTCTCAAACCAACTCTCAAACCAACTCTCAAACCAACTCTCAAACCAACTCTCAAACCAACTCTCAAACCAACTCTCAAACCAACTCTCAAACCAACTCTCAAACCAACACTCAAACCAACACTCAAACCAACACTCAAACCAACACTCAAACTAAGTCAAATTAACTCAAGCCAACTCGCCCACGCCTATCGCCTATCGTTTAACACCTATCACTTAACGCGTTAAGCGATAACGCGTTAAGGTGACTAATTTAACGCTTGACGCGTTATGTGATAACATTTTTGGAAGTCGCATAAGAAGTTTCACTTCAAAAATGTGTTGTACATATGTAACTTTTATCAAGTTTTGTCTTGTAGCTTTTATCAAGAAAAGTATTTATTTAAAGTATACACAATAAATACTATTCATCGTTGCCATATTATAGCCTAGTTCAGGATTACATGGTTGTGTGTAAGAAATACTAATAATATACTGTCATCAGTCTAGGTGTTTTTTTGGAGCTGCGGAGTCACTGGACGTTTGGGATGTGGGCCCTATATGTAGATCAGGTACAGTGGCGCCTCCGAGGAGGATGGCAGCGGTATCGCGACCTCCGTCTCCGTGAGCACCGTGTCAGGTTCCCGGGGGGCTATAATGTGACACTGAGGGGTTCCTAGTGCAAATCCCACCGGAAAGCACAGGTCTGTCATGGGATGATGCTAAAGCCGCGGTGGTTTCAGTTAAGAACCCCATATACCCTGGATTCTCCCGCGAGAACAAAAAAAGGTGTTTTTGGAGATTAAGAAGTGCTATATGATTAGTGTGTACCTACTTATATAGATTTAATTCATTACACTCATTGCAGATTACCGTAAAGTTCTCAAGTAGATCGTTTACCCTAGTTTCTCAATGCAAATAAAGATTGACGAAGTCGAAGCTGAATTCGAAACAAGTTAAACGCCTTTAAATTTAGTAGGAGCAATCTCCCTCGCGTACGATTCGTTATGCAAAGAGCCAAGACATCTCTATAACGCTCGCTTTACAAGATAGAAGCAACGATAAAAAATTCAACACACTCTCGATTCCGTTTTTCAGCATCGCCCTGACCTTTTTTTACGACACCACGACTATTACTGTACTGCGGATATATTTTTTTTCATAAGCAGCTGGCTGCCTCCATATAGTTATTCGAAATCCATATACAAGTTTAATTTCGTTTGGAACTGGAATTCGTGTGGTAAATATGCTTGCTTACAAACTTTTATATATGAACTTTGGCTTTGGGAATTAAATCCGGCGGAATTTCTTTCGTAGTCGATTTTAATTCGTTGGTAAACATATGTTTAAAGTAGACATTTAATAGCTCAGATATAAAGATTTTACGACAGCAGACGTGTTTCAAATGCAATCGTAAAACGTAAAGTTTTATTTTACTTGGACATGAGTTTGGTGAAATATACTAATAATGCAAGGTTTTTTATTTGGGAAACATTGTAATTGTTTTATTTGATAGCAAATTTCCTTGATAGTCTAACATTGCGATAGTGTCTTAAATAACGTGCTTAAAAACATCATGAATTCAATCTTAGAATTTGTAGTAGTTTAGATCCAAAGGTAAATCTATTTTGTATTATGTAAGCTTTTATCGTTTAATCTCAATTAAAATAATTTCTTAAAATAAACTAAGAAGAGCCAATTGTAATAAAATAATAATTGAAGACCGGGTAGGCGCTGTTAGATAAAAATATGGAAGGGTTTCTGTAGTATAATATCAAAGTACTCGATACAAATTAGGGAAATGAATTTACAAATATTATAAATATATCTGAAGCCAAGATCTGAAGAAACTCAGGACTCTATAAAATTGAAACTTCTTCGGATGAAATTATGCCAAGGCAAAAGTGGCACTCCTTTCATGTGGCAGCATTCCGTGAAACATCTGGGATATGTCTTTCACATGTCGTAGACACCGAAATGATACCCGATTTATCGGATCAACGTGCTGTTTACGATTGATCGAGTAAAAACATTCCACACTTACACTGTTATAGTTATGTTTACTGATAAACACACGAAAATCTATAAATTTTTTGTGTACATTTGTGCGCGCTGGGGATATTGTTTGTGCGTTTTATTGTCCTTCTTGGCGAAGCTCTATCTATTTATCGAAATATCAGATGAGGTATTACAATATTACTAGGTACTCAAGATTCGGGAGCTTTAAATAAGATTTTTAAAAATAAAACTAATTAACTTAAAAGACGTCTGTGCTTGAAGAGCGTCCAATTTATTCTAATTATACAGCTCGTATGGCTAAGATCGAATTTTGCTTATTCCTATTGTATATAAAGTCTCTTAACTATAATAAGAAGTCATGCCACCCTCAGAGGTACGTCCCATCAAGCTGCAAGCTTGCACTTTAAAGGATGAATCTACGAGTACATTCTGGAGGTAACATAACTAGGTAGTTATACACCACCAAACCCCTAACATAGTACTTGTTAGGAATTAATTGCAAACGTTGCAATAATATTATAAATATATGGAAAGCTCTAGAAGTTTTATTAATAACAATATAAAGTACATGTGTTTACTTTATATCATGTATCAAGTACTAATTTTAGTCATAACAATCCTTGTTTATTAGAGATCATATTACCGAATGATCTAGAATACGTCTGATGACGAATGAGTCTTTATAAAAACTAATTGCGTAATTAAGAGAGATGTATTATATTTTTGTAATTCAAAGTGTCTGTATCACTTTTCAGTAATAAAGAGCATGCAATTCTGCTCTATTACAGTGTTTTAATTTCAAATAAAGTTTTTAAAAACACATAAACCGCTCCCCTAAAGTTGTTTGGCGCAGCCGGATCGAACGCCTCGGGCCGTAAAGCTGTTTGGCGCAGCCGGATCGAGCGCCATGGGTCGTCACGTTATTTGGCGTAGCCAAAGCTAGCGCCCCGTGCTAATAAGCAACCGCGTCGCGAATTCGCGAATCAAAATCTTCGCTTCGTGATATCGCGGAAGGCGTTCGTCGAACCAAAAAATTCAACAACTGGAGCTATGCTGCAGACGGGTTGGTGAGTAAGCCTTTTCACCTTCCTTGTCATTCCTTGTGGTTATATTGGGATTGGCCGTCTCTCATTATAACTGTTATCTGGTTTTCATATGAATTTTTGTGAAAACTATATTTTAAGTAATTTTTTTTTTTTAATGAATATGTGAACTAATGATTAATTAATATATTATTAATGAAGTGAATTAAAAAAAAAAGAGAAGTATTATAGTTGATTGAAATCTTTTTATTATTAAAGAATTATTTTATTTTTGGGAATTTAATTGATTAATTGTGTTTCTTGAATATTTTTATTTTCTGTATTTTAATTGTGTTTTTTTTATAGGATTGTGTTTAATTCTTTTTTTGTATGGTGATATATTGTGCGATTATTATGTGATTTTTTTTTAAATATTAAATATGGAGCGATCAAATATCGAACAAATATTTCTAATACCTAATGAAATGTTAGACTTAATACCGGTTTTTAATGGTGATAAACGACAATTAAATTTATTTTTACGCAAATGCGAATATGTGATTGAAAGATATAAAGGCAGTCCGTCACAAAATGTATATGTTATGCATTCTATTACCAGTAGGCTTACGGATAACGCCGCCGCTCTTATCAGTGAGCGCGAAGACATAGAGACGTGGGAGGAATTAAAACAATTGCTTATTCAACACTTTGGAGACCCGCATAGTGAAGAGACTATTTTCATTAAATTAGAGTCGATAAAAGTAAAACCGTATGAAAATTATCTTGATTTATGTAATAGAATTCAGTCAGTGCGTTCGGTTCTCATATCTAAAGTGAATCAAATAAAGGACCCTGCATTAAAACAAAGTAAAATAACTATTTATAACCATACATCTTTAAATGTTTTTCTATATAATTTACCCGAACATTTGATACGTATAGTACGTTTAAAATCTCCCAGCACATTAGAAGATGCCTTAAGTATTGTTATGGAAGAAGTAAATTTTCATGAACGATATACAGCGCGAAATAAAATTATGCCTAATACTTTTTCTAAATCAAATCAAATGCTGAATCCAAATACAGGATATAATTTTAATAATTCTAATTTACCACATAAAATTAATTATGGTATTCCAAATAATTTTCCGAATTTTACAAATCAACCTGAGCAAGGTTTTAAATTAAATAAAATGGAACTAAATAAAAATCAATTTGATTTTAATAATTTTGAATCTATTGACAATTATTATGAAAACTTTTATAATAATCTTCCACAAGAAGAAGTTTCCTATTGTTCAGTATCTGATCCTAACGAGGATCCTGTCATTAATTATCCTTGTGATTTGGATAATGAAAATAGCGAGTTACCTTCATTAATTAAAGAAGAAAACAATAATGCAAATTTTATAGTGCGTCGCCTCGATGAAGAACCAGACGTAATAAGAGTAAATAGTTGTGACACTAATCTTAATTTACCCTTTATATACATACCCGAAATAGATTCTAAATTCATGATTGATACTGGAAGTATGAAATCTTTTATAAATCCAAATAAAGCTTATCAGTATTTTACTAATGACATACAACATAGACCATTTAAGGTCATAAGCACACATGCTTCAAGTAACCATAACGAAGTCATCGAAATTCCTTCTTTGCCAATTTTTAAAAGTAATGAATATCATACATTTTATTTATATGAAATAAACCCGCGATACGATGGTTTGTTAGGTGACGACATTCTTCGTCAAATTGGGGCCATTATTGATCTGAATAATAACATTTTAATAACGGATTATACTCGTATCCCCATTAGACATAACATTAATTATGAAAAACAATTATTAACCACAAATGAATTTAATACTACAAATAATAGTGATTTAAAAGTAAAAATTAAAAATGAACAAACTAAAGTAAATTATTGTAATACGAATATTCAATTGTCTCTTAATAATGAACAAAATATTCAAAATAATTTAATGAAGACTTTGAAAAATGAAGAAAATGAATTTAATAAAAATCATGTTATTGACTCTATTAATATTCCCTTAAAAGATGTAAAAGCAAAGAATAATTTACAGAATAATAAACCGAGTCTGCCTGTAAAAGAAAATAGTAATAAAGGCGTTAAGTCTAAAACAAAAAATAATTTATCAAATTTTAATGAAAGGGAAGTTGACAGTTGTAATAATAATAAAATTAAAGAAAAGTAACATTTAAATCATTCTGATACTATTATTAAAACTGATTACCGCGTGACTAAATCAAATGACAGTGGAATTAATCAAAATATAATAGATTTAAAACGCAAAAAGATTTCTGTAGATGTAAGAAGTGATCTAATAAATATTAAATCCAATAAAATGTTAAAAGAAATAAATAATGTTAATGAAGATAATGAAATAGGAAATAAGAACTATATAAAGATACCTAATAAAAGGAAAATAAAAGAAACATTATTGAATAAGAAAATGGCAAAGGAGATTAAACAAAACGTGGTAGATTTAAAATCTAAAAATATGCCTGTTAAAGTAGTACGTAAGGTGATGAACATAAAATCAAGTAAAATGTTAAAAGATAAAAATAAATTTAAGGAAAATAAAGATAAAGCAAAAATAAAGTATATAAAAGAAATGAATAAAGTAAAAAGAAAAGACAAATTCTTATATAAGAAAACTGTGAAAGATAGACTTAAGCACAATTTAGTATTAAATAAAGTACGCAAAAAGAAAATAAAATCCCTACTTAAAAATGTTAAACGTCCGCCAGATAATTCTTGATTATACAGACTGCACTGCGTCACTGATTCTTGAAACTAATTTTCAATTAATATATAAAAAAAAAAACGTCAATTTTAAAATTTTATCGAATATTATATGACAAATATTTAACCTGCAAAATAAAAGAATAATAATTAATCCGCTTAAATGTAAGAAATAATTTCAAGCGAAGATTTTAATAGAAGATATATATGTAGAATTTTTAAGAATTTACTTGAATGAGTTTTTAACAATAAAGGAACAAATAGAAAAAAATTAAACAAGTTTTACATGCAGTATCATATTATTATAAAAAGAGTCAAAAGATATATTTTGAAACCTCTTGGTTCCCGAATAAAATTAATTACTAGAAATTTGGAGCATCTTCGTGATATGCTAATCGATATGATAACTTAATTGCACTAATTAAAGATGATCAAATCTTAACCGATAAAAAAATAACAGTAATCTCCCAAATGTTGGATAAACTTATAAATGGTACTGGGACATTACAAGAAAATATTGAAATATTAGATACTAAATTAAGAATAATTCAAGAAGTTGTAAAGAAAATAGAAAGGAATGCAGTTATACCAATATATTCAACACATATTTTAATGATGTTTGAAATTTTTGAAAATAATTTTAGATCAATATTTATGTCTTTAAGTGAAATTGAAACAGCATTAGCTTTAAGTAAAATTTCTGTATTACATCAGTCAATTATTAATTCAACTGAATTGTTAACCATTTTGCAATCTATAGATAAGACAGATAATCTTATGTATCCAGCAACTTTAAGTAATTTAGTTAAATTAGAAAGAACTATGATTGTTAAAGCGTATACAAAAGGGGACCAGATAACATTTATTTTAGAGATTCCTTTAACGGATAATATCTCATACAATTATTTTAAACTCTATTTGTTTCCAATTTTTCATAAATCCTTAAATAAAACTCTTGTCATATTTCCTAAACATCCTTACCTTTTGGTGAAAGGCTTGAAATTTATACCAATTACACACCCGTGTGATGAAATCGAAGAAAATAATTTTATATGCTCCGAAAACAACATTGCTCTATATTCGGAAGAAACTAGTGTTGAGCAACTTATTAAAATGGAGAAAAATTTATCCAATTGCACCCCAGTTCCCGTTGCAATTGAAGATGTTCGAGTTCAACGAATTAAATACAATAGTTGGATAATTTTTACAAAAGAAAATTCCGTATTGATGGAGAAATGCGGAGATGACACTTCGTATGCCGCTTTACATGGCTCCTACATCATCCACATGGAAGAAAATTGTGAAATTACGCTTGGACGTTTCCATATCAAACATCGTCAAATATACGGAAAAACTTTATTGAACTGGACATTGATACCAGAGTTACCGGATATGAACACTTTCAGTGAAAACTCAATCGGAAATCAAACAGTGAACATTAAAGAAATAAACTTGGACGATTTAAACAGTTTATCATATGTGCTAAAATTAATGAAAAATAAGAGTAATATCAGTGAAAGTGCAGTGAAAATTAAAAGTGTTAGTTTAGCCACGATATTGTTATACGTAATTATAAGCATTATTATTGTATCTTTAATATTATATAAGTATAAAACTTATTTGTTAAATTTATTGCGAAATAATCCGAATCCACAATCTTCGGATAATTTCGCACTTGAGGGGGGAGGAGTTATACACCACCAAACCCCTAACATAGTACTTGTTAGGAATTAATTGCAAACGTTGCAATAATATTATAAATATATGGAAAGCTCTAGAAGTTTTATTAATAACAATATAAAGTACATGTGTTTACTTTATATCATGTATCAAGTACTAATTTTAGTCATAACAATCCTTGTTTATTAGAGATCATATTACCGAATGATCTAGAATACGTCTGATGACGAATGAGTCTTTATAAAAACTAATTGCGTAATTAAGAGAGATGTATTATATTTTTGTAATTCAAAGTGTCTGTATCACTTTTCAGTAATAAAGAGCATGCAATTCTGCTCTATTACAGTGTTTTAATTTCAAATAAAGTTTTTAAAAACACATAAACCGCTCCCCTAAAGTTGTTTAGGTTGAGGATTATTGTTTATTTACGTTCTATAATAATAATAATATATTGGGACAATCCACACACGGTCATCCGATCCCAAACTAGGCAGAGCATATATATAAATTAAATACATACTTATATAGATAAATAACACCCTGGAAGTGCATTTAACTCTGTAGTCGAAGATAACTTCGGACGCCAATTTTGAGCCAACTTTTGAGCCAATAAAATCAGTTTATTTATTCAACCGATTTGAAACAATTATCTCGGCCGATCGGAATAACAGAACGATTTCCATAATAAATCTGAATGAAACAATTACTTCAATAGGAATAAAAACTAGTATTCAGAAAACTTTGCCACAAACAAACTGCTGGGAAGTCCTCGAATGAACGTAGTTGGTCTTTAATTAGATCAACTCATTCACCGGAACATGATCCAAAGGATTCTGAAATACTTTACACAGGGATATTTAATTTATCAGTGAGTTGTTCAGTAGCTGACTTTCCATTTAATTATTTATTAAAACAAAGTTCTTGTTTAATTTATGATAGGTATTATTACAAGGTAGTAGGGATTTTGTAACTTATTTCCTCCTTTAAGTTCATCTAATATCATTAGTTCTTTGAACGTCTTTGAGGGTTTCAAAGGCAAGGACCATCATGGAGGTAAACAGCGGAGATAAAACGGTTATAACATAACGGCGCTGTTTCTTGTTTTATCTTCTACTTCTCAAATCAGTCAAATTAAGATGCATGACGAGGTTCGAGGTTTATATCGAATATTGCCTTGTGTAGACTTTCGTACGTGTTTAGTACGTCTATGGTTTTTTCACCTGTCTAAAAATCTTGTGTAAGTTTGACTTCTGTGGGCGTAACGTATATCGGTCACAGATCGGTCAAGGGAGCACATTTATATCAACATGTAAAATGTAGATTATGCTATCATATTCTGCGAAGGATGGTAATAAAATAAAGGTTGGCTATTAAATTCAAGATCCCTTGTGTTCTGAACGAAACGAGGTTTTGTAACTCGCAGTGGGTCATATAAATCAGTCTATCATATATTTTTTGTAAAGCGCATACAGCCAGACTGTATATGGGTCGGTATTCTACTAATATAATTTAATTTAAGTAAGTAATTGTGTACAATAATCTCACATATTGAATCGGTCTTGTCTGGTAAAACATTGGCTGCTGCGGCCGTATCGATAATGACTTCCTCATTATTATTTTCTTGTTAGTAGTACTAGTTAGTGTTGCTTTATTTACGTTCTGCAGGCAATTCACTTGAGCTTGTAAGTTATTCTTGGTGTGTATCCAACTCAGACGAGTTGTGATAAAAGTTGTAATATGTTAAAGCGCTTTGTGTCCTACCTGCCGAGGCACTGTTTAACAGCAGAAGTTAAATGTTAAACGTGAGCCACTGTGATTTTGGATCGGTCTTTGCTTGTGGTGGCTTCGTGTGGCGGGTCACCCCCTTCCCTCCAATTTGGTTGAAGGGAGCGATGGCTGCTGCTCGAGTCAACTCGTGCGCGGGTGCTTCTTGATCTTTTAACGGTAGGAGATACTGTCGCTGATGCTGATCTAATGGTTGTGTTTTTTTAAATGTATATCTACATTGTTTAAAAAAAAATGAAAAAATGACAACCCCGCTGAGTTTCTTGCCGGATCTTCTCAGTTGAGGCTGCGTTGTGACCCGGTGGTAGCTTTTAAAAAAATTACCGTTCAAAAGTGCTAGATAAATAATTTTGAATTTTGAGTAGTAATAAATACATATTTGTTATTGTTATTGGCTGGTGTTTCTTCAGTCTCTTTATTTATTTATTTTATTTAGAAATGCTTCTACTGTATTGTGGTGACCGTAAAACGGTATTATCGATAAGTATTATGTATTTACGTTGATAAAAGTTTTTTTCCATAAGTAGTAGGATTACGTAAGTAATATACTTATTCTGAAATGCGGTTCTACTGTCTCATCAAGACATTCGCCTGATGGTAAGCGACACACATTGCCTACAGACAGCTGAACTGCACTGCCACTCGCCACTCGAAACATTAGAGATACCTATTAAGTTTCTTGCCGGATCTTCTCAGTTGAGGCCGCGTTGTTGACCGTTCAAAAGTGCTAGATAAATCATTTTGAATTTTGAGTAGTAATAAATACATATTTGTTATTGGCTGGCGGTTCTTCAGTCTCATTATTTCTTTTTTATTTAGAAATGCTTCTACTGTACCGTGGTGACCGTAAAACAGTATTATCGATACACTTATGTACTATGCGTTTCAACTAAGAATGTGGCCGCCATGATGATCGCGACTGCGGAACTTCACAATTTTTTTACGATTTTTGTACCGGCAGCAGAGTAAACACAAAATGAACAATTCGCCCCGGTTTTGATTATTTATTGTAATGTCTTGTTTTGCTGTCTATTTTTGTTGAAACATCATTTTTAGTAATTATATATTTGAAATGGCAAGATGGCGGCCACCTTCTTAGTTGAAACGCATAGTATTTACGTTGATAAAAGTTTTTTTTTAATTCATCTTACGTAAGTAATATACTTATTCTACAATGCGGTTCTACTGTCTCATCAAGACGTTCGCCTAATGGTAAGTGACATACATTGCCTATAGACAGCTGAACTGCACTGCCACTCGCCACTCAAAACATTAGAGATATTAAGTTTCTTGAGCCCGGTTTTACCAGTCTTACACATCGTAACACAGCAACTTTTACACATTGCTGCTTGGGGGTTGAATATCTGTCACTGTGGTAGTACCTATTTAAACGATATATTTTTTATGAAACAGCAATTTGATCATATCAGTAGCCGAATCTCTAACGGCTGGCCTTTTAGAGAAGTTCAGAGTCACACAACGAGCCATGGAGAGAGCTATGCTCGGAGTTTCTTTGCGCGACAGAATCCGAAATGTGGAGATTCGCCGAAGAACCAAGGTCACCGACATAGCTCTCAGAATCTGCAAGTTGAAGTGGCAATGACCGATGGCAAGAACCGATAACCGTTGGGGAAGAAAGGTTCTCGAGTGGCGACCACGAACCGGAAGACGCAGCGTAGGCAGGCCTCCCACTAGGTGGACAGATGACATTGTGCACGTCGCAGGTAACCGGTGGATGCAAATAGCCAATTGTCGTTCATTGTGGCGTTCTAAGGGGGAGGCCTATGTTCAGCAGTGGACGTCTTCCGGCTGATGATGATGATGATGATGAGTAGCCGAATGACGTCCACTGCTGAACAAAGGCCTCACATAGCCCAAAGGGCTGTTGCCATAATCCCCACGCTTGGCAGGCGGCTTGGGGATCGCAGTATAAGCGGTAGGTAATCCAATAAAAGGACGCTGCTGCCCGTTTTCTTGTTTTCCCTTAGTCGCCACTTACGGACACCCAACGGGAGGAGATGGGTGGGTGCTATTCTTAACCTGACACCCCACGGGTGCCAATTTGATGCATAAATACAATTGTATTGATTCCGAAACAGAGTATTAAGAACATACTTACTTAGGTACTTACTCCGATATTGATAAAGTGTCGGGATACAACGTCTCTGGAAACGTTTCTTTTACCTCGTCCTTAAGCAGCGACGGCATCGTCAATGGGAATACACACTTTGGCAAGTATTGTATTTTACTGTGTTTTAGAGTAATTCGCCTAATAGCTAACGCGTATTTATTATCAAGGGCTGGTTCAATTATTACAGCAGTCTTAGCACGATTTGCCAAGACTTCGTAATCTTGACAGTTCGGTGTGTAGTATGACGTAGTTATCGACGTAGAAACGTCATTTTCGGTATTAGCTAGGTCGATAACTACTATAGGCCGACCGTTTAACTCGCGTGTCGCCTGCGCGGTGGGAGAGGAGCGGGGGCGGGTAACGCTACACACGGAGTCAATAATCCAAAGATTTATCTCGAGATAGACATTGTTGGTAAAGAATAAAATAATAAGTATCTTTTTTTTAAGTATTTATTTTTAAGTTTTACAAATATTTTATAATAGCTTCATAGGTACAAAATCATAAAACAATAATTAACTCCGTTTAATAAATATTTAACCACAGATAAAAATTTTATAGGACTATTCGTCACTAATATTCATATCGCTTGAATCATCATCACTGTCTGTGTAGCTTGAGGAGTCAGAATCTTGCAAATTAATAATAAATCGGTCCATCTCTTCATCAACGAACTGGAAGAGCGATTCATCTTGAGATTTATCTTGGCAGTCGTATACCTTGTGCGTTTATCTTCAAGCGTCCGTAACAAAAACACCAACCGCGCGCTGCGAGCACAGCCAGCGCACTGCCGCATTTGACGTAAGCTCTCTGCTCCGCGCACCCCTTTCACCCATCCGCTAACATCTCCCCTCGCTCCCTTCTTGCCGCGCAGGCGATGCGCGAGTTAACCGGTCGGCCTATACACCGAACTGTCAAGATTACGAAGTCTTGGCAAATCGTGCTAAGCCTGCAGATAAGCTAATTAACTATAGAGTGGCTCGTCATACTTTGCCATTTAAGTTATCTATTACGCTAAATAACTTATTAGTTCGGTCAATCTAGACCAAAAAATGAGAGTGAAGGTGCATAAAATCATAACAAGCTGAAAATTAGTATAATTGTTCAAAACATAATTATAAATACAATTTTTAAGTTCCCCATCATTCCCGTGTATGGAAAAAAAATTACTCGAGGTCAAAGGTAATAAAAATGAGGTTTCGCGATTTATGATCTACAATTATTTTATGATCTACAATTTTGGTCTGGGGCACTTTTATGATAAACCGTTACCGTTTTATTTTTTGACCTTTGACCTCGAGTAATTTTTTTTCCATACACGGGAATGACGGGGAATTTAAAAATTGTATTTATAAGTAGTAAACTTAATTATGATTTGAACAATTTTATTGTTTTTCAGCTTGTTGTGATTTTATGCACCGTCGAATGTTTAGATTGACCGGACTATATACAAATAAATATATATGTAGGTATAGATAGTTAACATAAAATCTATATGTTAATTTATGGTAAAGTTGATAAGAAACAGACGGTCATACACACAAATGTTTGTCCTATAGCTGACGAGTTCACAACCCTTTGGGTAGCAGCCAGGATAACTAACCATAACACCAACAGGCCTCTCAATTACATAAGAATTCGTTGACTACAGTCAAGTCCTAAACCAGCAAAATAACAAGTGAATCCATGAACTCATTCGCTAAACACAATTTAAATAGTAAAACTTGGTGAAACAGTTTTAACGAGTGTTGCAAATGGAACCTAGGCAATTTGCTGAGGACTAAGGCCTTTTAAAGTTGAATTTCGAGAGTCACATAACAACGAAACTATAGCAAACAAGAGTCGCTTTATTTAGTGAAATCCATATTATATACATATAAAATTTGTCTTTACAGCGAAGAAAATATGGTGATTCATATACAGATTAATAACTTCCTCATTAACTCAACGGATGCAATTTTTTTATTAACTTTGATGACAGTCACTTTGCATTGTTCACTAATTGTTATGTCAGGTTAGGTCTTTATGAACCTTCGGAGTCGGTGGACGTTCGGGGTGTGGGTCCTTAGAACGTCCATTGAGTACGGTGGCGACTCCGAGGAGGACGGCGGCGGGGTTGCGACCCCCGTCCCCGTGAGCACCGTGTCAGGTTCCCGGGGGGGCTACAATGCGCCCCCCGGCGGCGGGCGCAAAGGCAAGGCACTGAGGGGCCCTTGGTGCAGATCCCACCGGAGAGACCTGGGTCCCCTCTCGTGTGCCGATGCGACAGCCGCGGGGGTTTTAGTGGGGAAGAATCCCACATACCCCGGTCGAGCCCCACAGCTCCCGGGGATCATTTGAAGATATTCCCCGCGTCAAAAAAATAAATTAACCTATGATGAGCTATATTTTTTTTAGGTCTTGCGGCTGTGCGACAATAAACAAATAAATCGTGCTGTGCGTCCTACAAAGACGCGCAGTCAAGCTTTCTAACGTCCGTTATATTGTCTCTACACTATTCGTAGCGTAGCAGAATTCGTAGCGTAGCAGAATTCGTAGCGTAGCAGAATTCGTAGCGCTACGAGAATCGTAGCACCCCGTTGCGCCATAAAGTTTGTTTTTTGTTTTTTTTTAATATCATTACTGTGGTAAAGTATCATCTACGACTTGTTCGTCGTAGCCTTAGGTCGTAGCCTCCGTGGCGCAGTGGGAAACCGCGTGTTTTACAAATCGTCGCGGGTTGGAATCCCGCGGGGAGCCACAACTTTGTGTAGTTGTTCCTTGCTGGCTTGGACAAAGTAAGATAATCCATGCGTCGGATGGGCATGTAAAAATTTGGTCTTGTGGCTGTACTCTCCTCTGTCGTGTCGATATTCCGTCCCATCTGATTGTGTGAGGTAAAAGAAGAGAGAGTGCACTTGTGTCTACGCAAGATAGATAGACAATTCTTTATTTCGAACAAACAAACAGATACAAGAAGATACAAATTAATAAAACATGCAACAATGGTCGGCCTTATCGCTAAAAGCGATCTCTTCCAGGCAACCTTTTGTGCACTATAATATCTCCCGCGTTGATGGCTGATCTTGTGAAAGGAGGAGGACATTATCATTAGATATAAAAAGATATGGTTAATTGCCCATCCAGTAATTTCAGCGTCACTCTTATTAAAAATTGCGACTTAAAAAGGAAATCCGGCTCAAATCTATCCTGAAATTAACTGGCAACGTAATTTCAACTTGCGTACGTACCGCGTTGTTCGTGGTTAATGTATTATTAATGATATTCATACTAATTTGCCGGAGGCCGCAAAACGGGGTCATACCAAGTTTTAACTGTCTAAATAATTACTAACTCCCCGATGGCGGCCCGTCCCTTCTACGCTGTGTCCGTATTAAACATGTAGTAAAAACTAAGCTTCATTTTGCATTTTAACATGTTGTAAAAACTAAGCTTGATTTTGTATTTTAACATGTTGTAAAAACTAAGCTTCATTCTGTATTTTAACATATTGTAAAAACTAAGCTTCATTTTGTACTAGCTGACCCACGCAGCTCCGCCTGCGCTATTTTTACGTTAACTAAACTTTTAATAACAGACATTCGCATCGAATACATAACCTCATTTTTTATAGTCGGTTAAAAACTGGGACCCACTTTTTACTTGCTCTCCGAAGCACGGACCCGTTTAGTTCAAATGGCGTTAAACGGTCACCCATCTATTTAATGACCTTACCTAACGTTGCTTAACCCGATCGATTACAAAACCTTGATAAATACTCTCTATGAGTGTTCCCTTACTAATATTTATTATATTATAAAGAAAAATTGATAAAATCGGACCAAGCGTATAACCAAGTACCCGTTTTGACTTTAATCCCCTCTCCCAAAAGAACCGTGCTAGATTACGGGATAAAAAGTATCCTATGTCCTACCTCGTAGTAAGATCTCAAATCATGCCAAGTTTCGTTTCAATCCATCCAGTAGTTTCGGCGTGATGCTCAGCCGAGATACAGACAGACAGACAGACAGACAGACAGACAGACAGACAGACAGACAGACAGACAGACAGACAGACAGACAAAAATTAAAAAAAAAATATTTTCGGCCTCAGTATCGGTTATAGAATGCCCTCCAAATATAATTTTCAAAATATCTTCAATGTACAGAATTGGACCTGTTACAGTTTTATTATAAGTATAGATTTTAACATGTTGTAAAAATTAAGCTTCATTTTGTATTATAACATGTTGTAAAAACTAAGCTTCATTTTGTATTTTAACCTTTCGAGTATATGTCATGCATTCTTTCGGTGCCGGCACGTAGTTATGCGTTCAGAAAATAAAAGAAACAAGAATATTAATTGTCACATAATGTTTATTCCCAATCTTTGGACCCTATAATGCTTTAAAACTAATAATAACATAAATACAACACTGCCATAATTATTATTCAAATAAAGAGATTTTATATAGTAAGTAATTCGTCGCCTCTGTAAAACAAATTCAAGATATCTATTGTCACATTATAATAAATATTCCTAAATCAGTTTTACAAAGGGACTCATGAAAGCTGAAACTCTACAAAGCAAAGTTCAAAAGCTCAACTGTAAATTTTATATCTAATGTCTGTTATCCTAATCTAGACACCTATAAAAGTACTATGTTTAATTCTAACAAGATAGTGATAGATAATAACAGAATGTCGTTTTAAAACAAGCTTTAAGTTTCATGTAAATAAGATTTATTTTTCTAATTTAAGCATAATTAAATATATAATTGTATATTCTCGGTAAAGGAGTTTGGAGACAGTGCGCGGCGGGCCGGATGTTTTTTTCCTAGTACAGGGATATAAGAAGAATAAAAACTTCGTTTGAGTATGAGCTCAAATTTATTTGAATTAACAATGACGTCTCCAATGCCACAATACTCCATTAAGAAAAGAAATGAACATCTATAAAAGTTGTAGTAATGGTAATTAATTAATCTAAATTTTATCACTATTTTTACAATGTCATTATGTTTTTTTTTCTTAAACCACAATAACACTTTACCTCTGCTCTATAAGCATTTAAATAATTAAAGTCACACAAATCTAACAATTAATTACTAACTATATAGTTTGTATTATTTTGCTCGATATACAAATAAGATCTCAGCAACGCGCTAACTATGCTCGCTGAAATTTGAAATAATTATGCCATTTAATACTGAATACGAAGCGAACTGTTTAAGTAATTTGGTAATTAAGCCACGTTAAGTTAATGAAAACTATAATTATTACAATAAAATAACGTATAAATTATAGTATAGCGATAAACAATAAATCAAAACTTGCGCGACACTACTCGGGAACTATGCGTAATGATTCTCGATTAGAACACAATCTAAATCGATATTATTCCATTAAACGTACGAAAACAACACTTAGCAGGTATTTGATACTCCGATTATTTTGTCTTGTTATTATTTTTATTCTATTCATATTGTATCTCTTAGAATAGTACTTTAACTAAATTTATTAAGGGGCACAGAATTGATATGTTTCCGATGCACGGCGTTTGTGTGATACCGCTTCACTTAACCTAACTTGCAAGGCGACGCTACACCCCTACTCTAGCCTATCACATGCGGGCCAATGTCACGCGTCATCCTAGAATCAACGTCGGCGTCAATCCGAACACCATCTACGCGATTTCACAGTAAACGTTAAGAATTAGAAAATATGGCTCGTATGGTCGACATCACAGATATAGATTTACATAGATAACGCAAGTATTTGTATTGAAAACAAGTGTGCCGAGGTCACGGCCGAAATTTAGTGACGGGAAATCCAAACCGATGCAGACACCGATGCCACCGATGCCGCCGATTTTTTTTAGTTCCTGCGGCCGACCGGCTGCAAAGCTGCAACAGACACGCGCGGACTGTAAGTTAGCGGCGACCAACCTTGACTTGACCTTGAAACTTGGTCGTAAATATATATCTGTGGTCGTTTATTGTTTGTCTTTAATACTCTGAACAAAAGTCGAGATATCTCGAAAGATTTATAACGATAGCCAAGCGAAAATAACGTTGGAAACTCACAGGTGGGCGTAGCGTGACATATAGCCGATTGCATTACAAGTAGTAGACGCGAATACAGAATAAACGTCTCTATGAAACCGCTTTTTACTCCTAATTACACATTAAATATTACATGATGATATGTATCGAGTAGTCCCGCAAAAGGTGACGTAGCCGTGTCCGCAGCCACTGGACGTCTCTTACTCGCTATCTAAGGTTGTTGGACGGAATCATGGCGGCCGAGGCGTCCCGCACGCATCGTCAACACTTCGCAAGCCATATTGCGCCGCCATTTTGATTCAGTGCTCCGCAAAATGGCTGACGAAGCCGACGGTTGCAAACCAAAATGTTAAATTCATCGATGGCTTTAAGTTTATTTTTAAATCTAATACAGGTAGGTAGTAAATATACATTAATACACCTTTTCGAAGAGAGCTTAATATTGATCGTTAGTGACACGCTAAAGCCATCGTAAAATTTACAGCACCAACTGAAAAGAAAAATATAACTTTTCGTTGTATTTTTTGTGTACGTTCGTGGACGCCTAACGCCGAGGGTTTGGGAGATCACTACTACATTATTACACAATTACTTACACACGAATTAGCATTATTATCGGATTAAATAAGTGAACATTGACTTAGTTTAATTATTATAACCGACAATGAATAATTACGAATAGGTACATATAGAATCAAAAAGTCACGAGATAGGTTCATAATCACTGATCAGATCCGTATTTTTAAAAATTACAAACTGTTATTTTGGATGTAAAATTAATACAATGGTAATATTGTTAAATAATATTTTGTTTTTAAAAGTAGGAATTATAAAACAACCAAAATAATATAGTATGATGCCTAATCCATACGTTCGTGTAACAACATGTTTTTTTAGGCTGATGTTATATTGAACCGTGTAATGCTTTAAATTAATATCAAGATTATAAGAACATTCTGCCTATAAATAATAAGTTTGGTACGGTCTGAGGTTAGTATTAAAATTATGTAAAATCCTTTATCTTTGGTCTATACGCCACGATGGTCGGTACACTGTGAAGTTACAATCACTATAAACAACGTATAAAATTTTGCTAAGTCAAAATTTGACGAAATTTCTATTAAATATTGACTAAGAGATTTTCATAAGAATTCACATGCGGTAACTTCCGCAGTTACGGAATTCACATGCGGTAACTTTTGCAGTTGCAGAATTCACATGCGGTGTCTTCCGCAGTTGCGGTATTCACATGCGGTAACTTCCGCAGTTGCGCTAGTCCCTCATAGATTTCTGTAGCGTCAACACGTAATAACTCAAAAATCCGAAACCTTATCATTAAATTCTAAGCAGGGATTTTTTTTTGCATTTTTTTTTGTAAATTTTACTTGTTTATATCAGCAGAATACGTCACTAGATACCTATATTAACATTAATATTTCATTTTTGGTTTATTGCTATCTCGCATTATATTGTGTACTTTGTCGTCACCGCGTTCAGTTTGCGCGAAGGTAACTAAGTATTCATTCTGAATGCGATAGTCAACTAGCTAAAAATAAAAAATATATTAATCTTCCATTTGATTAATCCTAACATTTCAGTAAATTTAAAATTTCTTTACATCGTTTCATTATTATGTATGAATAACTTTCATTAAATAGTAATGTAACAATGCTGTTTGTCTACAATAAATACCCTTATCTAGTATTATATTATTCATCTAACGATTACACAATAAAAGTAACTACTAAATTTTAAATTAGATTATTACCAAAAAGCTCGTCAAAGCATGCAGATAGTAGAATAATGTTTCACTATTCAGCGTAGGCGCACGTCGCCCGGTTATATTAATTTATTTACTATATATATATTAATTAATATAATGATTACATTTAATTATTTAACTCTCATAAGGCCAAGGCTAAATTCTCGCAACAAGACTGAACCGATCTCATGATGTCGCATCGCATACTGACCGCGAAGATTGTGGGGAAACTTACAACTCAACACTCGAACCGATACGAAGTTTGGGAGTTTGTAGTATGAAAATTCGATCTTCGATTTTTTTTTGCAAGGCACAAGAAATTGGTGTGACACCTAAATAGAACGTTAGAGGAACAGAATGCACGAGGCGAGGCGTGAGGAAGGGGGGGGGGGATGCGATCTCGCGACGCTCCAGCGATGGATGGCAGTTCAGGGCAAGCGGCACCGAGGGACGAGGCGCGCCCTCCTATCGCATCGAGTCACACTAAACATTTATAATTATTGCAATATCTCCATTTACAGATAGAAAGGATCGTAAGACCAACACTAGAGTGCCAGCGCTTTAACGAGTGATTGAACATTATAAAAATTACTAAGAAAGTATTAGGTAAATATAATTTGAAATAGTCATGAAATTCATTTAAAATACGCTAACATTATCGAGGCTAAAACAAAAGTATCGTAATTATTACATACAACTTCATTTAAATCATTCAACTTGAAATATTATTTAACAAAACGTAATCTTTCTATGAAGGGCACCTTTGGTTTTTAGCTTATTCGAATGAGATATATCCTAAAATGTTTAATTTCTGGTAATACACTATATTCATAACAAATCCTCACAGCTGTATACGTCGGCCTCGTAAAAACAAATATACAAAATTCACCGTACAATAAGTTAGTTGTAAATAAATCTTATGTTACAAGATAAAATGAATAATATTAAATTAACACGCTACGTTCATAGGAAATCATTAGATTTAAATAAAAAATATATATACTTTAATAATGAACGGTAAACAATAAACCTGGAATGTTAATAATAATACAATTAACACTTGCTAAATTTGGTATGAACGAAATAATACCACACCTCTGACGCCGGGTCACTCAACTTAGGGATACTAGGAGACGTAGCGCGGCCGCAGTCACCCGCAGTGGTAGCAGGCTCCCAGGCCCGACGCCGCGTCCGCCGCCCCTCAGTGCGCGGGTTGTCAGGTGCCCAGACTGACGAACGAGCTAATGCTGTTCGCCCTCTTCTCCGCCTTTGGCTCCCTGTCGGTCACACGAAACATTGTAGACACTGGTACCCACGGCCCTATTGAGTACTGTAAGTTCGTATGAAATAAGCAGGCATTTAGAACTACTTGTGTTTATAGTGCGAGGTGCATGGTGATATTAGTACGTAACGTAGATTTGACGAATTTGGAACCAATATTGTTGCGAACCGTTGGATCCTTTCGAGGGACCCAATGTACAGACATGCTTAGATAGACACATAATATCTTTAAATGTTTCTGATAATTATACATATAAATAGAATCTGTCAGTATCTAATTTTAACATCACTTGGAAATTGAAGTGAATTTGTTTCCTTTTTTTTCGATTTTGACAGATTCTGATAAACACTTGTGTTCATAAATATATTTTCTAAGAGCCGGCATTGCAAGTAGGTATAGAAAATAAAAAAATCCAAAAATTGATGCAAAAGTACGAAACGTAATGAACAGACGCGGACATATGGCAGCTCTTGGAAAACTTCTCAACATTAGTGTGGCATACTAGACATAGTGCGCGTGCATACTTCATGTGCGAGAATCCAGCCGTTGTGTGCCATCTTATGCCTCGCGAATTCGAGGTGGATGGCGCCCTCAGAGCTGAGAAGCAGCGCGCCTTGCAGGCGAGCCATGGCCGCGGCCGCGTCGGTGGGACTAGCGAAGTCCACGAACGCCACTGGGCCAGTGTTGCCGCCGCTACCGCCACCCAGCAGGCGGAGACGCGAGAACCCCGGGCAGCTGTACCACCACACACTATTGCGCCCACACTCGTACCCCACCAAACCCCTTCCCAATATGTTGTGTGTCATTTTTAACTATTGGCTAGATTAATACTCGCGGACTTGTTGGATGCGACGGAATCACGATGAGTTCACGTTAGTGTAGATAAATCTGTTGTATTAGTTATTGATTTGCAATACATAAAGTTTTGTAATATATTTTTTCCACTTTACGTAATTAACTGAAGTCGGTCTGAGACTCGGGCCGAATATGTCCGACACAATTAATTCATGACTGTCATATTGTGCGGTTTTAGCCATCTTTGACATCTGACCTTTTTGATTAGATAGTCATGATTTAATATTGTAACCGGTAGTCAAAAATCATGTTATTTTGTACAGGATAAGTTTGATACTAAAATTATTCCTTGTAAAATACTTTTTATTTTTGATCAGGCAAACCCGAATGGATGGCAAGTCTTAATAATAGTGCTAAAATACGGCTAGTGATGACAAGTGTTGAGATATAGTGGCGCTCGTCATGCTTGGGGTGGTACGGGTGCAGGCTTTCACATCTCACACAAACCATAACGTATAGGGCAATTTCTCTCGTCGGCTAATACCGTTCCATGAAAGCGAATAGTTTGTGTGAGATAAAACATAACAAAATTATAACAAAAGAAAATGTAACCCAACAATGTTTAACGTGGACGACATTGTGATATTGGTGCAACATGCACTGTGGGATAGTTGAATTAGTAATTAACTTTTAGAGTAATGTAATAATTATTTTATGTATTTTTTTCATGTTTATTTGCTTTTTGTATTGCGTGATCATGCACATACATCGTGTACATTTCAATTTTCAACTGGAAATTAACTCATTAGACCAGGTAACTTAGCGAACGTTTTGACGTCGTTGATATTTAAATAAATCTTGGTTTATGTTTAGTGTAAATGAGCGATTAACGACATTAGGTCCCGGTCTAACAGCCTAAAACTTCCAGTTAAAAAATAAGCTCACCGCACATTTATTTGAGAATAACCACTGATTAGTTTGTAGGCGTACCTGCTGAATATTTCCTTGAGCTCATGCTCGGAGACGAACTGTCCGAGGTTGGCTACAAAGAGGGTGGAGCATGGCGGCGCGGGGTGCGCAGGGTGGCCGGCGGGACCGCTCGCGTGCGTCGGCACCGCGGCGCCGGGCGACCCCAATGCTGGCGCCGGCAGTACGCACGCGCCCAGCGTCAAAGGGGTCTATACATAAACCATATTCTCTAATCTAAGCCATCACTGTCACGAGCTGAAAGACGTCCACTGCCGAACAAAGGCCTCTTCTTTAGAAGGGGCTGCTATAATCCGCGGTGGTAGGTAATCCTATAGAAGCTGCCCGTCTTCTTGCTTACTCTTGTTCCTTACGACACCCAAAGGTAGGAGATGGGTGGGTGCTATTGTTATTCGAACACTTTAAGGGGCTACACACGGGTCTATACACTCATACAGTCCAGACGAAAACATCCATTGGTCCATCTAGACATAACAATTACTCGGAGTGTAAAAGCCAAGCAGGTAGGTCTTTGCTTGTCCGCCCTAAATAACCCGGTGAAAAAACTGACGGTCGACTCCTTAGAGCTAATAGCGGGTTCACGTGGCTCATTTATGCAGACACACCTTTTATCATTTACCAGTTTACTTGATATAATAAAAATTCAACAAAACAACATGGATTCAACAAAGTTCAGGTGAACTTTTTTGACTAAGTCATTGTTGAAAGGATTCGAACCGTCAGAACCAATCGCGTTCTAATATAATTTAATTGTATTACAGGATAACTATAACGTATTTTCAATATTGAATTATTATTAATGGAACCACAGTTAGTAGAACCAGAGTAGTTAGGTTGAGGATAGAGCCTCTTGAGGAAAATGACCATGGCGAGATGATCTCCAAAAATTTGTCTTTCTGATCTTCAAAAACCCTTCTGCATGGTAACTTTTAAGGGGATAATAAAGAATCTTTGAAAGAGTTTAGAATAAAGGAATAACTTGCAAGCGATTTCAATGGACTGAGTTCAATGGTTACTGAAAAAAAAAATCCTAAGCATTTCAGTTAGGTACTAGATAGATACTTATGTGATTGTATTCTGTTTATATATTCAAAGTAAACGGCATTGAAGAAAAATGTATTCTAAGTATCCTAGTTTGCTAGTATTACCTAAGTAGTTAGGTAATACTAGCAAACTAGGATACTTAGAAACACTATTAAAATTATTGCGGTTAGTGAAATAAAAAAGGAGTGTAAGGAATTAATATACAGTTATTAAGAATGCTAAGGGTTGACAACATTAGGAAACACTAGGTATAAGTGCTTAAGATATGGAGGTGCTTACGTGGTGTGGCCTATCGGCGGCAGCTAGTCAGAGGTAGGAGCGCACTGGCGCCATCTGCGGGTGGATGGCGGGGTGCACCAGCCCGTGAGACAGCGTCTGCAGCTCCCCTCCGTACGCCAGCGGGTGATGCCACAGTTCAGCTCCTCCCCCGGGGAAGAACGGACTCGCTAGGTCTGCCAGAACAACGCCCAGTCACAACGCCACTCGGCAAAAAAACAAACTAAGCTTCGTGTCGGCTGCTCGTGTTATTGATCTCAAAATATAGCTGTCGTCTATGAACGTGATATTAGAATACTGCTATTGAAAATCATTATTTACATTGTGCTTGTAACATGTTTTCACGGTTGCTGCTATTTTTTCCGCAACTTGAAAATGTATGAATTCAAAATAAGTTTACTGTAAACTATTCCTAAAGCTTTAGATGATAATGCCAATGTTAATTCTATGAATGTGTTTGTTATCATGAAAACATGTGAAAATAGTTCAATAGTGGCAAGAACCCGACAGATCAATCAGTAGCTTCGCGGAGCTAGGCTTTGCGTGGTACGTGTAAGCGGTCACAGATACTTTGCCCGTTGCATTCGCTCGACGCCCCAATCGCGCCTTTTAAATATCTCTATTGTTTCATTAACGACAACAGTTCAGGCGAAAGTAGTGAAGGTACGGTAAGGTACTAGCTTTATAGTGTAATGAGGACAGTAAACTCTCGTAGAGACGACACAAAAAAGCGTTCTTTCTCAACTCGTCTCGAGGTGAAACGAGAGAATGCCTTTACGAGAGTTTACTGCAGGTATAAGGATCGGCACAGACAGAGGCCGTGCGGTTTGATTAGTCGTGTTCAAGGGGGTGTGGGATCAGTCGAGCGAGCGTCGGGCGGTGTGTGCGTTCGGCGGTACTTACGTCCAGTGAGTGGGTGCATCAATGCGGGGTGTGCGGCTGGCGCGGCTGTGGCAACTGCCGGCTTCGGCTTGCTGACCTTCGTGTTGCTTTTAGCGAACTCCAGCCGAATCGTTTGCGGCATGTCGGGGTCGAACCGGACGCCCTGCTGTGAACAGCCGCGAGCGGTGCGGCGCTCCGATATAATGACGATGGAAGGGTCTTACGCCGCTTGCTCCCAGCTGATGCGTCATGACTGGGATTTGCGGTAACTATCGCGCGGTCGGGTGGGCGTCGGAAGCTACTACATAATTCTTTCAATTATAAATATATAAAAATATGCTTTTATGTAACTTGGTAGAGAATCTATTTGTTTAGATCGACGTATTAAAGTCCAATGCAGATTTTGCTTGTATTCGATAATATCGAGGTCGCGCGCCTGCGCCTGCTATGGTGACGGAACACAGTGCTCGGGTTGTGACATCAAAACCTGTCAAACAGTGACATGCATTGCGTATTTACACCGTAAAATCATCGATCAATTCCGGTAGTTAGGTAGGTCCACGGCTCGAAGCACCGACTTGACGGCCCGTGGTCTGTTCTGTATGTGCATGGGTTTAGCATAACTTACGATGCGGTTACTTGAGTCAGGAAAATGTTATTCCAAGTCTACGATGAGAATAATAACTATTGTGCTCATTTTGGCTGTGTTGAGGCATGTGATCAGAAGAGGTTTAGTAACACCGTGCGTTATACATGTTTTAGTATATACAATTGCGTTCGGTTCCTACGCCTAGAAAATATCTCGGCCTTTAATTGAGATACTGCGGTCTTCGAGTCGTCTAACATACTGACGTGTTCTGAAGCCATACAAACTGATTAGGCGTTATTGTGTTCGTGGTTCTTTTTGTGTGATATTTCCGCTTTTTAGTTAATATATTCAAAACCCTACGAGCTACGTAAATAATTGAGTTCGTCCCAATATGTGTTATATTGGGTAGTATTATTATAATTACTAATATTGAGACAAATTCAAAGTAAGCAAATTTGTATAGATTAGATATTAGGCTGTATTATTGTGACAGCACCAACCTGAAGGTCTTGTTTAGCTGCCTCAGCTCCAGCTCTGGTGTGGAATGTGACGAACCCCACAGGCTGCAAAATAACAATTGAATTGGAATTTTCGAATGCTTTACATCGCCTATAGCCACTGGTGAACAAATCAATTATAGTACTTATAGGCCGACCGTTTAACTCGCGCATCGCCTGCGCGGCAAGAAGGGAGCGAGGGGAGATGTTAGCGGATGGATGAAAGGGGTGCGCGGAGCAGAGAGCTTACGTCAAATGCGGCAGTGCGCTGGCTGTGCACGCAGCGCGCGGTTGGTGTTTTTGTTACGGACGCTTGAAGATAAACGCACAAGGTATACGACTGCCAAGATAAATCTCAAGATGAATCGCTCTTCCAGTTCGTTGATGAAGAGATGGACCGATTTATTATTAATTTGCAAGATTCTGACTCCTCAAGCTACACAGACAGTGATGATGATTCAAGCGATATGAATATTAGTGACGAATAGTCCTATAAAATTTTTATCTGTGGTTAAATATTTCTTAAACGGAGTTAATTATTGTTTTATGATTTTGTACCTATGAAGCTATTATAAAAATTTGTAAAACTTAAAAATAAATACTTAAAAAAAAGATACTTATTATTTTATTCTTTACCAACAATGTCTATCTCGAGATAAATCTTTGGATTATTGACTCCGTGTGTAGCGTTACCCGCCCCCGCTCCTCTCCCACCGCGCAGGCGACACGCGAGTTAAACGGTCGGCCTATAGACTACTAGGCAGATGATTTCATAGGAACAATTAGTGCAAGTGCTTTCATAGCTAAAGAAACTGGGCATAGACCGATATACCTAATTTTAATAATTGGTTGATAATTGTATTGTTTAATTTGTTAGTAGTCATATCCTTTTAAAAGAAGCTATTAGTGATCGAGGTTCTTTTCTGCGTCTAAAATTCAAGTTCATTGTTATTGTTCTCAGACTTACCGAAGCTGTTTTCCCATTCTTGCTGGTAACCTTTAACAGGGAGCCTTCGTAGCCCTGCGTAAACAAAAATGATTATTATACCTTGTTTACCAAAAACCATTCCTGAATTTTCTTCGTTTAAGTCTAACAATATCAAATTACAACGAAACTTTTATTTCGAATAAAAGGTTTAGGCAGCTGAAATTTGGTACCTACCTGTACCAGGCGCAATGGTAGTCACGCGATACCCACACTAAAACTATCCCCTCGTATAACATTAGAACACTCATGTTCGTGGCGACATCCGTGCCAGCCGCGGATCGAGTGTAATCCCCCTTATCGGTAAACAGAATCGATTCAATCCGAATATTACGAATCGGAGCATGACATTTGATATTTACGGCACGGTAATCCGTACCGGGATCTATTCGCGTGACGAAACCTACGGTGCTTCCATTTTTATTATCCCCTGGTAAATATTTGGACGCTACGGACTCGTCTTGTAAAAACATTATTATACAAGCGGCTTGGTCCGTTGAGAGATAAACACGAGAAAGCGAGTACATAAAATATTAGTTATTTTCTTTTATACATGATTTATTTAATCAATTTACTTAGTCTTTAGTACATCGAGAGAGCAATAATTACTAGGTGAGTACCATTGCAGCCTTAGATATTCAGGTATGAAGTAGCAGTGTTTAGACATTTTACTGTTCTGGTGTAAAGAGTAATGCAGCTAGAGATATTACTGAGGTATCGAGACTTACTGCCGAACCTACAAACGTCAATTAAAGTTAATGATGATTAATCCATTTTTGTAAATCGGATTATTTCGACACTCGAAGCCAATTAATACTTAATACGCTGATAGTGAGTAGAGATAACAATTATCTCGTATTCAATAATCGAAATTAATCATAAATAGCTCCGACAGTCGAAATAAATAGATTTCAGAAAGTGACTTAATTAGAATTAAAGTTAATTGGGGATTGTGTGTGCGGCAGTTAGTATCGGTGATGACCGGCAGTGGCCGTTCATAGGCAGCAATATTAGAGAAACTTTCAAAACCTGTGGGGTGTCATCCGGGGTATGTTGGATTCTTATCCACTCAAACTGTCACATCGGTGCCTGAAAGGGGCGACTGGGCTCTCCGGTGGGACCTGCACCTGCTAGTGCCTTGCCTAAGAGCCCCTCACCGGGGGCGGATAATAGACGGGAACCTGAGACGGTGCTCACAGGGGTCGCAAGCCCGCCTTCTCTGAGTCACCGCCGCACCGTAGACATCCATCGAATGTCTAGGGTCCACACCCGAAACGTCCCGCGACTCCGTATCTACCATACCGCGAATGCCTTGCATATATTATAGTCATTATACTCGTATATGTTTAAAAAAAAGATAATGGTCCTTACCTCGTATGCTCGAAACAGTAGATAGAGCTCCCGTGGCTTTGCGTCCATGGGTAGCCCACTCACGAACAACGTCCGCACCTACAACAATACATAACAAAATGTTACATAGTATAATTAATGCCGGTCTATATTTAACTCAGAATCTAAATATTATCATCAGTATCAGTAGGAACCGAAAAACGTCCACTGCAAAGGCCCCTTAGAATGGAGGGGTTGCCATAATACTTACGCTTGGCAGGCGTCTTGGGGCTTCGGAGTCGCTGGACGCTCGGGGTGTGGGCCCTTTGAGCGTCCATTGAGTACGGCGGCGACTCCGAGGAGGACGGCGGCGGGGTTGCGACCCCCGTCCCTGTGAGCACCGTGACTGGTTCCCGGGGGGCTACAATGCGCCCCCCGGCGGCGGGCTCAAAGGCAAGGCACTGAGGGGCCCCTGGTGCAGATCCCACCGGAGAGCCCTGGGGTCTCCCCTCCGATGTGCCGATGCGACAGCCGCGGGGGTTTTAGTGGGTAAAAATCTCACATACCCCGGTCGAGCCCCACAGCTCCCGGGGATCTTTGGAAGAATTCCCCCGCATCAAAAAAAAAAGGCGTCTTGGGGATCGCAGGTATAGGTGGCAGGTAATCCAATAGAAAGACGCTGTTGCCCGTCTTCTTGTTCGACTCTTTCGACACCCACTGGACAAAATGGATGGGCGCTATTCTTACTAGGACACCACCCCACGATCAGCGAACTAAATAAATTATCCTTTTGTTTGAAAATTCGATTATGAATAAATGACGTTTTAATTCGCTTCAGAAATTGTACAATACTGAAACCTGAAACTAAATAGCCGTGCGTAACTAGTATTTTTCGCCCGAAGCTAAAGCTGGTCTTCTTCTAATCTTTAGTTTTTAACATTGTAGACTCCTATTACTTTGTTATACTTTTGTATCTAGATTCTTAAATGACCACAATTTGTAATTAATCTACTCTTACGGATTATATCGCGATTTATTTTAATCTGTAAGATATAATCCGTAAGAGTAGATTAATTACAATGTGTAGTGTACTATGAACTCTATTTTCTCGCATACAAAGAAAGTGGTGGACACTTCACAAATCTGACCCAAAGAACGTATTTATGCTTACACACATGGATTAGAATTGTTTCGTGCGGTTACTTTAGGATTTTTTTTATTGAGTTTGTAAACGGTGCGACGCATTAATTCGACGGGCACATTTAATGAAATAAAACAGAGCCAGCATTGCCGGCGCGATCTGGTGTGTGCGGGGAATGGAGATTAATTGCTGGCAACACAGACCGCCGCCGCCGTCGCCGTCGACGCTGACACCATCTTGTTGAGCTTTTATTTATGCGTCTGATTCTTATATTTCCCAAGGTTTAATTTGCTGCCATACTATTTCATTAATATTAGGTAGTTAATAAATGATTACGATAGATTAACGTTATTTTAAAATTCGAATGCAAAAACAATACTTCCTATAGTACTTTCTATTGTTTGTACCTCTTTGATGTGTTGACTGGTAGAGAATGCCTAGAGGCATTTAGTCCGCCTTGTGTACAACTTTAGTAGGTACAGGATTATATACCTACTATCTTCAATTTCGTTTCGCGTCAAGAATTTGTTTTGTCTCAAAGGATTAAAATTAAATGAAGGAATCTTTTGTAGTAGTCTAGTCATATTTATACAAATGTTTATAAAACCCAAGGACTTTGTTTGCCAAGGATAATGAACAGTGGCGTGCAGTCCATATAGGCAAAAAGTGTTTGCCTACCCTGTGATTTCCCCAATCAGACATATCAATATAAAGTGTGCATAATAATATTTCGTTTTCTTTTCTATTATTTCACCATTGTAAATAAACAAAAGCACGCAAAATGTTTGCGCGACGAACTTCACTGTACATAAATTCACTGTACTATATCTACTCATAAATGTAAAGATAGATTTCGCGCGCGGGCCACGCAAAGACACGACACGGCGGGGCCTGGATTTTCACACATTCAAAGAGATTTATTGCACACAGACTCACACCGATACACGCACCCATAAATAATGTGACTTGTATAATAGAAGAAATATCACGCACACAGACAAAGGACAGAGACACAAAGAGACACTGCCTACCAAAAGTGACATTTCAATATAGTTTAATCCCGATAGATATTTATGTTACGACATGAATGCTAATTTTACACGCTCAGTTGTTGCAATCGTAGAATATTTGGTAAGGCGTTCGGAAGCAATTCGCGAGACGCGAGTTCGTATCCTCTTAGAATCGAAGTTTCTTTTTGTAATGTTTTTTTAAATTATGCGGTGCGGGTATGTACGTACTTTGCGAGAGGTCGTATTTTGCGAGAGATAATAATTTAGCTAATATATAGCTATTGTGCACAAAGGGGGTGAGTTGTATTGATTCAAAACAAACAAGTCGTAATCATTTAGTCAATAAAATATACCTACTCATTTGCTTTTCCTTTGTCTTCCAGACTAAGGATATGCCCCTTTTTGGATTTGTATAACTAAAAGAGAAAGTTCCTGTATATTTCCTGAGAGACCTAGCTGGTCGGGATTTTGGTTTTGGAAGAGTTCAAACAATAAAAAATCTCTCCTGGCGTCCACACTTATTATAGTTTAATTTATAGGTACATGTTGTATCTTAGCCGTAAACATACATATCTTTCTACTGTTGCATGTTGTAATGTGTTTTAATCATCTTAGTACGTATCTACAAGACAAGCAACTTGCACTCATATTGATAGGTAAGTTTATTTCTCTTCGACTATCCAAGTAGGATTATATTTTTCGATAGTAGGTATGTTTATTTCTTTAACACGGTCTGTGGCATAAATGGCTGCATGGATTTTAATTTAATATACTTAGGTACTTCTTACATAATAATATCGTTTTAGTTGTGGGAGTGAAATAAAATATAGTCAGGAATATTTGAGCAATTATAAGCAATAACGTCAACACACAAAAATATTAATAATTCTGTGTTAACGCCATCTATCTCTTGTTATAGGCGCAGGCGACGTTTAAAATAATGCGCATGTCGGTAGTATGTAGTAAAGCTCCATCTAACAAATAAAAATCTTAATGCAGTTTGTCGCCTATAACAAGAGATAGATGGCGTTAACACAGAATTATTTTTATTTTTGTTGACACATTTTTGCATAACAGTGCTCATTTATACAAAAAAACATCAGTAAGTACAAATAAATATACTTACTTATGTTACAGTGGCAATACATACAAACAAAAAGACTGTTACCCTACGACTCTAGAGATCTAAGATATTTGCTTTTTTGCCTACCCTGATCAAAAAGTCTGTGCACGCCACTGATAATGAAAGGTAAACAATGAATCCATTAAGGGTATATTCTGATCCGGAAAATTTCATTAGCCTGAAGGTACACGTATAAAATCAAGCTGTGGGGGATTATATTATCTGTGGCACGCTATGATGGCCGTTTTGATTTTTCGTTATTAATAATAATTCTTCTTCGGAGTTTCGTGGAAGTTGGCGACTTTCTACGTTTACAGAAACAATAAATAGGGAATTTGAATAATTTTAATTATTAGTGTACATATATTATTAGTGTATTACGTGTATAGATACCAAAATAAAAAAAAGTTAAAATATGCACTAATAATTTAGACCTGCAGAGGAGTTACCAAACAAATGAAGACATTTATTAATGACGAGTAAATTTACGTACAGACCTGCAGAGGAGTTACCAAACAAATGACGACATTTATGAATGACGAGTAAATTTACGTACCTACATACCTGCAGAGGAGTTACCAACTAAATGACAACATTTATGAATGGCGAGGCCAAATCTATTTAATTAATTTAAATATATTTTGTAAAATAAAAATAGCCAGGGGAAAACATTAAGATTACGAAGTTTTACGAGTACTTTTTACGACGATAATGTGGGTGTCTTCAAGGCTAGAGTGAATAGGCTTTTAATAAGCTAGTGCGCCTTACCATCTTCGATTGCGTCGCCACTTTTCATCAGGTGGGTCTGCAGTCAAGCACTAGCTTATGTTGAATAAAAAAAATAAAATAAACCACCATTAATAAATATTATCAACTTTTCATTACAATTTTCACGCCCGTACCTCATTGTTTTATGTGAAGGAGGTGTACAGTATTGTACAGCGAGGAGAGACTAGACTGCCGACAGCACGATGTGCAAATCTTGACAGATGATCTTTCCTTGTGGGAAAGTGACGTACTTCCCCACACTGTGTCGTAGTATTTCACATTTTTGTATAGAGAATGACGTTTCGAGTTTGAAAACTACGTCACAATCCACGACGACCTGTCAAGACTGCAAGTCGTGCTAGACCTGCAGGCTCAGCACGATGTGCAAATCTTGACAGATAAGTGTGAGTATGACGTCACAATAACGTAGAATTTTACATTTTTGTATAGAGAAATGGCATTTCGGTGTTGTAAACTACGTCATATTCCACACCGATCTATCAAGACTGCAAGTCGTGCTAGGCCTGCAGGACGGCCATCATATCATCTGTGTGGCGCTGTACGTTGGTATCCATAAGGTGAGGTGAATAAAATACGTAAACAGGAAAGATACATTAAGGTCTGAGTACGACATCGATCCTTGAGCTTATGGAATTTTATCAACGTTAGGACACTTGTGGCAAGGGCTGGCCCTTGTACCTATATATTTTATCGGCGTCCGTGCCCCTTTCAGTGCCAGAATGTCGGACCTTTATGTCGGCTATTTTCCGGTCCAATGCACGCGAATTCCCCGTTCCAAAGATACGCGATATTTTTATTACGCTATTTTTTTAATATTGCAAAAATACAGTGTAGACATTATGCTTGAGTGTCTGGAGATTACATTTTGAACAAGAAATTTGTTGGTTTATATAACAGTCAGAAAAGTATTTCAATAGAAACTCGTACCTAAATAATGTATAAATTAATCACAACTGAAATCTGTTGGTTTTTCAAATCATCTATTTATCTTCTATCTATCTATACATATAAAATTACTTGCCCTGACTGATCCATCAACACACAGGCCAAACCGCTGAACCTAGAAAGCTGAAATTTCGACAGTAAGTTCTTCTTATGACGTAAGCATCCACTAAGAAAAGGTTTTTGAAAATTCCACTCTAAAGGGGTAATGTATTCGTTTGTATAAAACTTTTTAATTTATGGTTCGAATAAGTATCTGAAACTTTCTGATAAGGTTCTCTAAATAAAACAAATATATGTGTTTTGCGAATTTTCAAAAACTACCTTTAGGGATACCCTAGGGGATGGTAAATTCAGTACAAAAGAAATCGGGTGAAGCCGCAGGGAATTGCGAGTTATATGATAAAAACCATTCGTAAAATACTTCAATTATATTTTTTATCAAATTATGTACGTACTTTAGTTATAACACATAATATAACATGTAGGTTAACTTAAGGAAATTTACTATTGTTGTTCTCACGTGGGTACGTGAATTTTGTAATTCATAATGAGAATAAAGTTTCTTAAACCTTAAAAGGCAGACAGACAACGAACACACTGTCTTTAATGTTTCTTTCGAATAACCTTATATGTAGTTGGATTTTACGTCCTTCCATTTTCCAAATTGTTCAAAATTTTTAAAACTTAAATTAAAATATTCAAATAAACGTGTAACGAAGTAGACAGCTGATACCGTTAGTTGAAATCCAAAATATATCGAAATAGATAAGTTATTGCTGAGGACGTAGCTCGACGTTGGTTTTGCGAGGGTATTGAGCAAGTCTCTCTCGGGACTAATAAATATCTGTTTTCTCTACATGCAGTCATTTCGGATTTCCAAAGAAGATAAATCGCTTACCTGCTGGTATATTGATTTGAAGTGCAAAATAACCGCATAATATGTCTTTTTAGTGGTAATAATCGGGAATAACTTTGTCTATTTGAAAGTATCAATCATACATATAAAGGTACCACGCAATAAAACAAATTAACAATTATATTTGAACTGAAATTTTAACTGTGCAGTAGGTGTGTAGCCCTGTCTGACTTATAATTTATTAATTATTGCAATTGAATCGTGTAAATCTTTGCTTTTAGTATTTTTTCTGACTAAATGTGATTTAATTTTAATACTAGGTATCCAGATATGTCTGTATATCTTGACATAAAAACTCTGTTCATGGTCAGATGAAGAGGGCCTAGACAAGATCGCTTCGTAACGATTCTATGTCTTCAATATCTGCATTTCCACTCCACCGGCCGCACGTGTTCGCGTGGCAGCCTCGCTGTTTTGGCTCGCGAGTTAGCCTCAGTAGTTTGCCCGGAAACGCCGAGCCTCGCGAGGCAGGCTGAGCTATCAGTCGATAAATGGACAGTTGCGTTAATATCTGCTGTTTTCTGACCACACCGGACGAACAGCGCACACCGAGGGACATTTGAGCGCGACCCGTTTACCGACAGTCGACGACAACGGCTCGACCCCGAGCCACGCTGAGCCGAGGCACAAAATATAGATATTTTGTGGCCGAGGCAACATGCGTCCGCCTAACCCCGAGACACGTCCACATCAACCACACCTTTGGCTCTCGAGGCTGCCGTGCAGCCGCCGGTGGAGACGCGACTATTCGCAGTATCAATTCCCTATAATTTGTCACGTGGCTTTTCTATGCCATAAGTCTTTTACATTTTTATACTTTCTACTAGCGTAAATGCTTGTAGAATTTTACATTGTCTATGCTGTGTACATTGTTGAGCTCTCCGAGCTATTTAGTTTGTAACTTTATGGGAAAACACACAAGGAAAGCAGAACAGCTTAAACTTTGTTAAGGAAATAGTGTGTATCATAATAAAGGCGGGGAGGGAAGATATTCCTCGAAGTTACTTCTTTTATTTATTATGCATCTGTACTGACTTTGTCAGATATTTCTCTGTGAACGGTATTCAGCATCGGTTTTGATATCAATTTATTAGGCTAGTGCCGTAGTTTTGTTGTTATTATGAAATTTCTAAATATCCCTTTAACAGGTAGCCCATTAGGTTGGCTTCCTAAAATGTTGACTTTATTTATTTATTTATTTTATTTGACACACCAACAGCGAACACATCAATCACTCACTAAAACATAAGATAAAGTCCATATCTGATATGCACGCCTATTCTAGGTATGTACAAAGTTTGCCATAATAAATTGTCACGCATAGAAAATATACAAAGAAAATTAAAATAAGATTAAAATTAATTATATAGTAATGTCCTGATAAAGTAAGAAAAATATTAATATATATAATAAATAAATGCAACAAACCTAATTTATAAATTCAGTTAAATTAGTAAAGTAAATTCATTGTCAATATCATTAAAAAACATAAACGTATTAAAATATAATAAATGGTATAATAGAAATAACTGAAATAATTGAACCAATAAATTTAATTATTTGTGGATGCAAATCGTTTCAGTAACTTTCTTTTATATGTAGACAGAGGGTCAAAAAACACATCTACGTCCGTTTGTCCGTCGTGTAGTCGATTGTACTCGTTGCACATTCTCACTAGTGGGGAGTTCAGGCCAAGATTGGTTCTAACTAATGGTGCAGAGAAGATTTGTTTAATAGGGTAACGCGGCAGCTTGCGAGGCACACTTATGGAGATACTACTAACAATGTCACTGCAATTCATATCATTGTTCAGAATCCTGTGCAAGAAAATCAGATCGTGCACTTTTCTTCTATTAGCCAGCGATAGCATTTTAAAAAAGGCTAGACGCTGATCGTAGCTGCAGCGATGCGTGATCCCTTGAGACATAAACGCTAGATGACGAGTGAATGCCCGCTGGATGCTTTCGATACGTTGCGAATGTACACTATAAAATGGACTCCAAATAACAGAACCGTACTCCAAATGGCTTCTTACTAATGCATTAAATAGGATAACCTTAGTGTGTACGTCCTTAAAACCCTTTGTGTTACGCTTCAAAAAACCCAACATCTGTGCGGCCTTTTTGACTACTGAGGTAATATGTGCTGAAAAACGGAGTTCTGTGTCCATAATTACTCCGAGATCTCGTACTTCTTTAACTTTCTGCAGTTTCTTACCACCAATACTGTACTCGGTCTGAAGCTGTATTATTTTTCTAGAATACCTCATGTGGAAGCATTTCTCTACGTTAAGCTCCATACTATTGCTGTCGCACCAAACCTTTATTCTACACAGATCTTCTTGAATCTCCTTGGCATTATTCGGCGACTGAACTGTATTGTAAAGTTTCAAGTCATCGGCAAACAGTAGAAATTTACAATTGTGTATGTGTGAGCTGATATCGTCGATAAAAATAGAAAAGAGAATTGGCCCTAGATGAGATCCCTGAGGGACACCAGAAATAGCATAATAAGGCTCAGAGTCATGACCATTAACAGTAACCATCTGAAGTCTCTTTGCCAAGTACGATCGGAACCAATTTAACAGACAGCCTAAAATCCCAAAGTGCCTTAGTTTTTTTATGAGCAGAGAATGGTTGACTTTATCGAATGCACTAGCAAAGTCGGTATAAATTACATCTACTTCGTTGCCATGATCAACCTCCTTTGACAAATCGGTTAAGAAAGTATGCAGGTTAGTTACGGTAGAACGACCTGATCTAAATCCGTGTTGTTTCGGTGATAAAATGCCATCAACATGTTTTGTCAAAACAGGACAGACAAGCGATTCAAAAAGCTTTGAAAAGCATGATAAAATAGCAATTGGGCGGTAATTGCAGACACTATCTGAATCCCCTTTTTTATATAATGGTATTACTCTTGCCTTCTTCCATTCCTCTGGGAAGCAACCATCACGCAGCGATCGGTTATAGATCAGAGAAAGCGGAAGTGACAAAGCTGAACCACACCGTTTCACAAACACTGTGGGTATGCAATCTGGGCCAGCACCTTTAAACGTATCAAGACGTTTAATCTTGTTCAAGACAGCGCGCTCTGTAAGACATATATTACTAAGGCACCTATCTGGTTTAGGCAAGCTATAAGATCCTACTCCTGTACCTGTACAATCATCGCTGGTATAATTGGAAGAGAAATGAGACGAAAAAAGATTAGCGATCTCTGGTCCAGTGTTTGCAGTTGCACTACCACTGTGCATGGCAGCTGGTATTGGTGGGGAACCATTATTTCTCTTGTTTTTGATATATCGCCAAAATGCCCTCGGATGCTTCTTTATATCAGTTTCTATGGCGTGCTTGTATCGCGTATAACAAGTATGATATAGTTTATGACAGTGCTCACGGACAGCCCTGTAAGACAACAAGTCCAAGGGATTTTTGTATTTACGATATCTTTGTCTTATTTTATCTTTCTCTAGTAGCCTTCTAATCAAGGAAAGGCTAAACCAGGGCGGATATTTGGACTTAATTGACTTTCGCTTTGGTACATGTTTTTCGATTATGTTGCGAACATTCTCGTACAATACAGAAACCATTGCATCCACGTCATAACAGATGGAAAAAATATTATTCCAGTTAATTGTTCTTAAATCATTTGACATGTTGTCATAATTAGCCCTAAAGTAATTATAATTGCTACATTTTAACGTCGACAATTTTCTCTTATTCAATAATGTTATACTAATTGATAGCGCCGGGTGCTTGGAATCAAGTTTACACAAGGGATCGACAGACTCCTCCACCACCACATCCGTCAAATTACAGAGCACCAAGTCCAACATCTTGTCATCACAGTTCGAAACATTATTAAATTGCCATAGATTATTAGCAGACATAAAATCAACGAGTGAACAACCCAGTGAATTGCTATAATTGGTAGGGTTCATATAAGAAAAATCTTTGTCTTTTAACCATTGAATAGACGGAAGATTAAAGTCTCCCAGTATCATTACATCGTCCACAGAATTCAGCGCGTTGTTCACCTTATCGAGATAGTTATTAAAAGTTGTCAGACGAAGTGGTGGAGGTAAGTACGTAACACATATAGCCAACCTAAAGTATTTTCCATTTACGTCAAGGTTTAGAGATACCCATAAGTCCTCGCTGTCACTCTCCCAAGCGTGGACCCTAGTAGAAGATATATCTTTGCTTACAGCTAAGAGCACCCCGCCACCATCCTTCTTCGAGGAATCAGTACAACAACGATCCTTACGGTAAACGACGTATCTCGAGTCAATAAATTCGCTGCTATTTATGCTTGGATTAAGCCAAGTTTCCGTAAAAGCAATAATACTGTAATTGGATAATCGAATATTATCAAAAACACTGTTTGTCTTTGTTCTGATTCCGCGAGTATTTTGATAATAAATATTTAATTGATTGAATTTTAAATTTACAGACCAAAACATTTATATAGTATGTATACAATTGAGATGATATAGAACAAAAACAAATTAAACGATAAGTTTTAGGCTGTTCGTATTACGTATAAACAGCGCCTGAGAGGACTCGTCTTTTCTTACATAAATGCGACCATTTCGTATCCACACGAATTTGTATTTACTTTCCTTGGACTTTTTGCGTGTAGCAGCATGCAGAGATTTATTGCTCGGCGTAAGGTGTTCAGAAACATATACTGGTACACGAGAGCCTCCAATGCCTAGGTGGTAAGAACTTAGTTTGTCATCGGGCTTTTTCTTGTTGTAATTGGACACTGCAGCAAGAATGGAATCTCTCTGGCGCGGACTCCGGAGTTTGACAATAACCGATCGGGGTCTGTCATTGTCCTTCGTGAATTTCGCCACTCGTGTTGCATTTAATATATCTTCGTCTTGGAGGGGGTAATCCACAGTCTTAGTCAGTTGGACTACAGTATTAACTAAATTTTCAGTGCGATGTTCTGGGATACCATTAATCTCAAGGTTACATTCACGCATATGTTGCTCTGTTAAAGAGAGGCGCGTAGACAGATCCACAATAGTACACTTTAGTGACTCGTTGTCAGACTGCAGCTTCTGTATAGTAGCAGTTCTTTCCTCAAAGCTAGTTTTCAAATCCTCATACTGTTTACTGATGAAATTCATAGAGTCGTGATAATTTGACATCTGTTGTTTAATTGCTTTCAGTTCTTCGGTTACCTGTGCCCTGACAATTGCCATCATTTCCTGTTGTATTACGTTTCTGATATTCTCTAGCGTAATGTTGGAGTCCTGAGGCTCCATTAAGCGTGATTTAGTTCGTAAGGTAACATTGCATGAACCCAGTGACTCTTCGATATTTTCAGACCCCATAACAGGTGGGGAAACGGGACGGAGGCCTGACCTAACTGGTGTGTCGGTATTGTCCGTCTTTGGTATTTTGTTGCGGCATTCGGGGCACTTCCATAGGCGTTTCTGTTCCTTGTTCATGTTCCCAAAGCGCTTCTCGGGAACATTGGCACAAAACAAATCATATTTAGATGTACAATCGGAACATGTCAACATGTCCTTAGATTTTATTGAGTTGTGACAACCGGCGCATTTGTTGGAAGCCATGATAAATAATAGAAGAAAACGAAATAATAATTTTACGCCAAAAAAAAAAAGTCCTTGGCCGGCGAGATTTGAACGTCCGACCACACGAATGCGACGATTTAAACCTCCGTCGTTCCTTCTGAGCTATGTTAACAAGTAACTCATATGTGAAACTTGTTGATTATATTGGTGCAAATGAAGTCCTGTTCCTTTAAAAGACTGAATAAAGGACTTCATGGAGCGTGTGTTACTTATTTACACCATATTCTGTCAAAATGTCACTATTAAGAACTGTTCTATTTTATTTCAGAAGCAAATTAGTTTATTAAAATAATGTTCACAAACGTTTGATATTTTTTATTTTGTTGGCAATTAACATCGGTTTTAATTAGATAACACTGTCACAGGCAAAGCCCACGTAGATGCACTGTTTTTACTAAACACAACTGTAATTTTAGCAGTTTAACTATATTTAATTAATTTAATTAACACAATCAATACTTTGCGTGACGCCTACCCGTCTTTTTCTCCTTTCCAAATATCTAGTACATACCTACAGTTTAGGAATAACTGAGAGAGATCATTTATCTTTTCCACGCAGTATAAAATGATTTCTACCAAGGAGTTGGCATGATGTAGATATAAGAAAGTCAAGTACGGTATCTAATATATTTCAAGAGGGCCGCAGTGGGGGTGGAGGAGCGGTCAGTTTGAAAATACCCCTCTATGTCGACCATTATACACTTGGTTGCGCCCGGATCCCTACGCTCCCCTATTGAGTTATGGTTCATGCTCAGCCAGGGAATTTGTCTGAATAGCCTTGCAGATTGGCAAACGTTGGCCCGTCCGAAAAGTACTTGCTGCACGTAATGGCTTACGCATGCAGCAGTCATTTGCTCAAAAATTTGCACAAAATATGCGCCAACAGATAGATTTTGTTAATTTTGCCTAATTAGTAAGTGCAAGCGCAGTATACATACTTTCTGTACCATTGTGGTAATATGTATTAACGTAATAAAGAAGCCATCACAACTAGTACCTACATAAAAATGTATGTACAGCCTTTTTGTGCCAATAATTCTGAACGTGGTCTAATTAAAGCCTTAATAATTTTAAAGTGACCATCAGTATAAGTTTAATAAATGTTTAATAACAAAGAAGAAAAAAAAATTCTTGCGATAAATATGTATGTAGTAAATACAAACAAAACACACTTATTATCTACTATTAAATCATAGAAAAAAGTAATTATAACACAAAGTAAGTATATAATAAAATAATAATAATATCATGGGACACACACACGGTCATCCGATCCCAAACTAGGCAGAGCCTGTACTATGGAAACCAGACAACTGATACTAATACTTACATACATTTTTTTTTTTTTGTAAATACATACTTAAATAGATAAACAACACCCAGACACTTGGCGGGAATCGAACCCACGACCCATTGGTTAGCAGGCAGGGTGTCTGACCACTAGACCAACGGGCCCGTCATATATATGTCATATATATGTCATATATATGTTAGCATATTCTGGATTTATTTTATTATTTATTAAATTATTCGTTTCTACTTACAGCTTTTTAAGGCAAAACCTACATGCGGCAAAATAAACCACTATCTAAGACACCAACAAACTTTCTACGTATAAACAGTACAAGGAAAAGGCTCTGTGCTTCATACATTTTTATAGCACTACATATTTTTTTGTTTCACACGCCCTTCCCTTTTATCAGTGAAACAGAAGGCGCAATGTAAGTGGTCTATATTGAGCTTATATCAATTTTACGCCTTCACGACTCCGAAAGCGGAACGAACATTTGATCTGTCCAGCGAGCCCGATAGCATCTACAAGGCGACGTTAATGCGACAACCGGGAGAAATTATATATTTTTCGGGGTAAAATATAACGACGTTCGGGAGTTCGCGTTCAACGTTATAGATTATTATCCTATTAGGGTAGGCCGTATTTTTTATTCGACCTAGTAATGATAGACAAGGCGTTCGCCAGATGGTAAGCGACAGCCTGCCTATAGACTAGTAATTTCACCAGCTACCGTGCCCTTTGCACCGGAACACAGCAATGTTTACACACTGCTGCTTGCCGGCAGAATATCTAACACTGCTGTGGTACGGTACCTGTCATGATGGATATCCCTTGTACACGATGCATGTATCATGAATGACTAATCAAAGTGGAATGTAAAGGTTTTCAGGACAACGAACAATGCATGCTAGCAATCCAGTCGCTGCTGGCGGGTAATCAACTGGAATGAACGAGAATGTGGAGTAAAGCTGTGTCTTATTAGTGGTCGCTTAGCGCACATAATGTTATGTTGCTAAAATGAACATTACTCGCTCGAAGTATTTACTAGGTGCAAGGAACCATCCAGGTGGGTACTATCATAGTGTCAGATATTCTGCCATCAAGCAGCATTGTGTAAATATTGCTGTGTTCCGGTGTAAAGGGCACCGTAGCTGGAGTAATTACTGGGCACAAGAGACTAAGTTTATATGACCGCGCGATACCGCGCGTCGCCGCGCGGTGGGAGCATTCACATGATGGTATATATAAAATACGCGTGGCAGTCTGGCATCAACACTGCTTGACAATGGACGTGGAGGAGGTAATTTGCTTATGGATTGTATACCGAAGGGCGAGACGTCGCAGAAGAAGACAAAGACGATACTGGGTGCATCCTATTTTAAGTGAAAGACTTTCATTATTATTCGAAAAAATTAAAACTAGCTCCTGCCAACATTTTCTTTTAATTATTTTATTAGAATATTCCTTAGAATTCAGGTTCCAAATGGCATCTCTTTTTTTTACATCTATTAGTAAATCGATAGGTACGATGTCTTCGGCACTCATCACCATTTTTATACATCATTGCGTCTGTCCAGTCTCCAACCGCGCGGATCAACTGAACAGGTCAATGGAGGATGTACGTAGAAGTTGAACCACGCGGTACCGCGCGGTGATGTAGACGATAATCACGGTTTATTTAGATCTTGTACCGCGCGGTTACTAGGGTCATATAAACTTAGCCTTAATATCTAATGTCTTTAGTTTCGGCAACGCGCTAATGACTATTTTACTGTTAGTGTGCATAAGCTGCGGTGGTGAGGCGAGCCACAAGCTTGTTTGCTACATTGATGGTATACAAAAAACATAACACTACAACTCGCAAGAGGTATTTGGCTGCGACTTTCTGTAAGATGGAGGAACTAGGTGTCTTCAATTGAAGTCCATCCACCGGAGGACAAATACATTATACTCGTACTATGCTTATAAAGTACGCCATATCGATTTTATTAGACACCGCGTATAAATAAAATGAGAATAAAAATAAAATACGGATAAAGGTGTATTCACACGATCGATCGCATGAGCGTGCATCCGAAGCGATCGAACCGGAAACACCCGGGGCACTGCACACCGAATTTATCATACGCTAGTGTGTACATAGGCGTACCTAACTTTCAACACGCAATCACGGAGGTATATGTACTATTAAATTTATATATTTTATAGATATATTATACAGTCAGTTTAGGCAAAGAAATATCCATATATGTTAGTATTTTTATATATTTGTAATAATAATATTATAGTGGGGCAATCCACAAACGCTCACTTGATCCCAAACTAAACAGAGCTTGTGTTATGGTAACTAGACCACTGATACAAATACAAACCTATAGCATATTACACTTTCTTCTTAAAATAGACTTATAAATCCAGGCACCAGATAAACATATGAGTACACGGATGTTAGCCCTGGTAGGAACTCCACTACCTTTCGGGTAGCAGTCAGGGTGTCTTATAACCACAAACTATAAATATACATTTTGTAGTATTTCAAAAGGTTGTACTAGTTTTACCGATTCAATAATTGAGGCTGCAGAGACAGATAAAAAAAAACGAAAACGGAAAGTTAATCAAATTGGTCCTGTCGTATGTCTATAGTCTGTGGATGTACCATTTCAACGCCAGCTGGCAACAAAAAATGGAATTAATGAAAATACTGCCATGTTGCAAAACAGGCCGCCACAAAGAGGAATTGAAATTACTTGTCAGTTACTGACATCAATAAAAAAAATGTTTTAACTGACTGCTAGGTAAAAGGACACGTTAGCTTTGTTAGTCCTTGCTGTTCTGTTTTGGCCGTTCTGACGTAATTTCTCAATGTTAAAACTCAGTAGTACGAGTATCATCATTATGCTTGTAAAATGAAATAGGATTACATTTGGCCAAATATTTGTTTCTGGGTTAATAAGGCTTGAATTTATTAAAGAATAATTGTGTTATTTTTTTATCGATATTATATCTAGGTATTTTTTTATTTTCTTCATTAAGAAAGTAGATGTTGTGTCGATGCATTTTATTTTAGACATAAAAGAAAATGACAAAGCTAGCCTTTACATATAAGCAGCAAAATTGTGTTATTCTATTTCTAGTACTCGATTGAAACAGTGGCTGTCTGAATGTGCTGAATCGAAAATCGGTAGTTTACTTTTGGTTCATCCACGCCGACGAGAATTGTGGAGATTCATTTCCTTTTTTTATTTAGATTTGGTTCAGCACATGAATATTTGAAACTAGTCTGATATAACATTTTAATTTTCCGACCTTTTTTGTTTACGTAGTTAAAGTTCAATATTGTTTGCAGCTTCATACGTCCGCATACTCAACTTTTAAACAGACTTCTCAGGTCTCCCCTACCCCCCACTCTTAGTTCTCTCATAAAGCTTATTTATTTTATCATTATTATAATGATAATCATACAAGCCCTTGTTTATGTCCCACTATTGGCCGCGGGCCTCCCTTCAAGATGAGAGGGCTTAGGCCATACTCCACCACGCTGGCCAAGTGCGGGTTGGCGGACTTCACTCGTCATTCGAAAGCATGTTAGGCTTTCTCAGACATGCAGGTATCCTCACGATGTTTTCCTTTACCGAAAACTAGTAACATTCGCACATGATTAACTAAAGAAATTAGAGGTGCGAGCCAGTTCGAAGCTGCGCACCTTGTTTCCAAGCGCTCGCCCACTGAGCTTACCGCATGTTATCATCATCATATAATTACTTATTTATATGCGTTACCCATGAAGTAATTTAAAAATGTAAATCAATGACTGTTCAGCATACCGCGATAACAGACTGTTTGGAAAGTAAGTTTACAAAATGAAGTGGTAAAAGTTGGCAGGCGAGGCAATTTTTCTTCGGCCCGTCAATGTCAGGAGCCAATACTTCACAAGTTTTATAGAGGGCTCACAGAGATCGAGGAGTGCTGGGGATCCCGGCCCGGATGTAGGTACTTAGCAGGATATATACGACTTTTGAGTATTTATTACAACTTTAATATTGAATCTTGCGATATTTTGTATTGACATTGATAAAGAAAATTCATACATATCATAATATCGGAAATCAGCAAAACCTTCTAGAAACGATGTCAATTTTTTCAGGCTGTGTTTGGCGATAGGTATTATTCTATCATTGAAACTAAGAGATGTGCATTCTTGTAAGTGACACATCCACTGTAATTACAGTGTAATGCTAATGTTTGTGTTTTTATTAACCCCCGTGCAAAAACGAGGGGAGTTATAAGTTTGACGCCTATGTCCGGAAGTCTGTCTATCTGCATGTCTGTCTGTAGCATCGTAGCGCTGTAACCTGGGGACGGATTTGAATGCGGTTTTTTGTGCCACTGTTTTTGATTTAGTGAATAAATCGTTGAGTGCCTTTTAATAAAGTAAAATACCACAATATAATTTAGTCAGAAAATCCTGATGATATAAGCAAAACGCTATTATTACACGCTTATTACAGGCACGGGTACTACATTTGCCTGTAAATCCTGTAATAAACGTGCCTACCAATCGACATTCTTACCAAACGACAGATAGATACATTGTTAAGTCTCCAAGTCTAATAAGTTCACTAGATACACAGCAATGTTAATACACAACTGCTTTGCGGCATAGCATAATACTGCGGTAGAACAATTATAAAAAATAAAAAAAAATATTGGCCTCTACCTAATTACTATATCTATTACGTTATTTTTTTAAATATTATTTACTTACGTCAAGGTTAGATTTCTGTAATAATTTTCTCTCTTACTGAATTCTTGTATAATCTTATGATATATATTTATTATAATCTGAATAAAACAAAACATAACCGGTAAATAATATGCCTATTTTCTTTCCTGAAAAACGGTTTCCTATGCAATATAAAATTTCGTTTGGTTCAAATTGAACGATCAACGAGGATTGAGATATTTCTAATTTTTCGGTTGACCTGATGCGCAAGACTGCTGGCAGCAAAATAGATAAAACAAACGCAAACAGACCGGAAAAATAGAAAAGAAATAAACTACCGGCTGCCCCACGAACAGCGCAGCTTAGCTACTAATTGAAATCATCGAAACCGTTTCAAATATTAACTTAACAAACTTTCTTTTATCTACAACTTGTAATTGAATCTTACAAACACAGTCGCATAATTTTTATGAGACGCAACATTATGGCTTTTTTTTTGACGCGGGGGATACCTTTAATAGGTCCCCGGGAGCTGTGGGGCTCGACCGGGGTATGTGGGATTCTTACCCACTAAAACCCCCGCGGCTGTCGCATCGGCACATGAGAGGGGACCCAGGTCTCTCCGGTGGGATCTGCAGTGGCCCCTCAGTGCCTTGCCTCTGAGACCGCCGCCAGGGGCGCATTGTAGCCCCCCGGGAACCAGTCACGGTGCTCACGGGGACGGGGGTAGGAACCTCGCCGCCGTCCTCCTCGGAGTCGCCGCCGTACTCAATGGACGTCCTTAGGGCCCACACTCCGGACGAACATTATGGCTAGTTTAACCTTATGCGAAACGATATTCATCGACAAACAAAATTAATGACAAGAGTTAACCCATTGTGGTTGATGAAAGTAATATTTTCTTTAGAATTTTTTAAGTAATCCTTCCCGAGGAGGGTGCAAAAACGTCTATTTAACCACTATCATTAATAACTTAGACCTCTTCTCGGAGATTACTTGCAAAAGTCGTGGATATACATGTATTTGTGTAGTATAACTATGGCACTGGTATAGCAACAAAAATTACGTATACCTACTTGAAAATATGAACTAGTTTATGTGGATAAATTTTAGAGTTAGTAAGATTTTAAAATTCTTGCGGCAAATATTGTAATTTAGTATTGAGTTTCTAAATAAATATGAATCATTTAATTATTCACAAACTAGAAAGCAATCTATACTTATAATAAAACTGTAACAGGTCCAATTCTGTACATTGAAGATATTTTGAAAATTATATTTGGAGGGCATTCTATAACCGATACTGAGGCCGAAAATGTAATTTTTTTAATTTTTGTCTGTCTGTCTGTCTGTCTGTCTGTCTGTCTGTATCTCGGCTGAGCATCACGCTGAAACTACTGGATGGATTGAAACGAAACTTGGCATTGATTTGAGATCTTACTACGAGGTAGGACATAGGATACTTTTTATCCCGTAATCTAGCACGGTTCTTTTGGGAGAGAGGATTAAAGTCAAAATGGGTACTTGGTTATACGCTTGGTCCGATTTTATAATTTTTTCTTTATAATTATAATAAATTTGTAAGGGAACACTCATAGGCAGTTGTTAACAATTTTTGGAAATCGATCAGGTTAAGCAACGTTAGCTAAGGTCATTAAATAGATGGGTGACCGCTTAACGCTATTTGAACTAAACGTTTCCGTGCTTTGGAGGGCAAGTACAAAGTGGGTCCAAGTTTTTAACCGACTTTAAAAAAGGAGGTTTTGTATTCTATGCGAATGTATATTATCGAAAGTTTAGTAAACGTAAACACAGCGCGGGCGGAGCTGCGTGGGTCAGCTAGTTATTTAATAAATTTAAAAGATCGACATGGAACTCTTTATTAAGCAGTATTTATTGTATCAGATAACGTCTATGACGTTTTAATTAATGAGAACTATTAAAAAATTATCGATATTTCGATGTAAACTAGAGAATACCTCTTGGAATCTTAGAAATGATTGGTTTAGTATTTATAGATTTCAAGCGACTTAATCATGTGAGTGTATTTAATGGCAATTGATGTAAATAAATTTTAGATGCACAAATAAACATCAATTGTCTACTTGCAAATCTGCTGAAAGAGTTTAAAAATATATTGTTACTTAATATTTCATTCCTTGTTACTATACAAAATAAAATATGATTTATTAAAACATTACCAATGAAACCAATTTCAAACTAGCCAGTTGTTACATGAACCAAGACTGAAGAAAATAATAAGAATCCAAGAAAAAGAAAGATTTCCAACTGAGCAATATTGGCGACCACCTGCTCCGCTGAGATAGGGATCATAATGTTAATTTAATTAAAGGACTAATCTAAATTGCAGACGACCCCACACTCCGGCAGCCATTAAAAGGATATTTCGTTGCCGACACTAACTTGGGGAAAGTCTCTGATTATAAATATCTTGGAAAACAAGTCAAGGGAGACAATTCACAGTGAAAACATCAAGTAAATACAAAAGTTGGCCCAAGTTTTGATCTCTTGGGTAACATTTTTTATTTAAATTGTGCTTTAATGATGTACAATAGTAGTATAATTTTTATGAAAGTAATAATGTAAATATACTCAATATTGTGAATATTTCGTAGGTAAACATTTTTTAATAATTAGTTTTTCTATTTCAACAATTTATTTTATAAATAGATTTGATATGCTACTATTTTTATGAAAGAAATAATGATAAAATAATTATGAAAATTTACTCAATAGTGTGAATATTTAGTAGGTAAACATTATTGAATATTTAATTTTTCTATTTCACCAATTTATTGTATAAATAGATTTGAAATGCTAGTAGGCTGTAAAAGATTTTAGTAAAACTTACATGCCTCCGTTTTTATCGTTTTCATAAATAATTCTGCTATAAATATATTTTATATTACATACATTACACATAGACATTTTATGAGAAATTATCTAAAGAATGCAGAACACCGAAACAAAATTCACTGTGAAGTTTAAAAAACGTAAGCGAGCACACACGTAGAGAGGACACATAATATATTGCTCGGCAAACTAGAACTATTGGAAATCGTGCATAACCTAAATGATAAAAATATTGGCAATACATACTGGTATATTATAGAGATCGGTCAAATACAGGCTTAATTAAAGAGACAGATTGACAAATTACTGTTTATATTTTAGAGAAAAATTGGCGAACGAATGTGCACAATAATCGTTGAAGAACATTTAATTAAAAAGTAAGTGGGGTACTTATCTAAATTGCAGACGGCCAGTTTAAGTTTCATTAAAAGGGGTGCTTCATCTCTACACAAGGAAGAAAAAGTTTCACAGCGATAAAGATGCCTTTCGTCTTGAACGCAGACAAAACTTGTTGGGAGGTGGGTGGAAAACAATTTATTATTTCCTTTGATAGCTAAGAATCTCTCAGGAATTTGCTAATTTAAAATACGCAGTATAGGTTATTCGAGTTTAATTGTTTATTTTTATTGTTAAGGTATTGTAATGAGGAAAATAAATTTTCGTTAAGTTCTGGGATTTAAGATTTGTTGTTATGATTGTAATGCTTTATGCATCGATATACTATGGTTTTATGAGTAAATTATTTATTTATTACGTCACGTCATTAACTTTTTTTTTTACTATATTCCTCTTTGTTAGCTCAAAATGGCACATTGTCGTAGAAAGACTATGGATTACCAGTGTGTGTTATTTTCGGGTTGAATCTACAAGACAAAAATATCTGTAATAATTTTGGAATACTTAAACCTAGATGAGCGTGCCATTAGTGAGCTACAGGAATCGGCCAGTATTCAATAAATAGGGGTACAAGCGACATCAATTCAAATGAGACAGGCCAGTCGGTTACAGGCTGTCCCGCCGGTCCGCCCAAATAATGTTCAATGGAAAATTAATTGTCCCGTGCCCATCGACAACAATGGCAGCTATCGAGATCATCATTATAAACCTATAAAGAGATATAATATTGTTTTAATGACATTTCAAGACTAATGACGCGGCATTTTTCCTCGTTCGACATTTTAGTTACTCAATAAAGGGACCCTCTGTGTTTATTTGTGCTCTTTGACAGTTAATGCCTCGTTTATATAGATATACCATTAAATATTTTCCTTTACTTTCTTTAAAATACTATAAAGTAATATTGCTATCCGCATCTGTCTGTTTGCATAACTTCGCTTATATTTTCATAACATCAATGCTTTTATGTGGCTTTCACCACTATTTAGGCATTTTTCCCCTAAAGTGTTTTATTATAGGTATGTATAACTTTTGATTTAAACTAAAACATGGCAAGTACATTAACAGTTAAGAAATTAAGAGGCAAAAATAAATTAAAGATTTATAAAACCAGTCAATAAATTGAAGTCATTTACAAAACGGTTTTATAAACGAAGGATCAAATTTTTCTTCAAACTCGTTTATGAGTAAGAATCAGTCAATGAAATCAGATTTATAACCATAATAATAAAGATTACCTCTTTAAAATCGAAGTACAGTAACAGTTAAGAAATTAAGAGGCCAAAATATATTAAAGATTTATAAAACCAGTCAATAAATTGAAGTCAAGTAACAAAACGGTTTTATAAACGACGGATCAAATTTTTCTTCAAACTTGTTTACGAGTAAGTATCACTCAATTAAATCAGATTTATAACCATAATAATAAAGATTACCTCTTTAAAATCGAGGTATTCAAAATAACTTGTGGTAGATGTAAAGTGGGTAATTTTATACCACAGCTATTTTGTCTAAAAAAAATAACGAAGGAGGAATTTAAAAAAAGCGCACTTTGACTTCCTTGCGATTTTATCCTCTATAGAAACATACCTACTTGTACCTAGTCAGTGGTATTATTTTAATGGAACCCAAAGAGAGGGTCGCCGCAATTAAAATTTTCCATTTTATTAAATTAACGAGCAGAGAAAAGTACGCAGGGTTCGTACTTCACAAACCTTTCACTCGTGTAAATATAACCGTAATTTCTATATTGATAAGTGTAAAGGTTACATAAATAAATTAAATTTTAAATGCAGATTAACGTCATCACAACCCTGAATTTATATTTTAACAATCTTTGATAGGTTTCTTGTGCAAGAAACCGTCCAGGTAGGTACCACCGCAGTGTCAGATATTCTGCCGCCAAGCAGCAGTGTGTAAGCATTGTTGTGTTTCGGCGTGAAGGGCACTCTAGCTGGTGAAATTACTGGACACAAAGATTTAATATCTAATGTCGTAAGGGTCGGCATCGAGCTCTTAATGCTTCTGTTGCTGCTAGCGTCTATACTATAAACCGACTACAGGATGACATATAACATAACTGTACTTGAATTATCCTACTTTTTCTCTTTATGATTTCATTTACAGAAGCAAAAGAAGCTCAATGTAAATAAATAATAAAACCGTTGCTACCTCGGTTTATAAATAACTTTTCATAAATAAAGCAAATCAAAGCAAAGTTAATCCTTCAAAAGGTCGGATCTAAACAAGTGAAGCCCTTAGAGTGGTCGTTAACGAAAACGATTGGCAACGATAAACATACGGTGTTTCAAGGGAACTAGGTTTGTCTCATCCTATTTGAATTTCAAATCCCCGAGCAGGTGACGATGCCATTGGGTCCAACTTCCTGTACGGTTTAGATTTACCAGTCCCCAATTGAATCTGGTGTCAGAACTTGCACTGTGTTTCTTGTTGATACTGTACACACTTCAAGTTTGGGTAATCCTTTGTTGTTTAAAATATGGAATGTAAAGGACTCACTTATAATGTAAAGGACTGTTAAAGATTAAGTTGTTTGTGTAAGTTGGCATTTCATGCATGCCACCAGTATCTCTTATGAAAGTGTTAAAGTAATCTTGTTGTATGTTGTAAAGAGACGCCGATATACTTAGTTTATAGCTAAGTTTCTTTTTTCACGAAAATAAGATTACAATAATATTGCTTGACCCTTTGGTGCTGATATTTTTGATGCAAATAATATATACGGTTTAACCATACCTACCAATAATGGCAGTATGTAGGATTAGTAACCTAGATTTTTTTTGCACCAAATACTTTCAGTAATAATTAACGAAAAATTTGGAATTAACGTCTTAACGTCTTTTATGGAACATTCGCTCATAGCTGGAACAGCAATTATTGGAATTATTGGTTTCGGTCCATCTAATAGATGGCTCTAATATCCAACCTATAGGAATTGTATAAAGATAGACTACCATTAGATACCGCGGCTTACAGAAGATTGTTGAAAAGAAACTAACATTTTGTTTGTAGATAACATATTAAAGCCGGTCCTTAGCAAAAATAATATTAAACGAAAACTATTTACAAACCTCATATATCTGTATTTAAACAATAATATATTTAGCTACCAGATTATATTTAAAGAATATTATATTTACTTAGAAAACATCCTAAAAGTTGTGAATATTTTCGTAGAAATTCATATTTACAACCGACATCAAAGAGTGGGGATTGTGAAAAGTGATGAGATTCTAGCCACGACTCTTTGAGCTGTGATACGTACAAAAAATGTTTACAATATTTAAACGTTTTTTAGAACGAACTTTATTTAATAAAATTATATTATTTGGTTGGTTATTGAAAATATACTGTTGTTTCTGAAAATACAATGACTAACCTAAATATAAATAAAAGTATAGATACTCCGTGTAACCCTGCGATAGATGCAGAGTCACATGGGCACAAGTCAATTTAAAGAGCGAATTCAATCAGTTCAAACAAGCAGAAAATCGAACCCCAAATCATCCAATCGTAGTAAATCTCAAATTCCGAGTACGCAGCTAAGGAGCGGCCCGTCCCGGCGAGTCCCTGATTTAAATTGCAGATGGCCCTCGGGAACGAACGCCGACTGCCGCGATATGCTAATCATAGCCAAGCCAAGGATTATCCCTGTTTACACTCAACAAACTCACTTAATTTCGCGCCGACCGATGTCTTGTCCATATTTGCTGTCTCAGACATAACATTATTATTACTATTTGGAGTGCGCGGAAAGTCTTACGAAACGATAGATATTCAACTGGCGTACCCTGGGCTTAGAAGATCTTTTTGATTGATAAATCTTTCCAATATGATATGTATCCTTCGGCACCCTTTGGTGTTGTTCATATCGATACGAAACAAGTGTGATATTAATTAATCTTCTCCAAGGGCCGAGGGTCTTCACTACTCGTCATGAGTGATAAGCGAGCTAACGCTATCCATTACTCGAGCTAAGTGTGGATTGGCAGATCAAACACACAGTTCGAAAAAAATTTGGAGCATGCCTAGGTTTTCAGAGTACCTTTTCCGTTACCGTTAGCGGAGGGATAGTAAATCTTTTGGCTATAGTACTTATCACATTAGTATAATTAAATAAGTACTTAAAATTAAGTAAGTAAAGTAAGTAAAATCCACTCAGAAAAAAATTCAGTAGAGAGAATAATAAATAGCAAGACGCCAATAGCAACTTTGTTTCGATAATAGTATAAAAATATTTGGAGAAGAGATATTGTGAGAGCAACCATTTCAATTTACTAATGTCGCAACGGAAACAGTCTTTTAAGCGTTTTGTAAACATTCTACGGTAAAACTTCGCCATAAATGAAGACCGTGTTGTACTGGTTTCCTTTCAGAAAAATGAAAATTGCTACAGGATTTTACTGCGTTTAATTAAAACATATATTAAACAAAAAAATACAAAATACTTAATTAAGATTTATGACGAATTAATGAATGTTTAACAGAAAGTACTTAAATAAAAAAATATCTTTGCGATTATATTAGGTCCATTATTCAATTACCTATTACGATTTCACGTCAGTTTAAATTCTTGTTGAAAATTTTACCCCTAACGATGTCTTCTTCACTGAAAAGTTCATCTTTTGGGGTGGCGTTGACTTCAAGGCTTTAACTTTCCCGGTTCCTGAACGAACTTTACTTTGAAGTGTTTATTTTTTATTTATAACTCTTCGGAGAAGTTGTAAGAAACTTAACAGGTAAATAATAAATAACATTATTTTTATTTGCACTAAACATTTAAGGCGCTGGGTAAATACCAGACCGAGCAATAAGTACGCCTGAGGCGTCGTAAAGTCGACCTGTGGTGGCACTAATACGAATTTATGTCGATGGACCTGCGGCTCCACGTTGCCGATATCGTACCGCTACAGCCTATAAATGTTTCAATTTTAAACCAGCAATTTTATCTCTACCATAATATAAATGGTTTATACGAAGACACACCGACATACTCTAACTAAAAATGTTTTCGTGTTTAATAAATATGTACTTAACATATTTTTTACTTTTTTCTTTTCTCTCTTGTTTTATCTTTCGAACGGCAGGACACACTATCGCTGATGCCGATCCAATTGTAACAAGACAAACACTGTTTATTAAAGTGAAAAAAATACAAGCCCGCTGAGTTTCTTGCCGGATCTTCTCAGTTGAGGCCGCGTTGTGCTCCGGTGGTAGCTTTTAAATAAAATTATCATTCAAAAGTGCTATCGTTAAGCCTATTTGAAATAAATAATATTTACTTTGAATACATCCTCAGCCGAAGGACGTCCACTGCTGAACATATGCCTCCTCTTTTACAGTACACTAATTGTTTGATTTCACACAGAAGACCGCTTCTGTCCGTCTTTTGATTTTCCCTTAGTCATCTTGAATGATATCCAACGGGAAGACATGGAAGGGTGCTATTCTTACCCGTACATCCCACGGGGAAATCAAAGTTTATTTTAATCTAGAATTAACGCGATTTACCTTATATTTTGGCTTGACGTTTCGGCCGGGTTGCACCAGACGTGGTCACAAGCAGACTAAAATTAATTCCCGATTAAAATAAAATTTGATAATGGAACGCGAAAGTCTAAAAGTATATACCACGGGGAAATGTTAATGAGTATGGTTATTGAAAAGAGCAGCCATATAAAGCCAAGTGGCGATGTGTAGTTGGAGTGCGTAAGGATGCCGGTGCTCCACGAGTGGGAGAAGGTTGTAACTACTAGTCGCAGCAGGATTGTCATTCATCCCTGTAGGTATCGGTACACAGTGTGATGAACGATGGTCTGTGTTTTTAAAAAGCTAGCGGGCTTCCATCTACGGCTACAACTACTTATTATCCGGTCATCATTGTCAACACTTGATTGTATTTAATAAATGATTAAGCAAGTATTTATTAATAATAAAAGATTAAGAAGACGAATGTTTTTAACCAGTGTGTGTTGCCAGTGATGGCATATGGTATTGAGACGTGGTCTCTAACGGTTGGCCTTTTAGAGAAGTTCAGAGTCACACAACGAGCCATGGAGAGAGCTATGCTTGGAGTTTCTTTGCGCGACAGAATCCGAAATGTGGAGATTCGCCGAATAACCAAGGTCACCGACATAGCTCTCAGAATCTGCAAGTTGAAGTGGCAATGGACAGGCCACATCGCTCGAAGAACCGATAACCGTTGGGGAAGAAAGGTTCTCGAGTGGCGACCACGAACCGGAAGACGCAGCGTTGGCAGGCCTCCCACTAGGTGGACAGACGACATTGTGCGCGTCGCAGGTAACCGGTGGATGCAAATAGCCAATTGTCGTTCATTGTGGCGTTCTAAGGAGCCTATGTTCAGCAGTGGACGTCTTCCGGCTGATGATGATGATGATGAAAAGATTAACAAAATTGTACATTTACAAGTGTCAAAGTACTAGGGACCAAAGCACACTTATCCATATACAATAATAAAAAAACAACAACTCTAACGATGTACCATTTTTCAAGTTACTAGGGACCAAAGCATCTAAATAGATCTTATCCTAACGTTTATCACAGGCGTATGAAAATATGAACTATGGGATTATAAATTAAAATAAATAATGTGTGATATGATTTTAAAGCGCACATAAACCCCGATGGTACCGTTTAACATATCGAGTTTGGGAAGGAAATCTCGAAAATTTACATGAGAAAGCGAAGTGGAAAGAGGGCCGCGTTCCTAGAGACTCGTCGTCTTCTAACAAGGAAAGGGAATGTTTGAGGTATCTGGCGCAGGCACGCGGATTACGACTGGAATATTTGATTGAAACCGTGAATTTGTTTAATATTGAACTTTTTTTAATATGTTATCGATGGGGAGGTAATTTTTTTTAATAAAAATTTAAATATTGAAAATTACATTTTTAAAATTATGATCACATTACAAGACATTGTTGATTATAGACTATATGGTCCTTTTTTTTTAATATTGTCCTTTTTCCTTAAATTTGCTAGTTTCTATCCGGTGAAATGTAAGGAAGCACAAGCTTATGCTATTTATTAAAAATAGTCAAATTTTAAATAACACTGAAAAGCAATAATATGATTTTTTTTGCGATGCTATCTAATCTCATCCGTAGGAATATCATATCTGTTATATCATATCCGGCTCGAAGGACCAATAGTTGAATTGTGGTAAGTCGCAGTTTAGTGAAAAGCGTGAAAAGCATTTTAAGAAGGCGAAAATGTTTTATTTTGTAAAGGGATACGCAACTATAATATTAAAATGAAATTTAACAAATTCGCAAACTATTGGTATAATCAAACTAAACTTTTTCCATATAAAACCACCAAACAAGATTAAATACACTCACCCCCACCATATTCGCAGCTGACATTAAAAGATAAATACAGCGGCGGCCCCACGTCGGGCGCCAAAGTTCGCGATATGTGGCCTGCCACATGAGTAGTAATTAACACCACCTCGCGAAGCTTCTCTCCCCGCCTCCCTCACACCACACACCCCGCACCCTCCACAACACAGTGGGGCACACCGATTGAATTAAACTTCGGCACTGTTGTTGTGGTTCGGATCCGAGGTTGGTTTTGCCCACGCTTTGTGCAGCTGCGATTAAACTATCCAATTCGTGTCCAGCGTTTATTAGTGTCACTAGTAATGTGTCTAGTTTATTGAAAGTGATATTGCTAGTGACGTAGTTGCATGTGCACAAATATTAGGAAACTGTACTCGTTTAACGTATATTATACAATAAGTTTTAGTATAAAAAATATTAGGATAACAGCAGCTTTCAGTCATATTCGTATTATCCGTTAGTATACGGCGGGTCACCCCCTTCCCTCCAATATGGTTGAGGGATGGCTGCTACTCGAGTCAACTCGTGCGCGGGTGCTGCTTGGGGGGACTGGTCCGACTACTATCCCTTTGGCTTTTTAGTTTGTTGTACTTTCGTCGTATTTTATTATTTTTTTCTGTCTTATTTGATCTTTTGAACGGCAAGACACACTGTCGCTCTGATCTAATTGTAACATGACACACTATTTAAAAAAAAAGTAAAAAAATGACAAGCCCGCTGAGTTTCTTGCCGGATCTTCTCAGTTGAGGCCGAGTAGTGATGCGGTGTAGCTTTTTTTTAAAAAAAACATGACCTTTCAAAAGTGCTAGCGTTAAGCCTATTTGAAATAAACTATTTTTGAGTTTGAGTATAGATTTTATATTGAAATCTACATGTAAGTGATGATAGAATGATCCTTGTGTAAGAGAATGTTGAATGTTGTTGAATGTTGTGAATGTACTCATGATAAAATTCTTCCTTCTTCTAATAATCGTCTTCTTCTATGTCCTTCTCACAGAACTGATTTTATACATTCTTCTTTTTTCGTCCAGTCCATTCTCCTCTGGAATGCGCTCCCTCTAGAACTCAGGATGGCTACAACACGTTATACATTTAAAACAAAGTTACAGGAATACTTGCGCAGTAAAATGGCAGATTTTTCTCGAAGATAATTATGTATATAATATATATATTAAAATATATATTAGTATATTTTATTTTCTAATATAATATAAGTATTAGTATTATATTAATTATTGTAAGTTAAATTATAGTTTTAAAATATTTATCTATATATTTAGTTTCACTTGTTTTGTTTGCACCTACCACGATTTGTCTCTGCATCACCCTAAGGTAGACTGGTAGAGAATGCCTTTGGCATTAAGTCCGCCTATGTACTGTTTTGTGCATAAAGAATAAATAAATAAATAAATAAATAAATGTTCAGATGGTACCGGCACAGTATCAGGTATTCTGCTACAAAACAGCAGTGTATAAACATTGCTGTGTGTGAAGAGCACTGTTGCTGGAAAACATTATTCGTATCGAGAAACTTGTAAATAATGTCTCAGATAACGAACAACAGTGCAATGCAACTGTCTTTGGGCCAGCGTGTCGCTTAAAATAAGGAGAATGTCCTCTTCATACTGCTACTAAGCTGCATTAAAAAACCTCCACTAATAAATAAACTTGCTTTAAAAAAATAGTACCTAATTAAAAAGTACATATCTTCCTAGAGCACGGGCTCAGTGTCAACATTTATAAAGTTTTCCTCTGTACAATGGGCTCCGAAACAAGAAGTGTAGAGCACTAGGTAGAGGCTGGGGAGTGAGGGGACTGGGGTTGCCCCACCTAGAGCACAATTAGCGCGCGCGACTCTACGCGACTTGAGTTTTAACAACGCGACGCGGAACACTCGGCATCGTTCACACGAGATGGGCTACACATTGTGCGACTCTTGTGTCCTACACACGTTAAAGGAAACTGTAACTACGTTTGTTTCTATGTGGGTTTCCAGGTGATGTTTGTTTTGTAGGCAAGTTAGTGAAGATATGAAGGATAGACTCGCATGTCCATAGTTGCACTGATCGTCATATATTTGAACTAAGCGTCTCCGAACTTTTGGAGGGCACGTTGTTGTCATCTAGACGTTAAGTGTGATACCAGTTTGGTCACTGACCAAACGACAAACATACAAACCTGAGACATTACACACATTTTGGTTTATACTAGTCTAGAGTGAACAGGCTTCATATGGGTAAGCGCGGTTCATCCTAGATCACATCTTGACTTACCAACATGTGAGATTGTCAAGCGCAAATTTATTAATAATATAAAAAATATATCATATTAATGCATTTTGTTGTTTTTATTCAATAATTGTATTGCTGTGTTGTTTGTATGTGTGTGAATTTGACTGTAAATAAATGTTTTTTCTATACTTATATATTAGTTATTAAGTATCTTAGGCGCAGTAACTCCTCTAGCTGCAGTGAACCTCACAGCGAATTTATATATTGCTGCTTGGACCCAGACGTTCCCTTGCACAAGGGATCACATATTATCTTAAAGTTTGTTACACGAACGTAAATTCAAATTTAAACTAATATACTGTACATTATAGGACACAAAACTATATATTACAGTAAGTATAAACTGAAATGTTCAAAACGAGCTCGGAGAAAGGTGTCACTGAAAAACAGCACTAGAAGTACTTCGCATCCCATAATGTTATGATGTTTTTTTGTTGAGTGTATGTAAGTAATCCAGTGTAAGACGTGTGTTGTACCTATTTACTGCGTAAGTACATAGTGCTTGACGAAATAAATTCATTTTATTTCCATATCAAAGACGCTCCGACTAGATAGACAATTAGGTAGATAACGCGAGATAGATATCCTTGGAGAAAGCTCTAAATCTTACTGTGTAATTAGCGCTAGCAGTGTGAACGTAGCCTTAGCTATTTTATTGTATTCAGCTCACTGCTTTCCTCTCATAATCATTTACTTGGCAATTAAATTACCGTAATTACTAACACGTTTCTATACTCGTTTTAGCCTTCTCTAATAAAATATTTTCTTCAAAACTAAAACTATATATTAAACATTATGGATCATTCCCACTTGTTCCATTATGATTTGTCTTCAAACTAGCGGGAATGGTTTATTCCCACTGGTTTCATCCGATTTATTGGTTTTATTTTTATTGGATTTATCAAATAAATTGGATGAAAATAGTGAGACTATTTTTGCTGATAGCGAGGGTTTCTTGGTATTTTAGCGACAATGTTAGATTGTTACGCCACGTACTCTTTACAGCAGAAAGAGTGAACAAATCACTAGTGATAAATATTATTTTTATATAAAAGTTTATGTATCTGGATGATACTGTTATATCCTTGACATGCAGACAAAGGCAAAGAGCAGATGGGGTGCTTAATCAGCCCAGCTCCGAGTATTCAGCGCGCCTTGCGCTACCAGACGGACTGGCACCTAGATCGCACCTATCCCGAAATAATTAATTGTGCCTCCTATATCTAAGTATATTCCAATCTGTGTACAAATATTCCATAGCGAATAAATAAGTTTTTTTAAAAATACTATTTAATTCTAGCGGATAACAATTTACAGTGTAAAAAACAAAAAAAATGTGTAAATTAAAGTCGACTATGCGAGTATGGCGTGGTGGACTATGGCCTAAGCCCCCTCATCTTGAGGGGAGGTCCGTGCCCAGCAGTGGGACATAAACAAGGGCTGGTATTATTATTAAATTAAAGTCATTATTATTTTTAGCTAAAGTATGACCGCAAACCCACCAACACAACCCCTTATCGTCGTATACATACATTCTTATCATGCGAATAAGATATCGAAACTTGAAAAATTTATTTTGAATTTGTTAATTCATAACTACCTGCACTATACCTGCATAGTTAAGTTGTTACTTCCATCGCCACGATTTTATTAGTAAAATCACGTTCGTACGTTGACAAATATTAGGTACGATTGTACCGAATATTGCAAAATTGAGCTCATAAGTGTAAAGAATAATATAACGTGCCTATTTCCATTCTCCGCGCAGCTCGTGTAGGGGAAGTCTTTAAAACTTTTAATAAAAAGCGCGTATTACGCGTCCACTTAGGCAGCGAGTTTTTATTGGATTCGCGGCGTTTTCTTCAAGCTTTATAGCTGTGTGTTCTCGCTTTTATGTCACATGTCATCTTCTTATCTAATTCTAAACGATAATAATATCTCATACTTTATGTTCTAAAGAAAATGTAAGATATTTACGCAAACGTTAGAATGGAGCGCTGTTGTTGAATGACAGTTTTTAAATGGGATTAGTCAAGAATAAAAAATGATGAAAAAATATATTTTCTCTATTTAGCATACAAAAGTTGTTATTTGCGGCTGTTGGTTTGTGTACTGCTTCTGAATAAATTTATTTGTATGCGGTTTTCTCCAACATTTTGAGAACTAATTTCTATTACAAAGATTTTTTATATAAGTACTTAATAATGGTGTATGTCGATTATTTATGATTAGGCTTTTACTGCCGCACTCACAAACGCCAATTAACTCTAATTCTAATTAAGTCACTTTTAAATCTATTTATTTCGACTGTCGAAACCATTTATGATTAATTTCGAATATTGAACACGAGATAATTGATATCTCTACTCACTACCTACGTATTAATTATTAATGGGCTTCGAGTATCGAAATAATCTGATTTCAAAAAATGGTTTAATGATCATTAACTTTAGTCCACGTTTGTAGGTTCAGCAGTTAGGTTTTAAAACTTGGGTCCAGCGAAGCTACAAGTCATTAACTTATTTTTGATAGGCCTGTTGCCTCTGACTGCTACCCAATAGGTCGTGGGTTCGATTCACGCCGAGCGTCTGGGTGTTATTTATCTATTTAAGTAAGTATTTACAAAAAACGTGAAAGTATTAGTATCAGTTTTCTGGTTTTCATAGTACAGGCTCTGCCTAGTTTAGGATCAGATGACCGTGTGTGGATTGTCCCAGAATATTCTTATTATCTTATTTTAGCTTTAGATTACGAACGGCAGTTTAATCTGAAAATTGCTATAAAATGCATGTATGTAATGTCTCAATGAGAGGTATATGTTTTATCGGTAGATAAATAGTAGTAGTAGGAGTATGTAGGAGTATCAATGGCGTGTATTAGGGGTGGCCAGCGGTGGACTGATGTGGGATGATTATGATGAAATGTAGGAGAAGTAAAGCACGAAATAACGTTGGCTTAAACAGCAACACGACTTGGGAAGTACCTCCGGCTTACAGAAAATCGCAAAAAAAATAATGCCACCCTTGATTGTCATAGTATTATAGCGGTTATACTTAAAACGAAGATCACGTGAGATCAAAAAAAGAAATAAAGAAAGAAAGAAATATTTGATAAAATCATTAACAAAAGGGGCTAAAATACGGGTACAAGTGTTCATTACCGCGTACCAGGGGATAATAACAACCCGCTTCCCACTTTTGTACATAGAAGCGTCGGTCGACAAGCTTCGAACGCGTGTAGCGCACTCTGGCGGCCACTCGACGTCTCTGGAACACTCTAAACTCCTTTATAAGCCGGCGAGCAATGGATGGGAGTCTCATTTCGTTGTGCTACTTGCTCATTTATACTTTTCAATCAGTAATGAGCTCTCTCTTGTTCTCTATTGTTTTTGTCGCCTATTAGGTATTAGGTAGCTATTAATTGGGTCCGATAACCACCGGAATGCACTTCGACCCAGTTGGGTCCATTGTGCCTGCCCTAGTTCTTACTTCGTTGCTGACGTATTGAAGAGTTCCTTATGGTACGCCACGATTATGCCAGCTTGGAGCTGTACATAATCATCTGGTGTAGGATAGGCCAATACTCCCAGATGACCCAATCTACCTCTAGCAACAGCGTCGCAGCCACACAGTACTTGTAACATTTACTCTTTCTCATCTTTACAGAATCTGCAAGTGTCTACGGTACCTAGCCTCATTTCAGGTCAGTCATAAACCAAACGGTAAACAGTATAGGAATAATTTGGAAATCATTATAGCAGCCCCGAGATTGGTACTATGAGCGCGAAATGACCAATCAATTGGGCTTGCTCTCCCTATAGACAAGACAGGTCAAGCTGCATGTGGAAGACATAATACAACACAGTTTACTAAGTTTCAAGATATAAATATTAACTTTCTTCAATTTAAATAATATTATTTATTTATTTATTTTATAATTTTTGTACACACAATGAAAGTACAGGAAAACACACACACACACACAACACATTACACATTAATACATTTATTATTTATAGTATTAATACATTTTAAATACGCATTTATAAACAATTAGCAATTCCAACTCTGAAGACGAACGTAGGTTACAGATCGAGCGAGAGAGGAACTTCCTCACAATGCGCCCCGTCTCTACGAGAAAGCCTTTTGAATTCAGTCGTCTAAAAGTATCGCGTGTGTTGAGCCATGTTAGTTTTAGTTATTCCACAGTAAGTATACCTTTAATATACATAACTACCTATCTTATTATAGCTATCAATTTTGGTTTTCGGTGGTCTTTGTACATACATACATACATAAAATCACGCCTTTTTCCCGGCCGGCGGTGGTCTTTGTAGGACTGTATTTATCCTTTTTTCATGTTAGTACTCTGCGTTTTCGACTAAGTTCAAAACCTTTCATGGTAATCATTCTATATTTTTTTTTTATACTATCAAGGTGGCAAGCAAGCATACAGCCCGCCTGATGGTAAGCAGTCACCGCAGCCTATAGACACTAGCAAAACCAGAAGAATCACTAGCGCGTTGCCGACCCTTAAGACATTAGATATTAAGTCTTTGTGTCCGGTAATTTCACCAGCTACAGTGCCCTTCACGCCGGAACACAGCAATGCTTACACACTGCTGCTTGGCGGCAGAATATCTGACACTGCGGTGGTACCTACCTGGACGGTTCCTTGCACAAGGAACCTACCACCTAGTAAGTATATGGTTACACATGTATAATTTGAAGTATAATTGAAAGGTTAGGTACAGATACTAACAAGAGAGAATCGCATTTACGTTAAAGTCGACGCGCTTTTGCCATTGTCCGCGTTTATTTGTTTATTTTTTAGAATTTAAAATACGTTCGTATACGCAAATGGTGAGGGTTATCCCCAGATGTCTACAACAACTGCACACAGAACTGATCTCCTTACACGGCATTCAAATTGCTACGTTAACACACAACCCTTTGAACATCACTACATAATCTTCATAGTGCCTGCTTCCTTCCTGAATAGAACTTCGATACTGAAGTCATCCCAAAAGGGTTTGTTTGTGCATGCCAATCCCGTTTTCAGATCTCTTAGCTTCGTACGACTGTTTGGGTTTACTTTTATTTGAATCTGGCATTGAATTCATTGTGAAGATTGTTTTAATATGTATAGGTTTGCGTTTGACTATAATCTCACATGAATAGGCTAGGGCTAGTGAATATGTGATCTAGGATGTATCGGGCTTGTCCAGAACGCCTAATCACTGAACTTGAATCGGAGCTAAAAGTTTGGTGTCCGGGAGAGAATTCCAAAGTACTACGCTTATTGCGCCAAGTTGCAATTTATATTATCATATGGATTATTGTATGGATTATTTATTGAGGAAACAAACATAGTTATTAGAAAGTCAAAAAAGTTCAAAAAATTAATTTTGTTTGTACCTCGTAGTCAGGCAATTATGTACAGTGTGATTTTATTGAAAAATTCTGAACGGCACTAAGAATGAACTTACTGTTTTTCATTAACCTTCCTCAATTTTAGAGACTTTATAAAACAGTATTTTTTTGGTTATTTTTTTTATTAACTTATTCGAAGTCAGACACGAACGAAGCATAGGTAACAACGTACCCCTTTCGTTGTATCCCGCCTATTTAACTATTAAACCGGCCCGCCCCACCGATCTAACATATTCATGACTTGGAGAATACCACCCCCTTATTTTACGAGCGGTGGTCGCAGTGAATCGGAAAGGTTACCTATTCGGACCCCGACCTATGTGAAATATCACGCCCCGTATGCTTCGTAATCCATGGAAAGTTCTAAAAGTAGATTGTTTTATATTAATACAAGATTTTATTCATTGTTACGCTGTTTATTGGGACGGGAGATTTGTAAGGTTTCTTTTTTACGTTTGTTTAGATATTGTTCGACAATTTTTGGTGAAAAATTATTTACTAACCTTTGCAAAGCCACCTTTGTATTATAACAGAATCTATTATGATTTATCACAGTAATAACAAATCCAATAAAAATTGTTTATCAAAGAGAAAAAGGGCTCTGATGATTATTGGAAATATTTCAATTCACGCACGCATTCATTCACAATGAAAATTGTCATACAGTTTATCAACCGCGCACGGCCAAATACGATCCTTTCCCGCCATTTCTGTCCACGTCGTTACGCGATTGCCATTTTCGACCTTTAATATTTATATTTGGAACGAGCCGGCCCAGCCAATTACGCCGCTCCGAATTCAAATTGGCAGTTCATGTTGACAGTTGCCAGGTGGCGCTTGCAAGAGGTGTACGTCTCGGAAATCGAAATTTATATGAGCGTCCCTCGACATTTAATGACCCCCTTTGAAGTGTTAGAAAATGGCCGTAAAGCTATTTCGGAAGCCAACACGACGATCGCCGCCGGTGTTTGTGTCGAGATGAATGTTCCAATAACAGACCGCAAACTGCTGTCAATCAAAGCGGTAACTGTTTACATTTTAAAGTTTAATTATGTCCGGAAAATAACAGTAAATATTGATTCAGCAAAATTTCAGTTGATACTTCATTAGACTACTATGGTATATGCAAAAGGTACCAGTATGTAATTCTATAAATGGTACCTAACCAGGTTCTAGCTAGAGTGGAGACGAGAAATCGGTAATGTGCGACAATATTCGTAGAGCGGTTAGCAATAACTAGAAAGGAAGAGCCGTCTCGCTGAACCAGTCTGCTTGTGACGTGACCACGGCTGGTGCAACCCGGCCGAAACGTCTAGCCAAAATATAAGGTAAATCGCGTTAATTCCCGATTAGAATAAAGTTTGATAATGGAACGCATAAAAGTATATAGAAAGGAAGAGCTTGGAAATGCGCTTAGTGACTAAGTGACGTGTCTTGGCAGAGGCGTAAGTACCTACATATGATGAGCAGTGGACTGATGTGAGCAGAATAACTAGACTACACACTTCATGTCTGCGGCTGGATAGATATAATCTTGGAAAAAATTGCAACGTCAAACAATCGCGGCAGCCCTGAGGCCTGGACAAAAAATCACTCTTCAATCAATGTTTGTCGTAAAGGAGTTGTTCCAGAAATGTATGGAGCCTGGGCCAACACCATGTACACTATATGTATATATAACTATGCAATATAGTAACTGTTTTGTAATGTTGACTTTTTTAAATATTGCTTCGTTTTATTGTACATTTAAGATTTCTTGGTCAAGGAGAGAAACACCAAAGATAATATAATACTACTGTAGCAACACCACACAATAATATGATGGATCGGAAATACGTAATTAAAATGTCATTTTGACGGATTTTGATTTTGACGGACGGATTCCAATCCAAATCACAGGCGATAATCAAAACAGTAAAGCCCCGGGTCAAGAAAAAAACAGTCAATGAATGTCCGTAAACATAAATAATCACAAAAAACTTCGAAATACAATATGTACTCCACGCGTAAACAATCTATTACGAAACGTCACATATAGCATTAAAACTGTCAAGTAGTAAACCAACGTCAAACGCAACTGTCATCGCTGCCCTAAAAACAGGGTGGACATACTAAATAAGTAATCATTTATGTACAATTGTACTCTTCAAATTAATTTATAAGTATTTTTATGAAACTCTCCTATATTTTTCCTATTTTTCCATGTAGTGTACACAGTGTTGGCCCAAAATGGAACATCTTCTTTAAGTCAATAAGCAAGTCACCATTAAAAATATATCTGAGTTCTGAAAATACTATAGATCATGGGAATTCAAGAAGGTAAATAATTTAAGCGAGAAAGCACCAAAAACTGCTGTACTTTTCCTCCCTACGTTATTAAGTGAAATGAATTCGATAAATAAACAGTGCCTCCAGATCATCGATTTCCAATAATTCATCTGCAAATTACATATTAAAACGTTCGCCCCCATTAAAACATCAAAACCTCAACCGCTATCTGCAAACAAGGTATTAAAGTCACAAGACAACAAGTTGACATAATTTATCCCTTCAACTTGGTTTGTTTAAACGTTAATTATCGTTTTATTTATGTTGGAAATATTCTAATTTACCCCGAGAGCTAATACCCTGGCTGTTCGTCGAGACGAGACAAGACGGCGCCCGTCCCGTCTTCTGACAGGTGTCTTACGCGTGGTCGGATTTATCCTGAGATAAATTGCTACGAGCTCCTTTTGTTAGTATTGCGTGAACCTCGCGTGTCAGCCGGATTACACAACGACTTAAATCAGTAATTTGTCTATCCAGCATATGTATACAACTTAACATTAATCGCAAACGCTGAAAGTATTTTGTTTAGAATCTACTTATGTAGCTTTTCATATACGTGCCGTCTTTGGTATTTAAAGAAGACTAAACCATTTATCTTAAAGCGCGTAACTAATTTGTTCAAATTGATATGGTTAGGTTTAACAATTTTTTTATTTTTTATTATAATATAACATAATATTATAGTAGGTTTTTGCGGTTTTAAACTTAATTTGTTACAGATGTTATTTCTGAGGGTAAGAGTTTTTTTTGACGTAATATTCTATTCTGGATCATTAGTGTTTAACAACATTAACATTCAGTAGGTACCTAATTAGTTTAACAGATAGAAAATACAATTTACTTAATTATATGATGATGATATGATATTGATAAGCGTGGGGTTTATGGCAACCCTAAGAGGAGCTATGCTAAGGTGAGACCTTTGTTCAGCAGTGGTCTTTCGGCTGCCGATGATGATCTAGAATTTATACTGGGTGTCCCGGAAAGGGTATATCAAGCCAAAGGGTATGTATAGTATTGACAGTAGAGACCCTGAAAAAAATGTCAAATACGGCAAAAAATAATATTTTGTATTACATAAGAAAATCTTTATGTCTTCTTAAAACTGTTCCTAAGCAACCCTGTGTCATTGTGCCTACTCCTATGGAGCCACTGTTTTTTACTGATTGCATGCCTGCCTTGTTTAATTAGAAATTCATTCGTTTTCGGTTAAATAACGAACAAAATTGTGAGCTCTCTGCACTAAAACTGTTGACTTTTTTTCATTATTTTCTTTCACAAATTGATAGTTTGTGGGTAGGACAATGCGTCATTACCGGCTTGAGACACCATTTCTGAGACATCCTGTATATATATATTTATGTGATCTCATAAACGAAACAACGAATTGAAAGCAAGGATATGAATGAATCGTACCTTTCTTATGATTTAGTTAAGAAATATACTCGTAAAATTGACGGTATTTATACCTGGAATCCTACGAATTATGTGTATACATTCGACATTCACAAGTTATACCAGCTAAGGGATGCTCAACCCCCTTCTACTGCTTTGTTTTAAATATGCATCGCGCAACGTCTACTCTCGAAAGTGTCTCAAAGTGCCTTGGCGCTTTTATTAATATTTAAGAGAGAAACTCCAATCGAGACGCAATTCCTTTGGAGCGTGTGTTATTTTCATACCCCTTTTGGTCGGGTTTCGGTGATATATAAATAAATAACAATTAATATTGCTACAAAATACATGAATTATATTGGTAGAAACTATACTCTGTCCATTTTATTACATCATCATTGACAGCTGACGCCCATAAAGTTTCGTATCATTAAAGTTACAAAATTCACAGAAATAATATTGTACTTCATGGACGCGTACCGCAGTTTAGTGAGTTGCCACACATATCGATTACTACGATTGTGCCACAGATTACAAATATTCGATAGTAATGAATGCGTTTTCATTACTTTCGTCTTGTTTACATTAACTTTCATTCATTTTATTTTGAGGGCTTCATGCATAATTTAACAAAGAAAGACAACAAATTTGGTAAGGTTGAAACATTAACATGAGTCGTCAGAATCAAAAAAATATTTAATCGAATGTACATTTTTCGATATCGATTAGTTCTTTTACTTGCTATGTTCACGTTCCTATAAACTTCAAACGTCGAGCTGTCAAAAAACCAATAATAAAATGGACGAAGTATAAGAAACGCTTGTCATATAAGTGGTAATGTAACACAATACAAATGTGGCCGAGTATTATGCGATTTCATTTAATGGTGAAATGTCAAATTTACTTCATATTATGTACTCTCGCGGTCACACACTGTATCACTTTTAGGACGATAATCGCTTGCACGAGCCCAAAATACGTGCGTGCGGGGTGCTTCCTGCACGTAATGTCGTTCAAACGATTCTGATTGAAAACTGGTACAGCGTTCGTGTCCATGATAGTACTTGAAAGAAAAACATTTATTCAGCGACATCTAAATCTAACTTATCTATTACACTTTTTCATTTTAACAATGCCGCTGAAGGGTTATCCATTCAGCATGTGTCGTTGCTCCTATTTGGAATAACGACGCTGATCTTTCGTGGACACCCGTTAGCGAGACTTGTAATAATAATAATAATAATAATAATAATATCCTGGGACAATTCACACACGGTCATCTGATCCCAAACTAGGCAGAGCCTGTACTATGGAAACCAGACAACTGATACTAATACATATATACTTTTTTTTTTGTAAATACATACTTATATAGATAAAACACCCAGACACTTGGTGGGAATCGAACCCACGACCTGTTGGGTAGCAGACAGGGCCACTAACCACTAGACCAACAGGCCCGTCAATAATATTATAATAATAATATTATATTCAATAATATTATATTCGTAATATTATATTATTACGTGCTTAAGTGTAACGACTATACAACTGTAAAAAAAGAACTTGGGAAACTTCGTTTTATAGGAGTTACTATGTCCTAATATTGGACACGGAACTCCTTTCCTCACTGTCATAATCTGCACCACGTGGGCTACATGGATGTGAAATGGAGTCTGACGAACGAGGGACGCCCCTTATTCACTGTTCAGAAAAGAATCAATTGTCTAGAAATGTCAGGCGAGGTCAACTCATAGATGGGTAATAGTTTACTGCTGAACCTACAAACGTCAATTATAGTTAATGATAATTAATATATTTTTTAAATCGTATTAATTTGGCACTCAGAGCCAATTACCTAATACTTACCTAATACGCAGATAGTGAGTAGATATAACAATTATCTCGTTTTCAATAATAGAAAATAATCATAAACGGCTCCGACAGTCGATATAAATAGATTTCAAAAAGCGACTTCATTAGAATTAAAGTACTCGTCTCCGTGCTTTTTGTTTACAACATTCTTTAGGTCAACTACTAGACATCTGATGTGCAAAAATCAATTTTTTTTAGGAAATAAACGATTATTTTGTTTGTATAAAATTGTTATTGTTAATTACAAGTACTATAAGCAAGGATACTTTGTGTATTTTGTTATACAACTCAAAATTGTACAGGTAAATTACTAAACTGTATTAAAATGATTTTCGGGAATGAAATAATAAACTGAACAAGGTAATGTAAATTTTATCGATATTCAGCCAATTACAATCAGCAGCTGTGATTAATGCTGACATTGTTAATGCAAATTAATCCTGTTTGGGCCTAAAACAATAAGGACAGATAAAGTTCACATTGAAAATTTTACTTATTAAAATTGAATGAATTCCGAATTCTAGAATCAAATTTTGCGTACCACAAACTACATTATTAACGAAACACATAATTGTTTATTTATTATCATCTATGCACAAAAACAGTATATAGGCGGACTTAATACCAGAGGCATTCTCTACCAGTCTACCTTAGGGTGATGCAGAGACAAATCATGGTAGGTGCAAGCAAAACAAGTAAAACGAAATAAACACACATAAATATTTTGTAGCTATAATATAAATTAAATTACAATAATTAATATAAAACTAATACTTATATATTAGAAAATAAAATATACTAATATATGACTATGTTATACTTCAAATTATCTATACTATAATAGATGATCAAACGAACTTCTTGAAGTGAAGTTCGATCATTGTTATATGAATTGCTTTATACGAAGATATAAATGAATTGACAATGTAGTTTATCTCTATATACTAGCGAGTTGCGCACGTTTAGAGACGTAAAACTGTTTTTCTTTTTTTTTTTTTTTACCACTAGTTACGTCGCGGACGGTCCAGACACCTCATTCTTTAGAGATTATGTTTATGCCTATAATTCAACAAAACCTTATTCAAGGGTTAAATGCACTGAACACGTGTTATGTGATTTAATCATGGGTGGGCGGGTTTTTATATCTTCGTATAAAGCAATTCATATAACAATGATCGAACTTCACTTCAAGAAGTTCGTTTGATCATCTATTATATTTCATTGCTTTATACTTCAGATATATATGAATTGACAATGTAGATGTTTAGAGAGTAAGGTTTTGTTTCGATGGTATAGCTATTTTATTTTTTTAAGAAAAATAGTATAGTTTAAGTAAAATATTAGTTAAACTGATAATTTTTTGTAGATTTATAATAGGTAATAATTAACGGGGTTATAATAGGTAATAATAATAAGTTTATCAAAAACCACTAATAAGTTAGTTTAGCTGACGGTTTTCTAGCTATGACAATAGGAGTACCTCCTAAGACCCGCAAATCGTACGGCCAAGGTGACGTTTGTTATGCACGGAAGACAATTTAAGAAATACCCTAGTCTGGTTTTTTTTTTTTTTTTTTATCACTTGTTTATTTTACTGACTGATTAGTTGAGCTGTGAGTGATCTATGTTAGTAAAACTTTTACTATGTTAGTTGTCCTTATATGTCTTGTTACGAAGGTATAGTCGTTAAAGACCAGGTGTATATTTCTCTTGTTAAAGAAGAACTAAAATAGAACTAGAATGTCAAAGGGCCGATGTTCTATCACTTTTTTTATGACTATCTTAACTTATTTTTGCGTGCTTAAGATATCTACATACATTTATTAGATATCCGTATTTATGTATTTGAACCTGCAGTTACCTTAGCCTATTATTGATATTCTTTTACAACTTGTCTAAAGTTTTATGATTCTAAAGTGATTAAATATCTTTTATAAGTCTCAAGTATTAGTGTTTTATACTCGTACTTAGGTCCAAAACAAGCAGGTTTTGGTTTATACTTACTTTTAACTTATTGAGTTCTATTTCTATAAGCAGAAAATACGATAAGATTTTAATAATAGAAATAATGATCCAATATCTGTGTTGGCACAACACTACGCCGGCCGGTATCACGGTATTTATGTAGAGAGTTGATACTCATACTTTGTTTAAACGATAGTTTTGATGGAACGCTATGCTTTTTTATGGTATTTTTCATCGATGGCCGTCATTATTAAGTATACCGCGTGAAAGGCAAGTGCATGCTTGCTGTATACAGGTTAGTTTGGTGCTTAAGTGTCCTATGGCCAATATTATCAATTTGGGAAAAGAATAATGATTTCCCGTAGCTTAATCATCGATTTCTTCGATGGGACATTAACGATAATGGCGAACACATGAAAATAAATTAACTCACCCTGGGTTGTATGTTAGTGTGGATATACTGCATATGCATACCTATCTTGTTTTTGCTGAGCTAGGAAGTTGAATTTGCTGTATTGGAATTAAAGTTGCTAGGCTTAAGTTTTCTGTAACATAAATTTAAAGACCAAAATGATGTTTCCAATCAGAATCTGCGTTCGAGAAATATTTATTATAAGAAACGCAAACGGATACGCTTCTCACGCCAGCTTGGTACCATTATTTTTTCTTTTTGTAAATTTAATTCTAATTTTAAATTCCAATTTTGTATTTTATAATTCTTATAATTTTATCTAACTTTTGGTTTTAAATTTCATAAATATATATCATCATCAAAGGACTATATATGCATGAATCAGATAATTATTATTCTATAACAACCGTATTGCACGTTGTTTGTTACCTCCGGTAAAAAGGTATACTTTTATCAGTTCGATGTATCTTATTTTGTCTATTGCAATTATAAATTTACGGTCACAATTTATTTAAATACAATCATTTTAATAAAATTTCACCATAGCCTCATCAAGCACCGTTAAGGCCAAACATACGAGAGTATGTATTGTGTACGCTGTAATTTAGAATAATATATACGTCGGCTGCTATCTCTACGTGATTATGCCACAAAACTTGCGAAAATATTTTCTATGATAAGATTGATAGGTTATTTAACCTCTATCTTAATAGTTAATCTTAGTTATTATTCTCGGTACCATAGAAGGTAGATGATATTTATATACAAATTTTGTTTTACTATATTTATATATTATATAATATTGTTGTTACTAATACCGGTAATTTCAGACTGGGAATCTTATGGTCAGTATAACAAAGTGGTGTAAACTGTTGTTAAGTTCAAGTTTCACTGTGGTAATGATTTTAAATATTATCTATAAGTAGAGAGGATAAAAGCTATATTGATATTATATAAATATAAGTGCAAATATTTTAAATTATTTTAATATATAAATGAATCGCTTGCCGAACTTAGGTTTTGGCGTCAAATATATTTTATATTTGTACTAAATGCCGATGATCTAACAATGTGATAGCAAAGGGTTAGACTTCCGGTTTGAGTGTATTATTTTTTTTTTCCTCATTGCAATTTAAGGAACAGAATTCGTTTCTGATTTTCATAAAATATACATATTTATGGTTAAATCCTCTGTTTAGTAGTTTACTAAAACTAGAATAAGTTAATCTCATTAAATGTGTCCAATGAAATAACGATACTAAGTTTATATATGTGTTGCAATATAAGCATCCATACCTCTGCTTATAATGTAAGTAAAGTTTGGATGTGGTGCTATTTAGTTTTAGTTAATTACCTACTTCAGAACAAAGATGACATGAAACGTCGTTTTCACAATATCCATGTTAACATGGCTGGGAAATTTGTTACTTATATAATTATACAAGTAAAATACATATGTTTGTGGCCAACATTTGAAATCTAAATCTGACTATTTGTTGTACCTTACATGATGAGGCGTACATGTTAGTCCAGCCGGTATCCTTTAGCGCTAGAACATGCGATTGATGCTGCTGTTGGCCTTCCCCTTATCTCGCCCCCCCCCCCCCCCTTTTCAAGGGCAGCTAGAAGGTACCGCCCAGTTCTTCTACAAGGTGTGGAAGGGGCTGATGATTCAGGAGTTTTGTTTTCTTATCTGTGAACCTTGTTTATTAATTATCATGCTGTTGAGGTGCAAGGAAATGCCACCTCGACTAGAGTATATTATGTAATTATACCAATACCTATGCTAATTGGACGCTCCCTGGGCTAATAGACCCAGAAAATGTTATTGACTGACCAATAAGGCATGAATAACTGTGATTTTCACGCCAACACTGAAATACGTAAGTCATACCTCCTTGTCCTGACATAGTCTTGATAAATAGGATAGAGTGCTCTTGTCACATCCCAAATTGTCATTTATTTATTGATTTTATCATACTTTTTTGCACAGCATAAATTCAAGGTCGGACTTATATGCAAGTTAATTGTTTTGCATAAGTTTGGATTGGTACTTTACCTTTATTTCTATACTCTTATCTATATAAACGTACGTAACATGTCCGACACAGGACCACAAGAGTACAAAATATTTGCATTCTGCCAATAATGTATACCATAAAGTTTTTTTTTTTTTTTTTTCTGGGAATAGTATAGCCTTGCCTTGTAGGCATTTGCTATGCACGCTTCTAAACCAATTTCCACTAGAGGGATGCCTTTTGGAAACCCAGCGCAGGATTTCTTTATGAAAACCCCGTGAAAAAGACCTAATCAACCTGGGAATTGAAACCAGGATCTGGCGATAAACAATCGCACCAATGTGCGATTGTTTGATAGTTGAACCACTTAGGCAGAGCCGCTTTCATGTTGAAGACCCGTTGGTAGTTCAGCCAGACTCGGGGCTCGTACCATTATATGTGTAAATGCACGAATTAAAAATTAAAAGTGGTGGGTAGTTGAGCAGAAAAAATAATAATAGTATCTTGTGTGTAACCTTTGTTTAGTGGGTATTACTTTAGACAAAATAAATTGTAGGTTGGGACGTGTATATCTCTTAGAGATTGCACGCATTTCCTATCTCATTTGTATAATCCATGGCTCTTGATTAGCTCGCAGCCAATCAAGTCGCTGTGATGACTACCATCAATAGTTGTATTCCCTATTTCCTATGGATATTACAAGTAATTATGTGTTACTTACCAGAAATCTATGGAACTTGTCTTGCATCCGATAAATAATCAATTGGATGCCTCAACTGCATTCATTTGTCATGAATCCATGACTCATAATTAGTTCGCAGCTAATTATGTTGTCGTAATTGACTCTCGGTCAATCACGACTTTGTTAACTTTTAAACATTTTGTTGTCATTCGTCACTTTTTCTTTGACGGTAGATATTATTGACTCGAACTCGAAGGTATTCGAATAATAAGTGGGTAGGTAACTTGTTTACTACCAAGTATTTTTAGACACACAACTTAATTTATTTATAGTTAATCATAAGTAGCTCGCAGGTACTTATGTTATCGCGATAGGCTCGCAGCCGATCACGATTTTTCCCACATTAATAGATATATTTTAATATCACTAAACTGTTTTTGCTTAGGCGCGTGCGCTCGTCGCTGCGCACAAAGAAACAATGAGGTGTCTGGACCGTCCGCGACGTAACTAGTGGTAAAAAAAAAAAAAAAAAAAAAACAGTTTTACGTCTCTAAACGTGCGCAACTCGCTAGTATATAGAGATAAACTACATTGTCAATTCATTTATATCTGAAGTATAAAGCAATGAAATATAATAAAATTCAAAGAGCACTTTTTCTGTACATTGAATATTTTTCCAAAATTTCTATGTGGGGGGATACTATACTATCGAGATAGAGGCCAAAACAATTTTTTTTGGAATTATTGTCTGTCTGTCTGTCGTTCTGTTTGTCCAGGTATCATTTGAAACCCCTGGATGGATTTTGATAGGACTTTCACTGATGTGTTGTGTAGAAAACATCACGCTATGTTTCATAGGGGCTAAGCAGTGAAACATTACTTGCACATATTACCACGTAATTTCCTTTGTATGTGAATAGGGTAATTATAGACTGATCAGTTAATCATTAAGATATGTATTATTACGCTTTAAACAATAGGGACTGAGCAGACATTTAGTTTGCATAAGATATGGCAGTGGCGAAGGGTCAATTTTTGTAAGGGGTAAGCCGGTCTGGTACACCCAGGACATTTTCATTAGATTTTTGTATTCATTGTATTCATGAAATTTTAATGAAACTCCCCAAGTCCAGGTAGTGTATAGGTATTGTATTACAGTCGCAACAATAAAAGATGCTAAAAACTTAGAACTTTCATTATCGAATATCATTAGACAGTAATTTACGATGTTGGCGTGATTTACATTATGAACAGCGCCATCTATCGGTGAAATTGAACATATAATCACTATAGAATTTTAATATCTTTATCTATCTTTATATATACAATTCTACTGTACGTGTGTATGTCACTGAACTCCTCCTAAACGGCTGGACGGATTTGGATGAAATTTTGTGTGTGTGTTCAAGGGGATTCGAGAATGGTTTAGATTCACAATTTGGTTCATTGGAAAAGGTTTTTTATTCAGTAATATTTTAGTTTAATCTATATAAATATAAAAGAAAGTCGTGTTAGTTACACTATTTATAACTCAAGAACGGCTGAACCGATTTGCCTGAAAATTGGTGGGGAGGTAGCTTAGAACCAGGAGACGGACATAGGATACTTTTTATCCCAGTAGGTTAAGCAACGTTAGGTAAGGTCATTACATAGATGGGTGAACCGATTCGTATAAAATTTTGTGTGCATATCTGAGAATAGGTCGTAACGTAAAGTGTATTTCATACAGATAGTTTAAGGTTCAGCAACATAAGGTAAGGTAATGAAATAGATGGGTGAACCAGTTTGTATGAAATTTTGTTTGAATATCGGGTAGGTCTGAGAATAGGTTGTAAAGTATATTTCATGCCGCTAGGTCAAGGTTAAGCAGCATAAGGCAAGGTCATTAAATAGATGGGTGAACCGATATGTATGAAATTTTGTGTGCATATCGGGTATGTCTGAGAATAGGTCATAAAGCATATTTTATGCCACTGATACCATGATTGACGAAATTTTATAGAACGAGAGGAGGGGGGGGGGCAAGAGAGGAGAGAGAGGGAGAGGGGATTCGAGGAGAAGGTGAAGTGTGGAGGTGTGGGATCGGGGGAGTTAGTTGGAGCAAGGTGGGAGTAGAGAGAGGGGGGAGGAGGTTCAGTGAGGGTATAAGGGGGAGAGGAAGAGTGACGGGGATCGAAGCGGGAGGGGGAAAGAGAGAGCATAGAATTAGATGTTTCTAATGAAAGAGAGATGGAGAGAGAAATAAATCAAGGGAGGAGGGAGAAAAGGGGAACAAAATGTAATAGAAGCGCGGGCGGAGCTGCACGGGTCAGCTAGAATTTATATATATTCAATATATAACGGGTGTAAGGGACATCGTACCGAAAACCGATACCAGTGATGCAGAACACGATTCTGAACATTCTAATGTTGAAATTTTTCATCGGCTTATTCATGAATTTCCAAAAAAAAAAAAACTTTTTAAATAAAATTAGTATAACATCATTAATAATAATAATAAACATTTTATTTCAGACATTTTGTACATAGTAAAACACAAATTACATACAAAACTTAAACTATACCTATTAATGGTATGATAATAAAGCCTAATTTTAATTTAAAAACAATTAATTAATTATTTGTGTTTTTATTTTATTTATTTATTTATTCTTTATTCACAAAAACAGTGCATAGTCAATTAATTAATAGGCAAGTAACTATTATTATTTTAGAAAATTAGCAATGTAATTTGAAAAATAAACATTATTCCGCATATATTCATTACATGCTCCAAAATTAATATGTTACTCATTTGTCATTTACCATATAAATGGTTACTGTAATGTTGTAACGGACATTATTTGACGTCTTATAAATTTTTTTTCGGTACGATGTCCCTTACACCCTGTATATTATCTTCATCATCATCAGCCGGAAGACCTCCACTGCAGAACAAAAGCATCCCCTTGGTGCCTAGGTACAAATCTGCAGCACTGCTTTGTAAATCCATATGAATCAAAGACGCGCGAAATTTGAAGGCACCCTTGGCCCAGGCTGTGATATTTTGGGTGCAAATGAAATATTAAAATAAAAAAACACGGTTCATCTAATGTCACCCGCACCATGCTACATCGCACTGGATACAGTATAAATTATTTAAAAAATAGCAAAAAGCACATTAGTCACGCAGAAACATTAATCAAAAAGTGTAAGCAGTTCAAAACGTGAAATCGTTTCGCAAAGAAAGACGCTTTGTTTAGTTTTATAAATTGCTTAGAAACGTTTTAAACTGGAAGTTGTAAGCAACAGTAAATGTGGCTGCTTTAAAATAAAATATTTATTTGTACGAAGGGTCTCGTTTGTTACAGGATCATATTGTGTATTTGGAGCACATAGTACACATTTTGGTATTCTATTTGTGTCCAAAAATACAACGATTTGCGACGTGTTGTGGCACGAATTTTGAATTTAATTTTGTTTTGAAAGCTTTGAGACAACGCTTACGCAAGTACGCGTACCTATGTTAAATGGTTAATTTTAAACAATTAATGAAATTTTGAAACTTTGCTTCAAGAGAAGCGCTATCTAATTTCGAATAGTCGCCTATTTACATGACTGTACATGATGCGCGTATTAATCTTAACATGGAGTCTATGTTATCTATACTTATAATAAAACTGTAACAGGTCCAATTCTGTACATTAAAGATATTTTGAAAATTATGTTTGGAGGGCATTCTATAACCAATACTAAAGCCAAAAATGTATTTTTATTTTATTTTTGTCTGTCTGTCTGTCTATCTGTCTGTATCTCGGCTGAGCATCACGCCGAAACTACTGGATGGATTGAAACGAAACTTGGCATGATTTGAGTTAATACTCCGAGGTAGGACATAGGATACTTTTTATCCCGACATTCGGCACGGTTCCCTTGGGAGAGGGGGGGGGGGGGAGACTAAAGTCAAAATGTGTACTTGGTTATACGCTTGCTCCGGTTTTAACAATTTTTCATTATAATTATAATAAATATTTGTAAAGGAACACTCATAGACAGTTGTTAACAATGTTTAGAAATCGATCAGGTTAAGCAACGTTAGGTAATGTCATTAAATAGATGAATGACCGTTTAACGTCATTTGATCTAAACGTCTCCTTGCTTCGGAGGGCACGTACATAGTGGGTCCAAGTTTTAACCGACTTTAAAAAAGGAGGTTTTGTATTCTATGCGAATGTATATTATAGAAAGTTTAGTTAACGTAACGCGGGCGGAGCTGCGTGGGTCAGCTAGTCATCAATAAGAGTGCCATTAATGCGAGTGATGTTTTTAGACTTGGCAGTAATGCCCTCCTGGCCGATATAGCGGCCAATCTTTCACGAGATCAGCCATCTAGGCTAGGTGGGATATTCGGTATAGTGCCCTGTGCACTGTGTTAGCATAGAAACAAGGCACTCTTTTTTTCTTTACTTGACCGACGAGAGGGCAGACGCAGATGATCCGCCTGCATTGTCATAACCAGTAAGGAAAGACTACCTACACACAGTTGTCGCTCCCTGTAGGATTTGAAGTCGTGACCTCGGGTTTGCAAAGTAAGCGGTCACTTGCTGCGCTACTGAAACTAAAATACCTAGCTGCAAGTAGTTACCATAGCAATATCATCTTCTTCTTTCTGTGTCGACACAAATACTTGGCCATTAATATTTACATAAAAGCTTTTAAAATCTTTTACAATTGAAAATTCTTGCTCAAGCATCTTTTATTATTTAACCCAATTAATTCTTGAGAGCAAAATTGTTACAGTCAGCTATTTTATATTTTGGAGTTTAACGTTTTATTGGTGAAAAGGATTTCAGTAAATCTATTAACTACTGTTTAGCCTATGTACCAAAGTAACAAAAAAATAAATTTTAGGATTTTTTAATATTTACTTTAAGAATAGAGATTGAATGCGAGTTTTGAATAAGCGAAAATAAGCGATGGAGTTTCAGAACTAATGAAATAGTTAAAAACTAAAAAAATGTTAAACATATATTTGTATATTATATTCAATTATTATTATATCTCCATCGTTGACTCTGCCAACGACAAGTAGAATAGCCAAGAGAAATTACAAACGTTACTTGAAAACAACAATCTAACAGTTAGTTAAAAGCTTTTTCAGTCCGAATGGTGCGCGGGAGAAACAATACGTTTTCTTCAGTGCGATTTTCTCGACTCGCAACTTTGAAACAACTGTCTTTACTCTTGACGTGTCAACGCCACCCATCCAGCGTATTTTCATACTCGTAGAGAGAGCAGCTGTCAAAACTAAAGGACGTTAGGCTAATGTATGCAGATTGCATATTTCGCTACTCAGTGCAGGGACTCTGCGCTTTCCCGGTGTATGCATTACCGCATTAGCTCTACTTTGTTTAATGGTCCATAACATTGTGCTGGCTTTAAAAAAAAAACACGGATTTGTTTGCAAGCCAATGAAGGCTTGCAAAATATAGCGTACAGAAAGTAATTTAAGTATTTAGGAAATACACCGGCCTTAGCGAGCAAAATTTTTGTCAAAAATCTCGGTAGAAACGTGCGCAGTGCGTACGCTCGTAAGGGCTCTGCCCACTACAACGTATCATTCTATGACCATAATTGAAACGTGTTAGGCAAAAAAATATTCTTTGTATTGAATAGTATGAGACTATGCCCGCTAGACTATTCCGTCATTGACCAACACCGTCGCATACCATGCACGGAGCATCAATAATTGAATAAAATATTTTTGTAGGTTTTTCAATATTGCAAATTTAACTAAGATAAAATTAAAGAATGCGACTACATTTCATTTTCGTCTGTATTTTGTATACTTACCGAATAATTTAATATAGTTGGCAGTTGAAAAAGTGACGACAGTTTTGCTTGAAAAAAAGACCGCTCCGCTCTGTGGCCTATAAGCCTGTAATATATTAATATCTTAAAGCATACTACATTAGTAATTACCCATAAACTCTGTTAGTTTCAAAGTAGATAACGACATACACTAGTGCAAAACAGGCGCGCATCAAAGATGAGCTCTTTAATATATGAAGACTTGTTAAGAACACTGCATATTGTACAATTTAGCACGTCATTAAAGTCGCTTGCCAGGTGCGGGTGCACCGCTCCCATAAACCAGTACCCCACTGAAGCAAACACCTTAAATACTTAACAGCTCAGTTACAGAGTCAAGTTTAAATGCTCGCCGGGGTTGTCACGTCAGAGGACATTTTAATAATGCACCCGCTCGTTTAGTATGAAAATTAGCTTGCGAGCGACTGCCGTGGGGTTCATGTCGCCTGTTTTATTAATGTAGTTGCCTGAATACACCTCTATCGGACGCTGTTTGGGTAATTAATGCACCATGACACCTTGTTGAAAAACAAACGAAAGACTGTAAAAAGCAGTGCTCGGTTACCTACTGGGGCGTACTACCACCGATAAAGCATTGTTATTATAATCATACTATGACACAAGGTAGAGACGTCAATATACGTAGTTTATAGTTCTGTCATTTTTTATAAGGGCTCCCACACATAACTGCGAACTCGCATCGCAATCGCAAATATCTGCGAGAAACAAATGAATTTTCCATATAAAAATTCATTTGTTTCTCGCAGATATTTGCCATATAAAAATTCATTTGTTTCTCGCAGATATTTGCGATTGCGATGCGAGTTCGCAGTTATGTGTGGGAGCCCTTAGAGGTTACTCAACTCTAAGCTACTGGAGATGGTAGGGCCTTAAATTCATCATCAACAGCCGAAAGACGTCCACTGCTGAAAAAAAGCCTCCCCCTTAGAAGGGAGGGGTTGCTATAATCACCATCCCTGGAAGGCGTATTGCAGTATAGGTGGCAGGTAATCTAACAGAAAGACGCTGCTCCTTTTCTTCTTGTTTTCCCTTAGTCGCTTCTTACGGACACTCAACGGGAGGAGATGGGAAGATGTTATTCTTACCCGCCGGACCCCCCAACGGGTCATATTTCATATTAAACGTGTACATGTAATTCATATTAAACGTATCAAATTGTCAAAAATGTTCTAATCTGCAGTTTTAAGTGCGTCATGTAAGTCGAAATTCATGAGATTTTATTCTCTATATTTATCAGGGGGTCTAGTACGAGTTCCGATAGTTTACGAACTCGATAACAAACTGTCAGTTTTCTCCATACATTTCCCACCAGCGCCCCTAGCGGTAACTATCAAGAACTGGTAAAATGTACGGGAAAAATCTGTCTGTTTGGTCGAGCTCGTAAACTATCGGAACTCGTACTAGACCCGTACGGGCTGATATATAGTTTAGGTAATTAATCGTATTTTTTTAAAAATACGATTTGCCTACTAGTTTGTAGGTCCCCTATGAAAGAGACTGTATATTATGCGAGTTCGTTACCACGGCATCGTCTGCATCTCTGGGGATAAAAACTATTTTATATGTACACATAGCTGTATGATAACAAGGGACGATGAAATAGAACTTCTCATTGTATAAAAAATCTAAATTAGTACCGACTACATCTTTAATTCTTTATTGTACACATACACACAAGACACAGTAAAAATACAATTCAAACTCAAACTCAAAAATAGTTTATTTCAAATAGGCTTAACGCTAGCACTTTTGAAAGGTCATGTATTTTTTTTTTTTAAATCTACCACCGGATCACAACGCGGCCTCAACTGAGAAGATCCGGCAAGAAACTCAGCGGGCTTGTCATTTTATCACATTTTTTTTTAAACAGTGTGTCATGTTACAACTAGATCAGAGCGACAATGTGTCTTGCCGTTCAAAAGATCAAATAATACAGAAAAAAAAAATACGACGAAAGTAGGTACAACAAACTAAAAAGCCAAAGGGATAGTAGTCGGACCAGTCCCCCCAAGCAGCACCCGCGCACGAGTTGACTCGAGCAGCAGTCATCACTCCCCTCAACCATATTGGAGGGAAGGGGGTGACCCGCCACACGAAGCCGCCACAAGCAAAGACTTTTCGATGGCGAGCATGACCGATCTAAGATCACAGTGGCACACGTCTAACATTTAACTTCTGCTGTTAAGCAGTGCCTCGTCAGGCAAGACACAAAGCACTTTAACATATTATTGATGTCATCAATTAATTGACTAGTGCAGCAGCCATCAGTTATCCACCACTTTATATGGTGTTACAAATTGTAAGCCTTAAAATTCAAAGCTTGCATGAGTCAGGCAGTTCAAGCCCACGCAGCTTTATGCTCTAGGTAATCCGAGATTTTATAATAAGCCTTTTTCGACATTCGGCTTTTTATCAAAGGTTTAAATTTATTCAGTGGAAGATCTCGGATATCCTGTGGCAGTTTGTTATAGAAGCGTATACTTTGACCCATAAAAGATTTGCCTGTTCTGTGGAGACGCGTGGAATGCAAAACAAGATCGTGTTTGTTGCGGGTATTAACACCATGAATATCACTGTATTTTTTAAAAGATCCAATATTTTTCTGAACATAAACAAAATTTTCAAATATGAATTGTGAAACAACCGTTAGAATATCTATTTCTTTGAATTTTTCTCTAAGTGAATCGGTAGGAGCCAGATTATAAATGGCTCTCACAGCTCTTTTCTGCAGAATAAAATGGCATTAAGTTCTGCAGAAGATCCCCACAGTAATATACCATAAGACATAATACTGTGGAAATAGCTGAAATAGACAATTCTAGCGGTTTCAACATCAGTTAAGCGTCTAATTTTTTTCACTGCATATGCCGCGGAACTTAGTCTACCTGACAGTTTCTCAATTTGTGGGCCCCATTGTAGCTTAGCGTATACCAAGAAACACAGTCGAAACCTCAAGGTCCAACGATGCTCCATTAATTTCCACATTGGTAGCCACCGGTCTTACATTAGGTGTTACAAATTTTATACACTTAGTTTTATATAGCTCTCATTCAGTTTTAAATTGTTAATATTGAACCAGTGGACAACTTTAGAGAGGGCGTTGTTCACTTCGTCATAATCATGGAGTTTACGCTTAACTTTAAATAAGAGAGAGGTATCATCCGCGAACAATACAACATTAAGTTTATCCCCCACGAAGTAGGGTAAATCATTAATGTATATTAAAAACAGAAATGGGCCTAATATTGAACCTTAAGGGACGCCATAGGAAACCACAGATCCTGGGGATCTCTTACCATTTATATCAACCTTCTGAATTCTATTATTCAAATATGAAGTCAGAAGGTCTAAAGCTCTGTTCCTCAAACCATAGTGGCGTACTTTCCTGACCATCGTGTCATGATCTACGCAATCAAAAGCTTTGGATAAATCACAGAATACACCAAGAGCATCATGTGATTCCTCCCAAGCCTGGTAAATATATTTTAATAATTCGACTCCCGCGTCAGTAGTTGATCGATTTTTTCTAAAGCCGAATTGTTTATCATGAATAAAATTGTTTTTATTAAAATGATCTAATATTTGATTTAATATAAGTTTTTCATAAATTTTACTTAAGGCTGGCAACACCGAAATAGGCCTGAAATTCGTAGGCTCAGCAGTACTGCCAGACTTAAATATAGGTACAATTTTGCTGTGCTTCATAAGGTCAGGAAACTCTCCACTCATAACACAGCTATTAAATATCACTGCTAGTTGAGGGGCAATTACTTCAATTATTGATGCTATTACTTGTACAGAAAGTCCCCATATATCAGCTGTCTTTTTCTGATTAAGCTGTTTGAAAGTATTTATAATATCATTAGCAGTAACAAAACAGAATTGAAAGGCTGTGCCACACTCTGGTATGTTTTCTTTTAATAAAATTTCAGCGGAAATGGACGACGAATTCAGAGTTTTCGTTATATTAATGGGAACATCAGTAAAAAATCGTTCAAACTCTGTCACCACATCTAAATCCGCTGTTACATCTTTATTATTCACATGTAAACAAAAATCATTATTGCGTACTGATGACCTACCAGTTTCACTATTTATAATATTCCATGTCATTTTAATTTTGTTTTCAGAGTTTCTGATTTATTGTTTTAAATAATTAGCTTTAGCTATGGAACAAGCTCGTTTAAATACCTTAGAGTATTGTTTTACATATTCTTTAAATAGCGGCGAGGAATTAACACATCTTTCATTATAAAGTTCGTACAATTTTCTCCGACTCGTATAGATACCTACGGTCGCCCAATCATTAAACGATACATTATGATTAATCGATAAAGTTTTAGGTTTAAATATTTTTCCAAAGCGATTATCGATACATTGGAATAACGAGTTATACAAAATATTTGGATCTTCATGACATGGCAACACAGGCAAGCTGTCAGTCAGGGTGACTTTGAAATGACATAAACGACGTTCCGTTATCGGAACAAACATAACATTTCTTTTAGTTTTCATGATTTTACTAGGAAACACAGCAAGCTGTCCACAATGGTCAGAATCAAGTTTATTTATTACTTCTTTGTGTATCGGTTTCATACTTGTAAATATGTTATCGATACATGTTGCGCTAAAAGAGGTTATCCATGAAAGAAGTACAAAGGCGAGCTTAACTCATAATTGAGTCTTCTACCAGCAAACCCCAGAGTGGTAGAGGAAAAGAAGATTAAAGTGTGAGAGCAAGTGAAATGTACAACAACTAAGAAGGATAGGTAGAATAGAAAGTTAAGTAAAGTTAGCACCTATTTATACGAGATAAACCTACTTATGAATACACACAGTAATTACATAAATAACATCTATTTAATAATGTTGAGTAACCGACTCAAATATCCGAAAAATATCCTAAAGTTGTTTATAAAATAATAGTAATACTATATAACTCTGTGATACTGTCACGTTTTTATTCAAAGGATATGAAGATAATCTATTTCAATTTATTTTCCAATGTCTGAGTCCCTCACATATCTCGATGGATCTGCACCTAATCGGAAAAAGTACCTTTTCTCTTGCAAACCTTATACGTGACTTGAAAACCTATTGATAATCTTTGCAAAGTTCTATTAGAAAGAAAACCTTACGTGCTGAAGTAACACGCAACACGTACATATAGATAGCATATAGGTTTCTCTAACTAGGAATATTAACTATGTTATTATCAACAGTGGCGTGCACTGAAAGCCGGCAAAAATTTTTGCGAGTTGTTTATGTTTTATGCTATTTATTCGTGTTTCAGCACAAATATCCTTAAATTAACCAATATTACCAACATATCCATTTACATTAAAAAAAATTACGTTAATTCATGTCCAAACTAAGATTTTTTTAAATTAAGACTGTTTAGAGAAATCCTAGGGTAGGCAAAGTATTTTTGTCAGTATGGAGCCGCTGAATAAACTTATTAATGTTTTCAAATACAAATGAATATGTCTATAGTATTTGCTTGCTTATGGATATTTGAAATGGTATAATAACATACTTAAAATAGGTGAAACAAACCGAATACATTTTTTTGCCTACCCTCTGTGCACGCCACTGATTATCAATATTGTCCGGGGATACTTCTACGGATTATATCGCGGTTTATTTAGATTTTACTATCCCGACGTTTCGAATGCTTTGCAGCACCCATGGTCACGGGAGGACTGAGATGTTGAACGTCCTTATGTCACAATTATGCCGGTGTACTCTCAGATCTTCTTAGTTATTATTGTTGGTCCGATCTACGCAGTAAGAGCTTACAGTATCTTGAGCTTACAGTATCTTCAATGTGTAATATTCGCGTAAGTAAAAGACAACATTACATATGACCGTATTATCTCAAACTACAATGTACAGATAACTGATAAACAAATAACATACTTTTTAACCAATATTTTATACCTATACTTTATCATCCAGACGTAGAGCATATGTATTTTATATGCTAAACTGAGAAATAAATAAGAATTAAGTATAGTAATGTGGGATGTCTGAGTAAGAACAGCACCCACCGTAAGAGGCGACTAAGAGGAAACAAGAAGATGGGCAGCAGCTTTTTATTGGATTACCTACCACCAATACTGCGATCCCCAAGACGCCTGCCAGGCGTGGGGATTATGGCAACCCCTCCCTTCTAAGGGAGGCCTTTGTTCAGCATTGGGTCTTTCGGCTATTGATGAAGTATACTACCAGTTCTATTAAGTATAATACTGTTAATTATTAGGCACGGATACTTGATACAATTTCTCTATGATAATCATGTTTCGTTTGACTAGGTTCCAGGTAGATACCACCGCAGTGTCAGATATTCTGATTTCTGCCGCCAAGCAGCAGTGTGTAAGCATTGCTGTGTTCCGGCGTGAAGGGCACTGTAGCTGGTGAAATTACCGGATTCAAAGACTTAATATCTAAGGTCAGCTACACGCTAGTTTTGCTAGCGTCTATAGGCTGCAGTGACGTGACTGCTTAGCATCGGCGGGCCGCACGCTTGCTTACCACCTTGGTAGTATAACAAAAAGAAAAAACGTCTAAAGCTAAACTTTGCCGGACTTCTAGTGTTGGGGCCAGCTGCTAGATGGAGACCGTGAAATCGATAATTTGATACTTTGATTAACAATAAAATACTTATTTAAATTTCGAATCAAAAATTAAAAATTCAAGTCATACTTTAAATGAAAATTAAGAATATAAAAACATTATTGCTTTTAAACGTTATGTAACACTAAAATCACAATACGTGATTCAATTTTAAATGTTTGGTGTCGCCCTAGGGAACGTGGTTTTAAAGTCAACAGCGAGGGCTTGAAATATTCACACAACTGAAAATTCAATTTGAAGTTTTCCACGGGAAAGTAATAAGGTAGTTTAGTCTATTATAATAACTGGGGGTAGGCACCTTAGCTCCAACCAACAAACATATTTTTAGCCAACTTTGTTATTATGACACAAACTGCGTACAAGTTGATCGCTCGGATGTGATGCATTGTTGAGGGAAACTCAAGAAAAAAGCAGTATTTAAGAGAGTTTGGGGGGGGACCTATTCTATTCTATTGATGGTGGCTATAAGTTGGGCCCGGTAACCACTGGAACGCACTTCGACCCAATTGGATCCATTGTGTAAGCCCTAGCCCTGACCCTGATGCTGACGAGTCGAAGAGGTCCTTAAGGTACCTACACGCCACGTACCGGTCACGATCGCGTACATAATGTATATAATCATCTGGTGTAGAATACGAGTATGCTACCCCAAGGTGACTCAACCTACATCTTGCAAGAGCAAAGGGGGGGTGGGTCTATGTTCAGTGGAAGACATTCAGTCTTCCACTGAATGCAGCTGATGCTGATGATGATGAAGGGAGTTTGACGAACATGCAATAATGACGATGTTGCGGTAAAACAAACTTGACAAAAAAAGTATTACGTTGTTGAATTACTTGAGGGTTTGACTAGTGTACAATGTTGTTGTACGGCGGCGACTCCGGGAAGGACGGAGGACGGCGGTGGGGTTGCTACCCCCGTCCCCGTTAGCACCGTGCCTGGTTCCCGGGGGACGACGGACCACCTGGCGGCGGGCTCAAAGGCAAAACAGTGAGGTGCAGATTCCGCCGGACATTCTTGGTGTTCCCTCTCATGTGGGTAAGGATCCCACATACCCTGGTCGAGCCCCACAGCTCGCGGGGACCTTTTGAAGGTTCCTCCATGAAAAAAAAGGTACAATGTTGACACACTGATCACTCGTTAAGTACCTACTTGCAGGTCCTGTGAAGGTGAAAAAGAGTCGCACGTATAATGTGGCTGCGATGCTCTTGCAATACGTAGGATAAGTCATTTGGCAGTAGTCTATCCTACAAGCTGACGCAATCGCGGCGTGCCTTAAGGCACTCTTCGATACGTCAGCAACAGCGTAAGGACCAGGGCATGCATAATGGATTCAAATGGGTCGAAGTGCATTTTGGTGGTTACCGGGTCCAATACTAGCCCACCAAGAATAGAATTGAATCAAAAATTCGATAGTGGATTTCGATGTCACGTACATGTACTTCTTTATTATTTCGACACAGTCATTAGGCGTAGTCTGGCTCTCATAAATAAGGTATGCCATTTTCTCCAGGTCTCTATCATGCAGGAGCGTCGAAGCGATTACTTCACATAAATCAAACAGATTTGAATGCGGGCGACTACGCCGTGCGCCTGTTACCGATGTAGCGTCCATTATATAGTTTACCATTTTATTTTTAAATTCCATTTCCTAGCGCTGATTGTTTGCTCTTCCCTTTAGTTTCTACTTCGTTTTTACCCCCTACCAAAGGGCACGTTTATATAAAACGCACTGATTATTGTATTTTTATATGCACATAACTAATAGCTTATAGGTATGACACTTAATGAAGTCCAGATATGGATATATTATAAGTATATAAGGTATCCTATAATTTGTATAGAGGAAACATTCCTTAATATGGATAATACTGATATAATTATGAAAAGGATTGTTACTGAGATCTCTATTAATAATGACATGATAACCATTAATATAAATATTTCATACTTTATGAATGTATACGCATTCTCCATATTGCTCAAGTATAAATTAAAACTCGAATTAGACTCCCTTTGTGTGTTCATTAAAGTGTGTGTCTTAATTTGTGTGTTATATTAACACATAGGATGCATTTTCATAAAAAATGAAGTTATTGGACGGTCACAAAACAAACCTCTGCTTAATTCCATGAGTGAAATCACGGGAAAATTATGTAGTAGGTACGTACTAGGTAATATTCATTAATTTATATAAATATGTATTTAGACGATACCTTAGTTACAATTTCACACAAAGCGTAGGACAATTCAATAACGCCGTCGGGCGCATGTCAAAACCGTTACGCGCGGCGTTAGAAATTTTCCGGGTTCTTTAACGGGATTCATTCATAACTCACGGTCGAGTGGAGCCTTCGAATATTTCAAGCTGTAGAGGGCCTTCCCTATAAATTCCGCGCGTCGGGCCAAATTAGGCGCGAGGAACGTAGAGTTATTCCCTCCATTACCCGGGGCCAGCCGACTGAGACTTTAAAGGTAACTTTCTACGTCCTGTCGCAGGTGTGGTTGGTGCTAATAAATAATAATTTCCTCGTGCATTCAACGCTGCCAACTTCTATTGGAAAATTGAAAGTTAGAATTTAAGACCATTAAAATCATGTAAATATAACATTTTTCAAGTTAACGGTCCGTAAAAACTTGGAAGAAAAATTAATAGGCAAGAATCGCCTGTAGTAGAGATTAGGATGTTTATTTAATATATACTTTTAGAGTTTCGCGTTCCATTATCAAACTTAATCGGCTGGTGCAACCCGGCCGAAACGTCAAGCCAAAATATAAGGTAAATCGCGTTAATTCCCGATTAGAATTAAGTTTGTTTATTTAATGTCTGAATCAAACTGGTCAATTTTAATAAATGTTTTTGAAAGTAAAAATTGTTGAACATTTACGAGTATCAGAATGAATATTTCTTATATTTAATATTTGATAACAATAAGTCCAAACATTCGTAGTTAGTAGACGGAAAGATATCCCAAAATTCAAGTTGTGGAAAATAGTTCCGGAATTTTCTTTTACTCAGGTATCGCTAGGATTAATTATGTTTCACAGTTCGGTCCTTAGCAACTTATAATGTTTACTTATTGTAGTTATGCGTCCATACTACTAGCCTTGCACGGTGTTATTTAGTTTTTTTTTTTTTTTTTTTTTTTCGGGTACTTTATTATTTTATCACTTTGCCTACCACCACCACACTGACACTCCTATAAGACGGCCCACCCGCAGTTTATCTTCATTGTTTGTTTCCGTGCTCAAGCCTTCGCACGTCTCCAATCCAAACCTGCAAGTGTATTCAGTATTACATAAAAAGTGAAAATCAAGAACCGGACACCTGGGAGGCGACGCCGCGATGTCGGGACAACGGAGAGGTGCCGCCGCGGTGGTGACGTCGGACGTCTCTTCGTGCTTCGGGAAATGGATCGTCGTGCACTATTGTGTTCGTACGAATCGAGCTTCCATACCGGGTCGTCTCACACGTACATAAAGAACACATTTACGGTTAACAGCGATGCCCCACCAGCGGGTAGTTGTCACCCCATCAGCGGGTATTGACGTTATCGCTGTGTTCAGACGATGCGAGCTTCCAATACCAGGGTCGTCTCTGTCGTAGTGTTGAACACGTTAACCGTATAGTGCGTTACACAAAAGCGATGCACACTCCTGTAGTTGTTGTTTTCGCTGTGTTCATACGATGCGAGCTTCCAATACAATCGGGGTCGTCTCTGTCGTAGATAATGAACACGTTCACCGTTATAGTGCGATACGTCCGCTCTGCTGATGTGAGTATACATATATATATGAGTATTTACGGTTAATTGCGATGCACACACCCAACAGCGGGTAATTGTTGCTTTCGCTGTGTTCATACGATGCGAGCTTCCAATACAACCAGGGTCGTCTCTGTCGTAGATAACGAACACCTTTACCGTCATTGTGCGATACACAATGCTCATGTGAGTATAGGTCTTGCTGCTGGTATGTCAGTATGACATGTTTACGATGTTATCTTTACGATACCTGTTTCCACGCCGTGTCGTCTCATTTGTACAAACAATGTACAGATGTACGAATAAATGCGTTGCGCATTCCTTATTGCGGGTAATTTTTATGACTTATGACTTAACGCTGTGTTTAGTAAATGCAAGCTGCCAATACAACTGGGAACATATAATCCGATCATCATTAGCCAGAAAAATTCCACTGTTGAAGATACGAAGACGTCCATCTTGGAACGTCACAATTAACGATAATTTGCTATTATCATCCACCGATTGCCTGGGATTCTTACAATATCGTCAGATATAATTCGATGTGTAGGTACTCCTAATTATCGGAATGCGTCGGCGCCACTCGACGAGATGAGTAAATAATTAAAAACTTGTAATAATAATTATAATAATAATTCACAGTAGAATGAATTCAAGACTTCATAGTTCGTACTGCAAAGTGGTATCTAGCAGAGCCGAGGCGGACTGGCCGCCGCGGGCTTGACGCTCGACGACATCCTGGCCGGCCTACAGCCGGAGCATCCGTGAGTACTACCGTGGAGCTGCAGTAAGTAGCCTCTGAACTTATGGGACAGTACGCCGCGCCGGCCGCCTCCTACACTTATTATAAATACCTAAGTACTTAGTGGAAAGTAACTATTGATAAATCTGTTCTAGAGAACATAACAATATGACGAATTAGCTAAATTAATTACCTTTATGACTATATTTATGGTATAACTTTATGAACAGTAAAGTTGCAATATTTGAATGTGACAATATCGTCGGCTGTAGGTTCAATTAAGGTAAGGGACAAAATACGACTTTTCAGGAGAGCCCGACAAAGTTTTTTTTCGGACTAAATAATTCATAACTTTTTTTGTAACAAACCTTTTTTGGATCGGATTTCACTTATAATCTTATATTTCAAAGCTCTATCTTTTTATCTAACGTTAGTTTAAATAATACAGCTATTTTAGAAAATAGATGTCCCTTACACCAACCTATTCCGTTAGTACTGTCCTTTACATCGAAGTTTTCTGTAGTCTCGTCTCTTACGTGAAATTGACCTCGACGAATGAAATTGATTGACGTTGAAATTTAGTGGTTTATGTAGACCCTTACCTTATTTAATTTTGGTAGGTGCTGGCAATTACACCAATTTCGAGTTGATATTTAAAATATTTGTTTAGATACACTATTTTTGTGCTGCTAATTTGACGAAAGACCCTAAAAATCATTGGGGTAAGGAACATTTTTTTAAAGCTAGAATTTTTTCATATACACCATTCGAAAGAGAAAAAAAAACTGAACAAAACTGTATACTCAACTCATTTTGCGTGTTTTGTCCCTTACCTTAATTGAACCTACAGCCAACGATATTAAGGACGAATTTTTGTCATACATAATTCTAATTTCTACATTTATTGCTACATTTAAATCTGTGTAGTAAATTTATAAAGCTCAATATTTTCTAAAATATATATATATATATATTCAGGGTGTTTCAAGAACCCTGTCCAATCACAGTGAGTGTTATAAAATATCTTAACACGATCATATTTACGTAATATTTTTTTATCTAAGGCATATATTAAAATAGATAAATAAAACCTTATAAACAGCGTTTAAAAAAAAAAAAAAAAACCCTGTTTGTTTACCGAGGTTATCACTCAGTGTCAAAATACGATTATATATTATATAATCCTTTGCTAAATATATCATAAAAATAATATACATGATCTTAGTATACCTACACAGTTTAAAAAAAATAAAACATCCTGTCTGATCTTTGATATTATTATTCAGAATTCATACGATTATACTTATGTATTTTTTTGTTGAATATTTCATTGGATTTTTTCTGATATTATATCTACCAGCGTTGCGAATATTCATCTTATAAGTTTGATGTGCCTTTTAATGTGTAATACACCACATTCAAGCTGTTTTGAGTAACTTATATGTTTTTTCTACAATATACACAAAACTATCTAGTTTACGCTCTCTATTCAATGTCTTTGCTTCTTAAGATTTTTGAGATTGACAAAATAATTTTACACCGACCATATTATTAGTTTTTACTACCAATTAATTTTGATTGTTACTATATTTTTGGAGATAGGAACTATTCTTGAGTTCAAATATATTATTTGTGTTTACTAGTACGTCACTATTACCATCCCTTAGTATTGATAATTTAAAAAAAAAAAATATTGTTGGGTAATTTTTTTTTTTTTTTATGCCCTGGTTGCGGGTTCGATTCACACGCAAAACACATTTGTCTGCGTGAACATGCTTATTTTGAGCGTTAATTGTCTATACAGAATATAAAGCATACCTTGGCGTATTTGTTAAAAAAAAAAAACAATCACATTAAGTACACCAGAAATAGATAAATTTGTAATTTGGAGGCTTTACGAGTTCTTCCCATATTAAAAAAAAAAAATTGTAACAGAACTTAAATCCTTTTTGGAACAATGACTTACGTTCGGTATCTAATGAGTGCATTAATTAAAGATTGTGACTGTTGTGTATATACCTACCTACCTCTATAGCACCTAAATGTACTAAATAAATACCGATCACGACCATGATCTGCTAACAATCTTCTTTATTTGTCTGACTGCGAAATTGGTAAATAAGTTATACTTCTTGACTGAATAGACATTCACGCAATTTCAGGTTAGGGTTATTGGCGCCATACGGGCTGCATAGATATTATAAAAAAAAAATAAAAAATAAAAAAACTTTAAGTTCAATATATGACTGTTTTACATAATATCCTTTATGAGATAAGCTAACGGTCATTGACATTACAATCAGCTGACAGCTGGTAGATACATATGAGGGTATGTGACACAATAAATAATATTTGGAGGGTATATCTCCTTATCTACCCTCAACTTATAAAATGTGACATAAAGTCTTGACCCAATAGTTGTTTTCTAAAAAAAAAAAAAAAATGACGCAGTAACTTTGAAGTGCAACTAATTAATCATAAAGATACTTTTACTATTATGGATGAAATTAATACAGGATTGTTCATTAATTACAATTTATTGCTTACCTATTGTCAAAGTTCAATAATGTTTCGGTTATGCATCATGTTAATTAAATAATTAATTTAAGGTTTTTTCTATCTGTTCTATGTGGCCTGTGTGGCCTTTGGGAACATTTACGTTCACAAACTGATATTTACTTACATGTTACCCTTATTATATAGTTCAGTTATTGATTATATAAAATAATTACGAAAATAAACTTCAATTTCAGTCATTGCCTAATGGTGAGGTTTTGCATATTTCCTTTAAAATTGTTTTTGTAAGCTTGGTGCATTTGCGCGTTTTTACAAGACAATGATTTATTGTCACTGTTGACAGGTTTTGAAGCGAGATTTTTCTCGATTCGACATTTCTATTCTTACATACTTAACCTTAATAATGGATAATTTTGCTTGCGGTTCCTCCGCAGTATAAATTACGATTGGTCAGGGAAGATAATCTACTTTATTACGGGCTTAATACTTAAGTCTGAATTTTACTGTTGGCTACGTGTAATATAATATTAGTGTTATAAGACTCGTATCAAGGTTGTTGTTAGAAAACTCATTTGATATTTAAAACAAAAAAGAAAAAAAAAATCTAGTGCATAATAATATGTAATGTTGTTTTTTGATTATAATAATTGCAGAGATAAATGAATTTGGATTTTTAGGGCATATCTTGTATTACCTATTCTATTTTATTTTATTGGGGAAAACAAACAGTTATACATTTTAGTATCAGTACACAATATGCATGCGTAGTATAGCCAAATGTACAACCAACAACATTCCCCAAATCATAATAGCTAATATTCACATTTTATAGATCATCACTCTAAACATCCTACAATAAGTAAACATTATAAGTTGCTAAGGACCGAACTGTGAAACATAATTAAGGATCAAACGAACTTACCCTTACGTGAAGTTCGATCATAATTATGTGAACAGTTCGGTCCTTAGCAACTTATATACTCCCCTCCCTTTTAAATATCACCCGTCCCAAGTATAAAATGTGAAATGTTTTTCCTACTCTAAACATAATGAAGATAAACTGCGGGTGGGCCGTCTTATAGGAGTGTCAGTGTGGTGGTGGTAGGCAAAGTGATAAAATAATAAAGTACCCGAAAAAAAAAAAAAAAAAAAACTAAATAACACCGTGCAAGGCTAGTAGTATGGACGCATAACTACAATAAGTAAACATTATAAGTTGCTAAGGACCGAACTGTTCACATAATTATGATCGAACTTCACGTAAGGGTAAGTTCGTTTGATCCTTAATTATACTATATCCAATTATGGATTTGTACGGACCTATTCGGTTTCACATATTCACAAAAATATATTTAGGACCATGTTACAAAAAACTTGGCCAATCTTCTGCGAGTGTTACTAAAGCAATTATATGGGTCGCATACTGCGCCGCCGTAGAACACATTCGTACTAATAATCGAATGAACTTCCGCCCAATTTATTTTATGTGTAAGCCATTATTATAATTGCTACACTGTTACAAAGTTGGGAAGCCGTTTAAAACCGACACACTGGCGTGAACCGAGGAGAACTGAGTCAAATACAAATTATATTCAAGTTTGTTCTTTTAACTTGAAATGACTTTAGTTCAGCGTTATGGAAGCTTTTACTTTTCCCTTTAATGTAATTTAGTGATTTTTTGTGCGACTTTTTAAATTGGATCTGTCATGGCTACGCTTGACACTTTCCAAGAAAGTTTATTTAAACGATTAAGTAGCGTATATTTCCTTAGATAGCATAATTTTGAACGAAACTTTAGCATAATATGTCTCAGCTGTATTAAGTAAATTCAACTAGAATATTAGGCCGAAAGCGCACATGTTATCAAATTACCAAAGATTTTGTCACTTTTCGGAAGCTTGAAACTGAGCTCTTAACTCCACATTTAGAATGACGGATGTTATCGCTAAGTACCAATTTTGTCTCTATAGTAAACGATAGTTATAGCTACTATTTCAAATTCAGTTACCTAAACGTGAAGCAATCGGTAAAACGCGAGATTTCAATAGTGTGGTTAAACTCGGCAGGTATCCTTATAAGGAGTCAGCACAATCTATACTTATAATAAAACTGTAACAGGTCCAATTCTGTACATTGAAGATATTTAGAAAATTATATTTGGAGGGCATTCTATAACCGATACTGAGGACGAAAGTGTAATTTTTTTAATTTTTGTCTGTCTGTCTGTACCACGGCTGAGCATCACGCCGAAACTACTGAATGGATTCAAATGAAACTTGGCATGATTTGAGATCTTACTACGAGGTAGGACATAGGATACTTTTTATCCCGTAATCTAGCACGGTTCTTTTGGGAGAGGGGATTAAAGTCAAAATGGGTATTTGGTTATACGCCTGGTCCGATTTTATCATTTTTGCTTTATAATATAATAAATATTAGTAAGGGAACACTCATAGAGAGTTGTTATCAAGGTTTTGTAATCGATCGGGTTAAGCAACGTTAGGTAAGGTCATTAAATAGATGGGTGACCGTTTAACGCCATTTGAACTAAACAGGTCCGTGCTTCGGAGAGCAAGTAAAAAGGGTCCCAGTTTTTAACCGACTATAAAAAAGGAGGTTATGTATTCGATGCGAATGTCTGTTATTAAAAGTTTAGTTAACGTAAAAATAGCGCAGGCGGAGCTGCGTGGGTCAGCTAGTTGTACATATAAACATTTGCAGAAATATCCATGTAAATCTACAGCCCTGTCGTATGAGACATATTCAGTTGTAAGAGATATTTTGATAAAACTCATATTTTTTCTAAGTAATTGTTTTCAAAATTTGATGAAACGAAAACAACCGACAAAAAACGGCGTGTTGTGAATAAATTGAAGTGCAAATCAATATCAATATTTGGCATCCCAATCGTCATCGGGAATAATCGAGATAACGACGGCCGTGGCCACAACGCCCGGTTATTTAGCGAGTGTAATTTCGCCGGTCGGACGTTTGGCGAATTAAATTTTATCTCGAACAAACCCCGCCATGTAATAATTCACAGAAAATACCGCCGCCGCGACCTCAACAGCCTGCTGGTGCCAAGGTTTACAGGATATAATATTATCTTATATATTTTTCTATCAAATTAGTCCTTAAATTATGGTATACATCCAGGCTAAAGGTTAAAATACCATGGAGTACGTGTAAATTAGCTCAAAATGAATAAATAGCAAATAGTTCTCTTTATACAAATCATATCGAACAAAAGAGGAATTAAACTTTCGTGGTATTGTAATGGTTTCAGTGAATATGTTTTGTCCGAAAATTAACACTATTTATACAATGGGAAACCCATCATAAACTTAATATATATATATGTATACAATGGGAAACCCATCATAAACTTGATATATATATGTAAGTGGTTATGAAGGTGGGATATATATGAAGCGCAACACACGGGCCAACGTTGAAGTTACGATTTGTTAGGCGATGAAACAGAACAATTGAATTAATTCAATCGGCAACTTTGAATTTGATTCAACCTCAAAGACAATTGTTTCTGTTCATGTTCCTGAAATAATGGAAGCCTCAAAGGGTGAAGCTAGCGATCCCCGACATGATTAATGGCCACGCCTGATTGTAGCACCCAAGCTATTAGTTAATTTGATTCATTAATTTATCTAACAGCGTTAGATTTTTAGAGTTTCTACCATGTAATGTACATTGCACGCACATTTATATTTATGTTAATCAGTATTTTTGTCTTGATGGTCGTTATTAAATAAGGAATGTACATACATACAATAAAATATACGTGGTTACTAAAAAAATGAATCATACATACATAATAAAGTTAGAAATATACGTTATTCATTGTAATACAAAAGCCATAGTGAGCAAAATTTTCACCAGTGGTATTAAGTCGGTAGAAACGTACCCTACCTATTCTCTAAGTCGACAAAAATATTTTTGACGGAAATATGCCTAATTTAGTGTTATGGCACTGAAAATATCAGTATCATAAAAATACTGAATAAGACTACAGTTTATTTTTATATGTATTTTGTATATTTAGTGAAATTTTTTATAAAAGTGGGAATTGTAGAAAGTGATGACATTTTCTTTTTTTTGTTTCAATTTATAAATTATACTAGGAAAATTACGATATATTTTCTATTACTAACTTTCGAGCGACTGTACACGTATTTATAATATATATTTCTGTGATATATATCATAATTCGGTGTATTAATATACGTGTATGTGACGGGTTTTAAGCAATTAGTATTGCCATGAAACTATAGTGGTCTTAAAAGTGGAGAAAACACTCTGAATAATTACCTGAAGAAATGACCTAACATCGCTATGACGTTCTCTGTGGTCCGAACTCTCTTTCTAATAACCGGTGTCAGCAAAAGACTTCAAACCACAGAGAACAAGGTGGCGATATTAATTAAATCATATTCAGGCTTCAGCTAAACTAAACTATTTAAAACAACCAATAAAAAGTACTTTATATACATAGATCGTACCCGCATCTAGTCATACCTTGTCCAATTAACGTCTGCTTGTTTTGCATTTCCCCTGCATCTGGGAAGTGAGGGTGGTAATAAAACGGTCACAACAATGCGGATCACGTCACAGCGGAATTATCTCGCAGCGGCAGCGACGATCAATTACACTGACAACGAGCACGTGGAAAAAGGGCGCGCGACTCTCGCGGAGGCTTTTATTTTACGATTTGTTTGCGATTGAGACCTTAAATCTCGCGGCGTTAAATAGCTTTTCGTTTAAACCGGGCGGGAGGGCAGTAATCGTAAGTCCAATTAGGCGTAGTGGAGTCAGTTCTACGAGAGTCGTTTCGCTTCCCGCTTAAAGACCCAACCTGTGCCTTTATTACGGATAGATTGTCATCGTAATTTCGTTTGCTTTTTATGAATCCGATACTTTCAGACTACAACTTTGTTACATGAGAAAGACTACAAAGTACTAAGTAATAAATATTTGATCCTTTTGGACGTTTGTTTTTTTTTCTAATAAATATAGGATCAAATATTTATTATTGTATACACTTTAAAATGTGGATTATGTTATGTAATAGCATCGATATAATATATAAACTAGATAAACATTCACGAACAAAATGAAATCTAAAATGTGGTCGCGGAGGTTGCGAACTTATCTGTGCTGGTGGCGGAAACGTGAACTAACGGTTTTATAATGATAATGACTAGTAGTTTGACAGTTTCATATAGACAGTAGCGACACTCGTATCAGCAAAAATAAATTTGTCAGGATGTGGCTTGTAAAGAAATAGCGACACAAGGGCGCTATTTCTCACTACCACTTTTTGAACCGTGACACCAAATCTAGTTTATATATTATATCGATGTGTGTGTATGTGTGTGTGTGTGGTATTAAATATAAGTTCTGAAATAAAATGTGAACCTAGATAGATAGATATCTCTTTATTGTACACAAACTTACCTACACATAAAACAAAGCACATAAAAACACTTAAAATTGAAATATGTACAAAGGGCGGCCTTATTGCTATTCGCAATTTCTAGGTATAACCTAGGTATAACCTTAATAATACAAAGTTACTATTTTGTATATATCTGAAGCATCTGTCATTATACTGAGTGGCGTGCACACTAGAAGCTACTACTTCTAAAATGCTATAAAGTACAAAATATTAATTACTAATAATACAAAATATTTATTTATATCAAATCCGTGTCGAATAAATATACATATCTAACCCGAAGGTTCGAGGATGACCAAGGAAATATTATTTAACAATCTACTTGAAAAAACTGGTAGTACGTTTTCAAATGCCTTTTTTTATATTACCAAGGTGGCAAGCAAGCGTGCTGCCCGCCTGATGGTAAGCAATCACTGCAGCCTATAGACGCTAGCAACACCAGAAGAATCACCAGCGCGTTGCCGACCCTTAAGACATTAGATTTTAAGTCTTTGTGTCCGGTAATTTCACCAGCTACAGTGCCGGTACGCCGGAACAAGCAATGCTTACACACTGCTGCTTGGCGGCAGAATATCTGACACTGCGGTGGTACCTACCTGGACGGTTCCTTGCACAAGGAACCTACCACCTAGTAAATGACTTAATGTCTTCTACCATAAAAAAATCGGGATGAGTCAACAGTAGAGAGATTAGGAGATAATCCACTCACGCGAACTCGGCATTTAGTTTCCTACACACGGGAACACAGAACACGTTCCTATATAAATCTTCGCGAACAGACGCAATATATCGCGGCAAGTACTCCCACCCGTCTTGTAATCTTCGCACAGTTCCAAATGAAATACTAATTGTATTCCGAGTACACGGTGAAATGGCAACCGCAAGTTGTAGCGCTGTCAAGCAAGTCAATAGGGACTAAGGTTAGACTGTTAATTTAATTCTAGTGTGTTAGTATAATTGTTAAGATATAGATATGAACTACATAGTTACGTGTTTAGGTTTAATTAAAGTCGTACATTAACTGAAAGTCATCCACTGGAAAGTGTACGAATTGTCTGAAAATAATAAGTATAATCTACACATGATTACGATTCTAATATAACAAAAAATATTATTTGTTAAATAATAAGTTATAATAAAGTAAAAGTTATAATAAAGTAAAAAATAACTACTAAATTAGTTATATTTTTGTAAATAAATATAAATTAGATTAAAAAAAGAAACAATTTAATAAGCGCATAAGTGATTATATTTCTGCAATGGGTTATGCTTATTAATCAATGGGTTATATCGATTGTTATATCATAAAAATTACTTTGGACAGATTTCATAACAATTTTTATAAAGGATCTGATTGTTTTACCTGACAAAAAATTATATATAATACGTAAAACAGTATGCAAAAGATTAATAAATAGTTGATGTTAATTAAAATGTGCCAAAGTTTCAGATTCAGGAAGCTTTCTGATTGTAAATTGCTGCATGTAAAAGACGAATAAATTGTAAATATGTATGTATTAATCAAAATGTGCTGAACATCAGATGGCTCTGGACATTACTACAAGCGGCCTAAATCCGTACCAGATAGAGTCGGCAATAAAACAGTGACAAGCGATAGGATGGCATCGAGCCGAAACGAAATTATCTCTTGGAGACGATGTAGATCAATTAGACGGGCGTCGGGAATCAGAGTTGGCGATCCGGCGGGCAAGGAATGATTAGAAGGGAGAATTTTACTACGAAGCAAAAAGCTTAGGGAAGTTTCATTGCCTTAACTTACCGAAATGTAACCTATATGAGAAACCTATATTTGTGTCGTCTAATCCTAAGTAGTCAGTCAGTAAATGTCTTTGGGATAAAAAAAAGTTTCTTAAAATACTTTGAAGGATATCGTGATTTAACACAGGCATTTATGGCGGTGCGAAACAATTATTCACTCGTTGAAAGCTTATTTTCGGAAAATACTTCGTGTTTTTTCCCAATAATCCAAAGAGATATTTCCAATATCATTAATCACGAACAATAATCCGTAATTAAACAGTAACTCACTCATTCGTACCAAATCGAGCAGACCACTTTATATCGAAACAAATAATTTTCATATAACGTATAATTCGTCGATTTTAATATTTAACCGAGATACGATGAGTTCGCTGATATTTCATTTATTGTTCAGTGTATAACGACGATGATTGAACGATATTTATTATAAAGCTCAATAAATATTATATCCTAAGCAAGACACAGTAGTGATTAATGCTAATATTTGTAGGCAGCCGTCCCAAAAGAGAATAACATCAATACTGATATCGAAGTCAAATAAACGGTTTCCTATTTCATTCTCTGAAAATGTTTAGTTGAAATGGTCATTTGAATTAATGTGATTAAACTATTAGTCAAAGGCATCTGTTTAGGAATAGACATAGCGAGAAAGATGTTCATCAGGTACACATGCATTATATCAGTAGTAACGTGCGTAGGGCGACAAAAACTATTTGTGAAGGCAATATGCCTATTTTCGAATTTCTAGGTGATTTGGTGATTTGAAATTTAATTTACTAGGTGGTAGGTTCCTTGTGCAAGGAACCGTCCAGGTAGGTACCACCGCAGTGTCAGATATTCTGCCGCCAAGCAGCAGTGTGTAAGCATTGCTGTGTTCCGGCGTGAAGGGCACTGTAGCTGGTGAAATTACCGGACACAAAGACTTAACATCTAATGTCTTAAGGGTCGGCAACGCGCTAGTGATTCTTCTGGTGTTGCTAGCGTCTATAGGCTGCGGTGGCTGCTTACCATCAGGCGGACCGTACGCTTGCTTGCCACCTTGGTAGTATAAAAAATAAAAAAATAAATAAAAAAATTCTAATCTCACTATAATAATTTTGCTTAATGAGATTAGAGTTTGTTTGTTATATATATCTTGTATATTTACTGAAAAATCTAATATATGTATGTAGGTTGCGGTAGACAGTTTTTATATGAAAAAAATGTCAAAGGCCGCTCTACGGACTATATATTTAAACTCTCTGGTTAAGCATCAGTGATCAAGAAACTGATACATTATTATCAGGTTTCGAATTAAATAAAATTAAAAATTTATCAACATAACTTCTTTTTTTTATGAATGATGCCGATATTAAAATAACCGAATACTCAAAAGGTAGTGTGCGTGATGTGTGTGTGTGTGTATATGGTATCACATATATAATTTCTAAATAGTTCTTTCAGTCATAAATAATAATGTTTATCGAAATGAAATTGGTAATAAAAATAGTTTAGGTTAGGTCATTTTTAATTTTGAAAATTGTACGTTACAGGAATTTTGGAATGAATTTAAAATTATAATCCGCTCTGTATTTGAATTAAATTCTGTTCATATTAGATGCATACTCAAAGAGCGCGAGAAGACGCAGATTAAATACTAAAGTGTCCCGATTACGGACCAAAGCCGACCCCAACCCGCCATTAAGAATTCAGCAAACGAATTGGGAACATCGAATCGACAAAATTGTGCCCGTCTCATCTTTTCTTGCTTCGTGTGTTACGTCCCCTAAAGACAGATATTTTAATATTATCCCCGGCTCCTGAGAGAGGACCGTTGTTTTGATCTACAACTCGCAATATATATATATATTTACAGAACAAACATATAATATTCCTCTTCATCTCGTTTAGGCATAACTTTGCGAATACAATGCTTGAATAATGCGAAAATCTTTTATGAATAAGACTTTTTTTGGGACCAGCTGAGGAATGGAGCAGCACACGATATATCTCGCTTTGTGACTCACCCATATGAACTGTTAAACACTCCTTATTTATTACCTGAAACAATAACATACATTCTTAATTCATAGTTGAAACATAAAAATATTTTATTTATAATTATAGAGAATTTAAACAGAATCCACCCATCACTGCTGATGAAAAAAACTGATGACAGGTTTTAAACAGCTGAAATGAATTTTATGAAACATAGCTAAGTGCCATCTCGATTGAAACAGCGTTCAAAACAGCGTTCAAATAACAAAAAAAACCGCATTCTAATCCATCCCCTCCATAGAGAGTTAAGATGCCACAGACATACATACAGACAGACAGTCAAACTTATAACAACCCTCGTTGTTGGTCGGGGGTTAAAAATGTATTAAATGTATTGCACTAAATCAACCCCGATAAAAATCTGTTGATGTCGAACTACATAATATGTACGTACTGCTTATAAATTTCCCTGTAGATAGATAAATACTATACTTGAAGAAGTTGAAGAACTGTTAAATTATTTTAGAGAGCAAATTGTACTTATAAACGTGCGTGCAATTAACATAAAGGGATGTACCCTTTATGTTAATTGCACGCACTACCTCCGCTTTGCACGGGTAAAAAAAATCATGTTTTAAAGGTCCAAATAATTCTCCATCAAAATATTAATTTAGACATTATCTTCATTCTAACATTAAGTGGCCTGCTAATGATAATTTAGTTAGGGATAGATAATTAACAACGCTATGTCAAGAGCATGACTAATGGGGTAGAAACCTTTTGACCCTCAGTGGTGGTTCGTTGACGCAACCGTCATATCGGACCTCTACATGCGTTCGGGTCAAGTGCTTTAATTGTCTGTGGTCGTATGTCAGGCAGCCGTTAGCACCAGCATTAATTCGTTTATACAGGTTGTCAATTTACTTTTGTTCAAGCTTCGGCAGTGTGAATCAGTTTACGATACACTATCCAATTCAATAAAAATATAAAATAAATCATAACGAAAATATTAATTTATTTCTTAAGGCTAGTTGTTGTTGGCCTATTTTGTCGATGATATGATTTAGTGATGCAGTGATGCCGGCGCCGCTTGAGCTAGCAGTATAATAGTAACATAGTTTTTATGGAATTATAATAAACATAAATTGAAAAGTAGTTGTTAGTATGCCACCATAAAACACACGATAATTAGGAAATCTCTTCCTGTTTGAAGTCGGTCAAGAATGTATTTGCCATCTATTATTTTCAATATACTTAAATGTGATTGCTTTGATATACTATTTATTATTTTTAACTCTATCATCTACAGGACTTAAAAATTGTGACCGCAAATTTTTTTAACAATTTCCGAATAAAAACATTAATAATTTGAAATAAGCGGTCCTCAGTTTATTATTTTATATAACATGTTGTATAAAGGCCCGAAAAAATAATAATGATAACAAAATAACAGTATCACAATTATATAGTTTTACTTTATCTTAATTAATTATCGTTGTTGGCTGGAGGTATTAATTAGCGAAAAGTAGCTGTAGCGTTAGAATAGGTATAGTTTAATTTCTTATCTTAAGCATCAGCTAGCTAGATAATTAAGATTATTGATTACGAAATAAGCCTGTGGTTAAGTTATATTGTAAAATATGACAGATATTTAATTTAATGCACAATATACAAGACTAGCTACAAAAGGGAAAGTGTAAAAATTATACGGAATCAGGGTAATTTTTGGAGAGTGAACGTATCTATTCTGAGATTGTGGGGACATAGTATTTTTGCCCGCATCTAAAACCTTTTTACTTTACAAAAAGAAACACCAGACCCGGGAGCAAAGTTATTTTACAACAACAATGAGAAAATTGACGACAAAAAACGACCTACATGATGCGGTGTCAACAAAGATAATATATATCGTGGTATCAGGGCGCCTCCATCGCCATTGTTGTCCCTAAACGCGGCCATGATCCCGGGATCGCCGGCCCGGACTCGTTTGTCCCGGGATATCCTTCGGCAAACATCGACGAACCCCGAGATTCGCTAGACCTTTACAAGTGCTTTGTTGAGTCGCTCGCGGATATAAAAATATAAATATAAACGTCTTTTTTTCTCGCACCATATTCTCGCTAGTGTGTTATATCAGATGGTGGGATTATTTATTATTTCATCGTGAGATAATCCCGTATAGCTGTTGGCATTATATTGTAGTACATGCTTCTCTTGTTTCCAGTGATTGATGTAACGCCGGAGTGAGGGGAATGTTTTCATTATTTGAGGATTATGTTAAGCTTCATTCCATTACATGTAGCGGTTTAATTGGTGAGCTATTCTAATTCAGGTACATGAATTAACCATAGTAATAAACCTTTGTGACTTATGACAGTATACTCCATAACAAATAAGCTTGAACACGATTACAACTTTATTATGCAGTAAAACCTACCTACTTCAAATTAACAAAACATACTCAAAAAATATTCGCAATTATTAGTAGTAGCAACAGGTATCATTGGAGAGAGGCAGATATCATAGATTGGTGTATATTAGATCGTGGTAAAACAAAACGTACAGAATTCAACGGCATCATACAGTATTGGCGTTCCAAGAGCACTTGACAAAGATCACGTCGCCTCCTCGAGGAGTTTAAAAAGACGCAGAGCCAACTTTGCACGGAAACATCCAATAAAACGAAGTACGCCGAAGCATGTCACCGATTCGCGACGCGTTGTACGTAAAAACTTCCCGGGACACGACAAATCGGCCCACAGCTCGACCAATTCCAAAGCCAACTCGATAGAACTTCGGTATCACTACGGAATATAGAATACTAACTGTTACGATATCGCAGGACACCGTATAGATTATAATATAATTATAATTTATGTATTTATTGTAAAAGAGTCTTCTTTGGTTTGTCACAATACGAGTATTGACGTGGATTTCTACATAAAGATAGTTTGTAAGCCGGAGAATGACGAAGGTGTCGAGAAAGTAATATACTTTCCAATAACTTATTCTAAGAGAACAATTTTATAATATCCGGGTATGATTTCAGCAACGATTAGGCAATAAAATGGGTAAGCATTAAAGGAAAACCATTGTAACTAAAACTTCAGAAAATAGTTTAAAGTAATAAAATCGACCTTTTATTTTTCCTAACGAGGTACTGCATGCTAACTATTGAAAGTTCATATTGTGTTCGAAATAATAAGTTCGACGTAATATATACACTTAAGCAGTTTAATATTGTTGAGCTTATTAGAAGACTGCACAACACATGCACTTAGAAATATTACCACTACACTGAAAAATATTTTATACTATCACAAATACATATGTACCTAACGGTGATAAAATGTTCTACGCTCGCTACACATCGGGCCACGACCACTAGCCCAATTCCCCACGACTAGGCGCCTGCCGACAACTTCGGTATTAGTTCGCGCGTGATCGATTTAGCAGCTCGTCTGACAGTTGCGATGGTAACAGATGATGCTAGTCGCCATATCGCGCCAACGATTTGTCTTCAACTTTACTAAAGATACTCGTTTTCACAGCAGCAAAACGTGCAGATCGTATCGTCAGCATGTCGACCGGTAAAATTTTATTTAGGTATATGAATTTTGACTATGACTTATTGAAAATTTTCTATAAAAAGCAGATAATCTTTTAAAATACACCAGCATGGTTGCGTAGGTACATATGTTCGGGAGAAAGTGGCGGGTATGTATACACATAAAATAAGAAACTATTTTTTCATGCTACTACTGAAACTACAGCAGACTGCGACACTGATCTCATCATCGTCAGCACCCGAAAGAATGCTGAACAAAGGAAAAACCCCTTAGAAAGAAGGGGTTGCCATACGGACACACCACGGGTAACGACACTGTCCACGTCAAATATTGCCTGTACATTGGCTACGCATAACAAATCGGCCATCCAATCTAACAATTCTCACGGTTTGTCGACACAACTCCGATATTAATCCACGTGTGATCGATTTAGCAGCTAGTTTGACAGTTTTACAATAGTGACAGATGACACGCAGCCGCCATATCGCGTGATTTGTCTTCAAGTTTACCTAAAGACAGTTGTTTCAAAACAGCTAGCGTGCACGTCAGTCCCGGAACCCAACGGTGTGCCTATAAACTCGTCGCCGTAATATTTTTCCTACGTTATTGTCATTTCGACAGTCCATCAATTTCAATATACTCGCTCACTGTGAATAAATAACCTCGGATATGTTTTGGTAGAGAATGCTAAAAATATATAGCGTGAAAGAAAATGAAAGGAATTTCGAGTAAATAACGTACTTACTTAATTCATTCTAAGATATCATTACTAGATTTTGCTCACTATTACTACCAAAAATAGATACTAGACTACACTGCCTACTAGATTTTATTTATTTTTGATTACTCTCAAAGTTTCTTTGCGTGACCGAATCCGTAATGAGGAGATTCGCCGAAGAACCAAGCTTACCGACTTAGCTATCAAAATCTCCAAGTTGACGTGGCAATGGGCCACTTCAACCATATCTGTCCATATGGCTTATATATGTCTGGCCATATGGCGAGCTATATAGCTCGAAGAACCGATAACCGATGGGGAAGAAAGGTTCTCGAGTTGCGACCACGAACCGGACGACGCAGCGTAGGCAGGCCTCCCACTAGGTGGACAGACTGGCTTTCAAAAGGGGAGGCCTATGTTCAGCAGTGAACGTCTTCCAGCTGATGATGATGATGATTAATAGATTTTAGGAAAGAATCACACCAGTGCGTTGGCCAAAAAGATATTCTAGCGTCCCTCTAGCAACAATATTTTCAGGCCTGTTGGCTCAGGAAAGTGTTAAACGCCTACATTGTCACTCCGGTGATTAATTTGTGTCGGGCCTGTCGCGTTAATGGGCTAAAATAATTTAGTGGGCGACGTTGCTTATTTATCGTCAGGAACCGTGGTTAACGTTTATACAGGATTTATTGTCAAACCACCGTTAATGATATTGCTGCGTCTATAGTAATGGCCTATTGATATTGCATCGTGCGTTAGGTAAATTGCAATTAAACCGTTTAAGATCAGTACAGTTACATCCAATGATATGTTATACAGTAGATATGCCATTAGCGCACGAAAAGTGAAACAACGAATTTAACCAAATTGGGTGAACTAGCAGTAAGTCACTCGTCGGTAAAATGTAGCGAACGTTACGTGTGCCTTTGAAAATCAAGTAAAATGCCTTCATGCGTATTTAGAAAATTCACAAAGTACTGTACAAAAGTAAATATTATGGAAAGGTAACGGATACGTTAACTGTATAATTATGAGAAAATATTTTAATTACATGAGTCCCAATTTTTGGCGCGCATTAGTAGGGATATAACATATCTATGGTTTATAATATCCTTTGGTTAGATCTATTAATATATTAAAATTATGTATCAAACCTATGTACCCAATAAATATTGTACTTACCTACCTGTCAAAAGAGGCAGGTAATTTCTATTTAGGATCTGAGTGGGTGTGATACAAAACGAAGTGTGTCTAAAGCCCCGATTGCCTGTCATGTGGTTAGAGTTCCCTTTGACGCAGGGAACAAAGTGAGTTCGGGATTAACACAGGCTTATTCGCCTAATGTGTATTCAGGATGAAAACAAATATGTTCTTATAAATAAACATTAATCACTTTCCGTTCGCTAAAGTTTAAGCGCTGATTCCGCTGATTTCGCTGAAAAATCTTAATACACTTCGTATTAAGATTTTTCATTTGGTAGAGAATGACAAAAGACTATAATAATAATACCACCCCTTGTTGTTTGCCCCACTGTTGGGCACGGGACTCCCCTTAAGATGAAGGGGCTTAGGCCATAGTCCACCGCGCTGGCCAAGTGCAGGATTGGCGGACTTCACACGTCATTTAAAAGGCTTTCCCAGACATGTAGATTTCCTCACGATGTTTTCCTTCACCGAAAGCTAGTAACAATCGCACAAAGACGATTTGCACATGAGAGGTGAGAGCCAGGGTTTGAATCTGCGCACATTCTTTTCAAGGCACGCTTGTCTCGCCCACTGAGCTGTTACTGACTAAAAACAATATAAATCGGTAAACAAAGACCCATTAGCAGTAACCGCGCAAAATACACTTTGATTTTACCCCACTATAATTAAAGTCTCAACGAATAAAGAACAAACTTGGGTCGCATCAGCGTCACGCAACAGCCAACTTGGAAGTGAAAAGCCGCCACGAATACGATGTAACTTGTCTGATTTTAACGAAACTTGCCTCAATCGGCCGACTTGGCTAAACTTTTCATACAACAGATCGGAGGGAGCAACAATACTTCGCGAAACAAAAGAGCTCTCCGGAATACTTATACACTGGCGTTCAGATTAAAGGGTATCGATTATATTTCTTGAACATCGTACCATTTTTTAGATGAGTGTATTTCGCAATAAATATTACTCGAGTTTTTCTCATTAAGTTAGCAGGGCTTTGCCTTATAGAAAATATTATTCTATAAATAACAATAATAACGAAACAACTCGACAAACGAACCACATAGAGCTAGTAAAATAGTTTTAGGAATTATTAATATACTAGTTACCCGGTGAGTCTTTACCCATTATTTTTTTAGTTCAATAGTTATTATAAATACTTGTATTATACATCAACTGTCCTTAATGAATTCTCTAAATCATGGTGAAAATCGCACCAAACTCCAATGTGAAGTTTAGAAGAAGTAAGCTAACAAGCAGTCAGATACAAATATTGACTTTATTTTATACTAGCTGACCCACGCAGCTCCGCCTGCGCTATTTTTACGTTAACTAAACTTTGAATAACAGACATTCGCATCGAATACATAACCTCATTTTTTATAGTCGGTTAAAAACTGGGACCCGCTTTTTACTTGCTCTCCGAAGCACGGACCCGTTTAGTTCAAATGGCGTTAAACGGTCACCCATCTATTTAATGACCTTACCTAACGTTGCTTAACCCGATCGATTACAAAACCTTTATAACAACTCTCTATGAGTGTTCCCTTACTAATATTTATTATATTTTATAGAAAAATTGATAAAATCGGACCAAGCGTATAACCAAGTACCCGTTTTGACTTTAATCCCCTCTCCCAAAAGAACCGAGCTAGATTACGGGACAAAAAGTATCCTATGTCCTACCTCGTAGTAAGATCTCAAATCATGCCAAGTTTCATTTGAATCCATTCAGTAGTTTCGGCGTGATGCTCAGCCGTGATACAGACAGACAGACAGACAGACATACAGACAGACAAAAATTAAAAAAATTACATTTTCGGCCTCAGTATCGGTTATAGAATGCCCTACAAATATAATTTTCAAAATATCTTCAATGTACAGAATTGGACCTGTTACAGTTTTATTATAAGTATAGACTATTCTGTAACATCTATTGTCTAAATATACTTAGTAAATCATATAAAAGATTCTTATTGAAAGATAATTATTGAAATTAATTTTAAATGAGTAAAGAACAAGAACGTAATTACAATATAAGCACTACCTAATTGCTCGCAAGTGTACGCGAAAAGCTTGAGTACTGTCATCATTTAAGATTAGTTTCGTATAAAGCAGCTGCTATTAAAAGAGCATTAAGTTTAATGTTAATAGCATTAAGAGGGTGTTGAGGGCCTCAACAACGTAGTATTTCATTTCGCTGGGTTATTTATTTGGATATAGTTGTACAAACGCATTTTTACACACGTACACGTACATATACACGTACACTCAAACTCATGCACATGCACGCGCTCACACGCAGCAAACACGACACGCACACATGCATAAGTGACCAAGCTCTATATACAGCACTTAAGAAAAGTCAAGGTTCAACAATGTGTGTGTAATTAGCGCGTATGTTGAGCACGCGTAAATTGTTGTAACTAGTTTAATTCGAGTTTGTGGCCACAGCTGCTTTCATGTTCATGTTTCTGTCACACACAGGTCTTTCATTTCGACATCGTTTGCTACTTCAGGTAATTTCTTACCGGGGCGCTTTTAGGGCGTCGTCGTTACATTCCGAGTTGTGTGCGATTAACTGTATTTATACTGTCGGAATTTCCTTTGTTACCAAGCCTAAGTAGTCCTGTTATTCTTGCTCCTTGTCCTTTCGTCTCTGAGAGTCACAAGAGCAGATTACGTCGGATTTGTGTGATCGACGTTTCTGTAGGTATACCTAATGCATTGGATTGTATGAAGACGGCTTAGGTACAAGCGGAATAATTAATTAAATTTTGGTTAAAATTAAATACACCAGATTGAAAAAAAAGGAAATAAATAAATAAAAATAGTAGTAAATAGGTACGTCTTGATTTAGACCACCATAATTTTTAACCCGGTAATTTGGTCGGTTTATCTAGTCTTTAATTTACTTAATCTTAACTTACTTTTATTTCAATGCAAATAGGGTTATCTTAATAATTCAAGTATTAAAATATTCCTATTTGTAATATTTTTTAATTATGTATTTACTTTACATGAGTTACACTACTAGTTATAATGCTTTTAAAAATATTGTCATCCATATCAAAAACTGATATGTATTTTTAAACATTACTTGTATATTGAATGCGGCTAGCAAAAAGAAGCCCATAATTTTTATTTATTTCGTTCCAATACTCGCGAGCATAAAAATGGTAGCAACCGTATTTGTAACGGTCGTTACAAAATATTCGAAGGTTATTCCCGCGACCCTTGTAGGGCCGGCTTAGTGGGGCTTTCGGAGATCGATGCCCAACCCTCAAACCTCGACTCATATAGCTTTGTAACAATACCTATCATACAAAACGGTACACACGCAACTGGTTTCGTGTAAAATTTCAGTAATTCACATTAATGAAAAGTCGAGGAGCGATTATTTAATTCTACTAATGGTGATACATTTAATTTTACTTAATTATACCTACATTTAAAACCATTGGCACTCGTTTTTAGGGTTCTGTAAAAAGTGCTTACATTTTTTTTATCTAACTCATCAAGCAAATCCTCGACTTGATGCGTTAAAATTCCATAAGTATGGGTTATGTTTATTTTGTTACACGTATTTTGTCCGACAGTGTAAGGAATGGAACTAATGCTCTTGTCGTGCCGAATGAACTGTAACTATTGTTTTCATCCGAAGAGCTAACAGTTCGGGAATAACAAATGGGAACCTTTATTTTTTAGACCTTTATGAACAGTAGGTACTTATTTTGTACTAGCTGTAGTCAACTATATAAATCGTTCCGTTTTACCCATGTTATGCAGCCTGTAAGGTATTAAGTTGGAAAATGGCTAATTAGATTTAGCTTATTCACGGAACAAACATTCCCGAATAATTCCGAATAAAAAAAATTAATTTATGTAAAAAGTACGAAATATTACACAATCAAGAACGTTAATAATGACAATGCTATATCGAAAGCCACACATATAATAATACCAGCCCTTGTGTTTATGTCCCACTGCTGGGCACGGGCCTCCCCTCAAGATGAGGGGGCTTAGGCCATAGTCCACCACGCTGGCCAAGTGCGGGTTGGCGGACACATAACTTATAACTAAATACAAACCTTGAATGAAATTCCAGTTTTTAAACTACGAAAATATTTCAACGAAATCCATATAATAAGCGTTTCAATATTGTTTAGTTTGTTACAATACAAATTCAACTTCAAGGTAATGTGCAGTAGAAATGTTTATACCTACATCTGTTTTTAGTGGGATTAGACCGACAGAGAATAGCTGAAGAACTTACGTGGCTTAAGAGAATAACTAAGGTCTCAGTCTCACGGTACGTACATTACGATGGGCTCTTATCACTTTCGGTTTGTCACGTTTTTGTTTTTCCCGTGTTGGTTTTCTTACCCGAATATAACCTGTCTTTTCAAAGCAGCGAATAGGCTTTTAATAAGCTAGTGTTCTTTAATATCCTGGATCGCGACGCCACTTTCCATCACGTGGGACTGTAATCCAGCACTGGTTTATACTGAGTTTTACTCAAGTATCAAAGTATCTTTAACGTCTAACCTTTTTATCTAATTTTGAGTCTCTGAGCCGTATATAGGTATGCATATTTTCTATGACTGAGTATGAGATAATCTATATCTCTACTCACTATCAGGGTATAAAGTATTATTTGGCTGCGAATGTCGAAATAATCCGATTTCAAGAACTGGATTAATGATAATTAACTCAAATCGAAGTTTGTTAGTGCTGTCAGTAAAACAAAAGACGAAACTACAAACAGAAGTCATGGGAAGATAAGAAAACCTTTTATGAATATTTAATTGATACATGAAACGAAATATTAAGTAGTAAGTAAGTAAATAACTATAATTGTAGTCCAAACAGCCTTGGTGTATGTTAAAATCGATATGCTTCGTACGGGACACAGAACACCTGACGGTGTCATAGTGGTGTAACCTAGCGACCGGGCACAAACATAAACCCAAATTGTATACTTACTGCCAACCGTACGTTTTGTACCACGAACTAAGTAGTTATTATGATAATGACAGTGAGTGGCAAGAAGTTTTTTACTAGTAGGTAATTGTCTGAATTGAGACCGTATAAATTATCAATAGTGCCTATTTCAGGTTACATGTGGATCGTTAAATTAACATTATCAAGTTGTTTGAGCAGCGATATTAGTTATATTTAGTTATGTTATATTAAACTTGAAAAAATATTAATATAAATAATCTACTTAGTTTCTATTATTAGTTAGAACTAATTCAATCTCTAGGAAAGGAATAATAATAATGATTTCTGATACTTACGCGAATATTACACATTGAAATGAAACTAATTTTACGGATTATATCGCGGTTTATTTTTGATTTTAATTTCCCGACGTTTCGAATACTTTACAGCATTCATGGTCACGGGCGGACTGAGGTGGTAGCTGTCCATATGTCATAGTTGTCTTAGGGTACCCTCAGGTCTTCTAATTATTATTGTTAGTCCGATCTACGCAAAAAGAGCTTACAGTATCTTGAGGTCTTGCAGTGGAATGCTTGTCTTTGGATTTGACTATGTTTATCACGGGATCCCAAGCTGGTGATAAACCGCGATATAATCCGTAAAATTAGTTTCATTTGAAAGGAATAATGTTTTCCTCACGCCAGACTTTTAACAGGTCTAGTTTTAAGAAGAAGAAGAAGATATATTTATTTGTGACACATTTCAACACACATATCAATCATTATAAGTATATAATAAATAATACAATAAGACTCTTAGTGTGTATGTGCGTCACAAAATGGCTCCAACTCAGCATAAAGCTGGTTGTAAACAACCAACGCTGGTCTTCCGTTGGAGCCAATTGGTGCCATCACGACGCTATAACCTATATCATGCTTAAACTAATATTATAACTGTACTAAAGAAATTGACATAACACGAAATTCGTAAAAAAGAAAAAGAAAAAACAACACATAGAAAACAAGAGAAAAAAGAAGAACAATGTCAAACGTCACTTTTTGTAGATTCTTACAGTGCTACATTTATCTACTAATGATAAAAAAAACAACAATGTTGTTAATTTATATTAAGTATAATTATCTTAGTAAGTACTTCTATTTGTACGGTAAAGAGTACGAATTCGAATACGTACATACGAGTACGTATTCGTATTAGGGTTTCTTCAAAATAATTTTGCTAATTCAAAATCATGAAACACGCCTAGATTGATATCGTTGTTACTGTACAGTTACATATAAAAACATTTACTTTTTTAGGTAGCACATAAAGAAGCATTAGCGACATAGCACGAACCCGCGTGTTTCACTATAACTGGAGTAATGGGTTACAGTTATTGCTCCCTGTTGTTTGGTTGATGTAACGTAATTACGTTGCGGGCGCACATCACGCGATGTCTCGTGCCGTCTGCCGCGGCTTAAAGCTTGATTCACTTTATGCCGAATAGGCTTAAGCAAGCATAAACTAGACGTATAGAATGTTGGCTTACGATAACAATACGGCTCATATACCTGATTGTGAGAAACTATAGTCAGGCTACACCATGGGGTGCCGGGTTAGATTTGCATCCCCCTCATCTTCTCTCGTTGGGTGTCATAAGAGGTGACTAAGCTAGAACAGGAAGACGAGTAAAAGAAGAAGACGGGCAGCAGCGTCTTTCTATTGGATTACCCACCACTTGTACTGCGATCCCCAAGCCGCCTGCCAAGCGTGGGGATTATGGCAACCCCTCCATTCTAAGGGAGTTTGATCACACCTTTGGCCTTTGTTCAGCAGTGGACGCCTTTTGTCTGCTGCTGCTGATGATGATGATGATATTGGTCAAGTTAGGATCTAGGGTCAAGAAGTCAGATGATTGGACGGATTCATCAGCGCGAACACGGTAACTCCCAGTAGCACTGATATCGATACGTACAATGCAAGAGGTTAATATAGTTGTTGGGAAATTAGTAGTTTACAAAATGTGAAGCTCGGAGGATGACCTTCCTAGGGTGGTATTAATCGGAATTATTTGTTCCTTAACGTCGCTTAATCAGTTAGTTATTATTTTATTAGATTACCAGCAAATTCAGCATCAGTAAGTGCTGGCGGGTCGACTCCGATTACCGTCTTTCGAACAGAATACTCCTTGAATACCGATACTCTTCTCTGTTTAATGTTTGAAGGACTTAGTCTATGAACTACAGTGTTGCCATAAATACTTCTACTACTTTTACAATAAACTCACCAGAAATAAGTAAACACTGTTTATAATACAGCTTTTGTGGTATTCAAACAAAAGACAGTTGATTTAGATGAATGAAACGCGATCCGTTAAGATACGTCAATGTTTAGGAAATGCTCTCATTTATCAAAACAAAAGAGAAATTGGTAGATGACAGGCCCCAGTGCCGGAAAGTCAATGCTATATGCCCGAAGCCTAAAACGGCAAACGCGGAAACGCGACGATAGATGGGGAAAAAGACATTGTTTATGCTATAAATGAACTTCCCCGGACTTGTTTCTTTTACGGCGTAATTTTAATGGAATTTTTATTGTCGCCGAAGTGAGGTCATTAGTGTCCACGGAAATGATCGACGGTGTAACATGGCGGGTATTAAAAAGTAATAGCCGGCCTGAAGGTCTGTAAATAAGTTAATACTCCCAACGAACAATGGCGGTAAGTCGATATTTTGCTAGGATTCGCGGAAGTTTATCGTTTGGGATGTAATCCATATAATGTAATGTTTAGTAGATATATTATTATGAGTCATGGCCTTTATTAAATAAAATACATTCGCATAATACCTAATAATAATACAAAAATAATAACCTGAGGGCTGAGACGATTCATACACGGACCTATTGGGTCGCTACCCAGGGTATATAACTTTTTTTTTTGACCCGGGGAAATCTTCCAAAGATCCCCGGGAGCTGTGGGGCTCGACCGGGGTATGTGGGATTCTTACCCACTAAAACCCCCGCGGCTGGTACATCGGCACATGAGAGGGGGAACCCCAGGGCTCTCCAGTGGGATCTGTACCAGGGGCCCCTCAGTGGCTTGCCTTTGAGCCCGCCGCCGGGCCGCGCATTGTAGCCCCCCGGAAACCTGTCACGGTGTTCACGGGGACGGGGGTCGCAACCCCGCTGCCGTCCTCGGAGTCGCCACCGTACTCAATGGACGCTCAAAGGGCCCACACCCCGAGCGTCCAGCGACTATGAAGGAGGGTATTTAACCTAGGGTATCTAGCTAGACCAACCAACGGGCGATTTGTTTTTCGTCAAGGTATACAAGGAATCGCGTGATACATTTTAATATAAAAAATATTTTTCTTTTTAACTGATAACTTCTGGATTTAATTTTAAGTGCTTGATCACTGAAAACGTGCCTCGCGAGTTCACAAATATTTCCTCAAAAGAAAAAGAAAAGTTAGCTGTAAAAAGCCCAATAGACAGTGGTGCTCAAAGGCGCAAAAAGCCAAGCCCATTACGGGACCCACGTCGACGGAAACCACAAAAGACCCAATTATTCTGCTGTGTGGAGCCAAAAAAGGGTTGGACCAAAACCAAGTTGTCGGAGCCGAGCGTTCTATTTCACTTTCCGAATGTATATGATCGTAGCTGTTAGTACGGCCAAACGCTTTAATTAATTTAAGAAATAGTTTCTTAAAACACAGAATACTTTAGACCAAAAAAACTTAATCATGTAAAAGCAAGTAAAATACGGTGAACAATCAAACCTACATTTCAAACGTTAACAATGACTGACAGAATTGTGTCAGACTAAAGCAAGTATTAGCAAGACATAGGGTGCGTGAAAATTTTATTACCTTTCAAAGTCCCTTAGAAGCAGACAAGAAGTATAGAATGAATAAAAATAAAATATTGGGGGTAAGAATAGACTGCCCATGCTTCCAAAAATCTTACAATAAAATCGATGACCTGTTAGTTGATATATTTTCTTATTGACTTTGATTTTATACTACTATACTACTACTATACTATCACTCAAATTTTTTTTTTATGCATTTCTACAAATTTTAGTATTTTTTTTAAATATTTATAACATATTGAAATCAAACTACTTTTACGGATTATATCGCGGTAACATACTCTGTTATATTTTAGATATATTTTCATATAACAGCTCAGTGGGCGAGCGCTTGCCTTGGAAACGAGGTGCGCAGGTTCGATCCCCGGCTCGCACCTCTGATTTCTTTAATTAATCATGTGCGAATCGTCTTTGTGCGATTGTTACTAGCTTTCGGTGAAGGAAAACATCGTGAGGAAACCTGCATGTCTGAGAAAGCCTAACTAGCTTTCGAATGACGTGTGAAGTTCGCCAACCCGCACTTGGCCAGCGTGGTGGACTATGGCCTAAGCCCCTTCCATCTTGAAGGGAGGCCTGTGCCCAGCAGTGGGATATAAACACGGGCTGGTATTATTATTATATTTTCATATTAGTACGATATACTTACTACGAATAAACGTCGGCAAAATTCATCCAATATGGCGCGTGATTTAATAGCAGACACATGTGGGCTTAAACTAGCAAACTTGGCTATGACAAAACCTTTTAAACTTCCAAAAGTAAAAATCAGTTTTCAATATGAGTTCAGTGGAAAAACTGTGGAGAAAAACATCTGGAACTACTGAAACTTTGCTTATTAGAACCAAATTTAATATTTCGAGGAATATGAAAAGCAATCAGTTTTTATAATACCTAATTTGGTATTAGGTACTTTAGAATATTTGTCGAAATTATTGATGCGTTAGAAGTCTTGACTATAAATGAGTTTATTAGGAAATTAAAATCATCGCTGCCTATAAATATAATATTTTACAAAACAGATCGTTACACAAATAATAAAACGTATTTTTTTAAATAAAAATTAAATGGCTCGGCAGAATTCTAAAGTTGGTTTTGGCCAGGCAATTGTCCGATGAAAATAAAATCCCTTAAGGAACAATTAATAATAACATCAAAAGTAAAATATTTCGGCTTCTCGCTACATAAACTTTAATGGTGAATAAATCACGGGGAAACTTTACTCAGAATTGGACTGAGGGTGGGAAAAATACGCCATTTTCATAAGGGGAAAAACAATAATTCGAGGCGCCGTGCAAAGGCCGCCTTTAAGGCACATAAATCAAAACACAGGATATTTTTGGTGTAACGCCGCCGGTCGGGCACTTTCAGCACGGGATTTTTTCCAGGACACATCGTTCGTCGGATTAGTGTTGGTTTTACGATTCACTTCTACTTTCTGTTGTTCCTTTATTGGTACGCGATCGTAAATGGTGACTTAGTGGTTTTTTTTTAATCTGCAATGCGTGTTTGGACATAGATTTGACATATTATTAAATTGATTTTTCCATGGTAATACTCGGTATACGTACTGCCTACTACTACTACTTATTTGTCTTATAATGTACGTACATGATGTAGTCGGGAACAGCTTGCTTATCAAACCGTAGGGTCCAAATCCCGCGGGGAGTAACAACTTTGTATGGTTGTTCATTAATAGTTAGGACAATGTAGTTCGATCACGAATCACCTGATTGACTGGAAGGTATGATGCTCCATGCGTCAGAGGAGTACCTATGTAAAAAGTCGGTCAGTCTGATCTCTCCCCGGTCGTGTCAGCCTTCCATCCCATTGGTTTGTGAGGGTAAAGGAAGAAAGATTGCACGTGTATCTACGTAAGAACTTTTATATGTCCCACATAGATAGCTGATCTTGTGAAAGATCGGCCGACCAGTAGCTATAAGACGCAGCTCCGCACGTGTAAATTTCTAATTTTCTGCGCAACTCTCTTAATTTTTTCTTTCATAAGAAAATCCTGGCAAAAACACAACAAAAAAGAATTAGCGAAATTAAAGGGATTCATTTTTTATTTGAAAAAGATAAGAATATTTTATCATATGCATACAAGTAATGACGTCTGCAACATAAATAGTAAATATAGTGTTAATCAAAAACACTCTTAAAACTGCAAATACATAGGTACGCTTTCAAATAACTCAACGATAAACTTCATTTGCTTTGTACAATTTTATTCATTCTCACTCGTATAGTAACGCTTCAGGCACGAACGGAATGAGATTCTTCCTTTGTGCCTTCATATTTCATCCACCTACAGGGGGTCCTCTAACGTACCTAGTCAATGAAACTACACGTTAAATACTGCCTTCATATAACTGACTAGAGTTCAATTTGAATTGCACACTATGTCAGACTAATATAATGTTCTGCCACTGCACACATAGCAAAACTTGCTTTTAGGAAATTCAGTTCAGGATGCTGCGATAGCGTTGCTGATAATTCAGTGTAATCGGATTTGCTGAGAGACAGAGATGCATAGTGTTAAATACAAGCATCATGTCAAACATACGAGAGCTTAGCCAATTTACTAATAGAAGTACTAAAATATTAAACACGCAAATGAAGTATTACTAGATTTAAGTTTACGTTATGTATTATTAAAACGTATTATTTAAACGTAATAAATAGATTTGAACGTAGTTTTATCCTTAACATTTTCTTCTTTTCCAGTCAGACGTTAATATTAATTTATATTAGTTTCTTGAAACATACTCAGGACTTCATATCATTATTAAGGGGGTAACATGCGCCAATGACCTTGAGAATCTAGCCGAGAGTTGTCAACGTAAAGGGCGCTACGCGCTACCAGTAAATAATAATATGAATATTACAATTGAAAAATCATACACTAAGAATATGCAGATGTGTCGAATGGAGTTTTATTAATTTTGCCTATTCTGTTATGGAATGAGATTTCAATAAAATTATATTTATTGCGAATATACTTAACGATTGTACTGTTGAATGTTTTATTTATTATGTATACTTAGTAGAAACAGCTAATAATATCTCGATGTCTACACTGGTCCAAAGCAAGCATATCACTGCAAGAACTTAGATTAGCCTCTTTCGGCTAGAAATCACTATGTATATCTATCACAGGATATTTTTTATGGTATAAAATAGAGGATACTCTCTTTAATTATGTTTACGTTTTGAGTAGCGTTTACATAGAGTGAACTCTACATAGAGTGTATTGATAAAAACGAAACTGCCGATCGGCTCTCTAAGAAAACGTTAAGTATTCGATGCTCGTTATAACGTGACAAATTGACGACATTTTTTTCCGCAAAGCTGCGGGAATTAGCGTGATCAATTGCGTTCTTCGGCACTTCTTAACTCACGTCTCCTTTATTTTTTTAGAAAATAAAGTAAGGACAAAGAAATACTGACTAAATATATATATTAAGATTTATGTATCACTATTAACCTTATTTTGATTAAGTATATAATGTAGCAGGTTCATCACCACCTGGAAATTCTTCCACTGCTAAATATAAGCCTCCCCATAAAGGGGGGGTTGCCATAATCCCTACACTGGGCAGGCGTCTTAGGGATCGTTGTTGGATATCACACAGAAGGCGCTGCTGCCCGTCTTATGGTTATCCCTTAGCCGTCTCTACGACACCCAACATCACCTGTTTTACCTAAAATCTTATGTAAACTGCAAATTAACTAAATAACTATATTGGCTCTACATGTAATGTTGTGCCGGAAATAATTGAAATTATATTTATTTATTTAAGGAAAACATACAGCTTTTATGTATTATAAAATATAGATACATTTAGATGTTTAAATCAAAACAGTTCCACGAATAGGTAGCTCAAAGTGAACACAAGTAAGTCAAACAAGCAGTAAAAGATTAGAATGTTTAAATACTGAACAAAAACAAAAAAATAATATTGATTATATGACGTCGCAAAAATAGATGTTAAAAATAAATATTATATTAGAAAGAAATGCTAATATATTTTGTCCTATAAACTTAAATGTATTCTATATTTATAAAAACAATAACTGATATTCTCTTACATTATATTACCGGAAAGAAACTGAGGTATTATGGTGATTTTCTAATACTGAAGAAAAGGCCTATCATCATTTCATCTCCCCTCTATCTTGGTTTCAGTGTTTGTTTATTAGTTTACTTCTTCTAAACATCACAATGGATTTTCATGTGGTTTTTCCAATATATTTAGGAATTTCGTCTAGAAGGCTTATGTGTAAAAATATGGCTGGTCGTCTATCTAAGTATAAATATTAACCCATTACAGTGACACGCATCGGCATGTCGGGCATAATTCGCTGTTCGTTCTCTGTGGTTGACAATTATGAGGCTCTTCAGTTATGGATAGCAGAGGTTCCCCGCCCCGGGGCCTAGATAACGCAATTACGCCGGCGTTATTAAGCGACAACCATTATTCATTGTTGAGACCCCATATTCATCAGGCCGGAGCCCCGCTTTGGCCGAATATTTTTATTTTGAGAAATCGTGGAAAAAACATCTGTTATTGTGAAAGGGCGTCCAGAGCGTCCGTAATGCTGGGCTTAAAGGTTATAAAGTAAGGAAATAAATTACAGAGCCTACTTTTTCGTATTTAGTGATTTATAATTTTGGACATTGAAGATTAAAATCTGTTTGTGCTAGATTAAAAATCTACAAAAACGCTTTTAGAAGTACTGCAATAGAAACAAAAAATAACTATTAAACATGTTTGCTCTGTCTACCTCGGATGGTCATAGCATGGTATATTGAGTTTGTAATTAAGTACATATACTCGTAGTGAGAGTAAGGTAGGGTAATTTTGGTGGTGGTGGGTTGGTGTCATCGGGATAGGTCATAGCTGTTTGATGAAAAACTTATCAAACATTAACGATAATAAAACGCCAAATTCTAAAAGTAAATAAAATCTCATCATTTGAAAACTTATCAAACATTAACGATAATAAAACGCCAAATTCTAAAAGTAAATAAAATCTCATCATTTGTTTAATTATTCTTATTGAGTACATTTTATGGTTTCGGGGTTTTATTTTATTAAAACAGTTCAATCATGGAAACTGGAATCAAGTAAGAGACTAACCACATGGTTACGTCATATCAGATTATGATAGATTGCATAGTTTAACAGGAAAATCAATTTATTTTGGAATTTCAATATAATTTGATCAAGTTCACTGGGTCCGCAGTCAGGCTAACCACAAATTAATCATCCGCAGATTGACAGGGCATTCCAATCGAGAGTGAACGCTTAATTAGCTAAATGCTATTCGAGGGTACTATGGATAAGTCAAGTAATATTATCCACGCGCATGCGTAGATAATCAGCCCGCTGTAGCGCGATAGTACAAATATGGCTCTTACAATTTTTTTTTGTTTTTACTCGACGTTGCATCAAATCCTCAAGTAGGTACTACCAGAGGCAGTGTCAGATCGTGTAAAAACCTGGTGTTGTTCCAATTACCTTAGCTTACTTACAATCTTAATCCTTACTCTTACAATTTGATGATGCCTTGCAGCAAGGCATCAGGCAACAGATATAAGTTAAACAAATAAAAGGACACATCTAAATGTGACAACGTTACGGCACACGACGAGTACTTTTTTTTTCATGAAAAATGTGTACAACAATCTTTTTTCAAGAAAAAGCTTTTGTTTTGTATCCGAGTAGGCAAGTTAGATTGTTTTTTGAACAAATTATATTCAAAGGATACAGTAATGCATATTCACCCAAAGATGCCTTTATCATATTAAGTAGACTATTATCCTGCAAAATATTGGCTTTTACAAAATATATAACCCACTCCTTGTTGGCTAGAAGAAACATCGATAAAGGGGACATAAATCTTAAGATAAAGGTGTCCAGCCATAACGATCGACCGACCATTTATTATTTTAAAAGGAGACAAAGATAGATTAATATTTTATTTCCTGTGTTTTATGTTATTTCATAACATCGGACAAACTTACGAATAGAAATACCCACCGGAAGGAATGTAAAAGAAAACTCTTCCAATAAGCATATTACGTGAAACCATAAAAGAGATATGTTTTTGATATTTTAAACACCTATTGCAAATACAAATGGAGAATGAGTAAACCTTCATATTGCAAAGTAAAATAGGCAATGCTAGAATGCTTTAAAAGCACCAAGTGCATGTAGGCTCTTTTCATAGCGCAATGTTTTAATGCATCTGCTCTTTGTTTGCGATTACCTGATCGAACTAAGCATAAATTGCGGAAAAACATTAAAAATTCAAACATGTAGTGAACATTTATTTATAAGGGTTTTATTTCCGCGGAAGCACATGGGTGGGTTACATTCTATGTTACAACAACACAGAAACTACTGCACAGCTAGAGCTAGCGTATGTGCATGGTACATGTGCCTCCTCGAAAAACTATATAATTTATGTTTATATTTAGTACAACTAAACTTAAAGTGATATTATAGTAATTTCAGTTTATTCTGTGAAATTTGTTATTGTGCAGTTTATTTATGGAAATTCTCGAGCACAAATGAAAATAGGGCAGTATTTCCATTTGTGGCATTTGTGGCATTCCGGCATTGAATTGATTACAATATGGTCTGATTTCTAAATAGCTGAATTATCATTTTTGTAAAAATTGATTAATCTCAATTAGTTTCCTCAACCACGCTTGTTTTATTATCACTCTTGTTTTATTAACAGTGTTTATCTAGCACATTAAGGAAAATCAGCTTTAGAAAAGCATTCTTTATCAATCACTAATCTTTCCAATAAAATAGGATCGATGGAAAAATATATAGGAAACTTTTGCATAGCACACTAAGAATGTTATAAAAACGACTCGTTTAATCGAATTGGTTGCGAGGATTTGAATCGATTAATAACGACCAAACCTTGCGTCCTTAGCGTCAACGGCGCATAGTAAAACATAGAAAAAATTACGTAAAGCTTTTATAGTATGCATAAATAATATTATGCAAGGCACTCGTGTAGACAGAATGCCAGGCGTTCGTCCCTCGGGAGTCGAACGCGGAATAATTCACGACACGGCGTACTCCTCCTCAGCTATTCCTTTATTACGCCCATTCTGTCCGCCTTGCCCTCCTTATTTCACATGTTTTTATTGTTCCCTTTAAGGTTTAACGGACATAAACTGAAAGAAGGCAGGCTCGTTAGAATTAAGTAGGTATCTATTTTATGGCGTAATTTCCCTTCGATTGTGTCGAATGAAGTTATTTATTTATACATATAACAACAACAGAGTCGCCGCCGTACTAATGTATTCCATTGAGTACCGCGGCGACTCCGAGGAGGACGGCGGCGGGGTTGCGACCACCGTCCCCTTGACTCAACCCCCCCAATGCGCCCCCCGGCGGCGGGCTCAAAGGTAAGGCACTGAGGGGCCCCTGGTGCAGATCCCACCGGAGAGCCCTGGGGTCCCCCCTCTCATGTGCCGATGCGACAGCCGCGGGGGTTTTAGTGGGTAAGAATCCCACATACCCCGGTCGAGCCCCACAGCTCCCGGGGATCTTTGGAAGATTTCCCCCGCGTCATAAAAAAAAAATGTATGTTCTATTACAATACTAATTTATATTTAATCATGGGCTATTATTTATTACCTCGTGGGTTGTCCGGGTAAGAATAGGATCCACCCATCTCCTCCCGTTGGGTGTCCGGAAGAGGTGACTAAGGGAAAACAAGAAGACGGGCAGGAGCGTCTTTCGATAGGATTAACCTACTATCTATACTGTGATTCCCAAGCCGCCTTCTAAGCGTGGGGATTATGGCAATCCCTCCCTTCTGAGGAGGAGGCCAGCAGTTGTTCAGTAGTGGACGTATTTTGGCTGATGCTGTTGCTGCTGCATGGACTATTATTAACACGCTTTTCAATTTCACTTCTTTGTATGAATGTACTGAAATCTTGCAATGTAATTTCCGTTGATAAGTCTAGACAACTGACAAATTGAAAATCTTCAGATATGTCAAGAAAATTTTATCATAGTTAATTCTCAAAAAGCTAAACGCCGATGCTTCACGATATTCAATGCAGATTCCGCTACGGCACTGTCGTATTAAATCAATATGTTAGTAAAAATATTTTTATATACGATTCCTGTAACATTAATGTATGTGTAATAAATTAATATGAATTGTATGTGATGATTAATGAGTCTTTGAATTAGGGGGAGAGTTTCGCTTTTCATTACTTTAAACTTAGGTAATTTTCACCTCGTGCCAGTCACGGTTTCTATTGAAAATGTTAATAAGTTTTCAAAGGAACTTTTAAAGTAATCTTTTTAACATTTAGTAATATAAAAATTAAAATGTGTGGAGCCTAATTCTAAAAGAATTTATATTGGTCTTATGCCGAAATTGTTTGAGTGGGAGTTTCCACTTAATTGATACAAACAAATATACAAGATTTTTCAAGGATTCTCAATTTCTAATCACAAAATACCCGTGGGGTGTCCGGGTAAGAATAGCACTCACCCCCCCCCCCCCTCTCCTCCCGTTGGATGACCGTAAGAGGTGACTAAGGGAAAACAAGAAGGTAGGTAATCCAATAAAAAGACACATTCTCTTGGATTACCTACCACCTATGTATAATACGACCCCAAGACGCCTGCCAAGCGTGGGGGTTATGGCAACCAATCCCTTCTAAGGGGGAGGCGTTGACGGGCCTGTTGGTCTAGTGGTTAGTGACCCTGTCTGATACCCAACAGGTCGTGGGTTCGATTCCCACCAGGTGTCTGGGTTTTTTATCTATATAAGTATTTATTTACAAAAAAAAAAGTATATATGTATTAGTATCAGTTGTCTGGTTTCCATAGTACAGGCTCTGCCTAGTTTGGGATCAGATGACCATGTGTGAATTGTCCCAGGGTATTATTATAGGATATTATTTGTTCAGCAGTGGACATCTTGCTGATGATTATGATGATGATGAATCAATGATCCGAAAAAAAATAATTATGACTTTTTCTTTTAAATGTCAATGACTTTTTGGTTACATGTTATCTCCTTACAAAAATAAGGTTATATTAAAATAAATGCTATATCCAAACGAAGATAAAAAAAGCTACTAACAGCTTTTGGTTACTACTACACTAACAGGTTAGTGTTAGCAGACAAATAGGCGTCAGTTTACGTGTAGCGGCTTCCTCAATATGTCGAGCACAGTGTAATAGAATCGATAGAGGCGGCGGTTGACCGCCCGCCCCCGGATATGACCTGTCAACCGGGAAACTGACAGAATTGTGTAAGGGCCAACATAGATTGTTTACTCTCCTTATTGTGTATAAACACTACTTGAATTTATTCCCCTGTTGTCAGGATATATCGAAGAAAAAATATTGACTCTGATAAAAATGAATACAGATAGGATTTCAAAATGTAACGGATTCCAATAAGAGATTTGTTAAATTAAGTTATTACGTACTCTAGAAAAAGTTTTGTTCTATTATAGCTTATTCAAGTTTATCTATCATTCATTTAAAGATAAACAACCCCCATTAAAAACAAATCTTACAAAGAATTAGAGGATGGTCCTTTACCTATAGGAATCAAGCATTAGAACAGTAAGTTTAGGTTCAATTTAAATGTTATTTTGACCCAGGAACCTTTCAAAGGTTTCCCCGTGTGCAGAAAAAAATTGTTGTTTTAATTTTATTTTGTATCAATATAAACTTGCATACAGTGTTTTGTTTTTACTAAAATAACAATGATAATAAAAATGGAGATGAAATATCTCACCTACGCGAGTAGTCGGTAGTATCAATATAAACTTGCATACAGTGTTTTGTTTTTACTAAAATAACAATGATAATAAAAATGGAGATGAAATATCTCACCTACGTGAGTAGTCGGTAGTATCAATATAAACTTGCATACAGTGTTTTGTTTTTACTAAAATAACAATGATAATAAAAATGGAGATGAAATATCTCACCTACGCGAGTAGTCGGTAGTCACATTTCAGGCAGGAATCGCGTAGGTTCATTAATCTCGTTTGCGAGTTATTCAAAAGCTTTACATAAAAGCACTTATTTTTTCTACCTAATAGAGATAAATATACGCAGTTGATCAAATCAATCCAATGTACTGTTAGTTTAACACTTTCTTTTGAGTTGGCGTAGAGCAATTATATACTATTTAAATTTTAAAACTTCTTTTTATGTCGAAATTAATGAATTTCTAAAAGTAGTTCAACAAATTAATATTGTTCAGAATTATATAAAGAAGCTACCCCTAAGCGGTTATAAATATTATTAGATAAACCCTCTAAAAGGTTAATTAAAAATACCTATTGAAATGACACTATTTTTACGGATTATATCGCGGTTTATTTATGATTTTTTCATAAATATTATCAAATCCAAAGACAAGCATTCCACTGCAAGACCTCAAGTAAGCTCTTTCTGCGTAGATCGGACTAACAATAATAATTAGAAGACCTGAGGGTACCCGAAGACAACTATGACGTATGGACATCTACCACCTCAGTCCGCCCGTGACCATGAATGCTGTAAAGTATTCGAAACGTCGGGTAATTAAAGTCATAAATAAACCGCGATATAATCCGTAAAATTAGTGTCATTTCAATGTGTGGTATTCGCGTAAATATCAGAAATAATTTTATAAAAAAACTTACATACAAATCTCTTTAAGTGGTGATTAGTACTTTCAAATGAACCCTGTATGAGTATAACACGTTAGTCGGGGGGACAGTTAATTGTTTGCGGGGTGGTGTGTGACGCGCGGGGGACAACTACACTCACTCGCTGTCACCGCGAGGGTGCGCTCCGCTATATAAGCCCGCCGAGCTGTAAACCCCGTAGTTTATGCTACGATTTAGTATGACGTGGTTACGTTGATTAAGCCAGTATGCCTGAAGAATAAACGTAGATGCCTATTTTGTAATGAGTTTAACTATGTATGTTGTTGATTTTGATTTATTCACTATCTAGCTGGTTTGAATCTTTTGCCTTAGCTAGTACTAAAGCAACGATATTAAACCTGCCATAGTAATATCATCATAGAGACAAAATACAGGTTATTTTTTATTCAGTGCGTATATTTTTATAACATAATCAGTACCGTTAATAGATCATATTTAAACAATATAAAATACTTAAATTTATCTTTGCATTTATGAAATTATCCACCACAAAATTATGGAAAATGTATTCACCAGGTGCACGACAGTGATAGGGGTCAGGTGACCATGATAAGTGAAGTTTGATATTTTTGTGCCAAGGTGGGTAAAACCATAAAAGACGTACCTATCTTTATTTTTCAACAATCTATAAGTGAGCAAAATTTACACTTTACAAATAAAGTTAATCTGTATAACTGAAGTGTATAAGTAGCGAGTGTGTTCTTATGCGCAGTTAGCATAATAAATTGTTTATTTTTAGTTGATAATACTTTACTCACTTCTGTCTATGTCATTCGCAAGCAATGATACTTTTTAATAATATTACAATCTATTAATTTGTTTGCTGTCGTATTTTCCGATCGGGATCCAAGTATGTAATAGGTAGTATTTGAGCTCGAAAGCTAGGCTATTAAACATCTTGCTTGCTGATACAACAGTCTTAGTAACTATACAATGTATGGTTTTATTACAGACGTATTTTACTGCATGTTCGCTCATAGTAGCACAGAACAGTACTTGGGGCAAATTGTATTCAAGAACAGCATAAAAGCGTTTTGTAAAGTAACTACATTGTTGTCTCCGCCGCATTATTTAAATTAAGGTGACACTGCAACTTGTTGCTTACCGAAGCGCTGAATATGTTTCGTAAAAACACGGCCGGGGCTTACCTGGGAATAAAGAATAAACAGATTTAGCAACCACAAGTATAATAACGTTAGTGCAGGTCACATTTTTAAATTAAAAATAGGTATAAACCTAAGTACTGTAATGCTATAAGAGCGGCGCAACTAGCGAGATCCTAGAGCAGAAATTGTAAACTGCCTTAAGGATATGAACACAATACCATCGGAATCCGCGCACGATATTTCGCAAATATTTCAATTGTTTTCGCACATTTTACGCACCTTAGACACTAGACAAACCGAACGTTTGTCTGGTAGCTACACGCCTGCCTGTATAATAGCTGCATTGTATCGTCTTTCGTATCTAAAAATCTCGTGCATGAGCCCAGTAATGTCACCAGCTGTGCCCTCCTCACCGGGTGATAGCAATGTTCATATAAATTGCTCCTTGGCATTAGAAATCTGTCATTGCAGTTATCAGTGGCGTGCAGTCCATATAGGCAAAAAGTGTTTGCCTACCCTGTGATTTCCCCAATCAGACATATCAATATAAAGTGTGCATAATAATATTTCGTTTTCTTTTCTATTATTTCACCATTGTAAATAAACAAAAGCACGCAAAATGTTTGCGCGACGAACTTCACTGTACATAAATTCACTGTACTATATCTACTCATAAATGTAAAGATAGATTTCGCGCGCGGGCCACGCAAAGACACGACACGGCGGGGCCTGGATTTTCACACATTCAAAGAGATTTATTGCACACAGACTCACACCGATACACGCACCCATAAATAATGTGACTTGTATAATAGAAGAAATATCACGCACACAGACAAAGGACAGAGACACAAAGAGACACTGCCTACCAAAAGTGACATTTCAATATAGTTTAATCCCGATAGATATTTATGTTACGACATGAATGCTAATTTTACACGCTCAGTTGTTGCAATCGTAGAATATTTGGTAAGGCGTTCGGAAGCAATTCGCGAGACGCGAGTTCGTATCCTCTTAGAATCGAAGTTTCTTTTTGTAATGTTTTTTTAAATTATGCGGTGCGGGTATGTACGTACTTTGCGAGAGGTCGTATTTTGCGAGAGATAATAATTTAGCTAATATATAGCTATTGTGCACAAAGGGGGTGAGTTGTATTGATTCAAAACAAACAAGTCGTAATCATTTAGTCAATAAAATATACCTACTCATTTGCTTTTCCTTTGTCTTCCAGACTAAGGATATGCCCCTTTTTGGATTTGTATAACTAAAAGAGAAAGTTCCTGTATATTTCCTGAGAGACCTAGCTGGTCGGGATTTTGGTTTTGGAAGAGTTCAAACAATAAAAAATCTCTCCTGGCGTCCACACTTATTATAGTTTAATTTATAGGTACATGTTGTATCTTAGCCGTAAACATACATATCTTTCTACTGTTGCATGTTGTAATGTGTTTTAATCATCTTAGTACGTATCTACAAGACAAGCAACTTGCACTCATATTGATAGGTAAGTTTATTTCTCTTCGACTATCCAAGTAGGATTATATTTTTCGATAGTAGGTATGTTTATTTCTTTAACACGGTCTGTGGCATAAATGGCTGCATGGATTTTAATTTAATATACTTAGGTACTTCTTACATAATAATATCGTTTTAGTTGTGGGAGTGAAATAAAATATAGTCAGGAATATTTGAGCAATTATAAGCAATAACGTCAACACACAAAAATATTAATAATTCTGTGTTAACGCCATCTATCTCTTGTTATAGGCGCAGGCGACGTTTAAAATAATGCGCATGTCGGTAGTATGTAGTAAAGCTCCATCTAACAAATAAAAATCTTAATGCAGTTTGTCGCCTATAACAAGAGATAGATGGCGTTAACACAGAATTATTTTTATTTTTGTTGACACATTTTTGCATAACAGTGCTCATTTATACAAAAAAACATCAGTAAGTACAAATAAATATACTTACTTATGTTACAGTGGCAATACATACAAACAAAAAGACTGTTACCCTACGACTCTAGAGATCTAAGATATTTGCTTTTTTGCCTACCCTGATCAAAAAGTCTGTGCACGCCACTGGCAGTTATACCTACCTAGACGATTCATAGCACAAAGGACGTACCACCTATTTAAGGATACGCTCCAGAATCCCCGTTCGTGCTTTAGAAGATGGTTTTCCAAACAGTGACTATCTACTACTGAATTCCTACACTAAAACTTGAATCCACATTTAACCAATAAAATCTAATCAATCTACGAGTACATGTTATGTATGTTTGGATAATACAGACGATGCGTCAACACTTAATTACCCGTCGACATTTATCAACGTCTCAAGTGTGCGGACATGTGAAAAATAAAGCTATTCCGGTGTTCGTAGATCCTTGGGGCGAGCGCGCGGGCCTTGATCCCTAGTGAACAGTGTGACACTTGATTGGACAACGGGCTCGACGCGAGTGGATTGATTCCGGCCACCGGCCTCACCCCACCACTACGACAGGGTTGACAGGTGACCCGGTTTTTCGAGGATAGTCCGATTATTTATTGTCTTAGATCAAAACATCATCACGTAAAGGATAAATATAAAAGGCCAGAATTAAAAAAAAAATATTTGTACCTAAAGGGTCTGGCTTACCAAATCACGTTTAAAGAATGGAGGTTTAATTTTATTAACTTAGGCAGCGGCTGGTCTTGATTAGCTAAGGTTGAGCATGAGCTTGATTACACTATAATATGGCGAACTGAAAGTTAGCAATGCAAGCGTGTTGGTAAAATAACCGGAGTTTATAATTATATTGAATTATACTAAAGAAAGTATCAACTATAACGATAGTGTGCTGAATACCCGCGATTTTTACTCAGAAATTCATTAAGGAATTTGATTACAAGATATGTTATTGAATTTTATTAAGTACCACAAAAACTGACACATTAAGAGTCACTAGTAGATATTCATCGTCACCACAGACTACGTCTGTGATCGTCATTAAATTTACACCATCTATCATTCGGCATTGCGAAAGCGATCTGTCCCGTTTTTATTCTGACAAAACTAGAGAACCGAGTCTTTGCTACGAACGTAGCGACAACTTTTATTATTATTTTACTGAAGTTACAGAGACCAACTTCACTAATAATTACCCGGAATCTACTTAATAAGTATTGTTTGTAAACATAACATGTTTGCCGTTATACGAGTATTTGTAACTTGTTATTTATTTTATCAATATAATAGAGATTAACGAGAAATAGTTGGATCAAATGTAGTAAGTAGGTAGGTATTATTTGTAAGCAGGCCAAATAAAGATGATACACCGATCGTTAGAAAGAAATCATATTAATATCTGCTGATAAACAATGTTGTTATTTGTCGATAGTGTATTTAATAATACAAATACGGATTAAGTTCCAATATTTCCAACAATATAAAAACAATTATTATTAGTGAGGATTATTATTAGTTATTATTAGTGAGGAATACTTTGTACCTATCGACTGTAGGTATATTTGTTTTAGTTACATACGTACATAAATTGCTCGTTCATAATCAAAGGAAAATGCTAACGACCTACATATATTAAATACTTACATTCAACAGGAACATAACAATTCAATTTCACATAAGAGGCGTCGCGTACGAGCCGCGTCACCTGTGTCGCGCGCGCGACGCAAATCTCACTCATGTATCAAAGCTCCGCCACGTAAATCACGAATCATTTTACGGAATGGCAATGCTAGGACAGCCGTACATCACCCGGGTCGGTTTTGTGAACGTTCCGTCGTTGTCGTATATGGAATATTTGCAGTGTCAACGGCGTTGTGCCGGCGCGCCGGGCGGGGCGTGGGTCAGCGGGACGCTTGTTCCATTTAGTCAAAATGCTAAATTTGCTAGTTTTACCACTCAGAGCAATCAGTAATAAATAACAAAAAAAAATGTACTTGTAAATTTGATTTTTTGCTGGATCTTCTCAGTGTAGAGATGTGGTGATGCATTACGACATATTAGGTATATTATATTATTATTACCAAATAAAAAAATATAAACAGCAATAATTAATTAATCATTAGGGATACTCATAACCACTTGTAATCACTATTCGCTAAACGATGAGTAGAAAACATCTGGCAAGATCATTCGTGCTTCGGAAGGTACGTAAAAAGTTGGTCTCAGTTGTTTTCATCTAGACAGCAGTCGATAAGCCGAGTCAGAGGCCTAAGCAGAGCTTGAACAACTCCAACCAGGTTAGCTACAAACAAAACATAAAGCAACATAAATAATGTTTAATATTGGCAAATAAATAGGTAAGCATAATTCAGTGAAATCCACTACGCAGCGTATGAATTAATTTTAAATTATAGACAAACTCAATAATATCGACAACAATCTGGCAATATTAGTCGTACAATTCGATAAATAAATATTCACTTCGCTTTAGTAATTATTTCAACCGCAGATGTCCCAATTTCGCGATAAATGGCGTTACTATTTCAGGGCACTAATTATAGAAAGTGATCGATACAGCACCGCGGCTCTATGTCCCATGGAGTGTCGTAATCATTGCTGAGTATGCGAATACGACGGCAGGCTGGCGGTGCCTTTGAACTCCCATGTGCAAAGCCGCCACGTATTTGCCCAATACGGCGCCATTTCCCAAAGAATATTCAAAAATAGAATACCTGTCGCGAAAGTAATGAAGCATACTTACCTTATAAACGATTTCAGCGAATTTTATACATCGCGGAATTTTATTGGAAACCTAAAGAGGTGGCAGTCACCTCGCTCGTTCCGTCGCTGAAATATGACGGCTTTCAAGTCTTTATTTTATTGTTCTCGTTTTGTGATATTCGCCGCCAAACCCTGTCGTTTGTGACGTGACTCTTTGGGAGGCATCAAATTCTATTGTCACATCCGAGTGACGTATTTTTCCTTTATGATAAGTACCTAATAAATTCACAGGTATTTGAGGTATCGTAAGAAGTTATTTTTCGGATACAAGCTACACGAATACATTTTATAAAGTACTAAAGGTAAGTTCTTTATATTATACTAAACAAAGTTTGGTGTAATAAAATTTACCTTAGATCTTGGAAAAATACGGAAACGTATTTTCCGACGTGGTTTTTAGAACATGCTAGAAAAATGTGAATATATTTTTTGCTTTTTATATAATATTTACTGATCTTTCTAAGTACCTATATCATTTTGTATATTACAATATTATGCAAACATAGCAAAATTTCGCAGCTCGATTTAACTAAACACCGGGATTTTATACCACAGTATTTTATCTCATTAGGCAGTCTTGCTTGAAGTGCGTAATATGTCGAGAATTAAGTAACACAAGTTGATTGTACTTTCTGATAAGTACCATTTAGAGAGAATTTAGGGAGAGGGAGGGAAGAATTTTTTTTCCAGCGTCTTTATATTTTAACCACTTTAATCATACAAATTGTTCTCTTCTATTCCCTCCAACCCGAATCTCATTCTGAGTATATTATTTCTAATTTTGTTAATAGATACATTGTGTATCATTGAATAAGAAGTTTTAGATAAAGAATTAATTCCCATTAGTGTCTATTTGAAAAAAGTAGAAATTCCAGACTTTTGTGCGAAGACCCAATAATATTACCAAAAATAACTAGTACTATCTCTGTTCATACAGCCAATAAACGTGCTGAACAGGGCCTCCCCCTTAGAAGGGAGGGGTTGCCATAATCCCCACGCTTGGGCAGGCGTCTTGGGGATCGCAGTATAGGTGGTAGATAATCCAATAGAAAGACGCTGCTGCCCGTCTTCTTGTTTTCCCTTAGTCGCTTCTTACTAACACGGGAGGTGATGGGAGGGTGCTAATCTTACCCGGACACCCCACGGGACATCTCTGTTACAATAGAAACTATAAGCAAAACATAAAATTGCTAGCCTTGCTATAATAAAATAAATACACTTTATTGGACACCAAAAGTTACATGTAAATTGAACAATACGTTGAAGATATCAATGTACAAAGGCGGCCTTATCGCTAAAAAGCAATCTCTTCCAGGCAACATAACTAGAAAATGAGAGAGAGAAACATAATGGGCAGTTGATGGTGCACTTTAATAAAAATAAAATTTCGCTATTTGCATTTTTTTTTTTTGCTATTTTGTTTTGAATTAGTATACTCAACTAAAGCACGCCATTAAGGGGTAAGTACTTAGTTGTAAAGTGTACGTACGTTCACGAATCGTAGAAAAACGTTTATTCTCCCAATATCACCAAAGCTTTGATCCCAGTAAGACTGTGGGTCTTACTGCAGATTATGATTTTTTGATCATAGTCGTTTCATGCTTCATCACTATGACCTCATCATTATATTTTGAATACATATCTACTTTTTTCCCGATATCCGGGGAATGAGCTCAGTACTGTATTGTATCTGGGTAATTTTAACCACTATGGGGTAGCTAAGAACATATATAAGACGGTTTTACAAATAATCGCGTCAGTACATCATTCATCTTACATTCCATGTGACTTGCGCATTAATATGAGATCATAATAAAGATTTGTAATGTACCCGCACCATATTACTATTCAAATAATCCCACAACACAAACAAGAATGGTCTTGAAGGACTCTAATTACAATAAAATGCAATGCGATATGTTTTCTGCATAACTAATTGATTATAAGGTTGTAAATAATACAATATCAATATTGACTAAGGGGAGCGGGGGCGTCTCTAGTGACACGTAATACATACCTAACATACATACATAGGTTGGTTAATTACGACTCCTAGCATAGCAACAGTTATCAGCTCGGCCACACACGGCAACTGTTTGCTTAGGACTATTGTTTTACTGGACATGGATAATGCTAGGCCGCGGAGCTCCGTACCGTTCATTGTGAATTTCGACCCAATGGCCACAGTTTTATAAGCGTTTTGAAGTTCGCCGTTTGAATAATTATAGAAACCTTCTTTGAATGGTTTAAATGTAAAAAAAACTGGATGTGTCAGCGGTGAGCTTGACTTGTGCAAAGGTTTGAGAAGTCTGTACGCGCCTCGGAGAAGATAAAGGAAAAGCAGTTTCAATAGGAAAATAGAGCAAACTTTATCCCACGTTTTTTTTTCTATTTAACATGTTGCTAGGTAAATCTACTAATATTTTCGAATACAAAACAAACAGTATTTTCTATACCATTAAGGTATTGTATATAGTTCAGAAGTGGCACCTCTTTTAATGAGCTCAGGTCGGTCGCTAACCAGGTTAATTGGCTGAATATATGTCAGGCGCAAAACTGTACTGTGTTTCGGTGTGAAGGGTATTAGGACTCGAGAAATTACTGGGCTCAATCGATTTAATAACGAATGTATGACTAGCGGGGTAAAACGGGAGACGAGAGAGTGGGACATATCTGGCGCTTCATCGTAGTCGTAGCTAGTCTAAGTTTAGAGTAAGATAGGTTACATTGGGTCCAGCGTACCTACTCAGTTATGTCAAAGCCTCAAAATAATCTTTAAAAAAAAAAGGTATTCAACCACTTAACACGTATACATATTTTAGTAGCCTCTGTGATGTATCAGGAAAACACTTGATAATCCATAGGTCGCGGGTTCCAATCGTGTGGGGCAACAACTTTGTGTAGCTGTTCCTTAATGATTACTATAATACAGTCTACAGTCACCTGATTTGCTAGGTAGTAAGTTATGCAAGGGAGAATCCAGGTCGGCACCACTGCATTCAGATAGTCTGCCACCAAGCAGCACGGTGTAAATATTGCTATGTTTCAGTCTGAACGGCACTGTAACTAATAAAATTACAGGGCTCCAAAAGACTTACAAACGAATGTTCCGAGTGACGAGCGGCAGTGCAGTGCAGCTGTTTCTAGGCAGGCGAGTCACTTACCAACAGTCTTAAATTAAATAAACTCAAAAAATCTGAAAAGTAAGAAGATCCACGCCAAGTTATAACCGAGACGGTGAAAAATATACCTGTAAAAATAATCATAGTAAGTAGTATCTTTATGTGGCTCTCAGAAGTAGTCTACTCACATGCTGTAATTCTAAGGGTGACTTCAAATTAGCAGTGCGGCTGCAGACACTGCTTTGTGAAATCCATATAAATCAAACACGCGCTACAAATTTGAAGTCACCCTAAATGTCTGCCGGGCGCACCCTGTAAAGTCAGCCCTTGACGATCTTGCCGATTGACCAATCCTTCTAGTACGACATTTATAATCAAGTAGTCATGTCGACACGACGTAACTTAAAATACTACTTACTTTTTACTTTGGGACTTATTATCATAAAATTGTAACTACCACTACAAATTTACCACTTAATTTACGAATTGCAAACATATAATGTCATTTTTAACCGACTTCAAAAAAGGAGGAGGTTCTCAATTCGTCTGTATATATATATTTTTTTTCTTTGTTTGTTCGCGCATAACTCTGGCTATTATGAACCGATTTGAAAAAATCTTTCTTCCATCCATTCTTTAATCCGTTAATTGGGTCCCATAAAAAAATTATTGCTTACGAATAAGTAGTTCCTGAAAAAACAATAATGGTGACTGTGCAGGAGAACTGCAGGAAAGCCTATATAGATGACTTTGTCGTTTCTTTTTATTCTTTTTTTATTCGAAAGATTGAACCACTGTAATGAATCTGTATGAATTTTATCACAACCGGCTAAGAACTTACTGGAGGACCATGAACGATGTGGGGGAATTTATAATAATAATAATATCTTGGGACAATCCACACACGGTCATCCGATCCCAAACTAGGCAGAGCCTGTACTATGGAAACCAGACAACTGATGCTAATACTTATATACATTTTAAAAAAAAATACATACATAAATAGATAAACAACACCCAGACACTTGGCGGGAATCGAACCCACGACCCATTGGTTAGCAGGCAGGGTGTCTGACCACTAGACCAACGGGCCCGTCATTTATCTGGTAAAAACCATAAAACTGATGTTCTCCATTACATTACTCTAACAAATCTAAACCGATTTCGATGATTCTTTTTTTATTCGAGAGAGTAAACTACTATGATGATTCCATGCAAAGTTCATTACGACCGGATATTTTTTTCTGAAGAAACATGAATTATGTAAAACTATGTAGACGATAATGTGATCATAAACTACCTAGATCATTTTACCGTCTTCGATGGTCCAATCATTATTTATGAAAATATCACTAAAAAGTATAAAATAAAATGTTTTAAAAAAAAATTGAACCGATTTCAATATCACTGAAAAGTATAAAATAATTTAAATATTATTGAAGTTGGTGCCAATTATACACAGCAGGTACGCTAAAACCAACTTCTATAATATTTAAATTATTTTATACTTTTCAGTGATATTGAAATCGGTTCAATTTTTTTTTAAAAACATTTTATTCATCAAAATATTCTCAGCAAATCCCCTTGAAAAGGGTTCAGAACATTCAAATTTCGTTCCAGACTAATTTTCTTAATGTCCGTTATAATTACTCCAAAGGAAAGTGCGTAATTGAGTTCTGTAAATAAAAGTTATTTTCGTAATTAATTCCGGGAATCAACTCTCAATTCTTTTGGAATTTAGTTCAATGAAAGTTTAAAATACGTCTGTTGAATACTTTTATTTAACTTACTACCTACGATAAATTGCAGCAACCATTAGGGAAACATAAATGTGTTTAGGCGGCGAATGAAGCAGGATTATGTTCTAAACAGACGACTATTTATTTTTGCTAAATAAAATGTGTGGTGGGCAAAAGACGTGGGAGGCCGGGCTCAGCGTCAGCACACGTACGTATTATTCCAAGACACGAGGAGGACACAGAACTGCTTGTATCAACACTTGCGATACATCCCCAATCCGCACAGCCCGCCCCATTGCGTTATATTGCCTACAGCGGAGTCGATCGGGAATCGTCTTGATCCCGTTCGAGAGCGATCCCTTACGGGTTTATCCGCTAATGGAAAGGTTATGAATTTGGAAATCCAAGATCGCTGGTACTTCAGAGCTTCTGAAATTCTTATAGGTCCCAATAAAAAAAATGCAAATAAAATAATAATTTTAAATTCGATTCCTAAATCGATATAGAAAAGAGGAATTCTACAAATTAAAGTGCTTAAATATTAGTACAAAGTTATGTGTCTGAATACACTCCAGCGGCGCGGCGGCATAAAAACGCCATTTCTGTGGCTCGTAATCAAAAACCCAATTCGATCATAAGTCGATAAAAGAATAATTTTATATACATCCGCTCGCTGGCAGTCTATTGCAGGCTCAATCTCCGGCCTCACTATCAAGCAAAGTGGAGCGTTGTATACGAAAAACCAATAGATAAGAATCCACAAGTTCTAGAAACCGCAGACTACAAGTTTCACGCCCACACGTGAGCGGAAAACTGCGCGTTAACCCACACAAGCGCGCGTTGCTAGGCAACGTAAGCGATCCCTCGGGAGTGAGCAATAACTTGCGCCTGCTTAATAGGGTATCGCGAAAATTAGGGAAAGCACCCGGCCTCGAAGCACTAGCTGATTAGAAGCGAGGGAAAGGCGGAAAATTGCCTAAGTACTTGATGACAGATGAGGCCGCGCCATAAATATTTACTTTCCACCCCATAAAACCGCGTTCGTCGTTACAAAGTTACGGATTAACGACGTAAGAGTAAACACATGTTGCACTAAAAGCATTTTATAGATGTTCATAAAACATTTTATTTAAAACTGTCCTTTTGCTGTGTTAAACGTTGGAACTCTAAACGCCTGTCCGAGTTTAGTGAGCAACTTGTTTGCATTTGAGTGCATCTCAGTTATCTACAGGAACTTGCTTGAGAACTACAAGTGTACATTTGCCTTAGGTGATTTCTAGTTCAATGAGTTACGTATACTTACTTGATTTTCTTTCTGTCTATTTCGAATATAAATCAAAAATCATAGGAATACAATAAGTACAATAGATTATAAAAACACAAAAAGTCCGACTGCAAACTAACAAAATTCCCAACATAATAATTTTTGATATTTACGCGAATACTACACATTGAAATGAAACTATAAAAATAATTAAAATCAAAAATAAACCGCGATATAATCCGTAAAATTAGTTTCATTTCAAAATCCCCCACGTTAAGAAGTTTCATTGGATAGGTACCCTTAATGATGTTTTTAGAAGTTAAAAAAACAAATGGTAGCTGGCGGATTCTATTATTTTTTTTAATAAATATATTGCTTAGGTTACTCTCACAACTAAGACTAATATAACGAGATATTATTAGTCAAACTCTATGGAGCCGTTTAAGCTGTAGGCCGTGCCAAAGAAATAGACATAGGTACAACATACTCTAGAAAAACATAGCCTCCTGAGGCATTTAGGCAAAAATTATGTTCAGGTTATAATTGCGACTAAGCGTTAAGATATAGGTACCTACCTACTTTAAATCTATGTCGTTTAGTAATATCTCAAACCGGCGCAGTATCTACGAGTTTCATACTTTGAGAAGCTGGCTCAATAAGTTTGAAAGGATTTTGAGACGACAACTACAGTCAAATAAGTTTCTAGACTGCAATCTCCTCCGCGCATGACGACGATTTCTTCCAACGACTTATACATTACTTGAATTGCGTTACTTAGAATACTATAAAATAGCTGTATTTATAAAATTATTGTATCAATATATTATTACCTAGAAGTCTTTGCCAGAGGGGTGTAATTAACATCTACGTCATTATTACGCCGGCATTGTTAGACCCATAGTAACAGGGGGCTATTCTATCATTAAATAAAATATGCAATTATTGTGATAAGTTAGTGGTTTTTGTTTTTGAGAATCAAAGCTTACTGGTGGTCAATGGTTATGACATCTCCACCGGAGAAATTGGGCGAGGTTTTATAGCGCTCCAGGTTGAAGGGTAGGGCGGTTGTTGGACACCATAGGAAGGTCCTAACTAATTAATATAATACTGATAATTCTTGGGTGACTTAGCAAAAAATGTCTCTAGTTACGGGCAGCAGTATAATGCAACTTGGGCGGGCGTGTTAATTACTAACATGTGAACGTCTTGTTCATCTCCTCATCATGAAATAGAATAAAAAATTGACATATATTCGGATTAAAAAAAAAAAAACGAATTTTTATGATCCAGTCGCAAGATAATAGCGGCCGCTCTATGGAAACTCATATCACGGATGCCTAATAAAACAATATCTACACACATTGATATATTTGCGTTTCTATAGACTTTAAAAATCTGTCCTTTTTGACAGACCCCTGAATTAGAACTATTTACAGTTAATGTGTGGTGGGTTACAGCATTTTGGTCTTTATTGATTTTTGTGCTGATTTCTTAGAATTAACTATCGCTATACTGTGTTATTAGCGCCTCATCCCTTTGTTTAGATTATGTATTATATAATCTATACTATATCTATACTAACAAAAAATCCTAAGTTATTTAAATGGTAAATAAAAAAGTACGATAAGTCACCTCTTAACATTAATATTAAGGGCTCAAAATTTACGAGAATTTTCGTCACCTCAGACGATATTTTCAAGGTAATTAAGGAAAAAAAAATTAAAGTTTTTTTGGCCCACCCTAGTAAATACCTACCACATGAATTTTCGGAAACGGGTACTATATACTTTAAACTCAATTACAGAAAAAAAATACAGTATAATAATAATTCTTACCTTATAAGTATCTAAATGTGAAATGCAATCAAATTACTTAACAGTAGAGCAACCGAGGCTTGTTGCACAGCATTAATACATTTCCCCCGTCACCATTGAGAGCGAAGATGGATTAATTTCGCCGAGTCAAGCTCCGACTGCCGTTCTTAGAATTCGCTTCGCCAGAATACTACTTTAGTCGACACTCCGGCTAAGTTCCAATTGAAACTGGTCTCGAGATGGGATACAGTTTGATGAGAGATTTGCGGCTGAACGCTGTTAGTGTTCACATTTTAGTAGACACGAAATTTTGGAACTCTTTGAATATAATGTATGCATACTTAAAAATATTGAGAATTCAAGAAAATACATAGGCAAGCACTATCTACACATATCTACGTGTATCTTAACTTCCTGATTAAATTATAATAATAAATAATACCAGCCCGTATTTTTGTCCCACTGCTGGGCAAGGGCCTCCCTTCAAGGTGAAGGGGTTTATATAGGCCATAATCCACCACGCTGGCCAAGTGTGGGTTGGCGGACTTCACACGTCATTCTAAAGCTAGTTAGGCTTTCTCAGACATGCAGGTTTCCTCACGATGTTTTCCTTCACCGAAAGCTAGTAACAATTGCACAAAGACGATTCGCACATGATTAATTAAAGAAAAAATCAGAAGTGCAAGCAGTGTTCGAACCTGTGTAGGCAGGGTTCGAAAATGTAATTAAATAATTATATAATCAGTATTGCAACGAATGCTAAATAACTTAAAACTAAATATTCACTAAATGTAAATATCATAATGTTATTGAATATTATGAATCATTTCATTATTTTTCACCTAGCCATCGCTGCATGTATCGCATGTAGGCAGGCTATACAAAAAAAGGTGTTTTATGGCATGTTCCTTTTTGGACCTTTTCATTGAAGGCAGGAAGGAAGGGCGTCTTCTTTTGATAAGGTGAAAAATAGCGTCTTCAGAATGTAACCTGCTCTAATCCTTTAAAGATGTAGCTAAGGGTTTTGTGCCTTTATGACGGAAGGTTTTTGGACATTTTCAGTTTGTTGATAGTGAATGGTGATCCATTATTTTGACATAGTATAAAGTTATGTATGTAAGTTCGGTATGACGCTAGATATAATAAAAGACGGTGCGCGGCTTATCTGCCTGCATTTTTAATACAATGAAACGCACTTCGACCCAGTTGAATCCATTCTGCATGCCCTTGCCTTACTTTGTTAATTACGGGTCGAGGACCCTAAAGTACGTTACGATTGTACCAGTTTGGAGCTGTATATCATCTGGTAATAACCATACCTTTATTTGTATTGAAGTTTCATATTATAATAGATGTAAGCACCGTTTCACATGAATTTGTCCATATTACAACTTTTTTTGCGGTATACTATACCAAATACACAGGTACCACAGGCAGGTTTTGCCTTGTAAAAAAATTCAACTTGTAATAATTCTATGCCTAGATCACTTACTTATAACTTTTAATGCAAATATTGGTATCTACATTCACACTAATATTCTAAAGAGATTTGTATTTTTGTAAATGTGTAACAAATAATCTCAAAAACTACTAGACCGATTACAAAAATTCTGTTACCATTAGAATGCCACATTATGCCCGAGTAACGTAGGCAATCTTTATTACCAACAAAAGCCAGGTATAACAAAAATAAAATCATAATTTGTTATGCCCTAAAGCCCAAAGATGAGTAATAAATAAAATACCTTTACTTTTTTATCTATAACATTCACGATCTCTATCACTGTAACGTTTCTCGATAGTCTGTTAATAATCTATCGAAACTTGTTTAGTAACTCAATAAGCTATGATAAAATAATATAACAAGAGCAGTATTTGTGTTTACTTATAATAAATTGATGTGGAAATTTTTGCCAATTTGTTATCGTATATGACTATGTAGCTTGATTGGTTGTAGTTGATTTAGGAAATAGAAAAACAATTTAGATGAAATCGTAAACTATTTTTAGACTATTTATTTGAATTTTCAAGATTGTTCGATCAAATAGCAAACTATTGTTATACTATTTATTTGAACTTTTATGATTTTAGTAAGGTCAGGCCGAATGGTTATAACGAGTATTAAAAACAAATTATATTGGATACTGACATGTTTGCTGACATGGTTCAGATTGTCCATTCACAAAGGCCTGTTCCTTGCCCTGCCACTGACTACGATCAAGACGATTCCTCCAGTTTTTTGTGAAATCATCGTCCCACTCTATTTTTTTCCATCGCTAGATACCATACCTTCATTTCAGCTATCGAATTTTCTTGGTGGTGGTTTCTGTGGATCTTTTAGTTGGTTTATCATGCTTCTTTTCATTTTATATTAGCTTACTTCTAATCTGTGAATATTCAGGTTAGTGGCAGACATCTTAATTCCCAAAAATATTATCAGCACGTATTGACCAACACAGCATTATACCAACCGTTTCCCAAAAGAGACCTTACATAAAAAAATCCTGCTCAAATATACTTTTTCCGAGTCGTCCGCCCGCCGTGACGCGTACCGGAGCAAGTGTCGTCATCAAAAGCCCTTCACCGTGACTCGCAAGTTAACAATGCCGCCCCCACGCCCTTTGACCCGCTTGATGCTTTGTCGCCGCGGGCACAGATGAGATGACATCTCGGTATACACGTCTGATATAAGTATAACACGCTCAGGCCCGTAGTAGGTATGCACGTGCCGACTCGAGGACCGGAGTCTATAAATAGGGTCGAATTTAAGGTACGTGTGAGGGATCCTTGCCCTTGGCGTGTACGTAGATACTTCAACAAAAACATTCTTTATTTTCTTCTTAAAAGCAAAACAAAAACGTGTTACGAGTAGTTTTGAGTTCCAACACAGTGGCCAAAATTATTATTCGAGAGATCTGATGTTTGGTTGCAATCTTCAGTGAAATCCTTGCGCATTGCGCTAATGATGCCAATTAGCACCAGTAATTAGTAGCAGTTATAGAGCAGACAGGTAGCGCCCGCTCAAACAACTCGACTGGGGAAATACCACCACCTTACAGTAAACCAGTGCTTAATATTAGCCATCTTCAAGTGTATTTTAACTATTTTTACGGTGATTACGGTTACATGTACTTTAAGAAGAGGTGCTGAGCTGGCAGATAAGGGTACCTTGTCGGTTTTGCTACCAGTAGCAGCGGTTTCTCTTTTTTCGACTTTCAAGATGGGGTCATCTACTGCATTACCGCTCACTAACAGGTTGATCGGTTTGATCGTAGTCAAAAAATGTGCGTGCGTAGAGTCCCTCCGCGCGGAAGAAGTGAAACTTCACTCTCGCTCTGTCTCTTTCTATTCCCCCTCCCTGCGACTGAACTTCAGTGTCGTTCAGCCGCGGGGAGGGAGCGACACTGAACGACACTGAAATGACACTGAACGACACTGAACTACACTGAACGACGCTGAAAGACGCTGAACGACACTGAACGACGCTGAATGACAATGACGGAATGACTGAAGACTCAATGACTGGGTCACGTGAGCGCTTACATACCCCTCCACGTTTTTTAACGTTTAACGCGTTAAGCGTTATACTTTTTGGATTTCGCATAAGAAGTTTTACTTCAAAAATGTGTAGTAATAAAATATCGTATTGTTAAGGAATATACTGACGAGACAAGCCTTCGTATGACAGTAAACGTCACGCTTGCCTATAAACAGCTGTACTGCGCTGCCGCTCGACATTTTTTACACATTGTTGCTTGTTGGCAGAATATTCAACTGATGGTGATACCGAGCTAAAAAGTTTCTGAAGGGACTACCACCTTGTAAAGCCTTGCAAATACTTTAATAGGAAGCAAACTTTACAAACGTCTAGTTTAGCTTATATAAAATAACTTATAGTTCATACAAAGACGGCCAGCATTCATTCTCCGTGCATTATTTGAAAAGCTCACAAAATAAAAAAATCATAAAAAAAATTACAGAAGTTTCATGTTTTTCTCGTTATCTTGCGAGATTTCGCAAAGAGTCATCCTGCCGTCAGCGTCGTTACACTTTGCGTCGTGTCCTGCGTTATTATGAAGTAGCAAAGGCCAAAGTATCACGTCGTCCCGGTTTGTGTGACGTCATTCTTTACCTTCGCCCCTCTTTGCAGTTCTCCTGAATGCGTTCAAGCGAAAACATCCAGCGACTTCAAAAATTGTTATCTGATGTTTTTCCGTGGATGTAAAGTTGAAATCTCGTGAGATTACATTTGTTTCGCTTCATGAGTTTGACAAGAATGAATTACGTGAAATTTGAAAAAGAATTGAATAGGCATGATGACTGCAACACAATACCAATAAATCTGTGGTTTTAAATATTAGAACAGATTGCACTGATTCCAAAAATGCATCTCATTTTCATAATAATAGAGAGATTTTCGTGATATTTAAGCAAATAAATTACTCAAATACAGCTAATCGCCATTTTGTAATAAACGCTGATCAGAGTGAATGACGTTAATCCTGTGTAAATAAACAACTGTCAAACTGTCATCTCAACTTTTTCTTTCATACAATGATTCACTTTTATACCTAGACAGATATTTATTTACACTGCAGTGACGTCACAATATGGCGCCATGCACCGGCCATCGTTTTGGAACGTAAGTTAAACTCAATTTTAAAAATTGAAAATTTTGCTATTAATTGTAAATTTAATACAAAAATATGATTATTTTCGGCAATAGTAGACTCGTAAGTACATTATAGAGTATTTTTTCAAAATTAGTCATCATGCCTCTGTGTTAAATCAATATCTTTATATGACCTTTTTCTAACTTGTTGACACAAGCGGAAACGCTCACCCCTATAATGGGCCTAGATAACAATACATGATGTGGGTTGACAGACTGTGTATAAACTGTTTAGAATTCATGAGGGATCTAGATTTTCCGATCCGTTATACAAGCAATGATTTTATTCTAGAGGCGAGCTTTAAGTCTCAGATTTTTCAACCTAAGATCAATCTAGAATAGAATAGAAGAATAAATTTATTTGTCAGAATATTGTTTACATTGGTGATAAGTAGGTAGATATAAAGTCCATAATATTCTGCTGTCGCCAGCGTACAAATATTCATATAAGGTATTATTATTATAACAAATGTCAACTAGTTATTATTTAAATTTAATTGATATCAAAAAATGTATAATCATCAGTCAAAATTTATCCTCAAGAAAATCCTTTGTACAATAATAACATTTCTGTAGTAAAAAATTAAATAATTTATCTTTAAATGTCCTTAAATCTAAGTGTTTGAATTCATCAGGCAATTTATTATATCGCTCACGTAGTAATATATTGGCATATCTACTTTTTTCATATTTTATAGAAACTAGGATTAAAGATTGTACAAATGTTTGAAATTAGGTTATGAATTCATTTTAAATTTTATAACAGAATTCATGGTGTTAGCTATTAGTGTAAACCCTAATTAATATTCAGGGATATAAATTTCCACTTCAGGTTCCAGGACTTCCTTCATAAAGGTCAAAGAAGAGGAAAAGGCATGCATTTGTGCCGTTGTTTCTTTGAACAACTTTCAATGTCAATGTCAAAATGTCATATATGTGCCCGGAAGCAAAGTACACTGTGTGAAAACCCACATCGTAGCTTCATGGTGAAAACCATGTAAAAAAGATAACTCCTTAGTGGAAAAACAAAAACTTCATTTCTAGCAAACATAATTTTTTGCAAATTATATAAAAAACATTCTTAAACTAAATGTATGATCTTTATTAAACCCTTATTTGAAAATAATAAATAATAACAAACCAAAACGAGTAAAATTTAAATAAAGTAAGTAATCTGATTAGATTAACTTTATCTAGACGAACGTAGTAAGTGATTACTTTGGATTACTCACTTTTTGTGTTGTGTTAATTAGATTATAATCAAAATAAGGTAGGTTCCCATTTTCCGTAAAAACAAAAGCACAAATCTTTAAGGTTAACGTTTTTCATACAAACTGACATTTTTACGTTTCTCACTGTGATTTCAAACTCATCATGACTAAATATAGCCCTAATTTTGGCTACATACAAGTAAATTGTTTAGCTAAGTAAATTCTTAAATCCTAGTAAATTAGGCTAAAACAATGAACTTCCAGCCTATTAAATTATAGTATTATACGGTCGCCGCCATAGAAGTCAAAATTAGGGCCATGTTAATTTAATATTGACGAAATTTAATTTACAGCAGGAAACGTCAAAATGTCAAGCAAAGTTTCTACGGAAGATGTTTATCCTCAAGTCTAGATAAAGTTACAATATTATAATTCAGGTACAAATCAGATTTCACTTAATCCATGTCCATGTTTGACGAGCATGTTGGGTCGTCGTGGGTTCAATTCCGACCTTGTGCCTTGGTGTTATTTATGTCGATAAGTGTGTATGTATTTACACCAACTCCCCTTTCCCCACTACCATACCTGCATTGAACTTTGGACTCTGGCAACACAGAGCATCTGCACGTTTAGGATCGACGAGATTTTGGAGCTGAAGGAAGAATTGAGCAAGTTGCATTGCCATCTTGGGATTTTCTTAGATTCGACAAGAGGGGCAGGATACGATAATCATCGATTCTGGCAATATGCTGTTTTGGGATAAATACCGGGATTCCCAGGATGGTGTTGGGTTTCTCATCCGTAAGTCCCTCATTAACGGTAAAGGTTGATAGTGTTTCGAGCAGGGTAGCGTACTAAGAATAGCAAATCGGTATTCGCCGAAGAATATAGAGGATACGCGACAACGTCGGCACACCCGGACGGTGAGTTAGAGGCAATGTATGAGGAGATATCAGAGGCCACACATACCTCTAAAATATACTTTACGGTTGTTATGGGGCATTTCAACGCGAAGGTAGAAGGACGCGAAATGGCGATGAGTTCAAGTATTGGTATGGCCAGCGAAACTAAAAGGTTAGCGACTAGTCGACTACATGGAAAAGGAAGAACTTAGACTTGGATAAGCCCCGATGGTTCAATCAAAATGAAATCGACTGATATCCAAGAAGCATATTAAATGATGTGTCCGTGATCGGCAAGGTTAAAACCGGCATCGATTACCTTGTCTAATGAAGTCTACACTTCGACCGGGATCCACTCAAATCCAGAAACTCGAAGACTTTAAACTCGAACTACACAATCGCTTTCAGTGCCTAGCCGAATGTGAAACTGCGAACGAGTTGTACAATGGTTAGGTGCATACTGTCCGAGTTCTCTAAGACCGCTGTAAAAAGACTCGGAAGCTCTCCTGATAAAACCATTAAGTCTCAGCTAATATGTCTGGATATGCCGAAGCCACTAGACCTGGAATCCTGAAATCACTGCGACATAACTGGCCTTCCAATAATATGGCAAATAATATGGCAAGTATTATGGACAGAATTGAGCGAAACGAAGGCTCTAAAGTGTTCGCGAAGAATTCGTCTATTGAGTGAAGCTAAATGAGCTGAAGACGACGGCGGCAGTGTCTTCTTATCGAAACCTCAGGTAGTGAGAGAGTTCGAGAGCTTACAGATGATTATACACATCAACATGAAAACTAATTGTCTGAACAGCAACAGGAAACCAGAGTCAAACTAACCCGACACTACACAGAAGACATCCCAGACATTAGCCTGTACGAGATTAGAGTGGCTCTCAAACTGCTTAAGAATACGAAGGCGCTGGGTAAAGACGAAATTACAATAGAACTACTTAGAGCGAACGGACCTCCAGAAGTTAGTGCCTTCATACTTAAGGGTATTACGGCAAAAGCATAGCATAGGGTGTGGTGGAGGTTTTCTTCCAAAAAGGTACCTAATTGAGGAATTATAGGCCTATCTCACTTCTGAGTCTCGTGTACAAGTTGGGTTATTTCATGACCCATACGACCCCCCCTCTCGGACTGCCACTGGACTTGGCTTGCTTACTGGACTTTATATGGGACGACTTGGCTTACTGGACGGGGTAACGTTACGTAAAATAGCGATGTCACATTTGTCAAATATGCCATTCTTCTACTTATTAACTAAATTAATAAAAGTCACAACTGACCAATAAGCCGTTATTATACACGGATACAGGGGGGAACTTACCAAGTATAACAATGACACTGAACGCCATCTCTCAGTAAACATAAAAAACTAACGCTGTGCCGTTTTACCACACTATAAATATTAAACTTTTAAACACTTAGGCAGTTAAAACTCATTTTAGCATATTTTGAAGATGTGCCAATATACTGTTAGGTGAGCGATATATTTTTATTGACATGCAGTACACATTATTAGAAAAGAGGGCTATTCTCTGCTTAGGTATATTCAACGTATGTACCCTTCTTCTATTTGGCCTGGTGACTACGTCATTATGTTTTTTAAACATTTTTTTATTTTTGTATACAAACAAACAAATTTCAAATATATATAATGATGGAAGAGGTAATATATTGTATTTTTTAAACAAAGGAACGCAGCTATCTAATGGGTGTGCTCCACATATTGCTCTAATACATTTTTTTTTGTCCTCGAAACGCTCTGATCACCTCAGTTGAATTGCCCCATATAATAATACCGTAACGTAGGACTGATGACACGTATCCGTGGTAAGCGCATAAGGTTGCAGATTCTGTTGCTACTTTTCTTAGCCTACTCAGTACATATACAAACCTGTCTATTTTTAGGCAAATTTTTTTAATGTGTGCTTTCCAGTTGCAATGTTGGTCTATTGTTATACCTAAAAATTCTGTATCTTTTACCTGTTCTACGTCGTTGCCGCTATATCTTATGTTTAAATTAATATTTCTACTGTTATATGTATTAAACTGTATCATTTTAGTTTTGCTGATGTTTATTTGTAAGTCATTTAGTTCTAGCCATTTTATAGTATTTAATAGTGTGTCATTAATGTCCTTTTCATAATTATATGTCGTATCATTTTTATTATTTTCTATACAAATTGTAGTATCATCAGCATAAAGGATACATCTATGTGGAATTATGTCAGGTAGATCGTTAATGTATAATAGGAAGAGCAAGGGCCCTAATATGCTGCCTTGAGGGACACCTTGTCTGTTTTCGTAATATGGGGACCTATATACATTTTTCTTTAATCCATCATGTCTTGTTATTTCTACACATTGTTGACGATTCTTAAGATAGCTTTCCAAACAATTTAACGCAACACCTCTTATACCATAGTAATCTAATTTTTTTAATAGCAGGTCATGGTTTACGAAGTCAAATGCTTTGGACATATCTAAAAGTATAGCAGTTATAGGTATTTTTTTGTTTAGGCACTCAGTTACCAGTTTGATAAGAGCAAAGCTGGCCAGAGTTGTTGATTTTTGTTTCATAAATCCAAACTGTTCTTCTTTCAAAATATCATGTTTATTTAAGTAGTCAGTCATTCTTAAGTGCATGGCTTTCTCAAAGATCTTTGAAATAATCGGAATAAGGGCTATGGGACGATAATTATTCATGATCGCTCTATCACCTTTTTTAAAAACTGGCTTAACAATCGAATGTTTTAGTCTTGAGGGGAACATACCTTGTTGAAATGACAAGTTGATCAAGTTACTTAAAGGTCTTGCCAATATTTTGGAACAAAGTTTCAAGATCTTTGTATTTATTTCATCAAATCCAGTTGCATTCGTGGGTTTTAATGACATTATTATTCTTATTACATCAGTATCATTTACTGGGGTCAGAAATATTGTGTTTGGTGAGTGTGTCAAATATGGGTATTTTATGTTTATTTTCTTGTCAGGATTCGCAGTTATGTTAATCTGGTTTATAAAGAAATTATTAAATTTTTCAGCTATCTCTACTGGTTGTGTGTATTCATGATTGTCAATATTTAGTTTTGTTATATCTGGAGAGTTTCCTACATCACTACTATGGGATTTTATTATTTTCCAAGCCGCCTTACATTGGTTATTAGATTTAAGTAAGAAACGACTATTGACTAATTTCTGCGCATTGTGAATGCATCTTTTTAAAATCCTATTATATTTTTGATATCTGATTTTATGTAAATGCTTATTAGTTGATGTTAAACGATATTTCAAATATAGTCGTCGATTATTAGTACAACACCTTTTTATACCTCGGGATAACCATTTATTCTTTGTTGGTTTGTTTGTGACTTTTATTTTTAATACTGGAAAACAAAGATTAAAAAAAAGTGTCAGTGTATCATGGAATGAGTTAAATGCTACGTCAATATCTTCTGTCTTTACCAGATCGGAAAACGTTAATGATGAGATACAATCAATAATTTTTTTTATGTTTTCGGCACTAAAATCTCTTCTATTTTCGAACCATACAGGTTTCTTTATATTTTTCGTTTCAACATTCATTTCAAATGTTATAGATTGACCAGTTTCGTGATCGGATAGGGCTAAATAATGAATATTAGACTGTACTTCTGTTAAATTGCTAGTAATAAGGTCTATACATGATAATTTTCGAGTCGGATTTTTGATATGATGAGTAAGATTGTAGTTATTTAAAATTGATTCTAATTCTCTAGAATTTTTATCGTCTTTCAAAATGTCTATATTCCAGTCGCCACAAAGGAGCACTTTTCTATTACTATTTCTAGTTAGTTTATAATATTATGTATACTATCTGTGAGCGACCGACACTTTTATTAGCTTGACCTGTATGTATGTATGTAACTATGTATGTAACTATGTATGTATGATGGTAATGGAATCTTGCGATGCAATTTTGAATCACTTCTACACGTCCAAATAATTCGAAATTTTGCACATGTATCAAGGTCCGGTGACAATACAATAATAGAGTATCATCGAGCTGATCAGATGCTGGGGCTCGATGGTGGTGGTAAAGAGCAAACGTATATCTTATAATATTCTAAGAATTCGCGTAATATCTTATTTATCTACATAGCTTTATTAAAACAATTATATATGTACACACATCAAAAGTGTCTAGGGATCAACATATATTTTTGCAATAACTTTTCTCCTGATTGATATTAATTAAAATTTTCTTTAAGGATTCATCAAATAAAGTGTTTTCGTTTGTCACAGTAACGATAAACCAAGTCACCTTTGCATTAATAAAGAAATTTGCCATTTTCCTAATAAAGTGATTTTTGACATTTGAACCACTAACACAAAAGTTCGAAAAAAAGACTGAAATAACAGTTTTCTTTAAAATTTTATTGGGTAACTTAAACAATTAATAATCCGTGTTTCTACCGCGAACACTAACAACACAAGAACATCGGTTTGGCATACTCAAAATGAGTTCATCCAAATCACGCTGTGGAATGGCCGCCCATGTTCGTTGCAACAACAAAAAAAGGTCTTCTTGCGACTGGATACCCTCCATATTCGGCAGAGCTCTTCTCTGTAGCATATCCCATGCATGCTCAATCGGGTTCAAGTCTGGCGACTGAGCAGGCCAGGGCAGGACATTGATGTTAGCTGCGGCGAGAGTCTGTCTTACAACTCTTGCGGTGTGCGGTCGTGCATTATCATGCATTAACTGAAATAAGGGACCGATTTGCACTTGTAGAGGAACGATGACGTCTGATACAATCGTCTCAGCATAAATTTGAGCGTTGAGGTTGCCTCTGATCCAAATCAACTCAGTTCTTCCGCCGATCCAAATACCCGCCCATACCATGATGGTTCCACCACTATAAGGATGGACTTCCTGGCAGGATTTTAATCGCTGTTGGCGTCCAGGGGTTCTCCAGTGTCGTATACGTCTTGTATCCGGTCTCATACCAAAACGAGACTCATCAGAAAAGCACACGAAACGCCATTGTTCTTCTGCCCAATTTCTGTGTTCAAGAGCCCATTGATATCGAATCCTACGATTGTGCATTGCTATAGGTGGTACCCGTAGCGGTCTTCGGGAATGAAGGTTCACTTCATGCAAGCGGTTTCTGACTGTTTGGTCGCTAATTAAGTTCCCTGAAGAGAGATGACACCGCAAGAGTTGTAAGACAGACTCTCGCCGCAGCTAACATCAATGTCCTGCCCTGGCCTGCTCAGTCGCCAGACTTGAACCCGATTGAGCATGCATGGGATATGCTACAGAGAAGAGCTCTGCCGAATATGGAGGGTATCCAGTCGCAAGAAGACCTTTTTTTGTTGTTGCAACGAACATGGGCGGCCATTCCACAGCGTGATTTGGATGAACTCATTTTGAGTATGCCAAACCGATGTTCTTGTGTTGTTAGTGTTCGCGGTAGAAACACGGATTATTAATTGTTTAAGTTACCCAATAAAATTTTAAAGAAAACTGTTATTCAGTCTTTTTTTCGAACTTTTGTGTTAGTGGTTCAAATGTCAAAAATCCCTTTATTAGGAAAATGGCAAATTTCTTTATTAATGCAAAGGTGACTTGGTTTATCGTTACTGTGACAAACGAAAACACTTTATTTGATGAATCCTTAAAGAAAATTTTAATTAATATCAATCAGGAGAAAAGTTATTGCAAAAATATATGTTGATCCCTAGACACTTTTGATGTGTGTATATTCATTCCTCTATAAAAACGATGGGTATATAATGCAGAGCCCACGTATTGGAAAGTGGTATGGTTGCCGAAAGTGTACCAAGAGATGGCTCTGGCAGCCTCATTTGGACTAAAATGCGGCTAATTATCAAGTCGTTGATTGGTCGACAATTATTTTTTCTAATTAATATTTGAGGGTGCAACAAGATTCGTTGCACTTCCGAGTTCCTACTGGACAATGGACATTGTGAATTTTTCCGTGATCGCCGCGACACGTCTATAAATTTTTAAGACTTTTTATGACCTCGTGTCATCGCTCGCTTTTATTACCAATCATCCGATCCTGTGTAACTTGCTCGGCTAGAGTGCGAATCTAGATCGTCTCGCCGAATTGTACTATATTGTGAAGTTGAATAATCCGTGTGCCGGCCGGCGAAGATTAGCCAAGAGGTTGTTGTGGTCTGCTGCCTCACTGTATGCTGTAGGTGTCCAGATCTGCTGAAAGGTACGTGGGCATATTTTTCTTCCTGCATAGTAGTATACCCGCTCGCATTTTATAGAGGATTGACAGGGTTTCGGATCTCGCGGTCAGCCATAACTTTTAGGCATTGGCCATCTTAACTGAATTTAATTTTAATTTATTTTTTTAAACGTACGCAAGTACACCTGGTGTGGGCTATTTACACGCCCCTCCAGGTGGATAAAGGAACCCTTGGATGGTAACTAGTAAACACATCGAGTTTGGGCTCATTTGATTTGTTTTAAAGAGTTCTTTTCACTTTGACCATTAATGAGGACCTGATGATGGAACAGGAAGGTGGGTAACGGAATCCTGGAATGGCTACTAGTAAACACATCGAGTTTGGGCGTATTTGATTAGTTTTAGAGAGTTCTTTTCACTTTTACCATTAATGAGGACCTAATGATGGAACTGGAAGGGGGGGGGACGGAACCCTGGAATGGCTACTAGTAAACACATCGAGCTTGGGCTCGATCATTTGATTTGTTTTAAAGAGTTCTTTTCACTTTGACCATTAATGAGGACCTGATGATGGGACTGGAAGGTGGGGGACGGAACCCAGGAATGGCTACTAGAAAACACATCGAGTTTGAGCTCATTTGATTTGTTTTAAAGAGTTCTTTTCACTGACCATTAATGAGGACCTGATGATGGAACTGGAAGGTAGGGAAATTACGTAGTGCTTTCTTAAATTTAGCAAACTCATTGCGATACCTATGCGCAGGTAATATCTACCCTGTAAATATATGTTTTGCAACAACCTGCCTACGATTCAAGCAACGAATAAATAAAAATTGTATAGGTACTTTATAAAACCGTGTATTTTTAGATTTTTAAGCTATGAATTTTTAAAAGAATGTTAAATTAGTTGTTTTGCTTGTACTTCTGCGAGCCATAAACGGCATATCCGAACCCTACTCACAGGCCTGCAGCTCATCTATTACACTATCCTACGTACATCCTCCTGATCATACTCAGTTTTAAGAACAAAACAAGAGTAATTTTTTTGAGACTGGACAGTATCTACAGGCAGCTTACCTTAACCGTTGCAGCTTCAGGAAAACGTTCTTAGGTGACTGTCCTTAACCTTTGAAGATGTTTTGAAATGCCAATCGATCTTGTTTCGAGCATTAAAAAACTCTACTGCCTGTAGTTAGAGCACTCGAAATGTCAGAAATCCCTTAAAACTTGTACCATACATTTCCTTAGGACTACATAAAATAAGCAAATTATATTAGTACCTTTATTAAGAATTTTGTTGATAGTTATTTAATTATCAGAGAATTTAAATAAATGTGTAAAAGGAATGCAAACCTCGTGTTGTAACTCGTGTGACTCATATGTAGAGTTTTAACGATTGAAAAAAATTATAGTATTCGTAGTTTACTGTTAATTTTATTTCTTCCTATATCACTTGAATAACAGCATCGGTCTAAATACTAAAATGCTCATTCACCGTCTAAAAGTAAATAAATCAGTACCCGGAAACTTCGGACGATATGTACAACGGCCAGTTTTTCATTTATCATTCATTTTATTTGTTCTTTGAAGTATTTTTATTACTTTCCATTAAAATTTAAAAAAAAATCATTTAAAATGTTGAATGCAATTTCTCCATTGCTTAAAATAATTAATGATATATAGACAGTACCTAAAGCATGTAAGTATGAAATAAAAAAAAATGTGCGGTATACTCGTATATATTATTCTCTCTCTCTTAGGCCCAATAAACCAATACTTTTCCTATTCAATACAAGCTATGAAATATATTTTAACGGGTTATACATTTATATTTATCAACGAATAGTAACAGCAAGAGTATATAAAAATCCAATTTGATAAAAAGCTCAAGTGTAATCGACTAATGTGCTAGGTAAATGTGGAGGAAAGAACGGTGTACGATGTTTTACGGTTTTATATCGAATTAATCCATTCAATCACTTACGTGTATTTCCCATGTCGTTGGAGTTCACCCTTGGTAGCTCACTCAATAGAGTGAGCGAGGGTAGGCTTATCTTCATACCTAAATGATATAACAGGATAGACAGATTTGTGTCCACCGTCACAATATAATTTCGTCTTCGTTTGTTATACCATAGTAGTTAAACTTGATAAAACTAGCCACCTACTGCGGCTTCGCATAGCATTTTAAGTTTCTGTCCACTAGCTAGATAAATATTTTATAGACAACATTGAATGTAATTTAATATCAAAGTAAAGTTTTAGGTAAAACACAAAAATTGATTATTTTTGTTATAAATCAAATTGACATTAAGGTATCAAATAAACATTAACGGTAACATTTTTTAAAACACCTATATAGTAAATTCACTTGAAACAAATCACACTATCATTTAATTTTGATCACAACTAGACGTCGGAAACTTTGCTAAGGGACACGTTATGTACCTAAAATATAGGTAAGTAAATCATATTTTTTTCCAGAAAATATACAAGCAGACGCGCGATTATGATACTCGTAATTATCATAAATGATTAATTTATATAAGTTAGTAATTACGCACATTTCTGGGTTAATTGCAACCGGTTTTGGAATCGAATCATTAACAAACTCGACACTAACTACATAATAATATACACTTCAACATATTGGCGTACGTACGTATATATGAGACATTCGCAAAATGTTTAATTAAATGGTGATACAAAGAGCTCGGACAGTGTGCTAGCATGACTTATAATGATTGTGCAATATATTGGAACTCAAAGCGACTTTTAGGCAACAAATAAAATGCAGCAACTAAACTTTGAGCAGCAATTCCGTTTGCTATCAGTATTATTGCTCTATGCTATTTCAGGCAACTAACTATTTACCTTACAGACTAACATACATATTATATTATACTAAACATTAATTGACACGTAAAATTACTGACGTGTCGTGTTGGGTATCCGTCCTCGGAATCGTCGGAACACAACACCCCTCGGCCAAAACTCTTAATTTGTGAAGGTCGACAGTTCGGTTGGTACCCTTACCACAAAGGAATTAAAATTCACACTGTGGCGAGACTCCAACCGTTCGACCTTGAGGCTTAGCTTGGTCTTGATTTGCACGTACTCTACAATCTCCTCCACCTTCGTAGAGCAGTGCAATCTGGACACATACAGCAGCGTCGTCGGGACAGCCGGACGCAGCAGATGGTTTGGTCCCGTCGGTGCGATGCCGCATTTATTCCGGTTGTCTGGCTTCCTCTTCCTCCTCTGCACCTTGACGAAGCCTTCCTCGTCGCACTGGTCCCTCCTAGGACCCGTTGGCGTAGTCCCACAAATAGGCTCGTGAGAACTCTGTTTTCCCCTCTGTATAGACGGCCACTTCAGTGGTGGCGCGGCAGCAGCGGCGGCGTAAGCACGTTGAGGAGTCGACGTGCTCACGCGGTAAAAAAGTATACAAGTATTAGTATCAAGTTGTCAGATTTCCAGAGTACAGGGTCTGCCCAGTTTGGAATCAGATAGCCGTGTGTGGGTTGTCCCAGAATATTCATCATCACCAGCAGCCAAAATAATTCCACTGCTGAACAAAAGGCATTTCCCTTAGAAGGGGCCATAATTCTCAGGGTTAGCAGGCGTCTTGCGTGTCGCAGTATATGTAACCTAATAGAAAGACGCTACTTACGCAACCCCAATGGGAGGGGATTAGATCGTGCTATTTTTACCCCACGGGTATCAGGTTCCATTTATTATTATTTATTATTGCATTGATTGCAGAGCAGAAAATTTGCGTAATTTGCGTAAATACAATTTGCTTATATTTAATCCAAAATTGTGTGTCATTGACCGCACACTATTTTGAGCTTTATAGATAAAGTTTATTTAAAAAATCTCACATATTACTCATATTAGTGTAATAACATCGCATCCGAAATGTTGAAAGTACTTTACATTCGGTAGAGCGATCTCCACCTACTCGTATTTATTGGCGGTGGCTTCGCGGGGAGGCTTATTGGAAAATTCCCGATAATTCATTACAGGCATGATAAATGTTCCGTTCCACGGAACCATTCAAACTGGGCCCTTTTTACTTTAACGGTGATACGCAAAAAGGGGTGAAAGGGGACTACGCGGGAAAAGGGATGATATAATCAATCTAGGGTTGTCCCCGCGCCCGGCGGACGTGTATTGAAGTGAGACTGACGTGCGTTAGGATAGCGAACCCCGATTATTGTTTTTGTATAATATGATTTCCAGGAAGAATTATTGTTATATTTGTATCATTTCATATAAGTTAATAAAGGTTTATTTTAAAAATGGTTCTGCTATTCTACTACTTAACTCCAAGTGTAGTGTATATGTACATTATAGATATAAACGAGGTACGTACAATGTATGTACCACTGGACGGTGCAACTTACTTTTCACAAGCCTTGTGATATTAAAAAAAAAGTCCCTGCGTTGTACCTCAATCTGCTGGTCTGTAGGCTTAGTACGGCGTAGCCACCTTCTGTGAGACAGTAATGTCCCAGAAGGAGGTCGCCCTACGTACGTTTGGGCCCTAGACGTGTATTGAGTACGGCAGCGACCCCGAAGAGGACGGCGGCAAGATTGCTACCCCGTCCCCGTGAGCACCGTGTCAGGTTCCCAGGGAGCTGTAATGCACCCTTCGACGCGGGCTCTAAAGCAAGGCACTGAGGGGTTCCTGGTGAAGATCCCGCCGGAGGCCTAGTCTCCCCTCTCATGTGCCGATGCGACAGCCGCGGGATTTTAGTGGCTTAGAGTCCCATATACGCCGGATGACCTGCACCCAGGGACCTATTGAAGGTTTCCCCTGCGAGAACAACAAAAAGCTTAGCACCCACTTGAGTATGACGTCACTATGACACAGTATTCCACGTAGAAACGTGTATTTTTATATATAAAACAACTTATTGTCTTGAAAATTACGTCATACTCCACACCGACCAGTCAAAACTAGTTAAGCCATGTTAGACTTGCTAACAAAGCGTGACGGACGGTACAGGCACTTTTTAACGACGTCTTCCTAGTCTTTATTTCCTTGTCAGTGTTTAACCAATCTTGATTCACATGTGAGTACATAGTACTTAGGATTAAACCAGTGACAGTAGAACAATTAAGCCAGTATGTTACGCAGGCTGTGGTTGCACCACACAATTGATTACGTCATTATTGCCCCGACAGCAACCGTTTCAATCATCCGGTTTGTCAACTTGTTTAGCACTGCGGCGTAACGCGCAAAAGTCTCGGTGTTACATATTTCCCGTCACCTTTTTAAACTGGTCATATGCAAACCATTGCCGTTTCCGTACCATTTTTAATTTTATTTCATAAATCATTTTTATTAGTATCAATAAAATTAGTATTTTTCGTTATAGTAGCAGTAGAAATCTCTGTGATACAATCCGCTGAAAGACCGACGAACGGACGGATGGTCAGCGGAGGCTTAGTAATAGGGTCCCGTTGTCACCCTTAGGGTACGGAATCCTATACACGGTCCATCTGAGACGTGGACACAATCGGTATGATTAGTCCACCAATTTAAGGTCGCTCAGCGAGCTATGCTCGGCGTTTCTCTGAAGGATCGAACAAAAAACGAAGTAATTAACCACAGAACGATAGTTACGACATAGCTAAATGGATAAGCAGACTGAAGTGGCAGTGGGCTGGTCATATTTGCCGCAAAACCGATGATCGTAGGTGAAGTTCTGGAGTGGGGACCACTGGGAAAATGTAGCGTCGATCGCCCTATGCCCAGGTAGAGCGACGATATATGCAAAGCTGTTATTATACACCTGTGTAAACTCTATATTGTTCTTATTTTTAAAGACAAAAATGAGACTGCAAACAAAATTTAACAAACATCACTTCCACAGTTAAGACGAAAATATACACGTAATATGTGAAAATTAATCAGTCCGTTTAGGGCGTGCGGGAAAAATAGACAAATGCAAAAAATAATAGCTTATTATAGTATACCTGAAAAACATACTGATCCTCCTTCTGAGGTATTTAGGTTATAAACACTACTTAATCGATAAGATCTACTACTCGATCGAATAGAAAATTAATTACTTTCTAACCCAATTTTCTCCTAATCAATTTAGTTCTAGATGGACCGATAATTTCTTAAAATATTGGCGCGATAAACATAAAATTGAAGTGATAAAATCGCTGACATTATTACCTACTTAAATGATTTTTCTATGCTGATGCTGAAAATAGTTTCATTCCTAAATTTATCAACGAAAGATATCTTCAGTGCGCTATAATATAAACTTTAAAAATAACTATAATTTATTTATAAAATGTACGTATTTAGGTAAAAAACCCTTACTTCAATTTCCAAGGGATTTCTTGAAAGCCCTTGGAAATTGCTTTTTTTTTCTTCTTCAAAGCTTGGTCCATTTAGTGTGGCAGCATGCTAAACCCCTGATTAAGATAAGATTATCCTCAATCTACGAGCAAAAACACAAAACATTACGAATAAGAAAAAAAAAATGCTGAGCTTAAATCTGCTACCTTCGACTAAATAAATAACGTACTTAGGTGAGTGAGCACAGTTTGATATAAAACTACAGTATTCGTACTCGTGTATTCAAGATGTATGGAAGCAACATGAAACGACACATAAATCATAGCAAATTATTCACAGAGTACTGCAAACGCTCATCGAGCCAGCGCAGTATTAGCTGATAAATGCCTTGTTGATAATATATCTGTCAGGACATCCGTTAATGAGGATTCGACGCCAAATTAATTGGGGTACCGACATGCGCGTAAGAAAGTGGGCTGAACTGCTCATTATAATTGATTGAGCATCGTACATTCTCCAGAATTGCAACAATGATACTGACTGCACTCTTGCAATACAACATAACATAAATTCTAATGCTATATTAAAGCATGTTTTAAAAATTGATTGAAATGTGAACTCGCCAATGCTAATTTTGTTTTATTTAACCTGATAAAGAGGACACACAAGACACTGCCTAATGGTAAGTGACACGCTTGCTTATAGACAGCTGCACTGCACTGCCGCTCGTCACAAGATTTAGTCTCTTGAGCCCGGTCGTTTCACCAGTTATAGTGCCCTTTACACAGGAACACACTAACACAGCAATGTTTACTCACTGCTGCTTGGCGGCAGAACATCTGACACTGCGGTACCTGCCTGGACGGTCCCTTGCACAAGGGGCATTACCACCTAGTGGACTTTAGGAAAAAAAAAACTAAAAACCAAATCTGTACGTACACGGTAAACAAACTTTTTATTATTCCACACCACACAGGGTTAGTGCCGTCGACTCAACGCTGAGTTTTACATAATGTTATGTGGGGCTTTAGCATAAAATATTAATTAAGTTTTTAGAAACAGATTCGCTCAGAGTAAAATTATTCTCATTAATTTTTAATTTTTGCTCCGTCAGCGGTACAAGCAACGATTTTTAATGTAATATGATTTTATAACGTAGTGGGCACTTTTGGTAACAACAATCACATTAACAGCTAGGCTTTATACCATTAATTAATTAACAGTATTTTAATTAGTCTTCAAACAGAAGACACGGTTCTTGAACCGCCAACCAAAACCAACAAAAACATTGGACTGTTTAAAAAACTGTGGAGAACCGTATAACTATTTGTCGAGTCATATAATTGGATTTACGAGCGTCATTATAATAGAATATCTCTAAATTCACGTCAAAGTCAAAAATAACTGAATAGATATAACGCAATACCTATACTTATTATAACCTTCGACGTAATTCTGTCATCTGGGACACAATTAGACATGTATGACGTGTCCTCACAATCCACGCTGCCGATGGAACGTGTCCACTCAAAAAAAATTAACAACGTTATAATTTTCTCATGGTAAAATCCATCCAATCAACCTAAAAACTGACGAAAATTTGTCATGCATACAACTTTCAGAACTAATTTTTTTTTAGTTTTGGAATAAAAGCTTTTGATCTTGAGATCGTTTATAAAAACGATCTTATTTCTGATAGTTTGTTTTAGCGTGCTCATATGTGGCAAAGTTGGATCTGAAGTACAATGTCATCTCAACTAATATATATGTACTTGCATTATGGACACTGTATAACGCAAGAATAATTATGACTATTGCATTCAATCAAATGTGTATGCAAAACTTTATCTTTATTAAAGTCATACTTTATAGATCGTACATATATCATATTCCAATCCAATCGGATCAAATTCAGAAATGACAGCAACGCTTAGGAATTTAATAACGATAAACATTTACTGAGTGACAAGCACTGAGTAGCATTTTATATCTTCCTGTGTTTTAGAGCAGCAATTAAAATAGTGTCGAAATCCTTACAAAATATTAATCGAAATAACAATTTAAAAATAATGGACCAACAATGGATTTCAACAACTTTAATAATGGCTCGATAAGAAGAATTACGTGAAGTATTTATATTTTCTATTAGTGTCGTGAGTATTAACAGTATTTTTGATGCCGAGATTAATTTAATTTTATCACACCGTTTTCCAGTATCAAGAACGCTATCTAAAGCAATTTTAATTCCAAACATACCTAAGTTATAATAGGCGTCTAGTCTAGAAACATGATCGCGTACAGTGAACCATATTTATGTCATAGTAGGCGCGCACGCGCGGAGACGCATCGCACGCCCGGTGAATCATGCGCACTCCGTCATGTCACTTATTACGACCTCGAATATTAACGATAGTAGTGCTGTAGTGTACTTTGGCAATTGTATCGATAAAATCTAACATTTTATTGCGGTTTTTTAAATCAGTTTCATTTCAATGTGTAGTATTCGCGTAAATATCATTATAGTCTACACAAACTTCAGGAATTTTATACTAAACTAGCAATTTCCTGCGGCTTCGCCCGCTAATTTTTTTATAGAGTTTACCAACCTCTAACACATCCCCAAAGGTTGTATTTGAAAATTCGCGAAACACGTATTGATTTATTTTATTTGGAGAATCTTTTCAGTAAATTTCAAGTCAATCGAACCATACAATAAAAAGTTTCATACAAAAGAAAATACCCCATTTAACCCCTTTAGGCGTAGAATTTTCAAAAATCCTTTCTTAGTGGATGCTTACGTCATAAGAAGAACCTACTGTCCAAATTTCAGCTTTCTAGGTCCAGCGGTTTGGCCTGTGCGATGATGAAACAGTCAGTCAGTCAGTCAGGACAAGTAATTTTATATGTATAGATAGATAGATGTAATGTCAAATAATGAAGGCAAGTAAATCCGCAATAACAGTATTCTAATGCATACGTATCAGACCAACTGGTCATAAGTTTACCATTAGTTTAGCTTGGATTACCGGATCGGTTAATTAGTCTTATTGAATTTATCTGTCGGGGAATTTTCAGTTTGCAATTTAAAAACGTACACATACGTATCTTTTTACGTTTTACGAGGACCTGAGATTTTTGGCAAAACGTGAATACATCTCTAAAAGGCGTGACACTGACGTCTATAAACAGTAATGCAAATAAATTAACACCCACAGAAGCATTTGCTGAACGCACAATAAATACGTGTAGTTTCGCAAATAACATGGTAATACAATATCAATGTAAACGGTTAATTTAGTGGATATTTCATGTGCAACAAAGTGTATTTGGGAATTATAGCGGGTCAATAAATTGCATTCCAAATACATAGTTTAAATGTTTTGTATTCTGCTACGCTATTAAATACATTGCTGCAATTGCATGACTTCCGTTAGACAATTTATGCGACTACAGTGCGAAACAGTAATGTGATATTTTTCTACAATGTGCTTAATAGCGTATTATGTAAGTTATGAAAAACATTATTAGTTTTTCATTGTTTTTGTCATGGTTTTATAGGTATGATATAAGCTATTGTATACATTTTTATATATAACTAGCTGACCCGCGCAGCTCTGTCTGCTTAATTTACGTTGACACTCAATATGTTTTTTAACCACCCCTGTATTAAAGCGAAAAAAACAAAATTAACAAAAAATATTGCAATAGTTCAAGCCGTTTCTGAGTTAGTGAGACTAATGGACCGCTATTTAGTTTTGTATATAGAAGATTGATAAATGAACATATTAATAATTATAATAAAACAGTCACTCGAGGAAGTAAATTAGGTACCTGTATAGTACAGGTAACTAGAAAACTGATACAACTTGATACAAGAGTATTTAGGTGGATAGACATATATCTACATAAATATACATCAATGATTGATGTATATACTCAGATTTGGACAAACAGACAACATTTTTGTCCTGAATGAGAATCGAAGCCATGACTTTTCGGCCCGTCAATAGATCAAGGTAATAATGACAAAATTTGTATTTTTTATTTAAATATAAAAAAGACCGCCAAATTTAATCGATAAGTCGTGCAGGATATGCGGTGCGCGCATCACTATCGTTATGCTAATCTGCGGCTCGGATGTCGCGTTGCGCAACAGGCGACTGCGGCGAGTGTGTGCGCGGCTTAACTCCAGCTAATGCCCCACTTCGAGACTGTGCGGTAACCACCGTCATCAAGCTAAGCACACTGGAGGATTATTTTTCGAGGAAAATTACACAGCTAGAAAATTACAGTCATTATGGGCATATAGTCACAGTGACAAAAAAGTAGTTTTGAGTAAAATGTGCTGTCGCGTATTTATAATTGAGTAAATATAATTACAAAGGTAGAATTAGCACTGACAGTAGTTATTTCGGTATCACGGTCAATAAAACTGAATATAAAAATAAACTAACGGTAGGTATACTTAAATATTATTTCGACTGAAACGCAATAAAATTTATAAAATATATTGACAATAATTGTCTACGTTTATAAAACACATTCTTTTTTAATTTTAAAAGACATGCAAGTGGTTGAGTGTGTGATATATTTATTGCGATAAAACTTCACACACAATGTCAATATTCGTGAAAACTAAACATCAACGATAGCGCCAATTCATAGTAATCTTTGAATTTATCTAAAACAATAAACTATTTAAAAAATATAAAAATATTACATTTTGCTCGATCATAACTCGGCAGTAAAGTAAGTTATTAAAACACACATAAGGTACAGCACCTGACGATGTTAGATCGATGGCCGTAGCGCCGGAAGCGAGCAGTTTGGGGGCACGCCCTACTTCCGGTGGTCGCGCGCCACTGAATGCAAATGGACAGCCCGTCCGGGCAGACAGGTGACGAAAGTACGGAAAGAATGGAGCGACCATTGTAATACATTGTTATGTTGATGGACAATATGTGGGTGCGGCGCGATTCGCGAGGAACTTGTGTTGTTAACAATAAACTAGCGTACATGTCTAGGTATTATACCTAAACTGCTACAGTAGGTATACATAAAATGATTTTATCATTACCGTTTTAAGAATTAAGCTAATTTAAGAAAACCTTTTTTCTTTTTTAAGTATAAAAGTAATTTTAATAATTATAGTGGATATTAATGTGTTTTCCTTCAAGGACACATGCGGCACCACTTACAATGAAAATTGATTGACTGATTTTGCTCAACAATTTATATTTAACTGTTTACTCTGTGTGTTCATTTGAAATTAAAGTAATTTTTATAGAATACGTAAATTATGATAATATTTTGAAGTTAGATTATTTATTTATTTAGCTATAGATGAATTAGTCCGAGATGTCATATGAGCAATATAAGAGTAGGTATGCTTAGGTCCCATACATTAATAAGTACATGAAAAAAAATGAAGTCAAAAAATTATTAGGAACATATACCTGTAACTATGTAGAACTAAATTGAAGGTTATTTTTAAATAAGCCGCTCATATCAGAATAGCTGGGCAGGATTAACGTTATAGATAGAGATACACATAACTCATTCGTGCGATCCCGGCTTTATCACCTAGGTCCACTGCGTAAAGCGATGTGACGGGTAAACGGATTAGCTAACAGATTGCCGGTCTACATGATCTCTGTAACTCTAGATTGGACCAGGGTTCTATATACTGTGAAACTTGGGCCTCGTTGGATTGCACTTCGATAAAAGATTGAAGTGGTCATGTGCCATTTGGTGTAAATCATCGGAAAATCTATTCTACATTTTCTCGACCAACCGCATAAACACTAAGACTTACTTACAGATCACATTCTTAAAATTACAGGAGTATAGTAGGTAGGTAGGTACTGTTCGGGAACGTAAATCAAACAATTGAACATTAAACATAACTATTTACCTCTCTTTTGTCTAATTTATATCAAGTTTTTCAAACAATAAAACTGTTTTTCAATTTTTATTAGCCAAGAGAAAATCCACCCGACCACTGCTATGCGTTTTTTTACTTTCCCGTGTCAGTCTCATCATTTCAGCAGTTTGACCTAACTCTATTAGAGTTAGCCTTCCATCATTTCTCACTTATTTTTCATTGTAGCTAATTTTATCGACAAATTATAGAATTACTCGATAAAATATATATATATATAGCCACGGCTATTTGGGTAAGTATGACCGCCTCATAAACCCTAATATACGATTCCGTAAGCGTGCATGGACTTATAGGTACCTACCTACCTATATTACTCGAGGAAACTCGTATAAAATATTCGTAGCGGATAAGCCCCACCTAGATGTTCGTGTCACCGCACTTCCTGACCATACTGTCGCTGTCCCGTTGTTTAGTGGCGCAGTGAATTTTTTATTCTCGATTATTGCCGTCCTCGGCTGTTTATCCGGTCCATTTAATTGTATGGAAGACCCGCCGCTAATTTGGTTGAAGTCCGTCCCTGCATGTTGTAACGGTAGTAGGTAGTGTCACTGTTTTAGTACGCAAATATAGAATAGAATTTATTACTCTTTGCTGTACGTAAATTTATATACTTACTGTACATGTGTGTATGTATAGGGTAATATATGTATACGCTTTTTTATATAGGTCTTGAATAAGTAATACTTTAATGGACAGATAATTAAAAAGGTGGAAAAGTGGAGGTAACAGGTAATCCTTTATCCGCAAATATACAACTTTTTAAAACCTAATTTAATATTCTCATAACACAATATCTATTAGAAGTTTTTATACTAAAATCGTATAGTGAGAATATTATTAATGTTATCTCAAAATATTATAAAAAAAGTCTCTGTTCGCTATGTTTATAACAGTACTTCTTCTTAACTACACGATGGATTTTGATGCGGTTTTTATCATCATTTTCTTCCTGAACGAATCCGGAATTCCGGATGTATGTGTGCTACATTGCCTAGCGACGCCACAGCAGCGTTTTGCTAGTTATAAATTAATTGCATTTAACAATAATATCAGAATTCTAATAGCTTCTGCGTTCCGTAAATATAAAAAACATAGCAATCTACCTTTAACAACAAGGGTTTTAAGTTTCTCATTGAAATTAAAATTTTGATTTTGCTACAGAAATAGCACCTTCAAGTTTACAAAGGATCACTTTCCGAGAACCTTTTAGAGTATTGTGAAAAGTCGTAATATAAAAGAGACGAACGTTCCACTTTCTTCGAAACAGAAACTCAATTGATTATTACCGACTTAAATTTATTGTCTTTTGTAATTATTTGAAAAGATACGAAACATGGATTATATTATTAAATCGTAACTAATATACTTTCTAAAATTTTCTTTTTAGAAACGTTTTTTGTAATGATATTTACATAAATAAACGTTGAAAATAAAACTAGTTAGCCATTTTTTGTTTTCAAATACACTTTTTTTCGATTAGAGGAATCAACGCGCTGGTGGTATCTGTATAATAAGGGATAAAACATACCAATGACGGACCGGCCTTAGCCTAGAGCACAAATTCACATAGAGCATCCTCGTATCAGCCTAACTCACTGCAGTAAGCGTCACTTGAAGATGACATTTTTTTTCCGTGGTCTTCTGAATAGATGTGCTTCCCCAGAAAGTCTACTCAAAATTTTTGACCGAACGTTTTGTAAACCCTAATAAGGATACCCGCGGTGAGAACACACCTTTAGTTTCGTTATTTATACCGTGAGAACGTCACCACACGTCCGTCGCTGCGATACAATTTAGGTAATAATATAGCATACGTAACTGATATAGTTACGAGATCAATCAGAACAACTTACCAACCAGAGTTCGTCATATAACAAGTAAGTAGTACCTCTGTAGTATACGTAAAGCGAACATACGTTCCGTTTTGAACGGGGCAGTCTTGTTTTATGGTACTCAGGTGGTTACGAGAAAAAGTTGTTTGGACGCAAATTAGTGCCAATTTCAAAGGATTGAATGGCGAATTGGCGATACAAATTACAAAAATTTTCACAAACGAAATACAAAAACAATTGAGGTAAACTTTAATTCTGTTAGTCATGTCTATGTTGATTGTTTTTTCCTGTCTATATGCAGGATGTTATCTATTCTTCTTTGCTATAAATAGGTTGCAATCCCATTTTAAATGAAAAAAATAATAATATATATTGCAGCAAAATCATAATCTACTTTTTATTTAGTTAAGTATAATTAGTCATCTGATATGTTCGTGGTGGAAAATAATTATTTTTTTCATTTTCTTATCAGGTTTCACAAAACTATGAATTTTCGAATAATACTAAGTATACAGTTTACATATAATTTTCTGAGAGATAAACACAAGGAATCTTCTGTGGTATCACACTAGGCTAAGAGCATGTATTGTAGATACGAGTACCTACCATATTTAAAAATAAACATAGTTTCGTTAACTGGAAACGCAATACACACGTCCGAAGTAATGAAATAGCTGCAAAAAAACACCAGCAACGACATAGGATTACGTGCAAGATTCCAACTTAGAACAATGGTCGGCCTTGGGGCCTGGCGTAATCATGTCTCTCGGACTGCGCCGGCCACAATGCCGCTCGGATATCTATGTAGATGACCGGCTTGTTTGTCCTTGTCACTAAGACATAACACGGTCGCTGTAGCTCGTCAAACGTAGCACAGGCAAGGCTGACTGGTGAATTCGTTGCTGTTGTATTGTGCGACGTGTACGAAGTGGTACTATGTACTATACAAATTATATGTAAACAGGTTGAGATTTTACTAAATGTAGGTAGTGTCTTCGCTTAGGCTTATTTTGGATTCACTATTATATTATTTTAGATTATTCGATACTTATTATTTTGTTGCAATTTAGGATAATTTTTTTTTGGTTTCTTAATTATTACTGCATAAAAGACCACTCTACATAATTTTTCGACACCACTGTAAAACGACTAATTTAATCACTTATTTGATATTCTGTATTACATAACTAACACACATAATAGAAATTTGTATCCAAATACAGATCTGTAGTAAAATGTAATATGATATTGAAGTAAAACGTTACAAAAAGTGTGATCGAGTGAGGCGAACGGAAGTCAGTTCGGAAATTTTACTACAGTCGTGTGGTCTAAAAGCATACTCGTTTTTATTTTATTAGTTACGCTATTTATTTATTGGTAGAAAGATGGTCATTTCGATTTCTTTTATATGAGTAGTTGGTAGACAAATTTTACTGATAACAACAGTGCAGAAAACTTCACGCATAGGAGAGGTTCACTCGTGTGAGTTGTGGATTCCTAATACTTTAACAAAAAAATTGAAATTTAACAAAGAAATATGTGAAGAGTCACCATTAACTATTAAGATAGAGTAAATACTTGTAATTAAAGAAAATAAACGAACTCATAGGTACTAGGAGTACAGGCGTCTTGTCAACAACCCGCTCTTCACGTTACCAAATCACATGAAAAAGAAACAAAATGTAAACAACTATATTCCCGCAGTAATGTTACTTTATCCCCGTTTATTGTTATGATCACGTTATCGTTGTTCGCAGAGCGGGGTGCGAGGTGAACACGTTAAATAACAGTTATTTCGTCCAATGTCGTGAGAACGTTGTGCAAGGAACCGCGAGTCTAAACCGCCGCCACTGAACTAGTTCACAGATTAATCTCGGTCTAATCTTAACAACAATCATTAGGATCCGGCGGTAAGACACGATCTGAGATAACGATGTGTTTTGGATGTAATCTTAAGACGAAACAAATGTGGTGGATGTTTAAGCATGTATTGTATGATTTATTTTTTTATTATGAACGGTGGTGTCATATTCTGAGCGTCATACAAACTTATAGCGTGGTAGAGTAGATTGCAGATATAGAAATTTAAAACAACGTCGGAACTCAGATGCACGAAAATTAAGGAGATATATTTTCTCGAGTCATGTAATGTTATATGAAGTAATTTACTTATGGCAACCAATACAAAAATAACATGCCAGTACTTTATGTACATAAAACGTAAAACAACAAAACAAAACGTGAATGAAGTGTCTGCAGTTCGATTGATAGAGTGGAAAAAAATTAAATCAATCGTTAAAACACAGCACAGTAGTAGCCATATTAATTTCAATCAGTTATATTACTAATGTTTCCACACATTTCAGTAGTCTACACGTTTAACAAAAGTAATGATAAATCCCTGACATTAGGAGTTAAAGAACATTATCTCTCTTTATAATCGTAATTATAAAATAAATTTTCTATTTTATATTATATACTACTATTATATATATTTTCTATTTTCTTCTTCTTCTTCTATTCAACAATAAAATTTTATTTTTATTGAAGTGCACCTTCAACTGCCCATTATGTTTCTCTCTCTCATTTTCTAGTTGTTGTCTTTGTACATTGATATCTTCAACGTATTGTTCAATTTACATGTAATGGTGTACAATAAAGTGTATTTATTATTATTTATTATTATTAGGGGATTAAAACGCTTCTTGGAATTTATGCGCACACTTCCTAAATATTTCTTTAAACTATGCCAGGATTAAGGAATAACCAATAGCCAATTGTGACGGAAAGACACACTAGCAATTAGTACCAAAAATATTACTATAGTTGATACGTCATTTCTAAATATTTTTCCAACTCTTCGTTCCCGTTCATCATAATACCAGTTCTTAAAATTAATTATTGTAGATTATTAATTAAAATCAAAAAATAAGTTTCAACTTTAATCTTTTGGAATAGAGTAAATAAACTTATAGCACAAGAAGTTTACAAAGTAAACACAAATGTTCCTCAAACTAATTTGAAAGCGTAAAATTGAGCAAAAGCTTCACAACCAGATACAAACTAGACCGCTTTCACCGCTGTACGTATTAAGATCAAAAGAGTTTCACAACTCTTGTTCAGGAGTTTAATCTGAAACCCAATCAGCGGATCACAAAACGGACACGGTCCAATCCACTCCGTGGTGAAACCGAGCCGGCCATGGTTGCACTAGTGAGTGAAACCGTACACTATGCAACTTCCGTCCACGTAATGTTGTCACATATCCGATGACTGTCGGATAGCGGGGCACCGGGCACGGCCTGCGGTCGGTCGCGTCCGACACATTCACTGATATGTCACATAGTAATTAATAAAATGTAATTTAACCCAAAATGGTCAAATTTTTAAGGTTATCGGTTTTAAAAAGATTCCATTAATCTCACAGAAAAAAAACCTGGTTAATATGTTCTGTGGTTAATCTACATTATGTAGTACGTGTAATGAACTAGTTTTCGATTTTATATTAGACAGTATAACGGTTCAAAGTAAACGTACTCGATATAAATATTTATGTTCGAAAAATATTTCAGTCGTAAAATATTTCCGCAATTATTTTGCCTCTGAAAATTAATAACGAGAACCGTGCACCGCGGGAAAATATTTTAGCGTTGCGCATCGGAATGTTATTATAGACTAGAACTACTTATTTGAGAACTAGTAACTACTTATTCGGTTCGTAAAAGATTCGTTTTTACTAATCATAATAACATAATGCCTACAACAATAAGTATTCATAAAAATTTCACACAACACATGAAAACTAACATAGGATTATAGCTGTAATACGAATAAGTTAGCGATATCGCGGCAAACAAGAAACATATTTGACATGAAGAGATTAATATGGCCACAGCTATATGAAATGGTAATAAAAAAATACATAAGTAAGTGCTAGGACGAGCGGACGGAGCGGCGCGCGACGCGACTTGTCCTCCAGGGAGTAATAAAAATGATATAGGGCCTGCAGCTTACTGGCACCAAGAAAATCAATAGGATAGAAATGTCAAAACAAGGTCGAGGAACTCCCTACACGGCCTGACCTATAGAAATTAGAAACCAACTAACAGAACGCTATACGCCAGTCCCAGGAACCAAACACTTTGATAATTTTAATTTTTAACTTACTTACCGAACGCCTTAATCGACCAAGGTTTAAAATAAATTACCTGTAACAGTAAAACAATAATAATAAATATTTTACAAAGTTACATTCTCACGAGATTGAAATCTATTATCTACTTTTGACAAGACTTCCTGTAACATAATTCATACCTAAACAAGGTCCAATCTAATATGTTTGGCATTGGACCCCAAATCATAAGTAATTGCTCCAAACAAGTAACAATAACGTGTAACAATTTGTTACATATAACATTAAACTTGTTAATAGTTATTATGCTTAGTTGTAGGTACATATTTTTACATTATATTTCAGGTCTAAGCTATTTGTTAAGTTATTTCGTTTTTTTTTCAATATAATGTGTAGTGTACTTTGAAAAAATAAAAAAAAAATGCTTTGATCACATCGTAATTATTTCAAACACGTTTATCGCAACCTCGCCGCGTTTTAGATGCATTCACGTATCAGTAATTATTACAATCATCATCATCATCATCAGCCGGAAGACGTCCACTGCTGAACATAGGCCTCCCCCTTAGAACGCCACAATGAACGACATTTGGCTATTTGCATCCACCGGTTACCTGCGACGCGCACAATGTCGTCTGTCCACCTAGTGGGAGGCCTGCCAACGCTGCGTCTTCCGGTTCGTGGTCGCCACTCGAGAACCTTTCTTCCCCAACGGTTATCGGTTCTTCGAGCGATGTGGCCTGCCCATTGCCACTTCAACTTGCAGATTCTGAGAGCTATGTCGGTGACCTTAGTTCTTCGGCGAATCTCCACATTTCGGATTCTGTCGCGCAAAGAAACTCCGAGCATAGCTCTCTCCATGGCTCGTTGTGTGACTCTGAACTTTTCTAAAAGGCCAGCCGTTAGAGACCACGTCTCAGTACCATATGTCATCACTGGCAACACACACTGGTTAAAAACCTTCGTCTTCAGGCACTGCGGTATTTTGGACGAGAAGATATCGCGTAGTTTCCCGAACGCTGCCCATCCGAGTTGGATTCTTAGGGCGACCTCTTTGTCAAAGTTGGACCGACCTAACTGGACAGTTTGTCCTAGGTATACGTAGTGGTCAACAACTTCGAGTGTATCGTTCCCAACAACTACCGGTACGGGTGCAACATGGACATTAGACATGATCTTCGTCTTGTCCATGTTCATTTTAAGACCCACCTGTTGGGAAACGCTACTGAGGTCGCTGAGCATCGTATTGAGGTCCTCCAGCGACTCTGCCATAATGACTATATCGTCGGCAAAACGAAGGTGAGTGATGTATTCGCCATTGATGTTGATGCCGAATCCGTACCAGTCCAAGAGCTTGAAAACGTCCTCCAATGCGTTTGAGAACAGTTTCGGAGAAATAACGTCTCCCTGTCTCACACCTCGCTGCAATGGGATTGGTTTCGTGCTCTCTTCCTGTAGTCGGATCGACATGGTGGCGTTGCTGTACAAACACTTCAATACTTCGATATACCTATAGTCAATGTGGCACCGCTGGAGGGACTGCAATACCGCCCAGGTCTCGATTGAATCGAAGGCTTTTTCGTAGTCCACAAACGCTAGACATAATGGCCGATTATACTCCTCGGTCTTATTACAATGCGTTAATATATTTAATGAGAACCAATTGTGATTAAATCCGCGCAGAGCTTCTAAAACTAACAAATTATACACCATACGGCCAACACACTTATATTAAAACATATAATATCATTGACCCCGCACATAAACATTGACAGATTTACTTGCACGTGTGGACCGGGAGTTTCAGTGAGACTGATCATTAACCCCCCGTTTTATTATAAACTAATGCTTAAGTCCTTTAAATACAAAGTGATAAATATGCTATGGTGGTTGGGAAATTGCGAAGATGATTAAAACTTTAAAAATACAAGAAATTAGGGACTTTTGTGTAGCCATTTTTTGTAATCTAATTTCGACTTAGTACTGGAGCTGTTTAGGTTTATTTCCTATTATTGCGTACGATATAATGAGTATTTCTGCTCACTACCAGAGTATAAAGTATCTATTAATTTCAAGAACTGGATTAATGAGCATTTAAAATCAAACTACTTTTACAGATTTTATCACGGCCCCGGCATAATTGTGACTAAGGACGTTTAACATATCAGTCCTCCAGTGACCATGGGTGCTTGAAAAAATTCGAAACGTCGCTATAAATCTGTAAAAGTAGTTTTTTTTTATACTAACAAGGTAGCAAGCAAGCGGCCGGCCTGCCTGATGGTAAGCAGTCACCGCAGTCTATAGACGCTAGCAACACCAGAAGAATCACTAGCGCATTGCCAACCCTTAATACATTAGATGTTATGTCTTTGTTTCCAGTAATTTCACCAGCTACAGTGCCCTTCACGCCGGAACACAGCAATGCTTACACACTGCTGCTTGGCGGCAGAATATCTGACACTGCGGTGGTACCTACCTGGACGGTTCCTTGCACAAGGAACCTATCTCCTAGTAATGTGTAGTATTCGCGTAAATAAAAGACAACATTAATGATCATTTAATCCGATTTCAAGAACTGGATTGACATTTGTAAGTGCCGCATTAAGTCTGTTAATTTCTCAGGTTAATTTATACAAATTCAGGAGAATATGTTAATCATTTGCCTGTGACTGTTTCTGCCTACCGCTTTTTCAGGTCACCCGATATTAAGCATATGATGAAATTACTAGTATCATACGCAACCGTATTCGCATAGATATTAAATGGGGCCAGAATAGTGTTACGAATGAAAGTGTGGTTGTAATTGAATTAACACTGAATAATAGGTTCTAGACTATTGCTCGGTATTCACGGAGCGTTCCTATTGGCAAACGCTCTCGCTGTGAATCACAAATGCTTGGGCAAAGATATCCGATTGGCAATTTAATTAAATTGCGAAGTGCATAATAATTAGTCAGTTCATCAGCAGCCGAAACTTCCACTGCTAAACAAAGGCCTCCCCCTTAGAAGGGAGGGGTTGCCATAATCACCACTGGCAGGCGGCTTGGGGATAGCAGTATAGGCGGCAGGTAATCCAATAAAAAGACGCTGCTGCCCGTCTTTTAGTTTTTCCTTAGTCGCCTTTTACTCCCAACTCCCAACGGGGGGAGATGGGTGGTTGCTATACTTACCCGGACACCCCACGGAGTTAATTAATCAGTTGTGAAGATTAAAACTATTGTAGTAGACAAATTATACTCTATAACTCACTCACCACTATTAATAATAATTTCCTGGGGCAGTTCCACTCACAGACACCTGATATTATTATTTTTTTTAAATGGAAAAATAACACCCAGGCACGAGGTAATTGAGTAGTGGCCGGGGTGTGTAACTACTAGAGCAACGGGCCTTTCATAAATTAATAATCGACAAGGAAAGAGAAAATAATTATTATTTCGTCTAAAACCGTACCTACTTTATAATGACACTGTACAAGAACCGGTCGACGACAGATAATAACGGTAACTAGTCCAGTATGAAAATGATTTAACACGAAAAGTGTCATAAATTTCCCATCTCGTGAGATATTATTAGTGCAGATCAAAATACGCGGTCGCTATCCGCTCCAAATATTCGCAAACGACATTCTCTGTATTATTAATAATTTTGAGATACGCGTTTATTATCGGTCCAGGGCTGTGAGCTTCTACCGTATCGTTATATTGATGCCAAAAATATAACAGTAATAATCGTATTATATGTACATTAGTTGTACAGTGTTTACATTATTTGACAATCACTTGCAATTATCACGATCTGTATTGAATTCTGAATTCTTCAGTTGTGAAGATTAAAACTATTGTAGTAGACAAATTATACTCTATAACTCACTCACCACCATCATAGATAGATAGGTGGATAAATTCTTTAATGCACACATTTTGTAGAACAATACATGAAACAACATCAAACTCAAATGATCGGTCTTCATTATCTTAATAAATAAGGAACAAACTACACAAAGGTGTTGCTCCCCGCGCGATTTGAGCCCAAGACATGCTGCGACACGGACTGCATTACTACAAGAATTATGTTATGCTCCAATAGCTTATAGTCATATCTACCAATACCTACATTAACGATTACCAACCAACAGCGGGCCTAAAAAGGTCGCATAAGGAATTCGTCTAAAAGGAATTCGTATTGACGAACTCTGCATTCCCAGCAGATTCAGAAACTAGCAACACATTTTAGGTGAATCATACTCAATTAATTTATAAGCAGATTCATATTCGGTGTTAATGCCGCCATACGAAAAAGAATTAAACTGTAACTTACTCATATTATGATTCACCGAAAGTGGCATTTTTAACCGACTTCAAAAAAAGGAGGAGTTTATCAATTCGGTTGTATGTTTTTTTTTTATTATTATTAATTTTTTTGTTACCTCAGAACTCTGTCGTTTACGAACCGATTTAGAAAATTATTTTTTTAATTGAAAGGATATGCTTCCAGATTGGTCCCATTTTTTTCAAAATCAAGTTCTGATGATGGGAACCATGAGTAACTGAGGGAACTCCTTAAATATTATAGGCATACATATAGCGTTTTTGGTATTTTTAGAAACTAGTCAAGCATTTTCATTCAGAAAGTATCATTTGATGAAGTGGACCTGATGAAGAAGGCCATAGATGGCCACCGGAACTCTGTAATAAAATTAACTATCCATCCTATCCTAGCCGTGCCTACTAAACGTAGAACTACCGAATTTGGACTCGATGGATAGTTCTCGACGAGTAGTTGCTATAAAAATGGAGATCAGGGTCTGATGGTGGAGCAGGAAGGTTGTCACGGGATCTCTGCACCAATAAACGTAGATCCGCCGAGTTTGGGCTTGTTGGGTAGCTCTCGATGAGTAGTTGCTAGAAAAATGGTGATCAGCGTCTGATGATGGAGCAAGAAGGTCGTCACGGGATCTCGGCACCAATAAACATAGACCCACCGAGTTTGGGTTCGTTGGGTAGCTCTCGACGAGTAGTTGCTAGAACAATGGTGATCAAGGTCTGATAATGGAGCAGGAAGGTCGTCACGGTATCTTGGCACCAACAAACGTAGACCTACCGAATTTGGACTCGTTGGTAGGTATCGACGAGTAGTTGCTAGAAAAATGGAGATCAGGGTCTGATGATGGAGCAGGAAGGTCGTTATGGGAATACTACACCAATAAACGTAGATCCACCGATTTTGGGCTCGTTGGGTAGCTCTCGATGAGTAGTTGCTAGAAAAATGGTGATCAGGGTCTGACGATGGAGCAAAAAGGTGGACACGGGTTCTCGGCACAAATAAATGTAGACCCACCGAGCTTGCAGTCCATGGTTCTCGAGAACTACGAGTATAACACCTAGATATCTGCGGTTTATGGCAATTGGTTAGTTTTATTAAGATATTGTCACATCTACATTTTTAAAAATTTTTGCTTAAGCTTATATTTTAGTGATTGTCCATAGTTGTGTTATGTAGTGGGTGTTTTTAAAATAATTAATATTAAACTGACTGTTTGTCAGAATAAAATATAAGTTACCTACTTGGACTACAACATAGTAGAAATACATATTACTATCGAAGTCGGCGCCTAAAGTCTAGCAAATACTTACAAGGGCAGTAGGTACCTAACTGTTTTCCAGTTTGGCGCCGTCTTAGATAGTAATATGTATTTATAATATGTTGTAGTCAAGTCCAAGAATGTAGATGTAAAAACCACTAATCCTTAGAAATTATTTCAGGATTTTTAGTTGCATTTTGAAGGCGGTTCTTTTTTTTGTAAAAATTATTTTTATTGGACCCGCAAGTCGGGTTGAATTTTAGAAATAACTTAAGTATTTTAATCATACCTATTAATAATAATTTCCTGGGGCAGTTCCACTCACAGACACCTGATATTATTATTTTTTTTTAAATGGAAAAATAACACCCAGGCACGAGGTAATTGAGTAGTGGCCGGGGTGTGTAACTACTAGAGCAACGGGCCTTTCATAAATTAATAATCGACAAGGAAAGAGAAAATAATTATTATTTCGTCTAAAACCGTACCTACTTTATAATGACACTGTACAAGAACCGGTCGACGACAGATAATAACGGTAACTAGTCCAGTATGAAAATGATTTAACACGAAAAGTGTCATAAATTTCCCATCTCGTGAGATATTATTAGTGCAGATCAAAATACGCGGTCGCTATCCGCTCCAAATATTCGCAAACGACATTCTCTGTATTATTAATAATTTTGAGATACGCGTTTATTATCGGTCCAGGGCTGTGAGCTTCTACCGTATCGTTATATTGATGCCAAAAATATAACAGTAATAATCGTATTATATGTACATTAGTTGTACAGTGTTTACATTATTTGACAATCACTTGCAATTATCACGATCTGTATTGAATTCTGAATTCTTATGCGGTAACAGCTCAGTGGGCGAGCGCTTGCCTTGGAAACAAGGTGCGCAGGTTCCAACCCCGGCTCGCACCTCTGATTTCTTCAATGAATCATGTGCGAATCGTCTTTGTGCGATTGTTACTAGCTTTCGGTGAAGGAAAACATCGTGAGGAAACCTGCATGTCTGAGAAAGCCTAACTAGCTATCGAATGACGTGTGAAGTCCGCCAACCCGCGCTTGGCCAGCGTGGTGGACTATGGCCTAAGCTCCCTCATATTGAGAGGAGGCCCGTGCCCAGCAGTGAGACATAAACAAGGGCTGGTATTATTATTATTGAATTCTGTCACAAATATCATCACTTACTATTATTATGATGAATATTAAATAAATCATCTTTTATAACCTTAATAATTTGATAATAATGCTTATGATTGGCATAGCCTAAACACGTCCAGTGCTGAACAAAAGGGCTGCCTTTTAGAAGGGAGGATTTACCATAAACTCCACGCTTGGCAGGCGTCTTGGGGATCGCAGTATAGATGGTAGGTAAACCAATAGAAAGACGCTGCTGCTCGTCTGCTTGTTTCCCTTACGGACACCCAACGGGAGGAGATGGGTGTCTGCTATCCTTATCTGGACACCCAACAGGTTATGATAAATTTAAATATTTAGTATGTTCTTTAGAGTTTGCAACTCTTATAAACTCTTCTAATAGCCTGAATCTATCATTTTTATCAATTTCAATATTTTTATTGTGATAATTTATAAAAAAGTTTATTAATTATAAAGATTAACTAAAATACCTATTCGTAAGAGCAATGAGTGAAAATATGTTAAGATAAATTAATAATGAAATATGAAAAACTAGCAGACAAAGGTTTATAAGGCAATGAATGTATGGATACATCACATTTTCAATTAAAAAGAGAGAGAGAGAGAGTAAGGAAAAAAGGGCAGCAAGAGTGACTGAAACATTTCATCGGTAGCTGTTTACGTCCGACCTATTTTACGATGTTTTTAACTGTTGATTCTTTTTAAACATCTGTGTGGTGGACTGTTAACTACATTGTTTGTGGTTACGTTACTAAAATGACGCTTCATTGTGTCCGTACTTTTTTATTTCTTAATCTTGACATCGCGTTGTATACCTAGCTATGAAAACTTAACAAAAACTATTTAATTTCTTATTTATATTACAGGTAGCTAAGTCGGTAGCTAAGTCGCAGAAATGTCGAATGTTATACATAGATACACAGTATTATTTTATCTCTATTAAGTAAAATGCCGGGTTAGAATTGCATTCCCCCATTTCCTCTCGTTGGGTGTCGTAAAAGGCGACTAAGACGGGCGCAGCGTCTTTCTTTTGGATTCACCTATACTGCGATCCCCAAGCCGCCTGCCAAGCGTGGTGATTTTGGCAGCCTCTCCCTTCTAGGGGAGGCCATTGTTCAGCAGTGGACGTCTATGGGCTGCTAATGATGATGAAATTATGATTAAACAAAATGTTTAAAGAAAAAATAGTTTAAGATTTAATCATTAATGTAGTTAACTACGTTAATTATCTAAATAAGACTTTAAATATAATGTTAATGTTTTTAAATAGAATGTTTATTTCGACCTAACTGTATTATGACCCGCCAACAGGTAAAAAACATTCGCTTGGCAGCGTCATTTTAAATCTTCAATAGGAGTACTGGTGAAGATAGCGGGCTCGATGCGAAGATTGACATGTTGTTTAACTTTTACAGGAAGTCCGGGACTTTATCTTACAGAGGGGTGCGTGGGAATTAAAAAACAGTCACGTGTAAGGAAGACAAACTGATGCACATCATCTACTTAAATAAAATAAAAAAAACTGTAAGTTATGACTTGAGACCGACGTATTTTTTTATATTTTTGTTTTAAAATGTTTGTAATCATGTGGATAAGAAAGGAATATCGAGTTGGATCGAGTTTTTTCAAGTTAAGGCTGAAGCAGAGTTCGAACTGAAACATTATCACTAGTCACTAGGATACCATTGCTTGAATGAGAATTTTTTAACAACATCTGTTGTACAACATGAAAATGACTGACTGCGGACAAAGTCCCCATGGCTATTAAGACAACCACACAGGGCCATCTAATTCCAAAATAGGCCAAGCCAATTTTGTACTAAAGCAATCAGTATATTTTTATATACACTGAATGTATATTGCGGAATTTGAGATTTGTTATAAATTAACTAACTGCCACAATTAACTAACAACATATATCGTTTAGTCTAAGATCACCACACTATTATGAACATTAAAATTTAAATTATGTTTTCATTACACGACACCTAACATCTGTCTTGCCATTGCAAGCGACTAAATTATTTTATTGCGGTAGACTACAGTAAACCTTTAAGTGACATGTTACGATAGGAAAATGTTTTTATTTCCTCAAAGATTACTAAAAGTTTTCAGAAACTTTTCTTAAGTGAGCCTTAAACTTGAATTACATTTAAAAAGATAACCATCAGACGATTTTTATCTCATTGTCTCGTCACTGAGTTGGATTATAAACGAATTAAAAAAAAAATCTTAGTCTTAGTCCAGAATTCTGACCAATAGGTTCCACATATTAGAAGGGATGTGTTATACGAACTGTCAACTTAGAAGAAGGTTTTATAAATATAGGGCTGTATATATTAATAGGGCATATTTTTATTTTTTTGTAGAGTTTCTTTTTGTGGTGGGAGTAATCTTACTACTCACTCCCATATCTGTAATTACTGTCAGACAGGATCACCAGTGAAGACAGTGCAGTTTAACCCTTAGAAAGTCCCTGAAGAACCAGCGGCAAATTTTAAAAGCATTATATACATATGAGGAGTTGAATAGATGTAAATTTCAATTCCCTTCTTTGCAATGAAAAAAATAAAAAATCACATACGTCAATACAACCTCAAAAAGCAAGACTCGTGGACCAACGAAGGTTGTAGTTTACTAAAAAGGATTGTGAAACATCATATAATGCGCTTCGTATCTCCCTATTGTGTGCGCGAATCTCCGAGCGTTTTTGTTTACGAGCGAATCGTGGCAGTTTATTTGAGTAGTTTTCTTTATATTGTAGTCTAGTAATCCGCTTAACTGTACCAGACGTGTTCTCACCCTTACGTTTAGTAGTTTTCGTACATGCTTAGCATTTTTAGGGATTGTTTTACATCGTATTTATAAGTGTTTAAGAATATGAGCTGCCCGACTGTGGAGGTTAGTAACGAGGGCTGAAACTAGAATTAGAATTATTGTATTTAACAAAATTAAAGTTTAAAGTTCTTGCTTGAGCGCTAAAGGATATTGTTTTTAATATTAGCGAGCTTTTGTAAATAATGTGATGGAAAATCGTTAGCGTAAGTTTTACTTTCCCACAGTTTACTTTTCAATAAAATTCTTATTTTTGTATCTGATTATATAATGCAAGCTGATACAACGACTACGAATAATATATGTACATTTGGATTTGCTATCCAACAGCCCTGCCTACCTCAAAGCAGATTGCAGTTGAATAATACCGTCTTCGAATGACGTTCCTTACCTACGATACACAATGTCATTCGTTTCCCTTTGCTGTTAGGGCTGATTCTCGAGAGTTTTATCATCCATGATTGTATCACTGCTAACCATGAGGCAGTATTACAGATGAGTAGGTACAAGATAAAATGTAAATAACTGTATTGGTTATTACTGCATTATTTGTTGCTTACAACAACTTTACAACAAAACGAATGAGAACAATTTAAACAGCAAAGAATATTATAGCACTGGGGTTACTACAGACAACTCCGTGGTACAACCAGAGCTAAATTAATTAGATTTAAATAATATTTCTTTATTTTCGTTCATTTTGCAATCGTTTACTTGGTGACTTGGTTGGACTATTTGTATTGCACAACATTACACATGACATTTTAAAAATGTGATTGTGTCATACATACATTTGTACCTAGGGTTAAAGCAGCAGTTGTGTCACCAAATTACATATGTCTGCTGCCTCAAATAAGCGACCTAATAAATATTTCATTAATATCTCTCAAAAGCCAATTTTCTGTTTATGTGTGACTATATTGACAAGTTTCCAGCAAACTGATATTTCAGTAACTACATTCAAAAGTACCTAAATATTTCATGATTGTGCTTCATGAATTTATTACTACTAGCGGGAATTACTGACAATTCAACTTATAATTTCAGAAAATAATCCGATACTTTTATATAAAAGAACAATCTATAATGCGATGTGATTTTTTCAACAACTAATTTTCTTTTCTCACTGCATCAACTGGTACAAGCACGGAGGCCTTAATCGCCTCTAGCATCGATACAATTTAAATCGGAATAAAACGAGCAAAACGAATCGATCTCTATCCTATCGAGAGCAAATCGCACGACTAAAGACGTTCTCTCGGGCGGAATGCTCCGAGCGATTGGAAATACTTGTGTCTGAACTTCAGAAAGAAAAAAGTTAATTGGTACTGTTTTTGTCATTGCACCGTCCCGTTACTACTTCAACTAATCTCTCTATTCTCTACCGAGACATCTTTACTTTTACACAGAGTTAGCTGCGAAATTGTCACGTCTGGAAAAAGTGGAAGACCTCATTTTATATCGTTTAAGTTCCGATGAAATTGATTTCTCGAGTCTCAAATCGTTATGGTATCTATTCCTTACTTTCGCTACTATAGAGGTTATTTTGAAGTATTCGTTATTTCAGTAATCTTTTAAGCGGTTTACTTAAAAGACCCTATATTTTTCTACCCTGGAATACCTGGATATGCGTGTGTATATTCTTATACCTATTGCTGTATTATCAAGAGAACTTTGAGTTTGTTTCACGTATTAAGTTAATATTATATTACAATCTCTCTCTCTCGAATATAATCTAGGTAGGAGAAAATAAGATTATAGCCTTATATTTAACAAACGATACAAAGCCCAAAATGGCATAGAATATTCCCAAATCAGCAGTTTCATGGAAATATTTAATAATAAATCATAAGCGTGTTCACAAATTTCAAAGGGGATCTTCAAAGTATTCACTTAACACTGTTATATTTAAGTGCTGTGTAAATGTGATGTTTATTAGCCAACATATTTTGGTAACAACCAGTTCACATGCGCCTTTATAATCCTTACTTCACACGCGCTGGCCATATTCCAAGTGCACACGTATTAAAATGGAAATTAAAATAATTTTGCACTGAGAATAGGTATTTCTAATTAACTGCAAGGAATCAGCATGTTTTGCATGGTATCATTTTCATGAAGTCTTCGTGACGCAGTGGATAAAACAATTTTCTATAGGCATAAAAACCGGAGGTCGCGAGTTTCAATCCTAGCAAGAGGAAACAACTTCGAGCAGTTGTTTTTTTATTTATCAGGACAATACCGACTGATCAAATAATTCATGCGTCGTCGTATGGGCATCTAAAAGGTCAGAACAGATTGTAGGTACTTTGCTCACTCGTGTACACCTGTATGGCTAGCCGCACACTGTCAATAATATTGTCAATATTCTACAACCCGCCCGAGTTAACTGTGCACCTCGCTGGAATGCGACGTCACAGCGTTAGGTGCATACTTAATTCGCACGGTTTGTAGATTATTGACAATATTATTGAAGGCGTGCGGCTAGCCTATGAGTTTTTTAAGAACTTATAGAGCTTAGGAATTCGGGCTATATGTTGCGAACAGTTGGCAACCCTACATTATCTGAACATCTGCTAGTTAGGCGGGCCTCAGAGCGCAAACAAACCGACGAAGCGCAGCATAACGGTCACGCGTATGAGCACTAAACGCGCACGAATCACACCAACGGTTCTTAATTTCCCCCATTTTTCATGTCACAGCTCCGGTATGCCATTCCTCACATGTAGCCGTCAAGCGAAACTACATCAAGTCAACATAATTCGTTTTTAACTAGAGAAAACGTTGCTACATGCGCGGAGCATTAGCTCAGAGATAATGTTTCACCAGTTTACTAAACGGTGTTTGAATAGTAAGTTTAGTGATGACACAGTATAGCACCTACTATGAGTAATAATATCTCTATTTGGTACAAGCTCTATATAAGTCCGCACTTGATTCCATTTCCGCAGTAATATTAGCAGTGTGGGGTTTTTAATTTAACTTCATGCAAATAAAATATAAAAAGCTGTGGAGCCGCATTTTTTTGTTCTGAATAATAAATAACTGTCGGGAAATTAATTATAAAGTCTTGTATACTTCAATATATTTTTCATTGTTTACATCCTGTGTGGTATTAGGGACGACATCGGGCTATGATTACATTTTCGCGTCACTGTCAGGCCCAAACAAAGACACCGCGAGAGAACCATCAGTCATTATCAGAGAAAGAACAATAAAACGGCGACTCACGGTCGTTAACCGAATTCACCATACAATAAAGGAAATTCAGAGGGAACAAGCCACCCCGAATACTTGGTTAAGGTTTGACGGAATGTTAGTAAATCTGAAGAGTCACGGCGCCTCTCAGCCGCATGTAATTAGTTATTAAATAAATCACTTAGTCAAATGTTTAATCCACGTAATAATTACACCGCTTTGACAGTGTTGGCGTTGAATAAGCTTTAATCCGAGCCAACGGGCCCCGAGGAGTAAGGCCACGGCACACCGAATGTGTGTGTGTGGCAAGTCGTAGTTACGCCGTGCCCCCTTGACACACCGGGCTGGGTAAAAGATGTCTACGTGCACGTATAAGGCACACCAAATGCGTAGACATAAGCGTGCTTGTGCACGTACTATGACGTTGCAATGTATGGAACTTTATCGAGACACGGCACACCGCTTGCGTGACGGATACGCGCACGTAGACTGAGACAAACAGCAAGGGTTTCTACCGGGTTTCTACGCAAAGCACGCGCGTGTACACGGCGTCACTACTAGACGTGACACACACACGCATTCGGTGTGCTCCGCCTCTTAAACTCCTATTATGCTGAATCTATACTTGTAATAAAACTGTAACAGGTCCAATTCTGTACATTGAAGATATTTTGAAAATTATGATTGGAAATCGACCAGGTTAAACAACGTTAGGTAAGGTCATTAAATAGATGGGTGACCGTTTAACGCCATTTGAACTAAACGTCTCCGTGCTTCGGAGGGCAAGTACATAGTGAGTCCAAGTTTTTAACCGACTTTAAAAAAGGAGGTTTTGTATTCTATGCGAATGTATATTATTGAAAGTTTAGTTAACGTAAACACAGCGCGGGCGGAGCTGCGTGGGTCAGCTAGTATGAAATAAAATTCGAAAATCTAAAACCGTTATCTAATCAGACTGTCGCGCTGTAGCAATAATATTTACTCTAGGATTAAGATTTAGATAATTATGATGCTTAAAATTTAAATCATGATTTGATCAGTTTTGACAGCCTCAGATTTAAACTATAGGATAACTGTCGTACAACGAACCATGATAAATATGAATCTTTAAACCGGACGGATATGAGAATTGGGCAAGTAGATTTTATAATACGACAGACTGTTTCATAATGTGCGGGAAATGTCACGTATGATTGCACAGAGGATTAGATGTAAGAGAAATGATATCAAAATTGTAATCCCCTTGCAAAATCACGGACAAGTTAAGCTTGCGTGCGGTACCGTCAATCTTTTGAATACTAGTAAAAGAAAGTCAGATAACTACAGACTATATATGTATTGTGCTTACCGAATTTTATAGCCATGTCACTTAAGGGGGTAACATGCGCCAATGACCTTGAGAATCTGGCCGCTCCGGCCGAGAGTTGTCTTCGTAGAGGGCGCTACCAGCAAATATGAATATTACATTTGAAAAATTATAGACTAAAATATGCAGATGTGTCAAATGGAGCTTTATTAATTTTGCCTATTCCGTTAAGGAAGGAAATTTCAATATAGTTACATTTACTGCAAATATACTTAACGATATCACTTTTGAATATTTTATTGATTACTAGCTGACCCACGCAGCTCCGCATGCGCTATTTTTACGTTAACTAAACTTTTAATAACAGACATTCGCATCGAATACATAACCTCCTTTTTTATAGTTGGTTAAAAACTGGGACCCACTTTTTACTTGCTCTCCGAAGCACGGACCCGTTTAGTTCAAATGGCGTTAAACGGTCACCCATCTATTTAATGACCTTACCTAACGTTGCTTAACCCGATAGATTACAAAACCTGATAACAACTCTCTATGAGTGTTCCCTTACTAATATTTATTATATTAAAGAAAAATTGATAAAATCTGATCAAGCGTATAACCAAGTACCCATTTTGACTTTAATCCCCTCTCCCAAAAGAACCGTGCTAGATTACGGGATAAAAAGTATCCTATGTCCTACCTCGTAGTTAGATCTCAAATCATGCCAAGTTTCATTTGAATCCATTCAGTAGTTTCGGCGTGATGCTCAGCCGTGATACAGACAGACAGACAGACAAAAATAATAAAAAAATACATTTTCGGCCTCAGTATCGGTTATAGAATGCCCTCCAAAAATAATTTTCAAATTATCTTCAATGTACAGAATTGGACCTGTTACAGTTTTATTATAAGTATAGATGTATACATAAAAGCAAAAGAACCTGATGAAATATAATATAAATAAAATAAAATTTATTGGGTACTTAAAATAATACATGATAAAAAATGCATGATAAAAAAAATATATTAGTTCATAGTGACGCGAAAAGAACAAGACTGATGCAGTATAAGAACGGTCCCCACCAGCTCAACTCGTCGTTCACTGGAACATATTCTGTTACGTCAGTCGAAAGACGGGGAAATTTACATTGCCGATAAATCTTACTTAGCTTGTTGATCTACCAACATGAACACCGGATACCGAGAACCACACTGCATACTGCTGGGACCTTCTGCTGGTGACTGATCTAAACAAATGTCTAAATACGAAGTCATTACCCTCCATAATCACTCTCTGGGGAAATCTGTATCTCACTTTTTTATACCTTGATTTTGATGTATACTTTGGCGTGCCGCCTAATTACAATCTGATAACGCATCAACTTACAGTGGTAACGTAATTGCGTGTTGCGTCAGGATATGGATTATTGCATTTCATATTCCAAACTTCATATCAAAGGTTCTCTCCGTCTATTATAGAAGGGTCAATGCCTAAATAGTGAGACTTTTACATACTTCTATTCTATTGTTGGTGGCTATTAGTTGGGCCCGGTAACCACCGGGACGCAAATCGACCCAGCTGGATCCATTGTGCCTGCCCTAGCCCTTACTCTGTTGCTGACTTATCGAAGAGTTTGTTTAGGTACCGCAAGATTGCACCAGCTTGGAGCTGTACATAATTATTTGGTGTAGGATAGGCTACTCCCAGTTGACTCAATCTACGTCCTGCTAGAGCGTCGCAGCGACACAGTATCTATAACATCGACTCTTTTTCATCTTCACAGGAACTACAAGTATCTACGGTACTTAGGCTCATTTAGTATAGGTGCTTCTTGGTGCACCCATTAGGTGCCTGATTTGTGATCTGTTTAGATTTAATAATTTAAGCTCACATCCACCCTTGTGCTGGGGAAAGTTCTGGAGTGATTTAGGCCAATCGCTGCCCTCCATGCTTTCGTTTGTTCCTTCCTAGCGTTTGCATGTAATGCTGGTAGTTCCATTCGGAATTGCTATACCTATGTACTACTTATAATTTACAGTAGTCACAGCGGATCTATGTATGAAGTTTAGGTTTAGCGAACCATTGCGCAAGTATAGTTGTGAGTAGTGAATTCAAAAATACAAAAAATAGCTACTGCACTGTGTCTTGCAGCCAACTTCAGACACACGAAGATCCGCTGTGACTACTGTAAGCGTACTTGAAATGGAACTATGCACAAAATTCTAATGTTTTTGTTATGCACGTCAAAACGAAAGCGCTTAATAGAGCCGCTAAAATATAGAAAAAATATCAGAAAAACGATATTTTGAACATATTTCCTGAATTGGTTCCAATTCTTCCAACCATCCATCTGATAGTAAGGCTTTTTGGTACGTGGAAAAATGAATTGAAACGAACTGTATTTAAGATGTTCGCATTTGCCAACGACAGGGACTTAAAATGCTGCAAAGACTTCTCACATGCCAGTGGCCCTGATGAAATGTCAACGTTATTATTTAAGACGCGTCTAACTGTATTGTTTCCTATTCCCACTAGTACCCAAATAACAAATAACCTAACTCCACCTATACTTACTAGATACCCATCGTAGACCCAAGTCGTGCAGACCCATAAAACCGTATGTTATTATTATTATGGCAATTAGTTCCGTGATCGACTCCGTGATGGCCATCGAATATAAACAATGATAAGATACTTAACTTTTTTACATAATAATGTACAAGTCAAAACCACCCAGACCCAAGACAAATAGATTATGTTCATGCACATGAGTGTGGGAATCGACTCCAAGATCTTATGGGTAGCGGCCAAGGTAGCAAACTACTAAATCAACGGGCATGTGTTGTTAATCAATACGTGGATGCCAAAGTAATCCGTAGTACTGTTTGTTTGAACGCACGAATTTAGTAGAAGAAGAAGAAAGAAGAAGAAGAAGAGTTTTTAGTTTAACATCATATGTACGTAACGTAACTTCGTCTTAAGTTCTGTACCGATGGCGGGGTTTGAACTACGCGAAGCAGTAGACATCGATTTTAATAAGCAAACAGGTTTTAGAGTAACTAAAATTTTAACGTGGTGGTACTTTTTCTCGTTTCTGCCAACACCACCATGAGTTTATTGTTACGCAACTTAGTTAAGTAAAAAGGTATTACCTGATAGTAATCGAATCACCGACCCCTAGAAAACTCCCTTTCTGTCCCTGTCATCCAAAACTATAATTATAGCGTTTCGGTCCAGTAGTTTCACCAGTTTTGTTACTTAGCGGCAGAAATCTAAGATTGCGGTGGCACCACCTAGATAGCACACAAGTACCCTTCCAACCTAACCAACCCAGATATCTCAAAAGACGAGCAACTGTCCGTTGGTAAGCGTGTCACTCACCACCAAGCAAACCACCTGGGTACTATACTCGTTGCTAAGTTGAAAAAACCAACATGATAATAATAATAACACTATTCATGTTTTGACAAAAAGAAGGCATTGTCAAGTATATCATAATGTATGTCATTTTGTCGACCTACTCAGTATTAAATACGATCTAAATTAGTAAGATCGTATATGACTCTGATACGCTTTAAAAGTTAGGCATTATACACGGCAACGATACTTTCGCATACTCTATGATGAACCACAAATATGGTAGTAACATAAAAATATATTTAATTAAATAAACAAGTATAAATTCCATTTGCAATTATTTATAGTGTTATAATTATACCATTTTTAACATATTTTAATAAAAAATATGTTTAAAATCATTTAAATTAAATCCGACTTGTCAAAAAAAAATCGGGCATGTCCACTCGCCGTCACAGTCCACGAAGGACTGATATATGGCGATCGCGGGGGCGCTGCAAGGGGAAATGCATCGCGTACATGGTTTTTCTATAATTTCTTGTAAATCATGTATGAAATTAAGAAATGTAATCAATACAAATTGTAGAATAGATTATATGCTTTTTAATAGTCCAAGTTTGACGTCTATCCGATGAACGGATGTTGAACGCTAACACAATTCATATCCAACGTAGTACATTTTTTAAATACATATTGCTTGAAAACGTTATATTTAATCCAATATCTAATCAATAAAACTATTTGCTGAAGATCTGAGGTATAAGTACATATAATTTTCATAGCCAATGCAATAGCGGATTGATCCATCGAACTCTTTAAACTAAGGCTATTTTTGCAATTTCACCGTTGTTACCCCCTTAAAGACGAATATGATAAATGTGAAAAAATATATTATTTTCACTCACAATATCTGAATTGAAAGTATCTAATTGTTGATTTAGTTCTAAATCTGTGTCAGAGCAAAATTATCCTTAATTATCGATAAAGAAAAGTATGTTTCCTCAACCGTCACCAAAGCAAACTTCCAAGAGCATAGACCAGTATAATAATAACTGGTTGTAACCTACAAACTGGTACCTATTAAATTTGTTATCCCTTGTTGTATGGAGCACTATAATAGAAAACATTCTCAAATTGAAAAATGTATCAGTCTTATGTAACTTCGCTAGATATCCAAACTTGAATAAGTTTAATAGTGCGTTTCAAACCCTAGCTTCGAGTAACCGGCGCACCTGCACGTGCGTACAACCACATAAGGTATAATTATTATATTTCTCTTTAAGCAAGTTTATTTCTTATTCCCTTATGTAGAAAGCTAAGAATAGGTTGTATTGTTGTCGTCAATTTGTTACCTTTTCTATGCGATACACGTATCATCCGAGCGGGACCATTAGAGTAAAATGAGTGTAATATGAAGTCTGCAAAGCAACGGTGCAGATACAGAACGAATACCAGTGTATAATTCTACAGGTTATAAAATACACGTTACTTTAGATAAGGAATATTGATATACGTACAGTATTTTCTATTGTTCAAGAATGCTATTATTAAGTATCAAACGATGCTACATTGCCAATGTTTAACTTACAGTTACGTGTTTTCAGGTGAGAGAGATATGCTATAAATTTTTAACCACTTTCTATTTATGGTCAATTCCCCCACGTCATTCCGAACGTTATTGTAAATACGTTTAAATATGTAGCTATACTTTTTATTTATTTAGTCACGAACAAAATCTCACTTTAGCTACTACTATCTATCAACTAAAGTATTAGAAGAACGTATTATTACTGTATAACTTTTTTGATTGCCTCGATACAATTTACATGTAGGTATACACACATATTTCAACACATGAAATTCTTCAATAAACTAATAACCACATACAACATACAAAATTACATCAACGACCGCTATCCTACGATTACGAAGTTGAAGTACCAGCATTCCTTGACGAGTACACAGCAATGCCAAGGTATGGAATAATAGCCACCTCTAATCGTCACGGCCCAAGGCGCACGAGTCGATCCCAACAAATTGAAGCAGCTAAACAAGTTTCAACATCGTGCCATCTCAAAAAAAAGACTACATCAATCATTGGAGCACTTTCTAAACTGTTTATTGTTATTTGAATGGTCTATATAATCTACTTGAACGTATGTGTATTGTGAAGTTTTTTTATGTATCAGTTACTCTTGTAACAGTCCAAAAATTTATCACTTCTGCACTAGTCTCCTATCTTCTACAAGGAGGGCTTAGGATTTTAAATCCATATCTGAACAAATCGGATAGCACATGCCTTCGTCCAAATCTAAACCACGATATAATTTCCTTACGATGGTTTTCTTAACTGTCAACAAACGGAAATTAAACTTTATTTATAGCAATTTCATATAAACACCACATTGTTTGCTAAGTGTGGAAGTATCCCCAAAACTTCACATGCATTGACAACGACAATGTGAAGACGTTTTCTCACATTATAACGGACTTATTGTTATGTCGACTCGTATTTGTGTTAAGGGAGCATTTAAGATTGCGTGATTAGTTGATGTTTCTTTGATAAGAATATTTATGCCCGTATTGTATGTTAATTATTGTCATAGTCAGTATGTAATCCTAAACTATCACTATTATACCGTTACAGGTACCCTTAATCACTGGAAATCAATCTATACGTTGTTTTAAATACTACACTCCAAGGTTCTTAGCTGTCTTCTAAGTAAAACTGATACATTAAAGCAATATTCATTAAAGTTTGATTAATTATAATCTGAGCGTTGTTCTAAAAGTTTTAAGATTTCTCTAGAGGCACGTCTATCCATTACTAAATATCAAATTCATCGCGATGGAGTGATAGACGTATTTTTTACAAAATTATTTTATTAGGTTCGTTAAAATAAGAATCACAAACCAACTCTTTAATAGTGTTCCCTTTCCAGTCTTAATCCATCAAATAGAGCTCCAGAAAAAAAAAAGATAATCACTTCAACGATAGCCCGCAACCGCGAACAATGGTCGAGATAGTTACGGTGACCATTACTATGGGACCTATTGCAATTTAAACTTCGATCAAGCAAATGCAGTTCTTTTCAAATTGGTCGACGAATTATTAATTGCTTATCGTTGTTGTGTGTCACAATCACTGTTAGATAAACATTTTCACATATACTATACCATTTGAACCATCAGCCAAATATTCATGTAACAAGCGACCCGGCCAGCGCCGCGGCATCGTTCGGATTTTGAAGGGCTCAAACGTATGTATTTTTTTATTATACACATGAACTAAATAGTACTGAACAAAGAATGAAAGTTGTTTTGAAAATCACATTGATCCTTTGAAATTTAGAACAACTAAACATAGAAACAGACTGAGATAGCGACTATACTATTTAACTAGAGATAACTATTAAAGCATAATACTCGCAGATCCGAATATTTTTTTTCTTTTTTTAAACTTACCAGAAGCTTACTAACTTTGAGCTGTTTTGAATACCTGTATTTGATTAAAGCTATATAATAATAGCCTTATATCCAAGCTAGCACTTGCCACATGAATAGGTTGTAAAGCGAGTTTCCACGGTAGGAACGTGGGTCGTTGCACCGAAGAGTTCTAGTTCAGGCGATAGTGGATAAGGAACAGTCAACATTGCCGGCCAAACAAAGGACGCACTTGTTTTGCTTTATTTCGCAATGAGACGCTTTTATGGCTGCTTTTCCGGTTGACATTCTAAGGCATTTACTGTGGACAACCTAATTTGTAACGGTCGCACGGACTTTCTTGGTGTCGGGATATCCATATTTACGAGGTGATTGAGCAGTGGATGGTATGACTAATTGAGCGGCAAGCCTAGTTTAAATGTACTTGTTGTACATTAATATTGTAAACGAATAAATTTGGCAGAAACTTTAGGAAATAGAAAAGCCCTATGTTGCAATTTATATTAGCTACCAAAACTATGTAAAATAGCTCATTTGGAAATGATAACTGTTGATTGATGATTTTAAAAAAAAACGCGGTTCGAGGTTTTTCTGGATCCAAAAAATGTGATTGATTTAGTTATTGTAGATTTGTGGAACAATAATTAAACTTGTTTACGCTGATTGAGGATTCTATTTAGCTGGTCTGATAAGTACTACGTTGGAATGGCAAAATCTCACTAGCCAATAGGAATGTGTAACAATGTCCAATAAATGGCAATAGTTTCGCCAACCTATCTATCTTTTCTGCTCTATTCGTCTGGGCAAAAGGAGTCAATTTTAATTTCTGATCGTTATGTAGATACATATTTTAGGAGAAGATTGAACTTTCAAGTATTTTCGCTATCAGCGGTTTCTTAAAAGATAGTTTATTAATCAAACTCAGAAGTAATTTGTTGAAATACGAACGTGACCAAAATAATCAGGTCCAATGATCTATTTTACGGTGGCGAATAGACAGTTATTTAAAAGCCTCCACCTCTGTTTCTCAACACAACACGGCTCATTAGAACTGGGCCGTGGGAAGCAGCAGACGGCTAGTGATGTACTATCATGGTAAATACGTTCACAAAAATATCTCTAAAATCGTCAAATTTCAATTCAAATATTAAATTTAGTAAATTTATATATATTGAAGTAAATTTATATAATTATTAGTAAATCTTTTTTTCGCTATCATTTAGAGTTATTATAAAAGCCTGTGCCATTTAAAGATAGTATAAAATAAATTAGCGTACGTCCGTCTGTTTGTTCTTCTTTGAAACTAAAAATTAGACGTTGATGTAGTTTCTACTATTATGAGGACAATTTCGTATGAAGTATGACTACATAATTATAACCTTTTAGGTACATAATTTAACCCTACTCGTTAGTAGTAAGTAGTTAGTTTCTACGGACTAGACGTTTCAATCCATCTTGTTTGGATTTTAAAACACTGATTTAAAATACCCTACATACATTATAAGGTTGGGTGAAAGACATTACTTTTAGAAATAAAACAGTCATAACATGCTTTGACCTGAGTTGATTGACGACCACTGGAAATATAAATTTAATGTGAGATGACATTCTAATAAACAAACATTGGGCGTACAAAATTAGGTCGCAGTTTTTAATATTCTTTAAAACAACCATGTTTTGGTGTCGGAAAAATAAAAAGATAAAACTAATCATTTTCATTAATTTTAAATAGGTACTGAGTGTATGTAATTTATCTTAAAACTAAAACTAAAGGTATTTTTATCTTAAAACTAAATTATCTCTAGTCTAACGCATTGATCTACTTATACCGGGCGTCTAGGAAAGGGTATATCAAGCCAAAAGGTATGTATAGTAACGATAGTAAACGCCCCGAAAAAAAAAATCAAATTTATATTCACATAGGTACAAAATTTATTTATATCGTCTAAAACTGTTTCTGAGCAACCTGTGTCATCCTGCCTACTCATATGAAGCCACTGTTTCTTATTGATTACGTGCCTGCCTTAATTAGAATTTCATCCATTTTAAGGTTAATAACGAACAAAATTTTGAGCTCACTGCACTAAAACTGTTGACTATTTTCATTATTTTCTTCCATAAATTGATTGTTTTTGGGTTACACAATGCACCTTGCGTCTTTGTGTGTAGGCTTGACAGCCCATTTCTGTGATACCCTGTAGGTATATAACGTATACAATATTTACAATAAAGAAACAAGGGCAGAAAATTAATCTACATGAAAAATATCGACATTGTTTACCGTGAAAAGACGACAGTGTGTAACCACTAGCAGAGTAGCGTTTACAAACAACGCTGGCTGTGAACGTGGCGTATACATACATGCACGCGAGCTCCTAACACTACTCTCTCTGGGTTCGCATGTAAGTATATCGGACTTTTTCTTTTTGCAGTCGTGGAGGAAATCTTCAAATGGTTTCCGTAGAGGCAAAGGCCGGGTCGGGTTATGTGAGATTCATACCTACTAGAACCTCCCCAGTTACCTTCATCGATGTTGTAAGGTGACGCTGGGCACTCCTTTTTTTATACTACCAAGGTGGCAAGCAAGCGTACGGCCCACCTGATGGTAAGTAGCCACCGCAGCCTATAAACGCTAGCAACACTAGAAGAATCACTAGCGGGTTACCGACCCTTAATACATTAGATGTTAAGTCTTTGTGTCCAGTAATTTCCCCAGCTTCGTATTTCAATTCGTTTGACCCTCGCCTCGAGTCGAGTCTCTCTAGCGCGGGACACGTTCTAGGGATCACAGAATGCACGCTCCTCGAGTATATTATCGGCAATGATTTAAAATATGTTATCAATGATTATGTCCATTGTGTTCAAGGGTTTAGTTCAAACTCTTTTATGTCCGTACCACGCTTTGATGGAATATCTTAAATAATTCCGACACTGCGCACGGCCATTTGATCCACAATGATGTAAAGCCTGTACTATGACCAACCAGACTTATCATCGCCCGAAATATTTGTCCTGGGTAGAAAATAAACCACAATTTATATTTTTTTATTCTGGGACACTCCACGCACATTCATCTAGTCCCAAACTAGGCAAAGCCTACTGTGTACTATGGAAACCATATGTCCATACTTTTTTTTTGTAAATACATACTTAATTAGATAAAGAACACCCAGACACTTGGTGGGTGTCTAACCACTAGACTAAGGGATCGTCCACAATAACCGTAATTCTAGATAAAAATCAGATTTTATATCTACTGCAAGAAACCGTACACGTTCCACGGTTTTGATTTAGAAACAAAATCCAAATCATTTTCTCATAAAAGATTCTTATTATAGGTGAAACATAATAAGTATTATACTTGATATACCTAGTACAAGAAAAAAATGCAATTATTAAAAGTTAGCACAAACGTTATCAGAATTCCCGTTTTCTTAAAACAAGTTACCAGTCCAGGCTCTAGTTAAGAGTGGGTATATTAGCTCGAAAAGTCACATTACACGGAATATTTCATCTTGTTCAACTTGAATCGTAACTTTTTATGGGATTCAGTAGCTCGAATTCACTCTGTGGCGGTTTTGGTTACAATGTGAGTAGATTATACTGAGACAGTTTTGGACAGTTGGTTTAGAGGTTATATAGACTTGAGCTACTCAAACATTGTGGGTTCATTTCCCATACAGAAAAAATGTTCATGTACCTAAATATGTTTGTGTTGTGTCTGAATGTGAATTTATTTTACTAGGTGGTAGGTTCCTTGTGCAAGGAGCCGTCCAGGTAGGTACCACTGCAGTGTCAGATATTCTGCCGCCAAGCAGCAGTGTGTAAACATTGCTTATTTCGGCATGAAGGGCACTGTAGCTGGTGAAATTATCGGACACAAAGACTTAATATCTAATGTTTTAAGGGTCGGCAACGCGGTGGTGATTCTCTGGTGTTGCTAGCGTCTATAGGCTGCGGTGACTGCTTACCATCAGGCGGGCCGCAAGCTTGCTTGCCACCTTGGTAGTATAAATAAAACCCTTCCCTCTGCTTGGGGAGTCTGGGTAACATTAGCAGCTTCCCAACTTTTCTCGTTGGTTGTTGTAGAAGGCGATTAAGTGAAAACTAGAAGAGCGGTGCTGCCGCTCTTCTAGTTTTCCCTTAATCCCCCTTCGTCTTTTGTGTAATATCCAACTACACGTACGAGTATACTGCGAGGATTATGGCAGCCCCCATAGGTCTTTATTCAGCAGTCGACGTCTTCCGGCTGATGATAATGATAGGAATGTATGTTTTGTTTGCATGCCCCATAATCCATACCTAATAGCAATTCATCTAAGCCTAATAGCGGTTATGTCTCCTCAGTATTGCTACAATTCATTTCCTTTAAACGACATTATTATTATTACTAAATTCGTCTCTGAAATATAATTTATTTTGCTCTAAGCGCTTTAAGCTCCTCTGAGCGTAGTCCCAAATTGAAATTTCGTTTTCGTTATTTAACTTAATAAGAAACACAAATAATAGAAATTATTTATAAATTATAATTGTGGGAATCAGTTTTAATAAAAACATAATACAGCAGGTACGTAACGATGAGATTTCAAATATTTTGTATGTCCATTTCCAAATTCTGTGATTATAATTTGAACTTTGATTTAATAACAACGCCTTCCTAAATTTATGTGACAGCACGTGAGACACTAATTTGGGATGATTTTTTGAGAGTGGATTGTGTTTAAAAACGATGGGCTGATAATAAACATTATGATTAAACGATGTTCAAATTATTTGCTCCAACAAAAACGCTAGAATTAGGCTCTCAAAATAAAGATAGTGAATTTACCAATTGCACTGAAAACATTTACATATCTTCGTGTAAAATATGTGCAATGCTTACCTAAAAATATCATAAATTATCCTAAACTTCCATCAAAATTGTTCTAAAAGGCGTAATAAATATCATCAAAATGTTTTTTTTTCGCACCCGATTACTCTTGGAAAGTATCCAGCCCCGTATATTATATAATTTCTATCGCGCGTTACATTTCGCTGACCAATGCTGCATTTATTTCTTTCTTTTTAATAATAAACAATGATATAGCCAGTATTGTATTCTGAATAATAATAGACTAGAACACTAATGTACTCTCGCGGTCACAAGCGGTGTATCATATTTAGAATGACAATTGCTTACACGTGCCAGCACAAAGTACGTGCGGGCGTAACGTCGTTCAAACGATTTTGATTGAAAACTGGTACACCTTTCGTGTCCGCGATAGTACTTCTACTTACACACAAATACATTGTAGCGTTATAGCTGCTTGTAGACGACGAAATTTTTTTTTTCTTTATTTATATTTATTATACTAGCTGACCCACGCAGCTCCGCCTGCGCTATTTTTACGTTAACTAAACTTTGAATAACAGACATTTGCATCGAATACATAACCTCATTTTTTATAGTCGGTTAAAAACTGGGACCCACTTTTTACTTGCTCTCCGAAGCACAGACATGTTTAGTTCAAATGGCGTTAAAGGGTCACCCATCTATTTAATGACCTTACCTAACGTTGCTTAACCCGATCGATTACAAAACCTGGATAACAACTCTCTATGAGTGTCCCTTACTAATATTTATTATATTATAAAGAAAATTTGATAAAATCGGACCAAGCGTGCAACCAACTACCCGTTTTGACTTTAATCCCTTCTCCCAAAAGAACCGTGCTAGATTACGAGATAAAAAGTATCCTATTTCCTACCTCGTAGTAAGATCTCAAATCATGCCAAGTTTCAATTGAATCCATTCAGTAGTTTCGGCGTGATGCTCAGCCGTGATACAGACAGACAGACAAAAATTAAAAAAAATACATTTTCGGCCTCAGTATCGGTTATAGAATGCCCTCCAAATATAATTTTCAAAATATCTTCAATGTACAGAATTGGACCTGTTACAGTTTTATTATAAGTATAGATTACAAGGTTGATGCGCTGGATAAATAAGAATCTAAATTAACATTTATGCATTACGATTTTGTGCCACTAGAATTTTAATTTTCTTGCTTTTTCATGTAAAGTTAAAATACATAGTCAACAGGCAACGGTTTCTTTATATTATTTTAATTTTATTAAAAACATCCGCATTTATGAGAACTTCTCTCTGGTAATGTGTGAAGCGCGTTTATTTATCAATTTGGTGGTTTAATTGGTCCGTCTGCTCTTGGAAATCACTTCTATCGTACTTATCATAAGGGAGATGATTAGTGACGATCAGGGGTCTACCAACATCTCTTCGGGCAGTATTATTGTAAGCTTATTTTTGCGTATGAAAGGAATGTCCCTTTCTCACGTAAGGGTAAGATGACTAACACTTTCAAAGAGCTACTAATAGTAGGGGCCCAGGACAGTCGCAGGATCGTAAGCGACTCACTTACGTAATAAGCGTTCGTTACGTCTTTCACTGTCGGTGGTCATCTGAGACATATGTAGTTATTAAATCTTTTGAATGTCTACATTGTCCTTCAAACTAGAACACAGCATTGTTTATTTATACATTGCTGTTTTGTGGCAGGTGTGTGATATATATATTTTTTGTCATCGGTGAGAAAACAAGATGAGAAGCCGGGTGATGTGGGATTTTTACCCACTAAAACCTCACCAGCGGCCTGCATCGACGTTGAAAGACTCTGGGCTACTACGTCCGGGGCTCGCCAGGAGTCTCTCAAGCGCCGGATGCGAGCTAGAACACGTTCTGGGGGAGCAGAGAGACACTCCGGCACCCTCGCATTGTTGGCGACGATGCAGGGCTTCCATCACCACGATTGCAGTGTGAAATATTCCGCCACCAGGCAGCAATATGCAAACAATTATGTGTACCGGTGCGACGGGTACAGTAGCTGGTAAATAAACACAAGAGTCGGGTGACGACCGTCAGTACAGTGCAGTTAGCTATAAAAAGGTATGTCGCTTACCATCAAGCGATCGCCCTGTTTGTATCATCACTAAGTTACTTTAAAACTTGTAGATTTCTAAGTGTAAACGCCATTTTAGTGGAATGAAGATCTAAGGAATGCATCAAATAAAAAAAGCAATAAAGCGGCTTCGCGTGCACATAATTCAACACATGGGTCGTATATGACCGGGCCTATTTCCACATACTGTAAACGGCGGGACAACGTCATAAGTTACGTGGTAGTGTACGCGGAATCCAAACTGTACCGGTCCTGTGCTATCCACTCAATCGTTCATCATTCGCGGTAATTGTGTTAATGAACGGTGATATGATTCCACGGTGAATCCCGATCCATTTAACCGATCGTTTTTAGAACAATGACGATGCGTTTGAATGTTTAATATTTATTTGCACAGTCGGAATAGGATTCTTTTTTTAAACAATGTCTCCTAATTCGGCCAGATCTAATACCTATATAAAAGATGGCCCGACAATGTCTATAATGGATCCATATTTTGTACCAACTGTAGTAAGAATTATGAAGGGATATAAATCATTATAAATAAAGATGTATTTTTAAGATGACTCAATTCAAAAGTTTTTTTTATCATAAAGCCTGACGTTATAGTTTCATTTGAAAGCAGTAAAACTCTCTAGCGTCGAAACTACTCCTAACTAAAGGATAATTAAACATAAATTGAGTAGACACTAAAACAGAAAAATAAATAAATGAACTCGTACGGCAAGAACTCCTTTTTTTTAAGTATGTTAATAATATGTATTGATGATAATACCCATTCTCTGAAGTTGTGCATTTCAGTGGTTGTTAATACAGCATTTTAAATATTTTAACTTTGCTACTGAATGGGTAAATATAACTTTTATTGAGCTTAATCTGCATACAAAATAATACTAATTCTTAATGAAAACTTTGTCTAATTTCATTAAAAGTAAACGAAAAACGTTACAATTTAATGTTATCATGCATTTGTTATTATCGTGACAACCTAGATTAAGTGTTTCCAATTTTAATTACCGATATCACAAGGAATTTAGTAGTCAAATGTACTGATAAAAAGTGTTTAAAAATATTTTCTCATTTCCCCAAGAGTAATGTGAATGACAGGTGCAGGAAACACTACTATTGACATACACAGGTGTATGAACGTTCGTTGTGTAAAGAGCACATTTATGGGATGTTCTGTTGTCTCCACAGTTTTTGATATACACACTAAAAATATAGCTGACATGTTTTTTATTACGCGCCGACTAATAATAAAATACTGTCGTTGCCACGGCAGTTGGGCTATAAAAAAGTGAATTCCGCCAACTCCGAAATACACTGTTCCAGTCGAAGATGAAATTGTCGGATCGAATCTGTCAATTTTGTATCGTAAGCTTAAAAAAATTACGATAAAAACATCTGGCCCGGATCACCCGGGCGCGCGGCAGATGTCCGACATCAAGACGTTATTGGGGGTAATCCCGGTCACATGTACGAAAACGATCGGGTGTGCACGCACATATCGATTCAACGATACCGAGACGACACTTGGCCGGTGTCACCCGCGCTTCGAAGATATTAGAAATAGATCCGATGTAGGAAATAAAGGCCAAAGCGGTAGGTATTATTGTATTCACCTTGTTGTACTAACTATTATTTTCGATACGTACTTACCCAATTAAGACATTTTGCGAATAGGACTACTTCATTGGCAGCTGAAACACGTCCACGGCTAAACAATCGGCTTTCCCCTTAGAAGGGAGGGGTTGCCATAATCCCCACTTGGCAGGCATCTTGGGGATCGCAGCATAGGTAGTAGGTAATCTAATAGAAAGACGCTGCTGCTTATTTTACTTTAGTATCCTCTTACGCACAATAGGACTACTTGCGTGTAATTTTGCTAGCAGGTAATTTTGCTAATGTGTCCTTTTGATATGAAATCAAGGTTCAACATAAAAGCGACCGTGTAATTAAAATCGCTAACATATTGCTTTCTCCGCTTATTATCTGAAATGTGCGTTAAACCTAAACATGGGTAGCCTTGCGTACAATTTACATAAACTTCTAAGAAATTCAGCCGAGTGACGCAATTCCGGTCATGGATCTCGCGATGCCCGAACCGAATTCAACTAACTGCTGTTCAAGCTAATTTCCGATCGTCACTTTATTCTTTATTCAATTTCCGATATCGACTGAGAGATTCAATTACAGCTTCTAATTTAATTTTTTCTTGTTTTTACTTTTCATTAATCGCTACATCACCTAATCTGATACAATTACGAGCAGCTTGGATTTAATTAGTGATGTTTGTTATAGGGAAAATATAAATAAATTAACGAAAAAAAAGGAAAAAGATTAGGAGGCCTAAATTAAATTCCTCACCGGGATTAACGTGAATTACGCAATTAAGGAAAATAAATTACTACCAGGGCTACATAAGAACGAGCCGACTATGAGAGAAACAAGATCTATTGGGTATTATAACAGAAAACGCATAGCAAATAAAATACACACAACATTAACCTTTGAGATTAATAAAAACATATTCATAACATGTGAGGACCTGTAAATGTATTTACATTCCATTCCATTTTTTATGAATCCAGACTCTACGAGCATATTTAAAATTTCCGTTCAGAGTGTTTGTGTTTTAGATAGGTACTAAGTAAAGTCTGGCCTTGCGGGGAAGATATAATTTAGGTACATAAGGCATTTTATTGGTTTCTATAACAGGTGTAGAAAATGTATTAAAACGGGACGTAAATGGTGCGGATAAAATGAAAAAGACAATGATTGATACACAGATCCGCGAGAGAAATTTACCATTTTCCTCGGAAACACCCCCCTCTCGCCCGCTGCGCCATCATAACAGCCGTCTCGGCCGAATATTAAATTTGCTTCATCAGTAAAAAGAGAGTACATTTCGCAATATTGTGACTTTTGTTCCGGCGGAATACGACAAAAAAATTGTGCGCTGGGGGACCGATAAATGTAATTATGAAAATACTGTACTAAGTACGCCATTGTTGTCCCTAAAATACGGAAAAATGACGAAGCTATAGATATTCTTCGCTAAATTGTTAACCTTTCACTTGTCTCACAATACAAATACGGTAGGTACAATAAGATTTAATTTATAAACAGCGGTTTATGGTCTGGCTATGGTTTTAAGCACGCGTACGTTAAGTTATAAACCAATTCCAGAATCTTATGAGCTCTTAAGTTTATTAGATTAAGTTACTAACATTTTAATAGCGGAGTGCAAGCAAGCCCTCTAAACAAGGTAAAATTCTACAAGCGTTAACACTAATAAAAAGTAGAAAAATATATGAGAATGACATAGAAAAATCACGTGACAAATTATAGGTAATTGACACCGTTAGCGAATGAATGAACAGAATCGCTATGGAGTTATTTTATTTTGTCTAGAGTTCTAGACCATCTTACACCGCACTAAAAGTTATCGTTGATAATTCCTAATAAATTAGAGAGGTAATTCTAGTATGAGTAAAACATATCAATATGAATAGCCTGTGATAGTGCCGGTGTCGTTATGATATCTTGCCGATGACGTGGTGAGGCTGGATTTACTCAGGCATTAGGTACATACTTACCAATTAAAAGAACCGCCGGATAGTGCGGACTTACCTGTAATAAAAAAAAGAATAATTTAGTAAATAGAAAAACAACTTGTGGTCTTTGTAGCATAGCTTACACGATAGAAACGTAATATTATCCCATATTATGTAGCCATAACTCTTCCATATCTGTTGCTATGCAATTAAGGACGAATAAATAAAAAAAAAGTCAAAAAAGGAACAAAAAATACCAGAAGAGCATGCGCTCGGCAGATGTTCGTGCATTGGCGCTGAGCGATCGGAACAGGTGCATCCTAGGGTTGCACGCAACGCAACCCGTAAAAATAATTATTAAATTACTGTGTATAACCAAATTATAACTTTTTAGCATGATTTGTATGTCTGAAATTTTATAGATAATGTCAAATATGAGATTCAGTGTAGGTTTATTTCAAAACTTTAGTTAGCAATTATTCATGTAATAAATTATCACATTTGGCAGTAAAGGGATTTAATTTCGTCGGCGAGCAATTAATAATATAAAACAATTGTACCGTCAATTTATCATGTTACATCCACACAGCGTTCTATCCACTTAAAGGTTCATAGATCCGACGATTTGGTGAACCGAGCAATTAGTACTAATCACTATAGTTTCCTAGCAATTTGCGCAAATGACGCGTTACTGGCTCGACACAACTGCTCTTCGACTAATGAGCTGTCCGCGCAATAATGGCGCTATCGATTGTTAACCCTTCAATCTAATTTATCGGCTAAGCTTGCAAGGTTAAATAGGTACAAAATATGATCTGAAATGAAGTTAGATAAATGTATAGTTACAATATTTATCTAATAGATAACTTGAAAAATAATAAAACTTTGTTAGTTTCTACGACGACACTTATGAGGTTCTCGTATTCATTATCAAACAACTCCGACACCAATCAATCAAAAATCAATAGATAATAGACAACGGATTACACATTTGTCCACGACTAAACTAAGTGTAATTTACTAAACCCTTTTTGAAAGAATTGAACGTAGTTTAAGTATGGGCAACACATTTAAATAAAGTAATAATACTCGTAGTTTATAATTTAAAATTTGAGAACTTAACTGACATTAATTTTATCTGATTAAATACAATTATTAAAAAAAAAACACTTAACATCAAGTACTGAGGTAGCCAATGGTTTCGCAAAGAAACTTCCCGTGAAATAGATTAAATAAAACAAATTGCTGGACAACCCTAAATGAATAATCGAGTATCGACAGCGGGGGACGGCTTCTTGGCCGCGTGCTAATCGACCTACTAATCGCCTACCGCCACGGCAGTTAACCCACCATCCACTGGAGATAAATAACAACTTACGCACTTAAACTAAACGGTGATAAATTACCAGCAAACGTCTAACTTCGATTGCTTCAGATTCACATCAGGAAATGGATTTCCTACATGACGTCGTCGGGAAGAAAAGAGATTGCAAAGAACGCTATTCCTACGTAACTTAGGCATTCCATTTTTCGTTAAGAGACCAGACTTAAATGCCAGAGAGGGCTTATGGTTTAATATAACAAAATGTTGTAAATAAGCGCGGCATAATAAGGAAGCTGGCAGTAATCGTGACGAAAAAAAAAAACAAAGAAAAAATTAAGTCATGAGCTGAAATTATAATAAAGCAATCCCAACAAAGACATTCCACAAGTCCGGCTTACGGGGCGCCGCGGCCGCCACCGCGCGCCCGCCGGGGAACCCCCTCCTACTGTTGTTTAATTCCATTAAACCACCCCTTTTATCTTTTTCGCTTTTATCTTTTCACCACTATTGGATTACTGAACAAAATGGCGCGCAAAAGACACACGCAATCTTTTGCTCTTACCATTACTTCACCTCTATTTGTAATAGCCTTTTGAGTCTCTAGATAGGTAATTGCTTTTATACACGCTTCTTTGTTTTCTAATTAACTAACTAGATTTACACAAAGTTTTGTGTTATCGATAGTATTACGTATTTTTATCAACATTGTCATTTGACATTTTCTATAATTAAAAAAAAAAATTATTCATCACAAGCTAGTGCTTGATTGCAGTTCCATCTGATGGAAAGTGACGACTCAATCGAAAACAGTAAAGCACACTAGATTCTTAAACGTAAGCCTTGAAGACACTCACATTATAATCCGGCGGGAAAACCGACGCAGGCAAACTGTTCCAGCCCTTAGCTGTCTTTATAAGAAGCAAATCGTTTAGTCCGGACTGAAGGCACGTTCAACATATAAGGGTGCGTATGCGCTGTGCATCTCGTCGCCCGATGATAGAATAGGGACGGTGGACTTACTAATACTATGCGCCCCTACTATTCTTCTTCTTTTGGTCTGAAATACTACCCTAGTCATGCTCTAGTTTCAATAGGGCGTTCCCACTGTGGCCTTCCTTTCACTAATGATAAAACTAGCAGTGAGTAAATTTACTTCGTATCATTTTTCAAATTAACGACGCACCCCACTGCGCAGCACTTTAATCTATATCGTCTAACACGTAAACAACGGGTTCAATTCAATTAAACTCGTACGCCACCGAATTGATGTCTGTGCAAACTGTCAAACTAACATAGTTGTAGTTTGAATGACATTCTCAAATTGAAACAGTTGCCGACGCCGAAACGAGCATTTCGTAACGTAACTAATCACCAATTTTCATTTGATTGCTTGCGAGACTTGCAACAATACACAGTTAAACTGACTTACAGCATTGAGGATGCTCCAAGGGTATGGCCTCTTTTGTGATCTTATGAGAAAATATATTGCTCTCAATAAAACCAAAACAAAGAGTGAGATCATCACGCTAATGGACTGTAACTACTGCAATGCAGACTTATCTGGCGAAGTAAGTTATTCAGTTAGTCTGATAAGGTCAACATGTATTCCAATAATGGCTAACAGTTATTTGATCTTCTTAGGTCCAATATCACTCTCTTAGGTTTCAATTTCAATAGCTGTGGTTTAGTCACGTAGTTTACGTAGTAAAAACAGCTCACTGAGTTTAGTATCCCATACTGGTTTTTAGAAAAATAATAAATTTGTAAATAACAGTAGGTACTTCGGAGTATAAATCATGTTAATACTGTGACCAGGATTACCCTGGCCCAAACAACGCAGAATTAGAGGGATCAAAGCAATCTATGCCACATTAACTAATAAGCCCACTTTACAATATATCTCGCAACGTTACATCACACACAGCTGTCAGTCAATACGTAACTTTAATGTCGGTATCTTTTGTCTCCAAACAACGTTAGTTAAAACAACCACGCTTGTGTGCCAAGTTGTTGCGGAGCCCATCAAACTGATAGTCAAAGTTGGCTCTCACGTCGATTACTGTGAGTAACGCAACTAATTTCTAATATGTTTCGTTAACGGCACTTACATAGGTTGCCGTCGCCACCGTGCCACAAGGTTTCAGCATACGCAACATACTTGCTAAACTAAGTTACCTGTTCCGTGTTCGTCAGTTTAAGACACCCTGTTGGATCAACAACTGTGTATATATATATATGTATTACGGTTAATCAAAATTGGAAGATTCACTTAAACTTTGTAGTAACAGAATGGGATGTTTGTTACGGATAGTTTGATAGTTTTGATACTTGTAGCTTTTACATTAGCTATTGGTTCGAATGAATATGAATTTACATAAGATAGTTTCGTGATCTTGGAATGTTGTTTATTATATGAGAAGTCGCTGTGATGGCAGTTTAGGTACACCTGGAGCCCTACTATCACCTCTAAAATATATTTATTATATACTACTTACGACCCGAGGTCAGGACACATAGATTTCGGTTTCGACTCAGGTGGTTCAAGTGGAATATCAATTCTGCAATTATTCTTGAACTCCCTGGCAGGGGGACCAAGTGTAATAGTAGGGGTTCAAATAGGGGGTTCATGAGGAAGGCACGGTTTTTAGCTACCTCCATCACTTTCTATGAAGAAAGTAAGATTACAATAATACTGTTATTAGAGGTATCTTGCCTTTGTATCTTTTACGACAATTCAACATGTTGTTATAAAGCTGCAGTTTAGTATTAGATACTGGATTACCGCATACTTTCCGTTCTAGAAGAAATAATTAACAGACATTTTTTTCTTCGAGTCCTATAGCAAGATTAATCCACTGTGAGTAAAAATAACATTGAATAATTACAGTTGACGCGCACAGAACGAGTAATGGATGCGTTCTTAGTGCATCATTGGCAGTAGGCTTACAAAAAGAGAATGCACGCGCGACGTGGCCTGCATGTCTTAACTATCAGGGCTGGCGAATGCTACAACACGAATACACTCCTATTCAAGGTTTTATTATTTCAAGATTTCATATTTCCACTGAGTTCAGCCAAAAAAGCGCCACCGCAGTGCACCGTGTGGACCTGACTTTAATTTTTAATTTTGGAATCACAGATATTTAATTTAACATCATCAGATTTCATGCGGCCACTTGGTTACATATTTTTCAGACAAGGAAGATTACGCCGTTTTGATTTTGAATGCGATATGTTGCAACTAGTTATATGGTTAAATACTTCAGCCACATTATTGTGCCAAGTTCGTTTCCAAGATACATATTGATTGCTTGACTAAAGGTTTATCTTAGACAGTAAGACTGGTAAGCCCTTTGTGTTAGTTTCTTTCAAGGTATGTACACCAGAATTGCAGAAAACAAACAGAAACAGAAGAATAAAACGTGTATGAAGAACACTATAGCTGGGAAAAGTATTGTGCTAAGGTGACTTTACAACTAATGTCTTAGATAATGAATGACAGTCTCGTCACTTAGTTTCATTTAATAGTTTACCGAATGCGACGGCATTGCTAAAGAGAGAATCCTCCGACCGAGCGTGTGATGCTCGGCCAGGGGCGAAACCCCCGAAAGTAGCTGTCGGGATGTTGTATATATAGTTAGCGCATGTAGAAACTTCGCTTACGCGGTTCTGAAATCAGTGGTGTTTTACCACAAGGGTGTTATCTCTACAGCTATGTCAAGTCGCCACAATAAAAACCTACTGTGTGATTGATCAGTGATGTACACCTAAAACCCAGATACTTTGATCCCAGTGTGTTAGTTGGACAGGCCATCACCATTTTTACATCAATACATGTTTTTCATTGCATAGGAATGAACCAGTTTTTTTATTTTTCCCCAGACGAAAATCTATAAGTATCTTTTTTTAAATTATGAACATACATCAATCTGTCTCAGAAAATGGCTGTCAACCCTAATTCTAATACATAGCAGTTGCGTTCCAAGAGCCATATCGAATATGGCCACTCACTTTCCTGCGCTTGCGCACCGTATTGCATTGACTTAATTACGCGGCGCGCGTGAGCTATGTACACCGGTCTGTTCGTGACAGCGAAAGGACTAAGTTTGTGGCCTAGTATGTTGATTTGAAACGTACATCAGCACTAGAAACTATGAGTTAATGCATAAGAATCTCATGAATCGTGTAACATTTTTTTATTCTATTGGACAGATACGGGACACTGACTTTGCAACTATTTTTCGTTAGGTACCTAGGCGTTGTGTGATTTAAATTTAAACGAACGGTACTTCAATGATAATAATGTTCGCAAATTAAAATTCCAGGTTTCCTTTCTTTTTTTTATTTAATTCAAAAATTATTAGCAACCAGTCACATTCGCCGTAGTTGAATCAATTCAGCAACTATTCAGCTATATAGTGACGTCACGTGATTCGAAATACTTTTCTACATTCTACACACACGAACAACCAGTGACTTGGAAACGTATTCCAATATCGGTAAAACCAGATATTATTCCATTCAATCAACCGTGAAAGCGTATTATTTAGATACAAACAATCGCACGACTAGCGTATCCGAGGGACAATTAATCGGAACTGTGAAACCAACCCCCGTGATGGTGACGCCGCCGTTTTATAACCCTTTGTGATCGGAATCACTTTGATCGGAATACAATCGAACGCAGGAAGGCTGTAATCAGTGAACGATTGTGACAGTGTCGTTCCGATGTGCTTATTCTGTGGAATCATTAGTATTCATCGATAATTTGCTAACTTATGATACTTCTGTAATTAAATCTAAATTATTAAAAATCTACTTTAGTAAACAGTCAAAAAGGATAATCATTATTAGAGATACGTTAAAACAATTGTCTTATAATTAGGTTCATGAATACAAACGGCCCATTCGTAAAACTATTCGATATACTTAGATTGTAATTATGGGCTTAATATTTCATTCTTAAAAGAATCAGTAAATTGTTATGTTGCTGCGTTGACTAATATAAAGATGAACGGATCATATTAAAGTATTAATAAAACTGTGTGGGACATTACCGAAATTAAAGTGAATCTTCAAAGCGAAAACGATCAGAAACTATGCGTATTAATTCCAGCGAATCCGCTCATGAAACTATACGGAGATTTCTAAGAATCTCTTAAATGCAGACGTATGCATTACCCTGAAATCACTAAGGATATCTACGCTAATGGAGTTGTAAGCAATTTGGAAATTAGATGCAGTTAAGTAGCAAGTTTCGCTTATGGAGCTATAGAGAGTTGATCCATTGATTCATTGTTATAATTATTATTTAACACTACTCATTCCTATAATTAAAGCTATATGACGTACGTGTGGTGACGACTGTCGCAGCTGAAAAACATAAATTCAAACGGACATCTCTGTCTCTTTGTAACAAAATATCATTGTGTTAATAAATTAAATCTAATTATAAATAACAGAGTCTATTTGGAAGTCTTTGAAGACAGATTTAGAAACGATATTCTTTCAATATCAGTGAACACAAATTGAAGATTGACAACTTTACCGACTAGACACAATCAACACCTAACTGTAAGTAATTTTATTCAGCGACGCTCCACCAAATGCAGAAACCAATTAGAGCCGTGAAATTTAAACGCAATTGACACTCAAGCACTGCTGGAGCGGACCAGCAATTACTTACAAAAACCTCCCAAGTTCGTTCGCATTAAAGCCACATCCAATTTCCATCTGTATGAAATGACGGGCGGGTCTAATGTTGCCGAGTCATGCATTCTATAATCCCGCCCGCTCGTGCCACTGTGCTGTGGTGGGCCTCAATCTGCGCTGATTGAAACGGGGATGTGCTTGCTGAGCACATCTCAACTATGAGTGAAGTGGCGAGAGTTTGACGATTCGGAATGTTATGAAAAATTTGCGAAATACTGCTGTTATTATGAAAATACTGAAATGAAACTAATTTTACGGATTATATCGCGGTTTATTTTTGATTTTAATTATCGCGTAAATATCAGAAGTCATTATGAAAATACTATTAACACAAACGTAGATTTTTTCGTTGGTAACAGTTGCTGTTAATTTAGTTTTGATTTCAATGTGTCGGTCAAATCGTAACTAGATTTTTCTGTTCGTAAGGAGGAATTCGTTAACTCTAATGGCAATGTACTGGCGCCCAGTTATACGAAACGTAATAGCGGCCGTATACAATATATTTTTGCCCACCTTATCGGGGTTAAGGCTAGTTCAGGTATGATACAGGATACCGTTCACAAAAGTAATTTGTCTGTCTAACCATAAAATAGCAGTCGCGTTACCTACCTATAGTCATCAAAGTTCGATTTATTTTAAACTCGTATAAAGATGTGTAAAATCTGCGAGTTATCGCTAAGTGGCGGATAATTTATTCCACATCCCGGGAAATAACGTCGGACCGATCGGCGCCGAGACTCCCCCCTTAATCCTTTGATGGATTTCACGCCGCAGACGCTGCCTGGGAGGAAAGGCGGAAAACTGCACCCACCAAAGAATTTGTAAAAACTTATATTAGAGATGCTGCGCTGATGAGCTTGTCATTTAAATTTACCAATTTGATTTTGATTTTTTCAAAACATATTGTAAAATAAGTAGTATTATAAACATATAAATCATCATGCCGTGTGTATTTTGGGGTGGACAGGTATTAAAAAAGCCTACTTACTACATTTATAGTCGTGCAAACGTACATTTTGTGTTTGTTATTTCAGCTATTAGATCAAGTATTTATCACATTCATGAAATCTAAATTACAGGCCCCTTGTACTAGTCACAGTGTATCCTGTATTTTGCTGCAAAACATTGGTGTAAAAACATTATTCCGTTTCGTTGTGAAGGGGAAGAAATAAGAAAGCTCCAAGGTATATCCAACGTATCAAACAGCTATTTCACTTTATCGTTAGTAAGACCATCAGGCGGATGTCTCATCGGTCAAAGTTGAACAATAATTCATTATTTACTAAAGATAAGACATTTCATTCAATTAAAATAACTGAGTGTACGCGCGTTTTTCGCAGTTTCCGTCATAACGACGAAACCATCTGACCAATAAGAATGTTTCCCGACAAGTCAACGACCGGCGGGGCAGCCAATCGCGACGAGTACCACGAATGCTCCAGTGCTCGTCATCCGAGACAAATGGAGGTTATTATGTTTTTTTTCAACACGACCGCCCGCTATCTTTATAAAATTACAACGAAGCCTTAAAAAAGTCTGAGCAATTTTTTTATGATGTACACAGAATAAAATATTTTATTAAAAAAATTATAGGTGGGTGGGTACATTAATGACTCAAAAAAAAATTATATCATGAACTCTTTTAGATAGAAATGTATGTTAAAATATAACTATTTTTACAAATTGTATAAGATGACATTTTTTATACTGTAGATTTTCAAATTAGCAGTTATGAATGCTTTGCAGCACCCATAGTCACGGGAGGACTAAGGTCTTGGCCGTGATTAACGTAATCATCTTAGTTTTCAACCTTAACAACTAAGAAGTTGTTAAGGTTGAAGACTATACTTAAACCAGCGGCCCATCGCGGCTTTACCTAATCCTGTGTCCTGTACCCTATATAAAAATCAAAATCAAAATTTATGGTGCGGTTAAGATAATGTAAACTAACAAACGGACGCGTATGTATACTTTTAATATTATTTAGAGACGTACAAAGTTATGAATATTACTTAGTATGAGTGGACGAATTAATTTCAAAAATAACTGTCTGGAATCACTATAACAGAACCATTGAACCATCATGTGCACAGCCGTTATGAGTGAGCAAAGTAGGTGCACGTAGCACAAACGGTAACTGTTGGACCCAGTGAGCACTCATGTGCAACGACCACCATTCACTGCAAACCTACCACCTTGTATAATTAACATTATACAACCTTAGCACTGATGTTAATTGGCTTGTTTATCTCCAGACGTTACCGAATGCTAAGGAGGTGCATAGTTAGGTTACTGTTTGAGTAGTATGCGAATATACTTGTATTGCTGTATATTATAGTTCAAGCATTTTCTTTTTATTTTATGATATGGTTATTGGCCAAGCTGCCCGACTTGGCTCAACGATTGTTGTCTAGATGACGACCGCACCGGAACCGACTTTTTACGTAACGAAGCACGGAAACGCTCAGTTTAAATGCAACTAAACGGTCACCCATCTATAGACTGATCTTGCTTAACGTTGTTTAACCAACTGATCGTTTACAGAACATTAATTACAACTGGTTATGAGCGCCTTGGAGAATTTTAGTTAAGTTCAAAATATTCGCCCTTTACGCGGATGACACCGCTCTCTACTATTCCCATAGGAACATGTCCTTTTTAACGCGTGCTCTTCAAGCCGCAGTCGACGCCCTGGGTCAATGGTTCCGTACGTGGCGCATAGAGGTGAACCCGGAGAAGAGTGCCGCGGTGGTCTTCTCCCGGGGACCCGCCAATATGTTCTCCGCGCGGAGCCTTCGGCCCAACAGACGACTAGCTCCAATATCCCTATTCAATCGCCCTATCCCCTGGACTAGGAAGGTTAAGTACCTCGGAGTCACCTTGGACTCCCGCATGACTTTCGGCCCGCACATTAGGTCCGTCCGCAATCGAGCGGCTTTCGTATTAGGTCGCCTGTATCCCCTTCTCTGCAAGCGGAGTAAAATGTCGCTTAGAAATAAGTTGACATTATACAAAGCTTGCATTCGCCCTATCATGACTTACGCGAGTGTAGTTTTCGCGCACGCCGCCCGCACCCATATCGATAGCCTCCAGGTTATCCAGAATCGTTTCCTCCGTCGCGCCGTCGGTGCCCCGTGGTACATGCGGAACGTAGATCTGCATTCCGATTTCAAATTAGATCCCCTTCGTAAGTTCCTCAAAGAAGCGTCGAAACGCTACTTTGAATCCGCGTCCCGTCACGCGAACAGTTTAATCCGCGCCGCCGCCGATTACGCCGCTAGTCCTTCTGACTCGCGCCGCAGACCACGGCACGTACTGCTCGACCCTCATGACCCCATGACGGTCCTATTGGACCGGGATGCGCCGACCCCTCCCCGACAACCGTATGCTACACTAGCTATCAGACACCGGTCTCGCCGGCGAGGCCGAAGGGTCGTACGTATGCGACCGCAACGACGTGCATCACCCCACTGAGTTTCTTGCCGGTTCTTCTCAGTGGGGGCGCGTTGTGAACCGGTGGTAAACTCAGCCCTCTCTTAAGCGACAGCCCAAGCCGAGGCCGTGCCTCCCTGAGGTGCCCTTGTGCTCGTCGCTACTTCTGCCGTAAAGGCTAGAGCGCTTCAAGCGCTCGCCTCCTATTGTCCGGTGAAGCTGCAATAGCCATCTGCGGTTAACAGCGTCTATCATTCCCAAAAAAAAAAAAAAAAAAAAAAAAAAAAAAAAAAAAAAAAAAAAAAAAAAAAAGTCACCCATCTATAGACTGATCTTGCTTAACGTTGTTTAACCAACTGATCGTTTACAGAACATTAATTACAACTGGTTATGAGCGCCTTGGAGCATTTTAGTTAAGTTCAAAATACACACATCAAAAGTGTCTAGGGATCAACATATATTTTTGCAATAACTTTTCTCCTGATTGATATTAATTAAAATTTTCTTTAAGGATTCATCAAATAAAGTGTTTTCGTTTGTCACAGTAACGATAAACCAAGTCACCTTTGCATTAATAAAGAAATTTGCCATTTTCCTAATAAAGGGATTTTTGACATTTGAACCACTAACACAAAAGTTCGAAAAAAAGACTGAAATAACAGTTTTCTTTAAAATTTTATTGGGTAACTTAAACAATTAATAATCCGTGTTTCTACCGCGAACACTAACAACACAAGAACATCGGTTTGGCATACTCAAAATGAGTTCATCCAAATCACGCTGTGGAATGGCCGCCCATGTTCGTTGCAACAACAAAAAAGGTCTTCTTGCGACTGGATACCCTCCATATTCGGCAGAGCTCTTCTCTGTAGCATATCCCATGCATGCTCAATCGGGTTCAAGTCTGGCGACTGAGCAGGCCAGGGCAGGACATTGATGTTAGCTGCGGCGAGAGTCTGTCTTACAACTCTTGCGGTGTGCGGTCGTGCATTATCATGCATTAACTGAAATAAGGGACCGATTTGCACTTGTAGAGGAACGATGACGTCTGATACAATCGTCTCAGCATAAATTTGAGCGTTGAGGTTGCCTCTGATCCAAATCAACTCAGTTCTTCCGCCGATCCAAATACCCGCCCATACCATGATGGTTCCACCACTATAAGGATGGACTTCCTGGCAGGATTTTAATCGCTGTTGGCGTCCAGGGGTTCTCCAGTGTCGTATACGTCTTGTATCCGGTCTCATACCAAAACGAGACTCATCAGAAAAGCACACGAAACGCCATTGTTCTTCTGCCCAATTTCTGTGTTCAAGAGCCCATTGATATCGAATCCTACGATTGTGCATTGCTATAGGTGGTACCCGTAGCGGTCTTCGGGAATGAAGGTTCACTTCATGCAAGCGGTTTCTGACTGTTTGGTCGCTAATTAAGTTCCCTGAAGAGTGATGAAGCCTCACGGCTAACATCATGGCAGTTATTGTTGGAGCTCTTCGAGTTAAGATTTGAATATATCGGTCTTGTCTCCGTGTGGTGCAGCGATACCGTCCTCCATGGCGCTCAGCCACGGTACCAGTGCTTCGGTAACGTGTCCAAAGTCGACTGATAACACTCTGACTTGTATTCAGAGCTAAGGCCACAGTACGTTGCCGGGAACCAGCTTCTATCATTCCCACGGCTCTGAGCATTTCTTCCCTGCTTAAATGACGTCGCCGCTCCATAATAACGTTGGTTTTAATCAGTAGTAGGGAAACAGTAGCACTAATAATGTCTTCAATGCGTTGTATGTTTTTATAGGGAAAATATTGACAGCTGATTTTCATCTTTTACTCGAATTTGATTCACAGTTCCTGATTCAAATTATGAAATGCACCAAAAAGGATCCATATAAATTTATAAAATCATAAATTTATTACAAAGCCACATCTCAATCTCAAGAAATCCGCTTAAAAATGCTTGATCCCTAGACACTTTTGATGTGTGTATAAACATACATAACCGAGTTTGTCTGCGAGTTGGTTTTTCAGTAGTGGGGTTAATTGTATAAAATTACATCTTTCTCACAATAATCATAAATTATGCAAAGCTATACACTAGACATTGGACATGATGGCAATAAATTAAACCCAAGTAAAACATTGTCTTTCATTGTGGTGTTTCAAGGGGGAGGCCTATGTTCAACAGCGGACATCTTCCGGCTGGTGAAGATGATGATGATGAACATAGCCATCCCGTTGTCGTTCTCGTCATGTTATAATAATAATAATAACTTTATTAAAAACCATTAAGTAATTGTTAATTAGATAAGTACAGTCAGTAGTCTAAGCACAGGACTCATTTTCGTCAACCAAGTAATCCTATGATGACTCTGCTTTTATATAATTGTGACAATTTGTGACCGCTAGTGCTAACCGTGATTTCATTTAACTCCAAAAAGACTTCTCCACTTTGTATAACATATATTAGTTCTTCCGAATATATAGTATAGAACCTCAACCATGCCTAACTTAACTATAAATAACAATGGATTAACAATGCGAAGAACATGAGAGTCGGCAAGATTCATGCGGTGGACGGCGGCCAACGAACAGCACCGCCCCGAATAATTCCCATCGAATTAACAATTCGGTAAGCATATAATTTGCTGCGAATATTTAATGAGATGTAATATATCATATACAAAGAGCCAGATTATCTACAGCATCATATTAACAAAGCGATGCGCTAGTTAACGAACCTGCTACTGTCGACACGTCGCGTCGTCTTGGCAACAATATTGAAGAATTAATGTTGATAGTTATCAAAATCACATCTGAGTATCTTAATTAACTATAAGCAAAAAACAGTTATGCTCAAAAAGCAGTAAAGGAAACTAAACAAAACTGAAACAACATCTTTGCGGAACGTAGACGAATAAAATGTTAATAAAAACCCGTTCTTCTAAGAAATAAATACGCAAACCGACATTGACCAATTCACGAATTTCATAAGAAATATTACAAACAAAGTGAGTGCAGAGGCGAATAAAAAGAAACAGACGTATCGTTTACGTATGTGTGCCTACCGTATGAACAGAAAATTTGGCGCTCCGTGTACAAGTTCACACAGCAATCCCACCGCTGAGCAAACACGCCACGATCAAAGACAGACAGTGTGTTATGAAAACAAACAACCCAGAATAAACACAAACAAACACGCGAAACAATTGATGAGAATGAGTGGGGGAAGAGGCGGGCGGAATGTTATGTATTCATCGCTATGTAAAGGATTTTTTACCCGCTAAACTGTCAAGACGCGTGTGCTGTTTTATGGCGTAATTCAGGAATAAGAAAACAAAAAAAAACACTTAGTGTTGTCATGAAATGAAAATTATTGTCAAGGCTCGCAACATTTATTCCAACTCACAAGATAGCAAGTAGAAATAGAAACCATATAGAAATAAGGATTCGTAATAAAACCATAGACACGTATCACGTCTGTCTGTTTTCTCCAAATTAATCGAGCCTAATGTGGCAGTTTCGTATCAGAGGTAAACACCACCGACGATGTAACTGGTACGTTTTTACAGGTTCCTAAATATTTTGTACTGTAATTTGTAATAAACTTCCACTAAATGAAATTGACTTCACAAACGAAGATAGTCGTCACGTCGATTCACAACTCAATTTGCTCCAAGAGTTTATTTTCGAATTGACAAAATTGTCTCTTTCGAACTGCGCAATGTCTAATGCGACAATTACGTTACGACAACCTGTTACCTATGAAAAATACGTGTCTGTTGTACAAAAATGAATATTATACTGATGCAGTAAAGCTCATATTGACTTTTACACAGCTGTCAAATATCGCAGTTGAAACGGTGACAACGTTTATCGACAGAGGATGTGGCTCTTGGTGCGACACGAAATTGCAAATTATGTTTAACTTAGCTCGACAGCGATAAAACATTTTAACAGCGCTGTATTTCCAGAACATGCATTGCTTTTTTGTCATTGCCTAAAAATGCTAATTTTACCCTTAAACAGTTAAAGGGAGTGGACCTAGAGGCTAAACTCAAAACCCCAGTTTATAGAGGTTATTAGGCTGGTGATAAACTTTTTAATAACCTACTTTATTTCTACGTCTCTGTATCTCGGTAATTATAGCAGCTAATTGAGGTTTTTCGTCCACATGTTTATGCAAATTCGCATTTATACGGAATGTGAGGATTACCGTGAGTTATAATTGTTTTAAATGAATAAAGTCAACGAGTCGTTACTGATGATGTTACCAAATATTTGTCTGAAAAGCTTTTAAATCCTAAGCTGGTTTAACATATATTGCATGCTTGCGATGAAATAGTAATATGCTATGAGATGAAAATTTCAATAAATATGCTGACACAATTTTAGTGAATCAATTCGGATACATTATTTGTTTATTAATACCTTATTATAGAGCAATCCTCTCTCGCGAGGCAAATAAAATCACAAAAGCGTCAATAAAAATAGCATTGCGTAAATCACATTGGACGTTGATTCTGCCGATCTAAATGGGCGGCCTAATGAAAATATCTTCGAACTATTAAAATCCATTTGATTGTTTTCTCGAGCAATAATCTGGCAATTAATGCTCATTCGGTTAGTTGTGTGTGTTATTTATTATACCATCACTCGTCTGACGTGTTTCACAACATTCGAAGTGGCGCTTGATTGCTTCATCATTATATGGTCTGGCACTAGGTAGACATGATTAATTTATCACTAGCAAATCGACTTCCTAGTATTCTTAACCATACTATTTTTAGAAATTAATCTAATTTTACAAATTATATCGCGTTCTTTCTCTATCTATCCCAATATCCAATACCAATATTCAATATCACTCGCGTATGTGTAATATTATTGTGTGCAATAAAGAATAAGAATATAGTATAAGTATCTCACTACTATAAGTATCTAATATAAGTTCTTCCTATAACCAAAAAAAAATATATCTTTATGATCTTTAGGAGATAGATCTTTCTCACTTGAGCCTCTACACTTCTCTATCTGAAAGAAGATTGCTCCTGAATAACAAGACCCCCTAGTGATTTTGCATTCCTAAAATGATAATGCTTCCAGAGTTATAAGAAGAGTCCGTTTCTTTAAAGGATAATCGCTGCCTTAGACCTTGGCCTTGATTCGATTCGTACGTTCATTATCCTCAGACTATACGTACCTACGATAAATAATTTTACCACACTCCATTAAAGATTTAGCGCCTTACCTCATTTCGCAAACAAAGTATCCCCGACAATAGTGTAATTATAGTTTCTGTTATTACCAGTACGAGTTAGTTTACTGTTGATGTGTAAGAGTTCGTGTATGAGAGGAAATAGTACAAAGTAAAGAGATGCATACACGGCACAAACACGTTAAGCAGTTCAAAGCAGAGAAGCGTCCCGAGCGTGGCGAATCTCCACGAAACGCTATAAATTTTTACTAAAACAAACAAACGCGAGTGAGCAAACAAACAGTGGCACATGCGCAGAGTCCAGTAACCGCGCCTCGTGTACCGTCTCGCTAAATATTATAAAACACGTTATTAATACAAGAGTATATTTTATTAGCACAGAAAATATATGCAAGAGGCTTAGGTATTTATTTTTAGCAGTGAACATCTTACGGCTGAGACGATGATGAGTGTGTAGTTGAAATGAAAATGTTGGGAATTGAAATCAGTTTTGAACAATTCTGAATAACAAAGTGCAGCTCAAACCAGTACAGACAGATTGAAATGAAAATAATTTTACGGATTATATCAAATTGAAATCAATAATAAACCGCGATATAATCCGTAAAATTAGTTTCATTTCAATGTGTAATATTCGCGTAAATATCAGAAATCAGTACAGACAGAGTTAATTATTTCATTTACTTAAAAAATGGGTTGTCATGTGACAATTAGAATCTTTGCGCTAGCCAATATTTGTCAAACATTTTAGTGGTTGGGTATTTAATAGAATAAATATAAATATTTACAAAAAATATACATAATGATTTCTGATATTTACGCAAATACTACACATTGAAATGAAATTAATTTTACGGATTATATCGCAGTTTATTTATGATTTTAATTACGTTTCGAATACTTTACAACATTCATGGTCACGGGCGGACTGAGGTGGTAGCTGTCCATACGTCATAGTTGCCTTTTACGGATTATCAGTAAAATTAGTTTCATTTCAAAAAAATATAGGTACAGTTTCTGGGAGACCAAAATATTTAATTTCAAAGCTTGACAGTCACAGCACCTAGTGGACTATATTTACGACTATGTAGGTACAATATAAATCGAGCGGTAAGACTTATAAACTTAAAGAGTAAATAAAAACATGTTTATTGTTTTTTCAACTAAATGACAAGACAATTAAGAAGTTCGACAGCAGTACTGCTGCTCTTCATCAGCTAAAGTGTCCTTCAGATCGGAACACAGCAGTGCTATACATTTCTGCATACCGAAGTTTACGAAGATTTTTTATACATTTTATACAACAACGTAACTACAACATGCAGATGAAAGTAACTCCTCCAAAACTTTACTTCACGTGAAGGTTTTAACTTACCTAGTTGCTGTAGCTAGCAACTCTTATGCTACAGCAGAACGACACTTGTTCGGAAACTCTCAGAGCAAACAGTTGCCATTTTTGAATAAACAGTGAATAAAGAATAATTTTATATTGAAATTATTCCTATCCGTGAGACTACAGCTCACGCCTCATAACTTTAAGTCGATAAATCACAATATTAGACAGCTACTCCTCGAGGGTCGGAAAGAGCGAAAAAATAAAATCGTCTTCCATCAATTACTGAGAGCAAAGCTTTCTTCGAGCCTTATTTATATTCAAAATTCATAATATAGATAGCATTAAAGCAGACGTGACAAATTATATAAACAAAACAGAATTCAATTTTGCAGGATTCAAATCTTTTGAGTAAGTAATATTATGTCGGATAAATATTTTTAAATCTAGAATTTCATGAGATAATCATTTTCTTTTTATTCACAGAGCTATAACTCACACGATCGACGTGAGAAGTATAATTATAAGATCATCGCTTTCATCAACTTGTAAATATTATGACTAGCTTCCATACCAACAATAGCGGGCACCTCTCATACTATACCACTCACTCTAATTATGTCAAACCGACTTAAACAAACGATGATGTCTAATGTTTACGCGAATATTACTCATTGAATTAAGAATATTTTTACGCTTTTATAGGGGTTTATTTATCGCTTTTTGTTTACTTTCGCGTTGTTTTCAAACACTATACAACATTCATGGGCACAGAAATACTGAGGTATTAGATGAGTCATTTTTTATATATTATACCAACTTCTGACTATAAATAGAACTATATACAATACTATATAGGCATGCACATGATTTCTTCTAACAAATGACAGCATTGAATCCGCCTATTATTAACAATAACACTGACTAATAATTAGTAATTATTATTTTTTGTTTATTTTAAAGTGGTCGGTTTACTTTGGTTTTTAAGAATTTTCAAAATTAATAACTAAATCAAAAAACGCGTAATGATTAAACCATCGTAAACAAAAACCGTGTCACGACGCCTGAAAAGTGGAAACGACTGAAGAAGACGACTATTCATAAAAAAATCGTGCCATTAACGTTGCCATAATATTATGTATTTCTGAAGAGGATTTGTGTCCAAGAAGCAGAATACGATGACGCGCAACTTATAGGGTCTTGCACACATTGACTCAACACTGACTTTCTTGGCCATACATTAAAAAACTCTCATTTTGTTATTCTAGCCGTGTCGGTGTTTAATTGTGTGTTGAATTATTATTGTCAAATTGTAAGTATCAGGTTATGTTTCTATTTGCGTCGTACTAAATACTATAGAAATATTATGACGGGTGTAAGGTTTTAGTGCATAAAGAATAAATAAATAAATATTTTTTCCACAAATAAGTAATTTATTGTTTTTAAATTAAAATTATGCTTTATTATTATACCAATAATGATATTATACTAATTTTATTTAAAAAACGTGGATTTTTTTTTGGAAATTCAAGAAAAAGCCGGTGTAAAATTTCAACACTAGAGTGTTCAGAATCATGTACTGGAGCCCTGGTATCGGTTTTCGGTACGATGTCCCTTACACCCCGTTTAGCATGCTAATTGTAGAAACAAATATGTACTTAGTTCTAATCACACGTTTATTTCATAAATGAGCCTATAGTTTGCTGTTAAATAAATAGCATCTGTTTAGCAACTCACATCTGTCACGCATACAATAAACAAAACGATGATAATGATAATAGTTTTCGAAGCGAATATATTAGTAAAATCAGTATAATGATAATAGTTTTCGAAGCGAATATATTAGTAAAATCAGTAGCTGTAGCAGAGTATGCTACTTGTTGCTATGAGTACCTACCCAATTTTGTATGACCTTTGAAATCAATTTCTGAAGTTCAGACATAGAAATACATTTTCGTATTGTTATATAATGCGGTAACAGCTCAGTGGGCGAGCGCTTGCCTTGGACAAACAACAAGGTGCGCAGTTTCGAACCCCGGCTCTCCCACCTCTGATTTATTTAATGAACCATGTGCGAATCGTCTTTGTGCGATTGATACTAGCTTTCGGTGAAGGAAAACATCGTGAGGAAACCTGCATGTCGGAGAAAGCCTAACTAGGTTTCGAATGACGTGTGAAGTCCGCCAACCCGCAATTGGCCAGCGTGGTAGACTATGGCCTAAGCTCTCATCTTGAGGGGAGGCCCGTGCCCAACAGTGGGACATACAAGGGCTTGTATTATTATTATTATATACTGTGACGTCTTAGAAACATAGGTATCAGTTTGCTTAATTTAACATAGTAAGAGTCTTAATACCATGACGTAGGTATCGTATTGAAAGTGAAGGGTTATCTTCAAAGTCAGTATCTGATTCCGAAGAGAACTTTATATTATGTTAGAACGATTCAAAATCTCGAATAATATAGTCCCAGAAATAACGTCAGAGCGCGTCACTAAACGACAGATTAATGTGCGCATCGCCATCACGATGGAACGCGTCACACATCTCGTCACTGCATAAAAATGTGTTTCTACGTTTACCCCTACACATCAGTAGCATTAAATTTGTAGGAAGAGCTATAAGGTAATTCTGGGCCACGTTAAACATTGGTAGAGTCAACTCTACATTAATAACTAGATCATACACAAAGAAACCTATAGGATAATATGAAACTCATAAAAAATGACATTCTGAATATGGTAGCAGTTGAACCATTCAAATATAAAACTTAAATACATTAAAAATATAGCCTAATTTCTACAAAATAATGTTGATGGTATAATTTGAAATAAGTAACCTAAGAATTCAAAATAAGAACATGTATCTTTACTTTACTTTGATATAATGTTTAGAGCAAGTGCACGCGCGAATTTTAAATTATTTTGTGACCGTTTTTAAATTGTACAAGAGCTACTTTTATTTGAAGTTTGTATTCTGTTAAACTTATATGAGTAGATAATGTTGTCTTTTATTTACGCGAATATTACACATTGAAATCAAACTACTTTTACGGATTATTTCGCGGTTTATTTAGATATTACTATCCCGACGTTTCGAATGCTTTGCAGCACCCATGGTCACGGGAGGTCTGAGATGTTGAACGTCCTTATGTCACAATTATGACGGTGTACCCTCAGATCTTCTTAGTTATTATTGTTGGTCCGATCTAAGCAGTAAGAGCTTACAGTATATTGAGGCCGTGCAGTGATTTGCTTGATATTGGATTTAATTATATTTATCACAGGATCCCAAGCCGGTGGTAACACCCAACCATCCTCTCTATTTAAATTAGGATGTTTTTTGATTTCAATAGCCTCACGAATCATCCTAGGTAGGAATCGGTGTTCTTTTGCGAGGATTTGAGGATTATCAAATCTAATATAATGGTGGTGGGTGGATAGTAATATCTAAATAAACCGCGATATAATCCGTAAAAGTAGTTTGATTTCAATGTTATATGAGTAGAGCCTAAGCGCGTATAATAAGTAGGTTGTACAACGTTCTTTATTTTAACACTACAGCAGTACTATCAATTCTGTAGGCACAAGCTTACAACCGTATACTTGTCGACCTTGAAACGAACTCACTTGCTTGATAAGTACGTAGGTAGGTACCTACGTGCGCAAAACATAATAACTTTATGTAAATTGTTCGAGAACTCACGGTTCCCACAATATATTATACCAAACGTCTCTGTGCACACTCACAGCTTATTATACACACTTTACTGCGATTCAATAGCGTTAACGACTTTGTTGGCAACATTTTTAGAAGATTTTGGATTCAGTCGCGACACCACATGGCATCATTGCAATAGCGGATTGTACGTTGCAACAATATATATTTTTCTATTCTTTTTACTTATATGTATTAGTTTTGCTGCTAGTGTAACAGCAAGCATTCGCAATTGTATTGATAGTAATAAATGTCCTCCTAGCCGATACGACCACAGCGGCCAATCTTTCACAAGATCAACCATGTACGCAGGAGATATTATAGTGCACAAGTGTTTGCATAGACACAAGTGCACTCTCTCTTCCTTTATACCTCACATAATCCAATGGGACGGAAGACCGACACGACTGGGGAGAGCTTAGGTGTAGGACCGACTTTTTACATGCCCATCCGACGCATGGATCATCTAACTTTACAGACAATCAGGTGATCGCCATCGCCTTTACCTCCATAAAATTGTTTTTATACTACCAAGGTGGCGAGCAGGCATGCGGCCCACCCGATGGTAAGCAGTTACCGCAGCCTATAGATGCTAGCAAAACCAGAAGAATCACCAGCGCGTTGCCGACCCTTAAGACATTAGATAGGTATTGAGTATATTGTATCCGGTAATTTCACCAGTTACAGTGGCCTAATGCCCTTCACACCGGAACACAGCGATGTTTACACACTGCTGCTTGGCGGCAGAATATCTGACACTGCGGTGGTACCTAACTGAACGGTTCCTTGCACATGGAACCTACCACCTAGTAAACACACGTGAAACTTTTATATTTAATTACTTAAATTGACCAAACTAGTTATTATCATAATCAACAACACCAGCCGGAAGACGTACCCTGATGAACGTACACTCTTAAATCATTGACATTGGCATGGATCACAAGTTTCGCATTTTATCACTTCGCACAAAATCTACTTCCTCCCACTGTCTGTTGAATCGCTTCGAGCAAATCGTGTCACGGATGTAATGTATTAAAACATTATCTACTGCCTACGTAACAGCTAATGTGGCGACGATATAGACACCGAGTTATTATACGCCTCTTACCATGGGAACATTGCATAGGATGAAATCATTGCGCATATGTCGCACTTTAATCAAGTTTTAGCATCATGTTGATAATACTACAGAGGAAAAGATAGTTTACGAAAACGCCTAAGTAATAAATTCAATTCTTCATTGCGTTCACTCTTTTAAACCGGCAGTCTAAAATTTTATACTGTGGGAACGTAATGAAAATGTTATTTTTACAATAAGCCAAGGAGAATTGAACTCACTCAATAGTCCTAAATCAATGAAGAAAAATGGCAGTCTGGTACTTCTCAGAACTCTATCTCTCTTATAAACGAAATAAACTGTTAATCTAAGCGAAAAAGTCCACTGTAAATTAACTAGTCGTCTCTTTTCGTTGTCAATTTGGTCCAATTTTCCGTAATACCTGTGATCGTACTGCAAGGTTTGGTTTTATATCTACGTATTAAAATGGACTAACAGTATTATAGTGACCACAAGTAGCAATCGTGACTGTCCGTCGTGACCACGATAAATAAAATCTATCGTGCCATGCCGCCTGTCGTTGCCCATGAAATAGTGAACTACATTATCCCAACTATACGATCTGCTAGATAATTTGTCGTACCGTGCTAGACCGTTGTCTGGTGAGACTAGCTAATACGTCCTTGAAAATGTCAAAATCTTAACAACGTAGATAAAAAACGTAACGCCACAATAGGTACTGGTCTCTACCCTATATGAACTACTTTACCATAGTAGCCAAGCAAGCAAAATGCGCGGAAATAATAGGTGGTTGTCGTTTTCCGCTCCGCACTGACCGCTGGTCCCGTTGCGGATTCCTCTCACCCAGTCCACTGACTCTGAATTTATACTAGATCACTACTCACAGATCAGATAACGATTTTACTATCTTCTTTGACTGTTTTTTGTAGATTTAGTGCGAAGTAAGATATAAATATTTGCCAATCAATTATTTCCCCTCAGTCCGCATGAGGAAATGCGATATCCTAACGATCCTCCGAAAATAATAAATGTTCATCTTATACGGCAACACTTTATCTTGTTAGTTCTGTAACACAAGTACCTAGTCTTTCGTGGATGATGTCATACATTTATTCAATTTCATCCTACACTTTGTTCTTAGGTACTTTACGGAGATCTCTAGAGTAAGTGGTCTTTTATGATGCTCCACACGGAGCACCGTCTATAAACTGATATCGGAGACATTGTTTTATTAAAAGGTATAGTATTGGATGTCAGTGACTTAGCACTTTTATAATCTTCTTATGTAATCCGATCAAGATACTACTCGGAGTGTTTACAGAGAAAGTTATTGTCTCAATCATTCGCTTTTAAAAGTAATGCCATTATAGAAATAAGTACTTTATTAACTCAACGCTTGCATGATGTAAGTCGACATTATGTTACAGTTAGAAACTACTTACAGATCACCAAGATATACCTACCAGCAGATTTAAGTACTCTAGAAACCACTGTAAACGTAAATTATATTTAATTTTAAATTTCACCAATCATGTGAAGCTGTCATGCTGTTCTGTCACCGTGTTCTTTGATTGGTTGAATTTAGAATTGGATTGGATTGAAATTTATAGTGGTTACCAGGATAACCCTACAGTTCAATGTATTTTAATCCATCATCATTTGATTATATTTAAACATAAATATTAAAATTCCAAATTCATATAGATCGTGTAGTGGTTGGCCCCTGGCTACGATCAGAAAGGTAGTTGGTTCGATTCTCAAAAAGTCTGCTTAGCTTGTGTCTGTAAGTCAAATATCAAGTACAATCAATTATCTGCCTAGTTTGGAATCAGATAGCTTACTGTCTGCTGTCTCGAGATGTTAAAAAAATTGACGGTAACATACTTGTTCCGTTTTATAACGGATAAAAATAAGCTTATATCCTTTAAGCGAAGGTAGTGAACCCACATAACTTACTGAACAAGTAACATTTAATATTTCCCTGTGAGGGAGGGTGTCGTTATGGCGGAGGGTCGCCAGAGGCAGGTGACTGCGCATATGCCTCCCCTGAATGCCAACGACCTCGCTCCTGCGTAAACAAGCCAGCTTTATAGGCACCTACCTACGCCAACAGCTGATTGTTTTAACTGTTTTTATATCGTATCGGCATAATAAACGAAATATATATATACAATGTGTCCCAAAATTCAACGATAAGCGGGCTCTAGAGGGCGGAGCTACTACCATGACTACTCGAGAAAAAATACGAAAAAAATCTCTTTTTTTAAATTAATTAATAAATTAAATTCTTCGACACACCCTTTAAGATATTTTTATCTACCATGACCACAATTTTACAAATATATCTGGTTTTTTTTATCTGCCACCTAGGTATCACCACTGTCCACTACAACCCTTAAAAATCCCAGTAATTTTTTTTGTAATTAAAAAGTATTTATGTATATTTTCTTTTTTTCCAGGTTCACCCTCTAGTGCCCGCCCGCTTATCGTTCAATTTTGGAACACGGTGTATAAATAACACATACAGTATCGTTTGGAAATTCTGCAATTTAGCTGTCACCCATTGGCCAAATTGTCATTCCACCATACGAAATGCTAGAGAATAGGAAATAAAATGTGGGAATGTCATATCTGTTGACGTGACTAGCGAAGAGATATGTCATTCCCATACATTTGTTTTCTATTCTATAGCGTTCCGTACTGTAGAATTACAACTTGACTACGACCCGAACTTTATACACCATTATTATATGACTACGTAGTTAGTTATCACTATGTATTTTGGTAATTGATTGTAAGAGAGATAAAATGTGTTGTAAATAAAGATTTTTAGTCCATTAACTGTATAGATACAGAATTATGAAACAACCCTTATATTAACATTATTTTTTCCTAGATTGTAAAATGATGCTAAGATATTATATGTTTATGGGTAGCTTTGTACCGTAAAAAAGTTCGCAACGTTGATAGAAGCCGGATGCTCGTGGTCATTAATTAATAACTCAGTTAAGCCCGAGCACCGAAGCTTAACACATCAACCGGGGTTGCACAACTTCCGGTCAAATCCCGCGCTTCCAGCCGCAAGCACTTCCGGTCAACGAAACTCCGCCGGGAGTTTACAAATAAACGGCCCAACGATAATATTTACATATTTTTGTATGGAAAATTGCAAATTTCAAAAATATTTATATATCCACTAATTCACAATTAGAAACACAAACTTCATAACATTATGTAAATATAAATAAGTATACACGTGTAAAAACCAAAGTAATTTGGAACTGTCATCAAAATTTTAAACTAGTAACTTCACAAATTACGTGAGCCATTAAACAGTCTTCAAGAATAAATTTGTCAGTCTCTATAGAGCAGGCTTTTCAATGGCGGGAAGCGGAAAAAACACAAAAGGTTTAGGTTCAGTGACATTCGAACATAAAAAAATGTAATGAAACTTCGTGAGACTGCAAGTAGACTTTAAGTGAGGTGCCATTACTGATCTAATACCGAAATGTATATTTCACATTGGCATATCTATACTTATAATAAAACTGTAACAGGTCCAATTCTGTAAATTGAAGATATTTTGAAAATTATATTTGGAGGGCATTCTACGAGTATAATCGATACTGAGGCCGAAAATGTTTTTTTTTAATTTTTGTCTGTCTGTCTGTCTGTCTGTCTGTATCACGGCTGAGCATCACGCCGAAACTACTGAATGGATTCAAATGAAACTTGGCATGATTTGAGATCTTACTACGAGGTAGGACATAGAATACTTTTTATCCCGTAATCTAGCACGGTTCTTTTGGGAGAGGGGATTAAAGTCAAAATGGGTACTTGGTTATACGCTTGGTCCGATTTTATCAATTTTTCTTTATAATATAATAAATATTAGTAAGGAAACACTCATAGAGAGTTGCTATCAAGGTTTTGTAATCGATCGGGTTAAGCAACGTTGGGTAAGGTCATTAAATAGATGGGTGACCGTTTAACGCCATTTGAACTAAACGGGTCCGTACTTCGGAGAGCAAGTAAAAAGTGGGTCCCAGTTTTTAACCGACTATAAAAAAGGAGGTTATGTATTCGATGCGAATGTCTGTTATTAAAAGTTTAGTTAACGTAAAAATAGCGCAGACGGAGCTGCGTGGGTCAGCTATTAAATGTATAAAACACGAAAGGATTAATCAATCAACAATAGTTAAGGATTCTTGGAGTCGAATTATTTATGTATGTAGCAAAGAGAGATGTATCAGCTACTGGCTAGCTAGTAGATACCACTGGCCAATAGAGAGTTTGGTAACGTTATTTCATAACAACATAAACATAATAATATAATATCTTGGGACAATCCACACACGGTCATCCGATCCCAAACTAGGCAGAGCCTGTATTATGGAAACCAGACAACTGATACTAATACTTATATACTTTTTTTTTTTTGTAAATACATACTTAAATAGATAAACAACACCCAGACACTTGGCGGGAATCGAACCCACGACCCATCGGTTAGCAGGCAGGGTGTCTGACCACTAGACCAACGGGCCCGTCAAAATAATATAATAAATGAGTAGAGTTGTCATCAAGCCGCTCTCCTTCTATAATTAAGATTGAATTTTGAATCTTGTGTGATTGATTATGATACCTCTCGCAACCATTATAGTAGAAATATTTTTTTTTTAATTTTTTTTTATTCAAAAGCAGCGTCGGGGGTCAAACAAGACCTCCTTCTGGCTCCTGGCTTTAGCTGATTGCGACCTTTTGTGATTGATATAGAATTGTGTGTTTAATATTTAATTCTTTGTTGTTTGTGTTTATTTTTGTTTAAACTTCTTTTTTTTTGGGAATGATAGACACTGTTGGCCGCAGATGGCCATTACAGCTTCACCGGACAATAGGAGGCGAGCGCTTAAAGCACTCTAGCCTTAAGGCACTCTAGCCTTAAGGCACTCCAGCCTTAATGTTTAAACTTCTTTGTTGGGAGGTACTTGTTTCGTTATACCTAATTATCTGTATCAGTGCAATAAAAGTACCTTGCTTTCTTTATTTTACTTATTCAGATCCCGGTGCTCCAAGGTTGAGCACCACAGTACCAACGTACAAGAGACGGCATTTGAAAAAAAAAATATGTCAAACATCGATTTATTATTTTGTACAACATTCAGAAAAAAAATGTACAACATTAACAAAGGGCCACATAATGAAGATTATCATCAGGAGAATCCAATCCAGCGCAGCGCTTCTCTACCCCTATTTCCAAAGCTTATCCTTGTTCACCTGAATTGTGGATGCTTTTCACCTGATACGGCCAGCGATGAAGGCGCGCCGAGCGTAGTAAAAACAAAACGTATTTAAGCTAATTTAGTTGTAAGTTTGTTGTAAGCAATAATTTCTCGGTGCCTCAAGTTGACAGTAATCCCGGTAAAGTTTTAAGAGTAGGCGGCCGCCTGCGGTTAACCAACAGCCGTGACTCGGCACAGCTTACAGACCGCTCGGAAACCCGCAGAATGAATACTATTGATGTAATATTATAGTCCCTTGCTTCCCGTGGGGGGCCGGGTAAGAATTGCATCCCTACCCATCACGTCGTGGACGTCGTCGCCGGGGAAGGCCTAAGAAACGTAGGCGTAATGACTTAGATGTATTCAGGAAGGATTGGTCTGAAGTAGCTCACGAGAGGGATATGTGGATGGCAATGGGGGAGACCTTTACCCAGCAGTGGCATAATATAGGTTAGAAAAAAGTAGAAAAAAGAAGTAAATAAAGGTAAAATTGCCACCGGTAAGGTATCAGTAAGTAAGTAAAGTTGCATCGGTTATGTAAACTATCGTGACTGCAAGTATGTTTCTAACACGAGCTGTTCGACCTTCAAGGTGAACGGCAGACCATAAATAAACAATAAACATGCAGAATTTGTCTACGGGCAAGTGCAAGTTAAGGACACGGACCTATTAAAGTTGATTTATTTTAGTATATTTAATAACATACAAAATATTCTTTAAAATGATGTATGTAATGTATGTATCATCATCACCAAACGGAAGACGTCTACCGCTGAACAAAGGCCTCCCCTTTGAGGGGGGGGGGGAGTATTGCGTTGGGCGTAGGGTTACCCTGTTAATTTTTACTGTTCAGTTGTCTGATTTCCATAGTCTGAAGAAGACTTCTTCTTCTTCAGCCCTATTTGGTCCATCTCTGGACATAGGCCTCTCCCAATTTCCTCCACAAAATCCGGCCCCCGCCTTCGTCATCCAATCGTGGTCCGCATGCCCTCTCAGGTCGTCAACCCATCGTTTAGGTGGGCGACCCCGTGGTCTTTTGTCCGCCCATGGTCTATGGATTTCCATAGTACAAGCTATTATTATAGTTAGAGCTTAAATAGACTACGTACACAAGTCGGTCGGTGTAAAGAAAACCTAGTTAGGTGGGATATGGTGACTCAGCTGTTTGTGAGTGTGGGTTCTCCCCACAACGTATGGCCCATTTGCTGTCGTGTCCAGCGTGCATCGACTCCTGAACAATTCAGGAACTATTAGATGCTACGGAAAACGCAGTGCGGGTGGCGAAGTATTGGGAGGGCAGGGTATGATTGCATCTGTTGTCGATACGAAGAAGAAGATTATTGTTATCTGCTCTTAAGTAACGAGATAAAATTCATTAAAGACTTAGTGCGGCAGAGTTCGATATCGATGTAATGATCATCTATATTATTTCCACCGTATATAACCACGACACCGATGGAGTTATTATAGTAACTGTTAGTTAGTTAAAGATAAGGACGTGTTGAACTCCTGTAAACTATGCGTTTTAATTAGCCGCGTTAGATCTAGCTGTAGGTACTTTGATCCTATCGTTTAGCTGGCTTTATATCAAAGTTCCAGCTCTTAAACTGACGGAGTAACAAGTTCGAGACATGGTTTTCATGCATTACCTAAAATAGAAAAGAGAAAACAAAACTAAACCAAAGGTTTATTGATGCCCTACTTTTGCAAGCTTAATTTAAGTCTTATAATTTTATAAAAACTGTTGTTTAAAAAATAATATGACAAAAAAAGACAAGCCCGCTGAGTTTTTACCGGATCTTCTCAGTAGTGGTCGCTTTCGACTTTGATGCTATGAAAGTATTAATGGCAAGAATAGCTTGCACTGTCACTAATGTGAATAAAAGTTACATAAACGAACCTAACAAAAATTTCTGTCACCTGAAACTTACCTAGAGCATATATCCGTACTCAAGCATGAGGAGGTCCGGAAATCCTCATAGTTTTCAGTTACATGGATGTTTAAATCGTAAGTAGACTAACCAAGAGCAAACATGAAAAAAATTAAAACTGTCTATCAACTCAATTTGCCACTGGCATTCATAGTTAGGACTGCAACCCCGAAAAAACCTAATCAAATATGGACGAGACCCCGCACCAGGTGACGCCTGGCAGGTGTAGAACAATAGCTGTTTGTCTCTTTCACACTTACGCAATGCGACTACGACTGTCCTCTTCTCACGTTGACATTAATGTTTTTTCGTTTTAGATTGTTTCAAGGGGGGTAGATACGCATCGGCTTGATATACAGCGACGTTATGACTTTTCATCCGTTGGCGTCATGCATTTCAATAAAATTTTTATAAAAAAAAATAAACCGACTTCAATAGACACCACACTAAAAAGTGAAAAATAACTTCAATATTATTGAAGTTGGTGCTGGTTAGTTGATTCTGGTGTTGGGGTAAGTATCGTGTTTATTTTAGCACCAACTTCAAGAATATTGAAGTTATTTTTCACTTTTTAGTGTGGTGTCTATTGAAGTCGGTTTATTTTTTTTTATAAAAATTTTATTTTATTCTTTTTAGTCATATTCTCTTGAAAAGTCTTTATTCAACTATATACCGATTTGGATATAAAGCTTTAATACCAACAGGTATAAATTTATTTTAATTAAAATCTCCCAACCCAACCACAGATATAAAATTCGGTGGGTCCTACATTTCATGGAACATAGTTCCTGTTAACATCATACTGTTTTCTCCCATCACCAGACTCTGAACATCATTTTTCTAGCAGATACTCGTCGAGACCTACACAACGAGCCCAAACTCAGTGGGTCTACTTTTATTGGTGCAGAAATCCTGTGACCACCTTCCTGCTCCATCATCAGACCCTGGTGAAGGTTACCATTTTCTTAGTACCAGTTTTTTAGTATCAACGGATTTACATATGTTCTAAATTTCAGATCTTTCGGAGTAATAGAAGTAATTAAAAATGTCCATTGTATACGAAATATCCCTATCTCGACTTGGAAAAGAGCTGATGGTTTTCAAAGCTAAACCGATTTTCAAGAAACATCGCTAAGAACCATCTCCAATAAACCAGCATACGCCAATCTGTCCACTCGTTTGAGCGCTGCAATGCCACAGACGGTTATCAGACAGACAGACACGACCCCCCCCCCCCCCAAACTAATAACACCTCGTTTTTGGTCGGGGGTTCAAAAGGAACCATTGAATTCGGTAGGATGATCTGGATGGTGTATGACCATTTTGTAGACGAAGACATCATCTATTTTATGGTTTCTTCCAGTTATATCTCCTTCCCATCACTCATGTTCTTCGAAAAAGTTCTTATCCGGTCTTGATGAAATTCAGACCGAACCATCCTAATGGTTCATGCTTTCGAATAAAAAAAGAATCACCGAAATAGATAAATATTTGTAAGAGTTATAACCATTATTGATTAGAACATCATCTATTTTTAGGCGTTTTACCAGATAATTCTAATATTCCATTCATGTTTCTTCAGGAACTACTGGTTCATAAGGGATAAAAAAATTATGGGACCAACTTGATGGAATGTCCATTATGTACAAAAAAGAATCATCCAAATCGGTACATATTTGGCGGAGTTATGAGGGAACATACATTAAAAAAAAAAAAATACATACACGATGAATTGAGAACCTCCTCCTTTTTTGAAGTCGGTTAAAAAATTGGCTTTTAAGTTAGTGAGCGCCGTGCTCCTTTGTCGTTTTGCCTTGCTCCAGATTCGCGTCACAGTTACCCCGTGTTCCGCGGCATTCGTAGCATCTACGAGACTTATTTTTTTTTTAAATTAAATTAGAACTGTACACTCTGATCCCCATTTGTTTATCATCTTCAATACTATACTAATTCTGTAATTAATCTGGAAGTCTTGAAATCGCAATATTGATTTACTTTACGCATAAAAACTCCAAACTAAAAAAATATCTTATACATTAAAATTAATACAAGTAATGTAATAAGCTCCAACAACTAAATATAAGAACACGAAACCATATTAAACGGCTGCACCAATTTTCATTATACGGAGCAAAGTCCAACAGTTTTCGAATAATTAATATATAGACTAACGGTCTTATTCATAAAAAAAGCTTATCAAAGGTTTTAAGCACTGATTAGTTATAGTGTTCTATTAAAACGTTCTATAAAGTTGCTTATTCATAAACGTTTCATAAACCTTCTATAACTAATACGTCTCTATAAAACGTTTTTCAATCAAAGTATTGCCATTATAATGAAGTTGGTCAACAAATTGACCGAATACACCCAATCGTCCACAGATAATATGTGTCTACACACCGCCTAGGTGTGATCATAGACATTATTACAGATTATAAAACATTTTATTGTCTACGAAACGATGACGACTGTCGATTTGACGGGCGTGTTGGTTTAGTGGTTGAACACCCTGGCTACTACCCAATAGGTCGTGGGTTCGATTCTCGCTAAGTGTTTGGGTGTTATTTATCTATTTAATTATGTATTTACAGTAAAAATGTACTTATATAAGTATAAGTAGGTATCAATTATCAGGTTTCCATAGTAGGTACAGGCTGTGCCTAGTTTGGGAACAGATGACCATGTGTGTATTGTCTCAGAATATTTATTTATTTATTTTATTTATGACGCCCATGCGGAATACGTCATACATCCATCGATCATTTTCATTGTTATTTGATTGTTAATGTTTGTTTGGTAATGTTGTAACAAGCGCGTAATAATAACTAACCTAAAATAAACTTAAATTAAGATATATTAAATTGTATAATAATAATTAAATAAAACGTGAAGTACTGAATAAAAATAATAAATCATAATAGTTTGTAGTGTAGGTATTGCTATTTTGATTTCTTACGAAATTGAACTGATATGATGCCTGTATGGGCTAGAACTCTTTGCCTTCCCAATGAGGCACAACCAACGAAAGAAAAAAAAAATGAACTGATGGATGTGACACAAATGCCATTTTCTTAACTTGACATTGGCATAATGTTCAAAACAATTGCCATTAAAAAAAAAAAAAAAAAAAAATACCATTTTCTTAATAATTAATAATCAGCTGTTGAAAGTCGGCCATTTTTTACCTTATATCACGCTTAAAGCACTATTATAGTAGAGAGGTCTGCCCTCTCTAACTTTACAACATAGCCATGCCAGTGGCACTCTCCTTAAAACAGGTGACAAAATTTTAATGTATGGAAACTAGCACACCTTCAGGCGAGGGAAGGAACTAAATTTTAAGTTTCTACTATAATTTGCCTAGATGGCGTTAAAAATGCAGTTTATATATTTTTATTTATTTAGTTTACTATTGTTATTGTATATCTTCAATTTATTTGAGTAAATCTGTTATATTTCGAATATTTATATTAAATTTCCATAATGTAACAGCCGGCCTCAACGGATTATCGTTGTGTGTGGGCCCCAAGTGGAACGCACTCCGTATAGTATTGTACTATATCTGTGGTATTGTAAATTGCTTTGCTAGCTTCATGGTAAATTGCCTTTGGCGGTTACTATGGCAACTTAGGTTGTTAAGTCATTTTTTTAAAAAGACTTGTTTCATGGAAGATAAAAAGCTTTATACATTTATTGAAACTAAATATTTACAGTTTATTTACATATATGTTTTTGAAGAATTCTGTTTGTTCTGTGTCTGGGTGTTATTTATCTACTTAGGTAGGTATGTACTTACTTATTTACGAAAACATTTATAAAAGCTAAAACAAGTCATTAAGAACATGGCATAAGTATTTATTTATAATAACATCTATACTACTCGTGAACTATTTCAGGTCCACTACATCATTGTCGTTAACCACAATGGCTTGAATTGGAAATATATAATGCAAAGCTGTACTGAAACAAGAAACTCAAGTTAAGAGGATTGGACAATATATGTAAATAAAAGAGTACGATTGTGCGTCAGATATGTTTAGATAAAGTTATTGGTTACCAAGTAAACTTTTTACAATAAATATCTCTTTGTTTTGCCTTAAACATGTTCCTTACAAATATTCATTCAACATAAAGTTTCATTTCCCTATACGTAAAATGATTATTAATAAAGCGCCATCTGTTGGCACATTTTGGATTCCTGTGAAGTTACGCCATCTTTTGGCGAGGGTAAAATTAGTTTATTAAAAGTTGAACGAGAGTGTCCAATCTATAGCTAAGTATATAGTGTATTATCTATGAACATAGCTAAAGAACGCTTTAGTGCTGAAATGCGTAATACTTTTTGAAAATCATACTATAGCGAGCCTATAAATGTGTGATAACTTTTTATGACCGTAAGTATATAGAGCTAAATACAGGATGTGGTTTTGCATTTTTGCCATATTTGAAGACCTAACAGTTAAGGATAATGTTTATTGATTAAAAATACATTAATAATTCAGTGGCTAATAACTAAAAGATAATTAATGATTCATGATATAGGTCCCAAGGTTGGCAATTCCGCACGAGCTCTTGTTTACCTACTTTGCGCGAACAGCGGTGCCAGACGGGGTTATTTTATAGTGACGGTTGCACACGGGATTTCTTTTCGTACCAAACATAAAAAATAATTCATTATTTTACGCCTATCATTTAATTATTGATATATGTTCTTTAAAAGGTATATCAACCTCCGTAAATATGGCGAGAATGCAGAACCACATCTTGTATAGTATCCAAAAATAATGTGCTTAAAAATATTTAGTTTTGACCCGAAAACACTCCGGATGGAACGGGGGCGGGTCATTATTGTACATTATAAAATATCACTCAAAACAAAACAATAGAAAATATTTACCATATAGGCCATAATATAAGCACATTCGTTCCAGTATAACCACAGTTATCGGAGCACAGATAAATGTATGCGATAAGCTATCAGTGGATCAATAGACCGTAATGTAACTTTTGTACATTCGCGATTCATACAACGAAACAATACACCGCGCTTCTAAATGCAAATTAATGGGATTTTAGTGTCGAAACATTGCTATAAAACATAAGATAGCTAGCTACCTACACTACTGAGTATTACAATGATAAATTAACTAACCATGAAGGTTAGTGTTTATTGAGGCCTAGCTGTAAACGTTAACGAAATTTCGTAAGTGCATCAAGGTTGCAAGAGCGTTATACACAATACGCGGTGGTTACTGCAACACTAAAATGAGAAATGGCCGGTTCGCCCGGAGATCTATCATTGTCCAGCGTAGTATGAGGAACGTAGAGCCGTGTCAGTTGTTTATGCATAGTAAGCTAACACGTGACGTTGGAAATATTGTAGTTCACCGAAACACCAACATCAAATATATGCTACATACACCCTAAAAAATTTCATCGTCGTAATCATTATAATGTACCACAGATATAGATTTACATAGATAACGCAAATGCATGTACTCTGCGTGTCTGAACCCCGACGAAACATCGGGGTTGGTCGCCGCTAACTTACAGTCCGCACGCGTCTGTAGTTGCAGCCTTGCAGCCGGTCGGCCGCAAAAACTAAAGAAAATCGGCCGGGCATCGGCGGGACATCGGCGGCATCGGTCTTTGAATCGGTTTGGACTTCCCGCCACGAAAAACAGCCGTGACGTCACAGAAGGTGTTAAAAACTTGGTACAAAAGTCGGCGCGCTTGGTTTCAATACAAATCGTGATACTTGCGTTATCTATATCTGTGTAATGTAGATACATTACACAGATTTCACTTTTTAAACTTAAGCACGGATCACACCGTCTCCAAATTAGCCGATAATCGCGATAATTTAATCGTTAAGTTTAGGGACGTTACCAATTACTTCGTCCCGAAGCAATGAGGAAAATGTCCGAGGGTGCTATAATGATTATGTTGTACGACCGGCCCTCGACGAGACCTGGTTTCTGCGACATTAACGTTTTATTATCTATTTAGCCCTTGTTTAACGCAATCACGACAACAGAGTTAATAGTGATAGCTTTAAATAGAACTTCCTTCTTATTTACCTATAATTTACGTGTTAAAGAAGAGAAAACTCCTGATTAAGATATTACAACTATGAGTAAATTAAGATACAATAAAAAAATATTATTTATTAGACGTAAAACTCATAAAAAAATATTTTTCTAATAATCAGCTGAGTTTGAACTAAGTGGGATTTGTACGTCATTTTGGCGTTCTATAGAAATGACAGAAAACATTAACGTCAAAATTCTCATATCAAACACAGATCTTTATAACTACGTACATTTTTTTCCTTTGTAATTAAATTTAAAAACGTCATAAAACAGTCTAAATATATGCACTGGGCAGTAAATAATGCCCATACTAAAAGAGTTTTAAACTTTTTCTTTACAACCCGCTTCACACTAAATAATTCTGTCACGAAATTATATTTTTTTATGTGTCACCCGACAAAGTGTCATGAATGTGGACACGTCACTTACATTTTATATGAGCGCGTATGAAATATTGTTGGTGAAGCTAATGGTGTGTTCGCGTGTGGGCGCGCCTTATCCAGACATTCGCCACTGCGCCGCTGTGTGGCCACGCCTTTACAAACAGTACCATGATAACCCTAGTAGCATAATATTATAAAATGTATTTATTAATTAACGGATTTTACATAAATGTAGAATAGAATAGAATAGAATACTCTTTATTGTACACCAAGAAGATATTTACAATATAAACTGGTAATGCAGCCAGCATTCTTGCCACCATCCCACGTGGACAAATTTTTTTATTGTAATTGTATTATAGTTGTAGTTTTAGAATATATAAATGTTGTAAATCTGTTATTGAAATAATATAAACTTAGAACTAAAACATAAAATGTACAAATGGCGGTCTTATCGCTAAATAAACTTAATTAAATAAATGAACTAAATTAAGTAAATGTACTTAATTAAATTTAATTAATAACGTTACTATTATTTTTATTTCGAAGTAACTTCTTAGTTATAAGTATTAGGTATGTATGGTACCCTCAGAGTAATTAGAAAGGAGCTAGTATCGCGTCGATTTGCCGAACAAATTTTTCGTGGCACTTTTGCGGGGTACGGGAGGCGAAGTAAACACACACAGATCCAATTTCACGCATACCCACACTATAATAAACTCGCAACACATTCAAAAAGATACGCACACAAATAAAGAATGACCTGAACATATGAACAAAATTTGGCAGTGGGGTTAGCGCATCATGCTTTCTCCAGTGGTATCTCCTCTAAGATGGTACCTGATCGAAAAAGCCGTTGGCCTGACTGCATCGCCCTTTTCTACGATTGTCCACCACATTAGATTATAATTTATTAAGGACTAGCGACCCGCCCCGGCTTCGGACGTGTATACTACATATAAACCTTCCTCTTGAATCACTATCTATTACTGAAAACTGCATTATAATTCGTTGCGTTGTTTAAAAGATCTAAGCGTATAAACAGCACGAGTGTCTTTGTTACACTATGTATACATAAAGATACTCGCTGACCCACGCAGCTCCGCCTGCGCTATTTTTACGTTAGCTAAACTTTTAATAACAGACATTCGCATCGAATACATAACCTCCTTTTTTATGGTCGGTTAAAAACTGGGACCCACTTTTTAATTGCTATCCGAAGCACGGACCCGTTTAGTTCAAATGGCGTTAAACGGTCACCCATCTATTTAATTACCTTACCTAACGTTGCTTAACCCATCGATCGATTACAAAACCTTGATAACAACTCTCTATGAGTGTTCCCTTACTAATATTTATTATATTATAAAGAAAAATTGATAAAATCTGACCAAGCGTATAACCAAGTACCCATTTTGACTTTAATCCCCTCTCCCAAAAGAACCGTGCTAGATTACGGGATAAAAAGTATCCTATGTCCTACCTCGTAGTAAGATCTCAAATCATGCCAAGTTTCATTTGAATCCATTCAGTAGTTTGGCGTGATGCTCAGCCACGATACAGACAGAAAGACAGACAGACAGACAAAATTAAAAAAAAATACATTTTCTACCTCAGTTTCGGTTATAGAATGCCCTCCAAATATAATTTTCAAAATATCTTCAATGTACAGAATTGGACCTGTTACAGTTTTATTATAAGTATAGATATTTAAACGCATGGTTCATAAGTCGCGTTGCAACAATATTTTTGAATGTAATTCAGAATCCGAGTTATATTTTCAACGTAACTTATATTTGGCGATTCATGTGAAGATGAATTACATAAATCACACAAAAACACTGTAAACAAAACGTCTCACGCGCCAGCTGGAACATAAAAAATTATATCTTTTGTTGTAACAACATTGTTTTACAAATAGCGCTAATAACCCCACAAATAATGCTTTGAGGCCACCGCAGATGGAAATCTAAATTGAATTATAGTATTTTTTCTCACTATTGTGCCAATTCATTCATTGGGCTGAGGCGATTTACGGGCTATACACACAGTCGTAAAGAAAGACGAACGAAACAATCTATCAACTTCGCTATTCTAGTAGTATATAAAAAAAATATATTTAGATATAGAGGTACTGAACGTAACTATTTTTATTTCTGATATGAATGAATTATGTAATAAATTTTATTACTCTTGGAGAAATGAATAAAAGTCTGACAAACCAGTATCAGTTAAACTACTGGATGATGTGGTAAGAAATAAATAAAGAAGTAAGGAGTTAAAATATAATTGGGTGTATGGTAATACTTCACACCCGAATATCTTCTTCAAGAATTATATTTAGCCATTTGCTATACACATGCATGGAGAATATCCCTTTATACCACTGGCGTCTCTAGTAAAGCAAGAAACTGTTGAAAGTAAGAATTATCAAAGACGTCATTATTTTAAAATTCAATATTTTTAAGAACGACTTAAGAAAATTCCGCTTGACTGCTGCTGCTCACTTAACTCCAAGAGACTGTTGAGGTAAATACTGTCACACTCTCAAATATTCTGCCGCAAAGCAGCAGTTTGTAAACATTGCTGTGTTTCCATAATGCAATGTAATTTATATGCGAAAGCGACTTTATGCCTAATTTCTTAGGTGAAAACTTGCAATGCTACCATCCAAGAGCAAGCAAGTCGCTTAAGTTGCATATAATAAAACCATAGAAATATATAAAAACTGTGTGAAATAGCCATACATTTTTGAAGCGTGGCAGTTATCCAAGCGCGATGTAAATGTATCACGGGCGTTACTTGAGATTCCCAAAGCATTGTTACAAGTACAATGTTGTTTTCTTGTGCAATATTGCTGAATTCGCAACGATTGCGAAACATTTGTGTAGACACGTCCGTCTGACCGTGTGTCGCTTGTTTGCTATATTGCATTGTCATATGCCGTGGAATTCGTAAACGGCGCATTATGGCTATTTTAAAACGGTCGCATAATAAAGGAATGTGCGATATGAACGGCATTGGCAAAACAAAAAGTGGACGTAGGTATACAATTTTCACTGTTATTACGTATGCCGCAGGAGTTATTTATCAGATTGGTCAAGGTGATTGTATCTCGTTCTGATTAAGCAGAACAGTAATGGGTTGATGTCTTTTTAAATAAAATCTTCCTACAGCTGAATGATGACTAACAACAATAATATTTGATTTAAATAAAAATATACATATACCTCAACTGCCACTGTCACAATTTAGGCTCACTCTAACGAAATCTCGAGACATATTTGTATATATTAGACAAACTTAAGCCTCCTGGGTCAGTTTGGGCATTAGTATCTATTTAATAATTAAAATACACTGCTGCTTTGCAAGCCTTACTATAATAATCGGCTTTTACTCAATCCCAACCTTGAGAATAGTATACATACAGGTTAAATTAGATGCACACTTTCAAGCTAAATTTATGTTTCACACAAATTATACTCGTAATTTAGTCACGTCATTTTATTTCCGCGTGATTATGAAATAGGTCGACGTGTGAAAACAGTACCAGACATGCAAGTGCGTTCAGTTTATATAATAGCAATACAAATAAATACTATACAAAAACAGATTTAAGCACGTATTACGTAGTAGCGTGATAAGTAATTAATGTTTCTAGAATTTAGAACAATCCCTGTGATTTCTCAATAAAGTTTAGGAAATTGCTAATCTCGTTATGCAAGTAAACAAATTATAGTCTTTCAGTCAATTATATATTTTTGATGGGGATAATTTAGCAGCAAATAACACTGATGATAATAATATGTAGTAATAATTTGAAAATAAATTTGTATAGTTTGGCACTTAAAGAAATATCTAGGTATATTTGCGGCATGTTATGATGTGGCTTTATGGCATGCCGTCTTTAAATTTGTCTTATCTCTTAGTTTTTCGTGGAAATAAAATTGCCAATAATAATAACTGTTGGTTTTTGTGATGAAGCGAGGTGCGAAAGATAATGTTTGATACTCCTCCGAGATCCGCCAGTGAGTTTTTAGTTCTCCTTTCCTAATTAGTGTTAATCGCTCTGCGAATATCGTCACTCCACCTGGTAAACGGGTATCCTACGCCGCATTTCCCGATTTTGATCTGCGTGACCAAAAATATATCGTTAATAATGAATTAATCTAACTAACATGGCAGTTCAAATTTACAGCATCACTACAGTTGTCTACTAGTAGGTACTAGAAGATTAAACAATGATGTCAAAAGAAAACAGTTTTGTATTTAATGCTACTCGAAGAACAGTAAACGTTACGCTAGAGGAGATAATGTCTTCACCTTAACGAACATTCTAAACAACCAGTCAACGAAGCTGTTTTGAACTCAACGATGCTTCTACGACTTGTATTGGCCATTAGTTACGGGCAAAATACCGGTGCGGACATTGATCGCTAGAGCGCTGAAATGTTTTTAAGCAATTCAGAATCATTTTCAGATGCACAATATAAGTATTTATCAATTACTTCTAAAATTATACCACAATTACACACAGTCGTCTATCACAGGCAATAATGAGAATTACTAAATCCTTATAAAAATAACGTTTAATTAGACAGACTGGCGTCTACGTAAGTGGGAATATGTGGCAAATTTAGACATAGCTCGATCGATGCTGCATGGGATATATTATCCTGTGCAACATAGTTTGATTTGAATGTCAAGAAGTGGATAAGAGAGCAGATTAAATACATATACTACCATCGTTATGTGCCGCGAAGAGCCTTCAAAAGTACGTTAGTAAAACATAGTATGAATGAGGATATGATGGCCTATAATAATAATAAATAATAATACCAGCCCTTGTTTATGTCCCACTGCTGGGCACGGGCCTCCCCTCAATATGAGGGGGGCTTAGGCCATAGTCCACCACGCTGGCCAAGTGCGGGTTGGCGGACTTCACACGTCATTCGAGAGCTAGTTAGGCTTTCTCATACATGCAGGTTTCCTCACGATGTTTTCCTTCACCGAAACCTAGTAACAATCGCACAAAGACGATTCGCACATGATTCATTGAAGAAATCAGAGGTGCCAGCCGGGGTTTGAACCTGCGCACCTTTATTTTCTAAGGCAAGCGTTAGCCCACTGAGCTGTTACCGCATATGATGGCCGATTGGTCTAATATATAGAGACTTTGGCCGCTACCCTATAGGCCGTGGGTTTGATAATTGATTTAGGCTCACCCGGCAAACATTTATGTGCATAAACATGCCTGTTTTTCTTGCTCGTGTCTGGTTGTTATTTATTTATATAAGTTAGTAAGATTAAAAAAAAGGCCAAAAAGCCACCAGCAAGTTTAATAACTCCCAATATATTGGGTACTTCAATATTTATCTTTATTGGTTCTGTGAGTAATTCAAAGTCACTGAGCATATGTCTTATTTATAGAAAAAACAGGATAGGCACGTGAAGTTGTGCCCAGCAAATTATGTTCATAGGATACATTTTTCTTTATGCTCTAACCTTGCTTAAGATCCATTGACCCTTTCGACGGCACTCTTACATGTGATCTATAGGCATCTCTTCTTCAATTTAAGAGCTGTGCTCTTGTCGGTGAAGCAATTAGGTATGTACATCCTATCCTATATATACGTTGAATGTTTAAAATATACAATCCTCCTCAATGTCCTCATGGATTACTAAAATATACAAAAACTTTTTAATATTTTTTCACTTGTTTAAGTGCTTACTCGGACTCAATGTACTGTAAGTACCTACATAATGTTAACAACAACAGTAATATATATATATATATATCAGACTTTTCAACTCACCAAAGTGTAAAAGCATCATTCAAAATTGACGAGACACTTACCTGAAACAGTAAAAACAACAGTAAAAAATGGGAAAACATTAAAAATATTCCCGCACTTCACATAACATTTTTTTGGTCTTTCTATATTTATTTTAAATGAAAATAATAATAAATATATACAGACTAACCGTCTTATTGCGAAAAGCAGTTTAACGATGAACCTAGGTTTAGACTCAAGGACTTAAGGAACGATATTCTGAGTCTAAACTTAGCTTCATCGTTAAACTGCTTTTCGTAATAAGACAGTAAGTATACTTTTTTTTTGTCGATTTAAATTTACAATACGATACTATTTGTTGTACAAAATTTATCCGTTATTAAATGGATGTTGAAAACCTTATGTAAAATACATTTAAAATGAAAATAACAAATTGCAGTGTTATGCTACAGCTTTGTAAATAGAAATAAAGTTTAGAGCTCTTCTAGCACACATAGGTACATAGACAGACGCTCGTTACTTTTGTAACTGTATCTGTACAACTGTATCTGTATCTATACAAATAAAAATTAATTGTCAAAATGTAGCTCATAATTTTCTAACAACTGCACCACATTGGATAAAGCACAAAATTAAAAAAATACGCGGGCGGAGCTTCATTGCACTGTCTATCTATATGCGTTTAAAGTTTAGAAGATTTTGTACCATGTAATATGGAATAAATTATAAGCGTACCCATAGTAACGCTCGTACTGACCCTGTCCGCTCATACCACGCATGTTAGCCGCGAATGAATTTGAAATGAGGCAAATAAGCAATTATGCGCCCATATTCGGGTTCGATTACGCGGTGTGGGAAATTTTAGATGCACCAATGGACACATGAGAGCGGCAGGCACGCGACGCGGAATGACTGACAGATAGTTGACGCGACACGGGCCCTAGATTGGAATTTAGAATGAATGAAAATTTGCGTTTCGATCGAATAAGAAATGAAGTAACAAAAGTTACCGACATAACTAAACGGCAAGCTGAAGTGGCAGTGGGCTGGTCATATTTGCTACAGAACCTATGCTCGTTAGGGAAGACTGATTCTGAAGTGGAGACCGCGAACCGGAAAACGTAGCGTACGACGCCCTGTGACCCGGTGGGGTGACGATTTACGCAAAGCAGTTGGTAGTGCCTGGATGAGGAAAGCCGAAGACCGGGCTCAATGGCGTGTATTGGGGGAGGCCTCTATCCAGCACTGGCTGATAATGATGATGAAAAAAACGCGGGCGGAGCTGCGTGGGTCAGCTAGTATTATACATGTACTAATTGAGGAATAGCATATTTACTGTATCGTATAATATTATAGTTTTGCGACTCAATTTTTGGCGCGACTTGTCGAGTAATTATTGACTCTTGATGTTTACGAAGATATTTAATAAGGTAGAAATAAGGTCGATTGATGAATAAGTGATTCGATCACTAAATATTAATAGCGCTTGAGGCGACTAATCCTATAGAATCCCTTTGACCTTTTCGTTTCGTTTAGTCTCGTCGTACCTACATATATGTATATTTTTATGTACGTTATTATCGTTCTGACGGCAACACTGGCTAAGATAATATGATTGTATTCAAAATAATACTGTTTTAATAATAGGTAATTACTGTATCTATATTAATAAAAGAGCAGGGTGTTTTCTAGGAATCACGATACAGCAAAAACCATATTACGTACAATCTTGAAATTTGGAACCAACATTATTCAAATAGTCTAGGTGAACAATAAGAACGGATTTTTCGAAATTCCATACCTAAGTGGGTCAAATGGGCTCCCAAAGTTTGTATGGAAAAAAAAATATTTTTCCTCGCACGGACATGAAACTTTGTTAGTGTACTAAACAAAAGAAATAAAGAAACACGTATATCACACTTTTTGAAAATCGACCCATATTGGGATTTTAACCTGGTTTTTGAGTATGCAACGCGGAAAAAAAAAATCATACTGCATTGCTGAAACTTTGCGAATACATTAATCAAATTATAGCAAACCAAGTGCATATAATCATTTTTTGAAAATCAACTCGTAAAGGGGTCCAATTGGGGTCCAAAAAATGTTTCTCGACCTACAGTCATAAAACTTAGTTTATATATTGCACACAAGAATCTAAGAAACCTATTTCCAGCATTTTTCAAAAAACTACCCCTAAGGTTTTTTAATGGGGTTTCAAAGTTTGCTCAAAGAAGGATTTCCGTTTCATCCTATGATGCAGCTAGAGTAACGAAACTCGGTAAATAAACTCAACACAACAATTGAAAAAACTAATTTTGATCATTTTTGTAAAATCAACCCCTAAGTGAGTCAAATGGGCTTCCAAAGTTTGATTAGAAAAAAAAAAATTTCGTCACACGGATATGAAACTTTGTCACTATACTAAACAAAAGTAATAAAGAAATACGTGTATTACAACTTTTTGAAAATCGACCCTTATAGCGATTTTATCATGGTTTTTGAGTATGCAACGCGGAAAAAAAAATTCATACTGCATTGCTGAAACTTTGCAAATACGTTAATCAAATTATAGCAATCCAAGTGCAAATTATCATTTTTTGAAAATCAACCCCTAAAGGGGCCAATTGGGGTCTAAAAAATTTTTCTCGACCTACAGTCATAAGGCTTAATTTATGTATTGCACACAAGAATCTAAGAAACCTATATTCGGCATTTTTCGAAATACTACCCCTATAATAATTTAATGGGGTTGTAAAGTTTACACGTAGAACGATTTCCATTTAATGCTATAAAGCTAGAGTAACGAAACTCTGTACATAAACTCAAAACAAAAATCTAATAAACTAATTTTCAGCATTTTTCAATAATCAACCCCAAAGTGGGTCAAATGGGGTCTCAAAGTTTGTATAGAAAACATTTTTTTTTCACCACACATACACGAAATTTTGTCAACGTACTAAACAAAAGAAACGAAGAAACACGTGTATCACGACTTTTTGAAAATCGACCCTTAAAGGGGTTTTAGTATGGTTTTTAAGTTTGAACCACGGAAAAATATTATGCTGCATTGATGAAACTTTGCGAATGCATTAAACAAACTAAAGCAATCCATGTGTAAATAGTTTGAAAATCACCTCCTAAAGGGGTCCAATCGGGGTCCAAAAATGTTTTTCGACCTGCAGTCATAAGACTTAATTTATGTATTGCACTCAAGAATCTAAGAAACTTATTTCAGGCATTCTACAAAAAACAATCCCTAAGGTCATTTTATGAGGTTGCAAAGTTTGCATGAAGAAGGATTTTCATTTTAGCTATAATGTTGCTACAGTCACAAAACTAATTGAATAAACTCAACATAACAACAAACAAATTTTCCTTTTTTTTAGGAAATCAACCCCTAGCTGGGTCAAATAGGGTAATAATCAAAGCTTGCAAAAAATATTTTTCATCACATGGACACAAAACTTACGTCATCAAAAGAAGTTGAGAAACACTTTTGACACATTTGCTTTGAAAATCAACCCTTGACAGGGTTTAGCACGGTTTTTGAGTATGAATTTGGAAAAAAAATCATGCTGCACTGATGACACTGCGGATGCATTTATGAAATTAAAGAAATCCATGTGCATTTTTTTTTTATTTGGTTCCCAAAAGGGATATTGGGGTCAAATCCTGTTGTTTTACCTACGGTCACAAGACTTATTTTATGTATTGCACACAAAAATCTGAGAAACCTGTTTTCTGCATTCATCGAAAAATAAACCCTTGATCGATTAATGGTTTCAAAGTTTGCATGCAGAAGTATTTCTATATAAGTTTAAATACAGCTACAGTCACGAAACTAGGTAAGTAAACTCAACACAACAATTTAACAAACTATTTTTCAGCATTTCTATCGGACTTCAAAGAAGGAGGAGGTACTCAATTTGTCTGTACATATATATTTTTTTCTATGTATGATCGCGCATGACTCTGGCAATTATGAACCGATTTCAAAAAATCTTTCTGGTACGGATAAGCCGCTCCACTGATTGGGTCCCATGAAAAAAATATTACTTATAAATATGCAGTTCCTGAAAAAACTAAATTAGCGACTTAGAAAAAACTGTAGGAATGTCTAAAAGATGATGTTTTTATCGCTTTTTAAGGACGAAAATCGTCACACTCTGGCAAATATGTACCAATTTCAATGATTCTTTTTTATGCGAAAGAAGGATCACTGTAATGAATATGTATAACTTTTATCACAACTGGATAATAACTTCCTGGAGAACCATGATTGATGTGGAGGAATTTATGTGGTAAAAAAAAAAGAATATATACAGACGAATTGAGAACCTCCTCCTTCTTTGAAGTCGGTTAAAAAAGTATGAAACTGATGTTCTCCATTACATTACTCAGACAAATATGAACCGATTTCGATGATTCTTTTTTATTCAATTGATTTTATGCAAATTTCATTAGGACCGGATAAAGTGTTCCTGAAGAAAATATACACAGTAGGTACTTCAACATCAACTTCAATAACATTTGAATTATTTTATGCTTTTTAGTGTTGTTGAAGTCGGTTAATTTTTTTTGTTGTGTCGTGTGTAATGTTTTATTTGAAAATCAACCCGTGGGACAAATGAGGTACCAAAGTTTGTATGTAACTTTGTCAGTGTACTCATCAAAAAACTGAGAAACACGTCTAATACATTTGTTTTGAAATTCACCCTTAACGGGGTCTTAGCACGGTTTTTGAGTCACAAACGCGAAAAAAAAATTCATGCTGCACTGATGACACTGCGGATACGGATACATTCATCATATTGAAGCAATCCATGTCATTTTTTTAAATTAACCCCTAAAAGCGTTCAATTGAATGCCAAAAAATATTTTATTCCTACAGCCACATGACATATTTTATGTACTGCATACAAGAATCCCTAAAGTTTGCGTGAAGAAAGATTTCCATTTAATGCTATCATGCAATTATGGTAACGAAACTCAGTGAATGAACTAAACAAAACTATTGAATAAACTTATTTCCAGCATTTTTCGAAAATCAACCGTTAAGGGCCTCTCGACCAATGGGGTTACCAAATGGTTTCCACTTAACAACCTCATATGTTTTTTAATGGAATTGCAAAATAAGTACAGTATCTTTTTAAATAAAGAAGTAAATATTTAAGAAAGCTATGATAGCTTACACAATAATACAGGTTACATACTTGATTAGATCAGGGTTAATAAAAGTGATCTGAAAATCGATCGTCCGAAGATCGGACCAACAATAATAACTAAGAAGACCTGAGGGTACACCGGCATAATTGTGACAAAAGGACGTGCAACATCTCAGTTCTCGTGACCAAGGGTTCTGCAAAGCATTCGAAACGTCGGGATAGTAAAAGCTAAAATAAACCGCGATTAAATCCGTAAAAAGTAGTTTGATTTCTATGTGTAATATTCGCGTAAGTAAAATACAATAAGCTTATTATTTATTATGAAGCTGGCTTCAAAATACAGAAACGGTAAATGTTGTCCTTGAAAACTGGGAATGCACGAACGCATCAAAAAGATTATCAATGCCTAAAGGATTAATGGAAATCCACAAATACATGGACGATAGATTGGTACGTAAGAATTTACTAACGCGAATGCTACACATTGAAATCAAACTATGATTTCAATGTGTAGCATTCGCGTAAATAAAAGACAACATTAGTGTAAACAATATTTTAAAAAAACCTTGATCCATAATTCAAAATACGTTTGAGTAACAAAGTAAACGCGGGCGAAGCCGCGGGCTACAGCTAGTATTTTATAATTTCATTTCATTATTAACGAAATAATTAATTATTCTTATCACAATGTTTTGTTGTTTGTCGTTTAATTAGTGGCCAACTTAGTGTCAGAGTTATTTTAAGCTATCCACAGCCCTGACTTGTCCTAACGACTGCTGCCTACTTGACAACAATCGGGGCCAAATTTTTACTTGCCCTCCGAAGCACGGGGACTCTCTGTTCAAATGCCGCTGAACGGCCACCCATCAATGGATTGATAATCACAATTTGTGTTACCCCTTTCGGATTTCCAATGTTCCAAATGAATGTACCTATCTCACTCAACCGCTAAAGCTTGAGTCTAATCTACAAATGCTTGCGTGTTTATAAAACATTCGGGGTCCAACTCGAGCCCGGGTCAATATGGCTAAACTACAGGCGTATAGTTTGCTATTCCCGATGCGAGGTGTGTGTAGTCTATAAGGCGGCTGCAATTTTATCAACAAAATACATGAGGGGTCCCATTTGCATAATAAGCCTCCGTGCACGCAATACGCCCGACGTATTCCGATTTTCGTTATTATTTCACCTCACTCAATCCCCCGCGAATTATACCGTACGGGGGTTAAATCAAACGCGCTGATAACAGCACAGTACAAATTCAATATTCATAACTGTGTTTGGTCATATGATAGATAATCTTGTTTGCACGTTTTAGTTGGGTCGATGCCGCGGCGCGATACGAAATTAAATAATAACTGTGGTCGGCCAGTTTGGAGATTTGCACATGAATTATTCAATATTTTGTACGTGATAAATCGTTTATGGAACGTATTTTATAATTTTTCACTGGTTCAAATATTTTTCTAGGCATTATCATACACTTTTGAAATTTACTCACACAGAATGTCAAAGTCAATCATCTTTATCATATATCCGTGTCTGCTGCATAAAAAGTACATTTTCTCGGATCTAGGTACGAAAACCACAGAATGTTTGCGCGTCGGATCTAGCACAGACAAAATTTTTTCTTGGTCAGCGCCAGTTCGTTGTAGAAAAGACTCGAATTCTTGTATAGGCCTGGCGACTTTTATTTGCGTGTACACGCGGTCATAGGCCCCACGGAGGCACTTACACAAGTCATTTTTTACAAGCTACCACCGAATCGTACCGCGGCCGCTACTGAAAATATCCGGCAAGAAACTTAGCTTTTTTAACTTTTAAAACATTTATTTGAACAGTATTACAAATTATAAGCCTTAAGATTTTAACATTGCATGAGTTTGGCAGATCAAGCCGCTCGCTAGCAGCTTTATTCTTCAATCCAAGATTTTATAAGCCTTTTTCGACAATTGGCTTTTTTATCAGAATGAAAGAAAAGAAAGAAAGAAATAATATTTATTTACCAAAAAAACGACGTACACAAATAATAATACAATAAAATGATAAATTATAGCACAAACTTTACAACTAGATAATATGATAATGTACTTATTTAAATCGTACGCCGCAGTTCCAGCAAGGTTGGCAACTCAGCTTATTGCTGAACCGGAGGCCATGCTCCCGGTCCAGCACTGGTTTTCAGTACCAACCTCCGTGACACTTAGATGCCATTCTAACCTCACATTGTCATCATCTTTTTGAGCGAAAACAAGCAAAAGCAAAACGCGGTGTAAGTTGTAAAAATTCACGAGATGTCGATCTTCAACTAGGTATTTATTGGTATTGAGTGAAATTAGACTGTATCATCATTCATATCCCCAAGTGAGACTACTTACGTAATTTATCTTACAGTAGTAAATGGTGGTTGTCATCAGTCATGAAAGACAGAGCTATCATTATCTCAGGTCAATGATCTATTATAGGTACTACAGGATGGATCATTCACAAAATGTATTCCGAAAGGTTTGTGCATGCAGTCGGCAGCAGCCGAGACATCTACTGCTGAACAAAGGCCTGTCCCTACGAAGGGAGAGGTTGCCACAATCCCCACGTTTGGCAAGTGTCTTACTGCCGGTCCCAATATCCTATCTATCCCTAACTGTAAGTTAACATCATCGATCAGGTCATAGATTTCCCGCGATAAACCTCCGAAATGGAGCGATAACTAAAACCCTGACAGACTGTCATTTGAACAACCAACAGTAAGCTGCTAATATGTTATTAATGAAACGGAAATATGTCATTATAGCTATTGATGGTATACTATTTTAACTTATAGTAAGAGATCGATAGGATATTGGGACCGGCAGTTAGTCGCAGTATATGTGGTATGTATGTCTTCTTGCTTTCCCGTAGTCGCCTCTTGCGACACACAACGGGAAGAGATTGGTGGGTGCTATTCTTACTTCCCACGGGCTATGCATGTAGTAGGTACAAATATTTATGGTCCTTCAGCCAACAGCACGTCAAATGCTTATCATGGGACACTGGATTCTTTATGGTGGCGTTATTTGTCTGCTCTAATTTGAATGGGCGTTACCGCTGCGCCCTACTTCTCTTAATGTTCATTATGACATGTAGGTACTGTGTTTATTATCTATGGCCATTAATGCATTTATCAATTAAAATATCCATCTACTCCATTAGTCAAGTCATCATATAATTTTCCATATAGTTTTAAGGCTTAATTTGTTACCAACCTGTTGAATTTATTATAATCACAGAACAAAAATCAGTGTCAAAAATCAAGTACTATAGAATGCTTAAATGCAAGTAAGAACCGTAGGCACAGGTAAGAACATACAAATACATACATATCAGGTAAACGACAATAGGTACTATACCGTCAGCTATATTTATCGACATTTGCGCTTGTGACAGATCAAACCTATTACTACTTATCACTTACATATCAATATAACTCTTGTAATATAACTTTAAATAGTTCAATTCACCGGCCTCGTAGAGGAAAATCTGCCTACGCTTTGTTTAATGGGACCATAGACAAACGCGTACTCTATAGAGATCCTTCCTCTAAGATTATAATATTAAGAACAAAGAAATATCTCGACCAACGAAATTCCGAACACTTGAACGGTATTAATTTTTCCACTTCATTAGATAATTATGTTTTAAAGCATCATCGGCGCAAATTATAACGAGGAAATCATAAGTGGTTTCTCTTGAATAACATTAAGCTGTTAATAAAGTAAGTAGGCCGTTGCCGTACAAATGGTTAGAGCGAATTAGGTGATAGCACGAACGACGTCGAGTTGGCCAGTAATATACTCGATAAAGGTTCTGATGAGAGTATAAAATAAAAGTAAATGGTCAGTGGGCAGACAACGACACGGCGTTGGTAGGCGGCCAACTGTCGCGCGTTGTCGCGCGTTGGCCTATGTCGCGACGATGAGACGATCGCCCAGCCCCACAAAACGAGTACAGCATTTACACGCTCCTCATTAAATTGAAATGACATTGTTTCATAGATTTATTGTTTGAACTAGATTAAGTGTGACGACTTGAGAAAAGTGCACCATTCATTCGGTCCTGTACGCACATCGCCGCCCGAAGGCCGCTGCAGAGGACCCCGAATGTCAGGTCACAAATAATAATTTAAAGTAAGTATCCCTGTGTTCTTATTTCAAATTATCTGTAAGCTTTGAATTTAATCAATTTATGAATTATTAATTTCATAATTATTTAAAAGCTAAAGTACACGGCAACTCTACGATATTTTGAATGTCATTTTGTTCAGGTCTATTTTTTTTTCATCAACCTATTTATGCCCGGTACTATAATATCTATGAAACAACTGGTTTAGGTACCAAACCAATATTATAATTAAAAAAAAAAACTTTATGAAAGTATTGATATTAAGAATAGTATCTACTATAACTAAAAATATAGAGATCTCAGATCTTTTTATAATAAACGAGTTATTTGTGCGATAAATTTAAATGGCATACCACCTTATTTATGTCATGCATCCCGTACGTTTAACTAGCAATTAATTAAACAATGGTTACTTCGAATATTTTGATGTTTAAATATTTACGCGTGATTTAATAAACAATGTTATAAATGTCGGTAAAAATAAATCGTTACTTTGCTGTATTTCTTAAAATGTCTACTCTCAATCGAAGCACTTAATTTTGTTTATTATATTAAGACTCAGAGAAATGTCGCTTCAGCCCAGATTCCAAAAAAAAAATGTTGTTTATCGAAATATCTCACATTTTTGTTTTATCCAGAATTATTTTTTAGTCTCAATATGGAGACACTTTTAAATGAAACTTAGAATATATTTTTTTAAGCTTTTAATTAAAAACTTTTTCTGTTTCAGGCTCTTAAATCCTATTCCCATTTTTTATCTTTCGGCTCTATCAAAAAAAAATCGCATAAAGTACTGACAACCTCATCCACCGCAGATATTATTCAACGTTACTTGATTGTAGCCACGTCCGTAAGATGACCACATTCAAACTATAGTACCTGCATACTTCCTAACGCAGACTACTTTGCCTCTTAAAATAATTCAGAAATGTATGTATACATATATGTATCATCATTATCATCAGTAACCGAAACGTGCATTGCTGAACAAAGGCCTCTCCCTTAGAAGGGAGGAGTAATAGCCATAATCCTCACGCTTGGCAGGCGGCTTGGGGATCGCAAGGTGGTAGGTAATCTAATAAAAATACGCTGCTCGTCTTCTTGTTTTCTTGTTTAGTCGCCTTTTATGGACACCCAACGGAAGGAGATGGGTGGGTGCTATTCTTACCCGGACCCCCCACGGGGAATATACATATACTATATACAGGGTTAATTTAACAATTGTAATAAAGTATTATACGTGGTCTTTAACAGCTGGCCTTTTAGAGAAGCTCAGAGTCACACAACGAGCTATGGAGAGAGCTATGCTCGGAGTTTCTTTGCGCGACAGAATCCGCAATGAGGAGATTCGCCGAAGAACCAACGTCACCGACATAGCTCTCAGAATCTGCAAGTTGAAGTGGCAGTGGGCAGGCCACATCGCTCGAAGAACCGATAACCGTTGGGGAAGAAAGGTTCTCGAGTGGCGACCACGAACCGGAAGACGCAGCGTAGGTAGGCCTCCCACTAGGTGGACAGACGACATTGTGCGCGTCGCAGGTAACCGGTGGATGCAAATCGCCAATTGACGTTCATTGTGGCGTTCCAAGGGGGAGGCCTATGTTCAGCAGTGGACGTCTTCTGGATGATGATGAATAAAGTATACTCCGTTTTTCTTTACAAGATCAAAATCGGAACAATAAATGTATGAACACAGGAGTGATGGCTGACCGGTGGCCAGCCAAAGACAATTAGTAGGGTTTAATATGTCATATATTATACAATAGGGATGATGACTGGAATAAAAAAAAACTAATTAGTCCGTCAGTCAGTTAGATTATAAAAAAATATTGGACACGTATTCTTTTATTTAACAAATCAATAAAAATTGCCAAAGATATAGAGCGTCTAAGTTCGGGAGTGGGGGCTTTTTACGTAACACCTCAGTAAAAATTGTATACCGGAGTGACGTCACGCAACATTTCAAAGCCCTATATCTTCGTAATTTTTTGTTTAATCGACAAAAGAAAAAATACGTGTCCAATATCTTTTGATAATCCAAATGACGGACAAAAAAATTTTTTTTAGTCATTTAGCCTATTTAGACGACCACTGTGGGCATACAGCTACCTTTTTTTTTTTTTTTTTTTTTTTTTTTTTTTTTTTTTTTTTTTTTTTTTTTTTTTGACGCGGGGGAAATCTTCGAAAGATCCCCGGGAGCTGTGGGGCTCGACCGGGGTATGTGGGATTCTTACCCACTAAAACCCCCGCGGCTGTCGCATCGGCACATGAGAGGGGAGACCCCAGGGCTCTCCGGTGGGATCTGCACCAGGGGCCCCTCAGTGCCTTGCCTTTGAGCCCGCCGCCGGGGGGCGCATTGTAGCCCCCCGGGAACCTGTCATGGTGCTCACGGGGACGGGGGTCGCAACCCCGCCGCCGTCCTCCTCGGAGTCGCCGCCGTACTCAATGGACGCTCAAGGGGCCCACACCCCGAGCGTCCAGCGACTCCGAAGGAGCATACAGCTACCTATCACAAGCTCTCTAGGCAATTATGTATAAGGCTACTAACGCAATAGAAGAAGTGCGTTGCTAATGTTAATATACGCTCCCCACGTCGATATTACACCTGCGCTGTACGAGTATATATATGGTCCCCATGACCATAAATCATGTTACCTTTTGCGGGTATCCATGGCCTCGTGACTATAGAACGCAACACTCGCAGCAACAAAATTAGTTGTTACCAAACCTGCACTCGGAGTAGGCGATAAAATAAATTGTTACCAAACCCGCTTAATCCTTCAACAATAGTGATGGTTATTAAAATCAAATAACCTCCTAATTTGTATACAAATTAGGAGGTTATTTGTGCACAAAATGGTGTGAATAAACGTCTCGATTAATCATAATAAAATCTGCATGATTCTGGCCTTTATAATATTATATATGTTTACGATATTGGTAGTTTGTATAACATCGGCTTCGCATCTATAAGCACTTAAACACTTTATCGTCGATCAAAAATGTTAAGAACTAACTAACAAAATTCATTGAAGGGAAAAGATTGAAGATTCGCACAAATATTTTCCTAACCCCTGTGAAGATGGAAAATAAAGCAATTTCCTTTTCGAGATTACATCGGCATGCAACGTTTGCTTCACAAAGTAAACAGTAATATTTGCAATTTTTCAATATCGTCACATACAAATACATCTGGGTGTCCCGGAAAGGGTATATCAAGCCAAAGAGTATGTATAGTATTGATAGTAAAGACCCCGAAAAAGATTTCAAATACGGAAAAATTGATATTTTGAATTACATAAAAAAATATTTGTATCGTCTTAAAACCATTTCTAAGCAACCCTGTGCCATCGTGCCTACTCCTATGGAGAGAATGCTTTTTTTTGATTGCGTGCCTACCTGGTTTAATAAGAAATTCATGCATTTTCGGGTAAATAACAAAAAAATATGTTTAACCCACTGCACTAAAACTGTTGACTATTTCATTATTTTCTTTCACAAATTGATTGCTTGTGGGTTACATAATGCGTCATTACCGGCTTGATACCCCATTTCTGGGGCACCCCGTATAATGTTGTATTTTTTATATAGACGGGCCCGTTGGTCTAGTGGTTAGTGACCCTGTCCGCTAACCGATGGGTCGTGGGTTCGATTCCCGCCAAGTGTCTGGGTGTTGTTTATCTATTTAAGTATGTATTTACAAAAAAAATGTATATAAGTATTAGTATCAGTTGTCTGGTTTCCATAGTACAGGCTCTGCCTAGTTTGGGATCAGATGACCCTGTGTGGATTGTCCCAAGATATTATTATTATTATTATTTATCTACTAAGATACCTGAATATGATAGTATTTAGTTTAGCATATAGTAGACATAATATACCATCCATCACAGACAAACCCATCTCCACCAGTTGGGTGTCCGTAAGAGGCGACTAAGGGAAAATATGAAGACGGGCAGCAGCGTCTTTCTATTGGATTAACCTACTATGTATACTGCGATCCCCAAGCCGCCTAGCCTAACAAGCGTGTGGCAACCCCTCCCTTCAAAGGCAGAGGCCTTTGTTCGGCAGTGGACGTGTATCGGCTACTGATGACGATGATGATGTGATATGATGTGTATATTAGTAGGATAGTATATAGTCTGTACCAAATAAAACTGAAAACGTTTACAGCTTTATTATGCGGTCGTAAAACACGCGCGCCGTATACTTGACAATGCGACGCGGCAGCAAAAAAGGCTTGGTAATACAAAGTTGCATTTGCGGCCACGCGTGTCAATAATGTAGGCGTTATTTAGTTATTGAACCGCAAACGAATTTGTATTCCTTTACAAATTCATTTGAAACGGAGTATATATACTATATTATTATAATAATAGACTATGCTTACATCAGTATTGAAAACCTGCAAACAATTTGAGCTATGTCAAAGTACGAGGATACTTAGATCGTACGTAATCATAAGTGAACCCCGTTCATTTTAATATTGACAAAGCCGTTAGCCTAGAGGTTAGACACTGATCACTGTCTAATAGACCATGGGGTCGATTCCACAGAACAGGGCATTTTATGAAATGGTTTGGAATCAAAACCGTGTTGAGGTTATCCCATGATACACACACATTATTAAACTAAATATTATTTTTTATAATCAGCATCGAAAACTTGCAAACAATTCGCGTTATGTAGAGTACCAGGTATTTAGATCGTGATCATAAGTAAACCCTGTTCACGTCAATATTGTCGTATCAATTCAATATAATTATAGCAGGTAGCGGGCAGATATACGTGAGGTGAACGAGGCGAAATGGATTCCGCAATTGTTCCCATAATTCCCTGCGTTCTATTTACAATAGACTACATTATACATATAAATGCCATTCAACACTCGACCTTATAATTTTACTATCGGATTATTCCAAATTATATTATGACCTTCAGTTTTAAATTTCGAACCGACAATACGGTCTTGTAGATACGATCTTGCCTATTCAATATTCATTGATGTCCTGTCGTTCTGACAATATAAAGCTGTAAAACAAATTTTATATCCTTTCTGTAATTAGAAATGCAGCGTTGTGCCATAATTTATTTCAAAGTTTTATTTCAGACAGTCATATACGAGTAATTACGTAGGTAGTATAATATACTGACGGCCCAGATTTCTAAATAATTACGAAGAAAATCCAGTGAACCAGTATTCTGGCGTTCCACCTGTCCAGCACTAAGTTAATAATATGTTACAGCTTTAAATAAACCCAAAACTAAACTATGTATCAAATAATATCCTAGAGGTCTCTCTACAGCACTAATAGTAATTATCGTAGTAATGCGTCTATCCCTTAAATTGTGTACTGAATACACTAAAGAACGAGATAACGATTCATTAACAGAATTTGTGTGGCAGTCAACTTTTATAGAAAATAAAAATAAAAAAGAAAGCGTTTAATTTACTGACAAGTTAGTAATGGTTGATAACACAACGAGTTTTGCGAGTGCAAGAAATACACGTTCTAAATACAATTAAAACGCTGATACGAGTACTACTGCCGTCTTTACGACGACAGCTATACTATTATATTGTAATCTAAACAATAAATAAAGACAATACGAAGTATGACCTCATTCCGATGATCATGAGTTGATCAATTGTGACACATCGCGCATTATAATTGTAGCGGACCGTTGCGTCGGCTATATTACGAGGGGACCATTAGAAGCGTCGGTGTTTATCATTAGATAATTAATTAAATTATTAGGGTTGCCAGACAACATATTTCGATAGGACACGGTCCCAGAGCAACTTGGGGTTTGGGCTTGACCTAATTCTATACGCTATGAATTTACCCTTTTAAATAATGATTTCCAAGTACATTTTACCTAAAAATAAATTTTGGTAATATTTTTTTGCAATAAATAAAAGTTATTAAGTACTTATACAGGGTGTAAGGGACCACGTACCGAATTATTTACATTACAGAAACCATTTATATGGAAAATGACAAACATAATAATTTTCGAGCATGTAATGAATATAAGCGAAATGATTATTTGATGATTGATGATTTTTTGGTGATTTATTTTTCAAATTACATTGCTAATTTTCTAAAATAATAATTGTCTGTTTTTCTGCATAAAGAATAAATTAATTAATTAATTTTCCACAAATAATTATGTTTTTTTATTAAAATTAGGCTGTATTATTATACCAATAATGATGTTATACTAATTTTATTTAAGCAAAAAGGGTTTTTCTAGGAAATTCATAAAAAAGCCGATGAAAAATTTCAACACTAGGATGTTCAGAATCATGTACTGTCCCTGGTATCGGTTTTCGGTACGATGTCCCTTACACCTGTTATAGAAAATGAATCCGAAATGTGGAGTTTCGCCGAAGAACCAGGGTCACTGGGCAGGCCACATCGCTCGAAAAACCGATAACCGTAGGGGAAGAAAGGTTCTCGAGAAGCGAACACGAACTGGAAGACGAAACGTAGACAGGCCTCCCCGACCGGCCAGACGACATTTTGCGCGTTGCAGGTAACCGGTGGATGCAAATAGCCAATATTTTCGTTCATTGTGGCGTTCTAAGGGTGAGGCCTATGTTAAGCAGTGGACGTCTTCCGGCTGATGATAATGATGACACAGAAAATAAATTATATCGAGCGTTGGAATAATAATGCGACAATTTTAGTACGTTCATTATTGTTTCTGTGCTGGTCTGACAAAACTGTAGGAAGGAAAGTGGATGAAAGTAAAAAGGCCTCTCAAATGCAGCCTAATAGGCATGATGACTAATTTTGAAAAAATACTCTATAATGTACTTACGGGTCTACTATTGCCGAAAATATTCATATTTTTGTATTAAATTTACAATTAATAGCAATATTTTCAATTTTTAAAATAGAGTTTGAATTTCATTCCAAAACGACGGCCTGTGCATGGCGCCATGTTGGGACGTCACTACGCGGTGTAAATAAACATCTGTCTAGGTATAAAAGTTAAAAGTGAATCATTGTATGAAAGAAAAAGTTGAGACGACAGTTTGACAGTTGTTTATTTACACAGGATTGACGTCATTCACTCTGAGCAGCGTTTATTACAAAATGGCGATTAGCTGTATTTGAGTAATTTATTTGCTTAAATATCACGAAAATCTCTATATTATTATGAAAATGGGATGCATTTTTGGAATCAGTGCAATCTGTTCTACTATTTAAAACCACAGATTTATTGGTATTGTGTTACAGTCATCATGCCTATTGTACACGCATCGGGAAATCTGATAATGCAAAATGGAAATGCTGACAAAATTGTAGTATAGCTAGTGCGTGGGTGGTTATAAAGATCGCAACCCCAACTTCTGTCGTTATATTCCAGCGGTTTGGTTGCTGTTTCTCTATGAGAGACGAGTGCGATTCTTTTGACGCAGAGTTGTTAGTCAGTGCGCTTTACCATCCACAATTTTATCACTACTGAGCATCACACAGATTTGTGGTTAAGCCTTGGCTAAAATGAGGTTTGTAAGTAAGTCGATAAGAAAAAACATTTTGTGATCACTTATGAATATATGCTATGTTAATGCCTGATATTGGATTGATGAAATATGTAACCAATGCGATAGTGTCTCTTTTGGCACGTATCGAATAAACTAAGACACCATGCGTGCGTTTAGTAGAGAATAGAGTGCAACACAATGTATGCACCGCAAGTTATTTGACGCAATCATTATTTCTCTATCACCGTTAATTAAATATACATCAGATCAAGTGGCCTAGTTGTGCCAGACCTAATCGAATAATTTAATATCGTGTGGGTACATAACTGCATAATAAATCTGTCATGATAATTTTTGTTCTGCGTACCTATTGATAGAATGAAATGTCCGCCTAAACAACAAGAATCTTTTTTACATCGAAAGTGAACGCAATTTACTGTATAATTGACCTTTTTGGCCGTAATAGTAATTATTTTATTTTTTAAGCCGTCGATGTTTCGTATCACGGTCTTATTTTATAAGCCTACGGGTCTTTGTAAGTGATATATCTGTAACACGCTACGCTAGGCATCCCTTCGTCCTTCCGTTGGCAACTATAGAACACGTACTATTCCTTTATACGTAGAATTGTCCGTTTTTGTCAAAGAGTGAAGGAATGGAACTGGCGTTAGAGCGGCCATCATGGAATGATGTAATTATATAGTAAGTATACATCATCATCATCATCAGCCGGAAGACGTCCACTGCTGAACAAAGGCCACCCCCTTCAACTGCCACAATGAACGACAATTTGCCATTTGCATCCACCGGTTGCCTGCGACGCGAACAATGTCGTCGGTCCACCTAGTGGGAGGCCTGCAAAAGCTGCGTCTTCCGGTTCGTGGTCGCCACTCGAGAACCTAGAGAAGTATACATGCAGGGGAATTATAAAGTAATAGGAAATAGAAATAGAATACCTTACTAGGTGCTATGTACACAGATGAGTATTCGATATCATAAATATATTGATTTAGAGCAGAATTATAACAACAAAAAAATATATCTCAAGAATTGGTTGCATTGATAAGAGCATCTCGACAGATATAGGCAGGCGTATAGGCCAACAAACAATATTATATCATACAAATATATCGGATATGAACCGAATATGACGTAATTTTATTGCTTCGAACGGCTTCGATCGCTATGTTAAGTTGAGAGGTCTTCACTTAGAATAGTAGAGCATGCGAGATATGTAACTGTGTAGTTGCTATCACTAAATATTTATTACTAAACGTGAAATTTATCAATTTTAATGTGATTTGTGTACTAGTTTACGTAATCAATTTCATTAATAATGTAATTAATGGTTATGTATCGTGTCTAGCTTGTGAAGTCACTCTCTACCTTATCGTGACCTTATAATAAAATCAATAGTCTAAGGAAGGAAGGTAATTTATCTCCTGAAACACGCTACACTGAGATACGATAATTGTGTACATGTTTTTTTTTTCTTACAATAAATTAAATAATATTCGGGATACTCTCGTAGAGCCTTCAGAAACCAAAGCCTTCAGGAGTCACTGAAAACCAGCGTTGCGGCACACAAAGTGGTTTTCTTATCTGATTCTTTCATAGTGCGATTGATACGGACATAGTATCGTCCGATCGTGTGGGCAAAGACTTTTTACATGGATTCCGGGGTGGTAATCTAACTGCGAAAATGGAATGGTGCGTCAGCTCGTTACCATGCCAACTATTATCGGTGCGGGACAATATGCATGACCCAGTACCGCATTTGGTTTAATATTCAAGAGTCGCGCGACAGCGGCGCACGCCTCGGTGTAATAAAAGCACGCTCCGACGCTTAACGAACCCGACCGATGAGCTCCTTCGTATTTCAAACAAGGCGACCCCGTACGTGACCGCATCGGGGCAAGAACTTAATTTGTGCAGTAACAAGAAGATTGTGAATTATTGGCCGCCCTAATGCCTCGTGTTTGAACACGGACTCGGATGTAGGCAGTGGGGTGCGCTCCGTTGGCTTCTGATGACGCTGCTCGGACGGAAATGTCTCAAGAATAAAAATAATTTTTACAAAAAAAAGAACCGCCTTCAAAATGCAACTAAAAAGCCTGAAATAATTTCTAAGAATTAGTGGTTTTTACATCTACATTGTTGGACTTGGACTACAACATATTATAAATACATATTACTAACAAAGACGGCGCCAAACTGGAAAACAGTTAGGTACCTACTGCCCTTGTAAGTATTTGCTAGACGTTAGGCGCCGACTTCGTTAGTAATATGTATTTATAATATGTTGTAGTCCAAGTCCAACAATGTAGATGTAAAAACCACTAATTCTTAGAAATTATTTCAGGCTTTTTAGTTGCATTTTGAAGGCGGTTCTTTTTTTTGTAAAAATTATTTTTATTTTATTCTTTTTAGTGGTTCCCTTGGTGTATTATTAGGTTAACTTTTAACAACTTATATTTTATTCTGACAAACAGCCAGTTTAATATTTATTTTAAAAACACTCACTACATAACACAACTATGGACCATCATTAATGTAGATGTGACAATATCTTAATAAAACTAACCAATTGCCATAAACCGAAGATATCTAGGTGTTATACTCGTAGTTCTCGAGAACCATGGACTGCAAGCTCGGTGGGTCTACATTTATTTGTGCCGAGACCCGTGTCCACCTTCTTGCTCCATCGTCAGACCCTGATCACCATTTTTCTAGCAACTACTCATCGCGAGCTACCCAACGAGCCCAAACTCAGCGGATCTACGTTTATTGGTGCAGTGATCCCGTGATGACCTTCCTGCTCCATCATCAGACCCTGATCTCCATTTTTCTAGCAACTACTCGTCAAGACCTATCCAACGAGTCCAAATTCGGTAGGTCTACGTTTGTTGGTGCCGAGATACCGTGACGACCTTCCTGCTCCATTATCAGACCTTGATCACCATTGTTCTAGCAACTACTCGTCGAGAGCTACCCAATGAACCCAAACTTGGTGGGTCTATGTTTATTGGTGCCGAGATCCCGTGAAGACCTTCTTACTCCATCATCAGACGCTGATCACCATTTTTCTAGCAACTACTCATCGAGAGCTACCCAACGAGCCCAAACTGGGCGGATCTACGTTTATTGGTGCACAGATCCCGTGACAACCTTCCTGCTCCACCATCAGACCCTGATCTCCATTTTCCTAGCAACTACTCGTCGAGAACTATCCATCGAGTCCAAATTCGGTAGTTCTACGCTTAGTAGGCACGGCTAGGATAGGATGGATTGTTAATTTTATTACAGAGTTCCGGTGGCCATCTATGGCCTTCTTCATCAGATCCACTTCACCAAATGATACTTTCTGAATGAAAATGCTTGACTAGTTTCTAAAAATACCAAAAACGCTATATGTATGCCTATAATATTTAAGGAGTTCCCTCAGTTACTCATGGTTCCCATCATCAGAACTTGATTTTGAAAAAAATGGGACCAATCTGGAAGCATATGCTTTCAATTAAAAAAATAATTTTCCAAATCGGTTCGTAAACGACAGAGTTCTGAGGTAACAAACATAAAAAAAAAAAAAAAAAAAAAAACATACAACCGAATTGATAACCTCCTCCTTTTTTTGAAGTCGGTTAAAAAGTCACGCTTTTGTCAAAGCGGATCCTTTTCAAAATGTTAGCTGGTTGAATCTTTTATGCCAAATATCTTTAATAGGTTTACATGAATATATCAAGAATTCTACTTTACCGGAGGTCATGTATAAATGCAAAAAAAAAAAGTTTTTTAACAGAGTTCTTGGAGCTTTATACAGCCTCCAAATTCAATATCTGAATACGTTAAGTAACATCTTCTGAAACAGCATAATTACGAAATCAGTTTCTTTTTGTGTTGACTTATTTCTGCAAAGAATATCTTCATTTAAATTTTTGTTTCATTTTACGTTCACAATGAAGGAACTTCGGACAACCTGAACGTGACTTACATTTCAGATACAATTAAATTCATTTTATCCAAATGCCTAACTAAATATTAGCTTTATAAACAGAATTGTTTTGGAGGCGACTATTTACATCTTCAGAGGCTTTGAACGCAGTGGATCTAGTTAAATAGATGCCAGACGAGCAGTTTCCAACACAAACTTCCCAGGGCGCCGAGTGCAAAGAAAGTTATCAGCAATCGAAGACCCATTGATTGCGCACAAAGAGTCTTGCGACATTAGAGTTCGATTTTCCGCTTACAATTCGGGCGCAGATTTTAGTCTACCATTTAAGTCTATAGATGTGTTATTTAAGGCACATCTAGAACGCCTTAAACCGAAGCAGCCTGGCTTCACAACCTCTGCGACCTCTTCCAATAATCTTAGACAAAATCACAGCTAAATAACGCCACCTTCTAGTGGCGAGTATAATCTACACAGGTCTTGACTATTGTTCGTGCCTTTATGATCTCCATACCTGTACTCTAATACCTCTAAAACAAGGTCCTTTTTCCTGTCTCATCTAATATATTGCGCTTTCAGCTACGACTCCTTCACAACTTTCTAGTGGTCAAGAACTAGTTAAGTTTGACGGGCCCGTTGGTCTAGTGGTTAGACACCCTGGCTGCTAACTGATGGGTCGTGGGTTCGATTCCCACCAAGTGTCTGGGTGTTATTTATCTATCTATGTATTTACAACAAAAAAAATAAGTATTAGTATCAGTTGTCTGGTTTCCATAGTACAGGCTCTGCCTAGTTTGGAATCGGATGACCGTGTGTGGAATGTCCCAAGATATTATTATTATTAAATAGTGTAAAAACATCAAACTCGCTTGGGTTATGCGATATTGTTAGACCGCTCCAGCAGCAGACTGCGAGTGCATTAGATGTCGTAATTTGTTAGGCTCTGGATAAGTTCGCTGGCGAATTAATACATTGGTAGGTTTCATAAAGCTTTAGGGCGCGTCCGTTTGGAACGCCGCCAAGGTTGTTGCACAAAACACAATAAATACATACTATAACGCACTCTTAATTACTTTACTCCCATTAACCCGCACGTACCAGCAATAAATGTACTCCGTTATGAGTCGTGAAAAAAATACACTTTCACATATTCGTATGTGAAATTTTAAGTGAAGTGCGTACACAGAATTGCCTTTTATTGGTTCTAAGGTTATTTTACGTAGCATAATCTGGTAATGAACCAATCTGTAACAAAAAAAAACCGAACGAAACCTTATGCTTGAAACCAAACGCACGGAACTGCATTGATAAATTAGCCCCCACTTTCTTTTAGGTGTTTAAAACATCAAACGTGTTCTTTTTGTCCTGTTTGTGCGGTGGATTGGTAATCCGAGGTGCGGAGCCGGAGGCTGCACGGGGGTGCTCAGCGCATTGGAAAACAATTATAGAGCGTGCAATGTCTCTGTTTGCGTGGTCAATGAAACGCGTTCCAAAGGCACTGACCTTGTAATAGACTGTTCTGATTCATATAGCCCTGGTACCCGGTCCGATGACTTCATATATTATAAGCAAACAATACTGGAAATGCGGATATTGATAGAGGAATGGATACAATTTTCTTCTCAATAAATGAAGTTATTAAGCAATAAAAGGAACTTTAACACACTCCTGAGTCTTTAGCCAAGTAGCCATTCTCCAATATTTGACGCTAGAGAATTGAAAACAAATACAGGATGTGGTTCTGCATTCTTGCCATATTTACGGAGGTAACGGAGGTTGATATATCATACCTTTTATAGAACATAAATCAATCATTAAATGATAGACGTAAAATTATGAATTATTTTTATGTTTGGTACGAAAAGAAATCCCGTGTGCAACCGTCACTATAAAATAACCCCGTCTGGCACCGCTCTTCGCGCAAAGTAGATAAACAAGAGTAACGCGCGGTTTGCCAACCTTGGGACCGATTCTGAGCCCTCGAGAGCTCTTATTCTGGTTGAACGTTAATCGAATCATTAATTATCTTTTAGTTATTAACCACTGAATTATTAAACTATTTTTAATCAACATAATCCTTAACTGTTAGGTCTACAAATATGGCAAAAATGCAAAACCACACCCTGTATATGGGAATGGCATACCTCTTCGCTTCACATGCGTTCCGTATTACAGTATGTCAACTTAGCTAATAAGGCAGGTATGTTTATGAAAACTTTTACCAAATCCTCACCTAAACATATTTTAAAGCTGTAACCCGCCATCCAAAATCAACCAACAAATTCAATTAAAAGTTCTCCGCGAGTAACACAATCCGACAACATAAGATAAATCTCGATTAATTATTACTCTGATAATGGACAAAGGAACCTCTGTGCAGTGCCCACCAAACAAGCTTTCCGGCTATACTAGACAATAGAACGAACAAATCGCTCACTGAAGCAAATATCCATCCTTTTCCTCCGTTTAGTAAGAATATTTCTGTCTTTGTCGTTATGTAAGGGGGAATACGGGAGTAACTATTTGTTTTTACAGTCGAGCGCCGCGCCGCCCGGCGAACAAATTAGGTGGACAAACTGTTCAGACGGTCGAGGTGTCTATATTCCTCTCTGCGGAAATCCTTCTCTAAAAACCGTTCTAGTGAGAACGTCTCCGCGATTGAACTCGAGCGAGGTAATAATTTTCTATTCAGTTCCCATGGAGATGTTCCTTCGATCTGCGTATTATTGGCAGACACTTAAAGGATTTTCAAGAGGGAAAGCGATATCGTCGTTATTATTTTTTTCTTTCTTTTCGGATTTGTCGCTTTTGGGACCTTTATCAAATATTTATTTTTAGAACTTTACAGTAGGTATGCTTATCGAATTATTGGCAACAACGAAATAGACATTTATTGGTTAGACACTCTTGTTGCCCAAAAGGGTCGTGTGTTCAGTTCCCGCCCAGGACGAACATTTCTGCACATGAACATTTCTGTCTTGTTTCTGGGTGTTATCTACATATTATGCACATAAGTATATATTTACAATATATATATAATATATATATGTATGTGTATTTGTCTAGCTTTGTAATTTCACCAGCTACAGTGCCCTTCACACCAGAACACTATGATCTTCACACACAGTTTCTGGCCTGGAGAATACCTGACACTGCGGTAGTGTACCCAGACGATACCTGGACGTACCCTTGCAGAAGAGACCTAACAGCCAATAAAGCTAGTAAGTAAGTAACCACAGTAAGCATAAATAGAATATCCTTAGCTTAATGTTGCAGTGTCTATTGTCATTTCTTTTCTTAAGATGTCTTTAATGCAATTTAATTTTTTTGAGAACACAAAAGAGGTAAGATAGTTTCGGGTTCCTGTTTGAGAGCATTTAGTCTAATTTAATCTGTGCGTTGTGAAATTTAAAATGTACAAAACGTAAAATGGAAGAACACTGAAACACTTGATAATCGACCTCTATGAAAATTGATGTATTATGCTTCAGAAGAAATTGGAGCCATTAGGGATTCAGATTACTGAAACAATGGTCCGCCAACAACGGTTTAACGAGGAATTGCAATTCGTTCTTGAATTGCTGTGTAAAATTGAGATTGTAAATCTTGGCGAAGCAGAATTAATGTCCCAGTTTTAAGACACAATAAAAGGTTTTGGAGGTTTGTAAAAATCAGAGATAATCGAAATGCTCTAAAATTTGATTTTTTTTTAAACAAGTTTTGTAACGAAACGAGCAGGAGTTTTGCCTAATGTTAAATGACATTCATGTACAGATGCAATTTACTGTCGCTTCTCACCTGAGATATTAATTAATAAGTAATTAAAGGACAAAACTTTTACTAGCTACATAACTCTTCATACTTTGCGGCAGAATATCTGAGTGGTACCTAACTAAACGGTTTTTTGCATGAGAGACCTACCAACTAGGTAGTGATAAAATTTTCTTAAATTAGACAATCCGTAAAAACTAACAGCACCAACATGGCATTAGCAAAAAAAGGCTAATCAGACTCCACAACTATGACTAATGTTGTCCTTTACTTACGCGAATATTACACATTGAAATAAAACTACTTTCATTCATGCATTCGTGCATTCAAACTACTAACTACTTGCATTCGAAACGTCGGGATAATAAAATCAAAAAAAAACCGCGATTAAATCCGTAAGAGTAGTGATTTCAACTATGACTAATGTTCGAATTTGGTCGCTTATAACTAATAATGAGTTATGATTGCAATTGAATAATTTTGTAATCAGTGCTCAGTAAACGATCAATTGGTCAAAGTAACGTTAGGAAGGGCAGACTATAGGTGGGTGACCATTTAGTGGCATTTAGTGGAGTATACTGCGCATCTCCCCATGCTACAGACGGCACGTAAAAGTCGTTCCTGGTTGTTGTCATCAAGACAGCAGCCGTCAAGTCAAGTTAGAGACCTAACGCAGCTTGAACACTTGTTCAAGGTGTTGTTACACCACATGGTTATCCACTAACCAAACGACATACCTACAAAACAACAATTCTTGTAAATTGGCTATGTGTATATGTGTGTGTGTGTGTGTGTTTACGATTACACTAAATTCGACAAAGATTTCTTGTAAAAAAAAAATATGTCTAATAAAATATTTACCAGCTAAGAGATATTTTACAGATTTTTTAAATTGGACGGGCCGATTGACACTTCACAATCGAAATTACCCAATCCGCTGAAAAGAATCCTCGTCTCTTTGACCATTGTAGGGGAAAGACTCTCGAAGAATATAAAAAAAAAACTCGCTTTGTTTTATTTGAATACGGACGACGGGAAATACAAAGTGTCCTCTGCAACAATGTTGATGAGTGTCCTTTTATTAAAATGAAATTGTAATAGACAAGACTCACTTTTACAGATTAACAGTACTGAAAGAAAAATATATAGTAATTACGTACAAATTACCCTGGTTGGGAATTGGAGTTAACTAAAGTCACCGACATAGATCTCAGAATCTGTAAGTTGAATTGGGCCGGGCACATCGCTCGAAGAACCAATAACCAATGGTGAAGAAAGGTTCTTGAGTGGCAACCACGAACCGAAAGATGCAGCGTATGTAGGCCTCCTACTAGTTGGACAGACGACATTGTACGCGTCGGCGTTTTAGGTAACCGGTGGATGCAAATAGCCAACTGTCGTTCGTTGTGGCATTCGAAGGGGGAGGCCAATGTTCAGCAGTGGACGTCTTCCGGCTGGTGATGATGATGATGATTGACTGGTTTATGGTTATTATTTACTAACAAACGATGTAGAATAATGTCAATGTTCGCATTATATGTATATTATTCTTATTTTATTTCATTGTATCGTCAACTTGGCAAAACTTGAACTCAACTTGAAATTAATATATAAACAAATTTTTGCATTTTATATTTACAACGTAGTAGCTATGAGAGTCCCTCGAAGTTTGAACAAAATGTGAACAAACTGTGAAACAAAAAGTAGTTACAGGTTTCAGGAAGCCGTAGCGGTGTTGTCTGCGAGGGCCGATAGCCGACTACCGACACGTATCAAATGTAGGGTTACCGCTGCGGTGGCACGTTATAGCAAAAGTTTTATCAAAAACTGTTACACGTGTAATAAGTCAGTAGAAATGTGCATACGACAAATAATAATACATATTTTAATAATAAAATGACTGAAATAGAATACAGATTATTCTATATACTCGTATATACGGGGTGTAAGGAACATCGTACCGAAAACCGATACCAGGGATCCAGTACATGATTCTGAACATTCTAGTGTTGAAATTTTTCATCGGCTCATTCATGAAATTCCAAAAAAAAAGACGCTTTTTTTAATAAAATTAGGATAACATCACTATTGGTATAATAATAAAGGCTAATTTCAGTTTAAAAACAGTAAATTACTTATTTGTGCAAAATTAGCAATCATCAGCAGCCAAAAAGTCCACTGCTGAACAAAGGCCTTTCCTTTAGAAGGGAGGGGCTGCCGTAATCTCCACGTTAGGCAGGCGGCTTGATTGAAATTAGCAATGTAATTTGAAAAATAAATATTATTCCGCACGTATTCATTACATGCTCAAAAATTAACAAGTTAGTCATTTGTCATTTTCCATATAAATGGTTTCTGTAATATTGTAACGGACAATATGAGAAACCTTATATAAAAGTTTTCGGTACGTAGTACACTTACACACTGTATATTGTATATTTACTAAAGAATTTTACATGAAAAGTGATGACAGTTTCTGTATGAAAACCTTTGGCCTATACTTAATCTCTTTGTTATAGTACAAGCTTGTTTTTCTGGTCCATTTTGGTACTTCTTTATGGTACTAAATAAAAATCTGAATTCGTGGTGTTTTGTGTTGTGTGTAAATATTTAGGTAACTTAAGTAAAATCAAATACCGCATAATATATAAGTCTGTTCCTATGTTTACCGTTATGAACACACTATAGGATAAGTAGATTATAAATTTTTTATTGTAATATTTGGGATCAAATAGGATGCATAAGTGTCTCTATATCCGCATAGCACCAAATTCTTAAAATAAACATTATTCGCTATTTCCGCTTAAAGGATAGTGAGAATTATTGCAACTATTACATAGGTCGGCCTACAATATTTGTGACAACCCTAATAACTTGTCACACGATCGCTCCGGATACGGGGGAAAACGATCGATTGATACATTTATCAAGCTTATGAAACATAACTGAATGTTTTAATATTCTTTCAGGGAAAGAATATGAAGCAAATGAAGTATCTAAATTAATGACTAACGTATTAAGAAAATTATTATAACCAGTTAAAGACTGGCAACAATTTCAAATACGTACGTAATTAAGTACTTAATTATTTTGGCACTTTCAATAGCAAAAGTTGTAACTTTTATTGTGCCATGAGGTTAATTTTTCATTCATTTAACCTTTATAAGTACGGTAAACAAAGCAAAATCTATCTTACTACCGAGTCAGAAAATTTAAAATTAAAGAATTCTCTATATTTTATCACATTAGCATAATAGGGGACGCAAAAATTAGATGTACTTAGCTCTGAAACAATTACTTACCACTTAATAATTATATTAATTAGGCATGTTGAGAAATTACAAACAATTATCGTAATGAACTTGAAACTGATCGGAAGAACAAAAGCGAAGCTTTCATGGCGTAAAAAGTTTCAGAAGAAAATTAGTGTATTTGTCGCGATTGCTATACAAAAATAGCCAGTGTTGTAGACCCGACGGCGCCAGGCAGACGTGGCTAGACGCCTGCCATCGAGGCCGAGACCGTCGTCGCCGGCGTCTGCCGAGACCCAGACGGACATCCCATGAAACCCTATGATAGATAGTAAACATGAAACGACAACAAATTCGATTACAATTTGTATAAGTAAGGCGAATTGGGTACCTATAAATAAAAACTATAAGATATATACACTATAAGATAAGTTTACCCTCTTGTACGGTATTAGGTTTATTGAGTTTGATAAACTTATAATTTTTTTATGTTTGATGATAGAATCCAACTATTTATGTCACCGTGGGAAAGTGTGTTCTCTCTTCTTCGTCATAAGAAATCAGAGGATTTAGGCCATAATCCAATTGTAAATTTGTAAATTATACAGGTACTTACATCAATTGAAAAAAAAAAACAATTTTTTTTTTATGTAAGTGCTTCCGTGAGGCCTATGCATAATAAAGATAATTTGACTTTGACTTGAATTTTATGAGTATAATATATATATTAATACCTATAATATATATAGTATAATATATGTATATGATTCACGCAAAGTGGAAATCACCGAAACGTATATTTTGTATAAACATTTTAGTGAACAATATCATCTACATAAGCTATGCACTCGCTATACATGCTATAATATGACTGCATTTAAATTTCAGAATTCATTTAACGCAACTCGCTCAACGCTGAAAAAAGAAAAACAATTATACATTAATCATAGCCTTTAAAAGTATTTTTCATTTACCAACTACGTGCAGTTTCTGCAAGCAACATGTTGTTTAATAAAAGCGTGTTAAAAAAAAAAACAAAATCAATCAAACAACCTCTTGTGAACGGCCGAACCGTGACTTCACGCCATTGTATTCATGTCATTCTTAAACATGTTTTTCTACAAATTTAAGTACTACGTATATCATGGTGGATAATATAAGCATGATGCAAATGGAGTATATTCAAACAATTATTCTCATTAGACCGTCTAGGATTACAATGTGCAATAAAAACGGTGAGCAAAAACAGGACGAGCTCATTTGTTGCGATGACGCACGCGCGCGCTAGCCACGACGACCAGGGCAACTCACCACTACCACATTAGTTAGCCGCATGAATGGCTACCTACATCCACGCTACTTGAGCAAAGGACCCGTCTATAAACCATCCCATACGGTCGGCGGACTGGATTCACATCAAAGAGATAGGAAATCAACACAAACTTGCCAAACAATAGTGAAGGTTGGACGTTACTTACTTCGCCCAACCATTACGGACCCTGCAAATCGAGTTTGCATTAAACAATAGGACCACTGAATAATGGGAAATTAAGTATAATAGGACGGCAAATCAAAAATCCTAGTTTAGGCAACTGAAAATTTCTTTAGAATAATTTTAGTTATTTTTGTCAGATACATGCCTAACTTACTTGTTGCTTGAATAAAAATATTTCTATTCTAAAATCTACACTGACGCACCCAGAACAAACAGATGCGTGAATTGTGGATGATAATGTTACACCAGTTAATTTGAATAAATTCCAATTCCATTACACGTAAAACCATAATCTTTATTGAAGTCATTATTATCTGTGGTCTCCAATGTATCACTAGCCTTCTTCATTATGAAGGAATCGCTGAAGGACAGGATAATGTAACAATAAAACAAGCTATTTATAAAGCTGTCGGTACAGGAGCGGCTGAAAGCGGTGAAGCGACGTCTACTCTATTTGTCTCGGCTAACACAACCGCTGCCCACTTCTCTCGTAGCGTCGCCTCCACGTAGTTTGCGTTACGGATTTTATCGCTTTTTCTTTAGATTTGTTCTTGTTACTTTGTTTTTTGCTGGTATTGTGGTTAAAACATCCGCGCCATTCCGGTCGCGCTCGACTTAGCGAAATCCATGAACATTTATCCTTCGAAACGTAGTGAAACTGCTAAAACTTTTATAATTGTCTTCCTTTACGATAGAAATACAAACATATTCTACTAAAAATTCAATTATGTTCCAAGAAAACCACGTTGATTAGATCCGGTGTGGGATACAACATCGCAGTACATAATGTTAGTAGGTATCTGCCTTTGAAAAACTATTGCAACTCTCAAACCACCTTAGCACATAGTTTTAAGGTATGAAATTTAATGGATCGGTGGAGCAATGTTGCCTTCCGATTTGGCGCCACCTTTGTCGCGAGGAAAATTTCCTTTTATTGTGTTAGCGAATGCTTATTGTATATCCGAGCGTTTTCCCCATTGTAACAGCTACGGGGCCTCGGCTTCACGGTATTACCTTACAATTGTAAAATGACAAATAGCTAACTCGAAACGATACATTAACTCTTTGAAGGGGGTTAGGCGCTTTCTCCTCCCTATTGTTAATTTATGAGAACGGTGAAAATGAAAGGTGGGAAAGACCCGGATTATGGGTTAACTGACGCAGTGATCGGTAATAATTAATTGCCCTCGCTAATCCTATTACGAAACAGATAAAACTCTCGTAAATATTGATTTAGATTTCAGCCGATTGGTGCAAATAAAACGTAATGCTAATGCCGTTGAATTTGAAAGTAGATAAATTTACGAAAACGTAAATCTGGTACATTTTTGGAGTAACATGCGATGGATAATTTATACACGTGCTCAGAAAGTAAAGTGGTAGTTTCATTTATTTGGTTACATTCGTATAAACAAAACTTTTTTTTTACTCGAATTAGTCCTTGATCGATCGCACCTGATAGTACCTAAATGGTTCATCATCTTTAGCTCACTTAGAATTGAGGGGTTGCCATAATCCCCACGCTTGGCAGGCGGCTTGGGGATCGCAATATAGATGGTAGGTTAATTCAAAAGAAAGACGCTGCTCCCCGTCTTCTGTTCAGTTTTCCCTCAGTCGCGTCTTACGTACACCCAACGGGAGGAGATGGGTGGGCGCTATTCTTACCCGGACACCCCAAGGGCTAGTAAATGGTTATGCAGCCATAAAAAATAGACACGATATCAGAGGTTTGATGTACCAGCCAGCAAAAGGACCAATTATGGCTTATCAGTCGACTGTACAATTTTTTTAAAATGTTAAGAACATAACTGACTCACCTCTTCCTCAGTGGTGGCGGTGTTGACGGAGTCCATGCTTTGACAGAGCGCGAGCTCCATGGTCTTATGTTGCGGTGAAGCGGGCTGCGGCGAAGGCTGCTGCGGCGGCACCAGCGCGCCTTGGGTCGCTCCTGCCGCCTGCTGCGCGCCTGCGCCCCCCGTGGCTACAGGGCTTTGCCCTGCCTGTAGACTCTGAGCCGCCTGCAAACTCTGCGCCGCCTGAAGGCTTTGCGCCTGCAGACTCTGTTGCGCCTGTAGGTTTTGCAGCGACTGGTGGGCCAGGTTCAACTGGTGTTGCTGTACGATACTCTGCTGCACTATGCTCTGCTGCACTTTGATGTGCTGGTGCACCGCGAGCTGGTGGATCTGGTGCAGCGGGGAGGGCGCGGGGTACGGGGGGGAGAGCCGCTGCCGCTTCACTTGCGCACTCTGAAGCGCTTCGTGCAGCCTCTTCACCGGGAGGGGGCTCTGGCCGAGGTTATCCACGGCTGTGGCTGGGCGTGCTGGCCGAGTCGCGCGACTCCGGCGAGCACCGACTATGGCAGCGACTGGCTAGGGAAGACCGCGCGCGACGCGACGCGGTATCGATATCAGCGTATCGACAACGGCGCAGGACCACGCTCGTTGCGCTAGCAGACTTCAATTGATTGATCGATTCAAGTTATTCAAACGGCTATGCGCGCCAAATAAGGAATGTTTCTTTTTAGCGCCTTAGCACTGTAATATTCATTCGTTTATGTTGATCCTCTGCTTGTAAACCACTCCTGAAAAGAAGGAAAAAAATATTAATACAGCAAATGTCAATAAAAATACTTATTAGAGGCAGCGACGCAACGTAACGAATACACGGGATTTATTTTATTTGATCTGTATATTTTATGTGGTATAAGTAATTCAAAGCTTTTCGAGTTTCTGTAGCTCCAATTAGGGAGAGAGAATCCTCTAACAACGCGTCGATCTTTTGAATCGATAAGTACCGAAACAAATATTATGTAGCTCTATACATATCACGTAGAACATTGCAAAAAGAAGAATTCAAATATTATTTCACCTGACAGAAGTGTCTGTTATGAATAATGTATGTAATATATCCTATTTATAATTATTGATTGAAATTTCAGCGGCGTCGTTCAAAATGAGAAATGTGCAGTAAATGTCGCTACAAGCAAACCACTCAATAGTTTCCTACTGTTATGAATACGTTAATAAGGTGTACAAAGTAATTTGTTACAGCTAGAAGTCAACGATTTACACAACAATGGCAGAGTATGAATTAATTTATTACTAGTTGGTTATTTAGCGTTTTGTATTCTTATTTAAAGCAATACATAATTGTTGCTTCTTACATTGACTACTAGGTCTCGTAACGTATTCACAAAAATACAAGATTATAAATATAGAACCTGATTATAAAACAAAAGCATTTTTAACTAGGGTTTTTAAGGCTCTTGTCCATATTATGTACTTTATATATAGGTACTATAGACAAAAACCTTCCGGAAGAATTTTCAGAATGATGGTGAATCTTGCATTAAAACACTTATAGACCTTCCAGACCCTTAAAATATAAACAAAAAAATAGATATAGAGAATGAAATGACAAGCCCTCTGACTTTCTTGTTGAATCTTCTCAGTTGAGCCACGATTTCACGATTTTATTTAAAAAAGAATAATATCTTTTGTTGAAAGACTAAATTTTTGTGTCCTAAATTTCAGTCGTTATAAAAAACTTTAGAAATAAAGATATACTGAAAAACTTTCCGTACGTTATTCTGTTATATACTTATAATTTAACACCTAACTCGACGCTACATACAAACCAGACGGCAGAGAGCTAAAGTTATTTTTATGTCAAACAGTGGCCATTGCAATCATGTGGGTAGTAGAGACCATTTAAATGGTTAGTCATACCAATAAATGTCTAGAACTATCTAAATTGAACGCTACGCCCGTGACAGCAGTAAACTAATACATTTCACGATGCTAAGAAGTACTAAAAATATATAGCACAAAAAATAATAGTAAAAATATATCTAATATATAAAATTCTCGTGTCACAGTTTTCGTTGCCATACTCCTCCGAAACGGCTTGACCGATTTTGATGAAATTTTTTGTGCTTATCCGGTATCTATGAGAATCGGCCAACATCTATTTTTCATCCCGCTAAAAAAATTTTTTTTTTATTTTATGGCAAAACAAAATTTGCCGGGTCAGCTAGTATGTACATGAAACTCTGGCCATAGAGTAGTACTTCATCATAATAAATATGATTTTTTTAACCGATTACATATATTTTAGTCAGCTTACCACCAAGAATACTTTTAGAATCAGCAAACAATTATACATAATATGTGTTTTTTTTTTTTTTTATACCACCAAGGTGGCAAACAGGCATGCGGCCCGCCTGATGGGAAGCAGTTACCGCAGCCTATGGACGCTAGCAACACCAGTAGGATCACAAGCGCGTTGCCGACCCCGTAAAAATTTGTTAACTCCCTTTTTAAAAAGACCCATGCTGTAATTATTCGGGAAAACCTCGGCAGGCAATTCATTCCACAACTTCAAAGTGCGGGGAAGAAAACTTCTTTGAAACCGCAAAGTGCGGGATGACATTGTTTTTAATATGTGAGGATGAACTCCCTGCCGATGGCGAGAGGTGCGATGGTAAAAAGTGGCCGTGGGCATGATGTCAAACAATTCTTCAGAGCACTGACCGTTATACAATCGGTAGAAAACACACAGGGAAGCAAAATCTCTTCTCACCCGTAGTGATTCTAGACCGTGTTATATTTGTCTATCCAACTAACTAGCGGCTTTTAAGCTTCTTAACCTTTGTGTTCTTCCAGACCAAACTCTATACTTAAATGAAGCTGAAAATTTACGCATGGTATTTTTTTTTATAGTATTTAGATGTGATTTTACGGAGAAGCTTACAGGAGTACGCAGCATGCTTGATAGAAATGAGGTACCACAGCCTATAGAAACATGCTATGCTAAAAGCCACCAGAAGCATCGGTTGAGCATTTTCAATCCTGTAGGTACTCCGTGGTAGTTTTCTTCAGACACTATAGAGACAAAGTGCAGCATCAATATTAACCACCACAAGAGCACGAGGACAAGAGCGAGAGACCACAGATTCCATAGCTGTCAATATAGCGACAACTCATGACATGAGTGACTTTTGACGCGATCTTCTGTAAGATAGAACTAGCAATGGGTCGTCGTCGAATTTACCGTCAACGTAACGAGACCTTTTATCATCAACGATAAACTCGTTTAAAACAGTCTAAAGTTTAGACTAGTTTATACCGATGACGAAATGTTTAGTCGTCGCCGTTGGACGCATTACATAGAGTCCACCGATAAACTAGTTAATCGGTGGATATTGTAAACTAGTTTATTCGTAGACGACAAGAAACAATCGAAAAAACCGTTTGTTGAATTCAACGACTACCGCTAGATAGAATTGCTTCCCTAACCAAGCTGCTCTAACTTGATTCCGATTGTCCTGTATTAATTTTTTTTGCATAAAACAAACCATTGCATATTTTTCTTGTTACTCTCAAGGTAACTGCGTTAAAATGGCTGCTCAGAAGAGATCAGGACATGATAATACATCGTAAGTTTCGTCAAGAAAAAAATAATCACTATATGCTGTCCTTCACGAGCATAATGATAAAACCGGACGCGGTCTTAATATGCAACAATCACGTGTACCATTAGGTGTATCAAGGCTAACGCTTTTTGCTCACAGACGGCGTGACTAACCCACAATATTGTATAAAAACATTTCGCATACAGCCAACCGACCACAAACAAAATACAGTAAAGATGGTCTCTAAACGAAACGATTTTTTTATTTAAAGTATGAAAGCGGTCCTATATCCCTTGAGGCCAAGGTATGAGAGCCCAAGTAGTGTATATAGGCCGAATTTTAGTTCACCTATTTTACACAGTTCTGAATCTTTATATATTTGCGTTCCAATTTCTTAAAAAAAAAATCCATTAAATAGACAAAAAATATAATTTTGTCGTTTTATTTCTTTATCAGTGGAATATATTATACCTTATTCCGCTTTATATTTAATTTGACCAAAAGGCTATACCGTGAAATTTTCACAGTTGATGGATTAACTTGTAACATTAAATTGCACATTGGTGTCCACGGAAGGTAAAAGAGCATACCATTCACCTTTTCTGGCACAACCTTGACAGCCTCGAGACCTTGCTGAACCTTGAAGGACCAATCTTTCTTCTTAAAATGACACGAAAAGAAGAAGAAGGATGCACTGCATACTACTATTTCATTATTTTCGGTACATCGTTTAATTAAGGACTCACTGCGTGGTTATAGATTACTAAATTAAAAGTAGTAAATCTATGAGCAGTTAACTGTCTTTCTACCTTTTTTTGTGTGGTTAGTGGCCAAACTGGTATCAGATTCGTTCAAGCTGCCCTTAGCCCGCCCTGTGACTTGGCTCGACTCTAACGACACCTACTTACATGTCCTTGTGTTACCTTTTTACATGTCCTCCGAAGTACGTAGACGTTCAATGCAAATGCCACTAAGCATCCATCTAAGAACTGACCTTACCTGATACCTACCACTGAAAACTGAATAGTGATTGCAACTGGCTATGAGCATCTCTCCATTAAATACTCTCTCTCTCTCTCACTCCATTAAATATTAATGCAATACAGCATAGAACTCGGGCAAATGGAATAGGAACATTTTATCAATGTAAGCAACCAGCAAGGCGGATCGCCATATGACTACACATGGCATCGCGGCTCTACCCGTTAAATAAACATAACAAAACAAATGTAATTTTAGAATAAACCAGAATGCTAATAGTGACCTAATTCACGCAACACTACGTGCCTCAATTTCTACAAGTTTACATTACAATGATGCTCACCCAATTAGATTTCATCAAGCTGAAGGCCGAATGAAGGATACACGGAGAAAAATTAAGACTTGTTATTGAAGAAGACAGCACGCTAAACAATTCGTGAGCCACAATTACTGGCCAATGAATATTACAAGTCTAACAATTAGCTTTTGTCTAAACAAGTTTCAAATTATACCTGCGCAGTTAAATTTTCAATATTTGTACAATTGAGTATAACTACTTTAATTTAGAACAGTTTGTATTTTAAATTTTTTACTATACATTTTCTCTCTCTACAGCGGTTAGTCAAACAACTGTCGTTCCCAGTATAATCAATCATCTAGCCAAACCTACTACGTTTCGTGCCCCACAATAAAGTTAATAAGCCTTTTTTTATTTATCAAAAACTAGTGCTTGATTGCAGACCCACCTGATCGAAAGTGGCGACGCAATCGAAGATGGTAAAGCACACTAGCGTATTAAAGGCCTATTCACTCTAGCCCTGAATACACCCACATTATAATCGGACGGGGAAAACCGACGCAGGTAAACTGTTCCAACCCTCAGCTGTCTTTATTATAAACGAAGAAGCAAATCGTTTAGTCCGGACTGAAGGCACGTTAATAAGTTCTAAAGGAAAATACATAGTTCCAATATTCTATCTACTAACGTAGAGCAGCCAAACTTACAGCAGGCCAAGCAGTCGGGTAGAAACCGCGCCATATTTCCTTCTCCGCTGAATACTTTAATCCGGTCATACATTTATGCTGTGGTAACATCGGCCGGTATAAGTCCTGTCCAACTCTTGCGTTTCCATTTGTTATAACTACTAAGTCCCCGGAGTTCGACAGGATTTCGTACCTATGGGTGTGAAAGTTGTGAAATAACTTCTTAAGTAGATTGAAATCTAAATATATCCAATGTTTTATTTACCAAAAATCTATGTACCAGTTAGCAATAAAATTCCGAGCAAAAGAAATATAGAGCTGTTATAAATATACGTCTTTTTAGTTTAAAGTAATTTGGGAGTATGTTCCAAGTTAGATTTTTACTGTTTTTAACTTTTTTTAAACTACGTATTGAAATCAAACTAATTTTACGGATTTTAACGCGGTTTATTTTTGATTTTACTATCCCCATATTATCCCCATACTATCTATCCCCGTAGTTTGATTTCAATGTGTAATATTCGCATAAGTAAAATACAACATTATAATAACATTCTATCTCCTAAAGATATCGTATATTTGAAACCTGTATACGTTGCCACCAATTTAGTATAGAATAGAAAAAACTCATATTATGTAGCTGTCCGTTAAGAACGCAATTGTTGATAACACAGAATCAATAAGCCATGGGATAATCAGCGCGTCTATCAATACGACCCTGGAAGTAGTTACATGTGTACCTAACTATTACTGATCAAATAAATACACACCATTTCCACTTACCGTGTTTCACTATTCTAATAATACATTCACCAATACCTAACTATATTTAGCAACAGGGGAAGCCATTGAAATTTCGAGAATAACGTGATTACTAAACCATACTCGACACCAATTACGAACGTGCTTATTGGATTACTGTTAAGCCATACCAACTACACTGTTACATACTTAATTTTGACTAAATAATTGCCTCTTCTGAAACTTTAAAGTTAGGATCCTGCGGTCATATTGCCTGAACAACCTCCCTTAATTTAATTTGAAAACTATGGGGTCGGGCACAAAGAAATAGTTGGGCGGTTTCGGAAGGGTCTTTTAGAGGATAGCAAGCTTTGGTTAAGCTCAAAAACGAACAGAAAAACAACTATCTATGTATTGAAATAGTTTGATTGAGTCCATAATTAACAAAAAGATTTACTTCGGCGTGCAAGTGGGTAATTTTAATGTCATGATAGAAATTTCAGGACTAGAATAAGTTAGTCTGCCATGTGTTATAAACTAATCTATTAGCCTTAAATATACGGGGTGGATTTTTTTATGGAAATTCATGTAAAAGCTGATGAGAAATTTCAACACTAGAGTGTTCAGAATCATGTACTGGATCCCTGGTATCGGTTTTCGGTACGATGTCCCTTACACCCGTTATTTAGAATAAAATGTAACTACAGTCAGTCCCAGCACGCTATTCCATGTAGTTTAAATTTAGTTAACAAAACCAGCCTATTCAATTAACTACGGCTGGCCTGACGACCAATGGGGCCGTTAGCTTAATGAATTTTGGACACAAATACGAACCGAACCAAGTCTTTATAACGCATTTATACAGTTTTAACAGTCGCAACTACGGTTTAGTGAAACAATTTTAATTACAACAAGCGTTCCACAATAATCAAAATAAACTGAATTCTTTTAACGGTACATTCGTAAAAAGAACTTTCTCCATGGTAGGTATCTAATTAGTTACGTTTACTTGAAAATTAGCAGCGCTCCGTACCAAATTTAGTGTAATTCCAAGAGAAATGAACCTTTGTTACACGCGAGCCCATGTTCATAGTGAGCGAAGCGTCCCGCAAATTGAATCTAATTGCCCCAACGAAGTGTTGAATCAGACCGACGGCCGTGGTGGAGTGGTGGCCTAAATTGCGCCTATTTACCCACTTAGGATCAGAAATTCTGAACACCCACGGACCACCTGCTTATGGAATTAAATGTTCGCGAAACAGTGACATCAGCTGCTAGAGCGCTTTTAGACGGCCGTTTTTTTTTCCAACCGACAACGGTATCCAGGCCATGTTAACACTTCTATTACAGACTAAACAACAGGGGTGAAACCAATTCGCAATTGCAATTCACGGTTGTCTCTACGAATTGGGACTTGCGGCCACTCCTTTTAAGAGTGTTGATGTAGTTACTGAAAACGTATTACACACGTATTACACAAAAGTAAAGCAGTGAGGTGCTGTCGTAGAGGACAAACCACACAAGATATTCGATAGTACAAGGACTAGAACCATTCGTAATGGTTTCTGTAGATTAAAGGAGAAGAGAAAAAGACAGAGAAACGGCAAAAGATTTGAAGCCTCAGCCACTAGAATACTCAGAGAGCAATTCAAATTAAACTTCAAATTAGACTTCTCAGAGAGCAATTGTAATCTTGTTTACTGCAGGAATTCAATATCACTAGGAAGTGGCATTATTAGGGTATGTAATACAGAGAGATAGAGGTACATCCCTTGTTATTCAATTAATTTTTAAGCAGGAATTCCCGTTGATCCGTACTTCTCTATATTCACTAAAAATACCCATAACATTTAACTTATGTATATTTCGAACAGTGTGAAACGAACTAATTAAACGGTTCCGTCCTATCAAAACAGATTAAGCCACCTAATCCTTTGTTCAAAAGGTTTCCAGTATTTTTGAGCAACAACACGCGTTATAAGAGCACGGTACTAGAAACACCGTGACGTTAAATTAATTACGCAAATAGATTTTAGTACCGCAAACATTTAATACATATATAGGTACTACTAGCGACCCGCCCCGGCTTCGCACGGGTGTAATTGAGAAAAAAAAAGAAGTGAATAATTTAAAGTTACTGCCTTTGATTATAGAATTTATTCATAAATAATGTTTGTAGCTGACTTTTCGTAACGCAATATGAACAATTTTTTTTTATTTTATTGTATAGCTGTCTGTCCATGGGCAAAGTACTCAACGCTTAGGTTTAAGCTTGCAACGTTGAATCTCTGAGCTTGTGATTTGTTAATTGTATTTTTAATTTTATTAGAAAGTGCAGACGTGTACCGGTGCACAATTTGGGTGAATTAAGGACAGGAACAGGACACCATTTCTTTAGAACCAATTTAAGGAAGCAATACGGGCTTCCTTGTTCTGTTTCATCGTTAAGACGTAAACGGGGGTCAACCGGGGAATTCTTACCCACCAAAACCCCCGCGGCTATCACGTCGGCACATTAGATGGCGGACCTGGGCTATCTGTCGGGATCTGCACCAGCTGATACCACTCAGTGCCTTGACTTAGGACCCGCCACCGGGGGGCACAATAAAGCCACCCGGGAACCTGTCACCGTGCTCACGGTTACAGGGGTCACGGGGGAAGCCTTCAATAGGTCCCCTGGACCCTGTTGGCAGTCAACCTTGTTATGTAGGATTCTTATACACTAAACCCCCAACGGCCGTTAAATCAGTACATAAGAAAGAGATCTGGGCTATCCGGTGGGATCTGCACCAAGATCCCTCAGTGGCTTGCCTTTGAGCCCGCCACCGGGGGTCACAATAAAGCCACCTGAGTAACTATCATCGTACTCAAAGATACGGGGGTCGCGGGGGAAACTTCCAATAGGTCCCCAGGATCCTGTGGGCGATCGACTGCTGTATGTGTCCCCCACAGCTGTCCAAACAAAAGACAGAGAATTCCACACGGCTGCACCGTGTACCCCTCAGTGCAAGGCAAGGGCCTTTGAAGCCGCTGCCGGGTGCGCATTATAGCCCCCCGGGAATCTGTCATCATTGTCACAGTTAAGGGGGTGGTGGGGAAAACATCCAATATGTCCCCGGGATCCCGTGGAGAAGTCAACCTGGGTATTTGGGTTTCTTACCCACTAAAACTCCCGTGGCTGTCACATCGGCACATGTGAGGGAAACCTGGGTTCTCGGGTGGGATCTGCGCCAGGTGTCCCTCAGTGCCTGGCCTTTAAGTACGCCGCCGGGGGGCAAGCATATTATATCCCAGATTTACCTTATATTGGAATGAAATTATATATAGAATGAACTTCTCTAGTACTTGATTATTAAGTATGTACCTCTTTAGGTTTAGTCAACGTAAGCAAATTAAATTTATTTACTTGGATAAAACTTCTAAATAAATTCAGTTAATATATATACCTTCAGTGAAAAATTAAAAGAATACTTAATAAAATGATCAAAAATAAAAAGTTTAAAAGTGCACAAAAAAAAACCCAAAGAGAGATTTGAACCCGGACCCTGCTGTGCTTAGAAGAAGCTTCCGTACCCTCCAGACCATGGCTACTCTTATTTATTCTATTATTCGAAATACTTGATCATAATCTTGTTAATGTCTGCTCAGTCCCTAATGCATATAGCGTGATATTTTACCTTATGTTTTAAAGTTATCTGTCTACAGTACCTAATTTACGTACTAAGCAAATCCAAGTGAGAATATTTGTACTGCCATCGGTTGAGTAATAATACTGCTTTTTAACCCTGTTAAGGGATAAATTTAAAAAAGATCCCCTCAGTGGCTTGCCTTTGAGCCCGCCACCGGGGGGCACAATAAAAAAATTACCTGTCACCTTGTTCAAAGTTTCGGGGATCACGGTTAGACCTCCAATAGGCTCCCAGGATCCTGCGGGCGGTCGACCGCGGTGTGTAGGATTCTTACCCTCTAAACCCCCCACGGCTGTCCGCACAAAATATGGGGCTGCATCGGGTACCCCTCAGTGCAAGGCAAGGGCCTTTGAAGCCGCTGCCGGGGGCGCATTATAGCCCCCCGGGAATCTGTCACCGTTGTCACAGTTAAAGGGGTGGCGGGGGACACGTTTAATGTCCCCGGGATCATGTGGGGGATTCTTACCCACTAAAACTCCCGTGGCTGTCACATCGGCACATGAGAGGGGTTCTCCGGTGGGCATGAGCCCACTGACAATGCACTGATGGACACCTCAGTGCATTGCCTTTGAGTCCGCCGCCGGGGGGCGGGTATATTATATCCCGGATATTTACCTACCTTATAATATATGGAATTAATGAAATTCTCTAGTACTTGATTGTTAACTATGTATCTCTTTAGGTTTAGTCAACGTAAGCTATGTAAGTTTATTTACTTAGATAAAACGTAAAACCTTCAAGAAAAATTATCTAACCGATAGTGAAAACCGCTGCGTGATGTATGAGGTGCTATCGCATAAAGACAGACTCGTTCGGATAGCGACTTTGTTTCACACTATGTAAAGATACTTTGACGTCGATAGGGAACAGCACCAGCCAATCTGTAGAAATAACTCTGACTGACAGACAGACAATAATTCCAATAAAGTTTTGGCTTTTATATCATACGTACAACACATGCATATGTATTCCTACCCAAACAGAAATTTTGTAAATATATTTTCTTTATCTTATTTTTATTTTATTATATTTGGGAATCAAACAAATGATACCACTATTACTAATATAAGATCCAATAGTACAAAAATCAATTAACTTTCCACTAATAACTAAATCATAACATTAGAGAGAAGCTAACCACGTATGCATGATTTTAAATTTAAAAAAAAAGCATTAAATATAAAAAATATATTAGAGATAAAAAGTGCTGGAGTTAATATGAGTTAAATATTTAAAACATCGAATCTTAATATAAATAAAAAAAATCAAAAACAAAGTTTAAAAATACAAAAAGAAAATCCGCACACGGGTAGCGAACCCGGACAGTGCGTGCTTAGAGGACGCTTCCGTAACCACTTGGCCAAGGAACTTCTGATTTATTTTTCGAATTACCGAATCTTATTCTTGTTATATATTTGTACCGCCATCGGTTGAGTATTAATACTCCTTTTTTACTGTGTTAAGGGATAAATTTAAAAAAAAATATGAAATACTAATACAATTAATTTTCTTAACGAATGTCTGTGCAAAATTTCAAGTCAATAGGACCAAGGAATCGCGTTCTCCCATACAAACTTTGCCCCCCTTTTTCACCCCCTTAGAGGTTGAATTTCGTAAAATCCAGTCTTAGTGAGCACCTTTGTCCTAAAAGGAACCCCCATGCAAAATTTGAGACTTCTAGCACTTGTAGTTTCTGAGATTTCGTGATGAGTGGGTTTTTGCTTACTCTTTTATATAATAAGATACGTGTTGTAGCTGCGGCCAAAGCGCTAGTTTATCTCAGCAAGCGCCGCTACCATCCCTATTTCATGTTCTACATATAAAGTGTTGACATAATGTTGATACAATTTACACTCTTCCGACAAATCAAGATATTTTATATAATTTTTTACTGTGATATTTAGCAACGCAAACATATTTTATACTAGAGCGCAAAAACCTCTACATTCATTCAATATTTGTAGCCCGTGACAAACTGCACTACATTTTTAATTTTATTTAGTGTATGTTGTTATTTTCCTCGCCTCAAGGACCAGCATAAACTTAATTTTCAATTACTCTAGAAGATACATTTACACCGTCTGCATACATAACCCTTTCCTAATTATTTGTTAGTGGCCAAACTACGTCATTTTTCATATCTACGATTCCAACTCCCCATTGAAGACTAATAAAATATATCATTTAGTTTTTTATAGCATTTCCCGTGTCATTACACTGGAGTCCCGTTGCAGACTATTGTAGAAGAGGCCGCATTGCGAAAATCGTGACAAAGCAACAATTTATAACAAATCAATGGTATCCGATCGTTTTCCGGAACAAAACCAATTGATAGTCAACAAAAATCCTTTTACAATACTATTCGATACAACGTGTCTCGTGATGCAGCAGGTTTTGCATGTCCTTTGTCATTCATTACTATTCCAAAAAAATCACAACCTTCATAATAAATGGATCCAATTAATCAAAACAATAAAGACCCTCATCTAGTGAAGTTCTGTATTCACATTAAAATAATAGTAATATTATTATTATTCTTTATTGTACACAAATACACAGACAATACAGTTATGAAAAGTAAGGGTAAGGGTATGGTACAATGGGCGAGTTTAACTCAATATGTGAGATTCCTTCTCAGAGGCGTAGAGTGATTTAAGACAGAATAGTCGTATTTAGTTAGATAGATTGTTGTTTTAACATTTTTTTTTATCCCAAACCAACTTCTACAATAGTAATGCAATTAACATAGCTTCCTTAAACATCCTTTGTGTAATAGATACATATTTTAATATTAAGATCTTTTGAATTTTGTTGTGTGTAACCTATGTCTTTTGTTAGAAACAAATTGAATTAGCTAAAAAATTTAAACTTGAACTGCCCAGTAAATATAAGTAAGTCATATTTCTGAAGTCTTTTTTTGGTGTCACGCGACAAAATTATCATAAAGACGGACCTTGGCACAAGTGATTATATCAAACTGTATTTGTTACACCGAGTTACTACAAACACTAATAAAAAATCAAAACCTGTAATTATAATACTTTAATACCTAGTTTACAACTAGATAGAAGTTCCCATTGATGTAAACGGTTTCCATTCAAAAAGTACAGAAGCTAAAAACAATACTGGTCTCACTAACATAAGGTTTATGTAACGAGGCAGTGCAATGGCACTATTCATGGGTAGGTGTGTCATTTGCCATTAGGTAGATGCCTAGCTTGTTGTGTAAAACAATCCAAGTAGGTACTAAATAAATAATGGAGCTTTTGCGAGTCACAAATAAAATTTAAGAATCCATTTATGTTTCGAATATTCTGTATATTGTTAATGTGAATTCGAGTTGGAAAAAAAACAAAGATATGTTAAACATTTCGTATAGTACCTATATACTTTTTTATGTGTACAACATTTTATGAAATTTATAAGCCAGAAAGGATCAGACAAGAAAAATATGGATTAATCATGATTTAACCCATAAAAAACATACGAGTACATAAATGGGACTTTCTGATCAGGAAAAATATTGCAAAGAATCTACGGAATATCTCATTTCCAGTAAACCTGAGAAGAAAAAAATCATATACATGTATAGAAAAAGAAAAGAAAATGTTTATTTCTGTAATTTCACTTAATTATTAATTTTGATATATCTATTTAAGAAAGTAAGTTGACAACGTGAAGTTTATGAAAATTTTACTACATGCCTAATAATAATGCCCAACCCGCACTTGGTCAGCGTGGTGGACTATGGCCTAAGCCTCTTCATCTTGAGGGGAGGCCCGTGCCCAACAGTGGGACAAAAAGGGCTGTAAAAAAAAACAATTCGTTCCAATTCCAGTGCGCATTGTTAGAACAATTTGAATTTACGATAGGGAATTCTTCCTTTAATTGAATTAACCTCTCATTTCTTACGGTAGGGGCCTAATTGTCAAGCCGCCATTTCAAAGGTCATCTTCACATATTGAGATCAATTAGATAAAGTTGTCATCTCCAACTCCATGTACCATCATTTAATGCTTTGGTCAGCCGGTTTTTTAACAGCCGCATCTTGCATTGAAATAACTGTAATACCTATATGACTGTAGTGACGTGGTTTTGTGGACTGTCTGTTTCTAGAAGCTGTTAAAATTCAAACTTTTACTATAAATGCCAGTCCATTCGAATGCAAATCAGTATCACAAGTAGTCCCCAACTTTACAATGAAACATTGTTGTAAAACCCATGTGTAAAACTTACTACTTATTGTCTTACGACTAATTTGACAATGAAGAAGCTCGGATGATCTCACGAAATCAAATACAATATCACGAAAGTAAAAACTTTGTGTGCTGATCCAAAACGTGGCATGAGTAAATGTACAACAATTGACTACGTTTTTCTTCTTCATTTGCAAAGTTTCCATTAACTTTACCTAGAATATTGTCTTCTTATTTCGAAGACAACTCAACAATCCAAAATTCATATTATTTTTCTTTAGCAAAACAGTTTCTTTTAAGTTATTTAGTTTTTCTGGATCATTCATCATACAATTTGGCATCAAATTGATATTCAACCGCTTTCTCCGGCCATATTTAAAATTTATTCGCCGTTACGCTTTTACGCTCTCTGCAATCATTTCTAAATTGATACCTTGACAAAACAACATCAGGATCACTGCTTCGTGTAAAAATACTTCATTGTGATCTATTTAGATTAGTAGATATATATCATTAATAAAATTAGCAGTTTTAGTTATTAGTAAAATTTTATACTGCTCTCTCAGGTTTTCATTTTATATACCATACTTTATTCAACTGCTTTCGATTGATCTATCTTATTATGATTTGCAAATTGTCTCAGTATATAAATAGCTGATCTTATTATGTTACTTCAGATTGCTTTTGATTGAATTTGATTTTAATACAATGTTTAGTAGTTTTGGAATTTGCTGCACGTTGCTGATATTCGGAAGTCATTCCTACACTGCCATTGTTGCTTTTGTTACTTTTTTCTGATTTTCTATTACTGAAATTACATTTTCCTATTGGATAAGAACTTAGTATGTATCTTCTTAATTTAATGATTTTAGAGTTATTTTACAGTAATGGTTTATGTTTTCATAATTGTTACAAAAAAAAAATGTTTAAGTACAAGAATCTTATAAGTTTTTCAACACACTAAGTACAATACCCTGAGCATGCAATATAAAGTACTTGCAATAGCGAACCATTACAGTTCGTTAGGCTTATCTAAAGCGACGCAAACAATTAACAAATCGTAAATTTATATCGTGACTAATAAGAGTTGCGTGCCTTAATAAAACTTTGATAGCATTCGGCTCTATGCGCGAATTTACTTTCAAAGAAACTGCATCCAAGCTGCCAGCTTTTCCTAAGGTCGGAAATATTTTAACAGTACAATTATTAAATACGTTATTAAGTGCATCGAATAATACGTTGCATCTAGCTGCCTTATTATTTCAACAAGACTCTCCGTTACCTAGAAAACAATAGCACATCTCACAAGCACACACACTGCATTCGGCGGAAAACGCACATGCACAATTTCCCGAACACCGGTTACGGGCACTGCGTCGGTCGCGTCAGAGCAAAGAGCGGCATATACAAGCGCTGCCTCTGCGCGCGATAGACTGACGGCTCTCGAGCGGAGTAGCGAGCGAGCGGGACGCGCGGCGGGCGTGCCAACACTATGCGCGCGCATAGAGCCTCTCGGTCGCGCCTCCGAGTCGCGTATATGGTTGTCTCGGTCGCACACGCTCTAGCACACCTTTCGTTCCCGAGACAGGTGTTCTTATCCCTGTGTGCGTCCAGATATGGCTGCCTTCGCCTGTATGCGCGCTTCCTGCGGCGGCGGATCGTTTTTTATGCCCGGCAGAAATTATAAAAAGTAAATGGAGGGAAAATTAAATAAAACGTTTACAATGAAGCATTTTCCTGTGCGCTTTCAATGATTCAGTGTGCGCTATTTTTCGGGGTGGATATCATCGCTCCGTGGCGGGAGTGATTACGGAGCTTTTTACGGATGTTTGAGTGATGTAGGCGGGCGTAATTAGGCACGGGGCGGAAAGGTATATTGATTGCGGTGACGCGGCTTTGTGGAAAAATCGATATTTTTGTATTAAAGGTGGCACGCGATGTGTCCGGCCCGTGCGTCCGCGGATCAGTAAGCCTTCGTATCGATCCAAACGCCGACAACTTTCGACCCTAGTTTATGGCGCGCACTATTACTTGAACTACACTTACCTATGAACGCGTGTTATCGAGATCACTTTAACCGAGCAACGACTTTCATAAAATCCTATACTACCTGAAGTATACACCACGTTATTTTTAACATATACTATAAGCGTCTATGAATTTTTATCTGACTCCGAGTAGAGTCTATGGAAGAGCTATGCAAAATAGATGACAATATTTCAGTTTATTACTAATTGATTAGAAAAACAAACCAATATAGTATTTCTTAGGACGCCATATAGAAAATTAAAGTTTAATCAGCTTAAAGCTTCTAGAGTTGGAAGAGAAAATGTGAAAATTAAAAATACCCAAGTGAAAATTTTCAATAGTTAGAAAAATATTCAATATAGAAAAAGGCTTATTCTTTTGCCAATTTTCACAACTGTGATAAATTGTTAATCTTTTTTTAAATAGATAAACTAAAATTCTTCAACGTGAACAACCAAACCAAACAAAATTGTTCAAAAGTTAAAAGAATTTAATCGTATTATTCATAGCTCTACGTGGCTTAAATGCATAAACTTAAAGAAAAAAAAAATACCCTTCAAGCCGTGTAAAACTTCTTCACCGTTTCCATTACGTTATCAAATAGCATTACGTAATTCGGTAAGAGAAGTTTTTTCAACGACATCCGTAGGTTCAGTGGCAGAAAACGCAATAAATTATACTCTTTCAGGATAACATGCCCCGTTTCGTTGAGCGTTGCCTTTTTATAAAAGCGGAATAAGAAGCAAAAAGCCTTTTTAAGTCGAGCGACTAATGCACGGGGGTAATGAGCGACTACACTAAATTACATGGGTAACACTAGATACCTACAGATCAATTTAGGGCGAACTTCAAATGTTTTACTTTCATTGTTTATATTATTTGGAACAAAAGACAGCAGTAGGTACATGATACTCGTACATTACTTAAAATCTAAAGTTACAAATGTATAATGATACTGCCCACTGTTTTGTCCACAAGTTAGAGTTATTTATTTAAAAAGTTATCGCTAGGGGCTGCTTAAAATTTTGTTTACTTTTCTTTTCAGAATATATTAGCTAGGTAATTGCTCAATAGAAGAATAAAATTATACAAAAATAAGAAGTCAGAAGAAAAGGAATAGAGAATATAAATGCATTAACATGCTACTTATTGTTGCTGATGGCGTGCTAATAAATCAAGGATCTTAAAAATAGCGAGTTACCAAATTCGAAAACATGCTGACTTATTTGCTTGCTCAAAAAGTGACCGTTTTTCGGGATACAATTAAGCTTTTTCTGAAATGTAGAACTAATGTCTGTGGTTATGGACTTATTGTATATGGATGGACATTTATAACGTACATTAAAGATATAAAACAATTACAGATAAGACTGATTAAGTTCCTAGTAAGCAAAAAAGTGAAAAAAGAATGTAATAAAAATTATGAAAAATTATTTCCCATTTGTAACCCATAGATAAAAAAAACAGTATTTGATAGGTTTGGCACCACTACTACAGTGATGAGTATAAAACTGTTGTTAAAAGTATTTATAATACAAGAAGTGTAAGAGAGGATAGATTAGTTCAAGAGAAGTCAATAAATTATTATGGAAGAAGAATGTCAAAGTATTTGGTACCAAAACTATTTAATGAACTAGAGTTTTTAAGGCGGAATCCTAAATTAACTAAAGCATGTTAAAATCCAAACTCCGGGAATTTCTGTAGGTTAAGTAGTTAGTGTAAACCAGAGCGTGTCTCGCCATCAAACTGTAAAGTTTGGCGAGTTCATTACGTATGTATAACCTATTACGTATACTTAAAAAAAAATTGTCAAGTATAAACATTGGTAGGTACTTATCGTCTATATTCCAGGTATTTCAATGCTTTTTGCCACTTATCACCTGGGTGATCAAAGTGGAATTAATAATCTAATCTAGTCACCTAGAAATTAAATCACGTGGGTGATTTTACCTAATCTAAATCCTTTTTTTTTCTTAAATACTAGCAAACAACCATCACAATAGCAGTTCAGATTTTCAGTGTAAAATTATCTGTTGAAAAAAGAAATACAGACTAAAAACCCTACATTCAACTGTGGATTTGCAACAGCGAGACAAGATTCAATTTAACAATCGTCAGTAGCAGCCGTAAAATATGCACTGCTGAACAAAGGCCTCCCCCTTAGAAGGGAGGGGTTACCATATTCCCCATGCTTAGCAGGCGTCTTGGGGATCGCAGTATAGATTGTAGGTAATCCAATATAAAGACGCTCCTAAGGGAAAACAAGAAGACGGACTCCTGAGCCCGTCTTCTGTTTCCCCTTAGTCGCCTCTTACGGACAACCTATGGTTAACAAAAGATATAATTTAACAATAGATTCTATAAATATTCGAAATACAAATACCGATATGAATAACAACTTTATGAAATTGCAGAGAGTATTTAAAAGTAAAAGTACATCAAAGGGAAAGCCATTGAATTTGAAAACAACTTAGTTCGCAATCAACATTGAACAGAATAAACTTAGATGGATCTGTAGACGTAATTAAAATAGTATTCAACTTTCAGCGGACAGAAAATCATCTCGCTCTTCATTGAAACCACTTTCACAACTAAATATCAAACAAGTTAAATTTTTCATTTAAATAAAGCCACATAAATACGTTAACATAATAACTTATTTAATATTTTTATTTACTAGTTAACACAAAAACTATGCGTTGAAACAAAACTATTATTACAGATTATATATCACAGTTTTTTTTTCTGAAACAGCAGGAAAATTGTTACCAAAATAAAACTTGATGTGATTGGTAAAACATAGGTTTAGAATTTGGTAAATCTAATTTTATTGACTTACTCCTTTAAGCTTAGATTTTACTAGCAATTCCCAGCGGCTACGCCCGCTATTTTCTTTTCCACCCCATTTAGGAGTGTAATTTTTTAAAACCCTTTCTTAGTGGATACTTACGTCATATGAAGAACCTACTGTCCAAATGTCGGCTTTCTAAATCCAGCGGTTTGGCCTGTGCGTTGATGAATCAGTCAGTCAGTCAGTCATGACAAGTCCTTTTATATGTATAGATTAAATAACAACCGTAAATAACGTCTGATAGGTTTCATATTAGATGTTAATACAACTTTTACACGGTGTTAAGTGCGTTCCAGGTTTTACTTCGCACTCATATTGGTACTTATCACACGTCGATTTTATTACCGGACGCGTTGCGAACAGTTCGGTAGAGTACATAAAGTAAAATATTTTTTTTTTAACTAGTAGATTGACTTAACAGCGATCGCACCTAGTTGCACCTAAGCAGTGCTTTTAGATTCCAAAAGATAACCATAGATGGATGTATTTTACAAGTTTTTGGAAAACTGGAATCTTTTCTGAAATTTACGCTTCGGGTAGAGCAAAGTGGACAAACCTGAATTTCATTTATGAATCACTCGGGAGCTAACATTCTTGAATCAATACCAACAGCTAAGCAATTTAATGCTTTTGGAAATATAATGTCGTCCTGGCCGATACGACCTCAGTGGCGGACTGGCCACAAGATCAGCCATCTACGCGGGAAATATTATAGTGGACAAGTGCTTGCGTAGACACACAATTGCACTCTCTCTTCTTACCTCTCACAATCAGATGGGACGGAAGACCGACTCCACCGGGGAAAGGTCAGGCGCAGGACCGACTTTTTACATGCCCATCCGACTCATGGATCATCTTACTTCACAAACAACCCGGTGATCGACCTACATTGTCCTAACCAGTTAGGAACACCAACAAAACCCGCTACCTCCGGTTTGCAAAACAAGCTGTTTCCCACTGCGCCACGGATGCTACACTACACAGTATATAAAGTATTTATCACTAAGACTGAGTTAACAGCGGCATTATTTCACGGGCCTTTGTCATCATAATAGTATTTCGTTGCGCCCAGATGTTGAAGCACTTAGCGGCTTGAAGCGGTTTTATTATGAATAGCAACGGAACTAGTATTTTGCGGTTTCCCTGTGGAGCCAGACGCAAATTAATGCCCCAGCTTTCAGCTAGAAATTAATGTAATGCACCTAGGTTACGTAGCCAAATTGTTGGCATTCAGTGAATTTTGCAATGCGCTACCAGGCCGCATGAAACATTTTGTAATTGAATTTTTCATACGAGCTTTATCATAATAATGTGACATAAATGGAGTAAATGTATTCTTCTCTTATATATACAAATACACAATACAAATACATAAGAGAAATAAAACTGCTTTTATGAAATATATCTCGGTCTATTTTAGGTTTCAGCACCCATGGTCACGGGCGGACTGCATAGGGTGCTGATTTTATTTCAATGTTTAGTTTTCGCGTAAATAAAAGACAACATTACATAACAGAAGATCTTCTGGTGACAGAAGATATTCTTGTTTTAGTTACACATATCTTTAAAACCAGGTTTAATTAACGGTTTTATAATAACGGAAGAGTCTGTTGATCACCGCAAAGCATCAGGAAGCGTAGTGTAGGACGCCCTGTGACTAGGTGGACGGTATTCGGAAAGCGGTTCGCAGACACTAGATGAGGAGAGCCGATGATGTTTTGTAAGCCGATTCTCAGTGGGGGCTTTTACACTTTAACATTATGCTTACTTACAAACACAGGGTAGACAGAGAGAACGAATTAATGATTTTTAGTGTACCTAGTAATAAAAGCATGTACTTTTTAGTTTTTTAAACTATTCATTTATTTTATACTTTTTAGTAAGTTAAATAGTTAAAGTGGGGATAATATTGGCATTTTTCATATTTACGTAACTTAGATTGTAGACAGGTTGTTGTAAAGATATTTTTTACTGGAGTAGATATAACGCGTATATCAATAATTCTGTAAAATTTAAGAATGCATTATTTATTTATTTAACTTTATGCACTTATCTTAATGCCTTAGGCATTTTCTAACAGTCTACTTTAGGGTAGAGCAGAAATATTACGCATTGTGCATTACGTATTTACCCTTTCAACGATAGTCAAAAGTACGCCAAAAGTCAATGGCTTCACAAGTAGTCATTCAAGGGTCCTGTTACCCACCTTCCAGGTCCATCATCAGTACCTGTTACGTCGTATACGTCGAATTGAACTCATTAAGACAAATTCATTGAGCCGAAACTCGAACTATTTTTTTACTAGTAAAGAGAAAAAAGGCCAAATGATCCCATTGACCATTCACAACGGGTTTATTAGTGGCTATTCCAGGGTTCTGTCATCCACCTTATAGTTCCGTCATCAGGTCCTCATTATTTGTCAAAGTGTATGGAACTCTTTAAAATAAATCAAATGAACCCAAACTCGATGTGTTTACTAGTAGCCATTCCAAATTTCTGTCACCCACCTTCCAGCTCCATCATCAGATCGTCATTATTGGTCAAAATGTATAGAACTCTTTAAGATAAATCAAATGAGCCCAAACTTGATCGATTTACTAGTAACCATCCAAGGTTTACCTTATCCACCTTCAAGCTCCATCATCAGATTAGTCCGATGATAGATAGATATATATAATATATAATATGTTTATTAAGCTCCATAAACCTAATACATATAGCTGGGTAAACTTATCTGGTAACAATTTTATTATAAACTATAAATAGTAATACAGAAGACATAAAAGTGCGATCTCTCCAATAATTGTACAGCTGGTACTTAAACTAGGGAAACCCTGTACTATAAGCACCAGCACCTTCCATGTCACAAATATATGTATAAAGCGCTCATTAATATTGTACTACTTAATATATACGAGTAATTTAATTTATTAGAACTTTTGTGTATTACGCTAACTGAGTATTGAGTATTTTTTGTTATATGATCTAAGAAAGTTTATACTGTATTATTTGTGTGAGTTGTAATTTTGTTATATTTGTATCTAATCATTTATGCGGGTGGAAGTATCACTAATATTAGGCTTGAGAAGTAAGTGCACGGTACCGATGTTTTGGTAATTCATTGCATAGGCTGAAGTAAACATTCTGTTTCTTCGTACGTCAGTTGAATAAGCCATTCTACTATTATTTTTTTACTTTGATACTTAGATTTTGCGTTGATATCCAATATCTTAATAACATTATTGTATAAGAAACTACCCAAATAGTGGCGAAGGGTCAGTTTTTATCAAAGGTAAGCCGGAGTACTGGCGGGCCTGTTGGTGTAGTGGTTAGTGACCCTGTCTACTATCCAACAGGTCGTGGATTCGATTCCCACCAAGTGTCTGGGTAGTTTATCTATATAAGTATGTATGTATTTACAAAAAAAAAGTATATATGTATTAGTATCAGTTGTCTGGTTTCCATAGTACAGGCTCTGCCTAGTTTGGGATCAGACGACCGTGTGTGGATTGTCCCAGGATATTATTATTATATTATAGTAGGGCCAGCCCAGTACGTCATCATCATCATCTGCAACCGTAACACGTCCACTGCTAAACAAACGCCTCCCCTTTAAAAGGGAGGGGTTGTCATAATCCCCACGCTTGGCAGGTGTCTTGAGGATCGCAGTATCGGTAATAGGTAATCCAATAGAAAGACGCTGCTGCCCGTCTTCGACCCGTCTTCGGGTCCGAAACCCCACGGGTACGAACGTACAGCACAAAATTGTTAAATATTATGTATAACGTTAGCTTGTTCAAACGGGATGTGATGTATGCACTCCAGTTACTGGAAAATCCAGTAAATTATAACTTATCTGGGCAACCACGGCCTAGCTGAATAACATGTTTTTATTTTCAAAATTAAATTTTTAAAATATTTCTTAGTAGAAAAATAATCCGTCAGGCAGCAGTCCATGGCTATAACCCCGTCATAATATTAATTATCTACGTTTCTCCTGTACTTTCTATGAATAACAAAAACAAATTTGCTAAATTCTTACCTGAACGGAAAGCAATATACTGCACACTACCACAACACTATACACAATTGCTCACTACATATAACTATTTGTACACAATAAACAACTCCAATCAATTAGCTAAAATATTTCAATGTTTGATTATAATATAATATATTAACTAATTAAGTATTAGGTTATAACTTTTATTATAATAAAGGAATGAAATGAGCAAGTTGAATGAAAGCAATAATGTACATAGCAGGCGTGCGTGAGCGAACCAAAACTACTTTTCATCACTCGCACATCCATGATTAATTTATCTCGCTCCCACCCGCATTGTTTTGTATGTCTATCTCTCTCACAATCCAAAGTCTAGCGGCTTACCCGTTGCGTTGTATTATCGGATCGCATCTATAGTTATACATTATGTATTTGCAAGGTATTTTCGTGTGTCGATTCCTATTAAATTTTTCGGCATTACGGCGCGATGCGGCGCGATGCGGCGCGCGCAGCGCGCACTTGTGTGCCTAATAGTTGTATGCACAAGTAAAATTCAAATTAAATTTTTAACCGAATTCATTGTTTCCTATAAAATAGGTAGGCATTTAAATAGAAAACGCATTCGTTTTTTTATGTTATGCTTAATAATTAATAAAAACACATCATTATGCTTCTATATTAAATTATCGTATAGAATGCGAAAATTCAAAGTGAAGCCGGTAGGAATCGGCTTGTATGGACTCTTCGCCACTGCCAAATAGTAATAAAATCTTCTACTAAAGGAGGTTTTGCAGTCATAAGGTCGAAGTATTCTAAATCCTCGTCGCGACCGAGAGATTGAAGGTGGTGGTGGCCAAGAAATTGCAATATGCTGTTTTAGAAGGATTTCAAGTACAAAAAGTTGACGAACTGTTAATACCTTGCAACACTGATATAAGTCCTTAGTTGGAAATCGGATTGGCTTAAATGTGCTTACTTTTAAAACTGCTCTCTGTGCCCGCTCAAGTTTAATCATATGACTCTTGCACGCACCTCCCCACGAAGAAATACAGTAGGACAATATGGATTGGCATAATGCAAAATACACTGTTCTCACTAGGTCCGGTTGAGCTACGTATCTTAGGTTTTTGAAGACATAAATAAGTTTCCGTACTCTAGCCGTCAATAGCTCAATATGTGGAGCAAAACTGAGTCTTTCATCTAGAATTACTCCCAAATATTTAGTAGAAGTACTTTTAACTAACTTAGGGCAATTACACAATTGTCTTTTATTTGTTGCATTACAATGATTATGTGCTATTATAGTGTATTTGCTAATATCATTCAATTTAGGACTTCTTAGACTAAATGTTATGAACTTAGTTTTTTCCACATTTAGTGCTAGAGAATTATCTGAGAGCCATTTATTTATTTTATCAAAGCCCACTTGAGCACCTTGAAATGCCTTTTCCCATGAGTCTCCAATAAAAATCAACGCTGTGTCATCTGCAAAGGCAAACAGCCTGCCATTCTCTAAATTAATATTACACATCTCATTAGCATATATTAGATACAAGGTAGGTCCAATGATACTACCTTGCGGCACACCGTGTTCAATCAAGAGTTCGCCGCTTTGATAATCTCCAATCTTAACACATTGTTTACGATTCGACAAGTAGCTCTGGAATAGTTTAAGTTGATTATCTCTAACACCAATACCTTCTATTTTTTTTAAAAGTATGGGGATGGAGACCGTGTCGAATGCTTTTGCCAGATCTAGAAAAATACCAATACATTTATTACCCTTATCTAACGCTTCAACAATATGATTGGTGAGTTCATGAACAGCTTTATCAGTGGATCTATTATTACGAAAACCGTATTGCTGATTTGCAAGCAAGTTGTTATTTTCGAGGTATTTTTTGAGACGGTTATTCATTATTTTCTCTAGGATCTTAGAAAGGGCAGGCAGCACAGATATTGGTCGGTAATTATTAATACAGTCTCCATCCCCTGACTTGTGTATAGGATGAATGAGAGCTTTTTTAAGGGAGTCGGGAAAGACACCAGTCGATATACATAAGTTAAAAAGATACGTTAAAGGAGGTATCAAGCGAGTTTTATATCTGTTCAATATGCCAGCGGATATACCATCTACGCCAATTGCACAGTCTACTCTTAGGGATTTAATTATACTTTCAATTTCCATATCGTCTGTTAATAAAAATACAAGAGAGCCACAACGTGTTGACGCAGTTGCTAGGTTGTTACCGATATTTGTATAGGTGCTGCTCATACTAACAACATTAGCTGCTATCTCTTTGCCTATGTTAACAAAATAATTATTAATAAGATCAAGTGACTCTGTAGGTGTATCACATAATCTTACCAAATTATGAGGTACTTTATTGGATTTAGCTGTGTTAGTCACCTGTTTAATTACATTCCAAAGTTTTTTTGGGTTTGATTTAGCTGCAGTTAATTTATCGCTTTCGTATTTTCTTTTGAGGTTTTTTAGCAAATCATTGCAGTAGTTACGATATCGCTTGTATGTGAGCTTAAGAACTTCATTTTGAGGTGAGCATTTAGCTTTCTCGTGCATCCTATCCCTGTTCCGTATACATCTTAAGACTCCATTGGTAATCCACGGCTTGAGAATTCTGAGACGATGTGGTACTATATTAGTTTTAGACGAGAGTCGTATAGCTCTAGATATAGATTTAGTAAAGTATTCCATTGCTAAATTGACCTCAGTATAATTAGAGATACTCGAAAAATCTATTTTATTAATTTCGTTATCCAGAGTTACATAATCAATTTTTGTTTTAGTTTTACTACCATAAGTTAACTTCGTTTTAATTAGAGTTAATATAACAGAATTATGATCGGTTACTAGGGAATTCACCACCAGAGTTATAGCATTTAGTTTTGTTTTTAAAAAAACGTGATCCAAGGTAGTTTTATCACGAGTTGGATGTGTATGTGCTGGTAATAGGCCATGATACGCAGCTATGTTTAAATAGTCACCGGAGTTATTGTCTAAATGACCTTCGGATATATCAATATTAATGTCGCCGATTATAACAATATTACTAAATCTGGTATTATTTGTTAAAATTTCATCTAAAGAGTTCAAAAAGTTCGTGATATTTTTTGCTGAAGGAGACCTATAAATTGCTAGTATACACAATTCATTTCCAATTTGAACTAGTATACAACTAGCATCTGTAATATCTGGCTCAAACACCACAACATTTTGTATATTTTTATTTATATACAGTACCACCCCATCATTCTGATTTATGGTTTTGTTGGTGTAATAATAATCATATCCATCTATTATAGGAACAGTAGGATTTCGGGAAAGCCAACATTCAGTGAGCACGATAATGTCCATGTCAATAGCTATCCTGTTTAGAAGTGTTAAGATAGATAGATAGATAGATAAAACATTTATTTGCAACCAAGCTCACACACATACAAACAACACAGTACTATATATAGGTAACTATCAATGATACACAACAAAATACACATTTTGATTATTTGTATATATGTGTGTGCTGTGGCAATGCAAAAAGGCAGTAGCTCAGTGGGGATATTGCTCAAGAAGCAAAAACACTGATTTTCAGCTATTGCCAAGGGAGGTACAGATGCGTGAATTAATGCGCGATACATACATACTAGTGGGATTGGTGCTGTTATAAGATGTAGCTGTACAATAATATGGTAAATATAAAAATTAAATAAAAATAATATAGAAATAAATAATAATAGATAAATCAATAAGCTACGAGTAGGCAGATAGATTTACAAAATAATTTCTGACTCCAATAGATGATTCGAAGTAGGACAATCGCTTAGCAGCAGTAACCATTACAGGTAACGTGATGGAATGCCTATTTTTTGTTTTTCTAATAAAAAAGACCTACAGTTACTTTTAAAAGAATACAGCGAAGAGAGGTGTCTGATCGGAGGGGGTAGATTGTTCCAACATTTCGTTGCCTGATAACGGAAACTGCCCCTAAATGCGGCCGTCTTATGTGAATGTCCTGCTAAAGGCGGTCGACAGAATCTAGTGCCACATTTGTCACTGAATTTTAACTTATCATATAGATATCTTGGTTGTTTAAATTTAATTACACCAAACAATAAAGTAGCTAGATGTAGCTGTCTACGCGATTCCATATTAAGTATAGACGCATCATTCAAGTACGGAGTTATGTGACTACGGGGAGGAATGGTGAAGCAGAAACGGCAGCAAGCATTTTGAACTCGCTGAATCAAGCGCTGAGTCCTCGCCAGTAAACGATATCATATTATTGTATTTTCAATAGCCCTTGGTACATGCGCAAAATTTATAATGATTTGGACGACGGTGTAGAAGTGGGTGAAAATTGAAGCTAATAAAATCATGTTAATAAAAAACTCAGCACAGCATTCGCGACTATGAAAACTACAGTAAAACAATCCGCACCAAAACTACAAGATATAGCAACTCTACTAATAATAATCTCTACGATTGGATAAGTTTATCTAGTTAAGAAACTAATAAACCCAGATCAAACTCTTCAGCTACCGTTTTCTAATAAGTACCAAATAGATAGAACAAGCTAATTATATAACTTAGAATCGCGATTAGTACTAAACACTCTTCAGTCGATTTTTATCGAAACTGTAATTACCTTTCTTTTATATAAAACGGTATATCACACGATTAAGCTACATACAGCTAATATTACCGTTTCTTCAAGCGTGTTATTCGTGTCCTATATTGTGCATATGAGAGATTGGTACACTTAAAGAGATTAAAACAACGTTTGAGTAACTTGCTCGTTATTCACTCGCTGATTTAAGGGCTCTTACTTTTCTCTGACGTTCAACTGTTTCATCTAAGAGATTAAACTTAAAGCATTATATTAAAGTACGTTTTTAGCCTATTGAACGTGAACATGAATATATTCTGCAACTGAACAGTAATGGGTAACGGTCCGACGAACATTGATATCAATCAATTCGCAATAATTGAATGCTAATCTTAATTGGCGCAATAAAATGTTATTGTTAAAACAGAAATCTACTAGTTAATTATAATGAACAACATCGTTTAACAAGCGAAAGTTGGTTTTTATGATTATACATGGAATAATGGCCTATTGATTACGTTTAATAGGTATCCAAAATTTGTTATTTACAATAATACTTATAGAAATACGCGATTGAATAATGCCGCTGTCCTTTTATCCTTTTTTATTTTATTTTTTTTCTTTTGTAGTCTAGCAGCAAAATTGATTATTACTTTATTTACGTTCTGAAGGCAATTCACTTGAGCTTGTAAATTATTCTTGGTATGTATCTAACTTAGACGACTTGTGACAAAAGTTGGTAATATGTTAAAGTGCTTTGTGTCTTGCCTGACGAGGCACTGCTTAACAGCAGAAGGTAAATGTTTAACGTGTGCCACTGTGATTTTGGATCGGTCATGCTCGCCATCGAAAAGTCTTTGCTTGTGGCGGCTTCGTGTGGCGGGTCACCCCCTTCCCTCCAATATGGTTGAGGGGAGTGATGGCTGCTGCTCGAGTCAACTCGTGCGCGGGTGCTGCTTGGGGGGACTGGTCCGACTACTATCCCTTTGGCATTTTAGTTTGTTGTATTTTCGTCGTATTTTTTATTTTATTTGATATTTTGAACGGCAGGACACACTGTCGCTGGTGCTAATCTAATTGTAAAAAGACAAACTTTGTTTTAAAAAAAATGTGAAAAAATGACAAGCCCGCTGAGTTTCTTGCCGGATCTTCTCAGTTGAGGCCGCGTTGTGATCCGGTGGTAGCTTTTAAAAAAAATGACCGTTCAAAAGTGCTAGCGTTAAGCCTATTTGAAATAAAAATTTTTGAATTTTGAATTTTTGAATTTTGAATAACTCAGACTTTTGGGAATGATTGTTTCTGTTAGCTGCAAATGGCCATGACATGATATACCCGATAAGAAAGGCGAGTGCCTATAGCACTCCAGCCTGCAGAGAGGAGATAGGGCTGACTCTACCTATGGGACACAACACGCCCTCACTGAGAAGGTCCGGCAAGAATTCTATTCACTGGTGATGCTCATGTTTAAGGTCGCATGCGAATAGAGTCGGCTTCGAGTGGCATGTTAAGACAAATATTTAAAGAAATAAACATTCTAACGGTTATATTACAATACATTTATGAAAATTTGATGTATGTAAAAAAGAATTTAAGTACTTTCGCTAAGGTTAGTGATCGACATAATATAAATACTCGGAACAAACACAATTTTGCTGTACACTCCACGCTTATCCACAGAATTAGCAATTCCTTTATGGGCCAAGGTATACATTTTTTTTATAATAAACTGCCCCAGGATATACGATATCTACCAATAAAAAAATTTAAAACTACCAGTAAGAGCCATTTGTCCAAAAAGGGCTATTATAAAATCTAGCTATATTATAAAAGCTGCGTGGGCTTGAACTGCAGTGCTCTTACAAGCTAATAGTTTATGATATATTTTTTGTAAATTTGTTTAAAAAAAAACTTATATAATTGAAAAAAGACAAGCCCGCTGAGTTTCTTGCCGAATCTTCTCAGTGGAGGCCGCGTTACGATCCGGTGTTAGTTGTAAAAAATGACAATATGTAAGAGGCCCCCGTGAGGCCTATGCATAATAAAGAATTTTGAATTTGAATTTTTATGTTTCTGCGCGAATCTCAGATTATCAATGTTATATGAATACCGTGCTACTGACTGAAGGAACTTGCTTTCGCCTTTTAACTAACAATGTAGCGACGTTGAGTTCTAGAGTGTCATTAATGCAGGTTAATGTTGTTTATCATCCCCAAATATATCACCATTGACCATCAAGTGATATTTTAGGCAACCCTAACTTTGTTTAAGAAAAAAACCAATCAATGTGCAATATTTGAATGTTAAGTAACCACGATAAAAAAATATTGTTAAAACAAAGCTACAAGGTTGTTAATATCCGACGAAAGAAGATTTTTATATTGCGTTATGGTTCATTAATTGAGTTTGATGCCATCTAGTAATCAAAAATTATGAAGGTAAGCGTTTGTTCTCTATTTAGTAGAAAACGAGGCAATAGTAGTCTGTTAAAAAATAAATGTTCTACCTGTATAAAATCACTATATTAAGTTTTTATTTGAATAGAGGAATTGAGAAAAACCAGACTGATATTTCATAATTGGGTCAGACAGACTCAGTGTTGATAAATAAATAATATTTAAAAATACTACAGATAGCTACCAATCAAAATGACAAATAAATGCGTGACACGTAGTTTCTCCACCCATATAAAAATACGTTATCGGGTGTTTAAAGAAATAAAAAATACACGTATCTTAAACTTCATTACAACGTTCCTATCGCCCTTATGCCGATTTTGGCAACCGAATCAGTAGTTCAGTCTATGGGGGCCGGCCAGTCCCATTGTGATCGCAAACGTGACTTACATCCAATCTCGATTGTTAAAAATTCGTTACACGTCTTATGCACGTGAGGATACCTCTATCGTACTTATATGGTATGATTGTATGGTGTGGTGTAGCCTTTACTGCGTAGCGGGAAGTCGCTTGCATATGACAGGACGAGGATTCAAATCATGCGGGTAAGAAAAATTGTCTGTAATTTCTAAATAGTTAGAACAGGGCAGACTGATCACCTCATTATCCAAAAGTAAAACGGTCTATGCGGCGAATGAGCATGAAAGTTTTTATATAAACTCAATATAACTCCATGCTTGACTGCACTCTGGTGGTAAGAGGTGACGCAATCGGGGATGGTGGTAAAGTACACTAGGGGTCGTCCATTAATCACGTGAGGCTCGAAGGGGGGGGGGGGGGGAGGTGTTCCGAAAAAATCACGAAATATCACCAGGAGGGGAGGGGGAGGGGTATAATGAGACATCACGATTTCTAAACCAAACAGCGGCACGTGGCCTTGACTCACCGTTGCCGCCAACGACTTCCCCTTCAACATTTAATCAGTTAAGTAAATACCTGTATTTAAAGATAATATTCCGAAAATTTCAATAAAAACTATATTGAAATTTTGTACAAAAAAATACACGTGATTATGGATAGGGGGGGGGTTCGTTTAAAACCTCACCACATATCACCAGGAGGGGGGGAGGGGTTAAAAAGTTGCTAAAAAACATCACGTGATTAATGGACGACCCCCTAGATTATTAAAAGCCTATTCACTCTAGTCTTGAAGATAACCACATTACAATCTAGCGGGAAAATCGACGCAGGCAAACTGTTCCACAGCCCATAGCTGTACGTATAAATGAAGAAGCAAATAGTTTAGTCCGGACTGAAGGCACGTTCACCGCGTAAGGATGTGTACGCGCTGTGCGCCTCGTCGTCCGATGATGGAAGGACGATAGTGGAATCTAGTCTAGTCATCAATTCTTCTCTCATCGATCGTCCTTCTTCCCTCTACTGGTCACATAACGCACTATGGACCGACCTCTACGAAGGCATTTGCTCTACCACTGGTGAGTTCCAACCCACGATTTTCTATATCAGGGGTGGTGAACCACTACGTATCAACGTGCCATTTTTACCCGACTACGGAACGGAGTGAGGTTATGATTTTAACAAGAATGTATGTATGTATGTATGTATGTTCATCTGTTCCCGCATATCTGCTAATCTTCTTAACATAATTTGACAAGTAGGGTTTCGTTATAATCGTCTTGATTGTCCGCTGGTTATAGGCTATACATATAATATCACATTATTAGACTGCGATTTTATCCGTAGTTGGGTTTTAGTTTTTAAAACTTATTACTTGTTATAACGATCTGTTTAATAAGGCCGTAGCCGTAGGCCCGCAAATAATTTTGAATGCGTGATTAATGGGAAAATAATAATATTAATACTCCTTGCTAAGAATCGTCACTCCGCGCACTGCACCCACACTCAGAAGCGTAGAATCACTCTCTGGGGGATCACTAGACTTCGCTCGTAATATAATACTTCAAACTGAGAAAAAACAAAATACGATTGTGGAAACCAACATTCCTTGGTTCAAGAATCCGTTAAATTGATTAATCTTATTTTTCCAAGAATATATTATCATATTTGAAAAAATTTAGTAGTAATAATAGAAGTATTTTTTTTCTCAGTGCATAATTAACTTTATGATCTGTGGCGTGCCTTAAATATTGTGTCGCGTGCCATCAACGGCACGCATCCCATGTTCGCCATCCCTGCTCTATATTGACAGCGCAACTTAACTGACTGGGTACAAGTTATAAAACGATATGGAATCTGAAACAATGTTTACGTCACGGCACCTGGTATGTAAGTTAGTTTAACTTGCCACGAAGATACCTCGTACAGAGTCAGGTATGAAGGTGACCGGAAAGGCTTTTTAATGGCTAAAAATTGGAATAATTTTTTTATGGTACATTGTATTCTCTCTCTTACTGAAGGTTTTCTCCCCGACTGCAAAAAAGTTTAGTATCAAAATCAAAGTCAAAGTATCTTGTTCTGTGGAGATGCGTGGAATGTACAACAAGATTATTAAATTGTTAGTTGCAATATTTATCTTAAAAATATTTTTTTATATCCATGGACAAAATAAAAAGGATTAAATTATTTGGGGGGTATTATAATATTCCAACTTCGGAAAAGCCCATTGAGCGTGGAGTGTGCCGACAATTTTAATAAATAATGATCCCCTCCATCTGGTACCTCGTCCGTGTATTCTACGCTTAATTCGCTACCAGTATTTCCACTTAAGGATTTGTCATTTTTGATTTTCAATGTCAGTACGAGTATCATTCTCTTTACGTAGGCGTCGGAACTAATTCGCTTGTAATTGATCAGATCTGTTTCAATCACAAGTTAATTGGTGAACTGATGTAGTTACAATGAATTCGATTTTATTGTCTTTCAATATTTCTACCTCACTCAAAATTAATATAATTTTCTTTATGATAAAGTCTAAATGATATGATTTACCATCAGTAATTATGTATCAGTGTAAGATAGATTGTTGCATCGCAGAACAGTAATGACTCAGCTCAACAAAATATAGAGGGATAGTACATCTGATGGAAACAACATCTAACATTGTCCGTACAGTTATATTTTCCATATTCCTTTAAGCTTAGGTCCTAAGTCCTGATAGGATTCGCTTGAGTGCGTTCGAAATGTCGTTTTAGCGATGCTTGTCACCCAGGACGTTTCGATGCAATCTATATACTTATAATAAAACTGTAACAGGTCCAATTCTGTACATTGAAGATATTTTGAAAATTATAATTGGAAAATGTAATTTTTTAAATTTTTGTCTGTCTGTCTGTCTGTCTGTCTGTCTGTCTGTCTGTCTGTCTGTCTGTCTGTATCACGGCTGCGCATCACGCCGAAACTACTGAATGGATTCAAATGAAACTTGGCATGATTTGAGTTAATACTCCAAGGTAGGACCTAGGATACTTTTTATCCCCACATTCGGCACGGTTCCCTTGGGAGAGGGGATTAAAGTCAAAATGGGTACTTGGTTATACGCTTGGTCCGATTTTATCACTTTTTCTTCATAATTATAATAAATATTAGTAAGGGAACACTCATAGAGATTTGTTATCAAGGTTTTGTAATCGATCGGGTTAAGCAACGTTAGGTAAGGTCAATAAATAGATGGGTGACCGTTTAACGCCATTTGAACTAAACGGGTCCGTGCTTCGGAGAGCAAGTAAAAAATGGGTCCCAGTTTTTAACCGACTATAAAAAAGGAGGTTATATATTCGATGCGAGTGTCTGTTATTAAAAGTTTAGTTAACGTAAACACAGCGCGGGCGAAGCTGCGTGGGTCAGCTAGTATTAAAATAATTTAAAATAACTGAGGTTAGGAAAACAACCACGAATGCTCCAGCTTCTTAGCCATACAGTCCAAAGGGAACCTAGCAATCTGACGAAGTTGCTAGAGACAGAAAGAAAATAAACGGGCCTGTGGTCTAACGATTAGACACCCTGGCCGCTACCATTTATCTAATTTCGGGATCAGATGACTTTGTGTCCAGAATAAAAAAAAATGAAACAAAAAAATTAAAAGGGGCTCTAGGAGATAGACACCAAGTATTCGAACATTTTGACAAGCCACTCGGTGGAGGATATTCTAATCTATCTAAGAATGCAGGAGATATGCGACCCAATACAAATCAGTATATTCAGAATCTTCCCTTTCTTAGAAGTCAGAGAAAATCCCTCGGGAAAACGATCCAAACACAACGACTCCTAGAACGCTACAGCTAATTGCAGTAAGATACCGTCCTTTTGCTAATTCGATATGTGTTACACGGGGCGAGGTTCGGGGCACATATGTTAAGGATATAAACACGTACTACACGCAACATGATCCAAGCTTAATTTGCTACAATTTAGAGTCGAAATTTGACTGCGTTACCTAAAATTTGGGCTGTTCATACTACAGTGTGCCTTAATGGAAATTGCGAGCCGTGCCCGTGTCGTTACGCGCTGCAAATGTACATAATGTGTCGTCAAAAGGGTGAAATATACTTTAGTCGGCCGTGATTTCGTTCGCAGCGAACCGAGGCTCACTGGCTTTTAAAAGTTTCTCGAATATGATCCTCGTTATACGGACGATACTTTTCGCACCTTTACCGTAAAGTAAGGCGCACCTGTTTGTGAATTCAAATCATATTAGCCCACCGTTGAAATGTAACACGTTGATTAGGTAAATGCCCAACCCCTATACTTTTTGCTAATAAACTATTTAAAAAAAAATAAAAACCGACTTCAAAGTAAATTATCTAAAAAACATAAAATAACGAAAATATTATTGAAGTTGGTGCAGAATATACACAGCAGGTACGCTAACACCAACTTCAATAATATTTTCGTTATTTTATGCTTTTTAGATAATTTACTTTGAAGTCGGTTTTTATTTTTTTTAAAATAGTTTATTTAACACTTTTTTAGTGACTTATTTTACCAAGATAGGTATCAGCACTATCACGCAACTCGAACGTCTACATTACAGTAACTTACTGAAAACATAAAAAGTTTATATCTCTTAAACTACTGGACCGATTTTGATGAAATTTGTACTCTACCCTAAGTTGAAAGATACTCTAACTATTACAAAAAGAATTTTCGAAATCGGACTTGTAGTTTCTGAGAAATCCGTGGACAAACCTACATACATACATACATACATACATACATACACTCGTGAAATTTGGTAAATTCGTTTAGAAGTCCACATAGACTAACATATATGAATATTACGCATTTTTATTAATATTACATACATACGCGTCGAATACAGAACCTCCTTTTTTGAAGTCGGTTAAAAACAATATGAATAAAGAAAAAAAGTTCGGCGTAATTTCATATTTAGAAAATACAGGTACCCACCGAAACAATTAAATTTTTAATACCTATCAAAGCCCAACTTTGTGTATAATATTCTTCTTTGGTGAAAAATAAAAAAAAACGTGATACTCAAAATATGATGCTTTTATTAAATTCTTTCTAACGTTTATTAACTTGGAGGGAAAAAATGCTCCGACTCGCTGCGAGGAAGCCAAGAAAAAAAGTTTCGCGTTTCTTCACTAAGGAATTTTATTAATGTTGCTAAGACTGTTTCTTAGAAAAACATTATTTCACCAACCATTAAAAGGCTCGGCTTGCCTTAAATAACTCTTGTTCTGTTCATAAACATTAAACGAACTACGCCGTAACCTGTAATGATTCTATTAAAGTGATCTCTAAACGCAAAATTTCCCTAAAGATTGGTATTATAAAATTTTACACCTCATTATTAACATAAGCCTTACCAACTTGGACTAATGAAGCATTTAAGCGTCCTGTTTCAATTAACTACCGATCCCTGATTAGTTCAAACTGTTGTCTGAGTCCTTTAGGAAATGTCTGCTCGAGCCACGACGAAGCTGATATAAATTTAACGTTGTAATGAAAAACCACCTACGCATGTGGAATTAAATCAATATCAACAAGCTGTGTCAATAAGGAGAGTTAATAACCGCTAGCAAAACGTCTGATTTAAAAATAAAATTTAAGATATTGTTCTTCTAATAAAAGAAAACCTCAAGAGAAAGCTATTGTCGTTGCTTTCTGCTTTGTTGGAAGAAATTTATTGTTCTATAAATAAATCATTTTACTAAGGTTGCCATCGCAGTGGTCATACTCGTGTTGTAATGAATGTTTTAATGCATAATAATGCATTTTTTAATTAATATATCCTATGCATAGAGTTTATATATTAAGAATAGAGTACGCGTTTGTTTATGGTCCCCTTAAACAAAGCATAGGCAGATTTTCCTCTAAGAGGCAGGTGAATTGAACTATTTAAAGTTTTATTATAAGATTTATATTGATATGTAAGTGATAAATAGTGGTGGGTATGATCTGTCACAAGTACAAATGTCGATAAATACAGCTGACGGTATATTACCTATTGTCGTGTACCTGATATTTATTAATTTTGATGTCCTTACTCGTGGCTACATGTTCTTAAATCAACATTCATGCATTCTATAGTACTAGTACCGATACATATTCTAAGATCCTATGAGTTTACAACAAACACCCGCTGTGGGGAAAAAGTCTACCAGGCTGAAGTGGGATTGGGCGGGACATACATACATAATTGTAGAATCAAGACAGACAGATTGGCCAAAGTTGTCACGCAATAAGTGCTGAAGGATTGTCACCAGGGAAGGCCTAAGAAACGTAGGCGTGATGACTTAGACGCAAATAAAATGGATTGGTCTCGAGTGGCCCACGACAGGGATACTTGGATGGTCATGGGGGAGATCTTTGCCCAGCAGTGTAGCAATACAGGTTACAAGAAAAGATGACGATGCCAGCCGGAAACCGCTTGATTCGCAAACACAAGGTCGCGGGCTAAAATCCCACGGGTAGGAAAAACTTTTCGTACTTGTACCTAATAATAATAATAATTAGGACAATGCAGGCCGATCACCTGATTGGATGAATAGTAAATTTATCCATGCGTGAGATGGGCATGAAAAAGAATGTCCTGCGCCTGTTGTGTCGGTCATTCGCCCAATCGGGAGACAGCTGCATTGCACTGCCACTCGTCACCCGAGACACTGGTTGTTAAGTCTCTTGAGCCCAGTAATTTAGCTACCGTGCCGTTGACACCGGAACACCGCAATGTTTACACACTGGTGTTTGGCGGCAGAATAGCTGACACTGCGGTGGTACATACTTGGACGGTCCCTTTCACAATTGGTAGGTCAACTAGTAAAGGTAGCGTTTTCTGTAAGCTATGTGGTTCCCCAGTCTTGGTGGTTGGGTGACCCATCCTCTTTTTCTGTGATAGTGAGTTCTTAAATTGAACTCACATTTAGGGCAAAAGGTATTTCAAGATTCAAAGATTCAAAATTTTTATTTCAAATAGGCTTAACGCTAGCACTTTTGAACGGTCAATTTTTTAAAAGCTACCACCGGATCACAACGCGGCCTCAACTGAGAAGATCCGGCAAGAAATTCAGCGGGCTTGTCATTTTTTCACATTTTTTTTTTAAACAAAGTTTATATTTTTACAATTAAATCAGCACCAGCGACAGTGTGTCCTGCCGTTCAAAATATCAAATAAAAATAAAAAATACGACGAAAATACAACAAACTAAAATGCCAAAGGGATAGTAGTCGGACCAGTCCCCCCAAGCAGCACCCGCGCACGAGTTGACTCGAGCAGCAGCCATCACTCCCCTCAACCATATTGGAGGGAAGGGGGTGACCCGCCACACGAAGCCGCCACAAGCAAAGACTTTTCGATGGCGAGCATGACCGATCCAAAATTACAGTGGCTCACGTTTAACATTTGATAATTTTGGTCAGTAAATTCTGAACTGTGTATGACATTAACTCGCTTTCTTCTACTTGGGAGCTAGCATACAAAAGCCCTTCAGGTCTGATGCTATATCATTCTAATTATAATATTTCTTTTATAGAGTCCGTCCACTTGGATGCTTCGATACACTTCCAATTTATTACAATAAATATGATGTCATGTTTTTTTTAAACTACCACCGGATCACAACGCGACCTCAACTGAGAAGATCCGGCAAGAAAATAAGTGGGCTTGTCATTTTTTCACTTTTTTTATACAGTGTGTCATGTTACAATTAGATCAGAGCGACAGTGTGTCTTGCCGTTCAAAAGATCAAATAAGACAGAAAAAAAATATGACGAAAGTATAATAAACTAAAAGGCCAAAGGGATTGGCCTGTATTGTCCTAGCCTGTAAGGAGCAATTACACCAATTTCTTGCCCCTCGCAGGATTCGAACCCACGACCTCCGGGTTACAAATCAAGTGGTTTGCCACGGCGCCACGGGGGCTACAACCACCAGCTAACCATATTTGTAATCATTATTTATTTTGTTTAGGTCGTCTGGAAGAAATTGCTTTTAGCGATAAGACCGCATATTTTACCTTTCTTATGTTTAAGTTTTTCTTCAATGTATTTAAGTGTACGTACAATAAAGAGTATTCTTATTTATTCTTGCAAATATTTTGGGATGTACGCCTTAAAAAAATACACAATGAGCACAAATCTTGAATGTCTGATAAAGCTGTAAAATAAGGGAATACATGCTACATAATATTTTGAACATTGGTATCATTAAAACCTGTATACTCACGATAAACCATCGTCGTCGTAACATCGATAGAGTAAAATATTCCTTAAAAATTACAGAAATGAAATACACATAAAACGTTTAAGGTTTTAAAACGAATTGCAAAGCAATGAAACTTGAACCAAGTAAAAATAAAACCGCACGGTAGAATACACCAGTCAAATAAAAATAATCTACTTTCGCGCGATGTCAACGGTAAGGCTTTCACAACTTGAAACTAGTTAGTTCGCAACAGCCTATTAATAATGTAGCTAAAAAAACCTCTTGTTGAAGTTATTCGTGGAGGTGCGATTTTTTTTTCTTACATCAGATATTTTTAGCACGAATCCATCCGCATATACATAATTTCTATGCCAACGGTAAGGCTTTCACAACTTGAAACTAGTTAGTTCGCAACAGCCTATTAATAATGTAGCTAAAAAAACCTCTTGTTGAAGTTATTCGTGGAGGTGCGAGTTTTTTCTTGCATCAGATATTTTTAGCACGAATCCATCCGCATATACATAATTTCTATGCCAACGGTAAGGCTTTCACAACTTGAAACTAGTTAGTTCGCAACAGCCTATTAATAATGTAGCTAAAAAGACCTCTTGTTGAAGTCATTCGTGGAGGTGCGAGTTTTTCTTGCATCAGATATTTTTTGCACGAATCCGCATAAACATAATTTTTATAACAAAATATATTTATTATCTTACTAAAGGCGAATACAAAATTTTCGGATTATATCGCAATTTGTTTTAACGTGTTTATAATTATGGAAAAGTAAAAATTAACCGTGATGGTGTATAAGTAGTAAATCCGTAAAATTAGTTTCATTATAATTTTTGTTATTCTCCATTACTGAGATAGTTAACAACTACAGAACAGACGAAAAATGTGTATGTTGATGTTATTTAACTTTGTACAATCATAATTATTTCTGATATTTACGCGAATACTACTCATTGAAATGAAACTAATTTTACAGATTATATCGCGGTTTATTTTTTATTTTAATTACCAAACGTTTCCGTAAAATTAGTTTAATTTCAATTTGTACAATAATTTCCACGAAAAATCCTGGGATATTTGACCCACGCTCATCTGATTCCAAATTAGGCAAAGCCAAACTATGAATATGTTTATGTTGTACTACAATTTTTTTTCATACTACAGCTACTTTAGTCCTACCTACACGAAAATTCACACTTTCCAAATGACCAATTATGCCAAAAACAAATCTTCCAAAATCGATCTTAATGTACTTTATATTGACTACGAGTAGAAGTGCGGTATTCAGGTTTAAGTGTAACCCACCCTCGCAAATAACAGGAACCTGGTAACGTTCCAAAAAGGCTATTAAGGCCAGTTGGTAGCCCGGTGCGCGATATGATAAATGTCAAAAAAACAAGCCGCATTGCAGGGTTAAAGGCTACAATTTGCCAACGCAACTACATTACAAAATATTAATTGCGGAACAAATTACACTATAATTACCGTTCAAGTTTCACTGTTTTTAGGTATGCTGTGTTGTCCTCTGAAAACTAATAGTTTAAAATTCAGTTACAAAATAATAGTCTTGTATTGATTATAAAAATATGCTTATTATGAATCAGCTCAACATAGGCCTCCCCCTTGAAGGTGGTGTGATGGTGTGAAGGTGTGATAATTTAATTTATTTTCTTTTAAACCACCCCTGGATTAGAGGACTGACAAAACAAAACCAAAAATTATTCAAATCGGTCAAGCCGTTCCGTAGTTTTAGCGAGACTAACGGACAGCTATTCCATTTACTATACTAGCTGTACCGCACAGTTGTGCCAGCATAATTTTCTAATTTTTGGAGCAACTTTCTTATATTTTTTCTTTATGAAAGTTCTCCTCACAATAACGAACACAAAAACAAGAATTATCCAATTTGGTGCAGTCCTTCCGAAGTTATGCGCCGTACATACATTTCGCGATTCATTTTTATATAAATAGAAGCTAGATAGTAAGAGATAATTGACATCTCTACTGTTTAACAGCGTATAAAGCACGTATTAATTGGTTTCGAGGGTCGAAATAATCCAATTTCAAGAACTGGATTAGTCATAATTAACACTAATTGACGTTTAATTATACACGAGCTATATGTAAATCAATAGAAAGTTAAATATTTTAAAATAAGGCGAGTTACTGTTGGATTAACATATTATAATAAGTTACAATTGGTGCCCTCGTGCGGGTCCCACCCTTTCAGGGGTGACGCAGCTAGAACTAATAAAATCGTCACATTCAAGGGACCTTCAACATGCAGACATAAAACGGTCAATTAGGTAAAATTAAAAGCGACGCATTTGCAAATTGGCGTGTTTAAACCACGGCAACGGCCAACAATAGCCGCTCGCACATAATGCGAACTAAAGTAAAATTATCCTTTTGTATATGAAAAGTCCTTTCAAAAGGCAGTGTTTTTTTTTTCACGTTTTATGTGGAACACGACGGCTACGGTTGCGTAGTAGTAGACGTTGCGTATTGAGGAGAACAATGTCTTTGTTATTGCCGTGTATTTCTTTGTTATTTTTTTTTAGTTTCATGTGGTTTTAAATAACATTTGTGTAAATAATATAAAATTGTAATGAAAGAATCTTCCTTATCTCTTTTTAATTTTTTATTAAGCTTTATAAGGAAAAATGTTATCTATACTTATAATAAAACTGTAACAGGTCCAATTCTGTACATTGATAACCGATACTGAGGCCGAAAATGTAATTTTTTTAATTTTTGTCTGTCTGTCTGTCTGTACCACGGCTGCGCATCACGCCGAAACTACTGAATGGATTCAAATGAAACTTGGCATGATTTGAGATCTTACTACGAGGTAGGACATGGGATACTTTTTATCCCGTAATCTAGCACGGTTCTTTTGGGAGAGGGGATTAAAGTCAAAATGGGTACTTGGTTATACGCTTGGTCCGATTTTATGAATTTTTCTTTATAATATAATAAATATTAGTAAGGGAACACTCATAGAGAGTTGTTATCAAGGTTTTGTATTGGATCGGGTTAAGCAACGTTAGGTAAGGTCATTAAATAGATGGGTGACCGTTTAACGCCATTTGAACTAAACGGGTCCGTGCTTCGGAGAGCAAGTAAAAAGTGGGTCCCAGTTTTAACCGACTATAAAAAAGGAGGTTATGTATTCGATGCGAAAGTCTGTTATTAAACGTTCAGTTAACGTAAAAATAGCGCAAGCGGAGCTGCGTGGGTCAGCTAGTATTATCTATGTATGTGGTAGGCCCCTTGCTTCTGCAAGGGACCGTCAAGGCAGGTAGGTACCAGCGTGGTGTCAGATAGGTATTTTGCCGCCACGCAGCAATCTGTGTAAGGGTTTATGGCATTACACGGCTCAAGTGACTAAGTAACTAATGTCTCGGGTGACCTGTCTGCAAGTACGCGTGTCATTTACCATCAGGTGAACCTTGCTTGAGCATCTTGTCACTGGTTGAATAAAAAAAATGCTTTAAAAGCGATGTGTGGCTGATCCAACAACTCGAATTGTGTGGTAGATAATGGGTTAAGTGGCTCATGATGAAAAGGGGGCGAAGGAGAGTGAGTTCAAAAATTCAAAAATTTTATCAACCATACCAATTTTAATGCGTGTGACATTCCGACCGTAATTAATATACTAATCGTCGAACATAATTTTAGTGTTAGCATTTCAGTGTTCTGTCTGTCTGTCTTGTATCTATTGCATGGCATTAGACTCGCCCCTTACGCCCGGGTAAGGGGCATAGTTGACGAAATGTTAGTCTTGTAAAAAGCTTTTGCCGACCGGCCTACTAAGCCTACCCCTTCCAAGAAATAGAAGCCTTCGAACAGACCCCTTTCAGGGAAAACGCGTGCAGCTGCTGCGTAGGTAGGATATTACAAAACGTGACTTCGACTAACATTTTCGAGCACTAAGTCGTTGAGCCATGAATTTTTGGGTATTAGGTACATTTTATTGGCCCACAGTGAACGGCGCGCAAGCACCTGACGCTTCAAGTATTCATAAAGGTAAGGACGTTGGGAACTAGACTAGATGTCGTGTATTTAGTGATGTGACACATTCATACTTTTTAACATTTCTTTAAATATTTTAGATTATCGTTATTTTTAATAGATTTGATTTTGTAAGATTTAACGGTGGTCGTTTAATTCGACTTTAAAACTTAAAAATAAAAATGATCCTTTCGTATCGATAAATGAAAGCAGTTACTTAGCATCCTTCATCTCAATGGGCAACTTACTATTAAATATAAACATTTAAGAAATCGGTCCACATATGGAGCATCGTTACCTTAGTAATAAATACTGCATTTTTTTATATAATGTCACATGGACTTCTGTCCAGTAAGTATTTTTATTACGATCTTTGCAAAGAACAACGCTGCGCAGAAGATAATAGTGTACAGTTGCACTCTTTCTTCATTTAATCTCATAGTCGAGTGAACAAAACCGGACTAACTAAGGTATGAATTACCCTTAATTAAAAATCCATCAGGTGAAATTGAAACTACTTTTACGGGCTATATCGCGGTTTATTTTAGATTTTACTTTTCCGACATTTCAAATGCTCTGCAGCACCCATTTTCACGAGAGGACTGAGATGTTGAACGTCCTTATGTCACAATTATGCCGGTGTACCCTCAGGTCTTCTTAGTTATTATTGTTGGTCCGATCTACACAGTACGATCTTACAGTATCTTGAGGCCATGCAGTGTTTTGCTTGGTCTTGGATTTAACTATACTATATTTATCACAGAATCCCAAGCCAATAAAAGACAATATTATCAATCAGTTGTCAATCGAATCAATCAGTCTTAGCCAGTTAGTGTCATTGATAGATCTGCCTTGAGTACTCACAGAGCAAAAGTGTTATGTACACTTTAAATTTAAAAATGGATCTGAATGAAATTGGAATTGCTAGAGTAACTCAGCTTTAGCCGGAGGCTACAACATGTAGACGTATAAGCCCCGTAGCACGTCGCCCATCCCTATAACACTGACAGTGTTACGACTCGTCACTAGAGGTCGGCGGGTCAGCTGAAATCCGATGGTGGTGTGAGGAAGGGGTGCAGGCGTTGCCATGGCAACCGCGCCCCACAACACGCCGCGGCGGCGCCGACCGGCACACAAACGTAGTTATTATGTATGTTTTATGTGTTTGTTGGTTGTAACGTGGATTGCAACAGCATACATACATATAAACACGCAAACATACGAGTAAACATCGCGCGGGAAATAGAACGCATTTTAATATTTAAAGGACGAATGCGCGTACGTTACGTGGTACATTGGCCGGCTATTTAGTGTATTAAGGGGTCCTTACAGCTTGAATAAGTAAGCACTAACAAATATTAAAGTCAAGCTTTTAATTATATATACGTCTTTGATTATATATATACCTATAATCAAAAATTAAAGCAATGTTAATTCTTGTAGGCAATAAGTAGACTTCATAATTTAGTCTAATTCCAAAATACTCCTATTAATTAATTTCCTATCAAAAGTAAAGAGGTGATAACTAGATATTTAAATTAATTACAATTCCATTATTCTTAACTTATAGGTATAAGAATTAATTTTAGTCTTGAAATTTTACATCTAATGAAAAATACAAAAAATAAATACATACACGACGAATTGAGAACTTTCTAATTTTTTGAAGTCGGTTAAAAACGACTTTGGCTTAACGCCTTATCCCTCACACGTGGCAACGTTTCGCCAATTATATTAAGCCCCCTGTAAGAAATAGGGACAAGCAGATAACCTGCATAGTTCCAAAATCCGGTCTGCTGCCGAAAATTTTATAGAAAACTCCAACAATATATTCGGCCAGAATTATTATATCGATAATATCGGAACTTTGCATTCTCTAAAGAATCTGGAGGACTAATAACGTGTACCTAACACACATAAATGAGAAAACTTCAGTCTCTCTGCTCTGCGTGTCTAGGCTGCTACTTATATTTTTGTTTGACAACATTCGAATATGAAATCGAACCAATATAAGTCTATGACCAATGATATTCTATACAATGGATATGCCATTAGCGCACGAAAAGTAAAAACATGAAATTCACCCAATCGGGTGACTAGAAGTAAGTCCCGCATCGGTACAATGTACTTATGTACCTAACGAACGTGAAGTGTGCCTTTGAAAATCAAGTAAAATGTATTTAGAAAATGCACAAAGTATGGCACAAAAGTACCTAAATAATAATACCTTAACAATAGTCATATCAGCCGACCACTGCTCAACATACAATAATATGAAAGAAGATTTTAATTACATGGCTCACAATTTTTGGCGTGCGTAAGTAGGGATATAACATATCTATGATTTATAACATCTGGACAACTTGAAGTCTGTACTGGCAATATTGTGAATACCGGCAAGTAGCTCAACAGTATTTCCCTAGTCAGTCTCAGTCGTATGAGTACGCCATAATTTTGAGTGGGCGTTCCTGCTGTTGCCCAAAACTACCACTTGCAACAAATACCCAAACAAAACCTGTAGGTACAACCCATACAAAACCATCAATTGCGATAAGTGACGTAATTACGTCAGTTAATCCCATATTCAATTATACGCGAGAACCTTCGGACTGTGCTAGCTCTCCAGAAGTACACATTCGGTGTAATTACAGAAGCGTTATGTCAGTAATTGGTGTCATAAAAGGTAGTTTACCCTGGACGGCCGTTATTATAACAAATTCTAGGGTTGTAAGTGGCTTACGCACGCGTACCAAGCCTACACAAGGATACTGAGGTTGAATTCTTTATAAGCTGTGCGTGTTTATTTTAGTAATTTAATAGAATTACGTTTTGCGTGTTACCTACGATAAAATATACCTATGGTGAAGCGGAAACAAAATTTTAGTGAAATGCCTAACCTAATATTATATTTAACTAATAGAAGTTACATATAAGACTTAAGTATAAAAAGCCCGACTGAGAACAGACAGAATGGACTTAAATTTCATTATGAATACATACTATATATACACATGTATATATTTGAACTCGTCTTGTTAAGACCTTTTATTTGATACCCATATTGATGTTTTTGGAAGAAAAAAAAATTCTAAATGGCTACTGACGGCCACCATGTTCATTTTTTGAAAAAATATAGCCTACGTCCCCTCACAACTATAATATAATAATATCCTGGGACAATTCACACACGGTCATCTGATCCCAAACTAGGCAGAGCCTGTATTATGGAAACCATACAACTGATACTAATACATATATACTTTTTTTTTTTGTAAATACATACTTATATAGATAAAACACCCAGACACTTGGTGGGAATCGAACCCACGACCTGTTGGGTAGCAGACAGGGTCACTAACCACTAGACCAACGGGCCCGTCATGGGCAACAACTGAGACGGATCTAATGACATATAGGTTAAAATCCATCAAGTCGTTTAGGCTGCAAGCGTGCCAAAGATTGCAAAAATAATAAATACATACATAATTACATACATACATACTCTCGAAAACATAACCTTCCATCTTTCCAAAGAAAGCTACCCTAAGGTAGACTGGTAGAGAATGCCTCTGGCATTAAGTCCGCCTATGTACTGTTTTGTGCATAAAGAATAAATAAAATAAATAAATAAAGCTAGCAATCAACTAAAGGTAAATATCAAACGAAATAGCATTTTCTTTTATGTCACATTTCTAAAAATAAGTTTGATACGTTCTGTGTAGCCTATTAAGCACTATCTACTTGTTCTAACAATACGAGTTTAATTGTTTCGCAACATCGTTCAGTGTCATTGACACACAAACTATGTTTCTAAAGTCTAATAGAGCTGTACTAAGACTGCGTTATCTTATGCTACAGGAGAACTCGTAGCGGCTACGTCAGAACTGCGCGTTTGTGATGCAGCAATTATCTAAAATGAATATTAACAACATAGTCATCAATAAAAATATTATATATACATTTATTTCAAATACTTGTCTCTTTTAGCACACATCTACAAATTAATTGGGACGAGAAAAGGTAGGCAGCAGCCACGATTTATGCCCAGCAGAGTACTGGTCTATCTGCATAATATTTTTACTCTGTGCACTTTTAAGCTATTTTCAATTCTTTGGCAATCCCATATTGATTTAGAAATACATAATATATATATATATATACTTACATAGTATAAAACAAAGTCGTGTTCCGTGTCTGTCAGTCTGTATATCCCCTAACTCCACCTAAAGCACGCAACGGATTTTAAAACGGTTTCCAGTATCAGTTAGATAATTTTCCACTATAGGTGTATGAATATAAAAAAAAAACTATATACACCCGTGCCAAGCCGGAGCTGGTCGCTAGTATTACATAAATATAAATTATAGAAATATTTTTGAATACATCGAAAAAACCACAGGCAATATCCTTTTGCAGTTATTACCCATACCGTTTACACAGTAGGAAGAATTTTCTTAAAACTTGTCCGCTGTAACTCGCCGAAAACGTTACTCTACATTGTCATAAAATAATACTATTACCTAGCTACCACCACAAAACGAGAAGTGTGAAACAAGACTAATAAATAGGATATGATAGGTAATTTTTACACTTTTCACTCACTCTTACTCAGTTAATCGTTGCGTCAGTTTATTGATTTACGCCTGCAATAATGTTACAAGAAACACAGTTATGCCAAATTGGTTTAGTATTTACAGTTAAAAGTAAAATTTATACTGAACATTTTTAAATAATCTCAAATAATCAAAATCCCTTTGTTACCCCTTAATGAAATTCCTACTAAAACGACGCTGATAGTTCGACAAAGATTTTTGGAAAGGTCGTGACCTTTTACAACCCTCCTTTGTAATGCTTAGCAGTGTTAATATCGACAATCTTCACTTAACAAAGTAAGGGATAAGTTCATAGATTAGAAATAAAACTACTGCTGCCTTTACAGATATTAAAATTAAAAATGTATACTGCAATAGCACGAAGCATGAGCCAACATCATAGCCTCATAGCCAGTTGTAATCACCATTTGATAAACGATCACTTGGTTAAGCAACGTCAGACAAGGTCAATCCATGGGTGGAAGACCATTAGTAAAATTTTAACTGAGCTTCGCCGTGCATAGGAGGGCAAGTTAAAACTAAATCCCTGGTGTTGTCATCCGGACAGTCGTTAAGTCAAAGGCCTAATGGTAGCTTGAAGAATTCTGATAGGTTGCCCAAAAGCCATCAATTGGCCAAACGCCCAAGCGTTTAACCAGTACCAGTTTAAGCGGTAGTTTTAACCTCCAAATGTTTCCCTGTAAGTCACTTCAATATTTTATGCTATAATTGAGAACATATTCGCCCATTTTTGCATTGCCGTTCGCTTGTCACCTGATACATAAGATACTAACGGGCGGTCCCAATACTCTACCGTCGATAGCAATCTCAGTTATAAAGTAACAATATGACAGTTAACATTAATTTTCTTATCTCTAGTAAGCTTCAAAGTCTCGAAGCTAGACCAATAGTAAAGACAGATATTTCTATCTAGATAGAAGGACAGATATGTCATAAAGCTATCGATGGTAACTATTTTAACTTATATGAGATAGATAGGATATTGGGACTGGCAAGTTAGTCTCTTGAGCTTGAGGTCAGCTATTTATAATTATGAACTTAACTCTTCATTTCAATTATTTTTATTGGAACATTAATAAAATGATGATGATGATGGAATGATCGCGATGTTGCCTTGGCTCTGTCGGAAGATCAGCGCTGACACCAGTTTTATTGGCGCAGCACAAGCTGAGACATGGGCCAATTTCGTCCTGACACAGCATGTATAGTCTGTAGTTTATTAATTACTTATTTGTTTGTTATGTTTTCTCTTTTTTTGTGTTTTTTTTTCTTTTTTCTCTTGATTGTTTTGTATCTTGCTGTGTCTGTGTGCGAAATAAATGTATTTTCTTTCTTTCTTTCTTTCTATTTTATTAGCTGTATTGTCCTAAATTCACTTTACTTACTTAGGTACTGTGATGCAGAATATCTGACACTACGGTTGTACCTACCTGGATGGAACCTGTCTGAACGGACTCGTGCACTAGGGAAATACTACTAAGTAAAACGTCTACTTCTTATGGTGCCACATCAATTAGTGAAGTTGGCCTTCAGCTCTACACTTGTTCCTCGACCCAGATCTTTTCTGCGTCAGGCTTTGCTTTTTCTCACGATAAGAAAGCAGAGGCACTCTGGCTATCCCTTATATAAAATTTCCTACAAACTAGATGTGTCATTATTACATGTCAAGTGTTGCTAGTCGTTGTTGCCAGTGCGTTCGCGCACCCTAAAACCAACCTATATGAAAGTCGTTTAAAGCATAATGTTTATTTGCGAGATGTTGGCTGACTAACAAGTCTTCATGTTTAATATACTATCAGAAACAATGATAATAAGATAATGTGTAATATACTATCAGATCTATAAGCTTCCGTTACACCCGGGCTGCAGTTGAAAATCAGCGTTAGGTGTAATAGCACCTAACATAAGCTGAGCTGTTGGCCATTTGGCATGTTCCGTGGAAGAATTATGTTAAATTTTAAGTATATTTTACCTATTATTTCTTCTTTTTTGTATTTCCATGGTGTATACCAATAAATGATTTTTTCTTCTTCTTCTTCATGTTTTACAACCAAAGAGTGTTTGACTGGGGTTATTCCCATATTTAGAGCACATTGTATCAAGAAGACCACACATTTTTATACTGTTTTTAAACCTGCTGTTTCTTGCTTGCTTACACATAATGAAAACGTAAAATTGGAGCGTGACGCGGTGTACTTTACATGATAGACGGATCGGTTGATCCTACGGTGTACCGTTTTTTACGATTAATTGCTGCAGATAAGTATAACTCCATATAATGATACCAACATTGCGCGCTAGATTTTGAAACGAAACGCTATTTTATCGTAAGTCAACGTACGACAAGCGGCACGCTGCGTGCAACACGCTAAATGGAAAAAATGTCATTCCTCGTGAGCACGCAACGAATATAATGAGTTATTTTATTTATGAACATTATAACCATTTTTCCATTATAATGGGCCTTTGTAAATATATCCTATGAGCTCCGATGCATATTCTAATTATGTATGTGGTACAAGAAAAGTGTATAAATAACGTAATGGCATTTGACCTAATTTGAATATTTTATATAAATTAAATATTAAGCTTTTTATCTGCTGTGTCCTATATGAACCCTTTGCCCTTATTTTAAATGAATTATTTTTTTGAAGGGCACGCGTTTATTATTGGCTGCTACTGCTGCTACTAAAAGATCGATTCGAAGTGAGATTGATTCATTTTTGTTCCTGAACACGTCTATTTGTTAAGAGAAATAGACGTGTTCAGGCACAAAAATGAATAAAATACGTCGTAAAATACTTGGACACTTATGTCTTGATGTTATTAATCCAAGTATTTCAAAAGTAAATACGTAATTGGATCAATTATCTAGTTACAATTATTTTATTTCATTTGATACAAAATCTAGAGCTCTTATATAATAATACAGACAGTCTCAACCGGTTTGTTATACAAACAGCCAAAAACGGATTTACGTTGTTTAGCTAATTAATTTAAAAATATGTGCGTATAGTAAAGGCTCTACCTAATTTGGGATCTATAGTAGAGTGGATAGTTCCAGTCCCAGGGTAATGTTATTATTGAACTAGGTAACTAGCTTAATAAATTTATATTAATATTGCAACAGATTTATTGATCAGTAATATTCGATACTAGAAAATCTTTCATAATGTATAACGACGGGTGACGCAAAACTAATAAATAAAAGTCAGTAACAAACTCACGCGACTGCTTAAAAAAGAAAACCATTTATTTTTAATGTCTGTAACTGATCCATACCAATACAAAAACAGAAACGATCATCATAACAAACAACCCTTAAACGTATCTATCGAAATCTAAAGTGAAATCGCGAATTAATACACAATTCGACCTCAATTCAATAACAACATCAATCGTTTTGTTACAGTAGTGCCACCGGAAATTGTCCACGGGTCGGCGCGCGCGCATCGACAGGAAATGAAATCGCGCCCGACATGCCTATTGGACTATTGTGCGATGCGCAACCAAGAGTACTTTATCGTCCCTGTGAGCTCAACATTTTTTAGTAAGTATATAATACATTCCACATTTAAAATTCTAGTATCTTGTTGTCATCTACAATTTTGGTCATTGTTTAAAGAAAAAAAATGTGCGTGCGTGGAGTCCCTCCGCGCGGAAGAAGTGAAACTTCATTCTCACTCTGTCTCTTTCTATTCCACCTCCCTGCGCAACGAAGTCAACGAAGTCAACAAAGTCAACGGAATCAACGGAGTCAACGGAGTCAACGGAGTCGGTGGAGTCGGCGGAGTCGGCGGTCACTCACTCACTCACTCACTCACTCACTCACTCACTCACTCACTCACTCACTCACTCACTCATTCACTATCCACTCACTATCCACTCACTATCCACTCACTATCCACTCACTATCCACTCACTATCCACTCACTATCCACTCACTATCCACTCACTATCCACTCACATAAGGTCGCATAAGGAGTTTCACTTCAAAAAAAAATATTATACCATAATAATAAACTATACAGATTCATGATATTATAAGCTTTAGATACGTTGCCTTCTAATAAATCGACGATTACAAGTGGCTCAGCACTCACACATTTGCAACAAGCATGCATTAGTTCTTCTATTCTTTAGTTGTATTTAGATAATTTATATATAATATTATTTTCGATTGTTTTGATGCGAGAGCTACTGGTCAATACAACATCTCATGAAAGGTGACTTACTCAAACGAAAACTCATAGACATGTGCATTCTCCCTATATTAACATACGGTGCACCGACGTGTTCTTTGACTAACATCCAAAAGTCCAAACTCAAGGTATGCCAACGAAATATGGAGCGCAGTATTCTTGATGTTAAATTCACGGATCATGTTCGAAACACCATATTGTGCTCCAAAACACAAATCACCGACGTAGCAGGAAGAGCTGCAAGTCTGAAATGGGACTGAGAAGTCATGTCTGCCGCATGTCGGACGAGCAATACAGAGCGACATTTTGGAGCCCCGATACAGACTTGATATCTTTAACTAATGAAAAGATAGCGGAAAATTACATAGCAACGAATAGTTCAACAGCAAAACTCAGTCATTAGGCACTTACAATCGATTGTAGATGCTTTTAAATTTACATAACAATTCGTCAGTTTACTTGAAAGTGTCGAAATCAAGGAAGAAGCGAATGATTTTTACTAGAAAAACATCGTTACGATATCGCTTCACAAAAACGTTATTACGTTATAATAAACAAGAGAAAACGAAATCGCCAGTGAAATGATTGCATTCACAAATTGATTGAACGGACGGCGCGGTCACGGCGGCCTGCGCCCGCGCCGGATTCGAAATCGCAACCGGACAATTAGGGTGATCTGTGATGCGTTACGAATCGACGATCGCATCCAGCTCCGGTCTACTGTATTGAGAATTACAATAATGTACTCCTAGATCTATATTGCTACATGATACGCACTGGAACTATGTGAACCTAACTTACATATCTATACCAATTCGTATGGTATTTATACCATTTTTAAAACATCTTTGAAGAACTCATTTCTATGAGATAGGTTATGCAAGAGACCGTCCAGTTGGGCTATTCATAACCGTCGGAAATTTCTGTTTTCATATCCGATGAGAACATTACCGGTGATATCCTGAAAAGGCAATAATTTTTATAGAAGTACATCATCTTCCCAAATAGACTGATTCTTGAATAGTGTTTCCAGGATATCACCGGAAATATTTTTATCGTATTTAAAAATGGAAATTTCTGATGAATGCGAATATTGTAGCATAGCTACATTGTTTTAAACTCATTTCGTTAATAAATAAGTAAAAGACAGCTGTTTTAACAGGACGTTGAATTACGCCTATAATGGTAGTAATAGCAACGCATAGTAGTCTTACTTATTACTAATAATTTTTGACGAGGCGTTTATATTAATATACGACCTGTTTACATCGATTGGGGAATACTATGCTCTTATTTTAGTTATTTCTGGTAATAGGCGATGAAAGCTGCATCAGGCATTCTTATTATTTTCATTGATAGAACCATAGGTAATATTTAGATACCTAGGTAAGAATCACTTTTTAATAGAGGGTATTTGATTTAAAATAGGCGGAGTCTACCGAGGGCGAGACGATGCGATAAATGCTCAGTACCCGTATTCTAAAAGTGACGACCACTCGTAGGCGGCCACCGAATTAGGTACTGGCTTTTCTAGACGGTTCGACGCCATCTCCACTCGAGAGGTTTCGTTTTTGACTCAGAAGTTGAGCGAGCCACTGCCACCTCAGCTGAGCTACGATCATCACGCCTCATTATCGTGTTAGTCCAATACTGCCAGCGGGTTCTACGGAATTCTTAATTGCTAAAGTCTTTATAAAATTCTATTTCTATTCTAATCGATTATTAAAGTGAATATCAACCAGAAAACCCAGTATTACTGGTAAGTTGTTTAAATTATGTAATCGCTGCTGTAGGATTTTTTAATTGTAATCTTTCCATATGTGACTAGGTACTATTAGGCCCATGTTTTACTTTATATTGTTAGGGTGTACCTTTTATTCCTGTAGACGTCTCCATAATGAGGCAGCCTCCACCAACTGAAAGCTGGTTTGGAGGGTGTCGCGTTAGGGAACGGCGTCTACAGGAACGCTTATGTGGCGTTCCAGGGTTTCTTCCTTCGGGTGAAAAGTTTCTTCCTTCGGGTGAAAAGTTTCTCCCTTCGGGCGAAGAGTTCTCCCTTCGGGCAAGAGTGTTCCCCCCTTTCGGGCGAAAGGCTTCGCATTTTTGCCGGCCACAAGTTCGTGGCTGTGTTGCTGTCGACCGGGTCTAGTCCAGACTCCGCATCCGTGGCGTGCCTGGCCACTCCAAGGAGAAGGAGGACGCCGAAGACCGCGGGAATCGCCGTTGCGTTCCCTAACGACCCCTAGTTAAGTTACAGCTATTTTTGTTATACGTGCGAACAAGCTAACTAGTAATCGACCTCCCCCTGTAACGTAACTTTCTTCTCGTTTCTATTATTTAATAAATTTGTGTAGCCCTTCGTTTGTGTATTATTTCTTGTGCTCGCCGACAAGGCTACACTGGCGCCCAACGTGGGGCTACACAAATTTATTAAATAATAGAAACGAGAAGAAAGTTACGTTACAAAACTTTCCAAAACTGGCGCCCAACGTGGGGCAGTGTAGCCTCGTCGGCGAGCACAAGAAATAATACACTAAAAGAGGGCTACACAAATTTATTAAATAATAGAAACGAGAAGAAAGTTACGTTACAGGGGGAGGTCGATTACTAGTTAGCTTGTTCGCACGTATAACAAAAATAGCTGTAACTTAACTAGGGGTCGTTAGGGAACGCAACGGCGATTCCCGCGGTCTTCGGCGTCCTCCTTCTCCTTGGAGTGGCCAGGCACGCCACGGATGCGGAGTCTGGACTAGACCCGGTCGTCAGCAACACAGCCACGAACTTGTGGCCGGCAAAAATGCGAAGCCTTTCGCCCGAAAGGGGGAACACTCTTGCCCGAAGGGAGAACTCTTCGCCCGAAGGGAGAACTTTTCGCCCGAAGGGAGAAAGCCAGTAATACTGGGTTTTCTGGTTGATATTCACTTTAATAATAGATTAGAATAGAAATAGAATTTTATAAATAGACTTTAGCAATTAAGAATTCCGTAGAACCCGCTGGCAGTATTGGACTAACACGATAATGAGGCGTGATGATCGTAGCTCAGCTGAGATGGCAGTGGCTCGCTCAACTTCTGAGTCAAAAAACGAAACCTCTCGAGTGGAGATGGCGTCGAACCGTCTAGAAAAACTCCCCCAAAATAAGACACCAAAACAACCAGTTGACTATACAAAAGAAAGAAAAAAAAAATATTTAGTCAATATAGGATCTTAGTGAGAACTTCTTCATTGATATTAGTTACCCCTAAGAAAACCCCTAATAAAAAAAAAAATATATATATCCTATGGCCTAAGGCTTATTTGAGAAGTGGCCTAACCCCGCTTCCGTATTTTTAGTGTGGCACGAACACTCTGATAAAAAAAATATATATGTCCCCATAGTATAAGTTTAGAGGAAAAGAAAAGATAATGTTGGCTTATTTAGACAGTCATTCATCCGCTGTATATAGAAAAGACGTTACGATGGCTTATTTTTGTTAGGAGTCCGTAACCCCCGCTCCAGAAAAATAAAAAGGATAGAATCAAGAGGAAGAAGAAATCATTAATACCTCGTAACAAAAACTAAAAAAAATAATTTTGTTTATGAGTAATAATTGTCCACACAAACATAAAACACCCCATAGCATTCACTCATTAGAGATGTAATGCTATATAAAATATTAAAAATAAATTGTTTATGAGAAAACACTAAACAGACATACATACAACAACCTAACGCCGTATTAAGTCCTGTCTGCTAATAAAAATATAAAAAAATGTTTGTGTGAAAAAAAAAATAATAGACAGACATACACATACCGTAACTGTCCTAAACTACTATATAAATCCATCACATATGTGAAGAATTGAAAAAATATTTATGAGAAAAAAACTAACATGTGTACATACATGTACTTACCTACTATTAGTAACTTACTGTAAAACAGTATCAAAAATTAAATTTAGTGAGAAAAAAAAATTATGTACACTCGCAGTCAGAAACGGTGTATCACCTTAAGGCGATAATCACTCGCACGAACCGTCCTTACATACGTGCGAACTGTTAAGCACACGAAAACAAAATAAAAAAAATTTGATTGAAAATTGGTACCCGTTCGTGACCGCGATGGTACCTGTCTTAAACTACTTGCGTAGTTAATAAGCGCACGAAACTATGATAAAAAAAAAATTGATTGAAAATTTGGTACCTCGTTCGTGACCGCGATGGTACCAACCATAACCACAAAAAAAACTAAGTGCCAAAATTCCTCTAATAAAAAAACACTACATTCTACTACGCATTACTAACGTTAGGTACGCGTTACTTCGTTTGTACCTACTATTGGTTGACCTAGTTTTCCAACGGAATGTAAACAAACCTAATGGACAACTGTGAGTGACTATTACTGCAACCGGAGTTAAGTATGACTGATAGCAGATAACAAAATATCAGTCAGAATGTAGGTAGTTCTGTGTCTTAGCCGCATTCTTGTATGGCTGAGGCGCGCTACGGCGGCCGGCTCGATACATAATGGCGGTTATAGACGACATTCCTTAATTTGGAAAAAAGATTGTAAAAAAAATAATAGGTGATGAAAAACTGCTCAGTATAAGAATGATAAAGAATAATATAATAACTGACTAGTATGTGTTAAAAAAATCGAACGAATAGAAATAGAATTTTATAAAGACTTTAGCAATTAAGAATTCCGTAGAACCCGCTGGCAGTATTGGACTAACACGATAATGAGGCGTGATGATCGTAGCTCAGCTGAGGTGGCAGTGGCTCGCTCAACTTCTGAGTCAAAAACGAAACCTCTCGAGTGGAGATGGCGTCGAACCGTCTAGAAAAGCCAGTACCTAATTCGGTGGCCGCCTACGATTGGTCGTCACTTTTAGAATACGGGTACTGAGCATTTATCGCATCGTCTCGCCCTCGGTAGACTCCGCCTATTTTAAATCAAATACCCTCTATTAAAAAGTGATTCTTACCTAGGTATCTAAATATTACCTATGGTTCTATCAATGAAAATAATAGGAATGCCTGATGCAGCTTTCATCGCCTATTACCAGAAATAACTAAAATAAGAGCATAGTATTCCCCAATCGATGTAAACAGGTCGTATATTAATATAAACGCCTCGTCAAAAATTATTAGTAATAAGTAAGACTACTATGCGTTGCTATTACTACCATTATAGGCGTAATTCAACGTCCTGTTAAAACAGCTGTCTTTTACTTATTTATTAACGAAATGAGTTTAAAACAATGTAGCTATGCTACATATCCCACTGGCGCCAACGCGGTTTTTACGATAGCTTGTTCGCATTTTTTTTTTTTCTCTTGGTGGCGGTTGTCGTCATTTTTTTTTTTTTTTTGTGTCGTGGTTGGAGATTTTTTTTTCCTTTTGCCCCGCCGCCGTGTGGTACCCGGCTTACTGGTGGAGAATCGGTCCACCCCTACTCGTCCTAGGGTGTCGTAAAAGGCGACTAACGGAAATACCGTGACAGGTTTTCCACAAACTAGGTCTGCAGGCCTTCTGCCGCAGATCTAGTGTCACTAGAAAGGGGGGCCTAGTGACACCACAGCTCACCACCTACGCTGTGTTTTGCATTTATTTTCCAAATTTTTGATATTTTTTTACGTAGTGCAATTTTTGGCCTAAATTTTATTCAATTGAATCTTTTTCTGTGTGTGTTTTTACCCAACCACGACCATTAATTGTTTCGTGTGTTTTTTCTTGTATGTTCTGTGTATTTTGCAGCATATCTTATTTTTGTAATAATCCGTATATCGAACACGTTGGCAGAAAATTATTTTCCTACCCGATTTTGTTATTTATTTTTTCTCGTTGGCAAAGCCCTAAGGCCGAGTCCTAACGTAGTTTTTATTTTTTAATCTATACCAAAGATGGTTGTTGTTAGTAATTTAAAATCATTTAAACATCGGGTAAGGTGCAAGGCAAGGTATCAGCTCAGACCTAGTACTATTATAATGTCAAGTAATTTTTATAGATTGATATTTTCTAACATGACATTTTGTACATGTAACATATATAGTATTGAATTTTGGCATATTTTATAGCTTTTTTTTTTTAGAATTTTATAGCATATAATACTTGACATTTAAATTCATTGACGTAATTAAAAGGGTAATTTTTTAAATGGAATAACATTTTTTTTAACAAATCTTATACTGGGGGCACATACTAGTCAGTTATTATATTATTCTTTATCATTCTTATACTGAGCAGTTTTTCATCACCTATTATTTTTTTACAATTCTTTTTTCCAAATTAAAGAATGTCGTCTATAACCGCCATTATGGTACGGCGCCGTGGGAGTCACCTCACCCGTCGTATCGGAATGCGGCTAAGACACAAAACTACCTACATTCTGACTGATATTTTGTTATCTGCTATCAGTCATACTTAACTCCGGTTGCAGTAATAGTCACTCACAGTTGTCCATTAGGTTTGTTTACATTCCGTTGGAAAACTAGGTCAACCAATAGTAGGTACAGACGTAGTAACGCTAGTACGAAAGTTAGTAATTCGTAGTAGAATGTAGTGTTTATTTTTTTAGGAATTTTGGCACTTAGTTTTTTGTGGTTATGGTTGGTACCATCGCGGTCACGAACGGGTTACCAAACTTTCAAACGATTTTTTTTTAAACATAGTTACGTGCACTTATCAACTTCGCACGTATTTTAGGACAGGTACCATCGCGGTCACGAACGAGGTACCAAATTTTCAATCATTTTTTTTTGTTGATCATGGTTTCGTGCGTTCATTAACTTCGCACGTAGTTTAGGACAGGTACTATCGCGGTCACGAACGGGGTACCAATTTTCAATCAAAATTTTTTTATTTTGTTTTCGTGCGCTTAACAGTTCGCACGTATGTAAGGACGGTTCGTGCGAGTGATTATCGCCTTAAGGTGTTACACCGTTTCTGACTGCGAGTGTATATATTTTTTTTTCTCACTAAATTTAATTTTAGATACTGTTTTACAGTAAGTTACTAATAGTAGGTAAGTACATGTATGTACACATGTTAGTTTATTTCTCATAAAAAATTTTTTTATTCTTCACATATGTGATTGATTTATATAGTAGTTTAGGACAGGTACTACGGTGTATGTATGTCTGTCTATTATTATTTTTTTCCACACAAACATTTTTTTATATTTTTATTAGCAGACAGGACTTAATACGGCGTTAGGTTGTTGTATGTATGTCTGTTTAGTGTTTTCTCATAAACAATTTTATTAATATTTTTATATAGCATTACATCTCTAATGAGTGAATGCTATGGGGTGTTTTATGTTTGTGTGGACAATGATTACTCATAAACAAATTTTTTTTTTGTAGTTAACGTTACGAGGTATTAATGATTTCTTCTTCCTCTTGATTCTATCTTTTTATTTTTCTGGAGCGGGGGTTACGGACTCCAAACAAAAATAAGCCATCGTAACGTCTTTTCTATATACAGCGGATGAATGACTGTCTAAATAAGCCAACATTATCTTTTCGTTTCCTCTAAACTTATACTATGGGGACATATATATTTTTTTTTACCAGAGTGTTCGTGCCACACTAAAAGTACGGAAGCGGGGTTAGGCCACTTCTCAAATAAGCCTTAGGCCATAGGATATATATATTTTTATTATTAGGGGTTTTCTTAGGGGTTACTCATATCAATGAAGAAGTTCTCACTAAGATCCTATATTGACTAAATATTTTTTTTTCTTTCTTTTGTATAGTCAACTGGTTGTTTTGGTGTCTTATTTTGGGGGAGTTTTAAATCGATGTGTATTTAAACTCGTTTTGGTGTCTTTTATACACCGTGTTTGGGGTGTTTATATACACCTTGTTGGGTGTCTTTTATACACCGTTTGCTGGTCGCGCTGTGTCGACGCAGTTTTTTTAATGAGGCATTATACCGTTGATCTATTTACATTAAGAAAATATTTGGTCAATGTTCATTATTAGTATTAGCTTGGTACTTATCTCCAATATATATCTATATATTTAACACCATTGCACTGTTAGTATGAGCTCAAAATCTATATGATTTTGATCTCTATTTCGACTGCGGGCGACAGGAATCGCTTTATATAAGATTGCTGCCGCTACCATGAATGATGAATGAATGAAAGAGATGTATGTTTGCCGTAAACTATCAGAGTAATTTTTTTTCTGGAGTTTTGTTCCTTAGATAGTATAGGACAAAACTCTTGGTAAGCGAGGGGGATATGTAGCATAGCTACATTGTTTTAAACTCATTTCGTTAATAAATAAGTAAAAGACAGCTGTTTTAACAGGACGTTGAATTACGCCTATAATGGTAGTAATAGCAACACATAGTAATCTTACTTATTACTAATAATTTTTGACGAGGCGTTTATATTAATATACGACCTGTTTACATCGATTGGGGAATACTATGTTCTTATTTTAATTATTTCTGGTAATAGGCGATGAAAGCTGCATCAGGTATTCGTATTATTTTCATTGATAGAACCATAGGTAATATTTAGATACCTAGGTAAGAATCACTTTTTAATAGAGGGTATTTGATTTAAAATAGGCGGAGTCTACCGAGGGCGAGACGATGCGATAAATGCTCAGTACCCGTATTCTAAAAGTGACGACCAATCGTAGGCGGCCACCGAATTAGGTACTGGCTTTTCTAGACGGTTCGACGCCATCTCCACTCGAGAGGTTTCGTTTTTGACTCAGAAGTTGAGCGAGCACTGCCATCTCAGCTGAGCTACGATCATCACGCCTCACTATCGTGGTAGTCCAATACTGCCAGTGGGTTCTACGGAATTCTTAATTGCTAAAGTCTATTTATAAAATTCTATTTCTATTCTAATCTATTATTAAAGTGAATATCAACCAGAAAACCCAGTATTACTGGGTTTCTTCCTTCGGGTGAAAAGTTTCTCCCTTCGGGCGAAGAGTTCTCCCTTCGGGCAAGAGTGTTCCCCCTTTCGGGCGAAAGGCTTCGCATTTTTGCCGGCCACAAGTTCGTGGCTGTGTTGCTGACGACCGGGTCTAGTCCAGACTCCGCATCCGTGGCGTGCCTGGCCACTCCAAGGAGAAGGAGGACGCCGAAGACCGCGGGAATCGCCGTTGCGTTCCCTAACGACCCCTAGTTAAGTTACAGCTATTTTTGTTATACGTGCGAACAAGCTAACTAGTAATCGACCTCCCCCTGTATCGTAACTTTCTTCTCGTTTCTATTATTTAATAAATTTGTGTAGCCCTTCTTTTGTGTTCTTATTTCTTTTGCTCGCCGACTAGGCTACACTGGCCTATAGCCAGTGTAGCCTAGTCGGCGAGCAAGAGATATTAAATAAAAACACTAAATAGGACTACACTAATTTATTACAATAAAATTAAAATATAACAAAAGAGAATATAGGGGGATTCGTTATTTGGTTATAGCTTGTTCGATTCTACAAATGGTTGGTAACTCAACTAAACAGTTGGAGGGCGCGAGAACGGCGAGCCCTCGGACGATGTCTTCGGCTGGCTGAAGCCTGGAGTCCTCGCAGGGAGGAACCGGACTATCGTCCCGGTCGCAGTAGCCGGGCGTAGACCCGGAAACGGAGAAACTGATCAACCTTGATCAGCTCGGCGAGACCTCAACTCGGAGGTGGCAACCCTCTAACCAGAGGAAGATTCTTGCCGTAGCAGTAAAACCCAGTTAATACTGGGTATGTTCACTGAATTTATTTATTAATACAGATTCTGATAAAAATAACTTATATGGAATAAACTATTCTTCACGATTCCAACTCAACTGTGGAACGTGTGTTCCAGGCAAAGACTATTTGATGTGTCAGACCTATGCGCTGCATTAAAAATATCGAGTTACAAAAGAAGGGATGGAAAGGTCTAGAAGACTCCGCCCACATTCTGCCTAGCAACTCGATTTCCTTAGTAATGGAACGGAAAACAGTTCACAGTATACACTGACCATAGTGCGCTTAAGTGGTTCCTTTCTCTTAGTAATCCAACAGGTAGACTGGCTCGATGGGGTATTAGATTATCCGAATTTAATTTTATAATAAAGCACCGTCGCGGGGTGGACAATGTCATTCCGGACGCACTCTCGCGCGCGGTCCCAGAGGTCCCAGTAGACGCAATAGGCACCGTAAATTCTCCAGTTACAACCACTGATCCATGGTTTTTAAAAATATATAATGCATGTACTGCTAACCCATCGGCTTTTCCAAATTATATTGTGAAAAATAATAAATTATTTCGGATTACTAAAAATAAAAGCACACTCACTTCGGAGTTCTCTTGGAAAGAGGTAATCCCTAAGGAATTCCGCAGTGACATTATAAAACTAAACCACGATGAACCAGTCGCAGGTCATCTTGGTATTTATAAAACGTACAGACGATTATCCCTACGTTTTTTCTGGCCTAATATGTATCAGGACGTAGTTAAATATGTTGGCCAATGTTCTAAGTGCTTACAGTATAAAATACAAAACCATAAGGTACTAGGGGAAATGGGACGGCCGAAGGACTGCTCACGCCCTTTCCAGGTCTTATCTATCGATATTATGGGTCCCTTACCGGTAACTAGGAAGCAGAATAATTATATTTTAGTAGTTACTTGTTGTTTCTCTAAATACTGTTTAATTTTTCCGATTAAACGTGCAACTTCCGAAATTATATTAAAAATTTTAGAGGACTCTGTGTTCTTAGTACACGGAATTCCGCAAACTGTAATTATGGATAATGGGTCACAATTTATAAGCGGAGCAACCGATGCATTTTTCAAAAGGTACAATGTTCCAAACGTGCACTTTACGCCTAGGTACACACCGCAAGTAAACACAGTCGAGCGTTATAACCGAACAATAATGACTTGCATTTCCACCTTTGTTGAAGATGACCACCGATCATGGGATACATTTATACCTAAGGTTCAATTCGCGATAAACACCTCGGTCAACGAAGTCACAGGTTTTACACCCTCTCTTTTGGTTTACGGTCGTGAATTAATACCATGCGGTTCTCATTACTTAGACAATGACCAGGTCGGTGATTTAATATTTTCTCCTCGCGATGTTTACGCCGAGAATTTGGGTTGCATGTCTTCAATTTTCGATAAGGTACAATTTAGGTTATTTCAAGCTCACGCTAAAAATACATCACAATATAATCTACGTCGCAAAACGGCAGAATTTAATGTTGGTGACATAGTAATGAAAAAAGCATATTTTTTGAGTGACAAAGACAAAAGATTTAGTAAAAAGTTAGCTCCCAAATATATAAAATGCAAGATAATCACTAAGAAATCTCCCTTAGTATATGAACTTGCGGATATGTCAGGCAAATACTTGGGTGTATGGCACCTTAAAGACCTAAAATTGACAAATCAGAATACTTAGTCATTACTATATTTTTCAAATTACGTACGAATTTCATAAACCTACATATTTTTTTTAACTAGCTAGCAACATTATCTTGCCGGTCATCGTGGCACGTTTCATTCGTTTAAGGAATGTGGCTAAGTCACAGAACTACCTACATTCTGACTGATATTTTGTAATCTGCTATCAGTCATACTTAACTCCGGTTGCAGTAATAGTCACTCACAGTTGTCCATTAGGTTTGTTTACATTCCGTTGGAAAACTAGGTCAACCAATAGTAGGTACAGACGTAGTAACGCTAGTACGAAAGTTAGTAATTCGTAGTAGAATGTAGTGTTTATTTTTTTTAGGAATTTTGGCACTTAGTTTTTGTGGTTATGGTTGGTACCATCGCGGTCACGAACGAGGTACCAAATTTTCAATCATTTTTTTTTTGATCATAGTTCGTGCGTTTAGTAACTTCGCACGTAGTTTTAGGACAGGTACCATCGCGGTCACGAACGAGGTACCAAATTTTCAATCATTTTTTTTTATCACAGTTTCGTGCGCTTATTAACTACGCAAGTAGTTTAGGACAGGTACCATCGCGGTCACGAACGGGGTACCAATTTTCAATCAAATTTTTTATTATTTTGTTTTCGTGCGCTTTACAGTTCGCACGTATGTAAGGACGGTTCGTGCGAGTGATTATCGCCTTAAGGTGTTACACCGTTTCTGACTGCGAGTGTACATAATTTTTTTTTCTCACTAAATTTAATTTTAGATACTGTTTTACAGTAAGTTACTAATAGTAGGTAAGTACATGTATGTACACATGTTAGTTTATTTCTCATAAATATTTTTTTTATTCTTCACTTAGGTGATGGATTTATATAGTAGTTTAGGACAGGTACGGTATGTGTATGTCTGTCTATCATATATTTTTTTCACACAAACATTTTTTTTTATATTTTTTTTAATAGCAGACAGGACTTAATACGGCGTTAGGTTGTTGTATGTATGTCTGTTAGTGTTTTCTCATAAACAATTTTTTTAAATATTTTATATAGCATTACATCTCTAATGAGTGAATGCTATGGGGTGTTTTATGTTTGTGTGGACAATGATTACTAATAAACAAATTTTTTTTTTAGTTTTTGTTACGAGGTATTAATGATTTCTTCTTCCTCTTGATTCTATCTTTTTTATTTTTCTGGAGCGGGGGTTACGGACTCCAAACAAAAATAAGCCATCGTAACGTCTTTTCTATATACAGCGGATGAATGACTGTCTAAATAAGCCAACATTATCTTTTCGTTTCCTCTAAACTTATACTATGGGGACATATATATTTTTTTTTATCAGAGTGTTCGTGCCACACTAAAAGTACGGAAGCGGGGTTAGGCCACTTCTCAAATAAGCCTTAGGCCATAGGATATATATATTTTTTTATTATTAGGGGTTTTCTTAGGGGTTACTCATATCAATGAAGAAGTTCTCACTAAGATCCTATATTGACTAAATATTTTTTTTTTTCTTTCTTTTGTATAGTCAACTGGTTGTTTTGGTGTCTTATTTTGGGGGAGTTTTAAATCGATGAGTATTTAAACTCGTTTTGGTGTCTTTTATACACCGTGTTTGGGGTGTTTTTATACACCTTGTTGGGTGTCTTTTACACACCGTTTGCTGGTCGCGCTGTGTCGACGCAGTTTTTTTTAATGAGGCATTATACCGTTGATCTATTTACATTAAGAAAATATTTGGTCAATGTTCATTATTAGTATTAGCTTGATACTTATCTCCAATATATATCTATATATTTAACACCATTGCACTGTTAGTATGAGCTCAAAATCTATATGATTTTGATCTCTAATTCGACTGCGGGCGACAGGAATCGCTTTATATAAGATTGCTGCCGCTACCATGAATGATGAATGAATGAAAGAGATGTATGTTTGCCGTAAACTATCAGAGTAATTTTTTTTCTGGAGTTTTGTTCCTTAGATAGTATAGAACAAAACTCTTGGTAAGCGAGGGGGATATGTAGCATAGCTACATTGTTTTAAACTCATTTCGTTAATAAATAAGTAAAAGACAGCTGTTTTAACAGGACGTTGAATTACGCCTATAATGGTAGTAATAGCAACGCATAGTAGTCTTACTTATTACTAATAATTTTTGACGAGGCGTTTATATTAATATACGACCTGTTTACATCGATTGGGGAATACTATGCTCTTATTTTAGTTATTTCTGGTAATAGGCGATGAAAGCTGCATCAGGCATTCTTATTATTTTCATTGATAGAACCATAGGTAATATTTAGATACCTAGGTAAGAATCACTTTTTAATAGAGGGTATTTGATTTAAAATAGGCGGAGTCTACCGAGGGCGAGACGATGCGATAAATGCTCAGTACCCGTATTCTAAAAGTGACGACCAATCGTAGGCGGCCACCGAATTAGGTACTGGCTTTTCTAGACGGTTCGACGCCATCTCCACTCGAGAGGTTTCGTTTTTGACTCAGAAGTTGAGCGAGCCACTGCCACCTCAGCTGAGCTACGATCATCACGCCTCATTATCGTGTTAGTCCAATACTGCCAGCGGGTTCTACGGAATTCTTAATTGCTAAAGTCTTTATAAAATTCTATTTCTATTCTAATCGATTATTAAAGTGAATATCAACCAGAAAACCCAGTATTACTGGTAAGTTGTTTAAATTATGTAATCGCTGCTGTAGGATTTTTTAATTGTAATCTTTCCATATGTGACTAGGTACTATTAGGCCCATGTTTTACTTTATATTGTTAGGGTGTACCTTTTATTCCTGTAGACGTCTCCATAATGAGGCAGCCTCCACCAACTGAAAGCTGGTTTGGAGGGTGTCGCGTTAGGGAACGGCGTCTACAGGAACGCTTATGTGGCGTTCCAGGGTTTCTTCCTTCGGGTGAAAAGTTTCTTCCTTCGGGTGAAAAGTTTCTCCCTTCGGGCGAAGAGTTCTCCCTTCGGGCAAGAGTGTTCCCCCCTTTCGGGCGAAAGGCTTCGCATTTTTGCCGGCCACAAGTTCGTGGCTGTGTTGCTGTCGACCGGGTCTAGTCCAGACTCCGCATCCGTGGCGTGCCTGGCCACTCCAAGGAGAAGGAGGACGCCGAAGACCGCGGGAATCGCCGTTGCGTTCCCTAACGACCCCTAGTTAAGTTACAGCTATTTTTGTTATACGTGCGAACAAGCTAACTAGTAATCGACCTCCCCCTGTAACGTAACTTTCTTCTCGTTTCTATTATTTAATAAATTTGTGTAGCCCTTCGTTTGTGTATTATTTCTTGTGCTCGCCGACAAGGCTACAATATGCATACAGGGTTACCACAACAATGTCATCCCGCACTTTGTGGTTTCAAAGAAGTTTTCTTCCCCGCACTTTGAAGTTGTGGAATTAATTACCTGCCGAGGTTTTCCCGAATAATTACAGCATGGGTTTTTTTAAAAAGGGAGTTAACAAATTTTTACGGGGTCGGCAACGCGCTGGTAATCCTACTGGTGTTGCTAGCGTCCATAGGGTGCGGCGACTGCTTACCATCAGGCGGGCTGCATGCTTGTTTGCCACTTTTGGTGTTATATAAAAAAAACTGCAAAACAGCAGTGTATAGGTACACCCTGCTGTGAGATGGCATGGTAGCTGAAGAGGTTTAATTAAGACGCTAGACGTAATAATTCATATGTCGTAGCAATGTAATTAGTACAGGTTAATAAATGGCAAGTGGTTTTTGATATTTTAGGTTGAAGGTACAATAGTCATCTTTATCAATTGTAATGTGTCTAGGGCGCCTTTATAAGAATCGAAATAGGTTTTTTTTTTAATAATAAATAGGTTTGCGCTTGACCACAATCTCACATGATGGTAAGTGATGATGTGGTCTAGGATGGACCGCGCTTACCCATAAGATGCCTGTTCACTCTAGACTTGAATACACCCAAGTTATATTCAGGGAAAACGTTGTCCGGGAGGGTATTCCACAGCTTGGCCGTGCGCATGAGAAAAGAAGAAGCGAAACGCTTAGTGCGGCAAGTTGGAGTGTCAACGACAAAGCGGTGGAGACCCTGCCGGCGCCTGGTAGTCCGGTAAAAGAAAGGGGATGGTGGTACAAGGTCAAAAAGTGCTTGAGCGCATTCACCGTGGAACAATCTGTAAAAAACCGATAAACGTGCAACTAGGCGACGATGATCCAATTGTTGCAGTTTTTCATTTGTTAGGTCGCTATCGTCAATTATCTTGCGAGCGAGTCTGTCTAGCGAATCCAAAGAGTCAAGTTGATATTTGGCAGAGCCATCCCACAGGTGTGAACAGTACTCCATGCAGGGTCGAACCTGAGCTTTGTAAAGAATCAAAAGCTGTTCCTTTGTGAAATACCGCCTCACCTTATTCAAGATACCAAGTTTTTTAGCAGATATTTTGACTTTTGACTCAATGGATCGTCCGAAATTAAGGTCGGAGGATAAATTGAGACCTAACAAATCTTGATGGTTGGATGTCTGTATAGATACACCACAAAATGCAGGATCAAGCAGAAAAGGATGTTTCTTGGCAGAAAAGAGACAGCCCTGTGTTTTAGAGGCATTGAATTCAACCCTATTTGCGATTCCCCATTCGTATACAGACTGCAGCGTTGAATTCAACCGTTCCACCATACTCTCTCTGAGAGACTCGATTGTGGCCTTACTAGCTCGTGGATCGGACACGTATCTCTCTTTTACTGTGCTGTCATCTGCATACCCGTAGATACTGGGTCCGAGCATGTCATTTATATGCAGCAAGAAAAGCGTAGCAGAGAGAACAGACCCCTGAGGAACTCCGGATTGATGGCCTTAAGTTCAGATGAGCAGCCATCTATGACCACTCGAATTGAACGCTCACTCAGAAAATCGGAGATCCACGCGCACAGACTAGCAGGTAACCCATATGAAGGAAGCTTGCTAAGCAGACTTTCATGCCAAACCCTGTCGAAAGCCTTCGAGATATCCAGTGATACTGCTAATGCTTCACCATGCTTTTCGATGGCTTCGCCCCAAAAGTGAGTGGCAAATACTAGGAGATCAACTGTAGATCGACCTCGACGAAAGCCGAATTGACGGTCACACAGGAGATCATTACTTTCTAGGTAGCCGAGAAGTTGGGCATTTAATACACGTTCCATAATCTTACAGATTACGGAAGTGATTGCGATAGGTCTGTAGTTCGACGGGTCAGCACGACTACCCTTCTTGGGTATAGGTTGGATGTTAGCAAGCTTCCATGACATGGGTACTCAACCCGATCTCAGAGAGATTCGGTATAGACGCGTTAGAATAGGGGACAATTCAGGTGCACATGTTTTTAAAACTATTGCAGGAATCTCATCAGGGCCACTGGCCTTACTCACGTCCAGACTTCGCAGCACTTTGAGAACCTCTTTTTGGTGAATGCGAGCATCCGACATTACGGTGCCGCAATGAGGCAGATGAGGTGGAGATTGGCTGGTGGCATCTAGGGAAGAGTAACTAGCGAATAGGTTTGCGAGTAGTTCCGCCTTGTCCTTAGCGCTATGAGCCAATGACCCGTCAGGTTTAGTCAGAGGAGGTAGTGACGAGCGGCAAAAGTTTGCTTCAACCGATTTTGCCAGGGCCCAAAAAGCCTTACTACCCGTAAGGTGATTAGACAATTTGGAACCAACTCGGGCAATATGGTTGAATCGAGCCTTTTTTAAAACTTTTTTGCACATCTTGGCAGCTCTATTAAAAGCTTTCTTCTTGATATGCAGATCAGAGGCCTTAGTACTTCGTGCATAGCACCATTCCATGTACGCTGTCTGCTTTTGAGCCTCACTAGTATGGCATTCAGAATTGTACCATCGATGGGCTGAGCCTCTGATGGGAACATCAGAATATGGAATGAAATATTCCATACCCTGACGCAACACATCAACTACGGCGTCAGCACAAGTTGTCGAAGGTGTTATTCTATCGTGATATTTTCTTTGCGACAAATAATGTAGGTGACCAGAGTGGCACTATGGATCTATCGTCTATCAGCGTGTCGCTTACCACCAGGGAGACTGCTCCTCTCGTACTAAATTACAAAACAAACAATCCATCGAATAAAATGTAGCAGCTTCAGTCTACATGCGTGCCGAATATACGTCTTAAGTACGGCATACACGCGCAGGTATACCTGACAGGTATACCTGTACAGTTCAACTGCGCAGGTAAACCTGAGCGTGTATGCCGCAAAACTGTGCAGGTTTCCACGCCTGTACAGGCGAGTCAAAAAATATGAATTTTCATATTTTTAACTGCGCAGGTATACCTGTGCAGTTTACCTGTGCAGGCAAAACTGAGCGTGTATGGCGCTCGCCTGCGCAGGCGTCAGTTATCCGATGACTGTTAGAGGGAAAGGACGCGCGGCGCTCTAATACAGTATGTCGTCTCGTAAGCGGAATGTAGTAATGGAAGAATTTATAAACATGTACAAGTCGGAGCATTGTTTTTGGCATATTAAGTGTAAAGATTATCACGATAAAATTTAAATAATTTTATTCCTTGACATGATGATGTCACCCTGTAACGATAAAACATTTGTACGCCGGAAACGGTAGAATACTTGGTACCATCTATTATTGTAACATAAAAATATGCTGACAAATAATGATTCTTAATCTTTTAAAAATAAAAAAGTAGCAGCAATTATAATAAATCGTAAGAAAAAAATCACCGAGAAAAGTCTTTTCATCTTATTGGGGCCTGTTGGTCTAGTGGTCACGCCGGCTGCCACCCAATAGGTAGTGGGTTCGATTCCTGCCAAGTGTCTAGGTGTTATTTATCTATTTATGTATGTATTTACAAGAAAAAGTCATCTAGTTTCCATAGTATAGGCTCTGCCTAATTTGTGATCTGTGTGGATTGTCCCAGAATATTATTATTATTCGTAGATAATTGCGGTAATAATAATTCGGTTTAAATTCCTTCAATAAGTCGACATAAGAGTACTGTTTGCTTTTCACCACTGTTCACGGTGTCGTCGCTTAATATCCTTTTCTTTAATAAAGCAAACTATTAATCTATTAACGCTACTGCGTCGCAGTCATGCGCCGCTGTCGGGGCCATGGTTTCAACTGAGAGTTTGTGCAGGTTTACCGTTACGTGTATGGTCTCTATGGAGCTCAATTATACCTGTACAGTTTAACTGCACAGGTATACCTGTCAGGTATACCTGCGCGTGTATGCCGTACTTTATATTAACTTTTGCAGATAGAATGTATCATAGAGAAATGTTGAGATTTTATAAGATTTATAAAAAAAACATACATACGCAACGAACTGAGACCGCCTTTTTGAAGATTGTTGAATTGATTTTTTGCAATATAAGTAAGAAAGCAAGATTTAATTTGTAATAATTTTAATCACACGAAAAAAACAACCAAGCAATCCAATTCCATATAATATATGATTCTTACTACAAATGATTCTTCGAAACAAATCGCTATTCAAACATCGTTATTACGGATTAAAAACGTAAAAAATAACTAGTACAAACCTCACTAAGTAGTTGTTTGATCGACCACAACATTTCATTACATACACAGTAGCTACAGAAAAATGCGGCTCTTTGGGAACCTAAATATAGGAGAGCACGAACGTCAATATTCGTAATAGCTTAGACGTGGACTAAAATGTGGAAAAATGTAGTTGCCGGGTCTACACCCGGCCTATACCCTACGGTATAGGTAGGAAGAGCATGCGATGGCAAGCGTGGACACGCGAGCCGCGCCCTAACTACCTATACCAGCCAGCCCGCGGTTAGTAAGGCAGTGTTCTCAAAGTGAATTATTATAAAGCTGGTCCGTCATACCTAATATTAATATCCTTACACCAACTAGGAAAATACCTAATGGCCCATGCATTCGTAGCTCATGGGCGCATAGACTGGAATGCCGACAAGCAGATATATACATCAAACTTATAAAACCCCTGCTTTTGGTCGGGGTTAAAACGCCTTTAGATCCAACCAAAGCTTTCTTTATTTTTTTATTTTTTTTTTGTTTTCTAAGTTTAATAATTGTTGCACTAGCTAACTACCCCACTTTTATGTTTCATTCTCTCTTTTTTCCATCCCAAGGTTGCCTGGAAGAAATTGCGAATAGCGATAAGGCCGCCCTTTGTACATATTTCAGTTTTTAAGTGTTTATAGGTGCTTTATTTTATGTGTAGGTGTAGTTTGTGTACAATAAAGAGTATATCTATCTATCTATCTATCTAAACATCAGATACTAGTCTTTCTTTAGGCATCTTATGAAAGTTAGAACTCTACAAACGATGAATTACTAAACTTGCCACATTTAAATACCTTTATGTAATAACACGTTTATTGTAATGATAGTTGTTATAATTAACGAACTCATTTGAGTATCTGGAACGAGTTTCGAGTAAAATATATAATCGGAAATGTTTAATTAATTTCTGAGAAACTTAATAAAATAGATGTGATATAAGACAACATTTCTTATTGATAATGTGTAAACATTATAAATTATACCTAATTACGTCTCTATATCAACACATATAAGCAATTCATGATAAATCGGTAAAAAAATGTAGAGCGCGTAGTGGAAGCTTCAAAAGTAGAGAGTTGTATTTTCTGTGACACGATTAAATACCTAAATATAAAAGCTTGATTTTAACTTTGTATGTTAACTGCTGACTATGGGTCTAATCTCTTCTTAACATGAAAGCAGTCAACGTGTAGGCTAAGATGTCACCACGCAGATCAAATTAGGCTCAAATATGTATAAGTATGCCGAACTATAGGTAAATCATTATTTGTCCATTGAGTACGGCGGCGACTCCGAAGAGGACGGAAGCGGGGTTGCGACCCCCGTCCCTATGAGCACCGTGTCCAGTTCCCTGGGGGCAACAATTTACCCCTGCCCCGGCGGTGGCGCCGGACTCCAAGGCATCCTGGTATAGATCCCACCGAAGAGCCCAAATTTCCTCTTACAGTCGCAGGGGTTAAGTGGCTAAGAATCCCACATACCCCGGTTAACCCTTACAAGTCCCGGGGACCTATTGAAGGTTACCCCCACGAGAAAAAAAAATTAATCATTATTATCGTTAGAAAAATTGGCGTACGCCGACTGGAGAATTACCTCGACCTTACAGAAAATCATAGCTAAATAACGTCACTTTTCAGTGGTGTTATCTATACAGTGAGTGAAATTTCCAATGCTCTATGACGAGTCACTATGCTGTAAGATATAAGATCTTTTTTTGGGAATGAAGGTCGCTGTTGGCCGCAGATAGCCATGATAGCAAGGAACAATGAGATCTATGACACCTCAAGGAGGCAAAGTCTCAGCTTGCGCTGTTGCTCAAGAGAGGACTGACTCTACCCCCGGATAACAAGGCGCTAAGAAGATCCGGCAAAAAATTCAGTGCGGGGCGATCCTTCGGCCTCGCTGGCGATATCGGTGTCTGAATAGCTGCGTCTCCACCGGCCTCACTGGCTCACGCGGCAGCCTCGCGAGCCAAATGTGCGATCGGTATGGACGTGCTTCAGGCTCGATCTGGCTCGTGAGGCTGCCACGCCAGCCCGTGCGGCCGGTGTAGCTTATAACGGTGCTGCAAAAAAGTAAGGAATGGTACTCACCAAACAATGTCGTCTTCTGAATAGAGGTAGTTTGTAGAATTTTCACACATTAATTTTGCTCGTTTTCATATTATTTCATTATTATGTATGCAAATTTGAAAATATATTGTAAAATACTTATATTAAGCAATATTCATTAATCCGAGGTAAATATAAGGGATATTTTAATCTACAGGCACAGTAATGATATGTATTTTCGTTAGAGTAATTTTTTTAAGCTAAGTCATTGAATAATCTTCACTTGTATATTTTGTTATGATTATGTTGTTTGCTTAGTGCGCGCGTCTTGTCGCCACATCACTGCAGTTTTGAGGGATCTCTCGGATATTGTATAAAAATGGTCTGTGTATATTTCACATTGCATAGCATTGTTCTCAGTCTTTACAGTTCGTATGTTCACTTATAACACAGCTATTAGTCCAAGTATATGAAATCCGCTTCTTAGATTGGTTATATTAGAACACCATCTACAAAAAGACACCAAAATACATGATAAGTTCCGTTTATGTGTAATACATAGAGTAAAACATCTTAGCAATTTGTTAAAAGCACTGTACTTCGTAATTTACCTGCGGTGCAGTTGATATTTCGTTCTGTTTTCAGGTGTATTTTCTTTGCAGTGATTTTCTAAGCGTGCCTGGGAATGTCAGAGTTGACAAAACACCGCACATGCGCAGTACAGCGGGGTTTTGACAAGCCTTGAATGTGATGTCGATAAAACAGGCTAACAGCAATTTGCTACCCTAACCATGGAGTTGGTGAATTTTAATGCAAGTTCGCAGTAAGTAAATCCCTTGATCCCTTGCTTATGGGACCATCCAGTTTATGTCCTAGAATGTGTAAATATTGCTGTTGTCCGGCGTGGAGTTAACATGAGTTAAGTAAAAATGTAGTCTCTTCCTGAACGCCTCCTGGTTTGAAATAAAACTACTTTTACGGATTATATCGCGGTTTATTTTAGACTAGCTGACCCACGCAGCTCCGCCCGCGCTGTGTTTACGTTAACTAAACTTTCAATAATATACATTCGCATAGAATACAAAACCTCCTTTTTTAAAGTCGGTTAAAAACTTGGACCCACTTTGTACTTGCCCTCCGAAGCACGGAGACGTTTATTTCAAATGGCTTTAAACGGTCACCCATCTATTTAATGACCTTACCTAACGTTGCTTAACCTGATCGATTTCCAAACATTGTAAACAACTGTCTATGGGTGTTCCCTTACAAATATTTATTATAATTATAATGAAAAATTGTTAAATCGGAGCAAGCGTATAACCAACTACACATTTTGACTTTAGTCCCCTCTCCCAAGGGAACCGTGCCGAATGACGGTATAAAAAGTATCCTATGTCCTACCTCGGAGTATTAACTTAAATCATGCCAAGTTTCGTTTCAATCCATCCAGTAGTTTCGGCGTGATGCTCAGCCGAGATACAGACAGACAGACAAAAAATAAAAATAAATACATTTTTGGCTTTAGTATCGGTTATAGAATGCCCTCCAAATATAATTTTCAAAATATCTTCAATGTACAGAATTGGACCTGTTACAGTTTTATTATAAGTATATAGATTTTACATTCTGGTTTATATCTGGTAACTAAAAAGCGCGGTTTATTTTTGATTTTACATTCTGGTTTATATCTGGTAACTAATAACTGTCAAATAATATGCATTATCCAATGCTCTTTCAGCCTGAAGCTAGAAATCTCATACAGTAAGCATGGTAACTACAGGAGTAGCTACCATTTTCTTCATACCATGAATTACCTCAATGAGAATCTCAAAAAATAACATCAATTTTATTTAAATAAAAGGTCAAATGAGTTAACGTACATAACTGTTTTTATGTCAAATATTATTTTAGACTAGCTGACCCACGCAGCTCCGCCTGCGTTATTTTTACGTTAACTAAACTTTTAATAACAGACATTCGCATCGAATACATAACCTCCTTTTTTATAGTCGGTTAAAAACTGGGACCCACTTTTTACTTGCTCTCCAAAGCACGGACCCGTTTAGTTCAAATGGCCGTTAAACGGTCACCCATCTATTTAATGACCTTACCTAACGTTGCTTAACCCGATCGATTACAAAACCTTGATAACAACTCTCTATGAGTGTTCCCTTACTAATATTTATTATATTATAAAGAAAAATTGATAAAAAGTATCCTATGTCCTACCTCGTAGTAAGATCTCAAAGCATGCCAAGTTTCATTTGAATCCATTCAGTAGTTTCGGCGTGATGCTCAGCCGTGATACAGACAGACAGACAAAAATAAAAATATACATTTTCGGCCTCAGTATCGGTTATAGAATGCCCTCCAAAAATAATTTTCTAAATATCTTCAATGTACAGAATTGGACCTGTTACAGTTTTATTATAAGTATAAATTCTATAATAAAATGGTTTAGTTGTAAGGTAAGTAAATACTTACATAAAAATAACACATTTTCCCTTTCAGACTTAAAAAGAAAAACGCTAGGTAACCTTTTATGATAACGATCAAAATGAACTACGGTTGACCTGCATAGCGTGACAATTAACTACATTTCATTACACATTGCTTTTTATAAAAAGAAAAAAAAAAGAAAATAATACGTCCATTTTCCACAAGCAAATGACCCTGTATTGCGTGATTATTAATGGGTACTAAGCACTTAGTTGTTATTATTTTATAAGATTCTTTCTATTCAACGCAATTATTTTGAACTATACATGATATACAACTGAATGTTTTGTTCACTATCTTTTATAGTTTTAATAGTCATCATCATCACCAGCCGGAAGACGTCCACTGCTGAATATAGCCTTCCCCTTAGACCGCCACAATGAACGACAGTTAGCCATTTGCATCCACCGGTTACCTGCGACGCGCACAATGGCGTCAGTCCCACTAGGTGTAGTAGGAGGCCTACCTACGCTTCGCCTTCCGGTTCGTGGTTGCCACTCAAGAACCTTTGTTCCCCATCGGTTATCGGCTCTTCGAGCAATGGGGTCAGCCCATTGCCACTTCAACTTTCAGATTCTGAGGGCTATGTCGGTGACGTTTTTTTTTTATACTAGCATGGTGGTAAGCAAGCATGCGGCCCGCCTGATGGTAGTCAGCCACCGCAGCCTATAAACGCTTGCAACACCAGAAGAATTACTAGCGCGTTGCTGACCCTTAATACTTTAGATGCTTTTTGTGTCCAGTAATTTCACCAGTGTACAGTTAAGTTACAGTGCTCTTCACACCGGAACACAGCAATTTTTACAGGCTGCTGTTGGCGGCAGGTTTGACACTGCGGTGGTACTTACCTGGATGGTTGCTTGCACAAGCAATCTACCTCTATCTCGTTCTTCGGTGAATCTCCTTATTCTGAAGATTTTCACATAAAGAAACTGTGAGCATAGCTCTCTCCATAGCTCCTTGTGTTACTCTGAGCATCACTAAAAGACCTTCTCTAAAGGATTTAATAGTACTCCTAGTACAATCAAGCTCAACTGGTTGTGTGTTTTTTATGGTAGATTATAAAACTAATATGATCATAATCAATGCATGTGTAGTAATAATATGTTTTTTTTTTCATATACATCACAGTTCTTTTGTTAATACAGCTTGCATGCGTGACAACATCAGAAATGATATACTGTAGGAATGTAGCTCGAGTATGTAAATAAACGCTACATTTATTTTATTTATTACAGTTTGGTATAAAATCCTGATAAATTTAACATAACTGTAACATCGGCATTATGTTGAAGCACATACTTACTTATATGTATTTATACTCGTAAATATAGGAAAGACTTTGGAGGTAGGAAGGGAAAAAAATGAATTGTAGAGAATAGTATAGAATATGTTTTTATTTCACACAAATAACACTTCAGTAAAACAATAACTTAAATATGCTCGCATATTTTTCCGATATGCTGGCAAGCTTTGACAGTAAAAATATTCACGCTATACTTATTTCTGAATCTTGGCTAAAACCTTGTCTTCCTTCTACTTTATATTCTCTTCCTGGCTTCAATCTTATAAGAAATGATCGTTCGATTGGTAGTGGTGGTGGAGTTGCCATTTATCTTCGTACGAGTATTCCTTTTACTATTATTAATTTATCAGCACAACCACCCCCAGTGAACGCCGGTGAGCATCTCTTTTTGGAAATTGAGCTGCATCACTCAAAAGTACTTCTTGGTGTATATTATTGTCCTTCTTTGCGTGTTAACTTCTCTCTTCATTCTCTCATTTCTCTTCATTTGAATGTATTTTAGAAAATCTAATTCCCTTGTACAAACATAGTTTAATTATGGGGGACTTTAATACTTGTCTACTTAAAAATGATTCCCGCTCGTCTACTCTAAAATCTGTCCTTGAATCCTGTAATATTTCATTGCTTACTCTTGATGCAACTCATCATTTCCCAAATTCTACTCCCTCACTACTAGACCTCGTCTTTGTTTCCTCTTCTGAACATGTCGCTAAGCATGGGCAGTGCTCAGCTGACGCCTTTTCTTATCAATCTATGTTTCCTAGAAAGTTCTACCACCTAAAGCTAAGGCGAAAATCCTTTTACAGCGCAATTTTAGTGGCATAGATGTAGAAAAGCTCAGGGAAGAAGCTGCTAGTATTGACTGGGATCTTTTGATATCGCTGGATTCTTTGGATGACAAAGTTAACTTATTCACATCAACGTTAATTCGATTATACGATGTACATGCTCCTATACGGCCCATTAAAGTGAAGCACCTTCCGGCACCCTGGCTTACTGAAGACATAAAAATTTTAATGAATAAAAAAGTGGCATCCAAGTCAAAATACAAATCTCGAGCCAACGATTCCAATCGGAGTAATTATGTTGCCATTCGAAATTACTGCAACAAAGTGTGTAGGGATGCTCAGCGCCAACATATCCACAGTTCCGTACAAAACGGAAATCCAGCTAAAGTCTGGAAATTTCTAAGATCTATGGGAGTCGGAAAATCACGCCATGATAATATTCCGAAAGACATTGATATCGATATGCTTAATCAACATTTCTCTGCTTCATCCACTATTGACAGGACTACTAAATTAAATACTTTACGTTATCTTTCATCGATTCCGACCCCGGATTATTCTCCATATGTCTTCCGTCATTTCTCCAATTGTGATGTTAGGAAAAGCATAGAAGCCATAACATCTAATGCTGTTGGCAGTGATTGTATCAGCCGTAATAGTCCTTCCCATCCTGAATGAAATCTTTCCAGTTATTTGTCACATCCTTAATTTCTCTATATCCATGGGTCAATTTCCATCCTCCTGGAAAGAGGCTCAAATTACTCCTTTACCTAAAAAATCTAATCCCACATCTTTTTCTGAATATCGTCCTATTTCTATTTTACTTTTCCTGTCCAAAGTTCTCGAGCATCTTGTCCATGACCAATTAAGCAGTTTCCTTCTCGAGAACAGCTTACTTAATCCTTACCAGTCTGGTTTCCGTCCTGGTCACAGTACCGTCACAGCTCTAGTTAATATTACGGATGATATAAGACAAGCCATGGAAAAGGGCAATATAACAGTTTTAGCTTTGCTCGATTTCAACAATGCGTTCAATACAGTAGATTTCGATATTTTGCTCAGTGTACTATGCTCTCTTAACATATCTCCAACGGCGATTGACTGGTTTCGTAATTACCTGTTTGGTCGCCTGCAACGTATTCGTATTGAGGATAGTTATTCCTCTTCATTCATTCCTCTTGGTGTAGTACTACTGCTGGTGTACCACAGGGTGGCGTTCTCTCTCCTCTACTCTTTGCAATCTTCATTAATTCCATCTCCAATCAACTACGTTCAACCTACCACTTATATGCAGATGATCTTCAAATATTACACTCATGCACTCATACACTCATGCATCGGTGGCCAAGGTGTCGGAAGCAATAAATATTATTAATACAGATCTCGAAATGATATGTACGAGGAGTAAGAATCATGGAGTCAAGATTAATCCTTCAAAGACGCAGATTATTATTGTTGGTAGCTCCAGAATGACCTCTCGTATAAATTGGATGCAACTACCTTTTGTCATTTGCGATGGTAGCATAATTAATTTTAGTTCAACAGTTAAAAATGTAGGCATTTATATTGACTCTAAATTAACCTGGAATCCACAAATCCGGGAAGTCAGTCGCAAACTTTTTGCGTCTGCAAGCAGTTTGAGAAGATTACGAAATTTTCTTCCTACTACCACTAAAATTGCACTTGCTCAATCCCTTCTCCTTCCGATACTTGACTATGCCGATGCCAGCTATCTTGGTCTTACACAAGAACAACTAAACAAACTTGAGCGACTCCAAAATTTCTGTATAAGATTCATATTTGGTCTTCGCAAATATGATCATGTCTCTAAGTTTCGTACTAAGCTCAAGTGGTTACCCATTCGACTTCGCCGGAATGCTCACATACTATATCTTCTTTATAATATTTTACTTAATCCGATTACACCATCTTACCTTAAAAATCGATTCATTTTTAGTCGTGAAGCGCATGCTAGAATTTTAAGATCATCAGAGAACTTGATGTTGGAAATGCCAATGCATTCCACAAACTTCTTTGATAAATCCTTTTCCGTACAAGCTGTTCGTTTGTGGAATGCATTACCTGTTTCGATAAGAAGTGCTCAATCCTTGCTGTTTTTTAAAGAAATGGTCAAAGACCATTATCTGAGCCTATAAATTCCTGATAGTCAGTTTTTACTTTTTTTTAATATGTATATATATTAATTACTATTAGATATTGTTAATTAGAACTACGTATAAATATATATAAAGTGTACATCTTATATACCAGCTACCCAAATAGTTCAGTTTCTTCTGTTTTAAGTTTTGGTTGTCTGGAAGAAATCGCTGTTAGCGATAAGACCGCCATTTGTACCTAATTTAAGTTATTTTCTAAGTTTTCTGTATGTTTTACTTTGGTGTGCAAATAAAGAGTATTCTATTCTATTCTATTAAATAACAAATTGATGTATGTTGTCCGTGTGAAACCGGGTTACCACTCAGCATTAATGCTGTATTGAAGCATAACCACAATACAGCGCTGATTTTCAGTGGCAGCCCCGAGTGACCTCACGCACGCTTAGCTTACAGTGACGTAGGTACTTACTTTCTTTAGAGCAAATCGGTATTTGTATATCGGTACATCGCGAATAGGTACTCTGCAAGAAACTTGCTTATGTATTAGTTTTTTCATACCTTTTTCAGGACTGATGACATGAATAGCGATATACAAATACAACACATGTACATACATACATCTCGTACAAATATATGTTGACGATAGAAGCATCAAACAGAATCATCAATGAGAATAATTAACAATTTTAGGTATTATTATTTTTTATTTTGAACTATAAATAAAGCTTAATCATAAAGCTTTTTATGCTAGTGTAATGTAACGTTTCGTCCCAACCACTGAAAGGACAATAAAAATGCGACAAACACCAAGGCCGTCTCTAAATGTGAGCGGTCACGGTGACATTTGAAGACCAAGTATTTTATATTAAAGCTACCTGTGTATCTACACTACGGATATCCGTGCTATATCTACGAAAGTAGATATACTGTGATTCTACTCGTACTTGATCTGTCAAGATAATACATTTCTAACTAACTTTTTCAAGTCTAACCCAATTCTGGTCAAGTAAGGTATCTCTTACCATGAGCACTTAGTTCTAGCCAGGAACTCATCCACCCCTGCTTATCGAGGCCCGTATTTGCCCAGGAAACAGACACAGGAAATGCCGCATCACGAGTGATGGCTGCTGCTCGAGTCAACTCGTGCGCGGGTGCTGCTTGGGGGGACTAGTCAGACTACTATCCCTTTGGCCTTTTAGTTTGTTGTAATTTTTGTCGTAATTTATTGTTTTCTTCTTTTCTCCCTTGCTTTATGTTTCAAGCGGCAGGACGCACTGTCGCTAATGTCGATTCATTTGTAACAAAACAATGTTTAAAAAAATTTAAAAAATGACAAGCCCGCTGAGTTTCTTGCCGGATCTTCTCAGTTGAGACCGCGTTGTGATCAGGTGGTAGCTTTTAAAAAAAATTACCATTCTAAAGTGCTAGCGTTAAGCCTATTTGAAATAAACATTTTTGACTTTGACTTTGACGGATCTCTGAGAGGTGGGCTTTTCCAGAACGTACACTAAGCGGCCACTTGGAAGACACCACATGACACATGCCTGTCCTTCTTGTTAGGCTTCTTCCCAGCTTTCAATGTCGACGAGCAGCCGACTTTCTTACCAGCTCTAAGTAGAGACGGGGCTCTCCCAAACCTCAGACTTCTGTTCATGCGGTTTTCACCAATACATAGAGTTATTCATTATGAAGGATTAGATATATAATTTATCAAGGTTTTATGTAAATTGGTTGGAATATAACTGTCAGAGGTTGGGAAAAAGCGCGGGCGAAGCTGCGCGGTTCAGCTAGTTTTATAAATATTTTTGCGGTATGACTATTTATTTATGCGATGGTGTCGAAACGTGGACGAAATTTTAAGTTTTCGATACTTTAATCGACATAATTAAGTGTTAAGTACCTTTATAAATAAAGAAATAACACGCAAAATATACCGCAAATAAAAAAAAATGGAATCCCATCATGTTATAAAACGCGTATTGCACAACATCTCATAAGATACAATACCAACAACACACGCAACAGAACAATAACACCAGAGTTATGTAGGTACTACGCACAGTAGTCGCAATGCATTGTTTCGATAGACGCAATAAACTGTCTTCAAATTAATGGTTTATTGTTCTTTGTAGGGGACCAATGGGTCGGAACTTGCCGTGCTTTGTTACTGCTACGATAATTATTCACGTAACTATTAGTTTTAACGATATATTCAATTGTTCAAAGACTATTAATAAATAATGTACCGAATATTATAAGTCACGAAGGTCGCAAAATAGAACCTTTTTTAGGGATAAAGGTTACTACTATTGGGACCGAACAAGTAGGCCCGGATCTAGGGGGGGGCAAACCGGGGCACTGGCCCCGGGCGGCAGTTTCAGGGGGCGCTAAAATCATAATATAATAGATATGATTAAAAATAAAAAACTCGCTCCACAAAGCGCCTAGCATACGGAAGCCTGGTTGGCTTACCTACCTTCGACTTGTATGAAAAAGGAGCCACACAGGCTCACACCACAAGTTATTTGAGTTTCTTTAAGGAATTTCTCAAACGCTGAAGTGAGGGGCACTACTATCAAGTTTCTGCCCAGATTCGAAAAAATCGTAGATCCGGCGCTGCGAACGAGAGCTAAGGTAATGGGACTGTTGAAGAGGCACGGCATTGGCTTGGACTGTCGATTATCTGACTGAATTTACCACTGAAAACATCTGGCTAGAAACTCAGAGCGATAATGCATAATATACCTAGGCCTCATCAGGGAGACCGGTATAAGGCGCGGAAAAGTCTATAAGATGTTGCGGTTGGCGGTGATAAATAGAGAAGTTTAATTATTGGGTATAATGAATCTCAAAATTCAAAGTTTTATTGTTAAACATATCATCATCATGGCGCAAATGTCTAATCAGTAAATTGAATAAGTGTGCTAATGAATCAACACATATTTAAACGATAGAAATTAGAAAAATGAATAAAATATAACGCAATCCAACGGAATACTCAGGTGAGTAGGTAGGCACGTTATTTTCATACGAAAAAAACAGACTCTAACGTTAATACGCATAATACAGTCACGGCCCAGAGCCCCTGAACAATTTACATTTTGTATAAATATTGAAAGAATAACTACGTTGGTAATGTTTCAGATTATGAATACCGCCATCCTAAGCCCATTTGGCGAAAACTCGAAATCTAGTAAGCTCCATTTTCGATAACGAAACTTGAATTATTAATAGTAACTTATTGAATAAAGAATGCCAGCGGTCTTCTAGGAATTCCTTTCGGGGTCGTGTCAGCTTCGTTTTCTACATACTTCGTGTACCTAAATAATGTGTACCTATATGTTATTCTAAGGCCCTCCTGGCCATAGCAGCCAAAATATTACAAGATCGGCTCTATGCGGGAGATATTATAGTGCACAAGCATTTGCGTAGACACAAGTGCACTCTCTTTTCCTTTATACCTCTCACAATCCGATGGGACGGAAAACCAATACAACCGGGGAGAGGTCGTCGGACAGACTTTTTACATGCCCATCCACGCTTGGATTATCTTACTTTACAGACAATCAGATGATCGGCCTGCATTGTCCTAGCTAGTAAGGAACAACTACACAAATCAGTTGCGCCCCGCTGGTTTAGATCCCGCGACCTACGGTTTGCGAAGCAAGCGGTTTGCCACTGCGCCAAAGAGGTATTTTTTTTTATTCTACCTAGTGACGAGACAAGCAAGAGGTTCTCCTGATAGTAAGCAACATGCCTGCCTAAAAACAACTCCATTGTGCTGCCGTTTATCGCCCGAGACCAGTTAATAAGTCTTTTCTGTCCGGTAATTTCACCAGCTATGTTCCAGACAGCAATGCTTACACACTGCGGCAGAATAACTCACACTACGATGGTACCTACCTGCACGGTCCCGGATACGGTAATCCAATAGAAAGATGTTGCTGTCAGTCTTATTGCTTTCCCTTAGTCGCCTCTTACGATCCCCTACGGGAGGAGATGGGTGGGTGCTATGCTTACTCTGGCACCCCACGGGCTTATATGTAGGTAGGCTATCGATATAAATTATTATTATATAGACGTGGTGAGCGTATCATCAACAGGCGAAGGCCTTGCTAGTCTTTTCTTAATTTGAATAAAATAGATACTTCTTTGCGCGACAGAATCCGAAATGTGGAGATTCGCCGAAGAACTAAGGTCACCGACATAGCTCTCAGAATCTGCAAGTTGAAGTGGCAATGGGCAGGCCACATCGCTCGAAGAACCGATAACCGTTGGGGAAGAAAGGTTCTCGAGTGGCGACCACGAACCGGAAGACGCAGCGTTGGCAGGCGTCCCACTAGGTGGACAGACATTGTGCGCGTCGCAGGTAACCGGTGGATGCAAATAGCCAATTGTCGTTCATTGTGGCGTTCTAAGGGGGAGGCCTATGTTCAGCAGTGGACTTCTTCCGGCTGATGATGATGATGATGATGAGATACTTACAGGACATACCATCCAAACCTTCAGTCATTATGATTGCCAGTGTTCTTTGAAGAATTGATGTGCTGGAATCTAAGGGACCATCACTTGCCTAAGCATCGTTTGCAGCCGCTAATTCATTTTTTGCTGCCCGTCCAACCCGTCTCGTTATAATGTTAACAAAAAAAGATCTCGTGTGGTGGAAACATTTTATTTTCAAGTCAACAGAGTCGTCTATCTTAATAAAGTAATTAATTATTAACTTTCCATTTAACCAAGACTAAATTTAAACTTCGCGCTTTCATTGAGATCTACTATCCTGTCATCCTGTCTCTTCTTTATAATATACTATTTAATTCTTTTTCTCCGCGTTACCTAAAGGAACGTTTTGTTTTTCTCGGCAATGATTCCCACTGATTGAGGTCATCAGAAAATCTCACTCTTATGTTCCCTTCTCATAATAGTTCGTTTTACGATAAGTCATTCACAGTAGAAGCTGTTCGTCTGTGGAATGCCTTACCGGTCACTGTTAGACATGCACCATCTCTGCCTATCTTTAAAGATCGTTTGAAAGCATTTTATTTGTCCCTATGAATTTTTTATTGATATTAGCCGGCTGCATTTATTTATTTATTATTGTTGGTTATTTATATTTGATTCTTTCAAATATAATATTTATGTATTATACTAATATTTATATATATATTATTTTGCTGTTACGTATTTTATTGTTTAAAGTTATGTATTTTTTTTTCTCTTTTATAATTGGTTTGTATAAACAACCCCGCCTTGCAGTTCATAGTTCCCTCTCCATCCAAAGGTTGCCTGCTAGAGATTACTTTTAGTGATAAGGCCGCCCATTGTTTCATTCTATTTTACTGTTTTTTTTTTCTCTTGTATTTTTGTGTTTTTAATAATGGTGGAACAATAAAGTATTATCTATCTATCTATCTATCTATCTACTAATGCTCCAAATTTCTGTACAGCAATAAATGCGAAGCACCGACCTTTTCCGTCATTCTTTTACCGCTTTTGTGCTTCATGTCACCAGCAACACGACACTTGGAAGATTTCAGTTTTAAGTAAATAATTTTTAATTTTTCTATAACTTTTACTCACACAGTTCAGGATACTTCATGAAAGACTTGAGGTTATTTTTCGGCATGCCAAAGTGTTATAAATCCTCAGTAGTCAGTCAGGGAGCGCGTCTATGTAAGTGTAACACATATAATATCTTTATACTTTATATTTTGTTCTTTTACTTATTTTAATTTGCTGCCTTGAAGGTATGAAGCCGCTAAGAGAAACAATTAGAAATCCGACTCAAACACCTTCGCGTGCTACCGAAACAATTAGAACTACATGATCTCCGCTGGCAGGCCGGGAGGCAATTAGCGAGATTATCGTTTGCTCGTAAAAATTGCATAAACGCGGTCGAAACACTAGCTGGTTTGTCTCACAGTACAATGTATACGGGAATATTTAACCTGTAGCCTAACTTTGAAAAAGTATCCTAGAAGATAGACAATGTATTGAATTAGAAACGTATATTTATTATTCAAATCAGCCGTGATATTACAATTAGCGCTGAATTGAATTTTATGTACTCTGACTACAGCTAAGGCAGCATGCACCGCGCTAGACTGACATTACAAAGCCCTGAACTAATATTAAACCAAAACATAGTACCCACTTACGATACCATACTTACCTAATTATTAGAACAATGAAGAAAGGTTTAACGGACGTTGCGTTCTTGACGTCTCTTAAAGCATTCTTATAGCAGGCACAAGAGCATTGAGAGGTGCGGTTTCCACCGGAAAGCCTAAGACCTCTCTTATGCGGTGTGTGTGCGGTGCTTAGTGCGGTAAAAATCTCACATACCCCAGTTGGTTCTGGGTATCTTTCGATGGATTTCCTCGAGAACAAAAAAAAATGGTAGGTACCTGTAATTGATTGATGTTACGTTACGTAAAACCTTGTAGGTATAGTTGTATTTATCACTATTTTAAAATCAAAATCCTGATAATGACCTAAAATAGGAGTCAATGAAACTACCTCGTAAGCGATCCGAGTGCGCGCGCGCAACCCAATCCGAGCATTCAAAATGGCGCGCATAGAGCACGGCGCACACGCCATGTCCGTCACGGTTGGCCGGTGGACCGCGAACCGTTTTTTTTTCTACACAAACATTGTTCGCAGTAGAGAAATCGGCGGGCGTGACAGCGGCCATTGTTGTACGCCAGCTAAACGCAGAGGATATTAGAGCGTGATACGGTAAAATAAGTAATATTTATACATCTATACATATTATAAAATAAAGTCGTCCGCCGCGTCTGTCTGTCCCTATGTATGCTTAGATCTTTAAAACTACGCAACGGATTTGGATGCGGTTTTTATTAATAGATAGAGTGATTCAAGAGGAAGGTTTATATGTATAATACATGCATAATATAGTAGAGGAAAACTGATAATTTCAGAGGTTTCAAATGTGATGTCGTAAATAAACACATTTTTTTTACGCTTACATTGCAAACGCTGGCAGAAAGGGTTCTGGTAGGGACCAGATAGATCAAAATACCGAAGTGTGACGGGGACCGAAGCGGGAGGGGGGAAAGAGAGAGGAGAGAGACAGCATAGAATTAGCCTTTTTAGAGAGAGAGAGGGAGAGAGAAATAAATCAAGGGAAGAGGGAGAAAAGGGGAGCAAAATGTAATAAAAGCGCGGGCGGAGCTGCGCGGGTCAGCTAGTTTTATATATAGTTAAGTATAGTCATTTAGCATTTTAACCGTTTTTCATAGGTACTAACTTGAGTGGATTTTATAACAAACACGTGGCGCACGTAAGCAGTTACCGCAAATTATAGACGTCTCTAAGGTCTTTAACACCAGTGCACAGAGTACCCAGAGTAGTCTGTACACTAGTGTGATGGTTAACCTCATATGTCTCACTCGTTGGACCTACTTTTTGAAGTGAAACTTCTTATGCGACTTCCAAAAATGTTATCACATAACACGTTAAGCGTTAAATGATAGGTGATAGGCGTTAAGTGATAGGTGTTAAACGATAGGCGATAGGCGTAAATTTGTTAAGGTTATGAAAGCGCTCATGTGACGCCGTCACTGAGTGAGTGGGTGGAGTGGGTGAGTGGGTGGAGGGGGTGAGTGGGTGGAGTGCGTGGAGTGGGTGAGTTGGGGTGAGTTGGGGTTGAGTTGGGGCAAGTTGGGGTGAGTTGGGGCGAGTTGGGGCGAGTTGGGGTGAGTTGGGGTGAGATGGGGCGAGTTGGGGCGAGTTGGGGTGAGTTGGGGAGAGTTGGGGAGAGTTGGGGCGAGTTGGGGTGAGTTGGGGCGAGTTGAGTTGAGTTGAGTTGAGTGTGTGTGTGTGTGTGTGTGAGTGAGTGAGTGAGTGAGTGAGTGAGTGAGGGACCTACCGAACGACCGATCGACTGAGCGAGAATGAAGTTTCACTTCTTCCGCGCGGAGGGACTCCACGCACGCACATTTTTTTTACTTTTGGGGAGGAAACCTTCAAAAGGGACCCAGTCTCCGTAGGGGCAAAGACCGGGTTATGTGGGGTTTCCCACTAAAACTCCCCGGTGGCCTTCATTGACGCTATGGATGTGCACTCCGTTCGGACCTCACCAGAATCACTCCAACAGCGGGCGATCACTAGAGCACGTCCCGCGGGGATCAGAAATGCACGTTTCCCCGTTACCCTCACGGTGCTCGCGAAGACGCAGGGCCAACGTAGTGTTAAATCCTCTTTGGCAGGGCCTACACCACGTCGTCGCCCGCCATGGGTGGTTACCCACTAGTAGGTTTACTAGTGGAATCGAAGCTTGTGTACTACCCAGTAGTTCAAAACATAAAAAATATACCTACGCAGCGGAACTACGGGGAGAAAGAATAGGACTAATTCAGTGGTTTAACAAATCGGTTATACGCACGGCGACACCTCCACCTAGACTCTTTGAACGCTACGAATCGTGAGAGGGTGCGATATGTTTTTGTTATTTCGTCCCACTCGGCGTGTGTGGCAGGCGGAATACCCCGTCCCTTTCCAACAATGCTCTGTGATGTATGTAGCGTATAGTTATCGTTAAATGGGGTGTCGAGTTTCCTGTGTAGCCGTGTGTAGGTACTAGTAGGAACAAGTGAAAATTCCCTGGTGCAGTCTTCTGTTAGGAGTTCTGCCCCAATCAAGATAGATCAATTAGCCACTTGATACGACACGGTGTTTTCACGCTTTCACGACAAAAAAATTAAACCGAATCCTTTTCGATTTATAATGCATCGTGATGTTAAAGGAAATTTTTCAGCAGTCACTTGCTCAATTGTAGAGTCGTTTGTTTATCGCTTCCGGTTGATTATCCTTTGTTCCAGCCTGTTCAGGCGCATCTATTCAAATTACAAGATACCAATGCGCATAAGCAATGAGCCCGCATGTATCACGAGTCATTATCGATCTTACATTATGTACCGTAAACGATGCCACGATGTACGGAACCGATTTTATATTACGTGTATATTGGAATAACATAATACGTGTTAGTGTTTAATAGTGTAATTAAGTTAAAGGTTATTGTTCTAGTGAAATTATACACTACATTTGGAAGCTTGTAATCAGTGATATTAATATTTTACATAATGTTATGATTAGTCTGTAAGCTTTCGTAAAATAAATAAAATAAAATACATTTGAATAAAACTGAGTACTTACTTACAAACTAAAATAAACATTACAGCACAGCAGTTATGTACTATATAGTAGGTTCCAGGTAGGTACCACCGCAGTGTCTGATATTCTGACACCAAGCAGCAGTGTGTAAACGTTGCTGTGTTCCGGTGTGAACGGTGTAGCTGATACAATTACGGACGGCGGACACAAAAAAAAATATCTAATGTCTTAAGGGTTGGCAAAGTGCGACTGGTTTTGCTAGCGTCTATAGGCTACGGTAACTGCTTACCATCAGGCGGGCCGCGTGACTTTAGAAATAATATATAAAAAAATAACCTCCGAATTAAAACGAGGGGTTTTATAAGTTTGGAGCCTATAATATGTGTGTTGTGTGTATGTACGTCTGTGGCATCGTAACTCTCCGACGAGTGGACGGAACTGAATGCGGTATGTATTTGAAAGCTAATTTAATTAAGCTGGTTCTTTGCTATGATTGGCGAAAATCGGTTTAGCCTTGAGACTCGGTTCTACTGTTTTCCTAGTAATTGAAAGAAGAGATAGTGAGTATACAATAGAAATTCATTACTGCTTCCATTCGTCGGATAGACATGAAAATGAATACCAAAGACTATGGTATGGTACCTTCACCAGAGTATGATGATGGAACAGGAATATGGTAAAAGGACCTCAGCTTCATTAAACATTTATACCCAATAGAGTTTGGACACGTTTATAGGTTTGACGACTAGTTGGTAGGCAAATGGTGATCTGGGTCTGAGGATGGAGTAGATAAAAGTAATAAGTTTAAAAAACTAAAACCCGACTACGGGTAAAATCGCAGATTAATAATGTAAATATAGCCTATAACCAGCGGACAATCAAGACGCCTCTAATGACACCCTACTTGTCAAATTATGTTAAGTAGATTAGAAGATATGCGGAAACAGATGAACATACATACATACATACATACCTACATTCTTGTTAAAATCATAACCCTCCCTCCGTTCCGTAGACGGGTAAAAACAGTCGTCTAGAGGACTGAAGCTGGTTTCAGACTACGCTATAATATATAGCTATATAGTATAGCAAAGAAGGACCTAAAGCTATACCATATACTATATAGCATGGCGTTCACATTACACGATATTATCGCAAGCATTTATAGTATATCGCTCGTTTCGCTTGCGGGACGGCCGGGGGTGAGGGAGGAAGAAAAGGGGGCCGCGCGATATAGCACAGCATGAACTCAGCACATCGCACCAATTTATAGCGTATAGTAAGCCAATAATATATAGTACAGTACAGTGTGAACGTGTCCATAACAATGTATGGTGCGCGATATTGTTGTGCTATGAGCTATATATTATATAGCTATATATTATAGCGTAGTCTGAAACCAACTAACTATTATGTGAAAAGTAGGTATATCGGCTATAATCAAACTGAAATTGCTCGAATAGTAGACTATAATTATGTACCTACGACTTAGACTGAGCCACCTGTACCGGTTCCCACTGAAAGTTACTTATACCCATTTATCGATTTTACCCACATATCGAGGTACGACGTCGATTATTAATTATTTATTCGTGAGTTGGACCTGTTTGCTGTTTTGCATACAGTATTTCTTAAAGTGAACAGTTACCCCCACTTGTGGGTAGGCGGTGGCGCTGGAGGCCTTCGAGGGGCGATTATAGATGAAAATAGTGTGCGTTGATGTTGTCTAACGAAAGAGATGTTGGCTGAAAAATATGAAATATCTTTTTTCCAAACTAACAAATCATAAAATTGATGGCCGCATCGAATAAACGAGCAAGTTAAAAACACCAACTTTTCAGGAGAACATAAAAACGTTTAAACCTTAATAATGCGGGTTTCTTTGTAAGAAGGTCTATACAATATATTATAACAAAATTAAAGGTAAAAAAAATATCTTCAGACTGTTATAATTACTTTTAAGAAATCTTGATTCATTTTCAAGAAAATCCTGATAAACCATATAATATTATTACTCGTGTGAAATCAGAGTACGCAGCTAATTGTTATCGATCATTACACGATTATTCGTGTGAATTTATACGAATATAATAAACACAATGTAATGTTATACTATTATTCTAGACAAATTACGTTTAATTTAATTCCGGTTATAACTTTTGGCACGCTTGTATAAGAAAAAAGTTCAAAGATTTGATGATGGTAATGATGAGATGCAATTTTATTAGTGTCAATAAGTTAGCTTTTCTGATTGTGTAATGCATATAATACTAATGCATTGTATTTTAAAATGGTTGCTTTCGTAAAAGGTTTTCATCATCACCAGCTGAAAGACGTCCACTGCTGAACATAGGCCTCCCCCAGCGAACGCCACAATGAACGACAGTTGGCTATTTGCATCCACCGGTTACCTGCGACGCGCACAATGTCATCTGCCCACCTAGTGGGATGCCAGGGGTATTCTTCCCCAATGGTTATCGGTTCTCAGAGCGATTTGGCCTGCCTTCAACTTGCATATTTAAAGAGATATGTCGGTGACCTTGTTTTTTCGGCGAATCTCCTCATTACGGATTTAGTCGCGCAAAGAAACTCCGAGCATAGCTCTCTCCATAGCTCGTGGTGTGACTTTGAGCTTCTCTAAAAGGCCATTAGTTACCACGTCTCATTACCATATATCATCACTGGCAACACACACTGGTTAAAAACCTTCGTCTTCAAGCACTGTGGTATTTCGGATGAGAAGATTTCGTGTAGTTTCCCGAACGCTGCCCATCCGAGCTGGATTCGCCGGGTGACCTCGTTGTGGAAGTTAGACCAAACTAACTGGATAGTTTGTCCTAGTTACATCTTATTTTTCAGCCTGTGTCGGTCGTCCATTTCTGGACATAGGCCTCCTCCATTTGCTTCCAGTTCCGGGGATCTTGTGCCCTTCTGATTCAGTCCTGCGTGTCCTCTGATATCGTCCAACCAATATTTAGGTGACAGGCCCCACAATCTTCTGTTTGAACGGAGCTTCTACTCCATAGCCCATGGGCCATGGCCCATGGTGCCTAACGCACATTCCTAATACCTAACGCACATTCCTATATATATGTGTGTACCGTAGAAATCTAAACATGTACTTACTAATTTTCCTTCTCAGTGTTGAATGATTATGTACAAAACCTTATAGAAAACTTATAGGCTCCGAAACCAAAACAGACTAGAACATATTTAAATGTTTTTATCAAATTCCTTGTGCAAGGGACCGTCAGATATTCCCCCAGCAAGAAGCAGTGTGTGCGGTGAAGGGCACTGTATCTAGCTGGTAATTACTGGGATCTAATTAACTTATGTCTCGGGTAACGAGCAGTACTGAAGTGCAGCTGTCTAAGGTGCTATCAGACGGGTCACAGAGGTCCGAGAACATTCTCTCTGTGTTCAGACGGTTCATTTCTGGTTGATCTGATCTGGTTCATTCGGAGTGAGAGTGAATGATGCCTAATGCCAATATCAAACTTTGTTGGATCGGTTCACTACTGAATTCATTCAGCACTCTTGTTTCATTTTGTGTTTAAACGTTTCATTTCGATTGTGCCGACTGAAAGACGAAAATGAACGATAAATGAATCATCTGATACCACCTTAGTGTCGTATACAGTTGTAGCTATACCTAAATAATATGTAGATAAACAACAACAAACAAACAAATCAACAAATTTTTATGGTAAATCATTTTCTGTACATGCAGTACGTTTATGGAATGCCTTACCAGTTACCATAAGGCAAGCTAAATCTTTAAACATTTTTCAAAATCTTGTAAAAGCTCATTACCTTACCTTGTAGCTCATTGATATTTTGCTGGTCGTTATTATGATTCCGGAGTGCTATCTGTATATTTATCAGAATTGATTTTTAACCGACTTCAAAAATAGGAGGAGGTTCTCAATTCGTCTGTATATATATATATTTTTTTTCTATGTATGTTCGCGCATAACTCTGGCAATTATGAACCGATTTGAAAAAATCTTTCTTCCATCCATTCTTTAATCCATTAGTTGGGTCCCATAAAAAAAATTATTGCTTCCAAATAAGTAGTTCCTGAAAAAACAATAATGGTGACTGCGCAGGAAAGCTGCAAAAAAGCCTATTTAGATGACTTTATGTCGCTTTTTAAGGACAAAAATGGTCATAACTCTGGCAAATATTTACCGATTTCAATGATTCTTTTTTATTCGAAAGAAAAAACCACTGTAATGAATTTGTATGAATTTTATCACAATCGGATAAGAACTTCCTGGAGGAACATGAACGATGTGGGGGAATTTAATTGGTAAAAACCATAAAACTGATGTTCTCAATTACATTACTCCGACAAATATGAACCGATTTCAATGATTCTTTTTTTATTTGAGAGAGTAAACTACTATGATGATTCCATGCAAATTTCATTACGACCGGATATTTTTTTCTGACGAAACATGAAATATGTAAAACTATGTAGACGATAATGTGATCATAACGTACCTAGATCATTTTACCGTCTTCGATGGATCTATGCTTATATATGAAAATATCACTAAAAAGTTTAAAATAAAATCTTTTTAAAAAAAAAATTAAACCGACTTCAATAACACTGAAAAGTATAAAATAATTTAAATATTATTGAAGTTGGTGCCAAATATACACAGCAGCCAACCCGCACTTGGCCAACGTGGTGGACTATGGCCTAAGCCCCTTCAACTTGAAGGGAGGCCCGTGCCCAGCAGTGGGACATAAACAAGGGCTGGTATTATTATTTATATTATATACACAGCAGGTACGCCAACACCAACTTCTATAATATTTAAATTATTTTATACTTTTCAGTGTTATTGAAGTCGGTAAATTTTTTTTTTAAAGATTTTATTATATAAATAATACATATATTTATAGTTCTCTATATTTATATATATATAAGTATATTGAATATATGTTGGTATGTTAGAAATATTTATGTATATCTGTATGTATATTAATATATTATATGGAAATAGGTAAGCTTATTATATGTATTTTTATTAGTGTATATTGTCTCACATATTAACTCCCCACTTTTCGTATTCCATGCAATCTTTTTTCCATCCCAAGGTTGCCTGGAAGAAATTGCGGATAGCGATAAGGCCGCCCTTTGTACAAATTTCTTCAAGTCCTTTTATTTTTATTTTTATGTGTGTACAATAAAGAGTATAAATAAATAAATAAATTGAAGCCTCCGTGGCGCAGTGGGAAACCGCTTGTTTTGCAAACCGGGGGTCGCGGGTTCAAATCTCGCCAGGAGCAACAACTTTGTGTATAATTGTTCCTTACTGGCTAGGACAATCCTAGCCAGTATAAGGAACAATTGATCTGGAGGCTGATCACCAGATTATCTGTAAACTCTGTAAAGTATGACATGCGGCAGATGGTCATGTAAAAAGTCCTGAGCCTGACCTCCCCTGGTCGTGTCGGTCTTCCGTCCCATCGGATTGTGACGGGTTAAAGAAGAGAGAGTGCACTTATGTCTACGCGCCTGTGCACTATGAAAGATTGCCCGCTGTGGTCGTATCGACTTGGAAGATTATAAATATGTGAACTGTTTGATTTAAAATCCTAAATATTACGTTCGTGTAGCCTACACGAACATAATATACACACATCAAAAGTGTCTAGGGATCAAGCATTTTTAAGCGGATTTCTTGAGATTGAGATGTGGCTTTGTAATAAATTTATGATTTTATAAATTTATATGGATCCTTTTTGGTGCATTTCATAATTTGAATCAGAAACTGTGAATCAAATTCGAGTAAAAGATGAAAATCAGCTGTCAATATTTTCCCTATAAAAACATACAACGCATTGAAGACATTATTAGTGCTACTGTTTCCCTACTACTGATTAAAACCAACGTTATTATGGAGCGGCGACGTCATTTAAGCAGGGAAGAAATGCTCAGAGCCGTGGGAATGATAGAAGCTGGTTCCCGGCAACGTACTGTGGCTTTAGCTCTGAATACAAGTCAGAGTGTTATCAGTCGACTTTGGACACGTTACCGAAGCACTGGTACCGTGGCTGAGCGCCATGGAGGACGGTATCGCTGCACCACACGGAGACAAGACCGATATATTCAAATCTTAACTCGAAGAGCTCCAACAATAACTGCCATGATGTTAGCCGTGAGGCTTCATCACTCTTCAGGGAACTTAATTAGCGACCAAACAGTCAGAAACCGCTTGCATGAAGTGAACCTTCATTCCCGAAGACCGCTACGGGTACCACCTATAGCAATGCACAATCGTAGGATTCGATATCAATGGGCTCTTGAACACAGAAATTGGGCAGAAGAACAATGGCGTTTCGTGTGCTTTTCTGATGAGTCTCGTTTTGGTATGAGACCGGATACAAGACGTATACGACACTGGAGAACCCCTGGACGCCAACAGCGATTAAATTCCTGCCAGGAAGTCCATCCTTATAGTGGTGGAACCATCATGGTATGGGCGGGTATTTGGATCGGCGGAAGAACTGAGTTGATTTGGATCAGAGGCAACCTCAACGCTCAAATTTATGCTGAGACGATTGTATCTGACGTCATCGTTCCTCTACAAGTGCAAATCGGTCCCTTATTTCAGTTAATGCATGATAATGCACGACCGCACACCGCAAGAGTTGTAAGACAGACTCTCGCCGCAGCTAACATCAATGTCCTGCCCTGGCCTGCTCAGTCGCCAGACTTGAACCCGATTGAGCATGCATGGGATATGCTACAGAGAAGAGCTCTGCCGAATATGGAGGGTATCCAGTCGCAAGAAGACCTTTTTTTGTTGTTGCAACGAACATGGGCGGCCATTCCACAGCGTGATTTGGATGAACTCATTTTGAGTATGCCAAACCGATGTTCTTGTGTTGTTAGTGTTCGCGGTAGAAACACGGATTATTAATTGTTTAAGTTACCCAATAAAATTTTAAAGAAAACTGTTATTTCAGTCTTTTTTTCGAACTTTTGTGTTAGTGGTTCAAATGTCAAAAATCCCTTTATTAGGAAAATGGCAAATTTCTTTATTAATGCAAAGGTGACTTGGTTTATCGTTACTGTGACAAACGAAAACACTTTATTTGATGAATCCTTAAAGAAAATTTTAATTAATATCAATCAGGAGAAAAGTTATTGCAAAAATATATGTTGATCCCTAGACACTTTTGATGTGTGTAGTATAGATATAGATTGTGTTTAAATACTGTTTAAACAACTTAGGTAAAGACGGCTGCAACTTGCTGTCTGGGCGGCCAGCAAGTTGCAGCCGTCTTTACCTAACTGACAACATTTAACATATTTTGTTCTAGTTAGATAACGCCTTTTCCAGTAGGTAGGTACTTTACACCTGCTACTTAGTTTGTTCTCTTTTTTACAACTTTAAACACGCAAAGATATTTTCTGACACGAATGCTACATAGCATTGTTGTATTAATTTCTTTGTGGAATAAGTATTACTAGTAGAATGCCAGTATGATGAGTTTGCATGCTTTTGTTAGGTAGCGTTTCTAGAGCTGAAGAAATGGTTCTATTTAATCAGCCTCGCTGACGATGATGATAGTTGTAGTAACTCGCCTTTCTCAGTGGCGAAAGTAAAAATACTGCAGAATAGACTAATCTAAGGCGGGGCTGATTAAATAGAACCATTTCTTCAGCAGTAGCAGCAAAAAAAGTGCAGTAGTTCTTTTTGCGTAGCAGTAGCAACCTAAAAATGTCCACTGCTGAAAAAAGGCCTCCCCCTTAGAAGGGAGGGGTTACCATTATTCCCACGCCTGGCAGGCGGCTTACGAATCGCAGTATAGATGGTAGGTAGGTAATCAAATAGAAAGACGCTACTGCCCGTCTTCTTATTTTCCCTTAGTCACCTTTTACGGGCACCCAACGGTAGGAGATGGGAGGTTGCTATTCTAAATTCTTACCCGGACGCCCCACGGGTAACCTACAACTATGAGTTTGTCAATCTACCGCACTCGGCGAGTCATATGAGCCTCGAATTCATTAGCCTGGAGGACCAGCAACAGGTGGCCAATTACAACAACCAAGCTGTTCGTATATTCACGGACGGGAGTAAAATCGATGAAAAAGTAGGAGCTGCACTGTCTGTATGGAACAGCGAATCCGAAACGAGGTATATAAAACTAAAATTGGCACCCTGTTGTACGGTCTACCAGGCCGAACTCTTGGCCATATGTCACGCCACAAGAATGATTCTCAAACACAACGCAAATACCTTCGGAATATACAGTGACTCCCTGCAAACCAGCCCTGCAAACAATTACCAGTCAAAGTTCCCTTCACCCGTTAGCAGTTGAGACAAGAGAAAACATAAAAAAAATGTGGTGTCCACAACAAAGTCATAACTCTGTTTTGGGTTAAAGCACACGCAGGGCTAGAAAGGAACGAACGAGCCGACCAACTGGCCAAAGAGGCTGCCCTAAAAAGTAAGAAGAAGCCAGACTACGATAAATGTCCGGCTTCACTCGTAAAGCGGTCACTCCGCAAGGATTCGCTCTGCGAATGGAACCGGAGGTACAAGACAGGAGAAACTGCAGCAGTTACAAAAATATTTTTCCCGGATGCTGTAGAAGCGCATAAAATATTAAGTAAAATCGATAAAAACAGCATAACGACACAGTTGATGACAGGGCATGGTGGGTTCTCCGAATATTTGAATCGTTTCAAATGCAAAGAGAGCCCGTCATGCACTTGCGAACCTGGAGTTAGAGACAATTGTATCTAACTCCAGGTTCGCATACCATACCTGCTGATCGAGTGTCCTGTCTTTTTCTTGGAAAGACATAACGTGAAGCAAGAACTGAAACAAGATATTAAATTAGAAAACATAAATATTCTGCTATCAGATGAAAAAACTAGATACAAATTTTTAGAATACAATTTAAATATAGTCAAAAAAGTTATAGCAATAAATAAGGATAAATACGAGTAAGTATAAACAATGATCAAAATGAAAGTTTGTGCTTATAAGAAGTAAAATATACAAAGAATAGACATAAAGAAGAAAACAAATACAAAAAGCAAAAACAGACTCTAACGACGTTAGAGGAAAATAGACAAAACAAAAAACCTACAACTATGAATTTTTATTATTTGTGAACAATGACTATAATTTCTAGCTCTTGCTGGCCGTGCTACCTAACGTGCTAGCCTACTCTAGCTATTTTTTGTATTCCTAACTACCGCACTTACAAACATTAATCAGAGTTAATGATCATTAATCCAGTTCTTGAAATCGGATTATTTCGATATTACCAGCCAATCAATACTATAAATTATTCTAATAGTGAGTAGAGATATCGATTATCTCGTACTCAATAATGGACCAATAATAAGCATATGCGGCAAAATGACTTAAATTATATTAATATACATATCGTCGGCTTAGAGTGTAAACCTGCCAAATCCATTTTTTATCATTTCTGACATATTAATACCGTTGGAAAGAGAAAGAGACGCCGCATCGTCCAAACAAATCGGCTACTCATATCTAAGACTGTAAGTGTAAAAAAAAGTGTGATGAGTAAAACTGCTAAATTGAGTCACTTCAAATATTCACAGCTAAATCCAGCACCACCGCTATTTTGTATTACAGTGTTGCCGCCGTTTTGTTACTCCGCTACAAAATAGTATATTTCGTGTTCTAATACTTAATGACAGATATTTCCAACGGTAGATAGGTACCTATTATTTAAACTCAGTTTTATTTTAGATGAACTCATTGATATTTTAGTAAAAATATGGTTTGAAACAATATTACCTATAAGTAAAAATAGGTCATGGCGATCTGGAAGCTGCAGCAAAAGGTGAGCTAAATGTGAGAATAACTTGAATCAGTAGCACATCACCCACGGAAGTATTGTCAATTCGTTTGAATTTTATGGAATAATCGATCATCGATATTATCGAAAATACTATTTATGTAAATTATCCAAGTACAGAAACAAAACTGGAAATGAACATTTCATTATTTCTTCTAAATTAATTCTGTGTCACTTTTAATTGTCGATTGCTTAGAATGTAACGTATCCATTACTTATGATATCATTGGTTTGAAATACATTACCTAAACTGCTCCTGTTGCAGTGTTAGCAGTTTTTTTAGACTATTGAATAGAATAGAATGAATTTTATTTCAAACAGACAGAATACAGATTACACAAATAATTTAATAACAGTATTGAATGCACGTCGTCTGTGTGAAACAGGGCTCCCACTCAGCTTAATGCTGTGGTGTGGAACAAGCCACAACACAGCGCTGGTTTTCAGGGGCAAGCCCTAGGTGACCCCACGAACGCAACCATATAGCAACTAAGAATATTCAATACGCTAAATTAAAGCTAACAAGACAAAAGGATGGACAAATTGAAAAAAATAACAACAATTAAGATCAATTAATTTAAAAACTATCTAAAAATATATAAAAAAAATAATAAAATTAAATCACATTCACCTGAAACAGTTTTATTAAACAGTGTTATTGAACAGTTTTAAGACTTTGCTAGTATTTTGTATGTCTACTCTAAACATTTTCTTGGAGATTCACCCAACTATAAAAGTACATAACAACATTAACGATTGTTAATTATAAAACATATAATTTTATTTAATAACCAAAAGGTTACGTAAAGTTTTAATGTTTCGGACAATAAGTATCTATTTACTGTGCTCTCTGTTACAGATGACGTTAATTATGTTTTGACGATATAATAAAATAACGGTCATCTGATCCCAAACTAGGTAGTGGCTGTACTAGGTAGATACTAATACTTATAACCTTTTTTGTAAATATATACTTAAATAGATAAATAACACCCAGATACTTGGCGGGAATCGAACCCACGACGTATTGGGTAACAGCCGGCCAGGGTGACTAACCACAAGACCAACAGACCAACAGACCTATCAAACCGTTGTTACTCAACAGTAAGTAACTAAGTACGCGTAAAAGTAATAATAAAGTAATCTTTATAAAAAAAAAAATTACGTTTAATTTATTATGTTTTTCCAAAATATTTTGTTTATATGTATGATTGTTTTATTTATGGGAGTCTAATTGAATGAAAACTTACTTTATTTCTTGTTTAAAATACTTATTTCCTATAGTAACGTAATTCTTTATATAAACCAGAAAACCTGCTAAATCACATCGCAATATACAACTTACACATAATAAAACCTGCTATGTCGCAAAATCGCTTATAAACCAGTAAATACAAAAAAATATTTGTTAATTTATAGTTTATACTATAGAATATTACATAATAAATCACCCATATTTTGGGTTTGGTTCATACGCTACAAATATAAATTATAAGAAGTTTTTTGCCTGCCCTGTAAAATTATGTTGAAGTTAGTTAGCAGGTTTACACTCTAAGCCGACGATATGTATACACATGTATATATATTTCAACTCTTGCAGCTGGCGAATGCCATTTTATTTTTAGAAAAAAAAAATGCCTAAGTGACTCCCACAAATACAACGAATCTAACGACATATTTTAATGCACAACTGCTTGCGCAGACACAAGAACGCTCCCCTCTTAATTTGCTTCACAATTCGATGGCTGCAGAACGGCTTGCCCAGTGAGGCATCAGAACTACTTACATGCCCATCCGACTACACGTACCGTACGTGATTGCACGTAAAAAACGCATTAAGTATACACACCCAAAACACACACACACACACACACACTTACACACACACATACACACTCACACACATACAAACATTATTAATTTTTTTTTTATATCAATATAAATAACGGAGTTTTTTTCTATTGTATTCCTTAGTTGATTAGGTAGATTATGTACCGGTCTGTATAAACAAGACAAACTGTTTGGATGTAATAATAATAGTGTTCAAAAACATAGGGATGACACTGGCTTCTGTAACACAGTTTTTACTAGCGCAGAAGTCAGGGAATTCTCATCATGGTGTACAACATTTATCAAATAAAGGAATTATTGTATTGTATTGTATTGTACCTATTGTCCTAGCCAGTAAGGAACCACTTGGTAGGTACACAAGGTTATTGCTCCCCGTAGGATTTCACCTTGCAACCCGGTTTGCAAAGTAAGAAGTTTCCCGCAGTGCCACGGGCGGAGGATGGTAACAGACTTATAAGTATATCCTCACAGCCAGTCGTATTCGGCTTCCGTGACTACGAACTTTTCCTTATTAACGTCAGAAAGATCGAATCAACGTCAGAAACGTCAGAAATCAATATTGCTATTTGCTATATTGATTTCTATGACGTTGATTCGATAGCGGAACAAATGTTTAAAACATTTCGGGTCCAATATCGAAGTCATCGAAGTAAAGTAAAGGGGGGAATCTATTGTCCATAGATTTATAGTTTTTATTATAAATCTGTGCTATTGTCAGATATTCGGCCACAAAACAGCAGTTTAGCTGGAAAAATATTATAATAATTGGAAAAACCAATGTACTTACCACACATGTGTGTTTACAGGTGGTAGGATCCTTGTGCAAGGAACCGCCCAGGTAGGTAGGTACGTAGGTACCACCGCATTGTCAGATATTCTGCCGCCAAGCAGCAGTTTTTTTTTTTTTTTTGGGAATGATAGACGCTGTTGGCCGCAGATGGCCATTACAGCTTCACCGGACAATAGGAAGCGAGCGCTTAAAGCGCTCTAGCCTTAACGGCAGAAGTAGCGACGAGCTCAAGGGCACCTCAGGGAGGCACGGCCTCGGCTTGGGCTGTCGCTTAAGAGAGGGCTGAGTTTACCACCGGTTCATAACGCGCCCCCACTGAGAAGAACCGGCAAGAAACTCAGTGGGGTGATGCACGTCGTTGGGTCGCATACGTACGACCCTTCGGCCTCGCCGGCGAGACCGGTGTCTGAACAAGCAGCAGTGTGAAAGCATTGCAGTGTTCCGGCGTGAAGGGCACTGTAGCTGGTGAAATTACTGGACACAAAGAATTACAGTCATATTACGAAAAAGAATTTAACGAAAAACCTAGGTTTAGACCCAGGTTTAAGGAACAATTTCCTGAAATTTACGCGAATACTACACATTGAAATGAAACTAATTTTACGAACCATGAATGCTGTAAAGTATTCGAAACGTCGGGTAATTAAAATCATAAATAAACCGCGATATAATCCGTAAAATTAGTTTCATTTCAACAATTTCCTGAGTAACCCAGGTTCATCGTTAAACTCCTTTTTGTAATCTAAGACGGTTAATATCTAATGTCTTATGGGTCGGCAACGCGCTAGTGATTCTTCTGGTATTACTAGCGTCTATAGACTGCGGTGACTGCTTACCATTAGGCGGGCCCCACGCTTGCTTGCCACCTTGGTTGTATAAAAAAAAATTTCAGCTCAGGTGTCAAGCAGTGCATGGCGACATCCTCAATGGACAGGCGTTTCTCACCACTAAGTAAGTAAATGCACGTAGTGAGTACTACTCAGTAAGACGGTAATATTTATTTATGTTGCCAATTAGTACTATAAATTAACTAATTATTTATTTATTTACAGTTTGGAAAAACAGCATCTTATAAATATAAAGTAGGTATAGACACGGTAACAATAAACATAACTTAAGCCTATCGTTTTACTAATTGGCGATAATACTGTTAGTGTTTTCCATGAATTTCTAACTTTACTCTCCTAAAGACTATTGCAAATCTTAGCTTTAGGTATAAGAAAGACATTATGGTTTAGTCGGACGGGTGTGCCATTAAGTAATAACCATATAATAGATTACCTAGATACATATTTTGTTTACTTCACATTACAAAGAACAGTTAGCATGCCGCTAAACTAAATAAAACACGCAAACAAGTCGTTTCAGTTTTTACGTTCGCCCGTTCGCCATTATATTGATTTTTATGTAAAAACTGTGTAGGTTTATTAGTCTAGTAATATTTTCTCGTAGAATTAAGAAAAAACCAGACGGTATACCTTCACCTAGCGTTACTTTCACTTAGCAAAAGCAACATTCTTATATATTTCGTGTCAAACTTATATAAATTATAGGTAACAAGGTATTTTCTAAGATTGTGTTTAATAAATCGGTGTATGTATTTGTAAGTTTGTGGCCGAGTAGTAAATTAGGTATGTACTTACCCAGTGGTATACCGTAACCCAATTTTTTTTTATTTGGCTGCCCACCACAAGGATTAGTAGGAGACTTATAATTTATTGGCACAAACATCAGTAGAAACAGCTCAAATAACAGAACTTTTTCTTAGACCCGACACCAAAGAATAGTGAAATTAATGAGTGTCTTTCTTCATCGGCAAATTAAATAAAAATAACGATTACTTATTGATTTGTTTATTCTGCTGGGTTCCATCAAATAAATCTAGAACTTGTGATAGATACATGTTTTGTAATTATAACACCCGGAGTTAGAGCTCCCACACATAACTGCGAATTTGCATCGCATCGCAAATATCTGCGGGAAACAAATGAATTTTTGTATGGAAAATTCATTTGTTTCTCGCAGATATTTGCGATGCGATGCGAATTCGCAGTTATATGTGGGAGCCCTTAAGTAACAAAAAAAATATTTTCATTCAAATCATTGTAACAACTAAATAATCTAAGTACATATTTACATAAAACAGCAGAAGATTATGCAAACCACAATTATACAAACAAACTACGCCTTGCGAATAAATTACAATTTGCTTTAAAAGCCTTTACTGCACAATGCAGAGACCTCTGTCAAATACAGGTTATTTTTTCAATGCATATATTTTTGAATGCGGTAACAGCTCAGTGGGCGAGCGCTTGCCTTGGAAACAAGGTGCGCAGGTTCGAACCCCGGCTCGCACCTCTGATTTCTTCAATGAATCATGTGCGAATCGTCTTTGTGCGATTGTTACTAGCTTTCGGTGAAGGAAAACATCGTGATGAAACCAGCATGTCTGAGAAAGCCTAACTAGCTCTCGAATGACGTGTGAAGTCCGCCAACCCGCACTTGGCCAGCGTGGTGGACTATGGCCTAAGCCCCCTCATCTTGAGGGGAGGCCCGTGCCCAGCAGTGGGACATAAACAAGGGCTGGTATTATTATTATTATTATTATTATATATTTTTACCACGTAGTCAGTATCGTGAATAGATCTTCTTGTTTAAATATATTTTTTTTATATATTCATAAATTATTCTCCACGGAAATGTATGCACCATGCGCACGGCAGTGATAGCGAACGCCCATGACCATGATCATTGCGCTTGTTGTTGGTACTTACAAGTGAAGTTATTTCGATATTTTCGTACCAAGGTAGGTAAAACCAAAAAGTCTTCATTTTTCAACTACTACCCATTCATTCCAAGAATGCCGTTACGGGAGGTAACGGCATTCTTCCCCGCTACCTCGTACCGCGCCTCAAGCGTCGCCTCATTAGTAGGGATAGCAAAGCAACTTTTTGTGCTCCCGTGCGTTCTCGAGTTTGTTAATTTTGTTTTTATTTCTGATGATTTAGGTTCGTTAATTTGTGTTGCTACAAAGAGAAAAAAGGAAAGATCCTACAGAGTAGCGAACGTAATTGGTTATTATAAATTAATGACTTTCTTTGAACAAGAAAGAAATGAAAAATAGTTGATAACGCCGATGTCCAAGATATCACAGCTATGAAAAGTATAATGCCAGATTAAAATATGAAAAATTATTACTTAAAACGAAAAACATAACCCTCCTCCTAGGGCATTCGGGCAAAAATAATATTAGTTTTTATTTTTGCACACAGTACAGTTAGCTGTGACGTCATAACGGTCGACGACGGCAATCTCGAAATGAACGACTAGTTCTACTGTATTAATGGTCACCTCAAGCCGTAATGGGATATTTGATTCATCATCAGCTACTATTTGATTGGCACTGCTATATTAGTTAGCCATTCAATTGGCACATTATGTTGAAATAATGGCAGTTTACCCGACCTGCAGGCTTAGCACGATTTGCCAAGACTTCGTAATGTTGTAGAATACTGGCTAGTTTATAATCAAAATGTATTCAAATATACATCCTTCTATTTTAGACATATAATTTATGTGTCACTTCATAATAAATCTTTTACAACAGATAACAGTTTTTCCTCTTTATATATAATATTATATTCCACATTCGTTATCAGCACGAAATATCTTAATTAAAAGAAGATAATTATGGCTGCAACCAGTTTTCAAGGAATCCTGATGTTGAGCAATCGCGATGGTTACTCTAGCTGGAAATTCAAAATGCGTATGCTGTTAAAGCATGAAGAACTTTGGAGCACCGTAAATGGGTATGTAGAGACTGATAAAACTCCTCTAGACATACATGCTAAAAACGACCAGAAGGCTCTGTCCAAAATATGCCTTACAGTCGAAGGTGCTGCTATCACGCATGTAAGAACAGCAACGACAGCAAAGGAAGCATGGGATTCTCTGCAAAGAGCTTATGAGGATCGCGGGTTAGGTCGAAAACTGTCTTTGGAGAGACGTTTGTATCGGTACTGCTTGTCAGATTTCACAAATATTGAAATGTACTTGAACGCAGTCATGACAACCGCACAGGATCTGGCCGATATTGGCAAAATCATAGATGATAGCTCTCTTGCTGCGATAATTTTGGGTGGTTTAACTCCACGATATGAACCATTGATTATGGCCTTAGAACACAGTAACATAGAAGTGACGTCGGAGTTGGTAAAGACGAAATTATTGAGTGAAATGTCGAAAGAAGCTCAAAGTGATGAGGCGGCACTAAGGTCTACACATAAAAGGAAGACCATAATATGTTACAAATGCAAACGGCCTGGGCATAAGAGCCCTAATTGTCCACTTAATAAGGATAAAAGGAAAGAAAACTGTACGCAGAAAACAGGACAGACTGTCATCGCTACGGGACAAGTTAACACGGACGATAATGTTTTGGAAATGGCTTTGTCTGCACCGGGTGATCATGGTAACAAGTGGATCATCGATTCAGGAGCGACTTCACACATGACTTCGCATCGTGAATGGTTTCGAAGTTACCAACACATTGATGGTGGGAAGATAGCCATTGCAAACGGTGAGATGTTGCCAGCTGTGGGTATTGGTGAGGTTTTTATTCATACTGCTAATCCACTAATAAATAAAATAACTAATGTCGTTCATGTTCCCGGTTTAAAATGTAATTTACTTTCAGTAAAGAAAATTGTTGAAAAAGGTTTCTCAATTGTTTTTTATCTGAATGGTTGTAATTTTTATAGTTCAAATGATGTATCTTATACTGGTAATTCTCTATTGCATGGTTCGTTTAGTGGTGGACTGTATACATTAGATTGTTCAGTCAATTTTCCGCAAGAAATTTTAGCTTGTAATGCGCTGTCCGAGCTATCCAAGTTTCAGCTTTGGCATAGGCGGTTAGGACATCTTTGTCGTATTGGTATGGATCTACTCAAAAAGGGTCTAGCTGACGGCGTAATTATAACTGGATTTCCAGATTATAACTGGACAGCGCAGTCTACTAAAGATCACGAGCCGAATGAGAGGTCCGAAAGTAGTAGTCTATTTCTGTCTAATAGGGTGTCCACGCATTACTATGTGGAAGGATTCTTTTTCTCACTTCTAAGGTCTTTTGGCGGCGGATCGGGTCACAACGGGCGGTGCCACATCGGTGCTCCTGCGTGACCTCCGTCAAGAGTGTGAGGCGCACCGCATGAGACGATTTTTACGTTCAAATCGTAATTTTGGTGACATAGTAATAATAATAATTATTATTTGTATTTTATAATTGGATGGAATTTAATAGAAGTCCGCAGTCATTACATATAAGATCTGCTGTACTTACAACAATTAAGACAATAAATTATTTGAATTTGTGGTAATACCTAGCTATCGTTTTCTTCCGGATATCTGTATTTCATTCCACAATTCAGGTTTAGTTAACCAACGTTTGCATGGAAATCATCACCCAAGACCACCGACGCGACGCCATACATAATAATGATCACCCTACTCTAACAGTATACCGCGACACCGGTTACTTACTACGACAATGTCGACAACTTGTTGACAGTCACACAACAGCTCAGTGCTGCTACCTTCATAATGATAAATTGTTACTAATATTATTGTTAATAAAAGTATTGCATGTTGTTCGTGTGCTAATTTATGATATTACATTTCATCGTCCTAGATATATTATATTTCGATGTTTTATTACACGAAAAACTTTCAAGCAAATGTAATCAACTTTTAAGAAATCTACCTAACACTACTAAAAAGAATCATATTTTGCGTTGGCAACTTACTTGACAAGGGGGCAGACAAGGACACACATCTACTTTTGAGCTATCTCACTAGGCTCGTTTTTCTACTTTGACTTGTGTCAACGAAAAACAAACCTTAACAATGTAGTATAAAGTTTAAATTAGTGATATTAATATATTTATGTGATCTATCCAGTTTTTACGAAGTAAAATATAAATCCGTGGCTAATACCGAAAATCGATTTCTACGTCGATAACTACGTCATACTCCACACCAGTTCGGTGTCAAGATTACGAAGTCTTGGTAAATCGTGCTAAGCCTGCTGCACTTTTTTGTAAAAAAAAAAATATAGTTCATTCTGTATGTCTAACTTATTTCAATAAAAATTCTTACACGTCATCAACACTTTTTTACTCCAGCGCTCCTATAAACCACTGAATTTCTACAACACATTAACTTTTGGTGCCTCAGATATTCTGTGTATATAGAAGATTCCGTAGTGTTACTCTGGAAACCAATTTAAATCTCAATTAAATTTAATTTCAAATCCGCCAATCGAGTGACCATGCCCACAGGACGGCATGGCAGTGCCAATTGATCGGTGGAATTTAAAATTGCGATTGAATTTATTTTTACGTTGGCTTCCCTAGTAACCCTCCAGTATTAAGCCACTAAAAAAATAATTTATTATGCTTAAAAAAAACTGAGGAATGTTCATGATCTAAAGCTCTACATACAAATCGAATATTCGTTAGAACCAGTGGCGTGCACAGAAAGTAGGCAAAAATATCTGCGAGTTATCTGTACTCTAAGCTATTTGTTAGTTTGCCACCGCAAATATCCATGAACTAACATTACAGACGTATCCATTTACATTTAAAAACACCACGATTATATCATTTCAGTACAAAATATTTTTATATTAAGATTATTTAGAGAAATCGTAGAGGCAAAGTCTTTTTGTATGTATGGACCCTCTGAACAATCTTATTACAGTTTTTAAATGCAAATTAATGTCTATAGAATCTGCTAACTTATGGATATTTAAAATGGTATACTAATATACATTTAATAGGTTAAACAATCTGAATACGTTTCTTTGCCTACCCTTTGTGCACACCACTGGTTAGAACTATACTATAACAATATTTAGTTACTTATTAAAATAGTATATTAAAAGCTTTTTTATATACATAATTTGAACTATGGTTGTCACTTACTATATTAAGCCCATTTAAATGTGTAGCTACACATTAATAAATTACACTGAATACACATTGTAATGCAAAGCAAATACTGTGCGTGACTAAATTACACGTTTTTTTTTACCACCTAAATCACACATAAATACACTTAGTTATACATTTTGGTGTCATTAATATCACTAACATTTTTTAATGTATGCGAATATTACTTTTTATACAGCAGATCACTCAAAAGCAATTACCCAATCGTAGAAACTGTCTGGACTTGATAGATTGGTAAACATTAATGATGTAAGCAATAGCGCACAATACTAATAAAGATGACACATGCCCTAAAAACCACTAGGTCCTCAAAAAGACAGGACTAAAAATGAAGAAAGTCTGTAAAGAAGGAAATTGTATGTAATAGTTCCACTTATCTAATTTAATAGTAACTAAATACGTAATATCACAAAATATATATTTATTACACGGTTAAACTAATAAAGACTGGTATTAAGTTTGATTTTCCGAAACAAAGGATAAAACTAAATTTAATGTCTGAAAATGTGAATAGTAAGTATTAGTTCCTAAAAATCAGCCCTTTCCCTTAGTTTGCAGTTCGATATTTCTTCCCAGAATTTTATTGTTATATAAGCTGCAGTGATTACCGATTATGATTATTAATTTTATCAAGCAATTTTTGTTTTTACTCCTGGTCCTACGTATTTTTAGTTTACCCCAAAGATTCTAGTTTGGCCACTTAGGATGGGTCTTTAGAAATTCATTCCTTACTTAAGCAAAATAGGTTTACCTAACAGAAACAAAGGTCGTCTGCCAGTCGCGTGGCTTGCCTTAGACGGGCTCTGTATCAAAATTTGTAGGGGGGGGGGGGGGGGGGGGCAAATGAAGATACGACCTAACAGTGTGGGTGGTTTTCATGGTAATTTAGTTTGCGAATACCATAATAAAAGTAACATGATATGATATGACTATTATACGTTATTTTGTATTGTTACGTAGGTACGTAATCAGAATTCTAAATCTATCGCTGAATTATCGACATTAATGGTATTTCAAATACATTTTATGCTTTTAATAAATAAAAAAATAAATAGTTATTTACATAAATATAACAACTGTTTTGCATACAAATGCTTTGAAATAATAAAAAAATAGTTGCTAATAAAATCACATAAAATCCGACCGCAACTCATTAGATTTTCGTTTAACACGTACCTACCTATGGTGGGGGTATTAAAAATATTTTTTTATAATATTAATGAAACAAAATGGAGACTAGCGGTGCCCAACTGAATTTTTTCTAGATTATGTAACTAATGTCACTTCCACAATGAATTAAGATGAAGCTAACGACTTCTTATTTGTTCTTATCAAGCCGCTTAGGCTACAGAGCGTGCACAAGATATACACAGACACAATAAAAAACCATTAGCTTCCATCTGGGGCAGTTGGGTAAAATATTGTTTACCATTGCGTAAGCATCAACATTTTATATTAATTTGATTTATAAATGAATCAACCACATTTCCCGTGGGGTGTCCGAGTATAGCTGAAAAAAACATAGCTTTCTTTCGGGAGCAGTCGGGAAAAAAGATAGCAAAAGTTCATGACTTGTTTTATGTATGGACATAACCTGTCTAACCTGTATAAATAAAAGCAAATATTTTGTCATTTTGGTATTGCAACTATTTTTAGATAAAATAAAAGTAGATTTCAAAGAAAATTATCTAAAAAACATTAAAGAACGCAAATAATTATATTGAAGTCGGTGCCAGCTAGTGCTGGTTTTAAAATGGTAGTTAAAATGATAATATGGTACAGACTTCAATATATTTTCGTTATTTAATGGATTTTAGATCATTTTCTTAGAAGTTGTTTTTTTTTAAATAGTTTATATACTTAGTCAGATTCACTCATTCATGCGGCGTCACCTCCCTAATATTATCGATGGTTGCAATACCGCCATCTTTGTTTATTGTTTACGACAGAATATTTGAATTTGACTATAGGTACATATACTGATCACCAGGATACTTGACGCATAAATATAAAGCTAATTATTATATTATTTTATAATTCTACCACGCAACCCATGGTGGTTGGTTCATCTTGCTGATCGGAACATGTGTCATATTTATGGGAAGATTGACTATTGCATACTTTTTCTTCGTTTTCCTTAATGTGCGAAGTATCGTAGCTCCGCTGCGACCCAACAGGAACCCCGCCGGTATGTTCACATCTACATCCATTCTGAAAATTTTGAGAAAGAAATACTAAACTATTATTTAAATTTTAATATTATTCATGTAGCTAAGCCACACAATGTGTCTAGGTGCCCGAAGTAATTAATGGTGGGAAAAAACCAAATAGAAGTTATCTACACTAATATTATAAAGAGGAAAACTTTGTTTGTTTGGTTGTAATGAATAGGCTCAAAAACTACTGGACCGTTTTTAAAAATTCTTTCACCATTCGAAAGCTACATTATCCACGAGTAACATAGGCTAAATTTTATATTGGAAAAAAATAGGGTTCCGTAAGATATTTGGGTTTTTTCGGACACAAGGTGTAAAAAATCAACCAGAAAAGTTACTTATTTTGCGTACGCTGCCTAAACTATAAAAGATAGACCCATAAAATGTTCTAATTAATTGTAGATCTTATAAATAAATATCTACAAAAAAGTCCGCAGCACACGCGCGTATCTATGTCGAGTGAGGCCCAACAACCATTTTTAACCGACTTCAAAAAAGGAGGAGGTTCTCAATTCGTCTGTATATATATATATATATATATATATATATATATATATATATATATATATATATTTATATATATATATTTATGTATGTTCGCGCATAACTCTGGCAATTATGAACCGATTTGAAAAAATCTTTCTTCCATCCATTCTTCAATCCATTGATTGGGTCCCATAAAAAAATTACTGCTTAGTAATAAGTAGTTCCTGAAAAAACAAGAATGGTGACTGCGCACTGAGAGCTGCAGGAAAGACTATATAGATGACTTTATGTCGCTTTTTAAGGACAAAAATGGTCATAACTCTGGCAAATATTTACCAATTTCAATGATTCTTTTTTTATTCGAAAGAAGAAACCACTGTATTGAATCTGTATGAATTTTATTACAACCGGATAAGAACTTCCTGGAGGACCATGAACGATGTGGAGGAATTTATCTGGTAAAAACCATAAAACTGGTGTTCTCCATTACATTGCTCTGACAATTATGAACCGATTTCGATGATTCTTTCTTTATTCGTGAGAGTAAACTACTATGATGATTCCATGGAAATTTCATTACGACCGGATATTTTTTTCTGAAGAAACATGAATTATGTAAAACTATGTAGACGATAATGTGATCATAACCTACCTAGATAATTTTACGGTTTTCGATGGTTCAATCTATAAATATGAAAATATCACTAAAAAGTTTAAAATAAAATCTTTTAAAAAAAAAATGAACCTACTTCAATATCACTGAAAAGTATAAAATAATTTAAATATTATTGAAGTTGGTGCCAAATATACACAGCAGGTACGCTAACACCAACTTCAATAATATTTAAATTATTTTATACTTTTCAGTGATATTGAAGTCGGTTCAATTTTTTTTTAAAAGATTTTATTTTAAACTTTTTAGTGATATTTTCATATATAAAGATTGAACCATCGAAAACCGTAAAATTATCTAGGTAGGTTATGATCACATTATCGTCTACATAGTTTTACATAATTCATGTTTCTTCAGAAAAAAATATCCGGTCGTAATGAAATTTGCATGGAAACATCATAGTAGTTTACTCTCTCGAATAAAAAAAGAATCATCGAAATCGGTTCATAATTGTCAGAGCAATGTAATGGAGAACATCAGTTTTATGGTTTTTACCAGATAAATTCCTCCACATCGTTCATGGTCCTCCAGGAAGTTCTTATCCGGTTGTAATAAAATTCATACAGATTCAATACAGTGGTTTCTTCTTTCGAATAAAAAAAGAATCATTGAAATTGGTAAATATTTGCCAGAGTTATGACTATTTTTGTCCGACCGAGCGAGTCCGAGCGACTAAAACGTCATCTATATAGGCTTTCTTGCAAGTCTCAGTGCGCAGTCACCATTCTTGTTTTTTCAGGAACTACTTATTATTAAGCAATAATTTTTTTATGGGACCCAATTAACGGATTAAAGAATGGATGGAAGAAAGATTTTTTCAGATCGGTTCATAATTGCCAGAGTTATGCGCGAACATACATAGAAAAAAAAAAATATATATATACAGACGAATTGAGAACCTCCTCCTTTTTTTGAAGTCGGTTAAAAATTTGATAACAACGTCCTCACGCGCGGACAGCCACGCAGCGACTGAGTTGAAATTCAGTGACTAAATGCGATTACACCTTCCTAAATGCGTTTCTAATTAGGATCCTAAGTGATTTAGTCAGTTAGAAACCATCCTTGCCTCTGAATTTAGAATCCTAACTTCCTAAATGCGATTACACTTCACTGAATTCAGTGACTAACTCATTTAGCTTCCTAAATAACGAACGGTGTAATAAGCCTTTAAGGTACCCGCGCGGCTCAGACGCGAGGTCGGCTCCCTATGCAGCGGTCGTGCGCGAATTCTAATAATTTTCGTGCGATTTTTTTTAGATTTCTTTCTTAAAACTACACCTACGCAAAAGTTCTTCTCAGAGCTAATCAACAGTTCTTTTCAGGGCTAACCAACAGATTTTTTTCAGGGGTAACCAACAGTTCTTTTCAGGGCTAACCAACAGTTCTTTTCAGGGCTAAACAACAGTTCTTTTCAGAGCTAGAATATTACACGCTATTAGCATTTTCTTAAACATTTGAAAATGCCTAAGAGAGCCAGGCCTCAACTTTCTAAACATAGTTCTCAAGCACGGGCAGCAAGAATACGTCGTATGGGAGAATCTTCACCTGAACGTTCACAACGCCTTGCTGAACAAAATCAGAGAAACTCTCAGGTACGCGCACGAGAGTCGAGTGTCGAACGTTCGCAACGCCTTGCACAACAAAATCTGAGAACCTCTAAGTTACGTGCACGAGAGTCGGGGTGAACCGATATGTATGAAATTTTGCGGGTAGGTCTGAGAATAGGTTATAAAGTATATTTTATGCCGCTGATACCATGATTGACGAGGATATATAGAACGAGAGGAGGGTGCAAGAGAGGGAGAGGGGAGGGTGATGGAGTGAGTGATCGGAGGAGTTAGATGGAGCAAGGGGGGGGAGTGAGAGGGAGCAAGTTGGGAGAAGAGAGAGGAGGGAGAGGGGTCAGAGAGGACAACGGGGAGAGGAAGAGGGGAAGTGTGACGGGGACCGAAGCGGGAGGGGAGAGAAATAGCATAGAATTAGATTTTTATTATAAGAGAGAGAGATGGAGAGAGATAAATTTTATTTATTTTATTTTTATTTCTTTAGGACAACAAACAATTGCGTAATAAAGCTTAAATACAAAAATACAGGTACAAACATTTAAAGTAATTACACAACCAACACCATTGTCCACAGAATAAACTAAATAACAGCACAAAAATTATGTAGGTTCAAATACTAAAAACACAAATTAACAGAACAGAAAAGATTACAAAATACACAAATTAACAGAGTTTTAACAATCACGACGTAGTAAAGCAATCTAATTGACGGATTCTAGCTTTTCAAGTACACCTTTTTTGAATTGATTAAGTGTCAAAAAAAGTATATCAAGTTCAGTGAAGTTATCGTTGTAAGATTTCATTAATCTACGTAAAGGTGCCCGTTCACCTGCGTTCGTTCTACAATGTTTAGGAGCAAATAAGCAGTGATTATAATTATCACGAATACGCTGCGACCGGCTTGGTATTCGAATGTAAATTTGATTAGTCAGCTCATTACAATCGAAAACGTTATTGCATACTTTATATAGAAAAATTTGGTCATGAAACAGTCTTCTTAGGTGTAAGGGTGTCATTGAAAATTTATTTAAAAGAGTGCTACATGAAGCCCAGGAGTGAGTACATCTATAATTAACAGATCGGAAATATTTACGCTGTACAGCTTCTATTTGATCACTATATTTCTGATATAACGGGTTCCAGACAGGCGTACCATATTCCAACTGCGTTCTAATAAGTGACTTAAATAACAATAGGTATGTAGCTAATTGTCTAAAAGATTTGCATGTTCTCATTATAAAACCATACATTTGGTACGCTTTATTAACGATATGAGTAATGTGAAAATCAAAATGAAGTTTAGTGTCTAGATGTATGCCGAGATCTTTAATTAAAGAGACTTTTTCCAGAGGACTGTCACAGAGATAATATGTGTAGGGAATAACTGAATATTTTTTTGAAAACGAAATAGTTTTACATTTTGATAGACTTAGTTGTAATTTATTTAGAACACAGTAAGCAGAGAGGCGATCAAGATCCTGCTGTAGTTTTTCGCAGTCATGAATAGTATTGATTGTTCGGAAAATTTTTAGGTCATCTGCATATAACAGAAAGTGGGAATGCTTAAAACATGTCTGTATATCGTTAATATACAACACGAACAATAAAGGGCCAAGTATAGAACCTTGAGGCACACCGGATGATACCACTATGGATTCAGATGAGAAACCATTTAAGACGACCTTCTGAGTCCGGTTTGTGACATAAGAAGAAAACCAGCGCCAAAGATTACCACGAATACCATTAAAACTAATCTTTTGGAGAAGCAGTAAGTGATCCACCTTGTCAAAGGCTTTACAAAAATCTGTGTATACAGAATCGACCTGTGCCCGATTATCTATATTTTCAAATAAATAGTTTACAAACAAAGTGAGATTAGTAACGGTTGAACGGTTTTTGACAAAACCATGCTGCTCAGGTATTATACTATTACTTAAAAAGGGATAAATGGCATCATGCATTAGGCGTTCAAACACTTTTGACAAGGTGGACAACAGTGATATGGGACGATAATTTTCAACTTCTGTTTTAGGGCCACTTTTAAACACAGGAGTTACATTTGCAGATTTCCAGACAGCCGGCACGACTCCTTCAGATAAACTACGATTATATAATATATATAGTGGAATACATATAGACTCAGCAGTGTATTTTAGGAAGAAAGGCGATATACCATCAGGACCAGATCCCTTTGTTACATCTAAGGATTTCAACGCCTGTAAGATTGCACTCTCAGAAAAGGATAATTCAGAAAATGCATCAATTGAGGAGCAATGATCAATGACATTTACAGATCTATGATCTTTTTCTTCATATACTGAGCTAAAAAATTGAAGAAATAGATTGCATACATCCTTAGGACCATTACACTTATTACATCCATACGTCATAGTCTCGGGAATACACGTCTTTTCTTTAAGACTATTTATATACGTCCAAAACGTTTTAATGTCTTTTTGTATACCTTTTTCTATTGAATTCATGTACGCTTTATAACTAATACTGGACTGTCTTTTAAATCTACTTCTGAAAATCGAAAATTGCTCATAATCACATCTATTACCATATTTTTTCCACTTAATCCATGATTTTTCTTTATTTTTGAAAATGTGTATAAGCGGGCGGGAAAACCAACACGGGAATTCATTACTTTTTAAAGGTCTAAGCGGCACATGCTTTTTTATAACTTTGTAAACAGTTTCATAGAATATGTTAACTGCAGAATCCAGTGGTAGTGATCTAGTTAGAATATTCGTCCAGTCTATTTTCTTTAAATCACTGTTGATATCAGAATAATTAGCTTCAATAAACCGATACTTAGGCAATTTGGAAATAGACATAGGCTCACATAGTGTCTTGACAGATATTAGCGCTGTAAACGGGGGGTGATAAGGGTCTATTGGTACCAGTGGGTCAAGGGGGGAGTCACATTCGCAATCATCATCATTGGAAATAAGTAAATCTAAAATACGGTCCATCATATTTTTATACCTATTATGTTGCTTACAGTTTATTGCGGACAAAAATGTAGAAAGAGACGTGCTAATAGAACTACTAGAATTGTGTATATCAGGAATCATTGCCGTCGTTCCAATAGTATGCCACAATACCTGTGGTAAATTAAAATCTCCAAATAAATAAATATTATTGAATTCCGAGGATAGTACTACATTTTGTAAAACGTCGAATATAGTCTGATAACTCGAAATGCTTTGATTAGGTGGTATATATAGTCCACCTATTAAATTATGTTTATTAATCTTGTTAGATTTTATCTTTAAAATTACGTAATCTACATTACATGGGAAGTTTACAAAATGCTCGTCATTACAACACTGAGTTGAACCCATTATACAGCGACTGACCTGCAGGCCATGCCGCACGGCAATTAAAACACCACCGCCGTCGGATTTATTACATGCAGATCGGTTCCTATCACAGCGAAAAACTTTATACCGAGAGTCTACCAATTCATTGTCAGAAATATTCGAATTCAACCACGTTTCAGTTAAAATAATACAGTCATAACACTCCGATAACAAATTGTTAAATAATGTATTAAGCTTAGTCCGAAGACCTCGACAGTTTTGATAATAAACACAGAGTTTGTCAGCCATTAGAACACGGAATATAAGTTACCTAGTATTACTTTAAAATTAAACTGTAAATATAAAATGTTGATCAATACGTAATGTCGGAAAAAGGTTTGTCTTTTATCAGTAAATAAAAATACTGTTACTGGACTTACCCGGTAATTACTATAATATAACTTACCAAATTTAAAGACTGTTTCACGAACTTTACAATAATAGTAAACAAATATAACGAACTTTGAAGCACAATAATTACGATTCATGATAATACAATACACATAATATAATACGTAAAACACATAAAATAATATCGTTTTACTATTTAGTTTGCGGGTTATCACAAAACAAAGCCACGAACATCGCGTCACAAGCACAGTGTAGCGTAAATTACAGAACATATAGTAAACATGATTATTGTATTGAAACATTACTGATGATTTTAATAACACTTTGTATTTAAAAAATAACAAACATAGAATCAAGGATTTAAATGGCACTTTGTAGCTAATAAGTAAGAAATAATATATAATGTAAAACATATCAATTGCTTTGTGATTGCAGTGGTTTAATTTTTCGGATGTCATTTTCTGATTTAATTGCAAACACTGCAGATGTTTCGTTTGCTCTAACAAGTATTGACCCATGCTTAATCCAAACGAATCTATAACTATGAGCCTTAGCAGCATCTTTAGCCTGGCGAAAAAGGTTCTTGTTACGCAGTGTTAGGTGTTCATTAATAAATATTTTATGCGAAGTTCCTTGTATTTCCAATTGATCAGACGAAATGCCCTTCTTAAGACGCGCAGCAGAGATGAAGTTATCTCGCGTAGTTAGGTTAGCAAACTTCACTATAATATTTTTCGGACGCACACTTCTGGGATTAAGTTGAGGAACGCGATGTATCATGATTACATCGTTACTAGCAAGCGGATGATTTATTTCTCTGGCGATATTTTCCAAAATTGAAACCAAATTCTCACCTCGCTTCTCTGGTAAATTGCAAATTTCAATATTGCATTTGCGTGATTGCTGTTCCAAATCATCAAGCTTGTTTTGAAGCGCAACTACCTGTGTTTCGCAAGATGTAAAGGAACTTGATTTTTGCTCGAGTTTAATGACTCTGGTTGTGAGTGTTTCTGTTTTCTTATCTATTTCGTCATATTTATCATTAAGAAATCCAATAGAGGTTTTCACTGATTCGAATTCATTTATGAGCTTAGAAAAATTATCATTCTGCTTATTAAACCAGGACTCCAACATAGTGATCATTTTACCTTGAAACGCCTGAAACTCTTCTGTGAAATTGGTTTCACCAGATTTTGTCACGACCTTACGATGTGTTATAAAAGACGGCGGCGACTCCTTGTCCAACAATGATCCATCAATACTCATTTCACCACTTCTCGGCCCTTGATGTGCATCATCACTCGTATTAAAGGTACTATTTAATGTATTCATGATTTTTCTATTAAACTGTATTCTCTGTTGTGCAAACTACTCTGTGCTGTTGCGTAGATATACAGCGCTTGACTCGGTGCAAAAGACGGTTGTTCGTGTCTTGTACACTCGCGTAGATAAAAAGCGACGGGAATAGGTGTTATAACAACCGTTTCGCACAAGCGCGCACGAGCGATTGAATAAATCAAGGAAGTAGGGAGAAAAGGGGAGCAAAATGTAATTAAAGCGCGGGCGGAGCTGCGCGGGTCAGCTTGTTATTTTATAAATCGAAATAAACATTGGTCCAAAGATAACTTCACTTTAACCAGATAAAGTAAATATATGATTGTTTTTATGAACTTTTATCACAGTACTGAATGCACTTGAGATATATGTAGACACTTGTTATGTCAACTCTACATACTTCATCTTGCCAAAGAATTTGCATGTCTTACATACCTAGAACGCTGACTTCATAAAAATATTAAAGAAAAATAACACCTATGTGTATGAATTTAGGGTCTTTATTAGAAAGTTCGAGTTAGAGAAAAAATGAGCTAGAGAAAATTTAACAACAACCCCCTATTTCAATTCAGTAAGTCGTGCGGTCACGTGGTCACTTTAGTGTCGAAGACAGATCGAAAGGGGTGTTGGCTTTTTCCCTCTTGGACCGTTTTAGGGTCGGCAGTCAGCTATCCTGTTGGGGTAGTTAGGGTAGCTGCTTCGCACTCATTCCTTGCCTAAAAAGGCCCTAAACAAATGTGATATATTAGAAATAGATACATACTTGTCATCTACCATTTCAATTAGGTGATCGAGAGAATCATCCCACTTGTCTACAGATTCTGTGATGATCACTGCTCTCGCCCCAGCTTGCTGAGCTTTGGCAGTCTTGAACACAAATGAACATTCCCTGAAATTATTAAAATATATAACATTATTCCATGAAATTTAGTAAAATATTGTTGGTCCATTATTATTAAATAATGAAATTAGTAAACAATTAAATTATTACATATTAGACCCTGCACTGGTTAGAGTGTAGCATAGTACAACCCCATGAAAATTGTACATTTTTCAATCCAGAAACCAATGGCATTTTAAAAATGAAAAGAATTGAATAGATTTTTTTTTATTCAACATAAGCTAGTGCTTGACTGCAGACCCACCTGACGGAAAGTGGCGACGCAATCGAAGATGGTAAAGCACACTAGCTTATTAAAAGCCTATTCACTCTAGCCTTGAAGACACCCACATTATAATCAGGCAGGAAAACCGACGCAGGCAAACTGTTCCAATCCTTAGCCGTCCTCATTATAAACGAAGAGGCAAATCGTTTAGTCCGGACTGAAGGCACTTTCACCACATAAGGGTGTGTATGCGCAGTGCGTCTCGAGGTCCGTTGGTAGAAGGGGGATGGTGGAATCAAAGGACCAGGATTTAGGACTTAAACTAACTACTATGACTCAATAACTGTTATGATTATACAGTTCCTTCAATTTAGATGTCTAGCCTATACGTAGCGAATACCATAATTATTTTGGCTACTAATACATTTCTTCATGAATACAGACAAACCGGGGCGACAAACCCACTCTGGGCAGCAGTTTCATAGGGTGCCAGAATCGTAATTTCATGATTAAAAATAAAAAAGCTTGCTCCACTAAGATAAGTAATAGATAATAAAGAATGAAAATTATTTATAGTTCTTAATGTCCCATTCATAAAAAAAATGCCAACCATTATATTACCTATATATGTAAGTTTTTTTATGTAAATTTTCTGAAACGCTAGAAAGACTACCAAGCACTATCAAGTTTCTACCTCAGTTAGAATAATTCATAGATCCGGGGCTGGAGTAAGATGATAATAATACTGCTAATAGAGGTACAGGCCCTTGTGATTCCACCTGCGGCACTGGCCTTCATACTGATATAGCACTTTGCTGTTTGGCATGAGAGTTACACTACAGTACTTGGGTGGTCCCGTGCACACAAGACTTACTAAAATAGCTTACCCCCTTTCTGATAGAGCAATATGGCCAACTATTTCTTCCTGGTTAACTATATCCGAGCAGCTATGGAGAGGTATAGTCGGCACTAGACGGGCCTTCGCAAACTGTAGACTTTCATTCTGAAAGAATATTTTTTTTCGTTATTTATAATGTTATAGGTACTCAAAATCATATGTTATGATAGGATCACTGTAATTTTAATATAGGTACTTACAAAAGGTGCTCCAAAGTCTTTTGCTGGCCTTATTCTATAGGTAAACCTTAGTTCCGGTGGATCTAATATTTCAAAAAACACGTCTCCCGAAATAATATCAGCTGTTGTCGCGCCATCGTAAAAATGTAAGTCATTAGCTGTAATAAAATACAAACAATATATCAATTATGTACTTCTTCAGGACGGTACTTGGGGATGAAAAAGTAGTATACAATAATAAACGAGAGAAACAATATTTACCACCCGGTGATACAGAGTTCACTAACAGGATTACAAATAAACCGAAATACACAGATAATGAATGCAAACCGAAATTAAAACCTGTCATAGTAGTTTAAATGATAAACAGCAATGTTAAGAAAACATTATCAGGCAAAGAAATCGACAAAACAATTTCTTTTACAAAATTATGGCTTCCATCAATTAATGATCATTTCGCCAGTGTCAAGTAGTTAAATAACAATTGCAAAATAAATTATACTATGATCTAATACGTAATGAGAGAATAAAAATTCAATGATTAAAAATTTCAAATTCTTCAGCTAAAAGCGACATTTATTTTTGCTGAATTGTCTGATGACTGATGAATGTCAACGTCAGGTAAATGTCAAATGTTATACTTTTTTTAACGTGCTATTCTCGGCCCTGGCTGGCTCTGGCCATACGCCTTTTTAACCGACTTCATACATACATACATACATAAAATCACGTTTTTTTTCCCGTAGGGGTAGGCAGAGCCCAAGGGCCGCTTTCGCCTCCGTGAGAAACGAGACGTGATGTGGGTGGCGAACCACATCGCCACCATTTTGGTTAATTTATATATTGACCATTGTGTTCTCACGAATAAGGAGGGAAAGGGAAGGATAGGTGTTGTGAAAAGGAAGATTGGCAAGTTCAAAGATATTATATATAGAAGATAAACATAGTCCGTTAAAAAATGAAACCAAAAAAGAAAAACCTATGTGTGAGTGAATTGTTTATGTGTAAAGGAAAAAAAGTGTTGTTAAAAAGTACTACGTACGTAATCGATATCGATGATATTTTGTGTGAAGATTTATACGATTATCTGTTTAATTTAAAATTGATGTTGATTTATAACAAGTTACTAATAACCTTTAGTATTGCAAATCTTATAATGATAAATTATCAAAAGTGGTAAAACAGTCGTTCTAAACAAAAAAATTAGTTTCTTTTTGCTTGAAACATCGTAAATTAGATCATGTAAATAAGTTATCGTTGCATGCAACGCATGATAAAATTACTCAAATCAGCATGCATTATAAACAATAATTATTAACGTTTTTCAGTATGGGTGAAGGAGTATCTCCTGAGATCCTTGAGAAGTATGCAATATTTCTAAATAGTATAAAACCAAAACATTTGGCGGACGTGTTGGTCTAACAGTTCAACATCCTGGCTGGCGTATTGGGTAGCCAGCTGGTGGTTCGATTTCCACCAGGTGTCTGGGTTTTATTTATCTATTAAGTATGTATTTACAAATAAAAGTATATGAGTATGTATTAGTAAAAGTAGTCTGGTTTCCATAGTAAAGGCTCTGCCTTGTTTGGGATCAGATCACCATGTGTGGATTGTACCAGGTTATTATTATAAAGACAAACAATATACTTCTATTGTAAAATACATAAGGTAAGGTCCCCACCTAAGACTGTCACCGGGGTAAGACTGTCACTTTCAAATAACTCGAAAAATTCTGCGTTTTTTTCTAATTTAACTTGTCGTTAAAACAGTTATCATGAAATGGTTCTCGGCTCAAAACACAGTTGTCACTTCTGCTGAACTATTTGGTCAATATCACACAATTAAAATGTCAGCTGTAAGAAAAAAAAAGGCTAGTTGGTGGATCTGAAAAAAACATTAAAAAATTTGTGATATTAAATGTTAAATTGAGATATCTTTGCTGTAAGTAGCATCATACCAACATAGAGTTTAAAATTATCTTGTTATTATCACATAAAACAAATAAGTTTTCTTAATATTTAACAAAATAAAACCATAATATAAAATTGTCAAAGTGGGGGAAGACTATCAGTTTACCAGGGGCAAGACAAACGTATGTTAGTCTTGCCCCAAGTCAGATATTCTAAACATTTTCAAAGCGGGTATCGGCTTTAACTAGGTGCTAAAAAATAATTATTAGTTGCTACCTAGAAAAAGTAATTGTAATAACCCTACTAGCGACATCCCGCGCTTTTACTCACGTATAAAATTAAGAAAATTGATGACAACAGAGAGACAGAGATACATACGCATTTATAAATGTGCATATAGCATTCTTTCGAAAGCTTCCTATATTGTTTAAAGGAAAGTTTGTGAGAGTTTGTGTTTGCTCCTTCTTTATACTTTAATAGCTGAACTATTTCATAGTGACAATGAGGTTTTGATGTAGATAAAAAAAAAATTCAAAGGTTTTACACCCCTGTTTTCGATTGTATATGCAATTATGCTGATGTACTCATTGTTTTATATAAGTTTATAGTGTTAATGTACCAGTGGCGTTACTGTCTTAAAGGTAGGGCATAAAAGTAAGTCAGAAAAATACAGTTTGTTTGTCCGACAGTAAAGTATGTTAGCACCTTACCTTACTTATTTCAGCATTCATAAAAATATATTGTAAATATATACTTCAGCTTCTTAGTGACGACAGTAATAGAGCACGTTTTATCTGGTAACATCTTAATATTATTTAAACCACAGGAACACGAAGTAAATTATTTGTTGTGAAGGATCGAATAAGAAATGTTATCACTAGAGAATCAAACTTGCCGACGTAGGTCAACGAATTACCAGACTGGAGTGGCTGGTCATATTGGCTGTAGAACCGATGAAATGGATGGATATCACAGACAGAAATCAAAATCTTTATCACAGACACTGGAATATTGTAGGGATTCCACCCATCCTCGTCTTTAATCCGCATCTATTTTTGTCATAACAAAGAATTATTTTGATAATCTGAAAGAATACATTTGAATTATTATTATTATCATATCAATTTACATAAAGAATATAGAGATGGCAAAATATTTTTAGACCGAATAAATATAAACTCCTTGAAACTAAAACAAAAAGACGTAGAATTTATATTTGTTCTATTAAAACTATTTGCTTTATTGTCGATATCGATACTCATGACGTCAGGACTTTTTCAAGCCCTATTGTAAACAAATCGTTTTACATTTTACACAAAATATCCCGCTATTCTTCTTATAGAAGTAATAAATTATGATCAGTTTGAAGAAAAACATGTATTCTACGATATTATTACGATTTTCAACCAAAGTTTCAACCAAAACCATAAAAATATAGCAAGCAAAAATGCAGTCAGGAATAGTAATCAATTACCTGTGAAATGTTTACTTATTCGTTTTATTACGAGTTGTAACATCACATGCACTTATTGCACAAGCCACCCAAATGGAACAATGATATTTCATATTATAAATTTGAGATCGTTCTAAATTATTATGATTTACTTTGACAGTAAACAGACCGCGAGGCAGCGTTGCAGTGGCTGATGTCAAAAGTGATGCGGAATAAAAAAAAAGAATTTTATCTCTGCCTCTGTTGCACTCGTGCAGTTTGTATTTGATTAGAACTTCTCCTTCCCACGCTATGTTCATCTTTTTGAACGTAGTGAAAAAAATCTTAAATCTATGGGCAAGTTAGAGTGGGAAATAGGAAAAGTAGGATATTACCGCCCAGGAGGGCAAGGGATGGGACAGTAATAGCTAGGGGGCTGACTTCATTAGGTTCATAAAAGCAATACTAGCTGACCCACGTAGCTCCGCGCCCGTGCATAATACATTTTATACCTTGCTCTTGAATCACTCTATCTATTGCTGAAAACTGCAATAAATCCGTTGTGTAGCTAGGCAAACAGCGGGAGACTTAGTTTTAAACTATCAAAGATGTAAAATGTTATCCGATTGTAATGCTTTTTTGCAATAGGTAATTTGAGTATTTTTCTACATAGGTAAGAGTACAAGTTTAATCAAAATCACTTCAGTAGTTTTTAAAAGATATAGACTTTAAGTTTTCAGTAAGTTACTCTAACTCAGACGTTCGAGTTGCGTGATAATTTTACCTATCTTGGTAAAATAAGAAAATAAGTCACTAAAAAGTCAAAAATAGTATATTTACCGAAAATATTAAGCGGGATATTAAATCCAGCAGCAGCACGACTTCGGTGAGCGCCGAACACCTGCGACAAAATCAGTGATACGTCCTGTGTCGATCGATAAAAGCAAGCAAGCGAGCAGCGAGAGTTTGGTGTTTGGAATCGCAGGTTGAAGTATAAATATTTATCAAATTGGGGTTGGTTAGTTTTACTAGTCACTTGCCTAAAGTAATACTCGATCCGTATCGACACTTTAGTGGAATTATGTGATTCGATCTAATAATTCGATGCATTCCATTTTATATAGATATAAGACGTGATTTGCTCATAGATTTATAATAAGACCAGGATTTATTATATATCTACGGATCTATGGATTTGCTGGTGGATCGATTGAAAGGCATGCATGGTGGATTGGTGGATCGATTGAAAGGCATGGTGGATCGGATCGATCGTATCGTTTTGAATTTATTATAATGTAAGAATAATACGTAAACTAAATTGAGGCCCATTTATTTCACGCAATCTTATTAATTACTCGTGGGTGTCCGGGTAAGAATAGCACCCTCCCATCTTATCTGTTGGGAGGACGTAATAGGTGATAAAGGGAAAACAAGAAGACTGGCAGCAATGTACTGCGATGCTTGTCAAGCGTGGGGTTTATGGCAACGCCTCCCTTCTAAGGGGAGGCTTTTTGTTCAGCATTGGACTTGTTCCGGCTGCTACTGCTGATGTTGATGATGTATAAATAAATAAGAGTACTATATATATCAAAAATTTGGGACCATTATGTATGTACTCTCGCGGTCACAAGCGGTGTACCACCTTTAGGACGAAAATCGCTTGCACTAGCCGGCCCAAACAACGTGTTGACGGGGTAAGCTCACGTAACGCCGTTCAAACTATTTTGATTGAAAACTGGTACACCGTTCGTGTCCGCGATAGTACCTTCGATTTTCAGATAATAATGTTTGGGCATAGTTACAAATTACATAACGTTTATTCCTATAGAATAAAATACTCTATGTACTAGAAACATTACACAAAATTATATTTACAGTACATAAGTACTTATATTATTATTTAATAGATCATATGAATTTTTAAGCCTTCATGTATTTGTTCTTTTAGTACGACTGTAAACTAACTAAAGTGAAAAATCTTTTCTATACCATATATGATCGAAGACCTTAAGTGATACGATACCAGTAAATACCACTGGAATGTATGATTGAATCGATACTCGGATGAATCGATCAATACAGTACAATGCGAACAGTTGCATTACGATCCGTCCGAAGCACCTATTATGGATACAAACGAACTGGATCGGGCAGCCCTTCTTGCCTAAGTTGCCTATCATATCAACATAGATATCTTGCTAATAGCACTGTGCCACGTTGGTGCCACGTAGGTGAACATTACAAGTGACGTGGGTCTAATAATAATACGTTTTACGCCTTTATGGTTTGATAGTTTCACTTATGTTGTCTTTGGATGGTGCATCCCCGGGATTACGTGATGTACTAATGCTTACGTTCCAATTGTCTAAATAAAAAACAGGGGTGTATGTTAAACAAATTAAAATAAATTGTCATCTAAATTATAGTAACAACTTTATTCGACCAAAATATAAGCTATCTTTTTTGGGTTATATAAGCAATAATAAATATTATTCGTTATTTATCGTAGAACGGAGTACACGTGTCAAATTGATATGTTACCAGTGTAAGAAAACTACCACATTTTCAGTTAATAATTTATATTAGTTAAAAATTCTCCGAACGTATTAACCTCAAAAAGAAATAATATGTGCATTTAAAAAGAGCTTATATTTATTAATGCCAGAAAAACAATTTATTATACCAGCAATTACTCTAAGCATCATAATTGAAAGCCGAAATTAGACGAATGAAGGTATTTTAGAAATGGTAAAAGAGGAATGACTGCTGGATGATGATTGCCCACTTAATACGACACGATTTTTTGAATGTGCTAAATAATTATGTAATTAAATATTTCTAAAAACGTATGTAAGTAGTTGTCTGGTTAAAAAAAAGAGATTTATCTTTCCCCTTCCTCATGCAGTTCTGCTTGAATGTTTCCTCTTTTTGCGGCACGGCCGCGCGCGGTGCGTTAAATATCGTCATAAAACAGTAAAACCTTTATAGTTAGTATGGTATCCCTGTAATCGAAAAAAAAACAAACGTTGACATTGCTTGTCAACTTGTCGTAATTTTGTAAATAATTTCAAGTTTGAACCTTACTTTGTCTTTCAGCTTGCATTGTATGCATGCAATGCTTATTGTAAGCGGTTTATTAGTGCAGTGTGCTAATTAACGAGAGATTTTAGTGAAAAATATTGCATCACCTACAGGTGTCAGTGGTATGTTTTCATTCATTATTATTACCTGTGATTACAGAGATTTGCCCGGCAATTATGGAATAATCAAAACAATAGGGAATTTACGAAAAAGGTGTACAGAAACAGCACCTATTCTGTTATTTAACAAAATTATGTATCAGATGGCCATTTGTGGATTATCCCAGGATAAGTTTATTATAGCTCAGAACCAGGGGCGTAGCTACAGCCGAGCCTACAGAAGCGCCGAACGTGTATAAGCAAAAATTAATAATATTCACGATATCACTTAAACTGGCCCCCCAACAAATTTTGATACCGGGCCTACCTAAGGCAAGCTACGCCACTGCTCAGAACCATAATGATTAAACCAACTTTGAGCTAAACAAAGTCTTATAAATCTGTTATGAACCTCTAGGGAATTAAAAAGATACAATTTTATCAATTTATTATTTTCTTGCATCATCAAGTTGTTTTTAGAACACACATACATCCTTTCTTAATTATAACCCAAGAACAATAATTATTCTTAATTGATAAGAACTATTTCACAACTGACTGTGTACTTTCATTATTAAAGTTGTTAGTTGTTGCATTCTAAGAGGGAGGCCTTTGTTCAACAGTGGAGCTTTTCTAGCCTATGCTGATGATGTTATCATTATCCTCAACTAGATATAAGTTTAATATCAATAAAAGTAACTACACTAAATTAAATCTAGTTTTAATAAATCTGATAATTATTCTGAAAATTCTGATGATGTTCTCAAATCAGTTTACATGAACAACTCTTTATTGAATTTCCATAGGACTTTCCCCATATAAAAAATATATTTTGTATTAATGTAGGGCTAATTTAACAGATCACATTTGACATCAGTCTGTTTCTTTGTTCTGTCTGTTTCTTTTGTCATTATTACAATAAATATGTAAACGTAATTGAAAAAAGTTAAGCAATTGTGCAGTTCTAACTTCGAAAATATTTATAATGTTTTATATCTGCCATTACAAGGTTACATTGTTAAAATTTGATGAAGTGTGAAATGTGATCTATAAAATTAAATTGGCCCTACTTTAACTTTTATTATTATACAAATAATATTTTTTCCATAAACAGTGTTAAGATGAATGCAGATGATTTGCCTGAGGCAGGAGATGGCTTGGAGAAGTTAATACCAAGACCGTATCAGGCACAATTAGAAGAAATTGCATTTAAAAACAACACTATTATTTATTTGCCAACAGGTTAGTGAATTAATCATATTAGTGTTTAGTATTGCATAGTATATCAAGAAGTGAACTTAGAATATTAATTTCACTCTATACTTTCTTACACGAAATTTAATTGCTTAATTTTTACTGTATAGGGTGGAAAATAATGTGCAATAAATTATTTCAAGTCACTTTCAGAAAGCTTGTGGTTTAATTTCTATTATTATTGCTATCTGCTATGTGTGTGGTAATCCAGTGTGGGTTTCACATTATACCGGATGAATAAATTTATCAAGTGCTTGGATGGCCAAATCCTAAACTATAAAGAAAAGCGTAAAATACTTTGATTAATACTGAAACTGTATTATTGGATTTTTGAGAAATTCACATTCCTACCCAGGAATCGAACCCAATGATTTAAAAAAGAAAAAGATACCCTGTATTATTACTCCAACCCGTGGGGTATCCGTAAGAGGTGACCAAGGGAAATCAAGAAGATGGGCAGCAGCATCTTTCTATTAAATACCTACCACCTATAGTGTGATCCCCAATACGCCTGCCAAGTGTGGGGATTATGGCAACCCGTCCCTTCTAAGGGAGAGGCCATTGTTCAGCAGTGGACGTCGTTTGGTTTCTGAGAATGATGATGATTATTACTCTATCTGATAGTGTCCGTAATAGGGATCAAATTCTGGGAAGCAATGACATTTGAGAAACTACAGGAAATAGCTCATTTCTAACTAAATATTGTTTTATTTTTCTTACGTTACTCTACTTATTAAACCGTTACACTACTTATTAAACTGGGCCCGTAACTCCTTTGAAAATACCCAAAGGAGTTACGGGCCCGGTACACGGTATAGCTATTTTTTATGGTTACGGATTTGGCCATTCATATCCACTTTAAAAATTCATGCTGTATACCTATATAAGTGCCTCACTAATATATTGACAAATTACTAGCTGTTATCAGGAACTAATGCACTTAACATAAATTTGTAGGCTCTGGCAAAACATTTATAGCAGTACGCCTTATTAAAAGGTTTAGAGAGGCGTTACGAAAACCATGGGGGCAAGGAGGGAAGCGTACATTTTTCCTTGTAAACAATATACCGCTAGTTAACCAACAGGTAAGTTGCTTCCACAAATTTTTTGTTATCCTGAACTATTTACTAAGGCATTAGGTCGCTTGTCCAAGGGACTGTCCAGTTAAGAACCACCACTAGGTACCTGTGTGGACGGACGTCCAATGAGTACGGCGGTGGGGTTGCGACCCCCGTCCCCGTGAGCACCGTGACTGGTTCCCGGGAGGCAGTATTGCCAACTCAATTTTTAAAAGAAAACCAGATCAGCAGTAAAAAAATATATTTGAAATACTTTTTAATCAGTTACATAAAAAAAAAAACTGTCAAGTGTGAGTCGGACTCGCGCACCGAGGTTTCCATACCATCTTTGGACATCATCATCATCATCACCAGCCGGAAGACGTCCACTGCTGAGCATAGGCCTCGCCCTTCGAACGCCACAATGAACGATAAATGGCTATTTGCATCCACCGGTTACCTGCGACGCGCACAATGTCGTCTGTCTACCTAGTGGGAGGCCTGCCAACGCTGCGTCTTCCGGTTCGTGGTCGCCACTCGAGAACCTTTCTTCCCCAACGGTTATCGGTTATTCAAGCGATGTGGCCTGCCCATTGCCACTTCAACTTGCAGATTTTAAGAGCTATGTCGGTGACCTTGGTTCTTTGGCGAATATCCTCATTCCGGATTCTGTCGCGCAAAGAAACTTCGAGCATAGCTCTCTCGCTATGTGACTCGCTATATAGCTCGTTGTGTGACTCTGAGCTTATCCAAAAGGCCAACAGTTAGGGACCACGTCTCAGTACAAGTCATTATAACTTTTATGTAGGCGCGTCATAACAGTGCTCATACAGTATCTGGTGCGATGATGAGGGACAGAGAAAAGCGGAGTCTTCCGTGTCCGCTTTTTGGGTGAAGAGAAGGTAATGGAAGATAAAAGATAAGAGCACTAAACGTTTCCACGTATGATATCATAAAGAAAGGACATATCCAGCATTTGTCGTCTGGGATAACTTTTTTAACTTGTAGTGTCCCACTGCTGGGTACTGGTCTCTTCCTTATATGTCCACTTATCCCGATCTTTAGTGAGCTCCTGCCTGTCTCAAAAACATTAAAATAGTCACACAATCTTTTGTGGTCTGCCCTGGCATCATTGCCCATCTCTATGTCCACTGTATATTTTTTTCGGCTTACATGCCTCTTAGACATCGGTCGCAAACCACTACGTTGTCATACCTACATAACCAGTAGGTATCTAATAGACAAGCTCGCATCGTGACTCATATTTCGTATCAAACGTACGGCTTTAGATGTGCGTTTACTAATATGAATAGGTATTATAATTTTAAACAGAATAGGTACCTACGTCTGTATTGTTCTACATGCTCATAATATTTTGCCGTAATTCGATAGTGGACGCAGGTCAATAGCCTAGAAAACGCAGTAGCAAATGAAACAATAGCTAACTATTCTAGGCCGACCTAACTTCTGAATGCGCGTGTGTTGTTATGAAAATATCGCTGCTGTACCAGCTTACATCGGCCCTCTGTTTTATGCGTTACGGATGTACTTTAATGTATCGGATGTAATTATTATCATATTAGTTATTATTAAAAATTAACAGTAGTGATTTTTATCTCGCTACGGATGATGTTTAGAATTGTCAAATTAGTTCATAAAATGTCATTAGGACAAAATTTAACTGCTACTACTTGTTATGATTCCACATCTTCAAGTACGATGAACTGACGGATATGAAATTTTGTCCAGTCTATCGTAAATATTAATAGTAACCCTAGAAGGGATTTCGGAATTTACTCAAGCGCGGCAGATTAAGTTAGGGGAGGATACCTTGCATCCTTATAAGTACCTCCCCCAAATATAAGCCTTTTATATAGGGTCGCGCGTGTAGGGTTGCCCGTCAGATTAGTAAAAAAAAATCGAACGTCAGAAATACTCAAGCGCGTCAGATTAAGATAAGGTGAGTTCATTACGAGCTAAAAGGTGTACATTCAGAAAATCTGACTATTTCAGCGTAAGGTAAGGGAGCGGGAGGGTTACAAATTTGCAAAAAAAAACGTTGTCTAGACATTCTTGAACGCGGTTGATTTTTTGTATTTTGAAGACTCCCACAACCCGAACTAATAAAAAAGTCATATTTTAGCTTTTCATAATTTTGACGTCAAGCCATCGTCAAGCTGAACATTTTGTATAATAATCTGACACGCTCGAGTATTTCAATATGAGGATTCTTTTTTTGCATTCTAAAATATCGCTACGAGTTAGCGTCACCGAATCGTCAGTCTTTTGAATGCGGGAACATTTTAAGGGTTCACTTAACATCTCTTCAAAATATCTGTCGCGCTGGAGTATTTTTTTTTTCTATTTTCTACCCTATCGGGTGGCCACCCCCACCGTACAAGTCAGAACCTTTGGATCAGGCATACGTTCGGGCATCTAAACTATCAATATCTGACACGCTCGAGTATTTCCATGTAATGTCATTCTTTTACATTTTTGAAAATCTGTAGCCGCTTCCGTATCGCTGCGTATCACTGAAAGGGCAACATTATATAACATTTATTCTTCCTATCAACTAACCTACAAAATCTATTAGGTTCCCACGACACTCGAGTAAATCTGCATTTAGCATCACGGGCTCCATTTAGCCATAAAGGAAACGTAGCAAGCAAGATTATAATAAGGCTAACTACGCACTGCGAATTAAATCTGTGCGATTTTTATTCTCGCATTTTATATTCCGTATAAGGAAAACCTAACTAAAACGCACTGAGAATAAATTTCCGCGGGATTTTTGTCAGTTCTATACAGTTTTCGGCCGAGACGCATGTATAAATAACAGAAGTAAAATCTTGATTTACCTGAGTTCCCGCGCGAATTATGTTATTTCGTAAAGCGATGAGAGAAATATAAACTTCAATTATCATCAAGCTACATTCAAGGTACATACTAATGCTCGAACAATATCTTGATCGGACTTTGTTTTACCGAGTGCTCTTTGAAAGACCGCGTAGTACTATTTCTAAATAGTCGAGTTCAGTTTTCTTCAAGATTCCGAAGGCGATGTCCTAACTAAACGCGATCACGCGATCATCGCAAGTTCGCGCAACCGGCCAGTTAGGACACTCGTTCGACGTCCATGGGGGCTTAGTACGAGTTCCGATAGTTTACGAGCTCGGACAAACTGACAGTTTTTGCCCGTACATTTTACTAGTTCTTGATAGTTACCGCTAGGGGCGCTGGTGTGAAATGTATGGAGAAAACTGACAGTTTGATCGAGCTCGTAAACTATCGGAACTCGTACTAGACCCCATATGTTGGAGATTTCGTTCGCGCGAACTTCGCGTTCGCGTTCGTTCTATTAGGACACTCCCATACAAGGAAAATCTCGTCGCTGTTTACAGTAGTATACTGAACGTGTTTAATCTCTTTTCTCTTACAAACCACTTTTTTGTAGCCACTGATTTACAATAAGCTAATGGTTGTAGCCTATAATGTTGTCTTTTATTTACGCGAATACTACACATTGTAAATAATTTACTCTTACGGAATATATCGCGGTTTATTGTAGGTTTTACTTTGCCGACGTTTCGAATGCTTTGCAGCACCCGTGGTCATGGGGTTGTAGCCTAGTTAGTTAAAAGATGTTTACATGCCGACCAACTTATTTGTGCCATTGGCGAAAACGAGAACTAAGTTTGTTATGAAGTAAATTACAGTTCTATAGACTATAGCGACTCTACAATGTAAAAAAACTACAATATAAGTATAAATGAACAACCAAATCTGTTCAGTCTTTTTAGGGTTTCATGCCTAAAAGGTAAGTATCCCCACCCCGTGGTGTGTCTGGGTCCGAATAGCTTCCCTCATTTTCTCCCATTGGGTGTCGGAAGAAAGGAAAAACAAGAAGACGGGCAGCAGCGTCTTTCTATTGGATAATAAATAAAATGATATCGACACATTGAAATTAAACTAAGCTTACGGATTATATCGCGGTTTATTTATGATTTTAATTGCCCGACGTTTCGAATACTTTATAGCATTCATGGTCACGGGCGGACTGAGTTGGTAGCTGCCCAAACGTCATAGTTGTCTTAGGTACCCTCAGGTCTTCTAATTACTATCGTTAGTCCGATCTACGCAGGAAGAGCTTACAGTATCTTGAGATCTTACAGTGGAATGCTTGTCTTTGGAATTTGGATTTGATTATATTGGATTTGGTAAAGTATTTGAAACGTCGGGCAATTTAAATCATAAATAAACCGCGATATAATTCGTAGAATTAGATTCATTTCAATGTGTAGTATTCGCGTAAATATCAGAAATCATTAAAATGATATAATGACTTTAAGTAAATATGTAGTTTTAAATTTGGCTTACCCATTCTAATAGCAATTTAAAATATGTAACGTATTTTTTGTCCGAAAAAGGTTCTCTGTGCCCCATTCCATCTCGCACTTCACTGTTTATTTGTTTTTATTAATACTATGATGTTTGCATGCTTTGTTGTTTTTAGAGAAAAGTAATTTTGGGTCTATGTCCCGTCACTGTTGGAGCCTACAGTGGGGAAGATAAAGTAGATTACTGGGATAAATCAAAATGGGATTCAGAACTGGAACAAAATCAGGTAATTATGGAATATACAATTTCTACTTTTATTGATGTTTCCATGACCTTATAATTAATCATCCAGATTACAATATCATCATGTTATTAATTAACTAGCGGCCCGCCCCGGCTTCGCACGGGTGGCAAAATGTTATGTTTAAATTATAATATGTTACCTTACCATACCTACAGTAGATTTTTTATAATCAGATTTCACCTAACAATTTTACCATAACTACAACATTTTTAGATTCTTTGAACACCCATAAAAATTTAATTTTGAATAAGCCTTTGTAAATAATTAGTTGAAGAGTAATAACCAAGTTTAGTTTCACGTAAATTAGACAAATTGCAAACATTCCTTCTCTATTTTACCTATTAGGAGAAACTATCCAAAAAATTAATATACAACCAGGCGACGGGTGGCATACACAAACTATAGAACCTTCAAGAAACTTGAGGTTACTCCATAGAAACCTATTTATTTTACCTGCCTTTGTTTTTATCCCACTGTTGGACAGGGCCTCCCCTAAAAATGTAGAGGCTTAGGCCATACTACGCTGGCCAAGTGCGGGTTGGATGACGTCACACATCATTCGAAAGATAGTTAGGCTTTCTCACGATGTATTCCTTCACCAAAAGCTGGTAACAATCGTACAATGACGATTCGCATATGATTAATTAAAGAAATCAAAGTAATAGTTAATAAAGAGTACAAAGTCATTTAAAGGGTTCTTAATTTCCCATTCAGGAAAAATGCCTCCATTATATTACCTATATTTGTGAACTTTTTTAAGTAATTTATCTGAATCGCTAAAGAGGGGCGCCACGATCAAGTTTCTGCCCCGGTTCGAAAAAATCGTAGATCCGTTTTAGGGAATAAAATCATTAAAGTAAAATTAATGAATACACGACTTTTTTCTTCCAATTAGTGTTCATCAAGATGTATCAAGGTTCTTCAGCAAGGTTTTTAGCATTTACTTATAGAGTACTCTATAGACACCAACCATATAACTACCACGGGAAAAACATTATAAAGAGATAGGCCTTTTTTGCGTGACTGACTCAACACCGCAGAGCCGAAACTATCAAAGCTAGGACTATAAAATTTGGACAGGAGGTTCATTTTATGGCTTAACCAATCAATAAGAAAGGATTTTTGGAAATTCGAACTCTAAGGGTGTGAAATAGAGGTTGAAAGTTTGTATGGGAAGGGTGTAAAAACATAGTCCTTTGACTTGATATTTTGCACTTAGACTCTTTAACGAAAATAATAAAATACGTGTATCAGCATTTTTCATAATTCGTCAGTTAAGGGTATATGAACTAAAAGAAGTACGCCTTTTTCGCGTGACTGACTCATCAACGCAGAGCCGAAACTACCGAAGCTAAGACTACATTGGACAGGAGGTTCATTTTATAGCCTAGGGAACCAATAAGAAAGGATTTTTGGAAAATCGAACTCTAAGGGTGTAAAATAAGGGTTAAAAGTTTGCATGGGGTGGGTGTAAAAACATTGTATTTTGACTTGAATGTGTGTACTTAGACTCTTTACTAAAATTATCAAACACGTGTATCAGCATTTATCATAATTCGTTAGTTAAGGGTGTAAATAAACTAATAAAAAGGTGGGCCTTTTCGCGTGGGTGACTCAACACCGCAGAGACGAAATTGCCGAAGCTAGGACTACAAAAGTAGGACAGGAGGTTCATTTTATGGATTTACCAATCAATAAGAAAGGATTTTTGGAAATTCGAACGCTAAGGGTGTGAAATAGGGGTTGAGAGTTTGTATGGGATGGATGTAAAAACAATGTCTTTTGACTTGAAATTTTGTACTTAGACTCTTTATCAAAAATAATAAGACACGTGTATCAGCGTTTTTCAGAATTCGTTAGGTAAGATTGTAAAATAGAGGATGAAAGTTTGTATGGGATGGGTGTAAAAAAAATTTCTTTTGGCTAGAAATTTTGTAATTAGACTCCTTAATAAAAATAATAAGATAGTGTATCAGCGTTTTTCATAATTCGTCAGTTAAGGGTGTAAAATAGGGAATGAAAGTATGTGTGTTAAAAAACATTTTGTACCTATCTGTCTATTGACCTGCAATTTAGCACGTATACTATTTCAATTATTATGAAAATTCATCACTTAAGGTTTTAAAATAAGAATTGAGCCTTTGTATGGTGTTTTTTTTTGGTTCATTGTATTATTGTATGTATTAAATACATATGAACCACACATACTCTTAATTTAAAAGCACCATCATCTGAATTAAATTAAGGTAAGATTTGTATTGTATGATAGAATACCAGCTAACAGTAAGGGATATAAAATAATTGATACTGTTGTGGTGGATACGCGTGGTGTTGACACGGAAGACACAATACATTAGAGTTTTTTAAACCAATTACAGTTTTTGAATTTATCAATACGTCAAGACTTCCACCTCATAGCCTCAAAATATAGGTAAGGTATCCAAATATTATAATTAGATGAATAATTTTAATCCCCTTACCATGTGCATATGTGCAATGGGGTAAGATTACAGTTTAGATTATAAAAAACAATATTATCGAAACCATTATCCTCATTGGACCAGCTTGGTCAAACTATGCACATTTCTCGCATCCTTTTAATGCCTACAGTACATACAGACCTTTAGTGTCAGCAATTTCTGGTGAAAATTCTCATGTTATAGTATATACTATATACATACTATACTATATAACCTAAACTAATTTCAAGGTCAAACCATAAAATATTTTGTTGGCGTCGATCTACGAGAAGAATGTTTTTCCCATGGACAGTTATAAGGTTGGTCTTTATAGAGCAGGACATGCTAAAAACCAATACATCTTGATGAACACTAATTGGAATATAAAAAGTAATGTACCTATTCAGTAATTTTACTTTAATGATTATATTCCTTCTTCATGTACAAACACTATAGTCTAAGTTGATTTAATTCAAATTTTGGACTAGTATTATAGAATAATTTTATGACAGTAGTTGGTTTCTGAAATAGCAACAGCTCAGTGGGCGAGCGCTTGCCTTGGAAACAAGGTGTGCTGGTTCGTACCCCGGCTCAAACCTCTGATTTCTTTATTTAATTACCGAAAGCTGGTAACAATCACACAATGACGATTCGCGTCATTATGTGATTGTTACCAGCTTTCGGTGAAGAAAAACATCTTGAGGAAACCTGCATGTCTGAGAAAGTAGCTTTCGAATGACGTGTGAAGTCATCCAACCCGCACTTGGCCAGCGTGTTGGACTATGGCCAAAGCTTCTACATTTTTAGACGAGGCCCGTGTCCAACAGTGGGACAAAAACAAGGGCTGGTAAAGAAAATAGGTTTCTATGGAGTAACCTAAAGTTTCTTGAAGGTTCTATAGTTTGTGTGTGCCACCTTTCGGCAAGAAGTTTATAATTTTTTTTATAGTTTCTCCTAAGAGGCAAAATAGAGAAGGAAAGTTTGCAATTTGTCCAATTTACGTGAAACTTAGCTAATACTTTTGGTTAATACTCTTCAACAAATTATTTACAACGCGTTATTTAAAATTCAATTTATAAGGGTGTTAAAAGAAATCCAAAAATGTTGTAGTTGTGGCAAAATTGCTAGAGGAACTTTATTCTACAAAAATCTACTGTAGGTAAGGTATTATTCTTTAAACATATTATAATCTAAACATAACATTTTGCCACCCGTGCGAAGCCGGGGCGGGCCGCTAGTATATAATATTTGTAGAGTCCTAATGATGGTTACTTAGTCCAGCAAGTTTCTTGTTACCCTATATATAAGCGGTATTATTAAGAACCGGAACGTCGATGAAACAGCATTCTAATAAAATAGCGTGGAAAACACGTTAATAAATTAATTTTGAAATCAAAAAAACTTAAAAAAGAGTAACTAATGTACTACTGTATTACTAATATGTCTGAACTAATGTATGAGGATTAGTCGTTTATATCTACATACGTATGTGATAATTAGATACAACAATAGATGGGCGTGGAGTACAACGCATTATGTAAATCTTATTATCAACTAGCTGACCCGTGCAGCTCCGCCCGCGCTTTTATTACATTTTGCTCCCCTTTTCTCCGTCCTCCCTAGATTTATTTCTCTCCATATCTCTCTCTCTTATAAAAAAATCGAATTATATGCTCTTTCTCTCCTCTCTCTTTCCCCCTCCCGCTTCGGTTTCCGTCACACACCCCCTCTTCCTCTCCCTGTTGTCCCCTCTCTGAACTCTCCCCCCTCTCTCTTCTACGAACTTGCTCCTTCTCACTCCCCCTCACTCAACCCATCACCCCCTCCTCGAAACCCCTCTCCCTCTTTCTCCTCTCTTGCACCCTCCTCTTGTTTTATATATCTTAGTCAATCATGGTATCAGCGGCATTAAATATACTTTATGACCTATTCTCAGACCTTCCCGATATGCACACAAAATTTCATACATATCGGTTCACCCATCTATTTTATGACCTTTCCTTATGTTGCTTAACCTTAACCTAATGGCATGAAATATACTGTATGACCTATTCTCAGACCTACCCGATATGCACACTTTCATACAAATCGGTTCACCCATCTATTTAATGACCTTACCTAACGTTGCTTAACCTTAACCTACCGGGATAGGCCGTTATTGAGTTATAAATAGTGTAACTAACACGACTTTCTTTTATTAAAATAGATTAGTTAGTTAATAGATTAGAATAGTAGATAATGTAAATCACGCTAACATCGTAAAATACTGTCTTATCATATTCGATAATGAAAGTTCTAAGTTAAATGTCCTGGGTGTACCGGACCGGCTTACCCCTTACAAAAATTGACCCTTCGCCACTGCCATATCTTATGCAAGCTAAATGTCTGCTCAGTCCCTATTGTATATAGCGTAATAATACATATCTTAATGATTAACTGATCAGTCTATAATTACCCTATCCACATACAAAGGAAATTACGTGATAATATGTGCAAGTAATGTTTCACTGCTTAGCCCCTATGAAACATAGCGTGATGTTTTACATAACAATTTATACCTTGACTTCTACACAACACATCAGTGAAAGTCCTATCAAAATCCATCCACGGGTTTTCACATGACCTGGACAAACAGAACGACAGACAGACAGACAGACAATAATTCCAAAAAAAATTGTTTTGGCCTCTATGTCGATAGTATAGTATCCCCACATAGAAATGTTGGAAAAATATTCAATGTACAGAAAAAGTGCTCTTTGAGTTTTATTATAGTATAGAAGTCGACGCCTAGCCGGAAAAGTATATAAGGGCCAATCTATAGTACGCGACAGGTCGACATGGCAATCGGGGAGGGGACACCCCGCACACGCACACATCGCCTGCGGGTATGCGGGGTGTCCCCTCCCCCGCGTCTCAACTCATACCCCTATTGCCATGTCGACCTGTCGCGTACTGTAAGGCGCTGTCCTATTGCCATCGCTCGCGCGATGATACGATGCGATTTCATCGTGCGATGAAAGCGCATTCGGTCCCATCGCATGATCGCACGACCTTCAATAGGACATTCATTTGTTACCAGTATGATTGACCGCACGGTCGCACGATTATTTTCGTCGGACGCAACGCATCATCGCGCGAGCGATGGCAATAGAGCAGCGCCTAAACCTATACGCGCCACCTCCTTTTTAAAGTCTGTTAAAAATGACATGCTTTTTATACATATAGGTGCTGTGCTATAAGTTAAACGAAATTACTAGGATGTTCTAACGTTCGTGACTAATGTCCAGAATGCTAACCTGGTTTTGGCAACCTTATAATCATCACCGTTGTATCGCTTTCTTATTCGGTGCTAAAGCAATTCTATCTAAGCGACAATGTTATCTCTCCCCGAAGTTCCCTTTGAGCTTCAATCTTCTGCGGTGGTTTCTACTCGGATTTTTGGCTAGATAATGTTGGTTTACTTGCAGGTTATCGTGATGACAAGCCAAATTTTAAGCGACATGCTCACCCACAAATACATAAGTATTGAAGATATAAATCTTTTAATATTCGACGAGTGCCACCATGCCGTTGAAGACCATCCGATGCGTGTGGTCATGAAACATTTCGTAGATTGTCGGGCTGACAAACAGCCCAGAGTTTTAGGTAAGTTGCCGAACTACACAGAGCCAGAGCAACAAAATTGAACTTTACTGCCTTGTTGTTAAAGTTTAAATAACATAAAATATTTGTTAAAGTTGACCTTTGAACATGCAATTAAAAATATATTATAGAAACGACAGTAAAATTATCTTATCTGATTTAGGTCTGACGGCTACGTTATTGAATGCAAATGTCACACCATACAAAGTTGAGGAGACCCTTTGTGATTTAGAGAAAACGTTTCATGCATCTATAGCTACAGTTAACGAGCTTGGAGAAGTCCTAAAGTAAGTATTTTTAAGCAACATTATAGGTATCTATGTGTGTTTAAGCTAGGAAGATGAAGATGAGAGATAAATAGATCCATCAGAGCCGATGAGCACGAAAACGATAACTGATAGTAAAGTTTATTAATCATAATAGGTTTATATGGTTTTTAGTTTAGGTACTACTCGTTTCAGCTAAGAATGTGGCCGCCATCTTGCCATTTCAAATATATAATTACTAAAAATGATGTTTTAACAAAAATAGATAGCAAAATAAGAGATTACAATAAATAATTAAAACCAGGGCGATTTTGTCATTTTATTTACTCTGCGGCCGGTACAAAAGTCGTAAAAAACGAGTGAAGTTCCGCAGTCGCGATCATCATGGTGGCCACATTCTTAGTTGAAACGCATAGTACTTAATTATAGTCTGTTTTTGTAGCCAAAGACAATTGGCAGGGTTGAATATGACTTATTGAGACCCACCAATTTTGCCTTAGGCTGGCCACAGGTCAGTCAACACGCCTGTGTTCATACATTTATTGCTACAATGTTGATCTTTTAAAGAGAAACAGGGTATACTAATGTCGGTTACGAGCGGCAATGTAGCTGTCCATGAGCAGGCGTGGCACCTACCATCAGACGACCGTCTAATTTGTCTTTTTACAACTAAATAAAGTGGGTAATCTTCATACGAGTGCTTTCGGTTGTAATGTTAGAGCTTAGTAGAATACTGGAACCAAATTATAAGAATTATTCTGGTCCAAGGTAAGCCTTCGCGGTAGTGGTGGCATGTCAAATGTTCTCAGCACACTTATGCAGTAATTTACTATTGGCCACTTTAAAAAAAAATACTGTTATCCGCAGAAACGTAACGGCGGTAACAGCTCAGTGGGCGAGCGCTTGCCTAGGAAACAAGGGCGCAGGTTCGAACCCCTGCTCGCACCTCAGATTTCTTCAATGAATCATGTGCGAATCGTCTTTGTGCGATTGTTACTAGCTTTCGGTGAAGGAAAACATCGTGAGGAAACCTGTATGTCTGAGAAAGCCTAACTAGCTCTCGAATGACGTGTGAAGTCCGCCAACCCGCACTTGGCCAGCGTGGTGGACTATGGCCTAAGCCCCCTCATCTTGAGGGGAGGTCCGTGCCCAGCAGTGGGACATAAACAAGGGCTGGTATTATTATTTATTTATTATTGAAAGAGGTACAACCACATAAATAAACACGTATTCATGAGTCAATACTAAAACATAGTTTAGAAGCATATACCTACACCGAGTTTATTATCTTACGTTTTCTTCATAACAAGTGTTAATAAAATTTCAGCTACTCAACAAATCCAAGTGAAAAGGTACTGTTCTACAGTAGTTCGTCACAAACAGGTGTCGCAGCGGAAGTAATATCAATGCTAACTAAGCTCCAAAATCTCGTGATCCAAGTGAAATTGCCACAAACGTCGGGTGTGCATAATGTTTCGTTAAAAAAGTGGCAACAAGACATATCGACGGATCCGAAAAAGGTATTAATAGGTTTTTAGACACGCTATTTGGTCTATTATACATAGTACGTCCTCATGCGTAGTTGATTTTTAACTGTCTTCAAAAAAGGAGGAGGTTCTGAATTCGTCTGTATATACAACGTGTTACTAAATACACCGTAAAAAATAGATAAAAAAATATCATTATTTTCACTGATGTGCAAACCCTATTTAATCAAATCATAATCAAATGTTTTATTGCTTGCTAAGTGTACATTAAGATCTTAATAATAATACATTATACTTATGACTTAGCACCTTTTACAGGTGTAGCAATTATTATGGTCTAGTTTCCCCTACTCATTTCATTAATTTTTAAGTATTTTATTAAGTATGTCATTAAAGTTCATTGTGTTAAATTCTCGTGTCTAGTATTTCTACGTATTAATATTATAATATAGTATGTTATGTAATATGTTAAGAATATTTATTTTGTTTACGTATGTTTACTATTTTTTTTATCAAATTCAATTTCTATTACTTTGTAGAGTAATTATCTAGTTTCTAAGTATTCTTTTACAGAGTAAAAGCATTTTTGTATTAAGAATAGTTTTAATTCCCTATTAAATAGCTTCAGATTCTTTTGATTTTTAATATTATTTGGCAGCTTATTGAATATTTTAATTCCCATATAATATGGACTTTCATTTAGCATTTTTATTCGTGAAGGCGGTAAATATAAACATTTTTTGTGGCGGGTATTAATATTGTGTATGTCTTTCATTTTAGTATATGTATTTAAATTTTTATAGACATACATGCAAGTGTCATGAATATATATTGATGGCAGTGTTAATCATTTCATTTTTATAAAACGTGGTTTGCAACTTTGTGTATTATCTATTTGGGCCAATATTCTGATACATTTTTTTTTGCATTATATATAATTCATTTACATTAGTACTATTTCTGATTTCCCCATAATATGACACCATACTTTAACCTGGAATACGCGTACGCATAGTAAGCCGATAAGGCGGTTTATGTATTTGTGCTATATTTGATTTGGAATAAAGCATAGGTACTTAAATTTGGATAGTTTAGATTTAATATATTCAATATGAGTTTCTCAATTTAGATGCGTATCTATGTTTATACCGAGTAAATGAAATGTATCTACTTCGTCTAATGATGTATTTTGATAATTTATATTAATACTCAAGGGGGTGCTTTTATATGATCTAAATTGTATTATTTTGGTTTTAATTAAATTTATTTCTAAATTATGATCCTGTAGCCATTGCGTTATAATTTGTAGTGTATTTTGGATGGGGGGGGTTCGGGTTAGTAGGATGTTCGCATTTGATTAAAATAGAGATGTCATCTGCAAAAAGTATTGGCAAAGAGGTATTTCTGTCTAATATTTTTGGGAGGTCGTTTATATATATCAGAAATAATACACAACCTAACACACTTCCCTGTGGTATTGAACATGTTAACTGTCTGACCGAAGATCGTACGTGTTTTATTTCATTTTTATCAATGTGTTCAATCTGGACTATTTGTTTCCTATTTTATTTCAGTAAAATTAAAAAAGTAAACTATGCAGTATGTACCTACATTTCTACCTAATTCGCGGAACGACAACATTTTTAAAAGACCTAACCTTACTGGGGTTGACAAAATTTTTGGCTTTGATAATTAATTATATCTTTTACGGGGTATTTTGTAACACGTTGTATATACAAGGTGTAAGGACCACGTGCTGATTTTTTTTTAATAAGACTTCAAATAATGTCCGTTACAACATTACAGTAACCATATATATGGTAAATGACAAATGACTAACTTATTAATTTTCGAGCATGTAATGAATATATGCGGAATAATATTTATTTTTCAAATTACATTGCTAATTTTTAATTGCCTATGCACTGTTTTTGTGCATAAAGAATAAATAAATATTCCACAACTAATTAATTTATTGTTTTTAAATTAAAATTAGTTTTTATTATTATACCAATAATTATGTTAAACTAATTTTATTTAAAAAAAGTGTTTTTTTTTTGGAAATTCATGAAAAAGCCAATGAACAATTTCAACACTAGGATGTTCAGAATCATGTACTGGATCCCTGGTATCGGTTTTCGGTACCATGTCCCTTACACCCATTATATTTTTTTCTATGTATGTTCGCGCATAACTGGCAATTAGGAACAGATTTGAAAAAAACTTTCTTCCATCCATTCTTCAATCCATTGATTGGTCCCATAAAAAAAATATTGCTCGCGAATAAGTAGTTCCTGAAAAAACAAGAATGGCGACTCTGCGGGAAACCTGCAGGAATGTCTAAAAGACGTATAAAATAAAAGTATAAAATAATTTATATATTATTGAAGTTGGTGCCAAATATACACAGCAGGTATGCTGACACCAACTTCAATAATATTTAAATTATAACTTTTCAGTGTTATTGAAGTCGATTCAAATTTTTTTTTATTATTTTATGTGTGGATTCCTAGAAGCATGATAAATGCAAAAAAAAAACTTTTGTGCTTGAATTAATACTTCAGATAATGACACATTATTCCCTGTAAATTGTTACTGACTTCAAAAATAGGATTAATTTCTCAATTCGGTTCTATGATGTTTTTACAATATCGAAGCCTCTAGCAGAGCTCATGGTAAAACATTTTTTTTAAATTACAGATCGTGAAAGCGGTAAAAAACATGATCACTACCATGATAACGTTTATAGAAGAGTTAGGCGTCTACGGTGGCTCTATAGGCATACTCGCCTATATGATTCTTCTAGAACGGTTAAAGCGTAAAACATCTACAAAGGAGGAAGAGAAACTATATAACCTAACTATAACACATTGTACTCAGTAAGTTATGATAAATAACAATACTTTTATACTTCCAAACCTTCCAGCCTTTGCTCTCTCTCTCTCTCTCTCTGCTTATGTATTGTGGTAAAGTATGATGTATGGAGCGTATAATGAATCACTCAAGCACATAATCTTTTCTTAGTAGATTAAGCGGTGAGTTTTTTGTAAATATAATTAACAAAACTTGAAATAAACAGTTTTAATTTTTTAATGTTTTTTTTTTGTTTTTGTGAATTTACTTTTCTATTACATCTACTTTTCTAACACCAGAACACAGCAATGTTTACACACTGTTGCTTGGCGGCAGAATATGGTTAACCTGGTGTCAAAGTTGTTCAAGCAGTCCTTAGTAGGCTTGCGAGTAAACTTAACAACTGCTGTCTAGATGGCAACAACCGGAACTGACTTTTTCGTGACCTCCGAACATCGATATAATATATAAACTAGATAAACATTCACGAACAAAATGACATCTAAAATGTGGTCGCGGAGGTTGCAAACTTATCTGTGCTGGTGGCGGAAACGTGAACTAACGATTTTATAATGATAATGACTTGTAGTTTGACAGTTTCATATAGACAGTAGCGACACTCCTATCGGCAAAAATAAATTTGTCAGGATGTGGCTTGTAAAGAAATAGCGACACAAGGGCGCTATTTCTCGCTACCTTGAACCTTTTCTCGCTACTTTTGAACCGTGACACCAAATCTAGTTTATATATTACATCGATGCCTCCGAAGCACGAAGTACCTGTTTAAATACTACAGTCACATATCTGAGGGCTAACCTGCCTAGGCTGCCTGCTTAACCAACTTTTCGTTTACGGAAGTTATAAGTGCCATAAAATATTCTAAGCATTTCCGATGAGCCTCTCTTCTAATAACTTTACTCAAGGATACAAGCACAGCACTCATTTTTTTATGCTTGCATGTTTTCAAAGCATAATTTTTCCAGCGCCCGAGCAATACTTTTAAACTCAATGAAGAACGATAGCCCATACGATAAGATAGTAAAAAATTCGTCAAAAAAGGTTCTGCTGTTGTTGAACACTTTGAAAGAATATAGCCCGGAGGTTATGAAGAGACCAGGAGGTATGTTACATTACTTTTTCTTAATTTGTTATGTAATCTGCATCATAGCATATTCAATCTATATCTACGTTGTCTGAATGTGGTTACCTATAACGTTCGGTCGATTAGGACACGCCTGTTTTACTGCCGGTCCCAATATCCTATATCCTATCGATCCCTTACTATAAATTAAAATGGTTACCATCGACAGCTATAATGACATATTTCCGTTTCAATAATAACATATTAGCAGCCTACTGTTGGTTATTCAAATGACAGTCTGTCAGGGTTGTAGTTATTGCTCCATTTCGGGTTTATCGCGGGATATCGATGACTTGATCGATGATTTTAACTTATAGTTAGGGATCGATAGGTTATTAGTTAGATAACGTCGACAGTCAGATGATGAGGTTAATCAGTTACTAGAGTCTTTGTCCACCGCTATCTAAATTCCGAACTATTCAATAGGAGCCGAAATGGGGCGTCGAAATTGTAACATGACGACTCCTATAGCAAGTGACGTATCATATGAAAGGGCTTCACTTGCACACTTCAAAACCGATTTTTGTTTAATTTTATGCCGCGTAGTTTTTGATCCCCAAGACGCTTGCCAAGCGTGGGGTTTATGGCAATCCCTACCTTCTAAGAGGGGTGGACGTCTTTCGGAAGTTTTTGACTTAGATTTATTAAGGGAAATCTGAAATTATTGCAGTTAACCTGTCGGTGACGGACGCGAGATCGCGCGTGCTCGCTTCGCGCATTAGCAATGATGCAGATCAGAATTATCGGCCATTGAGTGGCCGTTAAATATCCAGTTAGATATAGATATTACAGGAACAATTAAACAATTTTTCTTAGTTTTTCAGAACGTAATTATGTGGTCTTATTGCTTCATGAGTTGTTAGATGAATGGCAAACCATTTTTTATTATTTTAAAGAAGTACCGTCCAAGGAAGGTTTTTTTAGTCAAGCAGTCCCCAATCTCGTTTTTTTCTTAGCGCTACTTTTATAATATAAAATAAAAATATTATTTTTAACCAGATGTTCCACTTTTTCAAATCCGGTTTTATTTTTTTCTTTCGCAGAACTATTAAAAATAAATAAAGCGATGCAACCTTTGTCGGCAATAATATTCACGAAGCAAAGATTCACAGCGAAGGTGCTTTATAATCTGCTGAAAGATGTCAAAGAGGCCAATCCAACTGAGTTTGGTTTCCTTGAGCACGATTTCGTAGTCGGGTTCAATGTCAATCCCATGAAAAATACTAGGGAGGACCATTACCTTAAAAAGGCCAGTCAGCAAGCGCTATTGAAGTTTGGAAACAAGTGAGTGTAATTTTTGTATCCTTCTAAATTATTGGTTTACTGTAGATATACTCTACGACTTGCCTATGAGATAATAAGTAACCCACAATACGATATTTTTGAGGTGTAGTCGTTTGCCTTATGGTAAATGTTGCTCGTCATCCGGGACATTAGTTTCTTACTGCCGCACCTACAAACGTCAATTATTTTGTAAATGGATTATTTCGATTTTCGAAGCCAAATAATACTTAATACGCGGATAGCGAGTAGAAATATCAATTATCTCGTAATTAATACTAAAATATAATCATAAGAGACTCGGAGAGTCGAAATGAATAGATTACAAAAAATGTCTTAATTGTGATTAAAGTTAATTGATGTCTGTGAGTGCAGCAGCAGTGGCGGACTTAGCCTGTCGGGGGCCCGGGGCGGCAAAAAGTACTGAGGCCCCCGGTCAGAAAGTGATGTATTTTTTCCGGACTACCCCAGAAAGAGGGCTATGTTTTTTGAGGGTACGTATGTATGTATGTTTGTCTATTTCTTTGGCACGGCCTACATACAGCCTGAACGGCTCAATGGATTTTGACTTGTGATATGTCGTTGGAGTCGTCTTATTTTTGCTAGTGCCATAAATACTTTACAGGATAGAAACGTTATAAATGTCAACAGACAATATTTTTGCAGACTTTTGCCACCACTCGTCTCTATGCTGTTTGATTTCGAGCTCTATGTAGGATGCTTTCCCGTAGCATTGCTCTCATAACCGCTTTCAAAGTGTCTGCTCATCGCATCGACATACGAACTCTGCTTCTCTTGCCATCCATTAGGCTTATCAGGATAAGCCTCTATAGGTTGTTGGGTTTTCTCTTGTTGTTGACGACGCGTTTAACGCAGACATGTCCGTCTACTAACCTTCTGGTCATATGGGCCAGAAGTCACTGATTGATTTTAAGCTATTCGAGAATAGATGCATTAGTGCGACGCTCGGTCCACGATATGCCTAGAATTCTGCGCCTGCACCACATTTCCAATGCATCCATTCTTCGAAGAACGCTTGAATGTCCAGGTTTCAGAGGCATATAGAAAGATCGAAAGAGCAGAGTATGCATTAATTAGATTTTTAATGTGCGTTTCTTCAAAATCATTACATCAATCGGTCAGTTCTTTTTTCAAACATCCTATAATTAGGTGTCATCTGCGAAGCGAGGATCGTTCAATTGGGTCTCACCAATTAGGATACTTCCTAGTCCTCTATAATAAAATGATCAAATATAAAAAGTTTAAAAGTACAGAAAAAAATCCCAAAGAGAGATTTGAACCCGGACCCTGCTGTGCTTAGAAGACGCTTCCGTAACCTCCAGACCACGGCTGTTATTTGAATTACTTGATAATACTCTTGTTATATGTCTGCTCAGTCCCTAATGCATATAGCGTGATATTTTACCTTATGTATTAGAGTTATCCGTGTACAGTACCTAATTTTACGTACTAAGCAAATCTAAGTGAGAATATTTGTACCGCCATCGGATGAGTAATAATACTGCTTTTTAACCCTGATAAGGGATAAATTTTAAGAAAGATCCCCTCAGTGGCTTGCCTTTGAGCCCGCCACCAGGGGGCACAATAAAAAAATAACGTGTCACCGTGCTCAAAGTTTCGAGGATCACGGGTAGACCTCCAATAGGCTCCCAGGATCCTGCGACCGCGGTCGACCGCGGTGTGTAGGATTCTTACCCTCTAAACACCCCACGGCTGTCCGCACAAAATATGGGGCTGCACCGGGTACCCCGCAGTGCAAGGCAAGGGCCTTTGAGTCCGCTGCCGGGGGCGCATTATAGCCCTCCGGGAATCTGTCACCGTTGTCACAGTTAAAGGGGTGGCGAAGGACACGTTTAATATGTCCCCGGGATCCTGTGGGGGATTCTTACCCACTAAAACTCCCGTGGCTGTCACATCGGCACATGAGAGGGGAAACAGGGTTCTCCGGTGGGATCTGCATCAGCTGTCCCTCAGTGCATTGCCTTTGAGCCCGCCGCCGGGGGGCGGGTATATTATATCCTGGATATTTACCTACCTTATAATATATGGAATTCATGAAATTCTCTAGTAATTAACTATGTATATCTATGTTTACTGCCGGTCCCAATATCCCATATATATCTATCGATCCCTTACTATAAGTTATAAAATATTATTAAAAAAAAATTGAATCGACTTCAATAACACTGAAAAGTATAAAACAATTTAAATAATTATACACACATCAAAAGTGTCTAGGGATCAACATATATTTTTGCAATAACTTTTCTCCTGATTGATATTAATTAAAATTTTCTTTAAGGATTCATCAAATAAAGTGTTTTCGTTTGTCACAGTAACGATAAACCAAGTCACCTTTGCATTAATAAAGAAATTTGCCATTTTCCTAATAAAGGGATTTTTGACATTTGAACCACTAACACAAAAGTTCGAAAAAAAGACTGAAATAACAGTTTTCTTTAAAATTTTATTGGGTAACTTAAACAATTAATAATCCGTGTTTCTACCGCGAACACTAACAACACAAGAACATCGGTTTGGCATACTCAAAATGAGTTCATCCAAATCACGCTGTGGAATGGCCGCCCATGTTCGTTGCAACAACAAAAAAAGGTCTTCTTGCGACTGGATACCCTCCATATTCGGCAGAGCTCTTCTCTGTAGCATATCCCATGCATGCTCAATCGGGTTCAAGTCTGGCGACTGAGCAGGCCAGGGCAGGACATTGATGTTAGCTGCGGCGAGAGTCTGTCTTACAACTCTTGCGGTGTGCGGTCGTGCATTATCATGCATTAACTGAAATAAGGGACCGATTTGCACTTGTAGAGGAACGATGACGTCTGATACAATCGTCTCAGCATAATTTTGAGCGTTGAGGTTGCCTCTGATCCAAATCAACTCAGTTCTTCCGCCGATCCAAATACCCGCCCATACCATGATGGTTCCACCACTATAAGGATGGACTTCCTGGCAGGATTTTAATCGCTGTTGGCGTTCAGGGGTTCTCCAGTGTCGTATACGTCTTGTATCCGGTCTCATACCAAAACGAGACTCATCAGAAAAGCACACGAAACGCCATTGTTCTTCTGCCCAATTTCTGTGTTCAAGAGCCCATTGATATCGAATCCTACGATTATGCATTGCTATAGGTGGTACCCGTAGCGGTCTTCGGGAATGAAGGTTCACTTCATGCAAGCGGTTTCTGACTGTTTGGTCGCTAATTAAGTTCCCTGAAGAGTGATGAAGCCTCACGGCTAACATCATGGCAGTTATTGTTGGAGCTCTTCGAGTTAAGATTTGAATATATCGGTCTTGTCTCCGTGTGGTGCAGCGATACCGTCCTCCATGGCGCTCAGCCACGGTACCAGTGCTTCGGTAACGTGTCCAAAGTCGACTGATAACACTCTGACTTGTATTCAGAGCTAAAGCCACAGTACGTTGCCGGGAACCAGCTTCTATCATTCCCACGGCTCTGAGCATTTCTTCCCTGCTTAAATGACGTCGCCGCTCCATAATAACGTTGGTTTTAATCAGTAGTAGGGAAACAGTAGCACTAATAATGTCTTCAATGCGTTGTATGTTTTTATAGGGAAAATATTGACAGCTGATTTTCATCTTTTACTCGAATTTGATTCACAGTTCCTGATTCAAATTATGAAATGCACCAAAAAGGATCCATATAAATTTATAAAATCATAAATTTATTACAAAGCCACATCTCAATCTCAAGAAATCCGCTTAAAAATGCTTGATCCCTAGACACTTTTGATGTGTGTAGTTGGTGTTAGCGTACCTGTTGTGTATATTTTGCACCAACTTCAATAATATTTAAATTGTTTTATACTTTTCAGTGTTATTGAAGTCGGTTCAATTTTTTTTATTTAATATTTTATTTTATTCTTTTTAGTGATATTTTTCATTCATAAAGATTGAACCATCGAAGACGGTAAAATGATCTAGGTAGGTTATGGTTATGGTTATGATGATCACATTATTGTCTACATAATTCATGTTTCTTCAGAAACAATTTATCCGGTCGTAATGAAATTTGCATGGAATCATCATCACGAATAAAAAAAGAATCTTCGAAATCGGTTGATATTTGTCAGAGTAATGGAGAACGTCAGTTTTATGGTTTTTACCAGATAAATTCATCCACATCGTTCATGGTCCTCCAGGAAGTTTTTATCCGGTTGTGATAAAATGCATACAGATTCATTACAATGGTTCCTTCTTTCTAATAAAAAAAGAATCATTAAAATCGGTATATATTTGCCAGAGTTATGACCATTTTTGTCCGTAAAAAGAGACATAAAGTCATCTTTTAGCCTTCCTGCACGTTTCCTGCGCAGTCGCCATTTTTGTTTTTTCAGGGACTACTTATTCGTAAGCGATAATTTTTTTATGGGACCCAATCAACGGATTGAAGAATGGATGGAAGAAATATTTTTTCAAATGCGTTCATAATTGCCAGAGTTATGCATGAACATACATAAAAATATATATATATATACAGACCAATTGAGAACCTCCTCCTTTTTGAAGTCGGTTAAAAACTGTACGCATTATATGTATACACCAATTATTATATTCAAGAGCTGTAGTGATACACAAAATGTACACTACATTTTGTGTAAATTTCCTGCTGGATAGACGATAGGTACTACAGATACATTGTAGGTACGTTTGTATTTTGCAAACAACTCCAACTGCCTAATACTTACAACACATAACATTATGGCCGTCTTTGAGATTTAGGGGCCGTATCGGCTAGATTATTACAACCAAACTTTATGAGTTTCGACTTCGGACGCACAAACTTAGGTGTCTCATATCAATTTAAATGCAATTGACAAAGAGGTTTTGACTGCCGGAACTATAAAATAATCTAGGTATGATGTACTCTCTAATACGTAGTAGGTACTGAAATACCTCGATGATGAAGATTAGGAGATTGGAGGCCCCCCTGAACCCGAGGCCCGGGGCGGACCGCCCCCTCCGCCCCCCCGTTAGTCCGCTAGTGTGCAGCAGTAATTTAATTCTATATAAGCCATTATTTTGAAGTTAAATATTTTTACCCTCGGAGTGGTTTGTGCTTCATTATTGAGTACGAGATAATCGATATCACCACTCACTATCAACGTTTAAAGTAATAATTGGCTTTGAAGTGTCGAAATAATTCGAATTCAAGAACTTTATTAATGTTGTTTGTGAGTGCGGGAGAAAGTCGCCCTATAGCCCTCTAGTTTCACCAGCTACAGTGCCCTTCACATCGGACCACAGTAATCTTTACACACACCTGCTTGGTTGCAGAATATCTGACAGTGGTGCCTAACTGAACTATTCCTTGCGTAAGACGCCTACTTCACTACATAGTATAACAAAGTCGCTTCCCGCTGTCTGTCTGTCCCTATACATACATAGCTTAGATCTTTACAACTACTCAACGGAGTTTGATGTGGTTGATGTTTCTTAATAGATAGAGTGATTCAAGAGGAAGGTTTATATGTATAATACATGCATAATATAGTAGAGAAACACTGATAATTTTAGAGGTTTCTAATGTGATGTCGTAAATAAGCGCAAAATTTTGCGCTTTCATTCCAAACGCTGGCTGAACCCTACGAGATAGACCAAAATAATGTAGTGTTGTAATACAGTATTGTACACCTTAACAAGGTCTACAAAAAAGTCCACAATAACTATTTTTTATCCTTCACTTTTTATGAGAAATAATGACTTATTTACGAAGTGATTTTAAGCAACACAGCATTAATCCTTATCCAATTAATTATAAATACATTTTATACCACCTGTGCGAAGCCGGGGCGGGCCGCTAGTCTATATCTATACTTATAATAAAACTGTAACAGGTCCAATTCTGTACATTGCAGATATTTTGAAAATTATGTTTGGAGGGCATTCTATAACCGATACTAAAGCCAAAAATGAATTTCTTTTTATTTTTGTCTGTCTGTCTGTCTGTCTGTATCTCGGCTGAGCATCACGCCGAAACTACTGGATGGAATGAAACGAAACTTGGCATGATTTGAGTTAATACTCCGAGGTAGGACATAGGATACTTTTTATCCCGACATTCGGCACGGTTCCCTTGGGAGAGGGGACTAAAGTCAAAATGTGTACTTGGTTATACGCTTGCTGCGATTTTAACAATTTTTCATTATAATTATAATAAATATTTGTAAGGAAACACTCATAGACAGTTGTTAACAATGTTTGGAAATCGATCAGGTTAAGCAACGTTAGGTAAGGTCATTAAATAGATGGGTGACCGTTTAACGCCATTTGAACTAAACGTCTCCGTGCTTCGGAGGGAAGTTACAAAGTGGGTCCAAGTTTTTAACCGACTTTAATAAAGGAGTTTTTGTATTCTATGCGAATGTATATTATTGAAAGTTTAGTTAACGTAAACACAGCGCGGGCGGAGCTTCGTGGGTCAGCTGGTAGTAAATAAAACTAAAAAATAAATGAATAATACTATTTTTCTTTTGCAGTGACCTCAACTGTTTAATATCGACAAGTGTTATTGAAGAGGGGGTGGACATACCGCAATGTCTGCTGGTATTGCGTTATGACCCGCCTTTAGAATACAGATCTTATATACAGAGTAAAGGTCAGTGACGTATGTTTTTATTTATTTTAATGTGACCGGTCGGTTCTATACGTTTTTGAGGGTGCCAATATGTGCGGTTCATCCACCTACATATACATTTTCTGTGATGTTGCGACTTATTTGAGGGCCACCACCGCAATAAAAATACAACTTAAAGTTACAAAAGAATGTTCAAGAATACTTGCAGACGATTAGAACTTATTTTTAATCCCCGACCAAAAACGAGGGGAGTTTGACGCCTATGACCGGAAGTCTGTCTGTCTCTCGGTCTGTCTGTCTGTATGTATGTCTGTCTGTGGCATTGTAGCGGTCCAACCAGTGAACGGATTTGAATGCGTTTTTTTTATTTGTAAGCTAGGATAAGCTATGTTTCATGAAAATTGGTCCAGCCGTTTGAAGGCCATCAGCTCTTTTCCGAGTCGAGGTAGGGATATTTTGTATGCAATAGACATTTTTTCATTACTTCTATTAGTCCGAAAGATCTGAAATTTAGAACATATCTAAATCCGATAATACTAAATAAAATGGTAACCTTCACCAGGGCCTGATGATGATCAGCAAGAAGGTGGGAACAGGATCTCAGCCACAATAAACGTAGACCCATCGAGTTTGGGCTCGTTGGATAGGTTTCGACGAGTAGTTCCTAGAAAAATGGTGATCAGGGTCTGATGATTGAGCAGGAAGGTGGTCACGGGATCTTTGCACCAATAAACGTAGACCCACCGAGTTTGGGCTTGTTGGATAGGTCTCGACGAGTAGTTATTAGAAAAATAGTGATCAGGGTCTGATGATTGAACAGGAAGGTGGTCTTGGGATCTCTGCACAAAAAAAAACACGTAGACCCACTGAATTTGGATTCGTTGGATAGGTTGCTGCGAGTAGTAGGTAGAAAAAATACAAATTTAAATGCTCTCTATTTCTTACAATGTTATCTACTTTTATATTTAAAACTGGTGGACTACCTTTAAATAAAAATAAAATAAATAAAATATAAATGTTGATCAGAGTCTGGTGATGGGAGCAAGCAACAACTGGTGACAACAGGAACTCGGCTCCATTAAATGTAGGACCCACCGAATTATAAATCTATGGTTAAATCTTGAGAAGTAGTTAGACAGATACTGATCAGGGTCTGATAATAGCACAAGAAAGTCATTTTAAGAGTTCGTTTACTGTCGGGGTTTCTTTTTTAATTTAAATTTATACTAGTAACCGTTTTTCGAGTCTGCTCGTTTAATCTAGTACAAATATTAGATCGATGGTGTTATATTGATAAATGGAAATACGTTTTTAGGTCGCGCAAGGAGCGCCACATCCAATTACGTAATGCTGATCGATGAGAAAAATAAAACAAATTTTTTAAAGAAGTATCAAGATTTTCAAAAAACGGAACAGATTATACAAGGGGTAAAGTAAATTGTGTCATATGTTTTGAAGCGATTTTGCGTAGGTACGAATTTTCATTCAAACAAACATTATCTTTATTAAGTGCCACGGCTTAGACAATGTAACATTCTACAAGCGTTAACGCTAAGTGTCGCCGCACACAGGCCACCGGCCACAACCACAAAACGCAGCCACCGACCAATTTCCTGCTGTTTTCATACATTTTGCATGGACTCGTCGCACACTGTAAACGCCGGTGGTCGTCGCACGCCACAAATCGCCTCTAGTGGTCGGCTCGGCCACAAAACGCCGACACAAGCCACTCGCGCGATTCCCCACCCCTCTCTCCCTTCATTTCACTGCAAGCACGAGTTAAAAAAAGTAGCGGCCACCGACCACAAGTGTCCAACATGGACCATAAGTGGCTGTCGCGCGCGTCATCTTCTTTTGTAGCCGCTTCTAGCTTCAAGTGGCGGCGATTGTGGATGTGACCGGTGGCCCGTGTGCGGCGACGCTAATAGAAGAGGAAGGGTCAGTATACGTTCTACTGGCTGGTTGCCAGAAAATGAATAGACTAGGAATCTCAATAAAATTAGTGTCGCTGACACGAAACGAAAATTAATTTCCACAGTCACATGACCATACGATCAATTCGTGCGAGCAATCTCGTATACGACATCGCCAAAGTAGTAAAATTTTGTTTTTTCTTTAGATATTAGTCGGCAGTACGGATTCTCGCGATATGCCGGATATGGATGACATCCGGAAGGAGTTATACGAGGACGACGATGTGCCCCCTTTTGTAACACCAAACGGAAGTAAGTGCGTCAGTAGAACGTACACGTACGCGGAAAAATAAAGGGTTAAACATTAACCCTTTCTTTTGTCGTGTAGATATTGCCATTTAGAGAAACCAATTTCATTTTTTAAGGCAGTGAAACTAATTAGTTATAAAAATTACAACAATAAATGTTATTTCGTATGATGAACTTCTTTTCATCGCGGTCAACGCGGGTGAATTTCCCCGAGTGACCGGCGACGGCGGCCTATCGTGCGGGGCGCAAAGTGAACAAATGTGTACGCAAAACGACACAGAGCGAATCACTGGCTTGTCTCGGTCGCCGCCACCAGTCGCAGCTGAGCGTACGTGCCATGCCACATGCTATCGCGCCGCCGATTCGCTCGTCGCATCGCACGTCCACCATGTAACCATGGTTAAACAATAAATAAAAAATATTTTCTATTCTATATTAATACAAGGTGAATTAGAAAATAATAATAAATAATCTGTCACGGCCCGGCCACGACTGGTCTAAGCGACGTGCGATGCGGCGAGCCAATCGACAGCGTTTGTCACTAGACAACATATGATTAAGCGGCAGCCCAAGCCGAGGCCGTGCCTCCCTGAGGTGCCCTTGTGCTAGTCGCTAACCAAACCCTTCTGGCTGGAGCGCTTTAAGCGCTCGCCCTCTTGACCGGTGATGCTGTCATGGCCATCTGCGGCCAACAGTACCTACAAAAAAAAAAGACAACACATGCAAGACGTTCGCCTGATGGTAAACCAGACGCCTGCCGATAGATAGATAGCTCCAGCGAACTTACACTTTTCAGCAAACATATTAAGTCTCAGTATTGTGCCCAGTAATTTCACCAGCTACAGTGCCCTTCACACCGGAATACAGCAATGTTTACACACTGCTGCTTGGCGGCAGAATATCTGACACTGCGGTGGTACCTACCTGGACGTTCCGTTGCACAACGGACCTACCACTGTCACTTAGTAAAATGTTTTAATTTTTTTCCAGGTCGTCTGACGTCAGTGTCCGCCATAAGTCTGTTGAACCGCTACTGCATGATGCTGCCCCACGACCAGTTCACTGTCATAACACCCATGTGGATACAGGAGTCCGTAAAAGACCCAAGGAAGTTGGGAGAACTGCGGCTGATTACGATCATAATGCCGATTGAGTGCCCGATTAAAGAAGAAATAAAGGTAATTTTGGAGTTTTAACCGCTACAGCTTTTATATTCGTTTCATATATCACAACAACGGCAGTGACCAAACCGAAATCGTAACAGATTAGTCATGTTTGCCGCATGCCAGAAAACTCATGCGCCAAATTTATCACTGGATGAATTGAACTTGAGTACGGAAATGTGTGTTACATTATTATTGATGCATCAGCAGATTGATGTTGGTCAATTTTTCTTGAAAAGCTTCCAATGGTTAATATAAGTAGGTTGGCAAAATTGAGGTCCTTTTCATTGTGGGCTTTATAAATTTTTACTTGTGTGATTTTTATGTATCACCTTACACTTTTATACATAATAATAAATTTAACCATATTTGAGTTCGTCCTAAATAATAAACTGGTGAGGTCCCTCCCCGTGGGGTGGCTGTCCGGGTAAGAATAGCACCCACCCATCTCCACCCGTTGGGTGTCCGTAAAAGGCGACTAAGGGAAAACACGAAGATGGTTAGAAAGAGAAACAGGAAGATGGGAAGAAGAGTCTTTTTATTGGATTACCTACCACCTATACTGCAATCCTCAAACTGCCTGCCAGGCGTGGCGATTATGGCAAACCCTCCTTTCTAAGGGGGGAGGCATCGATATACTATACCAACTAGATTAGCTGTCACGAACAAAATGACATCGAAAATGTGGTCGCGGTTACATATACTTTACACAACTATACACGTAGCTAGCAATTGTAGAAAATAGTTTTAAATAATTCGGTCTAATAGAAGCCTTCACATGTAGTAATAAAGTCTAATTCTGTATGCAGTAATGTTGGCACATAAAACCTTTACATCGGAGACAAAGAAAAATCAATAAAATCGCCAACGCTATACGAAAGAAAGTAGTTGTTTTGACTTAATCAAAAATGTATTTAAAAGAAAATCTTAACCACTATAAAATAAGGTTCAAAACAGGTGTGTTTCCATTGTGTGTGTACTGACTTACAAACTTATCCGTGCTGGTGGCAAAAATGAGAACTAACTTTTTTATTATGGTAATGACGTGTAGTTTAACAGTTTCGTATAGACAGTGGCGACACGCCTATCGGCAACATTAATTTTGTCAGTCTCTAGCGGAGAAAATATCAAATAAATAATTTTTATTTCGTATTATAATGATATCTTACTTATATTTATTATTTAAACTAGTAGTAATAAGAACACGAAACGAAAAAAAACTTCTCCATCTGCAATTTTAGTATTACGATAAGTATTATATTATTTGGTTAGTTTATAAACGCGCAATAAGGAATTTCGATACATCCTGTTGTCGGCTCGTACTAATTTGAAATAGAGCGACAGCCGTCTCCGTAGCTCTATTTGCGTGACCACTTTTCTGGTCGTGACAGCTAATCTAGTTGGTATAGTATATCGATGGCGGGAGGCCTTTATTCAACAGTGGACGTTTCGGCTGCTGATTATTTAGATCTGATCTGATGCTTCTGAATTTGGAATATAAACTTATAGCATACATAAGATAATAATATATGATTTATTAAATTCTCAATATTTATTGAAACTAAATATTTACAGTTTAAATAAACTGTAAATATGTACACTTAAACTAGGTAAGAAACTTCCTCGAAGTTGTCGCCGCACTGGGAGGGAAGGGTACCTACAAGACTGGCGGCATTACCCCTTTGTATGGCCAAGCTTATACGTTGGCAGAAAAAGCTACCCGCCCGGCGGTCTCCTGAGACTTCGATAAGTTTGGATGAAATTTCTTTCACCAAACCGTGCGAGACCATTCTCATGAGACCAAGGCCCCGTGGTCTCCACCGCAAAGGGCGCAAATATATAGCTCGAACCTAGAGCTGCATACTTGCGTCGCTTTGCTTTGATTTATTTATATTGTTTTTTTTAGGGTTTACCTTTGTGTAGTTTAAAATCAGCCAAGCGGTCTGCCGCGTTGAATGCGTGCATCAAATTATATGAGGAAGGCGAATTGGACGCTGAAACAATGTTGCCAAGACGATACACGTGCGTATTTTTTATTTATTTCCATTAGTCATGTTTTAGTTACGCGAATGAAGAGATTTAAATTTTTTGGTATATTTATGAAGGTAAACTCTAGTCTCATTCACTCATTTTATCATAGAAATTAGTAATATTTTCCTCAAAAATATTATTTTCGGTGTACGGTTCTATTGACTTATTAGACGTGTAACAAGTTTTTAATAAAAGTTTTGCTCGCGGTATAGTCCTTAGTAGTTAAATGTGTCTGCTTACCATATTTGGCCGACTTAAGAGGATTCGTTGTTAACGTTAGCACCGATATAGACAGGAATAATGTATTTTTTTTAAATTACTTACGGTGTAGGAGTGTGGATTTCGATGACATTGAAGTGAAATCCTGCTTTCCAAATTGGCCTTGGGACACTAAAGAAGAAGATGATGAAGATATCCCGCGGCCGGGTACTAAAAAACGTATGCGAAAACATAAGATACAAGTAAGTATTGACCTACCCAAATCGCATCACAGAAAGGCATTACATTAATAAAGAGTATAGGCATAGCATATAAGGGTCACTTATGAAACATAAACACGTCTATAGCTCGACTTTGTATATATGTCCTTAAAAAAGACGTTTACATGCATCGATATAATATATAAACTAGATTTGGTCAAATTTGGTGTCACGGTTCAAAAAGTGGTAGCGAGAAATAGCGCCCTTGTGTCGCTATTTCTTTACAAGCCACATGCTGACAAATTTATTTTTGCCGATACGAGTGTCGCTACTGTCTATATGAAACTGTCAAACTACAAGTCATTATCATTATAAAATCGTTAGTTCACGTTTCCGCCACCAGCACAGATAAGTTTGCAACCTCCGCGGCCACATTTTAGATGTCATTTTGTTCGTGAATGTTTATCTAGTTTATATATTATATCGATGTTTACATGGGAAGATATTATAGTTTTTTTTTATCGTATATGGTTAGTGGCCAACCTGTTGTCAGAGTTTTCAAGCTTAGGCCTCTGACTTAGCTTAACTGCTGTCTAGATGACAATAGCCGGGACCGACATTTAACGTACCCTCCGAAGCATGGAGACGCTCAGTTCAAATGCCACTAAACGGTCACCCATCTAAGTACTGACCATGCCTGACGTTGCTTACCCAACTGATCGTTTACTGAGCTGAGGTTACAACTAGATATGAGCGCCTCGTGATATTTATAGTGCACAAGTGCTTACAGAGACTCAAAGCACTTTGTTTTCTTTTACTGTTACAATTCCATAGGTAGGGAGAACCACGCGTCTGGGGAGCGTTCAGACGCAGGACCGACTTTTGACATGCTCATCCAATGCGAGACCATTTTACTTTCCAAACAATCAGGTCGGCCTGTATTGTCCAACCCAGTAAGGAACAACTAGAATCCGAAGTCGTTGCTCCTAGCAATATTTGAACGACCTCCGGTTTGCAAAGCAAGCGTTTTCGACAAAGGCTATAGAGGACAACTTCCAGTGGTAGTTATTTATTAAGGCTTCTGGTAAAAAAAAGTATAATTTATTTGTTCCTCTTTAAATGAGAATGTTGTCTCTTCATTTGCTGGTGTTCAAATTAATTGTTATTCCTTATTTCAGTTATGATTTTTAAGGGTGACTTTAAATTTATAGTGCTGAAGCTGCGCTGCAAATTTGTCATCACAGATACGTTATGCATTCCTATTTTTACAGTTCCCCTCGTGTCTCGACTATGTCAAAAACGAAGACGTGTATTACTTACACATCATAACGTTATCCACGGCATTCGAAGAACCTAAAAAGCCCCGCGAGAAAGCGTTATATAATTTACTACAGATGGATGAATGTTTTGGCTTTTTGACCCAAAAACCGCTGCCGAAATTGTGCCAATTCCCCATGTTCATGACTGTGGGGGAAGTGACCACGAGCATCGAAGTCAATTATGCTGTAATAAAACTTAACCAGAAACTCTTAGATCAAGTGAAACAGTAAGTTTGTATAGGTTTTATATTGCATACTCATTAAATTCAGTGTAAAATTAACTGTTACACGATTCTACCTTGGATATGTATTAATTTTACCTTTGCCAAATTTCGGCAGAAGTAGTTTCAAAGATTACACATAAGATTACAAAATTGATTACACTACATTCCAGCGCGATTTTCTTTTTATAGGTTTGTTTTTGTATTTAATTTAGTGATTAGACAGACAAGAGTTTCACCTGATGGTAAGCGATAAGCCTGCCTCTAGACAACTGCACTGTACTGCCGCTCGTCGTAGCCGGTAATTTTACCAGCTACAGTGGCCTTCAAACTGAAACACAGCAATGCTTACACAGTGCTGCTTGGCGGCAGAATATCGGACATTGCGGTGGTACCTACCTGGACGGTTCCTTGCAGAATGGGAACATCACTTCTACTATTAATATAACAATATTATTTTACAAAGTGATATTAGCAAATGTCAGTTTACTCCAGTGAATTAATAATTGGACTTTAGAGCATGTCCCATGAAGAGCAGAAATGCACGAGTTTTCTTATATAAAATCTCTAAAATAATGTTCCATATTTCAGATTTCATTACTTTATGTTCGATCAAGTCCTCGATGTTGCGAAGAAGTTCGTTGTCTTTGAAGGGAAAGTGAACTGCATGTATGTTGTGCCTCTATGTTTCGCGAATGGATACACCATCGACTGGAACTTAATGTCTCAGCACCGAGAGATTAGGCCAGTGGCGCCACTCACTCTTGAGGTAATGTGTGTACGCAGCTAAGCGTATTATTACATATTAGTACCCATTCAAATATTTTTGATTACACGTGCTAAAGAGCTTTTTGATAGTATTGTACCTATACTCCATTTTAACAAATTATTTTACTGTTTATTTAAGCGAATTTGACTTCTATTGCAATTTCATAAGGACCTTATTAAGGGTAAATGTTTACCTTAAATAACGTCCTTATACACTTGGAATAGAAGTCAAATCTGTTTACTGCACCTGTCATATGTCTTGATTTCTCATAGTATCTACGCAATAGAAGTCAAAATCTGCCAGAATAATAGGACTATTTGAAATTTCTACTATTATTTCAACTGAGCATTAATTAAGATTACATACTCCGTCACACATAAACGCTTACAACTACACGGAAAGGATTAATTTGAAAAGAATATTTTATATTTTATTATCATCTGCAAGTTTACTTGTGTGACGGACGATCAAAATAAAAATAATGTTAATTAAATAAGGTTTAAAAATATCTCTGCTTTGAAAATCCATTTTTATTAAGCTGATAACAATCTCTCAGAAGTAGAATATGTGTATATTGCGTGTGAACGAACTACTCTAACATATTATTTATTTTATGTTTTAGGAAATAAAATCCCAAAAAGTGACACAGGAGAGTTACAAACATTGTGTTGTCACGCCGTTGTACCGAGATACGCTACTTCCGGACAGGTAATTTATAATAAACCTACTAACAAGGACACAGTGTGTGTGTGTGTATGCGCGTGTGTGCGTGCGCGCGTTGCGCGTGTGTGTGTGTGCGTTTGTGTGTGTGTGTCTGTAATATCAGGGTTGTACAACAGAGTGTTCTGAATTCATTAAAGGTTCTGAATAATTATTTAATTTCTTTATTTAAATGGTAGGGGCGTTTAAACCCAGATCTTTCAATGACTACATCAATGTTCGGTGAATGAGCTAAATGACAGAAGATTTATTACTTTAAAAACTTAGTCTTTATGAAAAAGTGGAAGATGTCTGAAACTCTGATGCTGTTTTACAGGGATTTTTTGTTTTTTATTTTCAAGATACATCGTGTCGAATGTTTTGGAATATATGACACCAAAATCTCAGCTGGGTTCGGACTTGAGAATGACCTTCGAAGATTACTATTCAGAGAAATACAAATTGGAAATAACGGGCAAAAAAGACCAACCATTGTTAGAAGTAAGTGTCTTGTTACTATGCCGTACATATTATTATCTCGTCACTTAAACATAGATTACCGGCCAGGCCACATTAAAAATTTAATCTAAAAGTAATTTCTATGTTATTCGTATTCTGCATTCCCAGCAGATTCTTCACAATTCCTCTAATTTTCGTAAAATGGACACATATTTTAGGTGAATGGTACTCAATTCATTTATTAGCAGATTCATATTTGGTGTTAATGCTGCTATACTAATAAAAATTAAACTTACTCATATTACACTCCCACAGATAATATTATGGGTAAGACAAGCATTGTTTGTTTCAGTGACATATGTTTCTCAGATGATATTTAGTATAATACAATTAGATTGATATACCCCAGTAATTAAACAGGGTTTTTGTTAAATACTGTATGTATACAGGGTGTCCCAGAAATGGGGTATCAAGCCGGTAATGACGCATTGTGTAAGCCACAAGCAATCAATTTTTGAAAGAAAATAATGAAAAAGTCAACAGTTTTAGTGCAGTGGGTTAAAAATTTTTTTCGTTATTTACCCGAAAATGCATGAATTTTGTTCAGGACGACTACAATAGGAAGAAAGGACAAAATAGTGTTTGTGTTACAGAGTGTTGTGTTTTATAGTAATATATAGTTAAGTTTTGTAACTCTGCGATAGTTAAGAGCCTAGATTTAATTACCTAATAAATTATAATATAGTTTTGTGTATAAGCTCACTATCCCGAGGAGGGGTGAGCTGAATCAGTTATAGATAGCCTAGCCTAGGTCTCATAGTACTTGCTATTTGTAATTAGCGTAGGGTAATAGTATAATAGAAGTACCCACATGCCCTAGATGTGCTAAGCACATATATGAACGGCAAATAGCTATTTGCAGCTAGGTCCCAAATCTAGGAACCAACTCAGGACCTAGATCTGGGTCCGCCTTGGTGGGTCTAAGTGCCTAAACAGCACTGATGTACATATTTCCATAGTTATAGGCAGTTGTTCTATCGCATATCATGTTTTCTAGGGTTTTCGCTATGACCTAGGCCCCTAGGTGGTCTAGATCATAGATATACAGATAGTACACATCGCAGGCTACCTATCGGTACTATTTGTGGGCATGTGGATGCTACGGGCAGGGCGCAGGCGAAGTGACAAGCGGCCAAAGCATGGTCGTCGCGCCCCTATTACAGTATTTATCGGCCTGTAGTTCCCTAACAGAAATAGATAGATAAACCCTATGTACACCGTTAGAAAGCTGCTTACACGCACTTTCTAACGGTATAGGTATCATGTATGTGTCTAGAATAGTCTAAGTAGAATAAGCGAAAATGTACAGTTTTTATAATAAAAATAAAACGTTAGTGGCTGCCTCGGTGGGGCTCTCGTTACGGTAAAGTTCCCTGCAAGGATAGTAAATGCGCATTCGGCGCCACTGTCGGTGAACAAGCAAGCGGTGGACGCGGGAACTAAAAGCAAGATATAAATAGAAGAAAAGAATATTCAGTACGAAGAGCGCCACCGTCGTAGCCACTATCAAGCTTGCTATCAAATTGGGAGTTCTTATTTCACGGACACCTTGTAACCAACCTACATTGTAACCAACAGCGTCAACACTCTTCGGCGGGTTCATACCGTACCAGCGATAGCTACAGACACACAGGACGTCAGTGGCTCGTGCATTCGGGTCCGCCCGTCCTGCACATTCGCTGGTCCTACGGAGCCGGATTACCGAAGAACCGGCTGAAGAGCTGAAGATTTGAACTGAAGGACTGAAAATTTGGACTGAAGACTTACAAGATGCCCATAACGCGTTCAAGAGGACGGGCTCCCGAGGCATGGATGATTGAGGTGGGGGGGGCCCCCACCCCCAGAGAAGAACCGTCCGTTCGCCACGAGCTGCCGCCGCGTTCCCCGTCGACCGTCAGCACCGACCCGCCGCGGCCCGCGACCCCGCGGCGGTCCCCTCCGCCGGCCCCGAGGACTGTTCCAGAGAGACCAGAGCCGCCGAGCCAGAGGAAGGGGAAACATACAGGAAAACATTCAGATGCGACGCTGCGCCCCGCCGACGAAGCACACCGACCGGACGCAGCGACCGTAAGCCGGGAAGAAGAAACCCGGACCGAAGAATCGAAGAGGCCGACCGGCCCACCGAAGTCCCACAGGACTCATCGATCCCAGAAGAGGATACTGAAAGCCCGTGAAGAAATACTGAAACTCAAGTTGGAATTAGCCGAGCTAGCGCTACAGAAGGCTGAAGAGGACTCATCGGAGGACGACTACGATGACGACGGTCACTCCAAGACAGAATTCGTACGTTCCTGGCTGGAAGAAGCACCGGAACCAGAGTCACAGCCACGCCCAGAAGAGGACGAGACCACCGGGAGGGATGCCGACGCCGACGCCGCGCAGCCCGTTCAGACACTGCCGCTCTGCCCGGAGGACATCGCGCCGGCTCAAGACAGAAGACTTCACGAGCATCGACCGGATCCCGACGCCGCACAGAAGACTGGGGTTCCGGATACAGAAGAACAGAAGTGTGCTGATCCAGTGAAGATCCCGAAGGAAGGCGACGCACTCCGTCCGTTCATCAGCGAACTAACGTCCGCTATCGCCGCGCTCGCCGACCGAAGCAAACCGTTCGAGACGTACGCAGTCACGCCGGTTGCCGCCGCATCGAAGGTCATCATGGACCTGCCAATCTTCAGTGGAGCACACACCGAGTGGTTATCGTTTCGCGCCATATATGACACCACTCGCAGCTACTTCAACGACGTTGAAAATACAGCAAGACTAAGAAGAAGTCTCAAGGGAAGAGCCTTGGAAACAGTTAGCTCGGAACTCATCGGGCACGCGAAGCCGGACGACATTATGAAGGAATTGGAACTACAGTTTGGCCGTCCGGACTCCATCGCTCAAGCGGAAACAGAAAAACTCCGAACTTTGCCGCGCTGCACAGAATCGCCGAAGGACATCTGCACCTTTGCAAGCAGGGTCAGAAGCAGCGTGGTCACACTTCGCGCGTTGAAGAAAGAATATTATCTCATCAACGCCGAGCTACTGCGGTGTCTCACCGAGAAGCTACCGAACTCTCTGCGCGTCCAGTGGTACAAGATGTTCACCGAGAAGTATAATTCAGTTCCGGACTTAGCAAGATACAGCGACTTCGTCACCGAGCAAGCCCGCTACTGCAGCGCCTTCGCACCGCCGGAGCTGATCACCGAACCACGGGCCAGTCTACGGACGACGCCGACGCACAGAGCGCACACCGCAACAGAGAAGCAGACGCCGCGGTGCAGGGTCTGCAACAAGGAGGGGCACGCCATTACAGATTGTGCCAAGTTCAAGGAAGCCGATTCAGATGGAAGGTGGGATCTCGCGAAGAAGCACAGCCTATGCTTTCGCTGTCTGAAGCCAAGATACGCGAAGCATCACTGCAAGATCAGAAGGTGCGAGATCAAGGGATGCAAGAGGACGCACCACCGCCTTCTCCATCACGAAAAGGCGGCGTTGGTAGCGTCCACCGAAGAGAGGAATGCGGAGGAAGCCAGGGAGACAGTCGCCAACGCATGGATGTCGCAGAAGCCTCAAGCCTATCTGAAGATAGTTCCGGTACGAGTCATCGGACCGGCGGGAGAGACCTCGACGTACGCCCTGCTGGACGACGGGTCTACGGTGTCTCTCATCGACGAAGAGATCGCCAAGCAAGTGGGAGCCGAAGGACGTCTGGACCCGCTCAAGATGGAAGCCATCGGGGACATTATCGTCGACACGCCAGAGTCTCGTCGCGTTGCGGTCTCGCTCACGGGGCCGCAAGGACAGCGCGTTAACCTACACGCGCGCACCGTACCAGGACTGCACCTGTCGCCGCAAACCGTGGACCGGAACGACGTCACGGGCTGCGAACACTTAGAAGATCTGCGCGAGAAGCTCGCCTACGAGGGAGCGGTGCCACGAATACTCATCGGGCAAGACAACTGGCACCTGCTTCTCGCCAGCAACGTGCGAAGAGGCCCGCGACATCAGCCGGTAGCTTCGCTCACTCCGCTGGGATGGGTGCTACACGGCGCGCACACCAGAGCATTAGGTCAGCGCGTCCACTTCGTGAACAGATTGACTGCCAGCGAAGACAGCGTAGAAGAGCAAATGAGGGAATTTTTCGCCATAGAATCTCTCATCGTCAACCCTCGTCGGCCGGCGAACGACCCCGAGAAGAGGGCCGAAGACACGCTCAATAAGCACACACACCAGTTGGAGGACGGACACGTACAGACTGCGCTGCTATGGAAGAAAGAAGACATAACGATGCCAGACAGTTACGGCACCGCTATGAAGAGGCTTGTCTCCACGGAGAAGAAATTGGATCGCAATCCCGACCTGAAGAATAGGTACGGCGAATACATGGATTCGCTCGTACAAAAGGGATACGCAGAGATAGCACCGAAGAACAGCGTACCCGGAAGAACCTGGTACCTGCCCCACTTCGACGTCCACAACCCGATGAAGCCTGAGAAGCTGCGGATCGTACACGACGCCGCCGCAAGATCAACAGGAATGTCTCTCAACGATTACCTGCTCACCGGACCGGACTTGCTGCAGTCACTGCCAGGAGTGATGATGAGATTCCGCCGACACCCCGTCGCAGTCTCGGCGGACATAGCTGAAATGTTCATGCAAGTCAAAGTGAGACCAGAAGACAGAGACGCGCTCAGGTACCTGTGGAGAGGACACCGGCGGGAGGGAGCCCCGCAAGAATATAGGATGACGTCGATAATTTTCGGCGCAGCAAGCTCACCGTGCACCGCCATCTTCGCCAAGAACTGGAATGCACAGAAACATGCCAGCAAGCATCCGGAGGCGGTTGAAGCAATCGTCCATAATCACTACATGGACGACTATCTCGACAGTTTTCGTACAGAAGAGGACGCTGTGCGAATAGCGAAAACAGTACGTGACATACACCGAGAAGCACACTTCGAGTTACGAAAATGGGTCTCCAATTCAGAAGACGTCAAGAAGACGCTGGAACCAGAACGGGACGCAGTCAACACAGTCAGTATAGGCTGCAAATCAACAGAAGAGAAAATTCTGGGACTGATCTGGAAGCCGGAAAAGGATGAACTGAGCTTCAATCTAAAGCTAGCACGTCTACCAGAAGACATACTGCACAGAGTCGCGCCGACCAAGAGAGAAGCCCTCAAGATCGTGATGTCGCTATACGATCCCCTCGGCCTCGCCTCACCGGTCACAATACGGGCCAAACAAATACTGCAAGAAGCCTGGAGAAGAGGAATCGGATGGGATCAACAGTTAGACGAAGACCTGGCGCATCAATGGAAGGAATGGGTCGAGCACCTCAAGAATCTCAAGACCGTCAGTCTGCCGAGAAGCTATCCCGGATACACAGACGCAGAATCTCTCCAAGTACACGTATTCACCGATGCCAGTGAAGCCGCCTACGCTGCAGCCGTCTACTGGAGGACGACTTCGCTCGACGGAACACCGCACATCAGCCTGGTCATCGCCAAGGCGAGGGTGGCGCCGCTCAAGACCACGTCAATCCCACGTCTTGAGTTGCAAGCCGCCGTAATGGGAAGTAGACTGGCTGCTGCCGTCGTGCAAGAACACCGGGCGAAACCAGAGTCGGTAACATACTGGACCGACAGCAAGACCGTTCTCACGTGGCTTCGAAGCGGCGCGCGGTCGTACAAACCGTTCGTCGCTCATCGCGTGGCCGCCATAGAAAAGCACAGCAGGGTGACGGACTGGCGCTGGGTGCCGTCCAAAATGAACGTCGCCGACGTCGCTACCCGCGACGTGCCGCCGAACTTCAACGCCGGACACGAATGGTACCGGGGCCCGACGTTTTTGTATGAAGATCCGTCACAATGGCCGAACGAGAGACCAAGCATCAACGAACCAACGGGAGAAGAGAAGACTCTGACAGTAACAGAAGCTCGCAGCGCACCGAAACACAGAGAAGTCGTTCCCGATCCGCACAGATTTTCGAAGTGGGAACGATTACTGCGGGCCACGGCAAGAGCGCTTCAATTTATAGCACTGTGTCGAAAAACCACAGCGAAAACGTGCTACAAAAGGACCAGAAAGAATCCGGAACAAGATCCCGACTGGAGACGACAGAAGAGGACTCAGAAGACCTGCAGACCTCCACAGAAGGCAGTCACCACTCGAAGATTCGTCACGTTACCGGCCGAATTCCTAAGGGAAGCAGAAGTACTACTGATCCGCGTAGTACAAGAAGAGTCCTTCGGACGGGAAATCAATGACCTCCGGAAGGGCAACAGTATCGCCATCGACAGTCGCCTGAGATCGCTGCCGATAGAACTCCGCAACGACGGCATCATCACGCTCAGAAGTCGCATCGCCGCTGCTGAAGATGTAACAGAAGAGACGAAAAGACCGCCCGTGCTAGACGGCGATCACTACATCACGCAGCTCTACATCGACTGGACGCACCGCGATCTACACCACAGTGGAACAGAAATGATCGTAAACGAGGTGCGCCAGCACTATTGGATAGTGCGACTTCGGCCCGTCACGAAAAGCATCGTGAACCGTTGCTTGAGATGTCGCATACGACGAGCACAACCTCCAGTACCGTCCACCGGCGACCACCCGAAGACACGACTGGCGCATCACCAGAGACCGTTCACATTCACCGGTCTGGACTACTTCGGACCGTTCTCCGTCACCGTCGGTCGTCAACACCAGAAGAGATACGTGGCCCTCTTCACCTGCCTCACCACACGGGCCGTACACCTCGAAGTCGCGGCCAGCCTCAGCGCGGACTCCGCCGTGCTCGCGCTACGAAGGTTCGCGGCACGCCGCGGGTGCCCCGCGGAGATCTATTCCGACAATGGCACCAACATGCACGGCGCGGACAGGGAGCTGCGCGACGCACTCGCCGAGGAAGCCGGCCGTCGTGGGATGGCGTGGCGCTTCATAACGCCCTCAGCGCCCTTCATGGGAGGCGCCTGGGAGCGTCTCGTTCGCTGTGTCAAGACCACACTGAGCACAGTACTACAGGAGAAGCACCCGCAAGAAGAGGTTCTGGCCACGCTGCTCTGCGAGGCCGAATACACAGTCAACAGCAGACCACTGACGCACGTATCAGTGGACACCGGGGACGACGAAGCCATCACGCCCAATCACCTGCTGCTCGGGGGGTCGGCGCGGCTGCCGACACCCGGGACGTTCGACGAGAGCGACCTAGACAGCAAGAAGCAATGGCGACGCTCGCAAGCGCTCGCCGACATGTTCTGGCGACGCTGGGTGCGCGAGTACCTGCCCGAGCTACAGTACCGGCGGGAGCCCCACGGGAGGGGTCCCAGTCTCCAGGTGGGCGATCCCGTCCTGATCGCCGACGGACAGCTGCCGCGCAACACTTGGCCGCGCGGGAGGGTCGAGGCAATCTACCCCGGAGCCGACGGAGAAGTCCGCACTGTGGAGGTGCGCACTGCGGGGGGCATCTTAAAACGCCCCACGAAGAAGATCGTGCCACTACCGAAATAGAAGCGTCGAGAGCGCCGGAAGCGTCGCCCTTCACCGGAAGAGGATGCAGCATCGCTCCGGCCCGTCGCGCTGCAGCACGGCGGGAGAGATGTTCAGGACGACTACAATAGGAAGAAAGGACAAAATAGTGTTTGTGTTACAGAGTGTTGTGTTTTATAGTAATATATAGTTAAGTTTTGTAACTCTGCGATAGTTAAGAGCCTAGATTTAATTACCTAATAAATTATAATATAGTTTTGTGTATAAGCTCACTATCCCGAGGAGGGGTGAGCTGAATCAGTTATAGATAGCCTAGCCTAGGTCTCATAGTACTTGCTATTTGTAATTAGCGTAGGGTAATAGTATAATAGAAGTACCCACATGCCCTAGATGTGCTAAGCACATATATGAACGGCAAATAGCTATTTGCAGCTAGGTCCCAAATCTAGGAACCAACTCAGGACCTAGATCTGGGTCCGCCTTGGTGGGTCTAAGTGCCTAAACAGCACTGATGTACATATTTCCATAGTTATAGGCAGTTGTTCTATCGCATATCATGTTTTCTAGGGTTTTCGCTATGACCTAGGCCCCTAGGTGGTCTAGATCATAGATATACAGATAGTACACATCGCAGGCTACCTATCGGTACTATTTGTGGGCATGTGGATGCTACGGGCAGGGCGCAGGCGAAGTGACAAGCGGCCAAAGCATGGTCGTCGCGCCCCTATTACAGTATTTATCGGCCTGTAGTTCCCTAACAGAAATAGATAGATAAACCCTATGTACACCGTTAGAAAGCTGCTTACACGCACTTTCTAACGGTATAGGTATCATGTATGTGTCTAGAATAGTCTAAGTAGAATAAGCGAAAATGTACAGTTTTTATAATAAAAATAAAACGTTAGTGGCTGCCTCGGTGGGGCTCTCGTTACGGTAAAGTTCCCTGCAAGGATAGTAAATGCGCATTCGGCGCCACTGTCGGTGAACAAGCAAGCGGTGGACGCGGGAACTAAAAGCAAGATATAAATAGAAGAAAAGAATATTCAGTACGAAGAGCGCCACCGTCGTAGCCACTATCAAGCTTGCTATCAAATTGGGAGTTCTTATTTCACGGACACCTTGTAACCAACCTACATTGTAACCAACAGCGTCAACACTCTTCGGCGGGTTCATACCGTACCAGCGATAGCTACAGACACACAGGACGTCAGTGGCTCGTGCATTCGGGTCCGCCCGTCCTGCACAAATTTCTTATTAAACTCGGTAGGCACGCAATCAATAAAAAGCAGTCTTTCTATAGGACTGGGCACGATGGCACAGGGTTGCTTAAAAACTGGTTTAAGACGATTCATTTTTTATTTTATTAACCGGCTTCAAAAAGAAGGTTCTCTATTCGACGCGTATGTATGTAATATTAATAAAAATGCGTAATATTAATATATGTTAGTCTATGTGGGCTTCTAAACAAATTTACCAAATTTTATGTTTGTATGTATGTAGGTATGTCCGCGGATTTCTCAGAAACTACAGGTCCTATTTAGAAAATTATTTTTGCAGTTTCATCAAAATCGGTCCAGTAGTTTAAGAGATATAAACTTTTTATGTTTTCAGTAAGTTACTGGAACATAGACGTTCGAGTTGCGTGATAGTGCTGATACCTATTTTTCTAAAATAAAAGTCACTAAAAAGTGTAAAATAAATTATTTAAAAAAAAACTGACTTCAAAGTAAATTATCTACAAAGCATAAAATAACGAAAATATATTAAAGTCGGTGTCAGCTCGTGCTAGTCTTAATTAACATGATGTGCTAGCACCGACTTCAATATATTTTCGTTATTTTATGCTTTTTAGATAATTTACTTTGAAGTCGGTTTTTTTTTTTTTTTGTAATTTAAAATACCAATTTTTGTCGTATTTGACATTTTTTTGGGGTCTTTACTATCAATACTATACATACTCTTTGGCTTGATATACTCTTTCCGGGACACCCAGTATAGTTATGGTATGATATCACTTCGTTATTATTTACTTGTATGTAGTAATATATCATTGGTAATATCTTGGTTGGAATGCAATACTCGGCTGATCCCAAACTAGACAGAACCTGAAATATGGCAACTATTGGCAACCGGAAATATATTTTTAAATACACATTGTATATGATAGACCCCCGTGCGGTGCCGGGTTAGAATTGCATCCCCCCATCTTCTCTCGTTGGGTGTTGTAAGAGGCGACTAAGTGAGAACAGGAAGACGGGCAGTAGCGTCTTTCTTTTGGATTTATCTTCCATCTATACCTGCGATCTCCAAGCCGCCTGCAAAGCGTGGATAATACCTAGGCAGGCAAAGACACGTGCATATACACAAATGTTTGTCCTGGGTGGGAATTGTACCCAAGACCATTTGGGAAGCAATCAGGGTGTCTTAACCACAACACCAAAGAAAGGGCCGTCAAATTATTTTTATTTATTCTCAGGTCCAGAACATAAGTTCTAGAATGAACTGCCTCTTGCCAAGAGCGGCCACGATAAGGACGTTTACGGATAAAGAAAAGAAGTTGATATCGCTCTCGCAAGGCGATGATAAAACCAACAGAGGTTTTGAGGAGATATTTGTCGCAGAATTTTGTATTAAATACGATTTCCCGGGTGTCCTGTGGTACAAAGCCATCTTGCTTCCAAGTATTTTGCACAGGTAAGTCTATGACCACATTTCGTAATCTGAAAAGCAGGGTGAAGATAATTAAATTTAAAAAAAGTTGAATTTAAAGTTGTACCTTACCGCTTACTTCGGCTGATTGAATTTAAATTGATTAGATTTTAATTTACATGATTTTTTAAAGTAATCTGCATATTATAATATACACATATATACACACTTATATATATACATATATTTTGGCCGAGGGGTGTCTTATTTCGTCGATTCCGTGGACGGATACTGAACACCGCGCGTGACACGTCTACTGTTTTGCGTGTTTAATTATAAGATTTATAATATAATATGTATGTTAGTCTATAAGGTATTTGTTGTATGGGCCATTAGATGCCTGAATGAAAGAATTCATTATTATTATTTTAGTGTATATCTTTTGAAATCTCAGGCATTGCCCGGTCTTTTAATAGGCTTGCGTGGGGACGAATCCAACACGTAGAGGCTATTTGAAGAATAAAATAGTGTGTAATAGCTCCCGGGATCAACCACTGAAAATGATAAATCATAAACAGTACAGACCCCGGCAGGTGTGGGTACTATTGTTAGTATGTGGAAAGAAGTCTATTTATTTAATACTTGGTGGACTGGTAACTGGGCTATTGCAAAAGGCGGTGTGGGTGGCTCAGCGGTGTCGAGAGGTGGGCTGCGCTTTCTCCGTAGTTACTCGCGGCGTTATGCCCTTTAACACTTCCACCCCTGGAGCATATAGCTCTAACAACTCCTCTCTGGACGGCCAATTAAGGCAAGCCAGAGCTGAGAGTCCTGCGGGCCCCCTTCGGTTTCCACTCGGCCGACGAAGACACGCCGAGGTGGGGGCCCTGACCTACTCTCTGGAGCACTCGGGTCCGTGGTGTCGTTACGCACCAACAGCTCGCCACAAGCTGCCCTGCGGGCTTATTATTATTATTATTTACGGTTGCATGGGTTGACTTTGCTTTAAGATATTTTGTTTATATCCAAGTGCATTTTCAGAATACACATGTTGTTGGTAGCGGAAGAATTGATTTCGAAGATTGGAAAAGATACTCAGTACGGGCCCCGATCAAAGGGTTAGTGTTAATTATAGCATTTAGACGTGAAATGTATTTCAGAATAGGCTTAACGCTACAACTTTGAAATGCGAAATATTTTTGGATCTACCATCGGATCACAACCTCGGCCTCTATTGAGATATATCCGCTAAGAATCTCAGCGAACTTATTGTATGTCTCAAGTCAGAATATTTTTATTAGATTAATTCAATCAGCGATATGCGGTAACAGCTCAATGGAAGAGCGCTTGCCTTGGAAACAAGGTGCGCAGGTTCGAACCCCGGCTCGCACCTCTGACTTTAGTTAATCATGTGCGAATCGGCTTTGTGCGATTGTTACTAGCTTTCGGTGAAGGAAAACATTGTGAGGAAACCTGCATGTCTGAGAAAGCCTAAATAGCTTTCGGATGACGTGTGAAATCCGCCAACCCGCACTTGGCCAGCGTGGTGGACTATGACCTAAGCCCCTTCATCTTGACGGACGCCCGTGCCCAGTAGTGGGACATAAACCAGGGCTGGTATTATTATTATTATAATTCAATAGACAAAGGAATAGTATATGGTGTAAACTGCACTATTAATTGGTTCTGTACTGTTAATTATGTGATTGTTTAGTTCTAAAAGCATTAATTTTGGCAGCGGAGAAATGGAAGCCAATAGAAACTAACATACAAATCGCCACACAGTCGCTCCGGGCACAAATTGAAGAACCAACGCCTATAAACTCAATCGACAGGTACAGTCTGGACATCAAAAATATTCATTCTTATTTTTTTTTTTTCGTATGGTTAGTGGCCAACCTGGTGTCAGAGTTTTCAAGCTGCCCTTAGGCCTCTGACTTAGCTAACGACTGCTGTCTAGATGACAATAGCCGGGACCGACATTTAACGTACCCTCCGAAGCACGGAGACGCTCAGTTCAAATGCCACTAAGGCTCAATTAATACCAGAACGGCAGCGGCCGGCAGCGCACTTTCAGTGTGAAAGAATTTTCAACTTTATCTACAATACGTAAAAGACCAGTATCGCTTGAAAAACGCGGCCCCGAGCGGCCTCGAGCGACTTCGAGCGGCGTCGAGCGGCTTCGAGCGGCGTCGCGTTTTTCAAGCGATACTGGTCTTTTACGTATTGTAGATAAAGTTGAAAATTCTTTCACACTGAAAGTGCGCTGCCGGCCGCTGCCGTTCTGGTGTGAATTGAGTCTAATAGGTCACCCATCTAAGGACTGACCTTGCCTGAACCAAACCACCATTCTTATTTGAACATCATACGTTACAATAAAGTCCGTGAATCGATAGATGAGAAATACATATTTTTAGTATTAGAGACTTCGTCTGTCTGTCTGTCACACCTATATATTTCAGGAACCGCAGACGCTATCGATTTGAAACTTATTTATTTATTTATTTTAAAGAAAGCTTACAGACAAATATCCAATTGGATTGTAGATTAGATAAATATGTTGTTAATTACAAACTTCCACAAATAGGTACTTAAATAATTTGCACATGTAAATAACTACATTTTTAAGTTATATGATACGTACAAAATAATCAATTAATCTTAGACTGCAGTTTGCTGGCTACTGGCTACGGACATTTAAAAAGAATTCATCATTAATTCTTTTTTTAATTACACTGGGACTTGTACAGAACAGATCTAAATCAAATGTTGATAAACTATTGAAGCTAGTTGCACTACGCACTAAAAATGCGTTTTTCCTATATCGTAATGACTATTATTATTTATTTAACTTGTAATTGTTTTATATCTTATTTACCCAACCTCATCGTAAATGAAAAAACTTTTGTTTTTCTTTTTTTTAATGGTGGGTGAAATGGGTCATCAAAAGTGAGACTACTTGATCTAGTAGGGTATCAAATGAAGCCGTTTCAGGCTTCATTTGCAAATCTCAAAAAAGATTTTTGTTTTGGTTTATGTCACATAGTTTTTGGCTGATAATCAAAAATTACAAAAAAAAAATACCGTTCCCTTACGAATATCTCCGAAGTTTGTGGAGGGAAAAATCTGAAATAATTATGGGTCATACATGTCTATCTATATTTTACAGGAAAAATAAAATGATCTTTCTAAATAGTACAGTTTTTTAGTAGTCCTAATAAAACCTAGACAAACAAACTTATTGGTTTTTGTTTGTTTTTTTTTTTTTGCTAACTAAGGTTACCTAAGGTGTTACATGAATAGTAAAATTACTTTTATAAAGATGATATGGAACCCTCGGTGCGTGAGACCGACTCGCACTTGACCGGTATTTTTTTTATTGAAGCTGTTATTGTTTTATAGAATTAACAATCCGTTGGACGAAGACACGCACAAGCGGCCGAACATAATGTCCATGAAAGAAAGCGTATACCACTTACAACAGAAGAGAATTAACAAAGAATATCCTTGGGATGTAAGTACTTACTCATACTATTCATTAGACCACATTTTCAATGTCTTCAGCTCAGTAATCTTACCAGCCACAGTGACCTTACGATCTTAAATCAATCTTACTCACTGGTGCTCTGAGGCAGAATATATGACAATGCAGTGGCCTTTTTTTCCTTCAGAAGGTCCCCGGGAGCTGTGGGGCTCGACCGGGGTATGTGGGATTCTTACCCACTGAAACCCCCGCTGCTGTCGCATAGGCACATGAGAGGGGACCTCATGGCTCCGGTGGGATCTGCACCAGAAGTCATTGACTTGCCTTTGAGCCCGCCGCCGGGGGGCACAATGTAGCCGCCGCACTCCGTCGTCCTATTCAATTCAATTTATTTGCATAAATGCGGTGCGTATATAGATGGTAGATACATTAAAACATAGCGAGCGATACACATTTGCCATTAAATGACATGCAAAGTAATATACAAATTAATTATAGATTCTAACAATGTCAAAACTGGAAAATGTCATTCTTATAACTTAACTGAAAACCATTACTTAAATATCAAGTCACATCCAAACTTGTAGCTAATTGAATTAATATAATGTTATAATCTGTTATACCCAAATTTTAAATAATAATAATATAATAATAATTAAAAAAAATACAATTTCATAGTTGTCATAAAAATTTTAAATTATTATATCTTATTTCTCAAGCTTTATTTTACAAAGGAAGTACTCATTGATACTATAAAAACATTTTTCCAGGAGCCACTGATATAGTTTTGTCTTCAACTGCCTCGTAGGTAATTCTCTGAGATCTTTAGGAAGCTTATTATAAATTTTAATAAGCATAATATAACAGCTCTTTTCGTTTAAGGCTGTTTTGCACTGTGGCTTTATTAATATTGTTGGGTCCCTATACCTTATCACAGAATTTAGCTTGTCTTTGTAAGAATTAAAATATATTTTATGTTCTATTACAAAACTAACTGCTTGGTAAATATATAAGCCTGTTAGTGTCATTAACTTTAGTTTTTTAAATAAAGGTCTGCATGAGGTGAGGGGGTGTACACCACATATTGCCCTAATGATTTTTTTTTTGGACTATGAAGGCTCTATTAACATCTGTTGAGTTGCCCCACAGGAGAAGTCCATATCTCAAGACTGAATCCACATATCCGAAATACGCTATTAAGGCAGTTTTTTGTCCTGAAGTACTTCTTAATGTTTTAAGAGCAAAAACAAACCTATTGAGCTTTTGGCATATTTTATCTATATGTGATTTCCAATTGCAGTGCTTGTCAATAGTAATACCTAAAAACTTAGTATCGTCAACTTCTTTTAATCTTTCGTTACAACATGTCACATTATAATTAAAATTATCATTATTATTGTAATTACAAAAATTAATATATTTAGTTTTAGAGATATTTGCGTTAAGATTATTGTGATTTAACTATTAATGCTATCTCCCTATTAAGAATTTCATCGAACTCATTATTTTTCAGTTTATTTTCAATAGGCATGATGACTGCAACTCAATACCAATAAATCTGTGGTTTTAAATATTAGAACAGATTGCACTGATTCCAAAAATGCATCTCATTTTCATAATAATAGAGAGATTTTTTTTAAAAATTAGTCATCATGCCTATTATGAGAGATATGTCATCAGCAAAAAGAACACATCTACATTGTGTAATCAATGGTAGGTCATTAATGTATAACAAAAAAAAAATAATAACCTAGGGTCCACACCCCGAACGTTCAGTGACTCCAAAGGGACGATCTAGTGGGCTAGAAGATCTGTGAAATCTTTGCGATTTTTGCAAGCAACTGCTGTATTGCGGCACACATCAGTGTTCCGAGGTGAACAACACTAGCTGGAGTAATAAAACGACATTTAATTGCCATTCCAGCGACAGACTATTGAGACCTAAAACCACAGATATAGATTTACATAGATAACGCAAATGGATGTACTTCGCGTGTCCGAACCCCAACGAAACGTCGGGGCTGGTTGCCGCTAACTTACAGTTCACGCGCGTCTGTTGCAGCCTTGCACGACGGGACATCGGTGTCTTTGAATCGGTTTGGATTTCCCGTCACAAACTTTCGGCCGTGACGTCTCAGCAAGTGTTAAAAAGTCGGCACGCTTGGTTTCAATACAAATCGTGTTACTTGCGTTATCTATGTAAATCTATATCTGTTCCTAAAACCATAATGGCATCCCAGTGGTGTGGTGTGACACCATTGGTTATGGTTATTTTAGCAGAATTTCGAATTTGTCATAATCGTAACCGAGTCTCAATAGTGTGTCACTGAAATGGCAATTGTATGCTATTTTATTAAAATTAGTAGACTCGAGATCCGGATAAAACACACATACCGTCGGCAATAGAAAGAATTCTCAATAGAATATTTTCTATAGGTAAAAATTGAACCGTTAGACATTGAGAGGAATTTGTCGACGGTGACTATAATGGACTTGGAGTGTTATGATGAGTTCGTCTCCGCGCCGCTGGTCAGCGTGCCGCAATTTGAACAGGTCAGGTCGCCGCCTAGAACGGTGCCCGCTTCCGCCGCTATATCGGCCCCACCACTCAAGTAAGTATTCCATCATCTAAAATATGCACTCTTAAGGCCTTTTTTTTTTGACGCGGGGAAATCTTCCAAAGATCCCCAAGAGCTGTGGGGCTCGACCGGGGTATGTGGGATTCTTACCCACTAAAACCCCCGCGGCTGTCGCATCGGCACATGAGGGGGGACCCCAGGGCTCTCCGGTGGGATCTGCACCAGGGACCCCTCAGCGCCTTGCCTTTGAGCCTGCCGCCGGGGGGCGCATTGTAGCCCCCCGGGAACGAGTCACGGTGCTCACGGGGACGGGGGTCGCAACCCCGCCGCCGTCCTCCTCGAAGTCGCCGCCGTACTCAATGGACGTTCAAAGGGTCCACACCCCGAACGTCCAGCGATTCCGAAGGACTCTAATGGCCTACTGTAACCTCACCCCCATTTATCCTGTGCACTCTGCAGGGCTATTGCGTATCCTCAGTCACCCAAGTGACTATCAAGCTTCAGTTGTCCACCGAAATTTGATGTCAACTGAGTGTGTTAGCATTGGTATTTATTGGTCATTCAAGTTAGGCAATACCAAATGAATCGTTTGACAGTTATTTGATGGTCACTTTGCTGTAGTGATCATCACTTTAGTTGTCAAACGAGATACGTGGAAAGTGTTCCAGATAGGTTCCTACACAGAGGTGTAGGGTGTACTATGGAAACAAGTGTGAATTTCAATCTGATCCACTTTTTTCATGCGGTTGGTGGAATACAGAAATGGTTTAGATTGGATTCGATTTAATTTGGAAATTAAGTATTGTCCTGATTACACCCTACTAGTACCAAAAAAAGTAATAATTTATAGAAGACTTATTGTGATACGTACTGGACCATGTATTTCTTATTTTCAAATTTCTGTGTTCGACAAAACTAACATCGCTACCAATTCTTAGAATAGATCAACTTAAAATAACCTTACATAAAGCGAAGTTATTTATATACAAACATAAAACAATAAATATATTCATTTTCCTTCGTAGCTATAGTTTTATCCGACTATTTCTATAATTCATTGTAGTGAACCAGTATCTGAAAATAGGTTCTTTTTTCGGACCAACAGCGCATAACGAAGATATTATGAGAATTCTCATCAAACTACAACTGAAGGAAACGGGGAGTGAGTAGGTCTCCTAGGATAGGGTGGCATGGTACCTCGGCTTAGTCTGCCGCTTAGATAGGTCTGACTAATACCACTGAAAGAGATTTGATTACACCCAAATGATTAAAATGATAATACAATAGTCACGGGCGATAAAAAATGATAACATATGTGTAAAACAGAATGTATCATTATTTAATTTTATTAAATAGTGCTACGATAAAACCAATAAAAATGCAGAGGAAATTGTAATCAACGGAAATTACATTTTGGTTACTAGGTCATTTCACTGTTTCCTTTCAAATTAATAAATTTATCAATAATAATTACACATTGAAGTATTTTATTAAAATGTATGAAATGCAATTAAGAATTGGAATGAAGTAATTTAATTCAAATAGGCTTAGCGCTTTTTAATGGTCAGTATAGAAAATCCTGTCATCAAGGTTAATATACTTCGTATATTAGTCTGATTATTAGTAGCTCACGCCAAAAAAAGGGGTTGAAAAATATGCAACAACTTGTTCTGCTCGATTTATCATACACCCTGTATATGTATAGTATTTGGCTGACTGGTTGCCTACAAAACAAAACAAAAAACCTTTACTAACAAAACAAAACATTTACTAACTAACCAGTGATGACATTGTTTCTCCTTAAAAAATTGGTCGCTGTAGCCGTGTTGATCAGAAGACCAGCCGGAAGACGTCCACTGCTGAACATAGGCCCCCTAGGAACGCCACAATGAACGACAATTGGCTATTTGCATCCACCGGTTACTTGCGATGCGCTCAATGTCGTCTGTCCACCTAGCGTGAAGCCTGCATATGCTGCGTGCGTCATGAAGGACATATTAACATGTTATTGTTTAATTACAGATATGTCGACAAGATTCGCTTGTTAGAAACGAAGCCCGTAGTGTGTCCCGAGTTGCGTGATATGGTTGCAGCTCTCACCACCATCAAGTCTCACGACAACTTTAACTTGGAACGTGCGGAGACCCTCGGGGACTCGTTCTTAAAGTATGCGGCCAGTTTGTACCTGTTCCACAAGTTCCCGAAGTGTAATGAGGGGCAATTGACTAATATTAAGGGACGACTTATAAGCAACAGGTAATAATTGTTAAGAGAATGTTAAATTTCCTAGTATTTTTATCCCCAATTGTTTTTCTCCTTTTCTAAGTTAGGTGAATGTGAAATTTTGTATAAAACTCAATCTGGACGCTATCTCTACTGAAGATCGACCGGTACGATTAGCAGGAGGCATTACATGGTAATAAATCGGGCGGCTCGGCTGCTAAAAAATTATTAAACTTATATTTTGTCTTTGATGTCATCCGAGTCTTGCTCAACCAAATTTACAATCTCATAACCTGTACTGTTATTTAGTTCATGCAGAACTTTGTTTTTAAGACGAATTTTATGATTGTTGCCATGTTTAGTAAACATTTTTGATATTATATATAATGACAATATGAATGATTTTGTTCTAGGAATTTGTATTACGCGGGCGAAAGGTTCAATTTGGGCGGCCGTATGAAAGTAGAACAGTTCAGCCCGAGAAAGGACTTTTTGATGCCCGGGTTCTTTGCACCACCAGAAGTAGAGAAACTTATCACAGAAAGAAAGGTAAGAATTCCTGTTTTTATTGAAATTATATTGTTGTATGCACAGAGTTTATATATTAAGAATAGAGTACGCGTTTGTCTATGGTCCCCTTAAAAAAACAAACGTAGGCAGCCTAGGCAGGTTTCTTTAGTCGTTCCTCCAAGAGACACTTGAACTATTTAGAGTTATAGCAATAAGTAAGTGTGTCTGTCATAAGGGCAAATGTCGATAAATACAGCTGATTGTCGTCTATATGATATTATGCTTTTTGATGTACTTACTCGTGCCTACAGTTCTTACTTGAAAATAAGCATTCTATATTACTTGTACTTCTACATATTCTAACGTTGTATGCATCTTAGTGGCAAGACAAATAGCACCACTGAACTGCAGCTCGTCACCTGAAAGTCTTGAGACATTAGTAAGTCCCTTGAGTCATATTTCTAATAATAATATTACTTTTGTAATATTCTTGGGCAATCCACACACGGTCATCCGATCCCAAACTAGGCAGAGCTATGGAAACCTGACGAACTGATGCTAAATACTTATATAGACATTTTTGTATCCTTAGATAAATATACAGTGTGTAAGGGACTACGTACCGAAAACTTTTAAGATTTCTCATATTGTCCGTTACAACATTACAGAAACCATTTATATGGAAAATGACAAATGACTAACTTGTTAACAAACAAACGTAGAGATTATGGCAACCCCTACCTTCTAAGGGAAAGGCCTTTGTTCAGCAGTGGACTTTTCGGCTGCTGATGATTGCTAATTTTGCACAAATAAGTAATTTATTGTTTTTAAATTGAAATTAGGCTTTATTATTATACCAATAATGATGTTATCCTAATTTTATTAATAAAAGCAGCTTTTTTTTAATTTAATGAAAAAGCCGGTGAAATATTTCAGCACTAGAATGTTCAGAATCATGTACTGGATCCCTGGTATCGGTTTTCGGTACGAAGTCCCTTACACCCCGTATAAATCGAAATTTTGATAAGTACAGTTATCAAGAGGAGTATTGTATAAAAAGGCTATGATATCATTTGCACATTTCAAAACAGATTTTTTTAAGTAGTTTTTGACTCTCAGTCGGTACTATATAGAATGTTAGGTATTACCTATAATAAAGTTAAAACATCTTGCTTACTTCAAATGATTTTAATGTAAAAATTGATATCAAGTAAAGTTCCACATTTTTCAACATTTTTTAACAATATATTTGCAGTAAAACATGTTATACGAACATCATTTATAACAGTAATATTTATACTTATAAGTTCTAAGACTAGGTGAACAATTTTCCTTGACTTACGAGGTAGGTACCCACATAGATCAACATGTTTTAGTCTATTACATTTTTTAAATAATTTATCTATTAAGTATCATTTTATTCGCGTTAGCTTAGTAATATGGTAGACTTCTTCCGACCTTGTACCCGAGATCATTATTTTGGCCTGAGAAACTTACAATAGAAATCTTAAAATAGACTTACTTATGAAACTTATTTGCAATAAGAATTCAAGTTTTTTCTTAGGTACCTCTGTTTTCTTGGTGTCGAAAACTAACTATATTTTGTGTCTGATTCGCTAATCCTGGTATGAATATTTGTATTTAAAGTTTGGTATCAAGCAAACTATAAAAAAACCTAATGATTTTATATATTAAAATAATGACTTGCTGTCGACAGTATCTTGTCGAACTTTGGACCTAAAGTTATCTTGACCGTCTAACGCTAACTACCTAAGCAAATGCGGAAAACGTTTTGGAATAATTTTATTATTATTTAGTCCTTGAATGTTAAGTCAATAAATTAAGTACTTTGAGATCAAGGTTCCGAACGCCGAAGCGATATCCATGAAAATGATTTGGCTTTTCATACGCTATCATCATCATTAATTATTACGTATCGATGGAAACCAGTATCTTACCTAGACTACACGGCATTGGTGCTAACTGATTTATTTTTATTCGTATGAAACTTGATAAATTCAGCAACCGACGCGAATATGTCGTCGGCAAACACATCCGGCGTTTGCAAAGCCGCAAAGTGACCTCCAAACTCGTAAGTAGTTGATCTCACCAAATTATGGAATTTGTCTTTTAATATCCAATCCGGTTGATAGACTACCTCGTATAGGAACTTTACGGCTGCAGTCGGCACGATTGTTGGTATACTGAAATGAAAATAATGTCTAAGCATAATTACGGTTAAAAAACTTTCAATACTTGTTTCACGTAACTATAATCTGTTTGCTTCATATAGGGCATCGATATAGGGCTTATTTATTTATTTATGTACGGTCAGCCAAAAATATGGTTTATCACCCTACGGTGGAAGTTCATATGCACATCATATAACAACAAGGTTGACTTTCCCTTGCAATTATTCCTACAGTTACTAATGCTCTCTTTGTCGTTACCGTCAACACTGACTTGTGTTCCTAGTTTAAATTGTCGCATCTGATAGTAATGTTCAACCTTAGTGTTATTTTAATTGCATAGGAAGTTTTGTAAAAACTGGCAAACCACTTTCTTGGCCGACCGTACACATAAATAAATAAAATAGACAAGTTATACGTTCAAACAATTTCAATCAATTCAATTTTCAATTTTTTTTTGTACTATAACGGTGGCAAGCAGGCATGCTGCCCACCTGATGGTAAGCAGTCACCGCAGCCTGTAGACGCTAGTAACACCAGAACAATCACTAACGCGTTGCCGACCTTTAAGACATTAGATATTAAGTATTTTGTGTGCGGTAATTTCATCAGCTACAGTGCCCTTCACACCGGAAAACAGCAATGTTTACCCACTGCTGCTGGCCGCAGAGTATCTGGCACTACGGCGGCCCTACCTGGGCGGTTCCTTGCACAAGAAACCTACCACCTAATAGTAGATTTTTTTTTTAGTTTGATTTTCAATCGTTGGATAAAAATAACAGCCTTGCTGTATACCGCTATCAATATACACACATCAAAAGTGTCTAGGGATCAAGCATTTTTAAGCGGATTTCTTGAGATTGAGATGTGGCTTTGTAATAAATTTATGATTTTATAAATTTATATGGATCCTTTTTGGTGCATTTCATAATTTGAATCAGGAACTGTGAATCAAATTCGAGTAAAAGATGAAAATCAGCTGTCAATATTTTCCCTATAAAAACATACAACGCATTGAAGACATTATTAGTGCTACTGTTTCCCTACTACTGATTAAAACCAACGTTATTATGGAGCGGCGACGTCATTTAAGCAGGGAAGAAATGCTCAGAGCCGTGGGAATGATAGAAGCTGGTTCCCGGCAACGTACTGTGGCTTTAGCTCTGAATACAAGTCAGAGTGTTATCAGTCGACTTTGGACACGTTACCGAAGCACTGGTACCGTGGCTGAGCGCCATGGAGGACGGTATCGCTGCACCACACGGAGACAAGACCGATATATTCAAATCTTAACTCGAAGAGCTCCAACAATAACTGCCATGATGTTAGCCGTGAGGCTTCATCACTCTTCAGGGAACTTAATTAGCGACCAAACAGTCAGAAACCGCTTGCATAAAGTGAACCTTCATTCCCGAAGACCGCTACGGGTACCACCTATAGCAATGCACAATCGTAGGATTCGATATCAATGGGCTCTTGAACACAGAAATTGGGCAGAAGAATAATGGCGTTTCGTGTGCTTTTCTGATGAGTCTCGTTTTGGTATGAGACCGGATACAAGACGTATACGACACTGGAGAACCCCTGGACGCCAACAGCGATTAAAATCCTGCCAGGAAGTCCATCCTTATAGTGGTGGAACCATCATGGTATGGGCGGGTATTTGGATCGGCGGAAGAACTGAGTTGATTTGGATCAGAGGCAACCTCAACGCTCAAATTTATGCTGAGACGATTGTATCAGACGTCATCGTTCCTCTACAAGTGCAAATCGGTCCCTTATTTCAGTTAATGCATGATAATGCACGACCGCACACCGCAAGAGTTGTAAGACAGACTCTCGCCGCAGCTAACATCAATGTCCTGCCCTGGCCTGCTCAGTCGCCAGACTTGAACCCGATTGAGCATGCATGGGATATGCTACAGAGAAGAGCTCTGCCGAATATGGAGGGTATCCAGTCGCAAGAAGACCTTTTTTTGTTGTTGCAACGAACATGGGCGGCCATTCCACAGCGTGATTTGGATGAACTCATTTTGAGTATGCCAAACCGATGTTCTTGTGTTGTTAGTGTTCGCGGTAGAAACACGAATTATTAATTGTTTAAGTTACCCAATAAAATTTTAAAGAAAACTGTTATTTCAGTCTTTTTTTCGAACTTTTGTGTTAGTGGTTCAAATGTCAAAAATCCCTTTATTAGGAAAATGGCAAATTTCTTTATTAATGCAAAGGTGACTTGGTTTATCGTTACTGTGACAAACGAAAACACTTTATTTGATGATTGACTGGCCCGTTGGTCTAGTGGTTAGTGACCCTGTCTGCTACCCAACAGGTCGTGGGTTCGATTCCCACCAAGTGTCTGGGTGTTTTATCTATATAAGTATGTATTTACAAAAAAAAAAGTATATATGTATTAGTATCAGTTGTCTGGTTTCCATAGTACAGGCTCTGCCTAGTTTGGGATCAGATGACCGTGTGTGAATTGTCCCGGGATATTATTATTATTATTTATTATAATCCTTAAAGAAAATTTTAATTAATATCAATCAGGAGAAAAGTTATTGCAAAAATATATGTTGATCCCTAGACACTTTTGATGTGTGTATTTTAAATTGACATTTGAAGTGGTAGTTATATGTATTACTTACTCATGTACCAGATTAACTTCAGGCCATCCGGATCCCTCGGCGTAAAGTCTCATAGAAGACACTATGCAATTGTTCATCCATTGTATTGTGACTGTGTCTAACACATCGTCTATATCCAAGTTGTCTAGGCCCCCGTGTGGTGTGTCCAGTTGATCTCTGTTGCAACAGATAGCCATTTTCTCCATGATATAGGCGGCTAAGCCCGCAGGGGAGTCCGTTAATGCAACTCCTGTAAAAGATAAAACCCGTATTTTTGTGAAGATACATATCATTGAGGTAACAATAGAAGTATGAACACAGGAGTGATGGCTGACCGATTTTGATCTTGCAAAGAAAAACAGGGTATATTTACTCGCGTAGTAGAAACTACATCACAGCTGAATCAATCTATTTGAATATTTTTTTCTGATGTGATGAATATAATATACAAAGAAAAAATAATTTTAAAAGCAGTAAACACACTTAATTAATTAACAACAAATAATAAAAATCTCCTCCCGTTGGGTGTTCGTAAGACGTGACTAAGGGAAAACAAGAAGACGGGCAGCAGCGACTTTCTACTGGATTTCCTACCATCTATACTGCGATCCCCAAGACGCCTTCCAAGCGTGCGGATTATGGCAACACCTGCCTTCTAAGGGGCAAGCCTTTGTTCAGCAGTGGACGACTTCCGGCTTAAGATGAATAAAAATTTCTAAATACCGTGCACATACAAATAATTATTGCATGATTAGATACCACTTACCTATCGTATCAGGTTTTGTGGCTTGAATATGGTAATAACCACCTTCCCTCATAATGTATTTTAAATAGTTTTTCAGCGGATACACTCTTTTTCCGTGTTCACTATCTATTAAAGCAGGAAACAACGATCCCAGTAATAATTTTACGATGCTTATAGGTCTTGAAGATACAGGCATGTTTGTATGAAACCTACAAAAAAAACCATTTAAAAATTTATCATAATAATATATCACACCAAGACCACACTATTTAGGAACCTGTGCCAAGACTGGCACAATAGGCTGTGCCAATGCTACTTTTATATTAATATTTCGGCGTGATGGTATTAGATATAGATTTAATATGGTTTTAGATACATTTAAAAAGTAGTTTGAATACACCGCAAATATAAAAATGTATTTGGTGTCATAGTAAACCATATGCTTGATTGAGGCTTTGCCTAGTTCGGTGTCATATGGCCCTATGTCATTTATCCCAAGTCATTAGTACTGGTCTTCAAAATAGCATATAAAGATTTAATGTTTGGTCGATTGATAAAAAATTTCCAATTTTTTTAAAAAGTATTTTAAATCTTTTAGAACAAAATACTTATTACTTATGTGAGGTTGTAAATGCCTAAAGCCCATTATTACTAAATAACAATTGTCCTGTATAGGTATACGCCTTGAGCCAAGCTTAGTCTCAACTTTATTTGTGAAAATATAATAAAATTATTACCCCAGAACATTGCCAGGAAATAGTGTGGCCATATGCGTAGCGCACTGCGAGCCCCAGTCCCCAGCTTGAACATAAAACTTCTCAAAGCCAAGACGCAGCATCAAATTCCGCATTACTATTCCAATCTGCACTGGATTTAATCCTGGCTTATTTGTACCCTGTTAAAAACAATGACGGCTATAAACAATTTTGTGACGCAGTAGGCCGGATCTTCGCCTGATGGTAAGCGACATGGGTATATGAATAAGTCTCTTAAACCCGGTAATTTCATTACCTGCAGTACTCTATACCGGAACAGTGGTGGCAGAATATCTGCCCTTTTTTATATTATTTTTATTCTATGACAGCAAAATATTTAAAGTGAAGCCCGTCACTGACCTAGCTATAATATAATTAATATATCTACCGTATTATGACATACATCACAGGAATATATATTATAGTTAGGAATATAATTATATTATATAGCGGCCGCTCGAAAATTAGTACTTAGGTACCTATAGAAAATATATCGTAATAATAGGACTAGCTATAGGTAAGTTATATTAATAATATATTATAGCTAGGTCTGAACATGTTTAATGTGTACTGTTTGTGTACAATCGGAAATAATTAATATTACTATCGTTTTCTATAAAATAAATGTAATCTATTTTATTAGAGTGCTTTGGGTAATAAGTGTAATAGAGGATACGGCTAATACCGAACACTAAGACCTAACACGTGTAGCGGCGCGTCGACCTGGTTTCAAGGTTTTATCAGTTTTTGTATTTAAGGCAACCGTCTGTTTATCAAATACTCGTGGAATCACTCATACCATGATAGCAATCTTTTTTTGCACGGTCATGTAAGAGTTAGGAAATAGAAATAACTTTTGATAAGTCATGATTCATCCAATTAATAACTTACCTCGGAAAAACCAAAACCGGGCAGATCGGCAGCTATGACCTCGAAGACGAAGTCGTAACCATTTTTAGGGGTAGTTAACATCGGTATAATCTTGTCAAACTCTTTTGATGAGCTCGGCCACCCGTGCAATATAAGAAGAGGAAGCACTTCTACACCTTCTTCAACTTTAGGTCTCAGTCTGATATAATGGATTTCCAATCCCTGTATATTGGTTTTGTAATGAGGGAACACGTTCAATAGTTCCATTCTTTTTTTGACGTCATATTTTTCCAGCCAATATTTTATTATGTCCTCTAAGTAAACTGTGTTCATTCCATACTCTGATTGTATACCCTCTAACGGTTTCGTGAACGATCGCCTATTTCTTAATCTCTGTTTCATATCTTCGATCATCTGGAATCAATGACTAAAGTTAAAAATATATTACAGCTAACCTGTAGGTACTTAATAATCTTCTATATCTAAAAAAAACAGGTTTACGCTTTATAGCTAGAAAATTCTATTTTATAAACATATTACTGTGACTTAAAAACTAGCTTTTATAGCCATCGATATAATAAGCAACATAACGATGTTTATGGCAGATTCTGAGACAACCCACACACTATATACTGTGTGGTGGCAACCAGACAACAAATACATACAAGTATACTCTGTTTTTCTTTACAAGATTAAAATCGGAACATTATGCTTAAGTATATATAAAAAATAAAACTAACCAACTTTAATAGATTTTTTTTCATTTTCATTCACTTTTTTTGGGGTTTTGAACCTACGCCACTACACGAAACTGCCCGTCACCATCAACTTGCGTTAACATTATTTATTATTAAAAAACTTAAAATTTCTAAGACAACAGCAACAGATAGTGTAATTTTGATCCACGCGCTTTAAGAAATGGGACCCAATCCAAGAGTAAAACACTACGTGTGTGTGCGAGTGTGTTTGTGCGTTTTTGTGCGCGTGTGTGTGTGTGCATAGAGTGATTTGTTATAGCGACATTTCCTATCCCATTATTTACCCACGCATCTTCAAAATGTACTTTTTACGGACATGTTAAATGGTTATCAATACCAGATGTGTACACTCACGGCATCGCTGAAATCAATTTTAAAACGTCTTATGGAATGGTCTTCTTTCTCTGGTCTGTCGCCATTTCCCCACCACTTTCGATAATCCAATTCTGGCGGTTCCACATGCCGCTGGTTATAAACAAAGATTAACCCTAGTGCTATCGCTATGATAAGGAACACTGATGATAATTTATTCATCTGAAATTGTAAAAATAACATTGTGGAATTAATACACAGACCTCCCAAAACCCAAACAAACCTGATCCCAAACGAGGCAGAGCCTGAACTATAACAACTAAACAGTTATATAGCCACAAGACAAACATACCTACTTGTTCATGCTTTCAAATGTTTGTCCAGGGTGAGAACTTCGAAACCACTATACATTAATTGCTGGTCCCAAAATTCTATCGATCCCTAACTATAAGTAAAAAACATCGATCAAGTCAACGATATCCTGCGATAACCCTCCGAAATGGAGCGATAACTGAAACCCTGACAGACTGTCATTGGACCAACAGTAAGCTGCTAATATGTTATTATTGAAACGGAAATATGTCACTAGCTATCGATGGTAACTATTTTTTAACTTATAGTAAGGGATCGATAGGATAATGGGACCGGCAGTAAATCCCCAACGCGCCTGCCAAGCGTTGGGATTAGGACAACCCCTCCCGTCTAAGGGGGAGACCTTTGTTTAGCAGTAGACGTATTGCGGCTGATGATAAAACATATCGCATCATGCCTAGTTTTGCATATAGACAACGTTTAAGACTGCTATTTTTGAATATAATGCAAGTTATTAGATACTAATAATTATTATTTGGGTAGAATTATATCTACTCTATAAACTCATCATCATCACCAGCCGGAAGACGTCTACTGCTGAACATAGGCCTCCCCCTTCGAACGCCACAATGAACGACAATTGGCTCTTTGCATCCACCGGTTACCTGCGACGCGCACAATGTCGTCTATCCACCTGGTGGGAGGCCTACCAACGCTACGCCTTCCGGTTCGTGGTCGCCACTCGAGATCTTTTCGTCCCCATCGGTTATCAGTTCTTCGGGTGATGTGGCCTGCCCATTGCCACTTCAACTTGCAGATTCTGATACGGATTCTGTCGCGCAAAGAAACTCCGAGCATAGCTCTCTCCATAGCTATGTGCGTTATGTTCTATAAATTCAATACGATTTAAATACGAGAAATCAGTTCAGTTATTCATAAACTTTCATATAGGTCGTATTTAATATCTAGACTTTATTATACGTATAGGTCATATTTAGAGTATCAAACAATTACAGCCGAATTTACAAACGCTTGTAATTTAGAACCACCTCAAATGCTAATAGGAATATAATGCAACTTAATGCAAGCCTCAATCAAATACACATTACGATTTAAAGTTGCAACAAATATTAAATATGTAGAGGTTTCGATGATATTAATGGAGCTACTGACATGTATGTAGTATTTCGTGTAGTGTTATTTTTTTAAATGCTATATTTCAAAAAAGCATACTTATATTCGCTATGTACGCAGGCAAATTGGATGCTGCCTAATATGATTCGAAAATGTAGGTCAACACTGATATTGCGCTGATTTACTGATATATTTGACTTAATAAATAGAAAATATACCAAAACTTAAGGTACTCACTTTTATTATTACACATTAATTTATTATCATTTCACATAATTAATAAACTTCACCAGGAATGTCATAAGATACCTCAAATGAGCGAAATAATATCAGTACAAAATATCGCCGATCATATAAGAAATGACCAGTATAATATATTCGGTTCCTTATACTCTTTGATTATTATATTATTTATTTTACACTAGCATGGTTACAGACACGTGCGTTTGCGGCGACGTATACTACCGAAATCGTTCGTAGTGGTTTACCGGCACGCAGTCATGTGTTAAATCCCCGGCCTCGACCTTATTAAGGTCTTTTCATACAATTGTACTTATAAAAATGTTTGAAGATAAAAACATACCGGTAATAAAAATGTTCTATATGTTTTCGGCCACCCCAACAGCGACTAATCGGTTGAAAGGGTGTAAAAAATCTACATATGTAGATAGGTAGGTACATAGGTGATTTTGCTTAAATTTACCAAGATCGGCATTCGACATTTTTGAATATTTTATCTTTCGACTATTTAATATTGGTATGTTCTAATTAACGATGTATGCGTAGAATATTTATTGTTGATATGGTGTTAAGATTTCTAGTATTTGGAAATTATAATTAGGTTTATGGAGATGATGTATGTAATATGGCAACGTGGCGTTAATGTGTACCTACTTCTATCAAAAGTTTGGACCAAATAAAAAACTTAATTGTATGACTTATTGTATCTTCCGTCTGTTATAATAATACTAGTCGGACCGCGCTGCTCCGCCCGCGCTTTTTTACATTAACAATGCTCCAATATCGGTGGCGATAATATCTAGCTGTATGTAATGCACTTTATGACCTATTCTCATACCTATCTATACATAAAATAATTCATAAAAAACTGTCAAGCCGTTTCGGAGGTGTGCGACCACAAACACCGTGACACGAGACTTTTTTATTTAAGATTTTTAGTAATTTTGCGAGGCCATTGTATCATAATTATTTATTTTTGGTTTAAATAGCTACACACTTATCAAGTTATCAGTATTTATAATGTATGTGTGGAGATATCCTAGTGATAAAAACATAATCACAACACGTGGGTAATTGGAAGAATTTTACTAAAAAAAAGTGTTTGACCATGAGCCTGAAATAAGTTCTCGATATACCTACCTCTTCAACGTTGTAAATAAGTAGATATCTTTTACATCTTACTATTTTTCAATACGTCATATTCAACAATACCAATACCAAGTGTCTTTAGCTGGCTACCGGTCAGCCATTACTCCTGTGTTCATTAATTTATTGTTCCGATTTTGATCTTGGAAAGAAAAACAGGGCACTTAACAGGGCATAATATCGATGGCACGCTCTGTGACTTAGCGGCGTCATATTCACGTATTATTTCCATGCGTAGAAACCTATTGACCTCAATCAAGGCGTCCGTCTGGTGGCAAGCGACATGCCTGCTTTTGGACAACTGCACTGCATTGCTGCTTGTTATACGAGACATTAGATTTAAGTCTTTCAAGCCTGGTTATTTTATCAGATTCTGTGCCCTTCACGTCGAAACACAGACTGATTTGTTAGTCACTAAGTCGATTTTTACCAATATTGAATTTACCAGCTTAAATAAAACATTTCCCATATTTCTTTCTCTATCGGTTGGCCTAGCTCATTTTTGAATAAAATTACGTAAGCTTCATTGTCTTAATTATTTACAAATTTTACTGTTCAGCCATTCGTTTTAAATATATTTTAGCACTTTAAATGACCGTATGTCGTAAGAAGGAAAATGGACTTAGTGACTAAGAACTCAACCATCCAAATGCTTCTGAGGAATACCTCTGAGTGTAGTTCTAACCTGGATGGTCCCTTGCCCAAGGGACCTTCCACCTGGTCAAATGTTAATTACGTTTTGCAATCAAGATTTTCCATTTTCGAGAACCGATCTAAATAAAAACCAGCGCGGTATCTTGTAAACATACCTACAAATCTATTAAGAAAAATGTTTAGAAAAAGTGGATCTGGAATGAAGAAGTCATTTCATAGAAACTAAGGAATTTGTGAATGGTGTTTATAAGATGCCATCGGTAATATTATGTTCTTTTGTGATGTTTAACTTATAAACTTAACTTATTAATTTAACACTACAAAGGAGCCTGGTTCCTACTCCTATGAGTTACATCACGGAAGAGTTTATTCTCTATGAACAATCACTGTGGACTGAGGACATTGTTCGTCTTTTGCTGCCAGCATACTGCCTGGGTTCCTTTCTTTGTGTTATCAAGCTAGCGAGCTCCCATCCACGACTGCATGGCCACAGTGATTTACCGTGGCCGGGGTATGTTCCCAAAAAGTTGAATATTGCTGGCAATGGGCTATATTCTCAGTGGAGGCCGCGTTACAATCTGATGGTAGTTGTAAAAAAATGCCAATATGTAAGAGCCCCCGTGAGGCCTATGCGTAATAAAGAATGTTGAACTTGAATGTTTCCGGTAAACTTCCATATTTTGGGTAAATTGTTGGCAATATAATAGGAGCTGGGAAATTACCAAAAATATGGAAATTTACCGGGTATATTTCCAGTGGGAATATTCTCGGTAGTGGGGTATATTTCCAGGCGTACATTCCAGGGGTGATCCCTCACCATCTCCTATATTGCAGTCAAGCTCAAAAAAGTAAATTTATGTATTTCTTTATCGCGGGCGAAACCTTCAAAAAGTCCCCGGGAGCTGTGGGGCTCAACCAGAGTATGTAGGATTCTTACCCACTAAAACTCCCCCGGCTGTCGCATCGGCACATGAGACACCTGGGCTCTCCGATAGGATCTGCACAAGGAGCCCTCAGTGCCTTGCCTTTGAGCCCGCCGCCGGATTAAAATCTCGTATATCTACTTGTTTTCAGATACGTCCGACATTCCTCATCGGTATGCAGGTTACACGCGCGGAAGCGCTCAGTGGACAACTGACGGCGGAGAGCAGGCGAATGGTGAGCGATCGCATCAGCGAATGCGACGGCTCAGCGGAACCTGAGCCAGAAGGTCGCGCACAGAACGCGATGCAATGCTACGTGCACTCCCAGGCGGTCGCCGACAAGGTACGTTGACATTAAACTTTTTATACACGCGATGAATGGTGCTTTGGTGGTTATTTGCTGTAATTGTTTTTCTGTGACGCTATTTGACGGAATCTTCTTTTTTTTCAAATCGCTTTCATATTCCTATTCTCAGTGTGTTACGGTCACCAAAGTTTTCAGGCGGAAAGCATGTATGTTTTTTCTTTCTTTTTATTGAATCTTAGTGATGATACAAGACGGTTGTATTGCACTGCCGCCCGTCACCTGGAACATTACTTATTAAGTCGTTTGTGTCCAGTAATTTCACCAGCTACAGTGCCCTTGACACCGGAACAACCACAGCACAGTTTTTTTATTACATGGCTGCTTGGTGGCAGAATATCTGACATTGGGGTTACCTGGCTGGACGGTCCCTTTCATAAGGGACCTACCACCTAGTAAAATAATATTATATTTTTATATCTTTCAAAATGCTTCTGGGAAACCTTCAAATTATCATTATGTCTTCATTTTAGTATTTATTTCAATAGAAAATCTATTTTAAGGGTTATCGATTGTCATTTTAAGGGTTGTTGTTGTTGATAAAGATTTATTAAAGCACTTCGTGTGCGGGTAGTAAGTTCGAACCTCGGCTCGCATCTCTGATTTCTTTAATCTGAAATTAATGAATCACGTGCGAATCGTCTTTGTGCGATTGTTACTAGCTTTCGGTGAAGGAACACATCGTGAGGACACCTGCATGTCTGAGAAAGCCTAACTAGCTTTCAGTACCACGCTTGGCAGGCGTCTTGGGAAAGACGCTGCTGCCCGTCTTCTTGTTTTCCCTTAGTCGCCTTTTACGGACACCCAACGGGAGGAGATGGCTGGGTGCTATTCTTACCCAGGCACCCCACGGCAGTGTTGGGCATTAATCAATTAATATTTTAATCATGGTAGTAATTGATTGAAAAATTAATTGCAATTAAATTAATCACAATTGATTTAGTCGCAATTAATCTGTTAGTTGCACATTGCAATTAATTTATTTAAATTAAGTGGTTTTAATTGCAGGATACAATTAAAATAATTCAACTAATATTTTTAATTGTTGTGAGAAACAATTAAAACTAACAATTAATAATCATGTTTCTCTGCACTGCACCTGTAGGTGAAAAAAAAATTAAAAAATTGAAAAAAAAAATTAAAAAATTGAAAAAAAAAATTAGACATCCTATGAGCCGAAAAACGTCCACTGCTGGACATAAGCGAATAACGATTTAGCGCGGCCTGGGACCAACGGATTCCTACTGACTGCAAGATCATCAGTCAACCTTGTGAGAGCCTACCCTGTGCCACTCCTCCATCTTCTATTATTTCTATTTACATTATTTAAATTTAATTAAAGTTTAATTGCAGGAACAATTAACAATTGATTAATTGTTAAACGTACAGTTAACAATTAATTAATTGTTAATTGTAACGGCACGAATACTACTGTAGTACCTTTTTTCGCGGGGAGACCTTCAAAACGTCCCCGGGAGGTGTGGAGCTCGACCTGGGTATGTGGGATTCTTACTAAAACCCCCGCGGCTATCGCATCGACACATGAGAGGGGACCCCAGGGCTATCCGGTGGGATCTGCAACCAGTGCCTTGCCTTTGAGCCCGCCGCGAGGGGGTGTATTGTAGCCCCCCGGGAACCAGTCACGGTGCTCTGGGGGCGGGGGTCCCAACCCCGCCGTCGTCCTCCTCGGAGTCGCCGCCGTACTCAATAGACGTCCTGGGATCCACACCCCGAACGTCCAGCGACTCCGAAGGACCTACCTACCTGGGCGGTCCTTCGAACAAAGGACTTATCACCTAGGAGAATGATGTACCTACTTATATATTTACAAAGGATTTTTACTCCTCTCTCTAGACGGTGGCAGATTGCGTTGAAGCGCTCGTTGGTACATACCTGTTGAGCGGCGGAGTTCCTGCTGCCATCAAACTGCTAGAATGGATGAGGGTAATCCCAGCAAAGGTACGTAAAATTAAATCTTTTAGATTTATGTTATACAATACAATGTATTGATGGAAAACGAGGCTAACATTGAACTTTCCAATACTTCTGTATATAGTTTTTTAAAAAAGCTTTTAGCTAGAAAAACTATTTTCAAAGATTAGTGGAATAAAATGTAATATATTTCAAATTTAAAGCCGCTATCCTCAAGATCAATAAGTGCTCTAAGCAAATCTGTATTTCATATTTATAGAAACATTCCTATATCTTAGATTTAGAGCAACAAAAATACAATTTTATCGCATTTTTTGAGAAATTACTTGAACGGCCTCTTAAATAAATCCTAGCTTCCTAACTTTATAATTAACAACACTAGCTGCCGCACTCACGAACGTCAATTAGTGTTTATTATCATCATTAGCCAAAAGATATCCACTGCTGAAAAAAGCCATCCCCTTAGGTGGGAGGGGTTGCCATAATCCCCAAGACGTTTTGCTTTAGTCGGTGCTTACGACACCCAACAAGAGGAGATGGGTGGGTGCTATTCTTACCCGGACACCCTACAGGCAGTTAGGCTCAATTCACACGAATTTTAAACTTTATCTACAATACGTTAAAGACCAGTATCGCTTGAAAAACGCGACGCCGCTCGAGGCCGCTCGCGGATGCCCGCGCGCCGCGTTTTTCATGCGATACTGGTCGTTGATGTATTCCAGATAAAGTTTAAAATTCTTTCACACTGAAAGTGCGCTGCCGGCCGCTGCCATCTTGGTATGAATTGAACCTTAGTGTTAAGTTAACACTGTTATCTATCATTAAACTGAAGCCGAAGCGTACTCGATAGTGAAATATTAGCATAAACGGTTCCGAGTATAGAAATAATCAGATTCAAAAACATAGCTTAATTTAATTACAATTAACGTTAATTCACATTTGTGTGTGCAGCAGAAAGAAACTCAGTCATAAGTATCGCCATACCAACAGTGAAAGGAACAGAAGATCGCCTCTAAGTCGCCAGCAGTGACTGCATTGTGAATTTTTATATCCCTTTCTAGAAATCGGGCTTAGTTCTCTAATCCGTGTCATGAAACCGTGACTTTCTAGATTTTTGAACTATAATTACTCGATATTATCTATTTATTTTACAACCCTTGTGTGTTTTTACTGCTTTTTGGCGCACACGGATTATTCTTTTTTTTTAGAATACTATCTATAAATGTACTCTCGCGGTCACAAGCGGTGTATAACTTTTAGGACGATATTCGCTTGCACGAGCCGGCCCAAAATACGTGCGGGCGAGGTAAGCGCTCGTAACGTCGTTCAAACGATTTTGATTGAAAACTGGTACACCGCTCGTGTACGGGATAGTACATTCTTATATTTTGTGTAGCTAGCTCAATCACTGTGAAATTCCTTAAGTATCAAATGTTGTCTGAACATACAGCACATGTTTGGCGGGCATACCCTATGTAATACAGTACTGTTACTAGTACAGGGGGTATTGAACGCTAACTATGGCCATATAATGTATGCATATGGATCAAGTGCCTAAATGGTTTTTAGTCAAAATTTTACGATATAAATCATTCATTCATATTGTTTTAGGACAACTTGGCCCAGCTTCTACGTAAGAGAGTGCCGACTGTAATGTCAAAAAAGGAAACCACCATCCAAGATATCAATTTCCTTCTCAATCATTCCTTGATAGATGTGGAGGAAATTTTGGCCTACAAATTCGTAGATCCAGCGTTCTTATTGGAGGTAATGTATTTTAAATGTTAATCTACTAGAGTAAGGCTGAGTGCGTACGAGTTACTCGTGACAATCACAAGTGTTCGACTTTCAAAAATTTATAAGTACTGTTATACTTTGTCCATTTTATTATTGTTTTTTTTTAACAGCTCGACGTTTGAAGTTTATAGGAACGTGAACATAGTAAGTAAACGAAATAATCGATATCGAAAAATGTACATTCGATTAAATATTTTTTTGATTCTGACGACTCATGTTAATGTTTCAACCTTAAAAATTTGTTGTCTTTCTTTGTTATATTATGCATGAGGCCCTCAAAATAAAATGAATGAAAGTTAATGTAAACAAGACGAAAGTAATGAAAACGCATTTATTTCTATCGATTATTTGTAATCTGTGGCACAATCGTAGTAATCGTTGTGTGTGGCAAGTCACTAAAGTGTGGTACGCGTCCATGAAGTACAATATTATTTCTGTGAATTTTGTAACATAAACAATACGAAATTTTTTGGGCGTCAGCTGTCAAAAAACCAATAATAAAATGGACAGAGTATAGTTATAGTTTCTGAGTAAAACACTGAAGTACTTGGCACGACTTTATTCCACCACGCGCAGATAGAATGACCAGAATACAATGAGATTCCGCCTTAAATACTAACAGACATTTCTCCCTCCACATTGAATGTCATTACAACAACCAATTCATAACACATTACAAATATTACCCTTCAGCTTGTTATTTTTAAAATACATCTCAAACTATTTTGAGTTGCATACCCACAACAATTTTAAAACTATTTGCCACAGAACTTTAAATCTGTGATCTTAAAAATAGAGTTTCACAATCACATTAACACTACGTTAAAAAGTACGGGCGTATCATTTTTCGAATTCTTATTTTAAATTAAGATCTGTAAATGCTTTAGTACAAAAAAAAACGATTTTAGTGTTACTGGATAACAAATCAGTGATTGGAGAACGAAATATTTTATTCGGAATTTGCGTTCCAGGCGCTATCCCACCCCTCGTACATTCGCAATCGGTTGACGCGATCCTACGAGCGTCTAGAGTTCCTCGGAGATGCCATACTGGACTTCTTAATAACAGCGCACATATTTGAGAACTGTCACGACCTGAAGCCCGGCGACATGACGGACTTGAGATCCGCGCTCGTTAATAATGTCACGTTCGCTTCCTACGTCGTCAAGATAGGTCTTCACAAGTAAGTGTATTTTTTTTATATTGTGTTGTAGGTTTACTGGATTATTATGGTTTTTTCGATATTTTAGCACTTTACATGCGAAATGGTCACGGTATAACTAGGTATGTATTATGTTGGTCTTGGTTGGGTTGTCTAAAAGGGCCGGCAACGCGCTAGTGATTCTTCTGGAGTTGCTAACGTGTATAGGCGGTGGGTAACTGCTTACCATCAGGAGGACCGCATGCTTGCTTGCCACCTTGGTAGAATAAAAAAAACTGCTTGGCCACTCATTAAAATACATTAAAGAACTTGATCATTTCCGCCGTATTCGACCACTGAAATTCAATTTCATATAACAGAAAATCATATCAAAATCTCTCTAACAGTTACAAATAGGGGAAAGTACGGTAAAACGGACCAGTTTATTATCTTGGAAACTACAAACTCCATCTACTTGTTCTTTTGGCAAATATATCAGTCACCTCTCTCCCGCTGTGGGTCAGTGCTGGTAAAACTGACATGCGCACGACGCTTACGTTTTTATCGATGAAAGTAATTTTTCTGATGTTATGATGTAAAAAACAGGAATTTCGTTTAGCTTTAATATCCCTAACTTTGTATGTTTACATTAATAACTGACAAGTCTTATTTGTTTTTAGAATAAAAGATTTTGAGATCGGTGTTAGCATAACTTTTAAATTATATATTGTTTTCATAACTAACCAAAAGGCAAAACGGCCCGGGCAAAATGGTCCACTGGTCCATTTTGCCTTCACTGTTTGTTTTACATTTGATTATTTTTCAATAAATTAACACTAACAGAAAAATTTTCGCCCCCAAAAGAGACTAATGTGACTAACAAAATGAGAAGCAACCTTGAGAAGCATCTTTGATGCCCAGGCATCGTCGTCGATAGTTGTAACTCAACAGTCCTCATCAAGTAGTCAAAATTTGTTTCTCGTTATTCCTCCAAAAGACATTATACCATTTCCAAAAAATCTCTAAAACGCAGAGACCTAATGTCAAACGAGGAAAGTCGTTGACTTTCCTCGTTTTCTTACCGTGAAGAACTTCATAAGACAACACAAAATATTATAGTGGATAGGATAATTTAAACATTTTTAATGGTACGAAGAAACCAGTGGGTACAGAAAGGTGAGGCAAGGACAGGGGCATAGGTACAACGCTGAAGGCAAATAAGGGTAAAACAATGGAAAAAAAAGAGATTCGTAAGAAGGAGAAGATGAATATGTTCAGTGTATGTATTGCTCACATATGTATTCAGAGTCCAAAGAAGGCTGGAAAGTGTCAAAAATTTAATAAATGGCCTCAGTTTCATTAACGTTAACGATGAAAACAAAGACACTAGTTTCAGTGAGAAACTTCTAAACCTTAGGTCCATTCTAGCTTCAAGTGTGGTCCGTTTTACCTACCCATGCGGGCAGAATGGACTAAAATCATCCAATATCTTGTTATTCCTGTGATTTCATTAAAGTCTAAATAATTAATATTGTAGAATAATAAATCCTTGATAATTTGCTACAAGAGCTTCATACATAAAGCTATTGATTATATAAATATGATTTTTTTCCCTTAAGTGTACCGTTTTGCCTTGCTTTCCCCTAGGCATAAATATGAGTGTTAACTTGCCTCAGGCAATAAGCAATTCTATGAATTCCAGATTCCTTTGCTCTGAACTAAATCCAACATTAGACAGCGCTATCATGATGTTTGACGAGCACCAGCAACAACGGGACCACGAGATTGTCGAGGACGTACTTTATCTAATAGATGAAGAGGAATGCCAAATCGCTGAATATGTTGAAGTGCCCAAGGTTAGTAATTTTTATAAATACTCATAATGTGACATTCTTGAGCCCTTTCCTAGACTTTACCCTTCTACCACAAAAGATAAAGGTGTTATGTTAATTCGGTAACTTAGGTTTCCTTACGATGTTTTTCCGAAAGCTAAACCTTTCGATTGGTACATTATGGTTCACGTGTAGCGGATAACACATTGGTACTGCCAGACTGGGATTTGAAACCACCAGTCTTTTTTTTTATTCAACATAAGCTAGTGCTTGACTGCAGACCCACCTGATGGAAAGTGGCGACGCAATCGAAGATGGTAAAGCACACTAGCTCATTAAAAGCCTATTCACTCGAGCCTTGAATACACCCACATTATAATCGGGCGGGAAAACCGACGCAGGCAAACTGTTCCAGTCCTTAGCTGTCCTTATTATAAACGTAGAGGCAAAGCGTTTAGTCCGGACTGAAGGCACTTTCACCACATAAGGGCGTGTATGCGCAGTGCGTCTCGTCGTCCGATTATAGAATGGGGATGATGGAATCAAGTCATGCAGTTCCTGCGCACTCTCCAAAATGCATCCTGTAGAATACCGAGAGGCTGGCTACTTTGCGCCTGTGCTCAAGGCTTTGTAGATTGGCTTCCACTAAACCAGTCTCAAGGCTTTCTAGCCATAGGTTCCTCATCAACTAGGCCACCTTGGAATACATCTTTACTGAAGACTTGGTCATAGAAAAAAAATATTAGTATGACCTATACCTTTCTAACACATCCCACTTCTGATTGTTACATTGATAGCACAGAATACATATAATAACAGAAGATGCACTGCTTTGATGTTGAGGGAATGCCGCCGTTTTAATAGCCTACAAAATTTACAGAGCACTGCGTTCATTCTAAATAGTACCTTATCGCCACGCGCACTATTTCTTTGTGTTAAGAATTTACCTACACCATCGTTCGATCGTCAGGGTTTTCAAGCAAAGTAAAATAAAATACCAACAAAATTATTACAACATTTATTATATTTACAATTGTTTTATTTTTATGTAGTGTTTTATATATTTTTTGCCATCCCCTACATATCTATTATTAACTTTAGAGTGGCGAAAATTCGTAAACCGCATAAATAATTTTAAAATTGTTTTAAAAGGTGAACATAAGCGTGGTGCATTGAACTCAATGTTTTTTAGCTTCGTTAGTAATACATTTGCCGGATTTGTTGTAATAAGTTACAAAAAAGACAGTTTTGAAGTCTGTTGTTTATTGTAACAGCCGTCCACACAACAATTATTATTGTTACGATTATCCATTATAATTATTTTAACAAAATGCAGTGATATTAATGCAATATACACACAAATACGTAAATCCTTTCGCGTTTTGATTTTCGTTCTGCACGAATTATTCAATAACGTGTGCTCGCAAGCGCGTGGCAGCCGCGAGTGATAGACTACCTCGGGTAGTCGAGCGCTGTAGGCATTTATCGCTGTAGGTAGTGGCGTCTTTTGATAGTTTTTTTTTTTTAATTTATGCAATATCCAATCTATTCCAAACCGATTTTTTTAATTAACTAAATAATGAGCCCAGCAGGGGCCGTCGCCTAGTAGTCATTCTACAATACGAAACTCTATTCTATTCTATTCCTGGTGGCTATAAATTTGGGCCCGGTATTCCCGGAACGCACTTCGACCCAGTTGGATCCATTGTGCATGCCCTAGCCCTTACTCTGTTGCTGGCGCATCGAAGAGCTCCCTCAGGTACGCAACGATCGCGCCAGCTTGGAGCTGTACATAATCATTTGGTGTAGGATAGGCTACTCCCAGATGATGCATCCTACGTCTCGCAAGAGCGTCGCAGCCACACAATATGTGTCGCATTGACTCTTTTTCATCTTCGCAGAATCTGCAAATGTCACTAGTACTTAGCCTCATTCTGTGTAGATGCTCGTTGGTACCAAAATGTCCCGTAAGTGCACCCATCAGGTGCCTTATTTGTGATCTGTTTAGGTTTAATAATTTGACCCCACAGTCCACCCTTCCGCTAGAGAACGCTTTGGAGTGGTTAAGGCCTGACGCTGCCCTCCATTCCTTCATGTGTTCGTTTCTAGCATGTGCATACAATGCTTGGTGATATGTTCCATACGGAATCCCCACAAATGGTTCGGGGCCAACCAAATGTCTCTGTGAGCCGGCCCTCGCTAATCTATCTGCCTTCTCATTGCCCTCGATGCCTTCATGTCCAAGTACCCAGATAAGGCTGACATTGTTGTGTCTTCCCAGGTTGTTCAAGCCTGTAACACCTTCTTTGACCAGTTTAGAAGCAACTCTGAAGGAATTCAGAGCCTTCAGAGCTGCCTGACTGTCGCTGAGAATGCGAATGGTTTTACCCTTGACATTTCTCCTTTGCATTTCTTTGATGCTGGCAATTATGGCATAGGTTTCCGCTTGGAATACCGATGCATATTGCCCCATGCTGTGACTGATACTACAGTCCTTGGAATAAATCCCTGCCCCTGTACCTGACTCCATTTTGGAACCGTCAGTGTACCATATGAGGTGAGTTCCACCATCCGGTTTGAGTCCCCTCGTCCACTCTTCTCTGGATGGTATATGTACTCGGTACCTCTTGTTAAACATGTACACTGGATTTATTCTATCACAGGGCATGTCCATTAGATCATCCAGTTCTTTCACGGGATCCAATAAAGTATGTTTTGTACTTGTTACGATTCCAAACTCCTGCTTTTGCAAGTCTGTATAGCGACTTTCTTGCCTCTATTTGTATGTAAGTGTGAAGTGGGGTTAGTCCCAGTAACCACTCAAGAGCCAGTGTAGGCGTTGTTTTGAAGGCACCTGTAATTGCCATGCAAACTACTCTTTGTACCTTCCTAAGGGAATCCTTGCAGATCCTTAGTTTGGTCCTAGGCCACCATACAGCGCTGCCATATGTGAGAATAGGCCTCACCATCGTAGTATATAACCAATACATTACCTTTGGTTTGAGTCCCCAAGTTTTGCCATACGCAGAACGGCACATATTGAAGACACGTAAGGCCTTTTTTGTTATGTTTTCAACATGACCACGCCACGTTAGTTTACTATCAAGAGTTACCCCAAGATATTTTACTTCCGTAGCCCATTTTAGTTTGGTGCCGTACATTTCTCATCCCCGTCATTTCCGTTCATTTTCATTGGTTCTGGGTCTCTAAGGCCCTCTAATCGTCTTTTCCTCGTGAACGGCACAATAACCGTTTTGCTTGGATTTATGGAAAGGTTATTGTCTTTACACCATCTTTCCACCCTAACCAAAGCACCCTGCAGCAAATCCGTTACTACGTTTGGAAATTTGCCATTTACCTGTATGACTATATCATCTGCATAGCCTACAGCTTGAAATGGTCCACTGTTTAGTTCCACTAACAACGAATCCACCACTAGACTCCACAGTAATGGGGATAGTACGCCTCCCTGTGGACATCCCTTAGTTGCCTTTACGGTAACCTTATCACCTAATAAACTTGTTTCAATAACACGTTCCTGTAGCATAGTGTTTATCCATTTGACAATTGTCGCATCTATGCCATGATTTTGTGCTGAGGTTCTTATTGACGCGAAGGTCGTTCGATCGAACGCCCCTTCAATATCCAAAAACGCTCCAGCACAGATTTCTTTAGTCTCCAATGCATGTTCTGCTCGGTTGACTACATGGTGCAATGCCGTCTCCGTAGACCTACCCGGTTGGTACGCGCATTGCATATCATGGAGCGGTCGTCTCCTAAGTGGGCCATCTCTTATATATCTGTCTATCATCTTCTCCAAAGTCTTAAGAAAGAATGAAGTAAGACTGATGGGACGATAAGATTTGGCATCCTCATAGCTCTCCTTTCCTGGTTTGGGAATGAAGATTACCTTTGACTGCCTCCAAGCCGATGGGACATGTCCAAAGGCTAGGCATGCTCTGTACAGCCTGCATAGGTGCGGTATGAGAGTATTTTTACCCTCCTGCAGTAAGATGGGGTATACATCGTCCGATCCTGGCGATTTATAAGGACTGAAACTATCAATTGCCCATCGTACCTTGTCTGCGTCAACGACTTTCTTTGCTGTACGCCAGTCGTCCTTGGAAGTTTTCGCAGTCTGTTCTTCCATTGTGATGACATTTCCAGTCACATTCTGTATCTCTACCGAATCCGGAAAGTGCATCCTTAGCATATGCGTAAGAGTTTCCTTCCCAGTTGCAGTGAGTTTACCTTGGTCATTCCGGATAGATGCTAGCGGATTGACTTTTGCAGAGCTCATTGCTTTACTGAGCCTCATACCTTCTGGGAGACTGTTGATGTTACTGCAGTGAGCTCTCCATGACCTACGCTTCGCCTTGCGCACTTCCTTACTGTAGTGCGTAAGGGCCTTGGCATATTCTGCAAAGTCATTATTCGATTTTGCCCAATTGAAAACACGTCTGGTCTCCTGTCTTAGACGTTCTAAGGCAGGTGACCACCACGGTTCCTTATGCGTTGCCGCCTCTTTTTCCGGACAATTTTTGGTCCAGCTGGCCTTGACAGCCTGTGTAATTCTATCTGACTCAAACTCTATATCTATGATTGAGTTGAGTCGCACCGTAGGATCCCCGAGGTGTTCCTTAAGGTCTTTCCTAAAAGATTCCCAATCGGTTCGCCTTGGGTTCCTCCTTCGTATCTTACCATAGCTATTGGAAGTTACATACCTGAAGCAGATGTAGTTGTGATCAGACAAGCTAACCTCTTCCGACACATGCCAGTTACTAATCGCTTTGCTCGCTCTGTTAGATGCAAGCGTTATATCAATGACCTCCGCTCTGCGTTTATTAACAAACGTTGGTCTATTGCCTTTATTTAAGATTTGTAAGGGTGAGCTTACCAGAAAATCCAGAAGTGCTTCCCCTCTCTTGTTGTTGTCTGTACTTCCCCAGGCAACATGGTGGGCGTTCGCGTCGCATCCTATGATAAGATCTTCGCGAGCGCAGTTGTTAACCAGGTCTTGCAGTAGTGCTGATACCGGGTCTTCGTTTTCATATGGTAGGTAGGCGGAGGCTAGAATAGTATCTTTACTGCCCCCCCCTGTTTCCCCTTTGATCCTCACAGTAGTGAGGTCCCTAGAACAGAAGTCATAAAGAGGCATTGCCATTATGCCATTTCTGGCGAACACACAAGTCCTCATATCATTTGTGGAGCATTTAAAGAAAAGTTGGCCTCCACGAACATTTAAACCCTTGATGTCGCCCTTATACAGATAAGGTTCCTGTATGAGAGCAACATCAAATTTGTTCATATTAAGCGTACGACATAAAACAGCCGTTGCCGCCTTGCTGTGGTGTAAATTGATTTGTACACACCTTAAATTGCCCATTTTTAAAAACTTGAGCGACGCGTTGTTACTCGCCTACTGGCGAGCCATTCCATCATCCCCCGACGGGAGATCGTCTCCCTCCATTCCGGCTGGAGAGGAGAGCAGCCCGAGCTCGTCCAAACCCATGGCTAGATAATCCGGCCCCATCGAGATAGGAGATGAAGCCGGATCATCCAACCCGGGCGTGAGTTTGCCCAAGCCGCCCCCCACTTCTTCCTTCGTAGGGGCTTCACTTGCAGCGGCAGTCTTGGCTGAGGTCGAGGCTGCCGGGCCAGAGTCCTCAGTCCGCTCAGAGGGACAGGCCGGGGCCACTTCCTTCCCGGATGCATCCTCCAGGAGCTTGAAGTAGCTCCGGTCTATCCCCGTGCGCAGACTGTAGTCATGTTGCCTGATGAATTCAGCCGAAGCCTTATCCATCAGGATGATGGTGCGGGCGAACCCAGCGTCGAGCGCATGCCCAACGACCCTCCACTCACTCGTGTCGAGGCCCTTGTTTATGCATCGCAGCATGGAGAATTCCTCCGGAATCTTTGCAGACTTCGACGGTCTCCTTCTCCATGCCATTTTGATTGGTCTCGGCAGATCTTTCGCCTCGACCACTCTCAATTTTAGGTCGCCTAAAGAGACACCTCCCAGCGACCGAAGCCACAGGGCGGAAGGCTCACCCATACAGGCCACATGAAAGGCCCCAGACGCGAGGTTGCCTAGAACCAGATCCGGTTTCGGTTCTGGTGTCTCCACTACTCGCCTCCAGATCAAGTCCCGGATGTCTTCCACCACGAAACTCTAAGAGACATGTCATTCCCATACATTTGTTTTCTATTCTCTAGCGTTTCGTATTGTAGAATGACAACTTGACTAAGAGGGTAGGACGCTTGCCTGATGGTAAGTGACTCCTCTGCCCATGGACAGGTGCACTGCACTATATCCGATCTTAGTCTTCGAGTCTGGTATTTTTAACAGTTACAGCCATCAATATAATATATAAACTAGATTTGGTGTCACGGTTCAAAAAGTGGTAGCGAGAAATAGCGCCCTTGTGTCGCTATTTTTTTACAAGCCACATCCTGACAAATTTATTTTTGCCGATACGAGTGTCGCTACTGTCTATATGAAACTGTCAAACTACAAGTCATTATCATTATAAAATCGTTAGTTCACGTTTCCGCCACCAGCACAGATAAGTTTGCAACCTCCGCGACCACATTTCAGATGTCATTTTGTTCGTGAATGTTTATCTAGATTATATATTATATCGATGGTTACAGCATGTAGAATATCTGATACTGTGATTGTACCTACCTGGACGGTACCTTGCCTTTACTTAACCTCATCATCTACCGAAAGACGTCCACTGCTGGACATAGGCCTCCCCTTGCCCTATGGCTTGCCATAATCCCCATGCTTGGCAGAAATCTTTGATCGCAGTATACGTGTAGCGTGCATCACCCCACTGAGTTTCTTGCCGGTTCTTCTCAGTGGGGGCGCGTTGTGAACCGGTGGTAAACTCAGCCCTCTCTTAAGCGACAGCCCAAGCCGAGGCCTGCCTCCCTGAGGTGCCCTTGTGCTCGTCGCTACTTCTGCCGTAAAGGCTAGAGCGCTTCAAGCGCTCGCCTCCTATTGTCCGGTGAAGCTGTAATGGCCATCTGCGGCCAATAGCGTCTATCATTCCCAAAAAAAAAGATGGTTTTCCATCGCCTCCTACGACACTCTTTGGGAAGAGATGAGAGGGTGCTATTATTACCCGGACACCCTGGTGACACGCTACCAACTATAAAAAAATATAAACATTTTATCAGGTCCTTAGCGACATATTTGAAGCGGTAATTGGCGCGATATACTTGGACACTGGGGGCGACCTACAGAAAGTGTGGTCGGTCGTGTACCGTATCATGTGCAAGGAAATCCACGAATTCTCGGCGCGCATCCCCAAACAACCGGTCAAAGTGCTCTACGAGAAGATTCACGCTTGTCCCGTGTTTGGGTGAGTCCAAGTTACTCTATCTCTTTTTATATGTAGCCCCCGTGGCGCAGTGGGAAAACGCTTGCCTTGCAAACCGGAGGTCGCGGCTTCGAATCCCAACAACTTTGTGTAGTTCTTCCTTACTGGCTAAGACAATACAGGCCGATCACCTGATTGTCTGTAAAGTAAGATGATGCATGTCGGATGGGCATGTAAAAAGTCGGTCCTGCGCCTAACCTCTCCCCGGTCGTGTCGGTCTTCCGTCTCATCGGATTGTGATCGGTATTAAGGAAGATAGACTGCACTTGTGTCTACGCAAGCGCTTGTGCACTATAATATCTCCTGCGTACATGGCTGATCTTGTGAAAGATTGGCCGCTGTGGTCGTAACCGCCAGGACATTTTTTTAATTTAAACTGCATGGTTCTATGGTTCTCCTAGCCCAATAGCGTCAAGAGATGCGAGGAAAGCCTCAATTGGGAAAATAATAGATATTCGCCTGGTCCACACTGAACCATCAGTCAGGTGCCAGGTGAGTCTTACTGAGTGACCAATCTGTCCACCATAACACCGTTCGAGACAAAATCTCTAAGTGATGGTGAAAACCGAGTCCTTCAATAGCAATTGTACAGTTTAGAAGAATTACGGTATTATGAAATAAGCAAACAAATGAACACACTTTGCAACTGTATTTTATATTGTGTTAACTTTTTTTTTAGGGTTCAAACCTAAAAAGGAAAAAACGGAACCCATAAAGAATCACTTTTTTGTCCGTTTGTCCATCTGTCTGTCTGTCAAGGCCCTTTATTTCGGGAATGCGTGGAGTTATCGAGTTAAAATTAAAACCACTCCGGTCTACAGTTCAAGGGACTGGATCTGTGAGAAAACCGAACTTCTGAGTTAATGTAAAAAAAGATACGGCCGTTTATGCCGCAAAAAACGTATTTATATTTAGATACTCTCAAGGGAATCAAAGTTTATAGGTTTAGGGGGTTAGGGTTAGGCTGCCTGTCCACCGGAGCGGAGTGAGGCAGTGGAGCGGAGAAACGGAGAAATATTAACCAATAAGATTGCACAAAATCTCCGCTCCTCTTTTTTGTGCAATCTTATTGGTTAATATTTCTCCGTTTCTCCGCTCCACTGCCTCGCTCCGCTCCGGTGGACAGGCAGCCTTAGGGTGGGGTTTTGGGGGTTTGTAAGGTTATTTTCTGTTGACCTAGAGCTGTGAAGTTATACCGGCTTATACTACAAGTATATGAAAAAATCTGAAAACTATACATAAAAATGTATAGTTTTCAAATTTTTGAATCATAAAAATATAGTCTTTATTTATAGAAACTTGTGAGGGAACTTCGGTGGGCGAGTCCCACTCGCAGTTGACAGTTTTTTTTAGTTTTTCGAAATATATGGTGATAATACGATAACATGTTCTTTTTCAGAAAATCCAAGGTAGTAAATCCCGACTTACCGAAGATCATGGTACCTGTCACAGTCACGAAAAATGGCCGACAAAGTACTGTCTACGGTGTGGGTAGAAATAAGTCTCAAGCAAAACGGGCTGCAGCCAAAATGGCATTGAAATTTTTGAGCCTATAATGATATTAGTCAGTAAACAATTGTATAGGCCGTAGCACATACACGATGCTTTAAGTATCAGTGATTTTGTAATGTTGCAATGCGTTTCCACCCGACTGCCCAAAAAATATATGCACAAAACAATATTAATTTCACTAAATTAGATTTAAAAATTCATCTATGTAAAATACACATTACGAAACATGATTTACTTTTTAAACACAAAGCTAGTTTACCAACTGTAGGACCTTGTAAAAGTAACCTAATCTTTTGGCGTTTTGTTTTTGTTGAAATTCGCGTTTAGTTTAAACAATTGTGCACTTATTTTATTACAAATTGTATTTGTATGCACTGTATAAATATCGAAATTTTGTGCTTTATAATCTACGTTAGTGACTAATCAAATCACGTAAACTAAAAGTATCGTACCTACATAATGTGCTAGGCTCTATATACGTAAAAATGAATTTATAGATTGTAACAAAAATAATCCTATAGATATTTTTATACATTATTATTATTATATTATTTCTTCAAATTATAATTATACGTATAATAATACATATGTTGGAAAAATTATAATTTGTTTAATGAATGAAAAGGAATGTATTTTGTTTTAGAGTATCTTTTTATATTGTACCTAATTTGGTCGTGCATGTTATCGTTGACGATTTTATTATATTACTACTACTATTTATAAATATGTTCGCGTCTTTAAGGTAGTCCAAGTAGGAATGATTGTAGGTATATTACTGATCTTCCCGACTATGGCAAAGCCAATAGATCATAAATATCTATTTATATAGATATATCTTAATGAATTAACGGCCGAATTCAAAACGTCTGTAATTATTTCAGACCATCCTAACGAGCCGAAATACTAAATAGACAGCAAAATGATCCGCTAACATTGTAATTTAAATACTTATGCATATATTTAACAGGCGTTCGTAAACTCGGCCATAACATAAGTAGACTATTAAAATCACAAAAGATTTATGGATGCATTTTGAAAAGTAGGGTGGAATAAGTTATCGAAATTATTATCTTTATGAATCTCTATAATAATATAATTATGGCTGTACTGTGCGTGCATAATCGCATTCAGTTATTACTTATCAGTGAACTAAATCCAATGTGGTGCTTGATGTCGCTGTTTAGAAATACTTATTTTATTTGTATTGTATGCATGGTTTTGTTATACTGATTCATTACTTATAATTTCCTAAGCCCGTCTAAGTAAGGATTCATTGCATGAAATTTTTTTTTTTTCATTAGAGCCTCGAAACGAGGCGTCGGAATTTCAAAGTGAGACTACTAGTTTAAGTGGGGTTCAATATGCAAGGACTTCATTTGCACATTTCAAGTATTTTAAGTCACGTAGTTTTAAACTTAAATTACTGACTCTCGCTTTGGCATGTTTTTTAGGGTTCCAAGCCTAAAGGTAAAAAGAAAACCGTGAGACTTCGTCTGTCTGTCACACCTAAATATTTCAGGAACCACTGTCGCTATCGATTTTAAACGTGGAATAGTTTTAGATTTTACTTACCCAACCTCATCTTAATTTCTTTTTCTTTTTAGGGTTCCATACCTAAAAGGTAAAAAAGGAACCCTTATGGTCTGACTTCGTCTGTCTGTCACACCTATATACAAGGTGGCCAGAACAGTGACGTCATAAAATTAGGTATCTGAATCACCCCTATGTATGTGCTACGATTTTTCGTAGTTTTCGAGTTACGATTTTATTTATGAATTTTTGCAAAATTGCAACCGGATCAGTTTAAAACATTTCTAAAAAAAAGTAGAAGGTTTCTTCGATTTTTTTTCTTGCAGCTAAATCTCTATGAACTGTACATTTATGCATAAAATAAACAGCCTCATAACTTTAATGGAAGTTACTACAAAATTGACCTAAAGTTGAGAATTTATGTTAAGTGGGTTATCATAGGTGTGAAAATTTAAACATAAATTCTCAATTTTAGTTAATTTTGTAGTAACTTCCATTAAAGTTATGAGGCTGTTTATTTTATGCATAAATGTACAGTTCATAGAGATTTAGCTGCAAGAAAAAAAATCGAAGAAACCTTCTACTTTTTTTTTTAGAAATGTTTCAAACTGATCCGGTAGTAATTTTGCAAAAATCTATACTTATAATAAAACTGTAACAGGTCCAATTCTGTACATTGAAGATATTTTGAAAATTACATTTGGAGGACATTCTATAACCGATACTGAGGCCGAAAATGTATTTTTTTTTTTTTTTTGTCTGTCTGTCTGTCTGTATCACGGTTGCGCATCACGCCGAAACTACTGAATGGATTCAAATGAAACTTGGCAGGATTTGAGATCTTACTATGAGGTAGGACATAGGATACTTTTTATCCCGTAATCTAGCACGGTTCTTTTGGGAGAGGGGATTAAAGTCAAAATGGGTATTTGGTTATACGCTTGGTCCGATTCATTATAATTATAATAAATATTTGTAAGGGAACACTCATAGATAGTTGTTACAATGTTTGGAAATCGATCAGGTTAAGCAACGTTATGTAAGGTTATTAAATAGATGGGTGACCGTTTAACGCCATTTGAACTAAACGTCTCCGTGCTTCGGAGGGCAAGTACAAAGTGGGTCCAAGTTTTTAACCGACTTTAAAAAAGGAGGTTTTGTATTCTATGCGAATGTATATTATTGAAAGTTTAGTTAACGTAAACACAGCGCGGGCGGAGCTGCGTGGGTCAGCTAGTTCATAAATAAAATCGTAACTCGAAAACTACGAAACGTCCTCCCTTACATTACATACGGTACAGTTGGGTGATAAACTCTTTTTCATCATAAAAGCAAAACTATTTAATGGCATGTGCCCGGATCGAAGCCTTAAGGCAGTAACAATATCTCTTCTGGACAGATTTGTATCGTTAAACCACAACAGCCGAGATGGATGAGGTTGGATGGTTTTATACCATATTCCTTTTGTGCGTGACCTTTCATCGAAGTACTCCTTCCAAATTTTATTAGATTTTTTCTTAGCGATACTTAAATTTTCCGAGATATAGGGAGTATGAATAATACGAACACCATTGCCAACGCCTTCTTTTGCTAAAGTATCTACCTTTTTATTTCCCTCCAGACCAACATGAGATGGTATCCATTGCAATATAATCTTTTTATTGTCATTTCTTAGTTTACAGATTAATTGCAAAGCAGTGTAGGCTATCGGTGTTCCTCGAACAGTCGAGGTACAACGAGCCAGATGTTGGAGTGCGCTCCTTGAGTCCGACAAGATTACAAAATTATCACCCTGCACAGAGTCAATATATGAAAGAGCTTCAGTAATGGCAATCAATTCCGCAGTCATGATTGATGTATTACTAGGTGTGATATGGAAACAAACAGAGGTATCAGTCTGGGGGTCATAAAACGCTGCCCCAAAATTATCGTTTATCTTAGAACCATCTGTAAAAATACAGTAGTGCTGATTGTATAAACTAGATAAAAACTGTGTACATTTTTGATAAATAACGTCCGTGTTATATGTATGTTTAGGATTCTCCAGTACTTCGATAAAAGGCCTCACCACTTCTGATAAATCTATATTGGTTACCCAAGTATCTAAGGAGAACATATCAAGTAGTTTATTTGCATGCACATGTATATTTAAATACTCTTCACGAGATGAAATCAATAATGGTTTTATTTTATGTCTCCAAAATGAATTTTGGCACAGAAGGGCGAGTTCGTTAATAAGTTCAATAAGTTCAGAATTTCCCAGTGACTGAATTTTAAGCCAAAATTTGGACGCTAAATGTTGCCTACGTACATGCAAGGGTTCAATCAAGAGTTCGCTTTCCATGACATGTATAGGTGTGCTTTTTATAAATCCCCCAACAATTCGTAAAAATTGGTTTTGTACTTTCTGTAACTTATTTAATTGTGTTGAACTACTGTTACCATAAACTAAGCTAGCATAATCTAGTCTACTCCGTATCAGCATTAAATAGAGGCGTCTAAGGTGAATAGTATGTACACCCCACCCGGTGCCGGATAGCATTTTAAAGATATTAAGATGTTTGGACACTTTTTCTACAGTCTCATTTATATGCTTACCCCATCTAAGCTTGTCATCTAACCAGACCCCTAAATATTTAATCTTGTCTGCCTTTTGTACAGGTGTATTATTAATATAAATTTCTGTTGTATCTCTAACAAAACCGGACTTAAAAACACAGACTTTCGTTTTTGATGATGATAAATTTAAACCTAAGTCTTCAATAAGCAGAGTTATTTTATTTAGGTCTACTTGTAAGTTTGAAGTTAGATCTCTGATATTTTTTCCTGTTGCGTATATCACAAAGTCATCAGCGTATTGTGAAATGTACGTGTGATCGTTTGGAATAAAAGATTTACAAATTTTAGAAGTGGCAATATTAAAAAGAAGAGGAGATAACGGATCACCTTGAGCCAATCCGCGGCATGTATTTCGGCAAATTTCAAGATCCATCGTCAATATTCTTAGCGACCTCTCTTTTAGAAAGTTCCATAAATATAGACACATCCTAAACCCTACTCCAATCTCATCCATTATTTTCATTAAACTACATATGTCAACATTATTGTAGGCGCTATCAATATCTAGGAAAACTGCTAGAGTACTTAATTTCTTTGAGAAACCTGCTTGCACTCGTGATACTAAGTTAACAATATTATCCAAAGTGCCACGGCACTTTCTAAAGCCAGTTGTATTACTAGACAAGATATTATTTCTTTCAACATACCATTCTAGACGATTGAACAGCATTCCGTGGAAAACTTTACACAAACAAGAAATCATAGAAATTGGTCGCAATGAAGGATTATGTGTATTACTACCGGGCTTAGGAATAGGCATAATAATGATATTTCTCCACTGTTCAGGAACAAACCCATCATAGTAAAACTTATTAAATAACTCTAGCAAAACAATCCTTCCATTATGTGGCAAATATTTTAACATAGAATATGAAATGTTGTCGAAACCAGGAGCTGTATCTTTTGATTTAATACACTTGCTTAACTCTTGTAAAGTAAATGGAACATCTAAATTCTCATTTTGCGATACAAATACAGGGTCATTAGGTGTTACAAAATCTGGCGTCAGACTTCGTAAAAGCTCCTCTGCTTGGTCTTTATTTATATACTGTACTGAACCCTTATAGCCCTTAATCCATTTTAACCGATCCCACACCACTTTAGAAGAACAACTTTGGTCTAAGCCAGAACAAAAACCCTGCCAATTTTCCGATTTAGCGTTACGGATCGAATTTTGAGCGATCCTAATTTTATTTTGTAATATAGTTAAATTCTCTGGTGTGGGATTTCGTCTAAATTTTGAAAGTGCCAAACGTCTTTCTGCTACAGACTGCGATAGTTCACTATTCCAATACGGTTTAGGTGAGAACTTACTATCTGGATTATTACAAATTTGGATATTTGGTATGTATAATTCCGCGGCAATGTTTAAGATGTCCACAAACATGTTGTAACAGACTTGTAAGTTATTGGAAATATTCATTTCTGTGAAAAGTGCTTGTAAAACGTTAGTATAGGAACTCCAATCAGCTTTTTTAAAATTACGTTTTAATCTAAGTGTAGAATTACTGCACTGCATATTATATTTAATTTTAATAATACAATGATTACTACCTAGTGTCTCATTGATTACGTTCCACTCAAATTTTAAACCTATGTCTGAAGAAGCCAATGACATGTCTGGAGAAGATTGTTGTAAAAAACCATTTACAAGTTTAATTCTTGTATGTTGACCGTTATTTAGTACAATGAATGAGTTGTCAACCATAGAGTCAAAAATACATAAACCGCGGTGATCAGTTTTGGTTGACCAATTAGAATGATGACTATTTAAATCGCCGACAATTAAAGTTCTTTTCTTACATAAAGATAATAGTTGGTCCCAGTCATTTTGAGATATGCTTACACCTGGTAGGATATACACAGACATAATATATTCAAGTTGATCACAGTTATATACCTTAATACCTATCACTTCTATTCCTGGATTAGGATGATTTATTGGCAGTTCCTGAGATTTAATAGACTTATGGGTAACAATAGCAACGCCGCCATAACCATCGCTTCTGTCCTTTCTATAAATATTGTAGTTACTCACTTTAATATTCTCATTAGATAATAGCCATGTTTCACTTATAGCAGCAATATGGATCCTTTCTTGGGACAGTAGACTTTCTAATGCTATCAGTTTAGGCTTAATACTTTGCGCATTCCATTGGATTATACTCAAATTCTTTTTTATTACTTTAAGATCCATTAATATAATCAAAAAGTTTTTGACAACTGTCCCTTCTGATACAAACTCCACAGCCAATAAAATCAACCATTCTACGCAGCATTTAATTACACCATTAACTTTTTCTTGAATGGAACATTTATTTATAAATATAATTTCTTTTATTCGAGTTAATAACTCCTTAAAAGGAGTTGTTCCAGAAATGTATGGAGCCTGGGCCAACACCATGTACACCATATGTATAAATAACTATTCAATATAGTAACTGTTTTGTAATGTTATCTTTTTTTTATATTGCTTCGTTTTATTGTACATTTAAGATATCTTGGTCAAGGAGAGCAACACAAAAGAAAATATAATACTACTGTAGCAACACCCCACAATAATATGATGGATCGGAAATACGTAACTAAAATGTCATGTTGACAACTGACTATACCTGCGATTGAACTTGTTGCGGATTCCAATCCAAATCACAGGCGATAATCAATACAATAAAGCCCCGGGTCAAGAAAGAAACAGTCAATGAATGTCCGCAAACATATATAATCACTAAAAACTCCGAAATACATTATGCACTCCACGCGTAAACAATCTATTACGAAACGTCAACTATAGCATTAACTGTCAAGTAGTAAACCAACGTCAAACGCAACTGTCATGGCTGCCCTAAAAACAGGGTGTACATACTAAATAACTGCAAAAGTAATCATTTTTGTACAATTGTACTCTGCTTCAAATTAATTTATAAGTATTTTTATGAAACTCTCCTATGTTTTTCCTATTTTTCCATGTAGTGTACGTAGTGTTGGCCCAAAATGGAACATCTCCTTTACTTCCTTTTTTTCCGTCTGATTCATTAAAGGAGGTTCAAAACATTTTTTATCTTCCTCTTCTGAAACCCAGGGTGAACTGGGCCGTGTTTGCTTATTTTTTTTGGATGTGAACCTTCGGGTAGATTGAGGTGTCGGTTTTGGAGTAGTTTTCAAAACTTCGGTATAGTATTCCATCTTCTCGGCTTTCACTTCGTCTTTGTCATTCATAAAATACTGTATATTCTCTTCGCATTCTTGTGTAAAGATTATCTGTTCTTGTGGTGGTGAGTGAGGTGGCACATACATGGTAAGAGCTTTCCTATACGTACAGTTGAAATTAGCCATAATTTCTCTTAACTTTTTTTCTTTTATGAAGAAAGGACAAGTGCGGTCTAAAGCCATATGATTACCTGAACAATTGACACAGTTATATAAATTAATTTCGCAATTTGGGTGGTTGGCGCCGCATTTTGGGCAAGTAATTTTTGAGGACGGGCAGAACTTGACTGTATGACCAAACTTCCAACACCGCGAACATTGTGAAACCGGGAATATATAGGGCTCCACTTTGATTCTAAGATCATCTGCGTAAATATGCGTTGGTAAAAAGGAACCTTCGAAACATAGGCGTACAGATTCGCTGTCAGACCAGCCCCCTTTGTCAGCATTTCGACGCATCAGTCGTTTGACCGAAATAAGTTTTCCGGGGCTAGGGCAAGTGATAGTTTTAAGCATATCTTCTTCGGTGATTTCTATTTCTATGTATAGTAAACCACGACTCGTTGTTGCCAAACCGTGCCTTTCGCGGCCATTTGCCCGCGCGCTGTATCGACTACGCATGCGCGGAAGAGTCCCGTCACTCTCCCACAGGAGTGTCCAACGGTTTTATGTCGCATGCGCCGCGCGTATCGTCCAGTCTGCCGCGGAATCCCGGACTCGCCGGACGATACGTACTTAACGCGCGTGCCTAGTCGACAAGGCCTATACTCGTAACCAACCCCTGAGATTTACTTTAATAATAATCAGTATACATCCTTTGTGATAAGTGTTTGTGTTAACTTTTATAAATTTTACCTTTTTTTCAATATATAACTTTTTTGCCTTTAAAGTGTTGTGTATTTTATTTCCTTGGGCGGCTACCCGCCCATATATGGCGCCTCAACTTTGGTGAATTGTGACTTAGGTACGTGCTAAAATCTAACAGAAAACAGTTAAGTGTGCGTATCAGTGTACTACATAACCAAAGTACATAGGTAGATACTTTCCGTGTGAGTCCCTAGTTCCAACCATACCGAAAATGCCAGTGACCAGAAGCAGAGCGGTTAGTTTAGAGCGCAGGGAAGATGCCCACGCTGCATTACCCGACCCCTCGCGACCAAACACGCCGACGCCGATGCCCGCCCGCGAAGATGGCGGCGACGCGTCCTACTCGCCGCGCACCGACGCTAACGCAACGTTTTCTGGAGAAAACGTCGCGACTATAATTGCATATCTCCAACGTTCGCAGACAGAAGCGTTCAGGGAGCTGCTCAACTCGGTGACGCGTACGAACGCTTCGACTCCGGAGTCACTCGGTCCACTAGGGCATGGTACCCTTGCCAGATGCAAAGCTACCTTCTCAGGCCGACGAACAGAATCGGTAGAGGCATTTATCGACGCTATCGAAGCTTATAGCGAATGCGCGCAGGTGTCAGACTCAAACATATTACGTGGATTAGCGTACGTCTTCAAAGATGAAGCGGCTACGTGGTGGCAAGGAATTAAATATTCAGTATCATCGTGGTGCCAAGCCAAAGAAAACTTAATAAGTGCTTATGGTGACCGCCGGCCACCTCATCGTATTTATATAGAAATATTTTCGACGCCACAACTAACGGAGAATACTGATATATTCGTGGCGAGAATTCGCGCTCTTTTAGCCAGATTACCAAAAGGAGATTTAACTGAGTCGGCACAAATCGACATGACGTACGGCCTCCTCCATACTAGAATAAGAAAAAGGCTACGGAGAGAAGAATGTAAAAACTTCCCGGAATTACTCCGCCTTGCCCGGAACATAGAAGACTCCCTAGGTGAGGGCGAAAGAAAATCCGCGCGAAACGAGAGCGTCGCGCGTGCTGAACCACCCCCCGCCCCCGCCACATCGGTTGCTAGGTCGCTGCCGCCGCCGCCCGCGGCCCGGTTCACCGCGCCACCGCCGCCCGCTGTTGCTACCCGTTACACCCCGCCCGCTTCCCGTGTCGCTGCCGCGCCACTCGCACCGTCGCCGTACGTGCAGAGAGAGAGAGCTATATACGCGCCCTCGCCCGACGCGCGCGCTGCTGCAACGACGACGGACTCCGCCGGCGCAGTGGTTAAAAGGGAGCGCCCGCTCTGTTCGTACTGTAAGCGCTACGGGCACAGCAGAGACCAGTGTCGTAAGTTGGCGAATCGAGGTGAGTCCAGCTTGTCTAATAACTTTCCCGCTGAAGTGTGTGCTAGTGATGAAAATCACAAAGAAAGTTTTTACAGTTTTGAACTTTCTCATTCGAGTAATAAGTGCGTTCATACTAATCGCGGTGCGCCGTCAAATAATTATTTGAATGCTAGAGACACTAATATTAATACTAACAATGTTTGTTTACCTGAGACGAATGATGCATGTAACTATTCTTCCAATACTAACCATGATAACCGTGAGTTTGTTGACCCAACATTTCGAGTTCCACGTGAATTAAATTCGCATTCGGCGAATTGTCACAGCTTATGCTCGTGTATTGCTGACAGTGCATGCAACATTCAAAATCAAAATAATGATAACTTGTGTTTTCGTCAATGGGTTCCACATAAAATTGCATGTGCACGTACTCGCTCAGAGGAAAATATTAATTCCGATTTCGAATGTAATGTTCACGCAGAACATTTTTGTTTACGCGAAATCGATGGTGTGACATGTAATAGTGCGAATAATAATAATAGCTTACAGTTGCCCCAAGAATGTAATTCATTTAAACACATAAATAATTGTTGTAATGTAAATTTTCGTAACGATGCTTGTGTTGAAAAACAGGGTAACTGCAAAATTCAAAAATCCAGTAAATTATATTTAAATGAAAATGGTTTCGATAAAAATTTATTTAACGACCCCTGTGTGACAGAAGGGCATAAGTCTACTTTTCATAAATCCCACGATTTATGTACCGATAAAAATGCTTTAAATAAAAATGTTAATAGCTTAGTTTCTTATGACTGTATATGTAGTGGAGATGTATTACCAACCGGGAATAGTCGCGAAAGGCTCGTTAGGTGTCGCGAATTACGACCGATTTTCAAAATTGAAATTTTGGGTATTATGGGTACAGCTTTGATTGATACCGCCGCAAAGCATTGTATAGCTGGTCATACGCTGTATGCTCTCCTTCTACGAAAGGGTCACCTCCTCGTTCCCTCGACACGTCAGATCAAGCTCGCTGATGGTCACGTACGGGACATGGAAGTACTTACTACGTCTTTAGCGGTAAGTTTAGAACAAAAAGTCATAAAAATACCATTCCTAATTTTTCCGAATTCTAACAATAACGAAACACTTCTTGGGATCGATTTTATTACTGCTGCTGGAGTTGTTATAAATTTTGACAAAGAAATCTGGTATTTTAGTAAAGATGAAAATATCCAGCATAAGCTGCTATTTGAGCCTACCTCTAGGGAAATCAGCTGTTCCTCTGCAGATGTCCTCCGTGATGATGAAGGTTCTCACCTCAACTCAGCTGAGCGTGGTGCGCTCGCTGAAGTCCTCATCAGACACGCGCATATTTTTGAAGCAGGGGGAGGTCCAACTCCTTACGCCGAACATTGCATAGAGACAGGTAACCACCCACCTATTGCTGTGCCTCCGTATCGCCTGAATCCAGCAAAGAAGGAGTTGATGAAGCAGGAAATCGACAAAATGCTTGATGAAGATGTGATCGAAGAATGTGAGTCAGCTTGGTGTTCACCGGCACTAATGGTGCCGAAGCCCGATGGTAGTATTCGGTTCTGCGTTGATTACAGACGACTCAACGCCATCACCAAGTCAGACAATTATCCGATGCCACGTATTGACGAACTGCTGCAGTCCACCAAAAGGAACTGCTATATGAGTTCGCTTGACCTTCGCTCTTCTTATGGGCAAGTAAGTGTTCGAGAGCCTGATAGAGACAAAACTGCCTACATATATCCTATCGGCACATACCGTTCCAAGAAAAATGCCAAACCACCTGACCTTCAAACATCGGTCATGAACCAGCGGAACGAAGTACTACCAATAGATCTCTTCGGTCCTTTACCAGAAGGAGAACAGGGGGAGCGATGGATTTTGCTCGACAAGAATAAAGAGTACGCTGACCAGTCAAGACGACCTGCAGAAAATTTTCAGGAAGGAGACCTGGTACTTCTTAAGTCTCACGTGCTCAGCAGTGCTCCGAAAAACATCACCGCCAAATTCGCAACTAAACGCGATGGTCCATATCAGATCGTGAGAAAAGTAAGTCCAACAACTTATGAGCTCGCGCATGTAGACCGACCCACTGAAATTATTGGGAAGTATCACATTCAGGATATTTCAGCCTACAAAAGTAGAGACGGCTCTTCACCTCCTAGGCCTGTCATCCCTAAAAGGAAGCGAGGAAGCCCGGTGACTGAAGACAGAGTCCTAGTCCAGGAGCGAGGACGTTCCCCTGGACTAGAGGGGGAGTATATAGTAAACCACGACTCGTTGTTGCCAAACCGTGCCTTTCGCGGCCATTTGCCCGCGCGCTGTATCGACTACGCATGCGCGGAAGAGTCCCGTCACTCTCCCACAGGAGTGTCCAACGGTTTTATGTCGCATGCGCCGCGCGTATCGTCCAGTCTGCCGCGGAATCCCGGACTCGCCGGACGATACGTACTTAACGCGCGTGCCTAGTCGACAAGGCCTATACTCGTAACCAACCCCTGAGATTTACTTTAATAATAATCAGTATACATCCTTTGTGATAAGTGTTTGTGTTAACTTTTATAAATTTTACCTTTTTTTCAATATATAACTTTTTTGCCTTTAAAGTGTTGTGTATTTTATTTCCTTGGGCGGCTACCCGCCCATATATGTCTTTTATGACACCGTATGATATGTTCTTTTCAAAAGCTCTCTGCATTCTCCAACCTTTGTCCACAAAGTTGGTGCATTCCTCTAATTTTATCACACTTTCTTCATTTTTCATATCCAGTCTTACTTTATATGGACTCATATATTTGACTCTAATAATATCTGTAATGTTGTTTTCTTTTAATAATTTGGCCAACGAGAATTGTTTTGGCATTTTGTCCTTGCTAGAAATGTATATTTGAATAACTTCCTCTCTCAGTCTCTTTCCTTTATTCCTCACCAACGTCCACTGTTCTTCATCTACCTCTTCTTCTCTTCCCCTTTTTGCAGAGTGTAATCCCGTATCGGTCTCCATTTCCTTTAAAGGTGTCTGTTCAACTAGTTCTTCAACTTCAACGTCTAATATATTATAATCCTCATTTAACGAGTCGTTATAGGCATCAACATTTTTATCAGTAAACAAACGTTCGCTATTCATTAAAAGATGCAAACGAACTCACTACATGCCGACGAAACCGGTTATAAACCGCGCGACGCAGCAATGCACCAAGCGCTGCACGCGTCGCACACCAAACCGATAGTTGCGCACGCTAGACAAAAGAACACTTATTCTTATCTGTAACGCGGGTTACTCGTACGAGCGCCGCATCGAGACTGATACATAGGGGTGATTCAGATACCTCTCAACACGAGGCACCTAAAAAAAATTTATGACGTCACTGTTTTGGCCACCCTGTATTTCAGGGACCACTGATGCTTATAGTTTTAGATCTTACTTACCGAACCTCAACGCGAATGAAAAAAATTTTTTTTTTTTTCGTTTTCTTTTAATGGGGGTCAAAATATTATCGCCGAAGTTTGTGAAGGGAAAAATCTGAAATAATTATGGGTAATACAGGTCTATCTATATTTTACAGGAAAAATAAAATTATCTTTCTAAGTAGTAGAGTTTTTTAGTAATCCTAAAAAAAACTTCGACAAATAAACTTAGGTTTGCGGTTTGATTTTTTTTTTGTTATCTGAAGTTAATATGGAACCCACGGTGCACGAGTCCGACTCGCACTTGACCGGTTTTTTTTTTTAATTGGGCGTTGCTGATGCGTGTAGATCTGAGGTGTAGATAGTGCATAATATTTAATAAGAAAAATTACTACGCTCACAGCAAGTGAACGTACTATTTTTTCAACTAGTGTCCTGTCTACATTGTAGCTGGAAAAATTACGAGGCCCAAGAGAATTTATACCTACTCATTTGTCAATTATTATAAAATGAACCAAACATTTTTTTAACGTTTGCGAAAGTGGTAAAGTAAAAATTTGTTAAAAATTGATTTGGTAAAATATTAGTGTACCGGTTAATACCGGAATATTATAATATGATTTCTGAAAAAGATAGTTTTGTGTTTTTAAGCAATAGACGCTAAACTAAAATATTACGTCTGTTATTTTCATCTGATAATGTTTTACGATCACAATTTTATATTATTTGTTTATTTTACTAAGTTATTTTTTATGTTGGATAATGACTGTCTAGAAAGACTACAAGCTTGTGAGCATTTTTTTAATTAAAATATATTACTTTCCTTTAATATTTTGTTTAATTTATGGTCATGTTATTTATCAACCCTCGATACACCTCTGTTTCGACTGAGGATAATTTCGTCACCTAATCAAATAGGTTAAGCAATGGTGCCATGACAGACGGCTGAGGATATCTTCAAAAAGCCAAGTTTAGAGGTAGGTGTCTGTGGTGAGCATTACCCCAGCAAGAAAGATGGTCGTAGAGAAGATTGAGTTAAATGAATAATTAGAGCATAATCTGCTGTAAATGTGCGCGGAATAAAAAATTAGTGCATCATTTCGTTTTCGAGAAAAATCCGAAAAACGATTCTTGCTGGGGTAACGTTGTTCCAGCAAGAAGATTCTAAACCAATGATCGGAGAGAAACATAAACTTCAGGAAAGATAGCTTATATTTGTGCGTAATTGTGCGCTGAAAATGAAATTTGTGCGTCTTAAGATTTCAGAGTTATTATAATTCCTGCTGGGGTAACGTTTTGCAGAATCGTGTTTCTCGGAAACCAGTAAATGTGCACCGGTAGAATAAACGATTATCAGTAGCTCTTAATTTGTGCGTATTTGTGCATTAATTAGATTTTCAAAAATATTTACCGTTTTAGCGTAATAATGGATTTAGTAAAACCAAAAAAAAGGTCCTAGCGCTTAAACGAACAAAAATTCATACACACTGAAAACGGTATTCGGTCCTTTTTAATACTCTTAACATCCACGTAAGGTTTCAAAACATATTATATACGCATTATTGAATAATATCACTTTGAATCAAAACTGATAATGTCTAGCTTTGACGTCAAAATACAAAAAACAAAACCAACCCTAGAGTTTTTGGTATAAACCAAGAATTAGAGCACTTAATGAAATACATATCCTGAAAATTTCAGCTTCAAATATTTCATAATAAAGAAGATACAAGTGAAAACTAGAACCCCTGTTAGATTACTGGTTATCCGACCAAATTGGAATGAACCCAAAAAAGCGAGGATTTCATACATACTCGTGACCTTCTTTAAATGACAGTATTATGTGAAGCTGTTGTCTGTACAGTTACGTTCATAATGTTTATCAACAATCGCGGTTATCTTAATAGTCCGTCAGGTGGTTATAGTTTGTCATTATTTTTACAATATATTGTTACAGTTCTGTTAATTACTATTTAATTACGATAACCACAGAATGCATTGCAAGTTTATAGGTGTAAATAGCAATGATTCGCATTGCAATAAAAAATCTATATTTCCAATACTTATAATAAAAACCGCTCTCCGAGAAAGTTCACTGACCTTTGTGTACGAACTATCGTGGACACGAACGGTGTACCAGTTTTCAATTAGAATCGTTTGAACGAACGTACGTGCTCCTACCCCGCCCGCTCGCCCGGGGCGGCTCGTGCAAGCGATTATCGACCGACACCGTTCGTGACTACATTGAGTCAAAATCAAAATTGCATTGCAAGATTCCATTACCATCATACATATAGCTCAAGCAAGTAAAAGCGTGTTAAAAATACATACAATGCAATTAAATTGAGAACTTCCTCCTTTTTAACCGACTTCAAAAAAGGAGGAGGTTCTCAATTCGAATTGTACGGATAGGCCGCTCCATTAATTGGGTCCCATAAAAAATTATTACGTACGAATAAGTAAGTAGTTCCTGAAAAAATGAGAATGGCGACTCTGAAAAAACTGTAGGAATGCTGGAGGTTGATGTTTTTATGGCTTTTTAAGGACAAAACTGGTCATAACACTGGAAAATATTGACCAATTTCAATGAATCTTTTTTTATTCGAAAGAAGGAACCTGTATATAATGAATCTGTATAAATTTGATCACCACCGATTAAGAACTTCCTGGAGAACCATGATTTATTTGGAGGAATTTATCTGGTAAAGACCATAAAATTGGGGTAAGTAATATTTGATATAATTACAAAATCTCTAATATTTACAAGATATAACAAATGAATCTATAATTTTATTTGATATGATCAGTTGATATAATGTTATGTATGTCGGGGTTTTTTAAAATTTATACTTGTTACTAACAAGTTGTTAGTGATGAAACTGGGAAAGACATAAGCCTTGTCTTTCCCAGTTTCATCACAAAAAAATATGTCATACTCGCTATCGAATCGCTCTGCTTGTGGCGGCTTCGTGTAGCGGGTCACCCCCTTCCCTCCAATATGGTTGAGGGGAGTGATGGCTGCTTCTCGAGTCAACCCGTGCGCGCGTGCTGCTTAGGGGGACTGCTCCGACTACTATCCCTTTGGCCTTTCAGTTTGATTGTATTTTCTCGTATTTTTTTTCTTAGCGTAGCACTCGAAATAACGCGAGCGCAACCTACTTACTTTTTAAACAGGGATCAGTGTTGCCAACTTTACAATGGGATAAACTAGTTTCATGAACAAAATTGGTGGGTGAAAAAAACATATATCTTATTTTATAGGCTAAACTAAGGAACTTAGAACACTATTTAACTCCCGCCCACTGAAGAATCTAATGACAAGGAAAAAGGTAACTAGATCGTCCATCCAGGTAGAAGGTCAAAGAATTTTGTAGCAAATCTTCGTTTTCCATTGCTCATATTGAATTTGCAATGCAGTTTTAATTTAATTTCTGGTTTTCCACTTCACAATTGACGGGCCCGTTGGTGTAGTGGTTAGATACCCTGGCAACCAACCGAGGGGCGCGGGTTCGATTCCCACCAAGTGTCTGGGCGTCATAAGTATATCAGTATGTATTTACAAAAAAAGTATCATCATCATCACCAGCCGGAAGACGTCCACTGCTGAACATAGGCCTCCCCCTTCGAACGCCACAATGAACGACAATTGGCTATTTGCATCCACCGGTTACCTGCGACGCGCACAATGACAAAAAAGTATACTTATAAGTATTAGTATCAGCTGCCTGTTTACCATAGTATGGCTCTGCCTAGTTTGAGATCAGAAGATCGTTCGTCGATTGTCCCAAAATATTATTATTTTCATGTTTTTTGTTTCACGGGATTTACCCGTTCTTTTAAGAGGCTTGCGTGGGGACGAATCCAACACATAGAGGCCCTTTTTACAATTAAATGGTGTGTGGTTGGCTGGTACCTACCGAGGTCAACTACTTAATTGAAGAAAAAATAACAGTTTACCTCGGCAGCCAAGGGAACTATTGTAAATGTATGGAAAGATAGTCTACTTACTAGTCTTGGTGCGTAACGACACCAAGGACCCGAGTACTCCAGCGGCCCCCACCAGGGCGTGTCTTCGTCGGCCGAGAGAAAACCGAAGGGGACCCGCGCGACTCAGCTCTGGCTTACCTTAATTGGCCGTCCAGAGAGGAGTTGTTAGAGCTATATGCTCCAGGGGTGGAAGTGCTAAAAGTCATAACGCCGCGAGTAACTCCGGAGAAAGCGCAGCATACCTCTCAACACAGGGGTGTTGAGCCACCCACACCGTTGTTGCCTTCCGCCGTCTTATGACGGCCGTATGGAGAGTCCATCTAGTGGGTGGCAAGTCACCACTTGTCAAAAAATAATGAGTAGGTGGCAAGAGACCCCGGCCTTTTACAACAGCCCAGTGTTCAGTCAACCAAATATCCACTCAAAAACATATAGTAATCTTTCCACATACTAGGTTAGACACTATACTTATAATAGGCCAGAGTAGTCTGCCAGAGTCAACTGCTGTTTATATCTTATTTCCAGCAGTTTATTCTGACAGGTGTCTTTCATATCATTAATTTCACCCAACAGACCTCTACGTCTTGGATTCGTCCCCACGCAAGCTTTTAAAAAGTCCGGGAGTGAAAACTACAGAAAATAAAACTAAAATAATAATAATAAATACACTTTATTCTACACCAAAAGTTACATGTAAATTGAACAATACGTTGAAGAAATCAATGTACAAAGGTGGCCTTATCGTTAACAACCAATCTCTTCCAGGCAACCTACATTTAGTTTTAAAATAAAGTTTAATTGCGTAATAATATAACTGACATTGTATTGAACTCTTCACCTACATGAACTATAAGTAACTAGATACTATGCGTTTCATCTAAGAAAGTGGCCGCCATCTTGCTATTTCAAATATATAATTACTAAAAATGATGTTTTAACAAAAATAGATAGCAAAATAAGACATTACATCAAATAATCAAAACCGAGGCGAATTTTTCATTTTGTGTTTACTCTGCTGCCAATACAAAAATCGTAAAAAACGAGTGAAGTTCCGCAGTATGGCGGACACATTCTTAGTTGAAACGCATAGTACATACATTATAAAAAGAAAGGCACCAACTTTGGTTCTTGATTATATTTAAATTTAGAATAAAAGTAACCTCCGTTAACAGTTTTATACTTCAGTGTACCCAGGCAAAGCTGTTTGTGTGCAAAGTTAAGAAGGTCACGAGTATGTATGAAATCCTCGCTTTTTTGGGTTCATTCCAATTTGGTCGGATAACCAGTAATCTAACAGGGGTTGTAGTTTTTGCTTGTATCTTCTTTATTATGAAATATTTGAAGCTGAAATTTTCAGGATATGTATTTCATTAAGTGCTCTAATTCTTGGTTTATACCAAAAACTCTAAGGTTGGTCTTGTTTTTTGTATTTTGACGTCAAAGTTAGACATTATCAGTTTTGATTCAAAGTGATATTATTCAATAATGCGTATATAATATGTTTTGAAACTTTACGTGGATGTTAAGAGTATTAAAAAGGACCGAATACCGTTTTCAGTGTGTATGAATTTTTGTTCGTTTAAGCGCTAGGACCTTTTTTTTGGTTTTACTAAATCCATTATTACGCTAAAACGGTAAATATTTTTGAAAATCTAATTAATGCACAAATACGCACAAATTAAGAGCTACTGATAATCGTTTATTCTACAGGTGCACATTTACTGGTTTCCGAGAAACACGATTCTGCAAAACGTTACCCCAGCAGGAATTGTAATAACTCTGAAATCCTAAGACGCACAAATTTCATTTTCAGCGCACAATTACGCACAAATATAAGCTATCTTTCCTGAAGTTTATGTTTCTCTCCGATCATTAGTTTAGAATCTTCTTGCTGGAACAACGTTACCCCAGCAAGAATCGTTTTTCGGATTTTTCTCGAAAACGAAATGATGCACTAATTTTTTATTCCGCGCACATTTACAGCAGATTATGCTCTAATTATTCGTTTAACTCAATCTTCTCTACGACCATCTTTCTTGCTGGGGTAATGCACACGTGTCTGTGACGGCGGAAACAAAGAAGTTACCTTACTGAAAATGACAGCTGAAATAACTACTCACTAGGGTCTTGTTCCTCTTACAAGTGAGTAGAGTCGGCCGTAATCACACGATCGGTCAGGCATAGTCCTCGCCGCGTATGGTCTGCTGAATGCGAGGCGATTCGTTGGTTGTTAAGTGACGATACAACAAACGTTTCATACGTTTGTTGTATCGTGTCCCTAACACCTAATGTCCATAATATTCCTCTCAGAGTATCTTTTTTACAGCAAGTGATCAATAATTCTTGTTTGTTGCCCGTGGTACCATAGACAATGGGAGCATTCAGACCTTAAATTGGTGCTGTACGTATGATATCCAGGTGCACTTCATGCAGTTTCTGTACTGGCAGGGCTGCCTGCCATATTACTATACCATTTGACTACTATGCTATGCAGGATATTAAAAAAAATTATTGCCACAGTGGACTGGATTATTTTATTATTAAATCTGCATACAATAAAATTAGAGGAAGTAAGTGCTGGGCCTCTTGTATGCGAATTTGTTGAGGCGTTTGTGGTGGTGGACGCGCTTCGGCAGCGGGAACCTGATGCTGCTGTTGTGGAACTGCTTCACTTGCGGGCGACGACACGCAGCCGCCTTGATTACTTCCACTTTGATAATCTACAGAATGGAAATAATAAGAATCATTTATTTGCGTAGAATACAGGTAGAGAAGTTGTACAGTAAATAAAAAAGGGCTGTTGCATCTTACTGCTACAGTCTGCTAGTTTGGGATTGAAGGACCATGTGTAGATTGTCCTACACATGTCCCATGGTCTAAAAGACCTTTAATGAGCCATTATCTTATCCCTTAGTATTTATTTTGTATTGAAGATGTCCATCATCAAACTATTTACTATAAGTCTACACTTGTGTGATGAGATGAATCAACAAACAAATAGTTTGTTGAATTATACCATTAAGCAACTGATTGATACTAATACTTACTTTTTTTTGTAAACACATACTGAAATAGATAAAACACCCAGACATGGGAATCGAACCCACAACCTATTGGGTAGCGGCCAGGGTGTCTAACCACTAGACCATCAGGCCCATCAAATAATAGTTGTATTCCAGAGCATGGCAATCTAATCACCAAACTTATAGTGCCTATACCATAGCAGCCAGTCAACTGATACAAATACACATTTAGGTACTTTGGGATTATGTTTCATGGTCTTACGACAAACAGACAATCTTGAACATAAATAATTGTCCAAGGTGAGAATTACCCACCACCTCTTAGAAAGAATACAATATTTGTTCCTAATACCTGTATGGAATGGGCGCGTGCTCTATGTCTGGCTCCCATATCCCTGTAGCACTGAGTGACGGCACCGCCAACACTCAGGTCTCGGTATTCACGGTACATGTTGTGTACACCAGACCGGGACTCATAACGCAACCATATGCCAAAGTTCTTGATCTTGACGGGACTCTTCTCTGGAATCTCCTAGAATATAGAAATTAAATATTTTAGTGATACAACAGCTATTTTGTATTCTGTGCATGTATGTGTGTTCTAATCTATAACTACGATCTACAATACACATTTATATGTTGGAATGTGAGTACAGATTGAGGTTTACAATGCTAACTAGGAAATTTCTGTGAGTCAATACGGATATCTCAAAGCCTCAACCACAGATGGATGACACCATTTTTTTTTCTTTTTTTATTCATACAATCATTAAAATAGACAAGGCCATACTATTTTTCATTAAAATTATAAAACAGCAATTTAATTTCATTTCGATTGATTCAAAAAAGAAATCTCATAACCGCAGCCTGAGGAAATTCTAACACTGTGCTTTACTCTAACTTCTAACAACATATTAAACCTATAATTATTAAGAAAAAAAGAAAAAATATTTATTTAACATCATATTATAATTAACTATATAATTTTTTTCCCACAATGCCTCTAAAAAGTTATCCACTCAGCAGCTGTGTGATTGCTCCTATTTGGTACAACAATGCTGATCTTCCATAACCACTTGTTAACAAGAGCTTGTCTGAATGCAGCAGCAAACTAACAAAGCCTTCCAGAAGAAATGTTCTAAATAATGATAATAATAGGGCAAACTTAGGGATAATGAGTTTATTTTCTACTATTTAAAGACAAAGTTAAATATAATCAGGTGCAGTAAATATACAAATGGTTTTTTTACCAGACTGGCTTTAAAACTCAATATAAATTTAACCTGATGCAAGATGCACCAACTAAATATACTGACTTTTATGACTTATACACACATTGTTTTGATAGTCTAGAACTAAACACTAGATAAGCTTCAAAGTTTTCCTAATGTTTTAATTTTCAATATTATCTTTGGTGTTCATTAAAATAAAGTAGTTAGTTTTAGATAATATTTAAGTGTACTAACCCTGATGGAGACAATTTCACCAGTGGTCTTCTTGAACTTCTTCAGCTGACGCAAGAAGTACCAGAACCGTGATTTGGCAACAATGGGGTCCGGGGAGAAGATCCTCATTTTGTATAGCGGAGGCTTGGGCTCACTCTCCGAGGGCAGCTTGCGGCCGATGACCTCATATTCCTTCAACTACAAAAAGGAAAATTAGGTACTTACTGAACGTATCTACTCTGAGGAGTACCTAAAGTACTTAACGACACACTGCGGTGATATAAAGGTACAGTCCATTAAATTTCTGCCCGGACATTAGATGGACACCAACACAACACGACATAACCTAAAAATCTCGATTATAATTAGATAACTTTGTATACTTTTAAAAATAATAACGAAATTGCCCAAGTCTGCAAAATAAATGAACTTCTACGACTGTAATAATGAAACGAAACAAAAAATAAATTACAAAAACACGCACGGGGTGTACCGACAACGTGTAATCACTCGGTGTACAATTCCGATGAACACTTTAGTCACAATTTTTTTCATTGCACACACAACACCCATATTCTTTATCGTGAATTTGGTAATTTTAAAGAAAATTAACACCATTATTCTTCTACTTTCTTTAAACTTACCTCTCCTTTAGCCTTCATTTTCGGAGGTTATAACCTGAAAGAACTGTCAACGGAAGCGGAACATAGACGCGAAAGAAAGATGGCGGGCTTTGTTTGTGTGTTGCTAGAATAAAAAAAAACTAAATCTATGATCTCAACCGGACCCTGAAGTACTTATTACACCACATGATATTCAGGGCCCGGTGGCTCGGGTGGGCGTGGCCCTTAACTAGGGAGCCGCTTATTACACTACTACGCACTAGCCCTTAGAGGAAGAAAACAATAGAGGGCTGGACACTTTCTTTCTCATTCACGCAAGAAAAGAATGCGTTTATGTAGGTTACGTGTGATAGAAAGAAACAGTGTATATGATTTTTTGTCCCTCAGCATGTGTTCGATTTTTCCGCGCTGTGGGTGCGAAACAAATTTGACGTTTGCTCCCACTTTGCTCCGTGACAATTTTAACGTGGTTTTAATTTTAAATAAATAACTTAAAATTCAATAAAAAACTAACTGTGACATTACTGTGTGTTGTGGAAATCCTATAAGAATCGTGCAGTGCAGTATTATAGGCTGTAAAAGTGACAGTGAACGTAAAATTAGTGGAGTATCGTTTCACAGGTAAACGTGAATTATTATGGCCAATTTAGAGATTACATTTAGAAACTATTACATGTAAACGACTTATTTAGATCTTATTGCTCTAAATTAGTTACTATTTTACTTGAAAGTTACGTGTAAGATCGATAAATTCTTGTTTTTAATCCATAACCTAAAATTTTCAGTTTATTGATCGCCATTATCAGTGTTGCCAGTGTATAAAAGTGAGACTACCATAAATAAGTGGTAAATTATTATTAAGTGCATCATACACGATCCCACATGCTGGGTGCATCGAAGAATTTCCCAGATTTCCCGAATTTATTTTTATGATTTCCTGAAAATATGGATATTTGGATACTGTGGATAGCAGCAACAAAAAGAATTAATTAGGTTGCTAAAAGTTATTCCCGAATGCTTAAATATTCAGAAATAACGTAAGCGCTCAAGTAATTCGTCCAAGGCTGCGCAGGACGTATTCATTCGTTATTTATAGGCACAATGGTCATTGTACATTTAATCGTGCTTTTACTATATGCATGTTGTTTAAATATATGTATGTATGTTGTTGGTTACAATTTATTGGTAAATTTGTCTGAATTATAAATAAATAGTACCGACGTTGAATAGTTTGTTTCATTTGCCCCCCTATTATGTACCTATCTCGTTTGACAACTAAAGTGATGATCAATAAAGCAAAGTGACTATTAAATAACTATCAAATGATTCATTTGGCATTGCCTAACTTGAATCACCAATAAATACCAAACACACTTTCAGTAGACATCAAAGTTTGGTGGACAACTGAAGCTTGATAGTCACTTTGCTTTATTGATCATCACTTTTTTTTTTTTGTAGGAATAGTACTGTTTCACCGGACAAGAGGACGAGCGCTTAAAGCGCTCCAGCCAGAAAGGTTTGGGTAGCGACTAGCACAAGGGCACCTCAGGGCGGCACGGCCTCGGCTTGGGCTGCCGCTTAGAGAAAATGAGTTTACCACCGGTTCACAACGCGCCCCCGCTGAGAAGAACCGGCAAGAAACTCAGCGAGGGGATGCATGTCGAGGTTGCATGCGTACGGATCCCTTCGGCCTCGCCGGCGAGACCGCTGTCTGTGTGTTGATGTGTTTCCGACTCTTGACATCGTTGTCGGTGTTGGTGTTGTGTCATGGTCCAGGAGGACGGACATCGGGTCGGGTGGGTCGAGCAGTACATGCCGCGGACGGCGGCGATGTACGGCTGTTCGACGATCTGAGGGACCTGGCCGCTGTCCAATAGGACATGGGTTCGATTCCGAACAATTGTCTGGGTGTTATTTATCTATTTAAATATGTATTTATACAGTTTACAAGTACTTGTAATCATTTATCTGGTTACCTTACTAAAGGATCTGCGTAGATTGAGATCAGGTGGTCATTGGTCAAGCGTAGATTGTCCCAAGATACTAGTACTATAGATTTTTATATTGGAGAAATTTACTAAAACTAAATATTAAGTTATAAGAAAGCCAATTTTTGCCTACCTCTCTGGGAAATAGCATATTATTGTTTTTATCTCTTAACTTTTTTGTATGAGGCTAATAATTATCTACAGCTCATAGCCACTTTAATCACCACGTGATATCACCCAGGTGAACAATGTGGAATAGACCTTAGCTACAGCATATATGATATTAAGTGTACATTCACTTTGTAGCCTCCGTCGTGGGTTCGAATCCTGCGAAGGGCAACAAATTTGAGTAGTTGTTCCTTACTGGCTAGGACAATGCAGGCCGATGACCTGATTGTCTGTAAAGTAAGATGATCCATGTGTCGGGATTTGCGATAGGACGTATGCCCGACTCCTGTCCGTCAAATTAAAACACCGAGCTTTGGTAATAAACACTTATAATCAAATTGAGAGAGAACAACTTATAATACAGTGGAGTAATCGTAATAATTAAAACATGTCTCTGCCATAGATACTGGCGCGCTGTCATCTTTTTGACAGCCCCTTTGGCGTTCCGAAACCGAGATCCGAGATACGCCACACATGCGTCGGATGGGCATGTAAAAAGTCGGTCCTGCGCTTAACTTCTCCCCAGTCGTGTCGGTCTTCCGTCCCATCGGATTATGAGAGGTACCTATTATATAAAGGAAGAGAGAGTGCACTTGTGTCTACGCAAGCACTTGTGCACTATAATATCTCCTGCGTACATGGCTGATCTTGTGAAAGATTGGCCGCTGTGGTCGTTTCGGCTAGGAGGACATTATTATAACAATCACTTTCGTACTTTTTGCAGACTGTCATAGATTAAGACGATATAATGTAAGAAAAGTAAATGTTGTGTCAAAAAAGTGGTTTTTGGTTAGGAAAGAAAATATAATTTACAACAACCTCCGTATTTGCTTTACACAAAGGGTAAAATTTCCCTTACGTGGCAACTCTAAATTTAGTATGTACTTATTTTTCTGTCCTTATCGGCGGCACGCTTGGTATATGTCTGTATTATATTCTGTCTACGCACTAGCCGGTCGATTTGGCTCTAACTCCCTACAAGGCCCTAAAGCACTTATTACACTAAACGGTATTCAGGGAGTAAGGCCCTGATTTAGGGTGTTGTAATAAGAGTTAGGGACTTGAGGGTAGTTGTGTATCGGTGTAAACATCGTTCTGTGTTTTCAAATTGCTTTTAAAATAGTTAATCTCAGTATGATTATATAAAAGTGAAAGAACGTCACGAATTGCACATAGTAACAGTGATATCCACTGGAATTTGTATATAAAACGATAATAACTAGACAATTTCGTGTAAAATATCTGCAAGATTGGTGTTACTAAGTATATAGTAGTATTGTAGTAGGTGTGAAAAGATAAATATAATACACAATCCTCATACTGTGAAGTATCTGCTAGCGAATAATTGGATTTGAAGTGAAAAAAGTGATGATAGAAAACTATTTATCATTATTTATGAATATCACAAACATTACTACTAGATGCTTACTAGCGCCATCTAGTGGGAAGTAGAAGAACTCATGCTCAATGCATTTTATACATGCAAAACATGGAGGATTTAGCAAAAACTTTAAATAAAATACAGGAGGCGCTAGACAAACAAACATATGAATTAGAAAAAACTAAAGAGAGTATCACAACAACTATAAATGCCAATATTAATGAAAAATTTCAATTATTTGACTCCCACTTTTTACAGCTGGAGGCTAAAGTACAAAACAGGACACACTATTGAAAACTATGCAGATGATTCATAAATAATATTAAGTATATTTTTTCTATTATTATATTTTTTTTACTCAGAAATACTAAGAATATATTGTTACGTGCGGGTGGGTAATTAAATGCCGATTAACGTAAAAGAAGATTTTATTCCACGTACACTCACAATGTATACACTATTCGGCACAGTATACACACAAGGCACAGTAGTCCGAGTCGCACAGTACTTCTCAGTAGTCCAAAGTCTTCGCAAGGGTCGCTGGTACAATTCTCTTCGATCGCTTCCTTAAGATGTTTCCGCTGTCGCTTGTAAACACAAACTATCTGGGCGCCTCTATGCGTCGGCTTATATACCTAAATTAACAGAGGGGTGGAACTCTCTCGAATGTAGTCGTAAGTACTTGTATAGTCTAGTACTTTCGAGCCGATACAATAGCGGCGTGACCTTCGAGAATGAACTAACAATAGGCGGGGGCAGTGACCCGTGAGCGAGCGAACGTTAGGTACTTACACAAGTACATGCGAATTGGAGGGACCTACTTTCTATTGAGAATTCGAGATCTTTCGGTACGAATCGATAGTAGACCTATAGACTAACAATGCGTTTTGAGATCATTGCAATTAAGTAATAATTAACGGAATAATTAACACTTTTATCTCCCGGTCGTAACATTACCCCCCCCTTAGTTATGCTCGTCCCGCGCATCATTATCACCATGATAACGTGCCAATCTGTCCAGGTGAACTATCTTAGGTTTGCCTCGGGGTCCCTTCTTGATGCGGTAGGTGACGTCGTTGATCCTTCTAATAACACTCCTTTACACCACACTAACGTCTCTTCATTGAAGCCGTTGGTATTGGCGTTCCAATCGTCGCTGGTCTTCATCCTTTCCCTGGTCACCAGGCTATTTTCCCGTACCCGGTTGTGCACTTCTTCTGGCCCAACAGTTTGCGACTTAGGTTTTCCTTTACTTCCAGTTTGTGATCTTTTTGCGGCACACACCAAACATTTACGGCACCAGTCTTCGACATCTTTACGGCATCGCAGCCAGTAAAACCGCTGTCTCACTTTCACCAGGGTTTTCTTGACTCCAAGATGCTTACCAGATACGCCATCGTGAACGTGCCGTAAAAGAGAAGCCACCATAACTCTTGGTATCACTACTTGCATGACTACTTCTTTTCCATTACTGGTCTCCCATTTCCTGCACAGCAAATGGTCTTCTAAGACTAAGCTGTCCCACTGTGCCCAATAACTTTTAGTAGTTGCACTGCAAACAGATACATCCTTCCATTGGGGCTTGCTCCCACTTTGCTTCCAGCGTAATATAGGACCAAGGTCATCATCCTCTGTTTGTGCCTTCTTCATATTGGTCCCAGTCCACTCGTCTTCTGAGCCATGCGTCCTTATAATCCTGACTTCTTCTCGGACTTCATTCTTAGAACAGTGCTTGCTGGCACAAGGTCTTCGTATCACATCTTCCACGTTGCTATGTCCATTCCCATTGCGATGTTCCGTTGCATGGTAGACATTCTCCGGTTGCTCTTGCCATCGTACTACTCGACAGTCATCCCCTTGGGGTGCAGCATATAAGGCACTTTTCCTTTTCCGGTTCGGGCACTCCAGCTGTATATGTCCCCTTTTCCCGCAGGTATAACATAGGGGCCCAAAACTTGGACGTCGCGAGATACCGATTCGACGGACGGCTACAACCTCACTTACCCTATGTGCCTGCGTATCTTGCTTCACAGGTTCGACCTGTATCCCAATACTTGAAAAACTTTTGGTCTTCTCTACAGGGAAACTCTGCTTTATGTGCCCCCTTGCTCCAAAGCCATAACAAGTGGGGACATACCGGGGCCTTGTCTCATCCGGCACCACTTCCTGGATCTTATATAGCCGAGTGTCCCGTCGTACAGCTTCCACTTCGAGAGCATGGGCCAAAGCGCTCTTCAAAGTCGAATGATGGCCCAGACGAACAGCAGCTCTGACTTCCGCGTCCCGTATGCCGTCGACGAATGCTTGCAACAGCGTCACTTCAACTGTCGCCGGTGCCGAAGAGTACGCACGACGAACCAGCCTTTCCACTTCAAGCGCCCAATGTTGAAGGCTTTCACCAACCTTCTGTGTACGCTCGCGGAGTTGTGCTCGGTATACGTGTTCCAGGTGACCCTCACCATAACGCGTATCTAATGCTTCTAACAGAGCTTCCAACGTCCGTCCCTCATGTGGCAGGTTCTCTAATATGAGCAGAGCGTCCCCTCGTAGTGCCAGCACCAGGGCCATGAAGGATTGGTCATCACTCCATCCATTCCACTTGGCCAGTGTCTCGAACTGGTAGCGGAAGGCTGTCCACGACGAAGTCCCATCATAGTGCGGAAGGTCGAGTTTCGCTGCTGATGGTGATGGTGAAGCCACGGCTAGTGGTTGGCGAGTCTCTAGTTTCGTTACCTTATTAGTCAGTACATGAATACGTCTATCATGTTCATCAATGCGGCCTTGCAGGTTTTCCGTCTTAAGAGTAACCTCTTTGACGTCCACTTCCAGTTTTGTGACTTTCTCGCCGAGTATAGAAATGCCGGCGTCAATCTTGCACAGGACGGTGTCTTGGTTGTTCTGAATCTCACGGCGAGTAGCCTCCTGGATAGCTTCTTGGGTAGCCTGGATGTCACGGCGGGTGGCCTCTTGGGTAGCCTGGATGTCACGGCGGGTGGCCTCTTGGGTAGCCTGGATGTCACGGCGGGTGGCCTCTTGGATAGCCTGGATGTCGCGGCGGGTAGTCTCTTGGTTATCCTGGATAGCCTGTTGCATACCTTGGATAGCAACCAGCAGGGTTGAGAGATTTACCTCTGTCGAGCTTCCCACTGGTGCGGTACCAGACGAGGTAGCGTTCTCAGGCTGGACCTCCTCCTCTTGACCACGGCGACGTGCAGCATCCATCTCCACCTGTCTTCTTGTTCGCGGAGTACGCACTTCTTCTTCACGCGGCAGAATCGGCATTCCGCTTCTGACACCAATTGTTACGTGCGGGTGGGTAATTAAATGCCGATTAACGTAAAAGAAGATTTTATTCCACGTACACTCACAATGTATACACTATTCGGCACAGTATACACACAAGGCACAGTAGTCCGAGTCGCACAGTACTTCTCAGTAGTCCAAAGTCTTCGCAAGGGTCGCTGGTACAATTCTCTTCGATCGCTTCCTTAAGATGTTTCCGCTGTCGCTTGTAAACACAAACTGTCTGGGCGCCTCTATGCGTCGGCTTATATACCTAAATTAACAGAGGGGTGGAACTCTCTCGAATGTAGTCGTAAGTACTTGTATAGTCTAGTACTTTCGAGAATTCGAGATCTTTCGGTACGAATCGATAGTAGACCTTTAAACTAACAATGCGTTTTGAGATCATTGCAATTAAGTAATAATTAACGGAGTAATTAACACTTTTATCTCCCGGTCGTAACAATATAATATAATACTAAGAAATTTTACTACATCCATTTTTTTTTACTTTTGTATGCTAAATAAATATTTTAATTTTATATACTTAATTTGCAATGCCTGGAAAAGGCTACCAAGTTAAAAATGACGTCACTGCGCGTTATGACGTCATGGTATGCAAAATTTCGATAGTTAGATTGGATTTTATGACTTTATCTTTGAGTTATTATCGTCATGATGTAATTACGATGTATTTACAACAATTACATTACAAATAATAACGAAAATATAATCGAAAATATCCAATAGTTTGACAAAATACGCACTAACTACCCTCTACACAGCTTTATTAATAATAATAATTATTTCTTTGTTATAACACAATAACGTTATAACAAAAAAAAAATAAAACATTACACCTGAAATAAAACGATTTAAAACTAACATTCCGTGACCACAACTTTTTAGTCCGACCGGCCGCGACCAATGAGTATATAATCACTACGTTTTACGGCCGCGACCGGCCAATTTTCGTAACTGAATTTATGACTTAAAATGTCAAAAGAACTAATGAATAACGGTACTATTAAAATGATGATACTATGAGGTAACCATAAAGCATAGGGTTCCCATAAAAAAATAAAATTTCTACCATGAAAATAAAGTGAATTCCGTCAACGGCGGATAATACAAATACGGCTCACCCGGGCTTGAGGGTGGCGTTACTATGCATTTTTTTATGTTACAAATACGTCTCATCCGGGCCTGAGGGGTGCAGTTCATGAAAATGATTTTTACGACACTGGAAGTGAATTAATTCTCCGAGGGTCGAAATAATTCATCGAATAAACATCAATATTCGCAAGGACAACGGCTTACAGTGTTAGCATTTTTTTCCAAAATATAGGTACTGAAAAATACTAACTTCCAGCAAAATATCGATAAAAATACTGATCTTCAAAAACGACGATAAAAATACTAAAAAAGTAAATCAGGGCCTTACTCCCTGAATACCGTGTAGTGTAATAAGTGCTTGAGACCGGACCCAAATGCTCGACCAGAGAGTTGGTCCTCGTCGGTCGGCATTCCAAGGTATTACTTTTCTCTATGCGACCTCAGCGTGTCTTCGTCGGCAGAGTGGAAACTGAAGGGGACTCTCACTCTGTCTCTAAACTAAAATTTATGTGTAACCGATTAGGTGGAAATATACTAGGCTGACGTGTCGTGTCCTGACTGCTGCAGAAGGAGGATTATGTTTTTGAATAGTATGTTTGTTTGTATAGATATGTAGGTATGTAAATACATATCTCTGTTGTAGTATGTCTATTTCTTTATTGTTTGGCACGGTCTACAACCTAAAGGTGCCCATTGACGATACGTCCATCAATCTAAATGGCGTGGACGTTTTCCAAAATTGTTCCGTGAATGTGAAAAACGTTTGCCAATTTATTGGACGACGTCCAGCTTTGGATTTCCAAACGGATTGAAATCCATGCGTCCAATCCAAATGGACGTCGTCCGCGGCCGACTGTCAATGCGAAAAACGTGCGCCACACCATTTGGAAGACGTCCGCATTGTATGTGAATGGGCAAAACCGCGTCCATTTTTTTTAAATTTTCTTATCAGTTTATGCTTTGGCGTTGACGGTGGCACATGTGCTGGATTATAAGAGCTCTGTGGCTGAGTCTATGAAACGTATAAATAAAATCCCCGGATTGCATTAATGTTATCGCAGGCTTTCTGGAATATGTCTTTACAAATAAGCAGAGCCTCTGTACTATTATTTCCTATAGGTAATAATAATATTCTAGGACAATCTACACACGGTCATCCGATCCTAAACTAGGCAGAGCCTGTACTATGGAAACCAGACAACTGATACTAATACATATATACTTTTTGTTGTAAATACATACATAAATAGATAAATTACACCCAGACACTTGGCGGGAATCGAACCCACGACCTATCGGGTAGCAGCCAGGGTGTCTAACCACTAGACCAACAGGCCCGTCAAAAAAATATTATTATTATCATCATTAGCAGCCGATAGATGTCCACTGCTGAACAAAGGCCTCCCCCTTAGAAGGGAGGGGTTGTTATAATCCCCACGCTTGGCAGGCGTCTTGGGGATCGCAGTATAGGTGGAAGATAAATCCAAAATAAAGACGCTGTTGCCCGTCTTCCTGTTCTCGCTTAGTCGCCTCTTACGACACCCAACGAGAGGAGATGGGGGGATGCTATTCTTACCCGGCACCCCACGTGTTTTTCATATAGCGTGCGACATTCGAAGTGACTGTGCGTACGTCCAAATGGACGTACGTCAATGTGCGTAGTATATGGAGTGCTTCCATTTGGAAGTATTCCATTTGGAAGCATTCCAAATGGACGTATCGTCAGTGGCTACCTTAAGGATTTGACTTATGATTTGTTTAGATTTGTCTTGGTTGTGGGTATAGATGATAAAGGTTAGATATTTTTTCGCTACCGCTGGATAGGTAGTATTTGTTTTTTTTTTACCTTCCAATTTTTTTGCAATAGTTTGTATTAGCGAGATTTCATTATGTTTATATCATCAATAACAAACATTGAAGGTCCCATTTCTAAATCACTCTCAGAATCCTCAGCACACCTTGATAACGTTGGATGTACTATTTTTATCTATGGATCAGTATCAGTGCTAACCACGGATTTATATTTTATGGTGCTAACTGATCATGCATTGATTGAAGCCAGAGCGCGCCACGTCACGAACTATAGGTGTGGATACCCAGCGTCACGACAGCAGGCCTCTTCGAGATGGAGAAAATACTAAAATGTACCGAGGCCACCTCGAAAAAAAACTAAAAAAAAAGTATGTACATGGATATTCGAGAGGACAACGGCTCACATATACCATATTTTTTTTTATCCAAAATATACTCAAAAATACAGTCCGTATTTTTCCAGCAAAATACTGATCTTCAAAATACTGAAAAAGTAATCTGGTCACACTGTGACGTCACGACATGTTGTCCGTCCATTGTCCGTCAGCCTCGTAGACATGAAGAAATAGTATTTCTTCATGCTCGTAGACCTCGTAGACTACGCTCGTAGACCTTTATACATAGTCCTCAGAGAAAGTACCAAAGGAGTTAGTATCGCGTCGATTCCCCGAACAAATTTTTCGTGGCACTTTTGCGGGGTGCGGGAGGCGAAGTAAACACACACAGATACACTTTCACGCATACCCACACTATAATAAACTCGCAACACATTCAAAAATACACGCACACAAATAAAGAATGACCTGACCATATGACCAAAAATTTGGCAGAGGGGGTTAGCGCATCATGCTCTCTCCAGTGGTATCTCCTCTAAGACATAGTCCGATAAAAAATGAAACCAAAAAAAAAAACTATGTGTGAGTGAATTGTTTATGTGTAAAGGAAAAAAAGTGTTGTTAAAAAGTACTACGTACGTAATCGATATCGATGATATTTTGTGTGAAGATATACAAGATTATCTGTATAATTTATAATTGATGTTGATTTATAACAAGTTACTAATAACCTTTAGTATTGCAAATCTCTAAAGCTTTAGTATTGCAAATCTAGAGGTTAATGATAAATTGGCAAAAGCGGTAAAACAGTCGTTCTAAACAAAAAACTTAGTTTCTTTTTGCTTGAAACATCGTAAATTAGATCATGAAAATAAGTTATCGTTACGCATGATAAAATTACTCAAATCAGCATGCAATAATTATTAACGTTGTTCAGTATGGGTGAAGGAGTATCCCCTATGAGATCCTTGAGATGTATGCAATATTTCTAAATAGTATAAAACCAAAACATTTGGCGGACGTGTTGGTCTAACAGTTCAACATCCTGGCTGGCTTATTGGGTAGCCAGCTGGTGGTTCGATTTCCACCAGTTGTCTGGGTTATATCTATTAAGTATGTATTTACAAATAAAAGTATGAGTATGTATTAGTAAAAGTTGTCTGGTTTCCATAGTAAAGGCTCTGCCTTGTTTGGGATCAGATCACCATGTGTGGATCGTCCCAGGTTATTATTATAAAGACAACCAATATACTTCTATTGTAAAATACATACTTATTGCAGCATTCATAAAAATATATTGTAAATATATACTTCAGCTTCTTAGTGACGACAGTAGGTATATAGAGCACGTTTTGTCTGGTAACATCTTAATGTTATTTAAACCACATGAACACGAAATATATAATTTGTTGTGAAGGATCGAATAAGCAATGTTATCACAGAGAGAATCAAATTTGCCAACGTAGCTTAACGAAATACCAGACTGGAGTGGCTGCTCATGCTCAAACCGATGATCATTGGGAAGCAGTGGTTTTGGAGTAGACACCACTAACCGGAAAACGCAGTGCAGGAGGTTCTGTGTTTCTAGGTTCTGATTTTATTTTCTGACTAACGACTTGACATAAATACCTGGTGGCGTATGGGTAAATTAAAGTAAGTAAAGTTTAATCATAATAATAGGTTCACAGGGTATCTATCGATATCGGTAAAATAACTTTATTTATGTAAGAACAAGATCATCTGTTTTTCAATTGGAACTGCAACTGCCTCAAAATGTATATCGCAGACAGAAATCAAAATCTTTATCACAGACACTGGAATATTGCAGGGATTCCGTTCATCCTAGTCTTTAATCCGCATCTATTTTTGTCTTATCAAAGAATTATTTTGATAATCTGAAAGAATACATTTGAATTATTATTATTATCATATCAATTTATATAAAGAATATAGAGACTGCAAAATATTTTTAGACCGTATAAATATAAACTCCTTGAAACTAAAACAAAAAGACGTAGAATTTATATTTGTGCCACTATTAAAAACTATTTGCTTTAATATCGATATCGATACTCATGACGTTAGGACTTTTTCAAGCCCTATTGTAAACAAATCGTTTTACATTTTACACCGATTTCTACCTTCACCAAGTGTGACGATTGGTGTGACGACGTGACATTGCAAAGAGTATGACAATTGACATTGACATGACATTGTTGAAGTTGAACATTGTTGTGCGTTTTGCGGACGGAATCACGTCGCGTGCGTGCACTGCATTTTATATTCAAATACAGTTGATATAGAATTTTGAAATTCTAACAGGAATATGTGATTTCAAAGTGAAAGCTATATGTAACTGAAGATGTTTTTTAGAAAATTACCACGTTTAGTAAAATACGGGATATATGGTACTGTGGCTATTGGTGGTCCCGTTGTGGCTATCGGAAAATTAAATGATGGTGGCTATGATTCCTTGGCAATTGTGAGAATAACTAGAACAGCATATACTGCTGTGAATATTGGACGAACCTACCAGACTATGTTGTACAGTAAAAACTGGGATAGAACGTCCGACGAGTATATAGCGGTTAGGAGTCAAGCACATCAAATTGGGGCAGAGCAACTTCTTGAACTATGCAAAGCTAATAAAGGTGCGTACATTAAAGTTGGACAGCATGTCGGCGCACTGGACTACTTGTTACCTGATGAGTACGTGTCTACTATGCGTGTATTACATAAGGATGCGCCAAAGAATAGTGTTGAGGAACTTAATCAAGTGATAAGAGAAGACTTGGGAGATGTAAGTGACAGGTGTGGTTATGGTCAGTTATTTTTTTTAATTGAAGTAAGTTTTTTATTTGTATTTTTTTTTTATAGCCAGAAGAATTATTTGACGACTTTGAACCAGAGCCACTTGGTACTGCCTCACTGGCGCAAGTACATAAAGCGAAATTAAAAGATGGGACTGTAGTAGCTGTCAAGGTCCAACATTATTATGTGAGAGATAGTATTTACATGGACTTGAAATGGATGGAATTTGTAATTGTTACTATGTCGAAAATATTTCCTGAGTTTCAAATGCAATGGCTAATTGATGAAACAAAGAAAAACATCACTAGAGAGTTAGATTTTTTGCAAGAAGGCCATAATGCAGAGAAAGTAGCAGCTATGTTTAGTAATTATAAGTGGTTGAAGGTGCCTAAGATATACTGGGACTACAGCACAGATCGGGTTCTTGTTATGGAGTATGTGGACGGAGGATGCGTTAACGATGTAGAATTCATTAAAGTAAGTATTATTTAACTATACAATGGGTCATTTTGACCAAAAGTTATTTTTATGGTCCCAGTGGTATAGTGGTTAGTCACCCTGGCTGCTTCTCAAATGGTTGTGGGTTTGATTCTTTACATGAACATGTCTGTTTAGCCTGTGTGTGGTTGTTATTAATTATATAATTGAAGCATTTATGTATGTACTTACGAATAAAATTGTATGTATTTATATCATAGTACAGCCTCTGCATTATTTGGGATCAGATGTGGTGGTAGCTTTTAAAAAATTGACCGTTCAAAAGTGCTAGCGTTAAGCCTATTTGAAATAAAAAAAATTGAATTTAGAATTTTTGAATTTTGGTATGTTCCAGTATATTTTTATTATTTTATGATTGTGTAATATGGTTATGTTGTCAATGCATGAGCATGTTTACAGTGACAGAGAAGAGGGTGCAGCCGCAAGGCACAGCGACGCCATCAGCGACACACAGCTTTTAATTAATTATTCTTAGTATAACTAGAACTACCTATATTTACACACCTCAATTTTATTTTATAACTCTCCACAGTAATACCTTAACATAATGTTGTATTGTTTTTTTTATAGAAACACAAGATCAATAGATTTGATGTATGCAGAAAGCTAGGTGACTTGTACTCTCATATGATATTCATAACTGGCTTCGTGCACAGTGACCCTCACCCTGGCAATATACTACTGAAAAAAGACCCCAATGATAAGGATGTCACAGTCTACTTGCTGGACCACGGTTTGTATGCTGTAAGTTGTTAATAAGTGCAAAGGAATTACTTTTATTATTATAAGGTAAAAGGTATATTCATTGTACCTAATAACCTTGTCTGTGTCAAAGTAAGACAAACAATTATTAACAAAAAAAGTTGACTTAAAATCATTTACAGGTCAAACTATTAGTACCTATACTATCTATTAATAATACTATCTATGGATTTGTTGTTATTAAAATATATTAGAGAAAACTGTAATTGAACAATCTTCTTAAAGAATGTTAATCTTTTTTAACTGACGTCAAAAAAGGAGGAGATTCTCAATTCATCTTTATATATTTTATTTTGTTTAATGACTGCCAATCATCTATTGAATTGGTAATTAATCAATCAAGGACATTGGTTAAAAATATGAAACAGAGTAAAATTCAACCTTTTCCTTAACTTTGCTATATTATGACATTACTTCCCAGAATTTGACTGTTACTTGTAGAGGAATGGGTAGAAAATTGTTTACAGTCAATATCAATATCGTAATGGATATTTGTTTTTAGAAAATGTGTTTTAGGTATAAAAATAAAAATCTTATGCACATTACTTTTCAGCAATTGTCAGATGAGTTCAGATATCATTATTCTAAACTTTGGTTGTCTATAATTGATCGGAATCGAGAGGAGATGAAGATCCATGCTGGGGCACTAGGTGTGCGCGAAGAACTGTACGGATTGTTCGCGTGCATGGTGTCAGGGAGACCATGGGATTCAATAATGAGAGGCATAGGCACCACTAAACCAACATCTGACGAGGTAAGTCAAGCTGGTTTCCCCAAATGCATTCAAGTGTTCTTGAATGGTGGTGTTAAAAATTGAGGCAAGGCTACGTTAGCAGCAGCTGAATGACTTCCACTGGTGAATAAAAGGATCCCCCTCAGAAAGGAGGGGTTGCTATAATTTTCACAATTGGCAGGCGTCTTGGCGATCGCAGTACTTGGGACAATCCACACATGGTCATCCGTCCCAAACTAGGCAGAGCCTGTATTATGGAAACCAGACAACTGATACTACTACTTATATACAGTTTTTTTTGGTGTCAAACCACTAGACCTCTAATAACTACAGTATAAGTGGTAATCCAATAGAAAGACGCTGCTGCCCGTCTTCTTGTTTTCCCTTAATCGCCTCTTATGACATCAGAAGGTGCACATTCGTGTGCAATAATTTTTTTGTTTGCAACCAGGAGATATCTACGTTCACTCCATTATAGGGTCCTTCCCATCGCGACTTATCATCAGTGGGTATGGGGGGGGGGGGGGGTGGGGGGCGTTTGGGGGAGTTTAAACATGAACTTATATTGAGTAATTATTTCTTTCCAGAAAACAACATTCCAAAGGGAACTACCAAATATTCTGCAATATGTAACAGAATGCCTTGAGCATGTGGATAGACAAGCATTACTAGTGATGAAAACGAACGATTTGATTCGAAGCATAGAGTACGCGCTCGGTACGCATGAACAGATGTGCGGGTTGCTTGTCATGAGCCAATGCTGCATACAGAGTGTATATAACCTTGAATATAAGGTGAGTACCGAACATTAATAAATTCATGTGTTTTTTTATGAGTATACATTACATATGTATTTTGTCTTATTGTTGAGTTGACGGGCCTGTTGGTCTAGTGGTTAGACACCCTGGCCGCTGACCAATAGGTCGTGGGTTCGATTCCCACCAAGTGTCTGGGTGTTTTATCTATATAAGCATGTATTTACAAAAAAAAAAAATATAAGTATTCGGGCAGCAGCATCTTTCTACTGGATTACCACTTATACTCTAGTTATTAGAGGTCTAGTGGTTAGACACCCTGGCCGCTACCTGATGGGTCGTGGGTTCGATTCCCACAAAGTGTCTGGGTGTTATTTATCTAGTTAAGAATGTATTTATAAAAAAAATTATATATAAGTAGTAGTATCAGTTGTCTGGTTTCCATAGTACAGGCTCTGCCTAGTTTGGGATCAGATGACCGTGTGTGGATGGTCCTAGAATATTAGTATTAATAATAGTTGAGTAAATCATTCCCTTTGAAGTCCAGGTTTCGAATTCAAGTTCATATTCGTACTTTAGCCGATGCTTATAGTTCTATGCAGTGACAAAGCTTAAGACATTTTCGGGGTTCTTATGGTAAAACTGATTTTTTTTTCATTCATCCAAATAGAATTTTTTACAAAAGAAAAATCGAATTACAACCATTAAATTAAATTTAATATTTACTCAAAGATTTCGGCTTTAAACTATCTAATTTAAAATCCAAATAATACTTTGCGCAATTTAGTTCAATAAACCAGGATGTAATAATTTACCTCACACGCTCTTGTGAATACAAATAAGATAGTTAACAGGTAAATCTTTACATAGTATTAAACAAAGTCTTTGCTCGTCTGTCTGTCTATCCGCTGAATTACGCAACGGATTTTTAAGCGGTTTTCGCCATCAGTTAGACAACTTTTCCCTGATAGTTTACATACTTTTATATACCTAGATATGTAAACCTTCAGGGAAAAATAAGTAAAGTAAAAGTGAGTAAAAAAAAACAATAGTTTGAGACTGAGTTTTCTAAATTACACCCATGCAGAGCCGGGGCGGCCCAAGTGTGTTATAAAGTCTTTATAACTTCTTTCAGGAGACTTAAACGTTTCGTATAAACCATCACAAACCGACGCTTGACATAGGTACCGATATTATACTACGTGCATTTTAAATTGAATGTCATGAGACTTTGTACTGCTATAAAATTACCAAATGTATAGAACAAAAACAAAGTTTTTAATTGTAGAATTAGCAAACATTATTCTTCAGCAAACCACTGAGTGGCTATATTTGATTGAATGTCATTATTGCCCCCTTAATTTGTATTCACAACTCACAAGGCCACTGCTAATATTTTTTACATTGTTAACATAATAAAATTTAAATGAAATAATTATAGTTATAAAATATCTACGTTAGGGGCCACGTTTATGGCCAGGTCTTCTGCAATAATTTTCTTTTGTTTGCCTGACGAACGTTAACATTTGAACTGAATACATACCCATGTCCGCCTGCAAGAGAAAGAGCAGCGAGAGAGCTCATAAAGCATAAAGTACTCTTTGGTGGGGTCCATACGGTCTCTTTTAATTTAGCACACGAAAGCTTCATAGAAGTCCAAATTGGATTGGAAGTGGACTGTCCAAGTGTAGGAAGCGCTTTTATGAAAGATTGTGAGTTAAAGGGAATCCACTAGCAGCTAGCTATGTGTTAGTCAATTCCGCAAACATTTTGGGCGCAAGACACTTGCCTTTCGTCCCCAGCCGCAACACATCCACTGCTGAACAAATGAGCAGGGTTGACATAATGCCTACGCTTGGCTAGCGTCTTAGGGATCGCACGCAGTATAGGTGGTAGGTAATCCAATAGACAGACGCTGCTGCTCGTCTTCTTATTTTCCCTATGTCGCCTCCTACGGAGGAGGTGGGAGGGTGTTATTCTTACCCGGACACCCCACGGCCAAGTAACCCAAGCATACATAAAAAGATATCTATTAGCCGGGCAAGTACGGCCCTGCTCTTGGAAATTGCCTAAAAGAAAAATTCAATAAAATCCGTCTAACGAAAGAAGTCCCGCGGCAAAAATTGGAACTAATTATGGCAAAATCATGTGTACAAGCCTATTTTTTTATAATGTGTATCAACTTAATTTTACAAAAACAATAAGAATTATTTCTAAAATTATAAGGACATAGAAATTTTAGGGGAGTCTAAAACTATGGATACTAACATTCCGTCGCGTGACTGTAGCGCCGCATCTGCGGGACTTCTTTCGTGAAACGGACTTTAGTTCTCCTCGGCCTGTGACGGGATTTTCCTGACAGAATAATAGGTCTTGCCCTAAAGCAGTGATTCCCAAAGTGGTCTATATCGACCCCTAGGGGTCTATGACAACCTGCAAGGGGTCTACGTCAGCGAAAAAAAATTTGGGGGTCCATGAAATGAAAATTCGGGTCCACGATAGTGGATCTCAACACATACACTGATATTACCTATTTACTTACATCATACTATCTTATAATATCAAGACATATACATTATTTATAAAATTACCTATGAAGTAAAAAAATTATTATATAAGGCATATGTTCGTTTTATTATGAATCAAGAAATCTACGAAGAACTGCTCTTCGCAAGAACTTTGATAACCGACACTAAAGGTGAATCAATATTTCATGTTTTAAATTTTAAAGGATTACTTCATTGAAATAGCAATTCCAAGCAAGCTCAGGTCTACCCAACACGGAAAAACATGGCAAGTGGTCTACGACACAAAAAAGTTTGGGGAACTCTGCCCTAAAGGATCTAATATAGGACCTCATAATCACCTGCGACCACAGCATTGGACTTTGGAGATAGCCATGATATAATTACAAGTCTTTTTTGTTGTTTCAGAATGAGCCATCAATAATCAAAAAGCAGTTTCTAAGTCTGAAGTTTGGTTGGTCGATCCTGTTATTATATTTATACAGTTTATATTTAAAAATCTACACTGTATTATAATTAAAATAATTAAAATATAGCAACTTTTAACACTCTGAGAGTGGTGTTGAGGTCGGAGTTCCGCGTATTTTAATATCATTGTTTGTATCTGCAAAAAATAATTTCATTGTCTGACCTCGACAATCTCAGGCTGGTGTAGGTACTCAAGTTTCAGAGATCCTAAAGTTTCGAGAAGGAACAATAAGTGCCGCATAGGCATTGAATGAATAGGTTTATCATTAAAAAAAGAAAATAATTATATTCCCACGTCTAGTCTCAAAAGGGGAAAGAAAAAACACGTGTGTTTTTTCTTAATCCCCTTATTTCTTAATCAGTCAAACTGTTATAATTTAGTCGTCTTATTTTAAACTGACTTACCTCAGAATAACTATAATTTTATGGATGGTGCGTTAATTAAATTACCTAATTTATTCTTTAATTAAGGGATATGTTATAGAATTATGAATTTATTCAACCTTTTTTTTTTGGTTTGGTGAAAAATATTGCGGTTAAAAGGAACGGCTACGTTGGCGTATGCGGCTATGTTATTTAAATAAATGAACTGGTTCTTGGTATAATTGACAAGGAAGTAGCAAATAACTCCGGCCCCTTGAAATATTGAGTTGAGGCGGACAAATAAATGTGTAAATAATATATTAACATATTTGTATGTAAGAATCGTTACGACTTGTATTATGATATAAAATATTTAGTTACATATATATTTTGAATATAAATTGTTTTTATTTAACATTGTTTTTTTTTTCATTCAAATAACGTGACTACGCTTCAATAATTGAAATCAAACTACTTTTACGGATTTTTAACCGGCTTCAAAAAGAAGGTTCTCTATTCGACGCCTATGTATGTAATATTGATAAAAATGCGTAATATTAATATATGTTAGTCTATGTGGGCTTCTAAACAAATTTACCAAATTTTATGAGTGTATGTATGTATGTAGGTTTGTCCACCGATTTCTCAGAAACTACAAGTCCGATTTCGAAAATTCTTTTTGCAATAGTTAGAGTATTATTCAACTTAGGGTAGAGTACAAGTTTCATCAAAATCGGTCTAGTAGTTTAAGAGATATGAACTTTTTATGTTTTCAGTAAGTTACTGTAACGTAGACGTTCGAGTTGCGTGATAGTGCTGATACCTATATTGCTAAAATAAAATAAGTCACTAAAAAGTGTTAAATAAACTATTTTATAAAAAATAAAAACCGACTTCAAAGTAAATTATCTAAAAAGCATAAAATAACGAAAATATATTGAAGTCGGTGCTAGCTAATCATGTTAACTAACACTATCACCAGCTGACACCGACTTCAATATATTTTCGTTATTTTATGCTATTTAGATAATTTACTTTGAAGTCGGTTTTTATTTTTTATAAAATAGTTTATTTATATTGTGGTTTATTTTAGATTTTACTATCCCGACGTTTCGAATGATTTGCAGCAGCCATGGTCACGGGAGGACTGAGATGATGAACGTCCTTATGTCACCATTATGCCGGTGTACCCTCAGGCTATGTGTGTGAAACACCGACGCTGTACGAAGTCTGCAGTATGTGAACACGTTCAGGATCGCATCCACCATTATATCAGATTTGATAAACCTCAAATCCTCGCAACAGAACACCGATTCCTACCTAGGTGATTCGTGAGGCTATTGAAATCAAAATCATCCTAATTTCAATAGAGAAGATGGTTGGGTGTTACCGCCGCCTTGGAATCCTGTGATAAATATAATTAAATCCAATACCAAGCAAAACACTGCACGGCCTCAAGATACTGTAAGCTCTTACTGCGTAGATCAGGCCAACAATAATAACTAAGAAGACAGGGTACACCGGCATAATTGTGGTCCCTTACTTACGCGAGTGTAGTTTTCGCGCACGCCGCCCGCACCCATATCGATAGCCTCCAGGTTATCCAGAATCGTTTCCTCCGACGTGCCGTCGGTGCCCCGTGGTACATGCGGAACGTAGATCTGCATTCCGATTTCAATTACATTTGGACCACATATACGGTCAGTACGCAACCGAGCGGCCTTCGTCCTCGGCCGGCTCTACCCCATGATCTGCAGGCGGAGTAAACTGTCGCTTAGGAATAAGTTGACACTTTACAAAACCTGCATCCGTCCCATCCTATCTTACGCCAGTGCCGTATTCGCACACGCAGCTCCCGTCCACATCAATAGCCTCCAGGTTATTCAAAACCGATTCCTTCGACATGCCGTCGGTGCCCCGTGGTACATGCGGAATGTCGACCTTCATTCCGACTTCGGTCTAGTCCCTATCCGCAAAATTTTCAAGGAAATGTCCGAACATTACTTTGAAAAAGCATGCGTCCACCCGAACCCGCTCATCGGCGCCGCTGCCGACTATATCCCCGACCCCGACCCTGGTCCCGGTCCCTCAGATCGTCGACCTACCGTACATCGCCGCCGTCCGCGGCATGTACTGCTCGACCCACCCGACCCGATGTCCGTCCTCCTGGACCATGACACAACACCAACACCGACAACGACGTCACGAGTCGTACACACACCTACACACAGACACCGGTCTCGCCGGCGAGGCCGAAGGGTCGTACGCATGCGACCTCGACATGCATCCCCTCGCTGAGTTTCTTGCCGGTTCTTCTCAGCGGGGGCGCGTTGTGAACCGGTGGTAAACTCACACTCTCTAAGCGGCAGCCCAAGCCGAGGCCGTGCCTCCCTGAGGTGCCCTTGAGCTAGTCGCTACCTACCTTCCCGGGCTGGAGCGCTCAAAGCGCTCGCCCTCTTGTCCGGTGAAGCTGTAATGGCCATCTGCGGCCAACAGTACTACTCATACAAAAAAAAGCCTAGAGCACAGGCGTAGAGTAGCCAGCCTCTCGGTGTTCTACAGGATGCATTTTGGAGAGTGTGCACAGGAATTGCATGACTTGATTCCACCATCTCACTTTCATCATCGGACGACGAGACGCACGGCACGTACACACCCTTATGTGGTGAAAGTGCCTTCAGTCCGGTCTAAGCGGTTTGCTTCTTCATTTATAATAAGGACAGCTAAGGACTGGAACAGTTTGCCTGCGTCGGTTTTCCCGCCCGATTATAATGTGGGTGTCTTTAAGACTAGAGTGAATAGGCTTTTAATAAGCTAGTGTGTTTTGCCATCCTCGATTGCGTCGCCGCTTTCCATCGGGTGGGACTGCAGTCAAGCACTAGCTTATGTGTTAAAAAAAAAAAAAAAAAAAAAAAACCGACCCCTCCCCGACAACCGTATGCTACACTAGCTATCAGACACCGGTCTCGCCGGCGAGGCCGAAGGGTCGTACGTATGCGACCGCAACGACGTGCATCACCCCACTGAGTTTCTTGCCGGTTCCTCTGGGGGCGCGTTGTGAACCGGTGGTAAACTCAGCCCTCTCTTAAGCGACAGCCCAAGCCGAGGCCGTGCCTCCCTGAGGTGCCCTTGAGCTCGTCGCTACTTCTGCCGTAAAGGCTAGAGCGCTTCAAGCGCTCGCCTCCTATTGTCCGGTGAAGCTGCAATGGCCATCTGCGGCCAACAGCGTCTATCATTCCCAAAAAAAAAAAAAAAAATGTGGTGTCCGCGTGACCATGGGTGTTGCAAAGCATTCGACACGAAACGGGCTAGTAAAATCTAAAATAAACCGCGATAAAATCCGTAAAAGTAGTTTGATTTCAATGTGTAATATTCGCGTAAGTAAAAGACAACATTATGCGCTTCAATAATTTTATTTCTCGGAAATTTCATTCACATTGGTATTTTGGTTTCCAAAGTCGATAGCTTGTTGCTCAAATTGGACAGATCACTTTGAATTTTCAACAATACGTTGGTGAAATTGTCCCGACTCTTCCTGCTATGGAGTTTAAACAACGAAGAGCTGGAGATACCGCAAGAGATATCAGACTTCTTGTAATCCGTGAATAATAAATTGTTCACTGGTCTTCTGTTATCCTGTACACGCAGTCTGTTCAAAGCTATGGTTTCCTTTGACAAAGTGGATTGGGCTGAAAAAAAAGATTGCTTCAATAATAGCGGATACTCGTGCCAGTACTTAGGTAGGTATTAATCGTCAATAATGATCAGACTGTCATTAATTTGCCATAGGATCGAGCTTGGTCAAGATAAACCTTATCAAGAGGAGGACAGGAATGAATCTAAATGAAATACGACACACGAGGGTCTAGTACGATCAAACTCGCTAGTTTTCTCCATACATTTCACACTAGCGCCCCTAGCGGTAACTATCGAAAACTAGTGGTCATGATACAAAATACCGGTCAAGTGCGAGTTGGACTCGCGCACCGAGGAGGGTTCCATGCCATCTTTGGACGTATTAAAGTAATTTTACTATTCATGTAACACCTCAGATAGCAAAAAAACCAAACCGCAAAATTAAGTTTGTTCTCGAGATTTTTTTAGGATTACTAAAAAACTGTACTACTTAGAAAGATCATTTTATTTTTCCTGTAAAATATAGATAGACAGACATACATTACCCATAATTATTTCAGATTTTCCCCTCCACAAACTTCGGAGATAAGGGGACGGTATTTTTTCGACATTTTTGGTTATCAGCCAAAAACTACGTCACATAAGCCAAATTAAAAATCTGTTTTGAGATGTGCAAATGAAGCCCTATTATATGATACCCCACTCGATATAGTAGTCTCACTTTAAAATTTTGATGACCCATTTCGACCCCCATTATAAAAAAAGTAAAAGAAAAAATATATTTTTTTTCATTTGCGATCGGGTTGGATAAGTAAGATCTAAAACTATTCCAAGTTTCAAATCAATAGCATCAGTGGTTCCTGAAATATATAGAGTTGTGACACACAGACAGACAGACAGACAGACAGACGAAGTCAGACCATAAGGGTTCCTTTTTTAACCTTTTAGGTATGGAACCCTAAAAATGGTAATAACTAGGGACCGGATTTATATGTATTTAAAATTCCAAAATATGTACATATAATATGGACTAAAAAAACGAAAATATGGACTAAAAAGCGAAAATATGGAGTTAAAAATAACCATAAGTTTCAGGTATATGGCAGTTCTTTTCAGTATTTGTGTTGTTGCAGTACACGGATCTCATGTTTTTTACAAAACAACAACAATGTGGGTTACCCCCCAATTCAAAAAGGCATGTTTGTACGCTTATGTCACTCTGTCTGTGGCATCGTAGCTTCTTAACGAATGGATGTATGAAAATTCAAGGTCGTTCTGTTTGGTCAAATTATAGCTTGGTACTGGCTGAATAATCTTTTAACCTCAGTGGCGCAGTGGGAAACCGCTTGCTTTGCAAACCGGAAGTCGCGGGTTCGAGTCTGACGGACCGCTATTCGCGACAGTGATTTTTTTAAAGGTGTATTTGTAAGGTGAATACGGGGAAAGTACAATAAATTCAGCGCCGATAGCTTATTGTAACGATCGCGACTGGGATGTGATACGTTTACAGAATAATAAATATTTTGCTCATTCGCAAATTGTTCCTACTCCATATCAACATTTCTTTTTGTTATATTTTTTTTTTGGGAATGATAGACGCTGTTGGCCGCAGTACCTTCACTTATCGTAAGTACTTTGTAGTTTGTTTCGTATACATCTATTTGCTACCCTTTTTACAGAAATATATTCATTTTTGTAAAAATATGGACTTATGTTTGAAATATGCCAAAATATGGAAAATGAAAATTGCATTTTCTCTTTCCTAATGTCATGATTCGTGAAGAAAACAACATACTGAGCAAAAACTATTGAAATTAAAAATATGTATTTACATATAAACCCGGTCCCTAGTAATAACATACAAAAAATCTATACACATTGTACATTTTCAACTTGTCTATCTATGACCTTTCCTATTAATATTGACGTCTTTGGAAGTAAAAAAAAATACATAATGGTGGCTGACGGCCGCCAAATTCTTTCTTGTTTCGGAAAAATGCTCACAGCTGCGATGAACCAACACTATAAGTCCAAAAAAATCCATCGAGCCGTATAAGCTCCTATAGGCCGTGCCAAAGAAATAGTACATACAAACTCTTAAGAACATAGCCGTGTTTCTGGGGTAGTCAGGCAAAAAGGAAGACTGATGACGATGTTAAAAATATATAGCTTACACTGAGAGTTGCATCCATATTTGTCGGCAGAGTCCTGTTGGTTCATCTCGAGAACCATGTCCGTTGTTGTATCCAGACTGTGAGGTGGTTTCTCGTCACCATTACTGATCTTCAACATGTTGTGAACCGTTGTATTAGCTGAATGCAGTAGATTGATACAAATATTAATGAATAAAGATTAAATAAGACTGCACTCTGCGGAAGAGATACTTCGGACCGCTAGGCGTAGTTCGATCCTCAGCCTATATAAGCGCCAATGTGATTAGGTACGCGATCGATCACTAAGGCTAGCCGCACACGGTCAATAATACTGTCAATATTCTACAAACTGTCCGATTTAACTGTGCACCTGGCGCATGGCGTTGTGACGTCAGGTGCGGTCACAGCCAACGATTTTGGGGTGCACCGTTGGGCGGGATGTAGGATATTGACAATATTATTGACCGAGTGCGGGCTACCTATCGGTGTGGACGAAGGTAAACATCGTGATGATATCCAGACCGAAATTATTGAATATGCGTGTGATTTGCCTAGGGCCAAATGTGTAGAATCGAAGAAACACTTAATTGCATCATTCTTTGATCAATAAAGAAAGAAAGAAAGGCTATACTTAGTCAAAGTTTCATCTGCATCGTAGAGCACAAATTCAAATGCGCTCATGGGTTTTTAATTGATGGAAGTCGTGCAGAACGCGAACCAAACGGTTTTCAATCCGTGACGCGCGGTCACATTTCCTGACTAATGGCCTGAATCGGTCCGGTTACGAATCTGATAGAGACCTTTATGAGTAATAGTGAGTTTTTTTTTTTGTGTAGGAGTAGTACTGTTGGCCGCAGATGGCCATTACAGCTTCACCGGACAAGAGGGCGAGCGCTTTAAGCGCTCCAGCTAGTTGGGTAGCGACTAGCACAAGGGCACCTCAGGGAGGCACGGCCTCGGCTTGGGCTGCCGCTTAGGGAGTATGAGTTTACCACCGGTTCACAACGCGCCCCCGCTGAGAAGAACCGGCAAGAAACTCAGCGAGGGGGGGGGGGGATGCATGTCGAGGTCGTATGCGTACGACCCTTCGGCCTCGCCGGCGAGACCGGTGTCTGTGTGTAGGTGTGTTTACGACTCGTGACGTCGTTGTCGGTGTTGGTTAATAGTGAGTGATGTCACTAACATTGAAGCCGCATCTCTGGTAACCACACCTCCAATATGTACGGACGTTGTGGATCGTTGCCCTTCCTCAGTTCTGTTAACGGTAATTCCGTATCGACGTCCGATTTCAACACGATAAGCTCTTCGCAGAAATCTGGCAGGTCGAGTAGGTGCCATATTTTCTGCCGTAGGGCAGATATCGAGGCGGATGGCTTCACCGCTATGTACCGCAATTTATCGTCCAGACCTTGAAACAGTGCGTAAATGATCCCTAATAGGTAAATAGTGCATTAGCATATAAAAGATTTCTTGATTAGTAACAGATTAACATCGAATTTGTGTTCGGACTTATATAACTACGGCCTTATTTATCTAGGTTTTAGACTGGTCGCTGGCGGGAACCGGATGAGTACTATACGTTCCCGGGGCCTGTCACAAAAAGCGGAAAGAGGACACCGTGGGGTTTTAGTCGGTAGGAGTCCAACCATCGATAAAAGAACTAACGGTCCAACCATAATCTGCGCTGCTACCACCCGTGGCGGTCCAGGCATTCATGAGGATTTCCCCACTAAAAAAAAAGTTATAGACTGATGGAAGAGCACTGGGAGAACGAACGCCTGCTCAAATAACTGGAGCAATCAACCTCCACTTTATTATTAGGCCGCTGATAAGTACCGAGGAGAATTCGTTCCTGCGATGACTACGGTTGCCAGTGCTTGGAAGTGTTAATGTGTTGTGTTGGTATGGTGATTGTCGCTTCGTGTCATTTGCGTTTGTCTCAGTGCAGCAATTCTTCTGATACAAATTCCTTGTGTTGGATAAAAGCTAGTGCACTATATCATCCAGGACTGCCGCTTAATATCAGGTTGGAATGTGTTATAACATTTAGTTTTTGGTAAGTATTGGTGGAGCGAGCTATGGAGAGAGCTGTGCTCGGAGTTTCTTTGCGCGTCAGAATCCGTAATGAGGAGATTCGCCAATATAGCTCTTAAAATCTGCAAGTTGAAGTGGTAATGGGCAGGTCACATCGCTCGGAGAACCGATAACCATCGGGAAACAAAGGTTCTCGAGTGGCGACCACGAACCGGAAGACGCAGCGTAGGTATGCCTCCCACTAGGTGGACAATGTGGACAGACGACATTGTGCGCGTCGCAGGTAACCGGTGGATGGAAATAGCCCGTGTCGTTCATTGTGGCGTTCGAACCCCTTCGAACGCCACAATGAACGACGCCACAAAGGAAGACGTCCACTGCTGAACATAGGCCTCCCCCGAGGCCTATGTTCAGCAGTGGACGTCTTCCTTTGTACAAGCTGGCCCAAAATACATGCGGGCGGGGTAAGACACGTAACGTCGTTCAAACGATTATAATTGAAAACTGGTACAGCGTTCGAATACATGACTAGACTATAGAATACATATTTCTTTTATATGATAATAAAGAAATATAATGACGATAGTACATAAGCTAGTAACAATAGGTACTCACACCCCAAGTCGTACCGTCGAATGATAAGAAAAGTGATGACCTCTTTTCTAAATAATTTTATGGGCACTTTCAAAAGCTTCGTTAGGGACATGATTTACACATCGCTAGAGCCCACTCCGGAACTAGAAAATAATTGATAAAATTGCAGTATCATAGCATTTTATAATTTAGATTTTGCGTGATCACTGAGTAAGTGATTTCTTGCGTGGTGATAACAAAATGACAGCATGCCTGCGTCGCCAAGTGGTCGCCAAAACGTAATTTTCAAAGAGGATCTAATATTGGTTTTAAATCCTCTTTGTTTATCATAGAGAGCAAAGAGGACCATGGCTTAAAGAGGATCTACACCTGTACACTAAAGGTGCGCGTCCATTGGCACGCGCCGGACGCACCGCACGCACGGCACGCAACGGATTTTAGTTTGCTTTGTATGATTTTACATAGCGCTGCGTCCATTATCCGCGCCGGCATTTTCCGATGCGGGCTGTCAAAATCATAGAAAGCAAACTAAAATCCGTTGCGTGCCGTGCGTGCGATGCGTCCGGCGCCGGCCAATGGACGCGTACCTTAAAGAAACTTGTACAAAAAGAAAACAATAATGAATGCAAAAATTAAATAGACAATGAAAACGGGTACGTTACGTGGTATACGTAAGTATGTATGAACTTTACGTACTTGCAGGCTAAGTAGGCTCGCTCGTAAACGCGGGGTGTTCCCTCCCCCGCGTCTCAACTCATACCCCGATTGCCATGTCGACCTGTCGCGTACCGTAGATAACTGAGACAACTCTTTAAATAGGTAGGTAAGTACTTTATAAATTAAAAAAATATACTCGTTTGCATACCGATGTGCATATAAATATTTGTGGGCGGGTACCGAACCCATAACCTTTCGCATTTATCAGAAATATTATTTTATCTTTATCATTTATTTTGTGATGCATTTTTAATATGAAAAACAGAGGTGAAACAGTTTAGGTACAGGTACTTAAAACTAGAAATAGATTTTAACAGCTTTATTAGAAACTATAACATTAATATTTACAAAGCTATCAATTTTCCACGGTTCCTCTTAGGACAATTTTAAAAATATAAAATACTTTGTGAATTCTTTGACTGAATAAAATGAAATTCCACTGGCATATTCCATTTCGTTTAACTTGCAATACTTATTTTAATTTCAGGGCTTGCATTACATATCCTACTTGATCGAAGCTTGTGAGACTCCATTTTTCGGTTAGTATATTGTATGCATAACCAAATGTCAATTCCATGTGGCAACCATCTGTGAAATAAAAAAAAAACTTGGTTAGTTTTAAGCTTCCACCTTATAAAATGCTAATGCGATAATCCCCATGAATGGTAGACATCTAGTCGCAGTATATTTAGTAGGTAATCCAATAGAAAGACGCTGCTGCCCGTCTCCTTGCTTTCCCTTCTCCTCTCGCCTCTTTCGACACCACTAAAATAGGGCGGTATTTTTTCCAAACCGCGTGATAGTAAGCGACACGCCCGCCTATAGACAGCAGCCAAGATATTCCATTAGACTCCTGTCTGGTAACTTCACCGGTTACAGTGCCATTCACACCGGAACACAGCAATGTTTACTGATTGCTACCTGGACTGTCCCTTGCAAAAGAGAACTGCCACCTAGTAAAATAAGGACATAATGACATTTCAGTCCTCTCAGTGATTATGGGTGTTGCAAAAGTATTTGAAAAGTAGGGAACATATTCATAGATCGGGAATTAGTCTAAAAGTAGGTATTATAACGTGTAAGGGACATCGTACCGAAAACCGATACCAGGGATCCAGTACATGATTCTGAACATCCTGGTGTTGAAATTTTTCATCGGCGTTTTCATGAATTTCCAAAAAAATATTTACTTTTTATAAATAAAATTAGTATAACATCATTATTGGTATAATAATAAAGCCTAATTTGAATTTAAAAACACTAAATTAATTATATGTGGATTTTTTATTTCTTTATTTACTCTTTATGCACAAAAACAGTGCATTGGCAATTAATTAATAGGCAATTAACTATTATTATCTTAGAAAATTAGCAATGTAATTTGAAAAATAAATATTATTCCGCATTATATTCATTACATGCTCGAAAATTAACAAGTTAGTTATTTGTCATTTACCATATAAATGGTTACTGTAATGTTGTACCTAACGGACATTATTTGACGTCTTATAAAAAAATTTTCGGTACATGGTCCCTTATTGTATAAGTTTTTTTCTGTTAAGACTAAAATTATTTCTTTGAAAAAGACTATTGTTTTTCTGACAAGTGGAGTGTGGTAACCTGCAAAACGGGTCCTCCTAGTGCAGGTACCACCTCCCACAATGTCACATTGTATTTTTCACTCTTATACCTCTTGTTATATATAGTTTATTCAGACTTTTGTAAATAAATAATTTGAATATTTGAAAAATTATAATTTCAAAGTTATTATGTTTTTCACTGTGGAAAATCTCAATAGAATCTCTACGATAGGCTTCGAGATTTAAAAAGGAATTGCGATTTGAAGTGACCGAAAAATACCTATTTGAAAGACGTTTATCAATTTCTTAGTCTTTACATTGTGTTCTATACTTACTTCTTTCCAAAATAAATTGAAGTTCATTTGGTGTAATGAATTTTTCATATTGATGAGTCCCCTTTGGTATTGCGTTGAGTATATTCTCGCAGACGAAGATCACTATAAACTGCGACAGTCTAGTTCTGTTTGGTGTAGTGAAGAATATCCTCCCGCCCGGCTTCGTTGCTTGTATGCATGATTTAACAAACAGCTCTTGGTTGTTAACGTGTTCTATCACTTCGGAGGCAACTACACCGTCATACTGGTTACTATAATTCTTTACATGATCCTAAAACAGAGTGGTCCATGCAGGCGCGGTCGCAGCCAACGATTTTGGGGGTCATATTTGACGGTCCCGTTGGTCTTGTACCTAGACATCCTAGCCGCTACCCAATTTTGCCATGTCCGAATATGGATGGGGGGGGGGTCATGACCCCCTACGACCCCCCCCTCTAGGACCGCCACTGGGTCCATGTTACAAGCACTGATGGGTTAGACACCCTGGCTGTTACCCAATAGGACCTGGGTTCGATTCCCGCCAAGTGTCTGGGTGTTATTTATCTATTGTATGTATTTACAAAAAAGTATATAAGTATTAGTTATTGGTTTCCATAGTACAGGCGTTGCCTAGTTTGGGATCGGGGGGTCTAGTACGAGCTCAGATAGTTTACGAGCTCGATCAAACTGACAGTTTCTTCCCGTACATTTTACTAGTTTTTGATAGTTAACGCTAGGGGCGCTGGTGTGAAATGTATTGAAAGAAGACAGTTTGATTGAGCTCGTAACGTAAACTATCGAAACTCGTACTAGACCCCCAGATGACTGCGTGTGGAATTGTCCCAGAATATTATTATTATAATTATTATTACTGGTTATTTTCGTTAAACTTCGCACTAGTCATTGGTTTAACTGCACAAGTATACCTGTCAGGTATATCTGCGCGTGTATGGCTAGCTTAAAGGGGAGGCCGTTGTTCAGTAGTGCACATCTTTTCGGCTGATGATGATCCGGTAATTTCACCAGCTACCCTTCAAAGCGGAACACAGCAATTTTTACACATAGCTGCTTCGCGGCAGAATATCTGACACTTCGGTGGTACCTACCTGGACGATTCCTGGCTCAAGGCACCTACCACCTGGTAATAATAGTTTTATGTACAGAGTTGTACAATACCAAGGAAACAACGCGACCTGTAACGGCACATTATGCCCGGGCCCGGGCATTATGACGGGCCCGTTGGTCTAGTGGTCAGACACCCTGCCTGCTAACCGATGGGTCGTGGGTTCGATTCCCGCCAAGTGTCTGGGTGTTGTTTATCTATTTAAGTATGTATTTACAAAAAAAAAGTATATAAGTATTAGTATCAGTTGTCTGGTTTTCATAGTACAGGCTCTGCCTAGTTTGGGATCGGATGACCGTGTGTGGTATGTCAAGAAAGAAAAAAAAAAAAAAAATATTCTAGTGACAGTTGATCAACTTGGCGTTGTTCCACTGCCTGGCACGTAGTGCGACCGCACTAGACCTATCTCATAGGATTTATGAAGATTTATCTCAAAATATAAACTATTGTTGAGTTGAGACGCTCGGCTACAGGAGGTCATGAAATCGACTGAACTGTCAGCTATCTCCAATTAAATTTCACACCAGAGGGCCTAGACAAGATGCAATCGCTTCATAGCGAATCTATTTCTTCATTCGCTAACTCACTCAAATTCCTACAATTTGTCACGTGATTTTGCGATGACTTATGTCATTCTCATACATTTTTATTCTTTCTATTAGCGATAGCGATTGTAGAATGTTACATTGTCTAGGAGGGCAGCACCTTTATCGTTATCTATCAATAACTATGCGTACTAGACCCCCAGTTCCTTCCGCCTAGTTCACTTGTTTCTGTATTTTGGCTGTAAAATTAAATTAAAGTGACAGTACATACCTCTATAGTGGTATTGAAATATGTTGGCTTGTTCCTGGCAATCTTAGGGTCAATATTACTGTGTTCTTGCGCCACCTCAATTAGTTCCTTAGTTGCATCTATACCGGTCACAAGTGCACCAAGTCTTGCTAAGCCCTTGGAATATAATAAAAGTAATATTTATTATTTGTCCTTTAATTAGTGGCCAAACCAGTTACATTGTTCAAAGTAAGTGCACCAAGTCAAGACTTGGTGCCCTTGGAATATAATAAAAGTAATATTTATTATTTGTCCTTTAATTAGTGGCCAAACCAGTTACATTGTTCAAAGTATTGGCCTTGCCCGATATTACTTAACAAACAAATTGTTTACCTAACAGGGCCAAAACTCATTATGTTTTTTTTTTGTCGAATGGTTAGTGGCCAACCTGGTATTGAGAGTTGTTCAAGCTGTTCTTAGGTCTCTGGCTTAGCTGCTAACTACTGCCATCTAGATGACAATAGCCGGGACCCACGTTTAACATGCCCTCCGAAGCACGGAGACGCTCAGTTTAAATGCCAGTAAACGGTCACCCATGTAAGGACTGACCCTGTCTGACGTTGCTTACCCAACTGATTGTTTACCGAACAGTGGTTACAACTGGCTATAAGCATCTCTCTCGTTATGAATGCTATCGGACTTTCTAGGAAAGAGGGACATCCATTTAGTCCTTTTACGTACATCCATTTCAGGCAGGGCAAAAATAAAATTACAAGCTTCATGCACATAGCTGTTTATGCATGCTGCTTATCATGGCCACCTTCCAATTCCTGAGCACCAGTGATTTGTTTTTTTACTCGACTGCCCCAGCCAGAGGGTTAGGGAGTGTGAGTAATAATAGATGTCTTCCAGTGTGAAGTGCACTGTAGCTGGAGAAATTACTGGGTCCAGACATTACACACACATTACAATATTAACTCATGTATCAGGTGATATGCATCAGTTTCTTGCCGGATCTTCTTAGTTGAGGCCGCGTTGTGATCCGGTGGTAGCTTTTAAAAAAATGACCATTCAAAAGTGCTAGCGTTAAGCCTATTTTGAGTTAGAGTTAAATTTATTTGTGCATGTGCAGACATTTTGTTTACTATCACCCAAACTTCTTGCCCATCTCATGGCTAAATTAATATACAAAATTAAAATTGTTATACTTACTTCGGAAAGTATACCACCTCCACAACCAACATCCAGAATCTTTTTATCTTTCAGTGGTAGACATTCTCTTTCATCAGCTGAGTATTGTACTAGACCATCTCTAACAAGAGGGACTCTGCAAAATAACATTAATACCATATACATAATACCATAGACATAATGAATCAATACCTTAATGAATAGATAATGATTGAAGAAGAAGTTGAGTGTGGCACAGAGTCTAATACATTGAGACAATGAGAAGCATTAAGAGGTTGATGAAGTTCCTAGATACTAGTGCTTTTTAATAAAATTGAGCTGAGAAATAAGAGTGCAGAGTGCAAGAAGAATATAGAAGAAGAAGATAGTAAGCTCACTTAGGGAAGGTACATTAGGGGTGCTACATTTAAGCAGGTCAGTACAGTTAGTTGATTTGGTAATATTTATTGGACAGTCCTGACCGGCAAGAAGCAATTACTACACATGTTGTATATTATTCAAAAAATTAAAAGCTGGATGGCCTTGTCCTTGAACATTCATCTACACGACTACATATATTCGATTTTTCGCCCGGGTGTGCAGATTCATGCCAGCCTACTTAAATGTGTACCTTAAAGAAGATTGCAGATAAATAATACAACCTCTGATTTATGTTATGTTCCTTTAGTGAGAGTTAATATTGCCTTTTATTTACGCAAATATTACATTGAAATCATACTACTTTTACGGATTTCTTTGCGGTTTATTTTAGAGTTTACTATCCTGACGTTTCAAATGACCCATGGTCACAGGAGGAGAAGGTGCACAGGTTCAAACCCCAGCTTGCACCTCTGATTTCTTGAATTATTCATGTGCAGGAAAACATTATGAGGAAACCTGCATGCCTGAGAAAGCCTTACTAGCTTTCGAATGTGTGAAGTCCGCCAACCCGCACTTGGCCAGCGTGGTAGACTATGGCCTAAGCCCCTTCATCTTGAAGGCAGGCCCGTGCCCAGCAGTGGGACAAAAACAAGGGCTGGTATTATTAATTCCTAAACATAATTTACAATTTAGGCGCCTGATATTCTCAAGCCATCCTTCAGGTAGTAGTAGCATTACTAATTTGGTTGTATTAAGTTTAATATAATTTATATAGCTTTACCTTATTAAATTCATCTGGTGAAGCATTTTGAAAGGTCCCTTAGGATCCCACCAATCTTTAGTGTGTTTTGAAAATAATTCTACATTAACCGAATCTACAGTAGAGTGCTCTGGATCTTTCCATCCTGTATTTGTAACCAACGAACCAGGCTTTGGTATTTTTGGGGCTGTAATTCTGTAAAAATATATTGACAAATCCGTTTGAGTAGGTACCTTCTGTCTGTTCAAGTTTCATAACCTAAACAAAATAGTGAAGTAGATAGTTACAGAGCTTTACTTAAAACACTTTTTGTAATCCTTCGACACCACATATTTATATTTTGAACTGTTGAAATTTATGGATCTAATAAATTTTAAATCGTCGGTCGCATGAATTTTTTTGTAAACAAACTACTGTCATTGTCAAACAAAATGACAGTCCAGTGCCAGTGCTATTTTTATTTCCTTTAGTTGTCCCTAATGGGAAGGCAAATGTTTCTAGCCCATACAGCCTCGTCTTAAGTAGAACAATCAATCAATTTGTAGCTAGATAGGCATAAGCCAAGTATCGTAAGATCATATTTTGTCTTAATTTTGCATATATATATTTTCAGGCCTAAGCCAATTCTTCATTAAATTGTTGTCATTTTTCATTTATGTTTTCAGGCATAAGCCAAGTATCAGTAAGTTCATATTTTGGCTTAATTTTTCATATAGATATTTTCAGGCCTAAACCAATTCTTCATTAAATTGTTGTCATTTTTCATTTATGTTTTCAGGCCGAAGCCAATTCTTCATTAGATTGTTGTCATTTTCCCTCAGAGTAAGCATTTTCCATATTATTTTTTCAGGCCAAGGCCGATATTTGACGATACGTCCATCAATCCAAATGGCGTGGACGTCTTCCAAAATTGTTCCGTGAATGTGAAAAACGTTTGTCAATTTATTGGACGACGTCCAGCTTTGGATTTCCAAACGGATTGAAATCCATACATCCAATCCAAATGGACGTCGTCCGCAGCCGACTGTCAATGCGAAAAACGTGCGTCACGCCATTTGGAAGACGTCCGAATTGTCTGTGAATGGGCAAAACCGCGTCCATTTTTTTGAAATTTTCTTCTCAGTTTATGCTCTGGCGTTGACGGTGGCACATGCGCTGGATTATAAGAGCTCTGTGGCTGAGTCTATGAAACGTATAAATAAAATCCATGGATTGCATTAATGTTATCGCAGGTTTTCTGGAATATGTCTTTACAAATAAGCAGTGCCTCTGTACTATTATTTCCTATAATAATAATATTCTAGGACAATCTACACACGGTCATCCGATCCCAAACTAGGCAGAGCTTGTACTATGGAAACCAGACAACTGATACTAATACATATTTTATATATTTTTATTTGTAAATACATACATAAATAGATAAATAACACCCAGACACTTGGCGGGAATCGAACCCACGACCTATCGGGTAGCAGCCAGGGTGTCTAACCACTAGACCAACAGGCCCGTTGAAAAATTATGAAATGTTTAACTCTCGGCTACATATGCGCGCGAATATTCGCGAATATCGCGATAAAACTTCGTCTTCGCCCAACGGCGAAGTTGCTGGCTACATTATCGTCCTAGCAAAAGCACGTGGTATTCGGGCGAATATTCGTCGGAATCAGTGTTGCCAGATGCATTGAGCGTTTTATAATCTGTATATAAATCTAGGTATGCCTTAATATCATGAAATCTGTATAAAATATGTATGGACAAAAGAGCTAAAATAAGTGCATTGGTTAGGTAGGATTAAATAAAAAAAAAACAGTCAACTGCAAGTTGGACTCGCGCATCCAGGGTATACATATGATTGGACGTATAGTTATTTTACTATTCGTCTAATACCTCATAAACTAAACCGGAAAACTCAGTTTGATAGTCGAGGATAAAAAATAATAACGACGTTTGTTTTAACCACTAGATGTCCCGCGCAGCTCTGCCTTCGTAATTTTCTAGTGTTTCTTTCATATGAACCTTCTCTTGACAATAACAAACACAAACAAAAAAAGAATTAGCGAAATTGGTCTAGCCGCCAATATTGCCGTGACCAAAGGAAACAACAGGGGGACAACATTTAAGATTATTATAATTTACTACGGAATAAGAAATCTGATATATGGCAACGCTGCTGCAACTGCAAAGGCGAAGTGTAGCCAGTTCGGCGAAGTTTGTCGCGACAAAATCCTTCGATGCGTGTCAATTTACCGACAACGCCGCGAAGGCATTCGTGTTCGTCCGAATACATCGCGCTAGCACGAACTGTTTGGCCACACTTGTCGCGATAACGCGAATCTTCGCCGAAGCGCGCAGATGTAGCCCCGCTATTACAAATAAATATTACGATTGCGCTTGACTTTGTATTAGAAGTCAGTTGAAAAATAAAAATATAAATTGCATCCATGTTTATGGCAAGTGAAACATCCTGATTATCTATCACGCTGGTCATCGTACATTTCTTTTTTCTCTGTGGAGAAATGCAGCAATGAATGCTCTGTTGGATTGTTTAAAAGAAAGGGTCCTGGCGCTAACTTAAATACGGTTAAAGAAAATATTCTTTAATCCATGTTCTCTAACGTTTTTCATATCATCATCATCATCATTAGCAGCCGATAGACGTCCACTGCTGAACAAAGGCCTCCCCTTAGAAGGGAGGGGTTGCCATAATCCCCACGCTTGGCAGGCGGCTTGGGGATCGCAGTTAAGTATAGGTGGAAGATAAATCCAAAATAAAGACGCTGCTGCCCGTCTTCCTGTTCTCGCTTAGTCGCCTCTTACGACACCCAACGAGAGACGATGGAGTGATGCTATTATAACCCGGCACCCCACGGGTTTTTCATATAGCGTGCAACATTCGAAGTGACTGTGCGTACGTCCAAATGGACGTACAGTCAATGTGCGTATAATATGAAGTGCTTCCATTCGGAAGCATTCCAAATGGGCGTATCGTCAGTGGCTACCTTTAAACTCTGATATAAACAGACTAGAGATAGACCTATAAGCTTCATGGATATACCATGGATATACCTGTATAGACCACAGACGTATTAGGTGTATAGACTTATATAGACCATAGATATAAATAATATCTGACTGCAATATTGAGAAACAATTTTTCGCTTATAACGAACCCCTAAAGCATTAGGGAGTGTCCTAATAGAACGCGATCACGCGATCATCGCGCGAACGAACGACGCGACCATCGCGAGATGACTGGCGAATGTACTGGCGGTCGCGCGAACCGCGTGACCGCTAGTTAGGACACTCGTTCGACGTCCATATGTTTGAGATTTCATTGCGCGATGGTCGCGTCGTTCCTTCGCGCGATGATCGCGTGATCGCGTTTAGTTAGGACATCGCCTTAGACCAACCATTTGGTCTAATGTGGTCTAATCAATGATATATACAATAGATATGCCATTAGCGCTCGCCAGACGTTCAGCGAGTATCCCCCAACTGGGTTTTGTAGTAGTTAGTCGCACGCTATCCCGCGTAAGTAGTCAATGCGACATCGAGACATCTATACAATGATATTATATACAATAGATATGCCATTAGCGCTCGCCAGACGTTCAGCGAGTATCCCCCAACTGGGTTTTGTAGCAGTTATGAGTTAGTCGCACGCCGTCCCGCGTAGTCAATGCGACATCGTGACGTCTATCATTAATTTTTTTTTTATTATTATAACTTTGAAAGTATTTCAATTTTCATAATAATATTGTAAGAAATAATTGTAAAATTGAATGTGTCAGTTGACAAGATGACACTGACAAACGTTTAACCAACGCTTACAACGGAACGCACAAAATATAGCCATCTCATATTCTCTTACTTTTCTCGTTATGCATCTGTCCTTGTCAGAATATAGGTAGGAAAATGTATAGCTAGGTATAGCTAACTACAAGTAACACAACTTTTATCGTGCGTTATTATGGATATAACATGGATATAACATATCTTTAGTAAAATATCATTGGGTCTAATGCTATAAGAACGAACCTCATATGAGTGACAGAATTAGAGTGCATCTGTCACTGCACAGCATCGACACGTCACCCAATTTGTTTCATTGGTTTGCTATTTGGCTCATGGCATCTTCTTGGTCATGGCCATGTTGCATGGCCATGACCAAGAAGAAGGACACAGGCCTCCCCCAAAACTCGCCATTGAGTCCGGTCTTCGGCTCTCCTCATCTAGTCACTGCCAACTGCATTCCGTGGAATCCAATCAAGTAAAAAGCTCTCCGAAATGTATCCTGTAGAATATGCCCCCGGTCGCGGACCAGTGAAGGTATCGATCAGCCGCCTCCTTGAGCGACATAACGCTCTCACTGAAACCACCTTTTACTGCGCACCAAGGGTTGATCACGACACGCTCAGTTACAAGTCGGCCCCAATTGCGGCGCATAGCTAACTACGCCGTACAAACCTCGAGTGCCGCCTTATCTTCAGCCCAGCCACACTCATTAGGCAGCTCGCGTTCTCCTCCCTTCCTGCTGTTTTGTGGCTGTACCTACCAAAGCAACCGTGCCCTGATAGGACCTGCACGAGCCGGAAGGTGAGCGTGTTATATTTTCGGTGCACCTATTGACAGTGCCGGATTAAGCCAGCGCGGGGCCCGTAGCAAATTTGAACGCGGGGCCCTTGACTTGCGTAGTTAGTGAGGCTATTTAGACGTTCTCAGAAGACAAAATATTGCATACGCTACTTTTCTCTACTATATCATAGGAGCTAGTGCTCGCTTGACTATAATCCCGGATGGTAAAGCACCCTAGTTTATAAAAACTCTATTTAATCTGGTCTTGAAAACACAATCAATTATAAAAAATGACTGGGCAACTGGCAGGAAAAACACGCTATTCCAGTCTTCATTTGTAAATATTGACGAAGCAAACTGCTTTGTCCGTTCTGATGGGACGTTTACAACGTAAGAGTGCGTAGCTACGCCGTGGATTCATCGTTCGATGATAGAAAGGAAAAGGTGTAATCAAATCATCTAAACATCCTGTGCACACTCATATATTCTGTAGAATAGTAAGTTTTTATTCTTTTTTACGTGAGGAAATCCTCATGAACACCCATACTGGTCTAGCAGTGAGTATGATATCATATCATGTCATGAGATGTCACTCCTACTGACTAAAACTCCATGGTGTCCTCATCCCGTTATGTTAACGGGCCCCGCCCGGGTATGTACGTGTGTACTCAACCAAGTCTCGCTAGCGGTTATTCGCCTTGCAGCAATTCCTACGTCCGTGGGTGTTAAGCCCACGGACCTGAGTGTAGGTGTAAAAGCCCCGCAGACTATCATCCGGTGGCGTGCCGATACCTTAGCACGCCAACTTCCTCGAGGGCAACTTGTCATTGTGCAGTGTCCAGGCAACAGGTCAACCATTCTTACTGCCTAGCTACGGGGTCATAAGGTCAGCATTGGCCCGCCTTCTGCACGGGCCTTCTGCAGCATCGCGGATCAGCAACGGGATCGCTCGCTCTAATCCGCTCCATTGCTTCCTTCTAAGAAATAAGGCTTTCACAGTTGGATGCCATTGTCAACCACGCCCTTTCACTGCCTATGTCTTGGATCACGGCGGACAGCGACCTATCGGCCCCAATAACGGTGCACAGCTGACTACGCCCCACCGTCCACGCCGTGCAAACCTCAAGTGTGCAATGCAGTTACTCTTATGGCATCTGGGGTTCTCCTTCGTTCCGGCTGTTTTGTAATAGTTACTTCAACTATGCCCTACTACAGGATCTGCATGAGCCAATGGCGTGAGCGTACCGTATTTTCGGTGCACCCAGTCTGTCATGACCGGGTGCACCGCCGATATGCTCAAGTAGCCGGCGCTTGGTTCTGCCACTCGCTCCTGTGACCACACAAGGGCGTCGTCTGTCATCTTGTGCTTCCCTTCGCCACCACTGAACTTCACTAGGAGGTGCTCCATCACTGCTCCGCACTTCTGTGTTCTGCCAATAAACAGCGGTCACCGCCAGCGCCTCCAAGACCCAAAGTAGTGCGACGCTCGACAGCGCGCATGCGGCCTCGTACGAAATTGTGCGGTATCCTCGTATCACCCGGACCACCATGACTCTCTGTGGTCGATGCAACGGGGTCTTAGTTAAGGCAGTCAGGATTTCGGGACACACTGGTGCGCCATAAAGGGACATCGTTCGTATTACTCCGATATACAGGCAACGGCAACTACCACTCAGGCCACCCGGATTCGGAAGGAGCGGCAACAGAGGACCCACAGCCGAATCAGCTTCGGCTAGACCCTTGAAATGGACGAAGAATCGCCATTTCGGGTCGAGGACAAGACCCAAATATTTCATTTGGCTCCCGACTAAGTTCGAAACCGTCGGCAGCTGTTCCGGCTCATGAGGGCGGCCTCTTCCTACGTCCGTGGAAACACAGGGCTTATCCAGGGCCAACCTCAAGCCCAGTCGTAACAGCCGAGCTGGGGCCCGCAGTGTACATAGCTATGGAGAACCCTGACGTATGTGATGTTACACAGAAGAGGGCCGAGCACCGAACCCTGCGAACGCCACGCGCCCTGTGACAGTGAAATAGACCCGACGAGACTTCGAAATAGGACCCTACTCGCCTAAAATAGGCAGAGACCTGATGGTAACATACCATAGCCGTATCCTCCATCACACATCTGAATTTAAGTATGTTGAAAGCATTGGCGATGTCAAGAGACACCGCCAACATGACACCCCCTGAGACAATGCCGCATCCGAGAGGGCCTTGACGCGAAGGGTCGTGTCTATATTAGACCGACCCTCTCGGAATCCGTATTAGGTGTTGGAGACTCGGGCACTACTTTCTAATAGGAAAGTAGCCGATATACTATCAACAGAAAACTAATAATAATAATAATATCTTTGGACAATCCACACACGGTCATCTGATCCCAAACTAGGCAGAGCCTGTACTATGGAAACCAGACAACTGATACTAATACATATATACTTTTTTTTTGTAAATGCATACTTAAATAGATAAATAACACCCAGACTCTTGGTGGGAATCGAACCCACGACCCATCGGTTAGCGGATAGGGTGTCTAACCTAGATCAACGGGCCCGTAAAACTATTCTAAATGGTCCGGTTATAATGACAGCTTGTAGCTAACAGTAAGGGCTCATGACTTCCTTGGAAGGACATGCCTGAAGACCAAGTTGAAGACACTGGTTAGTATTGTATTGTCGTGTTGTCAACTTCTAAAATCATAATAATAGATGTGGCCAATGATAACTTTTAGAATAACTAATGAAGTCGGTTAAAAAATAAAAGAAAGAAAGATAATTTAATATGACTGTTATAGACTGCTACGTATTTCAAATAGACAGTGGATGGAAACATTATCTTATTTAGGTAGATTTTTTTTCTTTGCTATATATGCGGGGCCCTCCAAGGCGCGGGGCTCGTAGCATTTGCTGACCCCTGCTATATGGCTAATCCGGCACTGCCTATTGAGGACCAGGTGCACCGATATGGTCAAATATCAAGCGTGGCTCCACCACTCACTCCTACGACGGCACAACTACGTTGTCTTATGCTTCCTTTCACCACCGCTGAAATTAACCAGGAGGTGCTCCGCCTCAGCTCTGCGCTTTTGTGTTCTGCCAGTGAACTGCGGTCAGCACCTCCGTCTCCCAGGATAGGACTTCCGTCAATGAGCATGCGGCCTCGCACGAAACCCTGATCGCCATGAGCCTCTACGTTTCTGTGTTTTGCCATTAGCTCATCCAAGACCCAGAGTAGGGTAGATTCATACCAAGATGGCAGCGGCCGGCAGCGCACTTTCAGTGTGAATTGAGCCTTAAGTTCTGTCATTTTCTATCGAGACAGTAAGGTGAAAATAATATTGCTCTTTGTACAGGCCCTGGTTTTAGTTTTGCACTAACAGTTCTGGGCTTAGGGTAAAATAATGCTTTTTTTGCTCCTTTAGTTATAGTATACGTTCAGCTAAAGACAGAAATAGTTTGCCTGCGTCGGTTTTTCCGCCCGATTATAATGTGGGTGTCGTCAAGGCTACTGGGAATGGGTATAAGCTAGTGTGCTTTATCATCCTCGATTTCGTCGTCGGATCGTAGTCAAGCACTGGCTTGACTACGATCCCACCTGATAGAAAGCGACGACGAAATCACCAGTGTAAGTAACTGGTAACTGGTAGTAAATTTATGTCCTGTTTTCTTCTTCCATTTTTGAGTGTCTCACTCGGCGGTCGTAACTACCATTGATTTTGAATTTCGTAAAAGTACAATAGGTCCGGAACTCCGGACTTTCGATCTCTATATCCGATGCCTATATCGAAATGAGTTTTTTGTACATAGTAGAGGCAATTCGTAAGTATTGCTTAAGAATTATTTTTTGTACACATGGTACTTATTACATGCGAGAAATGTTAGTTACCTTCTGTCCGCCTGTCGTAAGTCGTATCTACTTCTTAAAATTTGCAATTAAACTATTTTATCATGTTTTTACCTACGAACGATAAGCGGTCAGCGGGTCAGCACCTTTTAAAATAATCACAACAATACTGTACGTAACGGTTTAAAATTATACACAGATCAAGGTATAATAAGACAATTTATCGATAAGTCAATTAAGGTGAAAAACAAATCCATACTTATCTAATTAATAATAAATTATAGGCTCTTGTTTTGTATATGGTAAAGTTAATATTCGACTTATGTTGTTGCCTACCACACGTATAGGTCCACTATCGTATTTAATACAAGTAATTAACTCATTAGCTCACTATGTGGACTATACTGTTAATTCCATTGTTATTTGTGCTTTTTTTTATATATTTATCGGTGCGGAAATTCAATTATTGGAAGAAAAAAAATGTACCCCACTTGAAACCTACGTTATTCTTTGGAAATTACCGAGATTATATAGTGCTAAAGACATTCATAGGAAATGTTGTGAAGAAAATTTGTGAGAAATACCCAAATGAGCCGTACATAGGCGCTTATTACGGTACTGAGCCAACTCTAATTGTTAAAGATCCAGACTTACTGAAGCTTATTTTTACAAAAGATTTTTATTATTTTAATGGCAGAGAAGTTTCCAAATACTGGGAAAAAGAAGCAATCACTAAAGGAATATTTTTTTCTCATGGCGATCGGTGGAAAATTATTCGCCAAATGCTTACACCACTGTATTCCACGGGTAAGATGAAGAATATGTTTCCTCTAATTGAGAAATGCACCAGTGTTTTTGAAAAACTTCTAGAGCAAGAGGTCAAGGCATCTAATGTTATTGAACTGAACTCGATAGCATCAAGATTTACAACAGACTGCGTCGGCTCCTGCGCTCTTGGGATTGAGACCAACGCAATGATAGATTTTGTTAACAACCCTTACAAAAAGATAGTTACATTAACGTTTGATAACACGACTATCAGGGGTCTTCTAAATATCGCTCGTTCTATTTGGCCACGCATCTTTTACACATTAGGATTCCAACTATTTCCACCGGAGGTAAAAGATTCTTTGGAAGAATTGGTCACTCGTGTATTACAAAGCAGACATTATAAACCATCCTCCAGAAATGATTTCCTCGATTTATTGTTAAGTTTAAAACAAAAAAGTGATCATATCACGGGAGACTCGTTTCTTAATCCGAAGACTGGTGAATCCCGAAAAATACGTCTTGATATTGATGATGAAGTGTTGTCTGCACAATCTGCGTCGTTTTTTTCTGGTGCCGTTGAAACCTCATCAACCACGATTGCACTCACTCTGTTCGAGATTGCAAAAGCTGAAGATGTGCAGTTAAAAGTATACAATGAAATCCAGGAGTATCTGGGGAAGCATGAGTACAACCTCGGCTACAACTGCTTATACGAGCTACCATACCTTACGGCGTGTATTGACGAGACTTTACGTTTTAATCCACTTTTTAACGTCCTTACCCGTGAAGTGATGGAGGACTACACCCTACCGACAGGACTTCGCCTGGATAAAGGTGTCCGTGTGCACGTTCCGGTATATTATATCCACCATGACCCCAAAAACTTTCCTGAACCTGAAACGTTTCGGCCTGAACGACATTTAGGCGACGAAAGACTTAGTATAAAGCCTTACACTTATTTACCTTTTGGAGAAGGTCCAAGATTGTGCATTGGTAAGTATTAGAATACTTTTCGAGTTTTTTTCCATAATTATGTTACATTTACCTCCAGATTAATGGTCAACACTTGAATAGAATACAGGGTGTATTCTTGCCTAATTCTAAAAATACAAGACCGATATTTTATGTCTGGTTATCTTTTAGCTAGGTGGTAGATCCCTTATGCAAAAAACAGTCCCGATAGGTACTACAGTATTACCCTGCGTCGTCGCTAGAGCTGCTATTGTGTCGGGGGGACTGAGCATTTCTGCTTCCGGGGACGTGCTCTAGCGAGCATTCGGCGGCTGGAGAGACTCTGGCGATGCTCGAAAGAGGTTATCGAAAGAAGGTCTCTACATTATTATTATTTATTATTAAAGATATCGGACAACTTAGATCCATTCTATTAGTAAAACCTATTCTAAAACTTACGCTTTGTTAGTACTTAATAACTAGTTGTGATCTGGTCCTTTGGGTGAGATCCCAGATCAGTGGGCTGTCCGGCCTTGTTGCTATCGCATTTAGGCTGCTGCTGGGGCTGCCTCGCACCCTAAATAGAAGTGACGCCGACTTTTTGCGCCAGATGGCATCAAAACCATCTGTACGCGCATTTGCGAACATGCACACACAGTCGACGCACTGCAGAATTTCGGCAGACGCAGCAGCACCCTAAATGAATTATTATATTGGACCCGCAGAGCATTGTAAGATTTCTTATTATACCTAACTGACCCCCGAGTACAGTGATGTGCAATACGCCAAAGCGTAATTTTGACCTCGTCTGTACATCGCGAAAACCTGTGAGCCAGCATGTTCGCCCGTACTGACAATGCTCTGCGTTCCATCTCCATATCGTCATCGCGTGGATGGACACGCCTGTATACATTGCATCGATGAAGGCCACAGGGGAGTTTTTAGTCGGTAAGAATCTCACATAACCCAGCTTCCGCCTCCTATGGAGACCCGATATCTTCTGCAGGTTTCCTTTCAGACGAAAATAAAGGTGGTACCTACCACCGCAGTTACGGGTATTCACCAGTCCAGTAGCAGCATTTAAGCATTGTTGTTCCGGCGTGCAGAGCACTGGTGAAATTATCAGGCTTTGGACGAGTGGAAGTGCGGTGCAAATGTCTCTGGGCAGGCGTGCTCACTAACAGCCGAACCCTGCTTATCTCGTTACCATGAAGAATTAGAAAGGAACGAAGTACAGTCAGATCACTAAGTAAAATTAGTTTTTTTTTGCAGGTATGCGATTTGCCAAGATGCAAGTACTTGCTGGCTTAGTGACGATATTGAAAAACTATGAAGTAAAACTAGCTGAAGGCATGTCTGCTACAGTTGATTTTGATCCAAAGTATATGGTGGGTCATACTCTGCAAGATATCCACATAAAATTTACACCACGAATTGGATTGTAAAAGATACCTACAAGACCTAAATAACATCAATACAATATCCTTACATATTATAAGTATAGATAATACATTTGTAACATAACAGTATCTGTACTTATACTTATAATAAAACTGTAACAGGTCCAATTCTGTACATTGAAGATATTTAGAAAATTATATTTGGAGGGCATTCTATAATCGATACTGAGGCCGAAAATGTAATTTTTTTAATTTTTGTCTGTCTGTCTGTCTGTCTGTCTGTCTGTATCACGGCTGAGCATCACGCCGAAACTACTGAATGGATTCAAATGAAACTTGGCATGATTTGAGATCTTACTACGAGGTAGGACATAGGATACTTTTTATCCCGTAATTTAGCACGGTTCTTTTGGGAGAGGGGATTAAAGTCAAAACGGGTACTTGGTTATACGCTTGGTCCGATTTTATAAATTTTTCTATAAAATATAATAAATATTAGTAAGGGAACACTCATAGAGAGTTGTTATCAAGGTTTTGTAATCGATCGGGTTAAGCAACGTTAGGTAAGGTCATTAAATAGATGGGTGACCGTTTAACGCCATTTGAACTAAACGGGTCCGTGCTTCGGAGAGCAAGTAAAAAGTGGGTCCCAGTTTTTAACCGACTATAAAAAATGAGGTTGTGTATTCGATGCGAATGTCTGTTATTCAAAGTTTAGTTAACGTAAAAATAGCGCAGGCGGAGCTGCGTGGGTCAGCTAGTCTGTAATATAATTCAATATATGTTAATAATTTTAATTATAATACCAGCCCTTGTTTATGTCCCACTGCTGGGCACGGGCCTCCCTTCAAGATGAAGGGGCTTAGGCCATAGTCCAACACGCTTGTCAAGTGCGGGTTGGTTGTTGATGTTTTCCTTCACCGAAAGCTATAGGCCGACCATTTAATACGCGTATCGCCTGAGGGGGTAGAAGGGAGCGAGGGGAGATGTTAGCGGATGGGTGAAAGGGGTGCGCGGAGCAGAGAGCTTACGTCAAGTGCGGCAGTGCGCTGGCTGTGCTCGCAGCGCGCGGTTGGTGTTTTTGTTACGGACGCTTGAAGATAAACGCACAAGGTATACGACTGCCAAGATAAATCTCAAGATGAATCGCTCTTCCAGTTTTGCGAACAAAATTAACAACCAAGCTAAACAAATAGCATACAATGTATATTCCTTTTTTAAAGCCAGAAAACAAGATCATAATTCTACAGAGTATCTTGAAGACGTAAACCTAAACAAACTTGTTGCTAAAGCTACAGGACTTTCGGTGACTACCATATGTAAAATAATAAAAGAAGGAAATTAACTGAAAGATGAACAAAATAATGTAAATTTTAAATCACCAAAAAAAAATTAAACATCCGAAAGAAAAAAATCGAAGTTGACAGTTTTACAGAGGGCGTTGTTAGAAGAAAAATAACTCCATTTTATACGGTTTATAAGAAGGTTCCTACATTAAAAATTTTGAATGCGAAACTCAGAGAAGAAGGAATTTTAAATTGTGGCCGAGAATATTTGAGAACATTGATTCATAAACTTGGCTTTCGATTTAAGAAATGTCAATCAAATGGAAAATTACTGATTGAACAACCAAACATCGTATCGTGGCGGTGGCGTTATCTTAATGCGATAAAGAAGCACAGAAGAGATCAAAGAAACATTGTTTACCTCGATGAAACATATGTCAATTCGTCATTAAATGTACCGGCGTGTTGGCAATCCAATGAAGAACGAGGGGTGCTGTCGCATATTGGCAAAGGGCCACGTTTAATTATTGTACATGCTGGTGGACAAGCCGGATTTATCGATGGAGCTCTTTTAATTTTTAAATCCAAAAGCAAAACCGGAGATTATCATAGCGATATGAATTTTGTAAACTTCAGCAAATGGACTAAAGAAAAGCTATTGCCAAATTTACCGCCAAGCTCAGTTATTGTTATGGATAATGCCGCATACCACTCGGTACAAGAGGACAAAAAGCCTACAATGACATCCACAAAAGCCACCATGCAAACCTGGCTGCAAAGACACAATGTTGAATTTGATACGTCTCAAAGAAAATGTGATTTATTGAATTTAATCAAACAACACGCGACAGAAAATATTTACAAAATAGATGAAATTTTAAAGGCGGTCATGAAGTCTTACGACTGCCTCCATATCACCCAGACCTGAACCCAATCGAATTGGTTTGGGGGGATATCAAAGGACAGCTCGCAAAAATTGAAATTGATTCTAATTTAGACAAAAAGAAAAATACACTGGAACAGTTATTTGCCGAATTCTCTGTAGAAAAATGGGTTAACTGCGATAAACATGTACAAACTATTGAAGATGAATATTGTCTGCACGATCGCATCGTTGATGAAGAGATGGACCGATTTATTATTAATTTGCAAGATTCTGACTCCTCAAGCTACACAGACAGTGATGATGATTCAAGCGATATGAATATTAGTGACGAATAGTCCTATAAAAATTTTATCTGTGGTTAAATATTTCTTAAACGGAGTTAATTATTGTTTTATGATTTTGTACCTATGAAGCTATTATACAATACTAGCTGACCCGTGCAGCTCCGCCCGCGCTTTTATTACATTTTGCTCCCCTTTTCTCCCTCCTCCGTAGATTTATCTCTCTCCATCTCTCTCTCTTATAAAAAATCTAATTATATGCTCTTTCTCTCCTCTCTCTTTCCCCCTCCCGCTTCGGTTTCCGTCACGCTCCCCCTCTTCCTCTCCCTGTTATCCCCTCTCTGAACCCTCTCCCCCTCTCTCTTCTACAAACTTGCTCCTTCTCACTCCCCCCTTACTCCACCTAACTCCCCCGGTCCCTCACCCCATCACCCCCTCCTCAAATCCCCTCTCCCTCTTTCTCCTCTCTTGCACCCTCCTCTCGTTCTATATATCCTCGTCAATCATGGTATCAGCGGCATTAAATATACTTTATGACCTATTCTCAGACCTCCCCGATATGCACACAAAATTTCATACATATCGGTTCACCCATCTATTTAATGACCTTTCCTTATATTGTTTAACCTTAACCTAGTGGCCTGAAATATACTTTACGGCCTATTCTCAGACCTACCCGATATGCACACAAAATTTCATACATATCGGTTCACCCATCTATTTAATGACCTTGCCTTATGTAACTTAACCTTAACCTAGCGGTATGAAATATACTGTATGACCTATTCTCAGACCTACCCGATATGCACACTTTCATACAAATCGGGTCACCCATCTATTTAATGATCTTACCTAACGTTGCTTAACCTTAACCTACCGGGATAAAAAGTATCCTATGTCCGTTTCCTAGTTCTAAGCTACCTCCCCACCAATTTTCAGCCGAATCGGTTAGGCCGTTCTTGAGTTATAAATAGTGTAACTAACACGACTTTCTTTGATATAATATATAGATTAAAGTTCTATTATAGTATAATAATAATAAAATGTTTATTTATTGAAAAAGAAAAAGTTCTATAGTGATTGTATGTTCAATTTCACCGATAGATGGCGCTGTTCATAATGTAAATCACGCTAACATCGTAAATTACTGTCTAATGATATTCGATAATGAAAGTTCTAAATTTTTCGCATCTTTTATTGTTGCGACTGTAATACAATACCTATACACTATCTGGACTTGGGTAGTATCATTAAAATTTCATGAATTTAGCAATTTCGTATTCTCAATTTCTACCTATCTATACAAATGTAGCCTTGGTGGTGCAGCGGACCTAACCGCTGGCTTTTAAATGAAATGAAATGGTATTCCCTTGCCTATTTCTTTCCTAATCTAGTTTGGATTCGCTCGAGATTTACAGATTTTAACTTTTCAAAGATATAATGTCATATTGCTATCAGCAAAGTACTTAGAACAATACAGAAATCTAATGAAAATGTCCTGGGTGTACCGGACCGGCTTACCCCTTACAAAAATTGACTCTTCGCCAATGCCATATCTTATGCAAACTAAATGTCTGCTCAGTCCTTATTGTATATAGCGTAATAATACATATCTTAATGATTAACTGGTCAGTCTATAATTACCCTATTCACATACAAAAGAAATACGTGGTAATATGTGCAAGTAATGTTTCACTGCTTAGCCCCTATGAAACATAACGTGATGTTTTATATACCAACTTATACCTTGACTTCTACACAACACATCAGTGAAAGTCCTATCAAAATCCATCCACGGGTTTTCAAATGATACCTGGACGAACAGAACGACAGACAGACAGACAGACAATAATTCCAAAAAAATGTTTTGGCCTCTATGTCGATAGTATAGTATCCTCACATATAAATTTTGGAAAAATATTCAATGTACAGAAAAAGTGCTCTTTGAGTTTTATTATAGTATAGATAGATTTGTAAAACTTAAAAATAAATACTCAAAAAAAAGATACTTATTATTTTATTCTTTACCAACAATGTCTATCTCGAGATAAATCTTTGGATTATTGACTCCGTGTGTAGCGTTACCCGCCCCCGCTCCCTTCTTACCGCGCAGGCGATACGCGAGTTAAACGGTCGGCCTATAGTAACAATCGCACTCGCACATGATTAATTAAATCTAATCTTTTTGACCGAAATATTTATATAAAGCTTAAATTAATAGCAATAAAATACCATATACACACATCAAAAGTGTCTAGGGATCAACATATATTTTTGCAATAACTTTTCTCCTGATTGATATTAATTAAAATTTTCTTTAAGGATTCATCAAATAAAGTGTTTTCGTTTGTCACAGTAACGATAAACCAAGTCACCTTTGCATTAATAAAGAAATTTGCCATTTTCCTAATAAAGGGATTTTTGACATTTGAACCACTAACACAAAAGTTCGAAAAAAAGACTGAAATAACAGTTTTCTTTAAAATTTTATTGGGTAACTTAAACAATTAATAATCCGTGTTTCTACCGCGAACACTAACAACACAAGAACATCGGTTTGGCATACTCAAAATGAGTTCATCCAAATCACGCTGTGGAATGGCCGCCCATGTTCGTTGCAACAACAAAAAAAGGTCTTCTTGCGACTGGATACCCTCCATATTCGGCAGAGCTCTTCTCTGTAGCATATCCCATGCATGCTCAATCGGGTTCAAGTCTGGCGACTGAGCAGGCCAGGGCAGGACATTGATGTTAGCTGCGGCGAGAGTCTGTCTTACAACTCTTGCGGTGTGCGGTCGTGCATTATCATGCATTAACTGAAATAAGGGACCGATTTGCACTTGTAGAGGAACGATGACGTCTGATACAATCGTCTCAGCATAAATTTGAGCGTTGAGGTTGCCTCTGATCCAAATCAACTCAGTTCTTCCGCCGATCCAAATACCCGCCCATACCATGATGGTTCCACCACTATAAGGATGGACTTCCTGGCAGGATTTTAATCGCTGTTGGCGTCCAGGGGTTCTCCAGTGTCGTATACGTCTTGTATCCGGTCTCATACCAAAACGAGACTCATCAGAAAAGCACACGAAACGCCATTGTTCTTCTGCCCATTTTTTTGCCCAAAAATGCTTGATCCCTAGACACTTTTGATGTGTGTATTTACAGGACTCTTCTGCTTTCCTACCATATTTACGGAGGTTGATATTATACCTTTTAAAGAACATAAATCAATCATTAAATCTTTGATTATATATACGTCATTAAATGATAGATTAAAATTGTGAATTATTTTTTATCTTTGGTACGAAAAGAAATCCTGTGTGCAACCGTCACTATAAAATAACCCCGTCTGGCACCGCTCTTCGCGCAAAGTAGGTAAACAAGAGTACGCGCGGAATTGCCAACCTTGGGACCTATTCTGAGCACTCGAGAGCTCATATTCTGGTTGCACGTTAATCATGGATCATTAATTATCTTTTAGTTATTAGCCGTTATACGCATGACCAGAACTTTGTTAGAATTCTGGGTGAGTTACTCCACAATAGGCGTTTTCAAGTACATCTTAAAGAACAGAAAAGCAGATGGCGGTCGCAAAAAAATGGGCTGCCGCAGGGGAGTGTGCTGGCTCCTATCCTTTTTAACATCTACACAAATGATCAACCGACCTCCCCCTCTACAACTCGCTTTATATACGCTGATGATCTCGCCTTAGCATGTCAGAGTAAGAGTTTCCAGCAGGCTGAAAGCATACTATCTGCAGCATTGGAAAATCTAGGCCTGTACTATGAGTGTAATGCTCTTAAGCCTAATCCGTCTAAGACGCAGTCTTGTGTTTTCCACCTCCGAAATCGACAGGCCCGTAGGACACTGGATATAACTTGGAACGGGGTTGCTATTCAACCTTCAACTCACCCAAAGTACCTTGGCATTACGCTGGACCGTTCACTTACATACAAAGACCACTGCAACAATACTAAGAAAAAAGTCAGCTCCCGAAATAATCTCCTGCGTCGCCTTACGTCGACTAAATGGGGGGCAAACCCCAACGTATTGCGTACATCAGGGCTGGCTCTCTGTTTCTCTGCTGGCGAGTATGCGTGTCCAGTGTGGGCTCGGTCCGCTCATGCTAAAGAGGTGGATGTGGCTCTCAATGACACCTGCCGAATTATAACAGGTTGCTTAAGACCGACAGCCATTAATTTTTTATACCCACTTGCCGGCGTAGCTCCGCCAAGCGTTCGAAGAGAAGTTGCGATTGCCTTAGAGAGGAGGAAACAGGTGACTGATCCTAGGCACCCACTATATAATCATCACTCTGCATCACCCCGATTAATAAGTCGCCATGATTTTCTCAAGTGTGTACAGCCCCTCAATGGAAGCCCTATAAATGTAAGGCAAAAAATCTGGATGGAAAAGTACCCTCAACAGCTTTATGTTCCCCCTTTAGAAGATCTGCCACCAGGTTTCAAGGAGCCATGGCCTACTTGGAAAAGTTTAAATAGGTTGCGATCCCAGGTTGGTCGATGCAAGTACAACCTAAATGTATGGGGGTACACAAGTAGCACCAATATCAGCTGCAAGTGTGGTGTAGCCCAACAGACCATGGGGCATCTTTCCGTCTGCCCCGCGTGTCCAACTACCTGCACTGGGGAGGATTTGCTCCAGGCAAACCAAAGAGCGGTGGATGTAGTTTCTTATTGGGCCGATGAAATTTGATGTTATCATGTCGACACGAAAAGAAGAAGTTATTAGCCACTGAATTATTAATCTATTTTTAATCAATTAACATAATCCTTAACTGTTAAGTCTACAAATATGGCAAAAAGACAAAAATGCAAAACCACACCTGTATATTATTTTTATTTTTAATATCTTTGGACTCTTTGATTACATCTAAAAACCATGCTTCCAAAGTATCCTTTGCATCTTATTTTTACAAAGAAAATGTAAGTACATATTAGATATTCCTATAAAGTTATTTTTTTAGCTTGTAAAACAAATACCATTATTTGTGAATTCGTAGCTCGCCATTTGTATGATAACGGATTAAAGAGGATTCCAGATGAATGTTCAATAGTGCAATTATCTGAAATGAATGAAAAAATAATATTTTTAATCTGAAATGAATGAAAAAATAATAATATTTTCGGACAGACATTTTCAGTCTATTATACCTTGAGATATGTAGCTATAATTATAATCAAGATAGTGATAAATTGGGTCAAGTTGATTTATTTGAGTACCTAAGTAAGTAAGTATATAAATGATAATCTTATAATGCAAATATACGTATGTGTATTTAAATGTATATGTGTATATAGACATACATACAGTGTATGAGAGTCGCGGTGCAAGGTAAATTACATTATACATACATAATACGTACGTACACACATGTAGGATATATTTAACTCATTTTACCTCCATCTTGATGTTTTTTGAAGTAAAAAAAATCTAAAATGGTGGCTGGCAGACGCCATATTATTTTTTTGAAAAAATATGTAGGTAGCCTATGTCACTCGCACAACTACGACGAATCTAAGGACATCATTATTATAGGTCAAAATCCATCCAGGCGTCTAGGCTTTATGTCGCGTCAAACATATAGACATACATACATATTTACATACATACATAAGTAGCTACTTACATACCTCGAAACACATAACCTGGGGCATTCGGACCATAATTTTGTATCTAAAACGATTTTAATGTGCTAAATTCGCGTAAATATCAAAAATGAAATGACATAATAGACAAATGATCCTGTAGTATTCATGACAAAACGAGGATAAGAAAAAAAAATACCCACTTGATTCTAACATCGCTGTAAGCTCTTTTGGTGTAAGAAGTTTTTCGTAGTGGTGAGTTCCTTTTGGTAGCAATTTAAGGACATATTCAAAGAAGAATATCAACACAAATTGGGTAAATCGCGTTCTGTTCGGTGTAGTGAAGAGTATTCTGCCTCCTGGCTTTAGTGCTTGGACACAAGCCTTGACAAACAGTTCTGGCTGATTTACATGTTCTATGACTTCGGAAGCAACGATGCCGTCATAGTGGTCTTTGAAAATATTTGCGTGATCCTGAAAAGAAAAATTGTCTGTTTATTGATATAAGTTGTTAACCGGGACGCGGCTTTCTTTCCTCTAGAGGGAAAAGCAATAGCTTGTGTGCTTAATTTCATCATCATCATCATCATCATCACCAGCCGGAAGACGTCCACTGCTGAACATAGGCCTCCCCCTTAGACCGCCACAATGAACGACAATTTGCTATTTGCATCCACCGGTTGCCTGCAACGCGAACAATGTCGTCGTTCCACCTAGTGGGAGGCCTGCCTACGCTGCGTCTTCCGGTTCGTGGTCGCCACTCGAGAACCTTTCTTCCCCAACGGTTATCGGTTCTTCGAGCGATGTGGCCTGCCCACTGCCACTTCAACTTGCATATTCTACGAGCTATGTCGGTGGCCTTGGTTCTTCGGCGAATCTCCTCATTCCGGATTCTGTCGCGCAAAGAAACTCCGAGCATAGCTCTCTCCATAGCTCGTTGTGTGACTCTGAGCTTCTCTGAGCTTAATTTAATAAATGCAAAAAAATAATATTGTTTAAATATGATGACGCTACTGATTACTTTATAAAAATATACGCACTGAAAAAAAAAAACAGTATAAACTACCTCTATAGTAGAGCTGTAATATGTTGGTTTGTAATCTGCTATCTTCGGGTTACTGTCTTTGTGTTGTTTTGCTACTTCAATGAGCTCACTGCTTGCATCGAGTCCTGTCACATTTGCACCCAAAGCCGCTAGGCCCTGCAAAAGTTAGAAAAGCCTAAAAATGAATTAAAATCATTTACTTCTAATAGGTACATAACACTTTTAAGTTTGATATATTTTTTTCAGTACCACCTGATTACCGCACAGCAGACTTTTTGATGGTGAGGCAGATAAGAACGTTTGTTGTACGTGTACCTCCAGTAGTGGTACCCGTACTACTACACTGGGGTACTACGGACAACTTCGTGGTACCACCAGAGATAAAATAATTAGTTTGAAATAATATTTCATTATTTTCATTCATAGAATGAGGTGAGATACCTATTGTACAAATTAAGCCTTGGGTTGAAATGACTTGTGAACACCGTCTTCTAATGAAGTTATCTCCAATTTTGCTATCCTATTCGAGAATTAATTAGGAATCGGTAACAGTCTTTAAGGTTCCAAGTAGCGTAGTTATATTTAATCCTTTGTGGATTATTCGTACAAGTGTGAACTAATCTGAATTCAGCTTTGCTATTTTTACGTTAGCTTCAGTATTTCTAATAAATTGCAGAGGCACAATTTAAATTGTAGTCCTAGTTTAGACGCCAGACTAGAGATTTTGTATAATCTTACTGATTCAAAGTCAATAAATAATATTTATTTCAAATAGACTTATTAGTCTAGCACTAGTACTTTTGAATGGTCAATTTTTTAAAAGCTACCACCTTATCACAACGCAGCCTCAACTGAGAAGATCCGGCAAGAAACTTAGCGGGCTTATAATTTTTTCACTTTTTTGAACATCAACGATAGTGTGTCCTGCCGTTTGGAAGATAAAACAAGAGAGAAAAGAAGAACGACCAAATTACCACAAACTAAAAGGCCAAAGGGACAGTAGTCGGGCTAGTCCCCCCGAGCAGCACCCGCGCACGAGTTGACTCGAGCAGCAGCCATCACTCCCCTCAACCATATTAGAGGGAAGGGGGTGACCCGTCACACGAAGCCGCCACAAGCAAAGACTTTTCGATGGCGAGCATGCATTTTGCAACACATACTAGCGCTGGTATTTCTGTTTGTAAGAATAAATATATGAGATAAAATAAATGATAAAAAGACAAGTCCGCTGTTGAGACCTAGTTGTGTTTAACTATTCAAAAGTAACTACTAGTGCTAATTACTAGTGCCTATTTAAAATAATGAATTTTCTTAGGTCATGGGTCATGGGAAAAAATAATTTGATGTCAAGAAAATAATACTACGCTTGAATGGTAGTGATATACCTACTATGTAGCCGTAAAGATTATTGAAGTGAAAACTTATTTAGCGGCGTTGTGCACTTTTTTGTGATGGGGAAAAAATGTTAAACTCGCGTTAAGGACACATGACCTGATCGAAAATTCGTAACACCTGATCGAAAATTCGTAAGACGTAGGCGGCGCAGGGCGCTTGCGCGAATGTTTGTATGTCTTTGTGTTACAGCGTGCCACGGGCATCCATGGATGGTGACTGCTGATGGCTCGACCGTCTATGTAGTTAATGTAAAATAATTGTAATAGTTCTGAAGTGTTAAATTTTTAATGTATTATAAATTGTCATGTTTGTTTAAGATAGCGCATATGAATATTGTATTCTGCCACATAAATGATAGTACTTTTATACTGATAATTAAAGCAATTCGTGCAAAATTATTCCCTAACCATTCCAAAATATCAAAAATTCACAACGTTAATATTCAAGTTTTCACTTCTGCCGGTACTCCCGGAATGCAACCCGTTTTTTTTAAATTATTATATCTGACACGCTTCACGTTATTCTTCACTGGCTGAATAGACAGTGAGAATCACTCTTATAACATACCTCTGATAGAATGCCTCCGCCGCAACCAACATCCAAAATATTTTGGTTTTTAAGTGGCAACAACTCATTTTCAATAGTTTTTCCACGCATGAAGGTATCCCTGATGAGTGGGATTCTAAAAAAGTAAAATACAACGGAATCGAATTAATATTATATTTAGTAACTTAGTATATCCATTTGAAATAATTCATTGTAATTTTAATGAAGTCGAGGTTCTATGCTCACGTTCCTGCTCCAAAATTAGATTTTGGTCAAGGTGCTTCTTTGTTTCTATTTTGTTTACTACTACGTCGGGTGATGAAGTGTTATCTGCATCTCAAACAAGGTCACAACCCTCAGCATTGAGGTACCAACGCAACTCGAGGAGGAGTAAAAAAAGTGACTTAAAATTGGGTTATACTATTAGAGAAAATAATCTTATAAGTAAAGTTTTTCATGACCACTTTACAAGTGTAAATCATATCATCCAAATTACCACCAAAGAATATGGTAACCTTATCCCTTAACCTTTTTTAGACCTAATGATGGAGGGACGTGGTCACAAGAACTCAGCTACATTAAACGTAGACCTAAGTTTAGTTGGATTGGTCGTGGTAAGTTGTGTAGGTAAAATTAGGTACTTGATTGGTGATCTAAGGCATTGAGCAAAAAGAGGGTCACATGAAGTCGGCTTTATTAAACATAAGTATAGTATAACAATAGTTGTTTCTTCTTTTTAAAGTTTTGGTTGTCTGGAAGAAATCGCTATTAGCGATAAGACCGCCATTTGTACCTAATTTAAGTTATTTTTGTAAGTTTTTCTGTATGTTTTAATTTGGTGTGCAAATAAAGAGTATTCTATTCTAAGTACACCGAATTTGGCCTCTTTGCATAGATAATTAGTATCATAAAGGTACGCCCGCATCGGAGAATGCCGGCGCGGATAATGGACGTGGCGCTACGTAAAATCATACAAAGCAAACTAAAATCCGTTGCGTGCCGTGCGTGCGGTGCGTCCGGCGCCGGCCAATGGACGCGTACCTTAAAATACAGGTTCATGAAACGAATACCCAAAGAATTTGGACTGTTCTAGAATAAAATTTATAAATCTTACCGCACTTCATTCATTGCATGAAGCATTCCGAAGGACCCGTTAATGTCCCACCATTGATGATAGGAATTTGAAAAATGCTTCACTTCAGTTGAGTCGATAGTAGAGTTTGCACAACGCTCGTCATTACGACTTATGTTGGATACCGAGGTAATATGTATTTTACGAATGTTGGGTGGTATTAAATTTCTGTGAACAAAGCGTAATAATTAATTCTCACACTGATTTTAACATTGTTGAAATCATTGATATGTAAAAGAATCTAGTTGTCGTGCAAACTGCAGTAGCTATTCTTTTATCTAAGACAGTTTAAGGTTTGAAGTGTAGTTCTGGGTGCGTCTTAATAACAGTAATTGCAACAAAGAGTTGTTGAACTGTACAGCGTTCGTAAAGATCAAGCGTAGGATAATAAAAAAAAGAAAAACGTCTAGGAAGGAGAAGCTAACTTTAAGTAAGCTCTTTCAGCTCTTTTTGAAATTAATAAGAATGTTTTAGCAGCCCCACACCATGATGTTATACGATCAGACAACAAACATTGGTTCAGTGCAAAATACACAGTACATTGAAATGAATTCGAAAAATATCAGAAAACATTATAAAATCATTATACACAGTACATTTTAAATATCACAGACTTAAAAGCCATGAAAAAGTAGTGCAATTATATGGAAATGCAACTATTTTTCCGTTGCGTATCGTCCTGATTAGATGGGTTCACATAAGTTATTTATTTAAACTAAACATAGGCGGGCCAAGGATACTTGAGCAATTTAACAATTTGTCCAAACAAAATTGACCAATTAAACTTTTCTTCCTATACCTAAGTACATATTATGTTCGACTAATGTGCCTGTGTAGCTACGTGTTCTTCAGGTTAATTCTATTGAATTGTTAAATTTCAAGGTATTTTTTAAAGCTAAGATAATAGATTGTATACTTATCACTTACTTAACGTTTAATTGGTCAAGATAGGTGGCCAGTGTCTTTATTTTCATAAAGGTGTCTTTTTTTTTGTGTATTGAAGTCTAGAGTGAACAGGCATCTTATGGGTAAGCGCGGTCCATCCTAGACCACATATTCACTTACCATCATGTGAGATTGTGGTCAAGCGCAAACCTATTGATTATAAAAAAAAAGGTTAACAAATATGAACTGAATTAATTCATGTTCAGCAGAGGTTAATTGATGTACCCGGAAGCCAAACGGAGAAGAAGATTTCAATTTATTCGTATCAAGAAACGAAATCAGTCGTTCCAATATTTTGGATAGTATAGGTAAGATTTTGGTTATAACGTGTTATTTGAGATTACTTAAATGAGACTTTAGGATACTGTTGGGTTTGCCTCGCTTCTGTAGTGCATCGGGCATGTTTGCTGAAGCTCGTACGGATAGTTTCAGTGCGATTATACGCAAGAGATGTGCTACGATGATGCAGCGGTTGCGGGGCAGTACCAATGGCATCTTGAGCGTCTTGGCGGACTACTGGGATTCTTCGATCCTTCAGCGCTGGATATGACTGCATGCAGTTAAGTGAATGTGCTGAGGGCATCGGGGATCATCTTGCGGTTGTAATCTATAATTATTGGTTGATCTATTTCTATTTTACTTTATTGTTAATAATAATATGGATTTGTTAATCGTCATAGTCGTAGAATAGTGACGGATCTAACAAATGTTAAACTTTACAGGGCAGCCATTTCAAATATTTATGTTAGTTTTTTTGTCATAACTTTTTTAATTTTAAATCTGTAGTTATAAAAATTGGCAAATAAGTTGAAAATAGGGTTTGTTATATAATGGAATAATAATAAGAACATATAATTACACAGGTTTCTAGAAAAATCACATGCTTCGTTTTACTTTGGAGTATACACCGTCACATAGTATTATACGACATTGTTCTTCGAAAAATTACTGTTCAAAGTATGGCGGATTTTATTTTCCGATCATATTCTATGGACTTACTGAGTAAAATATTGGCGGATATGTTATCTGTCACATTCTATTTAGACCATGAGAAGTAGGTAGAAGAAGGTGGTCAGTATTTTATAGGTAGATTGATATCGGATACCCGTTTTTCTTTATAAGACCAAATTTGCAACAGTAAATATATGAACGCAGGAGTGATTGCCGACGGTGGCCAGCCAAATAAAATTATTGGTAGTGTAGAATATGACAATTTGTGGAATTTGTCATATTCAATATGACATATAATTCTACCCTGCTTATTGTCTTTGGCTAGCCATGGTTACCATAAAAAATGCATATTGTGTCTTATGTTACCATGCGATTTCGATTATGGTCAGCGCAATTGTCTGATCAGAATCGAAAACCTTCGATACAAACTTCCTTAAGAAGTTATAAACGCAACTGGTGACTTCAATGGTGGTGCTGGTGCCCCACGTTTGGCAATACCTTCATGTCAAATATAGCAATAGCTTTACGAGTATTTGCCAACCATATCGCATAATATGATGAATTTATAACATGAAAGCATTCGTTTATAATACAATACTCAATTGCCCGTAAGGACACGGACAAAACCTTTTGAATATCAAAGGTTTGCATTTTCCTTCAAGGTTCTAGATAAATGTTTACTATTTAAATGGCATGCATACCTACTGTTCTCCAAGGTCGTCAGGTGGGTATTGTGTTTGCTTAAAATTGTGACACTGTGATGATCACATGATATAATTTTTGGGTAGATGGACGATTAAATTAAAATAAGTGTTAAGGGTAACTATAAGTCGTACTGCCTTAGACCAGACTAGCTGTATTTGAATAATGTTTGAGCTCAGGCCATTCTTTATATACAGGATGTTTGGTGCATCGTTTGAGACTATACTGGTACAAATGAATTAACGTGGGCACAAACCGACGACTCAACCAATCATTTCATCATCAACAGTACGATTATGATTTTTATATTTCCATCTCTAGTCTATTTAAATCGAAATGCTTTCGTCGTATTTATCCCAAGCTGTCCAACTAACCCTTAACTACTTGATGCATGTTTTTACAAGCATCTATTTTTAATGAGCCCTTTTTTCAAGAATAATTATAAGTGAATTGACGGTAATGCTTGCTTTAAATCTCTAGTTTCTTTTTCTGTGGGGTAGTAGAATTTACAACATGCAACATTGTTTTTCACGATCACCCAAATTCCAAAACTTTTCAATTGTATCTAGTCTTTCTTCGAGAGTCAACATAATGGCCTACCTATAGATTTTGCTAGAACAATAAAGTCTTCTTTGAGGAGTATTCTTTTCTTGCATTCTTTAAACGCATTCTTTAAACGCTTTCTCTTACCTTCTTCCCAATCATCTAATTTCGTACACGTTTCTTATCTCTACATCGAATAAGAGGTGCTGAAGACGACTGGCATAAAGGCACAGGTGTGTCGATTGATGGACAGTTGCTATAGTCTGTACTATAGTGACTAGGACATTAAAAATCGTCACATAGCTACTTCACCATAGGTTTTTGCTGGTGATGGCATAGGTGGCTGTCCGTTGTTCTCAACAGCCGAGGTAATCGGTTGAGGGGAAGGTGACAAATCGGATATCAAGGTAGAGTATTTAAAGGGGTTACAACTGAGCTGATATTTAATGGGGACACGACAACATGCCGATTTTCTGATGGAAGTAAATATAGTGAAGGTGCACTTTGATACATGGCCATAAAAGGATCTTCTCAAAGAGTACTAGTATGTTCGAGTTCATATTTTCATACATTGATTTTATTATTTCGCTTGATCCGTGTACGCCGTCTGAAAATACTTCTTCATATAAATGTTCTTAATCTTTTCTGTTACGTTGCGTGCTCAGATAGATATCAGTATATGTAAATAATAGTATTTGTACAAGATAATATCTTGTTAGAAATTATTAATATCATAGTTTAACGTTTACCAAAGGCCAAAGTCGATTTAAAATAAAAAGATTCAAAAGTATAGAAATATTCAAATTTACTTCTTTTTATTTATACAGGTATTTTATCACTTGGATTCGATTATATTTTAATAAAATAATATATGAAAAATATACAAATAATCATTGTTTTTCAATAGAAAATAGGCGGAATTGAATTAAGCTCAAAGAACAAAGTGGGATAGTCAGATACGACCGTTAGATAAAGAACCGTGTCCACAGAATATCGTCAGTTGTGATCCCGCGTCACTATCATGTCCATAGAAAATTGTAATATAATTACATACAACTCGAAAATCCAAATTTTGTTAAATATAACATAAACGCAATGTTATCATTGTATCATCAGATAACAATTATTATTTTTATGTAAATTAAATAATAAGTTGATTTAATTTTTTCCGTAGAAAACCGACGGATAGTCAGAACTGACGCTAGCTAAGCATGGGCAAATCCGTCAAATAGTGACGATTGAGCATATTCGTCGGGAGCGGGAGAGGGCGGCGGGAGATCCGCGCGCGTCGTACAAAGACGAATATACCTAAGCATCATTTTACTATGAGCGCTTATCAAATCCGTCAGTATACCGACTGATTAATTAATAAACCAAAATACATAGAATTTTTTCTTTGATGCAGTAATAATATTTCGACAATGTAGTATCCAAATATGGTAAAAAGTGATTTTCGCATTTTTTTCAAATCCGACATTATTCTACGATCATGACGGTTTGTCTGATAGTAATTTTATTTATTATTATTATCGTTTATTTAAATATTTATCACGGGTCATTTTAGAGGCTTACGTGTAGAATACCTGCCGGGATCAACTGCTAATATGGTGAAAAAAATGGCAGTGGACCTCGACAGGTGTAGGAACTATTGTAAGTACATGGAAAGATTATATAAGTCGATAGATAGTAGATTATTATACCATATATTAAAATTCTTTCAGTTTCTTACATTTTCAAATATAAATATATAAAATAAATACATTTAAAAATATTATTATTATTAAATAACCAATAATAATAAAGCAGAGGGAATTATCTTAAAACTGGTACTTACAAGGCATTGAAACTTGATCCGTACTATTAAGAAAGTTTAAGAAAATGCATACATTACGTACCGTTTCAAAATGTTTTTGCTCACTAGATAGCACCACATGTTGTATTGCATGTATTTAAATAAACTAAGATATTATAAATTATTGTTTTATTAATGTTTGGCGAATTTGTGGTCACCAACACGCCAATCAACTAATACTTTAAAAAAAAGTAAAATAGATTACATTAACTCAGAAAAATGTGTTTCGTAAAATGGTACGGCGGCACCACCAAAAATCCCATACCTAATGGTTAGAAACACTGTATATACGTTATAGTTACGAAAACAAAAATGAACTGAATGCAGAAGCGTGCCTGTAAGATTATTTATACGCACATAATCTGCAGGTACCTACTACCGACAAATAACGGGAAAACTTGTTTCAACAAATCGTAAACTACAAATAAGTCGTACTAACAGTTATACACGTACCGGAAGACGCAGCGTAGGTAGGCCTCCCACTAGGTGGACAGACGACATTGTGCGCGTCGCAGGTAACCGGTGGATGCAAATAGGTAATTGTCGTTCATTGTAGTGTTCGAGGGGGGAGGCCTATGTTCAGCAGTGGACGTCTTCCGGCCGTGATGATGATGTGATGATAAACAGTTACTTATTTGTATTTATAAGAAAAAGGATTTATATAATAGTATCAATTATCTGGTTTCCATAGTACAGGCTCTGCCTAGTTTGGGATCAGATGACCGTGTGTGGAATTGTCCCAGGATATTATTATTCCATTTATTTTCTTTACAACTACATTATTTACATTTTTTTAATGGGTACAATGATTACCTTATCAATGTCCCACATGTCGACAATCTCGTGCTCGAGATCAAGATATTTGCATTCTTTATCTTTCTCCGCCTTCACGAGGTTCTCATCATGGGGGACAGTGACGTCTACAATCATTGCACGACACTCGATGCGATCTATCAGCACAATGTAAAGCTTATTGGCGACAATAGTCCTGTCTGTGATGATAGATCGGTCCCAGTATAATGTGATACGCCCATCCTCCACAACTGGTTCACACATATCTACCTCTGACGGTGGATTATCCTGGCCACTTGGTTGTGTCTGTGCAAGTATTTATTATTATTTTTATTTGGAACCAGTCGGCATTACACGAGATGACGGCAAGAGGCCTGATGGTGTCACTTTAATACCATGGCAACATGGTAAGCCGCTGGTGTGGGATGCGACATGTGTCGACACACTTGCTGCGTCCCACACCCCGGCAACTTGCAGGGCAGCTGGAGGGGCTGCGGCGATCGCTAGTGATGCAATGCGACGCAAGTATGCAGCTCTAGGTTCGAGCTATATATTTGCGCCCTTTGCGGTGGAGTCCATGGGGCCTTGGTCTCATGAGACGCATGCTTTGGTAAAAGAAATTTCATCCAAACTTATCGAAGTCTCAGGAGACCGCCGGGCTGGTAGCTTTTTCTGCCAACGTATAAGCTTGGCCATACAAAGGGGTAATGCCGCCAGTCTTTTAGGTACCCTTCCCTCCCAGTGCGGCGACAACTTCGAGGAAGTTTTTTACCTAGTTTAAGTGTACATATTTGTAAATAAACTGTAAATATTTTGTTTCAATAAATAAGACAAACAGATTTTTTATTTGGCCACCTAATTTCTTTCCAAGCATGCACAGAAAAGGAAGTAAATAGAGGAATAAGGAGTACTTGGAATAAATATTGGGCTATGAAGGAAGTATTCAAAGGACCAATACCAATAGACCTAAAGACGAAAGTCATGAACATCTTTTTACTAGGCGGTAGGTTCCTTGTGCAAGGAACCGTCCAGGTAGGTACCACCGCAGTGTCAGATATTCTGCCGGCAAGCAGCAGTGTGTAAGCATTGCTGTATTCCGGCGCGAAAGGCATTGTAGCTGGTGAAATTACCGGACACAAAGACTTAACATTTAATGTCTTAAGGGTCGGCAACGCGATAGCGATTCTTCTGGTGTTGCTAGCGTGTATAGGCTGCGGTAGCTGCTTACCATCAGGCGGGCTGTACGCTTGCTTGACACCTTGGTGGTATAAAAAAAAATTCTGCCTAACACCTTGCTTAACATACGCGTGTCAAACCTGGCCGCTTACAAAGAGGACTTTGGAAAAAGTAAGAAAGTGCCAAAGAGGAATGGAGCGAAGTTTAAATATTAAACTAAAGGATAGAGTGGATAAAATGATGAACAAAAGTCTAAGTGGTCGGCCACACTGCAGGCCAACGCGGTGGCGACGGTGGGCGCGAAATATCAAACATATGAAACCGCCTCTTGTGGCCACACTGAAGTGACTTTAGACGGGGAGCCTAGCACGACCGGCTTGAGCGAGTTAGCGGGCGTACATTTCAAACCTTCCTATCCGCGCGTTCTGGCCACACTGCGGGCCTAGTCTAGTCAACAAGCGACCGATCGCGCGGCTGGCGGGGGTATCAAACCTTTTCGGTCTTGTCGCTCGGCGTACGAGCGTCTGAATTTTTTTTTTATCATCAAGTAACATTTTTGGCTACTTTTTAAATCTATCTATAATAAAACTGTAACAGGTTCATTTCTGTACATTGAAGATATTTTGATAATTAGATACTGAGGCCGAAAATGAAATTTTTTTAATTTTTGTCTGTCTGTCTGTCTGTCTGTCTGTCTGTCTGTATCACGGCTGCGCATCACGCCGAAACTACTGAATGGATTCAAATGAAACTTGGCATGATTTGAGATCTTACTACGAGGTAGGACATAGGATACTTTTTATCCTGTAATCTAGCACGGTTCTTTTGGGAGAGGGGATTAAAGTCAAAATGGGTTTTTAATATAAATAAAAAAATATCTTCATTTATTTAACTGTTTTTAGTTATTTTGTGCGCACCCAACACACCATCTCTTGTGTTCAACGCCTCCCATCTCAGGATTGACCTATGGTTTGCGACACCTGAAATAAGTTGTAGCGCCACAACAGCCCGCGCGTCACTGTGGGCACCCGCCGAGCCCGCGCTAGGCTCAAGTCACCCCGCGTTCACTGTGTCCAACCACTAAGGCCTCGTTTACGGAGGCGTGAGGCGTCACGCGTCGCGATGGGCGGCGCGGTCCGCACTGACTAAAAACATATGGCGTTGTAGGAGTGAGAGAGAGATGCGAGACGCCACGCCACACGCGACGCGCGACGCTCCGCGCTTCCGTATATGAGGCCTAAGACGTACTCAGGCGCGTTCTCGGTTTGAAATGGAAATGGGCAGGACATATCCAGAGACAGAGGGACGAAAGATGGACGCAAACAGTAAGTGGCTGGCCACAGTGAACGCGCGGTGACTTGAGCCTAGCGCGGGCGCGGCGGCGGGCGCGCAGGGTGGCCACAGTGACGCGCGAGCTGTTGTGCCGATAACACTTGTTGCAGGTGTCGCAAACCTTTTATGAGGATTCTGTATTTTTTACTGGATAGGCCAATCCTGAGATGGGAGGCGTTGATCATAAGAGATGGTGTGCTGGGTGCGCACGAAATAACTAAAAACAGTTAAATGAATGGAGATTTAAAAAAAAAATATTAAGAATTGAAATTGTAGTCAAAAAAGTTTATTTTATTTATTAAGGAACATTAACAATATACATATTATACACTTACAATTTCAAATGTCCAAAAAAACCTTTTTTATACATGTATTTAAAGTTATTTAATAACTAGCTGACCCGCGCAGCTCCGCCCGCGCTTTAATTACATTTTGCTCCCCTTTTCTCCCTACTCCCTTGATTTATCTCTCTCTCTTATATTAAAAATCTAATTCTATGCTATTTCTCTCCCCTCCCGCTTCGGTCCCCGTCACACTTCCCCTCTTCCTCTGCCCGTTGTCCTCTCTGAACCCTCTCCCTCCTCTCTCTTCTCCCAACTTGCTCCCTCTCACTCCCCCCCCCTCTTCCACCTACCTCCTTCGATCACTCACTCCATCACCCTCCCCTCTCCCTCTCTTGCACCCTCCTCTCGTTCTATATATCCTCGTCAATCATGGTATCAGCGGCATAAAATATACTTTATAACCTATTCTCAGACCTACCCGCAAAATTTCATACATATCGGTTTACCCGACTCTCGTGCACGTAACTCAGAGGTTCTCAGATTTTGTTGTACAAGGCGTTGCGACACTCGACTCTCGTGCGCGTACCTGAGAGTTTCTCTGATTTTGTTCAGCAAGGCGTTGTGAACGTTCAGGTGAAGATTCTCCCATACGACGTATTCTTGCTGCCCGTGAACTGTTGTTTAGCCCTGAAAAGAACTGTTGTTTAGCCCTGAAAAGAACTGTTGTTTAGCCCTGAAAAGAACTGTTGGTTAGCCCTGAAAAGAACTGTTGGTTACCCCTGAAAAAAACTGTTGGTTACCCCTGAAAAAAAACTGTTGGTTAGCCCTGAAAAGAACTGTTGATTAGCTCTGAGAAGAACTTTTGCGTAGGTGTAGTTTTAACAAAGAAATCTAAAAAAAATCGAGAGGGAGCCGACCTCGCGTCTGAGCCGCGCGGGTACCTTACTCATAGATCTAAACTCCCTCCCGCATGCGCACCCCCGCCTTGGGCTTGGTGACGCTCACTTCGCAACGTGCCGTGCAGCAGAAATCGTAATATTTTAATTTCGCCATAACTTCAAAACCAAATGTCCAATTTTAATAATTCAAAGACCAAATATTATCTACATAAACTGTACTTAATGATGAAATAATTTATTTTGATAAGGATTAATACCATGAGTAAAATAAATGCGTTTAAATGTAGTCCAAACAAAATTCAAGATTTTTAAATAAAAAAATGGTTGTTGGGACTCGACATAGATAGTGTGCCGCGGACTTTTTTGTAGATATTTATAAGATCTACAATTAATTAGAACATTTTATGGTTCTATCTTTTATAGTTTAGGCAGCGTACGCAAAATAAGTAACTTTTCTGGTTGATTTTTTACACCTTGTGTCCGAAAAATCCCAAATATCTTACGGAACCCTATTTTTTCCAAAATAAAATTTAGCCTATGTTACTCGTGGATAATGTAGCTTTCGAATGGTGAAAGAATTTTTAAAAACGATCCAGTAGTTTTTGAGCCTATTCATTACAACCAAACAAACAAAGTTTTCCTCTTTATAATATTAGTGTAGATAAAAAAATACTTAAAACGAGCGACAAGACCGAAATGGTTTGATACCCAGCCAGCCGCGCGATCGGTCGCTTGTTGACTAGGCCCGCAGTGTGGCCAGAACGAGCGGATAGGAACGTTATAAAAGTACGCCCGCTAACTCGCTCAAGCCGGTCGCGCTAGGCTCCCGCCTAAGTCACTTCAGTGTGGCCGCAAGCGGCGTTTCCATATGTTTGATATTTCGCGCCCGCCGCCGCCGCCGCGCTAGGCCTGCAGTGTGGCCGACCACTAACAAATTGGTATCCTCGCGACAAAAAGCGGAAGCGCGGCCGTCCAATAAAAAGGTGGAGTGACGATATTGTCGGCGTTGCTGGTAATTTGTGGCAAAGAACGGCAAGACAGAGAGACGAATGGAAAATAATGGAGGTGGCTTTCACCGTTACAGGCGGTCCTTGCACAACACAACAACATTAACATAGATTGGTAAGTTATTTCAATATTCTGTTTCTACTAACATACTAACAAAAAAAAAATATAACTGTAAATTACCTAGGCAAGGAAAATAAAACCTTATTTATTTATTTTTATTATGTTTTATTTAGTCACGGGCTGAACCCGGTCTTTTAGACGCTTGCGTGGGGACTTATCTAACACGTAGAGGCCCGTTTTAGAAGTGAATTACTTGTAATGAAATTACAGCAGTTACCGGTGGTAGGGACTATTGCAAGTAGGTATGATGTGCAAAGAATTCTAGGTTTATGGGGTTGATATTTGGTGGACTGGCGACTGGGATATTTCAAAAGGCCGGGATCACTTGCCATAATTTTATTTCAAATTATTTTGCGGCAAGTAGTGACTTACCACCCACTAGATGGGCTCCTTAAATGATTATTAGCGGACGATAGGGAGCAACACCGGTGTGAGTGGCTCAGGGGTGTCGAGAGGTGTGCTCAGATATACTATTCTTATCTATGGGTGTGCTGCGCTTCTGCGCTTTCTGTGAAGTTCCTCGCATTATAATTATTTGAATTGATTATGTCAATATTTACATCACCACGTTTATTACTTTTTTTTTGTCGTATGGTTAGTTGTCAACCTGGTGTCAGAGTTTTCAAGCTGCCCTTGATGATGATGTTCTCCAGCCGGTTTCGGCTACGGCGACCACTTTAACGCCGTTGCAAGTAACGCTCGTACGCTTTCATATGGCTAAAATAGCCGATCTTTGGTGTGGTTGCAACTGGCTATTGGCTTCTCATACTATCGTAAATATGTATATTGAAGCCAATAGCCGCAGCTCCACGGGCGCACGGGCTCCACGTGCGGCAGCCAAATGTGTGGTCAAAAGTGTGAGATTGTCACCACACAATAATGCAATTTTTTTTATCTTGTATTATCACTTCTTTGCTTGAAAATTTAAAACAATTAACAAGAAAGTTTTGGCAGGTTTTGGTCTTTTTGGGATTCGTTCGTACGTTCGTGCAAATTACTTAGGTACCTACTCAGTGCGTTCGTGGTGACAAGTGATGACATTTTTGGTGACATTCTCTTTGATTACTAGAAATTAATTTTACATACATTTAGTTAATAAATACAATCGACATAGAATTAAATAATAAAAACGTTTATTACAATGAGTAAGATTCCACAGAAAGGTGTTTTTCAGGATGTGTCTCGGTGTCAAAAAAGCACATTCACTCTTACTTTTGTAGTTGAAGTAGTTGGTATTGATGTATGGCATGATTGCAATGAAGGTTGGCTGGACCTTGGCCCGTCGTGTACCCAGGGCATGAAGATACAGTACAACTTGTATCCCGGACAAACTTTCGATATCGATGTTATGATATGGCCTCACGTGGCTAAGGCAAGCGTAATTATTTATTATGATAGTAAAAAAACGTATAAAAGGATCCAGTTTTATTATTATCAGGGTCTAACTGGACTTGTCATTGTAAATGTTAATTTGCCAATATAAATAATATACCTTATTTACAACACCTTATTGACAAGCAAGCAATCAGCTCGCCAGGTGGGTTATATTAAATTAGTTACTGACCCTGAAGATTTTAAAGTAAAAGCTGTGCTGCTAAAAATTAACTGTGGCAATATTGCACTACTGTAGGACCCATTGAAGTATTATGTACTGTACTGTCGCGGCCACGCACGGTTAAAAAACCACATTTCCAACAAAATCGCTTGAACGACGTGACGTGCATTTCCCCGCTCGCACGTATTTTGGACCGACTCTTGCAAGCGATTAGCGTCCTAAAGGTGATAAAATGTCTCTCACTGTACGTAATATTTCAATGACAGCACCGCCCAAGACCCTTAATCTACATTCCGAGCTTCATGCCATGCTGCCATGCGAAACCATGCGAATATCGCGTAATAAAGTAATATTGACTAGGTGATAGGTCCTTGCGGTGGAGACCGGCGGATCCGCCGAACCCACGCTCTAGGAGTGCACTGCGTGGGCCTCTGAGCGGCGGATCCTGGTTAAGCGGATCAAACACGACATGTCTCTGGCAACAGTATTGTCGGCTATGCTGGTGGGGGAATAGGCGTGGAGCACCGTAGCCTCCTTCTGCGAGACCATTATATCTGGAAATGCCACATTTTGGACACTCTGGTAGACGAGAATCCCACCGGAGACTGGGCTCTCCGGTGGGATTCTTCTCTATCATATGCCGATGTGAAAGCCGTGGGGTTTTAGTGAATAAGAATCCCACAGTCTCCGGTGTCACCCCTACAGGGTCCCAGGGACCTTTTGAAGGTTCCCCTGCGAGATTAATAAAGAAAAGTTTTACGGGACCGGCACATAACCACGTATTGCTCAGGATCTGTAGTTATAGAAGGAGAAAAAGGAGGCCTTGCTCATCGTTCAGGCTCATAAAAATATAATCTATTGTGTCGATTTTTTGTATTCTTTTGTTATAAAGTAGAAACATGAACGAACGTATTAGCCGGCACAGGTTCGACGTAAGTCATGCTTACCCCCATAATGGGTCCAAATGCTTCCCAACCTTGGTAAGCGGCTTGTGTTTTATCGCATCATTTAGTTGTAATTAAGTAGGTACCATAAGATTTCCCTATGTTTGTGATTTGACTGGATTTTCGCGGTACATTCTGTATTGGACAAACATGTTATATCCAGGTGTGGTGTGGAAGTCAATACGGTTGGGTACGAACTTGGCAATTCTTGGAGAGAAGATGGTTAACTTTTTCTATCCGTCATGCATTCCCTGTTAGAGTGACAGATTTTCGGGAATATGTGGCTACCGTCACACCGTCTCTGGGACTGGGAGCCTTGAGTGCTAAGTATAAAACAAAACATATACGTAATAATATCATCGTTATTCACATTTCATTTCATTCACAATAGAGCATAAATCTTTTAAGCCAATTACCAGCCAAGCTTTCATTATTGTATTTTTTATCCCGATTTGGGTCGGATCAACGGTTATACTCGTATCTAACGGATTTAGTAGGTGGAACTGGTAGGTTGTAAAAAAAAACCTATTTATTTTAAAGCACAATATCAATTTTCTTTATTCCCCATAAAATCTTGTTTTGACGATTGTATTGTAACTCATAGAGGTCAAGCCAACAATCATTAGCCGATCACAATTTTGGACTCTTGTTGATGTTATTGTTTGTATTATAGAGTAAAATCTTCTCGTCAGTCTGAAAATTAGAATTATGGGACTACAATACTAATAGAATTGTACCTATACCTCGTTTGTACCTATTCATAGTTTAATGATTTAACCCTTGAAACGTGATTTGTACTTATAGTGCTAAAAATGATAAAAATTCGGAAGTATACTTACCACCACTGGAATTCGGTGAACGAAGATATTTTGGTGCAATTTTAGACTCAGAAGAAGCTTTTGAGGCATTCTTATCAAATATCATTTGGAAAGCTGTTGAGAAATACATACCTCTATCTATTTTAGATGGATTATTTGACACGCCGCAAGTTGTGTCAGGTTAGTTTGTTGGTTTTGATAAAAGAAATTACTTTTTAAAAGTATCTCTATTAATGCAGTTATTCTGGCAACGATATGTATATTTTTCTTATTACCTTAGAAAAAGGGTATGTAAGCAGTATACTTATGTAGCAGTAAGTTTTTTTACAAAGTGCAAATGTAGTTTTTCAATTAGTCACCTAAATTGATCTCATAGCCCAACTTAAAAAAGACCTAATCTTGATCGAAACGATGAAATTCATGTTACAAGATTTTCTAATTCATGTTAGAAATTTATGTAAATCCATAATTCAATTACTTACAATTTAATTTTTGTTTGTAGGTAGGTATATGACATGCCATTATCTAATATTCTGATAGTTTTGTCTGGGGTATTGAGTTTATTTTATACCTGGAGACTATTACAGTAGTTCTCTACTGTTGATGTTTGAATCTTAACTTTAAGTGTATCGTGTAAGTTTCAAATCACATGACATTTTTATAAATTATAGATATTAGGCATCAGGATGCAGCTCTTTGCCTGGTGCAGGAGACAATTTTAAAAAGTATTTTGCCTGAAGTGAATGAGGAGATGCCAGAAATAGAAGAAGCAAAACCAAGGGCCGAAAAACGTGAATCAAAATTAGCTAAGGAGAAAGAAAAAAAGAAAGCTGCAGAAATTGCTAAGGTTAAGTTTGAAATCAAATTATCTGGTGATACAATTTTATCAGGTTAGATTATTTATAGTAATTTTCAGTTTATTTACCCCATAGATTTAAAACACTAATTTACTTTGAACAAAGTAAGACCGCAAGGATATCCAGCGTATACTTTAAATTGTAGAAATTTATATTTATTGTATGACAGATTCTTATTTATTCGCCTCCTATAGGCCGACCGTTTAACTCGCGTATCGCCTGCGCGGTAAGAAGAGAGCGGGGGCGGGTAACGCTACACACGGAGTCAATAATCCAAAGATTTATCTCGAGATAGACATTGTTGGTGTACCGTGTAGTAGTAACGGCACATAGATTTAGTAGAAGTTGAGCACAAAACCACGAAGTTTAGTAAAAGTAGTGTAATTGGTAAAAAATAGTTATAAAATGTCAATGTAGTTGGCGATTCTCACGCGACGCGTGTCTCGCGGTTGTCGGTTGGTTTTGTACTGTTTGAGTTAAGGGGGTAACAACGGTGAAATTGCAAAAATAGCCTTAGTTTAAAGAGTTCGATGGATCAATCCGCTATTGCATTGGCTATGAAAATTATATGTACTTATACCTCAGATCTTCAGCAAATAGGTTTATTGATTAGATATTGGATTAAATATAAAGTTTTCAAGCAATATGTATTTAAAAAATGTACTACGTTGGATATGAATTGTGTTAGCGTTCAATATCCGTTCATCGGATAGACGTCAAACTTGGACTATAAAAAGCTTATAACCTATTCTACAATTTGTATTGATTACATTTCTTAATTTCATTCATGTTTTACAAGAAAATATAGAAAAACCACGTACGCGATGCATTTCCCCTTGCAGCGCCCCCGCGATCGCCTTTCATCAGTCCTTCGTGGACTGTTAAGGAGGGTGGACGTGTTCGAATTTTTTTTGACAGGACGAATTTAATTTAAATGATTTTGAACATATTTTTACTTAAGATATGTTACTTATGGTATAATTATAACATTTTATATAATTTCAAATGAAATCTATACTTCTATATTTAATTAAAGATATTTTTATAGTAATACCATATTTTTGGTTCATCATAGAGTATGCGAAAGTATCGTTGCCGAGTATTATGCCTAACTTTTAAAGCGTATCAGAGTCATATATGATCTTACTAATTGAAATCGTATTTAATGCAGTATAGCTCGACAAAATGACATACAGTATGATATCCTGTACATTATGATATTTTTTTTCAAAACATGAACGGTGGTATTTGGTGGTTGGCAACGAGTTGAGTACCTGGGTGGTTGGCTTGGTGGTGAGTAACACGCTTACCTACGGACAGTTGCATTGGACAGTTGCTCGTCTTTTGAGACATCTGGATGGTTAAGTTGGAAGGGTACTCGTGTGCTATCACTTTAATCTTAGATTTCTTCCACTATGTAACATAAGTAGAATGTCACTGTAGCTGGCAAAAAAACTATCGGACCAAAAGGTTTTGGATGACAGGGACAGGAAGAGACTTTTTTATGGGTGGGTGCTTCGATTACTATCAGGTAATCCCTTGTTACTTAAATAAGTTGCGTAACAATAAACTGATGGTGTTGTTGGCAGGCACGAGAAAATATACCACAGCATTAAAATGTTAGTTACTCTAAAACCAGATTGCTTATTAGAATCAATGTAAATTAAATATCTATTTAAATTTTAGATTACCTATACACCTACCACTATTACCCTCTGCATCATCCAAAGGTAGACTGGCAGAGAATGCCTAAGGCATTAAGTCCGCCTTGTACATATTTAAGTGTGCTAAAGAATAAATAAAATAAAATGCCAAATGCTCCGCGTAGTTCAAACCCCGCGATGGGTACAGAACTCAAGATGAAGTTACGTTACTTACTCTCGCGGCCACGAACGGTGTATCACCTTTAGGACGACAATCGCTTGCACGAGCCGGCCCAAAATACATGCGGGCGGGGTAAATGCCCGGAACGTCGTTCAAACGATTTTGATTGGTACAGCGGGAAACTGGTATAGCGTTCGTGTCCGCGATAGTACATAATATGACGTTACAATAAAAAAGACTATTACTGAATTCGTGCGTTCAAACAAACAGTGCTACGGATTCCTTTGGCCGCCGCGTATATTGAATAACAACACAGGTCCGTTGAATTTGTAGTTTGCTACCCTGGTCGCTGATCTTAAGGTCTTGGGGTCGATTCCCACACAGGACAAACATTCATGTGCATGAACATAATCTGTTTGTCTTGGGTCTGGGTCGTTTTTACCTGTACTTAATTATGTAAAAAGTTAAGTATCCTTATCATAGTTTCAGTTAGATGGCCATTATGGAGTCGATCACGGAACTCATCAACATAATCATCAGCAGCCAAAACGTCCACTGTTCAACAAAGGCCCTCTCTCCCTTAGAGGGGAGGGGTTGCCATAATCCCCACGCCTGGCAGGCGGTTGGGGATCGCAATATAGGTGGTAGGTAATCCAATAAAAAGACGCTGCTGCTCGTCTTCTTGTTTTTCCTTAGTCGCCTTTTACGGACACCCAACGGCAGGAGATGGATGGGTGCTATTATTCTTATCACGGAATTAATTGTCGCAATAATAATAATTTATAATTTTTAGATTTACACGACTTGGGTCGACGTTGGGTATCTGGTCTTGAGTAAGGTTGGATGCTAGCAAGCTTTCAAGTTTCGGGTACTTGTGCCGCTCTTAAAGAGAATATACGTATTAGAATAGGAAACATTACAGTTACACGCTTCTTTAATAATACCGCGAGCATCTCACCAGGGCCACTGGCATGCATTGCAGCATCTTAAGTCACTCTCTTTATCAAACTCGAACATCTCAATCAATCATCAATTTGGTTTCAGTTCATTTTTCCAGGGATCAAAAAGCTTCTAACTAAACTATCAGATGGATGTTTATTGGTTAGAGAATTTGGAACTAATTCAGGAAATACGTTAAAAAGGTCCCATTTTAAGAAAAACTCTACTTATTAAGAAAAAAAACTATATTTTGATGGCTCTGTTAAACGCTTTTGTTTTGACGTGCAGAATAGAAACCTTAGAACTTTGTGCATAGTTTCATTTCAAGTACGCTTACAGTAGTCACGGCGGATCTTTGTGTGTCTGAAGTTGGCTGCAAGACGCTGCGTAGTAGCTATTTTTATGTTTATGTATTCAGAACTCACAACTGTACTTGCGCAATGGTTCGCCAACCCTAACTTCAGACACACAAAAACCCGCTGTGACTACTGTAAGTTATAAGTAGTACGAATGTATATGGGTTCCGAATGGCAGGTACAATGTATTCAGCTGGGTCGAAGTGCGTTCCGGTTGTAATCGTAACTAACTAATAACCACCAACAATAGAATACAAGTATGTATAAGTCTCACTAGTCAGGCATTGGCCATTCTATAATAGACGGACTGAACCTTTATATGAAGTTTGGAATATGAAATGCAATAATCCATATCCTGACGCAACACGTCAACTACGTTACCACTGTCGGTTGTTGGGTTATCAGATTGTAATTAGGTAGCACGCCATGGTATAAATCAAGATATAAAATAGTGGATTACCGTTCTTAAACTGCATGAGTCTTGTTCTTTCCGTGCCACTATGAAATGACAAAAAGCTTTGCCAGAGTTAAATCGGTTTTTATCATGCATTTAAATAATTCATCAGTCATTTAATTTACGTATACATAATCAACAAAACATTCAAAAGTTATATTATTAAGTATATTTGCAATAGATATTATAATTTTATTGAAATTTGATACTATAACGGAATAGGCAAAATTAACAAAACTCTATTCGATACTTCTACACATTTTAGTCTATGATTTTTCAAATGTAATATTCATATTTGCTGGTAGCGCCCTCTACGATGACAACTCTCGGCCGGAGCGGCCAGATTCTCAAGGTCATTGGCGCATGTTACCCCCTTAAAGTGGAAACTGCTGATGGTTCAAATGTACGTAACCGTACATATTTCTAACCCGAGAGGAAACTGTGAGTGAGAATCGCCATTACAAGTATAAGTAAAAGTAAAGTAAAATATAAAAAATGAAAAAAGTAAACATGTAAAAACTTAAAAAAACTAATAGGTATAAATTGCGTGCGTCATCTGCGGAGGCAGCGCTGGGCTCCCGACGGGGCCGTGACTGCGGTTGATTCACGTGACTGCATGTCCGCTGTTCTATCTTGTTCCAGAGAAAGCACTTGTTGCTTTTTAGGGCCGTGTGGCAGTTCTATATTTCGTTCAGTTAGGTACTTGTTTTATGTACCATCCACGTTATCAATGAAAGAGAGTAGCAGATAACGTATACTAATGTATCATAACAAACGGTCAACCAGCTGTTCGCCGCTTGCAATTCGATCCACGCCGCTTCGCATTTCGATTTCATTATACTTAATACAATGTCGAATGAGTTTGATGGTTTTAAAGTTTAGCTTCACACGGCGCGTTCGCGGGTTCCAAGTCCTGGATGGGTAAGTTTGCGTTGCAGGTAAAGTGTCGGACGCTGTGTTCTATGCAGCTATGCAATTCATTAAAGTAACCAATCGTGACTACGCTCGACAGCAAGCTCGATGTCGAATTAGTCTTCATTGCGACGTCGAGCATAAATCCGCATTCTCTATCACATTTCGGCTCGACGACGAACTGGAGGCCGTGCCGTTCGCTGCCGTTATCTAAGGCGAGTTAAGGACTGCTCAAAGTTTTTTTCGGTAAAAATCGGTTTTTATTTTAAACACGATTCTAATGGAAATGCCATCAATAATAAAATTTCTGGATGCAAAAGATGGTTCAATGAACATCATACTTTCAGTTTTAGGCACAGGAATGCACTATACATTGTTTTTTCTTGATATGTATTTGTGTTTGGCAGTATGTGGTCGATACCTTTGCTTGATTTTAATTCAAAAAATCACGCAGGACATTTTGACTGTCATTGTCAATGTCATGTCGCGTTCCAAGTGTCTATCTAGTCTAGGTACAGGGTCTCCAGATTGGGGGTTTTTTCCCATTTTGGGGAAAAATAAAAACTTCGGGGAACTTTTGGCGAAACGAAAACTATGGGGAAAATTTTGGGGAACACATTTTTGCTTGGCGAAAGCTTGTGGAGAAACAAAAGTCTAATTCAGAAAGTTTATATCATTTTAAATCGTTTCATCAAACATATTTCAGAATCACACGTAAAACAATAAAATACTCATGGCTAATGGTCAGAATGGCGGGGGAAGGTGTGTTTTTTGATGGATAGAGATCTTATTTTAATAATCTCCGCTATAGTTTCATCTCATACTAGTAGTATAGATATGTGAATTTTGGTTCCTCTTGTCCCTCTGGAACAGTTTAATAATTCTTTTCCAAAGAGTAGCCTCTAACGTACAAGTTCCCATCTATCTCTATATGACAAAAATTCAGTCAAATACGTGAAAGCGTAACAAATAAACTAAGAAACTAACTCGTTTTTAGTTTTATAAAATTATTAGGTATAGCTAAGGAAGGATTAGATACGAAATTAATTTGGGGAAAATTGTATAAAAATGTATCTTTTTGGGGAAAAATAATACCTGATTTGGGGAAATTTCACATGCAGGACCTGGATACCCTGTCTAGGTAACTGTTGTATATCGATGTGTTTACATTTAATTTTTTGTGAAAACGGATATGGTATAGTCAATCGATAAAATTAGCAATAAGTTGACTTTTTTCTTAAAATGTGAAGTGAACAACGAGTTGAAACGTTAGAAAAGCATAAGGTTCTCGCGACTGGACTTGCTCGTACTCCTCATACCACACACCGTACTCAAGGAAAAATTAATCCTGAATACTAACTAAGATTGCATCAAAACCTTAGTCACAGACTAAAAGTTAACAACGATGAGCTAAGGTCAGCTGTGTTTTGATAATTCTTTATCTTTTACTGTAGGTATAATTTACCACTGAACTAAACTAATACAATTTATTTATTTTAGTACAGGGAAGATAAGAAGGATGTCCTTGTCAACTTCATTGAGATATATTCATATATTGATGGCGGTTGCAGTGGAGGAAATCCATTTGAGAGACAGCTGTAAAGGAACACAGGACGGCGACTATTGCATCGTAGTGCCCCAGCTCAGAAATTTATAAATGGCTAGTTTGACTGAAAGCTATTGGAAGAATTCAGTGTAGCGATAGAACTGATGCATGCCTAAATTTTGGTGAGCATGGCTCAAAGTTTCGATCACACCAGCCTGGATTTCTTACAACATAGCAGGTTTTGCGGGCTCTGGAAGTCGATATAAGAAATAATCTTAGAATGACATCAACTGTAACATGCTGTGTTTAGGTGCTATCAATATCACAATAAATGTATGAACACAGGTGTAATGATGAAAGAAAATGAATTATTGACTTTTATCTTCTAAAGAAAAACAGGGGTTTACATAGATAGTTCTAATCTAAGTATTTGTCTACTAACTGTGTAATATTTTTAATAAATGGTTTATTGTAAATAATAATTGTTTGTTTGTTAATACTAATATAAGTAGTTTTTTGTATGTAGGTGTAATCTGTGGAATTAATGAATTCTACAATCCTAAACTTTGCCCTCCATAGGTAAGATTTTTTCCTGCGGTTTCACCTGTTATATATTTTTTTTTAATATTATTTTTGTAAACAAACAAATTTTACCAGTTTATGTAACTATTGTTTGTTTGTTTCCAAATAAGGTATGAAGTTCTTTTTTTAAATATTTTATTTGTTGAAAAAACAATACATAATTATTATTAAATATTTTATTAAATTAATTCTTTCTTATATTTATGTAAATACTACACATTACAATGAAACCGGCTATCACCCACTCTCCTGTATTTTGTAGAAACTTCGTGAATTCCTTTTTACAATATTAGCCTTGCATTTACAACATGAATAACTTGTGTGAGAGGACTGCGATATATAGGTAGTAATCCACATTTGTGGCCACTAGCATCTTGTAAGTTCCTCGTTCCATTAGCCTGAGATGATACTTATATAGAATCTGAAAACAGTAATTATTTTAATAACATAAATCAACTCAAACAAGTTATTTAGGTACTTTTGCATTTAATAAGTAAGTATTCACTGGCATTGTATTGTTTATTTATATTAGATAGGTTATGCACAATATTTTGAATAACATATTTAATACAAATAAACAATTGGGTCAGCTAGTTGAAGACACCGAGGTTTAACCCACGGCACGTCCCAGGGAAACGGAACAAAGAAATAGATAGGTACACAGTACAGCAGGTATATATAGGAGTTAGAAAAATATAAATTAGTTACGAGACAAGTTAGTTACTTATATGAAAACGAATTGAGAGATTCAAATAGATACCCTTTTTCTTCTTTCCTTCAATTTATTAGTTAATGCACTAGTCATCTTCTATGTCGAGGTAGATAATTATGTTTTCTAAGTTTTCTGTATGTTTTACTTTGGTGTGCAAATAAAGAGTATTCTATTCTATGTTGAAATATTAGTAAATCTTCAAAAAGCCTTTAATTGAATTATGTAATGACGAACTTGACGACGCTTAAGGAAATCATCAGATTTTTTGGCTCTTAGTAAATCTACGATGCACAACACACGTACAGCTACTTTAACACTATTCTAAACACAAAAACAATAAATATCCACGTATAATAATACAATTCAAAAACTTTTAAAGCAGCGGTGGCAATTCGTTCACAAATTCGCCTACAAAAAGCTGCAAAATACAAGCTTTCTATTTTGACAAGTTATGTCGAGGCTATGGGCGAAGTCGAGGGCAAGACGATTGACAAATTTTGCTTAACGAATACGATTTTCACCTACGAACAATCAAATTATTCGACCGCAAGTAGTTCCACCAAAACGCCGTTAATTCTCGTGGCGCTAGTGCTGCGTAAGCAAAGTTAGTGAATGCGAAAACGCAATTCGCCGGTGCCGCGGCGTCGAACTCGAGGTTATTTTGCTTAGCGCATAACACTACAGGTTAGTTTTGATGCAGGCGTTCCTAATTTTAAATCGACGAGTTTTTATTCGCTATTTGTTGTGTTGAGTATTATGGGCAGTGGCGATAATTTCACGATGGGTCGCTTTAGTAAGCCACCTTGCGTTTTTATAGTACAAACGCGCACGTGCCCGTCTCTGCCCGGGTGAACTGCAACAACACGACCGAGGGCCCACTTTCCAGGGGGAAGATTATTCTCCTTTACTAAAACTATTCCACCCTCTTGTAAGTTACGGGTTGGTTTCTGCCATTTGCTTCGAGCTTGCAGTTGAGTAAGATAGTCACTGGACCATGATTTCCAGAACTGATGAAACATATGCTCATTCAGCTGCCATCTTTTACGTAAGTCTATTTTACGATCGTCTTCATGGCTGCTTATCGGTAAAGACATCGTGGGACTCCCAGTTAAAAAGTGGCCAGGAGTCAGATAGTTAACAAATTCTTCTGGGTCTTCCGTGAGTGGACAAAGGGGCCGTGAATTCATACATGCTTCAATTTTGGCCAACAGTGTAGAAAATTGTTCATATGTTAGTTTTTGGTCGCCCAGAACGCGACGCAGGTGATGCTTCATGGAGCGCACCGCTGCTTCCCATAATCCACCGGCAGTCGGCCAGGCAGGGGCATTAAAATGCCATTCTACCTCTAGTTTATTAAGTTCATCAAAGAATTCTGGTGATAATTCCGTTCTGAAGGCTTCGTACTCATTTTTCAGAATCTTCGAAGCTCCAATAAAGTTGGTGCCGCAGTCAGAGTATACATGTTTTGGCGTTCCACGTCTTGAACACATCCTCTGGAAGGCGGCTAAGAATGTTTCAGTAGTTAAGTCCGACACCAACTCAAGGTGTACGGCTTTAGTAGCCATGCACACAAAGATTGCAATATAGCCTTTAGATGTTCGTACCCCCCTCCCCTTGTTGAGTTTGACGTCGACTTGTCCAGTAAAATCCACCCCCGTATGAGTGAAGGGGCGGGACGGAGTCACACGCTGCGATGGTAGATCCGCCATAAGTTGATAATTTTCATTGGCCTTGAAACGATGACAACGGACGCAGTGACGCAGTTGTGTCTTTACTGATCTGTTGCCTCCGACAATCCAATACTGTTGACGTATGGAGGCCAGCGTGAGCCGTGCACCACCATGGAGAGTAGTATGGTGGGCTTGTTCTATTAGTAGTTCAGTAAATCTTCCAGTTCTGGGTAATATGATAGGGGTTTTCATTTCCTGAGGTAAGTTAGTATTATTTAAGCGTCCACCTACTCGTAAAATCCCATGGTTATCTATATATGGACATAGTTTGTATAAGATGCTTTTTTTTGTGAGTGTTTCGCCTTTAGTTAATAAGTTATATTCCGTTTTAAAATCACATCTTTGTACATATTTTATAAGCATTCTATTTGCGTCGTTCAGTTCGCTTAAAGATAAGTGGTTATTTAATATTGCATATCCGGTGTCATTCTTCAACTGCGGCGTCGTTGATCGGGTTTTTGCAATGTAGCGCATAATCCAAGCCAACACTCGTACGGCACGCGTTAATGTGCTATATTTATGCAATATTTTATTTAATAAGTTATCACTTTGTTCCAGGGTTGTCACAAATTGTTTTTGACCAATACTGGTTGTGAAACAATTTGAATTTGGCTGTGTTAAGTCTCCGGTCGTATCATTGAATGTTTTCAGCATTTCTGGACCTTCCCACCATAGTTTATAGTTCAGTAGTTTATTGGGACAGACTCCTCTAGTTGCGCAGTCTGCTGGATTATTTTTCGTGTCGATATAGCTCCATTTGTCACCTGGTAATATATGTCGTATTTGCGTAACTCTGTTTTCTATGTATCTCTCCCACTTGCATTTCTCGCCCTGAAGCCATGCAAGAACTACTTTAGAATCGCACCAGGCATGTATAGTAATGACGTATTCCTTTAGTGCTTCTATAACCTTCTGCATAAGTTTTGCTAGAAGTAGCGCGCCACATAGTTCAAGCCGCGGTAATGTAAGTTTTTGTGATAGTGGGGCAACCCTAGTTTTGGCGGCGAGTAAGGTGAGTACGTGCTGTCCCGTGACGTTACCCATTGAGCGCGTGTAAACAACACATGAGTATGCCTTCTCACTTGCATCACAAAATCCAAAGACATCAATTTGGGTGTTTATACTTCCGATCCATCTGTTAATTTTTATGTTTTTAATTTCTGGTAATTTTTCCTTAAGCTTGAGCCAGTCTGATTGTATATTATTTGGTAATTCTTCTTCCCATTCTAACTTTTCGGTCCAAACTCGTTGAAAAATTAGCTTGGCTGTTATAGTAACAGGGGACAGCCAACCTAACGGATCGTATAACTGTGATATTTCAAAAAGTAGTCTTCGTTTAGTCAAAGAATTCCTGGAATCCTGTATATTCCATTTAAAGTTGAAGGTGTCTGTATTGGGATTCCACTCAAGGCCTAGTGTTTTCATTGAGTCATCGTGTTTAAAGTCGAACGTGGATCTTGATATTTGATTTTCGTGCAGTTGTTCTAATAATTCTGGACAGTTACTTGACCACTTCCGTAAATTCATACATCCACTTTTAAGTAAGTTGATAAGTGAGCTTTGTAGTTCTTTGGCAGTTTCGAGTGAATTGTGGCCACTTATCAAATCGTCGACATAAAATTCATTTTTCAATATTTTGGCGGCCAGTGGGTGCTTATGTTCTTCGTCCATCGCTAGTTGTTGCAGTGTTCGCATAGCTAGCCATGGAGCGCACTTTGTACCGTATGTCACGGTGCATAAGGCATATTCTTGAAGTCGTTCTGTTTTTGAGTTACGCCAAATAATTTTTTGTAATAGTTGTTGTTCTTCTGATATCCATATACATCTATACATCTTCTCCACATCGGCCGTAAAAGCGTATTTGTATGTTCGCCATTTTAAGAGAAGTTCTTGTATATCTTTTTGTAGGTTAGGGCCTTTTTCCATTAGACTGTTCAAACTTTTGCCGGAACTAGTCTTTTGAGACCCATTGAATACAATTCTCAATTTTGTAGTAGTCGAGCTGTCTCGTAGCACGCCATGATGAGGGAGATAACATTCCGGAAGGTTTTGAGTATTTGAAATATGATGCGCCGGCTTCATATGTTGTAGATTTTCGTATTCATGGATAAATTCGGAGTATTTGTGTGCTAGTTCCTTGTTCTTTTCTAGGCGCTTTTCCAGTTGTAAGTATTGTGAAATGGCAGCAGGACGTGACTTCCCGAGTTCAGTTTCAAAGTTTTGGATCATTGGCATTTTGACAGTATAACTTCCATCATTACTTCTTGTAGTTGTTTGTTGGTAGTAAATTTCGCATTGATCATCCTGACTGATATCTGCGGGTCCTTGAGTGATATCTTCAGTCTCCCAATATTTTGATAAGTCGGATAAGTCGAAGATAGTAGCGTGACAGTTAAATGTTTTTAGTTTGCCGCATAATATCCACCCCAGTTGAGTCTGTTGCGCGACCGGGGATTGGTGGTCACCTTTCAGGACACCATCCAACAGGATTTCGGCATACACGTCGGCCCCAAAAATTATGTCACAAAAATTGGACACAAAGCAGTCTGGGTCCGCAAGCTTCAAGTTTTGAATGTGTGGCCAGTTGGTACACTTTATGGTATGGTTAGGTAGTTTGTTAGTTAGTTGGTGGAGTATCAAAGCTTCAGTTTTAAATGTGTAGTCGCAATGTATTGACTTGCAAGTAAGTTTTAATAGTCCTTTGCAATCTTTAGTTGCTGACCATATTCCTGACACGGTAGCGTTAAGTTTGGTCCGTGGGAGACGCAGTCGTTGTGCAGCATTTTCGGTGATTAAATTAGCTTGTGATCCCTGGTCCAATAGAGCTCGAAGCGTGATGTAAGTTCCATCATAAGTTTGTACCCTGACCTGAACTGTGGTCAGAAGCACCTCGACCTCATCTGCAGATGTGATGTGATGAGTGCTTTGCTGAGCAGATGTTGACGGTCTTGGAGTGGTTGGCCGGGGATCGACATGCATACCTCCTTTCTTAGTCGGTTCAATTATATTATGTAGTAATGTGTGGTGTTTCAAATTACACACCTTGCATGATTTCCTTGAAGTGCATTCAGTGTTTACGTGACTATACAAGCAATTTTTGCAAACTTTGAGCTTAGCAACTGTGTCGTTGCGTTGCACAGTGTTCATTGCGACAAACTTCTCACATTGCATTAATACATGATTGTCGGCACATAATGGACAATTACCAAAGGAAGTATAAAGTATATTCTTATGACCTTGTTCCAAGAAGTTCGCTTTATCGGCATAAGTCTGTTTGTCCGTATAATTTCTGTAGTTATAGTTATTTCTTTGGAAGTGCTTATTTACAGGTCTGTTAAAGTTAGGTTGTTTCTGGGGAGAAATGGTCTCTTTCTGGCATTTTCTCGCAGTTTCTAATGCAATAAATTTACTCTCCAGGAAGTAGAGAAATTCTTCTAAGTTAGGCAACTCCCGGTTGTTCTTCATGTCTTTAGTATATTCGTTGAAAGTTGCCGAGTCCAATTTTTGAGACATGTAGTAGACTATGATTGGATCCCAAGTAGATACTTCCACACCCATATTTGATATACCATTTAAACTTTCTTTTATGACGTCATGCATCTTTTTCAAGTTATAGGAACTCGACTGCTGGAGAACAGGTAGTTGCTGCATGGTGTTCATGTAGGATGTAAACTGAAGTCGCCGGTTGTCGTACCTATGCTTCAGTATATCCCAGCACGAGTAGTAGTTTTCTGCGCTAATAGAAAGATGCTGCACAAGCCGTTCCGCTTCACCTCGGAGTTTTGTTTTGAGGTGCTGCATTTTTTGACAGTTAGAGATAGTGGGATTGTTGTGGATTGTTTCCGTGAAAATGTCCTTGAACGATATCCACTGCATAAAATTGCCGGAAAACTCTGGTATCTCGATTTGAGGGGCAGAGCGCTGATAGTGTATATTAGACCACATTTTGGTGTTTAAGCATTTTCTGAGTTCGTCGTATTTCTTTTCAATATCTTCAAATTTTCTGTAGTATTCTTCTTTCAAATTGGAACCCTTTAATACGCCTTCTAAATTCCAGTGCAGTTTGTCGATGGAGTCCCATTTTGATTTCAAAGTGGAAAGATAGTCTTCTAACTCCCATTTTTCGGTCACAAGGTCTATCTTAATTTTTGACATCGCCCTGTCCAAAGCTTTAAAGTTACACTCCTGTGAGTTCATGAGTTCTTTTATTATATCATCAGTTCCTTCTTCAAGCATACCTGTTAGGTCAAAGTCCACTTTATATTGCTGTTGTTGCTGATGATGAACCAATAGCTCCATCATGTTCTTCTTAGTTGACTCGTACATATTCTTTGTAGTTTCGTAAACGTTGCTGCTAAAGTATCCAATGCCAGTTTTGTTCGGAATCGCTTGTAAAAGCGCTTCATGCAGTTCGTGGAATTCCACCCATTCCTCTTCTAAAGTCGCTAGGCGTTTCTCCAAATAATCTTTCGTCTTCCTAGTTATGCTGTCCTTTTTATAATTAGAACATAAGTTTTTAATAGTTTCAAAGTTGTTAGCTTGTTTTTGTAGGAGTTCCATAGTTAAGTTTAGTAAGTAGTAGTAATATAAGTAAGTATTATAAAGTTAAGTAGTAGTAGTAGTGTAAAGTAGTAGTTCACACACCGTAAGTTAAGTTTAGTTAAGTAAGTTTTCACACGTAAGTTATGTATGCAGTTCTGATGTGTCGCTTCAGCTCAGGAAACGCAGACAGGCTGTAGTAGTCTTCTTCGTCGTCTTGCAGGTTTTCCTTCACTGGTCCAGTTTGTCTTGAGTGCGTCTGCGCTCTCGCAGGGTATGTGCGCCTTCTCAATTAACTTGGGGGATCCCGCTGGTGGGAAGCCAAGCAACCGATTCGCTACCACTTACGGGAAACACAAAATACACACAAAACTTTTCTTCGAAGGACCAAGTGTAATTGGTAAAAAATAGTTATAAAATGTCAATGTAGTTGGCGATTCTCACGCGACGCGTGTCTCGCGGTTGTCGGTTGGTTTTGCACTGTTTGAGTTAAAGTGGAAACTGCTGATGGTTCAAATGTACGTAACCGTACAGTTGGTAAAGAATAAAATAATAAGTATCTTTTTTTTAAGTATTTATTTTTAAGTTTTACAAATATTTTATAATAGCTTCATAGGTACAAAATCATAAAACAATAATTAACTCCGTTTAAGAAATATTTAACCACAGATAAAAAATTTATAGGACTATTCGTCACTAATATTCATATCGCTTGAATCATCACTGTCTGTGTAGCTTGAGGAGTCAGAATCGTTTAGCTTGCTTGTTAATTTTGTTCGCAAAACTGGAAGAGCGATTCATCTTGAGATTTATCTTGGCAGTCGTATACCTTGTGCGTTTATCTTCAAGCGTCCGTAACAAAAACACCAACCGCGCGCTGCGAGCGCAGCCAGCGCACTGCCGCACTTGACGTAAGCTCTCTGCTCCGCGCACCCCTTTCACCCATCCGCTAACATCTCCCCTCGCTCCCTTCTACCCCCTCAGGCGATACGCGTATTAAATGGTCGACCTATAGTTACTACTTATTTAGCGCTACGGGGACTACTACAAAGTTGTCGTATTCAATTTTTGTACCCTTTACAGTCCTTGGACGTTTAGGGACGTCCATCGAGTATGGCAGCGATTTTGATTCGAAGAGGTTTCGTCCTCTGTCCCCATTCGTAGCTGGAATGGTTCCGGAGAGCTGTAATGCGCCCCCGGCGGCGGGCTGAAGCCGTTTACCCGCGAGAACAACGACTTTGCCGAGGACGGCGCTAGCTGGGGAGCAGCTCCATCCCCGTGAGCACCTTGTCGTTGGGAAATTATTCGTCCCCCGGTAGCGGGCTCAAAGGCAATGCAAGCAAGAGTACCCAGTGAGAGCCCAGGTCCCGCTCCCCCATGGGCCGATGTAACAGCCGCGGGGGCTTTAATGGGTATGAATTCCACAAAGTCAGATTGAAGGGGTTTCCCCGGCGTGAACAAAAAAAGGCAATATCTGCGTCAACGCGAGTAATATTTAAAATACACATCATATGAGTACACAGTACATACACACACACATAAAAAATAGACCCCCAGAATAGCCCCACTAAACATAACAATCCCTAACCTTATGTAATTGGAAAACTTGGATCAATTTGTGTCCGGAAAGGTCGCGTCCTTACTTAGCCTGAACACCACTCGTGATATTATTAATTGTATGAGTAGTACTTATTCCCCGTAATAATAGAAACTAATTTTATAATTTGAAATATCTTTTACCATCATAAATTTGATATTTCTCATTATTTTTACCAAGATTGTTTTTCGCGAGAGTTACCAAGGAGGTACAAATATAAATTAGTCTTTTTTTTTAGGAACAGGGAGAGTGGTTCCATTTGAAGAGTTCGGCGATAAGCCTCCTGATCTTGGAGAGATTATTGTGTTGATCAGCAGCTCAAATTTACCCGCTCAAGATGATTCCCCGATATTTTTTGTCAATATTGATACTTTGACAGACATCCCAATTGCTGAATTGAAAAAAGCCAAGTAAAATTATTTAATGATTTCTGATATTTACGTGAATACTACACATTGAAATGAAACTAATTTTACGGATTATATCGCGGTTTATTTTTGATTTTAATTTCCCGACGTTAATACGTAACGTTACGAAAATAAACCGCGATATAATCCGTAAAATTAGTTTCATTTCAATGTAAAATTATTTATTTAATATTTTGATGATAGTTGTAATTGTTTAGTGTTGATTACGATTTTACTTTCTGACTTTGTTTCATGATTCAATTGCTCAATGTTCGTAGGGTTTCACAGCTTTATACTAGATGGACGCTAGGCAATGAGGTTCATGATTCCCAGTCACAGTTCATAAAAAACAAAACTGATATTAAATTTAATGATCATCATGCCATACCTTTAGCTATTGATACAGCGGCACAAATGATGTCTACTTTTTTGGATGATCCTTATCACATTGAGGTACATAACATAATTCTAATTTTATCAAGTTTTATTCTCTTTTTAGTCCGTTTTTTGATAATGGATTTGCGATCAATGACAATTGTCTCATCCTTAATTATGTATGTACTAGGTCTAAACCGTTATTCCGTTATAACCGATTCTATAGTGACATTGTTTTTAACATTCATTAGAAAACGGGCGTGATATATGTCAGGACATTATTATTTTGTAGGTTCGAGGAGTTAGATCGCTTCCTACACAAGATGGAACCCCCACATTTTTCGGTTACGATAAGCAAGACCGTGATTTTGGATCGGCCGTGCCAACTAAAACATCCAATCCTGATACAGATATTCTCATTGCTACTACTAAGATAGACGCAAGAGCATTAGCTAAGTCTGTGAACAAGTTAATAAGAGGAGAGTATCCTTTGTATCCACCTCAAGTATCAGTAGGAAAATCGGAACGCGAACGAATTTGCACTAACGACATAAATGCAATAAGACAACCTTTGAAACCAAATTTGATTGTTCAGCCCGGAGTTGTTTTGGAAGCACAAATGACTTTAGAGGTTTCGATTGGACATGTAGGATGCAAAGCGCGGAAGATGGCTCTCAGTTATTCACGCCTGTACTGTCTCATACGTGACCCTGAAGCGATCATGACAATAATACGACAAATCACAGAACTCAATGAATCTGTGTTAGAAACCGGCATCAAAGATGATTTGCTGACAGGGTTTGCCTTAGACACCGGTGATATAGTATTACTTTATGTGGAAGGGTTAAGAGACGGACAGATATTACTTGTGTGGGAGAAGACTGAGGATTTTTATCCTCACATGAAGCCTGTATTTTCAAACTCAGATAAATATTGTGATAGATTATATCCTGGTACGTACAATGAACAAAAGTTTTATCTGCCAAATATAAATCTTGTGAACATAAAGATTTTGATATAATATGTGATTATTGATAAATTCATTCTCATTGTTTAGAATTGCTCTTAGCTGCGATGCCGTTTAATATCTTGAAGATGTTCGTTCCATTGGGTGTGTTGTTAGCTTGCCCACCGGTTTATGTTCGGCCTGCGTTACCCATACCTACCCGTTCCGTAAGTTATTTGTCTTTTTTTAATATTTCAGTTACTATACAATTATTTACAGCAATATGAATAACATCTACAAAATATTATTTTATTCAAGGCTTTACTCATTCTTTTAGACCACTTTAATATTTCTATTGTTAAGCTAGGTTAATGGAGATTTTCTAAACTCATCAGCACTGTCTGAGAGCTCAGCTTAATTTTAGAAATTCTATTAAATATAATATAGTATTTGCCCGTGGGGTCTTTCTATTAGATGACCTACCTACCACCTATAGTGTGATCCCTAAGACGCCTGCCAAGCTTGGGGTTTTTTTTTTTTGGGAATTATAGACGCTGTTGGCCGCAGATGGCCATTACAGCTTCACCGGACAATAGGAGGCGAGCGCTTGAAGCGCTCTAGCCTTTACGGCAGAAGTAGCGACGAGTTCAAGGGCACCTCAGGGAGGCACGGGCTCGGCTTGGGCTGTCGCTTAAGAAAGGGCTGAGTTTACCACCGGTTCACAACGCGCCCCCACTGAGAAGAACCGGCAAGAAACTCAGTGGGGTGATGCACGTCGTTGAGGTCGTATACGTACGACCATTCGGCCTCGCCGGCGAGACCGGTGTCTGATAGCTAGTGTAGCATACGGTTGTCGGGGAGGGTTCGGCGCATCCCGGTCCAATAGGACCGTCATGGGGTCAGGAGGGTCGAGCAGTACGTGCCGTGGTCTGCGGCGCGAGTCAGAAGGACTAGGGGCGTAATCGGCGGCGGCGCGGATAAAACTGTTCGCGTGACGGGACGCGGATTCAAAGTAGCGTTTCGACGCTTCTTTGAGGAACTGCTTGGGGATTATGACAAACCCTGTCTTCTAAGGAAGAGGCCTTTGTTCAGCAGTGGACCTCTTTTGGCTGATGATGACGACAGTAATAGAGTATTAATGTTTTAGAACACCTGCCTTTGATATATCTAAGCCTCATTATATCATTGCTTACAGGCAGTCCTGAAAATAGGTCGGCTGATAGCGAGCAAACTGCGTGTAGCACCGTGTCGTAATGATATGCCGACAGCGATGGAGCTGAAGAGTTTTCGATTAGAACTCTGTGTAGCTCCTCGTCCACTTGCCGTTACTATATCAGACAACACTTTCATGAAATCAAGTAAATATTTTTAATGGCAATTTCGGAAGAAAGGGGTCTTTGAGCCTTTAACAATAAGAACTTGGGACAATCCACACACGGTCATCCGATCCCAAACTAGGCAGAGCCTGTACTATGGAAACCAGACAACTGATACTATTACTTATATACTTTTTTTTTTATAAGTACATACTTAAATAGATAAACAACACCCAGACAGTTGGCGCCAACAATATAATTGGATGCCAATTTACAAAGTCTAGAGCATAGGCGCAAAGTAGCCAGCATCTCAGCATTGTACAGGATACATTTTAGAGAGTGTGTGTAGGACTTGATTCCACCATTCCCCTTAAATTATCGATGGACGGACGAGACGCACGGCCCGTTTACACCCTTACGGTGTACGTCTCTTTAGTGCGGACTATGCTTCTTTGTTTATAATACGTACTATCGCGGACACGAACGGTGTACCGGTTTCCAATTAAAATCGTTTGATGGACGTTACGTGCGTTTACCCCGCCCGCACGTATTTTGTGCCGGCACGTGCAATCGATTGTCGCCCTAAAGGTACACCGCTTGTGACCGCGAGAGTCCAGCATATAACTAGAAAGCTGCGACGCCGCTTTGCATCAGGTGGGACTGCAGACAAGTTGGTTTATGTTAAGTAAAAATATATTGAACAAAAGGATTTTGATAGTAACTGTGATGTTTTTTAGTTACAGGTATAGGGGAACCGAGCAGAGCGTCTGTTCAAAGTGTTTCACGAATAAACTGGGAAAATAAATGAACTATTACTTGTTTGTTCAAATTGTTACTATATTTTGAATAAACAGAATTTTTACCTTTCACTCGTATAATACAATTACTAGGTCTAAGATCCTTATGCCAACGACAACACTAGTAGTTACTACCGCAATGCCAGATTTGACCGTAAAGCATATATCTCTGTGTTCCCGGCGTGAAAAGCGCAGTAGTAAGTAGGTACTAACTAATAGAGATTACTGTATTCATGACACATAATAATAATTAGTGCTTTATTTAGGTGATGAGGGGTAGTAAAATATAACTGTCTATTTGCAGATACCTTGCTTACAATCGGACAAAAGTCTTGCTTGTCTCTTCACTCAGTTGAATAAAGAAAAGAGAGAGTATTTCCCATTAACATTAGCTTTATTACCAGTCCATTAATAGCACCTACGTCGACGACCTCCTGTAAATCGCTTTTACGATATCCACGGGGTGACACGGGATGGCTACTTATTCATAATAGCTACTTAACTTCAGGCAATTTCAACATTCGCACGACGCTTGAAACTTATTCGTCTATAATAATTTCGGATACATATTGCACACAGGCGTTGTAAAGTTAGTAATTATAACGTAATTTACTTTTACAACATTATTAAACTTGCAAAAGTTCCAACTAAGTTTGCGGCAATAAAGTCTTTGTTTCCCTAGCGCAAAGATATTATAATACGTTAACTCTAAACTCATATGTTTGTAACTTTGACATTATCTTTTGCTTATTTGAAATCAAGTTCAAATTTATACGTTTTATTTCCATTTTAAAACAAACGTTTTTATTTAACTTCACTTATAAGAACGTTTTAAAAATACAGGGTGTAAGGGACTACGTACCGATCACTTTTTTATAAGATTTCCATTTCTCATATTGTCCGTTACAACATTACAGAAACCATTTATATGGAAAATGACAAGTGACTAACTTGTTAATTTTTCAGCATGTAATGAATACGTGCGGAATAATATTTATTTTTCAAATTACATTGATAATTTCAATCAAGCCGCCTACCAAACGTGGAGATTATGGCAACCCACAACAAACAAGGGGAGAGACCCTTTGTTCAGCAGTGGACTTTTCGGCGGCTGATGATTGCTAATTAGTAATTTATTTAATGTTATCCTAATTTTATTAAAAAAAGCGGCATTTTTTTTTGGAAATTCATGAAAAAGCCGATGAAAAATTTCAACACAAGAATGTTCAGAATCATGTACTGGATCCCTGGTATCGGTTTTCGGTACGATGTCCCTTACACCCCGTATGTACCTATGTCTGCTTCATTAATTAAGTAAGCTAATTTTGGATTATCTTCACTTGACTTATCAAGTTTTCGTACAATTATTTAGATTCCGTAATACTGTAAGTATCTAAAATTTCTGTAAAATAATAATAATATCTTGGGACAATCCACACACGGTCATCTGATCTCAAACTAGGCAGAGCCTGAACTATGGAAACCAGATGTAAATACATACTGTTACGACCGAGAGATAAAAGTGTTAATTACTCCGTTAATTATTACTTAATTGCAATGATCTCAAAACGCATTGTTAGTCTATAGGTCTACTATCGATTCGTACCGAAAGATCTCGAATTCTCAATAGAAAGTAGGTCCCTCCAATTTGCATGTACTTGTGTAAGTACCTACCGCTCGCTCGCTCACGGGTCACTGCCCCCGCCTATTGTTAGTTTATTCTCGAAGGTCGCGCCGCTATTGTATCTCGCGAAAACGATAGAATAGGTAAGTACATACGAGTTCATTCGAGAGAGTTCCACCCCTCTGTTAATTTAGGTATATAAGCCGACGCATAGTGGCGTCCGGACAGTTTGTGTTTACAAGCGACAGCGGAAACATCTTAAGGAAGCGATCGAAGAGAATTGTACCAGCGACCCTTGCGACGACTTTGGACTATTGTGAAGTACTGTGCGACTCGGACTACTGTGCCTTGTGTGTATACTGTGTGTAAAGTGTATACAGTGTGAGTGTACGTGGAATAAAATCTTCTTTTACGTTAATCGGCATTTTAATACCCACCCGCACGTAACAATTGGTGTCAGAAGCGGAATGCCGATTCTGCCGCGTGAAGAAGAAGCGCGTACTCCGCGAACAAGGAGACAAGTGGAGATGGATGCTGCACGTCGGCGTGGTCAAGAGGAGGAGTCTCAACCCGAGACTGCCACATCGTCTGGTACCGCACCACCGGGAGACTCGACGGAGCTAAATCTGTCAACCCTGTTGGCCGCTATCCAGGGTATGCAGGAGGCTACCCGTCGCGAAATTCAGAGTATTCAGGCAAACCAGGAAGCTTCCCGCCGTGAGATCCAGGAGGTTATCCAGGCTACTCAAGAGGCTACCCACCGTGACATCCAGGCTACCCAAGAAGCTATCCAAGAGGCCACCCGCCGTGACATCCAGGCTACCCAAGAAGCTATCCAGGTCAACCAGGAGGCCGTTCTGGGTAAGATTGACGCCGGCATTACTATACTCGGTGAGAAAGTTACGAAACTAGAAGCGGACGTCAAAGAGGTTACTCTTAAAGCGGAGAACCTGGAAGGCCGAATTGATGACCATGACCACCGCATCCGTAAACTGGAAGCTCGCCAACCACTAACCTTGGCTTCACCATCACCATCAGCAGCGAAACTCGACCTTCCGCACTTTGACGGGTCTTCGTCGTGGACCGCCTTCCGCTACCAGTTCGAGACATTGGCCAAGGGGAATGGGTGGACTGATGATCAATCCTTTATGGCCCTGACACTGGCTCTGCGAGGGGACGCTTTACTAATACTAGAAAACCTGCCACTGGAAGGACGCACGTTGGAGGCTCTCTTAGAAGCACTGGATACACGTTACGGTGAAAAGCACCTAGAACACGTTTATCGGGCACAACTCCGCGAGCGGACTCAGAAGGCTGGGGAAAGCCTCCAACAGTGGGCGCTTGAAGTAGAAAGGCTGGTTCGTCGTGCGTACTCTTCGTCACCGGCGACAGTTGAGGTAACTTTGTTACAAGCATTCGTCGACGGCATACGGGACGCGGAAGTCAGAGCCGCCGTTCGCCTGGGCCATCATTCTTCACTAAAGAGCGCACTGGCCCATGCGCTTGAAGTGGAAGCTGTACGACAGGACAGTCGTGCATATAAAGTCCGCGCAATAGTACCTGATGAAAAGAGGGCTCAGTACGTCCCTACTTGCTATGGCTGTGGAGAAAAGGGGCATATTCGACTAGAATGTCGTAAGAAGAGAAGGAGGGTCACGAGCTCCGGGACCCAAGTGGACCAAGACCTGTCGTTAAACTAAGTGTCGCCAGGACCGCGGGGCGGGTGCTGGCTGGTAACAATAAGGCCCCCACCATCACCATTACTCAAGTTCGCAACGGAAACAGTCTGACCATCGAGGGCACATTAAATGACAAGACATGCAGTTTGACAGTAGATACTGGGGCTTCGCGGACTATAGTCAGACCAGAGCTACTGAAACGCACTGTTATGTGGAAAAGGCGATCCCCACCATGTCGCCTCCAGACAGCAACCGGCCAGCCAGTCTCCGTCCTCGGTGATACAGACGTAGAGATTAATATTGGTGACCGAACATACATCCACTCAGTTCTTATCGCAAATATCACGGATGATTGCATTCTGGGCCTAGACTTCTTGAAGGATCAGCGATGTGTTTTGGATATTGATAAAGGAGTGTTAAGGTTTCCTGATCAAGAAGTTTGTCTGCAAGGATCACACCCATGCAATCTTTATTGTTTAAAGGATTTCATACTGGCTCCAAGATCTGAAAATTTAGTATCAGTGAAATTCCCTAAGAAGATCAAATCAAAGAAATGTGTTATAGTCGAAGACTCCGGCAATCATCCACAGACCATCACGGCCAGGACATTACTTATGACAAATGGGATAGCAAAAGTAAGAATTTTAAACTTGAGTAATGAAGAAATTCGACTGAGGAAGAATAGCCTGATTGGAAGATGCGAAGAAGTAAAGTACCTGAAACGGTTAGACACTTCCGCAGTTCATCAAAACGTAAGTTCGACCAAAGACGATCACATTCGACAGCTTTTGGAAGATTGTAAGGAAAATTTATCACCATTGGAACTGCAGCAAGCCAAAGAGCTTTTGGTTACATTCAGGGACATTTTTGCAACCGGAAATGACTGTGGTAGAACAGGCCTTGTAAAGCACCAGATTGATACAGGCGATGCCAGGCCTATTAAACAGAGACCTCGACGTATACCGTGGGCAAAAGAAACAGAGGTAGCCGAAATGATTAAAGAAATGGCTGAAAACAAGATCATCGAACCCTCTACAAGCCCATGGTCATCACCTGTGGTGCTAGTAAAGAAGAAGGACGGAAGTACGAGGTTTTGTGTTGACTACCGAATGTTAAATAATGTCACGAAAAAGGACAGCTATCCCCTGCCGAGAATTGATGATACGCTGGACATGCTCAGTGGCATGAAGTGGTTCTCGACCATTGATTTGAAGAGTGGCTACTGGCAGGTGGAATTGAGTCCAGAAGATAAAGAGAAGACGGCATTTAGTACTGGAATTGGGAACGGACTGTGGCATTTCAACGTCATGCCCTTCGGTTTATGTAATGCTCCAGCAACTTTCGAGCGCCTTATGGAGAGGGTAATGGTAGGCCTCCTTGGGGACGTATGCCTGGTTTATCTCGACGACGTGATTGTGATGGGACGCAGCTTCAAGGAGAACCTGAAGAACCTGGAGAAAGTGTTCACCCGGATCCGAGAAGCAAATCTGAAACTGAGTCCAAAGAAGTGTGCTCTATTTCAGAAGGAAGTCAGTTACCTAGGACATGTCATCTCGGCGGATGGAGTAAAAACCGACCCTGAAAAGATAAAAGCTGTTCAGGAATGGCCTATCCCGAAAAATAAGACGGAAGTGCGAGCGTTCCTTGGGCTTTGCACTTACTACAGGCGCTTCATTAAGAATTTTTCGGACGTGGCAAAACCATTACATCAATTAACAGAGGATAAACGCGATTTCATCTGGGACTCGAATTGCGAGAAAGCTTTTAGTGAACTTAAGCAACGGCTTTGTGAAGCTCCTATATTGGGTTACCCAAGCAGGGACGGAAGATTTACTGTGGACACGGACGCTAGTAATACGGGAATCGGTGGAGTGTTGTCGCAAACACAAGGGGACCGCCAGGTGGTAATTGCATACTTCAGTAAAGCACTTTCAAAACCAGAGAGAAATTACTGTGTTACCCGCCGTGAATTACTTGCTGTGGTAAAGACTTTACAACATTTTCAGAAATACCTTATAGGAAGACAGTTCACGGTTAGAACCGATCATGCAGCATTAAAGTGGTTGTTACAGTTTAAAAATCCGGAAGGACAGGTAGCAAGGTGGATAGAACAATTGCAGGAGTTCAACTTTGTAACCGAGCATCGTAGTGGAAAAGTACACAATAACGCGGACGCTCTATCACGAAGACCGTGCGCTGACGACTGCAAGCACTGTGGTAAAAATGAAGCCCGAGAAGAAGTAAACCTTATAAGGACGCATGGCTTAGACGATGAGTGGACTGGACCCAATATGAGGAAGGCCCAAGAAGAAGATGATGACCTTGGACCTGTACTGCGCTGGAAGCAAAGTGGAAACAAACCCCAATGGAAGGATGTGTCTGCTTACAGCGCGACTACTAAAAGTTATTGGGCTCAGTGGGACAGCTTAGTTCTGGAAGGCAATCTGCTGTGCAGGAAATGGGAGTCCAACGACGGAAGGGAAGTCACTCTGCAAGTGGTAATACCACGAATCATGGTGGCCCCTCTTCTACGGCACGTCCACGATGGTGTCTCTGGTGGTCATCTTGGAGTCAAGAAAACCCTCGTTAAAGTCAGACAGCGGTTCTACTGGCTACGATGCCGTGAAGATGTCGAAGATTGGTGCCGTAAATGTACTGCTTGTGCCTCGGTAAAAGGCCCGCAAACCAGAAGTAAGGGACAGCTGAAGCTGTATAACGTTGGGGCACCATGGGAGCGCATCGCGATAGATGTAGCTGGGCCGTTTCCACAGACTGACGATGGGAACAAGTACATAATAGTAGTGCAGGATTACTTCAGTAAGTGGCCTGAGGTGTTCGCAACACCCAACCAAGAAGCAATAACGGTAGCCAAGAAACTGGTCCAGGAGGTGATATGTCGATTTGGTGTACCCATGGAAATTCATTCGGACCAAGGACGTAACTTCGAATCTGCCGTATTTCAAGAAATGTGCAAACTTCTTGGGATCCACAAGACCCGTACGACACCAGCACATCCGCAATCAGACGGAATGGTCGAGAGATTTAACAAAACTCTAGAGAATCACTTGGCCAAGGTAGTGGATGATCATCAAAAGGACTGGGATCAGTACATCCCTTTGTTCCTGATGTCCTATCGTTCTGCAGTACATGATAGTACGGGGAACACGCCAGCCAAGGTGAACTTCGGCCGAGAGATGAGACTTCCGGTGGACGCAATAACGGGTACCCCACCTGACAGTCCTAAACCCGTTACGGACTATGTGTGCGATCTTCAAAATCAGTTGGACGAAGTGCACAAGAGAGTGCGGGAGAACAGTCTGAAGACCAGCGAAAGGATGAAGACCCGCTACGATCGAAATGCGAATACCAACGGTTTCGATGAAGGAACGCTAGTGTGGTTTCACAATCCGCTTCGCAGAAAAGGGAAGTCTCCAAAACTTCAAGCCCGCTGGGAAGGGCCCTTTACTGTTATTACGAGGATCAACGACGTCACCTACCGCATCAAGAAGGGACCCCGAGGCAAACCTAAGATAGTTCACCTGGACAGATTGGCACGTTATCATGGTGATAATGATGCTCGGGACGAGCATAACTAAGAGGGGGGTAGTGTTACGACCGAGAGATAAAAGTGTTAATTACTCCGTTAATTATTACTTAATTGCAATGATCTCAAAACGCATTGTTAGTCTATAGGTCTACTATCGATTCGTACCGAAAGATCTCGAATTCTCAATAGAAAGTAGGTCCCTCCAATTTGCATGTACTTGTGTAAGTACCTACCGCTCGCTCGCTCACGGGTCACTGCCCCCGCCTATTGTTAGTTTATTCTCGAAGGTCGCGCCGCTATTGTATCTCGCGAAAACGATAGAATAGGTAAGTACATACGAGTTCATTCGAGAGAGTTCCACCCCTCTGTTAATTTAGGTATATAAGCCGACGCATAGTGGCGTCCGGACAGTTTGTGTTTACAAGCGACAGCGGAAACATCTTAAGGAAGCGATCGAAGAGAATTGTACCAGCGACCCTTGCGACGACTTTGGACTATTGTGAAGTACTGTGCGACTCGGACTACTGTGCCTTGTGTGTATACTGTGTGTAAAGTGTATACAGTGTGAGTGTACGTGGAATAAAATCTTCTTTTACGTTAATCGGCATTTTAATACCCACCCGCACGTAACAATACATACATAAAATCACGCCTTTTTCCCGTAGGGGTAGGCAGAGCCCAAGGGCCGCTTTTCGCCTCCGTGAGAAACGAGTCGTGATGGGTGGCGAACCACATCGCCGCCAATTTATATATATTTTTGTAAATACATACTTAAATAGATAATTGAGTTGATGTACTGTACTAACCCATGTTCTTACCTATTTATTTCACACAACAGAATGTTTTGTATATTGGCAATATTGTCATACACGTATATTATTTGTGTTATTATTATATCACAAAAATAAATACAATGACTTAGGAGCAACTTAGGAGTCAGACTTAGAAGTCCTAATAGATTATTATAAGTTTATTATAATTTTGCGCTGCAGATAAATTGTCATGTCATGAGCAGCAGAGAACAAAAACACAGCAATCAGTAAGTATACTCGTAGTATTTATTACTTTACGAGCACTTTGAGCTTTTCCACTTGCTTGAAATTTAAAAACTATTATAATATGCTGTATTTAGCTTACTCTTAGAAACCACTAAGGAGGCTGTTTGTTGTAAATAAAAAGTATATTTTCTTTCTAGATTATTTTAGTCTTCAATAACTTTTCAGTACCTAATGGTTAGTCCCTGGGCTAGATGAATTGAATCATACTATAGATCATCAGACGAATACAGCCGTAACAATTGCCGTAATATCATTAATAATAAATAATAATAATAAATACACTTTATTGTACACCAAAAGTTACATGTAAATTGAACAATACGTTGAAGATATCAATGTACAAAGGCGGCCTTATCGCTAAAAAGCAATCTCTTCCAGGCAACATAACTAGAAAATGAGAGAGAGAAACATAATAATAATATTCACACACTAGCTGTAAAGCCCCTTTTTGCTGGGTTTTCAATTCATTTAAAATATTTTAATATATTTTAGAGCTTATCACAATTACTAATATTTTATTTTAACATATTTTAGAACTTTTTAGATTTTTCTCGAATAGAACAATCCAGAATATTTTATATCAGTCTAATCCAGATCGTTCTAGATCTCGTTGATTATGAAAAACTACATTTCAACCCCCCGTGTCCTTTACACCCCTACAACTATCCACATGCAACCACCATAGTGACACAATGGAACGTAGGGGCTACTACCACCCACAATCACAATATTTGCTCTGTAATTGGTTGTTTTGGTAAAAAAATGAAATGTGGAGGCATCTAGACGCACACGTCCATCTTTATCTTTTTTTTATCGCCCTTTCTCATATACTTCATAACATTACGAATTTGCGATCGTCACTCTATGAAGCCTGAGGGTGTTAAATTACATATGCCAATTCGTTGTCTGCACTAATTCATCAAGTTTCCTTTAGCTAATCGTGGTCTGTTTTTATTTGCAAACCGCAACTTTAGTTTATAATTGTTTTAGCTAAGATATTTACTTAGTAACTTAATCTTGCAGTATGTTAACATTCGTTGGGGGTTCAGGAATGACTTTAACATGAAGTTATACATATTCTATTCTTGTTGGCTGTAAATTCGGCCCAGTAAACAACGGAGCGCACATCGACCCTCTCCCGCCTCGTAGTTGTACAAAAGTTTTTCTGTAAATAACTAACAACTGAATCCTTCATCGTCACAAGTAATACGTAAATTTTAAACAGAGATTAATTGTGGTTACTATTGAGTATTGAGTATATGCGATTATCTTGGATTAACTTTAGAGTAGGTATTTAAGCGAGTGTGTCCGTCTCTATTTTTCACTAAAATTACTGATACTGCAGGGTTAGCACGATTCGACGTAGAAACGTCATTTTCGGTATTAGCTAGGTCGATAACTACGTCATACTCCACACCGAACTGTCAAGATTACGAAGTCTTGGCAAATCGTGCTAAGCCTGCAGATCAATTTAGATAAGACTACTTCGTGTAATGCTAATGTTTTAGTTACAGTTAAGTACTTAGGTATAAGCTTTTTTTAAAGCGAATGAAATATAGTACGTATTGTAACTAAGCTTAATTGAAAACACACTAAAGTCAAAACCCCATGAAAAAATTTGTTCTAATGTTTTCTGAACACTTAAAAATAAGTCGACTGGTTCAAATATCTAAGCTGGCATCCTACAAACTTCACTGTTTAATTTTGGCTACTCCACATTCACAGCCTTACTTACATCCAGCGCCCTATGAATCCGCTACAATAAGTCACATTCACAAGTTTTTACGTCGAAATGTCAGGAAGCAATTTAAACAAGTTGTTCGGTGCACACTGTGATGCCCCGGCGGTCACCGGACGAGATTTATGAGAGTGCACGTTAAAAACTAAAGACTTCTCACTCGTTTGTGAATAACTTTATTGTAGTGGAATAGAGTTCATTTTAGCACGTAAGTGTTTAGTTTTGTTCCACAAACAATAAACCGGGAGCTGAATAACGGGGGAGCTGACCGCAATTTATGCTTGGCGAAATCTGTTATTGGGATCGCGAATAATAGACACTATTTATTACGATAAGTGGATGTTTAAATCGGTAAATCTTTCTTTATGGCTCTTTGATTTCTACCCGCAATTTTTAAAGTAATTGTTAAGATGTTATTACAAATTAGTACAGCAGTACTACCTAAAATATTTAAGAAGATTCTCTGAAGAACTTGAGAAGTTAGGGGTTCGATTATTTATAGCTATTGTAACTTCCCCAATATCGATGCATTTGATAATCAGACCGCCCAGTTTATGCGCAGCATAAGCTAAGACACCAGCACCACAATTTTTAGGCGTCGATTCGTTTTTAGTCTTTGCGTAGTTCTTTCTTACTGGTTAGGAATATATAGGTCCATCACGATCTAGAAAGATGATCCATACGTCGGATAGGCATGTGATAAGTCGGTCCAGTGGCTGACCTCTTTCAGGTCATGTAAGATCATCCCCTCTATTCATCCATCGGATATTTAAAGGAAGGGAGAGTGCCCTTATATTTGCGCAAGTACTTGTGCCCTATAATATTACCCTCGTAGATGGCTGATCTTGTGAAAGTTTGGCTGCTGTAGCCATACCGATCTGGGTGTACCATCACCACTATTAGCCGTATTATTATCATCTTACCTGGCTTGGCATGAGGTAGAGACGTCCGTTTATTCTACGTAGTCCGATTAGTAGTTCGATCATCGGACAGATAGGAAAAAATAATTCCTATCTGTCCGACTGGCTTCCTTAGTTTATATTGTTACTTTCTGTCGAGAAAGTAAGGTGAAAATAATATTGCTATTAGAGGTGATGGTACTGGCCCAGGATACTAATATTAAAATTTTATTTCCTGCCATAGTGGTGGGTGTTGGTATACGGGTTGGTTTAATGGTGGGAACCACTGAGTGGATCCTATGGTCACCGTTGTATGCAGGTCTTTGTAATTAATATCTAAATTAATGCACTTTACGAGTCAACTCGTGCGCGGGTGCTGCTTGGGGGGACTGGTCCGACTTCTATCCATTTGGCCTTTTAGTTTGTCGTAATTTATTGTTTTCTTCTTTTCTCCCCTGCTTTATGTTTCGAACGGCAGGACACAATATCGCTAATGTCGATTCATTTGTAACAAAACAATGTTTAAAAAAAAAGTGAAAAAATGACAAGCCCGCTGAGTTTCTTGCCGGATCTTCTTAGTTGAGGCCGCGTTGTGATCCGGTGGTAGCTTCTAAAAAATGACGATTCAAAAGTGCTAGCGTTAAGCCTATTTGAAATAAAGATTTTTGAGTTTGAGTTTGAGTTTACCGTTGACTATTGTATTAATTAGCGCCCCGCTTAGCCTCTGGTGGCATTTTTTTTTAAGCAAGACGTTCGCTTGATGGTAAGCGATACGCCTGCCTATAGACAGCTGTCTATAGGCAGCATTGCACTGCCGCTCGTCACCCGAGACATAAGTGAGAAATTAAGTCTCTTGTGTCCGGTAATTTCACCAGCTAGCCCTTCACACTAGAACACAGCAATGTTTACACACTGCTGCTTGATGGCAGACTATCTGACACTGCGGTGGTACCCGATTATTCCCAGTCGTCACCACTGGCAACGTCCCCAGGACGGCCCTTTACACAAGGGACCATGCCAAGCACTATCCTGTGCATTGAAATAAGTAAATTGAGAGCAAATTTTGAATATTATGCTTATTATCAATCCGGCAATTTTGTCTTCTTCTTCAATCGTTGACAAGTCCCCTCAATATCCCCAACTTAAAGTACGTTCAACTTCCCAGTGGACTTAAACAAAAAAATCAAAGCCACAATCTCAGCACAAATCAACAGACTGATTTATTCGGCCGATTCTACCGGGGCCTCGCCGGAACTCGATGTTCATACGTTATACGAACCTTGGGAATAGCCGTCACGTCGCGCAGAGGCACTCGTTGATATGAGGATTACTCTGAAGGGTTTATTTGTATTATAGAAGAGACACGGTACATGGACTTTTATGCAGGTTAAACGAGTAAAAAACCAAATTTAACAAAATTTAACGACCAACCTAGGTTTAGACTCATGAAATCGGTACTTAAACCTAGGTTTAAAGTTAATCTTCGGAGTCGCTGGACGTTAGGGGTGTGGGCCCTTAGGACGTCCATTGAGTACGGCGGCGACTCCGAGGAGGACGGCGGCGGGGTTGCGACCCCCGTCCCCGTGAGCACCGTGTCAGGTTCCCGGGGGGCTACAATACGCCCTCCGGCGGCGGGCTCAAAGGCAAGGCACTGAGGGGCCCCTGATGCAGATCCCACCGGAGAGCCCTGGGGTCCCCCCTCTCATGTGCCGATGCGTCAGCCGCGGGGGTTTTAGTGGGTAAGAATCCCACATACCCCGGTCGAGCCCCACAGCTCCCGGGGATCTTTGGAAGATTTACCCCGCGTCAAAAAAAACCAAAAGGTTAAAGTTAAACTGCTTTTCATAATAAGTCAGTACCTATCTATAGTTCAATCATCAACAGCCGGAAAACGTCTATTGCTGAAAATAGACCGGCGTCTCGAGGATAGCAATAGGTAGGTATACGCGAGGAGATGTACATATATAAAATAAAAAAACATATAAAATAAATAAATAGAATACACTGCTGTCCGTCTTCTGGTTTCCCGTTAGTCGCCTCCTTCGACAACGTTATGCGATGGGAGGGTGCTATTCTTACCCAGACATCCCTCGGATATCTATAGTGGGTAGTTTAGAACATTACGCATGTCTTTTTTTTTTTTTTGGGAGGACAGTCGCTGTTGGCCACAGATGGCCATTACAGCTTCACCGGAAAATAGGAGGCGAGCGTTTAAAGCACTCTAGCCTTAGCGGCAGAAGTAGCGACGAGCTCAAGGGCACCTCAGGGAGGCACGGCCTCGGCTTGTTGGGATGTCGCTTAGAGAGGGCTGAGTTTTTTTTTTTTTTTTTTTTTTTTTATACCACCAAGGTGGCAAACAGGCATGCGGCCCGCCTGATGGGAAGCAGTTACCGCAGCCTATGGACGCTAGCAACACCAGTAGGATCACAAGCGCGTTGCCGACCCCGTAAAAATTTGTTAACTCCCTTTTTAAATAAACCCCTGCTGTAATTATTCGGGAAAACCTCGGCAGGCATGAGTTTACCACCGGTTCACAACGCGCCCCCACTGAGAAGAACCGGCAAGAAACTCGGTGAGGTGATGCTCGTCGTTGAGGTCGCATACGTACGACCCTTCGGCCTCGCCGACGAGACCGGTGTCTGTTTGATAGTGTAGCATACGGTTGTCGGGGAGGGGCAGGCTCAATGCCATGGTCCAATAGGGCCGACATTGGGTCTGGGGGAGCATGTACTTTATATAGTAGAAGGAAGGGGTAGCATTTAGAATTATGGGCTGTGTGTTATTATTTCCCGTTTGTATTATTATTCCGTGGGGTGTCCGGGTAAGAATAGCAGCCACCCATCTCCCCCCGGGTGTCCGTAAGAGGCGACTACGGGAAAGCAAGAAGACATGCAGCAGCGTCTTTCTATTGGATTATTTACCACCTGGGCTGCGATCCCCAAGCGGCCTGTCAAGCGTGCGGATTATATCAACCCCTCCCTTCTAAGGGGGAGGCCTTGGTTGAGCAGTGGACGTCTTTTGGCTGATGATGATTATTATAGGTGTACTGTGACAATACGCAGTGGATGTTTATTTATTTCTTACATAACTAGTACTTAATCAAAACTAATCATCACATTGTGTATATGTAATTGAACATCACTTGCTAAGGCAACTAATAATAATCATCATCAGTAGCAGCCGAAACTTCCACTGCTGAAAAAAAGCCTCTCCCTTAGAAGGGAGGGGTTTCCATAATCCCCACGCTTGGTAGGCGGCTTGGGGATCGCAGTATAGGTGGTAGGTAATCTAATAAAAAGACGCTGCTACCCGTCTTATTGTTTAATAACAATAATACATCCTAATAAAATAATAACAATAAGTCCTAATATAGCCTAAGGGTTGTAATAGGGCTTTAACTTTTGTAGTTTAATAACTTACAACTTGTAGCATAAATTACACAGGGTCTGTTAGACGGACGAGGTCAATTTCTTTGTTTACGTCTTTCTGGAAGGAGCAACGAACCCTTTGCCGCCAAGTAGAAAAGCGAGGATTACTCTGTTGCAATATAATTTCATCAGTAAGGCACGGAATTCCTCGAATGGCGAAATTATGTTCCGCGGGCCCCCCTCGACAAACAGCACTAGAACATCTTGGTGATTGACCCACCTTCCACTACGGAATGAATATATCCATCCTTCCTATAGTGTTCATATCAATAGTAACAGAAGAAGAATGCGATTGTCGCAGTGGACTGTATTGGCGGTGTCTTGATTGTAATGGTTGATACAGTTCTCTTCTCTTTCTCTGTTACTCGTTTCTAAAAGAATCTAGGTGTTAGTAGAAGTAATATCGGCAAGATAAGAAGAATTGTATACTTACCAGGTTTTTTAAGAAAATCATAATCGAAACTAATCGGTCAGCCATCACTCCTGTGTTTATACAGTTATTGTTACAATTTTAATATTGTAAAGAGAAATAGAGTTTTGTAAAAGATATTTAACTAAGTGGCAAGAAAGTTGCATATAATCTTAAGCCTCAGTTTCAGATTAGAGTATTTATCTCGTTCCTCGAATAATTAGAATCAATCAACATTTTTTTTATACAGTTTTATCCTTATGATTTATGATGTCCTTATTATTTTAAGCAGGGATAGGAGGGAGATCATTTAAACTCTTTACTTCATGTCCTGTTAAAAAAATAAGATACCTTTTACTTATATCAAGACTTATATTATCGTTAAAAATACCATTCTAAACGTTCTTGGCAACCTGCTTTGTAGAGCACTGGAGTTCAAAAGAGACCGGAAGTCGACGCTATATCTACTTGATATATGTTATTCGCACCGGTAGCCTCGGTTTCCTGTTATTTTATTTGAGAAACCTATAAAATATGCAGTAGAAATGTTCGTTCCGTTGACTGCTACCTAATCACGGCTTAAAGATTAATGAATTTCATCGGTTGATCGCTGGTCGAAAAGTTTTAATTAGTAACGGGCCGTCAACTTGGTAGTGTTCACTGCGCTGAATGATTGGGAGTATTTTGGCGCTTAAAAAATATGGGTATTATTGGTAGGTACCTACTAGATAAGTCATCATCATCATCGGCAGCCGAAATAGGGCCACTGCTGGACAAAAGGCCTCGCTCTTAGAAGAGAGGGGCTGCCATAAACCCACGCTTGGCAGGCGGCTTGGGGATCGTAGTATAGGTGGTAGGTAATCTAATAATATGACGCTGCTGCCGGTTTCTTGTTTTCCCTTAGTCGCCTTTTACGGACACCCAACGGGAGGAGATGGGTGGGTTAGGCTAGAGCGCTTCAAGCGCTCGCCTCCTATTGTCCGGTGAAGCTGCAATGGCCATCTGCGGCTAACAGCGTCTACCATTCCCAAAAAAAAAAAAAAAGAGTTGGGTGGGTGCTATTCTTACCCGGGCACCCCATGGGGAAGCATAAATATAGTTAAGTCCTAAAGCTAGGAAAATATAAACCGGAACAAAAGTTTAAAATTACAAGCACAAAGTTTGTTCCTTTAGTTTTTTAAAATATTCTTAGTTTATTTTAATTATTTAGATATTTTCTTCGTATAAAGTTTATATGTGTAATCTTGTAAGGCTGGGCTAAGTCGCGGCTGGCCTTCAGTTTGTAAAAGTAAATTTAGGTAACGTTTTCTCTCCTTTGATATAGTAGCTAAAATGAATGCTGAAAAGTTATGGTTTATTGAAATACCTATTGAAAAATAACCGGTCAAGTGCAAGTCGGACTCAAGCACCGAGAGTTCCATACGTTAGTTAAACGTATTTACCTCAGATAGCAAAAAACAAGCCGCAAAACTAGGTTTTTTATGATTACTTAAAAAACTGTACTACTTGAAAGATCATTTTCTTTTTCCTAATTCTAATTATTTCAGATTTTTTCCTCCACAAACTTCGGAAATAAGGCGTGGGGAACGTTTATTTTACATTTTTTATTAGAAGCCAAAAACTGCGTGACATAAACCAAAATAAAAATCTATATTGAAATATGCAAATGAAACCCTTTCTTATGATATCCCACTCGATATAGTAGTCTCCCTTTGGAATTTTGACACCCCATTTCAGCCCCCATTAATTGGAATGTATAGAAAAAAAACATTTGCGATGAGGGTGGGTAAGTAAGATCTAAAACTACACACATCAAAAGTGTCTAGGGATCAACATATATTTTTGCAATAACTTTTCTCCTGATTGATATTAATTAAAATTTTCTTTAAGGATTCATCAAATAAAGTGTTTTCGTTTGTCACAGTAACGATAAACCAAGTCACCTTTGCATTAATAAAGAAATTTGCCATTTTCCTAATAAAGGGATTTTTGACATTTGAACCACTAACACAAAAGTTCGAAAAAAAGACTGAAATAACAGTTTTCTTTAAAATTTTATTGGGTAACTTAAACAATTAATAATCCGTGTTTCTACCGCGAACACTAACAACACAAGAACATCGGTTTGGCATACTCAAAATGAGTTCATCCAAATCACGCTGTGGAATGGCCGCCCATGTTCGTTGCAACAACAAAAAAAGGTCTTCTTGCGACTGGATACCCTCCATATTCGGCAGAGCTCTTCTCTGTAGCATATCCCATGCATGCTCAATCGGGTTCAAGTCTGGCGACTGAGCAGGCCAGGGCAGGACATTGATGTTAGCTGCGGCGAGAGTCTGTCTTACAAATCTTGCGGTGTGCGGTCGTGCATTATCATGCATTAACTGAAATAAGGGACCGATTTGCACTTGTAGAGGAACGATGACGTCTGATACAATCGTCTCAGCATAAATTTGAGCGTTGAGGTTGCCTCTGATCCAAATCAACTCAGTTCTTCCGCCGATCCAAATACCCGCCTATACCATGATGGTTCCACCACTATAAGGATGGACTTCCTGGCAGGATTTTAATCGCTGTTGGCGTCCAGGGGTTCTCCAGTGTCGTATACGTCTTGTATCCGGTCTCATACCAAAACGAGACTCATCAGAAAAGCACACGAAACGCCATTGTTCTTCTGCCCAATTTCTGTGTTCAAGAGCCCATTGATATCGAATCCTACGATTGTGCATTGCTATAGGTGGTACCCGTAGCGGTCTTCGGGAATGAAGGTTCACTTCATGCAAGCGGTTTCTGACTGTTTGGTCGCTAATTAAGTTCCCTGAAGAGTGATGAAGCCTCACGGCTAACATCATGGCAGTTATTGTTGGAGCTCTTCGAGTTAAGATTTGAATATATCGGTCTTGTCTCCGTGTGGTGCAGCGATACCGTCCTCCATGGCGCTCAGCCACGGTACCAGTGCTTCGGTAACGTGTCTAAAGTCGACTGATAACACTCTGACTTGTATTCAGAGCTAAAGCCACAGTACGTTGCCGGGAACCAGCTTCTATCATTCCCACGGCTCTGAGCATTTCTTCCCTGCTTAAATGACGTCGCCGCTCCATAATAACGTTGGTTTTAATCAGTAGTAGGGAAACAGTAGCACTAATAATGTCTTCAATGCGTTGTATGTTTTTATAGGGAAAATATTGACAGCTGATTTTCATCTTTTACTCGAATTTGATTCACAGTTACTGATTCAAATTATGAAATGCACCAAAAAGGATCCATATAAATTTATAAAATCATAAATTTATTACAAAGCCACATCTCAATCTCAAGAAATCCGCTTAAAAATGCTTGATCCCTAGACACTTTTGATGTGTGTATTATAAGTTTTAAGTCGATAGCATCAGTCGTTCCTGAAATATATAGGTGTGACAGACAGACACACAGACAGACGGACAGACAGATAGACAGACAGACGGACAGGCAGACAGACAGCCCCCTCTCTAAGCGACGACGGCCCAAGCCCAGGCCGTGCCTCCCTGAGGTGCCCTTGAACTCGTCGCTCCCCGGCTTTTCTGGCTGGAGCACTTTAAGCTCTCGCCCTCTTGCCCGGTGAAGCTGCAGGCTTAGCACGACTTGCAATCTTGACAGATTAGTGTGGAGTATGACGTAGTTATCAACACCGAAACGTCAGTTCTCTATACAAAAGTGTGAAATACTACGTCATACACACACTTATCTGTCAAGATTTGCAGATCGTGCTAAGCCTACTGTAATGGCCATCTGCGGCCAACGGGGACTGGCCTTCAAAAAATATAAGACAGACAGACAGACGAAGTCACACTATAAGAGTACCTTTTTACCTTTTAGGTACGTATGGAACCGTAAAAAGCGATTAAAAACGGGTTTGTTGATTGAAGAAAAACTAGATCACTTCACTGTATATTATAAGAACAATAATATTCTGGGACACTCCACACTCCCAAGCTCGGCAGAGCCTGTACTATGGTAACCAGACAACTGATACAAATACACCTTTTGTTGTAAATAAAACACTCACACGGTTGGAATCGAACTCGCAAGCTATTGGGTAGCGGCTAGGGTGTCGTCTAACCAATTGACCAATGGGTCCGTCAATGTCTTTCTACATTTATGATTTAATACAAAGTGGAAATTATATTAGCTTTGTAATTCTGAGGGTGAAAGAGGACCTTATGAGCCATGCCGCATGACGTTAGAGAATGTAAAGTAAGTCTACGAAATGTTACAATTAGCAAATTATTTTCAGTCATTTTCCTTTAAAATCATACTTCGCAATGTTGGCAATGGCCAAGTTTTAATTAGATCAAAGAAGCCAGTGGGTCGTCTAAGACAATTATTATCTTACTTAATTTGTTAATGCAAGCTCTTGTTTTGTTCCGAGCCCTAATGCCGGACGACTATTGTGAAATTGGGCATTTCGCGTTGTTACAACGGTCCCTTTTGTTGACAAGTAAACAGAGTATAACGCGGGCCCCACTGTTCTAATATTGCTTGCTGTAATATTATGGATCATTTCACAATTTATACAATCCCTTGTTTGGTACGAAGTAGATAAAGGAAGTACCTATCTACTTCGACATAAGTGATATTACAGCTTGTAACGCCTTGATACAAAAACGTTATCTTCATGCTTAGAGATAAATTTATGAGATAGTAAAAGAAAGAGTACTTAGGTAGTAGAAGTAGGTAAGGTTAGTAAGAGAGAGAATAGTTAAAAAGAGTAGTAAAAGTGAGATTAGTAAGAGAGAGTAATAAAAGAGAGAGAGAGAGAGTAGTAAAAATATATTGTAAATGCTGATTTGAAGAACAGCCCGACTACAGAAGTAGGTACCTCTTCATCATCATCACCAGCCAAAAGACGTCAACTAGGCACTGAACAAAGTTGTCCGTCAGGATGACCGGACCACAGCACGGATTCACGTGAAACTTTACCAAGATTTAGTACCTATTTTGTACTATTTAGTACCTATGTTTAAATATTTTGTACCTCAGTAATAACAAAGTTATTAGATAATGTGGGAAGCTATTCTGACGTCAGGATGGCTTCCCACTTTTTACTTTGGGTACTTACGGTCCATATATTGCTGAAATCTTTGCATAATAATTTAGTACCTTTTTTGTACCTACGATAAATATATAAATACTTTATGTATTCCATTTAAAATTACTTTTATTTCATTACTAGCTGACCCACGCAGCTCCGCCCGCGCTGTGTTTACGTTAACTAAACTTTCAATAATATACATTCGCATAGAATACAAAACCTCCTTTTTTAAAGTCGGTTAAAAACTTGGACCCACTTTGTACTTGCCCTCCGAAGCACGGAGACGTTTAGTTCAAATGGCTTTAAACGGTCACCCATCTATTTAATGACCTTACCTAACGTTGCTTAACCTGATCGATTTCCAAACATTGTTAACAACTGTCTATGGATGTTCCCTTACAAATATTTATTATGATTATAATGAAAAATTGTTAAATCGGAGCAAGCGTATAACCAACTACACTTTTTGACTTTAGCCCCTCTCCCAAGGGAACCGTACCGAATGTCGGGATAAAAAGTATCCTATGTCCTACCTCGGAGTATTAACTCAAATCATGCCAAGTTCCGTTTCAATCCATCCAGTAGTTTCGGCGTGATGCTCAGCCGAGATACAGACAGACAGACAGACAGACAAAAATAAAATAAAAATCATTTTTGGCTTTAGTATCGGTTATAGAATGCCCTCCAAATATAATTTTCAAAATATCTTCAATGTACAGAATTGGACCTGTTACAGTTTTATTATAAGTATAGATAGATATAAAACAATCATATATGGTATGTAGTCCCCTATACTGCGAAACAGAGCAAGTATTCAGTATTTTCTTTAGGGTATTCTGACCCCGCTCAGCGTTTCATAATAATATAATATTCTGGGACAATTCACACACGGTCATCAGATCCCAAACTAGGCAGACCCAGACTATGGAAATCAGACAACTAATGCTAATGCTTATATACTTTTTTTTTGTAAATATATACTTAAATAGATAAATAACATCCAGAAACTTGGTGGGAATCAAACCCACGACCTGTCGGGTAGCGCGCAGGGTGTCTAACCGCTATACCAACATCATACAAATTTATTGTAATAATAATGCCAAAATAAACTGACAGATATTAAATGAGATCTATTAAATTGACCATACTTTAGGTAAGTTTTGCACTTCCGAGTTGCTAGGACATTTAGAGTGTGTGTCCTAGACGTCCATACGGCGGCAAGTCTTTTTTGTAGTCATAAGCACTAGCTTGGCTGCAATCCCACCTGATCGAAAACTTATTAAAAAGATATTTACTTCCTTGAAGACACTCACATTACATTATTACCAGAAGGTAATAACGAAAAAAAAAAAAAGTTGCGCAGAAAATTAGTAAATTAGGCGGTCGGAGCTGCACAGGACAGCTAGTTTTATATAAATAAAAGTACATACAAAAAAAAATTATAAAAATATATAAATTTAAAATTAATTATTATTAATAAAATTATTCAATATAGAATACCATTTTATACTGAATATATTATATAATACTAGCAATATAGTATATAATCTTATAAGATCTGTAATGGGCACATTCTCATATGCTGGCACATTTCAGGAAATGAATTTAAAAAATATTACTAGGAATAAAATCAAAAAAATCATTTATTTAATAACAACATGAACTAGTACACTTATAATGACTTACAGTTTATGAGAAATACGGGGACAAACCTACATACATACGTATACTCATGAAATTGGATAAATTTGTTTAGATGCCCATATAGAATAATATATTATGTAAATATTACGTATTTTTATTAAGTTCATCTAGCGACATTTGTATAAAACTGCAGCCAAAGTTTAAGTTCCCAGAGAAACAGGTGGCAGAGGTATTTATCGTCAATGTTAGAACTAACAAATGTATGGGTTTTACTCCTCTGCCTCATCTAGGCAGAGGAGTAAAACCCAGGAAAGGGGACTGCATGGTTTATGAAATATTATATGTCAGATGAATGATGCTCCATATAAAATTATTTATAATGAAATAAAAGTAAGTTTAAATGGAATACGTAAAGTATTTATATATTTATCGAAGGTACAAAAAAGGTACTAAAGTATTATGCAAAGATTTCAGCAATATATGGACCGTAAGTACCCAAAGTGAAAATTGGGAAGCCATCCTGACGTCAGAATGGCTTCCCACTTTATTTATCTAACTAGCTGACCCACGCAGCTCCGCCTGCGCTATTTTTACGTTAACTAAACTTTTAATAACAGACATTCGCATCGAATACATAACCTCTTTTTTAATAGTCGGTTAAAAACTGGGACCCACTTTTTACTTGCTCTCCAAAACACGGACCCATTTAGTTCAAATGGCGTTAAACGGTCACCCATCTATTTAATGACCTTACCTAACGTTGCTTAACCCGATCGATTACAAAACCTTGATAACAACTCTCTATGAGTGTTCCCTTACTAATATTTATTATATTTTATAGAAAAATTGATAAAATCGGACCAAGCGTATAACCAAGTACCCGTTTTGACTTTAATCCCCTCTCCCAAAAGAACCGTGCTAGATTACGGGATAAAAAGTATCCTATGTCCTACCTCGTAGTAAGATCTCAAATCATGCCAAGTTTCATTTGAATCCATTCAGTAGTTTCGGCGTGATGCTCAGCCGTGATACAGACAGACAGACAGACAGACAGACAGACAGACAGACAGACAGACAGACAAAAATTAAAAAAATTACATTTTCGGCCTCAGTATCGGTTATAGAATGCCCTCCAAATATAATTTTCAAAATATCTTCAATGTACAGAATTGGATCTGTTACAGTTTTATTATAAGTATAGATAACTTTGTTATTACTGAGGTACAAAATATTTAAACATAGGTACTAAATCTTGGTACAGTTTCACGTGAATCTGTGCTGTGGTCCGGTCATCCTGACCGACACGAACAAAGGAGTCTTCCTTAGAAGGGAGTAGTTGCCATAACCCTTACGCTTGGCAGGCGGTTTGGGGATCGCAATGTGATTATACAATAGAAGGACGCTGCTGCCCGTCTTCTTGTTATCCCTTATTCGCCTCTTACGGACAACCAACGGGAGGAGATGGGAGGGTGCTATTCTTACACCAGACACCCCACATTTACCTCTTACTTAATAAAAAAGATTGCAGCCGCAGTGCTCTATGAGATGTGACAGATTCCTTTCAGTACTCTCGCGGTAACATGCGGTGTATCACCTTTAGCCTTTAGGACGACAATCGCTTGCACGTGCCAGCCCAAAACCCGTGCGGGCGGGGTGAGCGCACATAACGTCGATTTTGATTGAAAAATGGTACACCGTTTGTGTCCTCGATAGTACTTACATAAATTTAAGTGTCGCCTCTGTGACGATAAACAAATCATATAAATTCATATGCAAACGGTGCTAAATTCATAAAACAAATATTATACTTAAATAATTTAATAGGGTAAACGGTGTTGGTGGTACATTTAATTAATACGCTTATATTTTTGTTATGTTTAATGTCAATGTATTACTGTTTATTTATCCAAATAAATAAAATATATAAATAATTATTAAATATGTAAGTATTTAAATTTATCTTTTATTTCAATGTTATTGAAAGTTTGAAAGCAGCGAAGCGCCAGTCGGTTGGTGGAATTTTAAACTAGATTAAATTGAAATTAAAATTGGTTACTATAGCCACCCTGTTCTGTTTTCCTTCCTCACGTACTGGAATTTGTATCACAAAACCATACATTTACAAAGAAAGGAAGCGAATGTGAGCACAGTGGCAGTATATTATTCACACTCGAAAACACACGACGGCACCGAACCGTTTCATTAGCTCTTTCCGAATTTCATAAAACAACCACAAGTTAGGTATACCCTGTTTTTCTTCAAGATTAAAGTCGTAGGAATAAATGTAGGGTAGAATATGACATATTGATCCCTACCAATTGTCTTTGGCCCGCCACCGGCCAGCAGGCCTAGCACGACTTGCAATCTTGACAGATCGGTGTGGAGTATGACGTAGTTCTCAACACCGAAATGTCAATTCTCCATACAAAAATGTGAAATACTACGTCATAGTGACGTCATACTCACACTTTTCTGTCAACATTTGCAGATCGTGCTAAGCTTGCAGTTGTTGTTGTCAGTTTGCGCTGGGGATATCATAGTGTGCAACGGGCGCAAACATTTTTCTTGCCGAGTAGCTAGTAGCCAAACTGGTGTCAACGTTGTTCAAGTAAGACCTCTGACTTGTCTTAAAGACTGTTGTTTAGATGACAAGAATCAGAACCAACTTTTTACCCATCCCATCGAAGCACGGAAACGATCAGTTCAAATGCCGCTAAACGGTCACCCATCTAAGGCGACCTTACTTGAAAGAGATATAGACTACGGCGTGAATTCTGTCATTTCACAAAAGACAGTAGCGCGTGACGTCCACCGTTCCGCCACTTCGGTGAGTAAGGTTGTCTTGACTCTAGACGAAAACTGGCTTTATCATAACGAATACAAGCTCCTCGGTCCAAGAGTAATGTCTTGTTTCCAGGACGTGCTTGAGCGAGTATTATAACACTTTATGTCTAGTTAAGAAACAAAGGAGGGAAGGGGAATTTTAATATTTTTCCTCCTTTAAGCTGCTTTAATTACATTTATTGCGGGGTTTTGTGTGGACAATTTAGCATTTCCCCGGGACTCGCTGAAGGTCAAACCTCGGTATCTTCACTGGCCGTCAGGAGTCACAGTGGTGGGATTAGTTAAGAAACTGCTGTGGTTCCATCGACAACTCATCGCTGTGTACCACCAGATTAATAACAAATACATTAATAAAGTACTAAGACAATTTAGTTCAATATCAAGGAGGTCTAAGAGAGAAAGATTGAAGGAGGACAGGGCGCAATGTATAGGAAAGAAAATGGTGTGCAATATAAATATCAAAATAACATTGTCTAAAAAACTTAAATAATATTTGACAAAAGAATAATTAATACAAGTATTTTTAAATTTTTTAAATACTTTTTATAAAAATATTTTATTTCATATTTTACTAAAATATTCCATGCACTCGAAATTTTTTAGTAAAGCTCAGTTATTTTATAAAAGAGTCACTAAAATATTTTTAACAAAGGTCGGTAATTTTTCTCTTCAAAAGTATTTAATTTTACAATTCTAGAGTAACATGACAGAATTGTGAAAGTTTAGTAATGGGTTTAACATTTTCACGTTTCAAGCTGGAAGCGTCTAAGATAGCGAATACATAGTAGACCCCACGGGGGCTTCGTAACTATAAATGTCTGGGCGACGGAACCCTCGCTCGCTGAAGCGGTTTATGATCAATAAATCGGTAGCACCCCGTTAGTTCCCCTTTTGGTCAGATGCCGATGTATTTTATTCGTGACATTAAAAGGGTTAAAGTCTTTAAAGACATAACTTCAGTGTTTTATTGAATCTTAAGGAGAGTTTTTATTTAACGTTTGCGCTAAAGATTAACAGCCTTACTTATAAACGATGGTTAAATTTTATGCAACACTTAATAGCTATATAAAAATATTTTTTACAAAACGATGTTTATCCCTAATATGTTGCATAACAGCTTGCTAAAGTAGCTGTCAAATTAAACAGCGGCTGACCCTTGTTTAGAAGCTTATTAACAGGTTATGTAACAATATGGCGGTTCTCTATCAGCTGATTCAGTCAGTTGCACTTGCTTTCTAATTTGTATCGATCGATGCATAGAGTTTATATATTAAGAATAGAGTACGCGTTTGTCTATGGTCCCCTTAAACAAAGTGTAGGCAGATTTTACTCTGAGAGGGCAAGTGAATTGAACTATTTAAAGTTATATTATAAGAGTTATATTGATATGTAAGTGATAAGTAGTGATAGGTTTGACCTGTCACAAGCTCAAATCAGCGCTGAAACGGACACGGACGAAACGACCCGACGAAACAACGAAAACGGAAGATCACCGCTGGTTGTGTGTACGACCAGCATTTTTGCTGAGTTGGAACTATTTTGTGACGCACATTTTTGTTAAAGTATGTAACTAACTACACACATCAAAAGTGTCTAGGGATCAACATATATTTTTGCAATAACTTTTCTCCTGATTGATATTAATTAAAATTTTCTTTAAGGATTCATCAAATAAAGTGTTTTCGTTTGTCACAGTAACGATAAACCAAGTCACCTTTGCATTAATAAAGAAATTTGCCATTTTCCTAATAAAGGGATTTTTGACATTTGAACCACTAACACAAAAGTTCGAAAAAAAGACTGAAATAACAGTTTTCTTTAAAATTTTATTGGGTAACTTAAACAATTAATAATCCGTGTTTCTACCGCGAACACTAACAACACAAGAACATCCGTTTGGCATACTCAAAATGAGTTCATCCAAATCACGCTGTGGAATGGCCGCCCATGTTCGTTGCAACAACAAAAAAAGGTCTTCTTGCGACTGGATACCCTCCATATTCGGCAGAGCTCTTCTCTGTAGCATATCCCATGCATGCTCAATCGGGTTCAAGTCTGGCGACTGAGCAGGCCAGGGCAGGACATTGATGTTAGCTGCGGCGAGAGTCTGTCTTACAACTCTTGCGGTGTGCGGTCGTGCATTATCATGCATTAACTGAAATAAGGGACCGATTTGCACTTGTAGAGGAACGATGACGTCTGATACAATCGTCTCAGCATAAATTTGAGCGTTGAGGTTGCCTCTGATCCAAATCAACTCAGTTCTTCCGCCGATCCAAATACCCGCCCATACCATGATGGTTCCACCACTATAAGGATGGACTTCCTGGCAGGATTTTAATCGCTGTTGGCGTCCAGGGGTTCTCCAGTGTCGTATACGTCTTGTATCCGGTCTCATACCAAAACGAGACTCATCAGAAAAGCACACGAAACGCCATTGTTCTTCTGCCCAATTTCTGTGTTCAAGAGCCCATTGATATCGAATCCTACGATTGTGCATTGCTATAGGTGGTACCCGTAGCGGTCTTCGGGAATGAAGGTTCACTTCATGCAAGCGGTTTCTGACTGTTTGGTCGCTAATTAAGTTCCCTGAAGAGTGATGAAGCCTCACGGCTAACATCATGGCAGTTATTGTTGGAGCTCTTCGAGTTAAGATTTGAATATATCGGTCTTGTCTCCGTGTGGTGCAGCGATACCGTCCTCCATGGCGCTCAGCCACGGTACCAGTGCTTCGGTAACGTGTCCAAAGTCGACTGATAACACTCTGACTTGTATTCAGAGCTAAAGCCACAGTACGTTGCCGGGAACCAGCTTCTATCATTCCCACGGCTCTGAGCATTTCTTCCCTGCTTAAATGACGTCGCCGCTCCATAATAACGTTGGTTTTAATCAGTAGTAGGGAAACAGTAGCACTAATAATGTCTTCAATGCGTTGTATGTTTTTATAGGGAAAATATTGACAGCTGATTTTCATCTTTTACTCGAATTTGATTCACAGTTCCTGATTCAAATTATGAAATGCACCAAAAAGGATCCATATAAATTTATAAAATCATAAATTTATTACAAAGCCACATCTCAATCTCAAGAAATCCGCTTAAAAATGCTTGATCCCTAGACACTTTTGATGTGTGTACTTACTTATGTCTATTTTTGCTTTTTTGTTCTATTTGTTTTGATTGTTAATTGTATGTCACAAATAAATTATTCTTTCTTTCAAATGTCGATAAATACAGCTGACGGTATAGTACCTATTGTCGTGTACTTGATGTTCTTACCGGTGCCTACGGTTCTTACTTGAATATAAGCATTCTATAGTACTGATTTGTGTTTTATGCTTCCAAGTTTGAATTTGACAACCTAGCTTTCTATTTGTCGAATTGAATTACAAAAGGTTGCCATTTTACCAAGTTTTAGGTCAGACGGAATATTTCAAGCTGACAACACGTGGCGGTATTGACAGAGTAAAATATGTTTTGCCTTATTAACTGTTCAATAATTATGTCGCTCTTAGCAACGTTTATAAGTAAAAAATATAAAACTGCTTATTAAGGAGTTATGTAGTAAGTAGTTATTTGGTTGCTAAGACGGTGAATAGTAGATTTTTATAAGTAAGGCTGTAAATGTTTATAAAGCAGTTGTACCTATTAAATTATACTACGAATAAAACCTTCAACCATCTTATTTTTGTTCTCGCGGGGGAAACTTTCAATAGGTCGACACCCTGTAGGGGGGAGTCAAATGGGGTATGGCTGTCGCATCGCAGCGCGCATGAGAGAGCGAAACCTGGGCTCTCTGGTGGGATCTGCGCGAGGTACCCCGCAGTACCTTGCTTTTGAGCACGCCGCCAAGGGGCGCTTTGTAGCCCCGGGAACCTCTCAGAGTGCTCACGACGACGCGGATCCCTTTGCGGCCTTACAAACTTAACACCACGTAAAGGGCACTGATGCTGGTGGCAATTACCGGGCTCAAAAGACTTAATAACTAATGGCTCAGGTGACAAGCGGAAGTGCAGTGCACTTTTCTATAGGCTGGCGTACAGCTTACCATCAGACAAATGTACTTACTTACCTGGTTACAGAAGATTCAACGTTTCAAGTAAAACCATTTTGTTTTTTTTTTATACTACCAAGGTACTAATGGTAAGCAGTTACTGCAGCCTATAGACGCTAGCAACACCATAATCGCTAGCGCGTTGCCGACCGTTTAAACATGAGGTATTAAGTCTTGTGTCCGGTTATTTCACTAGCTACAGTGCCCTTGACACCGGGTCAATTCTTGTCATTATTTTAAAATAAGTTTAAATTAATGTTGTCTTTTACTTACGCGAATATTACACATTGAAATCAAACTACAACATTAATGAGGACTTGATGATGGAACAGGAAGGTGGATAACGGAACCCTGGAATGGCTATTGTAAACACATCGAGTTTGGGTTCATTTGATTTGTTTTAAAGAGTTCTTTTCACATTAACCATTAAGTATAAAATAAATTACTAGTTTAAAAAACTAAAAATACACGCTTTTATAAGGACTACTGCACTAAAAAGCAATAAATAAATTATCGAAACCGTTCTTTCTTTCTTTCTACCCCGTGCTTGTAATTTATGGATTATACTTATCTGTAAAAGCGAGGGGCGCCTTTTCTGAATAACAGCTTAACATTTCTGCCGAATTTCAAGAACGCTAAGTATTTGTATTCACATGACAATCATTTATAATCATTTGCAGAGAAAAGGCGCCCCACGCCTTTACACATAAATATAATCCAAAAATTACAAGCACGGGGTAGAAAGAAAGAAAGGACGGTTTCGATAATTTATTTATTGCTTTTTAGTGCAGTAGTCCTTATAAAAGCGTGTATTTTTAGTTTTTTAAACTAGTAATTTATTTTATACTTAATGGTTAATGTGAAAAACACTCTTTAAAACAAATCAAATGAACCCAAACTCGATGTGTTTACAATAGCCATTCCAGGGTTCCGTTACCCACCTTCCTGTTCCATCATCAAGTCCTCATTAATGGTCAAAGTGAAAAGAACTCTTTAAAACAAATCAAATGAACCCAAACTCGATGTGTTTACTAGTAGCCATTCAAGGGTTCCGTCACCCAACTTCCTGTTCCATCACCAGGTCCTGAATAATGGTTAATGTGAAAAGAACTCTTTAAAACAAATCAAATGAACCTAAACTCGATGTATTTATTAGTAGCCATTCCAGGGTTCCGTTACCCACCTTCCTGTTCCATCATCAGGTCCTCATTAATGGTCAAAGTGAAAAGAACTCTTTAAAACAAATCAAATGAGCCCAAACTCGATGTGTTTACTAGTAGCCAATCCAGGGTTCCGTCACCCACCTTCTCCAGTTCCACCATCAGGTCCTCATAAATAGTCAAAGTGAAAAGAACTCTTTAAAACAAATCAAATGAACCCAAACTCAATTAGTTTACTAGTAGCCATCCAAGGGTTCTCTTATCCACCTTCGAGCCCCAGCATCAGACCAACTCGATGATACCATATTATTGTATTGTCACCGGTCCTTGATACATGTGCAAAATTTCAAATGATTTGGACGTGTAGAAACGTGTCAAAATTGCATCGCAAGATTCCATTACCATCATACATACATAGTTACATACATACATACATACATACATACATACAGGTCAAGCTAATAAAAGCGTGTTAATAAGTTTAAATTAATGTTGTCTTTTACTTACGCGAATATTACACATTGAAATCAAACTACTGAGGGTACACCGGCATAATTGTGACATAAGGACGTTTAACACCTCAGTCCTCCCGTGACCCGTGACCATGGGTGCTGCAAAGCATTCGAAACGTCGGGATAGTAAAATTAAAAAATAAACCGCGATAAAATCCGTAAAAGTAGTTTGATTTCAATAAGTTTAATTTTTTAATATCACTAATAATATCTTAGAATCTTCCTAGAAGTTAAAGCTGCACTGCGAGACTAGCAAGACTAAGGTTGATAAAATCTTTTTAAAAAAAAATTGAACCGACTTCAATATCACTGAAAAGTATAAAATAATTTAAATATTATTGAAGTTGGTGTTAGCGTACCTGCTGTGTGTATTTGGCACCAACTTCAATAATATTTAAATTATTTTATACTTTTCAGTGATATTGAAGTCGGTTCAATTTTTTTTTAAAAAGATTTTATTTTAAACTTTTTAGTGATATTTTCATATATAAAGATTGAACCATCGAAAACCGTAAAATTATCTAGGTAGGTTATGATCACATTATCGTCTACATAGTTTTACATAATTCATGTTTCTTCAGAAAATAATATCCGGTCGTAATGAAATTTGCATGAAAACATCATAGTAGTTTACTCTCTCGAATAAAAAAAGAATCATCGAAATCGGTTCATAATTGTCAGAGCAATGTAATGGAGAACATCAGTTTTATGGTTTTTACCAGATAAATTCCTCCACATTGTTCATGGTCCTCCAGGAAGTTCTTATCCGGTTGTAATAAAATTCATACAGATTCAATACAGTGGTTTCTTCTTTCGAATAAAAAAAGAATAATTGAAATTGGTAAATATTTGCCAGAGTTATGACCATTTTTGTCCGACCGAGCGAGTCCGAGCGACTAAAACGTCATCTATATAGGCTTTCTTGCAACTCTCAGTGCGCAGTCACCATTCTTGTTTTTTTAGGAACTACTTATTACTAAGCAATAATTTTTTTATGGGACCCAATCAATGGATTCAAGAATGGATGGAAGAAAGATTTTTTCAAATCGGTTAATAATTGCCAGAGTTATGCGCGAACATACATAAAAAAAAAAAAAAAAAAAAAAAATATATACAGACGAATTGAGAACCTCCTCCTTTTTTGAAGTCGGTTAAAAATGAGTAGTTTGCAAAATATTACATCCCGTAATGTAAAAAACACTGTCTGTTTCTACATATTTCACAATTTTTACATTATATCTTGTATTCTAAAACTTAAAATTATTAAATTATGAACACAAGATAGTCAAAGCTCTGACAGACAGCCCGAGATCCGAGATGATCATAACAGAGTAGATAAGTATAGAAAAGTTTGTTCGCTTTTCGAAACATCAAAAGGAATCGTCCCAATCGATTCAGTATCAACAGAATAATATTGGTACGAAAATTTGCAAATACACGAAATATATTCTCTTGGGGAGGGCTCGTTCGTAATATACCTTCAGGAGTTGCCATGCGGTGCCGGTGGCGTCGTGCGATATCGAATAACTATATTATGGGGTCGAAGTTGTATGAACTCCGACGTAAGAGTATTTTTGCCAAAGGTAGAATATAATATGTTCGTAAACAAAAACATGAATTACCTAGTATTAGATGTTAATAAAAAAAAAACCGGTCAAGTGCGAGTCAAACTCGCGCACCGAGGGTTCCATACCATCTTTGGACGTATTAAAGTAATTTTACTATTCATGTAGCACCTCAGATAGCAAAAAAAACCAACCGCAAAACTAAGTTTGTTTGTCGAGTTTTTTTTAGGAATACTAAAAAACTTTACTACTTAGAAAGATTCTTTTATTTTTCTTATTTTTCTATTATTTTTGACATGTATTTCTCATAATTATTTCAGATTTATCCCTCCACAAACTTTGGAGATAAGAAGGGGAAACGGTATATTTTTTTGACATTTTTTATTATCAGCGAAAAACTACGTGACATAAGCCAAAATAAAAATCTATTTTGAAATGTACAAATGAAGCTCTTTTGATACCTAGTAGTCTCACTTTGAAATTTTGATGACCCATTTCGACCCATTATAAAAAACAGATAATTTGTGTTTGTCGGCCCAAACAAACAAAGTACAACTTTGGGAATATGGTGTTTGCGTACAACCTTTTCTTTTTTGTTTTTTGACGATAATTTTAATAAAAAATGACTTGCACGTGCAAAGCAAAGAAAACTACGTACGATAGAATTCGTTTCAATAAAAACACGCATAATTGTACATCATTTACTTAATTAAAGCTGTATTGAATTTGAACTGATATTATTAAACATTCCGGTACGCTAATACTCGTAGATATCTATAATCAAATTACGGGAGTATCTGGCGTATTATTAATATTGTGTCAATTTTCATTGTAAGCAATGTCCACCAAGATATTTCACAAAATTAAGACATTCTTCGACCGCTTAATATATAATTTGTGTTCCAGCGATAAATTAACTATGATTTGCACAAAGTCTTAGGCAACAGTTGTTTTCAATGTTACTAATAAAAAATCCAAACCACATTTGACCAGAGCGTGGTGGACTATGGCATAAGCCCCTTCATCCTAAGGCGAGGCCCGTGACTACCAGTGGGACAAAGACAAGGGATGTTAAAAAAATACTTACATATAAAAAAAAATACCGGTCAAGTGCGAGTCGGACTCACACACCGAGGGTTCCATACCATCTTTGGACGTATTAAAGTAATTTTACTATTCATGTAACACCTCAGGTAGCAAAAAAAACTAACCGCAATACTAAGTTTGATTGTCGAGGTCTTTTTAGGATTACTAAAAAACTGTACAACTTAGAAAGATCATTTTATTTTTTCTGTAAAATATTGATAAACATATATTCATAATTATTTCAGATTTTTCCCTCCACAAACTTTGGAGATAAGGGGGGGGAAACGGTATTTTTTTGACATTTTTGATTATCAGCGAAAACTACGTGACATAAGCCAAAATAAAAATTTATTTTGAAATGTGCAATTGAGGCTCTTTTGATATGATATCCCACTTGATATAGTAGTTACTTTGAAATTTTGATGACCCATTTCGACCCATTATAAAAAAAAGTAAAAGAAAAAATATATTTTTTTAATTTGCGACGTGGTTGGGTAAGTAAGATCTAAAACTATTCCAAGTTTCAAATCGATAGAATCAGTGGTAAAATATAAAATATATAGGAGACAGACAGACAGACGAAGTCAGACCATAAGGGTTCCTTTTTTACCTTTTAGGTATGGAACCCTAAAAATTGACCGTTGTTTTTAAATGTAGACTTTTATTCGCCTGCACACTTTGCAGGCCGGGGGCAAGCCGTCTAGGCTTAATGAATTTAACCACGGTATAGTGGATTTAACAAATGGGGTGTCATAAGATTGTTCTTAATTTTGCGAAAAACAATGCAACAGACATACAAGCAGACATTCATAGACGTCAATCTTTTACAACCCCTCGTGGTCAGGAGTTAAAAAATGGTGTTATAAAATGTATTAGAGGCAGTGATACTATTTTGAACGTACATATATTGTATAATTATTATATTATATAAAATATATTACACAAATAAAACGACAATGTTAATACAATGCATACAAATTGTTTGTATCTCAGTGCAACAGGCTGTTTTAATTAGATGAAAAAATGTGGCCTACGGGAATTATATTACGACAATTTATTAATTTTAATTTAAGCCAAAAAAGATCTAATGGTCTTAGAATGGTCGGAGATTTGAAAAAAAAAATGTAAACAAGAAGCGCAGTTCACAAACTGCGCTACCTACTGGAAACATACCAGGCTTTGAGGACTCAGTGTAATATGATGGAAACGAATACAGACGCGACCGAAGCCGGAACAGACGCAGAACTGACTAAAACATACTCGTAACTTTAATGGAATTATACCTAACTTACGTTAGTCAATTTGTGCACCTACATTTTCATAAATTTACGTGTTTTATGTGCATATACCTACATGCGGTTTTTAGCGGTTAACTTTTATTCAGCGGTTAAGTATCACTTGGCAGTGCGGCGGTGCAATGGCAAAGCGCGCAGGATTAAAACTGAAGTCAAAACGTTTTTTAATTAATATAGAAAGTTCGCGCTTACCGCAGTTGCGCTTTCAACTTGTAAGGTTATTGCTCGTTGGTTCTGATTTCATGGAGTTAGAAATAAGAGTAATAGAGGGCATACGTAGGCATTAACGTTAGAAAAGAGCAAATATAATTTTAGATTTTAATAAAACTGATATTATACTTAATTTTATTTTTTAGAAATTTACAAAAAGTAAATCTTCTTATGCGCACCATCACCCGTGCTCGAAGGGCATGTGTGATGGATGAGTCGATGCGTGTGTTATTTAGACAGCAGACGGTATGTCAAGTCCAGGGGCATATCATCATCAACAGCTGAAACGTCCACTGCTAAACAAAGGCCTCTCCCTTAGAAGGGAGGGGTTGCCATAATCCCCACGCTTGGCAGGCGGCTTGGGGATCGCAGTAGGTATAGGTGGTAGGCAATCCAATAAAAAAGACGGTGCTGCACGTCTTCTTGTTATCCCTTAGTCGCCTTTTACGGACACCAAACGGGAGGAGATGGGTGGGTGCTATTCTTGCCCGGACACCTCACGGGGAGTGGCAGGGCATAAGGACAGCTTGAATAACTATAACTAAAAAAAAAAAAATTGGCGATCGTGTCGTTGCTCCTGGCTTACAAATAATTAGTATAAAATAACAAAAAAAATACCAAAAAAGGTCGGTTTGGATTGCCTACCACCTATACCAAAAATAAAAATAACAAAAAATATTTGCTCTTTTCTAAAAAGTACAAATAATTAGTATAAAATAATTTAAATATTATTGAAGTTGGTGTTAGCGTACCTGCTGTGTATATTTGGCACCAACTTCAATAATATTTAAATTATTTTATACTTTTCAGTGATATTGAAGTCGGTTCAATTTTAAAAAAAAAAGATTTTATTTTAAACTTTTTAGTGATATTTTCATATATAAAGATTGAACCATCGAAAACCGTAAAATTATCTAGGTAGGTTATGATCACATTATCGTCTACATAGTTTTACATAATTCATGTTTCTTCAGAAAAAAATATCCGGTCGTAATGAAATTTGCATGGAAACATCATAGTAGTTTACTCTCTCGAATAAAAAAAGAATCATCGAAATCGGTTCATAATTGTCAGAGCAATGTAATGGAGAACATCAGTTTTATGGTTTTTACCAGATAAATTCCTCCACATCGTTCATGGTCCTCCAGGAAGTTCTTATCCGGTTATAATAAAATTCATACAGATTCAATACAGTGGTTTCTTCTTTCGAATAAAAAAAGAATCATTGAAATTGGTAAATATTTGCCAGAGTTGTGACTATTTTTGTCCGACCGAGCGAGTCCGAGCGACTAAAACGTCATCTATATAGGCTTTCTTGCAACTCTCAGTGCGCAGTCACCATTCTTGTTTTTTCCGGAACTACTTATTACTAAACAATAATTTTTTTATGGGACCCAATTAACGGATTAAAGAATGGATGGAAGAAAGAGTTTTTCAAATCGGTTCATAATTGCCAGAGTTATGCGCGAACATACATAGAAAAAATATATATATATATATATATACAGACGAATTGAGAACCTCCTCCTTTTTAGGAGTCGGTTAAAAAAAAAAAAATTGGCGATCGTGTCGTTGCTCCTGGCTTACAAGAATCACAGTGGTAAAAATGATTGGTGAAATTAGTATAAAAAAGTATGTACAACTATATATATATACCATTTAATTTCTTAGTAGAAAAAGTGCAATCTGTGCACAATAAAGTTGTAGAAGTCGCAACTAACATAAAGCTTCGAACAAGTCCAACTAATTATAACAATGCAAATCGGATTTCATTGTGGGTTGACATCTCGCGGGATGCACACAGACGTGCACTAACAGGGTGCTGCATACTAATTAATGTTAAAGGCAACGGATAATGCTGTATGCTATTTAGGTTATAAAATAGGCCATCCAATATTCTAGCACAATGAGAATACGGGTATACTTACATTTGAGTTCATAAAATGCCCATTTACTTAACGGGCTGTTTAGAAACTTAAGTAGGTAACATTTTTGCTTAAGTAAGCTTGAGACATTCAGTCAGTCTTGAACAAACGCAAGATATACATATAGAACATGTCAACATCAACCATAGGGGGCTCCAGCCCTGACCGAAGCATAATACCTCGCTCGGTCGGAGGACGGCCGACAGTTTTGATTACTTCCTTGTATTACTAAGCTCGTTCTTTCAGTATCGATAAAAATGAAATAAAATATTGGCCCATCAGAAAGGTCTTAGTGCCCTAGGCGAAAATACGTATACCTTAGATGAATTATATGACATATAATTCATCTAAGACGTATACCTATTTAATTAGCCATTCGAAGAGGCTCATACCGAGCATAATTCATCTAAGCGAGCATCATACCATGGCTAAAACACCTGGAAAAGCATCTTTATCTGTAAAGGTCGTCTTGTCCTTGCAAAGGTCCGGCGGTACTTCACACCAGGACAGCTTCTGATGTTATATAAAACGCAAGTCAGGTCGTGTGTGGAGTACTGTTGTCATATATGGGCTGGTGCTGCAAAATGCCATCTTGCAACTTTGGACTCGGTGGAGAAGCGTGCTAAAAGGCTAATTGGTGACACTAGGTTAGTGGAGGCCAATCTACAAAGCTTAGAGTACAGGCGCAGAGTAGGCAGCCTCTCGGTATTCGTTATCACTTGCGTTAGATAGTTTATATGGACGTCTCACTTACGCGATTGGTAGGTACGTATTGTTTATAAAACGAATACACTCAGGCCTCTGGCGAACGTCTTTCTTGTGTCGTTACTAAGTTCAATAAAAAAAGGAACTTCCCCAATTACTCTGCTTTAAGTTTGAGCCGGCTGTCCTAATTTACATTTCATTGTTACCACCTGGTTTTAGTTCCACGTAGCTTCAAGGCATTGAAGGTGAAACATTATCTCCTAGTTAGCTTTACATAATACATGATTATAATAACGGGTATGTTTATCTTGCATACATTAAAACAATCAGGTCGCACTCTAGTGGTGAAGGTGAAATGTATAAATCATTGTTAGTTTATGTAACGCCTGTTGTGCAGTTTCTATCCGATAAAATATTTGGATATAATCATCGATATACTATGGATATAATATAATAATATTGTCCAGGCCCGGTCATATCCGGTAAGTCACGGCATGGTGCCAATCTTTTTTTTAACACTATTAGCCATCTGTATATTCTGGGGCCAAGCAGCAGTGTGTAATCATTGCCATGTTCCGGTGTGAAGGGCACTGTAGATAAGTGTAATTAAGTGTTCGACCTGCATTGTCCTAGCCAGTAAGTACCAATTCTCTGTAGTAGATATAAGAGTGGAGTTCTTCGGGGTCGCTGCGTGTTTGGGGTGTGGATCCTAGATATCCATTGAGTGCGGTGGAAATACTGTGACCGGTTCTAGAGGGACTATACCTATCACACCTCCCGGCGTCGCCGTCGGGTTATATATGTACCTAGTGTAGATTCCAATGGAGAGCCCGGGACTCATATTAAGTGCCAAGGCTATTTTCGAAGGTTTCTCTCGCAAGACGATAGGGTAGATCATTAGGTACTCCTTTGAAGTTTCTGGACGTTCGGAGTGTGGGCCCTAGGACGTTCCTTGAGTACAGCGGGGGTTGCGTCGCTCTTCCCCGTGAGCACCGTGTCTGATTCCCCGGGGGTACATTGCGGCCGGCGGCGGGCTCTAAGGGAAAGAATGCAAATATCTTGATCTCGCGCACGTGGTTGTCGACATGTGGGACATTGATAAGGCAATCATTGTACCTATAGTCGTTTCCGCCCATGGCCTAACGGTCAAGAGCCTCGATAAACACTTCAAGAGGCTCACGTTAGACGGCTGGATCAAGGGCCAGGTGCAGAAGTCAGTGCTCCTGTGAGGAAGTTCCTCTCTCTGGAGCCTTAACCACCGTCTGCTAGGACCCTGTTCCCGCAGCCGGTTGGAAGGTGTTGTTTATATTTTTAAATGTATTTATTTTTTATAGATATTTATATTTGAAAATGTAAAAAATTGAAGAAATTAATACTTTTTTTTTTAGTCATTTATTCATAACTAGCTGACCCACGCTCCGCCCACGCTGTGTTTACGTTAACTAAACTTTCAATAATAAACATTCGCATAGAATACAAAACCTCCTTTTTTAAAGTCGGTTAAAAACTTGGACCCACTTTGTACTCGCCCTCCGAAGCACGGAGACTTTCAGTTCAAATGGCGTTAAACGGTAACCCGTCTATTTAATGACCTTACCTAACGTTGCTTAACCTGATCGATTTCCAAACATTGTTAACAACTGTCTATGAGTGTTCCCTTACAAATATTTATTATAAAATGAAAAATTGTTAAAATCGGAGCAAGCGTATAACCAAGTACACATTTTGATTTTAGTCCCCTCTCCCAAGGGGACCGTGCCGAATGTCGGGATAAAAAGTATCCTATGTGCTACCTCGGAGTATTAACTCAAATCATGCCAAGTTTCGTTTCAATCCATCCAGTAGTTTCGGCGTGATGCTCAGCCGAGATACAGACAGACAGACAGACAAAAATAAAAATAAATACATTTTTGGCTTTAGTATCGGTTATAGAATGCCCTCCAAACATAATTTTCAAAATATCTTCAATGTACAGAATTGGACCTGTTACAGTTTTATTATAAGTACTAGCTGGCCCACGCAGCTCCGCCCGCGCTGTGTTTACGTTAACTAAACTTTCAATAATATACATTCGCATAGAATACAAAACCTCCTTTTTTAAAGTTGGTTAAAAACTTGGACCCACTTTGTACTTGCCCTCCGAAGCACGGAGACGTTTAGTTCAAATGGCGTTAAACGGTCACCCATCTATTTAATGACCTTACCTAACGTTGCTTAACCTGATCGATTTCAAAACATTGTTAACAACTGTCTATGAGTGTTCCCTTACAAATATTTATCATAATTATAATGAAAAATTGTTATTATCGGAGCAAGCGTATAACCAAGTACACATTTTGACTTTAATGTCGGGATGTCGAATGTCGGGATAAAACGTATCCTATGTCCTACCTCGGAGTATTAACTCAAATCATGCCAAGTGTCGTTTCAATCCATCCAGTAGTTTCAGCGTGATGCGCAGCCAAGATACAGACAGACAGACAGACAAAAATAAAAAAAAATACATTTTTGGCTTTAGTATCGGTTATAGAATGCCCTCCAAACATAATTTTCAAAATATCTTCAATGTACAGAATTGGACCTGTTACAGTTTTATTATAATTATAGATATAGATAGATAGATAGATAATTGTAATGAAAAATTGTTAAAATCGGAGCAAGCGTATAACCAAGTACACATTTTGACTTTAGTCCCCCAAGGGAACCGTGCCGAATGTCGGGATAAAAAGTATCCTATGTCCTAGGGCGGGTAAGTGGCTAGGGCATGCTTTGCTTGCTTTCCTATGCTTGCTTAGTTTCCTTTCCCTTTCTAATGCACTAGCTGCTTACCTACTTTACACACTAATCCCGTGTGTAATTTGGCAAACGGTCTTGGAGGGAGCGCAACAGTCGTGATTGATCTCCAGGGCAAGCCCGATGATCTAGCCTTCCCGAGGTTGCCGCCTGTTATTGGTTTGATTCCTTCAGAAACAAACGCAACAAAAAATCGTTGGGCGAATAACTCTTTCACCCCAATCCTCACCCATCCCTCATCCCCACCTTATATTTATATAGTATGAGTTTATGTATAATATATAGTATGTATATTTAAATCCCGCTATGTATGTATATATTCGTGTATGTAAGTTTATGCGTCTCAGTATATGTGTATGTTTATAAGCATATGTATGTATATGTATATATTTATTCAATACTGCGGCGTCATGAGGTCGGGCGTTGCGGTCCTACCATCTCAACAAACCAGCAGATGGTAGGAAGTAGGTAAGACCTCCCGCGTGTTTTTGCCGTGCGCGGGGACCCGTAATGAGGGGGAAGGGAGGCCTGGAGGATGAGCTGCACAGTGGGCCTGCGGACGCGGTCCCATGCGGCAACACGACTCTTCGGTCCCGGACTCCTATAACACGGGCGGTTGCGACTGAGCCGGTCGCAATCAATCGGCTGTTGGTGGTCCTTAAGACCAGCCGGCTAGTCTTCTTGGGTGATGGGGTCCGCAGTCAGCAATGTGAGCCGAGAACGTGGCGCGGCGCGGCGCTGCACAGGCGAACGTTGTGTGGACTCGTGGACAACTCACTTGGGAGGACTATATTTCACTGATAGCCCTGGTGCTTAGAAAAGCATACCCAAAGGTGCCCCCTTGGAGGGTGGGGAGTCAGTGAAATGAAGTTACGAATAATATTCGCATGGATTCGCACAAGAAACCGCGCACTGTCCCTAGGGATGACGGGGGTAGCCCTTCCAAGGGTTGCTCTAGAAATATGACGGCCGGTGGAACTACTGCGGGACCTGGTGTGTCGGTAGTGACAGGGAACAGGAATGGGACCGGAACTCTGACCCGATGGGCTCAAGGTGGCAAAACTGAGCTGGCAAGTAAAGGTTTGGCCCTTACTTCGGCTGGCGGAGCAGTCACTGGAGAAGGCTCGTCAGAGCCTGGTTTCAGGACAGCGATGCTGCTGGGAAGGGCCACTACCAATAACTTGCCGGCCGGTGGAGCTACTGAGGGACCAGGTGTGTCGGTAGTGACTGGGAACAGGAATGGGACCGGAACACTGACCCGAGGGGCTCAAGGTGGCAAAACTGAGCTGGAAAATAATGGTTTGGCCCTGACTTCGGCTGGCGAAGCAGTCACTGGAGAAGGCTCGCCAGAGCCCGGTTTCAGGACAGCGACGCTGTTGGGAAGGGCCACAACCAGTACAGCGCAAACGCGCAGAAGCAAGCCTGGAGCCGTTGAAAGGAGAGGCAGGCGTGATCAGGCCATTGGTGTTGCCTCACCAATGGGTTATCTAAGATGTATACAAATTAATCTACATCACAGTAAGGCGGCTACGGCAGTACTCTGCCGGTCGCTTAATATGGATAAATATGATGTCGCTCTCATACAGGAACCTTATCTGTACAAGGGCGTCATCAGAGGTCTAAACGTTCGTGGAGGACAGCTTCTCTATAGATGCCCTACAAATAATATGAGGACCTGTGTCTTTGTCAGGAATGGCATAATGGCAATGCCTCTATATGACTTCTGCTCCAGAGACCTCACTACTGTGAGGATTAAGGGGTTAACGGGAGGGGGCAGTAAAGATACTATTATATCTTCTGCTTACCTACCCTATGAGAATGAGGACCCGGTATCAGCACTGCTGCAAGACCTGGTTAACAATTGCGCTCACGACGACCTCATCATAGGATGCGACGCGAACGCTCACCACGTTGCCTGGGGTAGCACAGACAACAACAAAAGAGGGGAAGCACTATTGGATTTTCTGGTAAGCTCACCCTTACAAATTTTAAATAAAGGCAATAGACCAACCTTTGTGAATAGACGCAGGGCGGAGGTCATTGATATAACGCTTGCATCCAATAGAGCGAGTAAAGCGATCCGTAATTGGCATGTGTCGGAAGAGGTCAGTCTATCTGACCACAACTACATCTGCTTTAGGTATGTAACTTCCAATAATTATGGCAAGGTACGAAGGAGGAACCCAAGGAGAACCGATTGGGAATCTTTCAGGAGAGACCTTAAGGAACACCTCGGGGATCCTACGCAGCGACTCAACTCAGTTATAGATATCGAGTTTGAGTCTGACAGAATTACCCAGGCAGTTAAGACCAGCTGGATCAAGAACTGCCCGGAGAAAGAGGCGGCGACGCAAAAGGAACCGTGGTGGTCACCTGCCCTTGAGAATCTAAGGCAGGAGACGCGACGTGTTTTCAACTGGGCGAAGTCAAATAATGACTTTACGGTATATGCCGAAGTTCTTACGCACTATAGTAAGGAAGTGCGCAAGGCGAAGCGGAGATCATGGAGATCTCATTGCAGTAGCATCAATAGCCTTCCAGAGGGCATGAGGCTCAGTAAAGCAATGAGCTCTGCAAAGGTTAATCAACTTACATCTATCCGGAATGACCGAGGTAAGCTCACTGTAACTGGGAAGGAAACTCTTACGCATATGCTAAGAATGCACTTCCTGGACTCAGTGGAGATACAAAATGTGACTGATAATGTCATTACCATGGAAGAACAAATTACAAAAACTTCCAATGACGACTGGCGTACAGCAAAGAAAGTAGTTGACGCAGACAAGGTACGATGGGCAATTGATAGTTTCAGTCCGTATAAATAACCAGGACCTGACGATATATACCCCATCTTACTACAGGAGGGAAAAGGTATTCTCATACCTCACTTGTGCAGATTGTACAGAGCATGCCTAGCCTTTGGGCATGTCCCATCAGCCTGGAGACAGGCAAAAGTAATCTTCATTCCTAAACCAGGAAAGGAGAGCTATGAAGATGCCAAATCCTACCGCCCTATCAGTCTTACTTCATTCTTCTTGAAGACTTTGGAGAAGATGATAGACCGGTATATAAGAGATGGCCCATTAAGGAGACGACCGCTCCATGACATGCAATGCGCGTACCAACCGGGTAAGTCTACGGACACGGCACTGCATTATGTGGTCAACCGGGCAGAACATGCATTGGAGACCAAAGAAATCTGTGCTGGAGCGTTTTTGGATATTGAAGGGGCGTTCGATCGAACAACCTTCGCTTCAATAAGGACCTCAGCACAAAATCATGGCATAGAGGCGACAATTGTTAAATGGATTAGCACTATGCTGCAGGAACGTGTTATTAAAAGTAGTTTATTAGGTGATATGGTTACCGTAAAGGCAACTAAAGGATGTCCACAGGGAGGCGTACTATCCCCATTACTGTGGAGTCTAGTGGTGGATTCGTTGTTAGTGGAACTTAACAATGGACCATTTCAAGCCGTAGGCTATGCAGATGATATAGTCATACAAGTAAATGGCAAATTTCCAAACGTAGTAACGGATTTGCTGCAGGGTGCTTTGGTTAGGGTGGAAAGATGGTGTAAAGACAATAACCTTTCCATAAATCCAAGCAAAACGGTTATAGTGCCTTTCACGAGGAAAAGACATTTAGAGGGCCTTAGAGACCCAGAAATGTACGGCACCAGACTAAAATGGGCTACGGAAGTGAAATATCTTGGGGTAACTCTCGATAGTAAACTAACGTGGCATAGTCATGTTGAAAACATAACAAGAAAGGCCTTACGTGTCTTCAATATGTGCCGTTCTGCGTATGGCAAAACCTGGGGACTCAAACCAAAGGTAATGTATTGGTTATATACCACGATGGTGAGACCTATTCTCACATACGGCAGCGCTGTATGGTGGCCTAGGACCAAACTAAAGATCTGCAAGGATTCTCTTAGGAAGGTACAAAGAGTAGTTTGCATGGCAATTACAGGTGCCTTCAAAACAACGCCTACATTGGCTCTTGAGTGGATACTGGGACTAACCCCACTACACACTTACATACAAACAGAGGCAAGGAAGTCGCTATACAGACTTGCAAAAGCAGGAGTTTGGAATCGTAACAAGCCCTGTACAAAACACACTTTATTGGATCCCGTGAAAGAACTGGACGATCTAATGGACATGCCCTGTGATAGGATAAATCCAGTGTACATGTTTAACAAGAGGTACCGAGTACATATACCATCCAGGGAAGAGTGGACGAGGGGACTCAAACCGGTTGGTGGAACTCACCTCATATGGTACACTGACGGTTCTAAAATGGAGTCAGGTACAGGGGCAGGGATTTATTCCAAGGACTGTAGTGTCAGTCACAGCATGGGGCATTATGCATCGGTATTCCAAGCGGAAACCTATGCCATAATTGCCAGCATTAAAGAAATTCAAAGGAGAAACGTCAAAGGTAAAACCATTTGCGTTCTCAGTGACAGTCAGGCAGCTCTGAAGGCTCTGAATTCCTTCCGAGTTGCTTCTAAACTAGTCAAAGAAGGTGTTACAGGTTTGAACAACCTGGGAAGACACAACAATGTCAGCCTTATCTGGGTACCTGGACACGAAGGCGTCGAGGGCAATGAGAAGGCAGATAGACTAGCGAGGGCCGGCTCACAGAGTCATTTGGTTGGCCCCGAACCATTTGTGGGGATTCCGTATGGAACATATCACCAAGCATTATATGCACATGCTAGGAACGAACACATGAAGGAATGGAGGGCAGCGTCAGGCCTAAACCACTCCAAAGCGTTCTCTAGCGGAAGGGTGGACTGTGGGGTTAAATTATTAAGCCTTAACAGATCACAAATAAGGCACCTAATAGGTGCACTCACGGGACATTTTGGCACCAACGAGCATCTACACAGAATGAGGCTAAGTACTGGTGACATTTGCAGATTCTGCGAAGATGAAAAAGAGTCAATGCGACACATATTGTGTAGCTGCGACGCTCTTGCGAGACGTAGGTTGAGTCATTTGGGAGTAGCCTATCCTACGCCAAATGATTATGTACAGCTCCAAGCTGGCGCGATCGTTGCGTACCTGAGGGAGCTCTTCGATACGCCAGCAACAGAGTAAGGGCTAGGGCATGCACAATGGATCCAACTGGGTCGAAGTGCGTTCCGGGGATACCGGGCCCAAAGGAGATGTTCCATTTTGGGCCAACACTATGTACACTATACGTAAAAATAGGAAAAACATGGGACAGTTTCATAAAAATACTTTTAAATTAATTTGAAGCAGAGTACAATTGTACAAAAATGATTACTTTTGCAGTTATTTAGTATGTCCACCCTGTTTTTAGGGCAGCCATGACAGTTGCGTTTGACGTTGGTTTACTAATTGACAGTTAATGCTATAGTTGACGTTTCGTAATAGATTGTTTACGCGTGGAGTACATAATGTATTTCGGAGTTTTTAGTGATTATTTATGTTTGCGGACATTCATTGACTGCTTCTTTCTTGACCCGGGGCTTTACTGTATTGATTATCGCCTGTGATTTGGATTAGAATCCGCAACAAGTTCAATCGCAGGTATAGTCAGTTGTCAAAATGACATTTTAGTTAGCGTATTTCCGATCCATCATATTATTGTGGGGTGTTGCTACAGTTATTATATTCTCTTTGGTGTTGCTCTCCTTGACTAAAATATCTTAAATGTACAATAAAACGAAGCAATATTAAAAAAAGATAATATTACAAAACAGTTACTATATCGAATAGTTATATATACATATAGTGTACACGGTGTTGGCCCAGGCTCCATACATTTCTGGAACAACTCCTTTATAGCCACCAAGAATAGAATAGAATAGAATCCTATGTCCTACCTCGGAGTATTAACTCAAATCATGCCAAGTTTCGTTTCAATCCATCCAGTAGTTTCGGCGTGATGCTCAGCCGAGATACAGACAGACAGACAGATAGAGAAAAAAGAATACATTTTTGGCTTTAGTATCGGTTATAGACAAACATAATTTTCAAAATATTTTCAATGTACAGAATTGGACCTGTTACAGTTTTATTATAAGTATAGATAAAAGAAATGGTTACAAAAAGTTGGTACAAAATTAACAGCGAGAAAAATCATGGTGATTTATGTATCGCTGCTTCACTCGCTAGAATGTTTAAATTAACAGATAATTAAAGCGATAAGAAATAATTTAGTAAGCTATATTACGTAGTACCCACAGACAACCAGTGGCGGTCCGAGAGGGGGGGTCGTAGGGGTCATGACCCCCCCCAAAATCCCAAAATCTTACACGTCAAATCGACAAGTTTAACTTCTTTCTTTGAAACGCCGAAACAATTAAATCAAAAATATAGGGTATCATAATAATTTTGAAAAACAAGGATGAGAGCAACCATGTTAGAAGAGTGGCTGAAAGGTTTAGCTCCTCTAAATATTTTTCTGGCAACCTCTTTGTTCTCTTTGTCTTTTTGTTGGTAAGAATAGCACCCTCCCATCTCTTCCCGTTAGGTGTCCGCAAGAGGCGACTAAGAGAAAACAAGAAGACGGGCAGCAATGTCTTTCTGTTGGTTGAGGTACAGGTCAACCTGTACTGAGGGATTATGGCAACCTCTCCCTTCTATGAGGGAGACCTTTGTTAAGCAGTAAAGGTTTTTCGGCTGCTGTTGTTGTTGTTGATGAACCTCTTTGTCGAAGTTGGATTTACCTAACTGGATAAACAAAGTGGTTAACAAATTCAAGTGTGTCGTTCCCAACGACTATCGGAACGGGTGCTACATGGACATTAATTAGCCATGATCTTCGTCTTGTCCGTGTTCATTTTAAGGCCAACCTGTTAGAAAAGTCTCCTGAGGTCATATAGCACGAGTCCTCCAGCAACCCCGCCATAATGAATACATTATCGAAGGTGAGTGATATGAATTCGATGCCAAATCCCTTTTTCAGTCCAAGAGCTTAAAAACGACTTTCAATGCGTTCGTGAACAGTTTCGGAGGAATAAAGTCTCCCTGTCTTACACCTCTCTGCAATCGTATTGCTTTTATACTCTCATTCTGTAGTCGGATCGACATGGTAGCGTTGCTGTGCAAACACTTCAACCCTTTGATATACCGTCAATGTGGCTTCGCTGGCTACCGCCTAGGTTTTGATTGAATCGTAAGCTTTGTCGTAGTCCATAAACGCCATAATGGCCGATGGCGTAGACATAATGGCCGATTATACTCCTCGGTCTTCTGTATAAACTGGCAAAGCGTATGAATACAGTTGGAAGTCATCAAACCTGCGTTCAAGTCAAGACGTTTCGTAATGACTCTCGAAAACAGCTTGCACGCGTGGCTCAGGCATGAGGATATAGGCGTATAATTCTTAATATTTTTTTTGAAGAAAATTGCCACCACACTCTTGTGCCATTCTTCTGGCGTATACCTCCGTAAGACGGAATTAAATAACTTCTGGAATAATAAAATTACCGGTTTTCCACCCACTTTCAGTAGTTGTAATTCTGTCATCTGGCGCCTTGTTGTTCTTAAGCTGTTTCAGAACCATTCTAATCTCGTACAGGCTGACGGTTGACCCCGGTGTGGTATCAGGTTAGTTTGGCTCTGGTGTCCTGAGATGTTCTGGATTTGGGTTTACCTCGACACGGAGGTGTATAACTGTCCATAAAACTTCTCGAGCTCTCTCAATATTTCCGGTTTCGATGAGATGGCACTAGCATCTTCGATCTTCAGCTTGGTCATTCGGCTTTACCGAATATATGAATTCTTTGCAAACACTTGAGAGCCTTCGTTTCGCTCAATTGTGTTCTTAGTACATGCCGTATTAGCAGAAGGCAAGTTGTGTAGCAGCGATTTATAAATTAGTCTATTGGATTCATCATATTCCATCATATTAGCTAAAGGTTGCAGTCTTATCCCAATCCGGTTTTCCATTAACTTAATGTTTGTATCGGAGAGCTTCTGAAGCTTTTTGTGGCGTGGGCCCCTAAAAAGCTTGGATCCTACTGCGTGGACAGTTTACATCAACCAATGGTTTAACTCAACCGCAGTTATGCATTATATGTTGGGCTAGACGATTGTGTATTCGGGGTCCAGGATTAAAGCAGATGCCGGACGAAGCGTGGACTTCATTAGACGAGACCTTAGCTTGACATTGATATTCGATGTTCCTCTTACAATACGGTGATCGCTACCAGTTTAAACCTTACCAATCACGGAGACATAATTGAATATGTGATTCTTGTTCGTATTGATGAAGTCGATCTCATTTTTGGTTGAACCATTGGGGCTTATTCACGTCCACTTCCTAGATGATCGCTTCTTGAAGAAGGTTCATCGCATTGAGTACTTCCTTCTCTATGAATTGGACCAGCCCCTGGCCCCTTTTGGTCCCGCCACTTATACTCATACGACCCCACTCCCAACTCATCGCCATTCCACGTGCGCACTTTCGCGTTGAAGTTCCGCCATAACAATGATGAAGTTTGCTTCTGGAGGTATGCATGGCTTGTGCTATCTCCTCATACAAAGCCTCTATTTCCTCGACACACTATCGACTTTTAAGACTTTGTTAATTAGGCACTTACGGACGAGAAACCCAACACCAGCCTGGTATTTTCAGTCTCCTTCTCGGAAGAAGAGCATATTGCCGCAATCAAGGGTTATCGTATCCATCACTCTCTTTGGATTCCAGATATTCCCAAAATATCCCAACGCAACTTGCTAATTCTTCCTCCAGCCAAACTTTGGTGGGGGTTGTAGCGGGCATCTTCAAAAAGGGGGGGGGGGGGGAGGTGTTGTAAATACATATTTATATGTAGACTAGCTGACCCACGCAGCTCCGCCCGCGCTATTTTTACGTTAACTAAACTTTTAATAACAGACATTCGCATCGAATACATAACCTCCTTTTTTTATAGTCGATTAAAAACTGGGATCCACTTTTTACTTGCTCTCCGAAGCACGGACCCGTTTAGTTCAAATGGCGTTAAACGGTCACCCATCTATTTAATGACCTTGCCAACCGTTGCTTAACCCGATCGATTACAAAACATTGATAACAACTCTTTATGAGTGTTCCCTTACTAATATTTATTATATTATAAAGAAAAATTGATAAAATCGGACCAAGCGTATAACCAACCCATTTTGACTTTAATCCCCTCTCCCAAAAGAACCGTGCTAGATTACGGGATAAAAAGTATCCTATGTCCTACATCGTAGTAAGAGCTCAAATCATGCTAAGTTTCATTTGAATCCATTCAGTAGTTTCAGCGTGATGCTCAGCCGTGATACAGACAGACAGACAGACAGACAGACAGACAAAAATTAAAAAAATTACATTTTCGGCTTCAGTATCGGTTATAGAATGCCCTCCAAAAATAATTTTAAAAATATCTTCAATGTACAGAATTGGACCTGTTACAGTTTTATTATAAGTATAGATACATAACCCACGCCCACGATCTGTCCAATATGACCCCCCCCAAAATCTTTGGCTGCGACCGCGCCTGCAGACAACCACACACGGATAGCAGCTAGCAATCACCTGTGTGTACTACAGCACTTATTAGACCTTCAGATGTTAGCACAATAATTGCTGCTATTCGTCTGCAGTTGTCTGTAAGATCCCATGTGATAAATATACTGACTTGAGGAACGTTCTACACCTATCCGGTTTACATAGGAGTTCATCAAGCACACTGTGTGGTAATTCATTAAGCAACATTGGTAATAAGTACATATTCCCAATTTCGTTTACCATATGCATTTTTATATGGTGGTAGTGTACTACCATCATATAAAAATACCTAGGTAAATATGATACGTTACGTAAATTAGGCAAACGAGTCGTTGGACGTAATGCAGTTGCATTATGAAATTCATCACAAATAATGTACATCGTTGTTTTGTTGTATATATCTATGATTTTACAATCTATACTTATAATAAAACTGTAACGGGTCCAATTCTGTACATTGAAGATATTTTGAAAATTATGTTTGGAGGGCATTCTATAACCGATACTGAGGCCGAAAATGTATTTTTTTTTTATTTTTGTCTGTCTGTCTGTCTGTATCTCGGCTGAGCATCACGCCGAAACTACTGGATGGATTGAAACGAAACTTGGCATGATTTGAGTTAATACTCCGAGGTAGGACATAGGATACTTTTTATCCCGACATTCGGCACGGTTCCCTTGGGAGAGGGGACTAAAGTCAAAATTACACATTTTGACTTTAGTCCCCTACTAGACTAAAGTCAAAATGTGTACTTGGTTACGCTTGCTCCGATTTTAACAATTTTTCATTATAAATTATAATAAATATTTGTAGGGGAACACTCATAGACAGTTGTTAACAATGTTTGGAAATCGATCAGGCTAAGCAACGTCAGGTAAGGTCATTAAATAGATGGGTGACCGTTTAACGCCAATTGAACTAAAGTTCGGAGGGCAAGTACAAAGTGGGTCCAAGTTTTTAACCGACTTTAAAAAAGGAGGTTTTGTATTGTATGCGAACGTATACTAATGAAAGTTTAGTTAACGTAAACACAGCGCGGGCGGAGCTGCGTGGGTCAGCTAGTAATTAAATAAATTAATAATAACATTTCTAAATTTATATTAATATCTTGGGACAATTCACACGTGTGAATTGTCCCAAGATATTATTATTATTATACCATTTATTACCTATTGTACCACAGAATATTAAAAACAAATTTAGAAATGATATTATTAATTTATTTAAGTCCACGGTCATCTGATCCCAAACTAGGCAGAGTCTGTGCTATGGAAACCCGACAACTGATACTAATACATAAATACTTTTTTTTTGTAAATACATACATAAATAGATAAATAACACCCAGACACTTGGTGGGAATCGAACCCACGACCCAACGGTTAGCGGACAGGGTGTCTAACCACTAGACCAACGGGTCCGTAGAGTAGGCGTATGTAGGTATATTTTGAACTCTGTAATAGTAACTGTATTGTAAAGTTACGAAACTAGACGATTCAAACAGAAACTGTAACGAACTTAAATAACTCTGTTAAAATGTAATCATTCTTGCTCACTAAGTTTACTAGTTAATTATTAAGTTTTAGGCTTAATAAAATATAAACTTTTTAAATTCCAATTAAAATTTATAAAATAACCAGTGCAACAAACAAAGGCAACATGCATCCATATATTATTTATACTAGACAAATAATAATCACGCACATGTCATCCAAATATGGTAGTAGTTGCATGGATGTAAGTACATTCGTAAGCATTTGAATATAGAACGTAAACTCAATAATAATTAAATGAAAATTAAACTTAACGCAAAATAAGGTACAGAGCATTATCTGCAGATAATTTGAAACAATTGAAACAATAATTCGAAATAAGAACACGTGCGTACACGTGATATTCTTATTTTTGAGACTAATTTTCGTCTCCCACATAATCCAGCAGGCCTAGCACGACTTGCAATCTTGACGGATCGGTGTGGAGTATGACGTAGTTTTCAACACCGAAACTTCAATTCTCCATACAAAAATGTGAAATACTACGTCATCGTGACGTCATACTCACACTTGTCTGTCAAGATTTGCACATCATGCTAAACCTGCAGTACTAGGCACAAATTAACATAGTACAAATAATAAATCTATGATAACCAATCGCATCTCTAAGTCTACACTTGCCGCAGGGTACCTTAACTTAGCATTCCGCTTGTACGGCAGACATGTTGATAAATTATTAATGAGACCGTGACCTCACCCGTCACCCGAATTTGCATCGTACATCATACTGGATTAATCATAATTACACAAGCTTCCCCCATATCTAACCAGAAGATATTAATATTTGCAGTCATCGCTTCGATAGCTGTCCCAAGTTTAATCCGGACTAATTAAATTTGTGTTTGGTTTTCATCATGGTTTTCACTTTAGATCAATACCACGGTATTTGTGATGTAGTGTTAAACCTACACAAAGCTTAAATCGTTAAACTGAATAGAGAATCAGTCCAAACCACAGACATGGGATTGTTTATACATATCACATTTTTTTCCAGGTAGTAAGTAGGTCTACCTGGTCCATCGATGTAATATATAAACTAGATAAACATTCACTAACAAAATAACATCTAAAATGTGGTCACGGGGGTAGCAGACTTATCTGTGCTGGTGGCGGAAACGTTAACTAATGGTTTTATTATGATAATGACGTGTATTTTGACAGTTTCGTATAGACAGTGGCGACACTCGTATCGGCAAAAATAATTTTGTTTTGTTTTTTTTTTTGACACAAGGGCGCTATTTATGTGTGCCACTTATCGGACCGTAACAGCTAATCTAGTTTAAGTAGGTATTATATCGATGACCTGGTCCCTTCATGTGGACGCACAGGCCCTGTGCTCTGGTCGTTTCTACTGAATGCGAATTTGAAGCAGGTGAAAACGCGGTGTAAGCTTTGCGTAATCGCGAACACCGCGATGGTGCCGGGGGAGCGTGCATGTCTACTTCCCCCGGAACGTGCTCTAGAGAGCGTCCGTCGTTGGGTGAGATTATGGCGAGATCCAAACGGAGCGACCCAGAATCCCTCCACATCGTCGATGAAGGCCACCAGGGTGGTTACTTCCCAGAATTTGATCCTTACTAGAGATACTTACTATCGCATGGCGTAATAATACAAGGTGTTTTGTTTTCAAAATCAATGGGTTCGATTCCTGGCTGGCTGAAATCGGGTCCGTTATTCCTTTTAGTAATTTTTCGCTATTCCTCATAGTTTTGAATTTGACCATCCACACCCACTTGAAAAATTCATTCTGTATACGCCGAGTTGTAAGAATTCAGGGAGTCTAGTACGCCAGCTCGCACTTGGCCAGCGTGGTGGACTATGGTCTTAAGCTCCTTCATCTTGAAGGGAGGGCCGTGCCCAGCAGTGGGACAAAAACAAGGGCTGGTATTGTATATTTAATAAGGTCATACATCAATTTCTTTAATTTTTTCATGCATCGACCGGTAAATGTGTAGGTAACACAATTTATTCACCAACTTTAATTCCAATTACTTTGAACCGATAATAAATTAAAGTACGTTTAGCTATTCGCAATTCAGCCGTGTAATATAAAATGTTATCGACAATTTATAACGACTTTGGAAACTTATAAAGGCAATCGTTACAAATTTTCAACTGATGGCGAAAGTAGATAGATACCTTCTCTGTTCCGTGAGTTGGGAATCCGTTGAAACTTGTTTACCTATAATATAATTAATTATGTTGAATAATGTATTTAAAAATTGAACTGATTATAGCCTCTGGCTATGATGGTCAACTTTATTCGGTACTAGATGACACGCGCAGCTTCCGCACTTTTTTACGTTATTGATACCAAATTTTTCATTTCCTCTAAACTACCGGGATTAGAGCGATCAAAACAAAAATTATTCAAATTGGTCAAGCCGTTTCTGAGTTTGAGTGAGACTAACGGACAGATATTTATTTTTATTTATACTATAGATTAAATTTGGAAAGAACATGAGACGTGTTTCCGGCTTGTGATTGAATGGAGATAAAAATATCACATAAGAAACCAAGTAAAGATATATACGATAACATGTTATTTGATAACATGTGAAAAGAGTTGCAAATTGAAATAGGTAGTTGTATGAGGATTATTCGCATCGCAAGCGATTACGCTCTACCAAGAAGCTTATTAAATGTCATAGCAAATTAATCTAATACGAAAGATATAAAATTAGGAAAACATGTTCATTTTTTATATAAGTTATTATTGTTTTTTTTTATTATTCTCATGAAATAAGCAGTGCCTCTGTACTTGTATTATCCTGTTATTTTTCCGTCTTGTATTGCCCTGTGTGTGCATAAATTAAATAAATAAATAAAAACACGTTTATTGAAATTAAACACGTTTATTTAAGCGACACATTAGTTATTAAAACAATATAGGTACTTAATATAACACACAAGATGACACAAGTTGTTTTGAGGTACAAAAGAATGCTGCATTTCTCCCGGACACTGTTTTTCCAGACAAATACAACATGGGTATATTTAAGTTTAGAGTGAACAGGCATCTTAAGGGTAAGCGCTGTCTATCCTAAATCACATCTTGATATAGATGATCTTGATCCTAGGTAACGTGAGTAAGTAGTCAAGCGCAAACCCATCACTTCACTACATATTATAAAACAAAGTCCTCAGCTGCGTCTGTTTGTCTGTCTGTTCGCGATAATTTCAAAAATTAGTAAACGGATTTTCATGCGGTTTTCACCAAAATATAGAATGATTCACGAGGAAAGTTTAGATATATAATTTCTCATGTTGTGTAAACTGGTTGAAATATGACGATAATTGTTGTACCTAAGTACGCGGGTCAGCATGAATAAAAACGAATCTTAGAGCACTGTAAAAGGTAACCATCGGTAAATCATGTAAAATAGCTAAAAACTATTCTGATGTTAAAATATATTTCAAAATCAATTCACCTATCCATTACTATGAGAACTATATTATGCCTCAGCGAGACATATAGCCAAACACACATAGAACACGAAACTTACTTACTTTTGGGTCGGGGGTTAAAACTTGAGTAATTTGCGATGACCTTCATAAAATCAGTTTTATTTCAATATCAGACGTGATATTAGATATTATTCAGAAATCATAAAGTAACGTTATTGTATTTTACATAGCCTCCGCTATCATGGCGCAGGTGGTATTGATTGTGAAATATTTACGATAGTTACCTATATAAATATTCGTATCCCTACATTTCATGTCTATTTCTCACCACCGCGGAAATACCCGGGAAATTTGTTGTAATACTGTTGTAATTTAGGCTTCAAATATAGAAAAAAATACTGCTGGCCTTTTAGAGAAGCTCAGAATCACATCTATCACAGATCTATGCAAAGAGGTATGCAAGAAGTTTGTTTGCGCGATAAAAACCGGAATCAGGAGATTTGCTGAGGAACTAACCGACAATATCTCTCAGAATCTGCAAGTTGAAATGGCAATGGGTAGGCCACATCAGGGAACCGGTAACCGATGACAAAGAAACGAACCAGAAGACGCAGAGTAGGCAGGCCTCCCAAGGTGGACTGACGGCATTGTGCGTGTTGGAGACGACCGGTGGATGCAAATAGTCAATTGTCGTTCATTGTGGCGTTCCAAGGGGGAGCTCTATGGGGTTCCTATGTTCAGCAGTGGACGTCTTCCGACTGGTGATGATGACGAAGATAGAAAAAACTGAACGATGTAGACACATTAGGCGAACAAAATACGACGGTCTTATTTTAAAGTACTTATTTAAAATGAACTAGTGTTTGCGAGTCCACGGAAACAATTGGGAAAATAATTATATATCTCCCTGTTTAGGAAAACATGCACGTTCATTTGATACATTCCGAACTGAGTAGGCCAATACTGATTTATTGTTTTACGCCACTTTTTCTATCGGTATTCCGGGAAACGTTACATAATGAGAGTTTCTCTTATCATTTGTAACACTTATTTTCATGAATAGGGAAATATATTTCTCAGCTACAGCAATAAGTATCTACCCTATTGATAATTAACTGAGACATAAAATAGGTCATGCTCGTGTATCTTCTCAGCCGCGTTGAGCATACGGCAGTAGGTATTTTTTTTATTGCCCGCAGGGCAGCTTGTGGCGAGCTGTTGGTGCGTAACGACACCACGGACCCGAGTGCTCCAGAGAGTAGGTCAGGGCCCCCACCTCGGCGTGTCTTCGTCGGCCGAGTGGAAACCGAAGGGGGCCCGCAGAACTTTCAGCTCTGGCTTGCCTTAATTGGCCGTCCAGAGAGGAGTTGTCAGAGCTATATGCTCCAGGGGTGGAAGTGTTAAAGGGCATAACGCCGCGAGTAACTTCGGAGAAAGCGCAGCACACCTCTCGACTCCCCCTGAGCCGCTCAAACCGGTGTTGCTCTCTGTCATCGGACAATCATGTGGGGAGCCCATCTAGTGGGTGGCAAGTCACCGCTTGTCACAAATTTAATTATGAATGTAATTATGGCTAGTGACCCCGACCTTTGCCTATATAGCCTAGCTTCTAGTCCACCAAATGTTAAACAACATAGACTTATAATCTTTCCATGTACTAACAATAGTTCCTACACCTGTCGAGGTCAACTGCTATTTTTCCGGACTTCACACGTCATTCGAGAGCTAATTAGGCTTTCTCAGACATGCAGATTTCCTCACGTTTTTTTCCTTCACCGAAAGCTAGTAACAATCGCACAAAGACGATTCGCACATGATTCATTGAAGAAATCAGAGGTGCGAGCCGGGGTTCGAACCTGCGCACCTTGTTTCCAAGGCAAGCGCTCGCCCACTGAGCTGTTACCGCATATATATTTTTTTTCAGAATATCTATTTACCTTATAGCCTACTTACTTGATTTACGATTTTCTTCTAGAAAAAAAATCTTCAAATTACTATAAAAGTTCAAAGTCCCCACAAAACTCTTAATGACTATTTTTTTTCCTTTGTGACTAAATTCTAATGCAAAACTGTCTGCATGTTTAAAAATGTTTTGCTAATGCGGGTAATTTATTTTTCCACTTCAGTGCCACTAGATCCCGTTTCCTTTTAGAGTACCCTGGTTGAGGATTTATTTTCCTTATAGTTAAGTCAGTTCGTTAATTTAAGTGCAAGCGTTCTTGGATTGCTCATTCTAGCTATACTAACGTTTTACCTTATGGGTTTGTTAGAACCTGGTGAAATACGAGACTAACTTTTCTGGTGATACTCATCATACATAATCACTGTTATAAAATGTTATCGTGCTACACACTGTTTTATAACGTTATATAACTGCTCTTTTTACGGTTCCTAAAAGGTAAAATAGGAACACTTACAAAAAAAAAAAAAAACATTTAATGCATCTCCTTATGGTGTGACTTCGCCTGTCTGTCAGTCTGCCTGTCACACCTATATATTTCAGGAACCACTGACGCTATCGATTTGAAACTTTGTATAGTTTTAGATCTTACTTACCCATCCTCAGCTGAAAATCAGCGTTAGGTGTAATAGCACCTAACATAAGCTGAGCTGTTGGCCATTTGATATGTTCCGTGGAAGTATTATGTCAAATTTTAAGTATATTTTACCTATTATTTCTTATTTTTTGTATTTGGTGTATGCCAATAAATGATTTTCCTTATTTTTATCTTTTTCATTGAAAATGAAAGAAAATTGTTTGTTTTTAATAGGATTCGAAATGGGTCATCAAAATTTCAAAGTGAGATTACTATATCGAGTGAGGCCATATGAAAGAGCCCCACATCCAATGATTGATTGCCTTTGCCATCCCAATCAGGGGCATTATATTTTTATATAAGTAATATTTGACTGCCTATATTATGTACATGTCAATTTGTAAATAAAGAGAGTAAATAGAAACTATTAACATCAAATCACAGGAATGGTCTTCTTCTTCTTCAATTTAAGAGCTGTGCTCCTGTCGGTGAAGCAATTTCCAATCCGATCTATTGACTTTATTTTGACCTCCTGATACGACATTCCACCCACTTTTTCTACTATCTGCTTCGTGAAACTTTGCCTTGGTCTTCCTCTTCCCATTTTCCCTTCTATTTTACCTTCCACTATCGTTGATCAAGGAATACAAACAAATGATATCCGTTATAAGTTAAATATAGTCCTATATTTATAATATAAGATTATCTATACTTATAATAAAACTGTAACAGGTCCAATTCTGTACATTGAAGATATTTTAAAAATCATGTTTGGAGGGCATTCTGTTACCGAGACTAAAGCCAAAAATGTATTTATTTTTATTTTTGTCTGTCTGTCTGTCTGTCTGTATCTCGGCTGAGCATCACGCCGAAAATACTGGATGGATTGAAACGAAACTTGGCATGATTTGAGTTAATACTCCGACGTAGGACATAGGATACTTTTTATCTCGACATTCGGCATGGTTCTCTTGGGAGAGGAGACTAAAGTCAAAATGTGTACTTGGTTATACGCTTGCTCCGATTTTAACAAATTTTCATTATAATTATAATAAATATTTGTAAGAAAACACTCATAGACAGTTGTTAACAATGTTTGGAAATCGATCAGGTTAAGCAACGTTAGGTAAGGTCATTAAATAGATGGGTGACCGTTTAACGCCAGTTGAACTAAACGTCTCCGTGCTTCGGAGGGCAAGTACAAAGTGGGTCCAAGTTTTTAACCGACTTTAAAAAAGGAGGTTTTGTATTCTATGCGAATGTATATTATTGAAAGTTTACTTAACGTAAACACACAAACGGAGCTGCGTGGGTCAGCTAGTAGAAAATAAATATGTACTGCCTGATATTTGTTAGCCAATGTAACTACTAATGTTTGTATAGATCTTATTCCTAATAACAGAAAATATTTGCTGTTCCTTAAATAATTAATTCTCCTTAATAATAAAAGTAAAATGTTCATTGGATCAAGTTTGTGTTGCTTCGATATTCGCAAAATGAGCATAAAACGTAATAAGTGGTAGATTCATTATTATTTATTGGTAGGTATTTATAAAATTGATTATAATCTGAATAGGCATCAAGGAAGTTTTGCGTTTCTAATAAGTTATAATTAGTATTAAGTTATTGTAGCTTTTTATATTAACTGATGTGATTAGCCCACTTATCTTGGTAACATAAAATTCATTAAAAAGTGTCAAATAAAACAAAAAAAACCGACTTCAAAGAAAATAATCTAAAAGCATTAAATAACGAAAATATATTGAAGGCGGTGTCAGACGGTGCTGATATTAGTCGACACGCCATAACGCTATTCTTAGTTTTTTATTTTGTCTGAAAATATTTTAATAGGCTATTTTTTTATTTTACTAAATTATATACTTTTAGACTTTCGCGTTCCATTATCAAACTTTATTCTAATCGGGAATTAACGCGATTTACCTTATATTTTTAACCGACTTCAAAAAAGGAGGAGGTTCTCAATTCGTCTGTATATATTTTTTTTTTTTTTTTTTTTTATGTATGTTCGCGCATAACTCTGGCAATTATTAACCGATTTGAAAAAATCTTTCTTCCATCCATTCTTCAATCCATTGATTGGGTCCCATAAAAAAATTATTGCTTAGTAATAAGTAGTTCCTAAAAAAACAAGAATGGTGACTGCGCACTGAGAGTTGCTAGAAAGCCTATATAGATGACGTTTTAGTCGCTCGGACTCGCTCGGTCGGACAAAAATGGTCATAACTCTGGCAAATATTTACCAATTTCAATGATTCTTTTTTTATTCGAAAGAAGAAACCACTATATTGAATCTGTATGAATTTTATTACAACCGGATAAGAACTTCCTGGAGGACCATGAACGATGTGGAGGAATTTATCTGGTAAAAACCATAAAACTGATGTTCTCCATTACATTGCTCTGACAATTATGAACCGATTTCGATGATTCTTTTTTTATTCGAGAGAGTAAACTACTATGATGTTTCCATGCAAATTTCATTACGACCGGATATTATTTTCTGAAGAAACATGAATTATGTAAAACTATGTAGACGATAATGTGATCATAACCTACCTAGATAATTTTACGGTTTTCGATGGTTCAATCTTTATATATGAAAATATCACTAAAAAGGTTAAAATAAAATCTTTTTAAAAAAAAATTGAACCGACTTCAATATCACTGAAAAGTATAAAATAATTTAAATATTATTGAAGTTGGTGCCAAATATACACAGCAGGTACGCTAACACCAACTTCAATAATATTTAAATTATTTTATACTTTTCAGTGATATTGAAGTCGGTTCAATTTTTTTTTAAAAAGATTTTTGGCTTGACGTTTCGGCCGGGTTGCACCAGCCGTGGTCACAAGCAGACTGGTTCAGCGAGATGGCTCCGTGCGCGAGGCAGAAATATCTTCGTCTACCCGGGGGTTCTTTCACTTGTAACGTTAAGCCCACTACACACTACACTCACAGTATCTGTATATTTCACCGCCGCGCCGGCAAACGGCGAGGTTTTGTCATTTTGATCACTGGTTCCCAAGCAACGATAATCTAATGCCATCTTCCCGGTTGAAATTTTTATATTTCTTTATTTCAATCGCTTCACGAACAACTCTAGAATAAAAGTGTCGATCGGTGGAAAGGACTTGTGGGCGATGAAACTCAATCCACTGATTTGTATTCGACTGAAGTATATGCTCGGCAATCGCTGACTTGCTAATCTGACGGTTCTTTACAGCTGTGATATGCTCTTTAACCCTTTCTGCGATAGTCCGCTTCGCCGTCTCGCTGAACCAGTCTGCTTGTGACCACGGCTGGTGCAACCCGGCCGAAACGTCAAGCCAAAATATAAGGTAAATCGCGTTAATTCCCGATTAGAATAAAGTTTTACTAAATTGTTCTTTTATTATGATAGGAAAAAATTCCCCTTGTATGTGAAATGTGACGTAAGTGTGTAGGGAAATACTACGTCACTACCATACAGTGTCAATGGCAGTTGACGTCAAGGTAGACAGCTAGACTATACCCCGTTTTTCTTTAGAAGATCAAAATAGCAAGCAAGTTAATTATGACATATTGAACCCTACCAATAGTCTCTGGCTGGCCGCTGGTCAGCTATCACTCGTGTAATCATATATTTATTGCTGAGGTTTTGAAAGACAAACGGGGCGTAGGTGGTGTCGCACTAAAGCATATTCAGCAGATTCGTATCCGAAATGAAATAACAAAGGTTTTGAATAAACACTCACAAAAATTCCCTCCGTTTATAAGTGATAACCTTTTTTGACGATTGTTTTAAGCACTATTGAAATTTCCATATACAGGTCCCACGTCAGATGTCTGTCCAATAAATCAGTCTGAGTGTGGCACATAAAACCACATTACGCGTCGAGTACGACTGCTATGATACGTATTACTGTTGGGCAAATTGTCCTCGGTAATAACTGGTCAATAATAATTAAATGAAGGAAAATCTTTGGCTGACAGTCATAATTAACTTTATATAATGTTCTTATTTAAAAAAAAAACTATATACTCGCGAGATGCTGGGGCGGGCGCGCTAGTTTAATTACTTATACATAAGTCGAAAACTACGTAATATAAATAAAATCAAATAAATAGGTACATTTCAAAATGTACCTCAATGGACATCTTTCATATAGTAACAGTATATCACTTGAAATAGTAGTGTACTTGGAAATTTTAAAGGTTTATTTCGGACCGTGTAGAAACAAAACAGTTTTTTTTTTGCGACGAGTTTAGGTACCTAAGCTATATTTAAAACTATAATGTTTTTTTAGGAACAGAACCCTATAAATACCTCAACAGAGCGAACTATTTCCCAGAATCACGATTAATTTTCGACCCAATATGTTGCGGGGGATTCAAGGCGGGTCAAGATGACCGATTGCCATCGCAAAATTATCCCTGTAACGCCCACATTCCCATCCGTTAGTTATACTAGCACCCTGAGTTACGAAACTTATGGCGATCTATAAGATTACCTAATAGCATAGCAATCTGTACCTAAACATTACAATGGATCAGTTGGTTAGCATGGAGTTGAACGCATTTTGTGAAACCCCGGGGATTATAAGAGTGGCCCTTGTTGAAAGTCCCAATACTTCAGAACTTTAGTCAAGAAAAAGTTCCAAACATCCGATAAGAAAATACGCTGTTCAAAAAGTGAACTCGTCGTAAGAACGTTTGTGTTGAATTTTCAGATTTCCTTACCGAAACTTTTGAAGATTTTGTATGGAACTCCGATTTAAATGCCAGTCTGGTTTGATGTATAACTGTCTATTTTATTCGTATCCCATACAAGCTAGTCGTTGACCGCAGTCCCACCTGATGGAAAGCGGCGACGCAGTCGCGGATGGTAAAGCACACTAGCTTAATTAATAGCCTATTCACTCTAGCCTTGAAGATATCTACATTGTTATCGGGCGGGAAAACGACGCAGGCAAACTATTCCAGTCCTTACCTGTCCTTATTATAAATGAAGAAGCATATCGCTTAGTCCGGATTACTACATAAGCACGATTACTACATAAGGAGCTGTCCTATTGTCATCGCTCGCGCGATGATGCGATGCCATTTCATCGTGCGATGAAACCGCATTCGGTCCCATCGCATGATCGCAGGACCTTCAATAGGACATTCATTTGTTACCAAAAATAAATAAATAAATCCTTTATTGGAACAATATTTTTACATTTTATCGTAACCCGCCAAACAGTTTGTCGGCGGGATTAGCGCTCGATTTACTATAAAAGGTTGATAGGTAATATAATAATAATAATAATATAATAACGTTTTCGCCGGACGCAACGCATCATCGCGCGAGCGATGGCAATATATGCGCTGTGCGTCTCGTCGTCCGATTATAGAAGGGTGATAGTAGGATCAAGTCAAAAATACATCCGCTTCAATTCGCGTCCGAAAAAGCTTAGTTGGAAATTCAACGTATCCAATTCAATAAACACCTTTGATAATAGGCACCGTATTTCACAAAACGGTTGTAGTTTGTGTGGGTAGGTCTAGTAATTGGCGGCAATTTGTCCCCAGCATTGAGGCTTGTTATAAATCGACATTTTGAAACCGACGAGATTGATTTTACGGCGGACAAGACCACAGTTCCAGTAGGCAATCGATTAGTAAATTTGTGCTCATTTTGCAAGTTAGTTTAGTATTTATTATCATCATCATCATCATTTGCAGCCAAAAGACGTCCACTGTTGACGGGCCTGTTGGTCTAGTGGTTAGTGACCCTGTCTGCTACCCGTCGTGGGTTCGATTCCCACCAAGTGTCTGGGTTTTATCGTTCGTTTTATCTATATAAGTATGTATTTACAAAAAAAAAGTATATATGTATTAGTATCAGTTGTCTGGTTTCCATAGTACAGGCTCTGCCTAGTTTGGGATCAGATGACCGTGTGTGAATTGTCCCAGGATATTATTATTATTATTCCATTTATTTATTTTTTAACAATTGTTTTACATTTTTAAATATAAATATAAAAACAAGTACATTTAAAATATAAAAAAACCACTTCCAACCGGCTGCGGGAACAGGGTCCTAGCAGACGGTGGTCAAGGCTCCAGAGAGAGGAACTTCCTCACAATGCGTGCCGTTTCCAATAGTACTGCCTTCTGCATCTGGCCCTTGATCCAGCCGTCTAACGTGAGCCTCTTAAGATGTTTGTCGAGGCTCTTGGCCATAAGGCCATGGGCGGAAACGACTATAGGTACAATGATTGCGTTATCAATGTCCCACATGTCGACAACCTCGTGTGCAAGATCAAGATATTTGTTTATCTTTTTCCGCCTTCACGAGGTTCTCATCATGGGGGACAGTGACGTCTACAATCATTGCACGACGCTCGGTGCGATCTATCAGCACAATATCAGGCTTATTGGCGACAATAGTCCTGTCTGTGATGATAGATCGGTCCCAGTATAAGGTGATATGGCCAACCTCCAGAACTGTTTCTGGAACATACCTGTAGTACGGTACCTCTGACGTCACAAGGCGGTATTTTAAAGCAAGTTGCTGGTGGATTATCCTGGCCACTTGGTTGTGTCTGTGCAAGTATTCACCATTTGCGAGACGCGAACAACCGGAAATAATATGCCTGAGCGATTCACCAGGGCGATGACATGCCCGACAAATGTCGATGGTACCATCCCTCAAGATATATTTCCGGTAGTTGTTCGTCATCACGACTTCGTCCATAATTGCACAGACAAAACCTTCGGTTTCCCCAAAGAGGTCACCGAATCGTAGCCAGGCCACGGAGGCTGAGAAGTCTACATCGGGCCCATGAAGAGCCCGGTAGAACCTTCCGTGTAGCTCCTTACTTTGCCATACCGCCTCGCGATCGCCAGTGGTGAGCACCACAGGCTTGCACCAGTTCCCTTTGGCTAAGGATAGAGGGGTCAGTCCATTGTCCACAGCAACCACATCCGTATGCATCTCTCCGCCGCAGTGGAGGAAATATTCCCTGAGGTTATATATCTCACGGTTGTGTAGGGTCTTGGCATTTAAAAAGCCTCGGCCACCACATTTCCGTGGGATATATAACCTCATCACTGATGAGCGAGGATGATGCATACGATATGTGGTTAACAGTGTACGGAATGTTCTATCCAGGGCGTCTAGTTCAGTCTGGGTACTTGAGTATGCCAAAGGAGTACATCAGGACTGGCATGACCCAGCCGTTGTAGGCTCGCACCTTGTTTCCGCCCGATAAAAGACTTTTCAGTACTTTTCTCAGGCGGCCCAAGAAGCGTTCCCGCAACGACTGTTTCATGTCAGTCTCATTGATGTTCAACGCCTGTGACATACCCAAGTATTTGTAGGTTTCGGTTGCAGAGAGTGTCCTCAGGTCGGTGGAGTCTGACAGCTGTACGCTCCTAGACTCAACCATCCTCCCCCGCTTTACATGCATTACTGCACATTTGTCCACACCAAACTCCATCTTGATAGAATTACTGAAGGTTTCTGTGATCTTCAGTAAGCCTGTCAGTTGGAGCTCAGTGGGGGCAAACAATTTCAAGTCATCCATGTAAAGCAGTTGAGATATGACCTGACCACCTCTCCGCAACCGACAACCTAGCCTTGAACTCTTTAAGAGAGTGCTTAAAGGGTTCAGGGCCAGGCAAAACCACAAGGGACTCAGACTATCACCCTGGAAGATGCCCCGTTCTATCCTTATTGGATCACCGTTTCCAAGGGTCTGTCGAGACCCTGGATAGAGAAGGACTGTTCTCCACTGCCTCGTTACATGACGCCAGGAAGGTGCGTAGAGTTGTATTGACTTTATACAACTCTAGCACCCTCATAAGCCATGTATGAGGCACAGAGTCGAAGGCCTTCTTATAGTCTATCCAGCATGTCGACAGATCCTTACGGTTCCGGCGAACCTGCTGGCAGATGGCCATATCAATGAGGAGTAGCTCCTTAGTACCACGGGCCCACTCTTACATCCATTCTGAGTCGAAGACATGATGGAGTTGTCCTCAACATGCCTGTAGATTTTTGCTCTCAGAATGGATGTAAGAGTTTTATAAACGGTAGGGAGACACGTTATCGGCCTATAGTTCTTTGGGTTCGTGGTACTATCGGTCTTATGGAGCAGGTGGGTTATTCCAGTAGTCATAAATTCTGGCAGCGACCCAGACTCCAAGGCCGATTGGAACAGAGAAATTATACAGTCCGTCTGGTCCTGGTGCCTTCCAATTAGGCAAAGGACGGACTGCATCTGCTACATCTTGGGGCCCGGTGGTGATGGGCCCCATTTCTGGCAAAGGCTCGCATACTTCCTCAACATCCCCGATCCAATCACCCTCGGAGTGAGCGACGGGCACCGACCAGATGTTGCGCCAGAACCTAATCATGGCGTCATCATCCGGTCGCTGCACCTCACCAACTGTCTGGCTAGGTCGCTCCCAGGATCTATATACCCACCTTTGATCCCTTTGGAACATGTTGTTCTGAGAGTATCGGTCCACACGCGCCCTATACCTGCGTATCCGGTTCGCCCATGCACAAACTTTCTGCTTCAGAAAGTCGATGCGCTCTGTGACACGCGAAAGGTCAAACTCAAACTCAAAGCGAGCTACGCGACATGCCGTTATGGCTGCACAGTACAGGAGAGCGTGGGCATCGGCGAGGTCTTCACTACTGTCAAAATAACTTGACAGTAGTGAATCTACGGCACACACAAGCGCTCTGTTACGTCTGTGTCGCTATTAGCTGCGAGCCGTGGGACGAGCGCGATGTTAACCGCTGGGGCCTCAGCTTGCGACGACGGTATACAAGGGGGCGACACGGCTACCTTGCACCTCCGAGCGTAGCCGATCAAGCACAGGGCCATCCAACATGTGACCACGCTTTGGCCTTTTAGTTTGTTGTATTTTCGTCGCATTTTTTATTTTATTTGATCTTTTGAACGGCAGGACACATTGTCGCTGATGCTGATCTAATTGTAACAAGACAAACCCTGTTTAAAAAATATGTAAAAAAATTACAAGCCCGCTGAGTTTCTTGCCGAATCTTCTCAGTTGAGGTCTTCTCAGTCATTTGACGACATTGTGCGAGTTGCAGGTAACCGGTGGTTCCCAATCGTCGTTCATTATGAAATTCAATCGAGACCTGTTCAGCAGTGGAAGTCTTCCGGCTGGTGATGAAGATGATGCAAAGAAATACGGTCTTGGCCTGCCTCAAGAGAGTTATTTTAGTTTTATTTGAAGGAAAATACATTTAAAAAAAGTATAACATAAAACTTGGAGGTTGCTCTTATTACCTACTAACACACCTGGTTTATAAGCCGTTATAAAATAGCGGGAATGTACTTTTATGACGAAAATAAAACCTTTCCTTGGAATACTTTACGTTGTTACTGAAATACACAATGCGTAGGTACGCTTATTTTTAACCAACTTCATTACTTTTAAAATGTATGGCTTTGAATGCGTAGTATTAAATCGTATTTGCTAGGCAGAAACAAATTTTTCGCAAGGTGTCCTTGTATTTATTTTTATTTATGTACACACACACACGGACAAATAAAAAGACAAGTAATAAGTTAAGACATGTACAGAGGCACAGGCCACAGCTATTTTATGGTATTTAAAAAAAACGTTAAAAAGGGTGCAATTAAAAAAAAATCCAGCTGGACCGTAATTGAAATTGTTATTTAGATTTCTGTGTTATAATGTCTGCAAAATATCTTTAAAAAATCAAATAACGATTTGTATACGCATTACGCCTGTTTTCTCATACTATTAAATGTAGGCTTTTAATAACCTTTACCACTAAACTGAATACCTACCATCATGTGCGATTGTAGTCAAGCAGTTCAAGCACTAACTTATGAATGCTTTATATAGAGCTGTGAATGTGACGTAGTAGTGCAGTTTAAATACGATACGCAATGGAATGCACGTGCACAATGGTCGTCAAACTAGGACATTTACGGTAAACGCGCTCCGCGAGTAGGGTTAGCAGGTTGAATACTTAAAATACTAACAGGAAGGTCGATTTCTATAAAAAAAGTGCTAACTTTTTGCACGAGCAACCACGTGTTATTATATGTGGTCGTAGCTTAGGGTATTCCTACTAAGGTGTATGTGTATTCAAAGAGTCGTAGCCCGCGTAACAGAGCGCATAGCTACTCGCTTTATAATGCGGAGGTCACGCGGAAACTATGTAGTCTTTCGTTTATAGTTAAGTAGGATAATTTACAGAGAGGTAAGATAGTCTATGTACATAATTATGTGGTCGAATCGGTTGGACGGATATGTAAAAAAGCATTTTTTTTATTTGCATTTATTTTTGACGGGCCCGTTGGTCTAGTGGTTAGACACCCTCTCTGCTAACCGATGGGTTGTGGGTTCGATTCCCACCAAGTGTCTGGGTGTTAGTTAGTTTTATTTCAAAAGGAAGGGTTGCTTTTAGTTGTCTACGTATGTATGATTGTAAATTAGGTGGATACGTATGTTTCGCCTTAGCTCCTAAACTACTTATCCGATTTTGATGTATGAGGTGCCGATTCGTTAATATAGTCCGACTGACCACTATCCTGTTTTCTCTCCGATAATCGGATGACGGTTTTACAAGCAGATTTTTAGTGAGTACTTATAAAACCCTGATATTTTGAGAATTCGGTCTATATTCTGACAAGTGCTTAAAAATCTTGACATGTTAGGACAAATGTTGATGACTGATAACCCTATCTGTGATCTAATCTATTATTCCGAGCCCGTTTTAGCGCAACTACGAGGTCCAGCTACCGAAGTGCTTTTCACATGGCCATTGACTAATTCACTTCAATCTAATGCGCGCGATTAATTCAAAACTGGTTTCAAAATCATATCATCAAGAGGAAAGATTGTTGGCTGTGTAGATGAAACCTCTAAAAAAAAAATCTTTTAGGAACCATCGCAATTGAACTAGATTTCGAATAAAATAATAAACCGGATTCAACTTCATCCAGTCATAGGAATCAAAACTCTTTTTACGTCAGGGGTACAGAGTGATGGTTTTGTAACTTATATACACCCTTGTTCACAAATATTACTTGTGTTTGTAATAAAAGAGTAACTTGCAGAGTGCTTATGTCGTCGTCCACAGCAAGCAACACTTACATGACGGACCTTTTGCAAATGCAATTGTTTAGCATTGAATGCCGTAATTTAGCTAACAAACTGCTGTAATGTAACTTCACTAGCTAGTAGTTCAAGTTGCTTATAAATGTGAAGCAAATGGTCGCCAGTCGCTTTACGGTACAGTTTGAGCGGATTTCACTACAATGCCTCTCCTCCCTTACCTATTTATATCATGTAAGTTCAATTTTGCGAAATGTAAAATTTAAAACTATCTACAACTATGCACAATAAAATCGTTCTCGTTAGAACTTCGGATGAGACCCACATAGGTACAGAGTGTTAAAAAACCCATGTCCGATCCCTAAGGTAAGAAATTTGGTGTATCAATATAATAATTTTTTTCCTAATTTGTACCAATAATACGAATCCAATCTTGTATTTCTGATGCGAAGCGCGAAATTCTGAGTGATATAGGAAATATTAGATCGACGGTTTTGGTTGATTTTCTTCTCGATTTTCTCCCACTTCTGATACACCTACATATTTCATTACATATATACAGGGTGTAAGGGACCACGTACCGAAAACGTTTGTATAAGATTTCAAATAATGTCCGTTACATTACAGAAACCGTGGAAAATTAAAATTCGATTTAGTATATCTTTTTAAATTATACATGCCATATTAGAGTCTCCGTCATTATTACAAGATTTAAACATTAATATTAATTAAAGATGCCGTAAACCCAATGTATTTACCCTTAAAGTGTACCGCAATAACACGTCGTATTATCATCCCATTGTCCGTATGTGTAGAGAATACAATGAGTTAAATAAATGAGTCCATAGATTTATTTAATAATAATAATAATACTTTTAAAAAACAGATTCACGATGTCTTCAAAAACTCAGTCTATTACAGTACCTACCAACATTATTGTTCAGTCATATCCATAATTCAATTATTGTTGTTATATTTAGTTTGCCTGGAAATAACTTACTCTTAAATAGGTATTTCCTTATGTAATACATATTTTGTACTTTGCTTGGAAGCTCACGTTACCCGTTAACAAATTAGCTTAAAACACATGTTTTGGGTTATAATTATCGTTATATAACTTCATGTATGTTACTACTCAACGCAATTCTGATTGTAACCTGTTTTGTGTTAAATAAGTAAAATAAAATAAAATAAAATGTTAAATGACTAACTTGTTAATTTTCAAGCATATAAGCAAGCTAATTTTGCACAAATAAATAATTTATTGTTTTTAAATTGAAATTAGGCTTTATTATTATACCAATAATGATGTTATACTAATTTTATTTTTAAAAAAGCGGCATCTTTTTGGAATAATAATAGTATTAATATTTTTTTCGGAATATAACAGTGGGACATAAACAAGGGCTGGCCTTGTTTATGTCCCACTGCTGGGCACGGGCCTCCCCTCAAGCTGAGGGGGCTTAGGCCATAGACCACCACGCTGGCCAAGTGCGGGTTGGCGGACTTCACACGTCATTCGAGAGAAAGTTAGGCTTTCTCAGACATGCAGGTTTCCTCACGATATTTTAGGAAATTCAATAAAAATCCGATGATAAATTTCAACACTAGAATGTTCAGAATCATGTACTTGATCCCTGGTATCAGTTTTCGGTACGATGTCCCTTACACCCAGTATAAAGGTTCCTGAAACCTAATTTGTAACTTTCTTCAAGAGATCTGACACTGTCCCGATAGCCTGATTCTGTAGCGTTTCAGATTTACTGCCCCTCCGGGATGAGACCGTAGACAAGGCAGATTTGGGCCTCAGACTATCCTCGTATAATTTATGAATCACTGTATTAAGCTTAACCTTGTCGTTATTTAGGTCGAGGTTTGTGGAACGTAAAACAGGCCTGGAGGCCAATAACAATTTTGCGACAGTGTAATCGTGTCGTAAGGTTGCTTTTTTATTTTTATGAACTTTATAAGCAAATCATCGATATACTATCTAAACAAGATTAGCTGTCACGGCCCGAAAAGTGGTCACGAAAATAGAGCTACGGAGACGGTTGTGTTGCTATTTCAAATTAGTAAGAGCCGACAACAGCTAGCGTAAAGACGTGTCGAAATGCCTCATTTGCGTCTAAAAACTGCCATAATTCACGTCGCAACAGCAAATTTTCATACGGAACATATATTTCCCATTAGTAGTAGTTAATAGTATTAGATTAAATGATAGATATCAGTAAGATATCACTAAAACATGAAATAATAAATATTTCATTAAATATCTCTGCTACTAGTCCGCCAACCGCCAAGCTACCGGCCGATCAAATTAAGTTTGCCGCTACTGTCTAAACAAAACACTCAAACTACCACGTAGTTCTCATAAGATTATAGTTCAATTCTCGTTGTGCCACCAGCAAAGATAAGTTGGTCGGCCTACGTTGAGACTTGTTCGGTCGCCCCCCGTGCCTACGGTTATCCCGTTCTCCCTTTCGCGCGTTGTCCGCCACTATCCCTGTCTCGTTCGTGTCGTGGCTTGAACGGTACTACGGGTATAATGCGCTACGGTAGGAACATCGCAGAAATAGTTTTAACGCTATACATCGTTGTTTTTGTAGCGTAAATATTGATACAGCATTTGAAAAATTAATGTACAATGACCATTGCGCCTATAAACACCGTTTACATCCTGCGCAGTCCTGGACGGGTCACTCGGGCTCTTACGTTCATACGGATATTTAAGCTATCACTACCATATTTTGGATGAAATTTAGTAGGTGACTGCTTATCTGGTTACTTCTTATATATCGATGAAGCAAATGATGTTAGTAACCTCACTACTGTGACGAAGGCTAGTGCAGTTCTTTTAACTATCGTGAATTAAAAATATTAATGGAGGAATTAATTAAATACTAATTCAATTTTTAGATAAGTATTCTATTTGTTAAGTTCATTTTAGTTGTATTTTAGTATTAGTTTTTTGATATATAATTATGTTACTGTTATTACTAAATAAATAATTATATACTGGGTGTCCCGAAAAGGGTATATCAAGCCGAAGGTTATGTATACTATGGATAGTAAAGTTCCGGAAAAAATGTCAAATACGGCAAAAATCGATGTATTAAATTACATTAAAAAAAATTATATAGTCTTAAAACTGTTCCTAAGCAACCCTGTGTCATTGTGCCTACTTCTATGGAGTCACTGTTTTATATCCATTGCGTTCCTGACCTGTTTAATAAGAAATTCATTCATTTTCGGTTAAATAACGAATAAAATTTTGACCTAACTACTCTAAAACTGTTGTTGTTATTTCATTATTTTTAACCGACTTCAAAAAAAGGAGGAGGTTCTCAATTCGTCTGTATATATTTTTTTTTTCTATGTATGTTCGCGCATAACTGGCAATTATGAACCGATTTGCAAAAATCTTTCTTCCATCCATTCTTTAATCCGTTAGTTGGGTCCCATAAAAAAATTATTGCCTCCGAATAAGTAGTTCCTGAAAAAACAATAATGGTGACTGCGCAGGAAACTTGCAGGAAAGCCTATATAGATGACTTTTTGGTCGCTTTTTAAGGACAAAAATGATCATAACTCTGGCAAATATTTACCAATTTCAATTATTCTTTTTTTATTCGAAAGAAGAAACCACTGTAATGAATCTGTATGAAATTTATCACAACCGGATAAGAACTTCCTGGAAGACCATGAACGATAAGGAGGAATTTATCTGGTAAAAACCATAAAACTGATGTTCGACATTACATTGCTCTGACAATTATGAACCGATTTCGATGATTCTTTTTTTATTCGAGAGAGTAAACTACTATGATGATTCCATGCAAATTTCATTACGACCGAATATTTTTTTCCGAAGAAACATGAATTATGTAAAACTATGTAGACGATAATGTGATTATAACCTACCTAGATCATTTTACGGTCTTCGATGGTTCAATCTTTATATATGAAAATATCAGTAAAAAGTTTAAAATAAAAACTTTTTAAAAATATTGAACCGACTTCAATATCACTGAAAAGTATAAAATAATTTAAATATTATTGAAGTTGGTGCCAAATATACACAGCCGGTAAGCTAACACTAAAAAATAAAATAAAATAAAAATATAAAAAAACACCAACTTCAATAATATTTAAATTATTTTATACTTTTCAGTGATATTGAAGTCGGTTCAATTTTTTTAAAAAAGATTTTATCTTTTACAAATTGATTGCTTGTGGGTTACACAATGCGTCATTACAGGCTTGATATCCCATATCTGGGGAACTCTGTAACACATAACATTTTGTAGTTATGCATAAATTTTTCATCTTAATTTATAAAAAATCCGCTTTAGTAAAGCCTTTCTTAATTTAATTGAGCTATTCACTAAATATACCCCGTGGGGTGTCCGGGTAAGAATAGCACCCACCCATCTCCTTCCGTTGGGTGTACGTAAAAGGCGACTAAGGGATAAGAAGAAAATGGGCTGCTGCGTCTTTTTATTAGATTACCTACCACCTATTCTGCCATCCCCAAGCCGCCTGCCAAGCGTGGGGATTATGGCAACAGCTCCCTTCTGCCTTTGTTCAGCAGTGGACGTTTCGGCTGCTCATGATTCAGATAATATGGATTAAATAGGTCCCCTGGACTCTGTGGGGGGTCAACCAAGGTACGTGGGATTCCGCCAGCCCCAAGTCACGGTGCTAACGGGGACGGAGGTCAACCCCGCCGCCCTCCTCCACGGAGTCGTCGCCGTACTCGATAGATGTCTAGTGCACATACACTAAACGTCCAGCGACTTCAAAGGTTGAAGAGTAAAAAGTAATATAAATAATGATATACTTTTATGTGACCTACTAACTTTTTAACGGTGTCATTTCTATACTTCCCGGTATCACGTGAAAAGGTGTACCTACTGGAATCTTTATAAACGTATGCAGGTCACGTCTTTTGTGAAGCTGGTTAGGGTCTGATAAGTAAATCAAATTTATTCGCGAGAACGTTACCAGGTTGCAAAGGGCTTGAGACTCTTTAAAAGGGGTTGGTTATACGATATTTTTAACATTTTGGCTTTGTATGAAAAGAAAAGACATCTTTTAATAATCTTTCGGAGTTATTTTTTAGAACTTAAGATATAAATTCCTCGCTGAGCGCACTCTACAATATAACTTTTGGATGAGTATAAAATGGGAACGATTAATTTATTATAAAGCAATAATATTCGGGATTATAGACAAGTTTTACCAAGCGGTAAGTCCATTGGCAGATAGTTACCACCATAGTGGCAGCTAATATGCCGTCAATTATATATTTTTTGCAATTTCCCCATTGTACGATGATTTGTAACACAATGAAGCCGCAGACTTTAACGTGGTGCGAGGTTGCACCGCTGGAATTTATGGTCCTTCCGTAAATATTACATGGATTGTGCATTGTGCAGTTGCATTTGGTTGAAATTTATGGAGCACATTGGCCATAAGGTATCTGATTTTCGAATTGGTAAATGTACCTATTCATATTACTCTAACCTCAAGTTTCATACTGTTATGCTACTTCTGATATTTAGAGCCACACTAAAATTTATAAAATGATTTACTTAAATGTTATTGATAGGTACATTATATTTACCACCATCCACAATAATATTTAAACTGTTTTATACTTTTAGTGTGCAGAGGGCCTAGACAAGATACAATCGCTTCATAGCGATTCTGTTTCTTCATTCGCTAACGGTGTTAATTCCCTATAATTTGTCACGTGATTTTTCTTTATTTTATGTCATTCTCATACGTTTTTATACTTCCTATTCGCGTTAACGCTCATTAAATGGTACATTGTCTATTGAAGTCGGTTTTTAACCGACTTCAAAAAAGGAGGAGGTTCTCAATTCGTCTGTATATATATATATTTTTTTTCTATGTATGTTCGCGCATAACTCTGGCAATTATGAACCGATTTGAAAAAATCTTTCTTCCATCCATTCTTTAATCCGTTAATTGGGTCCCATAAAAAAAATATTGCTTAGTAATAAGTAGTTCCTGAAAAAACAAGAATGGTTACTGCGCACTGAGACCTGCAAGAAAGCCTATATAGATGACGTTTTAGTCGCTCGGACTCGCTCGGTCGGACAAAAATGGTCATAACTCTGGCAAATATTTACCAATTTCAATGATTCTTTTTTTATTCGAAAGAAGAAACCACTGTATTGAATCTGTATGAATTTTATTACAACCGGATAAGAACTTCCTGGAGGACCATGAACGATGTGGAGGAATTTATCTGGTAAAAACCATAAAACTGATGTTCTCCATTACATTGCTCTGACAATTATGAACCGATTTCGATGATTCTTTTTCTATTCGAGAGAGTAAACTACTATGATGTTTCCATGCAAATTTCATTACGACCGGATATTTTTTTCTGAAGAAACATGAATTATGTAAAACTATGTAGACGATAATGTGATCATAACCTACCTAGATAATTTTACGGTTTTCGATGGTTCAATCTTTATATATGAAAATATCACTAAAATGTTTAAAATAAAATCTTTTAAAAAAAAAATTGAACCGACTTCAAAATCACTGAAAAGTATAAAATAATTTAAATATTATTGAAGTTGGTGCCAAATATACACAGCAGGTACGCTAACACCAACTTCAATAATATTTAAATTATTTTATACTTTTCAGTGATTTTGAAGTCGGTTCAATTTTTTTTTAAAAAGATTTTATTCATTATTTTTTGTTTTATTATTTTCAGTAATATTTTCATACATGTGGAGCCGGTAGGCGACTCGTTGGCGTCTTGATGTGTCCAAAGGATACAAAATTAAACTTCTTCTGCTTAATAACGTCGTTTTATTGATTTTTCCACAGTCATTTTACAATTTTTGCAGCGCTTCGTCCGCCATGCCAAATCAAAGAGAACATAAACTTTTTATCATAGCCAACATTCACACATCATTCGCTCTAGTAATCGATTACTGATGTTAGTCGACTATGATTTATTTTATTAAGGCCCACATACATAAAGATTGAACTATCGAAGTCGGAAGAATGATCTGTGCAGGTAGGATAAGATCACTTTATCGTCTATATACTGTTTTTCTTAACAAGATTAAAATCGGAACAGTAAATGTATCTATGGACACAGGATATCCAACCCTACCAATTATGTTTGGCTGGCTACCGGTCAGCCATTACTCCTGTGTTCACACATATATTGCTACGATTTTGATCTTGTAAACCGGGTTCACATCATTCATATTTATTTACGAACTACAACGGTCGTGATGGAATCATTTTGGTAGTTCACCCTCTCGAATAAAAAAATGTGCGTGCGTGGAGTGGAGTGCAAAAAAATAATCATCGAAATCGGTTCATATTTGTCAGAGTAATGTAGTGCAGGTATTGTATTATTAGTAAGTCAGTGAATGGAGGATACTAATTTTATGGTTATTACCGGGTAATGTCCTCCACAGCGTTCATGTTTCTGTAGGAAGTTGTGGTGGTTCCTTCTATAGAATAAACATGAATCATTGAAATTGGTAAATATTTGCACGAGTTTTTTTATAATGATTTCTGATATTTACGCGAATATTACACATTGAAATGAAACTAATTTTACGGATTATATCGCGGTTTATTTTTGATTTTAATTTCCCGACGTTTCGAATACTTTACAGCATTCATGGTCACGGGCGGACTGAGGTGGTAGCTGTCCATATGTTATAGTTGTCTTAGGGTACCCTCAGCGGGTCTAAAAAGGCCACATTAGCAATTCACCTAAAATCAATTCATGTTTTGAATTTCAAGTTGTTACTTAATAATTATACTAGTTTTTGACAAATTGTCACACATTTTAGGTGAATCATAATTAAGTTCATTTATTAGCAGATTCATATTTGGTGTTAATGCTACTATACGAAGTAAAAGTAAATCGTAACATACTCATAGTATGATTCACCAAAGCGGCCATTTTAGACCCGCAGGTCTTCTAATTATTATTGTTAGTCCGATCTACGCAGAAAGAGCTTACAGTATCTCGAGGTCTTGCAGTGGAATGCTTGTCTTTGGATTTGACTATGTTTATCACGGGACTAACAATTAAAATCAAAAATAAACCGCGATATAATCCGTAAAATTAGTTTCATTTCAACGAGTTTTTTGTTACTTTTGCTGCGTTTTAGCTAATTATTCCGACGCGACATTCCTGTTCATTTAGAAACTACTTATTAGTTCCTATTTTTTTAAAAAACCCTTTCAGTAGATTGGACTATCGGTACAAGAAATAAATCCAAGTAATTATTCAAATCGGTCCATAATTGCGTTATGCGCGAACATACACAAAATATCTAATAGATAATTTATACAGTCGAATTGACAACGCTCCTCTTTTTTTTATTGAAGTTGGATAACCCTTCGGAGTCGCTGGACGTTCGGTGTGTGGCTTAGAATGTCCATTGAGTACGGCGGTGTTTAAACTTCGGAAATATTTATACACGTACTTTTGAATGCCACTAATAATGTTTGAAAATATCAGCCGTTAAATGTATTACATAAAAGAATTTATGGCACTTTAGATACAATTTCAAACTGCCATTTTTGTATACAGTATCTTTTCATTGTCGTGTGTGTTAATACAATTAAATTTTCGCCGAATATTTTAGCCGTAAAGATAAATTAATTGCGATAAAATCAGATGATACGCACGCGTGTCACGTAAAGGGTTGAAAAGGGTATTCCTGTAACGTTTGCGCCCACATCTCGTAATGTAAGGAAACGGTTGCTATTATTTTAAGATAGCTTTTTGTCACCTTCAGAGCTTTATTTTGTTAAATTAGTTTCACTTTTAATTTGTTTTAGCTTCCTACATTTCAATTAATTGTAATTTATTATACACTCCTTTGCAAAAAAAACGGGCACCTTACAGTCATTGGCTTTTCTATGGATAATATTAATATTTTTAGTATTTAATTAGCTTAGATGACTAGAAATTTTTATTATCAATGAGAATATAGGTTTTAACACTTAAATCCTGGAATCGGTGTTTCAGTTAATGAAAACAGAGAGCCGTGTTAAATAAAATTAACATTTTTATGGGTATAGTGAAATTAAGACTAAGAGATTTTTTATGGAATTTTAATAAAAAAAGACATTAAATAATAAATATTGATAATGAGTGTGACCTCCTCTTGCAGCGATTACGGCATGTAATCTTCTTGGCATGCTTTTCACTAGAATTTTGATGGTGTCCTGTGAAATGAGTTCCCACTCAGCCGAGATCACACGTTTCAGCTCCCTGATGTTTTGTGGAGGTGGTTGGACAGATCGTACTCGCCTTTTTAGGAGGTCCCAGACGTGCTCAATGGGGTTAAGGTTGGGACTCGGCGTTGGCCAATCCAAAGACGAATACCGACCTCTTGCATATAAGCATCTACAGCGCCAGAATGGTGGGCCCTAGCATTATCGTCCATGTAAATGGCATCTTCACCAATTACAGCCAGTGCGCGTTGTGCATGTTGACAAATGATTTCTGTTATGTACCTTTGCGCATTTAGTGAGCCATTTTCAATGAATATTATCTCAGTACGACAGCTAGAACTTACGCCCGCCCAAAACATAACGGACCCCCCCCCCCCCCCAAGGTGTGATTTCTTCAAAACACACGTCGGCATAGCGTTCTCCTGGTCTTCGTAACACTCGCCGACGTCGGTCCTCACCATGCAGACAATTTCGAGCCTCATCCGAGAAGAGTGCGTTACTCCAGTTACGTAGTGTCCAAGATAGGCAATTTCTAGCGAACCCCAATCGAGCAATGCGGTGCTCACGGAGTAACTTAGGGGCCCGCGTTGGTCGTCGACTGCGTATATCAGCTGCTAAAAGCCTCCTCCTCACAGTCCATAGGCTAACTTGCGTTCCTCGCACCTCTTCAAGGTTTCTTTTGAGGTCTATGTAACTACATTTGCGGTTCCTCAGCGCCTGAGTCACTAAAAAACGGTCGTCTCGTGGTTGTGTGCAACTTTTTCTCCCAGAACCTTGCCTTCTCTGAACGGAACCTGTCTCTTGGTATCGAGTCCAGGTTCTTTGGACGGTTGAACGACTCACGTTTAACGTAACACTGGCTACACCCCTCTTCCAGCAGCGCTATAATTTTACTAGCTCTTATTGCTTTTTCTGCCATTGCAATAGACACAAAGATATTTGTTTTAAGTCACAAAAAGGCAGGATTATGCGCCAAACATAAATTATTCTACTAAAAAAAAACAAGAAATTAATTTTAGTTACCTTATAACCTTTTACCCGATAACCCGCGAAAAGTAAGTAATAAGTCACAAACTGACGGCCGAACCTACAGTGGGTTAATTGATCCTTATCTCGTTACTTAGTGTAGATGTCAAATTATTTGCGCTCTCAGTGGGTTAATGCTTAGTTAGCGCTAGTTAATCGTACTTAACTTTAAGTGGCCGAGGGACGTTACTTAGATTAGCTAATCAATGATTTTGACACATTTTATGGCGGCAACAAACAGCTGATAACTAGATTATTTGTTTCAAGAAGTCATTCTCTATAATTTTGGGCATATTGTAATTTTTTAAAACATATTTAAAACATTTTAATTTTTTTAAACATATGTATGATATTTTATTTGATGGTCTCATTGATTCGATTATTTTCTGCGGTACGAGAGAAGAGCGTCAGCGAATGGCGTAATAATCTATGTTCTTCGAGTTTTCTCTGGACAATAAACCGGAGAAGTACTTGCAGATTGACACCAATCGTTCCACTACGACACGAAAAGAATATTGAATTCATTGGGAGATCGAGATATCAAGGGCTAAAGTGCTATAGATACCTAGTACCTAGCTATAAACAGTCGGTACAGTCGGGTCAGGCTCAGGAGGCCCTAAAATAACGTCATAAAATATGATGAGTATAAATATATCTAAATATCTGTGGGTGTCTGCTGTCACTGAAGTTTTTTTTAATGTTGTCAAGCGTGACCACTATACCAACACTGCCACATGAAAAAAATAATTGTGAGAATTATTAAAACAACGCGTGTTTATCTTGTATTTGTTCCATAAACCATTGATTTTATTACAAGAATTGAATAAATATTTATATTTTGCATAATAAGCCAATATTTAGAATAAAACTTTTATTTACCCGTTTAGTATTGGCAACACACGACAATTATCGATAGATTTGTCGCCTTGGACGCACTAGTCGCACACTATGCATCCTTAAATTCTAATATTTGTAAAGTAAGCATTAAATTTTGATAGTGGGCGCGAACGTTACTTAAGAAATTTAACTACAGTTAACTAATTGTGATTAACGCTTAATTTAAGTAATGTATGTAGGTTCGGCCGTGAAAAAGGGATTATTATTTTTAAAAACAAAGCTTTCGAATTTGGAATGAACTTTTTTTTCATTCGCAGACTGTTTATTAAGTGCCAGTAACATAGTTTGGCTATTAAAACCTTAGAACTAAATTATTACCAATAATGTAGAAAAATCAAAACCGCCCGTTTTTTTTACAAAGGAGTGTAGTTCGCAATTGATTTTAACCCTTTAACCATTGAAAGTTAAATAAGACTCATTATTTATATAACTGATAAATTATATCTTTATATATTATATAATTCTACTGTACGTGTGTATGTCACTGAACTCCTCCTAAACGGCTGGACTGATGTTGATGAAATTGTTTGTGTGTGTTCAAGGGGATTCGGAAATGGTTTAGATTCACAAGTGAAAGAGCGCGAGCGGAGCTGCGGGGGTCAGCTAGTATTATTTTACAATTCATTCTGTTTAGCTGTGTCCACATGTTGGATTACAATGCATTTTCTTCCGGTTTGAAATATTGTTTTGTATTGGTAATGTAATTTATGTTCATCATCATCATCAGCAGCCGAAACACGTCCACTGCTGAATAAAGGCCTTCCCTTAGAAGGTTTAAAAGGATTTATGTTAAATATTAATAAAATTTTATTTTAGTAGCTGGGCATATTTAAGAACAATTTATAATATTACTAGCAGAGCCGCGCAGATCCGCCCGCGCTTTGTGAATCTAAACCATTCTCGAATCCCTTTGAACACACACCAAAAATTTCATCAACATAGGTCCAGCCGTTTAGGAGGAGTTAAGTGACATACACACGTAGGTACAGTAGAATTATATATATATAATTGCTGACCCGCGCAGCTCCGCTCGTGCTCTTTCACTTGTGAATCTAAACCATTCTTGAATCCCCTTGAACACATACAAACAATTTCATCAACATCGGTCCAGCCGTTTAGGAGGAGTTTAGTGACATACACACGTACAGTAGTGTTATATATATAAAGATTGTAACTTGTTTGTTTAGTCTTTACGGCAGATTATTATATGCTAAATTGTATTTGTTTGCTGTACCCATAGAATTGTGGATAGCTAATATCATTAGCGTTTTTAAATGCACCATATACTAAATGGCATTTGCCACAAAATTCATTCAGTTTTCACTTCAGATAAAGCGGGGGACGCTGACAAATGATCGTCAGAATAGAACGGTCGACGCGCGTCCACGGGATCCTTGTACCCCACTCTCCCCCATAAATCTACTTCGAAAAACTCAAATTAATCTTTGTAGGGGATGTTTAGCTATCACTCTAGTCCCCGAGACTCCTAAAGTCGGCGTTAGGCGTAAGATTTATAAATTGAAAAGTGTTTGGATTCCTTGTTGGGGATTTACTTTGCTTATTTACGATATCAATGTTTACTCGAACACTACTGTTTGTTTACAAGTAAGTAAGTCTATTTATCGGGTTTCAGGGATCCGTAACGATAAGGTAAAAGATCCTTAAGGTGTGCTTTAGTCTGTCTGTCTCTCATAGTGAAGTGCCCAAATTATTTTTGGTTTTCCAATATGTCGGCGCTGCTAGAATAGGAAAATCAATAATAATCCTGGCATTAAACTCGTAACTAATATAATAATAATATAATATAATATCTTGGGACAATCCACACACGGTCATCCGATCCCAAACTAGGCAGAGCCTGTACTATGGAAACCAAACAACTGATACTAATACTTATATACTTTTTTTTGTAAATACATACTTAAATAGATAAACAACACCCAGACACTTGGCGGGAATCGAACCCACGACCCATCGGTTAGCAGGCAGGGTGTCTGAACATTAGACTCACAGTATAATATTGTAAATACCTATGAAAATTTATAGCAGTGTTGTACCAACATACTGTTAGCCAGGAAAATTGAAATCAACAATATCAATATGGTTGGGGCACCTCACTAGCCCAATTACCGATTGACGTGGCCCAGCACTAGACACGCTAGTGAGACTTCTCGTTTTCGCGCCATGTGTATTGTGCTAATAAATAATTATAGTGATTAATTCAGTGTTTCTCTTATTTCTGCCTTACAATACCTACATATTGTTACGTCGCAGGGTTCTTAAAAATGCCGTTTGCTTGGTGAAGATGATTTATTTCCACACACTCTTAAGAGTACAGCAATATTACAGTCCAGATCGCAGGTATACCACTCGGAGTCCGTTATCACAAGCTTTAGTCGTTCACCTTATCACTTCACTGAATCGCAGATATATCACTCGGTATCGCAGCGTATCGCACACTGTATCGCGTTGAGATTCTTCCGGGATCGCAGCGTAGAATACACTCACCCCTGGTCGGCTCGACGGCGTCTTTTATATGGGACTATGCTTTTCCAGAAGGTTCGCAAGTTGTAAACAAGACTGTAAAACTTGGGGTGATAATAGCGTTCGTGGAACCAATAACAATATTTCAACAATAGGCTTAAAGTGTAAATACCCTAATAAAATTAACAATTAAGAGTAATAGAAACAATACCGGCGTTCACGGAACTGATAGTAAACATGAAACAAAAGGCTATTGTCTTAAAACTAAAAACGTGGGAAATTTTAAGAAACATAAGACGTCTCGATATTTCGACTCTAGTCCAGAGCTGTAACACTGTCCCCCTCTTAGACATGCTCGTCCCGAGCATCATTGTTGCCGTGATATCGAGCCATCCGGTCCACATGAACTATCTTTGGTTTTCCTCTCGTCCCTTGTTTGATGCGATAGGTGATATCATTTATCCTCGTAATCACCTTGTAAGGTCCTTCCCATCGGGCCTGCAGCTTCGGAGATTTCCCTTTCTTCCGTAGTGGATTATGCAGCCACACCAACGCTCCCTCGTCGAAACCACTGGTGTTTGCACGACGGTCATAGCGAGTCTTCATCTTTTCGCTGGTCCGTAAGCTGTTCTCGCGAACCAATGTGTGCACGTCATCCAGTTGGTTTTGCAGATCACACACGTAATCCACTACTGGTCTCGGAGCCTCAGGAGGTGTTCCCGTAATAGCATCAATTGGAAGCCTCATTTCTCTTCCAAAGTTTACTCTGGCTGGTGACATGCCCGTACTATCGTGTATGGCTGAGCGGTATGTATGACATAAGGAAAAGTGGTATATATCTGTCCCAGTCCCTTTGGTGTTCGTCGACTACCTTCGCCAAGTGATTTTCCAACGTTTGATTGAACCGCTCAACCATTCCATCTGACTGGGGATGTGCTGGAGTCGTTCTTGTCTTGTTCATGCCAAGCAGCTTGCAAAGTTCTTGAAACAAGGCAGATTCGAAATTTCGTCCTTGGTCAGAGTGGATTTCCAACGGTACTCCGAATCGGCAGACAACTTCTTGAACCAGCTTCTCTGCTACGGTTTTGGCTTCTTGATTCGGCGTAGCGAAGACTTCCGGCCATTTACTGAAGTAGTCCTGAACAACGATTATGTATTTGTTCCCACTGTCGGTTTCTGGGAATGGTCCAGCAACATCTATAGCTATGCGCTCCCAGGGTGCTCCAACGTTGTATAGCTTAAGTTTTCCTTTGCTTCTTGTCTGAGGTCCTTTCACAGTTGCACACGCAGTGCACTTCCGGCACCAGTCTTCCACGTCCTCCCGACATCGTAACCAGTAGAACCTTTGCCGTACTTTCACAAGAGTTTTCTTTATACCGAGGTGTCCACCAGATACTCCATCGTGCGTGTGTTTCAGAAGAGGTGCAACCTTGCTCCGCGGAACAATAATCTGTAGAGTGACCTCTCTGCCATCTTCTGACTCCCACTTCCTGCATAAAAGCCCGTTATTAAGTGTCAGGCTACTCCACTGAGCCCAGTAACCCTTACATATTGGGCTGTATGACGATATGTCACCCCATTGTGGCTTGTTCCCACTCTTCAACCAGGCCATGATAGGCTGCAGATCTTTATCTTCTTCTTGAGCTCTCTTCATGTTGTCATCCGCCCACTCATCATCGGTGCCATGGATCTGAATAACTCTCAGAGCTTCGCGCGTTTCCTGTTTCTTGCAGTGTTGGCAATCTTCTGGGCATGGCCGTCTTGATAATGCATCCGCATTATTATGCCCTTTTCCACTTCGGTGTTCTATGTCGAAATGGAATTCTTGCAACTGTTCCAGCCATCGTGCCACTTGACCGTCAGGATTCTTAAATTGTAGTAGCCATTTTAATGCGGCATGATCTGTCCGTAACGTGAACTGCCTCCCGATCAAGTACTTGTGGAAGTGCTGTAAGGTCTTCACAACAGCCAACAGTTCACGGCGAGTCACACAATAATTTTTTTCCGGCTTCGAAAGTGCCTTGCTGAAATAAGCTATCACAACCTGGCGGTCGCCTTGTGTCTGTGATAGGACACCTCCAATCCCCGTGTTGCTTGCGTCAGTGTCCACAACAAATCGTCCCTCTCTGCTTGGATAGCCCAAGATGGGCGACTCACACAAACATTGCTTCAGGGTGTTGAAGGCTTCATCACTGTCTGAATCCCAGATGAAGGCACGTTTTTCTTCCGTTAGGCGATGCAGCGGTCTTGCTATGTCCGCAAAGTTCTTGACAAATCGCCTGTAGTATGTGCATAAGCCGAGAAAAGCTCTCACTTCTGTTTTGTTCTTCGGAATTGGCCATTCTCGTACAGCTTTCACTTTATCCGCGTCAGTTTGCACGCCTTCCGTAGATATCACATGACCCAGGTATTTAATTTCCTTCTTAAATAATTCACATTTCTTCGGGCTTAGCTTCAAATTGGCGTCTCTGATCCGGGTGAAGACTTTCTCCAGATTTCTCAAATGCTCCTTAAAGTGACGCCCCATTATGATGACATCGTCGAGGTACACTAGACATACGTCTCCAAGCAGACCAACCATGACTCTTTCCATGAGGCGCTCAAACGTTGCTGGAGCATTACATAGTCCAAATGGCATGACATTAAATTGCCAGAGACCGTTTCCTATTCCCGTGCAGAACGCAGTTTTCTCTTTGTCTTCAGGGCTTATCTCCACTTGCCAATAGCCACTCTTCAAATCCACCGTTGAAAACCAGTTCATGCCACTGAGCATGTCCAGTGTGTCATCTATCCGTGGCAAAGGATAACTGTCCTTCTTGGTGACATTATTCAGCATCCGGTAGTCTACGCAGAACCTGGTGCTACCATCTTTCTTTTTCACCAAGACTACTGGTGATGACCAAGGACTCGTCGACGGCTCGATAATCTTATTCTTGGCCATTTCATTCACCAACTCGGTAACTTCAGCTTCCTTGGCCCATGGTACACGACGAGGTCTCTGTTTTATTGGTCTGGCATCTCCTGTGTCGATCCTGTGTTTCACTAGTCCAGTCCTTCCACAGTCGTTTCCTGATGCAAATATGTCCTTATACCGCAGAAGAAGATCTTTTGCTTGAGAATACTCCGATGCTGTTAATGTTCCTTTGCAAGATACCATAAGATCTTCAACATGTTCTTCGGAGGTATGCGTTGCACTGTTAGAATCGCTAAGGCGTTGAAGAGACTTGACTTCTTGACACTTTCCAATAACTGTGTTTTTCTTCAGGTGAATCTCGTTGTTACTGAGGTTCAGAACTCTTAATTGCGTTTCGCCTTTTGTTACAAGTAATGTTCTTGCTGTTATCCAATTTGGGTGGTGACCATTATCTTCAGCAATAACACAGCGTCCGTGTTTAACATTAGAAGGAAACTTCACTCGTACAATGGTTTCTGATCTTGGAGCCAATATTGTGTCCTTCAAGCAGTATAGATTGCAAGGTCGTGATCCCTGTAGACATACTTCTTGGTCCGAAAATTTTAGCACTCCTCTTGCAATGTCCAAAATACAACGGTGATCCTTCAGGAAGTCCAACCCCAATATGCAGTCATCGGTGATGTTGGCAATTAGCACCGATTGACGATAAACTTTATCACCGATACTAAGCTCCACTTCGGTGTCGCCGAGGATGGAGACTGACTGGCCAGTTGCTGTTTGAAGGCGAAGTGCTGGTATCTGCTTGTTCCACAGGATCGTTCTCTTCATTAGTTCTGGTCTCACTACTGTACGTGATGCTCCGGTATCCACAGTGAAACTGCACGGCTTGTTGTCCAAAGTTCCCTCGACGATGAGGCTATTTCCGTTGCACACCTGAGTAATCGTGATCGTCGGGGTTTCTTCATAAACCAATGGCTTTGAGGTACTTTTCTCCTTTTGTTCAGGACAATCAACCCTTATGTGCCCTCTTTCACCGCAGCCGTAGCACATTGGTCCAAATTGTGGGTTTCTCGAGATAATCGGTCGATTAACTGGCGCTGCTTCCCTCATCTTCTGTGCCCTTGCCTCTTGCCTTACGGCTTCCACTTCCAGTGCGCGTGCAAGCGCAGTCTTCAAGGAAGTATGATGTGCCAGTCGTACAGTGGCCCTGACTTCAGCATCTCGTATTCCATCCACAAAAGCTTGCAACAGTGTCACTGGTATTGTCTCTGGTGTTGATGAGTATGCACGACGTACTAGACGTTCGATCTCGCTAGCCCATTGCTGGAGGTTCTCGCCAGGCTTCTGAATTCTTTCTCGTAGCTGTGCCCGGCACACATGCTCCAGGTGTTTCTCGCCGTACCGGGTTTCAAGGGCTTCCATCAGATTCCCCACGGTTCTTCCTTCGACTGGCAGGTTTTCTAACACCACCAAGGCATCTCCTCGCAGGGCGAGAGTGAGTGCAGTCAGTGCATATTTATCACTCCAGGCGTTTGCCTCCATTAAAGTCTCAAATTGATGCCTGAATACAGTCCACGAAGAGGCTCCATCAAAATGAGGTAAATCAAGCCTTGACGATGACGAGCCCACTACGACTGGTTCACGAGTTTGCAGCCTTATAACGTCCTTTTTGATAGACTGCAGACTCTCGTCGTGGGCGTCCACTCTCTCTTGAAGTTCGTTTGCTTGTGCACTGACCTTCTTAATGTCTTTTTCCATAGTGCTTACTCGTTGTCCAATTTCCTTAAGGCCTGTATCAAATTTGCTAATTAATGCTTTCTGGTTGGCCTGCAGAGCTTCCCGCAACTCTTGTCGATTTGCTTCCTGGTTGACCTGCAGAGCTTCCTGCAACTCTCGTCGACTTGCCTCTTGGCTAGCTTGGAACTCTCGTCGCATAACTTCCAATAGGGCGGACAAATCCATCGAAGGCGTAGCAGGCACACTCGTCGATGTCGATGCTTCCGTCAGCTCCTCCTCAGCTTGCCGACGTGTGCGGTCCATCTCGACTTGCCGCCTCGTGCGTGGTGTACGGTCGTCTTCTTCACGCGGCAACAAAGGCATTCCGCTTCTGACACCAATTGTTACGTCGCAGGGTTCTTAAAAATGCCGTTTGCTTGGTGAAGATGATTTATTTCCACACACTCTTAAGAGTACAGCAATATTACAGTCCAGATCGCAGGTATACCACTCGGAGTCCGTTATCACAAGCTTTAGTCGTTCACCTTATCACTTCACTGAATCGCAGATATATCACTCGGTATCGTAGCGTATCGCACACTGTATCGCGTTGAGATTCTTCCGGGATCGCAGCGTAGAATACACTCACCCCTGGTCGGCTCGACGGCGTCTTTTATATGGGACTATGCTTTTCCAGAAGGTTCGCAAGTTGTAAACAAGGCTGTAAAACTTGGGGTGATAATAGCGTTCGTGGAACCAATAACAATATTTCAACAATAGGCTTAAAGTGTAAATACCCTAATAAAATTAACAATTAAACAATAAAGAGTAATAGAAACAATACCGGCGTTCACGGAACTGATAGTAAACATGAAACAAAAGGCTATTGTCTTAAAACTAAAAACGTGGGAAATTTTAAGAAACAAAAGACGTCTCGATATTTCGACGCTAGTCCAGAGCTGTAACAATATATTTTATGTGTACATATACAACGTGTTACAAAATACCCCGTAAAAAATATAATTAATTAATATTATTATTTTCACTGATGTGCAAACCCTATTTCAGTAAAATTAAAGAGTAAACTACGCAGAATGTACATACGTTTCTACCTAATTCGTGGAACGACAAAAAATTTAAAAGACCTAACCTAACGAAACAACCTAAACAAACACTTACTTTTTCATAATAAACGTCAACAGTGCTATGTGAGCATTTTGTTTGTATTTATCTTTTTACTTGATAATAAATTTAAAAAAAAAAGATTTAAAATTGACAACATATTTTTTTTCCACCTTGTCATTTTTTGAAGCCAGTACCTACTTGAGTATAATGACAAAAGTAGACAAACTATTAAAGTAGACAATTATTAGGTAAAATAGGTACGTAGCCTTTCTGTTAAATAATCTGGTTCCCTGACATGACAGCTTACTAGGGTTGACAAAATTTTTGGCTTTGATAATTAATTATTTAATTATATTTTTTACGGGGTATTTTGTAACACCCTGTATAGAACTCACTTCTCAAGTACGTACAGCAAGCAAGTTATACCGCAAAACCACATGAGTGACTAAATAGCCCGTTTCACCGTTAATATTTTGTATTAAACACCAAGTTTGAGGCAGCGAGATTTTCCTTTTGCGAAAATTCATGACTTCAGGGAAGTATTAAAATATATTGGATTGGATTAGGATGTTTTTTGATTTCAATAGCCTCACGAATCATCCTAGGTAGGAATCGGTGTTCTTTTGCGAGGATTTGAGGTTTATCAAATCTAATATAATGGTGGGTGCGATCCTGAACGTGTTCACATACTGCAGACTTCGTATAGCGTCGGTGTTTCACATCAGCTATGTGTTCTTTAACGCGAGTTTAAACATCCTAATTTCAATAGAGAAGATGGTTGGGTGTTACCACCGGCTTGGATCTTGTGATAAATATAATTAAATCCAATATCAATCAAAACACTGCACGGCCTCAAGATACTGTAAGCTCTTAATGCGTAGATCGGACCAACAATAATAACTAAGAAGTGTACCTGAGGGTACACCAGCATAATTGTGACATAAGGACGTTCAACATCTCAGTCCTCCCGTGACCAAGGGTTCTGCAAAGCTTTCGAAACGTCGGGATAGTAAAATCAAAAAATAAACCGCGATAAAATCCGTAAAAGTAGTTTGATTTCAATGTGTAATATTCGTGTAAGTAAAAGACAACATTAAAGTCAAAATTCTTTGAAATTTGTGGAGAAGGTAACGACATTCTGTAGTTGTGCCATACAGATTAGGACAAAACACTGACTACCTATAAAGTATAAGATAATACACGCTTCTGTCCCTACAAGTCTAGGGCGCAGCGTTAGATAGATATTTATGCATAAAACTGGCTTATTTAAAAGTAACAAAATGATGAAGCACTATCCTGCTAAAGACCGAAGAATTTTTAAAAATAATATAAGTACTCTAAAATCTGGTTCATAACTTATTGCCAAATTTCATTTCAATCTACCGAGTGTTAACAGTCAGACAAAAAAAAAGTTTTATTAATTTAAAAAATCTAACGGACACGTGGTCAATTATCAGCGGTGGCTGATGCCATCTACATGGATATTTTACGGAAACTTTTAACGAAGTCGTACAAGTAAATTGTAATTATTAACTTGGGCATACAACAAATTACATCGAGTTGTTCATCGCGGGAAGCCTTATGCTTAATTTTGTTACCTTTGATTATATTTCTATACGTTTATTACGTACACCACATCGATAATGGTTTTAAACTCTGCTGAGTTTGGTGCTTTGTTTTTATACACGCCCTTACATCTACATATATTATGTGGTGTACAAATACACAAGATCAACTGTCTAAGCAGGAAATATAGTACACAAGTGCTTGCATAGACACAAGCGCACTTACAATCTGATGGGGCGGAAGGCGTTCACGACTGGGGAGAGGTCAGGCGCAGATTCACAAAGTTTTTGTCCCGCGAGGGATTTGAATCCGAGGGGTGGAGTTGTCTACATGTAGCACAAATACATAATAGGTACCTTTATCACTTTTTTTGACACAAATCGAAGTTTTAGTGTTTACAAACGTTAGAAATAGTTAACTTTGGTAAATTTGTTACAAATACATACAAATTATTATGTACGAGTATGTAAGTTTATGCCCAAAATTAGCGACTGATCTGAATCCGATTTTTGAACGATTGAATGATTTTATGATTTTTGAACAATTCGTTATTATAATTTCACGTATAGGTATTATGTACTAAAATATCAATAACCGCCAGTTTATAAGATTAAGTCAAATAGATTGTCGCTCACAATCAACACAACTCTAGCATAGTAAAGGCTTTATTCATGATTAAGTAATAAAAATAAAACCTTATTCTGTTAAGTATATCCGAGCCATAAATTTAATTCCAGCATTTTACCAATTTCACGGGGCCGAAGAGTTTCGTCGTCGTTAGCAGATAAGCCCAAAACACGCCGGTATTACTTAAGATGACAGATTTTATTACTTTACCGTTTTCGTTTTTATGACACTCGTATTTATCACACCGCGAACGGCTGCTTATTCCATTTTTATGCGAGTAATGTCTTAATTTTGAATTGTGTCGTTTCGAGAATTTCCGTATGGTATGGTGAGGAAAAATATTAGGATATATTTCATGAGAAATTTGTAGCGAGGTGTGGCAAAGGGGCAATACTACTTGAATTCCCACACCACAATCCTATATAAGGATTAGGTATACTAACGAACAGTTCGAATAGATACATAATATTATTAGAATAACATATTTTGCATAGTTTAATTATTTAACAGTTTATGTACAGATAAGAAACAAAATTATATGAAATGATTAGCACACAGAAGTACAAAGGTGCTGCTTATTTCTACAGAAATCTCTTCCAGCAGACCTGCGAGAGGATAATAGAAAATAAGATAGTACAGTTGTATACGTAATATATGTAGTTGTCTGAAATGACAAGTAAGATGATCTGTCTGAAAAGCATATAAAAAATACGCCTCTGCGCCTGACGTCTTGCTGGTCTCAGGCGAATGCCTCGATAAAAAAACTTGTCCTAACTATTCTATTTCCGTATATATCAACGTGCTGGCAACTGAGACCCGAGTGTATTCGTTTTATAAACAATACGAACCAATCGCGTAAGTGAGACGACCTATAAACTAAATGGAGAAACGGTAACGTAGTGGTTACGTATTGTTTGTAAAGCGAATACACTAAGGCCTGTCTGTGGGTTCAAGAGAAATATAACTAATGTCTAATGTGGATCCCATTATTAGCCCTTGATTTTGAAAAAATGTGACCTATCTGTAAGTATATCTTATTCTTTATTGTATACATTAAAAATTACAAAAGAAATGACATGTACACAGGCGAGCTTAACTCAATCATGAGTTTTCTTCCAGAAAACCTCATAATAGAAACACTATACATCCATATAAATAAAAAAAATAACTTTCCAATTCGGTTCATAAATGACAGAGTTTAGATGTAATGAACAAAAAAAAGAACATTCAACCGAATTGAAAATTTCCTTATTTTTTGAAGTCGGTTAAAACACTTTAAAATAATCCGCCGTGGTTAATAACAGTTGATGATGCGTATTGAGCAAGTAAAATTGTTGTACTTAAAGATGTCAGCAGCAGCAGCAGCCGAAGGAGGTCCACTGCTGAACAAAGGCTTCCCCCTAATAAGGGAGGGGCTGTCATAAACCCCCAAAATGTAGAACTACTGGGAATAGGCCCCGCCTGGCAGGCATCTTGGGGATCAAATAGAAAGTATAGGTAATACAATAGAAAGACGCTTTTGGCCTTCTTCTTGTTTTCCCTTAGTCGCCTCTTACGGATACCCAATGGAACTCAAAGATGTAGGTACCGATAAGGAAATGGGAAAAGAAAAAAATAAAGACGATATCGGCCTGGCGATGAAACATCAGGATATGGACTGAAATCAAATCTGTAAAACAGCAGACTTGCCATGAATAAACTGAAGTTGTGGAAACTGACCAACAATCTTCAGGAAAGGCACTGAAAGAAGAAGGAGATAAGCCTGAATTGGGATTCGATATTTTTTTTTGTCTAATTCCGCTTCTCGTTCCGATTACAAACCACGATCTACAAGAGACACCATTGTTTAATTACTACGGTTTATGTTATTACAAACTAAAGCCATTAAATTGAGTTGAAACGTGCAAAAAAGTAGTTATATAGGTTGGATTGGTGTTAGGTAGTTATGTAATGTGGTAACAAATACAACATTGTTACTGAGAGTGAGTTCCCTCAGGCAGAATTAAATGTCGAGGGAGATTGACGATGCTTCGCCGCACCCGGTGAAATTCTTTTAACAAAAAAATCTATCACCGTTGAGCGTTTAGCTCAACGGTGATAGATTTTTAACCGACTTCAAAAAGGAAGAGGTTCTCTTTCTATTTGTCTGTATATATATCTTTTTTATTGTAAATGATTGCCGTCCCCATCCGATGTCTATATTAAAATAGATCTATTGTAATTTTATGTTGCCATATTTTTATTCGTAAAAAATAAAATTTTAATACACAAAACAGAGATAATTCAATGCTCCATCAGAAAGTCACATTTTTTTAGAGGCGAGTAACTCTGAATTTTCGGGGAGTCAGAAGATGATTTTTTCTCCTGATTAGAAGACATGACGTCATACACTCTGGAAAAAAATTTTGGCTGCGACTTTCACGACATGGCCATGATGAAGAAAATCATATTTCATTAGGTACTATCTATTTGTTTTTCGGGACTGTGGATACGTTCTATATAGTTATGTCACTTTGAATGCTCTATAAAACTCATAGATTTAGATTGTTTTCACTTCTTTGATAAAACCACGCTAAGTAATAAAACAAACAATCATATTTATAGTTTCAGAAAACAAAAAATATTTTACTGTTTGAACGTTTTTCAAGCAAGCAATTTTGAGTTAATTTTTCTTTTAAACTTAACCTAATTGCAACGCGTGTTTTTTATTCTACAGTTTTATTTGCTATGACGCATCATAAACTCAAGTTTTCACAGAATATCCATCATGTGCGTAGGATGCATGAAGAATTAAGCTGAGACATCTTTGTTAAATAAACAGAAAGCGTCTTAAGTAATTCATCAGATGTCTAGACAACAAAATATATTGAGTGTAACAAATTGGTTTTACGGTTGAAAATATTCAATACAGCAACTCATTATTTCAGTAGCTGACGTACTGAAGCGTCTTGCTGGTGACATTTGTTTTAATATTGATGTAAAAGCTAAGTCTGGTGAGCAGAGTCGATCTTTAGGCTGCCTTTCTTTTAGGCTGCCTGTCCACCGGAGCGGAGCGAGGCAGCGGAGCGGAGAAATGGAGAATATTAACCAATAAGATTGCACAAAAACACCGCTCCAAAATCTTAGTGCAATCTTATTGGTTAATGTTGCACCGTTTCTCCGCTCCGCGGCCTCGCTCCGCTTCGGTGGATAGGCAGCCTAACGGTCTCTCCATAATTATCGGAGCAGAAACGGCGTAAGTAGAAGCTTATACGATCGGACTGAGTGTGACGATGGTTAACATCCCAGCTTGGCTAGGGTTATGGAATTCGGTGGCCTGCTACGGCAGACAATGTGTACTGTATACTATATTAACCAGCGACTGAATACTGGCAAAAAAAAAATTCGGGCTCACATCCGAAGATGATAAGTTTCACCGTTGACGAATACGTCAAGGAAGACATCATCAACATAATCATCTTAATAACCAGACAACTGGCAATTTGCGTGCTGGTCATTTATGGCACGTACGGCTGACTGATTGAGTACTGCCAGTCACCAGTGACTGGAACAGTTTGCCTGCGGCGGATTTCCCCAAATACATATAAAGTGGATGTCTCCAACGTTAAAATGAATAGTCTTTTAATAAGCGAGTCTTCTCGACCTTTTGTTCAGCAGTGGACGTCTTCAAGATGACGATGATATACTTTTCTTTTAATTTATAGAAGCTATTTCTTGACTGCTATCCCACCTGATGGAAAGCGACGATGCAATTGAGAATCATAGGCATCGATAAGATAGTATATCGATGATCATAGGTAATCCAATAGAAAGACGCTGCTGCCGGTTTTCCCTTAGTTGCCTCTTACAGAAGTACCATGTGTGCTAACTGTGTTTCAATTTTATTATACAAACGTTCATGTTAAATAGTAAGATAGAGGCTTCGATTAAGTACAATTATTATCGTCACAGATAAAATGAGTAAACATTTTATTTTACGTAAATCATTTGGTTTTTTATATTTAGCGAACTGATTTTGTTTTCACGTTTAATTACAAGGGATTTCGTAGGCATATCGTATTGCATAGAACGAAAACATTTTATTCTTAAAAGAAAATCCTTTTCATGCTTTTTATTTGAAATAGCTGAGTCTACGATTCAGGCCGTTTAAAAGGAAAAGAGAAACGAATTTCACTGGAGCGAGAAAGTGAAATGCCCATAATTAATATGACTGGGCTATTTCTTTGCAAGTTTATGTATTCAAAAAGTAAACATACGTATAAAAATAACAACAACGTAGCTTAACAATATAAAAATTAACACAATAATATTATTATTATCCTCTTATCATTTAGATCCAAATACATTTAATAATTATTTTAGATTAATGCGTTATTAAGAAAATATCGAATGAGGGATTTACTTTAGTTATAAGTGTCCGTAGTTATAGTCAATATTATTATTTGTATTTGTTGAAATACTTCCGAATTTTGCGGTAACGAAAATATTTTTATTTAATTTATTTATTTGTTTTAACAATTTATCATTATAACTGGTTATTTATCATTATAGCTGGTGAAATGGCTGGCCATATCATATGCCTCACAGCCATTTGTTATCATTGTTCATGATGGATCAGTTGGTAAAGCAAAGCCAGGAAAGTCCAGTCTTGAGATCGGTAACCATTTATTATTGAATTTAGCGTCTACATGCTTCGGATGAATTCGGTCCCGGTTGTTGTCAGCATTTAAATTTAATAGTTTAGGTACATGGATTGCAAAGGTATTGTACTATCGCGGACACGAACACTGTACCAGTTTTCAATCAAATCGTTTGAACGACGTTCCGTCGGCTTACCCCGCTCGCTTGTATTTTGGGCTCGTGCAAGCTATTATCGTCCTACACACGAAAGGTAAATGTGATATACCGTTCGTGACCGCGAGAGTACATTCCTCATTTCCAGGTCTACTTGCAGTCTATCACTAATTGCAGTCTTAAAAGCTTGATGTGGAGTATGACGTAGTTTTCAACACCGAAACGTCATTATACAAAAAAGCGAAATACTACGTCATAGTGACGTCATACTTACACTTATCGGTCAAGATATTCACACCGTGATAAGCCTGCTAGGGAGTGTTAAGTTTCTGGATAATGTCGCACGTACACAGCTAACTTAAATAATACTATTACCAAATTTCATCATAAACAATATTTTATACATACTGCAGGATATTCACCTCATTTCATTTCATATATCATCAACCTCCATTCTCATACCTCATTATTTTCTTAAAATATTTGTATTTATTTTTAATAAATATTTTAAATTTAAAAATTTGATAGGCAAGGAGCTGTCAAGTGGGAGATGGAAAAAATAAACGTGAGTCTAGAGGCTGTGCTGGAGAGTCTAGGGTGGAGACTCTGAAATCGTGAGACTGGAGGCTGAGCTGGAGCCGTGGAGAGTCGGAGACAAAGCCTGGTCCTGAGCTGGGATCGGAGAGTGTCTACGCCAGAGGCCACGCGACTACGGGCGCTGCTGTGGTAGCGTGCTGACGCCGCACCCCATTGCATCGGTCGGCCTGCTGGTTGACATTCGTGGCCGGTGCTGAACCTGCCGGCGTCTAACGGCCTGGCTGCGGCTGTGCCATCTACGCACGTCGCCTCGCTTTTGCAGGCGCTAGGGCACCGTTCCCTGTGCCCAGGAGCCCTTACGTGCAAGTTATGTGATCTTTTACGTTTATAAGTGTCCGCGTTCCCGATTCCTTCAATTGAACTGTGAACTTATTAGTGAACTGTAAATATATAATAGTGTAATTGAAGGTCCTGTGTTCTCATTCCTTTAATTGCCACTTTCCCCTTAGGTACCTACCTGTCGTCGTAGTGGTCTCCGGGTTTTCTCTACCTGACCTCTACACCTATGCTCACACCTATATTGTAACGTGACGACTTACTCACCCCTAAACTACACGTTACGTGACAATACGTCTGGATCAAATAAATAAAGTTGAGGCTATAAATTAACAATTACATTTATGTACTTCTCTTTGAATAGGTACAGTGATCTAATGTAATTAACTAATGCCGTTCAGAATGTCTAAGCAGTCGTTTACAACATTTTTTGTAATAGGGTAATGTCGTAAATAATATTAAATGTTGTTTGCGAACCAAATATCGCCTCACTGTATTCCTAATAATGCTAAAGTGGATTTATTCGTTTTAGGGGAAAAATATATGCGATAGCAGTAAACTTGAATGTAGTAATTTCCCCTCGATACAACCACTGCGACTTGACTAGTACTTTGAGCCGCCTAGTCGTAAACATGGAGCCATAAAACCAGTATCGTTGGTACTTAGGCGTCTGTGTTCATCATCATGTTGAGATTCAACTGCTAAATTGTGGGTAAAAGTCAAGGACATGGGAAAATTAGTGGTATTATTGCTGGTAGTACAAATATAAATAACGAGGGTTTGCAGCTAGTAAACCCCCGCTTCGCTGCGCTTTCTATTAATTTATAACCTTTTAATATATTTTAGAGATTTCCAGATTATTCTCGTATAGAACAATCCAGAATATTTCAGATAATTCTCTAAATTACTAATCTATTACTATAAATCCATAATATTCTAGATCAGTGCAGAACAATCTAGACGTATAATAAATAGTACCGAACATGTTTACGAAAACTACCTTTTCACACCACCTGCTCGATAATGTTCCATTATGTGTCATATAAACTTGACATAAAGTAGGTCATTATATCCCTATAGTCTAGCCGGGTAATAATGTTGTACTAAACTCCCTTGGGTAATAATGTGATTTGTTTTTCTTTTGTCCTTTAGTTCTCCCTAATTGGGAAGGCAAAAGGTTCTAGCTCATACAGCCTCGTCATAAGTAATCTCGTAATAAATCAATTTGTAGCTAGGCCTAAGCCAATTCTTCATTAAATTGCTGTCATTTTCCATTCATGTTTTCAGGCCGAAGCCAATTCTTCATTAAAATGTAATTTGAATTACGAACTTCAAGTATTTTTTTACCGTGGAGACTCTTTACAGTAGGTATATATACCACTCTCTCTAAGCAGAGGCTTGCACGAAAAAATACATTTGAAAATCGAACCGAGCGCCAGGAGCCGAATTGTAGCCGAACCTTGTTCTAGGTTTTAGAAAAGAAAAATAAATTGATAAAAAGAAGGCGCTAACGCTGTTGATATTATTTTAATTCTAGAAGTTTTGTATTTTACGTGCAGTAGGTGTGAGCGCGAACGCTGGAAATCGGTATGTTGATATTATTTTATTTCTAGCAGTAAGTATTTAATAATAATAATAAATACACTTCATTGTACCATTGAGATTTTACACCAAAAATTACATGTAAATTGAACAATACGTTAATGATGTAAAAAGGTGGCCTTATCGCTAAAAAGCAATCTCTTCCAGATAACCTAAGCAATCTCTTCCTAGTATTTGTATTTCATTACCTCGCAGTAGGTGTGAAAAGTAGTATATTCTCCTCGGGGATAAAGGTGTCTTTGTCTTGGGCGAGCTTAAACCTCTCGCTGTACTCAGGATTCTAGTATTAACTCCCTCGCTATGCTCGGGAGTTAACTCTATACTCCCTCGCTACGCTCGGGAGTTACTAGAATCCTTCGTTATGCTCGCGATTCAATTTCACGCCCGTGACATAAGACACTGCTTTATCCCCTCGGTGCATAAACTACTATTTCAACCCTCATATCTAAAATCACAAATGCCTTGTCCTTCTGGATGAAAACTTTGATATAGTCAAAGTCAAAATATCTTTATAATGTTTAGGCGATATGGAGGAACTTACTCAAAAAAATTTTTTTACATACTACCACCACCGGATCGAAACGCGGCCACTACCACACTACTGAGAAGATCCGGCAAGAAACTCTTCGGGCTTCTTCTTTATCATTTTTTTTTAAACCAGTTTATACAATTTTACAAATTGTGAGCCTTAAATTTTTAAGCTTGCATGAGTTGGGCAGTTCAAGCCCACGCAGCTTTATCGCCAAGGTAATCCGAGATTTTATAATAAGCCTTTTTTGACAATCGGCTTCTTTAATAAAAAATCAAAGGTTTATATTTATTCATTATTCAGTGAAAGATCTCGGATATCCTGTGGCAGTTTGTTAAAGAAGCGTATACTTTGGCTCATAAATGATTTGCCTGTTCTTTAAAGACGCGTGGAACCATGGGCGCCGCCGCCATGATTACTTTCTTCTTTACACATTATACTATTAATTTTTCGCCTACACAATGCATCGTCTATACTAATTTTAACAGCAAAACTATATTTATGGTCTTTTTGAGGTAATTTTTTGTGTAGCTTATTAATTATTGTTTAAGTTATGAGTGACTATTCTTTCTGACAAGGGGTGCAAGTGCACCCGCTTGAACCCTGCTGCCGGCAAACATGCGTGGAACGTACAAGAAGATTGTGTTTGTTCCGGGTATTAACACCATGAATATTACTAAACTTTTTGAAATATCCAATGTTTTTTTAACATAAAATAAATTTTCAAATGTGAATTGTGAAACAACCGTGAGGCACGCACACGTCCGTTTTTATATACTTACTTATATTGTAAAAGATAAAAATAATATCGTGGGATAATCCACACAAGGAAATTAGATCTTAAAATAGGTAGAGCCAATAACGGGTGTAAGGGAAAACATCGTACCGAAAACCGATGCCAGGGATCCAGTACATGATTCTGAACATCCTAGTGTTGAAATTTTTCATCGGCTTTTACATGAATTTCCAAAAAAAGACACTTTTTTTAAATAAAATTAGTATAACATCATTATTGGTATAATAAAGCCTAATTTTAAATTAAAACAATAAATTAATTATTTTTGGATTTTTTATTTATTTATTTATTTTTATGCACAAAAACAGTGTATAGGCAATTAATTAATAGGCAATTAACTATTATTATTTTAGAAAATTAGCAATGTAATTAGAAAAATAAATATTATTCCGCATATATTCATTACATGCTCGAAAATTAACAAGTTAGTCATTTACCATATAAATGGTTACTGTAATGTTGTAACGGACATTATTTGACGTCTTATAAAAAAAAATCGGTACGTGGTCCCTTACACCCGTATAAATACGTTTTATTTTGTATTTTTATATTTTTTTTCTTGTGAATCCATACAGCTGTAGGTACGCGCATATGCTTATATCGAAGAGAATTCATGAAACTTTACATAAGTATAACGCAAAGTCAATGAAAAAAACGGAAAAATCGGAATACGAGCTTTCCTCTTCATAATGAATTAATTTCATTTGTGTAAAGCGTATCACCAGAGAATCCCAATTGAATGTAGAATGTAATATTAATGAGAGCAATACTGTCCACGTCCTCGCTCTTTGTCCTGATAAATTGAAAATGTCGACGATTTTTTTCTGATCCTGAGTAACAAGCTGCCGTTTCACATTCGCAATTTAAAAATATATTATTCACTAGAGCAGTCAGTGAGATCAATCAACTAATAGCATTTTTACCACACTGTTATTTGGCTTTTCGTTTTTTTTTTGCTTTTGGAGTATTATTAAAAATGTAGAACATTTTTAAACTACGTATAGACAAAGAGATTAAATGATTATGTACAAAGGCCGCTCAATTAAGAATTTTTTCATACAAAAATTATCATCACTTCTCAAAATTGCCACCTTTAGTCAATTCTTGAGTGTATATTAGAAAATAAACTGTAGTTGCATTCAGTTATTTATTAGGTACTTAATTTGTGATATCGCAACTCGATATTAGGCAAATTTACTTTTTAAAAAAATATTAGTTTCAACTGACTTATTTCACGTGTAACAAGTTTTTGATGAGAAGAATCTCACGGCTTTACTCGCCAAACCAGGTCTTCTGCTATGCAGTTTTTTATTTGACTGTAGCACATCGCAGCTCAAAAAAAACTAAGGTTTTGCAGCATTGACTCCAAGTTGTGACTTTGTATTTCAATGTTCACTTATGAAATATCATTAATTTTCATTACTCTACATATTTTTATAGTCTTTTTTTATACAAATAAATAGCATACAGCTTTAAAGCAGTAGGGGAGACTGGGTACGATTGTGCCACGGTACGGTTGCGACAGTCGTGGTAAACTTTAAGGAATATCGGGATGGGTGCAAGAGAAGAAAGGAGCAGCGTGCTTGTCTGCATCTGTTCCACAGAATTTCATCAGCAATCGCGCGACGTTTCTGCTTGCAGAGTACCACATTACTTTTTATTAATGAAAAGTAAATTTTTTTCTTCGACATCTTTTAGTAATTGTTGATTCATGCGTACAGATAGAGTAATGAGTGTCATATCTCGTTAAAAGTTAAACATCGGTAGTTAAATAGCAGTGATTACTTTGTACGTAGATTAATCGGTATAGTCACGGCAATTGTTTTTTTGCCGAATGCCTGCAATGAGTACGGTTGTGCCATATTTTTTGGGTACGGTTGTGACACAAGTATTTGGTTTTATATGCCCTGACAATATATTAGGAAGACGGAAAGGAGTCCGTTTGTGTAAACTAAGTTTGAACATGCAACAAATTGCATGTTCATAATTAGTTTACACACATGTTTATTAGTTCTTATGATGACATTTTCAGCTGATTCACTGGTTTTGATATACCTACCTACTGTTTATTAATATTTTTTTTTGTATTTTGATACCAGTTACCGTAATGTATAAATTAGATGTATAATTAACTGTTTGATTGGTAAATATCAAGACAGTTATAATAATTATAGACGCTACAGTGCGTTACTAGTAATAAGCTTTAAAGTGTTCCTAAATTTTATTTCTTTTGTTATGTATTTTTTCCGGAAGTATATTTTATTACATTCTAATACATATCACCTGCAATGAAAGTGATTATAGACCAATTTGGTGTATTTTTGAACCTGTCACTTCCGACTCCAAGCACTGGCACAACAGTCCCTGGAGTGGGTTCGATTGTGACATTTTTTCTTTTTTTCTAATTGCTTCCTATATGTTAACCATTGCATTTAAAGGCAAAATTGTAGTATTTATATGTAGACAAATGTACATTTAACTGTAAAAAACACCTTTCTTCCAGCTAACTATAATAATAACAAAGTTATGGGCGATCTAATGAAAATTGTCACAACAGTACCCAGTCTCCCCTACCTATGCACCAAAAAATCACCACCATCGTTACCGCGTCCACATCGCGCCGAAAAAGTATTCATCATCATCAGCAGACGAAAGACGTCCATTGCTGAAAAAAGGCCTCCCCCTTAGAAGAGAGGGTTTGCCATAATCCCTACGCTTGGCCGGCGTTTTGGGGATCGCAGTGTAGGTGGTAGGTTAATAGAAAAACACTGCTGCCCATCTTTTTGTTTTCGTTTAGTCGCCTCTTATGGACGCCCAACGCCGGTGCTATAATAGCACCCTCCCATAAACCCAGATATGTTACCGGGACACCCCACGGGAAAAGGTATTCATGAACTATTTAAAGGTAAATGCATGTAAACCTCGAACTATCGAACGAATACAAACAAGGCTTTAATACAATGAAAAGAACATCGGATACTGAACGAAGCTCAAGTCACGTTTCCCCGACGCCTCTCGAATACTTTTTATGTGTGAAAGGATTTTCCCCAAGAGCTTATCCCACGGCAGGTCTTCTATCGCCTTTGGGATTAAACTGTTACGATGATACCGATAGATTTCGTATCAAACAATTGTTACATACGCCTCCTTTTGGGTTTATCTCCAGTATCTTCATTAATAAGTAAGTACGTTTTTTACCAGTAATGTCCAAAATAAATTCTCATTCACCGCGTAACAGATTTTTGGGCAGCCTTTCAAAGTATCAAAATGAAAATCGTTTTCTGATCGGACGATCCTATAAAATCTAATATTCGTATGCATAATTCATATTCTGGACTCTGTTCGTGCTTCGAAGTGGTTGAATTAATCTGCGGGCGCAGTTCTGTAGTACCTTAGCATGCAAAGGCGGAGGCTAATAAATTCGCCTACGAAATGTTTCCTCTGTAAACGCCCATGCTGCACCTCCCTCTGACTTGCACTCTGATCTAATTGCAGATATTGCGCAATTAGTACTGAACAATTGTATTGACAATATTTGAGAGAACACAGACTGAAGGAGTTTTGGATATTTCAACATAGTATTTATTAAAATTATTGTATTTAAACTTTCAACTGTTTTTGTGATTATGACTGTTACCTTTTTTTTTTTTGTGTAGGAGTAGTGCTGTTGGCCGCAGATGGCCATTACAGCTTCACCGGACGAGCCTGACTGTTACCATTTCCGTAAAAGCTGCTGTTTTGATATTTTTTTTGTTTACTTTCCCGACGTCTTGTACCTTTAGTTTTTTTATTTAATTTGTAAATTGCTATTTGTATTATTGTATTGATGTTTATGAACAATGGAAAACGAGTTTATAAAATAGTATACTTTTTAATAATTAAGGCAGAATTTACTGATGATTTTTAATCTTGTTTTTGTTTTTATGAAGGTAAATAAGGCATTGCTTCTGAAACGTGGCTTTGAATCAAAATCAATTTCGTTTTTTTTATATGTAAGTATTTTTTTAAAATCCCTTGTGTTTGTCCCACTGGTAGTCACGGGCCTCGCCTTAGGATGAAGGGGCTTAGGCCATAGTCCACCACGCTCTGGTCAAATGTGGTTTGGATTTTTTATTAGTAACATTGAAAACAACTGTTGCCTAAGATTTGGTGCAAGTCATAGTCAATTTATCGCTGGAACACAAATTATATTGTCGAATATTTTAAAACTTATCAATAACATAGAGGGTAGAATGGTAGAATGACCGCGCACCGAACGCGTATAAATAAGTTACTGCTCTGGCGGTGCAGGGGACATTCATTTGTTAGATCTCGTGCGGAACGGTTGTTCCAGTAGTTGTATAGTGCGGTCACTCTGTCATTCTCTCCGTAGATTTGTTACAATGCGGTCATGCTGTTAAATTGTTTCGATGTATTTCATTGAGTAATTGTCACCTCAGAGTTGGTGTTGGTGTGGTTTGTTAGGGGCTGGAGGAGACTACTTGGGGAAGTCCCCACATTTTTATAATTACCCGTTAATGTGTCACAGTATGTGTAACCTTTGTGTCAAGTGATGTTTTAGTGACAATAAACAAGTTTGGGTATGTACCATTGTTCTTTTTTTATTATTTCCACTTAGGGTTTCTAAAAATATATTAAGCGGTCGAAGAATGTTTTAATTTTGTGAAATATCTTGGTGGACGTTGCTTACAATGAAAATTGACACAATATTAATAATACACCAGATAATCCCGTAATTTGATTATATCTATTAGCGTACCGGAATGTTTAATGATATCAGTTCAAATTCAATATAGCTTTATTTAAGTAAATAATGTACAATTATGCGTGTTTTTATTAAAACGAATACTATCGTACGTAGTTTTCTTTGCTTTGCACGTTCAAGTCATTGTTTAAAATTATCGTCAAAAAACAAAAAAGGAAAGGTTGTACGCAAACACCATATTCCCAAAGTTGTGCTTTGTTTGTTTGGGCCGAAAAACACGCAAATTATCTGTTTTCTTGAAACCCTTCTAGCATTTTACATTCCGTCGACTGTTTAATAATTGAATTTTCCAAGGGTCTCGGAATAGGCAAAATCTCAATGTAAATTACATAACTTTGGATCAAGGATTTATCGAAACTGTCTGACGATGATGAATCGATTTCATTGAATCTCGTTCATTTATTAAACTTCGGATTAACTTGGATAATCTATCAGCAGGACGGGCGAGTCTTGAGTTCAAGGCTGTCCTTACTTTAATAATAAAACATCTTTTCATAAATGTATGATCATGGTACCTACTTAATACACTATGAATCGCATAAAAATGTTTATTACAATAGTACATTCAATTTAGGACTCACAATGTGATATACTTATGTAAGAGTACATAATTTAATTTGGACACATTTTTATTGTGATTCCTTAATTTGTTATATTTAGGTAGGTCGGATACGAGCGCTGTACCTAATAGTTTTCAATCAAAATCGTTTGAACGACGAGGTGCTTACACCGTGGGTCGGCTTGTGCAAGCGATTATTGCCCTGTGATACAGCCCGGCCGCGACTTTGGTATGAGCGACGTGCGATGCGACAAGCGAATCGGCGGTCATGCCGCCCGCCGATTCGGAGGTATGCTCAGTTGCGACTCTCGGCGGTGACCGAGGTACACCGCTGTCCGCTTTGCTCAGTGTCGTGGCATCTCTCCTAGTCACGCGAATATTTTATTATGCTATAATCTATCGGAAAATTATGTATTTCACTTAGACTTTCTTGAATCACTGGTGGTACTGGCTGAAAACCAGCGCTGGTTGCATTTGGAGACCAGCACATGCTAAGTCAGGCACCTTTTCGACGCAAGTGTACTGGAGTCACATAACGCACAACTAAGGGCTCCCAAACATAACTGCGATGCGATGCGGTGTGGCGAGAAACAAATGAATTTTCGATACAAGTTCCTGCAACATGTATCGAAAATTCATTTGTTTCTCGCCGCATTGCATCGCATCGCAGTTATGTGTGGGAGCACTAAGCGCCAGCCAGCCTCTCGGTATTCTACAGGATGCATTTTGGAGAGTGTGCACAGGAACTGCATGACTTGATTCCACCATCCCCAATCTATCATCGGACGACGAGACGCACTGCGCATACACACCCTTACGTGGTGAAAGTGCCTTCAGTCCGGACTAAACGCTTTGCCTCTACGTTTATAATAAGGACAGCTAAGGATTGGAAAAGTTTGCCTGCGTCGGTTTTCCCGCCCAATTATAATGTGGGTGTCTTCAAGGCTGGAGTGAATAGGCTTTTAATGAGCTAGTGTGCTTTACCATAGTTTATTTTTTACTTATTTACTTAGTACATTTAATTTTGTTCACTTCGCGCCCCGCAACGCGCGCCGTCGCCGCCGGTTGCCTGGCGGAGTTCGCCCGCCTTGCCGCTCTGAGTTTTATTATTAGTATTCGATTAGTGTTACGTAGATGCAAGAATTGATCCTCCTCGAATGGCGAAAAATGCAAGTTAACTTAGCGCACCATAGCGCACATTCAACAATTAACCTAAAAACCTTGTTAATTGACTAATCTCTCCATCACGACACAAATATTTTTTTCTTTAGGAGCGCAGGCAAGATTATGTGGGATTTTTACTGCCTAAAACCTCCCCGGTGGCCTTCAGCGGCACTATAGATCTGAGCCAGCCTCAAAACATTAGACTAGTTTTACGGGTAAGGACATGTTTAGTAGTCGCCGTTGGACGTATTACATAGAGTCCACCGATAAACTAGCTAATCATTAGACTAGTTGTTCAGTGGACTGTAAACTAATTTATTCGTTGACTGCAAAAAAACGGTCGAAAAAACTGTTCGGTTGTTCAACGCCCACCCGTAGCGCTCGTGTTGGCCTAGACCACGTTGTTACCTTCGGAGTCGCTGGACGCTCGGGGTGTGGGCCCCTTGAGCGTCCATTGAGTACGGCGGCGACTCCGAGGAGGACGGCGGCGGGGTTGCGACCCCCGTCCCCGTGAGCACCGTGACAGGTTCCCGGGGGGCTACAATGCGCCCCCCGGCGGCGGGCTCAAAGGCAAGGCACTGAGGGGCCCCTGGTGCAGATCCCACCGGAGAGCCCTGGGGTTCCCCCTCTCATGTGCCGATGCGACAGCCGCGGGGGTTTTAGTGGGTAAGAATCCCACATACCCCGGTCGAGCCCCACAGCTCCCGGGGATCTTTCGAAGATTTCCCCCGCGTCAAAAAAAAAAAAAAAAAAAAAAAAAAAAAAAAAAAAAAAAAAAAAAAAAAAAAAAAAGACCACGTTGTTGCTTACCTACGACACAAATAAGCTAGTACTATTTATATCACCCCGTACCCGCGCCCACGTGTAAGAATAGTGAGTTGGGTGTTCGAGGCGACTAAGGTGAAAACAAGAAGACGGGCAGCAGCGTCTTGTTATGGCATTACCACCTATACTGCGATTCCCAAGACGCCTGCCAAACGTGGGGAGTATGGCAAATTCCCCCACTTATGGGGAGGCTTTCGTTTATCAGTGGACGTTTTCCGGCTGATGATATAAATCACCACGAAAAAGAGGAGACTTACACTAAAGACGCAAAAGCTTCTTTTTATAAGCTACCTTTTTTTTTTTTTTTACGCGGGGGAAATCTTCGAAAGATCCCCGGGAGCTGTGGGGCTCGACCGGGGTATGTGGGATTCTTACCCACTAAAACCCCCGCGGCTGTCGCATCGGCACATGAGAGGGGGGACCCCAGGGCTCTCCGGTGGGATATGCACCAGGGGCCCCTCAGTGCCTTGCCTTTGAGCCCGCCGCCGGGGGGCGCATTGTAGCCCCCCGGGAACCTGACACGGTGCTCACGGGGACGGGGGTCGCAACCCCGCCGCCGTCCTCCTCGGAGTCGCCGCCGTACTCAATGGACGCTCAAGGGGCCCACACCCCGAGCGTCCAGCGACTCCAAAGGTTTTATAAGCTACCTAGAGCGTTTGCCTACAATTTTACTTTTGGTACCTACTTCCCCGGTCTAACTACTTTCATAGTTGAGCGGACCCAATGAGTTCGCCTTTACTGATTTTATTCAAACTCAATGAGTTCGCCTTTACTGATTTTATTCAAACTCAATACTTCGTAAATGATAGTGGGTGCTCCATTGCGGTATTGCTTTAATAAATCACGACTACAGCTCGAAATTGTTTAGGACGTTGCGTAATGGCTACGTAGCAAGTTATTTGAACCGAATCCTATGGCACTTCGCATTGTGATTTACTTCTCTACTATAGTACCACTGTCTGTGTTATGCCAACCGTAAACCTAAAATAATATAACTAAATGTAAAAGCTTTCATTTGAGAAACAGACTATTGTGCTCGCTCGCATACTTCCAAGGTTACGGTAAAAATGTACCACCGCTTCGCTTCGTCGCCTACCGCTAACATGCCTCTCGGAATTCTTGATCTTTACAGGGTTGCCACTTTGTTATTCGAACATTTATACGCGTAAGCCACGTTGCGGAATAATCGTAAATGAGCTTGTAATACCCCTGTAGTATCAAGAATTTACTTAAACACAACGTACTTATGCATTGTGTTTAAGTATTTTTTTTTTAGTCATCATAAGCTAGTGCTTGACTCTGCAGTCAAGGTGGGTCTGCACCCACCTGATGGAAAGTGGCGACGCAATCGAAGATGGTAAAGCGCACTAGCTTATTAAAAGCCTATTCACTCTAGCCTTGAAGACACCCACATTATAATCGGGCGGGAAAACCGACGCAGGCAAACTGTTCCAATCCTTACCTGTCCTCAATATAAACGAAGAGGCAAATCGCTTAGTCCGAAGTAAATTCATGTATGTATGTGTTATTAAGGATGGAGCTGTTTCGACAGAGCAATTAGTGCGGGTTATAATAGGCGCGACTCAGGTTAGTCAGCCCTAACTGTTCCTTCGGTGTCGCTGGACGTTCGGAATGTGGGCCCCAGGACGTCCATTGAGTACGGCGGCGGGGTTGCGACCCCCATCCCCGTGAGCACCGTGACTCGTTCCCGAGGGGCTACAATGAGCCCCCGGGGCGGGCTTAAAGCCAGGGCACTGAGGCACCTGGTGCAGATCCCACCGGAGAGCCCGGGTGGCCCCTCTCACGTGCCGATGTGACAGCCGCGGGGGTTTTAGCAGGTAAGAATCCCACATACCCCTCGGTTGAGCCCCACAGCTCCCCGTGAGAAAAAATGTGAATACTTCGTCTTAGTGACGTCACACTGACACTCCTAGGTATAACATCTTGCAAGTTGCCTGTAGGTAATGAGGCTAATGTGTGTATTTATTTCTTTTGTGGTACTTACATAATGTGTAATACCAGCCCTTATTTACGTCCCACTATTGGGCACAGGCCTCCCCTCAAGATGACGGGTCTTAGGCCATAGTGCACCATGCTGGCCAAGTGCGGGTTGGTGGACTTCACACGTCATTCGATAGCCAGTTAGGCTTTCTCAGACATGCAGGTTTCCTCATGATGTTTTCCTTCACCGAAGGCTAGTTACAATCGCACAAAGACGATTCATCATCACCATCATCAGCCGGAAGACGTCCACTGCTGAACAAAGGCCTCCCCGTTAGACCGCCACAATGAACGACAATTTGCCATTTGCATCCACCAGTCAAAGACTATTCGCAATCGGAGGTGCGTGCCGGGGTTCGGCCTGCGCGCCTTGTTTACAAGGCAAGCGCTCGCCCACTGAGGTGTTACCGCTTCTACCTATGATATGGGTAGTAAGGTGTGTGTGATTCCTCAACAATAAACTCTAACTCGTTGATAAAATAATGAAGATTTTGATGAGTAGCAAAATACGGCTGCTACGGGTTTAATTTTATGTAGGCAATGATTAAGCCGACCTGATGTCAGTCCTATTTCCGATTTATATCTGGATTCGCTGAGGATTAAAACAAAGGGAAAGCGCCGCGGATGACTTAATCTTGTAAAATACGGTCCGGGGCGGAAGCTTATCTTAAGTGAAAATACATACCTAAATATTAGCAACAGTGCCCTCGGATTTTTATCTCCGGTTCTCGGTCCCTCTTTGCCTGGACTACGACCTCCGTAGCTTTCGTTCACTGTTTGTTGTCCCAACGAATCCATTTAGTTGGCTCTGCTAAGACGTATGAATAAAATATGTTCTACTTATCTACAGAGAAATATTTGACTTTGATATACGATTTTCCTTTACCCACTTTTTTAATAAAAATACAGGAGCCATGTGGGGCCAGGAGCTCCAAATATGGAGTTACCGCAGTCTACCTACTGACGCTTAAAATACCATGAGTACCGTTCATGAGGGGAATTACTGTGCAACTATGCTATTTTCTAACGTATACTACCGTGGTTGTACTCAATGACGAACTGGTCGTTGAGCAAACCTTGAATACGACGCCGAGCTGCTATTAAAATTCATATTTACCGTCACATTCTGGCTCAACGTCGAACTGACTGTTATACTATTCGACGTTAAAAAGTAAATTCTCGTGGAGGTAGTGCTAAGTATTGTATTACGCAACTCGCCGCTACCCGCAGCGTCGAAGTCAAGGTTGTGTTGCTTAGAGAATAGTAGTAGAGACTGAACAACAAAAGAGATGAAATAAAAAGTAAGATAAAATTAAATCTCATACCAGCGATAAGATGAATCTATATCTTAAATGCGTAAAATAAATAAAGAGAAGTTGGTTGTACACAGAAATTATTAAATTTTTAATTTAAAACAAGTCCTAGAGATACTGTATTCTTAAAAATATGTAAAGTCTGTCCTATTGACCAATGCTAAAATTGTAAGGCCAAAAAGTTTGTTCTTGCATAGGATTCTTTCAAGGTAAATCGCAACAAAGATTTTATTATAAAAACAATAAATTTAAATTTCAAGCTGCTTTTAACTTGCTACTGAAATCTAGCTGACTAAGCACCTATGCGACGCTCCTCTACTAAGTATCATGTGTTAAATGCTCTGAATATATAGTCTGGTTAGTTAGGCACCAGGAACATAAATCGTGTTACACAGAGACAGTTGTCTTACCGCCCGCTTTAGCGTGCTTATGCATTGCGTCCGATTCGAATCCGAGGAAATATGCTCCGAAGTAGAGTCGTAATCGTAGAATAAAGCCTCGGGCGTAACAGAGCTATGCGTACAGGGATCGTAGTAATAAAACAGATTGCGTATAAGAAATGGATGGAGCGCACATTTATTACTTACACGTAATAAAAAAAATGGGATGAAAATTGGACTATCGAAGTTTATTATTCCCTGCGGCTACGCCCGTTGTTTTTTCCCCACCCCGTTTAACCCCTTTAGGAGAGAAATTTTCAAAAATCCTTTCTTAGTAGATGCTTACGTCACAAGAAGAATCTACTGTCCAAATTTCAGCTTTCTAGGCCCAGCGGTTTGGCGTTGATGAATCAGTCAGTCAGTAAATCAGGACAAGTAATTTTATATGTAAGAAGAAGAAGATAGATAGATTTCACCGATAAATTTGGATTTTTGATTCACTTGAAATAGGAAACGCTACCAGTGCTACGACAAATTAGAGCAAGTTTTTTACTTACCTAGTTTAAGTATATTTGTGTATAAAGTGTAAATATTTAGCTATCGTGTAAATACAGTTATTTGTGCTTGAAATAGTCTTTATAACTAACTTCACGCTGCCGTAGTGATTCGCGCATCGATTACAATTATTTCTGAATTTAGAACGAATGTGATACTACTTTTTTAAGCGTTATTTATCTTATCTTAATTTTCATATACAGGGTGGAATTTTGTAATGCCACCTGAAGGGGAAGTACTCAAGTCAATCAAGTTAAAGCACTTTTACTCAAAGATCCATCATCTTTGAGTAAAAGTGCTTTAACTTGATCCATTGAATTAATAATTTAAGATTTCATTGTTTTCCTTTTATTTAATTTATGAAGTTTGTTAGAGATATTTCATCCTTATAATTGACCCTAACGATCGATGCAATAAAAGTACAGGGTGCAACTTTTAGAGATTTTAGTCGGTTCGATTACCGGGTGCGGCAAGCGAATTTTAAAAAATGTTCGAATGCAGTTTTCTTTCTTTTAAAAAATAAAGGAATGTTTTCTTTGAGTAAAATTTTCTATCTACAGTATTAAAAGTACTTCCCCTTCAGGTGGCATTACAAAATTCCACTCTGTACATGTCCGATGTCACAATGGGCCCGTTATTCTAGTGGCTAGAACACGCTGGCTGCGACATAATAAGTCAAGGGTCCAATTTCCACCCAGAACGTACCGATTGGGCATTTTTTATAGATAGATAGATAGATAGAGAACTCTTTATTGCACACCAAGAAGTACAGAAAACAAAGAAGTACAAAGAAAATATACAATGGTATACATTGGGCGGTCTTATCGCAAGTTGCGATTTCTTCCAGACAACCTTAGGATGGAAAGGAACGATCAGTTAACAAAAGAAGGTAGCCAATGGTGTACAGAAAACAAAATAAAATAAAATGAGGAAAAGTTATAAATCTACATGTAATTTAGATAATAATATATAAGATAAATATTATATATACCTATTCGATTTATCTATGTTTATAAAAAAAAACAATGTATTTAGCTTAGTTGGGGATCAGATGACCGTGTCTGAGTGAATTGTCCCAGGGTATAATTATTAATATGATAGACATTTTGATATATCTCATAAACTCGTAATTATATGGTAATTAAGTTTTAAGTTTTACTTAGACACATTGGTCAATATTTAAAGCTGGAATTACCTAGATCTAGACGATACGGCGATCACTTAGCCCAAGTTTCGAAGGGTTTTGTTATAAGCTGTCTCTGCTTAACTTCTCAGACTGTACACTAATTAAGTAGTTGAGCCTAAGATATGCTTATTAGATTACATTTGCTTGGAATGTTTCACTATGTTATCCAAAGGGATAACAATTCTGTAGTTTTGATATTAATTATGCAATTGCTAATAATAAAGTTACAAGAGAGAGAGAGAGATAGTGTGTGTTATTGCCTGCCCCAGAAAGAGATCTATGTTTTTTGATAGTATATTTCTATTACAACACACGGCCTACAGCCTAAACGGCTTGATGGCTTTTGACTTAGGGCTCCCACACATAACTGCGATGCGATGCGATGCGGCGCCGCATCGCAGGAATTTGTATGGAAATATTCATTTGTTTCTCGCAGATATTTGCGATGCGTTGCGAATTCGCAGTTATGTGTGGGAGCCCGTATAATAATATGTCTTTAGATTCGTCTCAGTTGTGACGCAGACTATAAATAATAAAAAAAATGGCGGCCGTCAGTCGCCATTTTGTGTTTATTTTTACTTCCAAAAACATGAGTATTTTGATATTTACGCGAATATCACACAACAAATTTTACGGGAAACGAGTTCGTCGAGCGATTTGGCCTACCCATTGGCACTTACAGATTCTGAGAGCTCCTCGTTTCGGATCTCGTCGCGCAAAGAAACTTCGAGCATAGCTCTCTTTTTAGCTCGTTGTGTGACTCTCTTCTTAGTCCCTAACTGCAAGCCTTTTAGAGAAGCTCAGAGAATTAGTTCATCATAATTAACATCATCAGCAAAGGCCTCCCCCTTAGAAGAGAGAGGTTTCCATAATGCCCACGCTTGGCAGATGGCTTGGGGATCGCAATATAGGCAGGCGCGGTCGCAGCCAACGATTTTGGGAAGGGGTCATATTTGACGGTCCCGTTGGTCTTGTACCTAGACTAGGTTAGGGTTAACCGCTACCCAATTATGCCGTGTACGAATATGAATTGGGGGGGGGGGGGGCTACGACCCCCCCTCTCGGACCGCCACTGAGTATAGGTGGTAGGTAATACAATAGAAGACGCTGCTGCCCGTCTTCTTGTTTTCCCTTAGTCGCCTCTTACCCAACGGGAGGAGATGGGAGGGTGCTATTCTTCCTTCCGGACCCCACGGGTAATTAGCGCATACCTTTCTAAAATTCAACTGCTAACACTATCATTACACATAGAATTTCTCATTTAATAACATAGAAGAATTTAATTTATAAATAAAAAAGAAAGCAGATATACGCCCGCCTTCAATAGGATATTACTGTTTACCAATATATAACATAGTTCATAACGTAGTAAGAATAAATATTACTGCTTCTGAGCGCAACTTAATCAAATCTATGAAAGGAAAACGGCCGGCAGATAACATCTGTCGAATATTTTATTAATAGAATTGTATCAGATCGTGTGTACCTAAATATGATTTCATAACGTAGAGAATACATCAGTTATTATTTTATAAAACTGAATGGATTTGATACACTGAATTTCGGGAGAGTTTATCAGTAATTCTATGATGTTGCTCGAAGAACCGATAACCGATGGGGAAGAAAGGTTCTCGAGTGGCGACCACGAACCGAAAGACGCAGCGTAGGCACTAGGTGGACAGACACTGTGCGCGTTGCAGGTAACCGGTGGATGCACATAGCCAATTGTCGTTCATTCGTATGTGGCGTTCGAAGAGGAGGCCTATGTTTAGCAGTGGACGTCTTCCGGCTGGTGATGATGGCTTTGTGAAGTAGTAACTAGATACCATGGCAGTTACACGAAAGGTTTTGGATTCGATTTCTACATGGGATAAAACCCATCCGACGCATGGATCATCTTACTTTAGATGACAATCAGGTGATTAACCTGCATTATTCTAGCCAGTAAGGAACAACTACACAAAGACTTTGATCCCCGCGGGAATAGAACCCACAACCTCCCGTTTGCAAAGCAAGCGGTGTCCCACTGCGCCACGGAGGCTACGATAAATATTATGTATTTAACTTAACGTTGAAGTGTGACTTTTACAAGAAAATAATAATTTTCCCAAAGTAAGGAAACAATTTGATTCAGTATTTGGTATTTCAGGTTAGTGTAGTACCCATCTATTAGTTACATAGCAGAGTTAGATAGCAGACATCGTCGCCGCTTGAACAAATATACTCGTTACTTGTTTTGTATTACTTTACTCCATCGAACAAAGCAGGTTTATTTCCAACAGTATTTACTAAACCTACACAGTTACTGGATTGTTCCTGGTTGCATTTATAGTAACACTTGTGTTGTTTATAACTTTGTTTCAGACAATTTCACGCAACGCTCGTTACGTTCTTGTCAGAAGTTGCAACACTAGCATTTATTCAATGTGTTTATTTTAAGTACTTACCTATTTAATCAAATGTGTAATTAGACGTCCGGGTAAGAATAGCACCCATCCATCTCTTCCTGTTGGGTGTCCGTGTCCGTCTAAGGGATAATAAGAAGACGGGCAGCAGCGTCTTTCTATTGTATTATTTACTTCCCATCTATACTGCAATCCCCAAGCCACCTGCCAAGGGGATTATGGCAACCCCTACCATCTAAGGGCGAGGCCTTTGGTCAGCAGTGGACGTCTTCCGACTGCCTATGATAATGATGTACTTACTTAGAATAGTTTAGTTGAAATAAACCTATCTCGCCTGTTCTACAAAAATGTTTTTGAAGTGAAACTTCTTATGCGACTTCCAAAAATGTTATCGCTTAACGCGTTAAACGTTAAGCGTTAAACCATGAGCGATAAACGTTAAGCGTTAAATTTGTTAAGGTTATGAAAACGCTCATGTGTGTGAGTGTGTGTGTAAGCGCGTGTGTGAGTGTGTGTGTGTGTGCGAGCGTGCGTGTGAGTGTGTGTGGGTGTGTGTAAGTATGCGTGTGTGAGTGTGTGTGAGTGAGTGAGTGAGGGACCGACCAACCGACCGACCGACCGACCGACCAACCGACCGACCGACCGACCGACTGACTGTAGAAAGAGACAGAGCGAGAATGAAGTTTCACTTCTTCCGCGCGGAGGGACCCCACGCACGCATTTTTTTTTTAACATCAGAGAAGGGAAACAAGAAGATAGAAGGGAAACAAAATCTATAACGCCTTAGTCTTGTGTTCGTGCAACTGTCTATAGGCCTGCCTATGGGCTCCCACACATAACTGCGATGCGATGCGATGCGGCGCCCCGCATCGCAGGAATTTTTATGGAAAATTCATTTGTTTCTCGCAGATATTTGCGATGCGATGCGAATTCGCAGTTATGTGTGGGAGCCGTATATATTGTTTACTTGTACATACATAGTAGACTAATGTGACTGCAATTTAATTTTTATACTACCTAGGTGGCAAGCACCATAGCGTATAATTGGAACTAATCCCGCCACTTATTCCCACCACTGTTACTCCTGTAAGACAGGATCTACCACACCTAGTAAAATAAATTATTACCGAGTAATATAATTTTATAGAACCTTTATATTTCAAAGAACCTTTATAGAGGATCTTTATTAAGAAAAGGGCGTAAGATTTAATATAATGGAAAAAATACTCGAAGCAAATTCCGGCTTCATCTAAACTTATGACGCCATCATGTTCCATTACTACTTGAGTACTATGAACGATATTTTTTTTATAAGTACATTGTCAGGGTGCAGGATAAAATTAGCTTATTAAACGTGAGATACACACCCGGCAAGTCTCTGTGCATAACTTAAATCTTCTTTTTGTGTCGACATGTTAACCCTGTAAGAGCGTAAGATAAAAAAGTGTGTAAGAGCTCCCCTGAGCTCCCGCTCTTACACACTTTTTTTCGAGGGGGAATCTTTCAAAAGGTCCCCGAGATCTGTGGGGATCATCTAGGGCAGTCATGTCAAAGATACGGCCCGCGGGCCGCATCCGGCCCCTGGGCCGTATCAATAAGGCCCGCGATCGCTATGTGTCACAGAAAGAAGAATCGTGTTTTATAGACTCTAATAAAATTCTAAAGCTAAAAAATTTGAGCTTGAAAATAATAAGAACAAACATCGCATAAAACTTACAAATGAACATCTCCAATCAATTCTTAAAATAACTACAACGAATATGATACCTGACATCAATGAGCTTGTCAAAAACAAGAGAAGTCAGGTATCTGGATCCTCGAGCTCAACATAATTACCTACCCTCTTTTATAATTTTAATATGATATTTAACAATCGTATATTAAATACTATATAATTTAATAAATAAATAATTCGGTTAATATTTTTTTATTTTCAATTTGACTCTGCAAAATTAAGTTTGACACCTCTGATCTAGGGTATGTTGGATTCTTACCCACTAAAACCCTCGTGGCTGTGGCATTGGCACATTTCACACGCGGGCTTTCCTGTGGTATCTCCACCAGGAGCCCCTTAGTGCCTTTCCTTTGATCATGCGGCCGCGACGGGACGCATTATATGATGATGATGATCACGGGGATGGGGGTCGCAACCCAGCCGCCCGTCCTCTTCGGCGTTGCCGCCGTACACAATGGACGTCCTATGGCCCACACCCCGAACGTCCAGCGACTCCGAAGTCCCGTGAGGCCTAGGCAAAATAAATATTTTTGCCTTTAAATAAGAAAAGTTGATAATTCCACTTACTTATACTACTATATTTACTTTATTACTATAACTTTGCAAAGCAGCGGACGACTTTCCACACTGTTATATAAATATCCTCGCAGAGCTCGCAGTATGCAGTCATTTACTACAAGGTGGTAGGTACTCCTGATTCCGAGAACGTCTCAAGAATTTTTATGAGACCATCAAAGCGGTTGGTACGGGGAAGTGTAAATGACCCTAAAATTACCCGTTCCAAATTGATTCAAAGCCATTTTCCGCGGCTTTCGAACTCCTATAGGGAAATATTCTGATAATGCTCTCAGCGATGGGTTCACTTCGTGTTTTTTATCGTAAAATTACGTGACTTTATTATAAAATTATTTTGAGAGGTTTTTGTTTTACGTGTTCCGATTAACAAGTTGATAAATAAAATATAGGTACTAATTCCCGCACGAAGAGTCTGTTAATCAGTCATTATTATCCCTTAGTATATCTTGTATCTGTAGATCTTGTATAGATCTACACTAAGTGACGAGCTTAATAGATGATTGAACGCGGCAGTGAAATATCCCAACACGGCTTTAGCGCTTTACAAAAATTTAAAGGCAATTTTTTGTGGTAAATTACTTCATACATTCTTCCTTTTTTGTGCAATCTATTCTTCTCTGGAATGAACTTCCTCAGGAAATCAGGATGGCTAAGAATCGCTTATCATTCAAAGTTAAGCTTCGGGAGCATCTCTATCATACATTGCCAGAATGACATCCTTTATTCTTCTTTATTTATAATTATTGTTTATAATTAGTATTATAATCACTTTTGTATTAGTTAGTGTATACAGGGTTACAGGAAAAGTCGTGCTAGATCCGTTGAGGGCGTGGAGTACCCATCATTTCTGACTTATTTCACTATGAAACACCCCACCCTAAACTTAACCAAAATAAAAAAAAAGTAAAAAAATAAATAAACTTAAACTTAACTTAAACAAAATAAAATTTAATAGCCTAAAAATCGGCAATTTTCAATAAAAAATTTAAAGTCGAAAATCTCGAAAAGGGTTATACTTATATATAGTATTTTATTCATATTTTACTTTGTATTGTTAATATATCTATGTTCTTTAGTTTTTATTTTACAGAATTTGGCACCTACCACAAAATATTTCTGCACTACCCTAAGGTAGACTGTTAGAAAATGCCTAAGGCATTAAGTCCGCCTTGTACTATAAGTGCATAAAGTTAAATAAATAAATAAATAAATTACCTAATTCTTTGTGTCTAGCATTAATAAGTTCCTTTGAAAATAACTTACAAATTATGTATAATTAAGGATCAAACGAACTTACCCTTACGTGAAGTTTGATCATAATTATGTGAACAGTTCGGTCCTTAGCAACTTATAATGTTTACTTATTGTAGTTATGCGTCCTTACTACTAGCCTTGCACGGAATGATTTAAAGTTTTTTTTTTCTTTTTTTTTTTTTCGGGTACTTTAATATTTTGTCACCTCACCGCCTCATATAAGACGGCCCACCCGCAGTGTGTCTTCATTATGTTTAGAGTAGGAAAAACGTTTCACATTTTATCCTTGGGTCGGGTGATGTGTAAAAGGGAGGGGAGTATATAAGTTGCTAAGGACCGAACTGTTCACATAATTATGATCGAACTTCACGTAAGGGTAAGTTCGTTTGATCCTTAATTATGTTTCACAGTTCGGTCCTTAGCAACTTATAATGTTTACTTATTGTAGGATGTTTAGAGTCTAGTTCTATAAAATGTGAATAGTTAGCTATTATGATTTGGGGGAATAGGTAATACAAGTTATGCCCTAAAAATCCAATTTCATTTATCTCTGTAATCCTGTAAAAGCATCACATAATATTAGGCACTAGATTTTCCTTTTTGTTTTAAATATCAAAAGAGAGAGTCTAACTCCTTACGACTTTTATAACACTAATAATACAATATTACACTTAGCCAACAGTAAAATCCATACGTAGTACTTATTAAGTCCGTAATAAAGAAGTTTATTTTTATTTTTTTTTATTCAATATAAGCTAGTGTTTGACCACAGTCCCACCCGGTGGAAAGCGGTGACGCAGTCGAGGATGGTAGATTATCTTCAATGACCTATCGTAATATTAATACTGCAGAGGAACCGCAAGCAAAATTATACATTAGGGTTAAGCACCTAAGAATAGATAAGTCGTATCGAGAAAAATCTCTCCTCAAAACCTGTCAACAGTGGCAATAAATCATTGTCTTGTAAAAACGCGCAAATGCACTTTATAAAACATATTTCAAAGGAAATATGCATAACCTCACCATTAGACAATGACTGAAATTGAAGTCTATTTTCGTAATTATTTTGTATAATCAATAACCGAAAAATATATATATGTATAAAATATATATATAAATAATGTAAGTAAATATCAGTTTGTGAACGTAAATGTTCCTAAAGGCCACACAGGCCACATATAATAGTTAGAAACACCTTAAATTAATTATTTAATTAACACGGTGCACAACAGAAAACATTACTGAACATATCACCTTGACAATAGGTACGCAATAATTTGTAATTCATGAACAAACTTGTATTTCATTCATACAGTAAAAGTTATCTTTATGATTAATTAATTGCACTTTGAAAGTTATTCCTTTTTTTTTTGTAGGTTGTTGCACATTTTATAAGTTGAGGGTAGATGAGGAGATATACCCTCCAAATGTTATTTATTGTGTCACCTACCCTCATATGTATCTATCAGCTGTCAGCTGATTGTAATGTCAATGACCGTTAGTTTATCTCTTAAAAAGGATATTACAACAGTCATACATCGAACTTAAAGTTCTTTATTTCATACTAACTATACCGCCCGTACAGGAGGCGCTAATAACTTAAAGAAGATTGTAAGCAGATCATGGTCGTGATCGCTATTTATTTAGTACATTTAGGTGCTATAAAGGTAGGTAGGTATATACACAACAGTCACAGTCTTTAATTAATGCAGTCATTACCGTACGTAATTTTAAATGTATCTAGTCATTGTTCTCGATTACTGTTCCAAAAAGGATTTAAGTTCTTTTTTTTTTTTTTTTTTGCATTAGTTTTAAAAATATAGGGAAAACACTTAAAGTCTCCATATTACAAACATATCTATTTCCGGTGTACTTAATGTGTATTTTATTTTCTACCATTAAGCACCTTATCTAAGTATATTTTCTCCTTTACCTTAATGTTACTTTACATGAAAAATACAAATATCTAAATAATTGTTTGGTGTTCATAAAAAATATATGAAGCAAATAATTATGTATAGCGTTTAGAACAGACTTATCAAAGAAAAACCTTAGACCTTCCGTTTGGTTTATTAATCACGGTTAAAATCAGAGGTAAGATACTCATATCTGGACCTTATACAAACAAATACGCCAAGGTATGTTTTTATATTTTGTATAGACAAATAACGCTGAGGACATTTAAACACAGACAAATCTGTTTTGCATGTGAATCGAACCCGCAACCAGGGCATAAAAAAAACAATGAAAATTACCCAACAGTTTTTTTTTTATTATTATTTTTTATTATTATTATTACCAAGGGATGGTAATAGTAAGTACTAGTAAACACGACTAATATATTTTGAGTTCAAGAATAGTTCCAATCTCCAAAAATATAGTAACAACTAATATTAATAGGTAGTAAAAAATACTGATATGGTCGTTGTCAATCTCAAAAATCTTAAGAAGCAAAATACATTGAATATAGGGCGTAAACTAGATAGTTTTGTGTTTATTGTAGACAAAGCATATAAGTTACTCAAGACAGCTTGTTTGTGGTTTATTACACATTAAAAGGCACATCAAACTTATAAGAGGAATATTCACAACGCTGGTAGATAAAATATATCAGGAAAGATCCAAATGAAATATCCAACAAAAAATTACATGAATATAATCGTATGGATTCTGAATAATAACATCAAAGATCAGCCAGAAAGATTTTTTTTTTTTTTAACTGTGCGGATTATATAAATATATAATTGTATTATGACACAGTGATAAGCTCGAACAGAGTTCTCATTTTTTTTTAAACACGCTGTTTATAGGTTTATATATATATATATATATATATATGTCTTAGTTAAAAAAATTATCACGTAAAAATGATCGTGTTAAGATAATACAATAAGACTAACTGTGTTTGGACAGGGTTTTTGAAACACCCTGTATATACTTTTACTTCATTATTATTATTTATTTTTGGAAAAATCGAACTTTATGAATTTACTACACAGATTTAATGTAGTATTCAATATTTTATGACCATTAAATTTAGAAACTAGAATTATGTATGACAAAAAATTCGTCCTCAATTTTGTCATAAGTATTCAAATATTGCAACTATATTGTTCATAAAGTTAAACCATAAATATAGTCATCAAGGTCATACATTTAACTAAATTAACGACGAATTAATAATATGACGATTGTTTTGTTCTCTAGATCAGATTTATCGATAGTTATTTTCAACTAAGTATTTATAATAAGTGTAGGAGGCGGCCGGCGGCGCGGCGTACTGTCCCATAAGTTCAGAGGCTACTTACTGCAGCTCCACGGTGGTGCTCACGGATGCTCCGGCTGTAGGCCGGCCAGGATCTCGTCGAGCCTGTGGTAAAGCCCGCCGCGGCCAGTCCGCCTCGGATCTGCTAGATACCACTTTGCAGTACGAACTACGAAGTTTTGAAATCTTATTAATTCTACTGTGAAAAAATATTAGTATTGTTATTATAACTTCTTAATTATTTACTCATCTCGTCCAGTGGCGCACGACGTATTCCGATAATTAGGAGTACCTACAGATCGAATTATATCTGACGATATTGTACGAATCCCAGGCAACTGGTGGATGGTAGTAGCAAATTACAGTTAATTGTGACGTTCCAAGATGGACGTCTTCGTATATTCAACAGTGGATTTTGTCTGGCTGATGATAATGATCGTATTATATGTTCCCAGATGTGTTGGCGGCATGCATTTCATAATAGTGTTTGCAACAATTACCCGCAATAAGGAATGCGTATCGCATTTATCTGTACATATGTACATTGTAAGGGGGAGGCCTATATTCAGCAGTGGACGTCTTCCGGCTGGTGATGATGATGATGATGATGTACATTGTTTGTACAAATGAGACGACACGGTGTGGAAACACGCACCGTAAAAAAAACATGTCATACTGACATACCAGCAGCAAGACCTATACTCACATGAACATTGTGTATTGCACAATGACTGTAAAGTTGTTCATTATCTTACGACAGAGACGACCCAGATTGTATTGGAAACTCGCATCGTATGAACACAGCGCAAGCAACAGCTACCCGAAGTTGGGTGTGTGCATCGCATGAACCGTAAATACTCACATATATACTCACATCTGCAGAGCTGACGTATCGCACTATAACGGTGAACGTGTTCATTATCTACGACAGAGACGACCTTGATTGTATTGGAAGCTCGCATCGTATGAACACAGCGAAAACAACAACTACAGGAGTGTGCATCGCTTTTGTGTAACGCACTATACGGTTAACGTGTTCAACACTACGGCAGAGACGACCCCGGTTGTATTGGAAGCTCGCATCGTCTGAACACAGCGAAAACGTCAAACCCGCTAGTGGGGCGACAACTACCCGCTGGTGGGGTATCGCTGTTAACCGTAAATGTGTTCTTTATGTACGTGTGAGACGACCCTGTATGGAAGCTCGATTCGTACGAACACAATTTAAATAGTGCACGACGATCCATTTCCCGAAGACGAAGAGTCGTCCGACGTCACCACCGCGGCGGCACCTCTTCGTTGTCCCGACGTCGCGGCGTCGCCTCTCAGTTGTCCGGTTCTTGACTTTCACTTTTACTTTAATACTAATTTAATTATTTTTATTTAATACTAAATACACTTGGAGCTTTGGATTGGAGACGTGCGAAGGCTTGAGCACGGAAACAAACATTGAAGACACACTGCGGGTGGGCCGTCTTATATGAGGCGGTGAGGTGACAAAATATTAAAGTACCCGAAAAAAAAAAAAGAAAAAAAAAAAACTTTAAATCATTCCGTGCAAGGCTAGTAGTAAGGACGCATAACTACAATAAGTAAACATTATAAGTTGCTAAGGACCGAACTGTGAAACATAATGAATTTATTAGAATACTTATACAATGTGTTGATTCTGTTTATTCGTAACTCTCTCACGCTCATTACGTGCTTGTTATTTACGCTCGCTGGAATAACTTCAGCAGTACCAGCCGAAGGACGTCCACTGTTGAACAGAGAGGGATTGACATAATTCCTTCGCTTAGCAGGCGTCTTGGGATCGCATTAGGTATAGGTGATAGGTAATCCAATAGAAAAACGCTTCTTGTTTCCCTTAGTCGCCTCTTACGGACACGCAATGAGAGGAGATGAGAGGGTGTTATTCTTACCTGGACACCCCACGCTGTATCCGTCTCGAAACGACCTGTACTTGTAGATGCCGAGGAGTCCGATGCCATGTAGTGATGGGTGCTGCTCGAGTCAACTCGTACGCGGGTGTTGCTTGGGGGGACTGGTCCGACTACTATCCCGTTGGCCTTTTAGTTTTTTGTAATTTTGTCGCACTTGTTATCTTTTCTCTCTTGTTTTATCTTTGGAACGGCAGGACACACTATCGCTGATGTTGATCCAATTGTAACAAGGCAAACAATGTTTAAAAAAAACTGACAAGCCCGCTGAGTTCCTTGCCGGATCATCTCAGTTGAGGCCGTGTTGTGATCCGGTGGTAGCTTTTAAAAAAAATAACATTCAAAAGTGACTTTGACTATTGTATAAATTATAAAAGTAGCGTTTATTGTATAAATTAACCTATACTTAACAAAAAGTAATCAATTTTGCTCTCGATACTAAACTAACTTTTTGAAGTGAAACTTCTTATGCGACTTACAAAAATGTTATCACATAACGCGTTAAGCGTTAAATGAATCACCTTAACGCGTTATCGCTTAACGCGTTAAGTGATAGGTGTTAAACGATAGGCGATAACCCTGGCGAGGCCCTGTATGGTGCCCCTATCTGGGGTCAGCGACTACCAGCCCAGAACGAGGCCATGTTACGACGGCCGCAACGAGCAATGGCACAGAGGGTGGCCAGGTGTTACAGGACAGTGTCCTTTGAAGCGGCAACACTGATGGCCGGGTCTATGCCCTGGCCACTAGAAGCAAAAGTGCTTGCACTACTGTACCAGTGGCGGCGCGAGGCGCAGGAACGTGGCGAGGTCTTACGATTGCCGGATATCGTTAACCGCAGGAGGGAGCTGCAGGAAACTGCGATGGGTGAGTGGGCAGAACGGCTTGCGAACACCAACGCCGGACAGCGAACAATCGCAGCCACCACCCCAGTCCTCGGTGAGTGGCTAGACAGGAAACATGGCATTCTGAGCTTCCACCTGGCGCAGGTACTGTCGGGGCACGGCTGTTTCGGGAAGTACCTGTGCCAGATTGGGCGCGAGCCCACGCCAGAATGTCATGAGTGCGGAGTGGCAGAAGACGGGACACCGGGGGGTTTTAGTGGGTGAGAGCCCCACATAACCCGTTCGCCGTGCCCACGGCGGGCGGTGTATGCCTCAGGACATTTCCCCCCAGGTCAGAAAAAAAAAAAAAAAAAAAAGTGTGTGTGTGTGTGTGTGAGTGAGTGAATGAGGGACCGACCGACCGACCGACCGATCGACTGAGCGAGAATGAAGTTTCACTTCTTCTGCGCGGAGGGACTCCACGCACGCACATTTTTTTTTCTATACCACCAATGTGGCGAACAGGTATGCGTACCGCTGCTGGTACATAGTCACAGCAGCCTATGGATGCTAGCAACATCAGAACGTGGCCGACCCAAGAGACATTAGATATTTAGTCTCTTGTGTCCGGTAATTCACCAGCTACAGTGCCATTCACACTGGAAAACAGCAATGCTTATACATTGCTCCTTGGCGGCAGATTACTTGCCACTACGGTTTATGTATGTAGTAGTTAGGTATATAAGGTATGTAACGCCGGACAAACGGGACATTAAAGAGACATACGCCACTACACGGTGTTTCACTAACAGACACCTAAATTCCTACATTGCATGGCGACCCTGCCTGCCTGCATGAGTTTTAATAAAAAAAAATGTAATAAAAGTAAATAAAAGAAATACAATTATTTTAAATAAAGGGTCCGTCAAGTGAAAAAAATGTGCTAAATGAAAAATAAGACTATAAATTGCAGTGATAAAAATGAGACTTTATATTAAATATATTATTATAAGTGAAATGAACTATAAAAGACTAATTAATAATTAGAAAGTGAATAAAATGACACAAAAAAAAAGAAAGAAAAAAAAAAAGTTCTACGTCCATACTAAAATTGTAAAGAGGAAATGCAGCCAAAGCCGAAAGACGAAGGAGTATGCCGCTGGAGCCGGGAGATCTGATGGTATAAGAATGATCTGATGGAAGATGATTAGGAAGGAGCAGGGTGATGTTCGTAGTCAAACCACCAAAATCAATCCAATCCAATCCCTGTCTGCTACCCAACAGGTCGTGGGTTCGATTCCCACCAAGTGTCTGGGTGTTTTATCTATATAAATATGTATTTACAAAAAAAAAGTATATATGTATTAGTATCAGTTGTCTGGTTTCCATAGTACAGGCTCTGCCTAGTTTGGGATCAGATGACCGTGTGTGAATTATCCCGGGATATTATTATTATTATTATTGTGTGTGAATTGTCCCGGGATATTATTATTATTATTATTATTAATGGAGCTGGTCGTGAAAGATTTGGCTACTGCCGGGAGATGTTGGAGTCTGAGGTAGATGGATACGGCAAGGAGATGGAGATTTTACCGGAGTGAAAGTGAAATCCTCTAAGTGTACATTGTCCAATTTTCTTTTCATGTAATATTAATCGTTTCGTAAATAGTCAAAATCATATTTATACAATGCTAATATAAATGTTTTATAATGCTTATAATTAGACCATAGCAACAGTTACCAAAAGAAGACCACCCAGATTTGTCAAACATGTAGCCGAGTTAGGTAATCGGTCGCATACCTGTAACCGAGCGTCACGATGAGTGTGTAATTTCGTCTCATCTTACATGCAGGATGCAGATATGCAGTTTTGATGCATTGTTCTAGTAAGTTTTATTTATAGAGTAATGAAATTGTATCTTCACGCCTTTATATCATAGGGGTATGATTAGTAAAATATTAACATCTGCCATAAATGTAGATAATGGATATGTACGTAATTGGGTGATTTAACAAAGTTTATAATTTTCTTTTTTACTTTGATTTCTTTTTGTTTTAAAGTTTATACGGATTTGACTATAACTATATATCATGGATATGACAATAAAAGCACGTAGTAGGTAACGTGGTTAACGAAATATTATTTTAGATGAGAAAGAAATAATAGTGAATATCATTTTACAAGTAAATAAAGAACTGAGGTTTCAAATATTTTTATCCAAGAGATCGTAAAGTGAATTAATAGGACGAAGGGACTTATGTTTTTTTTAAGTTTTTTTTTAATAGTGATAGATTTTGTGGTGTAATGTTTAGTAAAAATACGCGGAAGGTCCCGGTAATGCAGTTGCAAATGTGTTATCGAGGATCTGACTGTCAAGGATATTCTGCATTTACGGATAAGAACCCAACTAACGACTAGATTGATCACCTAGGAGTTCGTTTGGAATTCTTATAAGCAGTGGAGTTTATTCTGACTAGGTAGCGATTGAGATCAGAAAATGAAATGTTTTGTGACGATAGTTATTGTGAGGAAAAGTGAATTATTTGATTCGTAATCAACAGTAGCCCGAGATGCGCTGTTGAGCGAATAATAATATAATAGCAAGGTACACCAGGATACAAGGCAGGCACGAAATCCTTGTTGTGCTGATCATGTCTAGGCCGAGCACCATTCGTGAAGACAATTTGGACACATGGAATGTTTAGGATGTTGGGATGTGTTAAACGGACTGCCTGAGTAATTATTAATAATGTATAATAATATTTAAGTGTGCACACTATAATGTAATCCTTGTATCCTGCATAAATATTAATAGGTAGGCCTACCATTGTAATAAAAAAAAAATGTGTACCTTGCCGATTACCAATATTGAAGTGTACCTACATTGCGGTAATAAGTAAACGCATGCAGAAATATTGATGTATTATACATAATGGTACCATAGATATAAATAAAATACGTACGTAGGTAAGTATAATTGATTCTGCAGGTCTGTTAATTGATAATGAAAAGAGATTTTAATTTTAATTTAAAAATTACACGGACTAGACACAAAACTCGGATGTACCTACCAAGTAAGAATCAGACGTGGCTAGACTTGTCTTTATTTGTTATGTTTCAAATTTTATATACTTGTTTTTAGAATACCTATTATACTTACTAATTTAGACTTTTTATAATTTAAGTTTTTATCATGTTTACATTTTTTGATATATTTTACATTTTGGGTAATTCTTAGTTTATTTTATAATAATAATGTTTCGTTAACTTTCTTAAAAATGTAAGCATACTTTTTTTAAATAAGTTGGCGTGTATAGTGTTTTAATTAATTTTTTTGTAAGAAATACACTAGATATACTATCGGCCTGCGCAACTGATAGTTGTTCTTTTGTTTTATGAGTAACATGGCATCGTATAATTAGTAATTTGTATTAATATTGTATTTAATATTTCACTGGAAGCCAAAAATATTTTTATTAGTTAAACTTCATATCATTGAAAACATATTATTTATCCAAAAAATTCAAAATAGTTTAATTTTTTGTTTTTAAATTAAGGGGGGTGGTGTAGTGTGGTGACACCCCACCTGTTTATGTATGTAGTAGTTAGGTATATAAGGTATGTAACGCCGGACAAACGGGACATTAAAGAGACATCCGCCACTACACGGTGTTTCACTAACAGACACCTAAATTCCTACATTGCAGTACCTACCTGGATGGTCCCTCGCACAAGGAACCTACCAGAAAGTACTAGTTTCAGAGTGTGTGTTAATTCCTTAACATCTTAGAAACCAAATACGAATATCTCCAGTAATAAATTGTCTTTACATTGGTACAATGTAAATACCTACATGTTAAACAATTTAAGTAAATACACAGAATTAATAACAGATTATGATAATGATTTCTGATATTTACGCGAATACTACACATTGAAATGAAACTAATTTTACGGATTATATCGCGGTTTATTCTTGATTTGAATTACCCGACGTTTCGAATACTTTACAGCATTCATGGTCACGGGTGGACTGAGGTGGTGTGACAAATGTCATAGTTGTCTTAGGGTACCCTCAGGTCTTCTAATTATTATTGTTAGTCCGATCTACGCAGAAAGAGCTTACAGTGTCTTGAGGTCTTGCAGTGGAATGCTTGTCTTTGGATTTGACTATGTTTATCACGGGATCCCAAGCTGGTGGTAGCACCCAGCCATCTTCTCTATTGAAATTTGGATGCTTTTTAATTTCAATAGCCTCTCGAATCATCCTTGGTAGGTAGCGCTGTTCTTTTGCGAGGATTTGTGGTTTGTCAAATCTAATATAATAACAGATTTCTGTTATCTAGTTATCCAATTATTAGATTCGTAAACTAGACTATTCGAAACAGATTCGATTACAAAGGAATTGCGAAAACACTTTTAGAGATTATCGCCTGACCCTTTGTCCCAGTTACGGAAAAGATGTATGTAAATCATGTATTTTACACGTTTGGACTTTAGAAATGTGTTTTAGTGAACATTACGGTATAACAAAGAGTTTAAAAAAATTGCAAGTGACAGGCCCAGTTCACATACCTACATTGGAAAGGAAACAGATATGCTTTCATACAATCTAGGGCCTGGGTAAAAATAAGATCGAATTAGATGAAAATGATAATAGTTATAGGCTAATACTTCAATAAACCATTACTAAAAATCCCAGTGAGGTAACCAACCTGAGAGCTGAGTTATAAGAGTTTTAATAAGTGATGGTGGACATTTTTATCAGCGGATGTTTGGAGTGTTATTGACTTTTTTATGTTTGGTTTCTTATAATTCACTTTAATACACATTTAGCGTATGATCTCTGTACAAACAAAGGATTATTATCAATGAAACACAATCAGAACACAAAAATGCCCAAAACAAATCAAGATATTCATTTCACAGCATAGAGTATCGTGCAGTCGCGAGTTGTCACTGTCAGACTGAATCAGATGTCAGCATAGACTTAAAATACGGAATCGATCACAGCACTTAATCGATTCCTAAATGCGAGTAGATTTTTTCCTATAGCTGGTATATGACTTGAAATTCTTGAATACTAGGTTATAGAACTATTTAATAGGTTCCTTTTATGGGGATTTAATTTGTTTGATTAAATTAATCCTGGCTAACTCCCTAGATAGCCTAATTTTTGTACTTAACCAATTCACATTTATTGACTATCGATAATCGATTATGTTTGTATTGTGACTAAAACGTATTTCTCAGTTATCTCATTTCCAAGATTAATAAATGTGTTGATTACTTGCCAATAGATATTGAAAAAAATTGCTCTTTTTTTAAACCTTATCTCATTTTTTTCGACCACGGAATTATCTTGGCCCAGAAATATCCACCTCCTTTATGACCCTTTTTTCAGAGTTAAGTAAGAATTTATATTCAGTTTTTTTATAGATTTCTTGGGCTTGGACATTTTCAAATGGTAGCATTTATATTTTTTTATTTGAAACCCAAGACATTTAAGCACTTAGAAAAAGACCGGCCAACATTTTGATCACAAACCTTGTTACATGTGTATATTACACATTAATTCAGTAAAAACGAGTACGCTGAGAATTTTTTTTAGTGGAAATAATATCATAATTTAAGTCAATCATCACCAGCTGGAAGACGTCCACTGCTGGACATAGGCCTCACCTTCGAATGCCACAATGAACGACAGTTGGCTGTTTGCATCCACCGGTTACCTGCGACCCGCAAAGTGTCGTCTATTCACGTAGTGGGAGGCTTACCTACGCTGCGTCTTCCCGTTCGTGGTCGCCTCTCGAGAAGCTTTCTTTCCCATAAGTTATCGGTTCTTCGAGTGATGTGACCTGCCCATTGCCACTTCAACTTGCAGATTTTGAGAGTTATGTCGGTGACCTTGGTTCTTTGGCGAATCTCCTCATTACGGGTTCGGTCGCACAAAGAAACTCCGAGCATACCTCTCTCCATAGCACGTTGTGTGATTCTGAGCTTATCTGTAAAAGGACAGCAGTTAGGGACCACGTCTCAGTAACACACTACTACAACTACACCAACATCAGTTGCGAGTGTTGTGTGTCCCCTCAATATATGTGTCACCTTATCAGTTGCCCCGCCTGTCCAACTACCTGCACGACAGAGGATTTGCTCCAGGCAAATCAGAACGCATCATATTCATTGTCGACACGAAAAGAAGAAGACTAATATAGTATACTGACGAAAATATACTGAAAATACTGAAAGACGTCCACTGCGGAACAAAGGTCTACCCTTTAGAGGGGGGGGGGGGGGGATTGCCATTATCCCGACGTTTGGCAGGCGTCTTGAGGATTAGGTAGGTAATCCAATAGATAGACGCTGCTGCCCGTCTTCTTGTTTTCATTTGGTCGCCTCTTACGACACCTAACGGGAAACTCGAAGGAGTAAAAGACTAAAATAATCCGGCTTAATAATAATAAAAACATTGTGATATTACTCACAACAAGTGACATTACTCCGATCGATTATTTAATTCCACACACATAAATATTGTTTCATTAAAAAGTAATTCAGTTTATTCCCAACATTACATTCATGTTTTTAGGAGTACATATTTTCACTTCATATTATTTGGTTGTATACCTTTAATAATACTAATTTTGCTAAGTCTTGTGAAGATTCCCTTATTTCGATTTCATCCATTTCGTAATTGGAATACTCGTATTTTGCCACGGATTTTATGTTTTCATAAAATATTTTTATTTGTGAACACCATTGCGATATTACGTAACACATAAATCTAAGAACATCAAAGCTATTTTTATACATTCCGTAATGTGATATGTAGGTTTAAAACATCAAAAGAAATGGGAGAAAAAATCCGTCTCTCTTTATAGTAAACGGGATTTCCTTTTTTGTTGATGTTTTAATGCGTGGTATTGGATACATTTTTATCAAAATTATTTACTTTCATCAAACGTAAGTCTTCAATTTCATAATGCAATTTTCGTTCTGTTGTTTGATTAGCTTGATACAAAGGTAGACTGGTAAAGAATGCCTAAAGGCGTTAAGCCCGCCTTGTGTACCTACCACTTTTGTACTTACATAAAGTTAAAATAAATAAATAATACCTACTCTAATTTGTTGTGCTATTGCTACAAGTAAGTACCTATTGAATTATTTCACACAGGTGAATACAAAGATAGATGTCATTTTTTTTCGAGATGAATTGATGAGAATGAATTTGAATTTTGAAACTTAGAATTTTATTTGATTATCGTATTAATTAGCAACATATAACATAATTGGGGACCATGAGTTATTGCAGACTAATTTACAAAGCCTAGAGCACAGACGCAAAGTTGCCCCATGCCAGCCTCTCGGTATTTATTCTACAGGATGCATTCTGTATGCGCAGGAATTACATTACCTACCTGATTCCACCATCCCCCTTCTATCATCGGGTGACGAGACACACGGCGCGTACAATGTGGTGAACGTTCCTTCAGTCCGGACTAAGCGATTTGCTTCCTCATTTATTGCCCGATTGCTCAAGAAGAGGGTTATGTTTTACGAGAGTACGTATGTATGTATGTAAGTATGTATGTAAGTATGTATGTAAGTATGTATGTAAGTATGTATGTAAGTATGTATGTAAGTATGTATGTAAGTATGTATGTAAGTATGTATGTAAGTATGTATGTAAGTATGTACGTACATTATGTATTTAATTTATTTGTAATTTACTTTAATTGTAATCTAAATGAAATGAGACACTATTGTATTAGGGTAACCTGTAACGGTAGTGTATTTATGGCAATAAATAAATAGAAATGTATGTATGTACGTACGTATGTCTATTTCTTTGGTACGGCCTGCAGCCTAAACGCTCCTAAAGCTCGATGCGTTTTGACTTATAAATGTCGTTAGATTCGTCGTAGCTGTGGGACATACTTAGGTTATATAATTTTTTTAAACAATTAAAATAGCGTCTGCCAGCCGCCATTCTATGTTTTTTAATATCAAAAACATCAATATGGGTATCAAATAAAAGGTTTTAAATTAGACGAGTTGAAATATATACCTATACATGTGTATAGATATGTATTATATACAGGGTGTAAGGGACCACGTACCGAATTTTTTTTTATAAGACGTCAAATAATGTCCGTTACAACATTACAGTAACCATTTATATGGTAAATGACAAATGACTAACTTATTAATTTTCGAGACGGTAATGAATATATGCGGAATAATATTTATTTTTCAAATTACATTGCTAATTTTCTAAGATAATAATAGTTAATTGCCTATGCACTGTTTTTGTGCATAAAGAATAAATAAATAAAAAAAACTTCCACAAATAATTAATTTATTATTTTTAAATTAAAATTAGGCTTTATTATTATACCAATAATGATTGAAATGAAACTAATTTTACGGATTATATCGCGGTTTATTTTTGATTTTAATTTCCCGACGTTTCGAATACTTTACAGCATTCCTGGTCACGGGCGGACTGAGGTGGTAGCTGTCCATATGTCATAGTTGTCTTAGGGTACCCTCAGGTCTTCTAATTATTATTGTTAGTCCGATCTACGCAGAAAGAGCTTACAGTATCTTGAGGTCTTGCAGTGGAATGCTTGTCTTTGGATTTGACTATGTTTATCACGGGATCCCAAGCTGGTGGTAGCACCCAGCCATCTTCTCTATTGAAATTTGGATGCTTTTTAATTTCAATAGCCTCACGAATCATCCTTGGTAGGTAGCGCTGTTCTTTTGCGAGGATTTGTGGTTTGTCAAATCTAATATAATGACGGGTGCGATCCTGAACATGTTCACAGACTGCAGACTTCGTATAGCGTCGATGTTTAACGTCAGCTATATGTTCTTTTACACGGGTTTTTACCGATCTTTTTGTTTGCCCGATGTATGAGAGCCCACAGTCACAATCCAGTTTGTATACTCCTGCATCTTGTAGAGGTATATGGCACTTGACTGATGGTAAAAATTGACTAATCTTCTTTGGTGGCTTGAAAAATGTTTTAATTGAAGCTCGCTTTAAGATATAGCCAATCTTGTCTGTTACCCCTCTAACATATGGCAACACAGCAGGCATACGTTCGACTGTGGATGGCTTGACACGTTCACAGTGACGGCGGCGCGGAACTCGCCAACCGCAACCGTGGTAATGGATACGTCAGATTACAATGCCAAAATGCAAGAGCTATTATCGGATCAAAGTACATATAAAAAGGTAAAATCAGACCCAACCAACAACACACATAAAGCAACTAGTAATGTAATAAAGAAACATTCCGAGGCATTGAATCTAGACGTCAAATCGTTGTTACCTTCTTGTCCAAAACCACCAAAACTTTATGGGTTGCCTAAAATACACAAACCAAATGTCCAGCTACGTCCAATTGTGAGTGAATCGATCTGCACCAACATATAGACTGGCTCAACACGTAGCAAAAGTTCTTTCACCACTAAGAGGGCAAACAGAAGCTCACACTAGGGATTCTTACCATTTTGTTAGTGAGATTAAAGATCTATGGCTTACTAACAATGAAACGATGGTCAGTTTTGATGTCCAGTCGTTATTTACATGCCTACCAGTAGAAGACTGCATCTCAATTGTAACAAGAAAGCTAGCAGAGAAAAACATACCAGTAGGATATGCAGAACTATTAAGACACTGCCTTACATCTGGCTACCTATTGTGGAAAGAGGAGTTCTACAAGCAAGTAGATGGTGTGACGATGGGCTCACCAGTATCTCCCATTGTTGCCGATATATTTATGGAGAACTTTGAGGAGACGGCCCTTAATACTGCACCTGTTAAGCCACGATTCTACAAGCGGTACGTAGACGATACTTTCACAATATTACCATCAGATAAAGTAACTGCTTTCCTAGATCACCTTAACTCCATAAACACTAAAATCCAATTTACAATGGAGTTGGAATCAAATAACTCTCTAGCATTCTTAGATGTCTTAGTAATCCGTAATCCCAATAACACCTTGAGTCATACTGTGTATAGGAAAAAGACCCATACAGATAGATATCTAAACGGCGAATCTCATCATCCCCCAACACAGTTAGCTACTGTCGGTAAATCGTTGTTTCAGAGAGCACACGGGATCTGTGACGAGGAACATCTTGGTGCCGAGCTTCAACATGTTAAGCAGGTCCTGCATGATAACAAGCTCCGAGTTCCGCGCCGCCGTCACTGTGAACGTGTCAAGCCATCCACAGTCGAACGTATGCCTGCTGTATTGCCATATGTTAGAGGGGTAACAGACAAGATTGGCTATATCTTAAAGCGAGCTTCAATTAAAACATTTTTCAAGCCACCAAAGAAGATTAGTCAGTTTTTACCATCAGTCAAGTGCCATATACCTCTACAAGATGCAGGAGTATACAAACTGGATTGTGACTGTGGGCTCTCATACATCGGGCAAACAAAAAGATCGGTAAAAACCCGTGTAAAAGAACATATAGCTGACGTTAAACATCGACGCTATACGAAGTCTGCAGTCTGTGAACATGTTCAGGATCGCACCCGTCATTATATTAGATTTGACAAACCACAAATCCTCGCAAAAGAACAGCGCTACCTACCAAGGATGATTCGTGAGGCTATTGAAATTAAAAAGCATCCAAATTTCAATAGAGAAGATGGCTGGGTGCTACCACCAGCTTGGGATCCCGTGATAAACATAGTCAAATCCAAAGACAAGCATTCCACTGCAAGACCTCAAGATACTGTAAGCTCTTTCTGCGTAGATCGGACTAACAATAATAATTAGAAGACCTGAGGGTACCCTAAGACAACTATGACATATGGACAGCTACCACCTCAGTCCGCCCGTGACCATGAATGCTGTAAAGTATTCGAAACGTCGGGAAATTAAAATCAAAAATAAACCGCGATATAATCCGTAAAATTAGTTTCATTTCAATGTGTAATATTCGCGTAAGTATCAGAAACCAATAATGATGTTATACAAATTTTATTTAAAAAAATGTGAATTTTTTTTTTGGAAATTTTTGAAAAAGCCGATGAAAAATTTCAACACTAGGATGTTCAGAATCATGTACAGGATCCCTGGTATCGGTTTTCGGTACGATGCCCCTTACACCCGTTATGTATAATATAATTGAAGTCCATTTTGTTTGCTCGCAGTAGGGCTTTTTATGGTTTAATAATTTATACTTACTTACTTACAATAAGAACAGGGACTAGAACCGTTTGCCTGCGTCGGATTTCCCGTCCGAATATAGTATGGGTATCTTCAAGGCTAGAGGGAATAGGCTTTTACACTAGCGTGCTTTACCATTCTCAATTGCGTCGCCGCTTTTTTATTTATTAAAAAAAGCTAGGTACATTAGGGCCTCCGCCCACTAGCGTTTTCTAGCTGCAGCGACTGGCAATTTTGCGACTGCATCGCGTTTTAGCATCTCATTAGCGACCATTGGGCGACTCCTTGCGCTCGGACGCTGTAGCGGAGTCGCGCGTTTTAGCAACCGCATCAATGCTGCATCGCGTTTTAGCGACTGCTGTCATCGATGCACAGTGGGCAAAAAATAAGGTTCACTAGCTTAATTTTATTGAAAAATGAAATATATTTTATGTAGTTCAAATACACGGTTTTGTTAAAATTACCATAACATCTAATTGCTTAGTAATCACAAGTTTTATTTTTAACTTAACAACATTAAATGTAAGTACATTCCAAATGTATCAAAATATAATTTGTTTCACCTTTTTTTGTGTTTCAATTGTAAAGCTGAATATTTTTGGTCACGTTACGGTTATGGTAACAAAACCGTCTGAGTTTCAACCTTAACCCTTTTACAAATATCACATGCTGCTATTGAGGTATTATAGATGTCGTTGTTATTATGTTGATATACATATAAGTAAGTATAAACTAATACCCAGTAGGTACTTTATAAAAAAAACAACGCTATGCATCTAAGTCACCAGGATTTGACTAATCCTTCTGAATAATGGTAAACTCGCTTAAGAAGTTTGAAACGCAAATAAATAATTAAGAAGTTGAATGAAATATAAAAAAATATATATTACTGATATTATACTTCACGCCAAAACAATTTTCAGGTATTATTTAATTATATAATCTTTACGATAAACAATCACAGTAAGAACAATTTAGACAGAAAAAAAAACTACAAATGCGTAGTTTTTTTTTTATAAAAAAGAGAACTTCATCAGCCTTTTAATTAAACCAAAATATTTAATAATAATAATAATATACGTTTATTTCACTCTTGATCCATACAAAAAAAAACATTGAAAAAACAAAAAATTACAAAGAGACATTGACAAAAAAAGGATGAAACCAAACAGAATAAATAAATAATAACAAAACTAAACAAAAAAAACACACATTCCAGTAAAAAAAAGAATTTTATGCAGCTATTTAACGCCAATGTTTACACATGTTCGTTATAGACCATCGGTCTGCCAGTTCTTTAATAATAATAATAATAGTTTTTTTTTCTAAATTTCTCAAATGTTTGTTTAATTATTAGCACTATAAATATGTTCACTCCATTAATTCAATCATTAGTAGAAACTTTGTTGGCTAGACGTTTTAATTGTATGTTCCATATTATGAACTGTTTATGCTGTTTGTTTCTCTTATCTAAATAAAAAAAATAAAAATAAAAATAAAATAATAACTTTTTATTTCAGGCTGCATAGGCCCATAGATAAATACCTTAAAACTAACATTCATATTAAATACAATATAAAACAATATAAAACTATTAATTTAATAATACTGTTTCTACACTGACCAACCCTGGCCATATATGAAGCAATTCTGCTTCTCTGTATGGCATTGAACGTGTTCAGACGCGCCTCCGTAAACATGCTAGAGGTACTACCGTACCGATTTTAAAACCCATGAGGTGTCTGAAAATGTTATTATATTGTACACGAATCCCATCCAATGACCTCCTTTTATAATTTGTCCAGAGTTGACAAGTGTAGAAGTTTTGACAGTTTGATTCAAATAAATGCACTTTAGTTTGAACATTAGCTTTAAAAAAGCTTCGTGCTATCATATTTCCCACCACCGAGAGTGCCCGTCGCTGGCGATCAATTTTGGCATCATCTTTCATATCAGACGACAGAATGTGACCAAGGTTCCTGACTCCCTCCACTACCGTGATACTTTGATCCACCTGGCTACCATCACTGGTGGCACGTTTTGGGACCCCTCCCCGATCTGAAAAAGGCTCCCCTTTTTTTCATTGTATATTAAATCATGGTCTATTGCATACCTTTCACAGGTTGTTATAAGCTTTCTGAGACCCTTAATCGATAGGCTGAACAGAACCATATCATCGGCATAACTCAGATTGTTGCCATATCTGTCACCCAACCTTAGCTCCACCGGTACCCCACTCAACTCCTCTATTAAGTTATTCATATATAGAATAAACAGATCGGGAGAAGTTAGCCCACCTTGCCTTACACCACACGTTAGCTTATATTTTTCTGACAAGGAGTTGTCCCACCTGACATTGCTGGACTGATTCTGATACCAAAACTAATCAGTCCAACAACGCCAGATGGCACATTGGTGTTCTCTAGTTTATTCCACACGTGTAGAATTTTGACCCTGAAATTTCCCGCCAAATCACCGAGCAACAAAACGCGCGCCTACTGACCGAAGACGTTCCAACTTAGGCCACCGCGACCGCACTTTTTAAAAAAATCTCCGAATGCAAACGGTACGCGCTCCGTGAAAAATACAAAAAACCCGTGAAATACTTGTGAAAAGTGTTTAGACTAAACGTTCCGTGAGCTCACCGAATCGAAAACCACCACGGCGAGACTCATCAAGCAGTCAGAACTTTGGTGCAGAGCTGGTGGAGGAAGCGGGTAATTAAGGGTCAGAAGTTTTTTTACTAGATCTACTTAAATTCGTATCAGTCGATACAACACGCATTGTGAAAAATAACAACAATGAGAGCAGGTAGTGACTATTAGTGTAGGATTAGGATTGGTAATAGATTGATATATGATTATATTATGTACTAGCTTTATCCTGCAGCATCGCATGCACATAGTTAGTTAATATCCTGGGACAATTCACACACGGTCATCTGATCCAAACCAGGCAGAGCCTGTACTATGGAACCAGACAACTGATACTAATACATATATACTTTTTATTTGTAAGTACATACTTATATAGATAAACACCCAGACACTTGGTGGGAATCGAACCCACGACCTGTTGGGTAGGAGACAGGGTCACTAACCACTAGACCAACGGGCCCGTCATCAGTTAGTACTTAGGTATAGATTGTTTATAGGTTTTAAACAATCAGTAACAACGCATATTGTATAATAATTTCATGCAAGAAAACTTCACCTTTACACGTCGTCATTTCATTTTCATCTTATTTTCAATCGGCCTGTATTGTCCAAACCAATAATAAATAACTTACTTCGCGCGCTTCACGTTTCGTCGCATTTAGCAAAGTGTAAAGAAGAGCCCGGGGCTCTTCAGTTTCTAAAGCAAGCGGTTTCCCTTCGCTTCTGAAGCAACAAAGTAAGTTTCATAAATGAAAAACGGTCAGTCCATTAAACCTTGATTCCAATGAACTGCGGGACAAAATTTTCTCAATTTTCCTATAACCCCTAGTGCATCTTTAAAATCCCTTAAAGCTTGCGAAATATTTATTTATTTATTTTATTTAAAAAGTCTTTTCAGTACCTACGTATTGTGGTAATCGAACGATTATCTTATATCGTTATGATTATGACTACGGTTGTTTGTATTTAAAAACCACAAGAAATACATTATCATAAATCTTATGAAAGAGAAGCTTGTTTTAACGCCCACTGTGCGCTGTACCGTGTGAATCCAATACACTGTAACTACGAAAAACTGATTTTGAGAAAATGAGCAAAATAGATTTTTTCAGTTTTTTCAATATTACTCCAAAATTTTCTTTAGAAAGTATTTCTGTGTTCTCTCTCAGTTCTTATAGTGGTGCCAATTTAAAAATAATTTTATAAGTTATCCAGCCTATTATGTTTTATATATATTTAGAGTATACATAATGAATTATCGTGGATAACTTGTGTTGCCCTAATAGTTGTCAGAAGCTAAGGAAGATATTGTTAAGGCAATACACTGTATCATATAGTTACAGTGTATTGACTTGAAAAACAGGGCCTATAAATGTATTGATAAGTATAAGTAGGAGAACCTTAATACTGCACAGACGTGGCAGTTCTTGAGATATTTTGGTATTTTCTATTGAGAATGCTCCATATTTAGATCAAATTAATGCACATTTTTAGAAGTCACTTGTTACTCTTGATAATGTTAAGTTGTCCACTTTAAATTGTCTCTCTTAGCTATCTTTGCCTTTATCTTCTCCTTTCTCTTTGAGTTCGGTTACTGAGGGGGTTGGGAATTATATCATCATGGTCTTCAGTTAAAATTGTTGTTACCTAACCTTGAAGTAACCTTGAGCAATCCTTGTAGAATAATCACTCGTTTCTTAAACTTTTCAATTGAATCCTGTTCTTTCCCGTCTGCATGGAAGAAAGCTTGTCATTGTCATTCCTTTTCCAAAACAACCAAATCCTTCTGTTACAAATTTTAGTCCTATATCTACACTCCTTGTTCTGTTCTGGAAGTCCTGGAAGGTATTTATTGTTTACAAATAAATGACAGACTATTTTGCACCTAATTGCCTTTTAGTCCTTAGTTTTAGTAAAAATAAGTGATGTTGGACGCTTAGTTATAGAAAGCAAACAACTGATTATTCTGGTATTATTGGATCTTGGTAGTGACTTCAATTCTGTTGATTTTGACATCCTTCTAGGTATTCTTTCCTCTCTCAATGTCGCTTCTTCAGCTATCAATTGCTTTGATCATATTCATATCTTCGTGGGCGCTCCCAATCTCTCCGCTTTGAGGAGACATCATCTGTGTGGTGTGAGCTTGAGGCGGGTATTCCACTGGGTGGCGTAATCTCTCCTCTTTTCCGTTTTCATGAATGTTATCGCGAGGGTTTTCTAACTATCATCTCTATGCAAGATCATCCGTAGCTTTAACGTCATGCCAATATTGATAATCTTGGGTAAGTGATATTTACGCTTAATAAAGATTTAGATAGCATAAATCAGTGGGCAAAATCAATTGGCTTGTTAGTGAACTCTACTAATTCTCAGGCTATCATATATGGTGGCGCATACGTGATGAATCTGGTTGACATTAACTCACTCTCTAGTTTAGTTTTCGATTCCGTACCAATTGCATACTCAAATAAAGTTAAAATTCTTGGAGTTCTGTTTGATTATAATATTTCTTGGGAATCTCATGTTGGAGAAAGGTATAATCTTTTACTCTTATCAGTCTCACAAGCGTCTCCAAAAATGTATTCTGCGTCAGACAAAAATCTTTTTTGCTTGATCTTTACCTCTTTTCGATTATGCTGATCTATGTTTCTAGATGCAACTGAGGAGCTTTTTAATAAACTGGAGCAATTGTAAAATTTGTGTATTCGTTTCATCTTTGGTCTACGGAAATATGATCACATGTCGGAATTTCGGGCTCAACTAGAATGTCTGCCAATCCGTCAGCGGCGGAACTGGCATATTTTTTATTTTCTAAATTGTATATTTCACAATCCTTAATCTCCTCTTTATCTTTGTGAGGGTTATTCCTTGCTCGTGTCTTGTGACAAGCCTTGACGTTCCACTGTATCTGTGCATTTTGAAGTTCCTCCTCATTATTATAGTAGCTATAATGATTTTTTTTACCATGCAAGCAGTGCAGCTATGGAATTCTCTTCCACATTCCTTGTGTAGTAGCTGTAATTTAGTCATATTAAAAAAAAACAATATTTCCTCTCCAGATAGATTTAATTTAATATTTAGTGTATTTTACTATATTTATTTTTAAATTTCAGTACGTATTCGTTCATCAGCTCATACTTTCCAGCCACTGCGCCGCCGTCGCTCTCGGCCAGATCGACCAATAATAATTGAAATCGATAGCCCTGCCTCAATCTGATTGGCGCAGCCGCATCGCGCTAGCCCTTCTACAAAACACTGTATCTTGCAATCCGCGAAGATTATTTGGACAATGCACCGCATCATCAATTGCCGTGTTTTACTATTTCAGGCCTGTAGTTTTTAGTAATTACAGTGTAATTTGCATTGCAATATCTCAGTCTTTTTCATACAAAGTAAAAAAACTATGAATGCTATAACATCAAACAGGTTCAAAGAAATCGAATGAACGTTGTTAATTCAAAACACTGTATCTGAAGTTACAGTATATTGGATTCACACGGTACCGCTGGTGTGGCATGTTTTGACTTAGGATTACCAACTTTTTCTGGTATTCTAGATTATTTTCGGGGTCGATTTAAGTTCCCACTTTTAAAGGAATATTGCTGCTTTGGTTTTTAATTTCAAAGAAAGCACGTATTGCAAAAATATGTATTTCACCTTCCACATGATTTTTAACACAAATCTACATGAATGATATTGTTTGCTTGTACACATAGGTTTTTGAAAACTGGTAATTGGATGTAGCCAGTACCGCCTTCGCCGCGATTAATATTTTCGCTTTATTAGCACACTGCTGCAGCTGCACTGCTTCTTGCTTTACAAGAAGCAGTACAGCTTTATAAGGGCCTCCGCCGACACGATACTTTTTGCATCCGCGTTCGGCAACTCTGTTGCTTTTCGGAAGCTTGATACCGCAGCCGATCGCGAACCCCCGCACACTACTAGCAGATAGCGACCAGCGATTTCGACGCTTTCCGGTCGCTGGATGCAGCAACCGCGCGCTACACCACGCACACTACAGATGCCAGTCGCCGCGACTTTGGTAGTTCCGGGGTTCCCAACTTTAAGGATTTCTCCCTAAATAAATGGAGCATAATACATTGAACTATTTGTATTCTGATTACGTAACATTTATTAATGGGCAATGTTATTAATCTTAAAACCGACTTGTAGTTAAGATCTTAGTGTAAAAAACTTGCTTCGAGGAAAATATATTGAGTTTGATTAATTTTGTTAAAATTTTATTAGTTGAAATATTTTTTCGTACCGTGCAAAGCCGCTTGTAGTGTATGAAATTTAAAACAATCTAAATAAGTAGATACCTAGGTACTTATTAGATATAAAATCAGTCACTATCCGTGTTATACGTATAGTCGCTCCTGTTTGTTTGTTTCCTTAGTCTAAACTAAACATTGAATTTTGACCCAATTTCTACAATCATTTTGAGGGTTTCGGTACGTTTTAATATTATACGTAGGTATAATTATAATGTATAATTATAAGGTTTAAAACTCCGGCGAGGGAAGCTGATGTCAGTTAATATGTTATGTTAAGCACCGACTTCAATACATTTTCGTTATATAGTACTTAAAAAGTCATAATAATATCGTTAAAGTCGGATTTTAATATACTAGAAATATTTTATTTAATCTTTTTATTGACTTTACCTATTATAACGCTCTGAATGCATGAAACTACCACGCAACTAGAACAACTGTGCTAGACTTTACTAGGAACAAAACAGTGCATTATATACTAAAGTACCGAACTGATTTTGATGACGCTATTACAACAAGAATGACCGCAATCGGATTTGTAGCTTCTGAGAAGTATGGGAATAAACATATATACATACACACACAGACACACATATATGTATGTATATATGTCGCAGCCGGGTCATTAGTATAGGCTGTCAATTAATACTAAATGTCCTGTTAATTCTAAAATGTAGGGTATGAGGTCAATAGTATCAAAGTCAAAGTCAAAATAACATTATTATGTATAGGTCCCACGGAGGCTTACACAAAAATAATTTTTACGCGGCCGCTACTGAGAAGATCTTTTTTTTTTTTTTTTTTTTTTTTATTTAAGGACAACCAACAAGACTTACACTAATACATTGCATTTTTTACATTGGTGAACTTAAAACTAAGTGCAAGCTTAATTATAGGTCGCCACAGCATGCAAAAAACGCGTTAATCTTGGAAGACACTCAGCGGGCATGTCCTATTTTGTAATTTTTTTTTAAACAATTGTGTAAACAGTTTTACAAATTATGTATAGGTAGCCTTAAAATTCTAAGCTTACATGATTTGAGCAGTTCAAGCCCACGCAGTTTTATCCTCCAGGTAAATCGAGATTTTATAATAAGCCTTTTTTGACAATCGGCTTCAAAAAGTTTAAATTTCTTCATTGGAAGATCTCGGATATCCTGTGGCAGTTTGTTATAAAAGTGTATACTTTGGCTTATAAACGATTTGCCTGTTCGGTGGAGACGCGTAGCATGTACAACAAGATCGTGTTTGGGTTGTTATTTGACAAGTAAAGGTCAATGTCTTGTTGTGTCTTAAATGGAAGGTAGAAGTATCGTTTTCACAAATTGTAATGGGAAGGGAGACTAACAATAGCCGTAGGGGTTACTCGGATATACATATGCTTAGATGCCCATATATAGTCTAACATATGTCAATTATTATAATATTATTATGTATACGCGTCGAATACAGAACCTCCTTTTTTAAGACGGCTAAAAAAATAAAGTATAATTGGGGATCACTTGATTTGATTTAGGGAGGAAACATTTTTAACCGACTTCAAAAAAAAGGAGGAGGTTATCAATTCGGTTGTATGTTTTTTTTTAATGTTTGTTACCTCAGAACTTTGTCGTTTACGAACCGATTTGGAAAATTATTTTTTTAATTGAAAGGATATGCTTCCAGATTGGTCCCATTTTTTTCAAAAACAGGTTCTGATGATGGGAACCATGAGTAACTGAGGGAACTCCTTAAATATTATAGGCATACATATAGCGTTTTTGGTATTTTTAGAAACTAGTCAAGCATTTTCATTCAGAAAGTATCATTTGGTGAAGTGGATCTGATGAAGAAGGCCATAGACGGCCACCGGAACTTTGTAATAAAATTGACAATCCATCCTATCCTAGCCGTGCCTACTAAACGTAGAACTACCGAATTTGGACTCGATGGATAGTTCTCGACGAGTAGTTGCTAGAAAAATGGTGATCAGGGTCTGACAATGGAGCAAGAAGGTGGACACGGGTTCTCGGCACAAATAAATGTAGACCCACCGAGCTTGCAGTCCATGGTTCTCGAGATCTACGAGTATAACACCTAGATATCTTCGGTTTATGGCAATTGGTTTGTTTTATTAAGATATTGTCACATCTACATTTTTTAAAATTTTTGCTTAAGCTTATATTTTAGTGATGGTTCATAGTTGTGTTATGTAGTGGGTGTTTTTAAAATAAATATTAAACTGGCTGTATGTCAGAATAAAATATAAGTTTTTAAAAGTTAACCTAATAATACACCAAGGGAAACACTAAAAAGAATAAAATAAAAATATTTTTTACAAAAAAAAGAACCGCCTTCAAAATGCAACTAAAAGAATTCTAAGAATTAGTGGTTTTTACATATACATAATACATTGTTGGACTTGGGCTACAACATATTATAAATACATATTACTATCGAAGTCGGTGCCTAACGTCTAGCAAATACTTACAAGGGCAGTAGGTACCTAACTGTTTTCCAGTTTGGCGCCGTCTTTGATAGTAATATGTATTTATAATATGTTGTAGCCCAAGTCCAACAAAGTATATGTAAAAACCACTAATTCTTAGAAATTATTTCAGGCCTTTTAGTTGCATTTTGAAGGCGGTTCTTTTTTTTGTAAAAAATATTTTTTAATAGTAGTAGTCGGCCCGGTGCGGAACGAGACTCGTGCAATATGTGTTCAGTGTAATAATAAATATTGACGATGCTAAACGTTACCATGGACTCTTATAAAGCTGCACTGCTTGTTGCTTTACTAATAAAGTGAAAATATAAATCACGGTGAAGGCGGTACTGGCTACATCCAATTACCAGTTTTCAAAAACCTATGTGTTGAAGCAAACATTATCATTCAATCATTCATGTAGATTTGTGTTAAAAATCATGTAGAAGGTGAAATATATATTTTTGCAATACGTGCTTTCTTTGAAATTAAAAACCAAAGCAGCAATATTCCTTAAAAAGTGGTAACTTAAATCGACCCCGAAAATAATCTAGAATACCAGAAAAAGTTGGTAACCCCCCTAAGTCAAAACATGTCACACCAGCGGTACCGTGTGAATCCAATATACTGTAACTTCAGATACAGTGTTTTGAATTAACAACGTTCATTCGATTTCTTTTAACCTGTTTGATGTTATAGCATTCATAGTTTTTTTTACTTTGTATGAAAAATACTGAGATATTGCAATGCAAATTACACTGTTTTTACTAAAAACTACAGGCCTGAAATAGTAAAACACGGCAATTGATGATGCAGTGCATTGTCCAAATAATCTTCGCGGATTGCAAGATACAGTGTTTTGTCAAAACAAAGTAGAAGGGCTAGCGCGACGCGGCTGCGCCAATCAGATTGAGGCTGGGCTATCAATTTCAATTATTATTGGTCGATCTGGCCGAGAGCGACGGCGGCGCAGTGGCTGGAAAGTATGAGCTGATGAACTAATACGTACTGAAATTTAAAAATAAATATAGTCTTATAAATACACTAAATATTAAAATAAATCTACCTGGAGAGGAAATGTTGTTTTTTAAATATGACTAAATTACAGCTACTACGCAAGGAATGTGGAAGCGAATTCCATAGCCGCACTGATTGCATGGTAAAAAAAACATTATAGCTACTATAATAATGAGGAGGAACTTCAAAATGCAGAGATATACTGGAAAGTCAAGGCTTGTCACAAGACACGAGCAAGGAATAACGCTCACAAAGATAAAGAGGAGATTAAGGATTGTTAAGTATACAATTTAGAAAATAAAAAATGTACCAGTTCCGCCGCTGACGGATTGGCAGACATTCTAGTTGAGCCCGAAATTCCGACACGATCATATTTCCGCAGACCAAAGATGAAATGAATACACAAATTTTACAATTGCTCCAGTTTATTAAGAAGCTCCTCAGTTGCATCTAGAAACATACATCAGCATAATCGAAAAGAGCTAAAGATCAAGCAAAAAAGATTTTTGTCTGACGCAGAAGAAATTTTTGGAGACGCTTGTGAGACTGATAAGAGTAAAAGATCTTCTTACTTATACCTATCTCCAACATGAGATTCCCAAGAAATATTATAATCAAACAGAACTCTAAGAATTTTAACTTTATTTGAGTATGCAATTGGTACGGAATCGAAAACTAAACTGGAGAGTGAGTTAATGTCAACCAGATTCATCACGTATCCGCCACCAAATATGCCTGAGAATTAGTAGAGTTCACTAACAAGCCAATTGATTTTGCCCACTGACTTATGCTATCTAAATCTTTATTAAGCGTATATATCGCTTACCGAAGCTTATCAATATTGGCATGACGATAAAGCTAAGGTTGATCATGCATAGAGATGATAGTTAGAAAACCCTCGCGATAACATTCATGAAAACTGAAAAGAGGAGAGATTACGCCACCCAGTGGAACACCCGCCTCAAGCTCACACCACACAGATGATGTCTCCTCAAAGTGGACAGACTGGGAGCGCCCACGATGATATGAATATGATCAAAGCAATTGATAGCTGAAAAAGCGACATAGAGAGAGGAAAGAATGCCTAGAAGTATGTCAAAATAAACAGAATTGAAGTCACTACCAAGATCCAATAATACCAGAATAATCAGTTGTTTGCTTTCTATAACCAAGCGTCAAACATCACTTATTTTTACTAAAACTAAGGACTAAAAGACAATTAGGTGTAAAATAGTCTGTCATTTGTTTGTAAACAATAAATACCTTCCAGGACTTCCAGAACAGAACAAGGAGTGTAGATATGGACTAAAATTTGTAACAGAAAAATTTGGCTGTTTGGGAAAAGGAATGACAATGACAAGCGTTCTTCCCAAGACGGGAAAGAACAGGATTCAATTTAAAAGTTTAAGAAACGAGTGATTATTGGACAAGGATTGGTCAAGGTTACTTCAATGTTAGGTTACAACAATTTTAACTGAAGACCATGATGATATAATTCCCAACCCCCTCAGTAACCGAACTCAAAGAGAAAGGAGAAGATAAAGGCAAAGATAGCTAAGAGAGACAATTTAAAGTGGACAACTTAACATTATCAAGAGTAACAAGTGACTTCTAAAAATGTGCATTAATTGAAATCAAGATCTAAATATGGAGCATTCTCAATAGAAAATACCAAAATATATCAAGAACTGCCACGTCTGTGCAGTATTATGGTTCTCCAACTTATACCTACCAATACACTTTTAGGCCCTGTTTTCCCAAGTCAATACACTGTAACTATATGATACAGTGTATTGCCTTAACAATATCTTCCTTAGCTTCTGACAACTATTAGAGCAACACAAGTTATCGACGATAATTCATTATGTATACTCTAAATATATATAAAACTTAATAGGCTGGATAACTTATAAAATTATTTTTAAATTGGCAGCAAACACTAAAAACTTTCTAACGAAAATTTTGGAGTAATCTTGAAAAAACTAAAAAAATCTATTTTGCTCATTTTCTCAAAATCAGTTTTTCGTAGTTACAGTGTATTGGATTCACACGTTACAGCGCACAGTGGGCGTTAAAACAAGCTTCTCTTTCATAAGATTTTTGATAATGTATTTCTTGTGGTTTTTAATTACAAACAACCGTATTCATAATCATAACGATATAAGATCATTGCGTTCGATTACCACAATACGCAGGTCATAGAGAAAGAAACCAATAGAGAGCTGGCACTTTCTTTCTCATTCGCGCAAGAAAAGGATGCATTTATATATATTATATGTGATAGAAAGAAACAGAGCATATGATTTTTTGTCCCTCAGCGTGTGTTCAAAATCTGGCGCACCTACGGTGCGTTTTCTTCGAATACTCATGAAATTTTCTAGTTCACGACATAGCTTTGGAGTTTTAAATTGAATTGCATTATGAAATATCGTTTAAACTACATAATAGGCGCATTTGAATAAATATCCATAACGTGTGTTAAGTGTACGAATGATTATTTTCTGTCCTTATCGGCGGCACGCTAGCTAGATGTCTTGTTATATTCTGTCTACGACGCAGGTACTGAAAAGACTTTTTAAATAAAATAAATAAATAAATATTTCGCAAGCTTTATTATATTATTATAAGTGATTTTTAAGATGCACTAGGGGTTCTGAAAATGGAGAAAATTTTATCCCGCAGTTCAATCAAGGTTTCATGAACTGGCCGTTTTTAATTTATGTAACTTACTTTGTTGCTTCGGAAGCGCAGGGAAACCGCTTGCTTTAGAAACTGAAGAGCTCCGGGCTCTTCTTTACACTTTGCTAAATGCGACGAAACGCGAAACGCGCGAAGTAAGTTATTTATTATTGGTTTGGACAATACAGGCCGATTGAAAATAAGATGAAAATGAAATGACGACGTGTAAAGGACGAAGTTTTCTTGCATGAAATTATTATACAACTAGCTGACCCACGCAGCTCTGTCTGCGCTATTTTTACGTTAACTAAACTTTGAATAACAGACATTCGCATCGAATACATAACCTCACTTTTTATAGTCGGTTAAAAACTGGGACCCACTTTTTACTTGCTCTCCGAAGCACGGACCCGTTTAGTTCAAATGGCGTTAAACGGTCACCCATCTATTTAATGACCTTACCTAACGTTGCTTAACCCGATCGATTACAAAACCTTGATAACAACTCTCTATGAGTGTTCCCTTACTAATATTTATTATATTTTATAGAAAAATTGATAAAATCGGACCAAGCGTATAACCAAGTACCCGTTTTGACTTTAATCCCCTCTCCCAAAAGAACCGTGCTAGATTACGGGACAAAAAGTATCCTATGTCCTACCTCGTAGTAAGATCTCAAATCATGCCAAGTTTCATTTGAATCCATTCAGTAGTTTCGGCGTGATGCTCAGCCGTGATACAGACAGACAGACAGACAGACAGACAGACAGACAGACAGACAGACAGACAAAAATTAAAAAAATTACATTTTCGGCCTCAGTATCGGTTATAGAATGCCCTCCAAATATAATTTTCAAAATATCTTCAATGTACAGAATTGGACCTGTTACAGTTTTATTATAAGTATAGATATGCGTTGTTACTGATTGTTTAAAACCTATAAACAATCTATACCTAAGTACTAACTGATGACGGGCCCGTTGGTCTAGTGGTTAGTAACCCTGTCTCCTACCCAACAGGTCGTGGGTTCGATTCCCACCAAGTGTCTGGGTGTTTATCTATATAAGTATGTACTTACAAAAAAAAGTATATATGTATTAGTATCAGTTGTCTGGTTCCATAGTACAGGCTCTGCCTAGTTTGAATCAGATGACCGTGTGTGAATGTCCCAGGATATTAACTAAATATGTGCAAGCGATGCTGCAGGATAAAGCTAGTACATAATATACAATACAATACAATACAAATACTCTTTATTGCACACAAAAGAAATATACATTTGAAATTAAAACAATTAAAAACAGTGAACAACAAGGCGGACTTATCGCTAAAGCGATCTCTTCCAGTCAACCTTGGGGTACAGGACAGAGCATTCTTATGGGCAGGTGCAGTTATATAAATAAATTTAGTGGATTAAAAAAAAAATATATTTAAAAAAAAATTAATAAAATAAAAAACAAACTACATATTATAATATATTATGATAGACTAATACATATCTATTACCAAGAAAGTGAGAGAAGATCAATTTTTTTAAAGCTAATGTTCAAACTTAAGTGCATTTATTTGAATCATACTGTAAAAACTTCTACACTTGCCAACTCTGGACAAATTATAAAAGGAGGTCATTGGATGGTATTCGTGTACAATATAATAACATTTTCAGACACCTCATGGGTTTTAAATAGGTACTGTAGTGCCTCTAGCAAGTTTACGGAGGCGCGTCTGAACACGTTCAATGCCATTCAGAGAAGCTGAATTGCTTCATATATGGCCAGGGTTGGTCAGTGTAGAAACGGTATTATTAAAGAAATCGCGGACCGTTGGTCTATAACGAACATGTGTAGACGTTGGCGTGAAATAGCTGCTTAAAATTCTTTTTTTTACTGGAATGTCTGTTTTTTTTTGTTTAGTTTGGTTATTATTTATTTATTCTGTTTGGTTTCTTCCTTTTTTTTGTCAATGTGTCTTTGTATTTTTTTTGTATGGATCAAGAGTCTGAAATAAACGTATATTATTATTAAATACATTGGTTTAATTAAAAGGCAGATGAAGTTCTCTTTTTATTAAAAAAAACTACGCATTTGTAGTTTTTTTTTCTGTCTAAATTGTTTTTATTGTGCTTGTTTATCGTAAAGATTATATAATTAAATAATACCTGAAAATTGTTTTGGGTGAAGTACACACATCAAAAGTGTCTAGGGATCAACATATATTTTTGCAATAACTTTTCTCCTGATTGATATTAATTAAAATTTTCTTTAAGGATTCATCAAATAAAGTGTTTTCGTTTGTCACAGTAACGATAAACCAAGTCACCTTTGCATTAATAAAGAAATTTGCCATTTTCCTAATAAAGGGATTTTTGACATTTGAACCACTAACACAAAAGTTCGAAAAAAAGACTGAAATAACAGTTTTCTTTAAAATTTTATTGGTTAACTTAAACAATTAATAATCCGTGTTTCTACCGCGAACACTAACAACACAAGAACATCGGTTTGGCATACTCAAAATGAGTTCATCCAAATCACGCTGTGGAATGGCCGCCCATGTTCGTTGCAACAACAAAAAAAGGTCTTCTTGCGACTGGATACCCTCCATATTCGGCAGAGCTCTTCTCTGTAGCATATCCCATGCATGCTCAATCGGGTTCAAGTCTGGCGACTGAGCAGGCCAGGGCAGGACATTGATGTTAGCTGCGGCGAGAGTCTGTCTTACAACTCTTGCGGTGTGCGGTCGTGCATTATCATGCATTAACTGAAATAAGGGACCGATTTGCACTTGTAGAGGAACGATGACGTCTGATACAATCGTCTCAGCATAAATTTGAGCGTTGAGGTTGCCTCTGATCCAAATCAACTCAGTTCTTCCGCCGATCCAAATACCCGCCCATACCATGATGGTTCCACCACTATAAGGATGGACTTCCTGGCAGGATTTTAATCGCTGTTGGCGTCCAGGGGTTCTCCAGTGTCGTATACGTCTTGTATCCGGTCTCATACCAAAACGAGACTCATCAGAAAAGCACACGAAACGCCATTGTTCTTCTGCCCATTTTTTTGCCCAAAAATGCTTGATCCCTAGACACTTTTGATGTGTGTATATAATATCATTTTTTTTATATTTCATTCAACTTCTTGATTATGTATTTGCATTTCAAAGTTCTTAAGCGATTTTACCATTATTCAGAAGGATTAGTCAAATCCTGGTGACTTAGATGCAAAGCGAACTTGTTTTTTTATAAAGTACCTACTGGGTATTAGTATATACATACTTATATGTATATCAACATAATAACAACGACATCTATAATACCGCAATAGCAGCATGTGATATTTGTAAAAGGTAAAATACGTCCTTTATTAGACTTAACGTCGATGAATCCTGTAAAATCTACTCCCGTGTGATGAAAAGGTCTGGAGGGGTTACATCTCGCTTCAGGTAAGTCCCCCATGATTTGATGTTGCATGTGTGGGTTATGTCTTCTACAAGTCACACACATGCGTAACCGTTTTTTGATTGCTCTGTTTCCACCGACAAGCCAGTACTTCTGCCTCAAAAATGCTGCTGTTAATTTTGGACCACCATGCAAGGTAAGTTCATGACCGTAGTCGATAATCGAATTTGTTAATTGAGTATTATTGGGTATTATTATTGGATGCTTCATTTCATGGCTGATAAAGGCATTTTTGAGCCTCCCTCCCACTCTCAATATTCCTGATTCATCAAGATATGGGTTTATGTCTAATATTTTGCTTGTCGACTTTATATCTTTATTTTGATTTAAATCCTGAATTTCTGATGTATACTCTTGCTGCTGTATATATTTAATTAATATCGTTCTTGCTTTGCTTATTTCTTCTAATGATAAATATGCTTGATTTTGCTTGTTTTGTTTTTTGCTTATAAATCGTAAAATCCATGCAAGTACTCGTGTAGTTTTCGTGTACGAGCTATATTTATTGATTAATTGCTGTAAAATAGAGTTATTATCTTCTTGCTTTGTAACGACGTTGATTAATTTATGTATCTTCTCTTCTTGATCTGTGTTGAATCTGGATGCATCTCCCGACTGTATTGATATATTATCCTGATGTAACCAAGCCGGTCCGTGCCACCAGAGGGTGTGGCATGTCAGTTGGGACGGTAACAGACCTCGGCTTGCGCAATCTGCGGGATTCTCCTCAGATTTGACGTAATGCCACTGATTTGCTGGTATAATTTGTGTTACTTGGGCTACTCGGTTGGCTACAAATGATTTCCATCTATTTACGTCTCCGTTGAGCCAACCTAAGACAACCATGGAGTCTGTCCAACAGTGTGTCTCAATACTAAAATTGCTTAGGCATGCTAAAATCTTGGCCACTAATTTCCCTAGTAAAACTGCTCCGCATAGTTCTAGTCTAGGCAACGAGACCGTTTTGCTGGTTGGAACGAGTCTCGTTTTCCCAGCTATCAAGGAAACTGATGTACCGTCGTGCTTCTTGATCCTACAGTACACGACGCATGCATATGCCTTGGTTGAGGCGTCGCAAAATCCGTGTATTTCTATCTGATTAGCCACTTCCGTGTTCATCCATCTATCTATGCTATACTGATTAATATTTTTCATATCTTCTTTAATTTTGTTCCATTCTTCGATTATATCTTGCGGTAAAGTGTCATCCCATCCTATGCTTAATAGCCAAACTCTTTGAAATAATAGTTTCAACTTGATAGTGATTGGGGCGAGCCACCCAAGGGGATCGAACAGTCTGGATATCTCGGATAAAAGGGTGCGCTTTGTAACCTTGGATGATAATGATGACGTAGTGTATTTAAAATTTAATGTGTCCGTAATCGGATTCCACTTTATGCCTAATATTTTTGTTGATTCAGCTTGTCTAAAATAATATCCATCACTGCTCTGATCTGTACTAACGTCCTGTAGCAACTCCGGTGCGTTTGATTTCCACTTTCTTAGGTTAAAACCTCCCGATCTCAATGTATTTATGGTGTCCGATTGTATTTGTCCGATTTTGTTAGCCGGAATCATATGTCCAAGTTCCTTATATTCATTTATAAATGTTTTATAGTCGCTTGCGATATTATTATGCTGACTGAATTTGCGTTCGAGTTGCTTGAATTGCGCAATGGCTTTTGATTTAGAGTTCCCTAAGTTTTCTTTTATTGATGTTTTCAATGGCAACTTAACTTCATATCTCCCATCTTCGCGACGTATGGTAGTCGACTTATAAAAATCTATACACTTTTGCTCATCTGATGAGTATATAGACTGTTCGTCTGATATATCCTCCAATTCCCAAAACCGTTTCATGTCGTCAAGGTTTCTTATAACGACATTGCACTGGAATGAACTGATCGCTTTCCCAGACAATATCCAACCGAGTGTAGTTTGCTGGGCGGTTGGGTATTCGCTGGTTTTACAAATGCCCTCTAAAAGTATCTCTGCGTATATTTCACTTCCTAATAATAATTGAACGGGGCGACTGATATAGAATTCCTCGTCAGCTAATTGTATATTATTTAAGCATGGCCATGTTGGCTTAGCAAGTGTTGCGTTCGGTAAGTTATTGATAAGGGACTTCATGATAAAAACTTCTGTGTGAAATGATGAATCGTTTCGTGTTGATTTGCAGTTTATTGTAAAGGATCCCCTGCAGGTGCTATCCTTGGCACCGACTCCTGATACCATTCCTCTGACATTCTTACGCGGAATCCCTAACTGCTGCGCGGCACTCTCAGTTATTAGAGATGTTTGTGATCCCTGATCGAGGAGAGCGCGCATCCTGATAAATGTCCCATCTGCGGCCTGTACCATAACCATAGCGGTCGGCAACAGTACCTCATGCGGTTCGTCTGAAATTGATACGTGTGAGTTACGATGTACTAAGTGTTGACTTGAATTCGATGAATTATTGTTGCTTATGTTTGATGTAGACGGGCTTGGTGTCGGGTTATTGTGCACATACGCGTAATGTAAAATGGTGTTATGTGGATTATTGCACGTACGACACCGTTTGTCTGAAATGCAAGCCTTGCCGTTATGGTCATACAAGCAATTTTTGCATAAATTGTACTTTGATACGGTGCGCTTCTTGTTGTCAGGCGACATATTCAGGAATTTTTGGCAGTAAAATATTCCATGGTCATAACTGTTACACACAGGACACTTGTATTTTGATACAGGAGCCTTCTTATTATCATCGGGTAATGCTGGAACCTGCTGTTTGCTCGCCAGATATGTTTGTTTAAAGTTATTCGGCCTCTGCCGCATAGCACCAAACGATTGCTGATTCTGATTATGACTGATATTACTGCTGTTGATACCGGGCTTGTTCACAAAACAGTCCGATCCTCCTGTCCTCTTCAATGATGTTTCTAATGATATAAACTTATTTTCTATAAAATCTAAAAACTCTTGTAGTACAGGTAGGTCCCTAGTTTGCTTGAGCGATTGTAAATACTCATTATGCGTGTCTGCGTCTAATTTCTGAGATAAAATATGCACAATAAGAGGGTCCCATGAACTTGTATCCACCCCCAAATTTTTGATTGCGTTCAAACACTCCATAGTGGTATCATGCATTCTTTTTATATGATTCAATGATAATTTGGGACTTGCTGGTATATTTAACAAGGTATTAGCGTGGGATGAAAATATTAATTTTTTGTTATTGTACCGGTGATTCAAAATATCCCAGCACACCAAGTAATTGTCAGAGCTGATTGGAAGGTGTTGAATCAGTCGCTCGGCTTCTCCTCGCACCTTGCCTTTCAAAAACTGCATTTTTTGCGCACCTGATAATGCTGAATTACGGTGTATTGTTTCTGTAAATAGGTCTTTAAATGCTGACCATTGCTGGAAACTGCCACTAAAAAAGGGTATCTCCATCTGGGGTGTAGATTTATCACGAAATGATGACGTGGCCATCCGTTTATTGATGGATTTCTTGATATTTAGATATGTCTGTTCGGCGTTAGAGTATTGTTCCTCATTTTCCTGGTTTGAACCTTCTAACTCACTGTCCAATTCCCAATGCAGCGCATCTATAACTGACCAGCGCGACTGCAGGGTTTGAAGTAAGTCATCAAACTCCCACTTTTCTGATATTAAATCTAAATCTAGGCCTGATATTGCTCGTTTGAATGCTCGGTAATTGCTCGACTGTTTCTTAAGCATCTCTTCGGTTTTACTGCTAACCCCTCTTGATGTAAAGGTGGTTGGTTGTGGCGTGTGCTGCTGACTTCCTCCTGGAGCTGATAGCGGAGTAGCCGGCTTCAGTAATGGTGTAGGCGTCCGGCCCTCTTCTCGTAGAGAATAATTTTGTATTGCTGATCGAATAGCACTGTATCTATCCCTAGCGGCCTCAAACTGATTGGACGAGAAGTAGCTATGCGATCTTGACCCGAAATTAGAAAGATTGTTATGATTAGCCTGGAACTCATGCCAATAATTATCGAGAGTGTCCAGTCTACGTTTGATATATTCCGCAGATTTTCTTTCCGCCCCATCTTTTTTAAAGTTTGTGTATAGCTGCTCAATAGCAGTGATGATTTGCTGCTGAGTTGCGATAATATCCTCCATCGTCGTCATGATCTCCAACGAAAAAAAGGAAAGATCTTACTTGGTATCTGATGATCACGAGCTGCTTTGCTTGCTCTATACCTCCTGATAGTAATGGCAAGTACCGATGCTGGATACCAAAATTCTTCGATAACTTCAGTCTGATTCACCTCACTTGTAACACAGAGTCACGTTGCTGTCCACTTGATATACGACACTGGTCACACGCGAGGTCCAATTACGAAGGACCAAAAATGTAGCAGAAGGCTACACCTTAATGATAAGTCAAATTGCTAGAAACTATTTATTTGGTAAAATTACAAGCTATTGATTAAAATGATAAAATGATATGATAATGAGTACACGACGCGGCGCGGTTGATGTCCGGTAGTGAACTGATTTAACATTAACGTATAATTAATGCGCTTACGGAAACTGCTTACTATACAAATGTGCGGTTGCACCGTACAAGGTTGAAACTCAGACGGTTTTGTTACCATAACCTTAACGTGACCAAAAAGATTCAGCTTTACAATTCAAACACAAAAAAAAAGGGGAAACAAATTATATTTTGATACATTTGGAATGTTGTTACAACATTTAATGTTGTTATGTTAAAAATAAAACTTGTGATTACTAAGTAATTCGATGTTATGGTAATTTTAACAAACCCGTGTATTTGAACTACATAAAATATATTTCATTTTTCAAAAAAATTAAGCTAGTGAACCTTATTTTTGGCCCACTGTGCATCGATGACAGCAGTCGCTAAAACGCGGTGCAGCATTGATGCGGTTGCTAAAACGCGCGACTCCGATACAGCGACCGAGCGCAAGGAGTAGCTCAATGGTCGCTAATGAGTTGCTAAAACGCGATGCAGTCGCAAAGTTGCCAGTCGTTGCAGCTTGAAAACGCTAGTGGGCGGAGGCCCTATGAGTCCACGGTAACGTTTAGCTTCGTCAAGATTTATTATTACACTGAACATATTGCTAGAGTCTCGTTCCACACCGGGCCGACTGCTACTCTTAAAAATGTTTCCTCCCTAACTCAAATCAAATTATCCCCAATTATACTTTATATTTTTAGCCGTCTTAAAAAAGGAGGTTCTGTATTCGACGCGTATACATATTATAATAATTGACATATGTTAGACTATATGGGCATCTAATCATATGTATATCCGAGTAACCTCTTCGGCTATCGTTAGTCGCACTTCCCATTACAATTTGTGAAATCGGTACTTCTACCTTCCATTTAAGACACAACAAAACAAGACATTGACCTTTACTTGTCAATAAATAACCCAAATACGATCTTGTTGTACATGCCACGCGTCTCCACCGAACAGGCAAATCGTTTATGGTCCAAAGTATACACTTTTATAATAAACTGCCTCATCCAATGAAGAAATTTAAACCTTTTAAAGCCGATAGTCAAAAAAGGCTTATTATAAAATCTCGAATTACCTGGAGGATAAAACTGCGTGGGCTTGAACTGCTCAAATCATGTAAGCCATCGATATACTATCTAAACTATACTACTATACTACTACTACTTATTATATATCGATGATGTAAGCTTAGAATTTTAAGGCTACTTATACATCATTTGTAAAACTGTTTACACAATTGTTTAAAAAAATGACAAAAAAAGACATGCCCACTAGTGATGTAAACCGATTACAATTTTCAACACCGGTTTATATCGATAACTTTAAAAAATAAACCGATTTTTTAAAATGAAATACACTAAAAAAACAATATCTAATTAGTGCTTAGTGTATATTTACCATTAGATAATCACATTAATTGTACTTTAGAAAATAATAATCGTCAAAATGTAACCAAGAAGCTAGGAATTCTATTGTTATTTTGCATCTGTTGCTAACAAAAGTAGGTATAACCGTAGGTATATCAGTGCTAGTAGTAGTAGTGTTTAATGGTGCTAAATGATTATTGTCGGACCAAAAAGCACCCGCACTTCTAAGAACTTTTGTCATTGTCTCTCTACCTACATCTATTTTTCCCTTCATGTTATCCTTTGAGTTGCCTGGTAGAAATAGCTCATTCTCATTCAATCTGTTTTCTAAAAAGAATACATATAAAAATGTATTCTGTAATTTGTGTTTGCACAAAATTGTAAATAAATAATTTTGTCAAAACTGAAGGTCATTGGGCATTTTTGAAGGATATATACGGAAATCCGTTTTTTATATTAATAATTGGTTTGTTAAAAAAACCACTTTCCCACACATTTAAAGAATACGACCCATCGTATTGGGTAGTAGTCATGATCTTTAATATACTCAGACTAGTTTCGTTAGTGGTCGCTCGCTGGTAGGTCAAAGGTCCGGTACACTCTTGCGTCCATCAAGTGCACCGCATCACGGAGCACGTCCTCTCCGGGCTCAACCAGCCCAGACCTATATACACCGGAGCCTTATTCTTCGATGTCGCCAAGGCAATCGATAAGGTCTGGCACAATGGCTTGCTTCACAAGCTCTACCTCATGGGCGTGCCAGACCGTCTGGTCCTCATCATACGAGATTTTCTCAGGAATCGCACTTTTCGATATCGAGTCGAAGGTGCGCGATCCACTTCCCACCCCATTCAGGCCGGAGTCCCTCAAGGCTCTGTGCTCTCTCCACTCCTGTTCAGCCTGTTCACGAACGACATCCCTCGTTCGGACAGGGTGCAACTAGCCCTATATGCGGACGACACCGCACTATATTTCTCACACAGAAATAAGGCTTTCCTGACGCGCACTCTTCAAGTCGCCGTCAACGCCCTAGGCGAATGGTTCCAAAAGTGGCTGATCGCGGTGAACCCGGAAAAGAGCGCCGCGGTGTTCTTCTCCCGGGGCACCAGATCCCACACTGCGGGCCATCCCAGTAGTCGTTTAGGTCAGATCACCCTCTACGGGCGTCCCATCCCTTGGACCAAAAAGGTCAAATATCTAGGCGTTACCCTAGACTCCCGCATGACATTTGGACCGCATATACGGTCAGTACGCAACCGAGCGGCCTTCGTCCTCGGCCGGCTCTACCCCATGATCTGCAGGCGGAGTAAACTGTCGCTTAGGAATAAGTTGACACTTTACAAAACCTGCATCCATCCCATCCTAACTTACGCCAGTGCCGTATTCGCACACGCGGCTCCCGTCCACATCAATAGCCTCCAGGTTATTCAAAACCGATTCCTTCGACATGCCGTCGGTGCCCCGTGGTACATGCGGAATGTCGACCTTCATTCCGACTTCGGTCTAGTCCCTATCCGCAAATTTTTCAAGGAAATGTCCGAACATTACTTTGAAAAAGCTTGCGTCCACCCGAACCCGCTCATCGGCGCCGCTGCCGACTATATCCCCGACCCCGACCCTGGTCCTGGTCCCTCAGATCGTCGACCTACCGTACATCGCCGCCGTCCGCGGCATGTACTGCTCGACCCACCCGACCCGATGTCCGTCCTCCTGGACCATGACACAACACCAACACCTACACCGACAACGACGTCACGAGTCGTACACACATCATCAACACACAGACACCGGTCTCCCCGGCGAGGCCGAAGGGTCGTACGCATGCGACCTCGACATGTATCCCCTCGCTGAGTTTCTTGCCGGTTCTTCTCAGCGGGGGCGCGTTGTGAACCGGTGGTAAACTCACACACTCTCTAAGCGGCAGCCCAAGCCGAGGCCGTGCCTCCCTGAGGTGCCCTTGAGCTAGTCGCTACTTACCTTTCCGGGCTGGAGCGCTCAAAGCGCTCGCCCTCTTGTCCGGTGAAGCTGTAATGGCCATCTGCGGCCAACAGTACTACTCATACAAAAAAATAATAAAAAAAAAAAAAAAATCAAAGGTCCGAACAAAAGGCCCAGTTACCGTTTAACCGTATTTGAACAAACATCCATAACGTGCGTTTCGTGTAACAATGCTGATTTTCTGTTCTTATTGGCGGTACACTAGCTGAATGTCTTGCCATCTTACGGGGTACATAATACAAAAACAAAAACCGATTTCTACAAAAATCGGTTTTTATAGGTTTTTTTTCAAACCACACTAATGCCCACTGAGTGTCTTGCAGAATCTTCTCAGTAGCGGCCGCGTTACGACCCGGTGGTAGTTTGTAGAAATGATTTTTGTGTAAGCCTCCGTGGGACCTATACATAATAATGATATTTTGACTTTGACTTTGATACTATTGACCTCATACCCTACATTTTCGAATTAACAGGACATTTAGTATTAATTGACAGCCCATACTAATGACCCGGCTGCGACACATGTACATATATATGTGTGTGTGTGTGTGTATGTATGTATGATTATTCCCATACTTCTCAGAAACTACAAATCCGATTGCGGTAATTCTTGTTGTAATAAATTCATAAAAATCAGTTCGATAGTTTAGAATATATGCACTGTTTGTGTTCCTGGTAAAGTCTAGCATAGCTGTTCTAGTTGCGTGGTAGTTTCATGCATTCAGAGCGTTATAATAGGTAAAGGCAATAAAAAGTTTAAATAAAATATTTATATTATATTAAAATACGACTTTAACGATATTATTATGATCTAAAAAGCATTATATATCGAAAATATATTTTAAGTCGGTGCTCGCCGGAAAACGTACCGAAACCCTCAAAATGATTGTAGAATTTGGGTCAAAATTCAATGTACAGTTTAGATTAAGGAAACAAACAAACAGGAGCGATTATACGTAAAACACGGATAGTGACTGTTTTTATACCTAGCTACCTACTTATTTAGATTGTTTTAAATTTCATACAGTACAAGCGGCTTTGCACTTACGAAAAAATATTTCAAACAACAAAATTAATACTAAGATCTTAACTACAAGTCGGTTGCCACATTGCCCATTAATAAATGTTAAGTAATCAGAATACAAATTGTTCAATGTATTATTCTCCATTTATTTAGGGAGAAATCCTTAAAGTTGTGAACCCCGGAACTACCAAAGTCGCGGCGACTGGCATCTATAGTGTGCCTGGTGTAGCGTGCGGTTGCTGCATCCAGCGACCGGAAAGCGCCTGAGTTGCCGGGCGCTGCGGCTAGGTAGTGTGCGGGGGTTCGCGATCGGCCGCGGTATCAAGCTTCCGAAAAGCAACAGAGTTGCCGATCGCGGATGCAAAAAGTATCGTGTCGGCGGAGGCCCTTACTGCTGCTGTTGCTGTTATTACTACAGCTCACTGGGTACCTACAATTATAATTTTAGCCACGATTTATTTCGCCGTTCTGTATTTCACGCGAGCAGACAGGTTTTTAATCCATTTATCACTAAAATTAAACTTCAGATTTGTATGGAGCGGGCTTTGTGCTATGCCTTTGGTCACGGACTGAAAGATTGGCAGGAAGCCAACTTAGAAGGCGGGGAAAATGGGCTTAAGCCTCAAGGAAATATAAGTGGGGAATTTAGCCAGCTTATATTATTACCATCATAATTTATTAAAATTAGACTGAAATTTACTAGGTAGGTTGATTGACCAAGGGTCCATCCAACTAGGTAAACATTGTTGTGTATGGATGGGAACCACTGTAGCTGATGAAACTGTAGAATTGATGAAATTGTGAATTGATGACGGGCCTGTTGGTCTAGTGGTTAGACACCCTGGCCTCTACTCAACAGGTCGTGGGTTCGATTCCCACAAAGTGACTGGGTGACTGGGTGGGTTTACAAAAAAAAAGTATATAAGTATTTGTATCACTTGTCTGGTTACCTTAGTACAAGCTCTGCCTGGTTTGGGATCAGATGACCGTGTGTGGAATCGGCCCAGGATATAATAATTATTATGGTGCTCAAAAGACCACCATTAAAGTCTTGGGTGACGAGCCACCTGGCTCGAGCCGAGCAGCTGGCTATGGATAGACGTATCATCATATCATATCATACTATCAGGTGGACAGCTTCTCATGAAGATTCTTATATAAACTATGACACGGAGGGTATGTATTCGTTAACTAGAACATCGAAGTTCACCTATCCTTAGGGTGTTCCGATAAAGATTGGTAACAACGTCAAAGCTAATAAAATATTTTTTTTATTAGTAGCAATCTTGTGAGGATTTTTGGTATATACTCCTTATGTATTTTTCAAATGAATCCTTTTTTATACAAAATTATTATACTATGCGTTTCAACTAAGTATGTGGCCGCCATCTTGCCATTTAAAATATAAAATTACTAAAAATGATGTTTTAACAAAAATAGATAGCAAAATAAGACATTATACAATAAATAATCAAAATCAATTTTGTGTTTACTCTGCTGCCGGTACAAAAATCGTAAAAAACGAGTGAAGTTCCGCAGTCGCGATCATCATGGCGGCCACATTCTTAGTTGAAACGTATAGTACAGGGTGTAAGGGACTACGTACCGATTTTTTTTTATAAGATTTCTCGTATTGTCCGTTACAACATTACAGCATTACCATTTATTATTATATGGAAAATTATAAATGACTAACTTGTTAATTTTTGAGATTGAAATATTTATTTTTCAAATTACATTGCTAATTTCAATGAAGCCCCCTGCCAAACGTGGAGATTATGGCAACCCCTCCCTTCTAAGGGCCTTTGTCCAGCAGTGGACTTTTCGGCTGCTGATGATTGCTAATTTTTCACAAATAAGTAATTTATTGTTTTTAAATAGAAATTGCATTATTATTATATCAATAATTTTATTTAAAAAAAGCGGCATTTTTACACTAGAATGTTCAGAATCATGTACTGGATCCCTGGTATCGGTTTCCGGTACGATGTCCCTTACACCCCGTATAAGTTAATGAAATATGATATTTACCCGTGGGGTGCCGGGTTAGAATTGCATCCCCCCATCTCCTCTCGTTGGGTGTCGTAAGAGGCGATTAAACGGGAACAGGAAGACAGGCAGCAGCGTCTTTCTTTTGGATTTATCTTCCATAAGTCTAATAAGTATCTTCCTATACTGCGATCCCCAAGCCGCCTGCCAAACGTGGGGATTATGGCAACCCCTCCCTTCTAAGGGGGAGGCCTTTGTCCAGCAGTGGACGTTTATCGGCTGCTAATGATGATGATGATATTAGCATTGATAAATAAAGAAACGTATTCCTATTTCTCATAATTTTCATCAGCAGCCAAAACACGTCCACAGCTGAACAAAAGGCTTCCTCCTTAGAACGGAGGGGTTTCCATCGCTACGCATGGCACGCGTCGTGTGGAACGCAATATAAGTGGTAGTTATTGCAATAGAAACACGCTGCTGCCTGTTTTCTTGTTTCGTCTAACACCCAACGGGGGAAGTTGAGAGGGGAGGGTATTATTCTTACCCGGGCACCTAACGGGATTCCTATTTCTGCTTTATTTAAATTAAGCATAAGAAAAGCAGACCACACCAGGGCGAAATGGGGGTTGGCGGACTTCACACGTCATTCGAAAGCTAGTTAGGCTTTCTCAGACATGCAGGTTTCTTCACGATGTTTTCCTTTACCGAAAGCTAATGAAAATCGCACAAAGAAAGACGATTCGCACATAATTTATTAAAGAAGGTAATATATATAACATAATTTATCAAAGGTGCGAGCCGGGGTTCGGATCTGCGCACCTTGTTTCCAAGGCAAGCGCTCGCCCACTGAGCTGTTACTGGACACTACAAAAAATATGGTAATTTCATTAAATAATACGTGGTACGTAAGCACACAATACCTCAATTGGTAAAATAACAAAGAACACAAATCTGTTCAAATATACAGAATGAAAAAAAGCTGATATTTGCTCTGAAATTCTGAATCAGAATCCATAAAAAACGCGTTCTTTCATTTAATATTTCCATTCAATGAGCGTGAACGGTTTTGTTAAATGTATGCAAAAGGCCCTTCTGTTGGGCAAACGATGTTTTATGTACGTACGTATGAGCAAGTGTGTTTTGTGAACGGTCCCCGAGGACGCGACCGTGACTGTAACAAAACGCTACGAATCTGGGGCACAACGACTTTCTGAAGATTCTCGGAAAATATCTCTGTAAGCGAGTTCGATGGGGGCTCGCTGACCGCTATATTTTTATTGGCAGTTAACTGTACTTAAAAAACTTAACACGACTTGAATGATTTTGTAACAATTACTTTTAGACATAAATAAATAAATATCTTGGGACAATCCTTGTTTGTTCGCAGTTGGACTTTTTATAATAATAATAATATCTTGGGACAATCCACACACGGTCATCCGATCCCAAACTAGGCAGAGCCTGTACTGTGGAAACCAAACAACTGATACTAGTACTTATAAACATTTTTTTTTTGTAAATACATACTTAAATAGATTAAATGACATTAGGTGTAATAATAATAATAATAATATCTTGGGACAATCCACACACGGTTATCCGATCCCAAACTAGGCAGAGCCTGTACTATGGAAACCAGACAACTGATACTAATACTTATATACTTTTTTTTTGTAAATACATACTTAAATAGATAAACAACACCCAGACACTTGGCGGGAATCGAACCCACGACCCATCGGTTAGCAGGCAGGGTGTCTGCCAACTAGACCAACGGGCCCGTCGTATTTTAGACGTTTCAAATGCTACTTCAAACAAAAATTCAGGCGTAAAAGTACGTATTAACTTGGCAAAGTCAAAGTCAAAAATCTTTATTTCAAATAGGCTTAACGCTAGCGCTTTTGGATGGTTATTTTTTTTAAAGCTACCACCGGATCACAACGCGGCCTCAACTGCGAAGATCCGGCAAGAAACGCAGCGGGGCTTGACATTTTTTCACTTTTTTTAAACATTGTTTTGTTCGTTTGTTGTCCGTGGTACCCCCAGTAGTACCACCAGTGGTACCACGGACAATTTTTTTGGGGTACTACGGACAACTCCGTGGTACCACCAGAGATAAATTAATTAGATTTAAATAATATTTCATTATTTTCGTTCATTTTGTAATGGTTTACTTGGTACCTTAGTTGGACTGTTTGTATTGCACAACATTACACATGAAATTTCAAAAATTTGATTTTTATATAAGTACTAAAACCAGGATTATACTAGAGATGTGGTATTGAGTAGTAAAAGTAAGTAGAAGTACCAGGTTAGCATAGGACTTTTGGAGGATTCTTCACGTCTTGTGATATCCAGAGTATGTCTGGCTTACTAGTTTTTATTGGTGTTGCGAATCAAGAGGTGAGGGCTGGGAGGGTAACGGATATATCAAGCGGCGAGATATCCTTGTATCTTGTGCTTCCCTGGTACTTCTGCTATAAACATGATAGCTCTAAACCACATTCTTAAGCTCACACAAGATAAGGCACAAGATTATGCACTTTCTATTTTATGCTACACTAGTACTTCCGGTAATAATTTGTCGATTTTATTACTCAATACCACATCTCTACTAAGTAAATGATTACAAAATGAACGAAAATAATGAAATATTATTTAAATCTAATTAATTTATCTCTGGTGGTACCACGGAGTTGTCCGTAGTACCGCAGTGGTACCACGGACAAAAAAAATTGTCCGTGGTACCACTGGTGGTACTACTAGGGGTACCACGGACAACAAACGGTTTTGTTACACTACTACTATCCCTTTGAACTAAAAAGCCAAAGGGATAGTAGTCGGACCAGTCCCCCCAAGCAGCAGCCATCACTCCCCTCAAAGAATATATAAGATGGGTTAACAACTTATCATTATTCCTTCAGCCGAATGATGTCCATTGCTGAACATAGCCTCTATTTTAGAGGCTTGTATGGCAAGAGAATCCCTTATAAGTGGTATACTTACCACTCATACTGCGATCCCCAAGACGTCTGCCAAAACTACCATTGAATTACCATTCAATAGAAGTACGCTTCTGTCTGTCTTCTTGTTTTCCCTTAGTGGCCTTTTACGATACGCAACAGGCGGAGCTGGATGGTTGCTATTCTTACCAGGATATCCTGCTATGGGTTTACCAACTGGTTACATATAAATCACATACAAAAGAGGCTACTCACGATGCAATTTCGTTTTCAACCTGTCGATTCAATTTCAGTTGTTTTAACAAATTGCACGTTGAGGAGGCGAATTGAGGCCTTACTTCAATATATTGATTGCCAAGTCGACCGTCATGAACTTTTATAGCAGTTTAACACGAAACTTGTGCTCATTGTATGTACACGTACAGATGTCGCTTTTCGTGTTAAATTGCCCTGCTATAAGATTTCATGGTACGGCCTCTGGCAAACGATGAGTTGAACCACAGTTTGAAGACCATGAAATAAAAGTCACTATTTACTAGGCATACTTAGTTGCAAAATATTCTTTCAGGAACTAAGCATCGGATCATCACTTACCTACTCACTGAACCATCAATATTATACATTCATTATACGTAATGATTTCTGATATTTACATTGAAATGAAACTAATTTAACGGATTATATCGCGGTTTATCGCCCGTGCCCATGAATGCTGTAAAGTATTTGAAACGTCGGGTAATTAAAATCAAAAATAAACCGCGATATAATCCGTAAAATTAGTTTGATTTCAATGATTCATTACAGGTTTTAAATTGAAAGATATTATGAATAATTTCTGTCTGTATGTATGTCTGTCACACCTATATATTAGAGGAACCACTAACGCTATCGACTTGAAATTTAGCATAGTTTTAGATCTTATTGAAAAAAAAAAGCGATAAATTTTCAAAGCGAGACTATCGAGTGGGATATCATATGAAAGGGCTTCATTTGCACATTTCAAAACTATTTTGGTTTAGGTATGTTACGTAGTTTTTGACTTATAATCAAAAATGTCAAAGAAACTAAAAATACCGCCCTTATATTATATCCGAAGTTCGTAGAGGATAAAATCTGAAATAATTAGGGGTAATACATGTCTATCTATATTTTACAGGAAAAATAAAATTATCTTTCTACAGAATAGATTTTAGTTTTAGTAATCCTAAAAAACCTCGACAAACAAAGTTAGTTTTGCGTTTTGCTATCTGAGGTGTCAACCGAATAGTAAAATAACTTTAATAGGTCCAACGAAGGTATGGAACGCTCAGTGTGCGAGTCCGATACGCACTTGACCGTTTTTTTTAATGGCAACAAGTGGTGGTTGGTTTCCTAGACCTTAGCCTTCTCGTAAATCTTACTCGTGAACAAGATTAGCCAAAAAACGTAGCGCATAAATGCTTGCGTAGTCACAAGTGCTCTCTCTCTCTCTTTTCCTTTACATTTATAGTCCTTTGGGTCGAAAGACCGACATGACCGGCCAAAAATCAGACGACGCATGTATCATCTTACTTTTAGATAATCACTAAATCTTCTATCTTATTCTTCTTCTATCTATCTTCTATACATATAGAATTACTTGTCCTGACTGACTGACTGACTGACTGATTCATCAACGTACAGGCCAAACCGCTGGACTTAGGAAGTTGAAATTTGGACAGTAAGTAGGTTTTTCTTATGACGCAGCATCCACTAGGAAAGGGTTTTTGAAAATTCCATCCGGGGTGTTTTTATTTGCATGACACTTTTTTATTTTATGGTTCCATTGACTTGAAACTGACTGAAAAAATTCTCTAAATAAACACGTGCCATGTGAATTTTCAAAAACAGCCTTTAGGCTGTCTGTCCACCGGAGCGGAGCGAGGCAGTGGAACGGAGAAACGGAGAAATATTAACCAATAAGATTGCACACTAAAGAGGAGCGGAAATTTTGTGCAATCTTATTGCTTAATATTTCTCCGTTTCTCCGCTCCACTGCCTCTCTCCGCTCCGGTGAACAGGCAGCCTTAGGGATGCGTTAGGGATTGTTTAACTATTGTTTAAAAAAACTATTTATAAAAAAATAAAAACCGGCTTCAAAGTAAATTATCTAAAAAGCATAAAATAACGAAAATATGTATATTGAAGTCGGTGCTAGCTAATCATGTTAACTAACACTATCACCAGCTGATACCGACTTCAATATATTTTCGTTATTTTATGCTTTTTAGATAATTTACTTTGAAGCCGGTTTTTATTTAAAAAAAAATAGTTTATTTAACACTTTTTAGTGACTTATTTTACCATGATAGGTATCAGCACTATCACACAACTCGAACGTCTACGTTACAGTAACTTACTAAAAACATAAAAAGTTTATATCTCTTAAACTACTCAACCGATTTTGATGAAACTTGTACTCTACCCTAAGTTGAAAAATATTCTAACTGTTGCAAAAATAATTTTTGAAATCGGACTTATAATTTCTGAGAAATCTGCGGACAAACCTACATACATACATACATACACTCATAAAATTTGGTAAACTTGTTTAGAAGCCCACATAGACTAACATATATTAATATTACGCATTTTTATCAATATTACATACATACACGTCGAATAGAGAACCTTCATTTTGAAGCCGGTTAAAAATAGCGGGCGTAGCCGTAGGAAATTGCTGATTATCTATACTTATAATAAAACTGTAACGGGTCCAATTCTGTACATTGAAGATATTTTGAAAATTATATTTGGAGGGCATTCTATGACCGATACTGAGGCCGAAAATGAAATTTTTTTAATTTTTGTCTGTCTGTCTGTCTGTCTGTCTGTCTGTCTGTCTGTCTGTATCACGGCTGAGCATCACGCCGAAACTACTGAATGGATTCAAATGAAACTTGGCATGATTTGAGATCTTACTACGAGGTAGGACATAGGATACTTTTTATTCCGTAATCTAGCATGGTTCTTTTGGGAGAGGGGATTAAAGTCAAAATGGGTACTTGGTTATACGCTTGGTCCGATTTTATCTATTTTTCTTCATAATTATAATAAATATTAGTAAGGGAACACTCATAGAGAGTTGTTATCAAGGTTTTGTAATCGATCGGGTTAAGCAACGTTAGGTAAGGTCATTAAATAGATGGGTGACCGTTTACCGCCATTTGAACTAAACGGGTCCGTGCTTTGGAGAGCAAGTAAAAAGTGGGTCCCAGTTTTTAGCCGACTATAAAAAAGGAGTTTATGTATGCCTGTTATTAAAAGTTTAGTTAACGTAAAAATAGCGCATGCGGAGCAGCGTGGGTCAGCTAGTTATTAATAAATTTACTATTATGTTCAATGTTCCTGGTAATTTACAACCGGTTTCGTAGGTACCTAAAAGTGGTAATAAAGATCAAAATATACGTAACCTTCTCCCCCCTCCCCCACCCCTCAATGAGGGGGCTTAGGTCGTAGTCCACCATGCCGGCCAAGTGCGGGTTGGCAGACTTCACACGTCATTCGAAAGCTAGTTAGGCTTTCTCAGACATGCAGGTTTCCTCACGATGTTTTCCTTCACCGAAAGCTAGTAACAATCGCACAAAGACGGTTCGCACATGATTAATTAAAGAAATCAGAGGTGCAACCCGGGGTTCAAACCTGCGCATCTTGTTTCCAAGGCAAGCGCTCGCCCACTGAGCTGTTACCCTAAAAGTGGTAGGTAATAAAGATCACAAGTAATATGTTTTAAAAACTAAAACCCGACTACGGATAAAATCGCAGTCTAATAATGTGATATTATATAACCAGCGGACAATCAAGACGCTTCTAACGACACCCTACTTGTCAAATTATGTTAAGTAGATTAATCAAATTATGTGAAGATATGCGGGAACAGATGAACATACATACATACATACATACATTCTTGTTAAAATCATAACCCTCCCTCCGTTCCGTAGTCGGGTAAAAATATACGTAACGATGTAATCATTGACTAGCTTCCAAGAAGAAATTGCTCGATATTCTTAAATCATCATAGAAGCAACGTGAAATGGAATAATCAGCATTTATTACCAAGTTATAACCTTATTGCACGCGATTTCGTGCATAATATTTTTCTTTCCATATTTTTTTCGGATGTTATTGTAATCTCAGTTATTACAGTCTTCGTAATCTTTATTGCAGCCGTGCCTATGAAAATGGGTATTTTTTTCGTAATAATAAAGATGGTTTTATTACAGCATTTGTAAGGAAATGATATAGGCCATTAATAAATTCATATTTTTCCCTGGAATTATATGACAACATGTTTCCACATTTTACATGTATTTTAAGAACTGATTAGCCATATTTGGTTCTTTAGCATATTTTTCTTCTTTTCGTCTTGACGAATCTATACGGGGCTTATTCATGTTGTGGTGGTGAATCAGATAGTAAGGGTAAGGTTGATTGTTCAGAGTGTGACCGGTGGACATGCGCCGATTATTTCACTATTTGAAGAGACAATGCACCCCCCGGCGGTGGGCTCAAAGGCAAGGCAGGCCAGGTCCTCATGTGCCGATGCGACAGCCGCGGGGGTATTAGTGGTAAGAATACTACGTACCACGGTTGACCCCATAGGTCCCGGAGCCTATCGAGGGTTTCCGCCGCGAAAACAGAAAATTATGTTTCACCATTGACTACTAAACCACCGTGTAAAGTCTCTCCAAAAGTTTCTTGGTTAAGCTTGCTGTTACTTTAGACATTTTTCTATGAGAATGGTAGGTTACGCATCAATATCAGTTATTATTCTGGGTCATTTGAAGAACGCAAAATTGGCACTGAAATAATGTAACTGAAAATTAATTTCGTTTCCAACCACACCGCACGCACGGTCCTCAGATCCGGTACACACGTACCGGGCCGAGGGACTTCATAAATTATTTACGCAAAGACTTTGTCTGACGGAAAGTTAAACTAACCCCAAGAGAGCCTCGAAACAAAACGCTGGCTATCGTTTCTCGTTTTAATAATAAATAGGATCTTAGATTCGGATTAATCTAATAAGTAATAAGATATACTTTTGCTGGGGGTCAAATGGACAGCTTTCAATTGGAATAATGGATTGTATGTTTTATTAATACTAGACATAGTGACCAGAGTTCGATGTTTACCTGATGGTAAACGACAGGTTTGCCTATAATCAGGGCCTGTAACACCACCTCTAACAACAATATTATTTTCTCGATAGAAAGTGACAGAGCTATAAACTACGTATATTGACGTCTCTATCTCATGTCAAGTAAGATACTACTGCTAATAGAGGTGGTGGTAGGGCCCCAGGACTTTTCTCCCCCGCTCGTCACCCGAGATATTAGTACGTAATTCTCTTGAGCCTCTTGAAAAAGGCAATGTTAGTTGCCCATTTTACATGCGATCTTTACGGTAGAAATATTCTGACACAGTAGTGGCACTTACTTGGACGGTCTGATAGACAAGAGGTATGTTGTATACAGGTACCTACCTACCTTAATTAACACTTAATACCTAGAAAACAAAGTATGTTTTGCATTTAAACTTAATACCAAATAAGACGTTTATCTAATGGTAAGCGAGACGCCTGCCTATAGATAAGTAGCTGCACTGCATTGCCGTAACTGGAGACATTAGCTTTTTAAGCCTTCACCAGCTACAATGCACCTCAGACTGGATAACAGCAATGTTTACACATTGCTGCTGACACCAGAATATTTAACACAGCGGTGGTATCTACCCATCTGGACGTGGTTTAGTAAGCTAGTGTGATTCACCACCCGATTGCATCGCCCTTTCCATAAGTTGGGATTACAGTCAAGCATTTGAATAAAAAGGTAAAAGAAATAAAGTATACGTAACGATGCTTCCATCCAAAAAAAGCACAACGGTGGTAGGTATCTTCTCATCTGGACGTTTGCACAAAGGACCATCCAGTACCTAAATTTCTGAAATTAATATTATTTTATTTTAATTGTTTATGGAACAGCAAACAGTTACAACATGTGTGTTAGCTAATAGTAAATACATTGTTGAAGATTGATGTTATTAATATTTTAACCCACAACACTGTCCTCATATTAATTAGTATAACAGAGTTACAAATAAACACAAGAGGTGTATAGGTACAAAACTATTCTAACATTTTTTGCTTGTCTAACATACAGATTCCATTAAGTTTGTAACAATTATTAGTTATTTTTGAAAACATTAACCAATTGGGAGGTTGCCAGCCCCTTTATTATCACCTGTATCTGCTTTACAGTCATTTATCATCGAGCAACCGTCAAGTATGATATCCTGAACTAACTTAGTTGTTAATTATCAAAGTTGTCTACCAAAGTCGGGTGCTCCGTCAAAATGTTTAGGAATAAGAGACAGCCATTAGCTAATATGATTGCATAACCTGAAATAAATTAAAAAATTAAAACGGAAGCAAGATGTTCATTAATTGGTCAAAGAATCACCCAGATAAAACCCTCTTTAAAAAACCCTTTGGATTCATTTTTTATTAGTGGTCTACGCTATGTACTACATACAGATAAACAGACTTTGGCTTCAAACTTATAACAGGCCTAGATACTGTGTCTTATTTACCTTTATTGTGTTTTTTCTTCTTTGTGTTCGTCTTTTTACTTTTTGTAGTGCGATCCCTGTTTTCCCATTTTACCATTAGTCACCATTTTCTATTTATAGATTTTATACTACAGTGCAAGCAAAATCAGAAATCCAACAGCTCATCGCACCATCTATTCTTCGGTCTACCGTAAACTCCACAGCGATGAGTTTTTACTTTGTCACATTTATTCGGCTTATTTATTTATCAACAAATGCTTATTACATAACATTATGTAATATTTAATACCCCGTATGTACCCACATATTTAATACCCATTAAAAGTTTGTTAATTCCACTTTGTTCGGGTTTGATTATTCATGAGAGTAATTATCGTCGTGTGCTTACAATACTTATCCAACTTTATGGAAATTGTTTTTATATCTTTGAGTTGTAGATTTTTCGTTAATTATACAGTTTTTTTTTGTATTGTAGCATTGTTATTTGAGGATGAGTTAGAATAGTCTTAGTATAAAATACCTCATAGATGCTGCTTCAACTAGAAAAAATATGTCGCAATATTTCTGCGAAAAGTTTGTAAGTCATTATTTTTAAGGTTTTTCTTAAATCTTTTCAATTTGAAACATTTGAAAAAAAAATTTAAAACATTATGAAAACCTTCCATAAACGAACTCTATTTCCTAAACGAACGATTACTATATTATTATTTTCATTTTTATTTTACTTTTACGGGCGTTTACACCCGGACTTCTAAAAAGGCTTGCGTGGGGACGAATCCAATACGTAGAGGCCTGTTAGGAGAAATTAATGAAATTATTATTATTATAACAACTCCTCCTAAATTGCGCAACGGATTTCAAAGCGGTTTTCACCATAACATAATTCTTTACTGAAGGTTTATTTATTATTTATACATAAATATAAAAAAAAGTATTAATATAAGGCATGAAACCGAGGCGGGTCGCTAGTATAGAATAAAAAACTATTAAAAAAATACCAATACTCAGTATTTTATACCTACATATTTTTTTAACATCTTAAAACCGCCATTTTCAGAATAGGTAGTTCCAAAACTAAAAATTAAGCAATTTAGGTCCATAAAAAAATGCTTAGTTATTAGTTTTGGAAAGAAATAATATTTCTATAAAATATTTAATTCTTAACAATATTATTTATTGTTCATTCACTTTCATACTATATTATATTAAGGTCCATTAAATAAGACTGGATAAATTACATTTAAGAATGATAAAAATACCAGTAACTTTTCTTATTTACTTACTAGTTTATTACTTATTCTGTATGTATTACTATTGTGCAGACCCATTTAACAATAAGTTGGTACATACATTCATGAATATGTGATAGTATTCTATGAATGGTGCACTTTTAACATAAAAAAAAATATTTTTAATATATTCTACAATCGTCGGCTAAAATTCCGACCACACACAAAAGTCACAAAGAAAAGCTAAAATAAAAGCAAATATTATTACGCACGTGAGATTTTTTCTCATTTCGCAACACGAATAAATTATTTCAAAAGTTGACAACCAACGAGTACAGCGCATTTGTCTCTGGAATTTTCACCAACACACTGCGCGTAAATAAATTGGTTTTATTATGACATTATAGCACTTATGTTGTGTTATGTTGGTAATAAATTAAAACAGAAACTTTTGCACAGTACACACCTCTGACGGTCTTCATAACAGTAAGCAGAGATGAAACGTAGTAACACACTGAGATATTTTGGTGCAAATGGCAACATGCGTCGCATCTCTAAAAACCGATTAGAATTTCTCATTATTTAATTTCGTTACAAGAACACCGAGTAATGCTATCGTAACGGATCATATTCTGCCTCCAAGTAGCTATATTACTATGCTGGTACAGTCAGCGACATATCAACTTATACAGGACCACTGGAGAGAGCATGATGCGCTAACCCCCTCTGCCAAATTTTTGGTCATATGGTCAGGTCATTCTTTATTTGTGTGCGTGTATTTTTGAACGTGTTGCGTGTTTACTATAGTGTGGGTATGCGTGAAAGTGTATCTGTGTGTGTTTACTTCGCCTCCCGCACCCCGCAAAAGTGCCACGAAAAATTTGTTCGGGGAATCGACGCGATACTAACTCCTTTGGTACTTTCTCTGAGTTATAAGGTAACAACAAAAATAAAAGCTGTGTATTTTATTTTTAGAAGTATGATACCCTCTAAAGAAAACGGCTTTAAAATTGTTTTACAAACAAAACTTAACATGTCGAGTTTATTGTCAATGTACAGTCACGGAGCCTCGCCTAAATCGAATGCGTCGATCCAAATGATTGGTGGAATAAATACGTTCCCGTAGCCAACGGAGTGCAATTTGAATCAACGTATAAGGGAATATTTGCTTTATGTATTTTTCAGGTGACTACACACGCTCAAGTGTAACCGTATGTAATAATCAATGGTTTAACGTTTGCTTTGACGTACAGCTACGTTGTGAAGCCGTTTATGTAGTTACACGTTTGTAATGGCAAACTGTTTAAGATAAAGATAATCTTAATATACTAGTAAAATATTGTTCTGTATTAAATCAATACTTAATATATTAATTTTATTGACATGCAAAGTATTCTTTACAAGGTGGCAGGTCAGGGGCTGTAGCCAAGTGGCCATTCTACAACACGGAACGCTAGAAAATAGAAAACAAATTGTATGGGAATGACATATCTCTTCACGTGACTTAGCGAAGACATATGCCATTCCCATACATTTTTTTATATTTTCTAGCGTTCCTTAATGTAGAACGACAACTTGCCTGACAAGAAGGCAGTTGTGCAAAAGACCACCTAAGAATGTGTGAGCTTGAAGGTCACAAACGGCAATTATTATTGTCTCGGTCGTCTAATTATTAGTGTTTTATAAAAAAAAAATATGAATAACACTAGACGCAGGTACACATTGCTACACATCAAGTTGGACACCCTATATAACAAGATAGACAACGCGGGCGCTCTCGCTCGCTGTGCGCTATGTGCGCCAGACCACTGCAGTGGAGACGCGTGAGACCCGTGCTTGCGACTCCGCTGGTGTACACGCAGACCTCTCTATTCGCACCCACGACTCGTGCTATAAATTTGCTTGAGTGCTATGATGGCTCAAAATCCAAATATTGATGTCTTTTTTACAAAATTTGAAAACTTTATCAATGCTTGCATTACATAAGTTAATATTTGTACAAATATATATTGCTTACTGTGCGCTTTGGTACTAACTGTAAGTGCAGCAACCGATTTATAAAATAAATAGGTAAATAACGATAACTACGCTACGATACAAAAGAGATAATATAATGTATATTGGAGAGGGACGGGACATGAGGTGGCCGGCGGGCGCACAGGCTGCCCGCCGCACGCGCCCACTAGGACGAAATAACAATAAAATAATAATATCGCACCCTCTCACACGATTCGCAGCGTTCAACTTTTAATGATTCAAAGTCAAAACAGTCTAGGTTCGGGTGTCGCCGTGTGTAGGTACTATTATCTAGTAGGAAATGTCGAATAAGGAAATTAAATACCTACCTACTTAATTTATTTTCATTTTAATTATGAAAAAAAAACTTCTTTACTGTTCGTTGTTTCTCAGTGATTCCCTTCCAAAAACATTTTATATTTGAATTGTTGACATCAAACATCGATGGCCAATATTTACTCGGAAACTGAAAACGATTTGGAAAGCGTCTTGTATAACACCGCATTGTATTTCCCAAGCTCTCACTGTTGGCGGAGAGCCAGTCATCTAGTTCGTGACCAGAAGCACTATTTCTGTACACCGGGGTTTCGTATTAATTAAGTTGAAATTAATTTCAGTGATAATACGGCGACGACAGGAGACATGAAAGCCTAATTGTATTTATAGTTATTTGTATATTATTATGTGTTTTTATTCAATTTGGTAAAGGATGTACATTTTTATACCACAATTAATATTATTAGGTGCGCTGAAAGAACTTTCACGAAAAGCGTAATAATTAATGTCCGCCTGACGCGCCCTGTACAATCAGCCCTAGAAAATTTACATCGCATCAGTTTCAGGTTTCAGATATAGGGCTCAAAAGACTTTGTAGCATATTCACCTCATTACAATCTCATATATCAACCTCCATTGTCATACCTCATCATTTCATAAATATTTGTATTTATTTTTAATTAACATTCAAAATTTTAAATATAGACAAGGAGCTGTCAAGTTGGGAGGTGAAAAAAAAAACTTCAGGAGGGTCTGTGCTGGAGCAGGCTAGAGTCGAGGGTCTGGAGTGGTGAGACTGGAGGCTGAGCTGGAGCCGTGGAGAGGCGAAGACAAAGCCTGGTCCTGAGCTGAAATCCGAGAGTGTCTACGCCAGAGCCCACGCGACTACGGGCGCTGCTGTGGTAGCGTGTTGACGCCCACACTCCATTGCGTCGGTCGGCCTGCTGGCTGACTCGTGGCCGGTGCTGAACCAGCTGGCGTCTGACGGCCTGGCTGCGGCTGTACCATCTAAGCACGCCGCCTCGCTTTTGCAGGTGCTAGGGCACCGTTCCCTGCGCCCAAGGAGCCCTTACGTGCAAGTTATGTGATCTTTTACGTTTATAAGTGTCCGCGGTCCACATTCCTGCGAATGTACAGTGAACTTAATCATCATCATCATCATCATCAGCCGGAAGACGTCCACTGCTGAACATAGGCCTCCCCCTTAGAACGCCACAATGAACGACAATTGGCTATTTGCATCCACCGGTTACCTGCGACGCGCACAATGTCGTCTGTCCACCTAGTGGGAGGCCTGCCAACGCTGCGTCTTCCGGTTCGTGGTCCCCACTCGAGAACCTTTCTTCCCCAACGGTTATCGGTTCTTCGAGCGATGTGGCCTGCCCATTGCCACTTCAACTTGCAGATTCTGAGAGCTATGTCGGTGACCTTAGTTCTTCGGCGAATCTCCTCATTTCGGATTCTGTCGCGCAAAGAAACTCCGAGCATAGCTCTCTCCATGGCTCGTTGTGTGACTCTGAACTTTTCTAAAAGGCCAGCCGTTAGAGACCACGTCTCAGTACCATATGTCATCACTGGCAACACGCACTGGTTAAAAACCTTCGTCTTCAGGCACTGCGGTATTTTGGACGAGAAGATATCGCGTAGTTTCCCGAACGCTGCCCATCCGAGTTGGATTCTTCGGGCGACCTCTTTGTCAAAGTTGGACCGACCTAACTGGACAGTTTGTCCTAGGTATACGTAGTGGTCAACAACTTCGAGAGTATTGTTCCCAACAACTACCGGTACGGGTGCAACATGGACATTAGACATGATCTTCGTCTTGTCCATGTTCATTTTAAGACCCACCTGTTGGGAAACGCTACTGAGGTCACTGAGCATCGTATTGAGGTCCTCCAGCGACTCTGCCATAATGACTATATCATCGGCAAAACGAAGGTGAGTGATGTATTCGCCATTGATGTTGATGCCGAATCCGTACCAGTCCAAGAGCTTGAAAACGTCCTCCAATGCGTTTGAGAACAGTTTCGGAGAAATAACGTCTCCCTGTCTCACACCTCGCTGCAATGGGATTGGTTTCGTGCTCTCTTCCTGTAGTCGGATCGACATGGTGGCGTTGCTGTACAAACACTTCAACACTTCGATTTACCTATAGTCAATGTGGCACCGCTGGAGGGACTGCAATACCGCCCAGGTCTCGATTGAATCGAAGGCTTTTTCGTAGTCCACAGACGCTAGACATAATGGCCGATTATACTCCTCGGTCTTCTGTATAATCTGGCGGAGCGTATGTATGTGGTCTACGGTGCTAAAGCCTTTTCGGAACCCGGCTTGTTCGGGAGGCTGGAAGTCATCAAACCTGCGTTCGAGACGGTTCGTAATGACTCTCGAAAACAGCTTGTATACATGGCTCAGGAGTGAGATATGTCTATAATTCTTCAATAAAGTGTTATCACCTTTTTTGAAGAAGAGAACCACCACACTCCCGTGCCATGCTTCTGGCGTAGTACCCACGAGTAAGACGGAATGAAATAACTTCTGGAGGACTAAAAGTACCGGTTTTCCACCCGCTCTCAGAAGTTCTGTTGTGATTCCGTCTTCACCCGGCGCCTTGTTGTTCTTAAGCTGTTTGAGAGCCATTCTAATCTCGTACAAGCTGATGTCTGGGATGTCCTCAGTGTAGTGTCGGGTTAGTTGGGCTCTGGTGTCCTGAGCTGTTCGGGCAATGGGTTTTCGTGTCGAGGTGTACAACTGTCCGTAAAACCTCTCGAGCTCTCTCAATATCTCCGACTTTGATGAGATGACACTGCCGTCGTCGATCTTCAACTTGGTCACTTGGCTTTGCCCAATAGACGAATTCTTTGCAAACACTTTAGAGCCTGCGGTAACAGCTCAGTGGGCGAGCGCTTGCCTTGGAAACAAGGTGCGCAGGTTCAAATCCCGGCTCGCACCTCTGATTTCTTCAATGAATCATGTGCGAATCGTCTTTGTGCGATTGTTACTAGCTTTCGGTGAAGGAAAACATCGTGAGGAAACCTGCATGTCTGAGAAAGCCTAACTAGCTCTCGAATGACATGTGAAGTCCGCCAACCCGCACTTGGCCAGCGTGGTGGACTATGGCCTAAGCCCCCTCATATTGAGGGGAGGCCCGTGCCCAGCAGTGGGACATAAACAAGGGCTGGTATTATTATTTATATTTTACTTTAGAGCCTTGGTTCCGCTCAATTGCGTCCTTAATACATGCTGTATTATAGGAACGCAAGTCGTGTCGCATGGATTTCGAGATTCGTCTATTGAGTTCAGCATATTCCGACATATCATCTGAAGATTGCAGTCTCATCTCAGTTCGGGTTTCCATTAACTTAATGGTTTGATTGGAGAGCTTCTGAGGCCTATTACGGCGTGGGGTCTTAAAGAACTTGGACCCCACTGCATGGACAGTTTGCACCAACCCATTGTTTAACTCGTCCGCAGTTTCGCATTCGGCTAGGCACTGGAAGCGATTGTGTAGTTCGAGTTGAAAGTCTTTGGGGTTTTGGATTTGGGCGGTTCCCGGACGGAGCGTGGACTTCATCAGACGGGATCTCTCAAGCTTGACATTGATATTCAATGTGCCTCTAACAATGCGGTGATCGCTACCGGTTTTCATCCTGCCGATCACGGAGACATCATCGAATATATGCTTGTTGCTCGTCATGATGAAGTCGATCTCATTTTTGGTTGAAACATCGGGGCTTATCCACGTCCACTTCCTGGATGGTCGCTTCTTGAAGAAGGAGTTCATCGCAAAGAGTCCCTCCTTCTCCATGAAGTCGACCAGCCTCTGGCCCCTTTGGTTCCGCTGCCCGTACCCATATGACCCCACTTTCAACTCATCGCCATTCCGTGTGCCCACCTTCGCGTTGAAGTCCCCATAACAACGGTGAAGTGTGTTTTGGAGGTATGTATGGCTTCTGCTATCTCCTCATACATAGCCTCTACTTCATCGTCAGGGTGTGCCGAGGTCGGCGCGTAAACCTGTATAACCTTCAACGAATACCGGCTGGTTATTCTGAGTATAAGGTACGCTACCCTGCTCGACACACTATCGACCTTTATAACGTTGTTAATGAGGGACCTACGGACGAGAAACCCAACACCACCCTGGGTTTTTCGGTCTCCTTCCCGGAAGAAGAGCAAGTTTCCGGAATCAAGGGTTATCGTATCCTGTCCCTCTCGTCGGATTTCAGATAATCCCAAGATATCCCAACGTAACTTGCTCAATTCTTCCTCCAGCTCGATAATCTTCTCGTCAGTCCTGAGCGTGCGGACATTATGTGTTGCCAGGGCCAAAGTTCGGTGGGGGTGGTAGCGGGGCATCTGCCGGAGATTCTTCGCACCCCCTGCTCGACCGTTACCCCGCCCGCTACCAAGGCGGGGAATAGAGGAGCTGCCGGGGACTGGGGGCCGTAAATGAGCATTGTCAATCATTGGGGGGGGGGGGCTTGCCATAATCCCCACGCTTGGCAGGCGTCTTGGGGATCGCAGTTTCGAAAAGATGGATATATTACACAGAAGACGCTGCTGCCCGTCTTCTGGCTTTCCCTCAATCGCCTCTTACGAAACCCGCGGGAAGAGAGGGGGGGGATACAAATTCTTAACCGGCATCCCACGGCGGAACTTAATAGTGAACTACTTTAAATATATAATAGTGTAATTGAAAGTCCTTCTGTGTTATCATTCCTTTAATTGCCACTATCCCTTAGGTACCTACCTGTCGTCATAGTGGTCTCCGGGTTTTCTCTACCTGACCTCTACGCCTATTATTATTAAGTTTATTTATTAAGACAACTTGGCCCATATTTGTTAGTAACAATAAAAACTTAACCTATGTTAGTATTAAATATTTATTGCTATGCTCACACCTATATTGTAACGTGACGACAGACTCTACCCTAAACTTTACGTTACGTGAAAACTTAATCACCTATTGTCACAGAATATTATTATTATGCTATTTATTAAAATTCTTTCAATTGTTTTCATTTTCAAATTTAAATAAAAAAAAAACCTTTAAAAATGTAAAAAATACCTTCCAACCGGCTGCGGGAACAGGGTCCTAGTAGACGGCGGTTAAAGCTCCAGGGAGAGGAACTTCCTCACAATGCGTGCCCTCTCCAGGAGAACTGCCTTCTGCATCTGTCCCTTGATCCAGCCGTCTAACGTGAGCCTCTTGAGATGTTTATCGAGGCTCTTGGCCATTAGGCCATGGCCGGAAACGACGAGGTTCACGTCATGGGGGAGAACCTCGTGAAGGCGGAGAAAGATAAAGAATGCAAATATCTTGATCTCGCGCACGAGGTTGTCGACATGTGGGACATTGATAAGGCAATCATTGTACCCATAGTCGTTTCCGCCCATGGCCTAATGGCCAAGAGCCTCGATAAACATCTCAAGAGGCTCACGTTAGACGTCTGGATCAAGGACAGTGACATCTAAAATCATTGAAATATTATATTTTTTATCATTTTGGGTTACTCGGGCTTTTACTCCCGGACTTTTTTTTTTAAAGTCCGGCCTTTTGGCTTGCGTGGGGACGAATCCAACACGTAGAGGCCTGTTGGGAGAAATTAATGGTATGGAACACACCTGTCAGGATCAACTGCTGGAAATAAGATATATACAGCAGGTGACTCTGGTAGGAGTAGGGACTATTGTAAGTATGTGGAAAGATTTCTAGATATTTAAATTGAGCATTTGGTGGACTGAACACTGGGCTATTGCAAAAGACTGGGATCACTTGCCATAATTAGTGTACTAATTATATTTTGGCAAGCGGTGATTTTTCACCCACTAGATGGGCTCTCCATATAGCCGGTAGAAGACGACGGAGTGCAACACCGGTGTGAGTGGCTCAGGGGTGTCGAGAGGTGTGCTGCGCTTTCTCCGTGGTTACTCGCGGCGTTATGCCCTTTAATACTTCCATCCCTGGAGCATATAGCTCTAACAACTTCCCTCTGGACGGCCAATTAAGGCAAGCCAGAGCTGAGAGTCTACTCGACCGACGAAGACACGCCGAGGTGGGGGCCCTGATCGACTCTCTGGAGTACTCGGGTCCGTGGTGTTGCTACGCACCAATAGCTCGCCACTAGCTGCCCTGCGGGCTTATTATTATTATAATTGTCTCAGAGAACGAACAGCAGTGCAACGGTTCATGGGTAGCTTATATCAGCCAAAAGTTCTTCACTTGCCCTTAAAAATGGCATAAAAATAATAGAACGGGTAAATAATATCACATCTCAGTACATCCGACCTTCGTCGCGAAGTTACATAAGTCATGTATGTATGACAAATTTCTCGGAGCGACGGTAATGACGTCATACGTTACTCCCTCGCTCCGTGATAAGAAATGGGCTTATCTCGCAGAAACATCACGACTATGTTCTGATTTCGTCGGCAGTGCCAACAAGCCCACGAAATGCGTATGTAAATTGCTACTGTTAAGGGGTGAAAACTGCTCTTGGAGTAAGGGTCTATCTTTTCCGTTAAAATTGTACTTGATTTTGAAAGGACTGTGATAAGACGAATAGTATTATATTTTCATGATATTTTATACACATTAGTAGAGAAAGGTTGGCTTGTGAAACCTGGGGTTGGAGGAGAAAGAGGTACGACAAAACTGAATATGATCGAGCAAGTTTTAAAAATGGTGAACAAACTACGACCGTTGTTAAGAACCATTGAAATAAGCGAGGAACGATGATTAGATATAATTAATGGTACCTTTATAAACTCAATTTTGGAAGGAACATTGGGTTATTGGACAGATTAAAACAAGTTTCATGCAACAAAGAGAAGATAAAGTAGGTAGGTAACAGGAGGTTAAAATAGAAGTGGGGAAAGTAGAGTAGCATGGCAATTGTTTAACCGACAAGAGAATAGTTAGACTCAAGAAGAGAAGTGACGTACTTATTTTGGTATATACATATACGGGGTGTAAGGGACATCGTACCGAAAACCGATACCAGGGATCCGGTACATGATTCTGAACATTCTAGTGTTGAAATTTTTCATCGGCATGTCCATGAATTTCCAAAAAAAAAGTCGCTTTTTTAAATAAATTTAGGATAACATCATTATTGGTATAATAATAAAGCCTAATTTCAATTTAAAAACAATAAATTACTTATTTGTGCAAAATTAGCAATCATCAGCATCCGAAAAGTCCACTGCTGAACAAAGGTCTCCTTAGAAAGGTGGTCCTTAGAAGGGAGGGGTTGCCATTATCTCCACGTTTGGCATGCGGCTTGATTGAAATTAGCAATGTAATTTGAAAAATTAATATTATTTATTATATGCTCAAAAATTAACATGTTAGTCATTTGTCATTTTCCATACAAATGGTTTCTGTAATGTTGTAACGGACAATATGAGATATCTTATAAAAAATTTTCAGTGCGTAGTCCCTTACACCCTGTATTGGGTAGCAGGTGTTTAGAGACGACCAACTAGCCTATCATTGCTTTCAAGCGCCACCACCATTTTTGGGCAGTATATATTATTATAATCTTATTTCCCGAGAAAATAGGAACGGTGCACATTGCGTATATCTCCATCTTCATCTCTCTCATCCCCTTAGAAGGGAGGGATTGCCATAATCCTCACGCTTGGCAGGCGGGTTGGGGATCGCAGAATAGGTGGAAGATAAATCCAAAAGAAAGACGCTGCAGCCTGTCTTCCTGTTCTCGCTTAGTCGCCTCTTACGACTCCCAACGAGAGGAGATGGGAGGACGCAATTCTAACCCGGCACTCCACGGGTTTAGATTACTTTAGTACCAACACATATCCCAGCCACTAGGATATCGTAGTTTTTTATTACAAAGTCCATAATGAAATAACTAACGCGAGCTTTAAAAATAAATGAAGCTAATTGCCCATTAAAACTGAAATGAATATGAAAGCGAATAATCAGAATTTATTAAAAGTTATATCATTATCCATACTGTATTTTACACAATGCGCTCCACATCGATTATGATATATTTCTGCGGATTAATTACATCGGATACAGTTTATTACATATTAACATGCTTTGTTAAGCTTATGTGAGCAATGTGTCTTTTAAATCCTGTGCTTATAAATAAAGAATACAATATTTGTTTTAAACATCAATTATTATAATTGATTGCTCTTGTACTTTTGGCTTTTGTGGTGCTACTTGCTACAGAAACTACTTTAATAGTGTCTGCGTTGTTGACAGATTTAAATTTAAAATAGAGGGGATTTATAGCACCCGGTTTTTAACTTATAACTGAAAATTTCAAAAAATACCGTGCCGAATAATTATTATTATCCGTAGTTTATGAAGGGAAAAATCTGAAATAATTACAGATATTTATAAAATGTAAATATTACAAGAATGAAGTCGGTAAAAAATAAAATGATGGTTCTAAATTATGCATAATTTTAAAAAATGATATAAGGATTCGACAAATAAACTAAGTTATGCGGTTTGGTTCGTTTGCTAGGTAGCTACAGTACATATTCGAAAAATAACAAAATAACTTTTGGAAACTCGGTGTGTGAGTCCAATTCCCACTTGGACGTTTTTATGTATTTCAGTGTCACACAAACACACAAAATACTTTACTTCAACTACTAAGTATTATTTTGATTAAATACCTATAAACATATTTACTGGGTTGCTAATAAATTGTATGCTCCAGTCTAATTTCAATATGGCATTTTTGATGAACACGATAATATTTTCGTTGACGTCTTCCTCCATCTATGCAGTAATGGTCGTCGCTTTTGCGTAATAGACTCGTTATGCTGAGATTAACTGTTGCTGGGAAATTGGGTCTTTACTCTTAATGGATGGATCTCGAAAATGCGAAGCTAGCATCTCCACTGTAGACGTGCCGGAGCACTCCTCCGAATAATTGGATGATGCAATAGCATTTCATGAATGCTCTTTTACGGCATAAAATCATCCCGAACATTATTTCCCATTTTTATTAAACTTTAGTAGAAGAAACGTCAATTATATATATATGTAATATATATATATATATATATATATATATATATATATATATATATATATATATATATATATATATATATTGATGTACCGCCCGTGGGGTGTCCGGGTAAGAATAGCACCCCCCCATCTCTTCCCATTGGGTGTACGTAAGAGGCGACTTAGGGAAATCAAGAAGACGGGCAGCAGCGTCTTCTGTTTTTGTCATCTCATCACTTATACTGCGATCCCCAAGACGCCTGCCAAGCGTGGGGATTATGGCAACCCCCCCCCCCCCCCACAATGATTGATAGTATTTGTTTACGGCCCCCAGTCCCCGGCAGCTCCTCTATTCCTCGCCTTGGTAGCGGGCGGGGTTACGGTCGAGCAGGGGGTGCGAAGAATCTCCGGCAGATGCCCCGCTACCACCCCCACCGAACTTTGGCCCTGGCAACACACAACGTCCGCACTCTTAGGACCGATGAGAAGATTCTCGAGCTGGAGGAAGAATTGAGCAAGTTACGTTGGGACATCTTGGGTTTATCTGAAATCCGACGAGAGGGACAGGATACGATAACCCTTGATTCCGGAAACTTGCTCTTCTTCCGGGAAGGAGATCGAAAATCCCAGGGTGGTGTCGGGTTTCTCGTCCGTAAGTCCCTTATTAACAACGTGGTAAAGGTCGATAGTGTGTCGAGCAGGGTAGCGTACCTTATACTCAGAATAACCGATCGGTATTCGCTGAAGGTCATACAGGTATACGCGCCGACCTCGGCACACCCTGACGATGAAGTAGAGGCTATGTATGAGGAGATAACAGAAGCCATACATACCTCCAAAACATACTTCACCGTTGTAATGGGGGACTTTAACGCAAAGGTGGGCACTCGGAATGGCGATGAGTTGAGAGTGGGGTCGTATGGGTATGGGCAGCGGAACCAAAGGGGCCAGCGGCTGGTCGACTTCATGGAGAAGGAGGGACTCTATGCGATGAACTCCTTCTTCAAGAAGCGACCATCCAGGAAGTGGACGTGGATAAGCCCCGATGGTTCAACCAAAAATGAGATCGACTTCATCATGACGACCAAGAAGCATATATTCGATGATGTCTCCGTGATCGGCAGGGTGAAAACCGGGAGTGATCACCGTATTGTTAGAGGCACATTGAATATCAATGTTAAGCTCGAAAGGTTTCGTCTGATGAAGTCCACGCTCCGTCCAGGATCCGCCCAAATCCAGAACCCCGAAGACTTTCAACTTGAACTGCATAATCGCTTCCAGTGCCTCGCCGACTGCGAAACTGCGGACGAGATAAACAATGGGTTGGTGCAAACTGTCCACGCAGTGGGGTCCAAGTTCTATAAGACCCCACGCCGTAAAAAACCTCAAAAGCTCTCCAATACAACCATTAAGCTAATGGAAAACCGGACTGAGATGAGACTGCAATCTTCAGCTGATATGTCGGAATATGCTGAACTCAATAGACGAATCTCGAAATCCATGCGACACGACTTGCGTTCCTATAATACAGCGTGTATTAAGGACGCAATTGAGCGGAACCAAGGCTCTAAAGTGTTCGCACAGAATTCGTCTATTGGGCGTAGCCATATGACGAAGCTGAAGATCGATGACGGCAGTGTCATCTCATCGAAACCGGAGATATTGAGAGAGCTCGAGAGATTTTACGGACAGTTATACACCTCAACACGGGAACCCATTGATAGAACAGCTCAAGACACCAGAGCCAAACTAACCCGACACTACACTGAGGACATCCCAGACATCAGTCTGTACGAGATTAGAATGGCTCTCAAACAGCTCAAGAATAACAAGGCGCCGGGTGAAGACGGAATCACATCAGAACTTCTGAGAGCGGGTGGAAAACCGGTACTTTTAGTCCTCCAGAAGTTATTTAATTCCGTCTTACTCGAGGGTACAACGCCAGAAGCATGGCACAGGAGTGTGGTGGTTCTTTTCTTCAAAAAAGGTGATAACACTTTATTGAAGAATTATAGACCTATCTCACTCCTGAGCCATGTATACAAGCTGTTTTCGAGAGTCATTACGAACCGTCTCGAACGCAGGTTTGATGACTTCCAGCCTCCCGAACAAGCCGGGTTCCGAAAAGGCTTTAGCACCGTAGACCACATACATACGCTCCGCCAGATTATACAGAAGACCGAGGAGTATAATCGGCCATTATGTCTAGCGTTTGTGGACTACGAGAAAGCCTTTGATGCAATCGAGACCTGGGCAGTATTGCAATCTCTCCAGCGGTGCCACATTGACTATAGGTACATCGAAGTGTTGAAGTGTTTGTACAGCAACGCCACCATGTCGATCCGACTACAGGACGAGAGCACGAAACCAATCCCATTGCAGCGTGGTGTGAGACAGGGAGACGTTATTTCTCCGAAACTGTTCACAAACGCATTGGAGGACGTTTTCAAGCTCTTGGACTGGAACGGATTCGGCATCAATATCAATGGCGAATACATCACTCACCTTCGTTTTGCCGATGATATAGTCATTATGGCAGAGTCGCTGGAGGACCTCAATGCGATGCTCAGCGACCTCAGTAGCGTTTCCCAACAGGTGGGTCTTAAAATGAACATGGACAAGACGAAGATCATGTCTAATGTCCATGTTGCACCCGTACCGGTAATTGTTGGGAACGATACACTCGAAGTTGTTGACCACTATGTATACCTAGGACAAACTATCCAGGTAGGTCGGTCCAACTTCGACAAAGAGGTCGCCCGAAGAATCCAACTCGGATGGGCAGCGTTCGGGAAACTACGCGAAATCTTCTCGTCCAAAATACCGCAGTGCCTAAAGACGAAGGTTTATAACCAGTGTGTGTTGCCAGTGATGACATATGGTACTGAGACGTGGTCCCTAACTGTTGGCCTTTTGGATAAGCTCAGAGTCACACAACGAGCTATGGAGAGAGCTATGCTCGGAGTTTCTTTGCGCGACAGAATCCGAAATGAGGAGATTCGCCGAAGAACCAAGGTCACCGACATAGCTCTTAAAATCTGCAAGTTGAAGTGGCAATGGGCAGGCCACATCGCTCGGCGAACCGATAACCGCTGGGGAAGAAAGGTTCTCGAGTGGCGACCACGAACCGGAAGACGCAGCGTAGGTAGGCCTCCCACTAGGTGGACAGACGACATTGTGCGCGTCGCAGGTAACCGGTGGATGCAAATAGCCAATTGTCGGTCATTGTGGCGTTCGAAGGGGGAGGCCTATGTTCAGCAGTGGACGTCTTCCGGCTGGTGATGATGATGATGATTGATGTACCATATATATATATGTAATTATCATTAAATCATATTTCGAAAATGGATTATTTCGACTTTCGAAGCCAATTAATACTTAATACGCGGACAGTGCGTTAGATATATAAATAATCTCGTAATTAATACTTAAAGATAAATCATAATCATAAGAGACTCGGAGAGTCGAGGAGTTAGTCTTGTATTCTTGTGAAATTATGTGAAAAAAATTGCTCATTACAGGATGGATTGCGCGTTACAGGATACGGGTTATATAAGTTTTCAAATTATTTTTGTTCTGATTTTTTCTATTAAATTTTACAATATACCTACACAATCTTACAATAGCTTAGTACGAGTAGTGAATGCACTACTCGTACTAAGTACAATCACCCAAAAAACCCAAAATTTTATTTTTCGGATATTGGCATCTGTATGCCAATATCCGAAAAATAAAATTTTGGGTTGTAAAATCAGCCTTATGTCTACCCAATAATTGATAACAAAATAAATATAAACCGTTATATACCCCTACTGTTGGTTTAGGATTTGGCACTACTCTATCACATGAACTGAGAGGGATGGGGCAATAATCCATCACGCGGGAAAAAGCGGGTTGGAGGATCAGAAGCGAGCCTTTAGAATAAATTCTGGGTCATGCGAGTATTTTATCGTAATTTTTCTTTTACAGTTCGCGGATACTAAATCCTTAAACTGATAAACATCCTTACACTGACGCCGACGTTTACGTCGGATAAGGCTTCGGTGCAGCAATATGCAGACTAGTTGACCTCATTTTATTGCCCTACTAGGCAGAAAGGGAAGAAAAAAGTTAACTTCCCTTACTGTCTAGTAGTCTGTTTTTATTGTAATTTTCCCTTAAATATAATATAAATTTAAAACTTTTTTAATATTCTCATGGAATAGATTATATTAAGTTATATAATTGTGTTCATCGTTATTTATGGTAAATATGTTCCCCGTTTTTCTTCCTTTACAATTTACCGGTCAAACGGTCTTAAGTCTTCTATTGGACATGGACATATTCATTTTCTATATACCTACTTCCAATTCCGGCGCTTATATACAGTTGTAATCACTAATCAGTAAACAGTTAGTTGGTTAAGAAAAGTCAGGCAAGATCAGTCCTTAGATGGGTCACCTTTTAGTGACTCTAATTCTTTACAGATTTTTTACTTCCTCTACAAATAAAAATGTTAGGAAAATCGAAATCAATTGTCTACATTAGAAACATAATTTCGCTTACACAGATTACGTTAATTGAACAGGCACTATTTTGCCGCTACTAGTTTCATGGGAGTATATTATTTAATAGTTTAAATGATGGGGTCAAGTGAGTTTCTGTGAGACGTGACTGAAATTAGGAAAATACCTTACGTTGTTCGTTGAATATTAATTAAGGAAACTTCGAAGGTACGGAGTTATAATTAAGCTTGACTTTTGACCCTTTGGCAGTTTGTAATTGCAAGAAACTTATGTAGTTAATATGTAAATTATTATAATAAACAAAATTGAATAAAACATTATTTAATAAGTATATTTCCAAGAAAATACGTGATGAATTACTATACCTATTCAAATTATTTCTTTATCATCTGTATATTGAAGGATGCTTCACTTAAAGAAAATTGTAAAAAATATCAAACAGAAAAAAAAATGTCTAAATAACAATACAAAGTAAAAATCTGACGCAATACCGTGATTTCATTCAATAAAACCTTTTACACTACAATTAATAATCAATACATATAAAATTACTTGTCCTGACTGACTGACTGACTGATTCATCAATGCACAGGCCAAACCGCTGGACATAGAAAGCTGTTTGGGCAGTAGGTTCTTCTTATGATGTAAACATCCACTAAGAAAGGGTTTTTGAAAATTCCACTCCTAAAGGGGTCAAATGGGGTTGGAAAAAATACTAGCGGGCGTAGCCGCAAGGATTTGCTAGTTAGGTCAAAGTTCAGAGTTTCGAAATTCAGACTAGTCCAAGCTAAACCACTAGTGGTGTGGCGAACCAAAGATAAATTATCCTTGACTTGTTTGTATACTTTTACGACGCAAAATCAGGCTCTCTATCTTGGGGCCACTAAATAAACCTTCTTTAAATAAGAAATATACAGGGTGTAAGGGACTACGTAACAAAAACTTTTATATAAGATTTCTCATATTTTCCGTTACAACATTACAGAAACCATTTTTATGGAAAATGACATATGACTAACTTGCAAATTTTTCAACATGTAATGAATACGTGCGGAATAATATTTGCCGGCACGTCATGTTTGACGTGACGCCATGATATTAGTTCGGGTCATTGGTTGACAATGACATATTCGATTGGACAAGTGAGATGATTGTAAAAGTAGTATGATTATGTTTGATGATGATCGTAAATTATAATGGATAGTCTATCGTGATATTTCCTAGTGAATCAGTGAGGTGTTGCATTGAGTCCAGCGTGAGGATCCGGACGAGAGTCTACGCTCAGTTATTCGGGAAACGATCAGTGGATATTGAGAGCTAAGTACTTTGTAGAGTGAACACAGTCTAGTCTACAGAGTAGTTCAGCACGCTATATACATATAGCTTGGGATCTCATGAGAGTCAGCGTGGTGATCTCGTAGAGAGTAGTTTGTATTGCGAGTAGTCTAGTTTGGGATCATGTGACAGTCAGAGTGATGATCCCGTAGAGAGTATTGCGAGTAGTAGTGTGGGATCTTGAGATAGGGAGTGGTTTGTCCTGAGTGATCTAGTTTGGGATGTCGTGACGGTCTGGTCGGTGGTCTCGTACAGGGTTGCTTGTATTGGATGTGGTCAAATATCACTGTGTGCGTGAAGAATCATGTCATCATACGAGATGATGACATGATCGAGGTGCCATGGTGTCAGGTCCACGCTGTCATATGAGATGACAACTAGTCGAAGGGACGCCTTAGCCAGTGGTGGTTTGCATGAGGTCGAACATCACTGTGTGTGCGGAGGGTGATGTCATCATACGAGATGATGACATGATGAGGTGCCAGGTTGTCCGGTCCACGCTGTCATATGAGATGACAATCAGCTGGTCGAAGGGACGCCTTAGCCAGTGGTGGTTTGCATCAGTGTGAACATCACTGTGTGTGTGTGGAGGGTTATGTCATCATACAAGATGATGATATAGCAAGATGTCAGGTTATCAAGTCCACGCTATCGTATGAGATGACTGGTAGAAGGGAAGCCTTAGTTTGTGTGGGATTATTTGTTAAGTGTGTGTGTGTTATGGTCCTTAAGTGAGGTTCGCTGGGCAAGACGGTTACAGTGGCCTCCTTGAGGTACCAGCTGGGCAAGATTGTTACACCAGTGTGTTTCTGTTTGTGTGTGTGTGTGTTGTGGTCCTTAAGTGAGGTTCGCTGGGCAAGACGGTTACAGTGGCCTCCTTGTGGGACCAGCTGGGCAAGGTTGTTACAGTAGTGTGTAACATCTATGTGTGTGTGTGTGTTAGTGTGTGTTGTGGTCTTTATGTGAGGTTCGCTGGGTATGACGGTTACAGTGATTGTTACAGTTGACAAATATGGAAATAGGGATCCGTAAGACATAGAAGAGAGTTTATGGTGAAGATCGGTGTTGGTGAGCTAACGTACTGCAGCTGTAGGTTTAGATTATGATAGTTTGCTGTGAGATTTCATGTTGGGTAGTCGTGCGATGAGTTGTCCTCTCTGGCTCGTGTAGTCCATTTATCTAGTGGTTGCAATCTACATTCCGGTGGGTTTGGTTACTAGGTTGATAGAAGGTCGAGATAGGAAGCGGTCGGTCAGGGGTGGCTATAAGGGGCAGGTGGAGGCCACTCTAGGTAGGTAGGGCTTTAGTGCCTACTCGAGACTTTATGCCGGTAGTTTCCTTGTGTGTTATTCAGGTGTGCATAGGTGAGATTGTGCTTCTGTGTTCTGGCGATCATGTAAAGTTTAAAAAAAAAGAATGTTACACGTGTTTCGGACATATTTATTTTTCAAATTACATTGCTAATTTCAATCAAGCCGCCTGCCAAGCGTGGAGATTATGGCAAGGGAAAGGCCTTTGTTCAGCAGTGGACTTTTCGGCTGCTGATGATTGCTAATTTTGCACAAATAAGTAATTTATTGTTTTTAAATTGAAATTAGGCTTTATTATTATACCAATAATGATGTTATCCTAATTTTATTGAAAAAAGCGGCATTTTTAGAAATTCATGATAAAGCCGATGACAAATTTCAACACTAGAATGTTCAGAATCATGTACTGGATGCCTGGCATCGTTTTTCGGTACGATGTCCCTTACACCCCGTATTATTATCAATATTAAGTAAGTAATCGAAATAACTGTTATAAAGAACGAAATCCTTTTTAAATATATTATGTACTAACTTTCAATAATATACATTCGCATAGAATACAAAAGCTCCTTTTTTATAGTCGGTTAAAAACTTTGAACCACTTTGTGCTTGCCCTCCGAAGCACGGAGACGTTTAGTTCAAATGGCGTTAAACGTCACCCATCTATTTAATGACCTTACCTAACGTTGCTTAACCTGATCGATTTCCAAACATTGTTAACAACTGTCTATGAGTGTTCCCTTAAAAATATTTATTATAATTATATTGAAAAATTGTTAAATCGGAGCAAGCGTATATAACCAAGTACACATTTTGACTTTAGTCCCCTCTCCCAAGGGAACCGTGCCGATGTCGGGATAAAAAGTATCCTATGTCCTACCTCGGAGTATTAACTCAAATCATGCCAAGTTTCGTTTCAATCCATCCAGTAGTTTCGGCGTGATGCGCAGCCGAGATAGACAGACAGACAAAAATAAAAAAATACATTTTTGGCTTTAGTATCGGTTATAGAATGCTCTCCAAACATAATTTTCAAAATATCTTCAATGTACAGAATTGGACCTGTTACAGTTTTATTATAAGTATAGATTATATGATTTCTTCATTTAAGCATTTGTTGAATTTAAGAAATATACAGGGAACAAGGAAAGGTGACCTTCTTTAAAACGATAGTGGAAGGTAAAATAGAAGGGAAAAGGGGAAGAGGAAGACCCAGACGAAGTTTTATGAAGCAAGTAGCAGAAAAAGTGGGTGAAATGTCGTATCAGGAGGTCAAAATGAAAGCATATAATAGATCAGATTGGAAATTGCTTCACCGACAAGAGCCCACCTCTTAAGTTGGAGAAAGAGAAGGAAAAGTGATCTTGTAACGCGCGCCGCTGGTCTGATCCTTTCGCATCGCCGGCACCGGCCCTATAGGAGCGCCTTATGCCTGTCCGCCGGTCGTGAAAACGATACCTGATTGGCTAACTATGTATCTTATTAAGAAAGTCGCACAGCCTACGTCAATGCCATCGCCTGCTTCGGCGGCGATAGCGTCATCTTTCGCCGGCCAAGGGATATTCAACTGCACCGCCCGGTTTGGCGGTGACGCCGACGCATGTGTGGACGCGTTCATCGACGCAGCAAGGATTTATAAGGACTGAGCCAAAGTTTCGGAAGAAAATGTGCTGCGAGGACAATCTCCATTAAATATTTCTATAGTAGATATAAGTACATATTTTATTAATAATAATATGTATGATCAAGTTTGTAGATTTACTATTCTACGAATGCCCTCATGGCATTCGTAGAGTAAATATTTACTGTCATTTTAGGGGCCCCAAATCTACTGTCCATAACGATCTCTGGAGTAACTCAGGAGCACTTGTGATGTTCTTCTGAAATTTCGCATCACTAATAACGACCTTTGCAAGAGGCATTGCGGTTCTAACATATTTACATTGGTGTATTTTTATCGCGCATATAAGTACTCTCGATTTCAACAGTTTGAACAAGAACCATGAGTGAGTTCTTAAGGTGTTCTGGTTTCACGTAGAGGTTCTGTATGACGAGGTATAAAAATAAATAAATCTAGTCTACCGTGTGTAGCATAGCTACATTGTTTTTCACTATATTATAACAAATAATTACGAAAAACAGACTTATTAAGAAATATATTATAGTTCCTATTTCGTTTTAATAAAACAAGGGTACAAGACATTGTGCTCAGATAATTAGGTCAGGCGCTTAGTGGAGTAGTTTCCATGTCTTTTAGATTCGCTATAAATTCGTTAGATAGTTTATATAATATGGTAGCTTGGGGTTGATGGAAGCTGCAGCAAGCTTCTCTGCTATTCTTTTCACCAAAAGAATAAAACTTTTATATATTTCTTTGTTCTTTTACAATTTTCACGTAGGAAGGTATTTAGTTATTAAGGGGCGTGGTATAGCCGCTCGCTTGTGCCATCATTTCTTTTAATACCTGCAAATAAAATAGTGTCTCAACGAGAGACAAAGGAAATCGAGTTGCTAGGCGGAATGTGGGCGGAGTCTTCTAGACCTTTCCATCCCTTCTTTTGTAACTCGATATTTTTAATGCAGCGCATAGGTCTCACACACATCAAATAGTCTTTGCCTGGAACACACGTTCCACAGTTGAGTTGGAATCGTGAAGAATAGTTTATTCCATATAAGTTCTTTTATCAGAATCTGTATTTTAAATATTTCAAAGCATTAATATTAGAATCAGTGACCCAGTATTAACTGGTAAGTTGTACTTAGTTATAAGATTGTAGGTTAATAACTGTGTAAATTCTCTCTTGTTTTAAATAGGCATCTCCTACCTGTTAGGTTTTAGTCTTTTATACCAGGAGAATCTATATTCTCCTGGCCTTTTATGTGTGTTTTACTTTCTTGTAATCGTCGCTCTTTTGCGCCAACTTCCAACAACTGAGGTTGGTCGGGAGAGGGTCGCGGTAAGGGAGCGGCGACTACAGGGACGCATATCTGGCGTTCCAGGGTTTTACTGCTACGGCAAGAATCTTCCTCTGGTTAGAGGGTTGCCACCTCCGAGTTGAGGTCTCGCCGAGCTGATCAAGGTTGATCAGTTTCTCCGTTTCCGGGTCTACGCCCGGCTACTGCGACCGGGACGATAGTCCGGTTCCTCCCTGCGAGGACTCCAGGCTTCAGCCAGCCGAAGACATCGTCCGAGGGCTCGCCGTTCTCGCGTCCTCCAACTGTTTAGTTGAGTTACCAACCATTTGTAGAATCGAACAAGCTATAACCAAATAACGAATCCCCCTATATTCTCTTTTGTTATATTTTAATTTTATTGTAATAAATTTGTGTAGTCCTATTTAGTGTTTTTATTTAATAGCTCATGCTCGCCGACTAGGCTACACGTGCTAGAGATTTTGCGAGTTTATTACCAATTTAACTAAAGGTCTAGAGTTAAGAACTATTAGCACTCCCAAGTTATGAAGCATTCGTCAGTGTGTTGTGGTGACATTTTCATGTTTAGTTGGATTAAGTTAAACATGACAGATATCATTACAAAATAGACAAATGTTAGACAAATGAATTTACGAGTATGCGTTGAATCTCTTAAGCTTGTTTGAAATAATCTAGATGTGGACGGCTTATTTAACCATCATAATACCCTTCATAGTTTAAACACACGTGTCAAGCAGCCGCACGATACACAGTTAGGTTAAGTTAGACGGGTGCCTTCGGAGTCGCCTTAGGCCCACACCCCGGACGTCCATTGAGTACGGCGGCGACTCCGAGGAGGACGGTGGCGGGTTTGCGGCCCCTGTCCCCGTGAGCACCGTGTCAGGTTAACGGGGGGCTACAATGCGCTCCCCAGCGGAGGGCTCAAAGGCAAGGCACTGAGGGTCCCCTGGTGTAGATCCCACCGGAGAGACCTGGGTCCTCTCATGTGCCGATGCGACAGGCGCGGGGGTTTTAGTGGGTAAGAATCCCACATACCCCGGTCGAGCTCCCGGGGACCTTTCGGAGGTTTCCCCCGCAAAAAAAAAGGTAGACTCGCCCGTCTACCTTTTTTTGCGGGGGAATCCTCCGAAAGTAGAAAGTGTAACAATTTTTGTGATTTCAGCACAGGGTTTTTTTTCAAAATCTATTATTTAGTGACCGTTCTAGTACTCTGTAATTCTCAGGAATGTGGTTTCTAGCGAACAAGCGCCGCAAGCGTGACGATAATTCCGTAACTCCGACAAAGTACAAGACGCCAGTGGTTGGTGTTGCGACCAGCGACATGTCGCTAGAGGAAAACTAGCCTGTGTGACAAAGTTATTTGTCGCTATGGCTGACATTCTCTGTATGTAACTCTCAAACTTAATGTTAGTTTCATAACTATAATGCTACTTCGTATTTTGCTTTAAAGTTTGTGCTACCGCTATCAGTGTTCGTGATATACATGGCGCATTGTTTGTTACACAAGTCTTATTAGTTAGTTTAGTTGTACTATATTATAACACGAACCTTCACCGACTACCGCTCAATGGTACAATCACTATTTAATGTTATTCAGTTTGGGGCCAAGTATGTGTATGTAACGTGAAACTCGAAAAGGATAAACAAACATTACGCTATAGCAGAAGTGATGGTTGCCTAATATCGAGAAAACACACCCACATCAGCGGTACATAACTATAATCAAAATCTTTTTAAAATATATACCAATAAAAATATACCGTGCTTCAATAGTAAAGAAAATCAGAATGAGGAACCTGGGCATTCTTTAGAATTTATTCAGACGGTCTACGAATTCACAATTTAGCCGGCTTGGTAGAATTTGACCTAAGCTCTATCATCTTTCATGACGAGAAGACCCTAGCCTAGTAAGGCTAGGCTAAAAAAAAAAAGGCTACATAAACACTCATCGCCATTCGTTATTGTGCTTAGAGTCCGTTAACGAATCATTAGCTCATCACCTAAGTGTACAATACAAAACCTATATAAACCCCGTAATATCACAAACTAGTGTCCTTCACATCCGAACATAGCACTTCTACTAGACGGCACATTACCTGTTATTCTTCTTTTTATTCGTTGAATTGATTCATAGATACTTATAATATTGCTAAAATTTTAATATCCAAAAGGGCAATGTTAATAATTAGAAACATTTATTTAAAGTCAGCATAGAAACTGCTGTAAGAAAACGGCTATGGCAGTTAAATACAGACATTGACGCAGAGGGATAGAGAAAACACGGAGGCTTTTAAAATGTTGTATTGGAGACGAATGAGGGGAATAAGTTGGACAGAAATAAAGACAAACGAGGAACTTTTAGAAATGGTAAACGAAGAAAGTAGGATTTTAAGATCCGCTGACAATAGGAGAAGAAAGGTGTTTGGCCACTCGGTGCTGCACGGTACCTGCTTTAAAACAATTTTGAAACGAAAAATAGTAGTTATAAGGGGAAGAGGAAGACTAAGAAGAAGTTTTATGCAACTGGTAGCAGAAATATAGACGGAGATCGTTGTATAAGGAGGAGGTCATCGAAAAATAAAAGTGGAAACAGATTGGACGGACCTGTTGGTCTAGTCGTTAAACACCCTAGACCTGATAGGTCATGGGTTCGATTCCCACCAAGTGTCTGGGTGTTTTATTCATTTAAGTATGTATTTACATAAAACAGTATACATATACGTATCAGATGACTGGTTACCATAGTTCAGGCTCTGCCTAGTTTGAGATCAGATGACCGTGTGTGGATTGTCCCAAAATATTATTGTGTAAACTGTCCTAGAATTATCGAGTCGTGAAAAACATAGCTCCTAAATTGATGAGGAAGAAAAAATCGGCCAATTATGAGCTCCATTATTATTAATTCGTTTATCAAAACCCAAGGAAGAATAGGGCCAGGGTGACATTATAAAAGAAAGATTTAAAAAGTGTAACAAATTTTGTAAATTACCTCGTTCAGTGTGCTCGTAACGAGGTCCCAGAATGCTACTTTGTTTAAGCAATTAGGCGACAATTAATCCCGGAAATACGAAAAGAGGATTATTATGTTTACAAATTGGTCCATAGATACCCGTCTCGTTAGCCGATTTATTGCTGAGGTTGCTTTTATTAACGGTTTATTTAAAATACACAATCCTACGATACAATGCAAGTAGTTTTATTGTTTAATGAAGTGAAAACTTCATTAGCATCGTTGTGCTTTTAAAGTCGATGCATCGAAAAAGCGACACTATTTTTTTCGGTTTCACTTCTACCACGTGTGAATTGCACATAGTATTTTTTGAAGTGTAAACTTCTTTAGCGGCGCTGTGCACTTTTTAGGATGGGAAAAAAAAAAAAAATCGCGTCAGGACACGTGACCGAAGGACCTAAAAATTGCAATGCAAGGTAAGACGTAGGGCGCTTGCGCGAATGTTCTTAAACTTCTTTAGCGGCGCTGTGCATTTTTTATGATAGGGAAAAAAAAAATATTGCGTGACTGAAAGACCTAAAAATCGCAATGCAAGGTAACTTTATTCAATATGTGGATGTGTAAAACAGCGCCATCTGCTAACTTTACTTATTCGTCGTATCATCAACAAGCAAGTTTTGCTCATTGACATTACACGTTGTACTAAAAATTCTAGACGGAAAATAGTAACATTCAGCCTGTTCATCTGTTCAAGTTAAATGTGAATATTCAAGTTTTCACTTCTGCTGGCACTCCTGCAGTGCATCCCGTTGTTTTTTATTTTATTTTTGTTTGTGCCGATGACTACATGGACGTAACCAAGACGGTTTTAACGGAAGATCAACGCCGGTTATTCGCGACAGTTGTTACTTTTACCTGTTCGCGGCCAGCAATGCTCAGTTGAGATCTTTTTGTGAGACGTATTATTACATACTTGTGATGTTTTACAAATACTTTGCGTCTCTGAATTTCCAGGACTTATCCTTATCGTTGTTTTTATGTAAATACTGTTAAATTAGAAGAAAATGTTGATACTTTAATTTACTGTAGCAGTAAAACCTATATAGGCATCTTCTTGTATTGTAATTACCAATTATATTATGTCATTTCTTGTAGCTTTATTGGGAGCTTTATACGCTTCACTGTCAGAGTTTGATGTTTCTTCTCGCTGAGGTTTAGAATATCTTGATACAGGATCTTGATTAAGTTTCCGTAAATACGTAGAATATTTCATTATTATCTTGTTTATATCTAAAATTACCTAAGATGTGAGCTATGATTGCTAGTCTTGATGTTTTTTTTAAATCCAAATACTCAAAGACACAGTCATAAATAATTGTGACTATTTTGTTTTAAGAAGCATAAGAGGAGTAACATGGATTTTGTGACATGGATTCACCTTAGCCAAAATGGCCGAATGGCCACGATGTTTAATACACAATAAGGTGAGGAGCAGATAAACCTGGATTAAGCAGAAAAGTTCTTTGAGCACAACTTTTCCATCCATATTAATATCTATATAAATAAAATGTATCAATGTGAACACGTATGTTTAAGAAATAATACACGTACACTAACGTGTAAAGTAAAAGCTATGTTCAACAAAACACTATCTAAATTTAAGGTTTTACCATTGACATCAAAATACTTACAGGGACACGTTATTTCTCCGAAACTGTTCTCAAATGCATTGGAGGACGTTTTCAAGCTCTTGGACTGGTACGGATTCGGCATCAACATCAATGGCGAATACATCACTCACCTTCGTTTTGCCGATGATATAGTCATTATGGCAGAGTCGCTGGAGGACCTCAATACGATGCTCAGCGACCTCAGTAGCGTTTCCCAACAGGTGGGTCTTAAAATGAACATGGACAAGACGAAGATCATGTCTAATGTCCATGTTGCACCCGTACCGGTGGTTGTTGGGAACGATACACTCGAAGTTCTTGACCACTACGTATACCTAGGACAAACTATCCAGTTAGGTCGGTCCAACTTCAACAAAGAGGTCGCCCGAAGAATCCAACTCGGATGGGCAGCGTTCGGGAAACTACGCGATATATTCTCGTCCGAAATACCGCAGTGCCTGAAGACGAAGGTTTTTAACCAGTGTGTGTTGCCAGTGATGACATATGGTACTGAGACGTGGTCTCTAACGGCTGGCCTTTTAGAGAAGTTCAGAGTCACACAACGAGCCATGGAGAAATATAATATTCACGTCACGTAAGATAATTTATAACGGTTCGTGAGAGGTTTGTGTGTTTATAAAGAAATTGTAACTAATTTATTCAGAACTAGCTGACCTGCGCAGCTCCGCCCACGTATTTTTTTTTGCTTTAGAACAATAACAATTACAACAAAAAAAAAGAATTAGCGAAATTGGTCCAGCCGTTCACGCGTGATGCCGTGACGAAGGGGAAATAGATATAAATTTTTATACATATATACAGAGTGGCCAGAACAGTGACGTCATAATTTTTTTTTTAGGTGCCTCGTGTTGAGAGGTATCTGAATCACCCCCATGTATGTTCTACGATGTTTCGTAGTTTTCGAGTTACGATTTTATTTATGATTTTTTGCAAAATTGCGACTGGATCAGTTTGAAACATTTCTAAAAAAAAAGTAGAAGGTTTCTTCGATTATTTTTTCTTGCAGCTAAATCTCTATGAACTGTACATTTATGCATAAAATAAACAGCCTCATAACTTTAATGGAAGTTACTACAAAATTAAACTAAAATGTACCTGTATATACCTTTATATAAACTAGCTGACCCACGCAGCTCCGCCCGCGCTCTTTTTATGTTTTTAGCTGTCCACATAGTTTTAATATGAGAATATTAGGTACACATTTTTAATAGTACCTATTAGATACTATACTAGGTACTCATCTTATACATAACCTCTTTTTTGGAGTCGGTTATAAACTGGGGCCTATCTTTTACTTGCCCTCTGAAGCACGGAGATGCTTAGAATGGAATTAAATGGTCACCCATCTATGTAATGACCTTGCCTTATGTTGCTTAACCTTAACCTAGCGGTATAAAAAATAGATGTTGGCCGATTCTCAGACCTACCCGATATGCGCACAAAATTTCATACAAATCGGTTAAGCCGTTTCGTAGGAGTTTGTTAACAAACACCGCGACACGAGAATTTTATATATTACATATTTTCACACTCACAAAGACGTATAATAAATACAATAATTAAATAGTACCTACAAAATTTGAATGATATAAGTTTATAGTTTTAAAATATTTGTTTGCACCTACCACGATTTGCCTCTGCATCACCCTAAGGTAGACTGGTAGAGAATGCGTCTGGCATTAAGTCCGCCTTTGTACTGTTTTGTGCATAAATAATAAATAAATAAATATATATATATATATATATACAGACGAATTGAGAACCTCCTCCTTTTTTGAAGTCGGTTAAAAATAAGTACTTATTCCCTTAGTTTTTCTACATAGATCTTATTTGAGTACCACATTCACATACCTACTTACATATTATTTTTGACTGTATACAAACAAATTGTTGTTAGACAAGTGTCTGCCTATTACACCGGGCCATAGTAGGCTAGATGACTAAAAAAATCTATATAGGCCGTCATTTAGATTATCAAAAAATATTGGACACGTATTTTTTCTTTTATCAATTAAACAAAAAATGACGAAGGTTATATTGCGTTGAAATTCCGCGCGACGTCACGCCTGTAGGTATACACTTTATACTGAGGGGTGACGTCAAGAGCCCCCACACCCAAACTTTAACATCATCATCCCTATTATTGACAGCGCTATGAACGTCTCAGGCAGGAAATAGAAACTACAAAAAAAAAGAAGGAAGTAACTTTTTTAATAGCTTCATATGCTAAGGATGCAATGAGACAGACTAACGACTAGCCACGTTATCGAAATATGCTGATAACGTTTGCCTGCCTGCAATAACTGAAGATATATTACCGTACATTATTTCCGGCCAGCTTTGTTCCCTTATTAAGGGGTTTTAAACGGATATTGGTATCAGTGGAACGATATTTGGCAAAGAAAATATAAGAAAGAGCACTTTTGTAGAAAAAAAAAGAGTAGGTAATTATGGTTGTCGCAAAATTAGGTTTAGGCTCTGGGCTCAGATTTTTAGACTTACAAAACTGTCCTCGCTAATCAGACGTTCACAAATTTCGCCAGCTTTTAACATTAGGCTTGCAGTTTTTAATATACTTTTATACTTATCGTAAAAGGAATATAAAGCTGGTGCGCTGTGTAAAAGAAAGCTATAACAAAAAATAAAAGGGTGGTAGATATTGCTCAGTTAAAAAGGTATCGGATATTGGAAACGTATTTTCCGATTAGGTAGGGGTAATAGTTTTGTGCCACAAACACTCTGAACACGTTTTTTTTTATTGGCGCTGGTGTAGTTGGCAACAATACAAGTATTCCTACAGCCAATGAGAACATTCGTCCTAGTAGTTAACTCATCGTAATTACAAAAGCTGTTAAAAACAATAAATTTTAGTGTTATAAACAAAAATACTAAAATTGGTTGATAGTAAACATGCCAGATACCATTATTATAAGTTGTAAGCAGCGTATCATCGATAAGACATAAATGTTCATTTTCAAGGATTTTGTTTTTCAATATCAAATTTAATAAAACTATTAGCTAGTAGAAATATTGATTCTTTTTATACGTAAAGAGCAGTTTATAGATAAACAACAATAGGACTACACGAAATAGGTCTCATTTGTAGTCCCAGAGATGGGATAAAAACCTGAGACGTCCTAAAAACTACGGCAATATAGCGTGCTTAGGAGATAAATGTTTTGTATTGAGAACAAGTTGTATGTGGTTGAACAAAAGTAATAGTCCATCTATGATAGTTTTCTATTACAAGGATTTTACTTCGTCAGTTGAAGAGAATTCGTACATTTAATGTATCGACGGCATACTTAGGTAGGGTTGGGATACAACACAAAAATCTGTTATATATCTTTTTCAAATTGATTAGGGGCTGTTACTTTGAAAAGATTTGTTTGCTGCATAACCAATACTGAAGTTAGTATTGTAGCAAAGATAAATTGAACATAGTATATCCGAACTGAGTAGACAGCCCTGTCGAAACTACTTATTGCTTGGCTCCACTCCAGCCCGACTACTTAAATTAAAACAAACGTAATAACAGGACTGTTGGTATTGTTTTTAATAACAATACTAATTTTAAGTAGCCATAGTGAAAATAATTAGACTATACAACAAGGGAAAATAAGGACAGAAGAAAATTGTTTTTGTGTCGACTAATTCAAATGGGCCTGTATTCCTACTCAGCCTATAAGGAATTTAATATAAAGAAAATCTAAATTACGTACAAAAGTTGGGAATTTTAAGGCACGATTAAAATTAAACCTTGGATAAAATTCTTGGAATCTTCTTTTACTGGATCGGAAACGTAGTGGTGATATTGAAAACTGCGAGTCTGCAACCAAGTTAAATTGGCTTTAAATCAATGATGCTTTTCAATTTACTCGTTGGGCTACGGCTTTTAAATTTATCTTCCTCCAGTTTCATAAAGTGTCAGAAACTTTGGATTTTTTTTTATGGATATGGTAGTATGTCCTTGGCTTTACAAAAATAAACCTATGATGGCGAGGTCTATTTTTTTTAAATATTCTTTTCTACATAGGAGTAGTCTATGTAGATAAAAATCACAAAGTAGTTACTGTATAAATATCCATAAAAAAATGTGCGGTGTAAAATGATACCCGTTATAAATATAGCTCCAGATTAGATTTTAAGGCTCTTTAAAACTTGGAACACCTGAAAATTTCCGAGAACGCATTAGGAAGTGTTGACGACCTTATCTAAAGTATCTTACAAATGGCGAGACGGTGGATTAAATAAAGAAAAGATTAGGGTAATCTGGGAGAATGGCTTCCACGTGAAAACATGATAATGGTGCGTTCACGCTGTAGTAACGCAAAAATACCGTGTGATGGGCCATTGCATGGAAAAAGTAAAACAGCTATATTTTTTTACGACTTTAACTTCAACCCCAAGTTTGTTTTACTACGATACTATTTATGTACATAATAAAACGAGTACCTTTAGCATGCCCCAAAATCAACCTTATCAATCATTAACTTACATTATTTTTATAAAAGGTAAACCATTTTTAATAGATGGTGGCCATTGTAAAAGAGATCGTATGGTTAGGTACCAACCACCGCAGTGTCAGATACTGCAATGTTGTCTGTTGTGAAGAGCACTGTAGCTGAAGAAATTACGACGTTCAAGAAAATTACTATTTAAGGTGACGGACGTTTACGGGAAGGCGCGTCTCATACTGTCAGGTGATCTGCTCTGAGATCACCATTAAGTTGCATAGAAACATAATTCAATTAATTTTTTCATTTCGTTTGCTATACTAAAATCAATCTCCAATAACAAAACCACAAATGAAATCTGGCAACACTCCCATCTGGCACCAATAAACGTCTGTTGTATTTGGAGAAACAGTTGTTAACTCCGAACAGATTGTGTTTAGGGAATAGGAAATTGACATTCGAAATGAATGCACCAACTTGTACGGTAAAGTGTTTTCAATTATTCAGTTCTTGACTACAACATGACTACATTTCCCTTTTCTATCCTCTCCTGCAATACTTTGTTATAGAAACGTATAAGTTTGGCCTTTGAATAAGCGATCGAGTTTTCAAGTGCCTTTTAAAATATTCATCGCCTTAGGGAAGTACATGTGCGTTTTTGTGTCCCAGAATGATGGAGCCGTAGGACCACTAGAACTGTATTTGTCTATTTTTATTTATTGATAAGTTGCATGGCAAGTTATATTTTTCAAATATTATGTCCCTTATTCCGATATTACTTTTAGCTATAGGTACTTACGCCAAACAGCGCACCCTTCTGAATAAGAAATCGTTTTTCATCGATGCTTTTAGTATAAATGAATTATTCAATTTAGAAGCACATATAACTCAATTTTATATGAGTTTTTAAGCTCACCAGCAAGTTACTTATGTGACATTAAAACTCGTTGTAGCGGACAACAATGCTGGTCCCATACGAAGCTCTCGAATCAAATCGATCTACATAATTATTGTTAGACGATTATAGACTTTGCTGTTTAGCTTTAAAGTCGATTGCTGCCGTAACTAGAAGTCGCTGGCGAGTGTTGACGATAAAAATGTTTTAAGCTCGAGAGGATGCTTGATACGCAATCGGCTGTACTTTCTTTGTAGCAGAAATGTTATTTTGAAGCCTCGAAACTCATGTAGTATTTAAAATACCTTACTTTGGACTTTTATTTATTAGCATGATTTTTTTTAATATTGGAATGTTCTATAAATAGAGATAGATGATGTCTAGATGAGAGCAGCAAATAAATTTTTAGTAATAGGCATATGAAGATTAAGTGTTAGAAAGGAAAATGCTCGGGATAAATACGTATCTGAAGGCACTGCCTTGAAAACTGTTTTTCTATTATTATAAAACAAAACTAAAATTTCTGCGTAATGCCCCGCGCCAGCGGATATTAAAGTATATGTTCCCAAAAAAAATTGAATGATATTTAATTTTATTTAAAAAATAGGGCGTTTGGTGCATTGTTTTCCAAACTGATTTGGCCGAAAGAAGAGGTCATTGGCAGCAGCCAATGACCTATATAATAGCCTAATAGCCTAAAGAAGTATCTTTAGGCTATAAAACTAATGAGTTTAACAAAAAAACTGGTGTGGAAAGTCATTACTTTTTTAGTTTTTTTGTTACAACTTTTTAATTTTTATTATGAAAAAATCCAGAATTCAGCATTTAAGCTTATGTTAAAATAAAATATATTAGTATGGTGTTCAAATTTCATTTTATTTCTTAAATGTACAGTTGTATGATTCTATCAAATACCAAATTACGAGTACTTGCTAGTAGTAACATCACTCTTCTTTTCTTCTTAACGAGGCACGCTCTTCACTACTGTAGTTTGGCCGTCAGCTCCTCAAATCGGTCCCTTGCCAAGAAAAATATGCTAGTATGTCCCGGTCCACTGTCTGATATTTTTATGCCACGATCGTTTGAGTCTTCCAACTCGTCAGGTGTAATATAGTCTAGGGTATCGCAGTATTGGTGGTAGGCAATCCAATAGAAAGACGCTGCTGCCCGTCTTCTTGTTTTCCCCCTAACGGGAGGAGATGGGAGGGTTATTCTTACCCCAAGGGCTAACCACCTGGCATTCCAATGAATGGTTTAAAAAAAACCATCCATTGGAATGCGAACATGCAATAGAGATTTACAACTTGTGCCTTTTCTTAAACGGTGCAAAGGTAAAAAAAAACAATTTGATGTGAGCGTTGAGCACAGTCGGAAGAGCGAGCCACATATCACGCAGTTTGGGCACGCGCCAACCTTCGCAACCTTTCCGATTCCAACTCAGTATTTATTATGTACCGATCCAATTTTTGTTTTTCATTGCTTAACTTCAATTTCATGACCGCTTGTTTATTTACGCACCCTTATTTATTATCCAAATAATTCTTAACTTTATGTTTGACGGTAATATTTTTTGGCAGTAATTTACGCGTCATTGAACATAAACTAAATTCAATTCACTTGTTTTTTTACCGTCTACAAAATTCTATAATTTTTATTTAATATCTGCCGTATGTCAGACGAGCGACATTTTAGAGCCCCGATACAGCGACGCGAAGAAACGGCAGACCACGGAAAAGATGGTGCCATGATCTGGATGCCGTCCTTGTAGATTGGCTGATAGAGGCGGGTAATATATAATAGACAAAGATGAAGAGAAAGGAGGGGTTTTGCCCAGCAGTTGGACAGAAGCTGACATAATAATTTATTTAAGTTAGTTATCTATTTTATATTAAGAAAAATATAACAACCTTGGAAAGAAAGCATAGTGAGCGTTGTTGGTTTTTAGACGTTATTAAAAAAAACAACGTTAATAAGCGCTAATATTAAGGTTTATTTATTTAAGAAAATACCAAAAAAGTGGACAGATTTGCATGATGTGGTATTTTAATTGAAAACTGGTGGCGGGTTAAGGAATTTCAAAATTTTCCTACAAGCAATTTTCGAATGGACTGTATATAAATGTATAATTATATATTAAAAAAAACGCGGACAAAAGAAGCTATACTACACTCGCAGCACACTGGATTGCAGGGACACAGGAAGTTAGCAACTGCAGGGAACACAAAGGGAATAAATCGCAGTTGCTGTAAGGAACGGAACGTGCGCCCTACCTTTGACCGGCTGCGATGCGATGATGGCGGCGTCTGCTGCTCCACAGATTAGATGACTGTATCTGCTGCTATTGTCACTGCTTTTGCGTTTAATTAATTATTGAATGGGCGGAATTAATTATTTTATGTATCTATTATTTTTATATAACATAGCGATCAGGCCAAGAAAAATATTTTACGTCGGCGGTGACAAATTCACGTCACATTTTTTTTCAGAACGTCAATTTCTTCTTTTTTATATAAGGCGCACTAGGGAATAGGATGAAGGACAGGGAAATCCAGCCTGCTACAAGTGCATTTTGGTAAATAAAAGGTTTTCAATAACGAGATCCAACATCCCCCCGGCCTTAAAGGAATCCCTTCAAAAAATATAGACTAATAAAATCTATATTAAATTGACTATATCAGTCTTCAATTAAAATAAATAACAAAAAAAACTGGTTGGTTACCACCGCTTACAACCTGTGTGTCGCTAACATAAATTACTAAACTTAAATAATAAATATAATAAAATTATTAGTAAAAATGCTACTGCGTTGGTAACGGGCACAACCGTACTATAGGTCGCTCGTAGGTACCACAACTAGTTTGCACTTCTGCAACACGAACAATTCCATCTTTACCAGGAAATAATCGTGTTATAACCCCCAATGGCCATTGCAGAGGAGGCGCATTATCAACATTAATTATGACGATCGTACCTACAGCTACAGGGTTAGAAAGAGTGTTCCATTTTTCCCGCATTTGTAAGTTATGCAGGTATTCAGAACGAAACCTCTTCCAAAAAGACTGGACAATCGAGTCCATCAAAGAAAACCTAGACAGTAAATTAGCTCTCTCATTGGTTACATCCGCTGCTGGTAAGAATGCCAAAGGAGCGGTATGTAAAAAATGTAAAGCAGTAAGAGCTGTGGGTTCTGACGGATCAGAACTTAGGAGATAAAGTGGCCTGCTATTAAGAACACATTCTATCTGATTAAGAATCGTAAGCATCTCCTCATAAGTAAGGATTTGTTTACCTATTACTCGAAAAAGTAAAGCCTTGGCACTTTTTATATTTGCCTCCCAGATCCCTCCAAAATGTGGGGCGGTGGGAGGATTAAAACGCCAAATAATGCGGTTTTTAGTAAGCTTTTTGAAAAGTTTTATAATAATTATCAGACTTTAAGAAGTCATGCAACTCGTTTAAATACGATTTTGAAGCTATGAAGTTTTTGCCGTTGTCGCTATATAAAAATTTACATGGACCACGTCTTGACAAAAAGCGTTTAAACGCGTCTAAAAATGTGGCAGAACTTAAATCAGAAGCTAATTCGATGTGAACAGCTTTCGTCACCAGACATATAAAAAGACAAAGATATGCCTTTTGACTGCGAATCCCACGCTTCCTAGCCATTGTGATATACAAAGGGCCAGCATAATCTACTCCTGTATGAGTAAATGCGTTGCATTGTTCTAAACGGCACTCAGGTAAATCAGACATTATAGGGAAAGTTGGCCTTGGGTTCATACGAAAGCAAGTATTGCATTTATGTATGCGTTGTTTTACAATGCGTCTGGCCGACAGAATCCAGAACCTTTGCCTTATTATTGAGAGCAATAATTGAGGCCCAGCATGTAAATAAGTGCGGTGATAATAATCAACTAAAAGATCAATCACATGTCCCTTTCTCGGCAAGAGAGCAGGATGCTTATGAGAATACTTAAGTGAAGAATAACTTAAACGTCCTCTAACTCTTAATAAGTTATCGGAAGATATGAATGGACTAAGCTTACGCAAAGCGGATGAAACAGCTTTCCCAGTTTGTAAATTCTTAATGTCGTTAGAAAAATAAAAATGCTGGATATGTTTTATTAAATATATCTCAGCGGTATTTAAATCATTAGCGGTAATTACATCGTTGCGAGGCAGTTGTTTCAAAAATCTTAAAACATAAACCACACAGTGGAGCAGTTTACTCCATGAAGAGCACCTATCACTGAACAATAATATTGGATCTTCCTTTACACTAGCGGTTACACAAGTGACAATTTTTGATTCTAGTGGTGCTACCGAACTTGGAGAGAAAGTTGAAATAGGCCATTCGCTAATAGGTAGAGTGCACCATGAAGGGCCATTGAACCATAGATGATGGTCCTTTAATTGGGAAGGCAAAAGGCCTCTCGACAAAGCATCTGCGGGGTTTTGCACACCCGGAATATAATATAAATTTTCAGGGTCAATATAAGATTGACATTGTGCTATTCTGTTAGCAACAAATGTGTTAAATCTGTGCGGAGATGATTTCACCCAACACAGTGCGACTTCAGAGTCAGAAAAAGCATAAATACTATCAACAGGATATCGTTGCGATAATGTGTCACACACCATACGCAATAACTTCGTCATAAGAACGATACCACACAGTTCCAATCGAGCAACTGTGACAGTTTTAATTGGAGCAACGCGTGATTTTGAGCAAATAAGACGAACGATTGGTTCTCGATCACCTATAGTAACATGAGTATAAATGACGCATCCATACGCCTTCTCACTGGCGTCAGAAAACGCTATCAACGACAATTTACAACCAGGTTCAATTCCCATATGTCGCGGGAAGTCTAATTCAGATATTAGATGCGACTCACTAATAAAGTGATGCCATAAGCTTAAAATATGCGGGGGAGGTATGTCATCCCATCCCAATTTGAGAAGCCATAGCTCTTTGATTAATAATTTGGAATATAAAATTACGGGACCAACCAAACCTAAGACGTCATAAAGACGGGCAGTAGCCGATAAAATTGCACGCTTTGTGCCTACTGGTTGAGGAGGTGAAGTGGAGAAAACAAATTTATCAAAAGCAGGAAGCCAACGTAGACCTAAAATCTTTAAGCCACTGTCACTGTCAAAAGAGATTGACTCAGACTTACGTTGAGACACTGGTATGTGTTCTAGAAATTCTGAAGAATTGCTAGCCCACTTCGCCAACTCAAACCCCCCGGCCTTAAGCATATGGATGAGCTGATAGGCTATATCAGCCGCCAAAGATACAGAAGATGCCGAAGAACATACATCATCCATGTACGTATCCCTTTCCAACACATCCACGGCAAGTGGGTATTTGGGACCCTCATCCTTAGCCAACATTCGCAAAGTTCTCATCGCTAAAAAGGGTGAAGAACATAAACCAAACGTGACTCTATTATATTCGAAAGTATCTAGCGGTTCATCGGAAGAGAACCGGTACAAAATTCTTTGATATCTGCGGTATGCAGCATGTACTTCAATACATAAGTACATCTGCCGTATGTCAGCAAAAAATGCTACACTAAACATACGAACATTAAGAAGAATACGGAATATATCAGCCTGAAGATTACAACCAGTATGTAAGATATCGTTTAAAGAAACCCCAGCATCCGTTTTGGCACTACCATCGAGCACAATACGTAACTTCGTAGTGTCTTTATCTTCGCGGATAACAGGATGGTGCGGTAGATAAAAACCTGGCTGTATGCACTCATCTGGTGGAGTACGCGAAATTATACCCTTATCCAGATAGTCACGAATGACATCATTATATCGAGTTCGTAACTCAGGTGTCTTGTCTAGCTTATTTTCCAGAGACAAGTACCTCTTCTTAGCTATAATGTAAGAGTTACCTAATTTATCAGGACTTTCTTTAAAAGGCAACACTACAGAATAACTGCCAGTGCTATTGCGGGTAGTTGTGGAAATAAAAATATTTTCACATTGTTCCTCTTCAGGACTTAAAAATTTATTAGCGGGTAATTCCTCAAGGGTCCAAAATTTTTCTAAAACTTTGTCAAGCGAGTCTTGAGTGAATGAACAAAAAGTGCGGGATAAGTTGGGTGTCATAACAACAGGCGTATTACCCATTACGATATACCCTAATGTAGTTTCAATAGCGGAAGGCATATTATTATTACGCATAATGCGATCAAATAATAAAATTTGACAGTAAATATTTACTCCCAACAATATTTCAATCGGTCCAGGTACGCCATAGGAATCGTCACTGAGTGGAATATTTTTCAAGTAATCTAAGCTTGAAGTATCAACGTAAGAGTCTGGCAAGTGTGTTGTAATATTGTCCACTACTAACGGTTTGATAGAATACACAGTGGAGTTACCAAAACGCGAGCTAAATTTGATATCAGTTACGCCAAGAATACGCTGTGAATTTCCACCGATACCCTGTACTTCAGTAAACCGATTTTGTGTCGATACGTGAAGCGATAATCGTTTACAACAAGAAGATGCGATATAATCGCTTTGTGAACCTGGGTCAATCAAACATCTTACAATATGATGTTGATTATTGTTATCAATAATAATTATTTTTGCGGTTCCTAATAGAGTTGTAGATAAAGAACGATCAGAATGATCGCGCGAAACGTTACACACAGAAGTGTGTATAGCGGTAGGTGCAACGTTCACTTGATTGTCGACCTTATTCTTATTAGACATAGAGTCGCTATTTGCAGGTGTTGCGGATATATGATCCGATTGAGATACACCGCGATTCACATGTAGAGGTGGAGCGAACACACTTCTATTGGAAGTGCAATTATTAAAATTATTTAATTCACCAAAATGTAATAATGAATGGTGTTTAGCGGAACAGTGGGAACAATATTTTTGCGAAGTGCATTTAAAAATTCTATGTTTGCAACTTAAACAGTTATTACAAAATGAATTATTTTTTACGTAAATAAACCTATCATATGGTGTTTTTGACATAAAGACAGGACACTGATACAGATGCTCATGAGCGCTATTCTTGCACAGGGTACAAGAAACTTTATTCACTTTATTTGTAAGGTTAACATCAGTGTTAATAAAAGACTTAGTTGGTTTTGGCGTTGGAACTTTATTACGTGATTTATCGAAATCTGGAACTGAAAATCTTTGACCAATAGAACGAGACATAATCTTGCTTTGCTCTTTTACAAATTCAATTAGATTAGCGTATGATGGAATTTTTTGCTTACGATACATTGTTTCAAATAATTTGATTGTATTTAAATCCAATTTTTGTAACGCAAGGTGTAAGAATATAAAATCCGATAAATCAGTAATTTTTAGTTGTTTAAGTGCTTCTACAGACGAATTAAAATTATTAATGAAACTTTCAAAAGCTGAAGCACTGTTAATATTCAGCGGTTTAAATTCTAACAACTGGTTTAAATAACTACCAGCCAATACGCGAGGGTCATCATATTTATCAATAAGTGCATTCCAAATTATATTATAATTCTCGGCGGTTGGTGGCAAACCAGCGCACACAGACTTTGCGCTGTCAGTCAACTTGCCAACTAAATAGTAAACACGATCACCATCAGTTAAATCCGCATTGTCATGTATAACACTTTTAAATTGCTGGTAGAATAGTGGCCAATTGCGAGCGTTTCCATTAAAGGACATTAACTCAATAGGAGGCAACTTAGGCTTGGATTTCGATGCTGAAGAAAAGTTTTGATTGTGACTTTTACTACTAGCGGCGTCCACTTGTGACATAACTCGCTTTATGTAACAGTACATTTCTTCAAATGAAAGCCATGCCTGATAATCAATTTTATCCTCTGGGTTTATTTGCAATTTAAATGTGTTATATTTATCTGTCGCTTGTTCGAACTCACTACGCAAAGTATCAATATTACTCACATTAAACAGAAAAACTTCACGTTGGGATTCATTGGTAGCAGCAGACTTAGATAAATCATATATAGACTGCAGCCTGGCAAATAATACATCGCGCTTAGAGCGCAGGATAGTCAACTGGACATGATCCTCGTTAGATATTTCAAACTCTTCCTCACTATCTGCTTTCTTACCCTTCCCCATTATTAATATTTATTTAATTAAAAATGGGTACACAAATAAAATATATTTTATGTGACTGTTAAATCAGTCATGAAACACCGTTGAACTATAACAATGTTCAATCAGTTGGTAAATACAAGAAATTCAAAATTAAGATAAATATGAATGTTCAAAAGCGTGTCTGAAGTTGCCTTAATACATCTGAACGCATATATGAAGTAACCTTAATTACTCCGGACGCATTATAATAAATCCTTTTTGCGAGTATTGAGGGATCGCTCAGGCGTGACCTTAAAACAAAAGCTACACACGCGCACTGCGTTGACAGCTGATGCAGTTGCAATTAATTTTGCACTATAATAAATATATGCGAAATCACTCTCAATAGATAATAGGTAGAATAAGAGTATTCTAATGCGATTATGTAATGGAATGAAACAATTATCAATGCGGGATGCGTAAGAATACGACTTAAAATAATAAATTTGATAATTATTTCAATACCAATTACGTTAAATTATACGTATATAGACATACTACGTAAGTTGTAAGCGGTGGCTAAGAATAACCATATCATTTGCTTTACTATAATAGTATAAGCACAAATTATATTCGGAAAAATCTAAGATTCATTATCAGGGCCGAAGTGACCAAAAAGGGCGGGTTAAGGAATTTCAAAATTTTCCTACAAGCAATTTTCGAATGGACTGTATATAAATGTATAATTATATATTAAAAAAAACGCGGACAAAAGAAGCTATACTACACTCGCAGCACACTGGATTGCAGGGACACAGGAAGTTAGCAACTGCAGGGAACACAAAGGGAATAAATCGCAGTTGCTGTAAGGAACGGAACGTGCGCCCTACCTTTGACCGGCTGCGATGCGATGATGGCGGCGTCTGCTGCTCCACAGATTAGATGACTGTATCTGCTGCTATTGTCACTGCTTTTGCGTTTAATTAATTATTGAATGGGCGGAATTAATTATTTTATGTATCTATTATTTTTATATAACATAGCGATCAGGCCAAGAAAAATATTTTACGCCGGCGGTGACAAATTCACGTCACATTTTTTTTCAGAACGTCAATTTCTTCTTTTTTATATAAGGCGCACTAGGGAATAGGATGAAGGACAGGGAAATCCAGCCTGCTACAAGTGCATTTTGGTAAATAAAAGGTTTTCAATAACGAGATCCAACAACTGGTTTAATGGGGAATTGACACAAAAAAACTATTTACAGAGAAATTATAATAATATTTAGTACCTGCATTACCGAAAGATTAGTTCTAAAATTATTATGTTTTTACAAATTATTGTAATTATACTAAGTTACGCGTAAATTGAAACGATTTACATGAGAAGATGCCGTAGAGTACGTGGACCATCAACTTAAGTCATTATTTTATTTGCAATAACTCAAATTATTTAACTGGTACATATTTTAACCTTTTGTTTTTCATGTCTCACAACAAACAAGACAGCAAACAAGCAACGTTAATCACTAAAAATAAAAATTATGCATGTCCTCCTTTGGGACAGTTCTTTGTTTGATCAAAATACATTTTACGGATTCATAAGAATTCGTCTTTCTTATGTTTTTATTATTATTTTGTAAACACAAATCTGTTACTTGAAAGTCACATTACTACATACACATATATAATACTAGTTCCATATGTATCTTATACCCGATCAAGACTGTAAAAATATCATTAAAAGGAACTACGTCACCAGTAACAGAATCCCAATTCAGTGCTCGTAAAGTCTCATAAACTTTCGTTCTAGCTACGCCCAAACCACGGAGCAAGAGAAGAAGTCAGAAGTGGCATTTTGCGATGCCATACCAAAATGTATGATAATACCAGTCACCCCAAACATATAAGTACTTATACGGCATCGTGACGAAATAACCACGACGTCGTCGTTCGTTTGATGATAAGACACCTTTCTTAGAAGTATAAAATTTACTTTGCTATCCTTATCGGCTATACCCCAAGTAGGTAGCACAAATACCAAACGGAAAAATTTTTTTTTTTGGCACATTTGAAAAAGATAAAAAGCTATGCTACTAATAATTTTTTACCAGTAATTATTTCATATATTTTTCTTCACATGTTTCGGAGATAAGAGATCGCTATTTTTTTAATATTATTAACTATAAGATAGACAAAATTGTTTAACAATACACAAAATAAAAACCTATTTTAAAATTCATATGATCCTTTTATATGATACTAGCGACCCGCCCCGGCTTCGCACGGGTGTAATTGAGAAAGAAAAGAAGTGAATAATTTAAAGTTACTGCCTTTGATTATAGAATTTCTTCATAAATAATGTTTGTAGCTGACTTTTCGTAACGCAATATGAACAAATTTTGTTTAGAAGTGACGCGTGAAAGGGCTACGTATAACTGTCTGTCGATGGGAAAAGTACTCGACGCTTAGGTTTAAGCCTGCAACGTTGAATCTCTGGGCTTGTGATTTGTTAATTGTATTTATAATTTTATTAGAAACTGCAGACGTGTACCGGTGCACAATTTGGGTGGATTAAGGACAGGAACAGGACACCATTTATTTAAAACCAATTTATGGAAGCAATACGGGCTTCCTTGTTCGGTTTCATCGTTAAGACGTAAACGGGGGTCAACCGAGGAATTCTTACCCAATAAAACCCCCGCGGCTATCACGTCGGCACATTAGAGGGCGGACCTGGATCTATCTATCTGTCGGGATCTGCACCAGCTGATACCACTCAGTGCCTTGACTTTGAACCCGCCGCCGGAGAGGCACATTATAGTTCCCCGGGAACCTGTCACGGTGCTCACGGTTACAGGGGTCACGGGGAAGCCTTTAATGGGATTTACGGGACCCTGTTGGTGGTCAACCGGGTATGTAGGATTCTTATACACTAAACCCCCAACGGCCGTGCAATCAGCACATAAGAACCCCTTCTTGGGCTATCCGGTGGGATCTGCACCATGATACCCTCTGTGGCTTGCCTGTGACCCCGCCACCGGGGGGAACAATAAAGCCACCCGGGAACCTGTTACCGTGCTCACGGTTACAGGGGTCACGGGGGAAGCCTTCAATAGGTCCCCGGGACGCTGTTGGCGGTCAACCGAGTTATGTAGGATTCTTATACACTAAACCCCCAACGGCCGTTAAATCAGTACATAAGATCCAGCCCGCTGCCGGGGGCGCATTATAGCCCCTCGGGAATCTGTCACCGTTGTCACAGTTAAGGGGTGGCGGGGGAAACATCCAATATGCCCCCGGGATCCCGTGGGGAAGTCAACCTGGGTATTTGGAATTCTTACCCACTAAAACTTCCGTGGCTGTCACATCGGCACATGAGGGAAACCTGGTTTCTCGGGTGGGATCTGCACCAGGTGTCAGTCAGTGCCTAGCCTTTGAGTCCGCCGCCGAGGGGCAAGCATATTATATCCCAGATTTAAATTATATTATACGGAATGAATGATATATAGAATGAACTTCTATAATACTCGATTGTTAAGTACATGTGTACCTCTTTAGGTTTAGTCAACGTAAGCTAATTAAATTTATTTACTTAGATTAAACTTCTAAATAAATTCAGTTAATATAAAAACCTTCAGTGAAAAATTAAAAAAATAATAAAATGATTAAAAATAAAAAGTTTAAAAGTACAGAAAAAAAATCCTAAAGACACTTGAACCCGGACCCTGCTGCTTTTAGAAGACGCTTCCGTAACCTCCCGACCACGGCTACCCTCATTATATTATTCGAATTACTTGATCATATTCTTGTTATATGTCTGCTCAGTCCCTAATGCATATAGTGTGATATTTTACCTTATGTATTAAAGTTATCCGTGTACACTACCTAATTTACGTACTAAGCAAATCTAAGTGAGAATATTTGTACCGCCATCGGTTGAGTAATAATACTGCTTTTTAACCCTGTTAAGGGATAAATTAAAAAAAAAATCCCCTCAGTGGCTTACATTTGAAGCCGCCACCAGGGGAGCACGAAAAAAAATAAGACACCTGTCATCATGGTCAGTTGGGGAGTTATGTAAGTTATGGGGATCACGGGGGAGACCTCCAATAGGCTCCCAGGATCCTACGGGCGGTCGAGCGCGGTATGTGGGATTCTTACCCTGTAAACCCCCCACTGGTGCTGCACCGGGTACCCCTCAATGCAAGGCAAGGGCCTTTGAAGCCGCTGCCGGGGGCGCATTAAAGCCCCCCGGGAATCTGTCACCATTGTCACAGTTAAAGGGGTGGCGGGGGGCACGTTTAATATGTCCCCGGGATCCTGTGGGGGATTCTTACCCACTAAAACTCCCGTGGCTGTCACATCAGCACATGAGAGGGGTTTTCCGGTGGGATCTGCATCAGCTGTCCCTCAGTGCATTGTCTTTGAGTGCGCCACCGGGGGCGGGGTATATTATATCCCGGATATTTACCTACCTTATAATATAAAATATGGAATTAATGAAATTCTCTAGTAGGTACTTGATTGTTAACTATGTATCTCTTTAGGCTTAGTGAACGTAAGCTATGTAAGTTTATTTACTTAGATAAAACTTAAAACCATTCAATGAAAAATTATCTAACCGATGGTGAAAACCGCTGCGTGGTTTGGAGGTGCTATCGGATATAGACAGACTCGGATAGCGACTTTGTTTCACACTATGTAAAGATACTTTGACGTTGATAGGGGACAACACCAGCTAACCTGTACAAAAACCCTGACAGACACAATAATTCCAATAAAGTTTTGGCTTTTATATTATACGTACTATGTTTCGGTAGGAATACAATATGCATGTAATATTGTATTCCTACCGAAACAGACATTTTGGAAATCATCATCATCATTCATCATCATTATCAGCCGGAAGACGTCCACTGCTGAACATAGGCCTCCCACTTAGAACGCCACAATGAACGACAATTGGCTATTTGCATCCACCGGTTACCTGCGACGCGCACAATGTCGTCTGTCCACCTAGTGGGAGGCCTGCCAACGCTGCGTCTTTTGGAAATATAATATATATTTTCATTATTTTATTTTATTATATTTGGGAAACAAACAAATGATACCACTTATTACTAATACCTATAAGATCCAATAGTACTAATATAAATTAAGTTTAAACTAATAAATCATAACATTAGAGAGAAACTAACCACGTATATGCATGATTTTAAATTTAAAAAAGTATTAAAAATATATTAGAGATAAAATGTGCTGGAGTTAATATGAGTTAAATATTTAAAACATCGAATCTTAATATAAATAAAAAAATCAAAAACAAAGTTTAAAAATACTAAATGAAAACCCGTACACGGGTAGCGAACCCGGACAATACGTGTTTAGAGGACGCTTCCGTAACCACTTGGCCAAGGACGTTTTATTTATTGTTTCGAAATATCTTATCATATTTGTACCGCCATCGGTTGAGTAATAATACTCCTTTTTTTACCCTGTTAAGGGATAAATTAAAAAAAACATGAAATACAAATTCAATTAATTTTCTTAACGAATGTCTGTGCAAAATTTCAAGTCAATAGGACCAAGGAATCGCGTTCTCCCATACAAACTTTGCCCCCCTGTTTGACCCCCTTAGAGGTTGAATTTCGAAAAAACCCGTCTTAGTGAGCACCTACGTCTTAAAAGGAACCCCCATGCAAAGTTTGAGACTCCTAGCACTTGTAGTTTCTGAGATTTCGTGATGAGTGGGTTTTTGTCTACTCTTTTATATAATAAGATTCCACTTGATATAGTATTGTAAATAGTTTCACTTTGTAATTTCGATGTTCCACTTCGGCTATTATATACTTATAATAAAACTGTAACAGGTACAATTCTGTACATTGAAGATATTTTGAAAATTATATTTGGAGAGCATTTTATAACCGATACTGAGGCCGACAATGTATTTTTTATAATTTTTGTCTGTCTGTCTGTATCACGGCTGCGCATCACGCCGAAACTACTGAATGGATTCAAATGAAACTTGGCATGATTTGAGATCTTACTACGAGGTAGAACATAGGATACTTTTTATCCCGTAATCTAGCACGGTTCTTTTGGGAGAGGGGATTAAAGTCAAAATGGGTACTTGGTTATACGCTTGGTCCGATTTTATCAATTTACTTTATAATATAATAAATATTAGTAAGGAAACACTCATAGAGAGTTGTTATCAAGGTTTTGTAATCGATCGGGTTAAGCAACGTTAGGTAAGGTCATTAAATAGATGGGTGACCGTTTAACGCCATTTGAACTAAACGGGTCCGTGCTTCGGAGAGCAAGTAAAAAGTGGGTCCCAGTTTTCAACCGACTATAAAAAAGGAGGTTATGTATTCGATGCGAATGTCTGTTATTAAAAGTTTACTTAACGTAAAAATAGCGCAGGCGGAGCTGAGTGGGTCAGCTAGTATAAAAATAAAATTATGTAAATATTTTTTTTATACGATGAGGTTGGTTAAGCAATATATAAAACTAATCCAATTTTTAAATCGATGGCATAATTTGTGTTCACTAAAATATATTTCTTTGACAGACAGACGAAGTCACAACTAAAAGATTCCTTTTTTTACCTCATAGTATGGAACCCTAAAACAAGTCCTATTATAATGTAAATTATCAAATTAACATCAACAATGCTACCAAGTCTATGATCTTGCATTTTAAACAGGTAATATTATTGCACATATCGTGGCATCACAGACATGTGATCAGAATGACATATCTACATACACACATCAAAAGTGTCTAGGGATCAAGCATTTTTAAGCGGATTTCTTGAGATTGAGATGTGGCTTTGTAATAAATTTATGATTTTATAAATTTATATGGATCCTTTTTGGTGCATTTCATAATTTGAATCAGGAACTGTGAATCAAATTCGAGTAAAAGATGAAAATCAGTTGTCAATATTTTCCCTATAAAAACATACAACGCATTGAAGACATTATTAGTGCTACTGTTTCCCTACTACTGATTAAAACCAACGTTATTATGGAGCGGCGACGTCATTTAAGCAGGGAAGAAATGCTCAGAGCCGTGGGAATGATAGAAGCTGGTTCCCGGCAACGTACTGTGGCTTTAGCTCTGAATACAAGTCAGAGTGTTATCAGTCGACTTTGGACACGTTACCGAAGCACTGGTACCGTGGCTGAGCGCCATGGAGGACGGTATCGCTGCACCACACGGAGACAAGACCGATATATTCAAATCTTAACTCGAAGAGCTCCAACAATAACTGCCATGATGTTAGCCGTGAGGCTTCATCACTCTTCAGGGAACTTAATTAGCGACCAAACAGTCAGAAACCGCTTGCATGAAGTGAACCTTCATTCCCGAAGACCGCTACGGGTACCACCTATAGCAATGCACAATCGTAGGATTCGATATCAATGGGCTCTTGAACACAGAAATTGGGCAGAAGAACAATGGCGTTTCGTGTGCTTTTCTGATGAGTCTCGTTTTGGTATGAGACCGGATACAAGACGTATACGACACTGGAGAACCCCTGGACGCCAACAGCGATTAAAATCCTGCCAGGAAGTCCATCCTTATAGTGGTGGAACCATCATGGTATGGGCGGGTATTTGGATCGGCGGAAGAACTGAGTTGATTTGGATCAGAGGCAACCTCAACGCTCAAATTTATGCTGAGACGATTGTATCAGACGTTATCGTTCCTCTACAAGTGCAAATCGGTCCCTTATTTCAGTTAATGCATGATAATGCACGACCGCACACCGCAAGAGTTGTAAGACAGACTCTCGCCGCAGCTAACATCAATGTCCTGCCCTGGCCTGCTCAGTCGCCAGACTTGAACCCGATTGAGCATGCATGGGATATGCTACAGAGAAGAGCTCTGCCGAATATGGAGGGTATCCAGTCGCAAGAAGACCTTTTTTTGTTGTTGCAACGAACATGGGCGGCCATTCCACAGCGTGATTTGGATGAACTCATTTTGAGTATGCCAAACCGATGTTCTTGTGTTGTTAGTGTTCGCGGTAGAAACACGGATTATTAATTGTTTAAGTTACCCAATAAAATTTTAAAGAAAACTGTTATTTCAGTCTTTTTTTCGAACTTTTGTGTTAGTGGTTCAAATGTCAAAAATCCCTTTATTAGGAAAATGGCAAATTTCTTTATTAATGCAAAGGTGACTTGGTTTATCGTTACTGTGACAAACGAAAACACTTTATTTGATGAATCCTTAAAGAAAATTTTAATTAATATCAATCAGGAGAAAAGTTATTGCAAAAATATATGTTGATCCCTAGACACTTTTGATGTGTGTACATATTTTGATCTGAGGTCAAAAGGAACAGTCTATTACATTACGATCTTATTTGATATAAAAACGTAACTTAATGTCACTTACCCCAACTAGGCTTTCATACCATAAAATTTCATGATCCATCGATGGCAGAAAACTCACCACTCATGGTTCAAGCGATAAACCCACTGGCATGGAATGACCAAATCGAGAGCAAATAGCCCCACATTAAATGCTTTATAAGCTTTTTATTGACTGCTATGAATATTAAATCACTTTTCATGGGAATTGAAGCCTTTTTTTCAGAATTAAAAGCATTTTGACGGACCGGTTAAACAACCAGTCTTATTCGTACTAATATTTGTGAACGCGTTATACAAAAAGGCTAGTTTGCATAAATAAGCCAACACATTTTGGGATGTTTATGCTTGTGGACTCTTTCACGTCGATTTCGGTCGGCAGGACACACTGTCGCTGGTGCTGATCTAATTGTAATAAGACAAACTTTGTTTAAAAAAAAAAGTGAAATAGTAACAAGCCCGCTGAGTTTCTTGCCGGATCTTCTCAGTTGAGGCCGCGTTGTGATCCGGTGGTAGCTTTTAAAAAATTGACCGTTCAAAAGTGCTAGCGTTAAGCCTATTTGAAATAAAAATTTTGAAACTTGTAACGAACCACAAACTTTTTTGTTGGTTTGGAACCAGTGATTAAAATGACAAAACCTCGCTATTTGCCGGCGGTTAAATATACAGATACTGTGAGTGTAGTGTGTAGTGGGCTTAACTTTACAAGTGAAAGAACGGGGGTAGACGAAGATATTTCTGCCTCGCGCACGGAGCCGTCTCGCTGAACCAGTCTGCTTGTGACCACGGCTGGTGCAACCCGGCCGAAACATCAAGCCAAAATATAAGGTAAATCGCGTTAATTCCCGATTAAAATAAACTTTGATAATGGAACGCGAAAGTCTAAAAGTATATATGTATATAAATATAAATTATATACATTGATAGGTACCCCACCATCTGCCTGTATTGTTAAAATGGTTCCTTCCATTTAACTAGGGTTGTCTGGAATAAATTGCTATTAGAGTATTTCTCAAAATTAATGTACGTAACGAAATAGTTGTTACGAAATAGTCAAAGATGTAACTAAATAGTAAATGTAAGGCTTGTTACATGATGGCGAAACATAATTTATCTAATCGAATATTCTTGATGTTTCATAAGTACCTATCTTCTTATTTATTTTTGTAATATTTACCTATTTATATTTTCTACTGTCTTTTGGAACATTTAAAATACAACAAGGAAGTATACATTTATTCATGTTATTATAAAAAAAAAGCTATCCAAATTTAAGAAACAGCAAGATCTGTTCTTTTAAAGAATTGAACAAAACGGTAATATAATTTCCAGTGTTTCTTCTTTAAAAATAGGCCACGTATTCTGCTGTAGATTGTATTAGTATCTTCAATATGCATGACATTCTCATTATTTATATAATTACGTTCAGGTTTAGTGTTATTTTCTACCGTATTATTATTTTCAGCATAAGTGTATTTATTTCATATTGGCAATTAATGTTACTATGCATAATTAGGTTGTAACTGTATACAATCAGCTTTATAATTTATTTTTCGTAACGTTACGAAAACGTAACGAAATTCTAAAAAGGATTAGACAAAACAGAATTCTAAAAAGTTAACAGTACGTTATGCCATGAAACTGCAATCTTCTTATTATATAAAAGAGTAGACGAAAACCCACTCATCACGAAATCTCAGAAACTACAAGTGCTAGGAGTCTCAAACTTTGCATGGGGGTTCCTTTTAAGACGTAGGTGCTCACTAAGACGCGATTTTGCGAAATTCAACCTCTAAGGGGGTCAAACAGGGGGGCAAAGTTTGTATGGGAGAACGCGATTCCTTGGTCCTATTGACTTGAAATTTTGCACAGACATTCGTTAAGAAAATTAATTCAATCAATCAATCAATTTATTTACTCTTATAACCTTGGAACAACCTTAATAAAATTGTGACAACAGAAGTAATCTACTTACAAAATCTTAACAGTTGGTTGTTTGATTATGGATCACACTGTCCTCCGTACTAGTAAAAACTGTCTCACGGTAGGTCAGGCATCCCCGTCTTCAAAAAACCATAACAATTTTTAATGAATTTGTATACATATTGTGTGAGAATATTTTTTGTTATAAATATTGTGAGAATATGAAACATTTTTAATGTGGGTAATTTCTAAATCTGGTATAGTATATGTAAAAAAGTTAGAGTAAAAGTTACAATTCTTCTTTTGAGTGAGTACGATAGGTTGTAAACAATATGTTATAAAATTAAGTTTAATAAAAACTATTAAAAAAGAAAGTAATAAAAGCATTCAAAATAAAATAATATATGGTAAAATAAAAATATTGTAAAATGTTATGACTTTTTATAACTAGCTTTGTACATTTGCTGTGTGTAGTGTAGTGGTTTTTATGTGTAATGGAGTATTGCTGTGTGTGGATATGTATTGTCTAATGTTATATGTTGTTTGTTTTCTGTAATTAGTTAACTCGTTATTTGATTATTATAGTTGTATATTAGGAATTAGTTACTAATAAATCCTCAGTTTTATTGTAACTTAGTTTGCTAAGATATTCAGTGATTACTTTTTTACAAGAATAGTGGTTTAAATCACGTAATTTGATGCTTCTAGAAATGTTATTATAAAGATGTGGGCCTAAAAATTTTAAATAATGTTTCGAGAACGATTTTTTGCGTTTTGGAACCAAGTAAACTATGTCTAATCTACGTCTCATTTGGGAATCTGGGATCTTTTTATGCTGTACCAAAATAGCGTTTCTAATGTAAAGTTGACGTACTGTAAGGACTGACATTTCTTGATATAATAAATTAGTAGGGTACCTATACCCTTTAAAGCTCATAACTTTAAGTATTACACGTTGAGCTCTTTCAAGAGTTAATAAAGTTGTTTTATGTGTGCCCCCCCCCCCCCATACCAAAATACAATAATTTAAAATTGATTGGCATAAAGCATAGTATATTGTTTTAATTAGTTCTGGTTGACAAATGTTTCGAATGTTTTTAAAAATATAAATTAATTTTCTTGTGCGAGTAGTTAAATTTATTATGTGTTCCTTCCAATTTAGGTGTTGATCTACTAATAATCCTAAGTATCTGATTGAGGCCACTTTAGTAAGGCAGTAACAAGTGCAACTCGTGGATGTACTATTACACGTGTGTATTTTGATATTTGTAGAATTTAACGGTGGTTGCGTATTTTTTCGAATGCTAAAGCATATATATTTTGTTTTACTGGCGTTTATAGTGAGGAGGTTGTGATCTAGCCACGAAGCAACACGAGCAAGCCCTTCATTACTTACTTTGTTAACTTCATCCCAGTTACGTCCTCTGAACAGCAGTACTGTATCATCTGCGAAGGTAATTATTTGGCACTGCTTTAGAGAAAGACTACACAAGTCATTAATGTAAATCAAAAATAGGGTGGGTCCTAAGATACTGCCCTGAGGCACTCCAAATTGTACATTCTCTTGTTGACTTACGTATTCATTCATCTTCACGCACTGGGTTCTGTTAGTCATATAGTCTGTTATAAGTTTTAAGGCTAAGCCTCGAATTCCAACATTTTCTATTTTTTTTAAAAGAATAGGCGCAGAAACGGTGTCGAATGCTTTAGCCAAGTCTAAGAACACTCCAATGGCCTTTTCATCCTTATCCAAGCTTTCAGTGACATAAGAAATTAGTTTATCAACCGCATGTACAGTCGAGTTGTTTGCTCTAAATCCGAACTGGTTGACGGAGAGTAAGTGTTGCGATTCTAAGTAGTTTTTTAATCTAGTATTTATGAGACGCTCAATCACCTTAGACAAAGCTGGCAATAAGGAAATAGGCCGGTAATTAGTGAGAGATTCTCTCTCACCGGACTTGTAAATGGGAATGATAAGAGATGTTTTAAGAGCCGTTGGAAATATGCCCTGACTGAAGCATGTATTACAAATATTTTTTATAGGTGACGCTAAAATCTCAACACCTAATTTTAGTAACGTTGTAGGTATACCATCTAGACCCGTAGATTTTGACGGTTTTAGATTTTTTATAGTTTGTTTAATTTCATCATCATCCGTAGGTAGTAAGACAAAAGATTTGAGTGATGGATTATTTAAATTTGTGGTCTTCGCCATATCATTTTCATTAGTGTGTAATCTGGTCAGTATGTTATTAGCCAATTTGCTACCTATATTTGCAAAATATTCATTAATATAGTTTACGGAGTCCTCTGGAGAAGTCTTAAGTTGTAATATTTCATCGCAAGCTTTATCGTTTCTGTTAAAATTACACATGTTTTTCACGATAGACCACTGTTTTTTCAGATTGTGTTTATGAGTGTCTATTTGAGATTTAAAGTAGCTATTTTTGAGTGATTTTAGAATATTGTTGCACGTGTTACGATACCTTGTGTAATTAGTCTTAAGTGTGATGTTGTTCGGCTCCTTTTTTAATTTTAGGTGTAGGCGGTCCCGGCGATACATGCATCGACATAGTCCTGGTGTGACCCATGGCATAATGGTCCGTTTTCTACGGGAGACTTTACATATAGAAGTATGTTTATTAATACAATCATTAATAATAAGGAGAAATGTATTGGTCATTTCGTTAGGATCGTCAGAGTTTAATATTATTTGCCAGTTTATCTGTTTTAATTCATTAACCACAGCGTGATAATCCACCTTTTTGTATGTTACCTTTCTTTTTACTTCAGAAGCATTTTGTTTAGATAACGTTAACATTACTGAATAATGGTCTGTAATTGTTGTGTGGCATACTATCGTTTTATTAATGTAATTTGTTTTAATAAAACAATGATCTAGGCAACTATTTTCTCTAGTCGGCAGGTTGTGAGAGGAAATTAATCCATGTGACGCAAGGAGGTCCAGGTATTTTGTAGATTTAGTGTCGGTATTATCCAAGATGTTTATGTTTATGTCACCTAGTAAAACTATGTTTTTATAGTTTCTATAAGTATGTAAAGTGTTGTCTACAGCGGAGAGAAAGTTTTCGATATTTCTGAAGGATGGTGGTCTATACAGAGATATGATTGCTAAATCTTTCTTCACGGTGGTGACTAAACAATTTACATCATTACCTACCCTCCCGCGTTGTTTCAACTACAGTAGCTTTTATGTCTTCATTAATATAAATAACAATACCATCGTTTTGGTTTAAATGATTAATTGTTGTGAATACTCGGTATGAAGTAATATTTGGTACATTTTTAGTTAATGAAAGCCAACATTCTGTCAAAATGATAAAATCAAACTTTATATCCAATCTACTCAATAGAACTTGTAGTTCATCAAAGTTGTGATTCAAACTCCTGATATTTTGTGTTAAAATAGTGTAGTTATTATTTTTGTCGATAATATTTTTGCAGTGTTCCGGGGCGTCTACGCCATAGGCGTTAACGACATTGATACTTCTATCAATGTCAGAAGACAGTTCTAATATATCAACCATACTTTATGTGATGAGAATAAAATGCATATTTTTTATTGGGTAACAACCTAACGTATACGCAAACAGTCCGGAACGCTGCAGTAGTAACTAAATAGCATTCGACTTCAACATCTAATAACAAATGTGTGTATGTGTGATGCGTAGGTAATATGTGTGTATTTTGTGTAGGAATTATGTTAGTATAAAAGTCATAACTTAGACCTATGCAAAAATATATTCTTTGAATGAAAGCATGCATAAGATATTTGAGAGGCATAAACATAAATCGACGCCTAGTATATATAGCTTTAAGATTTAGGATTAAAATACTTATAATTAAAAATTTAAATAAAATAGTTAAGCAAACTTCATGCATTAAGATTTTAAACAGTTGATAAAACAGTATCATAATAAAATTAATCATACGACATAGTCATTCTTCCGCTTCTTGCAAGGATTGTACTTCATTTAGTGACTTCACATGTATGGCTGGACTTTTGTCTTCCTTGCGCAGTAGGACCTTACCATTAGACAGCCAGCAGTATTTAAATTTACCAGATTTCTTCAGGTTCCGTGCAACGTAAAATATTTTTCTGGCTTTCTGTGTCAGGTGGTCAGAAACATAAATTGGGTTAATCGAATCATCAACTGCCAGGTGCTTCATACTCAGCTTATTTTCTTGAGAGGTATTAATTTTTTTTACTGCGTTCAAAATTTTTATTTTTGGCTTCATATCTCTATACTCCACAATGATCGAGCTCATGGTTCCTTTCTTAATTTTGTATGCGTGGTTTATTTCAGTGTTATTAACATCGAGGTCTAACACTTTGTGTAATTTTGTAACGATTTGTATGGGTTCAATCTTACTATCTACTGCAACATTATTAATTTCAATCATGTTGATTCTTTCTTTCCTTTGCATCGTATCTAATTGGTATTCTAGGAAGTTGACTTTAGATAAAACTTCCGCATGTTCCTTTGTAATACTTTCTATATGTTTTTTAAGTTCAATGTGCTGAAGACACTTTCCACAACTTTTTGTAACTGGTTGTTGGTAGAAAGAATTTCTGCATTCTGATTCTTCATCTCTTCGATACTTTTATATAGTTCATGATATTTATCATCTTGCTCTTTTTTCCATGTTTGTAGCATTTGCTTTATCTCATCATGAAATAAGGAAAAATCATGGTCAACATTTTTTCTCTTTCTCCTGTTAACTGAAGATAAACTGTCATCACTGTCCAGATTTGAAATACTGTCTGTTCGCGATAAACATTTTTTAATACCAGTGGGTGAACGCTGCATTTTTTTCTATTTATTTTGCATATACTATGTTCAATATACCACCTTATTGCACTTGGATTCTTCGGTTTTGTTGAACAGTAAAAGTGAACATTAGTAGAATGTGAACGTATTTAATTTGGACGTACTTACCTATCTAAGGTCACTTTTTAAGTTTTTTTGGATCGTATGTTGTGAAGTTAATATTAACTTGTGGTAAGTAGGTACTTTGTGGTTTATAAAATAAAGTCGCAAGTTATTGAGCCGTGAGCACGTCAGTCACACTCGTAGCCGGACGGGGAATGAATTGAATTAGTAATTCATATTTTTCATAATTTATCCCTTTACACCTTTACAGGGTAAAAAAGAAGTATTATTACTCAACCGATGGCGGTACAAATATATTACAACAATAAGATACAATAATTCGATATATAAAATGAAAGTTCCTTGGCCAAGTGGTTACGGAAGCATCCTCTAAGTACGGACTGTCCGGGTTCGCTACCCCGGAGCGGACTTTTTTTTGTATTATTAAACTTTGTTTTTGATTTTTTTATTTATATTAAGATTCGATGTTTTAAATATTTAACTCATATTGACTCCGGCACTTTTTATCTCTAATATATTTTTTATACTTAATGATTTTTTTAAATTTAAAATCATGCATACATAGTTAACTTCTCTCTAATGTTATGATTTAGTTACTTATTAGTGGAAACTGAATTGATTTTTATGTACTATTGGATCTTATATTTAGTAATAAGTGGTATCATTTGTTTGTTTCCCAAATATAAGAAAATAAAAATAAGATAGTGAAAATATATTTTCAAAATGTCTGTTTGTGTAGGAATACAATATACATGCACCTATTGTACGTATGATATAAAAAAAACCGGTCAAGTGCGAGTCGGACTCGCGCACCGAGGGTTCCATACCATTTTTGGACGTATTAAAGTAATTTTACTATTCCTGTACACCTCAGATAGCAAAAAAAAACAAACCGCAAAACCAAGTCCGTTTATCGAGGTTTTTTAGGATTACTAAAAAACTGTACCTACTACCTACTTAGAAAGATCATTTTATTTTTCCTGTAAAATATAGATAGACATGTACTAACTACCCATAATTATTTCAGATGTTTTCCTCCACAAACTTCGGAGATACGTGGGAACAGTATTTTTTTTGTCATTTTTTTATTATCAGCCAAAAACTACGTGACATAAACCAAATACGGTTCAACTACTCATTACGGTAAACCATTGCTTATTAATGCCACGTTTTCTAATCCATTTAAATTGTTAAAGCATTGTACAAATATCGTCTTTTACAATACGCCGGAGCGGCAACTCTAAATCTGTCCCGGTTCCTACCGGTTCCTATCATAAAACATTGCACGTATGAAAGTTTTCTAACTATTATCTATCATTCATTAGTTGATATTATTATTTTCAACTGAATGAGGATTTCTTAAATTAAAAATATCACTAAGCTATCGTTGAATAAATTTATCAAATATGCCAGCAAATAAACATGCTCCTTAGAATGAACATTGTCCAAAATTAAAGATTTTGTTCTCATTACTCCAATAGATGGCGCTGTACAATTATTATAACGCGGTATGGTTTTGTTTTATAAAATATTTAACTTTTTTGAAATAAACGACAACAAAATTTTTTCGCCCACCACACCACAGAGTACATTGTCGCCCACTCCGGGTCGATAGTAACTGTAAATTCAGTCAGTGGTTCTATTAATTTCTTTCTCGATCGATAACTACCTAATTAAATTCAATTACAATAGTGCAGGGTGACAAAGCTGAAATTTGAAGTGTTCTGTGAATTTGAATGCCATAAAGTGGTTCTCTGACTCGATTTGGAGCGCAGCTTTCGCGTTGGGGTTTGTTCGGCTGAACTCGGCGTCTGTCGGCAGCTGGCCAGCAAAAAAATATTTTAAGTGAAAATGGATAATTTGTTATTATGTTCAATGATAATGTTAATTTTATGTAACACATATTTTTAATGGTTGAAAGTTATATTGATCGCCACTATCCACACCATCTTTGGACGAATTAAGGTAATTTATTTTAATACTCATGTAACACCTTAGGTAGCAAAAAAAACAAACCGCAAAACTAAGTTTGTTTGTCGAGGTTTTTTTAGGATTACTAAAAAACTGTACTATTTAGAAAGATCATTTTATTTTTCCTGTAAAATATAGATAGACATGTATTACCCATAATTATTTCAGATTTTTCCCTGCACAAACTTCGGAGATAAGGGTAGGGGGGACGGTATTTTTTTTGACATTTTTGATTATCAGCCAAAAACTACGTGACATAAACCAAAATAAAAATCTGTTTTGAGATGTACAAATGAAGCCCTTTCATATGATACCCCATTCGATATAGTAGTCTCACTTTGAAAGTTTGGTGACCCATTTCGACTATCATTAAAAAAAACTAAAAGGAAAAATATATTTTTTTTCATTTGCGATGAAGTTGGGTAAAAAAGATCTAAAACTGTTCCAAGTTTCAAATCGATAGCGTCAGCGGTTCCTGAAATATATAGGTGTGACAGACAGACAGACAGACAGACAGACGAAGTCTCACCATAAGGGTTCCTTTTTTACCTTTTAGGTATGGAACCCTAAAAAGCCAAAACTTTATTGGAATTATTGTCTGTCTGTCAGTCAGGGTTTTTTCTATAGGTTGGCTGGTGTTGGGGACCAACGACGTCAAAGTATCTTTACATAGTGTGAAACAAAGTCGCTATCCGAGTCTGTCTATAACCGATAGCACCTCCTAAACCATGCAGCGATTTTCACCATCGGTTAGATCATTTTTCATAGAAGGTTTTAAGTATTATCTAAGTAAATAAACTTACATAGCTTACATTGACTAAACCTAAAGAGATACATAGTTAACAATCAAGTACTAGATAATTTCATTAATTCCATATTATTATAAAGTAGGTATCCGGGATATAATATACCCGCCCCCCGGCGGCGGATTCAAAGGCAATGCACTGAGGGACAGCTGATGCAGATCCCACCGGAGAACCTCCTCTCATGTGCCGATGTGATAGCCACGAGAGTTTTAGTGGGTAAGAATCCCCCACAGGATCCCGGGGACATATTAAACGTGCCCCCCACCACCCCTTTAACTGTGACAACGGTGACAGATTCCCGGGGGGCTATAATGCGTCCCCGGCAGCGGCTTCAAAGGCCCTTGCCTTGCACTGAGGGGTACCCGGTGCAGCCCCATATTTTCTGCGGACAGCCGTTTAGAGGTTAAGAATCCTACACACCGCGGTCGACCGCCCGCAGGATCCTGGAAGCCTATTGGAGGTCTACCCGTGATCCCCGAAACTTTGAGCACGGTGACAGGTTTTTTTAATTGTGCCCCCCGGTGGCGGGCTCAAAGGCAAGCCACTGAGGGGATCTTTTTTTTTAATTTATCCCTTAACAGGGTTAAAAAGCAGTATTATTACTCAACCGATGGCGGTACAAATATTCTCACACTCACACTCAGATTTGCTTAGTACGTAAATTAGGTACTGTACACGGATAACTTTAATACATAAGGTAAAATATCACGCTATATGCATTAGGGACTGAGCAGACATATAACAAGAATATGATCAAGTAATTCGAATAATAGAATAAGAATAGCCGTGGTCTGGAGGTTACGGAAGGGTCTTTTAAACACAGCAGGGACTGGGTTCAAATCTCTGTTTTTTTTGTGTACTTTTAAACTTTTTATTTTTGATCATTTTACTATTTACTATCAACACTTATTATTACACCAGTAATCTTTTCAGAATTTATGTCAATAATAAAAAAAAATGCCCAACCAATATTTTTTTAGTGTTCCCAAGGTTTGTGTTCATACACACTATATACGGATCTAACTATCCCCTCCCACATCCCCTCATACAACTAAAAACTTAAAGTCCAGACTCTGTTTAAGCATTGTGTACTTAAATGACAATACAACACAGCAGCCTGTAATGTTTTGTCTCTAATTTATTGATCCACGCTCATAAATGTAATATAGAATATGTTTGGCCAAGTCCCTGAAAAATTTTCGCGAGGACAACAATGTTAGCTTTTTTTTTCCCCAATAGAAATACTGACTTTCAGCAAAATACCGATAAAGATCTTCAAAAACGACGTTAATAAAGAGTGAAAAAGTATTAAAATACTGAATCTGGTCACATTGTATCATTCCATATAATATAAGGTAAATCTGGGATATAATATGCTTGCCCCCCGGCGGTGGACTCAGAGGTCAGGCACTCAGGGACACCTGGTGCAGATCCCACCCGAGAACCCAGGTTTCCCTCTCATGTGCCGATGTGACAGCCACGAGAGTTTTAGTGGGTAAGAATCCCAAATACCCAGTTTGACTTCCCCACGGGATCCCGGGGACATATTGGATGTTTCCCCCGCTACTCCCTTAACTGTGACAACGGTGACAGATTCCCGGAGGGCTATAATGCGCCCCCGGCAGCGGCTTCAAAGGCCCTTGCACTGAGGGATACACGGTGCATACTCTTTTGTGTGGACAGCCGTGGGGGACACATACTGCAGTCGATCCCCCCAGGATCCTGGGGGGATCGACTGCAGTATACGAAACTATATTTAATATGGACTTGTATACACAAAAGTGAACAATATTGACGTGAAATAACGTATTTTAACGTATGAGGGTGGTAGGGTTGCAATTTATTTTTGTATGAAAAGCAAAAGACATGGTTATTAAAAAAGTGTTTTATAATTAGTTGGATAATAGATTATACTAATCATGTATAGTAATTTTAAAGTTTAATATGTTAACTTTACAATTATGTTTTCATAATTGAATAAAAACGTGTAACTTTTTAAATATTACGAGGCACACTTTTTTTTCACAAATGTTCATTTATTTTGAGAAATACGATAAGACCGCCGTTTGTACTACTGTGTATTAAGTTGTACCATTTCCTTGCTCATTTGTTTGGTATACATTAAAGTATATTCTATTCTATTCTCTATTATATCTTTTTTTCATTATATAGACATTATATACACATTCTTATATGGACTTATAGATGTAGTCAAGAAGTTGCATAAGACTTTTTTATATCAATGGACTCTATGGAATAATAACAATATCTGGAACAACTTTGCATTGATTTATGACACTAGGTCCCAAGTGTTCTGATAATCGCTGAAAAGTGATGACGAATTGCTTAAGTTTTGTAAAGACAGTGTAAAACTTTTCAAAGACCGGAAAGCTTCTGATAGATCATCTTCATATTGCTTTGGAAGTGTTTGTTTTCAAAATAAATGTGTAAGTTTCAGACTATTTCTTACTTGCTTGAAAACAAATGGTCGAGTTGGAAACTTTATCGATATTGTTTAAAACAATGATGCAATTCACCTTTTTGTGTTCTCGCGAGGGAAACCTTCGATAGGTTCCCGGGGACCTGTGGAGGTAAACCAGGGTATGTGGGATTCTTACCCATTAAACCCCGAGGCTATCGTACGGCACACGAGAGGAAACCCATGGGCTCTCCGGTGGGATCTGCACCAGGATATCTTGACTCCGCTGCCGGGGCGCATTGAAGCCCCCTACCCTCTAATATGGTTGAGGGGAGTGATGGTTGAGGGGAGTGATGGCTGCTGCTCAAGTCAACTCGTGTGTGGGTGCTGCTTGGGGGTATTGGTCCGGCCACTGTCCTTTTCTTTCTGTTTTTAACCCCTGACCAAAAATGAAGGGAGGGTCTCTCTGTATGTCTGTCTGTGGCATCGTAGCGCTCAGTGGACGGATTTGAATGCTGTTTTTATTTATTTGAAAGCTAGTTTAAGCGAGATGGTTCTTGACTATGTTTCATGAAAATCTGTCCGGCCGTTTGAAGACCATCAGCTCTTTTCCGAGTCGAGGTAGGGATATTTCGTATACAATAGATATTTTTCATTACTTCTATTAGTCCAAATATTCTGAAATTTAGAAAATATGTAAATCCGATGATAGGTACTAAATAAAATGGCAACTTTCACCAGGGTCCGATGATGATCAGCAAGAAGGTGGTAAGAGGATCTCGGCCATAATAAACTTGTTTTGTGTCGTTAGATAGGTCTCGATGGGTAGTTGCTAGAAAAATGGTGATTATAGACTGATGATGGAGCAAGAAGGTGGTCACGGGATCACTGTACTAATAAACGTAGACCCACCGAATTTGGGCACGTTGGATAGGTTACTACGAGTAGTAGGTAGAAAAATGATGATCAGAGTCATGGTGAAGGGAGCAAGCAGGAAGGTGGTAACAGGAACTCAGCAGCATCAGCAGCAGCCAAAGATGTCCACTTCTGACTTCGTAATATTCAAGTTATGAACTCAAAACCAGTACTCTAATGAGAAACTTTATCCACATGCCTCTAAAAAAAAGTTTTTTTAAAGTACAGGTCTCAGAACTGAAATAACTTTTTTTTTCTATTATAAAACACCTTAGTTTTTTTTTTATCAGGGACCATACTGCCAAGTCTTCAGTTATTCATTATCGACCAAACAGATTCCAAATCGAATGTTTTTATGTCTCAGCAAATACTAGTAAACGACATAGTTTGATAATCATTTTGTGAATTCTGATATGGTTTTTTAACCAATATAAGCTAGTACCTCATCATTATCATCATCAGCCGAAATAAGTCTGCTGCTGGACGAAGGCAGCAGAAGAGAAGGGGTGCCATAATCCCCACGTTTCCCCACGTTTGGCAGGCATGTTGGGGCTTGGTCTTGGGGAAGCTAGTACCTACTTGAATGTAACCCAACCTGATGGAAAGCGGCTGCGTCAAACCGATGATGCTAAAGCACACTAGCCTATGAAAAAGCTATTCACTCTAGCCCTGAATATACTCACATTATAATCAGAAGTGAAACTCGATATAGCCAAACTATACCAGTCTTTATCTGTACGTATTATAAATGAGTTCGCGCTTTGACGTGGAGTTGCGGAAACCAGCCCATGATACCAATACCAATACCAAATATAAATGAGTTTTTACTGAAATAAATAAGTTTCATTTTCTTTTTACAGTACAGGATAGTAAAGGACACTAGCTTATTAAAAGCCTATTCACTCTAGCCTTGAAGACATCCACATTATAATCGGGAGGGAAAACCGACGCAAGCAAACTAAGTTATTCTAGTCCTTAGCTAAAACACACTTAAAAGCTAAGTAGTTTTATAAACCTGGCTCTCACTTTTATAAAACTTTTTACGATTCATTATGACGGCTCAACATATGCCTGCGAAGGGTGCTGCAATACTTTGGCCATATAGCCCGAAAATCTCCCGACAACCTGGAGCGACTTATAATAACTGGTAAGGTGCAAGGAAGGAGAGCAAGAGGACGCAGTCCTACACGATGGTCGGATCAGGTGACAAAACACCTAAATATGAAGATCTCTGACGCGATACACTGTGCCACAGACCGACACAAGTGGCGAGAGATTATCAGGACAAAAGATGATCGGGAACATTACGACGCTCAGCAGTGAGCTAACGACTGGAGGAGGATGACGGCTCAACCTACACATTGTCTACTAAGTAATAACGACTTTATTAAAATTGTCTGGGGGGTAAAAATGTCTGGATCCTTATTTTAATACACGTCCACTTTTATTTTACAGACAGAAACTAATGATTAATTTTCTAGAAATGTTCCTACATGGCTAGGTTTAATTAACCAAAGACTGAAATAGGCAGTGTGGGACGGCCCCCACTAGATAGACAGACGATCTTATCAAGGTGGCAGGAAGCCGTTGGATACAGGCGGCACAACATCGGTCCTTATGGAAGTCTCTAGGAAGATCGATGTTCAACAGTATGAAGATTAAGTTGATTTTAAGCACTATGTAATTAAATTCAATGGAAATTATAAAAACGGCAGTCGTGTGAAAATTTGAAAGTTAAATTTTTAATATTTTATTTTTTTACGGTCATGTAGCTATGAATACTCTGGACAGTACCTTGCACAAGTGAGTTACCTTCTAGTACTACAACGGTAGTTGTACCACCGTAGCCATAACCAAATTCATCATTAATAATAATTCATAATAATTTCCCATGGCAGAGTTCGGCTACAATGTCTTCTCAAACTCTGCAAATCATGCGTTACTTCATGAACTCAGCATAACTGCTATAGCCCATTTTGGCACTAAACGGGCGAGTGCAATGTGGACATTTGAGAGTACCATTTACTTAATTGTACCTACTAGATTAAGAAGGGTGGCCTGTTCTTAATTACATCCCGCTTGGCATCCATTGTTTGCTTCCTTTGCTCCTCGAACGCCTGCACCTAGCGATGTACCACTTGCCTCCAGGTATTATTAGCCAAACTTTCCCGATAAGAGTGGTCCACGCTACATCCCATCATGTGTCTTTTCAGAACATCTTTATATCTGAAAAATTGGCCACCTTGTTTTCGCATACCTTTCTCAAGTTTAGAATAGGAGATACGTTTCATCCATCATTTATTTTACTGCCCTCAATAAAAAAAGTAAATATAGGACACAAAGCGGGCTTTGAGAATTTTGTGAGTGCACAAGGGACCTTTCATCTAGTAATCCTGTTTACGGACCCCATTTATAATATTGATTCCAGATATTTCTTTAATATCTCTTAATTCCGGAATCTGTCGCGCAAAGAAACATCGAGCATAGCTCTCTTCATAGCTTGTTGCGATTCTGAGCTTCCCTAGGGTCAGCAATTAAGGACTAAGTCTGAGTGCCAAATGTCATCACTGGCAACACTAACTGGCTTAAACCTTCGTCTTCAGGCTCTGCGGAATTTCAAACGAGAAGATATCGTGTAATTTTCCGAACACTCGCTGCCCATCTAAGTCGAAATCTTCAGGCGACCTCTTTGTCGAAGTGAGGCCGACCTAACTGTATAGTCTGTCCAAGGTAACTATTCAACCATGACTTGGTGATATAATCAACAATACACTATTGGTTGGTCAAACACGAGCAGTCCAATATAAACATATCTCAGCGGCACGCATTCAATAACCTGTCGTACGGAAATTGGATTTCAGTTAGACGACACACGTCATGACAGTTACCTAACAAAGGCAGGTATACTGAGAGTAAATAGACCAGTAATGGGAATCCTTCATTTATTTTAAGTTTGCTTGTATCGTAGTATCTTTAACCAAATCCAAAAAAGTTAAAATTCCGACTGCAGACAAACCAAATGGTCATATATTACATACCTACATACACGCATATATATTTTTTAACTTGTATCGTTAAGACCTTTCATTTATTATCCTTATTGAACATCCATTTGGAAGTAAAATACAATTTGGCGGCTGACAGACGCGATGTTAATTTGTTTGAATATATACTTATATAGATTGTACAAATTATACGAATCTAACGACATATTAAAGTGAAAGTCTATCAACCCGTTTATAATACATACATACTCTCGAAAAATAAAGCCTTCCTTCTGGGGGCGTCGGGCAAAAACGCTCTCTGACGTGACGTAATTAGGTGATATAATAATAATAACCGCAAGCAGCTTGGGAAAAAGCGAAGCACACGTTTCGACACCTCTAAGCTACCCACGGTCATTTAGGGAGCGATTTCACCCGACCTTTTGTAATACCCCAGCTACCAGTCTACCAAATGTCCACTCCCAAAAATCTAGAACTCTGTTCACGTACTTGCTTATTGTACCTAACACCTGTTGTTTTTACATCATTATGGCAGTTGTTCCCGGGAGGTGCTTTACACGCCAGTTATATCTTCAACAGGACCTCTACGTGTTGGATCCGTCCCCACGCAAGCCTGTGAATGAAACAGGTAAAAAGTCCGTGAGAGTGAGACCATAGAAGATATTTATTTTTTATTCGACCTAGTTAGGAGACAAGTAAGACGTTTGCCTGATGGTAAGCGACATACATTCTTATAGACAGCTGCAATGCCATTCGTTAGCCGAGGCATTAGTTATAGAAGTATTTTAGGAAATTTTACCAGCTATAGTGCTTTTTACACTGGAAAACATGCTGCAGCTAGGCCACATAATATCTGACATTTCATTTCCTGGACCTGTTTTACCTCTTTTTTTTTAAGATCCCCGGGAGCTGTGGGGCTCGACCGGGGTATGTGGGATTCTTACCCACTAAAACCCCCGCGGCTGTCACATCGGCACATGAGACCCAGGTCTCTCCTGTGGGATCTGCACCAGGGGCCCCTCAGTGCCTTGCCTTTGAGCCCACCGCCGGGGGACGCATTGTAGCCGCCCGGGAACCAGTCACGGTGCTCACGGGGACGGAGGTCGCAAGCCCGCCGCCGTCCTCCTCGGAGTAGCTGCCGTACTCAATGGACGTCCTAAGGGCCCACACCGCGAACTTCCATTGACTCCGAAGGCTACCCGTTGTTTATAGCCCCGGGCTCAGGGCTGAGGACCTGTTTTACCTGGGTCAAGGGACCAACGACCTACAACAGTTACCTGTTTTATACTGTTTCTACTGGTAATATGGGATACCCTGATCATAGAATAGGTATAATTAAAGATGGGATAAGAAGTAAGGCGCAGTAGCAGGCACCGTATAAGCACCTTGCTATCTGGAACCCGCGTTATAATGTTTACATTGATAGACTTGAATAAATCCAGCGGAAATTTATGTGGATTTTTCAATTCAAATGTAAAACTCACGATTCTGATTACGAGACAGATGTCTTAGTGGTTGGCCACAGTGAACGCGCGGTGACTTGAGCCTAGCGCGGGCGCGGCGGCGGGCGCGCCGGGTGGCCACAGTGACGCGCGGGCTGTTGTGGCGATAACACTTATTGCAGGTGTCGCAAACCTTTTATGAGGATTCTGTATTTTTTACTGGATAGGCCAATCCTGAGATGGGAGGCGTTGATCATAAGAGATGGTGTGCTGGGTGCGCACGAAATAACTAAAAACAGTTAAATGAATAGAGATTTAAAAAAAAAAAATTAAGAATAGAAATTGTAGTCAAAAAAGTTTATTTTATTTATTAAGGAACATTAACAATAAACATATTATACACTTACAATTTCAAATGTCCAAAAAAACCTTTTTTATACATGTATTTAAAGTTATTTAATAATAAAAAAATACTTAAAACGAGCGACAAGACCGAAATGGTTTGATACCCCGCCAGCCGCGCGATCGGTCGCTTGTTGACTAGGCCCGCAGTGTGGCCAGAACGAGCGGATAGGAACGTTTGAAAAGTACGCCCGCAAACTCGCGCAAGCCGGTCGCGCTAGGCTCCCGCGCAAGTCACTTCAGTGTGGCCGCAAGCGGCGTTTTCATATGTTTGATATTTCGCGCCTGCCGCCGCCGCCGCGCTAGGCCTGCAGTGTGGCCGACCACTGAGGCATCATATCCTGCCTTTTCTCTGAAAGGAGGAAAATGCCGATATCGTGTCTATGACTAAAATTGCACAGAACATCCTAGATTCTCCATCACTACTATCTAAAATCCATCTTAAAGTGCCTAATAGGACTGTGAGACACCCTACATACCTTGCTATTCCTCCGAATTCTACAAACTACAGAGAAAATTCATTCTTCATTAGATCAGCTAATGAAATAAATAGCCTGGTTGTCCTTCCTGAACTTGACTTGAATGACTGAAAACCACTGTTTTAAAAAAATATTTACTAAATCTTGGTTAAATTCTCATGCTGTCTGCTCTCACCAAACGACAGCTAACATGATTGCATCATGATTCAATAATAAATGAGCTATGTAGTTATAACTTTTGTGAAAACATGTAATTAGTGCTTAGTTTATACCAGTAGTTGACTACTTAATAAAATAAATCTTTGATCCTGGTATTCTATAGGGTAAGTCCGGGGGAGATGGCCGTAGTTTTTATGAGGCGCTATAAAAATCAAACTAGGCGTATTTTTTCTCAGTTTTTTGTCTTCTTCATTTTCTTTTTACCCGACTACGGAACGGAGGGAGGGTTATGATTTTAACAAGAATGTATGTATGTATGTATGTATGTATGTTCATCTGTTCCCGAATATCTTCTAATCTACTTAACATAATTAGACAAGAAGGGTGTCGTTAGAAGCGCCTTGATTGTCCGCTGGTTATAGGCTATATAATATTACATTAAATTCAATGTGGCGCCATCTACAGGACAAAAACTTCTGAAGAAAAACAAAAATATTTTTTGATTAAGTTGAAATTAGGTACACATGTGTATTTCTGTTGCCCAAGTGATCGTGTAAAGTAAATAATCATCATCATCAATATATATAAAAGTAGATGTCCTGATTGATTGACTTATTGACTGACTGACAGACAACGCACAGCCTAAACTGCTGGCTCTAGAGACTTGAAATTAGGGAGGTGTATTCTTCACAATACGTAAACGCACACTAAGAACGGAATTTTCAAAATTCGCATCCTAAGGGGTCCAAATAGGGGGTTTTAAATTTTATAAAAAAGCGTTATAATTCATGAATGGTTGGTACTAGAGCCTTGAATTTTCACACACAGATGCCTCAAAGCAAATAAACAATAACGTGTTTTTGCATTTCTCGAAATTTTCTAAGTAGAAGTCACAGGACCTACATTTTTGTGTATAATAAATATTTTACAATTTCTAACACATTTCACTGTTTTCCGATACAATATGATAGATAGGATTAGGACGAAGTCAAGTTTAAGAAATTATGAGGGTTTTAAGGTCAAAAAAGGACTCCTAAGTTAATCTCGTGTGTGGTGTCTTTTAAAAGGTAATTGGAAACCGATTTTTTTTATGATATAAGCAGTAGGCATGAGTTATATCATGGGTTTTAAAACTAAAATACGACATCGATGTTTAAAATTTGAATCTGATATGATTTCAAAAGTGATGGGAAAAATCATATTGTTTAGTTAAACTATTTTGCTAACTGCTGCGTTAGCTCAAGTGTGGCTTCTAAGTACACGCAAGGTTACAATTCAATAAGAGGCTGCCGAGAGTGTCCGCAAATGCGCGCTCCCGCGTCATGCTGACACCTAAAAAAAAAACAAGCTGCCGCCACACTCCTCAGCCATAAGCCCGGACAAATAACGGGCAGCCTTCGGAGTTGTCGGTTGGACGTTTGGGTTGTGAGCCCTAGATGTCCATTGAGTACGGGGCGTTTTAGTACATAAGATACTCCGCTTTCGAGCTAGGTACCCAAAAAAAAAAACCGCTCAAGTGAGAGTCTGACTCGCGAATCGAGGGTTTCATACCTTCTTTGCGCGTATTAATGTTATTGATTTCAATTCAATAAGAGGCTGCCGAGAGTGTTCGCAAACGAGCGCACCCGCGTCAATCTGTCACCAAAAAAAAAAGCTGCCGCCTCGCTCCTCAGCCATAATCCCGGACAAATAACGGGCAACCTTCGGAGTTGTCGGTTGGACGTTTGGGTTGTGAGCCCTAGATGTCCATTGAGTATGGGCGTTTTAGTACATAAGATACTCCGCTTTGTAGCTAGGTACCCCAAAAAAAAAACCGGTCAAGTGAGAGTCTGACTCGCGAATCGAGGGTTCCATACCTTCTTTGCGCGTATTAATGTTATTGATTTCAATTCAATAAGAGGCTGCCGAGAGTGTTCGCAAACGAGTGCACCCGCGTCAATCTGCCACCAAAAAAAAAAAAAGCTGCCGCCTCGCTCCTCAGCCATAATCCCGGACAAATAACGGGCAACCTTCGGAGTTGTCGGTTGGACGTTTGGATTGTGGGCCCTAGATGTCCATTGAGTACGGGGCGTTTTAGTAGGTAAGATACTCCGGTTCGGAGCTAGGTACCGAATCAAACAAAATAAAATCCGGTCAATTGCGAGTCTGACTCACGCATCGAGGGTTCCATACCTTCTTTGTGCGTATTAAAGTTATTTTAATAAATATATATAATAGAATAAGTCCTGACTGACTGACTGATTGACAGACAACGCACAGCCCAAACCGCTAGCCTAGAGACTTGAAATTTGGGATACGAAAACGCACACTAAAAACGGAATTTTCAAAATTAGTATCCTAAGGGGTCTACATAGGGGGTTTTATGTTTTATAAAAAAGCGTTATAATTCGTGAACGGTTGGTACTAGAGCCTTAAATTTTTACACGCAGACTCCTCAAAGAAAATGAATAATTACGTGTTTTTGCATTGCTCGAAATTTTTAAAAATCTCGCGTGTGGTGTCTTTTAAAAGGTAATTGAAACCGTGTTTTTATGACATAAGCGGTAGGTATGAGTTATATCATAGTATGAGTTATATGTTGTGAGTATGAGTGTTTGCCCCCTGACATAATGCTGAGCTTGCGACCTTTTAGCCACGACTATTAATATATTATAAAATTGTTAGTAACTAAGTCCTTCTTTGTAATTAAGTCAGTGAGCTAATAAATGTTTCTTCTTCTTTTTCTATGGGTTTTAAAACTAAAATACGGCATCGATGTTTAAAATTTTAATTTGATATGATTTTAAAAGTGATGGGAAAAGATTATATTGTTTAGTTAAACTATTTTGCTAACTGCTGCGTTAGCTCGAGTGTGGCTTCTAAGTGCACGCAAGGTTTCAATTCAATAAGTGGCTGTCGAGAGTGTTCGAAAACGCACGTATCCTGCACCGTGCGCACCCGCGTCAATATGCCGTCTAAAAAAAAAAAGCTGCCGCCTCGCTCCTCAGCCATAAGCCCGGACAAATAACGGGCAATCTTCGGAGTTGTCGGTTGGACGTTTGGGTTGTGGGCCCTAGATGTCCATTGAGTACTGGACGTTTTAGTGGGTAAGATACTCGGTTCGGAGCTAGGTACCGAATCAAACCAAAAAAAAACCAGTCTAGTGCGAGTCTGACTCGCGCATCGAGGGTTCCATACCTTCTTTGCACGTATTAAAGTTATTTTAATCATCGATATATATAAAAGGACATGTCCTGACTGATTGACTGACTGACAGACAACGCACAGCCTAAACTGCTGGCTCTAGAGACTTGAAATTAGGGAGGTGTATTCTTCACAATACGTAAACGCACACTAAGAACGGAATTTTCAAAATTCGTATCCTAAGGGGTCCAAATTGGGGGTTTCATGTATTATAAAAAAGCGTTATAATTCATGAACGATTGGTACTAGAGCCTTGAATTTTCACACGCAGTTGGCGAAAAAAAAACAATTACGTGTTTACGAAATATATTTAGTAAAACTAAGTAAATATTATAGCGATACTAACTTAATTCTAATAATTCTACGTGATTTGTAACGAATTATAAAGCCCCAAAATAAATAAAATAAAAAATAAGTTTTAAAAACTAAAACCCGACTACGGATAAAATCGCAGTCTAAAAAGTAGAAAACAAGAAAATATTTCTTGTCAGATATACTTATCTACCAACGCCTTAAGCAATTAATTATCGTCTAGTAAGTAGATAATTTGTATATTTCAATTTAACGTATTATAAGTATAATTACTATAGATTGTAGCCGTAGTCGCATGCCACCTTGCTAATGTCTGATATGGCCAATGTTATATTGTCGCGTTGGGAACACAAAATTCAGGATGCACTTCGACGACTAGCAGCTGACCAGAGGGCCTAGACAAGATGCAATCGCTTCATAGCGAATCTATTTCTTCATTCGCTAATGGTGTCAATTCCCTACAATATGTCACGTGATTTTTCGATGACTTATGTCATTCTCATACAATTTTAAACTTTCTATTAGCGATAGCGCTTGTAGAATGTTACATTGTCTAGGGGGACAGATCGCCGACTTATGTATAAACGACAACGCCACGACGGATCATCAGGCATCAGTGGCATGCGACTACGGCTACAATCTATAGTAATTATACTTATAATACGTTAAATTGAAATATACAAATTATCTACTTACTAGACGATAATTAATTGCTTAAGGCGTTGGTAGATAAGTATATCTGACAAGAAATATTTTCTTGTTTTCTACTTTTTAGACTGCGATTTTATCCGTAGTCGGGTTTTAGTTTTTAAAACTTATTTTTTATTCAATGTCTAAATCGCTGCTGTCCGAACTGTTATTCTCTTGTAGACGTTCGGCATCTGCAACAAAATATTGAAAGGTTAAATTAAACATCTAGAATTAAAAATAATAATATGGCCATCTTCACCGGACTGCATGTGGCCATCTCTCCTAAATTGACCGGGAGAGATGACCATATCAATAAAAATATGAATGAGTAGGAATTGGTTGCAATTTTGAGGTTAGAATACAACACAACTGTCATTTCAAACATAATAAAACATAAAAAGCACAAGATTGCATTAATTTTTTTTCACCACGAGGTAAGATGTAAACCCATTGAAATAATTTTGTACTTTTGAAAACAAATAAACTGCTTTTTACTTACCTTTTGATTTAATTGCACTATCACTTTGCGCGTGCCGCTGGTGACCTCCACAGAAAGGATCAAACTGAGTGTAAGCCTGGGCCATCTAGCCATTAGTTTCGAAAATAATTGAACTGGCCATCTCTCCCGTACGGCCATCTCCCCCGGATTTACCCTATAATTTATTATAGAATAGATCCTGGTAAAAATAACAATAAAAGTAAATTCCAAAAAAGATGTCCTCAATTCTTCGTTATTTTTAAAGTTTGCGCATAACTCTGGTACCTAGTTATGCAGATTTGAATAAATCTTTAACATTAAAAAGAAAACCTAATTGAAGGTCCCATAAAAAAAATATTTTAAACGGACACGTAGTTCCTAATATAATGACTGGTTTGGAGACCTCGGTTCAAATTTTATTAATCGCTATCGACCACTGTAAAAAAAATGTGCGTGCGTGGAGTCCCTCCGCGCGGAAGAAGTGAAACTTCATTCTCGCTCAGTCGATCGGTCGGTCGATCGGTCGGCCCCTCACTCACTCACTCACTCACTCACACACACACACACACACACACACTAACCAACTAAACTCAACTCAACTCAACTCTCAAACCAACTCTCAAACTAACTCTCAAACAAACTCTCAAACCAACTCTCAAACCAACTCTCAAACCAACTCTCAAACCAACTCTCAAACCAACTCTCAAACCAACTCTCAAACCAACTCTCAAACCAACTCTCAAACCAACTCTCAAACCGACACTCAAACCGACACTCAAACCGACACTCAAACCAACTCTCAAACCAACTCAAACCAACTCTCAAACCAACTCAAACCAACTCTCAAACCAACTCTCAAACCAACTCTCAAACCAACTCTCAAACTAACGCTCAAACCAACTCTCAAACCAACTCTCAAACCAACTCTCAAACCAACTCTCAAACCAACTCTCAAACCAACTCTCAAACCAACTCTCAAACCGACACTCAAACCGACACTCAAACCGACACTCAAACCGACACTCAAACCGACACTCAAACCGACACTCAAACCAACTCTCAAACCAACTCTCAAACCAACTCTCAAACCAACTCTCAAACCAACTCTCAAACCAACTCTCAAACCAACTCTCAAACCAACTCTCAAACCAACTCTCAAACCAACTCTCAAACCAACTCTCAAACCAACTCTCAAACCAACTCTCAAACCAACACTCAAACCAACTCTCAAACCAACTCTCAAACCAACTCTCAAACCAACTCTCAAACCGACACTCAAACCGACACTCAAACCGACACTCAAACCGACACTCAAACCGACACTCAAACCGACACTCAAACCGACACTCAAACCGACTCTCAAACCAACACTCAAACCAACACTCAAACCAACACTCAAACCAACACTCAAACCAACTCTCAAACCAACTCTCAAACCAACTCTCAAACCAACTCTCAAACCAACTCTCAAACCAACTCTCAAACCAACTCTCAAACCAACTCTCAAACCAACTCTCAAACAAACTCTCAAACCAACTCTCAAACCAACACTCAAACCAACTCTCAAACCAACTCTCAAACCAACTCTCAAACCAACACTCAAACCAACACTCAAACCAACACTCAAACCAACTCTCAAACCTACACTCAAACCAACTCTCAAACCAACTCTCAAACCAACTCTCAAACCAACTCTCAAACCAACTCTCAAACCAACTCTCAAACCAACTCTAAAACCAACTCTCAAACCAACTCTCAAACCAACTCTCAAACCAACTCTCAAACCAACACTCAAACCAACACTCAAACCAACACTCAAACCAACACTCAAACCAACACTCAAACCAACACTCAAATTAACTCAAGCCAACTCGCCCACGCCTATCGCCTATCGTTTAACACCTATCACTTAACGCGTTAAGCGATAACGCGTTAAGGTGACTCATTTAACGCTTGACGTGTTATGTGATAACATTTTTGGAAGTCGCATAAAACAAAAATACATTATCCTGACAAAATGTACCCATTTCGAGGATTCTTTATTAGTTTGAGTATGTATTCCTTGATTTTATTAGATAGATGTTTATTTAGCAGGAGTGCATACACATCGAAATTACAAATTCACAAAAACGAAGGTAAAGGATAACAAAGACATATGAATTCCTTTGTTTAACGCTTCAAGCGTAAAAAAACCGTTGAAAAAACTATGAATAACGTTAACAGGATCAAAGGATTATGAACTTTTATTTCAAACGCGTCCGCTAGTTATATCATCAATGTTAAAATTGAAATGACAGGCGAATTTAATTGAAATTTAATCGAATTTCTTTCTTTCAATATCTCAGAGTAATTAGAATAGAGCTAGTATCGCGTCGATTCGCCGAACAAATTTTTCGTGGCACTTTTGCGGGGTGCGGGAGGCGAAGTAAACACACACAGATACAATTTCACGCATACCCACACTATAATAAACTCGCAATACATTCAAAAAGATACGCACACAAATAAAGAATGACCTGACCATATGAACAAAATTTGGCAGAGGGGTTAGCGCATCATGCTATCTCCAGTGGTATCTCCTCTAAGTTCAATATTGACAAAATGTAGAGTTAAGGTTTATTTAATTATTTTTCTTATGAATAGCTTTTGCTTGGTTCTATAGTTTGTACATAAATATATTAATCTATATATTTATATGTATAGCTATATTAGCGACCCGCCTCGGCTTTGCACTGTGTATACAGGGTGTAAGGGACATTGTACCGAAAAAAAAATTATAAGACGTCAAATAATGTCCGTTACAACATTACAGTAACCATTTATATGGTAAATGACAAATGACTAACTTATTAATTTTCGAGCATGTAATGGATATATGCGGAATAATGTTTATTTTTCAAATTACATTGATAATTTTCTAAAATAATAATAGTTAATTGCCTATTAATTAATTGCCTATGCACTGTTTTTGTGAATAAAGAATAAATAAATAAATAAAAATAAAATAAAAACACAAATAATTAATTAATTGTTTTTAAATTAAAATTAGGCTTTATTATTATACCAATAATGATGTTATACTAATTTTATTTAAAAAAAGTGATTTTTTTTTTGGAAATTCATGAACAAACCGATGAAAAATTTCAACACTAGGATGTTCAGAATCGTGTTCTGGATCACTGGTATCGGTTTTCGGTACGATGTCCCTTACACCCGTTATATAATTTTTTATATACCGCTTAAAAATCCGTTGCATGGTTTACGAGTAGTAATACAGACAGAGCTACAGACGCGGAAAGCAACTTTGTTTATATTATACATACATTTAAACCGGTTATCATTAATAATTAGTGACTTTTCTGGTCAACTAAGTTATTATCATTAATTGTTCGACCAATGCGATAGGTACTAGTTTTAATAAAGTCATGGGATATTAAATTCTAATCAAATGAACTCGTGCGTAAAACTTTGTTGTATCAGTTATACGAATAGACACAATAAATTCTAAATCGATGATAACCGTGAGCTTTTAACAGAAAGTTGAATTCAGAATTTCAACGTCCTGAATCTAACATCGAGCCTTGTAAGTTAATTTAAGATAAGTTTGTTCTTAATTACTTACATCTATACGAAAACATGTACTGAATTAATAAGCTATCACTTTGGAGTAAACTGAAAATGAGTTAACGTGTTACCGTTTAGGATAACTTATCAAACTCAAACTCAAAAATCTTTATTTCAAATAGGCTTAACGCTAGCACTTTTGAATCGTCAGTTTTTAAAAGCTACCACCGGATCACAACGCGGCCTCAACTGAGAAGATCCGGCAAGAAACTCAGCGGGCTTGTCATTTTTTCACTTTTTTTTAAACATTGTTTTGTTACAAATGAATCGACATTAGCGATAGTGTGTCCTGCCGTTCGAAACATAAAGAAAGGGAGAAAAGAAGAAATCAATATATTACGACAAAAATTGCAACAAACTAAAAGGCCAAAGGGATAGTAGTCGGACCAATCCCCCCAAGCTTATCTATTCTTCTTTACGTGTCATCACCATCACAGAGGTCGGTGACCATTTCTCGATATCTCCCTCCCTGTCAGCTGATATGTGAATAAATGTATCTGTCTTCTTTCTGCGTTGTAATAAGTCTCTTCTGTTTCCAGTTCTTGGCATCCTTTTTCTACAAGGCCTTTGCTTGCCTTAAATTTGCTTTCCATGAGTAATTTTAATAACTTATACTTTTCGTTCCTATAATCTAAAACATGCAGTCTTTACTCATCCCAAAGTATTATTTCTTAACCCATCTATTAGGTTTCTTATATTTCATATTTGCTTACTCCACCTTACAGAAGACTGCAATTAAATAACGACAGCTTTCATTGGGATGGTGATCCTGCAGTGGTGACCAAACCGAAGGGCACTAGTTAAGGCTAGAACTCTTTACAATCTGTGACTATATTCGCTTATTATGGTATTTAATTTCAGTAGAGTCTGTCTAGTGTCAACAATTGCAGCAAAGATAAAAAGTCAAGTTATTGTGGCAAGTGACAGTGGACTTCTACAGTAGCCCAGTTTATAATCTACCGAATATTCCACAACATATCCTAAAAACTCTTGTCATATACTTGCAATGGGGCCTGCATCTACTGAGTTCATCTGCAAATGTCTCATTATTTTCAAATCTGGATCTTGGAAAAAAAAATTCTTGGAAGGTCGGGGTTACTTAATTTTGCATAATAGTCTTATGAATAATAAATATATTAGTCTTATGAGAAGGCTCAGAAATACTGAATGCTCTATAGAAAGGTCTATATCTGTCTCTGTAGTCTAATCTTGTTTAAGGGGGTAACATGCGCCAATGACCTTGAGAATCTGGCCGCTCCGGCAGAGAGTTGTCATCGTAGAGGGCGCTACTAGCAAATATGAATATTACATTTGAAAAATCATAGACTAAAAATATGCAGATGTGTCGAATGGAGTTTTGTTAATTTTGCCTATTCCGTTATAGAATGAAAGGACCATGCCCATTTGTGCCCCAGAAATGCCCAGATAAAGTATATTACAAGATTGCTCTAGTAAATAAAAACTAGAATTATGTTGTTAATTTTAAATCATATGAAGCACTGGATAAAAGATAAAAAATAAGACGTTCTGTTGACATTACAATACTTATCAGTGTATCTAACCAAATTGTTTTCACATACATATTGACACTATACAATGGAGACAGACTAGATAATTCCAAATAACTGACATGTTTATCTGATAACATACAGAAAAGTATATAAAAGAACACTGATCTGGCTTAGCTTATGTGATTTGGCTTAGATTCATGATCATCATCATGAAGTTCCTACTGAAAAACTAATAGCAATGCCGTCTGTAAACGACAAAATGTATAAAAACCCAGTAGGAGGTTATCATGTTTAATGTCCAATATCTTTTGAACCGGTGCTTTATATGACATTAAATCTAGTATCATATAAATACTGTTAAATAGTTATTATATGGCATAGAGCTGCAATTTGGGCATTACATGGCATTTCTGACTTTCAGCTCCAATATGGGCATGGTCCTTTCAATAAAATTATATCTATTGAAAATATACTTAAAAATATCACTTTTTAATGTTTTGTTGATTATGTATACGTAAAATAAATGACTGATGAATTATTTAAATGCATGATGAAAAACCGATTTTGACTCTGGCAAAGCTTTTTTGTCATTTCATAGTGACACGAAAAGAACAAGACTGATGCATTTTAAGAACGGTAACCCACTGTTTTATATCGTGATTTATACCTTGGCGTGCCACCTAATTACATTCTGATAACCCAACAACTTACAGTGGTAACGTAGTTGACGTGTTGCGTCAGGATATGGATTATTGCATTTCATATTCCAAACTTCATATCAAAGGTTCAGTCCGTCCGTAGAATGGCCAATGCCTGACTAGTGAGACTTATACATACTTCTATTCTATTGTTGGTGGTTATTAGTTAGGTCCGGTTACAACCGGAACGCACTTCGACCCAGCTGAATATATAGTGCCTGCCATTCGGAATCCGTATACATTCGTACTACTTATAACTTACAGTAGTCACAGCGGATTTTTGTGTGTCTGAAGTTAGGGTTGGCGAACCATTGCGCAAGTACAGTTGTGAGTTCTGAATACATAAAGATAAAAATAGCTACTGCGCAGCATCTTGCAGCCAACTTCAGACACACAAAGATCCGCCGTGACTACTGTAAGCGTACTGATGAAACTATGCACAAAGTTCTAAGGTTTCTGTTCTGCACGTCAAAACGAAAGCGTTTAACAGAGCCTTCAAAATATAGTTTTTTTTTCTCAAAAAGTAGTTTTTTTCTTAAAAAGGGACCTTTTTAACATATTTCCTGAATTAGTTCCAAATTCTCTAACCAATAAACATCCATCTGATAGTTAAGCTTTTTGATCCCTGGAAAAATGAACTGAAACCAAATTGAAGATTGATTGAGATGTTTGACTTTGATAAAGAGAGTAACTTAAGATGCTGTAATGCATGCCAGTGGCACTGATGAGCTGCTAGCGGTATTATTAAAGAAGCGTGTAACTGTAATGTTTCCTATTCTAATGCGTATATTCTCTTTAAGAGTGGCACAAGTACCCGAATCTTGGAATCTTGCTGGCATCCAACCTTACTCAAGACCAGATACCCAACGTCGACCGAAGTCATGAAAACCCAAAAATCATAAATTATTATTATTGTGACAATTAGTTCCGTGATAAGTATAATAGCACCCACCCATCTCCTCCCGTTGGGTGTCTGTAAAAGGTGACTAAGGAAAAACAAGAAGACGAGCAGTAGCGTCTTTTAATTGGATTACCTACCACCTATACTGCGATCCCCAACCGCCTGCCAGGCGTGGGGTTTATGGCAACCCCTCCCCTCTAAGGGAGAGAGGGCCTTTGTTAAACAGAGGACGTTTCGGCTCCTGATGATGATGTTGATGAGTTCCGTGATCGTCTCCCTAATGGCCAAACTGAAACTATGATATGATACTTAACTTTTTACATAATTAAGTACAGGTAAAAACGACCCAGACCCAAGACAAGCAGATTATGTTCATGCACATGAATGTATGTCCTGTGTGGGAATCAACCACAAGACCTTAAGGGCAGCGGCCAGGGTAGCAAACGACAAAATCAACGGACCTGTGTTGTTATTTAATATACGTGGCTGCCAAAGGAATCCGTAGCACTGTTTGTTTGAACGCACGCATTCAGTAATAGTCTTTTTTAGTGTAACGTCATATTATGTACGTAACGTAACTTCATCTTGAGTTCTGTACCCATCGCGGGGTTTGAACTGCGCGGAGCATTTGACATTGATTCTAATAAACAATCTAGTTTTAGAGTAACTAACATTTTAACGCAGTGGTATTTTTTCTCGTGTCTGGCAACAACACCATCAGTTTATTGTTACGCAACTTAGTTAAGTAAGAAGGTATTACCTGATAGTAATCGAAACACCCACCCATATAAAAGTCTCTTCCTGTCCCTATCATCCAAAACTATAATTATAGTATTTTGGTCCAATAGTTTTTTTGCCAGCTACAGTGACCTTCTACTTATGTTACATAGCGGAAGAAATCTAAGTTTAAAGTGGCGCCACCTAGATAGCACACAAGTACCCTTCCAACTTAACCATCCAAAAGATGTCTCAAAAGACGAGCAACTGTCCAATGCAACTGTCCGTAGGTAAGCGTGTCGCTCACCACCAAGCCAACCACCCAGGTACTCGAGTCGTTGCTAAGTTGCAAAAACCAACATGATAGTAATAATAACACCGTTCATGATTTGATAAAAAAAAATGTAAAGGATATCATAATGTATCTCATTTTGTCGACCTACACAGTATTAAATACGATTTAAATTAGTAAGATCATAATGACTCTGATACGCTTTAAAAGTTAGGCATAATACTCAGCAACGATACTTTCGCATACTCTATGATGAACCAAAAATATGGTATTACTATAAAAATATCTTTAATTAAATATAGATGTATAGATTTCATTTGAAATGATTTATAATGTTATAATTATACCTTAAGTAACATATCTTAATTAAAAATATGTTCAAAATCATTTAAATTAAATTCGTCCTGTCAAAAAAAAATTCGAGCACGTCCACCCTCCATAACAGTCCACGAAGGACTGATGGAAGGCGATCGCGGGGGCGCTGCAAGGGGAAATGCATCGCGTACGTGGTTTTTCTATAATATCTTGTAAAACATGAATGAAATTAAGAAATGTAATCAATACAAATTGTAGAATAGGTTATATGCTTTTTATAGTCCAAGTTTGACGTCTATCCGATTAACGGATATTGAACGCTAACACAATTCATATCCAACGTAGTACATTTTTTAAATAAATATTGCTTGAAGACGTTATATTTAATCCAATATCTAATCAATAAAACTATTTGCTGAAGATCTGAGGTATAAGTACATATAATTTTCATAGCCAGTGCAATAGCGGATTGATCCATCGAACTCTTTAAACTAAGGCTATTTTTGCAATTTTACCGTTGTTACCCCCTTAAACAAGATCCAAAGATCTGACAGCAATTGAGGACCTTACTTCCTCAGTTCCAGTCTTTAGAATCGAAAAATATGGTATTAAATAGTTCGTTACTATGAGTACCTTATCATTATTCACAGATCTGTAAAGTATTATATAAGTAAAATAATTTAGTGTCCCTGAAATCCCTTCTCTGAAAGAGAAACCCTTCCTCAAAAATTCATATTATGTAAATCCTAAAAAAGGTCCCCATATATTGTGTATTGGAAACTTTAAGATACAAATAAGGCTACCTTTGTCCTAAGTAAACACTACCCATTGTTCGATTTAGAACCCTTACAATGTGTTTTATAGCAATATAGGTAGATTTTATACCGGACCTGAGTGGCCTTCTGAAAAGATTAGGATTCCCGTGGGTGCTGCAAAGCATTCGTAACCTCGGGACAGTAAAATCTAAAATAAACCGCGATAAAATCCGTAAAAGTAGTTTGATTTCAAGATTAGGATATTTTTATCAAGGAATCCCTTTCTGTACGCGGTGATTTTATTTAAAAGTGTTTTCATGAAAAGGGGTGGTGGGTTAAAATCACGGAACGTAGGAATCCCGGAACGGAATTTAACCAATTGTAAACAAGTACCTAATTATCTTGCGATTTATATTCTGGGGAAACTTGAAACAGATTAATTAGAAGCACTTAACAATAGTTGCAAGTTAAGTTGCCAGTTATGCAGAGTTCATTTAGTTTAAGTGGTTCTTACACGGGCGGTACATTATGCACACATTCGGCGAAACTTTAAACACTACTCTCGAAGCGTGACGTTGATAGTTCAGTTTAATGTGCATGATGTAAATGTGTGAGTTTACTCATGTGACGTAAACTATGCAATAAAATAATGTACGTAGATTAACCTGTAGAGGTCAGGTAGTATAATAAGTATGCTAGCAGCTGAGGGCCAAGACAAAATACAATAGCTTTATGGTGATTCTATTTCTTCATTCGCTAGTGCTGTATAAATTCACTATAATTTGTTACGTGATTTTTCTATGTCTTATGTCATTCTCATACATTTTTGTACTTTCTATTTGCGTTAACGCTTATAGAATGTTATATTGTTGAGCTCCTCTAGACAGGCATTAGTTGGCTACTTCATATTTGCTGTATCAATTTAAAGCGCTTCTTGAGCGTCAAAAGAACTAAATTCCAAATACCCTCATAATTTGCGTGGGTACTTACTGCATGACTAGAAAATCAAATAGTTTTATCATTACGTTGTCTGTCTCTCCCGTAGAGGAAAGATCTCTGTACGCTTTCTTTTTCATTCGCGCAAGTAGTAATTTTATATTTTTACTCATTTTAAGCAGCGGACCAAACGGTCCAGAAGAACAAATTGGCAAATAGAGTTACTTGAGTGGATCAAATGGTAGATTTTAAAAAAATTGCACGCTATAACGGCTATAATATCACCAGGATAACGTCAAGCTTCCTAAGTTCGTAACTTATTTCTCTGTTCATGCAGTAGGTAACTCATAAAAGCTTTTTATAAAAGTGTTTTAAAATTTCCTGTGCTACCGATGAAGTACGTAAATAAATTTTCTACTTCGTGCAGACAGTTTTCGTAACTTGCAAACTTTTATATTCTAGAGATTTTGCGTAAAAATTGTCTATTTTATGTACATTATGGTGTAGTTGGCATTGTAGCTGGTTAATAGTGTACATATATTACTGCGATGCATCTGCCTATCTTATATTCAGTTTAACACAAAAAATAAACTAACAACTAGTATATTAACTAAATTCATGAGCCTAAACCTTTTTTTATAATATTCAGAAAAATTAATGATTAAAAATATTTACATACATACATATAATCATGCCTTTTCCCCGTAGGGGTAGGCAGAGCCCATGGGTCGCTTATCGCCCCCGTGATAAACGAGACGTGACGTGTGGTATTTTATTATTGGTATAAAAAAAATAGTAGCATTTATATATATACCCTTCCTCATGTTGCATGATATTTTTTTCAAATTCAATCAATCAATTGCGACAGGGACATTGCATTTATAATATTATTTTTGTGCATGACTAAACATCGAAATATAAAATTTTTGCAGTTTACCAATTTATATAATTTTCCTAGATATATTTTTTTACTAGATAGTAAGTTTTGCTGTTGCTTTCCTACAATACAAAAAAAAAGCAAAACATTTTCCATACTAAATTTGCGAATTAGTAAGAATCATCTAAAAAGCAAATTTCATCAAATGTTTTGTAAAAGCAAGCTTTTGTCGTTCAATTTGCTCTTTAATCTCCATTTCGATGGGATTACGTACGACTCGTCGTCTGTGACGAGATTTCTCCAGACTTGCATATTTTACTAGCTATTCTGAACGTAATAATAATAATAATAATAATAATAACTTTTTATTTCAGGCTGCATAGGCCCATAGATAAATACCTTAAAACTAACATACATATTAAATACAATATAAAACAATATAAAACTATTAAATTACACGCTGTGGCGGCGACGTGTTGCGCTGGTCAGGAGAGTCCCGTAGTCTTCCTCTAAACTTCCGGTACAGGACTCCCTTCGGCCAAAACTCTTCCTTCATGAAGGTCTCCAGCTCGGCTGTAGGAACTCGCACCACAAAGGAGTTGAATGACACTATGTGCCGCGAGTTGAGCTTCTCGACCCTCAAGGTAAGCTTCGTCTTTACTCGTACGTATTCCGTTATGTCCTCGGCAGTAGTGCAAGCGTGAAGCCGGGATACGTACAGCAACGTAGCTGGTACAGCTGGACGCAAGAGCATGTTTGGCCCCGCCAATGCTGTACCACACCTGTTTCGGGATGTAGGCCTCTTCTTTTTCTTCTTCTCTACCTTGACGAAGCCATCATCATCAACATGATCCTTAGACAGAGCCGATAGCACCTTCCTAGCAACCGGTTTCCTGGCAGGTTTTCCTACAACTGGCTCCTTTTGTGCCCTCTCTGATATTTGCTGCTGCTCAGGCAGTTTTGGAGATCGGCTGGCAGCTATCGCGTAAGCACGATGAGGTATTGTGGTGCTTATGTTTTCAGGCGGCGTATCGACAGACGGAGCTGCGGCGCGCGGTCGTGCATCGCTCGCTGACGGTGAGTCCAAAATTGCTGACTCAAAACTTGACTGCGATGCATTATAGGCTCCGCGACGCGTGTTCACGTTGCAAGCCTCGTGTGACCTACTACTTATCGAAATAAAATTGCGCAAGTCAACTACCTCGGTACGCAGGTCATTTACAGCAGTTTGAGATATTTCTAACTTGAACTGCATATCTGCCAAACTCGCCTTGAGGGTCGTTATGTCCTTCAGCAGCCTGGTGACATCGACGTGATCAAACGTGACGGGAGGCAGCTTCCGCAAGTCCTTCGCCACGAAAGTTGGCACGTCGTCAGGGTCGGTCACTTTGAAGATTTTGATCATATCTTCAAGACTTCTTTCTCCTTTCTCATCCCTCCTGCGGGACGGCATTCGGTCACCCATATCGAGTGAATCAAACAGCAGTGTCTTCGCTCTCCGAATCTCCTCTTCTTTAAAGTTGGACTTGCAGATTTGAATAACACTTATTTCATCCATGACGTCCAACTGGTTTTGTAGAAACGCCAAGAGCTCGTTAGCCACAAGTGTTTCCGAACTCATGACTATAAAACGGGCTACGGCTATTATAATTATAAAAATTTAAATTAGAATAATAAATTTTCGACTGACATTGATGACATTTTTGACAATAATGACAGTAATGCTCAATAGCTTTAAGATTCATGCAGTACTACACATTCGCTGTATTTCTCACTGAATCTTTTAGAGAATAGTAACTATTACTCACCGAGTGTTCATCCGGGAATGTCTTACGAGGTTATTGCTTCGTTTTAAAGTAGTTACATACCTGTGCACAGAGAATAGGAATGAGTGAGTAGGCAGGTACTCACTCAGCTAATCTACTGGCAAAATTCTACAGAACGATACCTATTACTTACCTAGATATTCACAAATAAATGATTTTGCAAATCGATTTGATTTTTTTGTTTCCTTAGCTTCTTTTGCGTTTTCACTAAAACATAATTAGAGAGCTGAAATTTAATAACGAATTCCAGAATAGGGATGCACCTAATAATGAAAACACAATTGTTCGGTTTCGTTCTGCAATTCCTACGCCGCTAATTTATTTAACAGAAAAAAGGAGTCAATTCAAAAAGGAATCAATTCGCCTATGTTCACTCATAATTTTTCCAAATTACATTTTTTCCAAAAAAATTACATATTCTGTCTCATAGGTTCCATAGAAATTATATTGAGATGGAGCCAAGACTTCCTGAAAAAAGTTTCATAATAATAATCCTACATGTTACTGATACAGTAGTAAATATTATATAACGAATAATAAAAATACTAACGAACTAATCAACGGATATATGGATGGCTATACGGATATATGGATATTTATTCGAAGCAAAGATAGCGCTTAACCTTAACTTTCAATAGCGTCAACCTTGTTTACCGGCATGGAGCCGATTTTAATAATAAAACCTGTTGTCTCACACGATTATTCCTCACATCATCATCTTATTATCAAGACCGTTTGCCAGCTATTTTACCCCCTCGAAAGTAATATTCTGGGACAATCCACACACGGTCATCTGATCCCAAACTAGACAGAGCCTGTATTTTGGAAACAAAAAAAAAGTATATTCGTAACAGCTATCTGTTACTTATGTACTTATTTTTTGTAAATACATACTTAAATAGATAAATAACACTTATAAACTTAATGGGAATCGAACCCACGACCTATTAGGTAGCGGCCAGGGTGTCTTTGTCTATGATGTACTTATGTATGTTATATGCTTATATTAGACGCCAAACGATTGCGTTCAATCTTGATATAAAGACAGCAAAATCTTTAGAAATTATTTCATACTTTCTTGTAGAAAGTTTTTATTTTAGCTTAAAAAGTCTGCCGCCCGATTTCTACCACAGCTACTACTTTAGTTTCGCTGTGTAAGAGGAAAACTTTAAAAGTACCCGGTCACCGTAAGGCCGAGTTATGTGGTTTTTTTACCCACTAAAATCTCCCCAGTGACCTTCATCGAGGCTGTGGGGAGATTTTGGGCACTCTAATCGGACCTCACCAAAATCTTCGTAACGCTCTCGCTAGAGCACCCCCGCCCCGTGGCAAAGCAGAGAAAGCACGCTTCCCCTGGCACCTTCGCGGTGCTCGTGGTGACTTAGGCCCTACGTGGTAGGACCTATTGTAGCAATATAGGGAAGCATGTGGCAACACATGCTTCGGTGCCTAGGGGGTTTTAGGAAGCGGGATTGGCCACACTGATTTGGAGGCCATATTAGCTAGAACGTATCGAGAACACATTGTAAAATATAAATTAAGAATTATAGTTTAAAATAAAACAAGAAGATCTTATATGATGTTTTATTGAAGATCAACATCTTTACACCTATACCGCGTCGTCGGTCGCCCACCTCGGGGTCGCAACTTGTAAGGACGTACAGAGGGCCTAGACAAGGTACAATCGCTTCACAGCGATTTTATTTCTTCATTCGCTAACGGTGTCAATTTCCTTTAGATTGTCACGTGATATTTCTATGTCTTAAGTAAGCCATTCTTATACATTTTTATACTTTCTATTTGCGTTAACACTTGTAGAATATTACAATATCTAAAGGGCCAGCGCCCTCGCCTAGCCCCACCCTGTGCAACCGCGACCCATGATCCAGAGCTACTACTATATACGTACATACATAGATTACCCAAGAATGAATTCGTAGTACTAGTAAAACTTTATATATATATACTACTATACTTCATTCACTGTCTTTATCTTTACATAGTATAAAACAAAGTCGCTTCCGCTGTATTTGTACGCTTAGATCTTTTTAACCCCGCAACGGATTTTAATTTGGTTTTTGAGCAATAGATAGAGTGATTCAAGAGGAAGGTTTATATGTAGCATACCCGTGGGAAGCCAGGGTGGGTCGTTAGTTGTTGATAAAGTTCTGAACTTTAGTTTTATATTAAAATTTCATTGGGTACGGCACGTCAAGCATTGTTCAATGATAATTCTATCGGACATCTCGTTAAGTGGATAGTAAATTCGGAACACAATGGTCGTTCACGTCATTGACCTGATTGGGAGATTAGTCTAATTAGATAGGGCAAACATAATAGTGAGATATTAAATTATGCCTACTGCCTGAAGACCTTCAAATGGTAGTGACATAGTATTTCGAAGGACCCGAAGGGTTATAGAGAAAAATCCCGAAGGGTTATAGAGATCATTAAAAATGCGTGTGGTAGGTACTATCGCGGTCATGAACGTTGTACCAGTTTTTAATCAAAATCGTTTTAACGACGTAACGAGTGCTTACCGTGCCCGCACGTAATTTGTGCCGGATCTTACATGCGATTATCGTCTTAAAGGTGATACACCGTCCGTGACCGCAAGAGGACATTGGCTCTACGACAGTTAAGTAAACATTTCATTGCATCGGTTGCGGTGGTGTGTAATACGATACAGTCATATTCCATGACTACGGGTTATGGTTTTAACACCAGGCGCTTTTACTCTCCGTGACAATAACATTTTCTGCCTTCTGTGATTTCGATTCAATTTCTGTGATTGTGATGACGGGTCCGTTGGTATAGAATAGAATAGAATAGGATAGAATTTACTTTATTGTACACCAAACAAATGAACAATAAAATGGTACGACTTAATACAAACAAAAACAACAAATAACAACAATATAGAACAAACAATTAAGAATAGTACAAACGGCGGCCTTATCGCTAATAGCGATTTCTTCCAGACAACCTTATTGAAATGGAAGAAACCATTTTAAATACGGGCAGATGGTGGTGTACCTGGTGGGTATAGTGGTTAGAGACCCTGTCCGCTAACCGATGGGTCGTGGGTTCGATTCCCACCAAGTGTCTGGGTGTTATTTTATCTATATAAGTATGTATTCACAAAAAAAAATGTATATAAGTATTAGTATCAGTTGTTTGGTTTCCATAGTACAGGCTCTGCCTAGGTTGGGATCGGATGACCGTGTGTGGATTGTCCCAAGATATTATTATTATTATTCATAATTTAATTGCTTAGGTATTTATTGGGATGTGCAGAAAGGCTACAGGCTCAAGATAGTTGGTTCCTTGTGCAAGAGACCTCTTTGGTAAGAGATCTCTTGCACAGTGGACGTTTTTCGGCTGCTGGTGAACCAAGAAATTTGCCTATATGTTGTCTTTAATATTACGCGAGTATTACACATTGAAATCAAACTACTTTTACGGATTATATCGCGGTTTATTTTATATTTTACTATCCCGACGTTTCGAATGCTTTGCAGCACCAGGACCATGCCAGTGGCACTCTCCTTAAAACAGCTGACAAAATTTTAATGTATGGAAACTAGCACAATCTTCAGGCAAGGGAAGGAACTAAATTTTAAGATTCTACTATAATTTGCCTAGATGGCGTTAAAAAATCAGTTTATATATTTTAATTTAATTAGTTTAATATTGTTATTGTAGTTGAATAAAGTTATTGGTTACCAAATAAACTTTTACAATAAATATCTCTTTGGTTTGCCTTTAAACATGTTCCTTACAAATATTCATGCTTCATTTACCTATACGTAAAGTGATTATTTTAAAAAACGCCATCTGTTGGCACATTTTGGATTCTTGTAAAGTTACGCCATCTTTAGGCGAGGGTAAAATTAGTTTATTAAAAGATGAACCAGAGTGACCCATCTATTCTTAAGTATATAGTGTATTATCTATGACCAGGACTGAGATGGTGAACGTCCTTATGTCACAATTATGCCGGTGTACCCTCAGATCTTCTTAGTTATTATTGTTGGTCCGATCTACGCAGTGAGAGCTTACAGTATTTTGAGGCCGTGCAGTCCTTTGCTTGATATTGGATTTAATTATATTTTCCACCACCTGCTCGATAATATTGCAATATGTGTCTTAAAAAGATGACATAAAGTACCTCATTATATCCCTATAGTCTAGCCGGGTAATAATGTTGTACTAAACTCCCTTGGGTAATAATGTGTTTGAATTTCGAACATCAAACGAAAATTCCTCAACACTTTTACCACAGCTTTATTACTACCACAGTCTATAAACCAATACAGTCGTCCAACGAAGCCGTCTAGACAGGGCAATCGTGCGGGGTGTGAGAGGGAGACGCGGGTAGGCGCGCCCGAGCTGCGTACGCTGCTACCGCCCGAATTAGTTAGTGCTCGGGACATAATTTTCAGGGCTGACGCGTATTTGTTTTAATTAACCGACTTCAAAAAAGGAGGAGGTTCTCGATTCATCGTGTACATATTTTTTTTGTAAGCAGTTATAATGGTTTATACTAAGTACCTGTGCTGTGTGAGAGAGATATTATTTTACACATTTTCAATTTCAAAACGGTGGATACTTTCTTTTTTTCAAAAAAATGTTATTGATGTCATTTTTGAGGTTTCTCAGAGAGCTGATTTCGAAAATGGCATCCATTTTCAAATCCAAAATGGCGGATATTTTCTTTTTTTTAAATAATGTTATTGGTGTCATTTTTGAGGTTTCTCGGGGTGCTAATTACGAAAATGGCATCCATTTTCAAATCCAAAGTGGCGGATATTTACTTTTAAAAAAAAAAATTATTGGTGTCACTTTCGAGGTTTCTCGGGGTGCTGAATACGAAAATGGCATCCATTTTCAAATCCAAAATGGCGGTTACTTTATTTTTTTCAAAAAAATGTCATTAGTATCATTTGTTGAGGAAAAGGAGTTGTTGCAAATTGGGCTATGAATATGTACACCACCTCAAAAAATCGAGAAAAATTCATAGAATCTGGAAAAAATATAAATATTTAGTTTTAATTACTATTATTGTTGTAATTTTAATTATAATTATCATTTATTTTACATCTATATTCAACATGGCGTCCTAAGATAGCGTCTCACTGATGTCGAATTGAACTGTCAGCCAGCCAGCTGTCAATAGCTACTGCTGCTGTCACACTTGTCACAGTTGGTTGTGTGCGTGTATTGTATGTAGTGAATTGATTATCATTGATATTTTAATTATTAAAATGATGTATGAGAAAACAGAAGCAAAAATACAAAGAGTACTGTAGTAAAAATACTTATAACGCCATTGATAATAAAAATGACACATGACAGTGACACTTTTCCGCCATGCCAGTTTTATGTTATGTGTTGCAATTTTATGTAAAAATTCTTAAGTTTTACAAGCAAATAAAGCCAAATTAAAGTAAATGGATAGTTAAAAACTGTTTTATGTGTGTTTCCCTATTTTAGAGTATAGTTTACAAAGTCCTAGCCCAGGGTCCATACATTTTGGAACATCTCTTTTTATATTTATATAATTTAGGCTGTATGTGGCGTAGGCCTGTGCCTATAAAAAAAGTATTGTATGGTTGGCTTGCAGATTGTTTTTTTGTGGTGTAGGGTTCTTTTTATTTTCTAATAAAAGTATGTTATAATATAAAGAAATCTTGTTTATTCGTTTGACCTCAAGAGGTTATGGGCCCAGGCCCACGCGAGTGATAATAACTTATAAACAAAGAGCAGAGGAAACAATCTTGTTTTGAAAATACAAACGCGTGAGATTAATAACCTAAAATGGAGTTCGGAAAAACTATGAATCTGGAAAAGTTTGACGGAACAAATTTCAAACAATGTAAATTCCAAATTAAATGTGCTCTGTGTGCTAAAGGTTTGGACATAAATGCGTCAAGACCAGAAATAACCCAATCAGTCGCACTGACCCAATGGAACAAAGATGATGGCATGGCAATGTTTATTATAACATCAGCAATGGATTTGAAGCAAGTAGCCCTCATCGAAAATTGCGAATCAGCACTTGAGGTGATGACTAAACTTGAGTCCATCTATGAACAAAAATCAGAGATGAATAAAATGATGTTAGATGAACGTTTTTATCAATATATAAAATGTCATCGGCAGATAGCATAGCTCAGCACATAGCTAAAGTTGAAAGTTTGGCTAAGGAATTAAAAGAAAATGGGGAGGAGTGACACAGCAATAATAACCAAGATATTGAGTACACTGCCTCCTAAGTACAGGTCTCTTCGTCAGGCCTGGATGTCACTTGATCCAAAGCATCAAACAATAATAAACTTGACAGCTCGCTTATTAGATGAGGAGGCCAGCTTGAATGTAGAAGAAGAAAATGAAACTGCTTTAGTAGTGGCAAAGCAAAATACTAATAAGAAAAGTTATATATCTATGAATACTAACAAAGAGTCAAATGAAAAATCACATCGTTTTGTGTGTTATAATTGTGGGAAACGTGGCCATTTTGCAAAAGATTGTTATGCTCCTAAACAAAATCAGAACCAAAAGAAAAAAAATATGTTGGCCATCAATGTAGCAAATAGTAATTATATAGATGATAATGACGAAAGTAGTAGGTGGATATTAGATAGTGGTGCCTCGGCTCACATGTCTTATAAACCTGAAAATTTTGCAGAATTGTATGAGTATACAGGATCTCCACTAAAATTAGGAAACCACGAGGCCGTGGAAGTGGTTGGCCAAGGAAATGTTTTGATTAACAAGTGTGTCAACGGACAGTGGGAGACGAGTATCCTGAACAATGTTCTTTATGTACCTAACCTAAGAAGAAATCTTTTCTCTGAAGGAGTAGTGAGAAGACAAGGCTATAGCATTTTAAAGAAACAAAGAGATGCTTTTATTTACAAGGACAATAAAGTAGTGATGTGTGCATCTTTACAAAGCAACAATTTATATGAGTTACAGGCGAAAACTGTTCTAAAACCCAGTGTGCAATGTAGTACAAAAATTAGACCTAAAAACTTGGCATGAACGTTTGGGACATTTAAATGTCAAAGAAATACAGAAGATGTGCAAGAATAATGTGATTACGGGTATAGACTTATCAGACAGTGACAAGTTTGTATGTGAAGGTTGTGCTTATGGAAAGCATGCCCGTCAACCATTTCAGAAATCAAACAGGGGACCACTCCAACCCGGTGATGTTATTTACAGTGATGTTTGTGGACCGTTCAATGTCCCATCTGTACAGGGAATGAAATATTATGTCATGTTTAATGATGCTGCTACAAATTGAAATGAAACTAATTTTACGGATTATATCGCGGTTTATTCTTGATTTTAATTACCCGACGTTTCGATCAGTAAAAACCCGGGTAAAAGAACATATAGCTGACGTTAAACATCGACGCTATACAAAGTCTGCAGTCTGTGAACATGTTCAGGATCGCACCCACCATTATATTAGATTTGACAAACCACAAATCCTCGCAAAAGAACAGCGCTACCTACCAAGGATGATTCGAGAGGCTATTGAAATTAAAAAGCATCCAAATTTCAATAGAGAAGACGGCTGGGTGCTACCACCAGCTTGGGATCCCGTGATAAACATAGTCAAATCCAAAGATAAGCATTCCACTGCAAGACCTCAAGACACTGTAAGCTCTTTCTGCGTAGATCGGACTAACAATAATAATTAGAAGACCTGAGGGTACCCTAAGACAACTATGACATTTGGACAGCTACCACCTCAGTCCGCCCGTGACCATGAATGCTGTAAAGTATTCGAAACGTCGGGTAATTAAAATCAAGAATAAACCGCGATATAATCCGTAAAATTAGTTTCATTTCAATGTGTAGTATTCGCGTAAATATCAGAAATCTTTATGCTGCTACAAGTTTTAGATATGTGTACTTTATTAAGAACAAATGTGATGTGTTGGGCTGTTTTAAAACATATAACCCAAGAATTAAAAAAAAACTCTCACATGGTATACTCACATTGCATACTGATAATGGCGGAGAGTACACAAGCAAAGAATTCAAAGAATATCTAGATGGTGAAGGTATCTCTCATGAACTCACTATACGCCTGAACAAAATGGCCGGGCTGAAAGGGAAATGAGAACAATAGTGGAAAGTGCTCGATCCATGATCTATGCACGTAGTTTACCACTCAATTTATGGGCAGAAGCAATTAATTGTTTATTAAATCGCACATCTTCTAGTCAGACACCAAATATTACACCTTTGGAGCTGTGGAGTGGTGTAAAAATGTCAGAGTCTTTGGGTGTGAAGGATATGTCCATGTGCCAGATCAGCTGAGAAAGAAGCTTGATTGTAAAAGTCGTAAAATGATGTTAGTTGGCTACGATAGTAATAACTATAGAATGTATGATCCGAATACCATAATAATAACAGTGTCAAGAAATGTTATTTTCAATGAAAGGAAGAGCCCTGAGATAAAAAGGAATGATGCTCAATTATTCATCTGTGATGATGATAATTTAGATGATCAGGAAACTACAGAGATGACAGAGAGTACTGCAAGTGGTCAGGACAGTGAAAGCAATAGCAGCGCATACATTGGAACCCTCGATGAAAATGATGAGACCTATGAGCCCTCACAAGAAATTGATCTTACTGACATAGAAAGGTCAAATATCACTTTACGACCACGGCAAAATCAATTTTTTGAAGCAAAATTAATGGAGTTAAATGTCCCTATGAATTATAATGAAGCAATCAATAGCGAGGATCGTAAGTTATGGCTGGAGGCTATAAATGAAGAACTAGAAGCTCATCGTACTAACAACACTTGGACCTTCGTTGATAAGGGAAATCATAGAACTATAACCTCAAAATGGGTTTTTAATACTAAAAGAAACCAAGATGGTCAAGAAGATAGATATAAAGCCCGACTTTGCACTCGTGGGTTCACACAAATTGAAGGAATAGAAAACAATGAAATATTTTCACCCACTACAAGATATGAATCAATTAGGATCCTGCTATCTATCTCCGCTGAATATAACTGAATTATAAGGCAATTAGATGTTAAAACAGCATTTTTGTATGGAGAATTAGAAGAGGATATTTATATGGAAGTTCCAGATAGAGTTAAAGCACCTGCAAACAAAGTATGTAAATTGATTAAATCCTTATATGGCTTAAAACAAGCATCGCGTTGTTGAAATAAGAAATTTACCAATTTTTTATTGAAGTTTGGTTTTGTTCGGTCACAGGCAGACAATTGTGTGTTTTTAGGTAATTTTCATGGTATTAAAGCTTTATTAATTTTATATGTAGATGATGCTTTGATTATGTCTCAGTCCAATAAAATAATAAACCAAATTGTAAGTTACTTGAAGCAAGGATTTAATATCAAAGAGTTAAATTTAAATAGGTTTGTAGGTTTAGAATTTTTGAAAACTGATAATTCTCAATATATTGAACAGATAATAAATAGGTTTAATATGAGTACAGCACATCCTTGTAACACCCCTGTTGAAATAAATGTTCAAATAACTAAAAATTTTGATAGTGAACAGATTAATTTTCCTTACAGGGAAGCCATAGGGTCATTATTGTTTTTATCTACAGCAACTAGGCCAGATATTTCTTATGGTGTTAATCTGTTAAGTAGATACATTAATAATCCAAGCCTTAATCATGTTACTCAACTTAAGAGGATTATACGATATCTTATTAAAACTAAAGATTTATGTATAAAATATCAAGGTCAATAGGATATTCAGACTCAGATTTTGCTGGGGATGTGGATACAAGAAGGTCAACTACTGGTTACATTTTTATGTTAAATGGTGGTCCTATATCTTTGGCTAGTCAGAAACAACCTTGTATTGCCTTATCAACAACTGAGGCTGAATTTATGGCTGGATGTGAAGCTGCCAAGAATCTGTTATGGTTAAGACAGTTTTTTGAAGAAATTGATATTAATCAAAATTGCACAACCTTATGTATTGATAATCAAAGTACTATTAAACTAATAAAAAATCCAGTTTACCACAAGAAGACAAAACATAATTATATATGTTAAATTCAATTTTATTAGAGAGAAGGTGCAGCAAAAGTTAATTGATGTAAAGTATGTGCATAGTTCTGAACAACTGGCTGATATTTTTACTAAGGCTTTAACTACTCATAAATTTGAACATTATAAGAGATGAAATATTGTCTGTTGTTTAGTTTATTTATAAGATATGATACATGATTTGAAATGTTTAGCTGTATTAAATATAAAATTTAGTGGGAGTGTTGAGGAAAATTTTATATTTATATAATTTAGGCTATATGTGGCGTAGGCCTGTGCCTATAAAAAAAGTATTGTATGGTTGGCTTGCAGATTGTTTTTTTGTGGTAGGGTTCTTTTTATTTTCTAATAAAAGTCTGTTATAATATAAATAAATCTTGTTTATTCGTTTGACCTCAAGATCATTTTCGAGGTTTCTCGGGGTGCTGATTACGAAAATGGCATCCATTTTAAAATCTAAAATGGCCGATATTTATTTTTTCAAAAAAATGTTATTGGTGTCATTTTCGAGGTTTCCGACCGATGACCGATGGGTTGTGGGTTCAATTCCTACCAAGTGTCTGTCTTGGTGTTATTTAACTATGTAATTAATATCAGTTGTCTGGTTTCCATAGTACAGGCTCTGCCTAGTTTGGGATCAGATGACCGTGTGTGGATTATCCACACACGGTCACATCCCAAGATATTATTATTTTAATTCTTGCAATATTTGTATTTTATTACCTCGCAGTAGGTGTGAAAATTAGTGTATTCACCTCGGGGATAAAGGTGTCTTTGTATTGGGCGCTTAAATCCCTCGCTGTACTCAGGAATCTAGGATTACTACGTATACGATTTCTAGGAACTCTATGCTCCCTCGCTGCGCTTGGGAGTTGCTAGATCCTTCCTCCTTCTTTCGTTATGCTCGCGATTCAATGTAACGCCCGCGACATAAGACACTACTTTATCCCCTTGGTGCATAAACTACTATTATCACAGGATCCCAAGCCGGTGGTAACACCCAACCATCTTCTCTATTGAAATTAGGATGTTTTTTGATTTCAATAGCCTCACGAATCATCCTAGGTAGGAATCGGTGTTCTTTTGCGAGGATTTGAGGATTATCAAATCTACTATAATGGTGGGTGCGATCCTGAACGTGTTCACATACTGCAGACTTCGAAACGTCGGGATAGTAAAATCTAAAATAAACCGCGATATAATCCGTAAAAGTAGTTTGATTTCAATTTGCCTTTATCTTAGGGTAGGTAACATATCGCCCTTCGGAGTCGCTGGACGTTCGGGGTGTGGGCCCTTTGAACGTACATTGAGTACGGCGGCGACTCCGAGGAGGACGGCGGCGGGGCTGCGACCCCCGTCCCCGTGAGTACCGTGACAGGTTCCCGGGGGGCTACAATGCGCGGGGGCGCATTGTAGCCGCCGGCGGCGGGCTCAAAGGCAAGGCACTGAGGGGCCCCTGTTGCAGATCCCACCGGAGAGCCCTGGGGTCCCCCCTCTCATGTGCCGATGCAACAGCCGCGGGGGTTTTAGTGGGTAAGAATCCCACATACCCCGGTCGAGCCCCACAGCTCCCGGGGATCGTTGGAAGATTTCCCCCGCGTCACAAAAAAAAAAGGTAACATATCGCTAGCCCTAAGTGGCTCCTCGAATGGTGGTATAGTGAGAATATGTCTGCCGGGAACCAAGAACTTAAGAATTAGTTCTTGGTTCCCTCAAGTTTTAAAAAATCTTTCGAAATGCTCATTTTATCGTTCGTACTCGCAGGGAAGTATTCAAAAGGTCCTCAAGCCCTGAGAGGGTCAATCAAGCGAGGTATTCTTACCCTCTAAAGCCCTCGTGGCTGTCACAATGGCACATGAGAGAGGGGCCTGGCCTCTCCAAAAGGGGTCTGCGCCCGATACTCCTCCGTGTTTTGCCAAGCCCGCCACAGGAGGATGCAAAATAGTCCCCCGGGAACCGGCACAGGGCTCACGATACCGAGGGTCCCAACCCTGTCACCGGACTCCTCAGAGTCACCGCCGTACTCGACGAACGTTTGAACCGACACCCCAGACACGCCTAGCGACTCCAAAGTCGTAGTGCCGATCTAAGTTATGTAACGAACACCAGGTAAACAATTTAATAATTCTATTAAGAATCCCCCCAGTTTGAGCTGTGTGTTGTCTGTCTGTCAGTGCCATCCAATAAAATACGTCCATACGGTATCAAGGTGTTTGTTATGGAATAATCTGTATCCCCGTTCTTAATAGGAGGTACTTACTTGAGGGCAGCCCCTCTTTATCGTGTATAATCTCTCAATACAATTGAATGTACTCATTATCTCTCAAAAGTAAACGCCTAAGGGTTGAAGTTCAATGCATTAATTGTTTAGGTAGAATCCTATATTAAAAATCATCTGGATTTCACGGTGACTGAACTCAAAAACTATTAATTAAATTTTAATATTAGATGTCATCTATAAAGTGCTTTTGCTGGAGACTAAAGGGGCCGTTTTTAAGACAGATTAATTTATCAACCACAGATATCAACTAGTAAAATATCTATGTTTATAAATAAATAATTGAAATACACTAGTAAAAAAATACATTTTAATGAAACTAAAACATTTAAGGCTCCAGCACACAGCGGGGGCGACGGGAATGTGGCTATTTAATTATCGACCCTAATTGCACCATTATTAGCAAAACTAAAAATATTGTCTATAATCATAAACTATTTTTAGGAAAAATAAAGACAGACTTTAAAAAAAAAAGATCTAAAAAGCATTAAGTAATGGTAAAAATATATTGAAGTCATTGTTAGCACATAGCACCAGCTGGCACCGAGTTTAATATACACACATCAAAAGTGTCTAGGGATCAACATATATTTTTGCAATAACTTTTCTCCTGATTGATATTAATTAAAATTTTCTTTAAGGATTCATCAAATAAAGTGTTTTCGTTTGTCACAGTAACGATAAACCAAGTCACCTTTGCATTAATAAAGAAATTTGCCATTTTCCTAATAAAGGGATTTTTGACATTTGAACCACTAACACAAAAGTTCGAAAAAAGACTGAAATAACAGTTTTCTTTAAAATTTTATTGGGTAACTTAAACAATTAATAATCCGTGTTTCTACCGCGAACACTAACAACACAAGAACATCGGTTTGGCATACTCAAAATGAGTTCATCCAAATCACGCTGTGGAATGGCCGCCCATGTTCGTTGCAACAACAAAAAAAGGTCTTCTTGCGACTGGATACCCTCCATATTCGGCAGAGCTCTTCTCTGTAGCATATCCCATGCATGCTCAATCGGGTTCAAGTCTGGCGACTGAGCAGGCCAGGGCAGGACATTGATGTTAGCTGCGGCGAGAGTCTGTCTTACAACTCTTGCGGTGTGCGGTCGTGCATTATCATGCATTAACTGAAATAAGGGACCGATTTGCACTTGTAGAGGAACGATGACGTCTGATACAATCGTCTCAGCATAAATTTGAGCGTTGAGGTTGCCTCTGATCCAAATCAACTCAGTTCTTCCGCCGATCCAAATACCCGCCCATACCATGATGGTTCCACCACTATAAGGATGGACTTCCTGGCAGGATTTTAATCGCTGTTGGCGTCCAGGGGTTCTCCAGTGTCGTATACGTCTTGTATCCGGTCTCATACCAAAACGAGACTCATCAGAAAAGCACACGAAACGCCATTGTTCTTCTGCCCAATTTCTGTGTTCAAGAGCCCATTGATATCGAATCCTACGATTGTGCATTGCTATAGGTGGTACCCGTAGCGGTCTTCGGGAATGAAGGTTCACTTCATGCAAGCGGTTTCTGACTGTTTGGTCGCTAATTAAGTTCCCTGAAGAGTGATGAAGCCTCACGGCTAACATCATGGCAGTTATTGTTGGAGCTCTTCGAGTTAAGATTTGAATATATCGGTCTTGTCTCCGTGTGGTGCAGCGATACCGTCCTCCATGGCGCTCAGCCACGGTACCAGTGCTTCGGTAACGTGTCCAAAGTCGACTGATAACACTCTGACTTGTATTCAGAGCTAAAGCCACAGTACGTTGCCGGGAACCAGCTTCTATCATTCCCACGGCTCTGAGCATTTCTTCCCTGCTTAAATGACGTCGCCGCTCCATAATAACGTTGGTTTTAATCAGTAGTAGGGAAACAGTAGCACTAATAATGTCTTCAATGCGTTGTATGTTTTTATAGGGAAAATATTGACAGCTGATTTTCATCTTTTACTCGAATTTGATTCACAGTTCCTGATTCAAATTATGAAATGCACCAAAAAGGATCCATATAAATTTATAAAATCATAAATTTATTACAAAGCCACATCTCAATCTCAAGAAATCCGCTTAAAAATGCTTGATCCCTAGACACTTTTGATGTGTGTATTTTCGTTATTCATTACTTTTTAAATTATTTTGTTTGAAGTAGTTTTTTTATTTTGCCCAAAAAATAGTTTTTTAACATCATCATCATCATCAGTAGCAACCGAAACACGTCCACTGCTGAAATAAGTCCTCCCCCTTAGAAGGGAGGGGTTGGCATAATCTCCATGCTTGGCAGGGGTCTTGAGGAACACAGTATGTTGGTAGGTAATCCAATAGAAAGACGCTGCTGCCCGTCTTCTTATTTTGTTTTCCCTTAGTCGCCTCCGACGGACCCCTAACGGGAAGAGATGCCCGGACCCGGACGCCCCACGAGGGACACTTTTTAGTGACTTTTATTGTACCAACATAGGTTGATACCTATGTTGTTGTAGTGCTGATGCACTACTGAGAAATCACTAGCGAAATACGGTACATTTGTTTAGAAGCCTACATAGACTATTATATGAATATTACGCATTTTTATTAATATTACATATATACGCGGCAAATACAGAACTTCCATTTTGAAGTCGGTTAAAAATGGAAGCGCAAGCCATAGCGCAAACTCGTGAGCAGTCAGCGGGTATTCTCTCGGCGGCTACCAGTGGAAACTCGTCGGCCTACACTCATCAGGCTAATGTCACGAGGTTCGGTGAAGCTGAAGTCCATACAATGTCTACCTTATTGTATGTATTACGAATTGCTGCTGTTAAAAGACTTTCCTTAAATACCCTTGGCTTTGGCGTGGCTCTGAGGGGTGGTTTTTTGGATGCCACTGTAAAGTTAATGGTGCAATTTAAATTGGTCCCCGCACTAAAGTAGCTCTACATGATCTTAGCCTCAGACTTTATACATATATAAGTTCTAAAGACATAAGTCGTACTGTGTTTTATAGTAAAGGATTTTGCCCATCCACGCCCAATTGAAAAATTCACTCTGTATATTGTGGTCTTTTATTTATGCCTTAAAGAGAAATAGTAAACTTTAAAAAAAAAAACTATTGTACACCAAAAGTTCCATGTAAATTGAACAATACGTTGAAGATATCAATGTACAAAGGCGGCCTTATCGCTAAAAAGCAATCTCTTCTAGGCAACAAAACTAGAAAATGAGAGAGAGAAACATAATGGGCAGTTGATGGTGCACTTCAATAGAAATAAATTTTTATTGTTGAATAGAAGTAGAAGAAGAAAACAGAAAATATATATAATAGTAGTATATAATATAAATTTATCTACCTATATAACTTAAATAACGTTTAGTAATAGAACCGATCTGTCTGGACTGTGTTCGTTGTCGTGTACTTACGTTACGTAAAAGCCACCCACTTTTTCTCAAAGTCGGTTTCTCTACGAGAGATCAAAGGATAAGCGCCATTTTACTCAGACAAATTTAGTGAACGGGGATTAGTTAATTCATAGCTTTTAGTGAGGGTTTTAGGTCGAATAATGGCATTCATAATCTTCTTTGTTTTAGAAAAGCATAGCCCCGGCCCGTATCAAAAGTCAAGATTAATTACTCCAATCCTGTAACATGGGTACATAAATGTTTTTGGAATTTTGAAGAGTGTTTTACCCAACTAACCCAAAAAGAGAGTAACGTTTTATGAGTCTATGTATTTTAGAGGGATGGGGGGGTTATATATAGGTGGTGTTACCATATCAAACCTCCGCTATGCGGACGATACAACACTGTTTGCATCCTCTGAAAATTAAATGATAGAGCTTTTAGGCTGACTAGAAGACGTGAGCCAAGATTTTGGACTGTTCATCAACAAATGAAAGACTAAAGTGATGATTGTTGACCACACTGCTACTATCAATTGCACGACCCTACTGAATGACTACGACGTGGTAACACAATTTCAGTACCTAGGTTCGGTCATCAGTAATAAGTGTGGATGCGAATTTGAGATCCGTCGACGCATCGGCATGGCTAAGTCAGCAATGACCCAGCTCAATAGGATATGGAAGGACAACAACATCTCACGGAGAACGCACATTGGTGAACAATGTGCATTTTTGTCTTCACCATATTCCTATATGGCTCAGAAACTTGGATCCTGAAAGCCGCCGATAGACGTCGCGTTGACGGTTTTGAGATGTGGTGCTGGCGACGTATGCTGCGGATACCCTGGACTGCTCGACGCACCAACCTGTCCATATTGAAAGAGCTGGGACTAGACAAAAAACCTCGACTCTCAATGATATGCACGAAGCGTGTTCTCCAATACTTCGGCCACATAGCCCGAAGGCAGCCTAGCAATTTGGAGAAGCTGCTAGTGACCGGAAAGGTAGAGGGGAAGAGGTCGGGGGTAGAAGTCCTATTAGATGGACAGATCAAGTGTCCGAATATCTGGACATTCCCTTGAGTACGGCGATCCACACAGCCGAAGACCGACAACAGTGGAGGACCTCGACAGAGACGGCAGTCCTCAGCAATGGGGTACCGACTAAGGAGGAGGAGGTATTTTAGTTAGTAGCTTGTCTACTAGGTGGTAGGTCCGCCAAGGAGCAATATGTAAACATTACTACATAATGTTATGGTACTGTATTTTTAGAAATTACCGGGTTCAATGTCTTCGGTGTGAAGTGGCAGTAAATGGCCACTGTTTATAGGCTGGTGTGTCGCTTACCAGGTAAGTGTCTAGCGTGTCCGTCCCAAAGTTAAATAAACAATAGTTATGTATTTAAATCTCTGCGTTGCCGTTTAGCACATTCTTCATGAAGGATTTTAACATAAGTAGTAACAAAATCGTCGATCACCTTTCACATTCACCCTGATCCAAGGTACCAGTGACAAAAGCACGATCATTCTGTGACTTTGAGTAGGATATTATAATAATAAATAATATTGCTACTAATACTTAGACGTCACCGTATAGATAAGTAACCGTATAGACGGGAAAATATTATTGTGTAATTTTTTTTTTTTATAGAGATCTGCAATCGGTCGGAAGACCTTAAGAAGATTTGGTGTGCTTTAATGTTTTTAGAAGGGAAAAGGCCACTGCCTTGTCTCCTTCAGAGAATATGCTTCCTTTTGAGCCTTTTAATTTGATTGTTGGTGTCCAGGCCAACGGGTTCACATGGTGGCTCAGTCTTTGAGCATGTTTTTGTCTGAAGCTTTCGATTGTTGATGCTACAGTTGGGACCTGAAGATAGTCATGGGTCTCATCAATGCGGCAAAACCAGGGTGCATTAGATATCGTTCGCAAGATACAGTTCTGTGCTCGTTGAATAATCTGTATGTTGGTTTTGCTGGCGGTTCCCCAAATCTCAGCGCCATAGGTCCATATAGGCTTCAGAATAGAGTTGTATATAAGTAGTTTGTTGTCGACTGATAGTACAGAATTCCTGCCGAGGAGCCAGTGCAGATTTTTACATTTGAGCAACAGTTCATTACGTTTACGTTTTATATGAGTTTTTCATGTCAATCGTCTGTCAAGACTAAATCCTAAGTATTTTACGCAATCAGATTCTGGCAAAGTAGCTGCACCCAGTGACACTGGTGGGCATGAGTCTCTTCGCAATTGTGTAATTATAAATAAATTTGACTCTGTTGTTTTAAGTCAAATTCTATGCGCTTTTTAAAAGTTAGAGTTGTTAGGCCAAGCGGAAAAAGCGCAGGTTCGCACCAAACACACACAAACATACATGCACACACAGAAACACATATACACCCATACACAACACGAAACATAAGAAAACACGAAAGGCGTGCACACTTGTTTTTAAAGTGGGGTAATTCTAGCTAGCAAAAACCCATCTGTATACTCTTCTACAGTCTTGCGTGTGGCGTGCCCTTCCTCGTCCGCGGGTGTAAAGGTCGTCTGCGGGTGTGAAAGGTCCTACACTCTCATCCAGTGAACGGTTTATCCTAGCAGATGTTCTAGGGTTGATAATCAACATTGGCCAGAGTGTTACGCTATTTGTGGGCTCTTTCCGCGCCGCACATTTTGCCTAAAATGTCCTATTAACATAAATTATAGATAACATACGGCTTAATTTATAAACAAATGTCTAGTTGGACTTTCCTAGCGGTATTTAATCGTTAATCATAGTTATATATATAAAGCCACATAAGCGGCTCTCGAAATTGGGGCCAAGAAAACATAACTTTTTCTCGTACGGAGAGAAGAAAAGGCCGAATCCGTAATCGTTAAGAAAACCACGCTCCACAATTTACTCGACTTTGGGTAAATTGTTGTAGCAGGTACCTAATTAAAATATAAGAACTAACTCATAAATAAATATTTTGTACTAAGAGGATAAATTCATATAATGTATATCATATATACGTTCGATTAATAAAGAATTGGGTTTAAATATAATAAATAAAATAAACTACTTTTAATTTAAGTTGTACTGTTATTAATGTTATAGTCATACTATAACATTAATAACAACTCAATGTCTGACTGTCAATTAAGACTTGTTAATAATATTTTGCAGGCCGTATCCGATGGCCAATGTATTCTAAACACGATTAGCCAATTAGGTACGCAAGATATACTATAGTGCATAAGTGCTTGCGTAGACACAAATGCATTCTCTGTTCCTATACCCTCACAATCCGATGGAACGAAAGCCTGACACGACCGGTAAGAGGGCAGGTGCAGGACCGACTTTTTACATGCCCATTGCCCATCCGACGCATGGATCATATTACTTTTCAGACAGTAAGGAACAACTAACACAATGTGGTTGCTCCTCGCAGGAATTGAACCTGCGAGCTCAGGTTTGCAAAGTGAGCGATTTTCCACTGCGCCATGGAGGCTAAATTATAAATAATTGTATTAACAAAATTACATTTTGAATTCGTACTGCAACTGTCACATTAATTATAAGCAAACAAAACAGAACTGATCAACATTCAACCCTCGACACCAAAGCCAGTTCGAGTCAGCGAATTGAATTTCAAATAACTACACTAACTGCTCCGGGGCAACTAAATTAATATAGTATTTAGTCTCGTATTTTGACTAACCGGAGAAAATTATAAGCCGGCTAAATTGTGGCGTAGATTGTATAGTCAGTTAATTCTGAACAGATGGTTGAACAGGTGTTACTTCAAAGTGAATGCCGTAATATCCGATGTTTACGGTTTGCCGGCTTCTTGCAGTATTTACATCTATTATCTCACGATTTGAAACTAATAATATCTTCGATCCAATTGATAGTTGGGGTGCTAAGCCAGTAATTAAATAGGTAGGTGGTTTTTTAAGCAATGTTAGGTAAGGTGATTCCATAAGTGGGTTGGATGGGTTTAGTAGCATTTCAACTGGGCGTCTCATCTCTTCGCACGTAAGAAGCTTTTTCCAAGAAATTAATGGAAAAAGCTACCAGAAGTTTCATGCGGCGTGTTTTGCAACTTTTCTCTGTTCGGCTTTCTTTAGAAATGAAAATATGATAGTAGATCAGTATTATGCAACGGTTATCATAAGATTTATAGCCGAATTGGTAAATAGGTTAGGTTTAAATTAATATGAATTGAGTTCGTGGGTGCGCGGGTTCAAATTCCGGCTCGTATGAAATCGTTTTTTTTATTTTTTTTTATTTTATACCTATAATACCTATGCATGTACTATCGACGTCCGCGTTCTTTATATCAGATACTAGATTAGATGTGTGTGGATTGTCCCAAGATATTATTATTATTATGATACATCAGATATTACATAGTTTTAGCTATTTTTTTTATTAAAAAACTTGAGGCTATTTAGAGTTTCAGAACAGTCCGCTGCAGGCGCTGGTTTTGGGGGCACATGGGAGTTACATATCTATTTCTAAGTAATATACTCTTATCTATGGTAAAAAGATTGTTGTCATTTAGACAGCAGTCAATTACCCTAAGGGCATTGTGGAAAAAATTAACACCATGTTGGCCACTAACCAGACAACTAAAAATAAATAAGATCTATATTAGACCCCTTGTGTTATACAATGGATGGTTGTCAATCGTATGCTCGTTCCGTTAGAAGAACGATACCTCATAATATATTATTATAAGTGATATAGGTAGCAGTGGAAAATATTTATTTAATTTTACTAAAAAATAGTCACTTAAAAGTGCAGTGCAAATTACACGTTTGTAACATACATATTCTGAGAAGTTTGTAGTAGTATATTACATAAATAGGTATATTTTTTAAATTGATTTCTATAAAATATCAGAATCTTAAAAAACTTATTAGCTTTAACTAGAGTATGTAAACATGTAAATCGAACTTATGTTTACTTACTTCCAAATTTTGTTTATTGTCAAACACTGTTTAAGCAAATAAACGCTTAAGATGGCAAAAGCCTTGAATTCAAAATTGTACCTATTGCTGATTGAATATTCTCGATTCGTTTGATATGTTCTTTTAAAAATAAAAGGTCACGAATTATTGGAAAATCATACCTAGACATTTTAGTGTCATAAAGGTGAGTATGTTTATAAGTAGATAAGTACGTACTTACGTGATATATATTTCGTGATGTACATTGAACATCATCAATTATTATTATTTATAAACTCGATTGTGACTGTGGGCTCTCCTACATTGGGCAAACAAAGCGTGCAATAAAAACTCGCGTTGAAGAACACATGGCTGATGTGAAACACCGACGCTGTACATAGTCTGCAGTAGGTATCTGAACACGTTCAGGATCGCACCCACCATTATATTAGATTTGATAAACCTCAAATCCTCGCAAAAGAACACCGATTCCTACCTAGGATGATTCGTGAGGCTATTGAAATCAAATAACATCCTAATTTCAATAGAGAAGATGGTTGGGTGTTACCACCGGCTTGGGATCTTGTGAACCTGTGATAAATATAATTAAATCCAATATCAAGCAAAACACTGCACGGCCTCAAGATACTGTAAGCTCTTTTGCGTAGATCGGACTAACAATAATAACTAAGAAGACCTGAGGGTACACCGGCATAATGGTGACCTAAGGACGTTCAACACCTCAGTCCTCCCGTGACCATGGGTGCTGCATAGCATTCGAAACGTCGGGATAGTAAACTCAAAAATAAACCGCGATAAAATCCGTAAAGTAGTTTGATTTCAATGTGTAATATTCGTGTAAGTAAAAGACAACATTATCATCAAAAAACTTTTAATTAATTAAATTCATCAATTCTTCTAACAAATAATCCAATTTAATGCATCAATACATGAATTCTGTGATTTATTTGTTTGATCGAATACGTAGAAATATTTATTATACTATGTATGTATGTAGATTGTAAGCAGCCATTTGTCCTCGAGCGAAATCAATTCATTTAATTAGTTCGATCTGGTGTGTACCTACCAGTGCTAAAATTAAGTTAACCACGATTAAAGACAGTTAGCTAGTACTGAGAGGTAGGTAGTAGGTATATCATAAACCAGTTGCAGCTTCTGCTACAGTCAGTGACGCAGTGAAGTTGGATTCGGATTTGATAATGATGATAAATGATTTAGAGAATTTTATCTGCAAGATTTTTTTTATCATAATTAAGCTAGGCTACAATTTAAACTAAATACTGATTACCCGTAAAAAAATGTTAAACTGATTACCCATAAAAAAAATGTTTACATTTTATCTAATACAAGTACCTACGGGCGTTGTTTTTAAAATTACAGTCTAGTTTTAAAATTGGTTTGGGTATCCGTAAGAGGCGATTAAGGAAAAACAAGAAGACGGATAGCAGCGTCTTTCTATTGGATTAACCTACCATCTATACTGCGATCCCCAAGCCGCCTGCCAAGCGTGGGGATTAGGGCAACCCCTCCCTTCTAAGGGGAGGCCTTTGTTCAGCAGAGAACGTATATCGGCTGCTGATGATCAACACTGTGTGGGCTTGAATTCCTCAACTCATGCAAGCCTAACATTTTAAGGCTATTTGTAACAATGATTAAACAATGTTTAAAGAAATAGTATGACAAAAAAAGATAAGCCCGCTGAGTTTCTTGCCGGATCTAATCAGTAGCGGCCGCGTTAGTATCCGGTGTTAGTGTATAAAAAATATTTTTTTGTGTTAGTGCCTCCGTGGGTCCTTTACATTGATATTTTGACTGACGATTGTAAGTGGTTCTACTGTCACAGAACATAATGTCCATGTATCAGAAGAATCTCAGCGCTGACAGCAAAAGAGACGACACGGGGTCTTCTAACCAACAGCATAGTAGCTGTTCAGTGCTTACAAAACGCCACTGATTGTCATCGTAATTTGATTCGGATCGTCAGTACTTTTTTGTCGGGTAGTTAGCCTAAAGTATTCCCAGTTTCTTTTGGGGCAAGGGCCAGATTTTGTAGATTTTTACCAACCAAAACCTCCCCGTTGGCAGTCATCGATACTATGGAGAGAATCTGCGCACTCCGTTTGGACCTGGTCAGAAGACTGTGACTAGGTCCAAACGGACGGTCTCTGGAGTGACCTCCAGCACCAAACACTCGCTAGGGCACGTTGCTCCTGTACTCTTTTCCGTTCAAAACCGGTGAAAATCCGAAGACGAATTATTTATGTTAATAAAGTCAAAGAGAAATGTAACATTTTCCACCCAATTTTCTCTAGGTAGCATGTAAATAGCTTGGTGTTATAACAAGTAATTTAAGTACAGACACAATCAGTAAACAGTCTGGCTGTACGAAGTCCAGTGACCACTACATTCACTACGACGCAGTGGAATGATGTTCACGCCCAACTAGTTGACATAAATGTCAACTATTAACTTGACTGTGTTAACTAGTTACAAGGGACTGGAAAATCCGCACAGTTGGGGAATTTCGAATAAAAACTTAAAGTTTACTCTTCAATATAAAATAGCTCAGTGAGAGCTTTTATTACCAAAAAGGTATAACATTTTTACTCATAAATATAACATCGTTACTTTTAAATATAACATTTTTGCTAAAAAGAAATAAGTAAACTATTTAATTTTATCGTGCTCGTTACCTACGAAGGCGTGAACCGAATTATAGCGAAGTCAAGCAAGAATAACATTTAGAAAAATTCCAATTCAATTTGTGAAAAAATATTCAATTGTAAGTAATTACTTTAACCGTTACTCATTGAACACTTATTTTAAAGGAATGTTAAATAAAATAAAATGTTTTTTTTTTATTGTAAGTGAACTGTAAATACGGTTGGTTCCCAGACTAATCAACATTTAAAACAAAGTATTAAATGGGAGATACCATTAGGATAATGTATGTATTTACATATGTAGGTATGAACATTCCAATAGGACTAGACTAGATACCTAACAAATCCTAGGATTGGAATAACTGCTAATTGTACAAGCAGCATTTGGCCTTTCCGTATCATCAAAACTAGCGAAACTCGGTCATCAATCATCACTATATTTATTGACATAAATCGAGTTGGATAGTATTTTCCGACCAAGCGGACAGTATCTTCGCTGGATTACCTTTGATCACCGTCATCAATCAATTACGAGATATTTCATCTAATGTCATATACTGACGATATCTATTAGCTTCGGAACCTAACTTCTAGGTATTAAAGCGCCTGTCGACTGTATCGGAATATACCATGATTAAATAAATTAAAAAAAAAAAAAATGTCCGTGCTATAAACGTATCAGGCACGAAAAAGAAATCACTGAATAGAGGAAAACTAGCAGGAGAAAAATAAAAGTTGATGCAAGATTGGATCGTATGCATCCTTGCAAAGTTTTCTTAGACAGTGCTTATCTCTTTTTATTTTTAAAGAATTTGAGTTATTGAATAAGGAACTTGCATCTTTGCATTATTTAATAAAGTTGCAATTAAGTTGTACCTAATATACTCTCGTATCAAAAACATCACGTTTGCAGGAGACTCGTAAATTGAATTGGAATGTGTATGTTTTCTACAATATTTCTATCCTTTACTTATGACACAACGACTTATATAGCTTTACAACGGCTTTTAGCGATAAGGCCGCCCATTGTTACATGTTTTATTAATTAGTGTCTAATTCTTCTAGTATCTTTTTGTTTGTGCGCAATAAAGAATTGTCTATCTATCTATATAATTGTGGTGTAACTCTTATAATGTCATTGGGTGTGACAAAAAAAAAAAACATTTTTCATACGATTTTTTAAATCTCCTCTATCGTCACTTACAAGTGCATAAAAAAAGTGCCTGAAGTGCTCTCAAATATTAGGGAAATAAGGATTATTTCTGAGCAATTTCTGTAATACTTACAGCTAAGCCTGAGGTGCTGGCCTAAACTCGTATAGTTGATAGTTATCCTTTTATCACAGGCAATAAACACGACTCTTAGCCTACATTGTTGGTAATGTAACACATAAAATTAGGTACGTAGGTAACATTGTTTCAAGGACTTTTTGTAATTCATAGTTTCCCCATTTGATACAGTATAGTGACTCGAATAATTTAAGCTCCCGATTAGACAGCATACTAAAGCTGAATGGAGTATGGAAGCTATAAAACAAACAGACAATGAGGCGACATGAAAAAATACTCGCGATTTATCAATAAAATAAGAGATATAATTTTATTAGCTTCTTATCTGCAGGATGTTTCTATTAAAAGCTAAGAATAAATGAAAACGTTTACATATATACTTGCTACGAGTGTGAGTGAGATGGTGAGATGTGATGTAGCCTCCTTGGCGCAAGGGGGAAGCCGCTTGCATTACAAACCGGAGTTCGCGGGTTGGAATCCCGTGGGGGGCAACAAATTTGTGTAGTTGTTCCTTACAAGCCAGGAAAATGCAGACTTATCAGTTAATTGTCTGTAAAGTAAGATGACCCATGCGTCGGATCATGTAAAAAGTCGGTCCTGCGCCTAACCTCTCCGCCGGTCGTGTCGGTCTTTCGTCCCCATCGGGTTATAAAGGAAGAGCAAGTGCACTTGTGTCTACGCAACATAATACGAGTATCTCGCGCGTAGCTGGCTAATCTTGTGGAAGATTGATCGCTGTGGTCGTATCGGCAAGGATAAGAGTTCCTGTGATAAGAGTTCCTGTAAGATCCTGTGATAAATATAATTAAATCCAATATCAAGCAAAACACTGCACGGCCTCAATATACTGTAAGCTCTTACTGCGTAGATCGGACTAACAATAATAACTATGAAGGCCTGAGGGTACACCGGCATAATTGTGACATAAGGACGTTCAACATCTCAGTCCTTCCGTGACCATGGGTGGTGCAAAACATTCAAAACGTCGGGATAGTAAAATCAAAAATAAACCGCGATAAAATCCGTAAAATTAGTTTGATTTCAATATTTAATATTCGCGTAAGTAAAAGACAACATTATGTGACAAGAGTTTTTATTTTTACCTATTTACAAATAAGAAAAAATCGCTATGGGTTTTGGTTGTTATTGTTTACCGCGGATCACATTTCACTAACATTACTTTATTGCCCGGATACCCCAGGCAGAATGTTTTGTTTTTCAAGAATGAAAGCTCATCATGGGTATCCAATGAAAGGCCTTAACGAGACAAATAATGAATGTATAATGTAATTTTGGACTATTTTGTTTGTCGCAGTCGGGCTTTTTATGCTTATATAATTTATACTTGTCCACCTTTTGTAGTTACAAGAACAAATAAGAAATTATAGAGGTGCAAAATTGTTTTTGTCATTGTATAGGGGAAGGCAGGGTAATTACGAACACCTAAGGGAGTTTTAAAATAACTCAAAAGATACTAGATGTAGGTTAACTGTAATAACTTTTTCTGTAAGGTAGATTATCATATTGAAATCAAACTACTTTTACGGATTATATCGCGGTTTATTTAGATTTTACTATCCCGACGTTTCGAATGTTTTGCAACACCCATGGTCACGGGAGGACTGAGATGTTGAACGTCCTTATGTCACAATTATGCCGGTGTACCCTCTACGCAGTAAGAGCTTACAGCATCTTGAGGCCGTGCAGTGATTTACTTGATATTGGATTTAATTATATTTATCACATTATCCCAAGCCGGTGGCCAACCATCTTCTATATTGAAATTAGGATGTTTTTTGATTTCAATAGCCTCACGAATCATCCTAGGTAGGAATCGGTGTTCTTTTGTGAGGATTTGAGGATTATCAAATCTGATATAATGGTGGGTGCGATCCTGAACGTGTTCACATACTTCAGACTTCGTACAGCATCGTTGTTTCACATCAGCTATGTGTTCTTTAACGCGAGTTTTTATTGCGCACTTTGTTTGCCCCATGTAGGAGAGCCCACAGTCACAATCGAGTTTATAAACTCCTGCATCTTGTAGAGGTATATGGCACTTCACAGGTGGTAAAAACTGATTAATCTTCCTTGGTAGCTTAAAATAAGTTTTGATTGAAGCTCGCTTTAAGATGTAGCCAATCTTGTCTGTAACCCCTCTAACATATGGTAGTACAGCAGCCTGACGCTCAACAGTGGCTGGTTTGACACTTTCACTATGACGGCGGCGCGGGACTCGGAGCTTGTTGTCATACAGTACTTGCTTGACATGTTGCAGCTCAGCGCTCAGATGGTCATCATCACAGATTCCGCGTGCTCTCTGAAACAAAGATTTTCCAACAGTAGCTAACTGTGTTGGGTGATGGTGAGACTCACCATTCAAGTACCTATCTGTATGGGTTGGTTTTCTGTACACAGTATGGCCCAAGGTATTATCAGGATTACGTATTACTAATACATCTAAGAAAGCTAGTGAGTTATTTGATTCCAACTCCATTGTGAATTGAATTTTTGGATTGATGGAGTTAAGATGATTTAGTTACTTTATCAGATGGTAGTATTGTGAAAGTGTCATCTACATACCGCTTGTAGAATCTCGGAGTAACAGGTGAAGTTCGGAGGGCCGTCTCCTCGAAGTCTTCCATAAAAATGTTAGCAAGTACAGAATATACAGGCGAGCCCATTGCTACTCCATCTACTTGCTTATAGAATTGCTCCTTCCACAATAGATAGCCCGATGTAAGGCAATGTCCTAATAGTTCTGCATACCCCTTTGGCATGGTTTTCTCAGATAGCCTCTTTTTCACAATTTCAATTTTTCCTAAATTTTAGATCGTATTGTGCGACAAAGACAACGGTCACCTAAGGAAGACAATTGGCCGTCTGTACATGTTTGATAGGCCTAGTTTTCATAACAATAGTTCTCGCTCGCTTCGATAGCTTCTTTAGGCGGGGTCTCGTATGTTTCATTGCAAAAAATTGAATAAAAATTGTTTTTCCTATTTCTTCATTGTTATTTCCAGTGCTTTGATTATATATACGTCTAGATACCTAATAGTCTTGTAACGTTACGTTAATAAGCATCACAACCTCATAATTCGTGTGTGCGTGCAGGCCTCGTTGTACACTCGCGTCATCTGTGGTTGTGTGCGTGTTTAGGGATCTCCAGTTATAAATATTTTTCCCATAAATAGCGATAGCGTTGTGGATTGATATGTACTGTATAAATGAGTAATTCCTTTTTTTTTAAATATAATGTTTAGCTGTTTGATGTCCAAATAAAAAAAATAAAAAAAACAAAATAGAATAAAAAGAAAAAAAAAATAAAAAAAAAATAAAAAAAAATAAAAATAAAATAAAAATAAAAAAATAAAAAAATAATAATAAAAATAAATAAATAATAAATAAATTAAAAAATAAATTAAATAGAAAAAAATTAAAAAAAAAAGTTAAATAAATAAATTAAAAAAAAAAAATAAAAAAAATTAATTAAAAAAAAATAAAGAAATTGATTTGATTTGAATAGAATTGAAAAGAATTGAATTGAAATTAAATTAAATTAAATGGCGTGTCCCTTACCATCAGGTGAACGTCTTATTTGCCTCATGACCAGGAAGAAAAAATACTTCTAAGTACTTACCTATATAAAAGTAATTAATTTATCAAAAAAATAAATTAAAATTATTATAATTGATTTATTTCATGTTTTGGTCACTAACTACGTATTAAGTTTCATTGAAATATTTTTTGTATTAAGTTTTTTGTCAAAAGAAAAATTACCCCAGACTTAAGATATATTCCCCCATTATTACCTAGCCACACCAGTCTAGTCGGACAGTGTACAAATTGTCGTAAAAAACAATCGAGTTTTTATAATAATCCCTCACAGAATCATAAGACTTATGAATGGAAAATTAAGTTAGGATCTTTATTAATTTTACTTAGTTAATATTTTCACGATTTGATTACACAATTCGGCAAAAAGTTTTTTTTTTGCGAGCAAAAACCATCGGTAGAGTTCAAGTGATACTAAACAACCAAGTATACCAATTTGATGTTTTGGTATACTTGATATTGTCAAGTGTTTGAACATCGAACACGCTATCTAGACGTATATATAATCAAAGTTCCAGTGTTAGGATAAAAATATTTAAAATTTAAAAATCAAAAAAACATAATTTTTGGTTGGTTTTATAGGTAGCTGAATATTCTGCTTTTAAAATTTTTAACTCTTTTAAAATCTCCCACATTATATTTTGTTTCGGATATTCGTTAATAAATCTAGGCATCTAAAACAAATAACATAATAATTGTTACAAAAAGAATACTAACCAAACAAGTTAAAGAATACCATTTTTATACTATAGTGTGGCAATGCCGAACGTTCGAGATTGACCCACTCAATTCGTTCGCCACTACCCTCCATGGTATTAAAACAAAAAAAGTTTTATATCATTAGGTTATGTTTGGGCGGCTGCCCATCTAATTAAATCTTCGACTACTAACTTTGAATGCCTATCGTATTACAACTATTATTACTTGTTAAGTTACACTTAGTTTTATTTGTGTAAAATTTTTAACGAAAATGACTAAATATTGCAATTATTCATACCTTGAACGTTGTGTGCACCCATAGCGCTCCGCTAGTCGCTTGGCACTAGTAACAGCGTCATTTCTAAGATGGCTAATAGTCAAAACCTGCAATGTCTTTCTAACATAGTAAAATAGCTGCGTTCGGGATTACCCAGCGTTCGTGATTCCCCGGCCTTCCCCTATAGATTATTATTATTTCACAGAGTGGAAAAATGATATTTGAAATAGAACTATTATTTTTATGGCAGAAGGATCTCTTATTTTAGTCAGTATTTCGTGAGTATGTATGTATATACGAAAGAAGTATTTGGTTTTTCTTAAATATATTTAACTGCTTATGAAAGACCTGCCACGCGAGCAAATAATTAACTGAGAAAGCTAAGTAGCTAATGGAATTAGATTTAATCTTATATAAATAAAAAAAAATTGAAGTAGGTAACGAAGTCTATTGTGGTCAAGATTTTAGATATAAAAAGCATTGAAATACTAGTCAAGTATCCCTGTGTAAAATAACTTTTCTATTTTTCTATCTGATACAGAATTCAGTTCAGTAGTTCGAAATAATACCGATGTATCATTGGCGATGCGGGCACATTGTGCGAGAAAAGGATGTTATGTGGCCGAAGTTAACGTCTAATTATTATGAGGGTTATATCTGTATGTTAAAATCCGTTATGTAAATACAGTAACGCAGCAGGTTTCAATGACTTTCTGTACAAACTAAGGGTCACGGGATCAAATACTGCGAGGAGTAACAATTATGCAGAACAACATTCCTTACTGATTTGGGTAATAAATGCTGGTCACTTGACTGTCTAGAATGGCAGATTAATCAAGTTTCAGATAGGCATGTATAAAGTGCGACGCTTAGGAATCGTCGCACCGCACCAGAAAACCCGCACTTGGTCAGCGTGGAGGACTATGGCCTAAGCTCATTTATCTTGAGGGGGGCTCGTGCCTGACAGTGGGTCTGGTATTATATATAAAGTTGGTTCTACACGGTATGGTTTATATGAATCCTAAGCTGTGTCGGTCTCCTGTTTTATTGAATTTAACATGTGAGAGGTAGAGGGTGAACCCCTTTCATCGGAAACACGTGTGGTAACTATACCTCTTAAGTGTCTTTATGGAGATTGACAGCTGTGACGGTATCAGTTAGAGATATATCGGGGTGGGACATTACTGGATACCCCACGGGCAAGCAAGGTTACCTGCCAGTGTTTAATGAGGAGTTGTGGTTATGCTCGCAGACGTTGCACCATGGTTTAGCAGCAAATTTAGTTCCTCCCAGAGTTGATAATAAGAGTGCGCTACATCCATGGCTTCATCGCTGATTACCGTCGTGTGAGACGCCGTAACATCGAGTAAAAAAATATATATATACAGACGAATTGAGAACCTCCTCCTTTTTTGAAGTCGGTTAAAAAAGAAAGGAGGATAGTAAGCCCAATTTATTTTATAAATACATAGGTACGTTACACCCCTTTCAATGTTAGTACATAATATGATAATACCTCAATTACTAATAAATACGCCAAAAATTGTGGTCCATGTAATTAAAATATTTTTTCATAAATAAGGTAGGTATGTTATCCCCTTCGGAGTCGCTGGACGCTCGGGGTGTGGGCCCTTTGAGCGTCCATTGAGTACGGCGGCAACTCCGAGGAGGACGGCGGCGGGGTTGCGACCTCCGTCCCCGTGAGTACCGTGTCAGGTTCCCGGGGGGCTACAATGCGCCCCCCGGCAGCGGGCTCAAAGGCAGGGCACTGAGGGGCCCCTGGTGCAGATCCCACCGGAGAGCCCTGGGGTCCCCCCTCTCATGTGCCGATGCGACAGCCGCGGGGGTTTTAGTGGGTAAGAATCCGACATACCCCGGTCGAGCCCCACAGCTCCCGGGGATCTTTATCTTTGGAAGATTTCCCCCGCGACAAAAAAAAAAAGATGGCTGCCTGTCCACCGGAGCGGAGCGAGGCTGCGGAGCGGAGCGACGGAGTAAGGCGGAGCGGAGTTGCGTACTGTGTCTGTCCACCGGAGCGGAGTGAGGCTGCGGAGCGGAGCGAGAAAGTAATGCGGATCGGAGTTTACGGTCCGTACGCACTGGTCGACCTACGACGGCACACAGTGGGCGCACCATGCGCCCGCGCCTGCACTCGCTTCCCGGCATCGCTGCCTCGCTCCGCTATCCCGCTCCGCTTACCGGTTTTGTATGAATTTTTAAATTAGTTCGCAACTCCCTGTCCACTAAAGAGTAGCGGAGATTTTGTGCAATCTTAATGGTTAATATTTCTCCGTTTCTCCGCTCCACTGCCTCGCTCCTCTCCGGTGGACAGGCAGCCTAAGGCTTATTGTTTAGCTGTACTTTATGTATTTTCTAAATGATGACATTTTATTTGATTTTTAAAAGCACACGTTACATTCGTTACATTTTACCGATGGCGTGGGACTTTCTGCTAATTCACCTAATTGGGTATTCGTGTCTTCACTTTTCGTGCGCTAATGGCATGTCAATTGTATAAAATATCACTGATACATTACTATATTCGAGTCACAGATTGGAGTAGGAATGGTCCCTTGTGCCAAAGACTATTACGGTAGGTGCCACCGAAGTGTCAGATAGTCTGCCGTTAAGTAGCAGTATGTTGTTCCCGGTGGGAATAAAGCCGAATAATATTTCCTAATAAAATCATATCCAATCTTTAGTTTAGTTGGAGAAGTTATTGGGGTCAATAGATTGAATAACTAATGTTCCCGATTATAAACGTCAATCAAGGAATGGTGTCGCTTTGAATCACGGTAACGTCCTAACTGCTGCTCTTACAAACGTTAAACAACGTTTACGCCCGTTAAGCCCGTTTTTAAATTCTGATTATCACGACGCTCGCTAAATCTAGTATAAACTATTATTTAACTGTGAATATTTAAGTAATTCGATTTCAAATCACGATTTCTTTTTGTGGGTACGGCTGTAAGCGTCACGTTATTATGTTGTATTTAAAACAGGAGTGGAGTAATTCAATCACAAAAAAAAATACGTAGAAATAATTTAAAAACAGAATAATCTACCTGCGTACACGTTTTAATGGAAGTTGTAAAACCTTACTGTACCCTACCTTTATGTATATCGTTACGACCAATCAATGTGGAATAAAAAATAAATAAAGGTCTTAAAAAAGGGTACTTAATTGGAGTCCAAGAAAAATAACTTGAAAAACCTGCTTAACTCAGACTAGCATTTAACAATATTTGTTATTTAAACCAGGGTTAATTGGTGCTACTAGGCTCAGGAAAAATGAAAGTTGTGATGTTTGAAGTCCGTTCAAAATTAAATGGCATAATTTTTTTTTTTTACTGTATTGTTTTTGGCCTCCCTTGAACAACATTGACGGTTGTTCAAGCTGCCCTAAGACTTGTCGTAATGACTGCTGCATCTGTCTAGATGACCACAACCCGGACCGAATTTTGACTTCCCCTCCAAAGCACTGAGATACTCAGTTCAAATGCTACTAAACGGTCTAAATCGAAAAGTCTTCGGCTTCGTGTGACGGGTCACCCACTTCCCTCCAATATGGTTGAGGGTAGTGATAGTTGCTGCTCGAGTCAACTCCTGCGCGGCGCGGGTGCTGCTTGGGGGGACTGATCCGACTACTATCCCATTGGCCTTTTAGTTTGATGTATTTAACCGACTTCAAAAAAGGAGGTTCTGTATTCGACGAGTATGTATGTAATATTAATAAAAATGCGTAATATTGATATATGTTAGTCTATGTGGGCTTCTAAATGAATTTACCAAATTTCACGAGTGTATGTATGTATGTATGTATGTATGTATGTATATATGTAGGTTTGTCCGCGGATTTCTCAGAAACTACAAGTCCGATTTCAAAAATTCTTTTTGCAATAGTTAGAGTATCTTTCAATTTAGGGTAGAGTACAAATTTCATCAAAATCGGTCCAGTAGTTTAAGAGATATAAACTTTTTATGTTTTCAGTAAGTTACTGTAATGTAGACGTTCGAGTTGCGTGATAGTGCTGATACCTATCTTGGTAAAATAAGTCACTAAAAAGCTTTAAATAAACTATTTAAAAAAAAATAAAAACCGACTTCAAAGTAAATTATCTAAAAAGCATAAAATAACGAAAATATTATTGAAGTTGGTGTTAGCGTACCTGCTGTGTATATTCTGCACCAACTTCAATAATATTTTCGTTATTTTATGCTTTTTAGATAATTTACTTTGAAGTCGGTTTTTATTTTTTTTTAAAATAGTTTATTTCGTCGTATTTTTTTCTTTTCTTCTCTCTTGTTTTATTTTTTGAATGGCAATTGATCTAATTGTAGCAAGACTAACACTGTTTAAAAAAAGTAAAAAAATGAAAAGCTCACTGAGTTTCTTGCCGGATCTTCTCAGTTGAGGCCGCGTTGTGATCCGGTGGTAGCTCTTAAAAAAGAAATTGCGTTCAAAAGTACTAACGTTAAGCCTAATAAAAAAAAAAATGTGCGTGCGTGGAGTCCCTCCGCGCGGAAGAAGTGAAACTTCATTCTCGCTCTGTCTCTTTCTATTCCACCTCCCCGCGCAATTAAGTCAACAAAGTCAACAAAGTCAACGGAGTCAACGGAGTCGGCGGAGTCGGCGGAGTCGGCGGTCACTCACTCACTCACTGACTATCCACTCACTATCCACTCACTATCCACTCACTATCCACTCACTATCCACTCACTATCCACTCACTATCCACTCACTATCCACTCACTATCCACTCACTATCCACTCACTATCCACTCACTATCCACTCACTATCCACTCACTATCCACTCACTATCCACTCACTATCCACTCACTATCCACTCACTATCCACTCACTATCCACTCACTATCCACTCACTATCCACTCACTATCCACTCACTATCCACTCACTATCCACTCACTATCCACTCACTATCCACTCACTATCCACTCACTATCCACTCACTATCCACTCACTATCCACTCACTATCCACTCACTATCCACTCACTATCCACTCACTATCCACTCACTATCCACTCACTATCCACTCACTATCCACTCACTATCCACTCACTATCCACTCACTATCCACTCACTATCCACTCACTATCCACTCACTATCCACTCACTATCCACTCACTATCCACTCACTATCCACTCACTATCCACTCACTATCCACTCACTATCCACTCCCTATCCACTCCCTATCCACTCACTATCCACTCCCTATCCACTCCCTATCCACTCCCTATCCACTCCCTATCCACTCCCTATCCACTCCCTATCCACTCCCTATCCACTCACTATCCACTCACTATCCACTCACTATCCACTCACTATCCACTCACTATCGACTCCCTATCCACGCACTATCCACTCACCCACTCACTCAGTGACGGCGTCACATGAGCGCTTGCATAACCTTAACAAATTTACGCCTATCGGCTTAAATTACCCCAAAATTTCTCCATTGATCTAAAAATTCCCGAGACTATTAGCCAAATAGCTCTCAATAACATATTTATACGGCAGTATGTATACTAAGAAAAGTAAAAAAAAACATTTAATTGCAAATATTAATATAGCGTATTTGAAAATTCCAGGACAATACAGATTCTGGAACAATCCCGTATTTCTGGCAACCATAAATATACGTTGGTACAACGAAAACGTGACGAAAACGACTTTGCTCCTATTATACACACATCAAAAGTGTCTAGGGATCAAGCATTTTTAAGCGGATTTCTTGAGATTGAGATGTGGCTTTGTAATAAATTTATGATTTTATAAATTTATATGGATCCTTTTTGGTGCATTTCATAATTTGAATCAGGAACTGTGAATCAAATTCGAGTAAAAGATGAAAATCAGCTGTCAATATTTTCCCTATAAAAACATACAACGCATTGAAGACATTATTAGTGCTACTGTTTCCCTACTACTGATTAAAACCAACGTTATTATGGAGCGGTGACGTCATTTAAGCAGGGAAGAAATGCTCAGAGCCGTGGGAATGATAGAAGCTGGTTCCCGGCAACGTACTGTGGCTTTAGCTCTGAATACAAGTCAGAGTGTTATCAGTCGACTTTGGACACGTTACCGAAGCACTGGTACCGTGGCTGAGCGCCATGGAGGACGGTATCGCTGCACCACACGGAGACAAGACCGATATATTCAAATCTTAACTCGAAGAGCTCCAACAATAACTGCCATGATGTTAGCCGTGAGGCTTCATCACTCTTCAGGGAACTTAATTAGCGACCAAACAGTCAGAAACCGCTTGCATGAAGTGAACCTTCATTCCCGAAGACCGCTACGGGTACCACCTATAGCAATGCACAATCGTAGGATTCGATATCAATGGGCTCTTGAACAAAGAAATTGGGCAGAAGAACAATGGCGTTTCGTGTGCTTTTCTGATGAGTCTCGTTTTGGTATGAGACCGGATACAAGACGTATACGACACTGGAGAACCCCTGGACGCCAACAGCGATTAAAATCCTGCCAGGAAGTCCATCCTTATAGTGGTGGAACCATCATGGTATGGGCGGGTATTTGGATCGGCGGAAGAACTGAGTTGATTTGGATCAGAGGCAACCTCAACGCTCAAATTTATGCTGAGACGATTGTATCAGACGTCATCGTTCCTCTACAAGTGCAAATCGGTCCCTTATTTCAGTTAATGCATGATAATGCACGACCGCACACCGCAAGAGTTGTAAGACAGACTCTCGCCGCAGCTAACATCAATGTCCTGCCCTGGCCTGCTCAGTCGCCAGACTTGAACCCGATTGAGCATGCATGGGATATGCTACAGAGAAGAGCTCTGCCGAATATGGAGGGTATCCAGTCGCAAGAAGACCTTTTTTTGTTGTTGCAACGAACATGGGCGGCCATTCCACAGCGTGATTTGGATGAACTCATTTTGAGTATGCCAAACCGATGTTCTTGTGTTGTTAGTGTTCGCGGTAGAAACACGGATTATTAATTGTTTAAGTTACCCAATAAAATTTTAAAGAAAACTGTTATTTCAGTCTTTTTTTCGAACTTTTGTGTTAGTGGTTCAAATGTCAAAAATCCCTTTATTAGGAAAATGGCAAATTTCTTTATTAATGCAAAGGTGACTTGGTTTATCGTTACTGTGACAAACGAAAACACTTTATTTGATGAATCCTTAAAGAAAATTTTAATTAATATCAATCAGGAGAAAAGTTATTGCAAAAATATATGTTGATCCCTAGACACTTTTGATGTGTGTATTTGTATATTATCTATGGTATTGTAACGGCATGTGCCGACAGTCTTGGTTTGACCGGCACCGTGAACACGCGACTGTAAATCTTACTGTAAACTTTATTCAATTTTAATAGACATTTATCTAAACAAGACTTCTTATTATTCTTCGGTCACCTAGCCATCCCAGTGGGCATATATGACCCACAGTGGTGACCTTAGTGCCGTGTCAAAAAAATTAGTTTTGGGTGAAATTTTATTATAATGGCAGAACCGGAAAAGAAGGAAGTGGAGTTAATTACTTTTACATCCCGGATACCAGACTTCTGGGAAGACCAGCCGAGATCATGGTTTATTCAAGCAGAGTCCGTCTTATATAACCAGAAACTTTCGGATGCGGCAAAATATCATCTGGTTGTGGCCAAATTAGGAAAAAATGTGGTTCAGCAAGTAACCGACATATTACTAAAGCCACCGGAAGAAGGAAAATTTAACGCACTGAAAGCGAGACTTTTGGCTATTTATGAGGAATCCGAAACTCGCCAGTTCCAAAAACTTATAGGCGAAATGGATTTAGGCGATCAGAAACCTTCACAATTACTGCGGCGAATGAAAGATTTGGCTCGCGATAAGATAACGGATGATACATTACTCCTGTTGTGGCAAAACCACTTACCAGCATATGTGCAAGCAGTTTTAGTAGTTACTGACACCAAGGATTTGAATACCCTAGCGTCAGTGGCTGACAAAGTAATGGAAACATATATAACCCACAGTATGATCTATGGCTATACCTTTGCATGCACACCTGCAAACGTGCATTATACATGTGTGTGTCCAAACGTATCAAGAATAAACCACGCCCACCTACTTACGCGAAAAATAGAAAAGTTTCTATTGTACTTCATAAGTTGCGTACTAAATTTTGGGACTTTCTACTAAAGTAGTTATTTACACGTAATAATTTACTAAAATTTAGTAAAGATTTACAGCCTTACTTATAAACGATGGTTAAATTTTATGCAACACATAATAGCTATTTAAAAATATTTTTTACTTATAAACGATGTTTATCCCTAATACGTTGCATAACAGCTTGCTAAAGTAGCTGTCAAATTAAACAGCGGCCGACCCTTGTTTAGAAGCTTATTAGCACGTTATGTAACAATATGGCGGTTCTCTATCAGCTGATTCAGTCAGTTGCACTTGCATTGTAATTTGTATCGATCGATGCATAGAGTTTATATATAAAGAATAGAGTACGCATTTGTCTATGATCCCCTTAAACAAAGTGTAGGCAGATTTTACTCTGAGATGGTAGGTGAATTGAACTATTGAAAGTTACATTATAAGAGTTATATTGATAAGTAGTGATGGGTTTGATCTGTCACAATCGCAAATCAGCGCTGGAACGGAAACTAACACGGACGTAACAACGAAACGGAAGATCACCACTGGTTGCGTGTACGATCAGCATTTTTGCTGAGTTGGAACCATTTTGTGACGCACATTTTTGTTGAAGTATGTAACTACCTACTTACATATCTCTATTTTTATTTATTTATTTTTTTGTTATATTTTTTGATTGTTAATTGTGTGTCACAAATAAATTATTCTTTCTTTCAAATGTCGATAAATACAGCTGATACCTATTGTCGTGTACCTGATATTTATGTATTTTGATGTTCTTACCGGTGCCTACGGTTCTTACTTGAAAATAATCATTCTATGGTACTGATTTGTGTTCTATGCATCCAAATTTGTTATCGAATTGAATTACAAAATGTTGCCATTTTACCAAGTTTTAGGTCAGACGGAATATTTCAAGCTGACAACACGTGGCGGTATTGACAGAGTAAAATATATTTTGCCTTATTAACTGTTCATTAGTTATGTCGCTCTTATGCAACGTTTTTAAGTAGAAAATATAAAACTGCTTAATAAGGAGTTATGTAGTAAGTAGTTATTTGGTTGCTAAGACGGTGATTAGTAGATTTTTATAAGTAAGGCTGTTAGTTACCAACTTAATACGTGTAAACGAAAAATTCTACTTAATCACTTGTGTACTAAATTTTAACTAGGAACTTACTACTAAAGTGTTTGTTTACACGTAATAATTTACTTAAACTTTAGTAAAGATTTCGTTACCAACTTGCAACTTAATACGTGTAAATCAGGCATAATACGCCTGCCAAGCGTGGAGATTATGGCAACCTCACCCTTCTAAGTGTGGGGCCTTTGTTCATCAGCGGACGTCGTTCAGCTGTTGATTAAAATTGAAAGCAATCGTCGGATATGTTTTAAACGCTTAAGAGCCCATTAGCGTAGTAGTTTGACGACCTTTTCAGTCGTTATTTCACAAAGAAACGACAAATCCTATTTGTGAACATGAACATCTTTTTTTTTATTTAACGTAGTGACGCGACAAGCAAGACGTTCGCCTGATAGTAAACGACGCGACTACCTATAGACAGCTGCATTGGGTCACCCGAGGCATTAGTTATTTAGTCTCCTGTGTCCGATAATTTCACCAGCTACAGTGCCCTTCATACCGGCAATGTTTACACACTGCTGCTTGGTGGCAGAATATCTGACACTTCGTTAATACTTACCTGGGCGGTAAATATCATTTTTATATAATATACATGGTAGCCTTGTAGCTAAAATTTTCGTAGAATTATCGGCGTAAAAATCCTTTCTAATAGGTCCATATGATTCCAAGAAAAATGGTAATAAATAAACATGACTTACACGTATAAAAGTAATAAATCGCCATCAGCAACGCCAATATACTGCTTTGCAGTTTGGCGAGCTTTGTAATATTTTTATTGCAATGTTTGTTTGTAAGTTAAATAAATATAAAATCTTTAAAAAAAAAAATTGAACCGACTTCAATATCACTGAAAAGTATAAAATAATTTAAATAGTATTGAAGTTGGTGTTAGCTTACCGGCTGTGTATATTTGGCACCAACTTCAATAATATTTAAATTATTTTATACTTTTCAGTGATATTGAAGTCGGTTAAATATTTTTTTTAAAAGATTTTATTTTAAACTTTTTAGTGATATTTTCATATATAAAGACTAGCTGACCCACGCAGCTCCGCCCGCGCTGTGTTTACGGTAAACTTTTAATAGCAAACACTCGCATCGAATACATAACCTCCTTTTTTATAGCCTGTTAAAAACTGGAACCCACTTTTTACTTGCTTTCCGAAGCACGGACCCGTTTAGTTCAAATGGCGTTAAACGGTCACCCATCTATTTAATGACCTTACTTAACGTTGCTTAACCCGATCGATTACAAAACCTTGATAACAATTCTCTATGAGTGTTCCCTTACTAATATTTATTATAATTATGAAAAACAATTGATAAAATCGGACCAAGCGTATAACCAAGTACCCATTTTGACTTTAATCCCCTCTCCCAAGGGAACCGTGCCGAATGTGGGGATAAAAAGTATCCTATGTCCTACCTCGGAGTATTAACTCAAATCATGCCAAGTTTCGTTTCAATCCATCCAGTAGTTTCAGCGTGATGCTCAGCCGAGATACAGACAGACAGACAGACAGACAGACAGACAGACAGACAGACAGACAGACAAAAATAAAAAAAAATCCTTTTTTGGCTTTAGTATCGGTTATAGAATGCCCTCCAAACATAATTTTCAAAATATCTTCAATGTACAGAATTGGACCTGTTACAGTTTTATTTTAAGTATAGATATAGATAGAATAGATAGATTGAACCATCGAAAACCGTAAAATTCGTCTACATAGTTTTACATACTTCATGTTTCTTTAGAAAAAAATATCCGGTCGTAATGAAATTTGCATGGGATCAACATAGTAGTTTACTCTCTCGAATAAAAAAAGAATCATCGAAATCGGTTCATAATTGTCAGAGCAATGTAACACATCATCACATCAGAACATCAGTTTTATGGTTGTTACCAGATAAATTCCTCCACATCGTTCATGGTCCTCCAGGAAGTTCTTATCCGGTTGTAATAAAATTCATACAGATTCAATACAGTGGTTTCTTCTTTCGAATAAAAAAAGAATCATTGAAATTGGTAAATATTTGCCAGAGTTATGACCATTTTTGTCCTTAAAAAGCGACATAAAGTCATCTATATAGGCTTTCCTGCAGCACTCAGTGCGCAGTCACCATTCTTGTTTTTTCAGGAACTACTTATTACTAAGCAACAATTTTTTATGGGACCCAATCATTGGATTGAAGAATGGATGGAAGAATGATTTTTTCAAATCGGTTCATAATTGCCAGAGTTATGCGCGAACATACATAAAAAAAATATATATGTATATACAGACGAATTGAGAACCTCCTCCTTTTTTGAAGTCGGTTAAAAATAAAAAATATCATAGTAGATATATAAGTTATCTAAAGTTCAATGCATAAACTTATGCCTTTTTCAGTCATGAGTGAAATACTAAAGCTTTTTATTCATGTATGTAACATCGATTAAGTAACATCGATGTTTATATGAATAAAAATTGCTTATATTTCATACAAATTCAGTTTCACGAGCCAAATTTTTTTTTTCTAGAATATTGGTTTAAAATGGTTAAACTAAACACAATAATTTTATTGAACACATTAATTTTACTACTACATTTATAAAGTAAAAAAGCTTAAACTAGTATAAAACAAAGTCCTTATCTGTATTTGTCATGCAGTTTAGTGACGAGAAAAACAGCTTGCTTAACCTTAAAAATTGCGTAACAATAAAAGACACCTCCCATTTGATCCCGTTACAGGTTAAATGAACACAATCGGGATCAGTTTTTACGTGACGTTTGAAGCACAAATGCCACCTAACAGTCACCCAGCTATAGAATAACCTTACTGGACGTTGCTTAACCTGATCATTTTCTGAACAGTAATTAATACAACTGTCTTCATAGACAGTAAACACTCATGTGTTTTAGTTATTGCAAGAGTCTTCCCAGTAAGTTTCAAGAAAATTCACCTGTAATATAAAAATTGCGTACAAATATAACAACAAACCGTAACGCAAAGTTGGGGTAATATGTCCAAAAAAAAATTTTTTTTCAGACAACATTCTTCAGCTACTCTAAGGAGTATCCTACACCAGATGATTAGGTATATACAGCTTCACGCTGGCGCAATCATAGGAACTCTTCGATAAGCCAGCAACAGAGTAAGGGTTAGTGCAGGCACAATGGATCCCCTTCGGAGACGCTGGACGTTCGGGGTGTGGGGCCCAGGACGTCCATTGAGTACGGTGGCAACTCCGAGGAGGTCTGCGGCGGCGAGCACCGTGTCTGGTTCCCGGGGGCTACAAGGCAAGGCACTGAGGGGCCCCTGGTGCAGATCCCACCGGAGAGCTTTGGTGTCCCTTCTCATGTGCCGATGCGACAGCCACGGGGGGTTTAGTGGGTAAGAATCCCACATACCCTGGTCGACATTTTGAAGGTTTCCCCCGCGTCAAAAAAAAGGCATAACGGTTCAAGTTGTGTTGAATTAATAGCCACCTACAATAGAATAGAATGCTACCACTGCTAACAATGTAGGCATACGTATATGATATTATAATTCATACATGCAAGTAAGCCTAATTTTAACTTCTCATGCCCAAACAATAGTTCAGACTTGATCAGCTCACCTTCTTAAATTAGATAGACTCCGGGTATAAGCGATCTAATTTACCCAAGTGAGAATAGTTACAGATAGGAATCAGTGGAAGTAGTTTGTGTACTCTCAATTGAGCCGGCCCCGGCTCGCCCGAGCCAGTAATCTCGATCGTGCTTAACTTCGGAGTTCCTTTTCCACCTTCATTGCCACTATTAGATGTCTCTTAGTTTTAGTTTGTTTTTCTGAGAAATATTCTTTAATTGTAATACCGCTTGGACGTCATCGTCAGTTTATAAATTCCGTTGCCTTGTTACGTTTTTTTAATATAATTTATTTTATTTCTCTACCAAAGTAAGGGACGTCGAATATTAAACTTGAATTATAGGTTGTACCTTTTGGGTATGAGCACCGTATCTCTTTCCCGGGGGCTATAATGCCCCCCTCCCCCCGGCGGCGGGCTCAATGGCAACGTCCCGGGGGTTCCCTCTCATGTATCGATGCAACAGTAGCGGGGGTTTCAGTGGGTAAGAATCCCACATACACCGGTCAAACCCCACAGTACCCTCGGTACTGTGGGGTTTGACCGGTACGATACCCCACAGTAAACCATTTAAACAAAATGGTTTTGATTTAACACTGTAAGTTCAATTTTATGTTTTTTTTTTTCGTCTAAAAAAGCAGACTCCTATTAAATTTAATGCTATTTTGATACCATTCATCCCTCGGACTATAATAATAAAACTTGTTTTACTTACTAGATAAGCATACACTGTGTATTTTGAACTGGTTTAAAACTTGTATTGCTTTAATAATCTATTTGAATATTTTAAAAATTATTCTATGATAAAAAGTTAATTATAAAATATTCAACCAACAACTTTAAATTTGTCTCTCAGTAATTTAATTACTTATGTATTGAGGGTCAGCTAGATGACAGCAGAACGCTACGCGCAGTACGTAGAGCAAAACGAAATATAAAATGTCGCACATGTCGTCTATCTGTCTATACATAATATATATATATTATTCTAAGATATATATAATGACTTGTCCTGAAAGCTGAAACTTGGACAGTAGCTTTTCCTTAACCATGTAAATCCACTATGAAAGAGTTTTTGAAAATTCCATTCCTAAAGGGGTTAAATGAAGTGTTTTTATTTGTAAAAAATGATTGACTTGAAACTTACTGAAAAGATTATCTAAATCTTATAAAATAAATACGTATTTCGCGAAGTTTTAAAAACAACCTTTAGCGTAAGGGGTTGGTAAACTTTGTATAGAAAAATAATAATAATAGCAGGCGTAGCCGGAAGGAATTGCTAGTGTCATAATAATATTCTGGTTTTTCCGAATGTGGAAGGACAAGTACCTCTTATGCGACCCGTGCGTCAATTAGCTAGTTTTTGTATGAAGTTCGTGCGTATGTAGGTACATGATGCTATAAGTGGCGTATATTATAGTAATATTATAAAGTATTTAGATGTCAACAGCAGCCGCAAGAAGTCAACTTGTGAACGAAGGCCTCCCCCTTAGAAGGGAGAGGTTGCCATAATCCCCGCGCTTGGCAAGCGTCTTGGGAGGATTTAGATGTAAAAATATATTATCCGGGTATAGTATCTTTTCTTTGTAGATTTTGTTATACTCAAAAAAATATCGTTCACCCAATTCAATAATTTTAAATATCGAATACTGATATAGATTAATACATAGTCACGTATCTATTAAGTATAGGTATAGAAGCTTTAAGCGCAGAACCCGCATGATTCCAAGGACAAATGGAGAAAATTGCATTATTTACTCAAAATTAGACGTTAATTAATTATTGCTTAACAGAGCTAATTCTCCCGGTGTTGTTTTCTATTTAACGGGAGTAAGTTTATCGAATCATGAAGTACGAGCCAAGAGATAGTAGTGTTGTCCCCATAAACCTGACAATAAAAAACGATATTTCGGGATATAAATTAAAATGTTTATTTTTTATTTTGTCTAAGCAATACAAAAATTAAAATTAGTTTCTTTTTTAAATTACTGAATATTCCATTTCAATATAATGTTAGCCCTCTATCATAGAGCTCAGACCACAATCAGACCAAATGATTTTAATATATCTAAATTCCCAATATTTACGTACATACTACTTTGAATTACATTTAGTTTTAGTCTGGGATAATGGGATCATGTTCCCGTTATTCCGAAGCTCGGTCTACGTATAGGATAACCTACATAAAGCCATAATAATAATAAAACAATAAGTTTACCAAGTTTTGCGTAAGTTATATAATTTTATTTGCAAGAATTATGTAACTATTGAAATGAATACTGTTCAAGTCCTCATAACCCTAAGCTAGTTGAAACCAGTCTGTTAAAATTAGCTTAAGATCATTTCACGTTTTTAAAGTATATCACGTCTGTGGTTTCCGAGACTGTGGGAAAATATGGATACACGTATGCGCTCTACATAATTAGCTCTACTATTTGTTAAATCCAATTAAAAGTAAGATTTTGATTTAGAATCAATTTATTTATATAACAGCAAAATATTAACACTTTATTTACGAATACACTTACCTTAAATAAGTAAAAAAACTTCCTGGAAGAACACACTGGGAGAGAAGGGTATCTAAAAGACTGGCGGCGTTTCCTCTTTGTATGGCCAAGCTTATTACGTTGGTAGAAAAAGCTACCAGTCCACTAGTGTCCTAAGACTTCGATACGTTTAGGTAAAATTTCTTTCACCAAACCTATATTACCGGAGCCTAGGGCTGCATACTTGTGCCAATTTGCACCACTGGTGGTCGCCGTTGCCGTAGTTCCCGGGGTGTGGGACGCAACATGTTTATTGACACATGCGCCATAGTAATAATAATTTGCAATTTTGTTATAGTGATTGTCACAATTTTGAGCATCAAAGGTCTACCTTTGCATGCAAAAAATCAATCGGGGAAGGGACACCCCGCACACGCACACATCGCCTGCGTAAGGTGGCGCGGGCGATGTGCGTGTATGCGGGGCATCCCCTCCCCCGCGTCTTAACTCATACCCCGATTGCTATGTCGACCTGTCGCGTACTGTAGGTGGGTGACATCGCAATGTTTGATATTCTGCCGTAAAGTAGCAGTGCGTAAATACAACTGTTTTCTGCTGCGAAGTGCACTAAAGCTAGCGTAATTATTAGGCACAATGGTCAATTAATGTATGTGATAAGCGGTGGTTTAATGCAGCTGCCTATAAAAAGGCGCGTGGCTTAAATCGGACAAACGTTTGGTGTGTCTCATTCCTAACTTTCATAAAATCTATCATCATTATTATATTTTGTGATAAATAGATTTTATTTATGAAAATTGTACCGTTTCTATTCTTGTTTTTTTTTTCGTGAATCTCTTTCGTATCCCGACACTATTAAAGGGGGGTGTGTGGTGCGTGCCAACGGATAATTTGTGGCTGGTTTTTTGCAAACACAGATTAATGATGTGGCGTTTTCGTATTGTTTCCATTTATTTAACGTTTTTTGTTACTTCGCTTCAAATATTAGAAGCGGCAATTCACGTTGTTTTATTTTTTAGGGGCATTAAGAAATAATTAAGATAAAATGCTTGGGTAACTCAATTACATCGGCTTTCGAAATGCTTTTAATACGAATAATGGAAGTATTTGGGCTAAGTAAGCCTTAATGACGAACTTCATTACCTTTGAAATCTGTGGCTACCATAATCATTACTTACATAGGTACTTTACTTATTTGTAAGAAATGAATGCTTTGTCCTTCACCAGTAATACAGATAGAAGATATCAGATAATCTTCTATTCTATTATTATTATTTAGTAAGCACACTAGCAGCTTATAAAGCTGATGCGTGTGTATCAAATTGCTATTTTGTCCAGTCATTGGAACACAATTGGAAACATCACAACGATTTCTGGTAGTTTGTTCCATTCAGCTACAACACGGTTTGATAGAAAATGTTTCAAAGGTTTCCTTTTGGATGGTAATGCCCATAATTTCAAAGGATGCCTCCTCCTATCTTCCGTGATACAGCGAGAAGCCGTGAGCTTCAATGCAGACCGATCACCTGATTGTCTGGTGAGTAAGATGATACAGGCGTCGGATGGGGCTTCGGACCAGTTGTACCATTGAATTGTTCCATTAATGGTACAAATGGGACTAAGTTGTCCCATTTATACCTGTAATGGTATAGGTGGTACTAGTTAATACCAGTTGTACCATTAGACAATTATCAATGGTATAAATGGTATTTTCTTGTCCCATCTTTACACCTAATGGTATACGTGGGATAGATTGATACCACTTATACCATTGGAATATCTCGTACCTTTATTGCAATAAAACTACTTTATAGGATTTTGTTCTCTCTTTATTTTATTTTAAGATGAAAAGAATATCTATGACTATTTACAAAATGTAATATTTACTTAATACTATTGTTAGTGTGATTGTAAAACTCTATTTTTAAGATCACAGATTTAAAGTTATGTGGCAGGTAGTTTTAAAATTGTGAACTTGTTGAGGGTAGGAGACTCAAAATAGTTGAGATGTATTTTAAAAATAACAATCTGGAAGGTAGTAGTGGTAATGTGTTATGAATGGGTTGTTGTAATGACAATTTGGTGGGGGAAATGTCTATTAGTATTTAAGGTGAAACCTCATTGTATTCTAACCATTCTATCTGTGCGCGTGGTGGAATAAAGACGTACCACGTACTGCAGTCTTTTACTCAGAAACTGTAATTAACACTATCTTATCTTAATATAATATCCTGACACTCGGTCATCTGATCCTAAACTAGGCAGAAATGTATTAAAGTAACCAGGTTACTAATACAAATACTTAGGAATTACTTTTTGTATCTACATACATACATATACAGATAAATTATACCCAGACACAAGGTGGGAATATAACCTAAGATATATAAAGAAAAGGTTGAGACTATCGTAACCCAGTCACCGCACCAACAAAAGCAGCAAAAACTTAAGACTAAATCTTCGAGATAAAAAACTATAGCTAGTAAGATCCTCGCGACTGCGACGTCATGACGTGAAATACTCGATCCTAAGAAAAGTACTCGATACCTTGAAGTATCGATACTTTTACGAGAACATACATACATAAAATCACGCCTTTTTCCCGTAGGGGTAGGCAGAGCCCATGGGCCGCTTTTCGCCCCCGTGAGAAACGAGACGTGATGGGTGGCGAACCACATCGCCGCCATTTGGTTAATTAAATTATTTTATGATTAACCATTGCGTTCTCACGGATAACGAGGGAAAGGAAAGGATAGGTGGTGTAAAAAGGAAATAGGAAAAGGAGGATATTACCACCCAGGAGGGCAAGGGATGGGACAGTAATAGCTAGGGAAGCCGGGGTCGCATACCCGTATTATATACTGTACCACAACTACCGGACAGGTAAGTTGGGATGAGTATCCCATGACTCCCTTTACGAGACCGATACTTTTTTTTCGATTCTACTCATAAGTACAATGTCGATACTGTGTCCCTACTTCCTTCCTGCTCCACTTCACCGTGATAAACCCAGCCCTGTCCATACGGCACGGTAACCACTTAGGCTTATCCCACATTGGGCGTGCGCGTTACTGGAGCATGTGAACGACTCGAACGCCCCGCGGCGCGCGCGCGTGCTAGCCGCGACATCGAGGCGTAGGCGTCGCATTTCACACCAGCGCACCGTGCCGGCGGCACCCGGCGTGTGCGCGGCGTTCACGCTGTACACACGCCGCACGTTCAAACGCTCGAGTAACGCGCACGCCCAATGTGGGATCAGCCTATCAAAAAGTAAGTATTTGTATTAGTAATCTGGTTACTTTAATACATTTCTGCCTAGTTTAGGATCAGATGACCGAGTGTCCGCAGGCTTAGCATGATGTGGAAATCTTGACAGGCGAGAGTGAGTATGACGACACTATGACGTACATTTTTGTATGGAGAATTGACGTTTCCGTGTAGAAAACTACGTCATACTCCACACCGAGCTGTCAAGATTGCAAATCGTGCTAGGCCTGCAGGATATTATTAAGACAAGATAGTATAAAGTAAATATTACATTTTGAAAATAGTCATAGATATTCTTTTCATCATAAAATAAAAAGAGAAAAAAAAACATCAAAAAAGTCATCATAAAATAAATAAAGAGAGAACAAAATCCTATAAAGTAGTTTTATTGCAATAAAGGTACGAGTATATTCCAATGGTATAAGTGGTATCAATCTATCCCACGTATACCATTAGGTGTAAAGATGGGACAAGAAAATACCATTTATACCATTGATAATTGTCTAATGGTACAACTGGTACTAACTAGTACCACCTATACCATTACAGGTATAAATGGGACAACTTAGTCCCATTTGTACCATTAATGGAACAATTCAATGGTACAACTGGTCCGAAGCCTCGGATGGTATGTAAAAATTGGTTCGGCGACCGTTCTCTCCCTAGTCACCATGTCGGTCTTCTATCCCATCAGATTGTGTGACTAAACTAAGAGACACTAAACAGTGCAACAGTGTCTGTGTAGGCATTACGAAAATATTAGTTTATAGTATTTTCTGCGTAGTTGGCTGATAGCCCCCTTAAGCTGGCTATACACATTCAGTTATACCTGTCAGGTTGACCTGTACAGTTAAACAGTATAGGTAAACCGGAGCTTGAAAGGCCTGGGAACCAGTTGTGCGACATACACGTTCCGGTTTGCCTGTATCTACAGTTTAATTACATAGGCAATCATGTTTTGACTCACGGGTTTACTGCCAGGATGATTAATTTATATAATAATATATTTCTTGCCGATATTTCGACGCTGTTGCAAGCGCCATGATCAGGGAAACCCGCCAATCGCCGTTTCAATCGCCATGAAAGTTTAAAAGAGTGTTATACAGGCAAACCGTGTACGGCCAGCTTTAGCCAAGTTGTCATTCTGTTTACAAGACGGGACGCTTCGCTAATGGCCGGTTTCTGAGGTACTTTTATCGATAGTTTATCTATTCGTTAGCGCTATTGGTTCGATAACTTGACACCAAGGAGGTTAGATATCTAAGCTCCTTGCTTGACACATTGCGTTTCCGAACCACACATTGTCACCTAAAGTCCGTTTAAACTTGGCTCAATTTAACTGACCAATGTGTGCAGTTTATTGGTTCGATAACTTTATTTGACGATTTCAACCAATATGATTATTGTTTTCAACATCAAAATTGACGTTTTTGAGGTTGACGCTGCTGCAGCGTGCGCGCGCATGGAGCCTGCAGAAAATTGAATTTTTGTATGTCACTTTGTTTACGCAGCATTAGCGCTACGAGAGATAACGGCGTTTGGTGACACTACTTACGGTGAATTTAATTGTTTATTACTTAATTAATATCATTCACTTATTTATACCGGAAAAATGTTAATAAAAATAAGAACTGGTAATATTGGCTCTTTCTATTGGATTATCTACCACCTATACTGCGATCCCCAAGACGCCTGCCAAGCGTGGGGATTATGGCAACCCCTCCCTTTAAGGGGGAGGCCTTTTATTCAGCAGTGGACGTATTTCGGCTGCTGATTATTAAGGTACCTTAATGGTCCAAACACCGGTTAATTATTGAAAACAAGATTAATAAAAAATTTACTGGTCTTTAAGCATAAAAATAATATGATACATATAAAATTGCTGTTGATATAAAAACGAGGAAATCCCGCTACGAGATACCTTTTAATTAATTTACGCAAATTCATTACAAAATATTCCATTAAACTGCAATTACACCGTAACGTAACAGCAACTTAATTTATGATATGTTCGAAAATTAATGTGATTCTAATCAAAATACTTAGTACTATATTGTAAGAGCCTTAATAATAGTAATTATTGATACTAACTGCTGCACTCACAAACCCCAATTAACTTTAATTCTAATTAAGTCACTTTTTGAAATCCATTTGTTTCGACTGTCGGAGCCGTTTGTACGAACACGAGATAATTGTTATCTCTACTCACTATCTGCGTCTTAAATATTAATTCCCTTCGAGTTTCGAAATAATCCGATTTCAAAAAATGGATTAATCAACATTGACTTTAATTGACGTTTGTAGGTTCGGCAGTTAGCCCTTAGACTAATATAATAATGTATAGTAGACTGTTGACTAGATAAGAGCAACCAGCACCATTTTTTACGTGTCCTCCGAAGAACTGAGATGGTCGCTTCAAATACCACTGAACGGTTACCCATCTATGGACCACCTTGCCTGACGTTGCTTAACCTACTGATCGTTTGCCGAACACTGACCACAACTGGCCATGAGCACCTCATTAATTTGGTAATGGCCATGGTGTATAGTCAAAGTCAAAACGACCTCGACGCATAAGAGCAGAAGCAGAGGACATGAAATATGTATTTAAAATCTAAAAAAAATTGCAAATTAAGTAAGTTTATTCTTTAAATCAAACGCCGCAATACCTGAACCGCTTTCGCTAACGGTGTAAATTAATTCGTATATCGAACCGGTCCACTTACACCATTAATGCTGGACAATGGCAAAACACCAGTCAAGAGAACGGCAAGGCCCGTATACCAGTAGACTAGTCATCAGATAGTTTGTTTTGCAAAGCCTCCGCCGGCGCACGCGACAGCCGTATTATCTAGCGTTCGAATTTTAAACTTTTGAAGGAGAGGAATTTCCTGTTCTATTAAGCGTTCGAATTTTAAGCTTTTAAAAATAACGATCTTTTCTTTTCGTTTATTTAAACGGTCCTGTTTGTGAAGTGTTTTTAATAAAAAAGTAAGTAAATTAGTGGAACTCATTTTTTTAATTAAGAATTCTTCCGTATTTAACTTTTTGCGTCTGTATGTAAATTTTTTAAATTAAGATTTTGTTTGTTTTCTCTTAAGATTAGGTAAAAAATGGAATATGACAGTTCTGTTGTTGTCCTCAACTTAACGTTAGACACAAGATAATTAACATACAAAGCATTATACGTACTACTGCAAGAAAAGCCATTGTTTGTCATTAATAAGACGTTTGTTGTATAAATACCTGACGGGCCCGTTGGTCTAGTGGTCAGACACCCTGCCTGCTAACCGATGGGTCGTGGGATCGATTCCCGCCAAGTGTCTGGGTGTTGTTTATCTATTTAAGTATGTATTTACAAAAACAAAAGTATATAAGTATTAGTATCAGTTGTCTGGTTTCCATAGTACAGGCTCTGCCTAGTTTGGGATCGGATGACCGTGTGTGGATTGTCCCAAGATATTATTACATTATTATTATTAAACCTGAACTGGGAAATGATCAATTAATAATTATACTAATTTCTTTCATAATACGTCACCATATTATGTTATTAAAAGGTAAGTAAGTATAAAAATAGCTTAAGGTTCTAAGGAACCTAATGCTATTTTTATACTTACTTTTTAAAATTCGATATTTTTACTAGTCCTACATTTTGGCTAATCTGCTAAACCTATGAAATTTTATGACATTATATTTTATTTACGCTTTGACAATAAAGTATTTATGGAGTTACATTTTATACGTGAAATAACTAGAATCGATTATGGACGCTTCTTTAGCGAATGGTCTCTAAATGATTCTGCTAAAACTCTATAATTAACAAACGCGTCTAAACAGGTAAAGTTCATACAAATTAGCTTTTTTATTCTGTAACTAGTCTTGTCTAACTTGAAACCTAGTTTAATCTCTAGGTATTTGAAGTGTTATTAATTCAATTTAACCTATTTATCCCACGACTGTAAAGGTAAAGTCCTAAGGTTTGTTAAACAATAAACAGGTCATGTATTCCTTTGTTGTAACGGTTGCAAATGGATTCCAAATGAAAGGTATTTTGGTTTTGTGTTTATTCAATTTACTAATTATTCGGACCAGTTATTCATTTGCTCGGAATATTTAACGGTACATAGTTATAAGTATTGGACTAGGCAAATAATAGTCCTGAGCTTCGCTAATCAGCTATTTTACTCGTGTTTGATAGACTGATTTAATGTAATATTAGAAGTATCACGGTAAGGGGGATCCCCTACCGTGATACTTTTAATATTACATATACAATTAGCAATCGACCTAGTTTCTTAAATTTAATATCCTAACTCTACCTAATATATGTATTTTGTCAATTGAATTAGGATTGGGAAGATGTTAACTAAAAGTAGATGGTATTCTTAATGCGATAAGTAATTCGTCATAATTAGTAATACCGCAAATGTAGCAATCTTCTATTACGACTTTACCGCACATCCAGTAATTAGTGAGCTTCATATCCAGTTTTACAAATCAAAGTGTGTCAGTTGATTTAATCATTGTCAACTTCAAATTTTCGTAATAAATTGCAGTTAAGTGATTAATTACTCTTCCATAACCGGAAACAGAATTTAAACTTTATTCATGGGGCTTAATATACTATATCGTGCTTTGGATAAATAGGAGAGGATTAATTATTTGTGTATGACATGAAAGGTGCACTAAAAATATAGGAGAATTAAATGAATTTAAGGATGTTTATGTATTAAAGTCAAATAAAAAAGAGACCATGATATTGTCATATATCAAATTAATAGAACCTGCCCTAGATAGAGAAAACGAAAAAGGAGAAAATTTATAATTTTTTATACAGTCTTCATTTAAAAGCAAAAGCTTGCTTAATATGTTAGATGTTATAATCATTGTCGCCATCCAATTCAATAGCAGAAATTAATCCAGTTATAAAAAAAATGATAAACGAATTGTCAGAATGACCACAAAAAAACCTGTCTTAGGAACAAAAGTTCAAGTATATACACGTGCAATGTTCTAGCCCTAGGCAATATATTATTCTTGGAATTATTATCGTGTAAATCATTTTATTTTCGTGTATGAATAGCTTTTTTTGAGCTGTGATTTATTTTTGTATTAATCTGAAACACCTGGTGTGTTAGTTTATAGTATCTATGATTAAAATCTTATTTATCTAAAGTCGTTGCCCTTCACTCAATTTATCTATCTCCTTTTAGATACACGACAGATGTCAACTCTATGGACATGTTCATCTATTACATTTTGGTGACGATATTGGTGTAATAGAAAAAAATAAATATAGTAAATAATAATAATACCAGCCCTTGTTTATGTCCCACTGCTGGGCATGGGCCTCCCCTCAAGATGAGGGGGCTTAGGCCGGTAGACCACCACGCTGGCCAAGTGCGGGTTGGCGGACTTCACACGTCATTCGAGAGCTAGTTAGGCTTTCTCAGACATGCAGGTTTCCTCACGATGTTTTCCTTCACCGAAAGCTAGTAACAATCGCACAAAGACGATTCGCACATGATTCATTGAAAAAATCAGAGGTGCGAACCGGGGTTCGAACCTGCGCACCTTGTTTCCAAGGCAAGCACTTGCCCACTGAGCTGTTACCGCATCGCAAATATAGTAGTTCTAACAAAATTGTGGTCTAAAAATACTTTCAATTAAACATTTATTAGATAACTGGTCCTTGCTCTGCTGCATTATTTTAAGTTCATTTTTAAATTAACAGATAAAAGTATCCGAAAACAAACTACAAATTACATATTTTTAAGCAGATCTGATTAGAGGTCTTTAGTGTATTTTATTATAATGGGAGAAGTTTTTATACTTCCTACACTGTTTTTATTGGCACAATATAAGTAATAGGCTGGTTTTGGTTGTATTTCTGCTAAATACTCTGTGACCCGTTTGAATTTATAAATAATCATTTTTACTTCAATCAGTGGCGTGTACAGACGTATTCGGCTTGTCTCTTAGACTGCCGTCAGGCATCATACCAATACAGAAATCCACGGTGTGTCAGGCATTTGGCGTTCTATGTATTTATGATACTATTTTAAATATCCATAAGTTAGCAGATTCTATAGACATATTAATTTGCATTTAGAGACTGTTATATGATTATTCAGAGGGTCCATACACACAAAAAGACTTTGCCTACCCTACGATTTCTCTAAATAAACTTAATTTAAAAATATTTTGTACTGACATGGTATTAGCGTGATTTTTTTAAATGTAAATGGATACGTCAGTAATGTTAGTTCATTTAAGGATATTTGTGGTGGCACACTAACAGATTGCTTAGAATACTGATAACTCGTAGATCTGTTTGCCTACTTTTTGTGCACGCCACTGACTTCAATATATTAATATCCGACTTTAAAAAAATCTTATTAAAGTGGATTGCTATTAACTTAACAGCGATGACGCATCACTTTACCTCTATTGACCTACAGATCAAATGTTTGTTAGAACCGTGATAAAATCTAAAAGTCTAGGTAATGCGGCAATATGTTCAGAGCGAGCTTAAGCTGACATTAACCCTGATAAAAAAATAATGAAACCTATACTTTTCTATCTGCCAACCTGATCGTAGCTCCCAAAGAAATTGAATTTTTTTTAACCTTTTTTATTAGAAAGCCGACTTAATCGTACAGGATTAATGAAACGAAAAACGGACATGAAAATCGTTTTTATTTATTTATTTTCTAATTCATGTATCCATTTCAAGGAAAGAATAGTTCAAAATAAATTTTGTTTTTATTGATTTTGGTAGTTATTTTTTGAAGTGAAAACTTCTTTAGCGGCGCTGTGCACTTTTTTGTGGGGAAAAAATGTTAAATTCGCGTCAGGTTACGTGACCGCAACACCTGATCGAAAATTCGTAAGACGTAGGCGGCGCAAGGCGCTTGCGCGAATGTTCGTGTGTGTTAGTGAGAGCGTGCCACGCACATCCATGGATGGTGACTGCTGATGGCTTGACCGTCTATGTAGTTAATGTAAAATAATTGTAATAGTTCTGAAGTGTTAAATTTTTAATGTAATATAAATTGTCATGTTTGTGTACGATAGCGCATATGAATATTGTATTTTACCACATAAATGATAGTACTTTTATACTGATAATTAAAGCAATTCTTGCAAAATGATTCCCTAACTATTCCAAAATTTTAATATTCAAGTTTTCACTTCTGCTGGCACTCCGGGAGTGCAACTCGTTTTTTTTTTTGGTAAGCCGGTTGTATTCAATTGCATTATATGGCCCCGTCACCCAGGACATTACCTATTAAGTCGCTTGAGTGTAGTAACTCAAACATCACGTAGTTCATACTGAAACATGAACACTTAATATTAACACATTGCTACTGTACGTTCAATTCCTGAGTAAAAATTGCAGGTTCAACTCGGATAGTAAATGGTAACTTTCCTCGAGTCTGGGATCGTTCACTTTTGTGTTTCCCAGAGGAGAGTAGTGGTACGTTCCTTTTATTTTGAAGTATTTACCACACTGAAGCAATTCATGTCTTCAACTTCAGTCTGCTAGGCTAATTTCTTACGCATACATAGGTCACACTAAATGTTTCCTCAACTGGCCACTTACATAAACAATATTTAAAAAGTAATCATAACATTTTAAAATGGAACTCTTTGGCTGTAGAATGCAGTTTGTTTCATCTGACTATCAATTGTTTTTACATTGTGGCGCCATTTTAAAAATTGCGTGTCTCCATTACATGGATTTAACTCGGGAAAATTTTCGTAGTATGATTTTCTACGATTTTAAATGTAATTTGACAGCTCAACAGAGCATCGCTCGGCTTCAATTTGCTTTTGACGATGAAGCACCATGCAAAACGACTATTTCTAGTTGGTTTGCAGAATTCAAGCGCGGTCGTATCAATCTCAGTGACGAATCTCGCGATGGTCGCCCGTCCACCGCTGTGAACAACAAACACATCGATGCTGTGCGCCGTATGATTGAAACAGACAGGCATGTGACCTACATCTATATCTAGATTCGCACATCCTTAGACATAGGCATGAGTCAAATACAATCAATCCTACATACACATTTGGTAGTAACAGGTGACGAAACATGGATTTATTGCTACGATCCCAAAACAAAGCAGCAATCGAGCATATGGGTGTTTCAAGATGAGCCGAAGCCAACCAAAGCGGCCCGCGTGAAAAGTGCATCTATGCGGATGATTACTTCTTTTTTTAATAAAGCTGGACACGTGGCTACTGTTGCTTTAGAGAATCGTCGTACCGTGAATAGTGACTGGTACACGACCATTTGTTTGCCGGAAATTATTGACGAACTCCGTAAAAATAATCGGAAACGCCGTATCATCTTGCACCACGACAATGCTAGTTCCCACACGGCCAGACAAACAAACGATTTTTTGAAGGTGAAAAACGTAGAACTTATGAGCCATCCTGCATACAGTCCCGACCTAGCACCTTGTGACTTTTTTTCTGTTCCCAAAAATTAAGAACCAATTACGCGGTCAACAATTTTCGTCACCAGAAGAGACTGTCGAAGAGTATGAAAAACACGTTTCTGAGGTCACCACGGAGGAGTGGCACAAAAGTTTTCAAAATTGGTTTAATCGCATGAAAAAGTGCATTTACGCAAGAATATTTTGAGAAACAATAAATTCTTTTTTGACCTTTAAGAGTATTTTTTACTTATCCATTCCGGAAACTTTTAGTGCGCCCCACGTGTTAGCAAAGAAATAATGATCTTTACTTGTCTGTGTGTGTAAACACACTCATAAACATGTTCAGTCAATATTATATTTTATGTTGATGATATGAAACATAATTTGACAAAAATTACTCCGCGTAAATATACCTACTTCGTAATAACGGTGTCGGTTAGTTCACTCGGTTTATTATAAATAAATTTATTCATAGCTAGTAGTTATTAAGGCCATATATTTTATACGTAGGTATTAAGGTTATGACGGTTTACCAGGAAATATTATTTGTAACAATTATAATGATATCTGGGATTACTTTGATCCCAAACTAGGCAGAGTAAAAAATATATCAACCAGCAAATTACAAATGCATTACATTATTTTTGTAAATACACAAATAAATAAATAACACCCAAAACACAAGACAAACAAATAAATGTTTTTCAATTATGGGTATTAAACATTTTATTTTACTTAAGACGTGTTTATATTATTTAGTTTAACACCTATTTGGTTATTATTACGCCTACAGTAGTTGTATAGTTGTTTGTGTGTAGATTCTTAGCTTACACTGAAATAATAAAAGTACGAAAGAAATTCCACGGTACACCTTCCCAAGTTGTACCAAAATCTTTTGCTTCTTTGCCTACGTTGTTTACTAGAACACAATTATCATGAAGCCAAGGCAAAGATAAAAACGTAACAACAAAACAAAGTAATTTAATATGTCACAAACCTTCAAAACTTATCCTTAATTATAAGTAATAAACATACTCGAGTATTAATTTCACTACATTGCTAGTGTTATATTGTAACGTTACGCGTGTGTACGCGCCTTAAAATATTAAACCGTTATAGTACTATATAGCTATAACCATACTATATGCGCCACGGCGAGCCATTTCGCCGCGAGCTCGCCCAGTGCTTGTCTCACGATTGTGGAGTGCGCACGTATGTTACTATTTCAATAAGTAAAACCTTGTAAATTCAATTTGTGCTCTAAAACTACTTACGGGTGAGTGTGCTTGCTATCTGTTAGAAAACAGATAGCAAGCACACTCACCCGTAAGTAGTTTTAGAGCACAAATTGAATTTACAAGGTTATCTATCTGTTCTCTTTCCTGTTTCTAGGCACTTTGTATTATCAACGGTCCTAAACCGTTGATAAAAGCATTTGGCGGTCAACGTACGCAAATTTGAATACTATAACGGAACCTGTAACCGACGCTATCCCTACTATTCTACAATATCATCTTTCTTGTACTTTCTCTGTCCTTATTCTGCCTTATACTGTAATCTTACTGTTTCTTCTTTATCTGTCCGACCGATTAATGTAGCATAACCGTCTGCCAAGACCCTCGACTGGACTGAATAGGCTGAGGTGTCTTCTGTGGTCGGCGGACGGTTATGACACACGGGCTGGACCTGACGGTGTCTTTCCGTGGGTTCCAGGGTCCTACCTACGAGGTCCTACCTACGAGGTCCTACCTACAAGGTCCTACCTACGAGGTCCTATCTACGAGGTCCTACCTACGAGTTCCACTACGAACTCCCTTGCACGAGGCGTCGGACGCAAGCTGCTGTCGACCCCTACCGGTCGAGCTTAAGGACGGCTGCTGAGCCTGTCCACTGCCGGACCAGCTGCTGAGCTGGTCGACCTTGGAACTGCTGCGCCGTGCTGCGCCTTGTGCTGTCGCGCCGTGCCGTCACCGTGCTGCTTCTGCTACGACGACTCTGATAAGTCCACCTCACTTAGAAGGGGAACCTGACCGATTCTCAGTGCGCGTACCTCGGAAAAACCGTTAGCCTACTCACGACCCTTGCTCTCTAGCCTGTGCCTTTTGTAAATATAATTCTTATTCTTTAGTTGATTTTTCATTTCGTAGGGCCACTATCCCCGCTACGCGACAATATTATATTAAATTATACTGGTTTAGGCAAAGATATATGTATTTTAATTCATGATGGGTTTCCGGTGAGCCTACTGCAGACAGCTCTTTTGTCGGCAGCCCAGGTATGACTAATGGATCCACTCTCCCAGAAAATTGGAATATTCGTGAAACAGAACGAACAGGGAAATTTAAACCCCTCGTTCGGTATGTAGTTTTCAGATTTAGCTTCAAATTTGGGACAGGTGGAAATCGATGTAGAAATTTTAGTTTAAATTTTTGTGCTCTTCCTGAAATTAAAAAAAATACGACGAGTTAGACAGGTAGCGAGAGTTCTTTTTTTTTTGTTCTGCAGGCGAACCTTCATAATACCTGGCCATGCCTCCAACTCCTCCAAGTCACCAGGGTATGTGACCGCATAGGTACATGAGATAGAGACCTGGGCTCTCTGCACCAGGTACCAGACACTTGCCTTTGAGTTCGCCACCGGGGGGCGCATTATAGTCCCCGGGAATCTGTCACGGTGCTCACGGGGACGAGGGTCGCAACCCCACTGCCGTCCTCTACAGAGTCGCTGCCTTACTTAATGGACATCTCAGGCCTACACCCCAAACGTCTAGTGACTCCAAAGAACGAATGTATCTACTTTAACCGCTGTTAATTTTGTAATGAAATGATATTGCAAAACCCTAATTTTCTGCACGCATTTGTTAGGAACTAAAACAAAGTGTGTTTATTCTACACTGACATTATAGTTATTATCAATTATTATATCGTTACTTAACATTTTAATAGTATGAAGTGACGTAAACAGTGAACAAGTGAAAGTCCGCTATGAGGACACGGAGATTGTTGCAATATAACAAGTTATTCACCGCAACTGATTCTTAGAAGATGTGGATTTGTATGTTAACGATAATTTGCAATATTTTTATCTTTAAAATGTGTAGTGTTCTTTCTTTATTCTTAAATAATTTTAAGAATAAAGAAAGAAGATTTGGTGGCTTCTATTACAAAAATGCTATCGATATTTTTTTGTCTCTAGTAGAAATTTAACTATGCTAACGACACTTGACTGGTATACTTACTGTAAAAAATATTCGAAATTGTACATACTTACAAAGTCATATCCCGCCTGAAGTACCTATATGTTATTATATTGAAATGAAAGCAGGACAAACCCCGACTGACGTCAAACATCGATGAGTATATGTTAATATTTTTCTCATGAATAAAGGTCCTTTGAATGTTTCTGTTCATATTTATGTATGTTCCAAGTTTTCTTTATAACTTACGTGCAAATATCAGTAGGTATTCTTGATCCTAATAGACCAGCTGTGGGGCATACCTATAGTGCATGTTCCATGTTTTAAAATCCCAATAACACAACAATCCTTGATATTCGAAGTGATATGTAGATATCCCTACGGCTATTTATAACCATCGGAAATTTCCGTTAACGAATTGAATCATAATAATTCCGGCGATACCATAGAGGGGACGCTATTCACACAACAAATAGTTTCGATAAAACTACATCATCATCCCAAATAAAATTGCGAAAGCCTTTCGATGACTGATTCGTAAATAACTTACAAGATATCACTGGAAATATTTTTATCAGATTCGTAAACGGAAATTTCCGATGGTTGTGAATAGCTCTATAATGGAGATCATGATAGCCATGACATAACCTAAGCCTTTCCTCATGCGCACGGCCAAGCTGTGTAATTCTTTCTCGGACACCGCTTTTCCTGAAATATATAACAAGGGTTTATTCAAGTCTGAGTGAACAGGCATCGTATGGGTAAGCGCAGTCCATCCTAGATCACATCTTCACTTACCATCATGTGAAATTATGATCAAAAATTTCATGATCCAATAAAATATGATCAGAAAAATATACTAAAACGTCAGTATTAATAGGCGACTGAAACCAACACCAAAGAATAATAAGATTCACTATACATTCTTAACTCACTTTACCATGCATGTTTTCACAGTCTCAGCAGATCAGATTGTGGTCAAATACAAGCATACATTTTTCAAATAATAATATGACGTTCTTTTATTCACAGGTAAGATGCGGCAATCGCTACTTATATCTGCAGTACTAATTATCCACGTGCAATCCGTAAGTGTACAAATATCTTGTATATTTATGCTAATAATACTCAAATGGTGATGCATATTTACATTTAAATTTGACGTACCGAGACACCGAAATTGCGCTTCCAGCGCATCGCGATATCGAAATATACCTATCACGTTTAGATATTTTCTGTAATATAATATAATACACATACACATTTGTAAGACAGGTTATGGTAAGGCCCTAGGCCCTGTTTTAAAACAATATCTGTAATTGACAGCCAACTTGAATATATTATACTTGTTATAGGTATTTATTAGAATTACGAAACACAAGTATAACATCGAAACCTTAGATAAATTATAATATGATTCATCGAAGATCGAAACATACCTTAACTTCATCTAAGGTTGGTTAAAAATGCACTTTTAGGTTAACTCAATATGAAGTAAAATTATCACAGTAAATCTTACGCATAAATTTTTGATTTGGAAAAATAACTTCGGAGTATCTGCTGAAAAAGTTCCGTACCTCTTGATTTCTTCTTACTTTAAACAATTTATCTTTTCTTTATAGACAAAACTTCCTCGAATTCTAAAAAGTAAAACAAAGTGCCCGCGGGAAATCAAAGTGGATAAATATCATTCATAAAGTCATTACATCGACCAATGAAAACCTAAACTTTGTACCTTCTTGTATCTCTAAAAAAAATATTTCTTTTACAAATCAGTCACTTACGTTTTAATAAAGGAAGTAATTCATGATATTCACACGAATAACAGATATATAGTAAAATTAACTTAAATTTACGTCCTTTAGACTTGGAATATACATCAGATTTTTCCATTAGATAGTCGGATCTGATAGTCTGATCCGGTTATCCTACCCGACGGATTGGAAATCCGATTCAGCAACTCAGACAAACAAAATAATGGCTCCAACGCCTATTGATAGCCGGATCAGTCTATCGGATCCGACTATCTAATGAACAAATCTGACGTATTATTCCAGCCCTACTTTAATTTATTTTGGGTTTTCCTTTAAGTTTCGATCACTTTTATTCGAAATATTATTTAATTTACTTATTTCAAGACAAATATTAATCAAATTGTTCAATTATTTGTCAATACTATTTACAGGCCTTCTCTTAAGAGGGTAAATAATGATTTGTTGGTTAACGTTCAAACTCGCATCCATTTAATATTCAATACAGGCTACAGAGGTTTATAATGGAATGTAATTTCGACTATTGAAGGTGCTTAGAACATTAAATTTTGTATTGTAATCTCCTTGGTATTGTATATTTTGATAAATAGAAAGGCGAAAATTGTTTACGCTACAGAAATTCCTATTGGCTTACATATATTGCTAAAGTAGTGTTGATGGACGGCTAGTAATAAAACAGAAAAATTATTGCGTATGGTCGTCCAATATCGCAATACATCGATGATAGCGCCTTGGCGCAGCGGAAATCCGCTTGCAAATAGAAGGTCACGGGTTCAAATACCGCAGGGAGCAACAACTTTGTGTAGTTGTTCCTTACTGGTTTTGACAATGCAGGCCGATCACACGATTGTCTGAAAAACTCAAAGTGGTTGGCCACAGTGAACGCGCGGGCTGTTGTGGCGCTAAAACTTATTTCAGGTGTCGCAAACCATAGGTCAATCCTGAGATGGGAGGCGTTGAACACAAGGTATGGTGTGCTGGGTGCGCACAAAATAACTAAAACAGTTAAATAAATAAAGATATTTTTTTTATTTATATTAAAATTGAAAAAGTAGCCAAAAAAGTTATTTGATTATAAAAAAAATACTTCAGACGCTCGTACGCCGAGCGACAAGACCGAAAAGGTTTGATACCCCCGCCAGCCGCGCGATCGGTCGCTTGTTGACTAGGCCCGCAGTGTGGCCAGAACGCGCGGATAGGAACGTTTGAAAAGTACGCCCGCTAACTCGCTCAAGCCGGTCGCGCTAGGCTCCCGCCTAAGTCACTTCAGTGTGGCCACAAGCGGCGGTTTCATATGTTTGATATTTCGCGCCCGCCGCCGCCGCCGCACTAGGCCTGCAGTGTGGCCGACCACAAATAATCCATGCGTCGGATAGGCATGTATAGGTCGGTCATGCGACTGACCTCTCTCCGGCCGTGTCGGTTTTCCGTCCTAGCGGATTGGGAATGAAGGAAGAGAGAGTGCACTTGTGCACTATAATCTCTCCCTACTATTTCCATGATAACCATTCAAAACATTGAAAAGTAAAAATTATAATATGATAATACCAGCCCTTGTTATGTCCCACTGTTGGGCACGGGCCTCCCCTTAAGATAAAGGGGTTTAGGCCATAGTCCATCGCGCTGGCCAAGTGTGGTTTGGTGGACTTTACACGTCATTCGAAAGCTAGTTAGGTTTTCTCAGACATGCAGGTTTCCTCACAATGTTTCTTCACCAAAAGTACTAGCAATCGTACTACTTAAGACTATTCACACATGATTATTTAAAGAAATCGGAGAGATTGAAAGATAAAAAGTCAAAATTTAAACACGATAAAATCCGTATACTTAGAGACTTTTTCATGTCTAAAAATACAATTTACGATTCACACAACACAAAGCGTTGAAAGGACGTACTAAATTATTTATCATCTGTTACTCTGGCACTACATTAGGTGAGCCATACATTTTCATGAACTATTTACGTCATGTTCCGTATACGAGTATCTCTATCTATCAGAGTCGTGAGCTGAATGACCGCTTGTAAGGGAAGTTGGATTTTATATAAATGGCTATGTTGATATTTTCCGAAAAATATAAGAAATATTATAAATGAGTGTGGTCAGTGAACTGAGACGGTGAGAGGTCATGATGCGGTCAAACTATAATCGTAAAATCATGGATTAAAGTATGTACAAGTCTTATGTTATATAATCAGCATTTTAGCAATTAACGCTTTATAATAATATACAAAACAAAGGCAATAAGTATAGTAACAAAATAACAAAAAATCCGACTGTACACGGAATGGAACTAAATTTTGCTATACAGTGTTGTAAAAAAAACCTGTCCAATCGCTGAGAGAATCATTATTTAGATTATGTTTACAATCTTTATGTATAAATTAGGTTATGTTTTATGACTTTGACAGGTCTTGATCGCGATTAAATACGTTAAACGTCCAGAATCGGGCGTTCAGAATTTAAACTAGGTTCAGCCCTAACTGAGTTCAGTTTGTGTTGGTGAAATGCAAATCTGAGTTCTGAACTCGGTTATACGCCAAAACCGAGATTAGCTTGAATTGATCGCGTTTAATTTAAATGGTGAAATCGGCTCTTAGTGTCCCAATACAGTCATACGCATATTACTAATTTGTTAATTAAATAGTATCTTTAAAATATTTTTCCTGATTTTTCCAATTTGTAAGAGGAATATTCACATTGCTGGTATACTTTAAGAAAAATATTTATGAGATATTTAAGAAAAAAGTAATATACGTATAATTGTATAGCGAAACCGAACCACAATCTCAGTGAGCTGACAGGGGTTATGAAACACTCTGAATATGGGTATATGTGAACTCATAAAAAGACCTTTAATTTGACAACCATATTTAAAAAAAAAAAGAAAAAAAAAGAGCAATTAAGTAACCGGGTGCCATATTTAATTTTTTTAAATATTCTTCGCTAAGAATGGTAACCAACCACCAACACGCTGCTGATATAAAGAGTGAAAAGGAAATATTATAGATATAGACGTACTTACACTCGAAAAATATACAACGCAGACGTAATAATTGCGTTTACGATTTTCTAGTATCTAGATAATTGATTAAATACTTCCTCCAAAAATAAATAATAGTCACAGCAAATAAGTGTGTAAGCATCCTAACGTTTATCCCTAAAACGTTTATTTTAGGTAGGCCAAGTTGCTCTGTAGGATTAAAGAATTTGTCTCTGCCACGAAGACTATCTAGCTTCAAAGTTGTTTAAAAATAACTAAACCAGGTCTTTGTTATTTTAATCCATTGTTTTATAGTCTTAAACCAAAACCACTTTTTGATGTTAGGACCACCGACAATACTATATTGTTGATGGAACATCATGTAACAGTGATAGATATAGAGTTAAACAAGCATTTTTAATAATTTAAACCACATCTCAATAAATAAGATAAACTAATCCTTATTTATCCAGATAAACCCGATGTAGGGTTTTTGAGATAATTAACTGTAATTGTATCCTTTTTAATATAAATAAAGAAAAAAGTAAATGAAATTCGGACTATATGACAACTCTGTCGTCTTATGAATGTATGTATTAAAACTGAAATTACAAAGTGTTCGCCTGAAAAGTTAGTACCGTTGTATTTGTAGGCTCGTAAGACCATGAGCGTGACTTGTGTTACTGACTGAGATTCTAGAAGAATTAATATGCCAGTGGTGACCTGTGTTACTGATTCTGAGATTATAGAAGAATTAATATGCCAGTGGTGACCTGTGTTACTGATTATGAGATTCTAGAAGAATAAATATGTCAGCGGTAAAATGCAATGTAGCGAGAGTCCCGCCAGCACTTTGACTTCGCATAGAGAATTGGCAATCATATTCACTATTTTATTCGTAGGTGACACTATTTGGTGGACATTCATCACCAACCGGAAGACGTACAGTGCTGAACCTAATGTTCATCCTCCCTCTTAGAATAGTGAACAAAAGTTGGCTATTTGCATCCAGCTGCAGTTCGCACAATGTCGTTACTCCTTCGTGGGTCCACCCCACCTAGTAGTGGGTCCTGGCGGGAGGCCTTTCTTCAGGCTGCAGGCCATTATCACAAGTAAATTGAGAGTAGGCATCAACATGAAGTTATAAAAAAAATATCAAACAAAGTAACTTAAGTTCTTGATAATTTAACTTAAAAAAATGTTAGATAAAATCTTCATGAAATTACTAGACTGGAAAAACAACATAAATATTACAAATCAAAATATTTTTTTTTAGTTTGTGTTACTGAATAAGAAAAGAAAATATTGGAAACAACTATATTACACTCACTGTACTTGAATTCTTCGACGAAAACATTATTCAATTTCTAATAAATATGATTTATTGTATTGTGAAGTAAAGATATGGCATTCATGAGTCGCTCTTCAGTTTTCTAGAAACCCGATCAGAATATTTTGCCTGGAAATGAAAGAATATTATTTGCGAGCATAAAAATACAAAATGTTATTTTAATTTCCTTACGAATCTATACTTATAATAAAACTGTAACAGGACCAATTCTGTACATTGAAGTTATTTTGAAAATTATATTTGGAGGGCATACTTAACCGATACTGAGGCCGAAAATTTAATTTTTTTAATTTTTGTCTATCTGTCTGTCTGTCTGTCTGTCTGTCTGTCTGTCTGTCTGTCTGTCTGTCTGTCTGTCTGTATCACGGCTGAGCATCACGCCGAAACTACTGAATGGATTCAAATGAAACTTGGCGTGATTTGAGATCTTACTACGAGGTAGGACATAGGATACTTTTTATCCCGTAATCTAGCACGGTTCTTTTGGGAGAGGGGATTAAAGTCAAAATAGGTACTTGGTTATACGCTTGGTCAGATTTTATCAATTTTTCTTTATAATATAATAAATATTAGTAAGGGAACACTCATAGAGAGTTGTTATCAAGGTTTTGTAATCGATCGGGTTAAGCAACGTTAGGTAAGGTCATTAAATAGATGGGTGATCATTTGAACTAAACGGGTCCGTGCTTCGGAGAGCAAGTAAAAAGTGGGTCCCAGATTTTAACCGACTAAAAAAGGAGGTTATGTATTCGATGCGAATGTCTGTTATTAAAAGTTTAGTTAACGTAAAAATAGCGCAGGCGGAGCTGCGTGGGTCAGCTAGTATACAATATAATTTGAATGTAATCAAAGGCAAATACTTCTTACCAGAAGGTATAAAATTATACCATAGGTATTCTCTTTATCGTGGTTTGCAAATATTCAATGTTGGCAAGCTGACTGATTCGTATAGGTACAAGTACCTACTAATATTCTAACATTTTGCAAATATAGAAATATTAGGGGAACGTTGACGAAATACCATTGTAACGGGTGTAAGGGACATCGTACCGAAAAAGAAATTATAAGACGTCAAATAATGTCCGTTACAACATTACAGAAACCATTTATATGGAAAATGACAAATGACTGACTTATTAATTTTCGAGCATGTAATGAATATATGCGGAATAATATTTATTTCTCAAATTACATTGCTAATTTTCTAAAATGATAATAAAGAATTGCCTATTAATTAATTGCCTATATACTGTTTTGTGAATAAAGAATAAATAAATAAATAACTAAATAAATTTTCCAAAAATAAGTAATTTATTGTTTTCAATTAAAATTATGCTTTATTATTATACCATTAATGATATTATACTAATTTTATTTTAAAAAAAGTGTATTGTTTTGGAAATTCATGAAAAATTTCAACACTACAGTGTTCAAAATGATGTACTGGATGTCCCTGTCTACTTTACAGCCTGTATAAAGTATTTCGTTACTTTTGCCCACAGTTTGTAAGCCTATTAATCCAAAGTGGAAAGCCTAGCAAGTTCAAAAAAGATTATTAAGTAGTTTAAATAAATGTGTATACTTGTAAAGTTACTTTTTTGTATGTATAAGTTTACATAAAAAGCTGACATAGCAAGCGGTCATAACAATGATGCGATTAAACACCCCTGCTGGCAATTATTCTCTGGTGTATACGAAATATGTGTTGAGAATTATAATATCAGTCAATGGAAAACGGTGCTGTACCAATCCGCTCAAATATCCGGCCACCAAGGAAACTGTGGAAACGTTGATCGTCGAATATCACAGGTTGGTGCTCGTACTAGGACTGCAAAAACTAGTTATAACCATTAATTTAAATGTACCTATTTGTAGTTTGCAAAGATTACTGTTTTGTATTAAATGAGTGCTATTCAGATATGAAACTTTCTTATAGACATCGGAGATGAGTGTTTACATAATACAGACAAGTTATAGGTTAAAAAATGTATAGAGCACAGATTATTTCAAAAGAAATCTCTTCCAGCAGGAAAAACTTAAAGAAGGACAAAGGGCACAGTGCGTAGGAAGATAAGTAAATAAAAGTAACGATATTATTATTATACTGTAATATTTTTGATGATTTGATTACTGTTTTTTTATTGAGTGACTGTTATTCCGATATGAAACTTTCTTCTATACGTCGGAAATGTTTGTATCTCTCTCAATTTGTGACATTATGATAAGACAATTTTACACACGTATCTTATTGATTAGTCCTTTTTATAATAAAACTAGTATTTAGTTCTAAGATTTCAAAGAAAGTATTTATTTGATATTCTTTCGAAGTAGGTCTCTATGTAAATGGTACCTCCATTTATGTGTATATAAACAGATCAACCCATTTAACCATATTTATCGAATTATATATTACCGTTGGGGAAGAAAGGTTCTTGAGTGGCGACCACCAACCGGAAGACGCAGAGTTGGCAGGCCTCCCACTAGGTGGACAGACGACATTGTGCGCGTCGCAGGCAACCGGTGGATGCAAATAGCCAATTGTCGTTCATTGTGGCGTTCTAAGGGGGACCTATGATCAGCAGTGGACGTCTTCCGGCTGATGATGATGATGATCGAATTATAGACTAATTTATTATTTCGCTTAGAAAAGTCCGTGGATTGGCTAAACGTTTGCTTAGGTAAAGGGATGTTTCAAGAAGTGTGTTTATATTTGAACTTTTATATCAGCTCTGTATATAGCTGCAACTATCTATATTAAAATTATACACTTAGGGGTCGTGCATTAATCACGTGATGTTATTTAACAACTTTTTAACCCCTCCCCCCCTCCTGGTGATATGTGGTGAGGTTTTTAAACTACCCCGCCCCCCCTATCCAAAATCACGTGTATTTTTTTGTAAAAAAATTCAATATAGATTATATTGAAATTTTCGGAATATTATCTTTAAATACAGGTACTTAACTGATTAAATGTTGACGGGGAAGTCGTTGCCGGCAACGGTGAGTCAAGGCCACATGCCGCTGTTTGGTTTCGAAATCGTGCATTCAACGAAAAATAAATACACGTGATGTCTCATTATACCCCTCCCCCCTCCTGGTGATATTTCGTGATTTTTTCGGAACACCTCCCCTCCCCCTTTCGAGCCTCACGTGATTAATGGACGACCCCTTATGTAAAAATATTACGACCGCTCTAACCTTGTTATTTGCGCGAAACCGACGGAGCGGTAACTTAAAAAAAGCAATATGAGTAAACATTAGTGAATTAGTAGGTAGAATAAGTAGGTAAGCCATAATTCATAGTCTCTTTATATTTTTCTTTGCGTGTTGTTTATAGTTACTTCTAATGCTAAGACCTTGACTCAGAGTCTAAGATACTGTACCACGGTTGCGCAGTTTACATACAAATGATCCGATGCTAGTCAGTCTGCTTCTCTTTATGCTGGGTTCAAACCAATGACAAGAACAAACTAATACCTTGTATTTTTCATTAATCGCGTATACGTACTGCATTGTATCATGTAAGTACGATGTTTTTTTTTATTTAAAGAAAATTATGTGAAGTTATACAATAGGCTAGATGCACTAAAAAAAAGTTAGGCCGTCATTAATATTTTCAAAAAATATTGGACACCTGTTTTTTTTTTTGTCAATTAAATAAAAAATTACGAAGATAAAGTGAAATTCCGCGTGACGTCATGCCTGCATACAATTTTTACTGAGACGTGACGTCACGAGCCCCCATTCCCGAACTTTGACGCTCTATCTTTGGCAATTTCTATTGATTTACAAATAAAATGTGTCCAATATTTTTTGATAATCTAACTGACGGACTTATTAGAATTTTTTTTTTACAAAGTCTTCATCCGCATTGAAGCAAAATTATTATCAAAATTAAATTTTACTGAAAGATGATTAATTTTTGGAAGCAGTTAATTAGTGAAAATATTTCAACCTTTCCTTTCCAATTTTCGTTAAATATTTTCGTTTATTTCTGGGAATATTACACATTCAGATGATGGTACCAATTTAATTTTCATAACCCAAGTTACGTATAATGTTATCGTTTCATTATGTATCGATTCTGGGAAATTTTTTGTATGAAATTGTCTAAGCGAACATTTTAATACAGTAATAATATATAACTAAGTATTATTTGAAGGCAAGGAAGAAGACTGTAAATCCCAAATCCTCTCAAAATAACCCATTCTTACCTAGATTGATTCATGAGGCTTTTTAAAATAAAAATAGCTTAAAAATTATGTTTTTATGGTTTATCTGATGGCGTCATATATCAAACCAAAAGTTTATTGCTTCAAATATTGCAATATAAACAAATTAATCAAATGAAGCCCTCAAAGTTTTTGACCCCCATCCTTAGAGGAAATCCTACCTAATTGGTTACACGAAATTCATTAGATGTTTGAAGCAGAATAATTCATTTTAATGTTACTCAAAGGAATCAAAATGTACCTACCAATCATTTCAGACAAATATGCAGATCCGAGTTTTCAAATTAATTTTTAATTGGCGAATTGACATTATAACATGACGTGATTTTATGTTTCACTTTATTTCGGGGAAAATATAACATATTTCTTGCAGTCGGAGATTCTGTTGGTATTTTATACAATAATAGAATATTTAAGACCTAAGCGATGTAAGGTAAGTAGATCAAAAGGAAGAGGACCGCGGACGCTCACAGACATGATTTTTGATCTGATGAAATGCGCTCCACTCTTGAAACCCGCTTGTGCTAGTCCCACAATGCCTCAGATCGTAATAAATGCAAAACTATCGTCCTATGTAAGCTGTCATCTACATCCCAAACAAATAGGTCACGACCCTCAGCATCAAGGAATTGGCGCTAAAATGACGAGGAAGACAAGTACTTAAAACACAGCAGTTCGACGGAATCCCCCCGTCGGGCTGCTGTGTTCCCTTTACCACAGATAAGATTGCATTGCTAAATGACGCTACCATATAGAGGCGTTGTACTACTGCTGTGAGATAAATTGCCAGTGTTCATTGTGTCTTCTCTCAGCCACGAACATTTCACTACAAAGTCTAAGCGTGATGTGGTGGCTGGAACAAATGTACTAAAAAGTAAGAAACACGTCACAAGCCGTCGCACACACAGGTAAATTTGCTGAGCAGCCGGCGACGGCGGTGCGCGATTTGAGGACCGAAGTGTACAAATGTATGGGTGACTAGGAGATATGTGATATGATATCACAGAACGACTTGGACAGCAGCGTGCCTCCGTCGCTGCCACCAATAAACCCAACTGAGCGTACGTGGCAGGGCCACTTACACCGGTTTGCTCATCGCGTCGCAAGTTGCTAAGACCAAAGTCGCGACCGGTCCGCCCATAATTCATCTCTTTTGCTGCCGGCACAGATGCAGATTCTTTCAATAAGTTGACATGATAGTACTGTTTTCTTTGCTGTAACCCTACTTTGCACTTCTATTCACGGTGTCTTCAATTAAATTTCGCTTCCTTTAACAAAACAAACAATACACCGATTAACGCAAGCGTCGCTGACGGGGCCATGGTTTCAACCGAGAGTTTGAACAGGTTTACCGCTACGTGTGAGCGTGTACCTCTACTGAGCTCAATTGTACCTGTACAGTTTAATCGCACAATCAAACCTGTCAGGTCTATCTGAGCGTTTATATCTAGCGTTTATGAAGCCACCCCCTTACATCTATGGCTGCAGCACCACAGGTCATGAAAGGTTAAATAATAATAGAAAAGTATGAAACTGCCATAAAAATGTTAGCACCGCCATTTTTAAATACTTCTAGCACCGACAATCCTATGTGTGATTCGTGTCGTAATACTAATGATATAATAATTACGTTTTGTAATTGTGTGTAGCTACGTATCATGGAAATATCTAGTCTCGAACAATGGATGACTCAACCATGCATAAAAAATCGAAATCGAAGACTATAGAGTCGAATCAACCATTAAATCAAATTCATTTTTTTTTGTACCGCAGTGCCCTCAGATAACATTGTATCCTCGATCCGTGCAGCAAGCCGCGTCTTTCGACACCACTCACGGCCAGATCGGGCGACTTCTCAGCTCGACCCGAGTTTACCTCGCTAAGCTCGTTTCACAGTAAAAGTCACAAATTTGTGTACTTGCACTTTTTTTTCCTTTATCTATCATAGAATCACATTGTGTTATTTAAAATGTATGTATATATGTATCCTACCATATTGCCAGTAACAGATTCTTACTATTACACACTAGTATCATAACACCCTAGCTTGTTTGGTATCATTCGATTCCTCTCATCGTACCACATACATCTCTTTCAGTTTCAGCCACTTGCTGAAACAAATCTTTCACCGATTTTTTTGTGATATTTCAAATTTTTTGTACCGCAGTGCCCTCAGCTAACATTGTATCATCGATCTGTGCAGTGAGCCGCGTCTTTCGACACCACTCGTGGCCAGATAAATTAAAAACTGTTTTAAACTTTCATGGCTATTTACAATATTAAAATTGACTTACGGGTTTATTTGTAACAGTGCCGAAATATCTGAAACTCAAAAATATACCTGACATTAAACCCGAAAGTAAAAATTAATAACGCAACATTAAATCTACAGTTATAAATTAGCAACGTCTAAGTATTTTATTTACTTACTAAGATCAAATACACTAGACACTCGAAAAAATGTCAATCGTCTAACGGCTCCTCTCTCAATTTGGTCAAATTAATTGTTTTGTGCAACTTTTTGTGCACTTAGTGGTTCCAAACCCACTAGCGTAAGCGCATGTTTAACAAGAGAAAGGTAGGAATAACGGGTGATAAATAATTGTGATGCTTATATAACTTCCAAAAATTCAAACGACAGTAAAACCATAACTTGACATTGCTATGTTTCTAACTCAAACATTATATAATAATAATAATATCTTGGGACAATCCATACACGGTCATCCGATCCCAAACTAGGCAGAGCCTGTACTATGGAAACCAGACAACTGATACTAATACTTATATACTTTTTTTTTGTAAATACATACTTAAATAGATAAACAACACCCAGACACTTGGCGGGAATCGAACCCACGATCCATCGGTTAGCAGGCAGGGTGACTGACCACTAGACCAACGGGCCCGTCATATGATACTCATCTTATCAGAAGTGTGGTCGGTTTAGGTTTATAGTATGTAAAAATTCAAAATGTAATCCCAAAATATATGTTTATTCGTGCAATAACGTCAATATCCAATGAGTATTAGGTAAAACTTTTATATCACTGCAATATTATGTATCCCATAATCTTTATTTAGTTTACCTAGTCCTTTATGAGAACGCGGGATTTATGAATTCGAATATAATATATATTCGAATTCGAATATATGTATATTATATATATAAAGCGACTCTACTACTTTATTGTTTGTATTCTAACTAGAAATGATTTACCGAAATTGCTAATGAGGTTGCCGGAAACACATCCATGTCCGCTGCATTCGGGAATAGTAATAAACTAATTACAATTATTTAGAACGCATAATAATTAAATTATTTCATTTAACACAAGTTTGGAATGATTATTTAAATGTAATAGAACAATTTTAATCATATTGACTTCGTGATTTAGTATGGGAATTTACAGTTTTGTTATGGTAATTATTAAGGTTGTTAGGTACATACATATTGCGTCCATACATAATCCGGTAAACGGCTTATTGAGGCCTGTAGAGGACTATACTCTTTTTTAATCGGTTTATGTTTACTGTACTCATGAGCTGTAAACTGAAGCCTACTTGCAAACTTAGATAGATAGACAATTCTTTATTGCGCACAAACAAATAGATACAAAAAGAATAAGACACAAATTAATAAAACATGCAACAATGGGCGGCCTTATCGCTAAAAGCGATCTCTTCCAGGCAACCTTTGGTTGGAGAGGAAAATAAAGAAGTAGTAGTAGTAGAAGTAAGTAAGTAGTAACTTAGTATCGTTTTTTAGATGTGTATAATTACCGGACACAAGAGACTTAATAACTAATGTCTTAGGTGACGATCGACGGTGCAGTGCAGCTATCTATACACAAACGTGTCGCTATCAGGTAACCGTCTCAATTGTCTCGTTACTAGTTTAAATAAGAAAAGACATAGTAGGCTGACATATTGTTGTCTTTTGTTTACGCGATTTACTATACATTGAAAACGTTTCAAAACGTTTTAAATCCAATGCTTTCAAGTACCCACTAAAAAAATAGAACAAATCAAAATTGACTGAATTTTAATTTCTCGTCCTCGTCCTCCTCCTCAGACGCTCCCTTATTGTTGAGGTTATCGTCCTAGGTTCCGATAAATAATAACTAGGTATTGGGTCTCTTGTGCCAGGAACCATCCAGCAAGGTACCAGCACTCTGTCAGATAATATGATATTGCTGCCAAGTAGCAATGTAAACATTTCGGTAATCCGGTCTTAAGGACACTGTAGCTGGTGAGATTACCGGGGTCAACAGAGCAGTGGCAGTGAAGAGCAGGTTGGACAAAAAAGTAGGCAATTCCACATATACTATCGCGGACACCAACGTTGTACCAGTTTTCAATCAAAATCGTTTGAATGACGACGTTAAACGCGCGTATTTTGGTCCGGCACGTGCAAGCGATTGTCGTCTTAAAGGTGATACACCGCTTGTTACCGCGAGAGTACGTATACATGTGAATAAAATTCAATACTGTAAATGACCTTTGCTTAGAAAAAAAATATCCCACGACTAGTAGATAATGTCTAATACAAATCTGCAAGTTGAAGTGGCAATGGGTAGGCCACATCGCTCGAAGAACCGATAACCGTTGGGGAAGGAAGGTTCTCGAGTGGCGACCACGAACCGGAAGACGAAGCGTTGGCAAGCCTCCCACTAGGTGGACAGATGACATTGTGCGCGTCGCAGGTAACCGGTGGATGCAAATAGCCAATAGTCGTTCATTGTGGCGTTCTAAGGGGGAGGCCTATGTTCAGCAGTGGACGTCTTCTGGCTGATGATGATGATGAATACAAAAATATGTATGTACAACAAAGGTTTGCTACGTAGTTGTATGGAAGATGTATGCGTAAATATTATAGGAAAATAAAACCATTTTTATAATTAGCACGGTATTTTAGAGATAATAAAAAAAAATAGCAATAAGAGATAGCAAAATAACTTTTATACATAAAAAAAAATATATATATATAAAAAGGTACGTAACCCACGCCTCGTTGCGCGAGTGGGACTGGCACTAGACCGGTTTCTTTTATATTAGGAGGGTATGTTTTTTTTTCGATATAATAAGTGTCAGATGTTCCACTAAGCAGCGAATTAAGCGAATAATATTTGATACTGCGGTGGCACCTATTCATACGGTGCCTATTCATAGGCCTCTTGCATATCACCGACTGAGCGTATCCAAGTAAAGTTGGTATTAAGTTTAATACTGTATACAATTATGATTCCTGGGAATTGGCCTCCATATCCCACTGCGCACTTTGACTTATATACCGCACACAATTTATATACTACGTCCGTTTGTACGAAGTAAATAAGCTTTATCGAGTGCAAAGAAATAAAACAGCGAGACATATAACGCAGATCTCAAGGGCCAGGCAGTAAATTCCGATTCAACTAAGACTACGTAATGAGAGTTTCGTATCAGAATTCCGTATAAGGGTTATACGGACAATTTACTAAAACAAATGAAGAAATGACTGAAAGAAAAATTATTTGTTCCCATTATACTTATAATGGGAACAAAGAATTTTTTATATGATTTGCCTTATGTGTCAGCGGGCGAGCGCTTGCCCTGGAAACAAGGTGCGCAAGTTTGAACCCCGGCTCGCACCTCTTTAATTAATCATGAGCGTATCGTTTTTGTGCGATTGTTATTAGCTTTCAGTGAAGGAAAACATGGTAAGGAAACCTGCATATTTGAGAAAGCCTAACTAGCTTTCGCATGACGTGTGAAGTCCGCCAACCCGCACTTGGCCAGCGTGGTGAACTACGGCCTAAGCCCCTTCATCTTGAGTGCAGGACAGTGGGACAAAAACCAAGAGCTATTAAAAAAATGCATTATGTAACTCATCATCCGAACACATCATCATCATCAGTCGAAAGACATCCACTGCTGAACAAAGGGTCCCCCCCCCTCCCCCCCCTAGAGGAGAGGAGTTGACATAATCCCCACGCTTGGCAGGTGCTTTGGGGATCGCAGTATAGTTGGTAGGTAATCCAGTAGCAAGACGCTGCTGCCCGTCTTCTTGTTTTCCCTTAGTCGCCTATTACGGACACCCAACGTAAGGGATGGGTAGGTTCTATGATCCGGACACACCACGGGCTTATTCAACTAGATTTATTCACGTGCCCACCGTCCTTACCGTCCTACCTAGGTTCTGCGGATGTAAAAAGGTCAATCATAATATGAGTAAGGAAAGTTACGGTTGAATTTTTCTTCGGTATCATCAGATATGAGTCTGCTAATTAGTGCGAATAAATGAATTGAGTATAATCTAAGATTCACTTAAAATATGTGACCATTTTTCAAAAACTAGTAGAATTGTTATGGATTTGCTTGAAATTCAAAACATGAATTGCTTTTAAGTGAATTGCATAATGTAGCCTTTTTAGACCCGCTGTATGTCATGCAAGAAAATATTATCTTATATAGAAAACAAGAACTATTATCGAACTTGTTTTTCATTACCGTTATAAATGGCATTCCTTTTTTAAATAAGCCTAGATTTTTTTTATTATACAAACAAAGGACTACTACTGCTTACAGGTGTACATTAACTAATCATTTGCAAGCTAGGCATACTCATAATGTATACTTATTATTCAGATCGAATACATCGTACCATTAAACGCATTATAACGCGTGTCGATATTATGTGACTCATGAACCCAAGTGTCGTTGGGTATTTCCTACAATTAATGTAAATTTACCTGAACCTGTTATTATTGTAGATCTTATTTCTTTTAACCATTGGTCAATATGGTAAAGGACTTATGTGATGGTAACATTTAAAAGAGGATATGTTTCGTTTAATTAATCTAACTCAAACATTTATAACAAGCTCAGCAATAAAGTTAATACATATCAAACGTGAAAAGTTTTGAGCGCTTTGATGAATGTGAATACCCTTGACTTGTAATTCTTGAGTAGCTAGTACAAAATACACTATACATATTTTAATACTAGCTGACCCACTCAGCTTCGCCCGCGCTGTGTTACGTTAACTAAACTTTCAATAATATACATTCGCATAGAATACAAAACCTCCTTTTTTAAAGTCGGTTAAAAACTTGGACCCACTTTGTACTTGCCCTCCGAAGCACGGAGACGTTTAGTTCAAATGGCATCTATTTAATCAAAAATCTATTTAATGAAGGTCATTAACCTAATGTTGCTTAACCTGATCGATTTCCAAACATTGTTAACAACTGTCTATGAGTGTTCCCTTACAAATATTTATTATAATTATAATGAAAAGTTGTTAAAATCGGAGCAAGCGTATAACCAAGTACACATTTTGACTTTAGTCCCCTCTCCCAAGGGAACCGTACCGAATGTCGGGATAAAAAGTATCCTATGTCCTAGTACCTCGTACCTCGGATGGAGTATATACTCAAATCATGTCAAGTTTCGTTTCAATCCATCCAGTAGTTTTGGCGTGATTCTCAGCCGAGATACAGACAGACAGACAGACAGACAGACAAAAATAAAAAAATATTTTTTTTTGGCTTTAGTATCGGTTATAGAAGGCCCTCCAAACATAATTTTCAAAATATCTCCAATGTACAGAATTGGACCTGTTACAGTTTTATTATAAGTATAGATTACGTAAATAAAAATTATATTAACTGTTAATTGGATAACATCATAAATAAACTAGATAGTAAAAAAAAAATTATGAAGTAGCTATTAAATATTTAATGTTAATAGTTAAAAAAATATAGTTATTAGTATTTATATAATATTCATGTTCGCATAATGTTGTCTTTAAGCGAAAACTAAACATTGTAATAAAACTACTCTTACGGAATATATCGCGGTTTACTTTAGGTTTTAGGTACTTTCCAGACGCGACGTTTCGATGGTCACGGGCGGACAATGCCTGGCAACGGGCGGGTGGTCCGCCAACGGTGGGAAAGTAAAACCGAAAGTAAGCCGCGATATACACCGTAAGAGTAGTTTTATTACAGTATTCGCGTTTGTACGAAAATATTGTCTTTTGACGGTTCTGGCAAGTGCTTGCTTACTGTATCGCATTTAGGCTTAATCCACTGCTTTCGAGCGCAGAATCTAACACGCTCGCTTTCGTTCGATAATTAATCCTACTAAAATTTAGTTTAGTGTACAGTTCGTTTATCCACCTTCTGAAAATCGACAGTTGATGTTAATGTGTTACGTGTTAGGTACTTATTTTAATTTTTATTAAAGTTTATTAACTACTGGAATATAAAAAGAAACTTTAATATGTTTTGCCTTTAAGATGTTAATTCTTCTGCAAATAAGTTTGTATTAAAATAATATTCTAAATCTACTTTGACCTAGATTTTCTTCTACAGATAGTTTGTTCTAAAACTGTGACATTAAATTACATAAGTGAACGAAGAACTTTATCATAGCTATAAAAGACAGAAGTAAAAAAGCCATTCAGCAAAACAAATAATAAAAAGCATCGTTGTTACATAAACCCTTCCTAAAAGTCGTTCGTAAACATTGCGAGAGTATTATTTGTAATCTCTTTCCACTGACGTATCAATATAAATATTGGAATAAAGCATACAATCAAAAAGTAATATCATTGACAAGTCAGATTTATCAATATGAAAAAATGGATCTTTTTATAGCGCTTGTAATTACGTATTGGAATATTTCGGTTTGCTGTTTTTTTTTGGAGTCGGCAGGTAAATTAAAATTGTTAATATGATTTCTTTACTGGTGTTTGACATAAAACCAGTTAGTGATTCCTCTAAAATTCTGATTGTTATTCTTCTCTGTAGAAATGCTAGGGAAAGATGTCGCGCGCCTCACAGCGCTGACATCTGGGCCATCTCTTCTTACTTGCCGTCACCCTGGTGCACTCATGCAAGAAGCGCCCAACGCAGATTTTATTTGATCAGTCCACCGCATAAGTGACCGCCCCGACGCGACGCTTTCTAATATCTTCATACGTGGTTGTTGCTCATAGTCCTGCTTGTACCCATATATATGTTACTATGCTGCTATCGAGTGAGGAATTTGCTTATTCAACACATTAGTGGTATAAAAAAAAACTACAAATAGGTACATACGAAAAAAAAACAATTTTATGCCGTTTACCGAAATCATACTGTTGCATTCTGATTGCATAGGTAACCGCGTGGTCTAGACCACAACCACGTATGAAGATACTAGTATCTTCATACGTGGTTGTTGCTCATAGTTCTGTTTTATGTAGCTTTCTGCTATCGCGTGACGCATATGCTTGTCCGACACCTTACCGGTATAAAAACTTACAAATAAATCGGAAATACAATTTTATGGTGTTTACTGACATTATGTAATACTTTTTAAGCTTATGATATCGTCCGCAAACCGCAGTCGGTGGGCTAAATATACTCATTATTTTTGTGATAAAACCAATAAATTACAAATGGGATCGTTTAAAACACAATTTATAGCCGTAGCCTCCGTAAAATTTTCAATTAAGCTCTCCCTAGAGGCGAATTTTGTTTAAATGTGGAAATTGTACCTGTTTCTAATTTCATTTTAAACGTTCTTCAATAAATAAACACATCAGCCATATGGTACCCAACCACCACACAGACTGTAGTCAACTTTGGTGGGAAAATAGTGCAAGTGTTCACGTAGAGTGGACTACTTTTTGCTCTAGCAGTCTGAAGACGACCGACATGACAAAGTCAGCCTTACGAGGCACTGTTAGCAGCAGTTGTGTGCGAGTGCTCGTTTAATTTCTTGTCAGATATTCTCAGTTGTTCCGGTGGTAGCTTTAAAAAAACTGAATATTTTAAAAGTACTAGCGTCAAGCCTATCTGAAATTAATAATAATAATATTCTGTGACAATCTACACACGGTCATCTGCGGGCCTAAAAAGGCCACATAAGTAATTCATCTAAAAGGAATTCGTATTCTGCATTCCTAGCAGATCCCTCAATATTCCTGTAATTTTCGTAAACTGGCAACACATTTTAGGCGATCATACTCAGTTCATTTATAAGCAGATTCATATTTGGTGTTAATGCTGCCATACGAATAGAAATTAAACTGTAACTTACTCATATTATAATTCACCGAAAGTCGCCTTTTTAGACCTGCTGATCCCAAACTAGGCAAAGCCAGAAAAGTAGAATAGAATAGAATACTCTTTATTGTCACACCAAAGAAAAACATACAGAAAAACTTACAAAATACTAGTAATACTTGAATTTTTTTTTTTTTTTGTAAATAATAACTCACATATTCTTCATCTTCTCTATAATATTCTCTTTAATCCCATTACACCCCCATATCTTAAAGCTCGTTTCAAATTCCTTCATGAGACGCATTCAAGGAATCTAAGATCGTCAGAAAACCTTGAACTAGCTATGCCCTTACACTCAACAAATTTTTATGGTAAATCATTTTCTGTACTTGCAGTACGTTTATGGAATGCCTTACCAGTTACCATAAGGCGAGCTAAATCTTTAAACATTTTTAAAAATCTTGTAAAAGCTCATTACCTTACTTTATAGCTCATTGATACTTTGCTGGTCGTTATTATGATTTCGGAGTGCTATCTGTATATTTATCAGAATTGATTTTTATATATATAATACATATATTTATAGTTCGTATATATATATATATATATATATATATATAAGTATATTGAACATATGTTGGTATGTAAGAAATATTTATATATATCTGTATGTATATTAATATATTATATGTAAATAGGTAAACTTATTATATGTATTTTTATTAGTGTATATTGTCTCACATATTAACTACCCCACTTTTCGTATTCCATGCAATCTTTTTTCCATCCCAAGGTTGCCTGTAAGAAATTGCGGATAGCGATAAGGCCGCCCTTTGTACAAATTTCTTCAAGTCCTTTTTATTTTATTTTTATGTGTGTACAATAAAGAGTATAAATAAATAAATAAATAAATAATATACACGCTTAACTGGATAAAAGGAACCCTATCACCTATACTGTGATCCTCAAAACGCCTGCTAAGCCAGGCGTGGGGATTGTGCCAGCCCCTGCCTTCTACGGGGAAGCCTTTGTCCAGCAGTCAACGGCTGCTGATAAATCTGATTTTTAGCGACTAATAGCCCTAAGTCTTTTCATGAATTCAGCTGTGATGTATTTTTTTTACTAAAGCAGGGTCATCATTTTTTTTTATTGCTAACGTAAATTACCGCGTCACAATTTTTTTTCTTTTATCTTGTAACGATATTTCCTGATGTTTCGGTGCGTCGGTAATTAACCTGTTGCCTTATAAGCGGTATTGTTAGTGTTTAGTTATTTTTGTTTTTTTTTTTTGTTTACAGGCTCCCCAGTTAATCACTTTTAAAGAGGGAAAATTAGGAGTCAACTTCGGTGGATACCATGCTGGTGTCGGTTTGGGAGGTTTATTAGGTAAGATTGTTTTAAAGTTTCTCTATAAGCTGTTCTGTAAGTTGAGTTATATTTCTGGAATAAAACTGAAACCAAATTCACGGTGTTTATTGTAACAGGAGGTGGCGGACAAGCTGGTGGTCTATTCGCTGAAGCCGGTACTCCATTCGGCCAAGCAGCTAGGGCTGGTTTGGGAGGCTCTGTCGACGGTAGTGGTAGGAGTGCAGGTACGTACCTACATTTACATGGCTTTTGTAGAGTTTAGAGTCTACTGTGGTATGGGGCTCCCACACTGCTGTTAAAAATGTTTACAAACATTGGTAAACATTTTCTAAACGAACAACTAACATCACAGTGTTCAAAAAATATTATCATGTTAGGTAATGTTAGTAAACATAATGTTGTCTTTTACTTACGCGACTACTACACACTGTAATTAAACTACTCTTACGGAATATATGGCGGTTTATTTTTGGTTTTACTTTCCCGACGTTACGAATGCTTTGCAGCACCCATGGCCACGGGCGGACAACCCGGCGGCCGGGCGGGCGTTAAACCGCAATATATTCCGTAAGAATAGTTTAATTAAAATGTTAGTAAACATTACTAAAAAAAATAACAAATTGTAACAAATCAAACATTTGTTAACATCATGGCCATACCAAATTAGGATTCGTTTACAAAACAATGTTTGATCAATTTCCTTTAATCGTGAATTTACAGTATTTCATTCAAGTTTTGTTCTTTCTACATGCATACCGACGCGTCCAAATTCTTTTCAATGACAAAGAAAAGCTTTGTTCCGCCCTTTTGCGTTCCTTTTGTTCCCGTCCTCCAGATATTTTATGCATGTACGCCTATTTGAAATATTTTCGAAATTACTTTCTACTTTCGCTTACAGGGTATAATGAAACAAGAACATGTTCCTCATATACATGAAAAAATTAAAAATATCATATTAACTAATGTAGTTAATATGATATTTTTTTACACTACCAAAGTGGCAAACAAGCATGTGGTCCGCCAGATTGCAATCAGTCCCCGCAGCCTATAAACGCTAGCAACACCAGAAGAATCAGTAGCGCGTTGCCGATCTTAATGACATTCGATATTAAGTTTCTTGAGTCCAGTAATTTCACCACCTACAGTGCCTTTCACACCAAAACACGGCAATGTTTACATAGTCCTGTTCGCGGTCGAATATCTGATACTGCGATGGTACGTACCTGGATGGATCCTTGCACAAGGAAATTTTGTGCAGCTGTTTCATTTTAGACTACCTATAACTCTGGAACATAAAAAATTCTCCATTCTCAAAGCAGAGTTCTTACTAAACACATCTACGGTCTATGTGTAAAAGATAGAATACTAAAATCTTCGGATTTCTACGGAGAATTTGTTGGCAGGAAATCAAGCCCAAGGCAATATGTCAATCAGTAACTTCCTAAAAAAACAAATAAGTTTGTAGATAATTTTAATGTAAGGGTCAATTTTGTTCAGTCAGGTTTTCTGTTTTTTCTTTGTTTCTTATAATTTCCAAACATATATCATTTGTAATTAATAACCATAATATCTGTTTTATGTAGGAGGACTTTATGTGGGTGCCACAGCTGGAGGTGACGTTAAAGCTGAGGCTGGTCTAGGTGGTGAGGTTGGAGCAGAAAAAACCATAGGCGGTGGTTTTGCTTCTGCTTCAGCAGCAGGCAACCACGCATCATCTGGATTGGTAGGTGATAATGATAAAGCTAGGAAAAAAGAAGATATACTTAGTTTAAAAGCAACACAGCAAAAATAAAAAATTGAAGTAGAAGATTAAATTGCAAAAGTTTCATTATAGGCTAAGAATAACTTTTTACGATACTTATGGCTAATGGTCAACACTACATATAAAGTATTGTATTCTAAAAGATAAATTAGAAATAAATATACCAGCGCTTGTTTATGTCCCACTGCTGGGCACGGGCCTCCCTTCAAGGTGAAGGGGCTTAGGCCATAGTCCACCACGCTGGCCAAGTGCGGGTTGGCGGACTTCACACGCCATTCGAAAGCTAGTTACGCTTTCTCAGACATGCAGGTTTCCTCACGATGTTTTCCTTCACCGAAAGCTAGTAACAATCGCACAAAGACGATTCGCACATGATTAATTAAAGAAATCAGAGGTGCGAGCCGGGGTTCGAACCTGCGCATCTTGTTTCCAAGGCAAGCGCTCGCCCACTGAGCTGTTATAGTTACAAGTAAAAATATTTATAAATATATTTATTTAAAATAAATTAATAAAAATAAATGTAAGACTAATACTGTTGCGTCATTGTATAATAATAATATCCTGGGACAATTCACACACGGTCATCTGATCCCAAACTAGGCAGAGCCTGTACTATGGAAACCAGACAACTGATGCTAATATACTTTTTTTTTTGTAAATACATACTTATATAGATAAAACACCCAGACACTTGGTGGGAATCGAACCCACGACCTGTTGGTTAGCAGACAGGGTCACTAACCACTAGACCAACGGGCCCGTCAAAGTAATATAGCCTTAACTTTGTTTTCTATACCATGAATTATCTTTTCTTTCTGGTCTAGATGATACTAACAGTTTCTTTTGGATTAAGGTAAAAATAACAAGATTTATTTCTTATGCACTCACAACACACATTCATTTATAAGTCTACACGTAGTTTTCTATAGTAGCAGTATCAACGTTCGTTGATTGAATTCTCTTGGCATGATACGGTTTTATGCATGAAATTTTCATACAAATATGGTAATTAGTAACAAAAATGGTAACATCTATATAATTTACAGGGAGGGAAGTCATCTGTTGTTGGATCATCAGGACTGTCATTCTCTGCCCATAAATCTTTCGGAATACCAACAGTGGTAAAAGAGACGGAATTTGCTGTAGTTCCTGTAGAAAGAGTCAAAGCGAAGAAGATTTATAAGGAAGTTAATTTGGAATCTACAAATGAAATTACCCCAGTTGCAAGTGCTGGAGTAGAAGCAAATGCTGAAGTAGACGTTGAGGCGAATGCACAACCTGCAGTTATTGTTAAAGAAGTGAGTAAATGGACACCGAGAGAACATCGTAGATTAAATTTCCCATCAAATATGTTTAAAAATATAATGATATCTTTATTTCCAATACCGCCAAGGGAACACAGACAACCGATAAGGCCCACGCAAACTCAGTTTAGTTTCTTTAAGGTTTGTCGCGATTTTTAATGAAGTACGCGCACCAGAGGCTTGCTGACAGTCGAATTCTATCGCACTTTTTGTCGTTACTTACATATTGTGCACTTTGATATTTTAAATTAATTATTTTATTTATTATGTGTCCCAGATTGGAATATTTTATAATTAAACCACATCTTAAAAACATTACAGGTATAGAATTATAACAAATCCTTTAAGATTGTGCTGCTAAAAAGATTCAATTAATTTAACTTTTAGTGTCAATCTTTTTTATTTTACTTTAAGAACATACTAGTATTTTTTTATATTTGATTAGTTCCAGTCATTACAAGAAACTGGTAACGAATTATTAATTTCATAGTATTTATCAACGATTTCCTTTTATATTCTTTGAGAGAAATCAAAAACCAATTTAAACGCACTTGTGCTAACTAACTAATGTTTAAGAGTTATTTAAATATTTGATTTTACGTGAAAAGTATGTCATTCCTATACATTAGTTTCTTAATTTCTTGGGTTCTATATTTGTAGAATGACAAATTGGCTATAGGCCCTGGAGGTATTTCAAGGAGCGCCACCGCCGCAGTAGCGACGCGATATTCCGTACGCCATAGCCAATAATAACTTCACAACATGCTACTTCTTGTTGTTAAATATAAATAACTGTTTTTGTTGTATGACTTCAAAAATCAATGCACTGCATTGAAGCCTGTTCAATAAATCGGGATCCTATTCACCCTTATTTATAAATACACACAACATTTCAGGTTTACGTTGAGCCTCCACCGACACATGTTGTTGAGAAACAGATATTTCATGTACGCAAGCCACATCGCCACAATGTTCACAAAACGGCTTTCCTTGGTGGCTATATCGGTGGAAACGTTGGAGCCCCCGTCCAGCCTGCTATCGAGAGGAGAGTTGATGTTGGTGCAGAAACTGCGGTGAACGCAAACGCAGGCGCTAATGTGGACTCACAAGCTGGCGCTAGCGGTGCCGGTGCAGTTACATATAATAAACGTGTATCAGTTGCATCTAATCCAGGTTTCTTTGAAGATATATTTAACGTGAGTAGAAACCCTTGAATATAATTTTATCTATTTTGCTTAATATGTACGAATAACAAGGGACTGAAAGAGCTTAAGGCAATGCATTCTTCCCTTACATTGGACTAAACACCAAAACTTAAGTCTATAATTCAAGGCATTGCCAAGATCGAAAGAAAAAAAGTCTGCAAAACTGGAGGTCATAGGTTTGTGCCCATGACTTCTGTGGGTTGGAGTAACTTAATGTAGTTGTTTTTTACTGATACTAGGTTACAACCCAATGATCCCACTGTCTAAAAAGAAGAAAGTGAAAATGAAAAAATAAAGATGTAATATGAATGTATAATCAGTATTTTTTTACATTATCTAAAACTACTTTGCAATAAAAACGTTATTGCTAGACATTAATAATTTGTTATTTAAATAATTTGCTCTTCTAGTTCTGACGATTATAATCAACCCTAACCATATTCTCTTCGCAGATTCCAATCTCGACATTGAAAGCTGTTAGCAGTTTATTAACAAATGTTGCTGGAAATACAAAGGTTTCAGTAGAAAAGACAGCGTCGGTTCATGCCGGTGGCAGTGCAAATGCAGGTGTGGGTGCTTACTATTAAATAAGCTTTATGTACTGTATACCTGTAGCCTATTGTTTGTTTAAGTGAAATATTATACGTATTACAATTAAATTTACAGGAATATAGTTTTAAGAACTCAAACATATTTAACTATGCGTTAATTACAATCTAGAAAATTAATTTGATAGTTCCAGTTTTATAATGGCTATAAAAACTTCGATTCCAGTATTTTCATATAAGTTTTGGATGTTTCGAAATTGCCCGTAATCTGTCGATCTTGTTATTTTATTAGCAGAGTTTTATATTAGCTATAAAATTTTAGAACTATTAATGATGATTTTATGTTATATACTATTCGAATTCCTAACTGTTTTTACAGTTCTTTGATGTATCTACAAAAATTTACCACGAGTAAATGTATGTATTTCTAATACATTGCTCCTATAATTATAGTATTATTAAACTTTATTACCTATTTAAATATGAATAAGAATGTAGAGAATTGGGGGCGTTATACCCAAAAGAGAGTCACTCAACCCGCTCATAAAAAAATGTATATTTACTGGAAAATTTAATGAAACAATTTTTTTATATCCCTTTTACAATTGTGATAAGCCGTGTTAGCGACCTGGAGCGAATGGCACCGTATAATCTTGGCCCCTCTTTTCCCCTCGTAATCTTGATGATATTTTTATCTGCTAGCTTTTATTACGTTTTTATTTTTTACGAGCACCCCCTTTCTGAGAAAAATGTCTTTCGTGTAACTTGTTAACAGAATATATAAATTTGTACAGAATAACAGCTGCAAACTGCTGTGACAATGGCCGGACCTATCTTATTTTAATTACGGTCAAATAAAATTTGGCTTAATAATTTTCTTTGAAGATAATAATATAGTGTCATGGTAAAAGCAATATTGAATTATTTTTTTTACTAACAATTAGGTATATTCTAACTATTACCAGAGAAAACGGTGAAGATTGACCTTCACCCATCTGATAACCAGATGGGACATTTTTGCCTACACGTCTATGATAGCTTGCCAATCGAAAAGTGTTAATGGCTATCTTTAAACATGGCAATAATATTCCATCAACGGTTTTTTGCAGGCAAGCCTGTATAATTATTTTCATTATTAAATTATCTTTCTTTCGATACCATTTTTTTATAAAAATACTAACCGATTTTTTTTTGGTTATCAGAAGAGTGAATGAATTTATTTCAGTTATGAAAAAAAAAGTAATAAAATTTAATTAAAAATAGCCACGAACACTACGATAGGCAAGCTTTCGTAGGCGTGTTTATAATTAAATTTTGAAATATGGGTTTACGGAATATATCGCAGTTTATTTTAGATATTGTTCACCCATGGTCACGGGAAGACACAGGTGCTGCAATGCATTTGAAACGTCAGGAAAGTAAAATCTAAAATAAACCGCTATATATTTCGTAAAAGTAGTTTTATTTCACTGTGTAGTAGTGCGCAGATAAAAAACAACATTATTCAATAACATTTAACAAAAAGTATGTCTTCTTCACCGTCTCTTAGACTGTAACTAAAACTTCCTCGAAGTTTTCGCCGCACTGGGAGGGAAGGGTACCTATAAGACTGGCGTCTCGATGCCTTTCGGAATATTATTTAGTTTACTTATTCATGTCATGATGTCACATTATGTTAATCACTTTAAGTTCGTAAGTACTTTATAAGTTAATTTTAGTAACTAAACTGTCACTAATGTTTCAACAGACTTGATAACACCGAAGCATGCATCACAATCATCATCATCGGAAGCACAAATATCGGTACAGACACCGAGTGTTTCCAAAGTAATAGACGATATATTCTCTGTAAGTTCACTATCATCATCTTTATCGAGTGATTGTGCTTCTATACTTAGCCCCTCCGCCCCTCCGTCCTTCGCCCTCCGCTCTTTGTAACTTCTTTATTTTCCTCTCCATTCAAAGGTTGCCTGGAAGAGAACTCTCTTAGTGATGAGGCCGTCCATTGTTGCATGTCTTTTTAATTTATACCTTTCATTTTAGTAACTGTGTTTGTGCTATTATCTATCTACTTAATTTTATGTTTGAGCTACAAATTAACTAAACATTCTGGCTTAATTGTTCACCTTTCAGTACTACATCCGCTTTTCGCTTCCTCAGAACTAATGTGTTTCACATCAGCTATGTGTTCTTAATTTAACGCGAGTTTTGATTGCACGCTTTGTTTGCCCGGTTTAGGAGAGTCACAATCAATTTTATATACCCCTGCATCCTGTAGAGGTTTATAAAGTCGGTAAAGTTAAAATCTAAAATGATCCTGTGTCAGATATATCACTGTGCGCGCAAAAGGGACACACTATGGACCCTCACCCGCCATCGCTGCGATTCCTAAGAGTACTGGCAAAATTCTTTATCATAGGAACACAGCACCACTTGAAGGAGAAAGAGGCGCTATTTAGCTCGAACCTTCAATAGCAGTACTATTGTAGGTAATCTCACGTTCATGACCAGTTGTAATCACTGTTCGGTAGACGACCGATTGGTTGAGCAATATCAGGCAAGGTCAGTTCCTTAGATGGGTGACAGCTTAGTGGCATTCTAACTGAGCGTCTTTGTGCTTCGGAGGGCACGTAAAATGTCGCTACCAGTGGTTGTCATGGACAGCAGTCGTCAAGCTAAGTCAAAGGCCTAAGGGCAACTACACTAACGCCATTGGCCACAAATCATATAACACAAAAAAAAAATTGTCTTACTTTTTGATACAAAGTGGTATAAACTACGTACCTAATTCGTTTCAGAGTAACATTATATTAATACTACTTTAGAGATGGTGGTTGATACAGGTGCCTTTACAGATTAAGTGAGTCAGCACATAGAATGTTCATTTATTTCTGTATCTGTTCTCACTAAATATTTCTAGGACAATTATTTTCATTGCATGCTTGGATATAACTTGTAATGCAATTGATTAAGCTGATTTTCCTCATTATTTTATTAGTTATCATCACTAATGAAGTTTTTTTTTGTGTTTTCCGTGTACTTACCTAAATAATAACAACTTTTGTCCAAGCAATTACGTACATAATATTTTTTTATGATATTATAGGTAGCCCGGTAGTTACTAACATTGCTTTATTGTATTTGGTATGGTAATATGCCATTATCCATGGTGATGGTGCCCCATAAAATCATAATTAATTGGCAATGGTATATACTTAAAAAAATATTTGTATTTCAGTGATCACTGATCATATTTTATATGTTTTTAATAGCGTGTGACTTAATTCCTTTCAAAAGGTGAGTTTAAATAATTTGATATGCTTCGTCTGGCCACGGTTATCTACTCAAATTTTTAATTGTAACTATTCTTATCGTAAAATAAATATTATATTATTTTTATTTGTAATTTTAATATACGATTGATTAAGTTTATAAAGGGTGAGTATGCTTTGTACATATTATATGCCTTTATTGTGTTATACCGACGTTTCCTGTAATTAATTTTTGATCAAAAATTAAATTAAATTGATGTTTTTATAGATACCTATCAATACCCTCACCGCAGTCAATAAATTTCTGGGGAACAATATAATTGGCAGAAAAAGAGCCCAGGTAAGTGGAAAAATAAAATAATTTTAGAACTGTGTTCGTCCTAAAAATAACGGAGTATATTTATATACGTTACTTACTACTTAACTTCTTTTTTCCCCAAATGCCCAAGGAAGAGGGTTATGTTTTTTTTTTCAAACTTCGTTTATAATGCCGATAACGTAACTTAACTTCATTTTCTTTGTGAAAAGGCGCTACGACGGCCTAAAATTTTGCAAATGGATGTTTTTGTTATCATAAATGAGTTTATTTTTCATGTTTATTACATTTTAGAAACGTATTTTACTCTGTAGTTTTGAAGTAGTGCTTAACTGCGATCCTACCTGATGGTAAGTGGCTATGCTGCTGTGAATGGAAGCGCTCCTCACAATACCTATTCTACTTCTATAGTCCATTTTGACAGATGTTTAAAATCCACAAAGTTATAATAGCGGGTGGCGAAAAGAGGAACTAAAATATTCCAAAAAAAAAAACAAAATCGATCAGTTTAAAGGTGACTAACCACTAGGTTAACGACCTTATCGGTGGTAGGTACCATGTGCAAGGGGCCGTCCAGGTAGTTAGGTACCTACCTTCATAAAGCTGGTTTCAGACTACGCTATACTAGATAGATAGATAATTCTTTATTGTTCCACCATTATTAAAAAACACAAAAATACAAGAAAAAAAAAACAGTAAAATAGAATGAAACAATGGGCGGCCTTATCACTAAAAGTGATCTCTACCAGGCAACCTTTGGATGGAGAGGAACTATGAACTGCAAGGCGGGGTTGTTTATACAAACCAATTATAAAAGAGAAAAAAAAAAAAATACATAACTATAAACAATAAAATACATAACAGCAAAATAATATATATATAAATATTAGTATAATACATAAATATTATATTTGATAGAAACAAATATAAATAACCAACAATAATAAATAAATACTTAAATGCAGCCGGCTAATATCAATATAAAATTCATAGGGATAAATAAAATGCTTTCAAACGATCTTTAAAGATAGGCAGAGATGGTGCATGTCTAACAGTGACCGGTAAGGCATTCCACAGACGAACAGCTTCTACTGTGAATGACTTATCGTAAAACGAACTATTATGAGAAGGGAACATAAGAGTGAGATTTTCTGATGACCTCAAACAGTGGGAATCATTGCCGAGAAAAACAAAACGTTCCTTTAGGTAACGCGGAGAAAAAGGATTAAATAGTATATTATAAAGAAGAGACAGGATGTGCGTATTCCGACGAAGACGAATAGGAAGCCACTTGAGCTTAGAACGAAATTGAGAAACATGATCATATTTGCGCAAACCAAATATAAATCGTATACAAAAATTTTGAAGACGCTCAAGTTTATTAAGCTGGTCCTCTGTAAGATCTAAATAGCAGATGTCAGCATAATCAAGAATTGGAAGTAATAGGGATTGAGCTAGAACAATCTTAGTGGCAGTGGGAAGAAAGTTACGGAGTCTTTTTAACGAGGCTGCAGCAGCAAACAACTTCTGGCTAGTAACTTGGAGTTGAGGAACCCAACTCAAGGTGCGATCAATTAAGATTCCTAAATTTTTACACGATTCACTAAAAGGTATTAATTCCCCATCTAAATTGACACTAGGAATCGTTCTCCAGTTTACCCTTGAAATCAATCGCGAACTACCCACTATCATCGCCTTAGATTTTGCAGGATTAACTTTTAAGCCAAATTTTTTGCTCCACTCGGTTATAAGGAAAAGATCATTATTAACTACCCTAATACACTCTGGTAGTTCATCCAATGAAGCACTAGAATAAATTTGTAGATCGTCTGCATATAGGTGGTACGATGAAGATAGATTTTGCGAGACAGAGTTTATAAAAATTGCGAAAAGAAGTGGAGAAAGGACACCACCTTGAGGGACGCCAGCAGTCGTATCACACCAAGAAGAGAAATCCTCATCCAGGCGAACCCGCTGCCTGCGCCCATAAAGATAACTGTAAAACCAATCGACAACCGCAGGAGATACATTCATTGAGCGAAGTAAGGCCAAGAGAATGTCAAAATCAACCGTATTGAACGCATTACTGAAATCCAGCAATATAAGTACAGTAAGTTTGCCATTGTCCATGGAATGACGTATATCATCAGTGACCTTGACGAGTGTAGTAGTCGTGCTATGGCCCGGGCGGAAACCTGATTGTAAAGGGTTTAAAAGATTGTGACAATAAAGGAATTTACTAATCTGGTCATAGACAAGGCGTTCAAGAACTTTAGAAAGAAAAGGAAGAATAGATATAGGTCGAAATTCGGAAAATAATTTAGGACTTGATTTTTTAGGAAGAGGAATAATTTGAGCATCCTTCCAAGCTAAAGGAAAAATGCCACTATACTACTTATACTATTGCGCTATATAGTATAGCAAAGAAGGACCTAATGCTATACTATATAGCATGGCGTTCACATTACGCGATATTATCCCAAGCATTTATAGTATATCGCTCGTTTCGCTTGCGGGACGGCCGGGAGTGAGGGAAGAAGAAGAGGTCGGCGCGTGATATAGCACAGCATAAACTCAGCAAATCGCACCAATTTATAGCGTTAAGCCAATAAAATATAGTACAGTACAATGTGAATGTGTCCTTAACAATGTATGGTGCGCGATATTGTTGTGCTATGAGCTATATACTATATGTTATTATATTATAGTGTAGTTTCAAACCAGCTTTAGGTACGATGGTCCGTAGTCGCCGCCGAAATAGCCGCTAAGCACCAATTTGTTAATGTTGCTGTGTTACGGTGTGAAGGGCAACTTTTCCGGATGAAATTATCGGGTTCAAGAAACTTAATAAAAAATGTCTTTGCTGACGAGCGGTAGTGCTCTGCAGCTATATGTGCTCTATAGGCAGGCGTGGCGCTTCCTATTAGGTAAACGTCTTGCTTTTCTTAAAAATAAGTTTAATGAAAAAAAGTTAATTCAATATTAATATTTTCAAGTTTACTAGGTGGTAGGTTCCTTGTGCAAGGAACCGTCCACGTAGGTACCACCGCAGTGTCAGATATTCTGCCGCCAAGCAGCAGTGTGTAAGCATTGCGGTGGTACTAAACGGAATAATACCACCTATTCCGTGTGAAGGGCACTGTAGCTGGTGAAATTACCGGTCATATATGTCTTAAGGATCAGCAACGTGCTAGATTCTTCTTGTGTTGCTAGCGTCTATAGTCTGCGGTGACTGCTTACCATCAGGCGAGTCGCACGCTTGCTTGCCACCTTAGAAGTTTATAAAAAGTTCCATGGCTTTAAGATATCTATATATTACTGTGTATTTTACAGCAATCTCAAGAGGAAACTGGTGAGCCAACTAAAGTGCGACTGGGTCCACACGCCAGAAGAAGGGCCAACAAACAAGTAGTTGTAGTACAAGAAATTAATACTCCAGATAATAAAGCTGAAGACTCAGAATAATTTACAATCATTAATATATAGGAAAATGTGATATCGGTACAATAGGTAGGTATATTTTATATAATTCTATAGAAAATTGTTACAAATTACTTAAATGTTTGTAAATTATTATACTCTACAATTAAAATTATACAGTACTTATTTAGATTGTTTTTAATCTGTCAATGATTTAATCATCATCAACCGGAAGACGTCCACTGCTGAAGAAAGGCCTCCCATTGTTTAGGCCTCCCATTGATTAATGGCTGCCATCATTCCCACACTTGGCAGCCATCTTGAAGATCGCACTATAGGTGATCAGGTAGGTAATCTAATAGAAAGACGCAGCTGCTCGTCTTCTTATTTTTCTTTAGCTGCCTCTTACGGACAACCAACGGAAGGAGACGGGTGGGTACTATTCTTACCAGAACATCCCACGAGAAATAATTTACTATTAAGTGACATTTTCCTCAGTGACTTTTTTTTTTTTTTGACGCGGGGGAAATCTTCTAAACTTCCCCGGGAGCTGTGGGGCTCAACCGGGGTATGTGGGATTCTTACCCACTAAAACACTCGCGGCTGTCGCATCGGCACATGAGAGGGGGGACCCCAGGGCTCTCCAGTGGGATCTGCACCAGGGGCCCCTCAGTGCCTTGCCTTTGAGCCCGCCGCCGGGGGGCGCATTGTAACCCCCCGGGAACCAGTCACGGTGCTCACGGGGACCGGGGGTCGCAACCCCGCCGCCGTCCTCCTCGGAGTCGCCGCCGTACTCAATGGACGCTCAAAGGGCCCACACCCCGAGCGTCCAGCGACTCCGAAGGTTGCCCATTGTTTATAGCCCCGGCCTCAGGTCCCCTCTCATGTGCCAAGGAGATAGCCGCGGGGGTTTTAGTAGGTATGAATTCCATCCCTTTGAGCGTCCATTGAGTACGGCGGCGACTCCGAGGAGGACGGCGGCGGGGTTGCGACCCCCGTCGCCGTGAGTACCGTGTCAGGTTCCCGGGGGGCTACAATGCGCCCCCCAGTGGCGGGCTCAAAGGCAAGGCACTGAGGAGCCCCTGGTGCAGATCCCACCGGAGAGCCCTGGGGTTCCCCCTCTCATGTGGAGATGCGACAGCCGCGGGGGTTTTAGTGGGTAAGAATCCCACATACCCCGGTCGAGCCCCACAGCTCCCGGGGATCTTTGGAACATTTCCCCCGCGTCAAAAAGAAAAAAAAGCTATGAATTCCACATACCCCAGTTGACCCCCACAGGTCCCTGGGAACTATTGAAGGTTTCCCCGCGAGAACAAAAAAGCTCTACGACTCATTTTATTGGATGTGAGAGTAAAGGAAAATGGCAGTGCACCGTACTTTTTTTACTACATATAAGCTAGTGCTTGACTGCAGTTCTAAAAGCCTATTCACTACCTAGTCTTGCCATAAATACAGAAACAAAGAAAAAAATTCTATTGCAAATAACACTTATTACTTTTACGGTGTGTTAGTTTAATAAATAAATATAAAACAATTAGAAATATAAAAAGCTTATTCGAAGTGGTCTCCATTGGCTGCAATACAGTCCTTTAAACATTGAGGCCAGTTATCAATAGAAGCACGCACTCTTTCCATGGGAAAAATGTTCACTGCCAATCGTACGGATTGTTTTAGGGACTCCAAATTATCATGGCGTTTAGAGCAAGCCGTACTCTCTAAAACTGACCATAAATCATAATCCAGCGGATTAAAATCGGGACTAGACGACGGCCAGTCTTCAGCTCTGATGAAATCCGAAACGTTCGTTTCCAACCAAGACTGCGTATACCGAGCTTTATGACCCGGCGCCCAGTCTTGCTGGAAGGACCATTCTTGGTTATTGAACATGGCTTCACTACCTTCTCAAGAATGGTATCTTGATACACTTGTGCCGATGTTTTGATACCTTTTTCACAAAAGTATGGCTCAGTCACACCTTCATAGCTAATACCCCACCAAACCATCACTGAAGTCGGATAGTGTCCACGTTGCACTCTGTCGACTAATTGGGAAGCTTCCTCAGAGCTTGGAGCATAAATAAGGTCATTTTATATGTTAAAATGTTGCTCAATTGTAAAAAAAATCTCATCCGTAAACAATGTTTTTCTGTGACCTCCCTTTGCGTACCGCTTCAGTGGTTGGTGGGTTTTACCACCCTATTATTTTTTAAATTATCATTTAAAAAATGACCAGTACGTCTCGTATAGGCTGCAAGTCCTAAGGCATCTTTTAAAATACGCGACATGGTTTTAGGTGCTATCTTCATCCCCCAGATAAAATCTTTTGCTTTTGGAAAGGATTTCTTCGAATTCTTTCCCTTACTGCTTTGACCACCTTTTTCGTACGAACACTACGTAGACGGCCAGTTTTTCTGTCACGAATAGAGGATATCTCATTGTACCTATTAATAGGCCGGTACACAAATATTTTACTAATACCAAGCGTATGGAGAGTTTTCCATTTTAATATCGCAAAATATTTTACAATGTATTGGCGCCAAAATAAGAAAATTCAATGAACAATCATAGAAAAATGACTGATTGATTACAAATTCAAATGTAATATTTTGTTTATTTTTAATTGTAACAGTATTTATGGCCAGACTAAGTATAGTTTTGAAGAAAAAACTGACGCAGGCGGGAAAACTGACGCAGGAAAACAGTTCCAGTCCTTAGCTGTGCTATACTTATTATCAATGAAGAAGCACATCTTCTGCACTGTAATTTCTTATCAATGATCGTTCGCTGATGCTAGATTAGTTACGAGTATAAACACGTTCTTTATGTATTTCTGAATACTCAAAGTTATTCATGTCGTATTCTTCAACATAAAATTATATTTATTATGTAAGTACATAATAACAAAATATTCACAGTTTTTTTTTACAAATATACTTAACTAAGTAAAAGACTTAATCTAAGTTGTCGCCGCACTGGGAGGGAAGGGTATCTAATAGACTGGCGTTACCTCGTTGTATGGCCAAGCTTTATTATATTATTGTTTTTTAGGCTATATGCCTTCAATATGCAATATGCATGCAGCCTATCAATAAAATCATGGCTAACACTGAACATGCACAATGGATCCAACTGGGTCGAAGTGCGTTTCGGTGGTTTACCGGACCCAATTCTTATCCACCAAGAATAGAATATTATAGAATAGGACACTGAAAATATTCGGTAAGAAACTCAACAAACCATATTGGAAAGATTGGTCAATCAGCAAGACCTTCTGCATGGTGAGCTAGATAAATATAACCCGAATTATATGGTTAGGCCATTTTTGCACCATTGTGAAGGCTCTTCGTGCTTTTTGATCAAGGAATAATTAAGTCAAATCATCTTCAAATTTCAATGACAAGTTTATTTATATTAATAACTAGCTGACCCACGCAGCTCCGCCTGCGCTATTTTTACATTAACTAAACTTTTAATAACAGACACATTCGCATTGAATACATAACCTCCTTTTTTATAGTCGGTTAAAAACAGGGACCCACTTTTTACTTGCTCTGCGAAGCACGGACCCGTTTAGTTCAAATGGCGTTAAACGGTCACCCATCTATTTATTGACCTTACCTAACGTTGCTTAACCCGATCGATTAGAAAACCTTGATAACAACTCTCTATGAGTGTTCCTTTACTAATATTTATTATATTATAAAGAAAAATTGATAAAATCGGACCAAGCGTATAATCAAGTACCCGTTTTGACTTTAATCCCCTCTCCCAAAAGAACCGTGCTAGATTACGGGATAAAAAGTATCCTATGTCCTACCTCGTAGTAATATCTCAAATCATGCCAAGTTTCATTTGAATCCATTCAGTAGTTTCGGCGTGATGCTCAGCCGTGATACAGACAGACAGACAGACAGACAGACAGACAGACAGACAGACAGACAAAAATTAAAAAAAATACATTTTCGGCATCAGTATCGGTTATAGAATGCCCTCCAAATATAATTTTCAAAATATCTTCAATGTACAGAATTGGACCTGTTACAGTTTTATTATAAGTATAGATATCAGCATCCTACATAGGTATATTGAGTCCATGCAAGAGTTAAACTAAAAAGAAAATCAATGTTAGCTAGCTAAACTAAAAAAAAATGCTCAGGAAATAATATGATTGGTCAAACTAAATACACAATTTGCGATGAATTATCAATTTACTTGTAATACATATCTTGATATTACGCAGAAAGCTGTGCCCTTAGAACTGAAATATCCAAAATAAATAACACTCTCTCCAATCTCTTTTATAGGGAAGTAATACGCTCCAGGATCTAACCTATTGAAGTCCAACTTGGCGAATGAGTAGTTTCCTTTGATGACTTCGCACGTCTTCTCATTATATTGAATGTTAGCTGTGGTTAGAACCACCCTGGGTATTACGCTTTTACAACTTAACTTCTTAAAATTATTGGTGTATTTTATGGTTCCAGACTTTTCAACGCCAGTCTTTAGGTTCCAGAAATATCCTTTCATATTCTTCAACACTGTTATATTCCCTTTAAAATAGAAGTTTCCACTTTTGTTGTATGCGACAATATTACTGAACATTGTTAGGTCCTTTTCATAAGGAGGATCTGGGCTAGAGCAAGTTTCAAGGCTCCTCAATATTAGTTTGTACACTTTTGCTCCATCTGTCCATTGGGATTGTATGTGTAATAATAAAAAAATAACAAAATTCCACTTTGATGCATGCCACATGCCTTTTAGAGTAGAGAACTAAACGACAAATGAGTTAAAATTATAAGCGTTTAGATCATAATGTGCTTTAAATGAGCCGAATTCAGCATTTAAAATGTATTTAAAATGTCATAATAGTGGATTTTCTGAACAGAATTCTCCCGTACATTACAAATTTTATAATTCATATAAAATTATAGTTTTTATAGGTACATTATGTGGAAGGGACAATTCCACGATGGTGCAATTTTTGGCCAGTAGAATAGGATGGCCGTGAATAATTTTCACGGCCATCCTATTCTGTAACTCCCATTCAGAATAGAATAGAATATATTTATATGCTAGAAACATCGTATTACAGGTGGTACGTTATACGTTTAGTTCGACATGTTTCGCTTACTTTATTCAGCATGCAAATGTATAACATTGTAGGTTATTTTCAATCTAATAAATGTAAGACACATTTTTCTAAATTTTCCACTAACCATGACTTTAACTTAGTTTTTAACTCATTATGGGGGAGCTCTCTAATCGTCCTAGGTATGTGATTGTATACTGTAAAAGTCATCATACGTGAGTTTTTTTAAGGAAAGCGCTTTTACACAAATCCATTTTTAATCGTGTTGGATCTCTTTGTATATACTTTGAATCCTCACTAACCTTAGGATGTAACAGTGGATAATTTCTAACAAACATTCCAATTTCAACTATATATGTATAAGGATACCAAAGTAAGCACCCGAATTTTTCTAAAAAGGGGTCTACATGACTAAAGGACCCACCCCACTAATTGCTCTAATACATTTTTTTTGGGCAATTAATGCCCTGTTTATATGTGTAGAGTTACCCCATAATAACAACCCATACTTCAAAACTTTCCAATTACAATGTTCATCTAAATTGATTCCCAGAAATTTGACGCTATCTTTTTCGCTAATTAATTCACCCTTATATTCTAATTTCATATCTTTTGATTTCTGCTTGTAATTTTTAAACTGTATTAGTAGTTTATGAATCTGTTGCTTAATAATGGTTATTATGACGCAAGTCCGTGTTTATAAACAGAGCCAAAGGGAGGTTAATAATAGTAACACACGAGTTTTTTTAATACCTAATTATGTGCAGTTTCATACACTGTTTTATCTATACTCATGAAATACAATTTTAAACCACCAAACTACAATACAAAACATATCAATTTATTCAAATGACAATTTCATGGTCTACTAGATCGGCTTAAAAATTCGATTTGTAATCCATTTGGTCGGTAAAAGAATGAATAACTGAAGCCTTGGCAGTGTGGTCCCAGATGAAAAAATAAATAAGGTGTTTTTTGAAATGAAACTAATTTTACGGATTATATCGCGGTTTATTTTTGATTTTAATTTCCCGACGTTTCGAATACTTTACAGCATTCATGGTCACGGGCGGACTGAATGCTGTAAAGTATTCGAAACGTCGGGAAATTAAAATCAAAAATAAACCGCGATATAATCCGTAAAATTAGATTCATTTCAATGTGTAATATTCGCGTAAGTATCAGAAATCATTAAGGTGTTTTTTAATAGAAAAAAAGTTATTTTAAAGCATCGTTTTGTTCAGGAGATCTGTACTTTAAACTTATTTATTTTTTAAAAGAGACACATGTGTAAAGTTTGTCAATAGAGTGCTGGTTTTGAGTTCATAATTTGAATATTACGATAATTATGAGGTTAGATAAAAATAATTTTCATCATCGGACATCGACAGTTCTCGAGATCTAAAAAAAACATATCCTTCTAATATCAAATAAATATCTCTCAGAATCTGCAAGTTGAAGTAGCAATGGGCAGGCCACATCGCTGAAGAACCCATAACCGATAGGAAAGAAAGGTTCTCGAGTAGCGACCACGAACCGCAAGACGCAGCGTAGGCAGGCCTCCCACTAGGTAGACAGACGACATTGTGCGCATCGCAGGCAACCGGTGGATGCTAATACTCGTAGCTAATTGTCGAATACGTCCATAGGCCCCGCACAGGGGGGGAGGCCTATTATTATTATTTATTCTGGCTGATGATGATCGAATAAATAAAGAATAATTTATAACTACTGACGGATTTGCTCTCAAAAATTCTTTCTAATTCTTTAAAAGTATTGATACAACAAAATCGGAAGAGGAAATAATTTTATACAGCTCAGATTGTTCCCGCTACCTGATCACGTCTCGTCTCGGATAACATGTTCGTTATCAAAATGCCGAGAAACTGCGCATCCTTATTCGTCTCACGAATAATAACAAAAATACTACTAGCGGTGTAATAAAACCACGGAGATGAGAATAAAACTCGCAATAGTGCACAATGTGAACTCGTAAAACGTACAGTTACTTTGTTTACAGCTTTTCGACAAGATGAAGGTTTGGAGTCATTTTACAGACGACATTTTTTGCTGGTGAGAATTGTATTTTGCTTACTGCAAAACATTTATTAGTCAGGACGTGGTTTCTACTAGGTTGTATGCACTATGTAGCAGAGCCGGCTGTATGCAATATTCTACCGCCGCAAAGTACCAGCGTGTAAATATTACTAAGTTTCGGTACGAAGGAGTTTTATGTGCATCCTTGTCGCTTAGATTTTACCATAGGAAGTTTTCTTATTGACTAACTTTAGGAAAGAAAGTACACTAGAAGGTACACACAGGAACTCATAAGTCACGTGGGGTGTCCGGGTTAGAATAGCACACTGCTATCTGGATGCTCGGGTCGTGGGCCCTTTGAGCGTCCATTGAGTACGGCGGCGACTCCGAGGAGGACGGCGGTGGGGTTGCGACCCCCGTCCCCGTGAGTACCGTGACTGGTTCCCGGGGGGCTACAATGCGCCCCCCGGCGGCGAGGCAAGGCACTGAAGGGCTGGTGCAGATCCCACCGGAGAGCCCTGGGGTCCCCCCTCTCATGTGTCGATGCGACAGCCGCGGGGGTTTTAGTGGGTAAGGATCTCACATACCCCGGTCGAGCCCCACAGCTCCCAGGGATTTTTGTAAGATTTCCCCCGCGTCAAAAACAAAAAAAAAACAAAAAAAAAAGAAAAAAAAAGCACCCTGCTATCTCCTGTTGGGTATCCGTAAGAGGCAACTAAGGGACAACAAGAAGACGGGCAGCAGCGTCTTTCTATTGGATTACCTATCACTTATACTGAAATCCCCAAGACGTCTGCCAAGCGTGGTTATTATAGGAACCCCTCCCTTCTAAGGTAGAGGCCTTTGTTCAGCTGTGGACATCTTTCGGTTGCTGATGAATAGAGAAGACAATAATACAGAAGACTCTTGAACAATAAGCCTGTGGATCAGACAAATAGATTTTGGTTGATTGGTTTTGGTGATCTACAAAGTACACATTGTACTTTGTAGATCACCAAAACCAATCAACCAAAAATACCAATACGAGAAAGTTTTTGAAATAGATAGATTCGATACACCAGAGAATTTAGCAAAGTACTCAGTTTCCACTAAATCAGATAGGATCCGTTAATTTTATCGAAGTGTTGACTTACGAACGACCCTCGTTACTACACATCTAATTAAGTTAAAGCAACCCCAATCATTTGCTGAAAATACTTTGAAACTAAAACCTTCCTCCCACTTTTGCGGGATACGTTTGTTAAATATAACTAACTATCAGTTGTGGTTGGCTCATTAATGTTACTTCAATTGCAATAGCTATTAATATAAATGCAATGTATAAGAAGGATTATAAAATAATAGTATTAGGCGAAACCAAGTTTTTCTTAGCAGTAGAATAACTTTGAGTTATATGTGTAAAATATCGTATAAGTAAGGAATTGGTAGGTTAAGTAATGTCCAAAATGCATTCACAATTTTGTATTTCTCCGTAGTTAATAATAATACCTATGGATAAAAAAACATTTTTGCTGCCACAGTGTTTACTCTATGTTAATAAGCTATTACTTACTTTAAACCAATTCTCTATAACATCCACATGTGAAACAGTCTTATAGGATTGTCGTCAGGTACCAGCATACACATTAAAAATCATCCACCTAACTATGTATTTTTCTACAGCTTTTTCTGCCAACGTATAAGCTTGGCCATACAAAGGGGTAATGCCGCCAGTCTTTTAGGTACCCTTCCCTCCCAGTGCGGCGACAACTTCGAGGAAGATTTTTACCTAGTTAAAGTGTACATGTTTGTAAATAAACTGTAAATATTTTGTTTCAATAAATAATTAATAAAATCAAATTATTAATTTTCTTGTTTATATTCTTATAGGTAAATCTCACTATGTATTTTATCGATAATCGTAAGTATTTTTTTGTCATCGGTGAGGAACCCTTCAAAAGGCCCTTGTAAAGGCGGAGGCGGGCAGGCCCAATGACCTTCTTCGAAACTGTTGAGAAATTCTGAGCACTCCGTTTGGACCTCACTAGCCTCTCCAGCGACGCACGCTAGAACTGCGAGGAAGTTGAGAATGCACGCTCACCCCGTCATCTTCGTGGTGCGAGTGACCACACAGGGAATACACTGCGTCGTCACCCACCTCGGGGTCGCAATTAGTAAGGACGCACATAGACCCAACTCTGTCCAGTCTCCACCAAAATAAGTAAATCGTAAGTACATAATGGATAACCCGTAGGGTATCCGGGTAAGAATAACACGCTCTCATCTCTTCCCGTTGGGTGTTCGTAAGAGGAGACTAAGGGAAAACAAGAAGACGGGCAGCAGCGTCTTTCAGTTTTACCTACCATCTATACTGCTATTTCCAAGACGCCTGCCAAGCGTGGGTATTATGGCAACCCCTCCCTACTAAGGGGAGGCCTTTGTTCAGCAGTGGAAGTCTTTGGGCTGCTGATGATGATGCACTAGGTACTTAATTATCTGTAGTCTTAAAATAAGAAACCTTAGGCCCACAGTCCACGGACGCGTAATTTCATAAACGCTTCAAAATACGTAGAGGCATGTACGAGCAGCCCAACGTGCAGAATCCTGTCCACGAGTATTACATGCGTACGTTTTTAATCATTTGTCACACTGCCGTTAAATTTCGCAGCAGCTTCCGCAACATTTTTCCAACAGTAAACAAGTGCTTTCGGTTTATGTACGCCTGAGATGTACGAGTATGACATGCGGTATGGCAGGAGTCATAAAGCCTGCATGCAGCGATACGAGCGCTACGTAGCCGATCCGTCCGTCCGTAAGCTGTGAGCAGACGTACACGCGTACACCAAGCGTATAATGACGAATACGCTTCTATGAAGCATTGAAGCTACGCGTCCGTGAACAGTGGGCCTTACTGTATTATCAAGCTATCTATTAACATCAGCCTTGAGTATTTATCGGACTAAAGAAACATCAAATAGCAATGCAAGAATTGTATGGTGTATGATATTCGTCTAGATTCTAGATGCACTTCGGACCTGTTGCTAAAGCTTTAAAAGTTACAGTCAAACTTCGTTAAGGAGTATTTTAAATTCGGCAACAGAATTTTCAAGGAGTCCGGGCGTAATTCAAATTACAACTCTTTTACAAGCACAACAGGGGTCATTTGAATACACCAGTGGCAAATTGAGGTGAATAATTCAATTTCGCACCACCCCGTGACAACACTCGGGCTATTGGAGTTAATTGCGAGAAAATCTTGTTATTGCTGCCGCAGTAGTACAATTTACAATTTAATTGTTTCGTAGTGAGAAATATTTTACTCGTTAACAGATTAAAATTTACCTATCCTATTCAATGTTGCTTGCTTTACACACATTACTGTTTGGCGGCAGAATATCTAACACTACGGTGGTATCGCTACCTAGATGGGATTGCACTAGGATTCTACCACCTAGTCAGTAGTAGTATAAATAATAGATCTCATTGATCTATTTAAACGATTAGATAGATAGACAATTCTTTATTGCGCACAAACAAACAGTAACTAGAAGAATAAGATACAAATATTGAACTCCCGCCTCATGGCATACCTAGAACAGAATGATCTCCTCAACGACCGGCAGTACGGGTTTCGCCGAAATCGGTCGACTGGGGACCTTCTAGTGTATGCCACCCATTTATGGGGCGAGGCCCTCGAGAAGAATGGGGAATCGCTAGCCGTTTCCCTGGACGTCTCGAAGGCCTTCGATAGGGTTTGGCACGCTAGCCTTTTGAGCAAGCTTCCAGCATACGGGATATCCCCTGGTCTGATCGGCTGGATAAAGGACTTCCTGAGTGATCGGTCTCTTCGAGTTGTTGTCGACGGTTGTTCATCGGAGTCGATGACGACTAATGCCGGAGTTCCTCAGGGGTCCGTTCTCTCCGCAACCCTCTTCTTGCTGCATATCAATGACCTGTTAATGCCCGGTATCTATGGGTATGCAGATGACAGCACTGTTGTGGAGAGCTACATGCCGAGTGCTCGGGCCAGTAAGGATGTGATCCAGTCCGAAAGAGTAGCGATGGTAGAGCGTGCTAATCGCACACTTCAGGCGGTCTCCGAATGGGGTGATGCCAACCTTGTGCGATTCAACGCCGCTAAAACACAAGCGTGTCTTTTCACCGCCAAACGGAGTCCTTTCACCTCGGCTCCTACTTTTCAGAATGTATCCTTGGAATACACCGACCGCCTTCAGTTGTTGGGAGTTGAAATTTCCTCAAACCTCAACTTTGGGCGGTTCATTGAGTCCAAGGCCAAGGTAGCTGCAAGGAAGCTAGGTGTCCTTGCAAAGGTCCATCGGTACTTCACACCGGAGCAGCTCTTGATGTTATATAAAGCGCAAGTCCGATCGTGTGTGGAGTACTGTAGTCACATATGGGCTGGTGCTGCGAAATGCCATCTTTCAGCTTTGGACTCAGTGGAGAGGCGCGCTAAGAGGCTTATTGGTAACTCTGGGTTAGTAGAGACCAATTTACAAAGCCTGGAGCACAGGCGCAGAGTAGCCAGCCTCTCGCTATTCTACAGGATGCATTTTGGAGAGTGTGCGCAGGAATTACATGACTTGATTCCACCATCCCCCTTCCATCATCGGACAACGAGACGCACGGCGCGCACACACCCTTACGTGGTAAACGTGCCTTCAGTCCGAACTAAGCGATTTGCATCGTCATTCATAATAAGGACAGCTAAGGACTGGAACAGTTTGCCTGCGTCAGTTTTTCCGCCCGATTATAACCTGGGTGTCTTCAAAGCTAGAGTGAATAGGCTTTTAATAAGCCAGTGTGCTTTACCATCCTAGATTGCGTCGCCGCTTTCCATCAGGTGGGACTGCAGTCAAGCACTGGCTTATAGGGAGTAAAAAAAAAAGTAAAAAAAAAACAAATTAATAAGACATGCAACAATGTGCGGCCGTATCGCTAAAAGCGATCTGTTCCAGGTAACCTTTGGATGGAGAGGAAAATAAAGAAGTTACAAAGAGCAGAGTGTGCGCGCGCTAGTTAAGCATAGGTAACATTAACACAAAGACACTAAAAAAATTTGTATTATTAAAGATAAGATGTATTATTTAAGATTAGTATTATTTAATGAAAGAGAAGAACGTAGTGCAGCTGCAATAACCATAGATTTAGGATTTTTCACTATCTTTGGCAATAACACGTCTACAATCATCATTAGCAGTCGAAAGACGTCCACTGCTGAATAAGCCTCCCCCTTAGAAGGGAGGGGTTGCCATAATTCCCACGCGTGGAGTGTCCGGGTATGAACAGCACCCACCCATCTCCTCCCGTTAAGTGTCGTAGAGAATAAGAGAATACAAGAAAACGGATGTTTGTATATTGGGGCTTATTGGATTACCACTCATACAGCAATCCCCAAGACGCCTGCCAAGCGTGAGGATTATGGGTCCCTACTAAGGGGAGGTCTTGATTCGGATGATGATGATATCAGACCAGACAGAGCTAATAAGCTAGTGTGCTTACCACCACAGATATAGATTTACATAGATAACGCAAATGTATGTACTTCGCGTGTCTGAACCCCGACGAAACGTCGGGGTTGCTCGCTGCTATCTAGCCGGCTAGAAGCCGGTGTAGAGCCGGCTCTACACTCGCGTGTGTCGTCGCGCCGTGAATAAAGGCCGCGATCTGCGTGAGAACTGTATCCCTCCACACTCGCAAAGCTTCACCGTCTTGTTCGCGACTATAATGGATGATGACGTGATTTCTGCTGCTGCTATGTCACTGCTAGCCATTGCGTATTGCGATAACAATCAATGAGGGTCAGTTCCAGATCATTATTCCACGTAGTATTCATATTTAGGTCAATCACCAACGCACGCATAACCACTCTCTACGATGTCTTGTACGCTACTGCGGAAAACTGCGAGTGTGGATGCATTCACGTTCGCGTGCCGCAAACCCTTTGTCGCGGGCCAAAAAACCGACACTGATCGGGGAACGGTGCGAAGCGCAAACGAGAAGGCGTGAACAACATCTACACTCGTGATTCGCAGTTGTCGCGGATTTCGCGGCCGTTCGCGCCGCGAGTGTAGAGCCGGCTTTACAGTCCACGCGCGTCTGTTGTTGCAGCCTTGCAGCCGGTCGGCCGCAAAAACTAAAAAATATCGACTGGGCATCGGCGCGGCATCAGTGGCATCGGTGTCTTTGAATCGGTTTGGACTTCCCGTCACTAAATTCAGCCGTCACGTCACAGAAGGTGTTAAAAACTTGGTACAAAAGTCGGCACGCTTGGTTTCAATACAAATCGTGATACTTGCGTTATCTATATAAATCTATATCTGTGCTTACCACCCATTGTTGAATCGTCACTTAACATCAGGTGGGATGCAGCAAAGCATCAGCTTATAGCAATAGTAATTTAAAAAAAAATACATTTAGAACCCTTTAATGAATTTGTACTCTTTATTAACTATTACTCTGATTTCTTTAATTAATCATAGCTAATCGTCATCGTGAGATTGTTACCAGCTTTCAGTGAAGGAATACATCGTGAGGAAACCTGCATGTCTGAGAAAGAAGACCTGATTGTCATATCTTTCAAATGATGTGTGACGTCATCCAACCCGCACTTGGCCAGCGTAGTGGACTATGGCCTAAGCTTCTACATTTTTAGGGGAGGCCCGTGTCCAACAAAAACAAACACAAGGGCAAAAACAAGGGCTGGTAAAAAAAAATAGGTTTCCATGGTGTAACGTAAAGTTTCTGGAACCTTCTATAGTTTGTGTATGCCACCTGTCGTCAAGTTGTATATTTTTGTTTTTTGGATTGTTTCTCCTAAGAGGCAAAATAGAGAAGGAATGTTTGCAATTTGTCCAATTTACGTGAAACTTAACATGGTTATTCCTCTTCAACTAATTATTTACAACGGGTTATTCAAAATTCAATTTATAAAAGAAATCCAAAAATGTTTTATGTATGGTAAAATTGTTAGTAGAAATCTTATTATTCTTTACACATATTATAATTTAAACATAACATTTTGCCACCCGTGCGAAGCCGGGGTGGGCCGCTAGTAGATAAATAACACCCAGACACTTGGCACTTATTCCTTAAACAAGTGACGTGACCCCTAGTGACTGTAAAAATAAAACCTTATAATTATACCAAGGCTTAGGCCAGCTGTTTCAGAGCTTAAGCAATTAAGATTAAAGAGAGCTTCTTTGGGTAGATAGAATTATGGTAATTTTAAAAACATACGGTCTTATTCATAAAAAAAGCTTATCAAAGGTTTTAAGCACTGATTAGTTATAGTGTTCTATAAGGTTATAAAACGTTCTATAAAGTTGCTTATTCATAAACGTTTCATAAACCTTCTATAACTAATGCGTCTCTATAGAACGTTTTTCAATCAAAGTATTGCCATTATAATGAAGTTGGTCAACAAATTGACCGAATACACCCAATCGTCCACAGATAATATGTGTCTACACACCGCCTAGGTGTGATCATAGACATTATTACAGATTATAAAACACTTTATTGTCTACGAAACGATGACGACTGTCGATATGACGGGCGTGTTGGTCTAGTGGTTGGACACCCTGGCTGCTACCCAATAGGTCGTGGGTTCGATTCCCGCTAAGTGTCTGGGTGTTAGTTATCTATTTAATTATGTATTTACAATTAAAAAATACTTATATAAGTTTATGTATCAATTATCAGGTTTCCATAGTACAGGCTGTGCCTAGTTTGGGAACAGATGACCATGTGTGTATTGTCTCAGAATATTTATTTATTTATTTTATTTATGACGCCCATGTGGAATACGTCATACATCCATCGATCATTTTCATTGTTATTTGATTGTTAATGTTTGTTTGGTAATGTTGTAACAAGCGCGTAATAGTTATTATTACGCGCTTGTTACCTAAAATAAACCTAAATTAAAATATATTAAATTGTATAATATTAATAAAATAAACATTAAGTAGGTACTGAATAAAATAATAAATCATAATAGTTTGTAGTGTAGGTACTGCTATTTTGATTTCTTGCTATTTTGATTTCTTACGAAATTGAACTGATATGATGCCTGTTTGGGCTAGAACTCTTTGCCTTCCCAATAAGGCTCAAATATAGAAAAAAAATTAACTGATGGATGTGACACAAATGCCATTTTCTTAATAATTAATAATCAGCTGTTGAAAGACGGCCATTTTTTACCTTATATCACGCTTATAGCACTGTTATAGTAGGGGTCTGCCCTCTATAACTTTACAACATAGCTAAAGAACGCTTTAGTGCTAAAATGCGTTTATGCTTAGAATAATATTCTAAGCGTTTATGAATAATACTTTTTGAAAATCATACTATAGCGAGCCTATAAGTGTGTGATAACTTTTTATGAATAAGACCGTATGATTCCCCGTGTGTTACCAATACGCGCTTTGATCGTAAATCAATAAGAAACTTTCAGTTTTGCATAATGCAGCTCACACGCTTCCGATAGATTTCTATACTAACTGAAATATTCGGGAGTATAAACTCCTATATAATTCGTATTCACTGGAGATGTCTGACTGACCGATACGTTATTGAAGCGTCAAAATTCAGCAAAGGCTAAGGGGGTAATGAAATCGTCATGCACTGTCGCGTATGCAATAAACACTGAGTCAAACGGTGGTCACGTCTCAGTAAGGCCTTTATAGGACAACTCTCTACAATGTACGGACACTCAGCCGTCAAGGGGATCCGTCGACAAATTGCACCGCGCTGGCCCGGGATTATCCGGGATATGTCAGCCAACATATTGCCCGGATATTTCTCACCGGGACACGGGAAGAGTGATGATTTGCAGTTGTTTGGTTTCGTGCTCAATCTTTCAGTTACCATTTTGTTAATAAAACGTAGTTTCAACGAGACCGGTTTTGTTATTTTGTTTTACTTACGCGAACACTCTGATTGAAATAAATCTATTATTATGATTAAAGATTTTAATTATATACATGTTCCCAACGTTTCAGAATACTTTTCAGTAAGAAACAAAAGGTCAATGGAGCATTGAGGTGTTTTTATACTGAAAGCAGTACTTTTTGTTTAAATTGTAATAGCCTCACGTATCATCTTAATGGTGATAGGTCCGAACACCAACTACATTAGCACCGACATCAATTTTATCTAATGCTTTTTATACATTCTGGGAATGTAAAATCAAAACTTGAGAAGCAAAATGCAAGACAATTACTCAACATAATCAGTCCATATCTCATAAACTTCTGAACTGATTGCGAATAAATTTGCACTCTTCCCTAAGTCTGAAGTCGCGTAATAAATTGAAAGATCTAAGGTGCACATTAATTTGTATCTCTCCCGCATTGTTTATTTTGTTACGGTATGTAGCGAATTAATTATTTTTATTAAATAATTACCAATATTGTGCTCAAATATACTCTAAAGATTTATTAAATAAACAAGTTTTTAATCTCAGCAGAAGTAACTCATCATTAAAAACAAACGTTGTAATTAAATTTATTGAATTTCTGTTGTAGTGTTAATTTTATACTCGGAGAGGTGTCAATTAAAATCTTCTGCAACAACAAATTTAATCTTGTTTTCTCTATATAAGCGTTCAATGTTTACTGTCGTAGATAGTGTACATAGTTTGCTGTGTTTCAATTTTTTTCCTAACATTATGTATACATTATATTGTTCCTAATAATGCTCTGCCACTTCAATTATAAATTGTGAAACGTCTATTTTAGACTTCATTCACTGCTGAACAAAGGATTCTCCCTTAGAAGGGAGGTGTTGCCATAATCCCCACGATTGACAGGCAGCTTGGGAATCGCAGTATCATCATCATCATCATCACCAGCCGGAAGACGTCCACTGCTGAACATAGGCCTCCCCCTTAGACCGCCACAATGAACGACAATTTGCTATTTGCATCCACCGGTTGCCTGCGACGCGAACAATGTCGTCGGTCCACCTAGTGGGAGGCCTGCCTACGCTGCGTCTTCCGGTTCGTGGTCGCCACTCGAGAACCTTTCTTCCCCAACGGTTATCGGTTCTTCGAGCGATGTGGCCTGCCCACTGCCACTTCAACTCGCATATTCTACGAGCTATGTCGGTGGTCTTGGTTCTTCGGCGAATCTCCTCATTCCGGATTCTGTCGCGCAAAGAAACTCCGAGCATAGCTCTCTCCATAGCTCGTTGTGTGACTCTGAGCTTCTCCAAAAGGCCAGCTGTTAAAGACCACGTCTCAGTATCGCAGTATAGGTGGTAGGTAATCCAATAGAATGCTAGCTACTACATAGCATAGAATCTTCTTGTTTTTAACCGGCTTCATTAACCGGCTTCAAAAAGAAGGTTCTCTATTCGACCTTTGAGTATATTCGACGCGTATGTATGTAATATTAATAAAAATATGTAATATTAATATATGTTAGTCTATGTGGGCTTCTAAACAAATTTACCAAATTTTATGAGTATATGTATGTATGTAGGTTTGTCCGCGGATTTCTCAGAAACTACAGGTTCGATTTCAAAAAATCTTTTTGCAATTGTTTGAGTATTTTTCAACTTAGGGTAAAGTACAAGTTTCATCAAAATCGGTCCAGTAGTTTAAGAGATATAAACTTTTTTATGTTTTCAGTAAGTTACTATAACGTAGACGTTCGAGTTGCGTGATAGTGCTGATACCTATTTTGCTAAAATAAAAGTCACTAAAAAGTGTAAAATAAACTATTTAAAAAAAAAAACCGACTTCAAAATAAATTATCTAAAAAGCATCAAATAACGAAAATATATTGAAGTCGGTGTCAGCTCGTGCTAGTCTTAGGTAACATGATGTGCTAGCACCGACTTCAATATATTTTCGTTATTTTATGCTGTTTAGATAATTTACTTTGAAGTCTTTCAATATATTTTCGTTATTTTATGCTGTTTAGATAATTTACTTTGAAGTCTTTCAATATATTTTCGTTATTTTATGCTGTTTAGATAATTTACTTTGAAGTCGGTTTTATTTTTTTTTAAATAGTTTTTCCTTATTCGCCTTCTACGGACATCCAACGGGAGGAGATGGGAGGGTGCAATTCTTAATCTGAAACCCCAAGGATTTGACTAGCTAAGGATAGCTTTTATAGATAGGTCCCCAGTTTATACATTCGTCATTAAATATCGTTCTGTATTAATAACATTATTTTGTAACTAGCTGACCCACGCAGCTCCGCCCGCGCTGTGTTTACGTTAACTAAACTTTCAATAATATAGAATCGCATAGAATACAAAACCTCCTTTTTTAAAGTCGGTTAAAAACTTGGACCCACATTGTACTTGCCCTCCGAAACACGGAGACGTTTAGTTCAAATGGCGGTAAACGGTCTCCCATCTATTTAATGACCATACCTAACGTGGCTTAACCTGATCGATTTCCAAACATTGTTAACAACTGTCTATGAGTGTTCCCTTACAAATATTTATTATATTTATAATGAAAAATTGTTAAAATCTGAGCAAGCGTATAATCAAGTACACATTTTGACTTTAGTCCCCTCTCCCAAGGGAACCGTGCTGAATGTCTGGATAAAAAGTATCCTATGTCCTACCTCGGAGTATTAACTCTAATCATGTCAAGTTTCGGTTCAATCCATCCAGTAGTTTCGGCGTCATGCTCAGCCGAGATACAGACAGACAGACAGACAAAAAAAAAAAAAAATACATTTTTGGCTTTAGTATCGGTTATAGAATGCCCTCCAAACATAATTTTCAAAATATCTTCAATGTACAGAATTGGACCTGTTACAGTTTTATTATAAGTATAGATAAAGCATATTAATTGTAAATAAAAAAAAATGTATTTAGAGAAAATATGAACAAAAAAGCCATCACACATAAAATATGAACGATACTTGAAAACATAATATTTCATATTATATTAAAACACACGCACGTATAAGAGCGACGACTCATTAGTATTCAGAGGTCCTACAGCAATCGGTCATGATAACTTCTCTCACATTGCTTTTAGGAATACTAGTGTGTGATAAAAAGGGGCTGGCAGTAGGCCTGATTTATATGTACGTGAAAAGATATAGGTGACCTATATCAGACCTTGTAATTGTGAGAAGAATAGCATCCCCACCTATCTCTTCCCGTTGGGTGAGAGTTGTGAGAAGACGGGCAGCAGTAATATGCAACTATCGCAGTATACGTGATATTGGGTTCTAGCTGCTGATGATATCAACACTTATTGTGTATTATTAGCACTTCGAACAATGCGTGCAGCGGAAGTCCACAATTCACCAATGGAAGTAATCATGTATGGAGAATAAATTTGTAATCACGATATTTCTTGAGACACCAGTGGTTTCTCTGGCTACATAATCCTTAACACCGGAACACAACTATGTTTCCACGCTGCGGAACGGCAGAATATTTCACATTGCGATGATCCCTACCTGGACGATCTCTTGCTCAAAATACCTGCTTATGACCTAGAAAATCATAATGTGGAGCAGGGAACATGGATGTAGGTTATGCGTCGTCGCGATAGTGTCAGAGGGAAAGCATTCTATGCACCCCCCAGGACTTGCTCTAGCAATCATCCGGGGGCTGATCAGGTCTGAACGGAGCGCTCAGTGTCTCCATATCCATAGCGTCAATGATCGCCACCGGGGTTGTATTAGTGGCTAGAAAATCCTCTAAATCGGGCCTACACTACTTCTGAAGTGTAACTAAAGGTTCGCGACAGCAGAAAAAATACCAGGAAACCGGCGGCTACCTTTACTGTGACATAATATGGAAAAATATTTTTCTTTCAATCATTAGTATTTAAGCCTTATCGTATGATATTCGGATCTGATTATCTAACTAGCTAGCAATGCCCTATTATAAGAGACAACCACGTGACCTCCCGCTTGTATAACGAGGGCCTCAGGTAAGGGTCCTCATTTAAACTACAGAATTTATTTAAAAACAAGTATTTTTTCGTAAGGAGCAGACTAATTAACTCCACAAAATACGCTATCAGTAGGTACAAAATTATTCGCAAATAGCAAAATGTTAAAATTTTGTCTCTGTATATACTCAATTCATATTCCGTATTTCGCTAAGCATGAAAGTAATTCGCATCGTTAAAAGACGTCCCTGGTATACAAGAGTACAAAAGGTCCCCAAGGGCAAGTTGCACTTAGCCTAACAATGGGTTCGTTGACGCTGCTGTTCCACTAATGACGTCGCGATCCCAACATAAATTTGTTATGTAAATACATATTCTCCAAGGCCGTTGATATCTCGAGTAATCTACACTAATATTAAAACTATGAAAGTGTTTTTGTTGTTTTGTTCGTCCATCCTTTTTACTGCGGTGGTGGTAGGTACCCATTAGGTGCCTTATAAAAGGGACCTACCAAAATTCAAATTCAAAAATACTGATTTCAAATAGGCTTAACGCCTTTTTATGAACGGTAATTTTTTTTAAAAGCTACCACCGTATTACAAAGCGGCCTCAACTAAGAAGATCCGGCAAGAAACTCAGCGGGCTCAGTTCAATTTTTTTAAACAGTTTTTGTCTTGTTACAATTTGATCATCATCAGCGACAGTGTGTCCTACCGTACGAAAGATAAAACAAGAGAAAGAAAAAAATAAAAATTACGACGAAAATACAACAAACTAAAAGGCCAAAGGGATAGTAGTCGGACCAAGCGGCCCGCGCACGAGTTGTCTCAAGCAGGAGCCATCGCTCCCCTCAACCATATTGGAGGGAAGGGGGAGACCCGCCACACGACGCCGCCACAAGAAAACACCTACTTTTCGATGTCGAGCATATTATTTGTGTAACCGGTATAGTCTGCAAGTATAAAGTTTGAATAGCCTTCAGGTCGTTATCGTGAATAGCCTTCAGGTCACCAAAACAATGTTTATTGTCCGTGGTACCACCAGTAGTACCAAAAGTGGTACCACGGACAATTATTCTTAACCATGGTACACCTAAGGCATGACGTATTCGCCAGGACTACTTGTTTATGTATGCTCCGATATGTGCAAAATTATGACAAGGCGCAGCGAACATCGAGACTTCATTTTGCTTTCAATGCAATTTTTCCTTATTCAAAGGAATACATGGCAAATGCTCTATAGAGTAGGTAATCACTTTTATATTATAAACTTCGCCTGTGCTGCATTCCGCAGCACTGCCGGTCCCAAGCCCGGGTAAAGGAGGAGGGTTCTTCGTGGGCCAACAACTCTGCAAGGTAAAAACCCACACATTCCGAAGTCCAATACAGAAGAATCCGGATTGCTTAAAAACAAACGACCTCGGCGAAGACATATGGATAAACGATTTTGCCTGCGAATCGGTACATGGAATGTGTAGACTATGTTACAAGCTGGAAAGATGAATATAGTCGGTCGTGAGCATCGATATACTATACCAACTAGATTTGCTGTCACGACCCGAAAAGTGGTCACAAAAATAAGAAAATAAGAGCTACGGAGACGGCTGTCGCTCAATTGTCTGCAATTATTATTGAACCTTATTTTATAGTATGTAAGTCATCTTTTTATATGAACATATTATTGTTTTGCGTGTACGTGTATAGTTGTGTAGGTATATGTAACCGCGACCACATTTTCGATGTCATTTTGTTCGTGACAGCTAATCTTGTTGGTATAGTATATCGATGGTCGTGAGCTTGAAAAATATAATCTAGACCTAATAGCCCTGCATGAAATCAGATGGCAAGGAACTGGCTCCATAAGTAAAGATAAGTACATACACTACATTATAGTTGTGCCGACAGCCAAGGACATTGCGGCACTGGTTTCGTCATTAGCAAGAAACTACGTAATTGTGTAATGGGTTTTGAACCAGTCAGTGACAGACTCTACAATACTACTTTTGTCTGTGCATACTCTCCGACGGAGGATGCAGCAGATGACATCAAAGAAAAATGTTATGAAGATCTCCAAGAACTGTGCAGCAAAGTGCCAAAATATGATGCTCTCTGTGTGCTAGGTGACTTCAATGCAAAAGTCGGGAAAGAGAGTGTATATGCAGACGTGATCGGTAAGTATTCTCTACATGATGAAACCAGCAACAACGGAGAACTATTTATGCAATTTTGCAGCAGCAAATAATCTCTTTATATGTGGTACGAAATTCCCTCACAAACGGATCCACAAAGGCACGTGGAAAGTCCCAGGCAGAGATCAATACAACCAAATCGATCATGTCTTATATAGCAAACGCAGAATATCTAATGTTCAAGATGTGAGAGTATATAGGGGTGCCAACTGTAACTCTGACCATTTTATGGTTGTTGCTTCTATGAAGGATAAAACTTGTAGAGTTCAAAATGCTAAAGGTGAAAAACGTACACAGGAACACAGACAAACAGAAGAAGAAAAAGAATGGCGGAGTATAAAAGCAGCTGTTACGGATTCGGCTAAAAGCACTATCGGAGAAGTAAAAAATGCAAGAAATGTGGAATGGTTTGATAAAGAACTTGAGCAGGCTCTTCAAAGAAAAAATTTAATACGACTAATTTATCTACAAAACTACAAGCGAGCAAGTTTTACAGGGCAGAGAGAAATAAGTGTAGGAAAATGGCAAGAAGTAAAAAGCGGAAAATGGAAAATGAGAGATTTATCAGATTGGAGAACATGAGGCAACGGAAGTTAACCAGGCCATTTCACAAGGAAATAAACAGCCTTCGTAATGGATATCAGCCTAAAACCAACGCATGTCAAGATAAATCCAGGAGGCTTGTCACGGAAAAGTTTGACGTGTTGAAGCGGTAGCAGGAACATTTTAGTGATCTCCTAAATGTCCAAACTGCACCGGATAAAGTGCCCATCTACTATGACGTTGAGGAACAGCCACCCACTTTATCGGAGGTCCAATGTGTATTACGGTACCTGATGAATAATAAAGCGCCTGGTCTTGATATTATCACCTCAGAGTTGCTTAAAAGTGGAGGAACTGAACTTGAAAATCGAATTTACAAGCTCATTGCGATGATATGGGAAGAGGAAATGATGCCTGAGGAATGGAATTTAGGTATTATTGTACCTATTTACAAAAAAAGAAATAAGAGCATCTGTAGTAATTACAACAAACAACTTTGACAAAGAGGTGGCCCGAAGAATCCAACTCGGATGGGCAGCGTTCGGGAAACTACGCGATATCTTCTCGTCCAAAATACCGCAGTGCCTGAAGACGAAGGTTTTTAACCAGTGTGTGTTGCCAGTGATGACATATGGTACTGAGACGTGGTCTCTAACGGCTGGCCTTTTAGAAAAGTTCAGAGTCACACAACGAGCCATGGAGAGAGTTATGCTCGGAGTTTCTTTGCGCGACAGAATCCGAAACTTGGAGATTCGCCGAAGAACTAAGGTCACCGACATAGCTCTCTGAATCAGCAAGTTGAAGTGGCAATGGGCAGGCCACATCGCTCGAAGAACCGATAACCGTTGGGGAAGAAAGGTTCTCGAGTGGCGACCACGAACCGGAAGATGCAGCGTTGGCAGGCCTCCCACTAGGTGGACAGACGACATTGTGCGCGTCGCAGGTAACCGGTGGATGCAAATAGCCAATTGTCGTTCATTGTGGCGTTCTAAGGGGGAGGCCTATGTTCAGCAGTGGACGTCTTCCGGCTGATGATGATGATGATGATGATGATGATGTAGTAATTACAGAGGTATATCCGTACTCTCTGTGGCCTATCAGTGGCGTGCACTGAAAGCAGGCAAAAATATCTGCGAGTTGTTTATGCTTTATGCTATTTGTTCGTGTTTCAGCACAAATATCCTTAAATTAACCAATATTACCAACATACATAACATAACATATTATTTACATTAAAAAAAAATACGTTAATTCACGTCCAAACTAAGATTTTTTTAAAATTAAGACTGTTTAGAGAAATCCTAGGGTAGGCAAAGTATTTTTGCCAGTATGAAGCCGCTGAATAAATTTAATAATGTTCTCAAATGCAAATTAATATGTCTATAGTATTTGCTTGCTTAAGGATATTTGAAATGGTATAATAACATACTTAAAATAGGTGAAACAAGCCGAATACATTTTTTTGCCTACCCTCTGTGCACGCCACTGTGGCCTATAAAGTCTTCTCGGGAGTCTTATATAAACGCCTTAGTGGATATGCTGAGGAAATATTAGGAGAATACCAATGTAATCCGGATTGCCGCAAAACATCTCTGTCGGAAACACAGTCATAAATGGTGTTGGCAGTTTCAAGTATCTAGGATCGACAATTACCTCACAGAATAGGACAGAAGAGATAAAGGCAAGAATAGTAGCTGGAAACAGATGTTTTTTACTCTTGCAGCAAGCTATTGAGCTCTAAATTCCTAAGTATAACATCGAAGCTCACCATCTATCTCACCATCATCAGATCTGTCGTGACTTATGCTTGTAAAACCTGGACTTTAACCCAGAGAGACGAACTAAAGCTTGCCGTCTTCGAAAGAAAAGTGCTTCGGAAAATTTTTGGTCCTATAGAAGAGCGAGATGGCACCTATCGCCAGCGAATGAACCATGAACTGGATGCACTTATTCGACACGAGACCATCGTCAGGTTCTGCAAGTCACAGCGATTGAGATGGGCGGGCCACCTTGAGAGAATGCCAGACGCGAGAGCTGCGAAAGTTATGACAAGGTGGACGCCGCAACAAAAGAGACCAAAGGGCAGGCCTAAAAAGCGTTAGGTTGACTGTGTGGAAGAGGATTTAAGGAAGTTGAAAAAGTATACCAACTGGAAGAGGGTCGCCAAGCATCGCAGCAACTGGAGGAAATAAAGCGCAAGTCCGATCGTGTGTGGAGTACTGTAGTCATATATGGGCCGATGCTTCAAAATGCTATCAGCTGCTTTGGACTCAGTGAAAAGGCGCGCTAAGCGGCTAATTGGTGGCACTAGATTAGTGAAAGCCAATCAAGAAAGCATAGAGCACAGGCGCAGAGCAGCCAGCCTCTCGGTATTATTTTGGAGTGTGCGTAGGAATTGCATGATTCCACCATACCCCTTCTATCATCGGGCGACGCGCAAGACGCACTGCACATACGCACCCTTATGTGGTGTACGTCCTTTCAGTCCGGAATACTAAACGATTTGCTTCTTCGTTTATAATAAAGACAGTAAAGGACTGGAACGATTTGTCTACGTCAGTTGTCGCGCCCGATTATAATGTGGGTGTCTTCAAGGCTAGAGTGAATGGGCGCTTTCCATCATGCACCACTTTGTGATGAATAAAAAAAATTGATAAAATAAATTTAGTAAATTCCATACTTATATTTGAATGTTGAAATTAAAGCATTTCTACTAAGTTGTTCACCGGCTATTTCGCTCAGTGAGTAGAAGGGACTTAATATTCAGCGCTGTATGCCAACCTTTACTTACAAAATGTAGATAACATTTACACTGAAGACAATTATATTAACTTATTACCTCAGCGAGAAATTGTAATAAGAATATGTTTAAAAAAATCACTAAAATTTTTTACAAACCTCCTACGAAAACGATTTTCTTAAAACCTATATTTTTTGCTTGCAAAATTTGTTAACAATGTAACAATAATCTGTTAAAATATTTTACAACTAGCTGACCCGCGCAGCTCCGCCCGCGCTTTAATTACATTTTGCTCCCCTTTTCTCCCTACTCCCTTGATTTATCTCTCTCCATCTCTCTCTCTTATAATAAAAATCTAATTCTATACTATTTCTCTCCCCTCCCGCTTCGGTCCCCGTCATACTTCCCCTCTTCCTCTCCCCGTTGTCCTCTCTGAACCCTCTCCCTCCTCTCTCTTCTCCCAACTTGCTCCCTCTCACTCTCCCCCCCCCCCCCCTTGCTCCACCTAACTCCTCCGATCACTCACTCCATCACCCTCCCCTCTCCCTCTCTTGCACCCTCTTCTCGTTTTATATATCCTCGTCAATCATGGTATCAGCGGCATAAAATATACTTTATAACCTATTCTCAGACCTACCCGCAAAATTTCATACATATCGGTTCACCCGACTCTTGTGCACGTAACTCAGAGGTTCTCAGATTTTATTCTGCAAGGCGTTGCGAACGTTCGACACTCGACTCTCGTGCGCGTACCTGAGAGTTTCTCTGATTTTGTTCAGCAAGGCGTTGTGAACGTTCAGGTGAAGATTCTCCCATACGACGTATTCTTGCTGCCCGTGCTTGAGAACTAAGTATGTTTAGAAAGTTGAGACGTGGCTCTCTTAGGCATTTTCAAATGTTTAAGACAATTCTAATAGCGTGTAATATTCTAGCTCTGAAAAGAACTGTTGTTTAGCCCTGAAAAGAACTGTTGTTTAGCCCTGAAAAGAACTGTTGGTTAGCCCTGAAAAGAACTGTTGGTTACCCCTGAAAAATTCTGTTGGTTAGCCCTGAAAAGAACTGTTGATTAGCTCTGAGAAGAACTGTTGTTTAGCTCTAAGAAGAACTTTTGCGTAGGTGCAGTTTTAAGAAAGAAATCTAAAAAAAATCGCACGAAAATTATTACACTTCGCGCACGACCGCTGCGTAGGGAGCCGACCTCGCGTCTAAGCTCTTATCTATGGTCTAAGCCGCGCGGGTACCTTACTCATACATCTAAACTCCCATTCCGCATGCGCACCCCCGCCTTGGTGACGCTCACTTCGCAACGGGCCGTGCAGCAGAAATCTTTTAATTTATAGGCAGTAATATTTTAATTTCGTCATAACTTCAATACCAAATGTCCAATTTTAATCATTCATAGACCAAATATTATCTACATAAACTGTACTTAATGATGAAATAATTTATTTTGATAAGAATTAATAGCATGAGTAAAATAAATGCGCTTAAATGTAGTCCAAACAAAATTCATGATTTTTAAATAAAAAAATGGTTGTTGGGCCTCACTCGACATAGATAGTAGATAGTGTGCCGCGGACTTTTTTGTAGATATTTATAAGATCTACAATTAATTAGAACATTTTATATTTCTATCTTTTATAGTTTAGGCAGCGTATGCAAAATAAATAACTTTTCTGGTTGATTTTTTATACCTTGTGTCCGAAAAAACCCAAATATCTTACGGAACCCTATTTTTTCCAAAATAAAATTTAGCCTATGTTACTCGTGGATAATGTAGCTTTCGAATGGTGAGGGAATTTTTAAAAACGGTCCAGTAGTTTTTGAGCCTATTCATTACAACCAAACAAACAAAGTTTTCCTCTTTATAATATTAGTGTAGATAAAAAAACTTGTGATCGAGTAATGATGAGCCCAAAGTAGGATAAAATAAAATTATACAGTCTGTAATACGGCGATTGAACGGCGAGACAGACTTATCCCCCTTGAAAAATCCCCCTAGGGGGAAAACTCGATTTTAAAATGAAAAAAGTCCAGAAGTCATCAAGCCTTATAATTTTGTATAAGTATTCCAATTTTCCCCCTGACAAAATAGAAAAAAAAGACAATAAAAAAATTATAAATAATCATGTTTATTACAAGCTTTTATTTAACTTGCAATGTAACACTGTCGCTGATGCTGATCTAATTTTAACATGAAAAAACACTGTTTAAAAAAAAGTGAAAATGACAAGCCCGCTGAGTTTCTTGCCGGACCTTCTCAGTTGAGGCAGCGTTGTTATCACAACGCTGCCTCAACTGAGAAGATCCGGTGGTAGATTTAAAAAAAAATTACAGTTCAAAATTGCTATCGTTAAGCTTATTTGAAATAAATGATTTTGACTTTGACTTTAATATCTCAGTAAAGATCACCCCTCCTGAGGTTTAGGCACAATAAGCTAAGTACGAATTAGTAGTTCAGCGTCACGGGACGGGCTTGTGGGTCTAGTGGTTATACACCCTAGCCGCTATCTAATAGGACGTGGGTAAAGTAGTGGGTAAAGTTTATAGCTATACTTTTCTTTATGTAAATACATACTTAAATAGATAACACACAGACACTTATCGGGAATCGAACCCAATTAGTATCAGTTGTCTGGTTTCCATAGTACAGGCTATGCCTAGTTTGGGGATCAGATGACCGTGTGTGGATTAAATTATTCATAGAATATTATTATTATTTTCAAGCTTCCATTTACCAGTAGACTACCACCGCACCAAAATCTCTGGATTATGCAAATAAAATTTCAAATAAGATTATTCTTACACTAAGCAAAATAAACTTTTTGGTACGTTTCTGACGCTCTACTAGTTTCATTACTACCTACTGTCATAAAATGTGAATCCTTACTTACTGATCCGAAATAAATTACCTTTGCCTAACCTACAATCGAATTGCCACCGTCGATTTATAAGCGCAAAATTCATTTTTCATATTTCTAAAATTAATTTTATATGTCTAAAATTACTCGCTGATAAAGGTGTTTCCTTAATACCCTGTACATTTTTTTCTTTGTTTTTTCTTATTCTTATCAACAATACTTAAGTGTTTAAAAAAAAAATGCCGAGTAACTTGCAATCTGCCCTGCCTTTACCCGGGGTTTTTAGAGGTTTTTAGATTCTGAATACAAACATTCCTGTAATTGTTGTTTGTCAAAGTTAAGTATACTATGCCAAGCCAGTTTGCACGGGTGGGAATTATTTTGCTGTGTATATATTTTTTTTTGTAATTTCGATAACTTTTATTACCAAATGTTCAAAAATAATTCATAAAGAGACCACCTAATTTAAATAGGTACTTTAGGAAAGGTAAAAAAGCTTTTTTTAATCATCCGTAATAGATAAACATAATCTTATTCTGATGCAGTCGTTATTGTAGAGATATAACAGATCTTCAATTATCTTATGTAGTGCATTATTTTTATTTATCTCTATGGTTTGTTCAGCTTAAATATCTTTACTACTTTTCACATATAAACAAATGTACAAACCTATCATCTTTTGTATTAGTTAGTTATACTCGATTCCATAATATTACATCTCTTAAGATTAAAGCATATGGACAAGCCTTTATAAAATTTGATTTATTGAACCCCTATTGCTTTTAGAACCAACCTTTTATCTTTTGTATGCAGCGTAATTTAATTTTGTATCCTAATGTTTAATGTACGAGTTTACTGAAATCTTTTCATTAATTGGAACAAAAAAGAAATTGTCAAATGAGACCTTGGTTCTGTTTTCAATTTAGAGAAAGGTACCCACTTAAAAATTATGGCATTTCAATTCGAGACCTTACCGAAGATCGCAGTCAAGTTAAGTCCACGATAAGCAAAGTTGCTACTCTGCTGTCTAAGGCGTGAATAAGCTGGAGGCTGAGGAATTCCAGTTTCGTCCTACTCGCTATTAGCACAATAATTTTACTCAACATAACCCAGTGCTTGACTGCAGTCCCACCTGATGGAAAACGGCAACGCAATCGAGGATGGCAAAACACAGTATCTTATTGGAAGCCTGCTCACTATAGCCGTGAAGACACAGGCATTAAAATCGGGCGGGTAAACAGACGCAAGGCAACTGGTGCAATCCTTCGCTGTCCGTATTTCAAATAAAGAAGCAAATCGCTTAGTCTGGGCTGAAGGCACGTTCACCATGTAAGGCGGGTGCGCACGCGCCGTGTATCTCGTCGTCCGATGATAAAAGGGGAATGGTGAAATTAATTATATAATTCCTGCATACCCTCTCCAAAAGCAGTGACAGCTCAGTGGTCGATCGCTTGTCTTGGAAACAAGGTACGTAGATTTGAACACTGGCTCGCACCTCTGATTTCTTTAATTAATCATGTGCGAATCGTCTTTGTGCGATTGTTACTAGCTTTTGGTGAAAGGAAACATCGTAAAGAAACCTGCGTGTCTTAGAAAGCCAAACTAGCTTTTGAATGACGTGTGAAGTCCGCCAACCCGCACTTGGCCAGCGTTGTGGACTATGGCCTTCATCTTGAGACCTGTGCCCAACTGTAGGACATAAATAGTTAAAATAAACTCTTCAAAATGTATCTCTACTCTAGAATTTATAAATTGGCCTCCACTAACCCAGTTGTTTCTGGGTGTTCTGATGCTATAATATATCCAGATATATTTACAAAAAGTATATAGGTAGCCATGTACATATGTATCAGTTGTCTACAGGTTTGGTTTTGGGTACAAGTGACGTGAGTGGATCGTCGATTCACGCCACCTTCGGCTCTAAATCGGACTATTTCTTCCTTCTTATAAAGTGTTTAAGTCCTATTGATTTAACCCCAGGACCGAAATTGTCACTGTAATAAAGACTAACGCTTCGCGTAAGTAAAACGTAAGCTAGGGTCGAAAGTAATATATGAGAGGTATAAAGATTCAACGTGAAAGAGTGCCCTCGCTTTATACATTATAAATAGAGCCATTAGGACAATCTCTTCAGAACTTATTTAATGTTGAAAAATCACTTAATATAATACAATAAAATAATATATACGTAAAGAAATAATAAAAATATGAACATAACATATAACGTACATACAATATTTATTTAACTACTAGCTGACCCGCGCAGCTCCCCTCGCGCTCTTTCACTTTGCTGAAGATCATGACATGATAACGAAATGTATAGTTTACGATTTTATAAAGGACATGCAGACAAATATTCATATAGATAATGACTCAAAAATATTTACGAGAATGGCTAATGAATGTAAACGAATTACAAATACTAGATTTTTTTTATGATGTTCACTTAATTTACGTTTAAATGAAAATTCAATTCCAAAACTTGATAGTAGAGACAACGAAGGAATTAGAAATGAAACCAGTACGATGGAAAGGAATCTGGACAAGAAAATTTTCAGAGCCAATTATTAATAGAGAAGACCAAAATAGTGCTCGAAGGGATCTTTCACGGATTGGAAGACATTTCAGCTGAGAGCTGTACTGAGAAATGTGGTCATTCGTTTATACAGGGACAAATCAGGATACCAGTCGTTTGCATTATTAATGATAGGAAGAACAAGTGACAGCACCAAGACAGTTTCAGTGCTAAAAGGAAGGAATTTTTAAATCTATAGAGAGACCGCAGATAAGAAGAAGAAATAATTTTATTTCACGAAGCTATATCTTTGTTCCTGACCTGGTTGACTGGATCGTTATAACTAAGCCTATCATTAGTATCCGTAATTGTACCGTGATGATATCATTATGTTTCACATATGTATCCTTTTACATGTTTTTTGTGAGGATAAATAAACGTTATTATTATTATCCAAACCCAAGTCCAATAAAGGAATAGTCATGGAATAAAAGATAAAATCTTGTTAAGTAATTTTAGCAAGCTCTTTGAACCACAAAGCAGTCAGATTTGCAATTAATTGTGTATGTCTTCGTGAATTAAATGCACTCTGGCCTCAAATAGCTAGAATAAAAAGCCAATCTCGGATCCAGCTTTACATTAAATCCAACAGCTCCGCTTTAACTGTTTCGAAGTTCTTTCAAGTCCCGTACTATTCAAATTTGTTTTTATTACACCAAGATAGAATAGTTTTAAAAGCAGCCAGGGTGCTCTAATCGCCGGCATTCTTGCACGGTGGCTAATCTTGTGATGAACTTTAACTTTCTACATGGAAACTTACTACACATTCCCTTTTACGATGTTACTTTTAAACTTACGTATTAATTAATTTCGGGCGAGGGTCTGACCATCACTATAATGATTTTCGAAGCAGATTATGATAAGCAATATACATTATATCCGAAATTACGTGAAGGTATAGGTCTTACTATGTAGGCTAAAAGAGAGCGTCCAGGTTGATACAAAAGTGACAAATATTCTGCCGCTAAGCAGAAATATGAAACATTGTTGTATTCCGATGTGAATGTATTAGGATTATTGAAATCGCGTAAGTAAAAGACAACATTTTTAGTTGACGAGCGAGAGTGTAACTTCCCTTTTAACTCTACTTTTTATTAGAAGGCTTGTCGCCTAATAACAAGTGAAAATAAGGGTCCTTCAGCCGGTGGCACACGTCTTTTATCATGAGATAAATTCGATGGCCGCGTCTAATAAACGTGCAAGTTAAAAACACCAACTTTTTAGGAGTGCATATAAACATTTAAACCTTAATATCGCGGGTTTTTTTGTAAGAAGGTCTATACTATGTATAACAAAATTAAAGGTAAACAAAATATCTTTAGACTGTTGTAATTACTTTTAAGAAATCTTGATTTATTTTCAAGAAAATCCTGAAAAACCATTTAATATTATTACTCGTGTGAAAACAGAGTAGTCAGCTAATTGTTATCGATCATTACAGGATTATTCGTGTTAATTTATACGAATTTAATAAACACAATGTAATGTTATACTATTATTCTAGACAAATTACGCTTCTTTTAATTCTAGCTATAACTTTTGGTACGCTTGTATAAGAAAAAAGTTCAGTGATTTGATAATGGTAATAATGAGATGCATTTTTATTAGTGTCAATAAGTTAGCTTTTCCGATTGTGTAATGCATATAATACTAATGCATTGTATTTTAAAAAGGTTTCTTTCATAAAAGGTTTCTTTCATAAAAGGTTTTCATCATCACCAGCCGGAAGACGTTTACTGCTGAACATAGCCTCTCCCTTCGAACGTAACAATGAACTACAATTAGCTATTTGCATCCATTGGTTGCCCACGACGTACATAATGTTGTCTTCCCATCTAGTAAGAGGCCTACCTACGCTGCGTCTTCCAGTTCGTGGTCGCCACTCGAGAACCTTTCTTCCCCAATGGTTATCGGTTCTCTGAGCCTTTCATCAGCATAGTGCCCTTAACCTGGCAGAAGATCGGGTTCAATGGAGGCGGATCACAGCTAGTATACATGAGCGTGCACAGCGGAGTCATGATCCTCAGTAATGAGGGACCGACTGGCAGAGAGTGAGCTCTCTCTGCAGGATGATATATATCAACCTCCGTAAATATGGAAAGAATGCAGAACCACATCCAGTACATAGTGGTCAACAACTTCGAGTGTATAGTTTCCAATAACTACCGGTACGGGTGTAACATGGACATTAAACATTATCTTCGTCTTGTCCATGTTAATTTTAAGACCAACTGTTGGGAAACGCTGAGCATCGTAATAAGGTCCTCCAGCGACTCTGCCATAATGAATACATCATCGGCAAAACGAAGGTGAGTGATAAATTCGCCATTGATGTTGATACCGAATCCATAAAGGTTTTTAATTTTCATGTTATACTCAATAATTCTTAGCCTCATCATTCTACGCAAGTATTGGTATGTACACCGTAAGACGCTACTTTGAACTTCACCCTGGGGTGAGCCAAGGCCTTGGCCTGATTCATTTCAAGCTATCCCACCACAGGGGTGGGTTATGTACGACACCTATTGACTTAAACCCTACGGTGTCCAAACTCCCCTGTATTGACGGACCCCGGGAACGTACCTGTGCCCTATTCCGAGTCTCATCGTCGTCCATGGGTATAAAGCCCACGGATCTGCTTGTCGCTGTAATAGGCCGTTAGAATCTCATCAGGTGGCGTGCCTGGATACTTTAGCAGGCCATATCCCGCTAGAGCAAACTATCGTGGTGCACAGGCAGCAGTTCCCCCGTTCCTGCTGTCTGCGCTTCTTTGTTACGGGGGCGTAAGGTCGGAATTGGCCTGCCTTCTGCGCCCGGGCCTCCTACTGCGTTGCGCAACACCAATTAAAAGAGATCGCTCTCCTTGATCTACTCCAACACCTGCTTCTGTGACATGAAACTCGAGCCACCCTTTTTCGTACGTTCAAAAGGTCACTGGGACAATATGCGGGGTTAGCCAGTGTATAAAATATTCTTACTCACTGAAACCCCACCCCTACGGCTGTCGGCCATCGGGGAGAGGGGAACCTGGTTTCTCCGTTGAGATCTGCCCGTCAGTGCCTTGCCTTTCAAGTCACCGCCGGGGAGCGAGTTATAGCCCCCCGGAAACCTGTCAAGGTTCTCAGGGGATGGGGGTCGCAACCTCACCGTCGTCCTCAGTTTGAGTGTCGGTTTGAGAGTTGGTTTGAGAGTTGGTTTGAGTGTTGGTTTGAGTGTAGGTTTGAGTGTTGGTTTGAGTGTTGGTTTGAGAGTTGGTTTGAGAGTTGGTTTGAGTTGGTTTGAGAGTTGGTTTGAAAGTTGGTTTGAGAGTTGGTTTGAGAGTTGGTTTGGGAGTTGGTTTGAGAGTTGGTTTGAGTTGGTTTGGGAGTTGGTTTGAGAGTTGGTTTGAGAGTTGGTTAGAGAGTTGGTTTGAGAGTTAGTTTGGGAGTTGGTTTGAGAGTTGGTTTGAGAGTTGGTTTGAGAGTTGGTTTGAGAGTTGGTTTGAGAGTTGGTTTGAGAGTTGAGTTGAGTTGGTTAGTGTGTGTGTGTGTGTGTGTGAGTGAGTGAGTGAGGGGCCGACCGACCGACCGACCGATCGATTGAGCGAGAATGAAGTTTCACTTCTTCCGCGCGGAGGGACTCCACGCACGCACATTTTTTTTTATTGATATTGTATAAAATATTGTAAAACGAGTAATGAAACTGACAATGTCACCCCCACTACTTCATTGGATTGAGATTGCTATAAATACGTTGTAACCGTTTAGAACGGACAGTCTTGAACAGTCTTTAACAGTCTTCAGTCGGCGACGGATCTCCAGAAATCTAAGTATCTTTAGTATTATTTAATTTACATTGTTTGATGATAGTGTTATAATGTTATTATGTTGTATTTATGATAAGTCATATAATATGATATATGACTTGGAGCTGGTGCTGGAATTGGTCGTAGGGGCTGGTGGAGACCACTTGGGGAGTCCCATATATTTTTATATGGTTCTGTCATCACTGACAGTGTAATGGAATAATTACTTTATGTTCTGAGATAGCAAACGTGTCGTAATCGACATTGTTATATAATAAATATTATATACTGATATAGACTTTTGTGTTAAGGTACCTACCTCCAAACCATTAATAAATATCCGATAATTTGATAAAAGGTACTTTTGATAAAGTATTACCCTACATTATTCAGTACTAAGGTTATAAATGATCTAGACTATTTAGTAGTCGGCTATGCATCCTGATATATTAATATAGTTATATATTCCATTAATTTAACACGCTCATGTGACGCCGTCAGTGAGTGAGTGAGTGGGTGAGTGAGTGAGTGAGTGAGTGAGTGAGTGAGTGAGTGAGTGGGCGAGAGGGTGAGTGGGCGAGAGGGTGAGTGGGCGAGTGGGCGAGTGGGCGAGAGAGTGAGTGGGCGAGTGAGGGAGTGGGCGAGTGGGTGAGTGGGCGAGTGGGCGAGTAGGCGAGTAGGCGAGTGGGCGAGAGGGCGAGTGGGCGACAGGGCGAGAGGGTGAGTGGGCGAGAGAGTGAGTGGGCGAGTGGGCGAGAGAGTGAGTGGGCGAGAGGGCGAGTGGGCGAGTGGGCGAGAGGGCGAGTGGGCCATGACCCTCCACCAACCCATGGCCCCACCGACCGTCCGGTCATATGGGACGAATCACGGGAGATGCGCGCGGTATTGCTCTGTGGCTCTGTCCACCGCGCGCAATTCTTGACTCCCTACAAATTGTTTCTACGCCCGTGTCCCTTGTCGTCACTCTCCCCTTTCTGGGGCAGACAACACGCGTGACGGACTCCGTCGCCGGGTGTATCCACCATCTAGTCCTCCTCTCTTCTCCTTCGGTCGAACCACTCATGCGCGAATCTCCGCAACCTCCTGAAGTTCTCCGGTGTGCTCACAAGATCAGCGTAGTACATCGGACCCTCCTCATCACGCACGATACCATTCATCATTTCTTCACGCAAATCCTCATACAGGGGACAGGCCCACACCACATGGTGCTCGTCTTCCATACCGCATGCACACAGACTATCTTCCACTAACTGCATCTCATTCAACCGCTTCCTAAAACATCCATGCCCCGTGAGGATCTGGGACTGATATATGACTTGGAGCTGGTGCTGGAATTGGTTGTAGGGGCTGGTGGAGACCACTTGGGGAGTCCCATATATTTTTATATGGTTCTGTCATCACTGACAGTGTAATGGAATAATTACTTTATGTTCTGAGATAGCAAACGTGTCGTAATCGACATTGTTATATAATAAATATTATATACTGATATAGACTTTTGTGTTAAGGTACCTACCTCCAAACCATTAATAAATATCCGATAATTTGATAAAAGGTACTTTTGATAAAGTATTACCCTACATTATTCAGTACTAAGGTTATAAATGATCTAGACTATTTAGTAGTCGGCTATGCATCCTGATATATTAATATAGTTATATATTCCATTAATTTAACACGCTCATGTGACGCCGTCAGTGAGTGAGTGAGTGGGTGAGTGAGTGAGTGAGTGAGTGAGTGAGTGAGTGAGTGGGCGAGAGGGTGAGTGGGCGAGAGGGTGAGTGGGCGAGAGGGTGAGTGGGCGAGTGGGCGAGTGGGCGAGAGAGTGAGTGGGCGAGTGAGGGAGTGGGCGAGTGGGTGAGTGGGCGAGTGGGCGAGTAGGCGAGTAGGCGAGTAGGCGAGTGGGCGAGAGGGCGAGTGGGCGACAGGGCGAGAGGGTGAGTGGGCGAGAGAGTGAGTGGGCGAGAGAGTGAGTGGGCGAGAGGGCGAGAGGGCGAGTGGGCGAGTGGGCGAGAGGGCGAGTGGGCCATGACCCTCCACCAACCCATGGCCCCACCGACCGTCCGGTCATATGGGACGAATCACGGGAGATGCGCGCGGTATTGCTCTGTGGCTCTGTCCACCGCGCGCAATTCTTGACTCCCTACAAATTGTTTCTACGCCCGTGTCCCTTGTCGTCACTCTCCCCTTTCTGGGGCAGACAACACGCGTGACGGACTCCGTCGCCGGGTGTATCCACCATCTAGTCCTCCTCTCTTCTCCTTCGGTCGAACCACTCATGCGCGAATCTCCGCAACCTCCTGAAGTTCTCCGGTGTGCTCACAAGATCAGCGTAGTACATCGGACCCTCCTCATCACGCACGATACCATTCATCATTTCTTCACGCAAATCCTCATACAGGGGACAGGCCCACACCACATGGTGCTCGTCTTCCATACCGCATGCACACAGACTATCTTCCACTAACCGCATCTCATTCAACCGCTTCCTAAAACATCCATGCCCCGTGAGGATCTGGGACGTCTGATGATCCGGCTCCACCCAATGCGCCCTCAAACGTGCCGCCACATCGGGAAAGTACCGATGCAGCTCCCTTCCTTTCTACTCGCACTCCCAACGACTCTGCCACGCTTGGATCGCCTCGTCCCACAACTCGCGTTTTCGTCTGCTCAACTGCCCGGTCGCGGACTGGCGCTCCTCATCCAGCTTGCCAGCCCGGATTACCTCCAGGTCTGCGGGTAGTAAAGCTGCCAATACTGCAAGCGCAGCCGTGCTGGTCAGTAACGCACTACGGACCACGTGGAGTGTCGCGCGCCTATACCAGCAGGCAGGGCGAGTGGGCCAGTGGGCGAGTGGGCGAGTGGGCGAGAGGGCGAGTGGGCGAGTGGGCGAGTGTGCGAGTGTGAGTGTGTGTGAGCGTGTGTGTGAGCGGGTGTGCGAGTATGTGTGAGTGGGAGTGTGAATATGTGAGTGTATGTGAGTTTGTGTGTGAGTGTGTGTGTGTGTGTGTATGTGTGTGTGTGTGTGTGTGTGAGTGAGTGAGTGAGTGAGTGAGGGACCGACCTACCGACCGACCGACCGACTGACTGACTGACTGACTGACTGTAAAAAGAGACAGATCGAGAATGAATTTTCACTTCTTCCGCGCGGAGGGACTCCACGCACGCACATTTTTTTTAGACCGTAGTCTTACGGGTATATTGTTTTTATTTAAATCATAGCTTTGATATATTTTAAACGACCTTTTTTTTATTTCTTTATAGATAGAAAACATCTTTTTAATAATGCAAAAACGATAGCTCAGGTAAGTGCAGCAACAGTCAATAGTGCAGCAGTTTAACAATTTATGCAATAACCAAAAATATTTTTTTATTAAAATTCCAAAATATTTGTTTAATAGTCCTATGAGCGCCAAAACAGTTAGCATCTCATAAAGCAATCAGCCAAGTGAAATCAGAATGCTAGATATCTAGGAAAAAATATATAAAGTCTCCTCTTAAATATTCGTTACGGTAAATTTACTCCGCATACCTCATTCCGCAGAGCTTAACTTTTCTTGCCAAGTCACTTTGCTTCTGTCCAAGTTTAGCTTTTTTTCGCCTCATTAAATAGCTATGTTGCTTTACGAGACGTTTTTCTTGTCGCAATGAAGATGTGCGTAAATAAATTCGCAGATACTTACAACACTACATTACTAGAACTAAATTACAGTTAACTTTATTGGCTGATAAAGGTCAAGGCATGTATGGGGGGGGGGGGGGGTGTGAGCGGCAACCTTGTATTTTGTAGGACATCGCCATTATGTCTACTTAAAATTAGATATGTAGTCTCATTTCAAATTTGGAAAGTGTAATTGTACACCTGCCGATAGACAGGTGTAATGCATTGCCGATTGATATAGTAACATCGTTATCAGACGTATGTTATTAACTAAGTCTCTCCCATGTCTCGCCCGGTAATTGCTAGCCCAGCTACAGTGCCGAGTACACAATGGCACTGCGGTAGTGTGCCTTTGAAGCGGTTTCTTGCACAATCAGGCTGCCAACTGAAGGGGTTTTCTTTCTAAAGATTGCTCTTACACCAGTCTAAAGTTATAATAATTTCGGGGTGCATACAACTACGGCTATAACCTGAACGCGATTGTAGGTATCTAAAATGTGTTAATTCATCATCATCATCATCAGCAGCCAAAACGTCCACTGCTGAACAAAGGCCTCCCCAGTAGAAAGAAGGGATTGTCATAATCCCCGCGCTTATCAGGTGGCTTGGGGATCGCAGTATAGGTGGTAGGTAACCCAATAAAAAGACGCTGCTGCCCGTCTTCTTGTTTTTCCTTAGTCGCCTTTTACGGACACAAATGTGTTGATTGGAATTCAGAAAAATAAGATGTTTTCTTGTCTTGAACTTTTTATTAGATTTTTTAAGTCATGTTTTAGTTCTTTACATAAAAAAGACTAAAAATATATTCAAAGCTAACCCACCCACCTAGCAAGGTGCTACAGAAGATTTATTTCTTCTGTAGCACCTTGCTAGGTGGGTGGGTTAGCTTTGAATATATTTTTAGTCCATAATTAGGTATTAGATATAATGGTGCCGATTCTGTTGTCACCACTACACTAAACTAGACTAAATTTTAGTTTAGTGGTGTCAAACGATGATTAATGCCTGATTTACACGTATTAAGTTGCAAGTTGGTAACTAAATCTTTACTAAAGTTTAAGTAAATTATTGCGTGTAAACAAACACTTTAGTAGTAAGTTCCAAGTTAAAATTTAGTACACAAGTGATTAAGTAAAATTTTTCGTTTACACGTATTAAGTTGGTAACTAAATCTTTACTAAATTTTAGTAAATTCTTACGTGTAAACAATCAATCACTTTAGTAGAAAGTCCCAAGTTGAAATTTAGTACGCAAGTTATGAAGTAGAATAGAAACTTTTCTATTTTTCGGGTAAGTAGGTGGGCGTGGTTTATTCTTGATACGTTTGGACACACAAATGTATAATGCACGTTTGCAGGTGTGCGTGCAAAGGTATAGCTATAGATCATACCATAGATAATATACAAATATAATAGGAGCAAAGTCGTTTTCGTCACGTTTTCGTTGTAACAACGTATATTTAGGGTTGCCAGAAATACGGTATTGTTCCAGAATTTGTATTGTCCTGGAATTTTCAAATACTTATTACGCTGTAGGTATTAATATTTGTAATTAAATGTTTTTTTTTTTACTTTTCCTAATAGACTGCCGTATAATTAAGTGATTGAGAGCTATTTGGCTAATAGTCTCGGGAATTTTTAGATCGATGGAGAAATTTTGGGGTAATTTAAGCCTGTACATGGCATCCTTTTTTTTCTAGCAGCGAATTGTTCAATGGGTCCCAGGACCTGTGTAGGTCAACCGGGGTAAATGGTATTCTTTCCCACTAAATCCCCGTGGTTGTCACATCAACACATGAGGGGAAACCTGGGCTCTCCTGTGGAATCTGCACCAGGAGTCCTTCAGTGTGTTTCCTTCGGAGCCTCCCACTGGGGGTGTATTGTAGTCCCCCGGGAACAAGACACGGTGCTTACGGGGATGGAAGGCAATAAACAAGTAAAATGGTTAAATATTTACATCAAACACAAATTCAGCAATCAAGAAGACACGAAGTCATTTACTTTTCTATAACTAATATTATAATTATAGTACATATATATATTATAAAAAGGAAATTCTAATATAATAATCTGTATTAGTTGTTTATATAATTTAATCCTAAAAATAAATTAGTTGTCCGTCGCTACAAAGTTCTATGAAATCGTCACGGAGCATGCGACCGTCCATTGGGGCGAACTAAAGATTTTAACTAAAATTTAGTGAAAACGACGTGTAAACGCATACTTAAAATTAAGTCACTTAAAATTTAGTTACCTACTTGACAACTTAATACGTGTAAATCAGGCATAAGTGCTTAATTTGATTTCGACAGCTACTAAATTGAGTTGATAGTGAGGTTTTCATTGGTCAAATCATGTTAGTTGAAAACAATTCTCTTGTTCATCTGATTACACTAAACTAAACTAAAATAATTCTCCGGCTACGATACTTATATTAATTTTAATATTAAGTTTATTTTATTTTAATATATTTTTATATTAATATTTATTTATTAATAAAAAATATGTAATATTTTAATATTTATTTTAATATATGTTTAAATATTTATTTTAATATTTGTTTAAATATTTATTTTAATATTTGTTTAAATATTTATTTTAATATTTTTTTAATATCTATATTAATATTTATTTAAATATTTTTAATATTTATTTTAATATTTATTAATATTTATTTTATTATTAATATTTTTTTATTAATACTTAATTTTTTTTTAAATAATAATTATTATTTATTTTAATATATATTAATATTTATTTTATTTTAATATTTTATTTTTTAATAAAAAATATATTCTTTTTTATATTTATTTTATTATTTATATTAATATTTATTTTTGTTATTTATTCTAATATTAATTTTAATATTTATTTCATTCTATTTTAGTCTATTCTATTTTATTTTAATCGACATCTTTTAGATGCCGATCTAATTTTAGTTTGAAGTTTCTAATATTAGGCATAAATGACGTAAACTGTGCACAACAGAATAGCAAAATACGTTTAAAACTAAGTTGAGTAACTAAAACCATTATATTCTATCAAACTATACCTAATTTAGTTTAATTCATGGATCTCTGAATAGGAAAGACACGACTAAACTAAAATTTAGTCTAGTTTAGTCTAGTGTGTGACAACAGAATCGGCACCAATATCTGAGGTTAATGAATTTGGAATTAGGAATGACAAACGAACCTTGAAATTTTGCACAGGTGTTCCTCACAGTAAGGATTTTTTGAAAATTCGTTCCTCCTTAGGGCCAGCTGAAGAATGAAAATCTACTCTATACCTTAATAATATAGTATTAAAATTTTAGACTACTTTACTCTTTATTAAATGAGATGGGACAATACCACTCTGAACAAAGTAAGAACGGAATCCTTAATTGAAGTATAAATCCCAGTTCTTGTTAATTTATCTCCCAAAATTACGTAAGAGTAATTTCAAAGCGTATATTCTCCGTGTGAAAATTATAATTGACGCGGAGTTACGTATTAAATTTAATTTAGTTTGTTTTCGACAATTTCAGCTGTGTGAATAAAAGGTAAGTTTAATTATGTTGCTACAGCATGTCTGGTAAAGTAACGTATTGTAGTTTAAATTATTTTATCATCTTTCTAATAAACACTATTTTTTTAATTGGCTATCTGTCTTACTCTCCCCTTTTCTTCTTATTACGTCATCTTTATTATAAATCCCTCTACCTCTGATGACGTCATAAATATTCCTAACAAGTTTAATTTTTGATGTCGTCAATTACCCATCACTTTCTTCCTTACAGCCAAGTTCAGCCAATTTCCTCTTTTTAACACTTTTTTTTATTATAATAACATCAAATGAACACGATATTTGAGGTGCTTATTACCAGTTGTAATCAATGTTCCAATCAGTTGGGTAAGTAACGTCAGTGAATATTCTTAGATAGGTGACCGTTTAGTGATATTTGAACTTAGCATCTCCGTTACTAAAAAGTCGGTCTCGGTGGTTGTCATCTAGAAAATAAGTATGAGGATTAAGGATTTATCTACATGACTAAGGATAACATGATATCTATTGTTTATAGTGCATACCATTGAATGTATATAGTTTATTTCTTATTTTATTGTAAGTATTTGTGTTGTGTGTGCATGGCAGTGTGTTCATGGGCTTGCTGACTGGGTTCCAACCAAGACCAGCGTGGCTTTGCCTGAGTTGGAACCGTATCATAGCAAGTTGTATGATTTTTAAAAGCTTTTATATAACTTGCAATGTATGTAATTTGTTCGGGTGGAATCTAGCAACTCAATTTTCACCCACTTCTACACGTTCAAATCGTTTGAAATTTTGCACATGTGTCAAGTACCGGTGACAATACAATAATGTAGTATCATCGAGCTGATCTGATGATGGAGCTCGAAGGCGGATAATAATAATAATAATTAAACTTTATTTAAGGACAACAATTTGGTCCGATATGTTAGTAACAATTTAACTTATTCTATGTTAATACTTAATAACTAACAGTGATTTGGTCCGATAGACCATTGCCCAGACATGTGGGCTGTCGGCTCGCGCCGCTATCGCTCGCAGGATACTGTTGGAGCTGCCGCGCAACCTGTTTAGCAGAGATGCGACTCTTTTACGCCATATTGCGTCAAAACCATGAGTGCCTGCTTCTGCAAACATCGCTGAAGCGCTACAAAAACGTGGCAACTGCAACAACGCCCTAAATGAATTATTGTATTGGATCCGCAGAGCATCGTAGGCCTTTTGGGTGTACTTAAACCACAGGGCTCCCGCGTACAACGATGTACAATATACTTTAAACAGTAAATTCTTGACTTCTGTTGTACAACGGGAGAACCTACGGGCCAACATATTCGCTCGCACCGACGAACCGACAAGGGAACCCTTGGATGGCTACTAGTAAACTCATCAAGTTTAGGTTCATTTGATTTGTCTTAAACAGTTCTATTCACATTTCCTAATAATGAGGACCTGATGATGGAATTGGAAGGTAGGTGACGGAACCCTGGAATGGTTACTAGTAAACACATCGAGTTTAGGCTCGTTTTATTCGTCTTAAAGAGTTCTATTCACATTTCCTAATAATGAGGACCTGATGATGGAATTGGAAGGTAGGTGACGGAACCCTGGAATGGTTACTAGTAAACACATCGAGTTTAGGCTCGTTTTATTCGTCTTAAAGAGTTCTATTCACATTTCCTAATAATGAGGACCTGATGATGGAATTGGAAGGTAAGTGACAGAACCCTGGAATGGTTACTAGTAAAAACATCGAGTTTAGGCTCATTTGATTCGTCTTAAAGAGTTCTATTCACATTTCCTAATAATGAGGACCTGATGATGGAATTGGAAGGTAAGTGACGGAACCCTGGAATCGTTAGAAGTAAACTCAGTTTAGGCTAACTTGATTTTTCTTAAAGAGTCTTAAAGATAACTCTTTAACTTTATCAGGTCCTCATTACTAAATGAGGACCTGATAATGGAGCTGGAAGGTGAGTAACATCATCATCATCATCAGCCGGAAGACGTCCACTGCTGAACATAGGCCTCCTCCTTAGAATGCCACAATGAACGACAATTGGCTATTTGCATTTACCGGTTACCTGCGACGCGCACAATGTCGTCTGTCCACCTAGTGGGAGGCCTGCCTACGCTGCATCTTCTGGTTCGTGGTCGCCACTCGAGAACCTTTCTTCCCCAACGGTTATCGGTTCTTCGAGCGATATGGCCTGCCCATTGCCACTTTAACTTGCAGATTCTGAGAGCTATGTCGGTAACCTTAGTTCTTCGGCGAATCTCCACGTTTCGGATTCTGTCGCGCAAAGAAACGCCGAGCATAGCTCTCTCCATGGCTCGATGTGTGACTCTAAACTTTTCTAAAAGGCCAGCCGTTAGAGACCACGTCTCAGTATCATATGTCATCACTGGTAATACACACTGGTTAAAAACCTTCGTCTTCAGGCACTGCGGTATTTTGGACGAGAAGATATCGCGTAGTTTCCCGAACGCTGCCCATCCAAGTTGGATTCTTCGGGCGACCTCTTTGTCGAAGTTGGACCAACCTAACTGGATAGTTTGTCCTAGGTATACGTAGTGGTCAACAAATTCGACTGTATCGTTTCCAACAACTACCGGTACGGGTATTAGGATATTAGGGTTGACAGGCCTGTTGGTCTAGTGGTTAGACACCCTGGCCGCTACTCAACAGGTCGTGAGTTCGATTCCCACCAAGTGTTTGAGTGTTATTTATCTATTTAAGTATGTACACACATCAAAAGTGTCTAGGGATCAAGCATTTTTAAGCGGATTTCTTGAGATTGAGATGTGGCTTTGTAATAAATTTATGATTTTATAAATTTATATGGATCCTTTTTGGTGCATTTCATAATTTGAATCAGGAACTGTGAATCAAATTCGAGTAAAAGATGAAAATCAGCTGTCAATATTATGACATTATTATTATTATTATTATTATTATTATTATATTATATGTTGTGTATTTATTACATATTGTGGGTACCTACATAGTAAATAAATCAGTTTGCACGTAACCGTGGTATCATTTCACAACATGGTGACAGCGGGGCTAAAAAATAATCTAATATAACGATATAAGTGTTAGTTGGACTTTGAAAATTAAATAGATTCGCGATTTAAAACAAATAACACGTAAATAATGGAACACGCACGCCCGCCTGCTGAATTATCGCTGGATGGTGGTCCGGCAAGTCGCGCCGACGCATGGCGCAAGTGGTTAAAACAGTTTGAAGTGTTTTTAAAAGCGTCGGGAGTGTATAAAGAGCCGAAGGACGTGCAGGCTAGTTTGTTAATTAATCTTATCGGCCCCGATGGTTATGATGTGTATTGTACGTTGAAATTTGACAATGAAAAAGATCGCGACGACATACAGAAGCTAATAGAAAAGTTTAACAGCCATTTTGGAACGAAACCTAACACTACGATGGTCAGGTTTAAGTTCTTCACCAGGAATCAAGAAATCGGAGAAAGTATCGATGAGTACGTGACGGCTTTAAAACTCCTGAGTCAACAGTGCGAGTTCGAAAACCTGGAGGACGGTCTGCTTCGCGATCGTATAGTGTGCGGCGTTCGAGATAGCTCAGTCCGAGACAGATTGCTACGAACGGATCAACTCACTCTCGATAAGGCGGTCATGATTTGTCAATCGAACGAAATCTCGAGCGAGGAAGGCCGAGAAATCGAAGGTGTCAAAACTGAAAAATCTAGAGGAATGTCCGTGGATGCGGTATGGAGACCGCGCGGTGCATGGCGAGGTTCGCGCGGCGGCGGCGCGAGGTGGCGCGGGCGCGGCTCGGCCGTGCGCGCGGGCGGCGGCGCCGAGGTGGCGGCTCGCGGGGCACGCGCAGCGCACGGCGGCGGCCCGGCGGTGGCGGAGCAACAGGCGCGGGTGCACCCTTGCGCGGCTTGTTCCAGTTATTATTGCGACGGCGGCTTTCGATGTCCGGCGCGCAACGTTACATGTTATTCGTGCGGCGACAGAGGACATTACAGGAAAATGTGTCGACTGCGTAAATCTAATAATGTGTTTATGGTGCACGAGAATCCGGAAGAAGATGACCTGTTCTACATCTCCTCAGTGGACGCGTCGAATGAGATGCGATCTGAGGATGCCAAATGGTATGAGACTTTAGTTCTTTCTAATAATATGCAGAAGCATTCGTTTAAGTTGGACACCGGTGCGGATTTAAACGTGATTTCGAAGAATAATTATCTCAGTTTAGGATTCAGTATTGATCAAATGAGTCCATTTAAACCGAAGGCGATGTCATTTTGCGGTAACCTTTTGCCAATCATAGGGTCGACCACACTAAATTGGATTTATAAAAATAAAATATTTTCTATAAGTTTTGTCATCACTGATCACGCCTGTGAAAGCATACTAGGTAAAAAAGCCGTCGATCAATTAGGATTGGTAAAAAGAATGTATTCACTAGATATTACAAAATATAATGATTTGTTTGAGGGTCTCGGTAGGTTGCCCGGGTATTATACGATTCCTATAGATAAAAATGCCACTCCCTGCATTTGTCCAGTTCGTAAAATACCACTTAGTGTGAGAGGTAGCTTACAAATGGAGCTGGAGCGCATGGAGAGAATAGGTGTAATAAGAAAAGTGACTCATCCAACATCCTGGGTAAATGGGATAGTGGTTGCAGCGAAAAAAGATGGTAACATACGCGTATGCCTCGACCCGCGACCATTGAATAAAGTGATTCGTCGTCAGCATTTTCCACTGCCCACTCTTAGTGATATTGCTACTAAATTGAAAGGTGCCAAATACTACAGCAAATTAGATGCAAGATCTGGATTTTGGATGATACAGTTGGATAATGAAAGCGCAGATCTATGTACGTTTGGTACACCTTTCGGACGCTATCAATTCTTACGCTTACCATATGGAATTAATTCTGCTTCAGAAATATTCCATTCTCGGGTGAAACAGTTGCTCGAGGGCCTAGAGGGAGTCGATTCCTTCGTCGATGACATTATAGTGTGGGCATCCAATGAAAGAGAGCATGACGAGAGACTCCAAAAACTGCTGGATAGGGCGAAACAAGTCGGTATTAAATTCAATCGCGAAAAATGCGAGTTCAAAGTGTCTGAGGTAACTTACTTAGGCCATAAATTTAGCGCGAATGGTATGGAAATTGATAAAAATAAGTTAAAAGCTGTAAAGGAAATGAAGAGCCCTCAGAATAAACAGGAATTGGAGCGGTTTTTAGGTATGGTGAATTATTTATGTAAATTCATCCCTAACTATTCTGAAAAAGTTACCCCTCTGCGAAATTTGCTAAAGAGAGATATTGAATGGGTTTGGGGTGCCTGTGAAGAAAAAATTGTCAAAGAGTTGAAAGATGATCTATGCAGGGCGCCCGTACTGACGCTGTTCTCGACGGAGCAGCCGGCAGTGGTGTCGGTGGACGCCAGCGCGCACGCGCTCGGCGCCGTGCTGCTGCAAGGCGGCCGGCCCGTGGAGTTCGCGTCGCTCACGCTCACCGACACGCAGCAACGCTACGCGCAAATAGAGAAGGAGATGCTCGCTATTGTGTTCGCCCTAGAGAGATTTCACCATTATATATTTGGCAAGAGTGATGTTTTAGTAGAAACGGACCACAAGCCTCTGGAAGCTCTTTTTAAAAAACCTCTGAACTCTGTGCCCGCTAGATTGCAGCGCATGATGCTGCGAATCCAGAGATACGATTTTACCGTTGTATATAAACCGGGAAAATATTTATTTATTTCAGACGCGCTATCGAGGGCCCCCCTTCCTGAACTGATGCAAGATAAAATATCTGATGAAATTCACAGTCAGTCTTGCTTTTTAATACGCAGTGTTTCATTCAGTGACGAAAAACTCAATTTAGTCAGAGATCATACAAGAAGTGACATAGTGTGTCGGTTATTAGTCGAAACTATGAGAATGGGATGGCCGCTTAATAAACATAAAACGGATGAAAGGATAAGGAATTTATGGGAGCATCGGGATTCCATAGAGTACTATGACGGTGTAATATTTAAAAATAATCTTGTTTATATCCCGGAGAGTCTGAGAGCAGAAATGTTATTGAGAGTACATGAGGGCCATTTAGGTATAGATAGATGCAAAAGGCGCGCCCGTGACGTTATGTACTGGCCGGGTATGTCGCGTGATGTTGAGAACACGGTGCGTCGCTGCCGTGTGTGCGTCTCGCACGCTGCGATGCCGCAGCGGGAAACATTAATTCCCCACAAAATACCCGACCTACCGTGGGCAAAAGTTGGTTCTGATATTTTTGAGTACAACAAGCGCTATTTTTTAATTCTCATCGATTATTTTTCTAATTATGTTGAGGTGTCGGCCCTAACATCAATTACATCAAACAGTGTAATAAATGCTATGAAGGATCAATTCGCCCGACATGGAATACCATCTGAACTTATAACGGATAATGGGCCAGCGTATGCTTCGAAACAATTTCATGATTTTGCAAGAACATGGAGTTTTTCACACATCACATCATCACCCAATTATCCCCAATCCAATGGTCGGGCGGAGCGAACTGTTCGCACGATAAAAAATTTACTGATAAAATCGATTAACGATCATTCCGATTTTTACTTGAGCTTATTAAATTACAGAGCGGCTCCAAGGGATGGGGTTGCTAGTCCGGCGGAGTTATTGATGAGTCGAAAACTGAATACACGGTTACCGATACACACTAATAAATTACGTCCGAGCAGAGATAATACGATAGATTATAGAAACATGCTTCGAAAACAATTTGAAGCCAAATGTAACTACGATGACAGAGCTCGCAACTTGCCCAGCCTTCAGACAGGTGATGAAGTGATCACCGTCGACGGCACTAGGAGACGAGAGGCGCGGGTGACGGGGTGCGCGAACCAGCCGAGGTCCTACTTCGTTACTGATAAGTTTGGAAAGCTATTCCGGCGCAATCGTAGGCATCTCATCAAATTTGACTCATCTCCTACAACGCCACTTAAACAGAGGGATGAGACACGTATTACTGGACATAATAGCGACAGCAGTACGTATGATGATCCCAATGAAGTGACGGATGCTGGTTGTGAGTGGTATGATACTGCAGGGGCACCTAACGAGGCGCTCGAACAGTCACCACTGCTTGTTACAGAGCGAACCGAACGGGCAGCAGCTCGTGAGGCAAAAAAGAGAATTAAAGAATGTACCTATTAATTAGAGCTATGATTATATATTTTAATTTATTATTATAATTATGTGAAATAATTATAATTAATAAAGTGAATGATGTTTTAATTTTCTATTTGTTTATTATCATTGTTAATATTGAATACTTACTTGTAACATTATCAGTATTATAACCAATGTTTTAGTAATGTTTACTTACCTTTTGTGTATGGGAAAGATGTTGTGTATTTATTACATATTGTGGGTACCTACATAGTAAATAAATCAGTTTGCACGTAACCGTGGTATCATTTCACAACAAATATTTTCCCTATAAAAACATACAACGCATTGAAGACATTATTAGTGCTACTGTTTCCCTAGTACTGATTAAAACCAACGTTATTATGGAGCGGCGACGTCATTTAAGCAGGGAAGAAATGCTCAGAGCCGTGGGAATGATAGAAGCTGGTTCCCGGCAACGTACTGTGGCTTTAGCTCTGAATACAAGTCAGAGTGTTATCAGTCGACTTTGGGCACGTTACCGAAGCACTGTGGTGAAGCGTTATAATCGCTATATTGTTGACATGTAAGTAGCTCCCTCTTTTGTCGATAAAACACCAGTCTCGTGCAGTGCTCACCATGATACGCTAATAGATGGCACTACCGGGCCATTAGTAAAGCAAGAACAGCTATGTGATTGGCTGATGATCCGGACTCCCACCCTTTGAGAGAGATGGTCGAAGTTTCCATAGAAGACGTTACTCAGACCTTTTCCGTTAATCTTCCGTTGCATACACTTTTTTTGCATCCGAACGTTCTTTGGTTCATTGCTAATACTGATAGCATATATTCGGAATTGGACATTATATACATAGACTGGATTGGTGTAATTCATATTCGACCGGCCGGTCAGAGAAAAGTGCCAAGTGTCTCCAAGCTGCATGCAGAGTGCCGCGAGCTGATCAGCCCTCGGAGTACTGAACTCCTGAGGTCCATACCTACTGAAGGCGTGCTGAAGGTGAGTGAGCTTTTTCATTCTGCACAGTCTGGGTTACTGGTGTTTTTCGGTATTGAAATAACCAATTTTTTCGTAAGTCACCTTACACAACCCGTGTGGCTATTTACACGCCACACCATAGTTTTGGTCCCCACGAGCCGGATTGTTCCAGTTCAAACAGTGTTGAATAAAGGTTGAGTGCATACTTCTTAGTACCTACCTACTTTTCAATTGACACGAGTACATAATTTTTAGTACATAGTCTAACATTATTGTGCATAATTATTAGCACATCATACACTTTAATTGAACATATATACGATCTATTTACATAATATTAGTATCATTCATATCCCCGTGGGGTGTCCGGGTAAGAATAGCACCCCCCCATCTCTTCCCGCCGGGTGTACGTAGAAGGCGACAAAGGGAAACAAGAAGACGGGTAGCAGCGTCTTCCTATTAGGTTACCTACCACCTAGGTATACTGCGATCCCTTCTAAAAGGGAGGTATTTGGTCATCAGTGGACGTTTTTTTGGACGCTGATGACGTATAATTCGGCCGGCGAATAGCCTTACCGATCTATTTAAACGTAAATTACATACTCTTACAAATATTTATATACCTGATATCTATACGTTTATATAAACCAGAATTATTATAATTCGTACATAATTGTAGAATAAGTTCACAATTTAACTACCTACCTACTTGCCGATTTATTTCGTGTCGGTTATTGTTTTAAAATGGCGTTGAAAAAGAGTACGTTGGATCTCGAATCCAAGTTGAAAATGCTCACATGTAAAAAAGAGGCTATTTTTACTAGAATGAACAAAGTGTTCAGCTTGTCGAAAACAATTTCGAATTTTGAGTCAAGGTCGAATGAGCATTTCTTGGCGGAATCGGAAATGTTAGACGAGTTTCGGGAGAAATTTGAACTCGTTATTGACGGAATTAATGAGTTAACACTAAGTATTAATGAAGACTCAGTTCCGAACTACAGTGATTTGACTAGTTTTGATGATATGTATGTCAGAGTAAAACGTACACGCAATAAAATATTATGCTCAGAAAAAATATCCACCGATTCTGTTATGAAAAGTTCAAGTGCCTCAAATATTATAAAACTGCCGCCTATTGAGCTGCCTAGTTTTGACGGTAAAACTGAGAACTGGCCTATATTTTATGAGTCGTTTAAATCTAATATTCACGATAACTCTCAGTTGTCCGACTCACAGCGTGTGCAGTACTTGGTTGGCAAACTTACCCATAATGCACAGAAAGCATTAGCAGGTGTCGTACCTACAGGCGACACGTACAAGGTAATTTGGGATAGTCTAGTTAAAAAATATCAAGACAAACGCGCTTTAGGTACGCATTATTTAAATAACATATTTGACTTGAAAAGTTGTCAAAACAATGCGAGTAATCTCGATTTTTTTATAGAGAAATACTCGGCCTCTATTTCGGCATTAAAGCAATTAGATATACCGGATTTATCTGATTTTATACTGTTGCATTGTGCGCTTAAGAAGATCGATACTCAGGTTATTCAAGCGTTCGAATTATCAGTTAGTGATAAGGAAATCCCGTCTTATAAAGATTTGATATCATTTATTCAGAATCAAGTAAAAATACTAGAAAGATCACATAATAATTGTTCTAATACTTATGATAAACCACGCGGGAAATATACTAATAATAGCAACAACAATAATAAGGTTTCTAAATCGCAATCAGCTGTGCGCGCTCATACTTTCGTCGCGAGTAATGAGTTATCTTCAGACAATACTCGCTCTTGTGTCTTATGTAATAAGGTCGATCATTTGCGACTTTGTGATTGTTTACAATTTAAAGGTATGAAATCGCCGAAGGTACGATTTGACTTCATTAAATCTAAGCAAGGTTGTGTTAACTGTTTAAGTGTTTTACATACGGTCTCCACCTGTAAGGAACCCGCTAATTGCGAAAAATGTACAAATAAGTGGCATCATACGTTATTGCATTTTGATAAAAATGTAAAGAGTCATGTGAAAACGACTAGGACGCATATTCATACGTCACATTCATCGAACGATAATGTTTACGTTCCACAACCGGCAGGCTCTCAGGCGGTCGCCGCCGTCCCCGCCGTTGCAACACTCCCTGCTACTTGCGTCTCGCGCGCGAACCTATGCGAGTCTCGCGCACCTGCGTCGCCCGTTCATGTGTCCTCAGCGCGACGTGAACCATCCCATGCGCTTACGAGTACCGTCGACGGAAATTGCGCGCTGTCATGCGAATGCGCGACTTATTCGATCGCACCGCAAAGTAGTGAAATGAATAGTACGAATACTGGACTGCCGCATGAACCGTCACTTTGTTTGAATGCGAATAGTAAAGTGAATTCAAGCACTATTTTGTTGGCTACGGCGCAAGTCTATGCGAAGTCTTTTAATGATAATAATAAAAAGATAATACGTTGCTTAATTGATAATGGTTCTCAGAACCACTTAATAACTTTAGAGTGCTGTAAAAAATTAAATTTACATATCACTCCGCTGAGCAATTCTGTGATCAGAGGTGTTGGTTTATCATCTCGGCCTATTCATGGTTATGTCGATTTCGAAATTGAAAGCAGAATTGATTCGTATAATAAGTTTAAAATACATGCATTAGTTGTTGACTGCATTACTGAGCAGTTGCCCTCACAGTTTATTGAAAATCGTGATATGGCTTACTTAAATAATATTTCTATGGCAGATTTGTCCTGGAATATCCCTGGAAATTTGGACGCTGTGCTTGGTGCACAGTTATTCCCCTATATTTATTTAGGACAAAAAATCGATTCAGGGTCTCAAGCGCCGCCTGCTTTGTTAACTTCGTTTGGATATGTATTGATGGGTGATTGTCCTCATAGTGTTTCTGTGGCGAAGCAGGTGCCGTCTTTCTCTGCGCTTGCTATGAACAACTTAGACTCAGCTCTGCATAAATTCTGGGAGTTAGAGGAGATTCCATCGAAAACTTTTTTGAGTCCTGAAGAAACTGAGTGTGAGAATTTGTATGTCACTTCGGTATCACGTGATGATGAAGGTCGTTACTCTGTTGCGTTACCTTTCAGTGCAGATCCGAAGAATTTAGGCAATTCTCGCAGCAATGCTCACCGTCGCTTTTTATTATTGGAAAAGAAGTTTAAACAGACATCTGGCCTCAGAGAGAATTATAATACTGTTATTAATGAGTATATAAAAAAAGGATATCTTTCTGAAGTAGCTGACTCGGATGTCAGTGATGATGGCTATTATATCCCTCATCACGCAGTCGTGCGTAAGGACAAGCCGATGCCTCGTATTGTATTGGACGCAAGTGCTAAGACTCACACGGGTTTGTCGCTTAACGATATACTGCATTCTGGGCCTAATTTACAGGCTGATTTATTTCTTCTACTATTAGAATTTCGGCTGTTTTCAGTTGCGATGACCGCCGACGTTCAGCAAATGTATTTGCAAATCAGTGTTCCTGATGACTGCCGTAAATATCTGAGAATATTATTCAGATTTAGCGAAGGTGAAAATATTCGTACCTTTCAGTTTAATCGTGTTCCCTTTGGTTTGACATGTAGCCCTTTCTTAGCTATGAGGTCGTTGCGTCAGTTGGCCTCAGATTTGGCCATGCAATTTCCCGAAGCTGCCTCTATAGCAGAATCTAAATTCTATATGGATGATCTCGTACATTCGGTGTCAGACGAGTCCAGTGCTGTTAGTTTAGCTGGGGATCTCATATTTCTGTTTAAAGCCGGTTGTATGGATTTAATAAAATGGACAAGTAACTCATCTTATTTATTAGATAATCTTCCAAACTCTCATAGAAGCAGTGTTAATTTGAATGAGAGTGAAAATTGTTGTTCTAGTTCAAAAGTTTTAGGTTTATCTTGGGATCCAGGTGAAGATAATTTCTTTATGACCACAACCGACATAAAAGAAAAATGTACAAAAAGAAATATATTGTCTGTTGTAGCTCGGCTTTTCGATGTGTTAGGCTTGGTTGCCCCAGTAATTTTATATGCAAAACTGCTGATTAAAGAGTTATGGCTTGCTAAGATAGACTGGGATGATGTTCCACCTGAAAATATTATTAAGAGTTTTTCTGTTCTCGCGCAGGAATTTCCACTTATCTCTACATTGAGAATCCCTCGTCATGTGGGTGTAACCAGCTCTAATAAAGTACTTATTGTAGGTTTTTGTGATGCGAGCTTAAACGGCTATGGTTGTGTTATATACTTACACACAACTGATGATAAGGGCAATATTTTAGTGCGGTTATTATGCGCGAAATCAAAAGTTTCTCCTACTAAAATTACTACATTGGCTCGATTAGAGTTGTGCGCTGCAGTTTTACTGTCTAAATTGGTTAAAATTGTTCTTGACACTTACAGTAAACGTATTCAAATAGCAGACGTATATGCTTTTTCAGACTCTACGATTGCTTTGTCGTGGATCTCATCGTCTCCGCATCGTTGGTCGATTTTTGTTGGTAACAGAGTCGCCCAGTGTCAAGAGAATTTATCCCCAGATCATTTCTATCATGTTGCTGGTGTAGACAACCCCAGTGATTGTGTTTCACGAGGAATGCTACCATCTCAATTAGTCTCTCATGAGTTGTGGTGGTGTGGTCCTGCGTGGCTTCAGCGCCTTCCTTGCCAATGGCCTATTAGTAAATTTACACCTTCCGATGTGAAAGATTTACCTGAACACAGAACTAACGTAATGTCCACGACTGTATCTGTTGAGTCGTCGGTGTTATACGAGTTGTCTCAACGTATTTCTGTTTGGGATAAATTAGTGAAAATTGTTATTTATATTCTTCGTTTCATTAAAATAATTAATACTCAATCAAGTAACATTAAAAATATTTTAATAGCTGAAAAACTTATTATAAAAACCGTTCAGAAGAAATATTTTTCTGATGACATAAAATCAATACAAAATAACAAACTGCCTTCAAAGAAACTGCGTAGCCTGTCAGTATTCTTGGATGATGAAGGAATTCTACGTATTGGAGGACGTCTATCCAGATCGGACTTACCTTTTGAGGTTAAGCATCCTGCACTCCTCCCTAAGCATGACAATGTGGTTAAACTTATTATAAGGCATTTTCATGAGTTAAATTGTCACACTGGTCCTGGACTTCTAATGTCTCTCATTCGCCAGAAATATTGGATTTTGGATGCCAGAACGGTTATTAGGGCCAGGTTTCGTGAATGTAATACGTGTTTTCGTGTTAATCCTACACACCCCACGCCGAAGATGGCGGATCTACCACCTTGTCGCATAAAAGAAGCCAAAGCATTTGTCCATACAGGTGTTGACTATGCGGGACCTCTCCGCATTCTGCTTTCACGTAGACGTGGACAGCATGCTCAGAAGGCATATATATGCTTATTTGTATGCCTTGTCACCAAAGCCGTTCATATTGAACTCACCACGGAATTGTCCAGTGATTGTTTTTTAGCCGCATTTAAGCGCTTTTTATCACGTCGTGGACCCGTTTCGTGCATGTACTCAGATAACGGCACAAACTTTATTGGTGCACGTGCTCAATTAGATGACATTTATAAATTACTGCTTGACTCGCAGTATCAGGCTATGACGAAATGCGAATTAGAAAAACACAGGATTGAATGGAAAATGATCCCTCCTCGGTCGCCTCATTTCGGCGCGCTATGGGAATCAAATATAAAAAGTCTAAAAACTCATTTATATAGGGTAATAGGCAACCAACTGTTAACTTACGAGGAATTACAAACTGTGTTGATTCAACTAGAATGTCTAATGAATTCACGACCTCTGAGTGTTATTACAGGACGATGCCCCTCCATTATCTTGGCCTGTAGGCGTAATTACCGAAGTGTTTCCGGGTTCTGATGGCATAGTTCGGGTTGCCACCGTGAAAACTAGACAGTCTTCGTATAAACGCCCTGTTGTCAAATTATACCCGTTGCCGACCCAATTAGTAAATCACATATTATCCACAATAAATTAATTTAGGTTTCAGACATTGTCAGATCATAAATAACAATATATATATATATATTCATATACATGTAGAATATAATTGTATGCACATATACAGTAGCACAATACTTTTCAGGACTCACCACACTTTGGAAATTATAATACTTCCATTCATCTCATAAATGTTAGAGAATTTGTACCGATAATCAACAGTGTTTGAATTGGGTATAATTGTGGTGTTGAAAGACCTGTGAACTTTCAAAGTGGGGTGCATGGTGAAGCGTTATAATCGCTATATTGTTGACATGTAAGTAGCTCCCTCTTTTGTCGATAAAACACCAGTCTCGTGCAGTGCTCACCATGATACGCTAATAGATGGCACTACCGGGCCATTAGTAAAGCAAGAACAGCTATGTGATTGGCTGATGATCCGGACTCCCACCCTTTGAGAGAGATGGTCGAAGTTTCCATAGAAGACGTTACTCAGACCTTTTCCGTTAATCTTCCGTTGCATACACTTTTTTTGCATCCGAACGTTCTTTGGTTCATTGCTAATACTGATAGCATATATTCGGAATTGGACATTATATACATAGACTGGATTGGTGTAATTCATATTCGACCGGCCGGTCAGAGAAAAGTGCCAAGTGTCTCCAAGCTGCATGCAGAGTGCCGCGAGCTGATCAGCCCTCGGAGTACTGAACTCCTGAGGTCCATACCTACTGAAGGCGTGCTGAAGGTGAGTGAGCTTTTTCATTCTGCACAGTCTGGGTTACTGGTGTTTTTCGGTATTGAAATAACCAATTTTTTCGTAAGTCACCTTACACAACCCGTGTGGCTATTTACACGCCACACCACACTGGTACCGTGGCTGAGCGCCATGGAGGACGGTATCGCTGCACCACACGGAGACAAGACCGATATATTCAAATCTTAACTCGAAGAGCTCCAACAATAACTGCCATGATGTTAGCCGTGAGGCTTCATCACTCTTCAGGGAACTTAATTAAGAAACCGCTTGCATGAAGTGAACCTTCATTCCCGAAGACCGCTACGGGTACCACCTATAGCAATGCACAATCGTAGGATTCGATATCAATGGGCTCTTGAACACAGAAATTGGGCAGAAGAACAATGGCGTTTCGTGTGCTTTTCTGATGAGTCTCGTTTTGGTATGAGACCGGATACAAGACGTATACGACACTGGAGAACCCCTGGACGCCAACAGCGATTAAAATCCTGCCAGGAAGTCCATCCTTATAGTGGTGGAACCATCATGGTATGGGCGGGTATTTGGATCGGCGGAAGAACTGAGTTGATTTGGATCAGAGGCAACCTCAACGCTCAAATTTATGCTGAGACGATTGTATCAGACGTCATCGTTCCTCTACAAGTGCAAATCGGTCCCTTATTTCAGTTAATGCATGATAATGCACGACCGCACACCGCAAGAGTTGTAAGACAGACTCTCGCCGCAGCTAACATCAATGTCCTGCCCTGGCCTGCTCAGTCGCCAGACTTGAACCCGATTGAGCATGCATGGGATATGCTACAGAGAAGAGCTCTGCCGAATATGGAGGGTATCCAGTCGCAAGAAGACCTTTTTTTGTTGTTGCAACGAACATGGGCGGCCATTCCACAGCGTGATTTGGATGAACTCATTTTGAGTATGCCAAACCGATGTTCTTGTGTTGTTAGTGTTCGCGGTAGAAACACGGATTATTAATTGTTTAAGTTACCCAATAAAATTTTAAAGAAAACTGTTATTTCAGTCTTTTTTTCGAACTTTTGTGTTAGTGGTTCAAATGTCAAAAATCCCTTTATTAGGAAAATGGCAAATTTCTTTATTAATGCAAAGGTGACTTGGTTTATCGTTACTGTGACAAACGAAAACACTTTATTTGATGAATCCTTAAAGAAAATTTTAATTAATATCAATCAGGAGAAAAGTTATTGCAAAAATATATGTTGATCCCTAGACACTTTTGCTGTGTGTATTTACAAAAAAAAGTATATAAGTAAGTAAGTATAAGTATTTGTATCAGTTGTCTGGTTCCCATAGTACAGGCTCTGCCTAGTTTGGGATCAGATGACCATGTGTGGAATTGTCCCAGGATATTATTTTTATTATTATTAGACATGATGTTGACATGACATGATTAGACTTCGATGTACCTATAGCACCGTTGGAGGGACTGCAATACTGTCCAGGTCTCGATTGAATCGAAGGCTTTCTCCTTGTCCACAAACGCTAGACATAATGGCCGATTATACTCCTTGGTCTTCTGTATAATCTGGCGGAGCGTATGAATGTAGTCTACGGTACTAAAGCCTTTTCGGAACCCGGCTTGTTCGGGAGGCTGGAAGTCATCAAACCTCGAGACGGTTCGTAAGAGTAACAGAGCCATGGAATGGCTACTAGTAAACCCATCGAGTTTGGGCTCCTTTGATTTGCTTTAAGGAGTTCTATTCGCTTTGCCTATATAAGCGGAATTGATAATAGCCTTGGTAAGTGGGTGGGTGACGGGACGGAACCCTGGAACATCCACTAGCAAACCTATCGAGTTTAGCGTCGTTAGATTCACATTAAAACAATCGTAAATACTATTTGTCAATTATTCAATAATTTCCAATCCTTAGTTAATTGTTTATTAGTATAGTAAATTGTAGATTTATATAAACCAATTTTTGCATACCTAATAATGTAGACCATAGAGGACATTATAATAATAAAACACCCATGTTAGTTCATGCATACCTATTGTCCGCAAATAAAGATGATTTGATTTGATTTGAGAAACCTATCCAGCAAAAACTTAAAAGTTAAAAATAAATTTAAAGAAAAACTTTTTAAAAACAAGCTTTTATTTAAATGCGCTAAAAAGATTAAAATAAACTTTTCCTTTTAAACTTTTAATATCTATTTTTAACGTCATTACACAATTTATATGATATAAAAGCTTGTCGCGAGATTTACCTATAAGAATATAAACAAGAAAATTAATAATTTGATTTTATTGACTTCACGTTTTAAAATTTTCAAACTATGTAAGTAGGAGTAGGTACTATAATCTCGCGACAAGCTTTTATATCATATAAATTGTGTAATGACGTTAAAAATAGATATTAAAAGTTTAAAAGGAAAAGTTAATTTTAATCTTTTTAGCGCATTTAAATAAAAGCTTGTTTTTAAAAAGTCTTTTACTTTAAATTTATTTAATATTGTTTTTACCTTATTAATGTTTTAATTGTGTTATTGTACTTGCTACGAATAAACGTTACGTTTTTTTCTTCGGTATGAATGCGGTAACAGCTCAGTGGGTGAGCGCTTGCCTAGGAAACTGGGTGCGCAGGTTCGAACCCCGGCTCGCACCTCTGATTTCTTTAATTAATCATATGCGAATCGGCTTTGTGTGATTGTTACTAGCTGTTGAAGGAAAACATCGTCAGGAAACCTGCATGTCTGTGAAAGAATAACTAGCTTTCGAATGACGTGTGAAGTCCGCCAACCCGTACCTGGCCAGCTTGGTGGACTATGGCCTAAGGGAGTCCCGTGCCCAATAGTGGGATTTAAAGAAGGGCTGATATTATTATTATTAAATGTTTCTTTTTGTTTCTCCTAAGGGCAGCTTTAGGATCAATAATGACTCAGGCTGGTCGGTTTCTGGCCTATGCATGAATATAAAAAATCAAAAAACATAAAACAAACTTCAACATTCAAACAAGGATAATACAGTAACTACACTAGCCGAATAATAAAATGATACCAATAAAACAAGTAAAGCACGTCTTTCGACTCATAAACCGCTGAGTTGCTTCGTGAGCAGCTTTTGTGCAAAATGAAAGCATCAAGTTATTTTACAACAGATATATTTTATGGTGGCGCCTATAAAGGCGAGATCGAATTTGATATAGCACCTATAAGGAATACTAAAGGATAACCTTTGTGCTTTGTGTGTGTATATATGATATAGTAACTATCAATGTTATTTACAATATTAAATCCAGATGATACATATAATTTTGAACATATTAAATAATATCACAGTGCTGGGAAAAGGTATCATTTAAATCGTCGTTTTCGCCCTAAGTACTACGGATTCGATGTTGCTTTGGCAAATAGGTCACTCCGTAAAATCTTCTGGGGCATACAAGATGAATGAATTGAACGTAATATATTATTTCATGTTATCATGTACCTATCTAATGATCATTTTGCAAAAACAACTTTGTGTTACAATATTTGACTTGCTTTGGTTTAATCACTTATGAATGCCCTCTACCATAGCTTCAGCGCGATTTTGCGAGCATCATGTGGATGGTTCAATCAATGGTGCTCACTATTCAAAACTACGCCGTTTACACTCTCACATAAACCTGTGCAGTACGAGCTATTGCGAACAACTATAAATAAAATAGAAACAATACTAAATCTCGGTTCTAACAGGATCAAACAAATTAATATTTGCAAAAGAAATTCCGAATTACTACCCTTAAAATATGTTTCTCTGGCTTATTCTACCTAAAGTTCTGCAAATCTAAAGACAAATGGCCATCCTCAGAGGGCGTAGATTGAAGGGCCTGAATAAATTATCTCGGTTCTAATGAACTTAATTTTATTCAGGGAAGGTTTTTTCATTAAGTCCTTTAAAAATAATAAAATAACGTTGTTCCGTCATCAGAATTTCCAGTCCTAAGTATAATAACATTTCTTTTTGCTTGCGAGACATTGAATGTTCCCCATGGGGTGTCCGGGTAAGAATAGCACCCATCCATCTCCTCCCGTTAGGTGTGCGTAAAAGGCGACTAAGGGAAAACAAGAAGACGGGCAGCAGCGTCTTTTTATTGGATTACCTACCACCTATACTGCGATCCCCAAGCCGCTTGCCAAGCGTGGGGATTATGGAAACCCCTCCTTTCTAAGGGAGAGGCCTTGATCAGCAGTGGCTGTAGCCGTTTCGGCTGCTGATGATGACATTGAATGTTGTCTTTTATTTACGCGAATATTACACATTGAAATCAAACTACTTTTACGGATTTTATCGCGGTTTATTTTATATTTTACTATCCAGAATTTTCCGATAAAATGCGTAAGTAGTTTGATTTCAATGCGTTACATTGAACAAAAAACTTAATCTTCATACAGCACATTCCCCGAAGGGTAATTTTGGCAATAACCAACAAAATTATTTAATTTTAATTTTTTATTCCATTCGTAAATATTTAGTAAAAGCATATCTTAGACTTGCGTGTCCATATTATAATCCTCTGAATTGTAAGATCATTTACTGCTGCTTTTAACGTCCGTTCATCATCATCATCATCAGCGCCAGCCGGAAGACGCCCAATGATGAGCATCCCCTGAGGCCTCCCCCTTCGAACGCCACATGAACGGCAATTGGCTATTTGCAGTCACCAGTTACCTGCGACGCGCACGATGTCGTCTGTCCACCTAGTGGGAGGTCTACCTAAGCTGCGTCTTCCAGTCCGAATCTGTTTATAAGTTACTATTTCATCGCGTAGTATAATTTTTTTATTAAAATTTACACTATGTGACGCAATAGTAATGTAATAGCTAAGTCCCTTCAGGTATAAAGTCGCTACCATAACGTATTATTGTATGTGACTTCAATCAGGAATCAAGGCTACAGCTCAAACATACCCAAGTCACTTGATAACTGTTCTCGAAATTAGATCAGCCAGTCCCGGAGGAGAATTAATTTTACCCTTATCAAAACTTAGACCATGCTCCAGAAAGTCAGTCTAAGTCGAAGCTGTAACTAGTGGTGCGAGTATTCGCATATTAGGAACAACCAAAATTGTGTAATAGACGTCAAATACCAATATAGAACATTGGTCAAACAATACTGACAAGTTGTAACAGTACAGTTTCGATAAAAAATAACTATTCATATTATTTGCACATTGATTTTCGATCGATGTATTGATAAGGTAAATACGGGGAATGTACAATCAATTCAGCGGCGATCGCTTACTATAGCGACCCGGGACTGCGATGAGACAATGACAAACAAATATTTTGTACATTCGCAAATTGTTCCTACCCTGTATGAACTTTTTTCATGATGTACCTCCATCAGGGGTATCCTAAGTACTTTGTACTTTGCTTTTTATAAAAAAACTAGCTGACCCGCGCAGCTCCGCTCGCGTTCACTTGAGAATCTAAACCATCCTCGAATCCTCTTGAACACACACAAACAATTTCATCAACATCGGTCCAGCCGTTTAGGAGGAGTTTAGTGACATACACACGTATACATATAAAGATATAATTTTTTGTAAAAATATGGTATTATCTTTGAAATTTGGCAAACCATGGAAGCCAAATATGGAAAGTAAAATTTGCATTTCTCGTTCCAAATATCATGATTCGTGGAGAAAACAGCATCCTAAACAACAACTATTGAAATTAAAAATAAGTATTTACATATAAATCCGGTCATTATGGAATACCACCACCCCTTCTCGGCCCCCTGAAAAGAAAATCATCATCATCATCAGCCGGAAGACGTCCACTGCTGAACATAGGCCTCCCCCTTAGAACGCCACAATAAACCACAGTTGGCTATTTGCATCCACTGGATACCTGCGACGCACACAATGTCATCTGTCCATCTAGTAGGAGGCCTGCCTACGCTGCGTCTTCCGGTTCGTGGTCGCCACTCGAGAACCTTTCTTCCCCAACGGTTATCGGTTCTTCGAGCGATGTGGCCCGCCCATTGCCACTTCAACTTGCAGATTCTGAGAGCTGTGTCAGTGACCTTAGTTCTTCGGCGAATCTCCACATTACGGATTCTGTCACGCAAAGGAATTCCGAGCATAGCTCTTTCCATGGGTCGTTGTGTGACTCTGAACTTCTCTAAAAGGCCAGCCGTTAGAGACTACGTCTCAGTCTATGTGATCACTGGTAACACACACTGGTTAAAAACCTTCGTCTTCAGGCACTGCGGTATTTATTTATTTATTTTTCTTAATGCACTTATAGTACAAGGCGGACTTAATGCCTTAGGCATTTTCTAACAGTCTACCTTAGTATTTCGGACGAGAAGATATCGCGTAGTTTCCCGAACGCTGCCCATCCGAGTTGGATTCTTCGGGCGACCGCTTTGTCGAAGTTGGTTCGACCTAAATGGAAAAGAAAATAAAAAAAGAAATAAAATATGTTTTTCATTTTCAATGAGGTTGGGTAAGCAATATTAAAAACTTATCCCAAATTTCAAAACGAAACCGCTTGACTTTTGTATTAAGTTACAAATTAATTTTTATTCTTCTTTTTTCCTGTCGACATGATAAAAGATTTTCAAGTTAGTAATATCTTCTTAGGTGGATTGTCCAGAGAACGGCCAGAAAAAAAACAATATAATTTTATGCTTTTGCTTGAATGTTTTTCATAACAAAATATATAGCGAAGTAGATCAAGTAATAATTACAGAGTAATTTACTCGTACAGTTCCCTTTTTTCCGATTCTCTGTTGCCTTTATAGTGGTTTTTATCGAGCGATTCTAATTTTCTTAACGTTAAGCAACAAAGAAAAAACGTTTTGCGAGCGAAACTCATTAAAAGGGGCATGTGTAAATTGTGGCATTTAGCAAGGGACGTATTTAATTACTGTCGGGATAAATCACGAAGTATCTCGGGCGTCCAAAAAATAAATACCTACGCTTACGGTAACTTCAGCTTCATGTATGAATATTTTAAGTACTCTTTTACTTATTGGTTTAAAGGTACACTAGTCAGTATTTCTTTTTTTTTTTAATAATTTTACTGTCAATTTTCGAAAATCTTTTTAAAATCAGTCCCTTTAGAATTTAGTGTTGCTTTTATTTATTTTAAAGTTTAAATGTTCCTTTTTCCGTTTAACTAATTAAATAAATCCAAATCACGATATAACGTTATTCAATAATATCATCAGCCGAAAGAAGTGTGTGCTGAAAAAGGCCCTTTGAAGGGAGGAGCTGGCGTGTTATAATAACGTTTGGGTTAAAAAATGTAAAGGTATTTTTAAGTAGAACTCATGTTTTCATATTTTGTGAAACGAATATATTTTAAGCGTGTGTTTTTTTAACTGCAGATGCAAACTTTCACTCGTATATAATTCTTTCTGCTCCGTTACGTTCATTTGAAATAACGGGCTCAAAATGCGTTCAGAGTCCTAATAGTCATAGTGTGAGTTAATGTTTTTTCTTATAAATGAAATGGAAAATGCACAATTATAGCATTTTCCTTTATAATTTCGCAAATAGGCAGATTATTTGAATTATTTTTTTTTTTTTTTTTTTTTTACCTAGTAACGAGACAATAGATATGTTTGCCTAATGGTAAGCGACATGCCTGCCTATATAGATAGCCCCTCCATCAGCTGCACTACGCTGCCGCTCGTCATGACCTTAGCTATTAAGTCTCTTGAGTCCCATCATTTCACCATCATTAAGGCATCGCTCGGCAGCTGAATATCTAAAATAACAGTAATATATTTGCAAACATTAAATAAAGTATTATGATTTATGATATAATAGGTAATAAAGTAAACGTTTAAAGACATAAGTTACGGGCAAACTTTCAACATGGAATTTGATTAAAGTTGAAATCAAACTACTTTTACATCATCCTAGGTAGGAATCGCTGTTCTTTTGCGAGGATTTGAGCTTTATCAAATCTAATATAATGGTGGGTGCGATCCTGAACGTGTTCACATACTGCAGACTTCGTACAGCGTCGGTGTTTGACATCAGCTATGTGTTCTTTAACGCGAGTTTTTATTGCACGCTTTGTTTGCCCAATGTAGGAGAGCCCACAGTCACAATCGAGTTTATAAACTCCTACATCTTGTTTAGGTATATGGCACTTGACAGGTGGTAAAAACTGACTAATCTTTCTTCGTGGCTTAAAATAAGTTTTGATCGAAGCTCGCTTTAAGATGTAGCCAATCTTGTCTGTAACCCCTCTAACACATATGTTAGAGGGGTTACAGACAAGACCATACCTGTCTACCATAGTAGAACAGCAGGCTGACGCTCGACAGTGGCTGGCTTGACACGTTCACTATGACGGCGGCGCGGGACTCAGAGCTTGTTGTCATGCAGTACTTGTTTGACATGTTGCAGCTCAGCGCTCAGATGGTCATCATCATAGATTCCGCGTGCTCTCTGAAACAAAGATTTTCCGACAGTAGCTAACTGTGTTGGGTGATGGCGAGACTCACCATTCAAGTACCTATCTGTATGGGTTGGTTTTCTGTACACAGTATGGCCCAAGGTGTTATCAGGATTACGTATTACCAATACATCTAAGAAAGCTAGTGAGTTATTTGATTCCAACTCCATTGTGAATTGAATTTTTGGATTGATGGAGTTAAGATGATTTAGGAATACAGTTATTTTATCAGATGGTAGTATTGTGAAAGTAGTTTGATTTCAATGTGTAATATACGCGTAAGTAAAAGAAATTTTTTATATTTAAGCACCTAGTTTATTCTGCCAACAAAATACACACGGAACAGTGAAGCTCAATCTTATTATATAAAAGAGTAAGCAAAAACCCACTCATCACGAAATCTCAGAAACTACAAGTGCTAGAAGTCTCAAATTTTGCATGGGGGTTCCTTTTAGGACAAAGGTGCTCACTAAGACGGGTTTTTGCGAAATTCCAACTCCTAGGGGGTGAAACAGGGGGGCAAAGTTTGTATGGGAGAACGCGATTCCTTAGTCCTATTGACTTGAAATTTTGCACAGACTTTCGTTAAGAAAGTTAATTGAATTTGTATTTCATATTTTTTTTAATTTATCCCTTAACAGGGTAAAAAAGGAGTATTATTACTCAACCGACGGCGGTACAAATATATCACAAGAATAAGATAGGGTAATTCGAAGAATAAAATCAAAGTTCCTTGGTCAAGTGGTTACGGAAGCGTCCTCTAGGTATGGACTGTCCGGGTTCGCTACCCGTGTATGGATTTTTTTTTGTGTTTTTAACCTTTGTTTTTTTATTTATATTAAGATTCGATGTTTTAAATATTTAAATCATATTGACTCCGGCACTTTTTATTTCTAATATATTTTTTAGATTTAATACTTTTTTAAATTTAAAACCATGCATACGTAGTTAGCTTCTCTCTAATGTTATGATTTAGTTATTAGTGGAAACTTAATTGATTTTTGTACTATTGGATCTTATATTAGTAATAAGTAGTATCATTTGTTTGTTTCCCAAATATAATAAAAATAAAATAATGAAAATATATTTCCAAAATGTCTGTTTGGGTAGGAATACAATATGCATGTATTGTACGTATGCAGATGTCACCGGAGAACCCTGGTTCCCCTCTCATGTGCCGATGTGACAGCCACGGGAGTTTTAGTGGGTAAGAATCCCCCACAGGATCCTGGGGACATATTAAACGTGTCCCCCGCCACCGCTATAACTGTGACAACGGTGACAGATTCCCGGAGGGCTATAATGCGCCCCCGGCAGTGGCTTCAAAGGCCCTTGCCTTGCACTGAGGGGTACCCGGTGCAGCCCCATATTTTGTGCGGACAGCCGTGAGGGGTTTAGAGGGTAAGAATCCTACACACCGCGGTCGACCGCCCTTAGGATCCTGGGAGCCTATTGGAGGTCTATCCGTAATCTCCGAAACTTTGAGCACGGTGACAGGTTATTTTTTTATTGTGCCCCCCCCTCCCCCCCCGGTGGCGGGCTGAAAGGCAAGCACTGAGGGGATCTGTTTTTAAATTTATCCCTTAACAGGGTTAAAAAGCAGTATTATTACTCAACCGATGGCGGTACAAATATTTTCACTTAGATTAGCTTAGTACGTAAATTAGGTACTGTACACGTATAACTTTAATACATAAGATAAAATATCACGCTACATGCAATAGGGACTGAGCAGACATATAACAAGAATATGATCAAGTAATTCAAATAATAGAATTAGAGTAGCCGTGGTCTGGAGGTTACGAAAGCCTCTTCTAAGCACAGCAGAGTCCGGGTTCAAATTTCTCATTGGGATTTTTTTGTGTACTTTTAAACTTTTTATTTTTAATATTTTTTTTATTTTTTCAAGGTTTATATATTAACTGAATTTATTTAGAAGTTTTATCTAAGTAAGTAAAAACCTAAAGAGGTACATACTTAACAATCAAGTACTAGAGAAGTTTATTCTACATATATATCATTACCATTCCAAATAATATAAGGTAAATCTGGGATATAATATGCTTGCCCCCCGGTGGCGGACTCAAAGGCCAGGCACTGAGGGACACCTGGTGCAGAACCCACCCGAGAACCCAGGTTTCCCTCTCATGTGCCCATGTGACAGCCACGGGAGTTTTAGTGGGTGAGAATTCCAAATACCCAGGTTGACTTCCCCATGGGATCCGTGGGACTTATTGGAGGTTTCCCCCGCGATCCCCGTATCTTTGAGCACGATGATAGTTTCCCAGGTGGCTTTATTGTGCCCCCTGGTGGCGGGCTCAAAGGCAAGCCACTGAGGGATCTTGGTGCAGATATCACCGGATAACCCAGGTCTCCTTCTTATGTACTGATTTAACGGCCGTAGCAACGGGGTTTAGTGAATAAGAATCCGACATACCCGGTTGACCACCAACAGGGTCCCGTAAATCTCATTAAAGGCGTCCCCCGTGACCCCTGTAACCGTGAGCACCGTGACAGGTTCCCGGGGAACTATAATGTGCCTCTCCGGCGGCGGGTTCAAAGTCAAGGCACTGAGTGGTATCAACTGGTGCAGATCCCGACAAATATCCCAGGACCGCGCTCTAATGTGCCGACGTGATAGCCGCGGGGGTTTTAGTGGGTAAGAATTCCCCGGTTGACCCCCGTCTACGTCTTAACGATGAAACCGAACAAGGAAGCCCGTATTGCTTCCATAAATTGGTTTTAAAGAAATGGTGTTCTGTTCCTGTCCTTAATCCACCCAAATTGTACACCGGTACACGTCTGCAGTTTCTAATAAAAATAAAAATACAATTAACAAATCACAAATTCAGAGATTCAACGTTGCAGGCTTAAACCTAAGCGTTGAGTACTTTGCCCATGGATAGATAGCTATACGTAGGTCGTAGCTCTTTCACGCGTCACTTCTAAACAATTTTTTTTCATATTGCGTTACGAAAAGTGAGCTACAAACATTATTTTTGAAGAAATTCTATAATCAAAGGCAGTAAGTTAAAATTAAACACTGCTTTTTTTTCCCAATTACACCCGTGCGAAGCCGGGGCGGGTCGCTAGTTATTTATAAACACGTAGAGACAGCTCTATATTTATTTTATTAAATAAATTTCACAAAATTTAATGGTTATTTCGCCTTATTTTATAAAAATAATTATTCCAATTATCTACCTACCGGAAAGTCTACAGCGTTAAAAAGAAAGGAAAAAAAAAAGAAGGAAATTAAACTTAATCATCGTAATTTGTTGTGACGGAATCACTTTTGCCTTTTTAATTTAGGGCTGTCAGCTTTTTATTACACGGATCAAGTCACAAGGCAAGTCGCTGTTTTGTTTTCTCCCTGCGTCTGTTCGATGACGAGGCGTAATTCTGGATGCAGTAAAAAAAAGCTTAACTTTAACAAAAGCCTGGATAACTTCTTTTATTATGCTTAAAGAGATGTTCATTAACAGGTTTAAATTATAAAATCTCACCAACCAACTAACCAACCAAATAGTCTTATAAGTACATACTTACTTTATAAATACATAAAAATGATACATTTCATCATCATCATCAGCGGCCGAAAGACTTTATTAAAAGTCAAGAGACAGTAGTCCGAGTCGCACAGTACTTCACAGTAGTCCAAAGTCGTTCCAAAGGTCGCCGGTACAATTCTCTTCGATCGCTGCGGCTTCCTTGAGATGTTTTCATTGTCGCTTGTAAACATAAACTGTCTCCGAACGCCGAGGTGCATCGACTTATGTAGTAGAACTAAAAATAGGAAATTTCTAGTAGGTACTTACTTTACTTATATCTCGTATATTCGTGGTCACACAATAGAGGCGACAGTTCGAGACGTAAATTAACAATGGGTACAGTGAACTTTTAGCGAGCAACAGGTAGGTAGCTAAGGTGAGGGAACGTTCCAGAGGGTGGATTACTTTCTATTGACAGTTTTAGATTTTTCTATACGGATCGATAGTAGACCTATAAACTAACAATGCATTTTGTGATCATTGCAACTAAGTAATAATTAACTTAGTAATTAACACTTTTATGTCACGGTCGTAACAATATTGACGATCCTGTTCGTAGTGGTTAAAATATCGTGAATTTTGATTCTCAGCCTAGACAAACATTTGTGTGGATGAACATGTATGTTTACCTTGCATCCAGGTGTTATTTAACAACATAAATATTTATTTTAAATATGTGTCTAGGTATTTTATCAGCGTCTGATAACCATAGTAAATTTTGCTTAGTTTTGGATTACATGGCTGTGAGTGGATTGTCCTAGGTTATTATTAATTGCTATTTAATGAACTGTAATTATTATCTTGGAGGATCTTGACGGAGGATCTCAAAGAGATTATACTTCAATAGATTCTTTAGAGAAACATAATACTATTCTATCAAACTTTCACCGTTCGTTCGATACAGTTTGTTGGGTAAAAAAAAACATAAACATAGGTAACACCCATATATTATGTGTATGGTGGGTATGTACCCAAAGACATAGTTAATGCCTTTTCTAAATATACATAATATGTACTAAGCTCCAATATAATAGACGATCAAACGAACTTCGAAGTTAAATTCGATCGATGTCGTATGTACATAATATTATGATATACTTCATTCGAAGATATGCAGTAGTTGCTTGTTCAGATAATATTACTACCCATATTATAATAATGTATTTTAATACAATGAAAAGGTAAAGTAGACGAAATGTAACATTTCAGTGTCCTAGCCACGTCCTAGATGTTCTAGGCAGCTTGTGATCAAAGAAATCCGCCGGTTTCATGTAGATATAAATTTTAAGCTGATTATAGACAGACAAGTTTTTAACTACGTATTCAATATTGACAATCTAAACTTATATCCTATAAGTACTTCTAATATTTTCAAAAACAGTGACACACGCCAAAATACTTTCTGTAGCCAATATACTAATGAAAGGTGTCTCAAAATTCTTACTTTTAAGGTGAGCAAGATTTTGAGCGAAATGTCAGGCTGTAATAACATTTATTTCTAAATATCCACGGTAAAAGTTGAAAGTACCTACATCATTTAATTTACTTTCTTTACTTCATACCGTAGGTACTTTTCCAGAATCCTAAATCCAGCCACAATTTACGATTCCAGAAAAACGTTTTATAAGGTCGCTTTTACAGCTTTCCCGAAATTTAAACGGTGGATTTTATGTAAAATAAAAATGAGAGTCGTTGCTTTATGATCTCGGAAGTGTTTTTCTTGCGGTGTAAACGGAGCGAGGCAAACGAGTTTTTCAAACAGCCACGAGTTTTGCGATCATGTGTTGCAACCCTTTGCACAGTATTACAACTTAATTAAAACCTTTTTTTTTTTTAAAGGAAGGAAAATTCATCTTTTAACTAAAACCTGATAACTTGAAAAAAATAATTAAATCTGATAGTCCAAATTGACATGGGGTGATCGGCTAAGAAAAGCACCCCCTCAGCTTCTCTCGTTGTGGACTAAGACTAACTAAAGAAAAACCAGAAGACGGGCAGCAGCGCCTTCTGTTCAACAACTTTAAGTACACTGCGATCCCCAAGACACCTACCAAACGTGGGATTATTGCAACTAAAGTTGTGTTATACATATAACTTTGACATCTATGTCCGTATGTCTGTCTGTGCCATTGTACGTAGCTCCCAAGTTAACGAATGGACTGATTTTCATTTAGTTATTTTAGAATAAGCTAAGCTATGTTGGATGAAATTTGTGTGTGTGTATTAAGTTAGGATTTAATTTATATTTATAGTTAACTGAATTTGTACCCAATGCTTCAGAAACCTGCCCTGATAATCATTGGCAGGATACTGGTGGAGACACCGCGCACCTTGATTGATCATAATCATTGTTATCTTTTTACGCCTGATAGCGGCAAAGCCATCCGCTTGGGCCTTAGCAGCAAAAGCGCGGTAGCCCCAACATTATTTTACTGTACAAGCAGGGCATCCAGTGATTTTTGAGTGTAAGAAGTCTACAGATTTCTCGTATAAAACGTCTGACAATATGCTTTAAATAAGGTTGTCTTACTTCTGCACTACAACGAGCAAATCTGGGAACCGGCATATTAGCTCTCACCGCCAGAGCCCTGCGCTCCCACTATATGTCCGCGTCATCACGCAAATCATCCGTAACAATTTGTCATAAATATTTAAATTGTGATAGAAATAGTTCACTACCATATGGTAGTTCACTACCGTATGTTAGTGAACTATTAGTTGATTTTAAGGACGGGTAATAAGTGTCCCGACTATATACCTCCAATTAGACTATACTGTCAGTAATTGGAGGTATATAGTCGGGACACTTATTACCCATCCTTAAAATCATAGACTCACTTTTATTAATATTGTATACAAGCCCATGGGCTTGAGACAAATGTCTCATTGCATATTTCTCAGTTCCTCACACATACTCAATCATTTTCTCAATGCGCTCACCAACGGACTCAGCAGGACCATATCGTCAGCATAACAAATGTTATTTACACAAATACCATCAATATGAATATGGCAACCAAGACGTTGGCTACTGAGCTCGTCGATCAGCTCATTAACATACAGGTTGAAAAGCTTTTGTGAAGTCAAACCCCCTGTCTCACCCCACACTCTAATCCGTATGAATCTGATACAGTGTCAGCCCACTTTACATAATTGACTTGATTGATTGCTGTACCAATAATCTAAAACAGATATTATATCCCTATGTAACTCTGTCTTCGAAAGTTTCTCCCAAAGTTTATTATACGAGAAATGAAAGTCGAAAGCTTTAGACAAATCCAGGAAGCTGGTAGGTATATATTGGTATTTGCCGATCTGTGTAATATCTGTTGCGTAGTTTAAAAGATCTAAACGAGCAAACAGCGGGAGAGACTTTGTTTTGTACTATGTAAAGATAAAGATAACATACGAAGTACAAACTAACATACGGACATAACATAAACACACGGTTGTTACATAAAAGACGTACTGCAGCTCAGAAAAAAAACATCAGTTATCATTAATTATAGTTAAGAGATTTTTTTAAACTATATATTTTGATTTTCGGAACAGTTTATGCTTATTTTCTATTAATGAGTACCTACGAGTATAGTACGCGACAGGTCGGCAATCTGGGAAGGGACACCCCCCCGCATACTACGCGACAGTTCGACATGGCAATCGGGGAAAGGATACCCCGACATCGCCAACTCCCCCACGTCTGAACTCATACCCCGATTGCCATATCGACTTGCCGCGTACTGTACCTATAAATTATCAATCGGCTTCAAGAGTCGAAATAATCTGAATTTAAGAGCTAGATTAATGATCATTAACTCTAAGTGACGTTAGTGAGTGCGGCAGATACAGTCTATTTTGCTTGCAATCAGTTTTTTTTTTCTATAATTTAGACTCGTTTTCTATATTGATTTGAGTATAAGTAGTTTAATAAAAGGCCTAACCATTTCATTATCAAATTAATTCTAATCACTATACATATAAATTTATTATCACAACAAGGTGTAATTCACCTTAATCCACGGGATAAGCCGTTAATACGCATATTATTTCCACATATTTGAAGCCTCGGTATTTACACATCCATTTATGCTTAAAATTTCGTATTTTATGTAAATAATAATTATTACAGAATTTGCAATCGCAACTCTATTACGCAGTCATAAAGCATTAAGTTATAGTAGTAAAACGAAAGCAATGTCGAACATTATTCACTTTGCGTCCCAGTGAGTAATATCCGGGCAATATGTTCACCGGCATATCCGGAATAATCCCGGGCCAGTGGGACACTTTAAAGACGGCCCACCCTCCCTTGAGAATTACTTTCAAAGCGGGTTCTCGGATGTAGGTTACAGTAAGAGCACAGCGGTTTAAGTCAATCTTCTTAAGTAATGATCGGAATAGCCCACCGCTTGTGCCCAGGAGCTGGGTAATATTGACAATAGGAATAAGTACTTATGGGTAATACCCGACTCAGTGTTGTATACAATAGATTGTATAACCAGGCTTTGAAGCTTACACACAAATTCAAAATAAGTTAGTTTAAGAAAATAATATCCTTTTTTTTTTACCGTGGGGAAATCCATTACGGATACCCGCACCGCCACGGGGGTAGCGATGCGGGTTATGTCGGACTACTGACAGAGTGCCAGCTACCGACTAAAACCCCACGGTGTCCTCAACCCGCTGTATCGACGGGTCCCGGGAACGTACTTGGTACTCGTCCGGGTCCCGTCAGCGGCCGTTCGCCTTTAGGCGAGCCCTTCCTCGTCCGCGGGTGTAAAGCCCACGGACCTGTCTGCGGGTGTATAAGGCCCGCAGACTCATAACCGGGTGGCGTGCCGAGACACTACGGCACGCCATCCTCCGCGAGGGCGATAAATCGCTGTGCGCAGGCAGCAGTTCCCCCGTTTCCGCTGCCCGCACTACCTCGCTACGGGGGCATCAGGTCGGCGTGGGCCCGCCTTCTGCGCCCGGGCCTCCTCCTGCGTCGAGGGTCAGCGAGAGGATCGCTCTCTCTGGCCCGCTCCGCTGCCTCCGGAGGAGACCACCGCCGACCACGATCTCTCGCTGCCCACCATGGATTGGACCACAGCGGGCAGCGACAGGTCAGCCCCAACCGCGGCGCGCAGCAAGCTGCACTCCGCCGCCCACGCCTGGCAAACCTCGAGTGTGTGGGCTGCCACGACTGTGGCTGCGCCGTACCTTCGGCGCAGCCACAGTCGTGGCAGCCCGGGAAGAGAATAATATCCTGGGGCAACAAATGTTAACTATTCTATGTCCATATTAATCTGTTACCACTACTCCAGTAATGACCATTCACACTCGAGCGCACAGATTTAGTAAAGATTGAGCGTATTTATAGGTATAGGTTCAGCGAGGAGAGCTTGATTTTAAAGTAGCTAGAAAAAGTAGCCAATTTTTTTAGCTACTGATTTATTTTTTTGGTAGCTGCCAAGTCCCAAAAAGTTGCTAGATCTAGCTAAAAACTTGCTAAAGTGGCAACACTGGCAATCCACGCATGGTAGTCTGATCCCAAACTAGGCAGTGTCTATGGTAACCAATACTTTTCTAAAGTATATATTTTTTAATCGAGATTTCTCCGTCTCCGGCCAAAAGCTAAATAATTAACAAATAAATTTTAAAAAAAAAATGATATTGTCCTATCGTGTGCGTTATTACCCCTGACGCCCTACCAAGATAAGAGGTCATTTAAAAAAACCTAAAAGCCTAACTTTATTGGAAATTCCTTGCGAGCATTTCATGCCTTAAAAGCCCGTACCTAATGAACTGAGATTACTTGATATAGATAATAAACGTTAGAGATTTTATTCACAAAAGATGAGCATAAATTCAATATTTCTATACGTAATATTGAAAACTATTGTTCCAAACAATGCGATATTAAGAATAGCGATCATTATTCTCCATTATGTAATCAGCTATATTGCTATTATCATAGTTATATTTTAATATCTATTATAGAAAGTGGGTTCACTAAATAAATGGAAAGGTAAGTATGCACGCTATATTTTATGACAAAAATATAGAAGACTTCTCTGGCTTGTGTATAATAAATATAAATTACTACTGCGATTTCATGGCTAAACGTTACTGCAACGCGTTTTAGCAACTTGCTGCGCTTGATCGATGTTTCGGAATCCCGCGTTTTAGTGACTGCATCCATGCCGCATCACATTTTGGCGACTCACTATGTATGAGAGTGGTATCTATTTACTTTTTAGCCTACCAAGGGACTCACCACCTAGTAACCTGCCCATATATATTAGTTGTATAGTCTTATAGGTCTAATAATTTTCATAGCTACGATGCCCTTCTCAATTGACTACAAAAAGATTACAAAGCTGTTTTCCGGCACAGATTGACACTGCCGTCGTTTATTATGTGTTTTTTTTTCTTTTCAATTCAATTTACGCTAGTTTGCCTGCAATTAGTTAGGGATGGTGACGCACAATAATTTATTAGAAGCCTATTCACTCTAGTCTTAACATACCCACATTATAAATGGGCGTGAAAATCTCGTAGTAGCAAGTACACGGTTGAATATAATGTGAAAGGCAATATAAAATAATATAAGTATTCAGCTTAAAAAGCATTATTTTTTTATATTTTTGCAGCCAAGATGTACGGTAAAAATTATGAAAATTTTCATGAATAAAATTCGACGCTGAAAAGAAAAACATAAACATGAAGTTGAAATTGCTAAGAATTGTTTGGGTATTTTAATCAAATTTGCTTAAAATGGCTGGCTTGTATAACAAAAGGGTTGTACTTACTTACGAAACTGTGAAATTCTCGTGACTTCGAACGGTAAACTCTAGTTCTAAAATTCTTTTTTTTTTTAGTATAGGTTTTTAATTCTATACTTGATGCATTTATATAGGATTTTAATTATGTTTGCGACCGCTGTGAGTTGCAGCCAAATATATTTAACTGCTAAGGTATTTAGTTTACTACTTGAGTTTGAGGCGCTCATAGCCAGTTACAACCACTGTTCGCAAAACGATCAGTTGGGTAAGCAACGTCAGGCAAGGTTAGTCCTTAGATGGGTGACCGTTTAGTGGCATTTAAAATGAGCGTCTCCGTGCTTCGGAGGGCACGTTAAAAGTCGATCCCGGCTATTGTCGTCTAGACAGCAGTCGTTAAGCTAAGTCAGAGGCCTAAGGGCAGCTTGAAAACTCTGACACCAGGTTGGCCACTAATTATATGCCAAAAAAAATATCTTACTATATACTTTAGTGTGTTGCCACTGATTACATACGATACTAAAACGTGGCCCTATTTTCTGACCTTTTAGAGAAGCTCGTTGTATCGCTCGAATAAGCTCGAGTATGGCCTCGTTTACGGAAACGCGGGGCGTCGCGCGTCGCGTGTGGCGTGGCGTCTCGCGGCGCGTCGGACGTTTTTATTGTTTACGTAGCGGCGGCGCGTGAAGCGGCGCGTATCATCGCACGCGTAAACACAAACTTATAGCAATATATGATGCTGTTTATAGAGACGCGGGGCGGGAAGAGTGGCGGTGCCCGCCGCGTGCAACGGCGGTGCAACTCACTTTTTAACATACAATTTTCTTGTAAAAAAAAAATCGATCATATCATACTCCATTGCGATGGTGACTACGTCTGTGTTGCATGATTACCAAATAGACTGGCAGAAGGTTCCGCCACAGGCATCGCTTCATCGAGAATCGCCGCTGCGTGCGCCGCCGCGATGAACGCCGCGTGAGACGCGGCGATGCCATCCGCGGGCGCCGCCGTAAAACACGCTCCATTTCAAGCAAACGCGTGTAAAATCGCTTCTCCGTAAACACACTCATACAACGCCCTACATTTGAATTTAGTGCGGGCCGCGCCGCCACACGCGACGCGCGACGCCCCGCGTCTCCGTAAATGAGGCCTTATGTTCGTTGTTTCTTTGCGCAACAGTATCCGATACGAGCAAATTCGCCGAAAAGCCAAAGTCAACGTAGCTCTCAGAATCTTCAAGTCGAAATGGCAATAGTCGGGCCACATCTCTCGAATCCGATAAGAAAGAAAGGTTCTTGAGTGGCAACCACAAACCGGGATATGCACCTAGTGCGACCCTTCGGAGTCGCTGGACGTTCGGGGTGTGGGCCCTAGGACGTCCATTGAGTACGGCGGCGAATCCGAGGAAGACGGTGGCGGGGTTGCGATCCCCGTCCCCGTGAGCACCGTGACTGTTTCCCGGGGGGGCTACAATGCGCCCCCCGGCGGCGGGCTCAAAGGCAAGGCACTGAGGGGTCCCTGCAGGCTTAGCACGATTTGCCAATACTTCGTAATCTTGACAGTTCGGTGTGGAGTATGACGTAGTTATCGACCTAGCTAATACCGAAAATGACGTTTCTACGTCGATAACTACGTCATACTCCACACCGAACTGTCAAGATTACGAAGTCTTGGCAAATCGTGCTAATACTGCTGGTGCAGATCATACCGGAGAGTCCTGAGGTCCGATGCGACAGCCGCGGGAGTTTTAGTGGGTAAGAATCCCACATACTCCGGTCGAGCCTCATAGCTCCCGGGGTCAATTTAAAAGTTACCCGCGAAAAAAAAAGTTTAAGTATTATAAAACCGGTAGACACAAATGGCCAATTGTAGTTCATTGTGGCGTTCCAAGGGGGAGGCCTAAGTTTATCAGTGGACGTCTTCCGACTCATGACGATGTGATGTGTGTATACATTTCAATATTGTAAGGATAACTGACCTACTTATGAGTTTATATTTTTATATGGAGTTGCTTGATATGAAAATCTGAGTAACAACAAAAACAAGGACGTTTTTCGCTCGATAAATGAACAGTTTCCTCTGTATCTAATACGGGCTCAAACGAAGTTAGAATTTTCCGCGAAGCGTGAGAAATACCACGGTTATAACTTCCATGTAAAGTCTAAAATGGAATGTGCTCTTTAATAAAGTTGTCGCAAGCGTTTTGAGAGCGAAGTAAAATGCTTGTAGAACATCTGTGAAATTTCTTACACGTTGTAAAATACGTGATATGACGTTAATAGGTACTCACGGAAAACTGCTGCAATATATTTCCTTAGCTCTAGTAGGTTCGTCAATTCTAATAATAATGTTTCATAATGATTTCTGATATTTACGCGAATATTACACATTGAAATGAAACTAATTTTACAATGAACAGCGCTACCTGCCAAGGATGATTCGTGAGGCTATTGCAATTAAAAGCATCCAAATTTCAATAGAGAAGATGGCTGGGTGCTACCACCAACTTGGGATCCCGTGATAAATATAGTCAAATCCAAAGACAAGCATTCCACTGCAAGATCTCAAGATACTGTAAGCTCTTTCTGCGTAGATCGGACTAACAATAATAATTAGAAGACCTGAGGGTACCCTAAGACAACTATGACATATGGACAGCTACCACCTCAGACCGCCCGTGACCATGAATGCTGTAATTTATTCGAAACGTCGTAATAAAAATCAAAAATAAACCGCGATATAATCCGTAATATTGAGAGTAAAGCTTATCGACCGTGTGAAGAACTCTATATTGTGCTATGTAACGCAAATTGCTAATGTGGGTCGCACAGTTGCAGAACTGAAGTGGAACTGGGCTGGACATATCTGCCCCATGCCGGATATTTCATTGGCCAAAACGACCACGCTATTGGTGCCACGTACTGGGACACGACGTCGTGTTAGGCCTATAAAGGGCCTAATTATAGGAAGGACTGGGCACAAATTGGGAAAGAGGAAAGGGAAGCCTTTGCCATGCAATGGGACAGTAGGGGCTAAAATATAAATTATTATAATTATTAGGATGTAGGTATGTTCGTGCAATTCTAATAATAATGTTTACATAATTTTAATAGTTTAGGGTTTATAATTGAAGGGCTCTCGTGTTCCCAAACTAAAATAGACGGAAGGAACAAAGCTTTCCAAACAGTATGAAAGCCAAGCTTCAAATCGGATGCGATGATGTGGTTTCTATATCCTATCGAGAGATTTAGTTGACCAAAGAGGTATGAAAGAAAATCTTTTCTTTTACAATATAAAATATCTTAATCTCTTAGTATCCATTCTATCTTAATCTCTTTGAAGGTTAAACATAAAATAAATAAATGGTACAAAATAGAGGAAAAAGTAATTATAGTATAAGTACAAATCACCGCCTACCACCTTTGCTCATATTAATATGTTACTGTTTCATGTATAACTGTTTTAAAAAATGTGTCTAATAACGAATTTATCTATCTACAAATCGTCCTTCTTCTTAGGAACAATGGCAGCATCGCAGCGCTGGATGACAATGCTAATCTGTTGAACGAAATCAATGCTAGTTCTGGTGCCCTACCTCCACCTCTAATAGTAGTATTATTGTAATCTTACTGTACGAGTAAGCTTCGTACATTGTCTTTTTTCTGCAATGTATGCATTTTTGCGTTCACACGCTTCTTTCGTGTGAATATATTTTTAGTACTAATAAAGTATTCAACCAAGCTGCACGCGTTCTTCATTGACATGACATATTGACAAAATAACTACTGTGTGAGGTTTAATAAGAAATAACCCACACAGTGTTTGGTCCTTCACCTATGGACCTCGCGCGAACGTGGATAACAGTTTACAGTGACAGTGACATTTTTTGCAAAAAATATTGACAGTTTTTATACATTTTTCGTGACATTTTTTGACAGTTTCTTGCATTTTTTATGACATTTTGACATATTGCAGCTTAACTAAAAAGTGATATTTTGCAGAGAAATTAAAGTGACATTTTTGATCGATAGTGATTAATTTTTGCATATCAGTGACATTATATTTTTTATGACAATTTATGACATCGCGAGGTACTTTTGCATATTATTTTTGACATTTTGCATATAATTTTTTGACATTGCATTTAGTGAGTGACATTAAGTGAAGTGTTTTATTCTTCTGACATTCGGGAAGGATTCCTGGAGGAATCTGACTGGACACACTTCGTGGATTTTGCAGCGTAAGATTTCTGTCACGAGACCAGCTACAGTTGACAAGTAAGATCGTTTCAATTTATTACTGACAATGGAAGCTATCATAATTCGTCAGAAGGAAATTATCAAAGCAATCGAACAAATTAACATAAATTTTAAGAAAGATCCTGTTAGTCGCAAGACTTCGGATTATATTAGCAAAAAATTAGAACTGCTTGATAAGTTATTCAGCGACTTTCAATTCAATCACGAACAATTGCAAACTTATACTGACAAATCTCATGAATATTTTGTAAAAAATATGTACGCGCAATTGAAAGATTATTATGACAGTACGAGGGGTTTGATAGCATTGTATCCTAACACGGGAGAGTCAAGTAGCAGACAAGCTCGTGGTACACAGCCTGATCAAAAAGTTTTGGAGCTTATACATCAGCAGAAGACGAATTTTCGTGCATTACATAGAATTATACAAAAGTGTAATATTGATGACATTTCTGACAAATGGGAGATTGAGGATAAATTACGAAATATACAGTCTCGTTGGAATAATATTGACAGCTTACACTGGCAAATTGACAATGTCTTGGAAGGTTCTGATGATACTTACGAAGACGAATATAACCAGCATGAAAATATGTTCGAAGACATAAAGAAGGCTTTAAATAAAAAGCTTTTGTCTACAGCACACATGCAGCAGGCTACTCCTCAAATAGAGATACCTACTTTTTCGGGCAATTATACACTATGGCCTACATTCCTTGACTTGTTTAGCGAAACTATCCATAATAACAATAACTTATCCAAGTCTCAGAAAATGCAGCATCTTAAAGGCAAGATACGAGGGGAGCCCGAAAAGCTTATTCAGCACTTGCATATTTCGTCGGAAAATTATGACACCGCCTGGAAGATCATCAACCAACGCTATAATAACCACCAGTTATTATTCACAAAACAGATCGAAGTTTTTCTTAATCAGCCTAATCTTCAAAAGCAATCATCTTTTGAGTTGAAAAGACTACATGACATTAGCACGGAATCAATTAATGCAGTGCAAAACTTAGGAGTCGATACCTCTTCATGGGGACCTCTACTTGTGCATCTGATCAGCAAGAAATTAGATCCTGACACCTTATGTGACTATCAGCAGGCGAGAATATCTCCGAGAGAATTACCGACATTTCAGGAGCTTATGACATTTTTGGAGACAAAATTCACGGCGCTGGAGCCTATTAGCAGGAAATCTGAGGCATCATTCACTAAAAAGCCTACAAGTACATCTAATCAATCACCTGCAAGAAAAGAAAATTATAAAACATACAATTATAATTATTCTAAACCGACTTATAATCGTGCATATCATACAAGTTTCTCAGGCACAAAATGCCCACTCTGCAGTATAAATCACGCTCTATTCCAGTGCAAGAAATTTGAGAATATGAGTTCCCGTGAGAAACAAAGTGCCCTGTTAAAATACAACATATGCAATAATTGTCTCTACGTGCATGAGCGTAACGTTTGCAATTCCACTAAACGTTGCAAAAAGTGTAACCAAACACATAATACTTTGTTACATGACATATTGAATTCGAGTACATCATCGCCTCGGCAACAATACCCGGTACCGAAAAGCGTCACCCACGTGCAAAGTGATGACGACGAAATATTATTGACGACTGTTATACTGCAAGTACGTGCAAGAGATGGTACATTTTTGACAATGAGAGGACTTTTGGACCAAGGTTCTCAGTCTACTCTTATAACAGAAGATGCAGTACAGCGCTTAGGATTGCAACGCCAGCATTTTAATGCTTCCGTTTCAGGAGTTGGCACTCTATCGAACAGGAGCAAGGGCAAGGTCGAACTGACATGCAAATCAAGTTATGACAACTATGAATTTACCACTGACGCCTTGATAATGCCAAAAGTTGTTAATAGTCTTCCGAGTCAAACATTCCAAAAGAAAAACTACGTGCATTTACAAAATATCCAATTAGCCGACCCAAACTATAATGTAAAAAATAATATTGACATTTTATTCGATGCAAAGGTCTACTCTGACATATTGATGGATGGTATACTGAGAGGACTTCCAGAACAACCAATTGCACAGCAAACGAAGTTAGGATGGATATTGTCAGGATGCGTGACAAAAACATTTAACTGCCATGTGGTTATCAACAACCAGGATGACATCAGTAGGTTTTGGGACATGGAGGACATCAATGAAAATAATGACAGTGACTTGACAAAGGATGAGCAGTTCTGTGAGGACTACTATATCTCCACAACAAGAAGACTACCTAATGGAAAATACGAGGTATCCCTGCCGATGAAACCACACTTTGAGCAATATCTCGGGACTTCGAAAGGCAAATCAGTTGCACAATTTAAGTCGTTAGAGCAAAAGTTTGACAAAGATAAGCAGCTACATCAAGAATACAGCAACTTTATGCGAGAATACATTGAATTAGGGCATATGAAGGAATGTGACAAGAATTCGAAGCAAATCAGCTGTTATTTACCCCATCATGGAGTTCACAAGCAAGAATCAACAACAACAAAATTGAGGATAGTATATAATGCCTCGTCAAAAACTTCTACTGGTTACAGCCTTAACGATTTAATGGAAACTGGCCCAAAACTGCAAAAAGACATACTAGAGCTATTAATACAATGGCGGTCTTTCAAATATGTTTACTCAGCAGATTGTGAGAAAATGTACAGAATGATTTTATTGCATTGCGATGATCAGAATTTACAAAAGATCGTATGGAGGGAAAACAGCAGTGACATGATTCGTGAGTACCAATTATGCACGCTCACTTACGGAATGAAGGCAGCTCCTTATCTGGCAATGAGAACTATGCAGCAGTTAGCTCGTGATGAGGCAGCAAACTTTCCCCTAGCAGCGAAATTTTTAGAAAATAATTTCTACGTTGACGATTTACTAGCAGGAAATTATACGATTGAAGAAGCAAAACAAGTACAGAAGGAATTAATTAGCATGTTGCAAACGGGAGGATTTAATTTAAGAAAATGGTGCAGTAATTCACCACAATTATTGCAAGAACTCAACAAGGATCAAGTGGATTCAACCTTTATAGATTTTAAATATGCAAACTCTACAAAAACATTGGGACTGCGGTGGAATGCCGAAACCGATGACTTTCAATTCCAGAACAAAGTAGATTTTGACATAACATCAGCACTCACCAAACGAGAGATGTTATCCCAAATATCAAAAATATACGACCCTTTAGGTTGGCTTTCACCGATGACAATAAGAGCCAAACTGCAATTTCAACATGTGTGGTCGACTGGCATACAATGGGATGATAAGATATCACGTCAATTGCAAGGAGAGTTAGTCGAATTATTAAATGACTTGAAAAACATTGACATGTTGACAATACCTAGATGGTTAGGTTGCACGCAAAACTCGATTGAGATTCATGGATTTGCAGATTCTTCGGAAAAAGTATATGCGTGTGCAGTTTATCTAAAGACTAAAAACGCGCAAGGAATCACGACATCTAAATTAATCGCAGCAAAAACCAAATTGGCACCCGGTAATAAGATTGTGACATTACCCAGATTAGAGTTATGTGCAGCTGTTTTATTGACAAAATTAATTAAGAAAATTAAGAGCTCGTTACCACACGACAACATTCAAATATACGGGTGGACAGACTCAATGATAACACTTGGATGGATCCGCGGAGATATAAACCGTTGGAAATCATTTGTAGCTAACCGCGTGAAGGCTATTACTGACATTATACCTGCATCGTCTTGGAATCATACGAAATCTGAAGATAACGCTGCAGACTGTGCAACAAGAGGATTGACGTTTCAACAGCTTCAGAATCACTCTGTTTGGTGGGAAGGCCCTCACTGGTTGAAGAAAGACGACCTTGACATCCAAAACCCAAAAATTGAAACACCGAAAATCGAGTGTAAAAAACAAAAGGAATCGAACGTCGTTCAGTTAAATAGACCACAATTAATTACTGGACTATTAGATAAACACAGTACAATGACACGTGCCTTGAGAGTATTATGTTGGGTATCGCGTTTCATAACAAACGTACGCGATAAAGACCAAGCTATCAAGTGCAATTATTTAACTACTGCAGAAATGGAAAGGGCTCGAGTGTCTATCATAAAAACAATACAGTTGGAATATTTTGATGAGGATATTTCAAGATTGACAAAAGATAAGAAAATTAGTACAAAAAGCAACATTTTGAAATTGAACCCTTTTATTGACAAATATGGCATATTAAGAGTTGGAGGGAGATTACATCATTCAAACTTGACATATGACTCGAAGCATCCTATATTAATTCAGACAATGGTACTAACTTCGTTGGAGCTTCAAGAATATTAAGGAAAGAATATCAAACGGGAATGACAATGGTTAACAAGGAATTCTTGGATGACATTAGCAATATGGGTGTAACGTGGCATTTTAACGCGCCTCTCTGGCCAAGCGCTGGTGGCTTATGGGAAGCAGCAGTTAAGAGTGTTAAACACCACTTAAAACGAATTATTGGGGAACAAAAACTGACATTTGATAGCTTATTAACGTATATAGAAGGATGTTTGAATTCAAGGCCACTGTACAGACTGACAGAAAATATAGAAGACGGTTACCTGACACCCGGACATTTTTTGATTGGTGCACCTTTGACATCAGCACCTTTGACAGGCACCGATCAAAATATGTCATTGACAAACCGATGGCAAATGATTGAAAGAATGCAAAAATCATTTTGGAGAAAATGGTCTACAGATTACTTACAGCAATTGCACGCCAGATATAAGTGGAATCATCCAACAAAAAATCTCGAACTTAATGACATAGTACTTGTGAATGAAGACCACTTACCACCATCAAAATGGGCTATGGCAAAGGTCCATGAACTACATCCTGGAAGAGATGGTCATGTACGAGTCGTTACACTAAAAACTCTAAACGGCTTCACAAAACGACCTATCATTAAATTGACTCCTTTACTAAAAGAAGACTCTAAACCTATGACATCTATTCACAGTACCAATGACACCCAGACAAGGACTAGGAGAGCTCAGAGAAGAAAACCTAATTGTCTAGTTACAATGCTGTTGCTATTGTTGGCCTTCATAACGCCTTCATATCAGCAAACAAACGTGACAAGCATACCAAAAAATAACACACTTTATTTTGACAAAATCGCTGATCTTCGTATTATTCAAGATCAATGGAAAATGGTATTATTCTACAATATGACAACCTACTGGGAAAGCGTGAGCAATATCGAACTTTATTTAAAACACCTGACAGAAATGTGTAAACAGGAGGAAAAATACACACCGATTGTTTCACAGTTGGAGCACGAATTGACAGAACTTAAACACTACAACAATATTATGACTATGACAAACAACCAATTAAGAAGATCAAAACGTGGACTAATAAATGGTATTGGCTACGCCGGAAATTACTTATTCGGAATTCTAGATGACAGATTTGCTGCGAGATACGAAAGCGATATAGAAGCAGTGAAAAAGAACGAAAATCATATGTTTACAATGTTAAAAAACCAGACGTCCATAATAGAGGCAGAAAATAATATTCTAAGAAGAAACGAAGCAATTATGACAAAACAATAAAAAAATAAAATAAAAAAAGAATTAAAAAAAAAGAATAAAAGTATGTGTGTAGTTTTAAAAATATGTCTTCTCAGATCGGCACTTTAAATAAAATAATTAATTCATTTGACATCGTGATTACCTCATTATCGGCTAACATTATTCTCTCAAACATAAGACGAATCCAAGAAACATTAATTGACACTATAACTGACATATACCATGGAAAGGTTGACATTCACTTATTATCGCCAAATCAACTTCAAGATCAGCTAAGCTTAATATCAAGCCAAATTCATGAAGAATTGACAATTCCAGTTGATGACGTCAGAGACCTATATCAACTTCTCAAAATTCATGCCAGAATAACAAACAAATACCTGATCATGGAGGTCAAAATACCTTTGTTGTATCGGGACATATTTGAACTTGACAAAATCATACCTCTACCATGGATTAACGGAGATAAAGCTCTTTACAGCATTCCAGCAGCGAACTACATCGCTTTTAATATAAAAAGAGACATTGTTATGCCTATGACTGAAACTGACATGCAAACGTGCCTGAAGGTTAAGCATGATAAGATATTATGTTATGAAAACCACCCTATTTATAACATAAACATCGAGAAGTCTATTTGCAACATTCAATTGACAAAAACTACAAACAAGTATAAACAAAGTTACTGCAAGTCCGAGATAAAACCGTGTGTCGACACTTGGATCAAATTACAGCATCACGGCGCGTGGCTATACTCGTGTTGCCAGGAATGCACCGTGCGCATTTTATGTACACCTGGTTTTGTCACCAAGCAATTAACTGGGAACGGAGTTATCACTATAGCAAACGGATGCATGGTGAAAGGAGATAAGTTTACAATTCATGCACAGTATGACTACGAGAATAAATTGTATTTACACCAAAACTTAGATACACCATACATTACGCAGTCAAAATCGCCTTTGAATGACATAATAAACACGTCGGTATCTGACATAATTATAAACAACATTGAGAATCATGAGAAAGTCTACGATGACATAGCACAGCAAGTTGTCGTGCTGAAGTCGCAAGATTTGGAACAAATTAAAGACTCAAGCTCGCACAAGGTGGCAATGTATATTCTGCTAGCAATGATCCTAGTAGCTATGGCAGGCTACGGCACCTACAAGGCGTGGAGAAAAAGGTTCAGCGGCAACCGGTGTCATGCACAGATGCGCGCCACACCCGAAGACAACGCAGCGGCGTGTGCAACAGCCGTCGAGATGGGTTCAACGCTGAGTGTAGATAGGGCTACGTCACCAACATTTACTAGAGTACACTTTGAGAACTTACCTGAACCTTAGTGCAGTGCAGTGCAGTGCTAATCTTTATATTTTATTGTTACTTTTTACATTTTAGAAGTCTTTTTGCTTTACATTATTTTTAATTTACCTTTTTTACTTTTACGATTTTATATTTGCAATTTATATTTTTTATGACAATGTTTATGCAATTCAAACTGTTTACTTGACATATATTTTTTAGTTGTTTATATACATTATTGTTAAGCCTATTCTTTAACTTTTGACAGTGGCAGTATGTACGAGTAAGCTTCGTACATTGTCTTTTTTCTGCAATGTATGCATTTTTGCGTTCACACGCTTCTTTCGTGTGAATATATTTTTAGTACTAATAAAGTATTCAACCAAGCTGCACGCGTTCTTCATTGACATGACATATTGACAAAATAACTACTGTGTGAGGTTTAATAATAAATAACCCACACACTTACTTTCTAGAGAGAAAGTGACAGAGCTATAAACTACAGTGATGTCTCTACCTCGTGTAAAGTAATATTATAATAGTATTGCTTCTAGAGTTGGTGGGCCCTGGTCTCCCGATGTTGTTACAAGAAGTGTTGAAATCACAGATATAAATCAACATAGATAACGCAAGTATCACGATTTGTATTGAAACCAAGCGTGCTGTCTTTTGAACCAAGTTTTTAATACCTTCTGTGACGTCACGGCCGAATTTAGTGACGGGAAGTCCAAACCGATTCAAAGATACCGATGCCGCCGATGTCCCGCCGATTTTATTTTAGTTTTTGCGGCCGACCGGCTGCAAGGCTGCACAACAGACGCGCGCGGACTGTAAGTTAGTGGCGACAAACCCCGACGTTTCGTCGGGGTTCAGACACGCGAAGTACATGCATTTGGGTTATCTATGTAAAAAGCTGTAACAGCTCAGTGGGCGAACGCTTGCCTTGGAAACAAGGTGCGCAAGTTCGAACCCCGGCTCGCACCTCTGATTTATTTAATTAATCATGTGCGAATCGTCTTTGTGCGATTGTTACTAGCTTTCGGTGAAGGAAAACATCGTGATGAAACCTGCATGTCTGAGAAAGCCTTACTAGCTTTCGAAAGACGTGTGAAGTCCGCCAACCCGCACTTGGCCAGCGTGGTGGACTATGGCCTAAGCCCCTTCAACTTGAAGGGAGGCCCGTGCCCAGCAGTGGGACATAAACAAGGGCTGGTATTATTATTATTATTATGTAAATCTTTATCTGTGGTTGAAATTGATTTGAACACCTTATGGCCAGCACCGCATTCTTTAATAAACATTTCTTAACATAAAAAATATAATTTATAGTTTTAACGTATAGGTCTCTTACTGCGATATTCACAAATGCTAATTAGTGTTATGACTACTTCAGTTTTTTTTAAACCTTCATAACTTCTTTGTTTATTAAACAAAAAGTCATACATGAGAGTTTCGCTTTGACTAGCATTGTTTCGTAATCAATACCATACAGACTAAAATAATTAGCATTAAAGGTGAATATCATTGAGCTATTATTGTAAATGTCGATGAGATTTTTCCTACATCATTGTTGCTTGAGCTAACATATTAGTAGGTACGGGAAAGTCCACCCACAAGCCGTGTTCTCGGTCAGAGTGCGGGATTATGTACCCATTTGAGTTCCTTCTTATCTTGGGAGAGGTAAATATGAATTTATTAATTCAAAGTCAAAGTCAATAATTTTTTTTTTTTTTAAAATAGAACCGACTTCAATATCGTAAGTTGGTGTTAGCGTACCTGCTGTGTATATTTGGCACCAACTTCAATAATACACACATCAAAAGTGTCTAGGGATCAAGCATTTTTAAGCGGATTTCTTGAGATTGAGATGTGGCTTTGTAATAAATTTATGATTTTATAAATTTATATGGATCCTTTTTGGTGCATTTCATAATTTGAATCAGGAACTGTGAATCAAATTCGAGTAAAAGATGAAAATCAGCTGTCAATATTTTCCCTATAAAAACATACAACGCATTGAAGACATTATTAGTGCTACTGTTTCCCTACTACTGATTAAAACCAACGTTATTATGGAGCGGCGACGTCATTTAAGCAGGGAAGAAATGCTCAGAGCCGTGGGAATGATAGAAGCTGGTTCCCGGCAACGTACTGTGGCTTTAGCTCTGAATACAAGTCAGAGTGTTATCAGTCGACTTTGGACACGTTACCGAAGCACTGGTACCGTGGCTGAGCGCCATGGAGGGCGGTATCGCTGCACCACACGGAGACAAGACCGATATATTCAAATCTTAACTCGAAGAGCTCCAACAATAACTGCCATGATGTTAGCCGTGAGGCTTCATCACTCTTCAGGGAACTTAATTAGCGACCAAACAGTCAGAAACCGCTTGCATGAAGTGAACCTTCATTCCCGAAGACCGCTACGGGTACCACCTATAGCAATGCACAATCGTAGGATTCGATATCAATGGGCTCTTGAACACAGAAATTGGGCAGAAGAACAATGGCGTTTCGTGTGCTTTTCTGATGAGTCTCGTTTTGGTATGAGACCGGATACAAGACGTATACGACACTGGAGAACCCCTGGACGCCAACAGCGATTAAAATCCTGCCAGGAAGTCCATCCTTATAGTGGTGGAACCATCATGGTATGGGCGGGTATTTGGATCGGCGGAAGAACTGAGTTGATTTGGATCAGAGGCAACCTCAACGCTCAAATTTATGCTGAGACGATTGTATCAGACGTCATCGTTCCTCTACAAGTGCAAATCGGTCCCTTATTTCAGTTAATGCATGATAATGCACGACCGCACACCGCAAGAGTTGTAAGACAGACTCTCGCCGCAGCTAACATCAATGTCCTGCCCTGGCCTGCTCAGTCGCCAGACTTGAACCCGATTGAGCATGCATGGGATATGCTACAGAGAAGAGCTCTGCCGAATATGGAGGGTATCCAGTCGCAAGAAGACCTTTTTTTGTTGTTGCAACGAACATGGGCGGCCATTCCACAGCGTGATTTGGATGAACTCATTTTGAGTATGCCAAACCGATGTTCTTGTGTTGTTAGTGTTCGCGGTAGAAACACGGATTATTAATTGTTTAAGTTACCCAATAAAATTTTAAAGAAAACTGTTATTTCAGTCTTTTTTTCGAACTTTTGTGTTAGTGGTTCAAATGTCAAAAATCCCTTTATTAGGAAAATGGCAAATTTCTTTATTAATGCAAAGGTGACTTGGTTTATCGTTACTGTGACAAACGAAAACACTTTATTTGATGAATCCTTAAAGAAAATTTTAATTAATATCAATCAGGAGAAAAGTTATTGCAAAAATATATGTTGATCCCTAGACACTTTTGATGTGTGTATTTAAATTATTTTATACTTTTCAGTGATATTGAAGTCGGTTCTATTTTTTTTAAAAAAGATTTTATTTTAAACTTTTTAGTGATATTTTCATATATCGACACCTCGGGACTCAAAGGGCGTAACCACCATTTTGGCGAAAATGACTTTTTAATGCAGTCCTACTCAGTTTTTTCTGCTCTATCGATCTGTATATTTAAAATCATCCAATTCGCCAAAAAATGGTGTTTACGACCCCATTTTTTGTAGCAAATAAAACAGATATTTTTGGTTTTTGTGTCGTAACAGCAACCACTGTTAATTATTATAAACGCGATGGTAGTAAACACCACCGTAGATTGTACAAATGCTTTTACGCCTAACAATTTTCAACGATATATGTTTAGTTTTGGGTCGTAAACGACATACCTTACGGTACATACCATACATTATGGTGCTTACGCCCGAACATATCAATTTTTAAAGAATCAACTTGACCGATACGCCCTTAATAATTTCTGTTGGTCTAAAATAAACGGACACATACACCCCAAAAATCAATGGATTTTTGATGAATGATGGTTGTAACCGTCATCTTGCCTACTAATTCAATCAGTTTGTAGCCAGTTACTTTGTTTTCTTCAGTTGATTAAATATCAATTACAATTTTATAATATGGACTATATTAACTTGGCATACCTATTTATCAACTCAGATAACAAATTATACAAATAATTATTGATGTTACCTATACCTAATTATCTGTCTTACCCAAAAACTATTCAATAACACATTTTATTTATAAGTAGGTACTAATGTAATAAAGCTGGATGGAATAGCTAGTTCATTATAAAAGGAAAATGATAAATAAAGATCACTTTACATAATAAAAATATTGTTTATCAAACAATCTAGGTATCTCCACAAAATTTAACACTATTAACTAACCATCTTAAAAAAAACAAGGAACTCTTGAGATCAATTATTATAATTTTTAAGTTTTTTGGTGACCTGTTAGTAGGTGGGTACTTTAAATCTACATAGATCTATGAATACCTTGGTATACCTATGTAGTTACCTACCTAATAACCGGCCACCAAAAGAATAAAAAAGGTTAATTAAATGATCTCAAGATTTTATTACAAATTTATTTGTATTTATACTTTATTTACATTGCAAACACAAACTGTTTTAAAATACAAAATAACACACAATATGTACAATGGTGTACTTAACCCAATATGAGTTCTCTCCCAGCAGGCTCCTATAAGGAAAGAAGAAACAATGAAAAGGTAGGAGCAAGTATACAATTAATAAAAATGAAATATAATAATAACACATACATATTAAATAAAATAAATAAACTAATACTATAAAAATAATACATAGGTTGTTAGTGCTAAATTTGAAGATACCTAGATTATTTAATAAATAATATTTTTATTACCTACGTAATGTGATTTTTATTTATCATTTTCATTTTAAAATGATAACTAGCTGTTCCATGTCATCTTCATCCACGAGAAACGTTTTTGCTTCGCCCCCAAAGGTTGTAGCGTGATGTTAAATAACTTCCTCAAGAATTGAACTATCAAATTCAAATATATTTTTTTCAAATCCGACTGCTAGTTTCAGAGATAAGCGCGTTCAAACAAACTCTTCAGGTTTATTATATTAGTTTGAATAGTTTTTAGGTAAGACATGCAACTAACTACTGGACTAGGTAATATCAATAATTATTTGTATAATTCGTTAATAAATAGCAGTGGCGTGCATACATTTTTATGCCAGGGTAGACAGAAAAGGAAATTTCTTGGAATAGTTATTAAATAATAGTCATTAAGAAGAGGGTAGGCACAATCTTTTTGCCTGTATGGAGTGCACGCCACTGATAAATAGGTATGCTACGTTGATAAAGTCCATATAAAATTGTAATTTATACTTAATCAACTGTAGAAATCAAAGTAACTGTCTACAAACTGATAGAATTAGTAGGAAAATTGGCGGTTACAACCATAACTCATCCATCACACATCCATTGATTTTTGGGGTGTAACCGTCCCAAACATGCAATTTTTCGGGGCGTATAGGAAATCTAATTTTGTTAATTTTAAATTTATTCCAAATATAATATTACTGTGTTCTGCATCAGAAAAAAATAAGACTTTTGGTGTTTAAATGGCTTATTTAGGTCAAAAACCAAAAAAGTTATGTCAAGAATAAAAAATATTTTTTTGTTTTTTGGCTCTCCTGAAAAGTCGAGTTTTGGAGCTTACGCCCTTTGAGCCCCAAGGTATCGATATAAAGATTGAACCATCGAAAACCGTAAAATTATCTAGGTAGGTTATGATCACATTATCGTCTACATAGTTTTACATAATTCATGTTTCTTCAGAAAAAAATATCCGGTCGTAATGAAATTTGCATGGAAACATCATAGTAGTTTACTCTCTCGAATAAAAAAAGAATCATCGAAATCGGTTCATAATTGTCAGAGCAATGTAATGGAGAACATCAGTTTTATGGTTTTTACCAGATAAATTCCTCCACATCGTTCATGGTCCTCCAGGAAGTTCTTATCCGGTTGTAATAAAATTCATACAGATTCAATACAGTGGTTTCTTCTTTCGAATAAAAAAAGAATCATTGAAATTGGTAAATATTTGCCAGAGTTGTGACTATTTTTGTCCGACCGAGCGAGTCCGAGCGACTAAAACGTCATCTATATAGGCTTTCTTGCAGCTCTCAGTGCGCAGTCACCATTCTTGTTTTTTCAGGAACTACTTATTACTAAGCAATAATTTTTTTATGGGACCCAATTAACGGATTAAAGAATGGATGGAAGAAAGATTTTTTCAAATCGGTTCATAATTGCCAGAGTTATGCGCCAACATACATAGAAAAAAAAAATATATACAGAGCAGCAGCCAACCATATTGGAGGGAAGGGGGTGACCCGCCACACGAAACCGTCACAAGCAAAGACTTTTCGATGGCGAGCATGACCGATCTAAAATCACAGTGGCTCACGTCTAACATTTAACTTCTGCTGTTAAGCAGTGCCTCGTCAGGCAAGGCACAAAGCACTTTAACATATTATTGATGTCATCAATTAATTGACTTGTGGAGCAGCCATCAGTAATCGACCACTTTTTTTTTATTTTTGTTTATTTATATTAAAAAGGGTACATATTTATTACAAAAAGTATCTCAATAACCCTAAATCGGGTTTGTCTGGATACCAAACAAAAGGTACTCGTATAATTTTTTTTTTTTTTTATACTTTTAGTAGAGTTCACTAACAAGCCAATTCATTTTGCCCACTGACTTATGCTATCTAAATCTTTATTAAGCGTAATAGTTAAGCTGTCTATAAAATAATAAAATAATCGTTATAAACTCATTGTTATGGCTTCCCAACGCGTACGCGAACTATTGACGCGAAACCGGTTCCAGGTAAGACGGCACGGCCGGGCGGCCGGGCTTCTGTCCGTAGTGTGTAGCTTGATACGGGGTTGCGTTTTGCATAACATATAAATTATTTTTTGTTTAAATATTTAAATTGTAATTATTGCATTGATAGCAGTACTTTATATGGTGTTACAAATTGTAAGCCTTAAAATTCGAAGCTTGCATGAGTTAGGCAGTTCAAACCTACGCAGCTTTATCCTCTAGGTAATCCGAGACTTTATAATAAGCCGTTTTCGACAATCGGCCTTTTAGTAGTATTTTTGGAGTCATCGGTATATAATTACATTCTACGGTTCTTTACTGTCGTTGTTATTTAAAGAAACTCCGTGAGGTATCCTGGTTAGATTAGCACCATCTCCTCCTCCTCCTCCTCCTGTTGGGTGGCCGTAACAGGTGACTAAGGGAAAACAAGACGGGTTTCGTTTAATTAGATTCATCATCATCAGCCGGAAGACGTCCACTGCTGAACATAGGCCATCCCCTTAGAACGCCACAATTAATGACAATTCACTATTGGCACCCACTGTACCTACCTGCAACGATGCTAGTTTATTTTACGAAAAGCATCTGTTTATTTAAATATGAGATAACTTTCACAGTGAGCCCGCTAAAGATGCTTTCTTGTAATTATCTTCAATACAAAAAAGGTCGTGTCCAATTTTTTTTATCACTAACTAACTGACCCGGCTTACAACGGGTGGCCTTTCATACTTCGAGACTTCCTTGACATAATAATAATTATACTTTGTTTCTTCCTTGCAGAAATTGGTAAGCTAGTTTTGAATTTGTATGTTGAGACGCCTGCCAAGCGTGGGGATTCTGGCAGCCATACCATAAGGCGAACGTCTTGCTTGTTTCATCACATATTCGTATAAATAAAATACTAACAATATCTTGTGTACTGAATCTAAAGTAAATAGACGCTGTCGGAATTCCGACAGCGTCTTAAATGGTTACCTATCCGGCAGCGTCGGGATTCTCATGTTCTTGCTCTTCTTTTTTCGGTCCTTCACAATCCTAAGTCTCCAACATATCTTCGGCAACGCTTTGAATATCTCGCCACCAGTGACAAACCCTCTCGTTCAGTCTCCTCTCTACTTCTAAGTTTTCCTAATCATAGCACAAGTCGCTATGATGGATCATTTACTGTGCAGGCAGTACGTATCTGGAATTCTCTTCCTCATACTATACGTGATTTCCTATCAATGTAGCAGTTTATATATATATGTATGTACCTATGTATTTATATAAATATTTAAATATATATTATCACATACAACATTACATGTACTTATTTAATTTTATTGTATATTATATGTGTATGTTTGTTATTGTATTGTATATAATATTTATTACATAATTTACTTTGTATTTTTGTATGTAGTAATTTGTTGTACACTTGTTTGTATCCTTAACAGTATTTAAATTTTTCTCCAAATTCTCCATCACTCAAAGGATAGCTGTCAGAAAACTCAATGTTTGGGTTAAGCACGCCTTTGTGCATGAATTTTCTTTATTTTATACTAATGTGTAATATTATTGTGTGCAATAAAGAATAAGAATAAGAATAAATAATATAAATAAAAAGTATAATATTATAAATCAAAGAAAAGTATTAAGATCTTTAAAGATTTACAAAATCAATTTAATGAGTTTACTTAGCAACTTGTTTCAATTGTAATTTTTGAACTTATAACTTAGATTTTCTGAAACTTTTCAGACTTTACTTATGAAGTGGGACAAAAGCTGTCTCAAGTTTTTTTACGTTTTCTCATTCATATGTAGGTTTGGCGACACAGACAATCAGACAAGTTAACATAACTATGTATGTTAACTTGTCTGTGTTTGGCGAAGAGCGACGGTGGCGGTGCTTCGACGAAGCCAGGTTTGATGCTCGGTCAGGGCCGAAGCCCCCGACTGTTGTAGTCGGGATGTTATATAAATAAAATCTTTTAAAAAAAAAATTGAACCGACTTCAATATCACTGAAAAGTATAAAATAATTTAAATATTATTGAAGTTGGTGCTAGCGTACCTGCTGTGTGTATTTGGCACCAACTTCAATAATATTTAAATTATTTTATACTTTTCAGTGATATTGAAGTCGGTTCAATTTTTTTTTTAAAAGATTTTATTTTAAACTTTTTAGTGATATTTTCATATATAAAGATTGAACCATCGAAAACCGTAAAATTATCTAGGTAGGTTATGATCACATTATCGTCTACATAGTTTTACATAATTCATGTTTCTTCAGAAAATAATATCCGGTCGTAATGAATTTTGCATGGAAACATCATAGTAGTTTACTCTCTCGAATAAAAAAAGAATCATCGAAATCGGTTCATAATTGTCAGAGCAATGTAATGGAGAACATCAGTTTTATGGTTTTTACCAGATAAATTCCTCCACATCGTTCATGGTCCTCCAGGAAGTTCTTATCCGGTTGTAATAAAATTCATACAGATTCAATACAGTGGTTTCTTCTTTCGAATAAAAAAAGAATCATTGAAATTGGTAAATATTTGCCAGAGTTATGACCATTTTTGTCCGACCGAGCGAGTCCGAGCGACTAAAACGTCATCTATATAGGCTTTCTTGCAACTCTCAGTGCGCAGTCACCATTCTTGTTTTTTTAGGAACTACTTATTACTAAGCAATAATTTTTTTATGGGACCCAATCAATGGATTCAAGAATGGATGGAAGAAAGATTTTTTCAAATCGGTTAATAATTGCCAGAGTTATGCGCGAACATACATAAAAAAAAAAAAAAAATATATATATACAGACGAATTGAGAACCTCCTCCTTTTTTGAAGTCGGTTAAAAAAGGAGAAACTTCGCTTGCGAGATTCAGGATTCGGTGGTGGCGCCATCTATCTCGTTGGATGTGATACTACTAGCTTTCCATCGCTTCGCTGTACCACATGTGGCGCCATTGGGTTATGCCGAGTCGCCACATAGGTTTATTGTAAACTAGCTGACCCGCGCAGCTCCGCCCGCGCTTTTATTACATTTTGCTACCCTTTTCTCCCTCCTCCCTTGATTTATTTCTCTCTCCATCTCTCTCTCTCTCTCTCTTATAAGAAAAATCTAATTCTATACTCTCTCTCTCCTCTCTCTTTCCCCCTCCCGCTTCGGTCCCCGTCACACTCCCCCTTCCCCTTCCTCTCCCACCTTGCTCCACCTTAATCCCCCTATCCCTCACCACATCACCCCCTACCCGAATCCCCTCTCCCTCTCTCTCCTCTCTTGCACCCTCCTCTCGTTCTACATATCCTCGTTAATCATGGTATCTGGGATTCTTACCCACTTAAACCCCTGCGGCTGTCGCATTGCCACATAAGAGGAATGAGAGGAACCTGGGCCCTCCAGTGGGATCTGCACCAAATACCCCTTAGTGTGCATTATAGCCCCTGGAAACCTGGCACCGTGATCACGGGGACAGGGCTCGCAACCCCGTCCCCGTGACCGTGCCGTCACCCATCTATGTAATGACCTTGCCTTACGTTGCTTAACCTAGCGGCATGAAATATACTTTACGACATATTCTCAGACCTACCCGATATGCACACAAAATTTCATACAAATCGGTTCATCCATCTATTTAATGAACTGGCCTTATGTTGCTTAACCTTAACCTAGCGGTATGAACAACGTTCACAGCTATTTTTTCATTGGTGTAAATATTAGTGAAGTTTACGTTATATAGAAGAAGGGACAAATTCATGCTAACAACAATTTATTAATAGTTAATTATTTCTCATAAAAATGGGGAAAAAAAAATGTTTATTGTGGGTTATCCCTAGAGATAAACATATAGGGCCTACCATCGCGGGTTTTTTTGTAGACCTTGGTAAGGCGTACAATACTGTAGTACATTATTTTGATCTATCTCGTAGGGTTTAGCCAGCGTTTGCAATGTAAGCGCAAAAAAATGTGTTTATTTAAGACATCACATTAGAAACCTCTAAAATTATCAGTGTTTCTCTACTATATTATGCATGTATTATACATATAAACCTTCCTCTTGAATTACTCTATCTATTAAGAAAAACCGCATTAAAATCCGTTGCGTAGTTATAAAGATCTAAGCATACATAGGGACAGACAGACAGCGGGAGCGACTTTGTTTTATAATATGTATAGATATAGATATAGATAATTAATAGATATTTATCCTGCGATTGCTTTTGACAGGAATGGCAAACATTTCAAAAATCAGTGGCCATACCACCAACTTTATTAGCAGTATCATTATCATGACGACTATTAGGTATAGATACGTAGTTTATACCTTTGTTACTTTCTATCGAGAAAGCTTACAATATTACTGCTATAAACGGTGGTGGTAGGGTCCAACATTCTAGAATCATCATCATCACCATCATTAGCCGGAAGTTGTGCACTACCCAACAAAGGGCTGTGGCTTGGGTGGTGGTTGCATTATTCCCCACGTTTGGCCGGCGTCTTGGGTATTGCAGTATGGTAGGTAATCCAATTGAAAGACGCTGCTTCCAGTTTCCTTAACTGCCTTAGTCGCTTCGTACCTAATGAGAGGAGAGGACGAGGAGAGGATGAGTGGGTGCTCTTCTTACCCGGACACCCCACGGACTCATCTCATTAAAACGCCACCAAATTGTGGTCTGTTTCGACTTAAACTATTCCATGATCGTTCAATATTCAAATATTGTTATCTTTAAACGACTAACGCTGTACGTATCTTAACAAGAGATTTAACCAGCGAATAAGTTGGATATGTTATTCGCTGAACTAACAGCAAAGTTAATACAACTTCTTAGAGTTCTTTGATTTTAAATACATTTTCAGCATCGAATAACGAGGTGAGAAGACTGTGTAATCCATAAGACTTGTCTTGCTGAAAAGATAGCCCGTTTGCATTAAATTGTCACGTGACAAGTCGTTTTTGAAACAGCTTAGCACTATGTTTTATTTATGAAAAACTAAAAGATTTCTAACAGAGCTGGACCTTAAGTAGTTTTGTTTGCTTTTGTATTTAGTTTTGAAGGTGATACAGAATCGTAAAAAAAAATTAAAGGGATGTGTTTATAAGTTTGAGCTTATGTCTCTAGTGTGTGTATGTTTTTCAGAGGTATCTCCTAAACCAATCAAATGCGCATTTTCATTTAAATGCTGATACTATCGAGATGGTATCATACAGATAATTCTTATTTTTTATTGCGTTGGGGTTATAAGTAAATGATACGTGGTGTATCATCATATCATGCTGCTAGTCGTAGTAGTGGTAGTGTGTAGTGTGTTGTGTTAGTCTGCTGATATTTGATCTTCAAACATTGTTTATAATTTGAAATTATTATTGAAATTTGTTGTAGGTCTCCTCTGCATTGTATCATTTAAGTACCTAGGCGCTTTTGAAACACATAATACGTACATAGGTACGGAAGAATAAGGATAATATTTCTATTAATATCTTAGAGGAGATACCACTGGAGAGATCATGATGCGCTAACCCCTCTGCCAAATTTTGTTCATATGTTCAGGTCATTCTTTATTTGTGTGCGTATCTTTTTGAATGTGTTGCGAGTTTATTATAGTGTGGGTATGCGTGAAATTGTATCTGTGTGTGTTTACTTCGCCTCCCGCACCCCGCAAAAGTGCCACGAAAAATTTGTTCGGGGAATCGACGCGATACTAGCTCCATTCTAATTACTCTGAGATTAATATAGATTAATAGAAATATTATCCTTATTCAAAACTATTCCATCGTGTGATATAGCGGTTAAATACATACCAATTATACTTAAAACCTATCTGAATAAAAAACAGACTTTTAAAGAATTTGTCTCCGAAATAAACTCCGGTAAACGAAGGTACGTTTAAATATCAAGAGCTTTATGTAAGCGGCAAAGTATTCAAGAAGTACAAAACAATCCCGAAGATTTTGTCGGTAAGCCTCAAATTAATTCGGAAAACAAATCTAAAAAGAAAAACCTTGGCCGAAAAGCCTTGTGGCTTTAAGCTACATTATTTTAATCAACGGTTGCTGGTGGCTTAGATAAAGCTGATTGTAGCATTAATGATGATGTTTTAGTAAATCCGAAAGCAAGTATTTATTGTCTTTCACAATGCGGACCGCCGAGAAAAAATAATAATGTCCACTAATAGGTGTATATTTCAGAATTTAATGAAAAATTATGTGTGAGTATTATGAGTAGGTATGGTTGGGGCTTGACCATAAATAACATTTCAAACAATAATCAATACATCGTAAGCCGAAGAACTTCAAACTCGATAGTACAAGTCCGAAACATAACCAAACTTGCTCTGTATCCGGCCAAGAAACAACGAGAAGATCTTATGAGGGGCACTATTTGGAAAATCCGCAGACAATTGCCGAAGGGTAATACTGAAGGTCTATTGCTATACGATTTGTGAGATACACTTTCAATGTTAGCTAGAAAATAAAACATAATATTTTGTGATTTATCTCGTATCTATTATATTTATCTCATTGCGATTTTATTCCTGTTGCATATACAGTATAGCAGTGCCGTGCACAGAGGGTAGGCAAAAAAATGTATTCGGCTTGTTTAACCTATTTTAAGTATATTAGTATACAATTTCAAATATCCATAAGGCAGCAAATACTATAAACATATTAATTTGCATTTCAAAACATTAATAAGTTCATTCAGCGGCTCCATACTGACAAAAATACTTTGCCTACCCTAGGATTTCTCTAAACAATATTAATTTAAAAAAATCTTAGTTCGGACATGAATTAACGTAATTTTTTTTAATATAAATGAATATGTTGGTAATGTTGATTAATTTAAGGATATGTGTGCTGGAATACGAACAATTAGCATAAAGCATAAACAACTCGAAGGTATTTTTGCCTACTTTCTGTGCACGCCACTGCAGTATAGAATATGCATGTTACTCTGTATTGTCGTTATTTTGTATAATCTGTTATTGTTAAAAGTTTTGAGATTAACATATTACACCATACATATGTATGTTGTTGCTTCTCAACGGTTAGGGTTGCGTTGCGTCGCGTCGTCGCAACGGATCAACGCATTGTATGCTCCACCTGCGTTACGTTGATGCACGACATTGCAACGCAAGAGGGCAACGCATACTTAGTTTACCCGTCAAGCAGTGGAACACTGTCCGTCGTCGTCGCACCGGAGCTCCGACAACGCAACGTATCACCCTCCCTCCCGCTTCATCTCTTGTCCGTCGATCCGATGAAACATCACACGCGACGATGTGGCATGTAGTAAAAAATATAAATACAACGTCGCAGCGTTGTTGCTGCGACGACGCGATGCGACGCAACGCAACGCAACGCACTAATGGGGCCTCGCCCTTAGATAGACATGTAATTTAGTATGTGCGGTTTGGTATGTCGTAGTAAGATACTATGACTAGGAGCTTCTTCTTCAAAGCATTCAAAACACCAGGAATGTAAAAATCTATATAATAATTGGAATGCGGTATCATTCGTAAAAAAGTTTCCTTACAACGTGTATTATTCGCGTATTGGTATAAATGTAAATAAAATGCCGGTCAAGTGCAAGTCGGACTTACGCACCGAGCGTTCCATACCGTCTTTGGACATAATATTGTCTTTTACCGTCTTTGGACATATTAAAGTAATTTTACTACTCATTGATGTAACACTTCAGATAGCAAAAAAAAACGTTTTTTTTTATATTTTTGATTATCAGCCAAAAACTACGTGACATAATCCCAAAAAAAAATCTGTTTTGAAATGTACAAATGAAGCCCTTGCATATGATACGTAGTGTCTTATGTCGCGGACGTTAAATTGAATCGCGAGCATAACGAAGGATTCTAGCAACTCCCGAGCACAGCGAGGGAGTATAGAGTTAACTCCCGAGCGTAGTGAGAGAGTTAATACTAGAATCCTGAGTACAGTGAGGGATTTAAGCTCGCCCAAGACAAAGACATCTTTATCCCCGAGGAGAATATACTACTTTTCACACCTACTGCGAGATAATGAAATACAAATAGTAGGAAGAGATTGCTTGTTATCTGGAAAATATTGCTTTTTAGCGATAAGGGCCACCTTTTTACAGCATCAACGTATTGATCAATTTACATGTAACTTTTGGTGTAAAATCTCAACGATACAATGAAGTATATTTATTATTATTAAATACTTACTGCTAGAAATAAAATAACGTCAATACACCGATTTCCAGCGTTCACACCCACACCTACTGCGAGGTGAGACAGTAAAATACAAACTGCTAGAATTAAAATAATATCAACAGCGTTAGCGCTTTCTTTTTATTTACTTTTTTTCTTTTCTATAACCTAGAACAAGGTTCGGCTCCAATTCGGCTCCTGACGCTCGGTTCGATTTTCAAATGTATGTTATTCGTGCAAGTATTTGCTTAAAGAGAGTGGTATGGGTGTTATATACTGTAAAGTCTGCGTGGTAAAAAAATATTTGACGTTCGTAATTCAAATTACATTTTAATGAAGAATTTGCTTCGTCCTAAAAACATAAAATTAAATGAAAAATGACAACAATTTATTGAAGCATTGGCTTAGGCCTAGCTACAAATTGATTTATAACGAGTTACTTATGACGAGGCTGTATGAGCTAGAACCCTTTGCCTTCCCAATTAGGGTCAACTAGGGGACAAAAAAAAAACAAATCACATTATTACCCAAGGGAGTTTAGTACAACATTATTACCCGGCTAGACTATAGGGATATAATGAGGTACTTTATGTCATCTTTATATGACACATAATGCAACATGCCAACCCGCACTTCAGCGTGGTGGACTATGGCCTAAGCCCCCTCATCTTTTGGGGAGGCCCGTGCCCAGCAGTGGGACATAAACAAGGGCTGGTATTATTAATGCAACATTATCGAGCAGGTGGTGTGAAAAATACAAATATTGCTAGAATAATATTAATATCTTGGGACAATCCACAGACGGTCATTTGATTCCAAACTAGGTATCCAAACTAGGCAGAGCCTGTACTATGAAAACCAGACAACTGATATTAATTAAATAGTTAAATAACACCCAGAAACTTGGTGGGAATCGCACCAACGACCCATCGGGTAGCGGCAGGGTGTCTAACCACTAGACCAACGAAACTGTCAATAATATCAGCATAGTGATTTGTAGAGTTAACGCGTTAACATCTATTTTTTTATTTTCTAGAACACTGAGTTCTGCTCGTCACGCCCGGTTCGATTTTCAAATGTTTTCTTTTGTGCAGATCTCTGCTTAGAGTAGTATTATACCTGTGGTAAAAGTGTTGAGGAATATTCGTTTGACGTTCGAAATTCAAATCACATTATTACCCAAGGGAGTTTAGTACAACATTATTACCCGGCTAGACTATAGGGATATAATGAGGTACTTTATGTCATATTTATATGACACATAATGCAACATTATCGAGCAGGTGGTGTGAAAAAATATTTTTCAAACGAAAATTCCTCAACACTTTTACCAAGGGTGTAATACTACTATAAGCAGAGTCCTGCACGAAAAAAAACATTTGAAATAGATGCACGTTAACGCTGCAAATCACTATGTTGATATTATTGACAGTCTCGTTGACCTAGTGGTTAGACATCCTGGCCTGGCCGCTACTCCATGGGTCGTGGGTTCAATTCTCACCAAGTGTCTGGGTGTTATTTAACTATTTAATTAATATCAGTTGTCTGAACTTGTCTGGTTTCCATAGTACAGGCTCTGCCTAGTTTGGGATCAGATGACCGTGTGTGGATTGTTCCAAGACATTATTATTATTTTAATTCTAGCAATATTTGTATTTTATTAACTCGCAGTAGGTGTGAAAAGTAGTGTATTCACCTCTGGGATAAAGGTGTTTTTGTCTTGGGCGAGCTTAAATCCCTCGCTGTTCTCAGGATTAACTCTATACTCCCTCGCTGCGCTCGGGAATTGCTAGAATCCTTCGTTATGCTCGCGATTCAATTTAACGCCCGCGACATAAGACACTACTTTATCCCCTTGGTGCATAAACTACTATTTTTCATTCGCGATGAGGTTGGATACGTAAGATCTAAATTTATTCCAAGTTTCAAATCGATAGCATCAGTGATTCTTGAAATATCTAGGTGTGACAGACAGACAGACAGACGAAGTCAGACCATAAGGGTTCCGTTTTTACTTTTTAGGTATGGAACCCTAAAAAGAACTTAAAAACATAAAGATTTCGTTTTATTGCCACAGTTAATATTCTCTCTTATTTAGTTTCGTCAACAAAACGAAAACAGGAGCTAGGGTAACTGTAAAACACCTGAGAACCTTTTCAGAATGTCAATAGCCCGGTACCTTCGCATAAAATTTAAGGAGAATAAAGATTTTATCAAAGATCTGCTAAGTTATGACTTTGTTAGCAAAATAGATAGGATTATTCCTCGTGATTTAGTACGGTTTTAAATGAAATTTTGCTTGAAAGATGTTGGTATAGAAATCTCGGATAACAATAATTAACGAAGCAACAGAATATTAAATAAGACTAAGTGAGAATAAACAAGCTACTATTATTGGAAACAACTACAATAGTAAATCTAAATTTAAATCTAGTAACTTCCGTAGTGCTTTACAGGTGGAGTTTAATGGTTTTACATAGCGTTGCGTCCATTATCCGCGCCGTCATTTTCCGATGCGGGCCGTCAAAATCATAAAAAGCAAACTAAAATCCGTTGCGTGCCGTGCGTGCGGTGCGTCCGGCGCGAGCCAATGGACGCGTACCTTTAGAGTCTCTCTTTATGAGGTTTTAAAGACCTGTGTGTTTTTACTTGTCTTCCGCTTTGCAAAGGAAGGAAGTGGAAATTACATTTTAAATTTGTTTCAAGACAGTTTAGCGTTTCCCCGGGACTCACCTAGGGTCAAACCTCGGATTCTTAGGCCAAGATCTACAGTGGTCGCCAGCTACTGTAGATATTGGCTGATAGGAAGCGGAGTGGTGGGAATGAGTGCTGGGATTAGTCCCATTAAAGTAAGAATAAATTACTAGGTGTGTAATAGTACCTAGTAATAATTGTCAATATCAGACATTCTGCCGCCAAGCAACAGTGTGTAAACATTGCTGTGTTCCGGTGTGAAGGGCACTGTAACTGTTGATTATACTCCAGTATCTGGTAATTTCAACACTTAATATATAATGTTTTGGATAACGAGCAGACAATACCTATCTATAGGTGCAATGCTATGTAACTATCTATAGGTGTCGCTTACCGTCAAGCGAACGTCTTGCTTGTCTAATCACTAAATTGATTTAAAAAATTAGCTTTTGCTTTGTCTAAAAGAATACCTTCATTAGACAAAGTAAAATCACGATTGAGGCTACTATGTATTTTATATACAGGCGTGTCGCTTACCGTCAAGCGAACGTCTTGCTTGTCTCGTCACTAAATTTATTTAAAAATTAGCCTCTACTTTGTCTAAAAGAATACCTTCATCAGACAAAGTAAAATCACGATTGAGGCTACTATCTATTCTATATACAGGCGTGTCGCTTACCGTCAAGTGAACTTCTTGCTTGTCTCGTCACTAAATTGATTTAAAAATTAGCTTTTACTTTGTCTAAAAGAATACCTTCATTAGACAAAGTAAAATCACGATTGAGGCTGCTATGTATTTTATATACAGGCATGTCGCTTACCGTCAAGCGAACGTCTTGCTTGTCTCGTCACTAAATTTATTTAAAAATTAGCCTCTACTTTGTCTAAAAGAATACCTTCATTAGACAAAGTAAAATCACGATTGAGGCTACTATGTATTCTATATACAGGCGTGTCGCTTACCGTCAAGCGAACGTCTTGCTTGTCTCGTCACTAGGTTGAATATAAAATATTTTAAAAAAAAATTGAACCGACTTCAATAACACTCAAAAGTATAAAATAATTTAAATATTATAGAAGTTGGTGTTAGCGTACCTGCTGTGTATATTTGGCACCAAATTCAATAATATTTAAATTATTTTATACTATTGAGTGTTATTGAAGTCGGTTCAATTTTTTTATTTAAATATTTTATTTTATACTTTTTAGTGATATTTTCATACATAAAGATTGAACCATCGAAGACGGTAAAATGATCTAGGTAGGTTATGACATCATTATGATTTCACATTATCGTCTACATACTTTTACATAATTCATATTTCTTCAGAAACTCAGAAACAATTTATCCGATCGTAATGAAATTTGCATGGAATCATCATAGTAGTTTACTCTCTCGAATAAAAAATAAGAATCATCGAAATCGGTTCATATTTGTCAGAGAAATGTAAAGGAGAACATCAGTTTTATGTTTTTTTTTATACCAGACTAGCTGACCCGCGCAGCTCCGCCAGCGCTTAATATTATTTTTCTTAACTGTTTTCATGGATTTTCCCGATATTTATATTTTAAACCCTCTGGCCTAAAATTTTAACGTCCAAAAAGAGTTCCAGAAGAACAGTTTGCTAAATATTTTGTATATGGCATAAGCTAGCGTTAGTTATGCAATGTCAAGCAAGGTCAATCCATGGATAGCCGTCGACGTCCGGATTTCTTTGTACGTTTGAACTAAGCTTCCATGTGATTCGGAGCGCGCGAAAAAGACGGTTCCGTATGTTGTAGACAGATTAGTCGTTACCTTCGGAGTCGCCCTAGGACGTCCATTGAGTACGGCGGTGACTCCGAGTAGGACGGCGGCGGGATTGCGACCCCCGTTCCCGTGAGCACCGTGTCTGGTTCCCGGGAGGCTATAATGTGTCCCCCGGCGGCGGGCTCAAAGGCAAGGCACTGAGGGGCAGGGGGCTCCTGGCGCAGTTCACACCGGAGAGCCCGGGGGTCCCCTCTCATGTGCCGATGCGACAGCTGCGGGTGTTTTAGTGGGTAAGATTCCCTCATATCCCGGTCGAGCCCCACAGCTCCCGGGGACCTATAGAAGATTCCGCGAAAAAAAAAAGACAGTTGTCGTTATGCAGTCAGAGGGCCTAAGGGCAGCTTGAATAACTCTACTGACACCAGCTTGGCCACTAACCAAAAGACAAAAAAAATAAAACGGGTCATTACATGCACGTATACCTAATTAGTTTTGTAGTATTCATTTATATCTATTACGATACTAAGTAATACGTAATACCTTCTAGTTGAATTATTCGTAAACTGTATGTCCAACTAACCTCAGACACCTTGTTTGTATGCAGCTGCAATGGCTCAATCTGGATGTAGTTCTATTTCACTGATTTTTATAAAACATGTACTATGTGTATCTTCTAAGTTGGGATAGTACCTACTTTACCCTTCGGAGTCGCTGGACGTTCGGGGTGTGGGACCTTAGAACGTCCATTGAGTACGGCGGCGACTCCGAGGAGGACGGAGGCGGAGTTTCGACCCCCGTCCCCTCGATCACCGTGACTGGGGCCGCCGGGGGGCTATAATGCGCACCCCAGGCGCGGGCTCAAAGGCAACTCAATGGTGCAGATCCCACCGGAGAGACCTGGGTCCCCTCTCATGTGCCGATGCGACAGTCGCGGGGGTTTAGTGGGTAAGAATCCCACATACCCTGGTCGAGCCCCACAGCTCCTGGGAATCTTTTGAAGATTTCCCCCACGTCAAAAATATACCTACTTCACTGTTTGGAGTCATTGGACGTTTTGGGGTATGAGCCCTAGACGTCGATCGAGTAGGTACGGCGGCGACTCACAGGAGTACGGCGGCGGGGTTGCAACCCATGTCCCCGTGAGCACCGTGTCTGGTTCTCGGGGGGCTATATTGAGTCCCCCGGCGGCGGGCTCACAGGCAAGGCACTTAGGGATTCCTGGTGCAGATCCCACCGGAGGGCCCAGTCCCCTCTCTCATGTACTGCTGCGCCAGCCGCGGTTGTTTTAGTGAGTAAGAATTCCACATTTTCCGGTTGAAATCGGTGGGGACACGGGTCCCAAAAACTTGTTGAAGGTTGTTTCCGCGAGAACAAAAAAGTACCTCCTTCACTATTATAAATTGCATTGATTTGCATACAGCCGGGCCGTTTTTCCGTGATCAGACAGACAAGTAGCCAATATTGTGTTCTTTCTTGCTTATTTATTTCTAAAATTATAATTTACAGACTCAAATTATAATTTTCAACCTTTACTGTTTTAGTCATGTTTTAGTAGATCATTTCGTCTTATCTTTAACAATTTATGCAGCGCACGCGAAGAAAGAACGGATTGACAATTTTAAATTCGAAGTATCTTTTGAACGGAATGTCCAATTTCAATAATATAAATAGTAGTGTATACATATTGAAGCAGACTTGAATACAAAATGATTTAATTGGATAAGGATTAAAGGTATCAATAACATCTGAATGAAGACGGAACTTTTATCAACATTTAAAATATAAAAAAGTACTTGTAGTGACATAACTCTAATAGTTAGACATACGGTATCGCGGACTTTTTTGTAGATATTGATACGTTCTATAATATTGTAGAACATTTTTTTGTTGTATCATCAATAGTTTCCGAAGCGCATGCAATGACAGACATTTTATGACTGAGTTTTTCACACCTTGGGTTATATTATTTTAATTTTAGTAGAGATCCCTACTTTTTTTAAAAATATGAAATAGCCTATGTTACTCAGTGAAGATGTAGCTTTCTAATGGTGAAAGAATTTTGGAAATCAGTTCATTAGTTTTGGAGCCTATTCATTACAAACAAACAAATCTTTCCTCTTTATAATATTAGTGTAGATAAATTCCTCCATATCATTCATGGTCCTCCAGGAAGTTCTTATCCGGTTGTGATAAAATTCATACAGGTTCATTACAGTGGTTTCTTCTTTCGAATAAAAAAAGAATCATTGAAATTGGTAAATATTTGCGAGACTTCTGACCATTTTTGTCCTTAAAAAGCGACATAAAATCATCTATATAGGCTTTCCTGCAGCTTTCCTGCGCAGTCAATATTCTTGTTTTTTCAGGAACTACTTATTACTAAGCAATAATTTTTTATGGGACCCAATTAACGGATTAAAGAATGGATGGAAGAAAGATTTTTTCAAATCGGTTCATAATTGCCAGAGTTATGCGCGAACATACATAGAAAAAAAATATATATATACAGACGAATTGAGAACCTCCTCCTTTTTTGAAGTCGGTTAAAAAAGTATGCTTTTACTTTGTCTAAAATAATATTGAAGATATTCTTTTAGACTAAGTTAAAGCACGTTTGAGGCTACTCAAACTCAAACTCAAAAATAGTTTATTTCAAATAGGCTTAACGCTAGCACTTTTGAAAGGTCATGATTTTTTTTAAAAAAAAGAAGCTACCACCGGATCACAACGCGGCCTCAACTGAGAAGATCCGGCAAGAAACTCAGCGGGCTTGTCATTTTATCACTTTTTTTTTAAACAGTGTGTCATGTTACAATTAGATCAGAGCAACAGTGTGTCTTGCCGTTCAAAATATCAAATAAGACAGAAAAAAATAAAAAAATACAAAGTACAACAAACTAAAAAGCCAAAGGGATAGTAGTCGGACCAGTCCCCCCAAGCAGCATCCGCGCACGAGTTGACTCGAGCAGCAGCCATCACTCCCCTCAACCATATGTATACTATGTATTCTATCCTACTCGTAGTCGTTGCAACAACTTTTTATTGTACACAGTTATTTATGGTTACATTCGAATTCATTCGATTCGATAAGTGCACATTTTATTAAATGGCTTACTGAAATGAAACTAATTTTACGTATTATATCGCAGTCCGCGTTTGAATGCTGTAAAGTGCTCGAAATGTCGGTGAATAGTAAAATCTAAAATTAACCGTGATTTAATCCGTAAAATTAGTTTCATTTTACCTAATGTGTAATATTCGCGTAAATAATTACGATAACATACCTAAGCACTGATTTCTTTGTTTTTAGGGTTCCATGCCTAGTAGGCAATAAAGGAACCCTTATTGTGTACGACAGAATAGACTCAGTGCGTGAGACAGTGCATTTTCATGTGTATATTATCATAGGATAGGCATAGGGACATAAGGACATCATATTTTACATGTTTAAAGTAGTTTTTTACAGTATTTAGATGTTAAGAAAAATAGGATAAGGTAGTCGTATAAGAACGGTATCTCAACTAGTGAGTAGTGTAACTAGTAGAATAAGGATTTTTTTGTATAATAAAATATATTTGCTATGGTGTTTTATTTTGAAGGGAAAATAAATAAGATATTGTAATATATTTAGAAATGTTTAGGTATGTTAATTGTGTAAGAAATAAGTAAATATAAGATCATAATGTCATGCATGTGCATGCGACGGCTCGCTATCATAGAATGGCATGCGGAGCGCACGTAGGGCGAATATTTATACTAGGACGGTGGGGGGCGAGGTCACTTAAATATCCCCGCCGCGTCCGCGCGCTCCCATTCTAAAACCAGGCAACGCCGGGTGCGCACGCATATGTCAGGAAATGTGGAATTACCTAACCTAAGACCTAGACATAAGATAAAACCTATATGTAATAGAAATAAAATGTTATCAATAAAGATTGGTCAGAGGGGGTGAGGCAGAGAACCTTCCAGAAAAACACTCGGGCAAAGTATAAAAAGGACGCTGATTGGCCGAGGCGTCATTCGCGGTTCTACATTCGCGGTTCACAAGTGATTCTCAACAAGTCAAGAAGAAAAGCAAGAAAAAGGAATTCTGCCCCGCCTCCGCTGCCTCCCTACTGTTTCCAAGAAGACTGGTGTTTTATTATCAAGCTTCTCAAGATCCTGGGAAATCTATCGCCCACACTTATGGTCTATCTGTCTGACATACCTATATATTTCAGGAACCACTGATGCTATCGATTTGAAACTTGGAATAACATTTTTCTTTTCCTTTTTTTAAAAATGGGACTACTATTTCGAGTGGGGTATCATATGAAAGGGCTTAATTTGCACATCTCGAAACAGATTTTTATTTTAGTTTATGTCACGTAGTTTTTGGCTGATAATAAAAAATGACAAAAAATACCGTACAACCCCCCCCCCCCCCCTATCTCCGAAGTTTGTGGAGGGAAAAATCTGAAATAATTATGGGTAGGTAATAAGTGTCTTTCTATATTTTACAGGAAGAATAAAATGATCTTTCTAAATAGTACAGTTTTTTAGTAATCCGAAAAAAACCTCGACAAACACTTAGTTTCGCGGTTTGGTTTTTTTGCTAACTGAGGTGTTCCATGAATAGTTAAATTACTTTTATACGTCCAAAGATGGTATAGAACCCTCGGTGCGCGAGACCAACTCGCACTTGACCGGTATTTTTTATTTTATTTATTGAATACTTTAAGGTTTTTTTAAAGTCTGATCTTATTTAAGGAAGTACACGCATTATCTGCGTAATTATTCCCACGCCTACTCATTAACAATGAAAATAATTCAATGTGTTTTGCGCCGTCTACATATGCGGGTAATTAAACATTTACTCTTTCAAAATTTCATGACGTATGAACAGAAGGAAACATAAATAACAAGTCCTGTCGCATGAACTTCATTTATCCATTAGTCGGGTCATGCTACCTTTGCTAAATTACTCCGATGATGGATTGTGTAATTATAGCAGCAAGGTGCGCACTTACCGAGTTTCAACACCCTTGATATAAATTAGTCTAGCATTCAGCGAGATTTCCCTTCAGTGTTGGGCCTATTAGTGAGGTAGAAACTTTCCAAGGTAAATGATTAACAGTACAATAGCTTGGCAACGTCACGGTGGGTAAGCAGTAGTACACCCTGCGCTGGAACATAAGACAGTTGAAAAACCTTTTTATTTGGCGACCTTAAAAGGAGGTTAGAGATGTTCACATAACTTGTACTAAACAAACGAACACCAACTCATAATAAAAATAAATAATATTTATTTCCACCTACAACTAACTATTAAAAGCATTTTTATGCACGTGTAAGGCACAGAGACATCTGCACACAACGCTGTTTTTCAGTATATCCTAAGGGATATCTAGTCTGAGCTAAGGCTCAGACTTGTTTTTCGCCGAGCATGAAAAAAACAGTATCAAGAGGACTTAAAAAATATTTTAGTTATTACTACTGTGGTAGCAAGAGGAACTCATGGAGAGGGTATGTAGGTTTGTTCATGGAGTTCTCAGAAAGGGTCCGCCAACCCGCACTTGGCCAGCGTGGTGGACTATGGCCTAAGCCCCTTCATCTTGACGACGCCCGTACCCAACAGTGGGATAAAAACAAGGGCTTATTATTATGAGCCCTTCACGCCTGAACCATCACTACTGACTTGTAGCATGAGGTAAAGATTATGAAAGGCACTCCCAGTTTACCATAATGTCGATCGGACCAGAGCCTGACTCAAGTCCTCTATGCCCCTAGAGCAAATACGTGACTTGTATAGATATGTCAACATAATATCTAAACTTTAGTTACTACATTTGAAAGCAGACATAAGAAAAGTTACTCGCTATAAAACTATTTCAATTCAATGAAATTGTTAATATTGCTAGCGACTGTGAAACAAGGAATAGAAGCACACAAAAGTGTATTGAGCGTACAATGGGCACTCGAACGATCTCAGTGGAAGTGTGCTATTTCGTTACTGAATTATTCATTTGGTTTAATCGTATAAGCAGTACAAAATAGATAAACGCAATAAATACAAAATGTATTAAACTTACTAGAAAAAAACACCAACAAGACTGCCTAGAAGGTAATGTAGAATAATATAAGGGTTATCACTGCAAGGCCTCCAGCAGGCCTAGCACGACTTGCAATCTTGACAGATCGGTGTGGATTATGACGTAGTTTTCAACACCGAAACGTCAATTCTCCATACAAAAATGTGAAATACTACGTCATAGTGACGTCATACTCACATCTGTCTTTCAAGATTTGCACATCATGCTAAGCCTGCTGGTGCTTTAAGCTCAATCAAAAATCAAGGATCAACATTCAAGAAGACCTAAGAAATATGAACGGTCTCACTAAACTGCCGCTTGTCACTCAGATCTATTAAGTATCTACAAACTGGTAATATCGCCAACTATAGTACCCTTTACATCGAAACCTAGCAATTGGCTGCTTGGCTGCTGAATATCTTACACTGCGGCGGTAATAATCAAAAACTTGGTACTCACTCACAAGGGATCTACCAGCCAGTATTTTCAACATCAAGTCTCTAATGTCAATACTGCAGAAGTAAAGTATAAAATTCCATCTAATAGTAGACTATTTTACTATTTACTGCAGTACTAAACTAATACAAGTCAATAAGTTATAGTAGCTATAAAACAAGTGTCACTAAGATCAACTCACTTATTAAAAATACGTACATAACACAAACATATTTTATGAACTAATAATTAGTTCATAAAATAATAAAAATATTTGCTCACAGACTAATCATTCGACGTCGACGCGCAATCAACCGGACAAACACGAACCAATAATACTTTGAATAATCTCAAATCCGTAACTAGTACCAGGTATTGTTATTAAAATTCCGATCTTAATCTGTATTAAATAAGGTTCAGATTCTTTAAAACGAAAATTGTCATAATGGCACGAAAACATCTCCTCTCGAGCAATGTTGTTTGTGAGTAAAACACAATATGCTCCGATAAATTAATCTAGTTCCTGTACCTATAACTTATGTAGCTTTAATGGTTTTAGTTTTTATTCACTCCGGTCTTAAAATTTCATTGAGAAGTCAAATGACTTCTCAAACAACACTAGAAATGAAATGGCACAATGTTGTGCCACTCTGACGTTTGAGGAATTATCGTTCGTTCCCTTACTGCAGGCACAGATATACCTTTAAACAGCGATACCTCTAATAAGTGTCTTTGCCGTTGTTAGTACGTTAAAAATGTAATTCTCACCTTTTTAATTAAATTTCAAGTGCTCTATGAGAAGTCATTGTGCTGCCTTTTGAGGAATTATCTGTTGTACCCCTACTTTTCGCATAGCTATAATACCAGGTATTTTTCCTTGTTAATAAGCTAGTGTGTCAAACACACAAGTGTGTATGTGTGTGTGTGTGGATTAAACATGTCATTTTCATCTTTTTAATAAATTCCTAATGCTCTACGTAGACTCACTGTGCTGGTGTTTGAGGGATCATTATTCGTTCCCTTACTGCTGGTACAGATATACCACTGATTAACGATACGTCCAATACAGTATTTTTTCCCTTGTTATTAAGCTAGTGTGCTTCTATCCCCGTGGCTATCCGGCTGCATCAGTATAATATGATATCAATCAGCATTGGCTAAATTAAAATTAGTAAAAATAAGTATATCTGATTCAAAAGCCATATTTTTTAAAACATATAATTTATACGCACTTGGCAAACGGCAAACGTTTTTGTTTGAAAAGTCTATACTTATCTAGCGCCTTGTGGGTGTAGCGTGGAGTAGACTCCGTAGTTACGCTTTGCCACTAAGTATTCCATTCATAACGATGATACATTGTGCTCAGGTTAATCTGACAACGTAGTCATCTTGTTCCGAGATTAACAATGTTTCACAATTTGCAACTACAATGTCGAGTGGAATAATTTACCGTTGAACAAGAATTAGTTGTTGAACTCTTGCTTGAGTTTATGTTGACCCGTAGAAATGGATTCTTTATTCGTTATTATCGATGAAGAAGAAGAAGAAGGTTTATTTATCACAATATCTATACATACATATAATAAAATCGTAGAAAAGTAAAAACTGTACATTGAATATTTTTTGGAAATTTTTATTGCTACGTGTTCTAGGAACGATACTGATTCCGAATATATGATTTTTAGAATTTTTGTCTGTCTGTATGTCTGTGGCTTTGTGTAGACTTGACGTCAAAACCGCTGAACAGATTTAGTTGCTATTTGGCAAAAATATTTATTGATAATCTAGAAAAATTATAGGATATAAATTATCTCGCTATTTGTTACGGGGAATGAGCAGTGTCGAAATATGTACTTTTTCTACTAAAATTTGCCGTGAAATTATTTTGTGTTGAAGATTTGTGCACATACTGTTCAACAGATTTAGTTGATACTAGCTGACCCACGCAGCTCCGCCCACGCTGTGTTTACGTTAACTAAACTTTCAATAATATACATTCGCATAAGGAGGTTTTGTATTCAAAACCTCCTTTTTTAAAGTCAGTTAAAACTTGGACCCACTTTGTACTTGTCCTCCGAAGCACGGAGACGTTTAGTTCAAATGGCGTTAAACGGTCACCCATCTATTTTATGACCTTACCTAACGTTGCTTAACCTGATCGATTTCCAAACATTGTTAACAACTGTCTATAAATATAATGAAAAATTGTTAAAATCGTACCAAGCGTATAACCAAGTACCCATTTTGACTTTAATCCCCTCTCCCAAAAGAACCGTGCTAGATTACGGGATAAAAAGTATCCTATGTCCTACCACGTAGTAAGATCTCAAATCATGCCAAGTTTCGTTTCAATCCATCCAGTAGTTTCGGCGTGATGCTCAGCCGAGATACAGACAGACAGACAGACAGACAGACAGACAGACAGACAGACAGACAGACAAAAATAAAAAGAAATACATTTGTGGCTTTAGTATCGGTTATAGAATGCCATCCAAACATAATTTTCAAAATATCTTCAATGTACAGAATTGGACCTGTTACAGTTTTATTATAAATATAGATTTAACGGACATGTTTACTATAGACCTGATCAGACTTAAATATAAGTAATATCAAGCTATTTGTTACAGGGAATGAGCAATATTGTAATAAGCACTTCTTCATCTTAATTTTTCCGCGAAATTGTAAAAAAACTAGAGTAATGTTATAATATAACAGAATAATTGTGGATTTAAACTCCAAAATTAAAATCATTACGCTATATTAACATAAGGAGCTAAGCAGTAACTATCTATAATGCTACATAAGGAAGGGAATTTCGAGATGTATCCTAACGGCTCATACAGCGTAGCGGTTGAACGGTCTTCCGACATTTTTGTGTTTCCGGGTTCGATCCCGGATGAACTCTTCTTTTATTTCCTTTTTATTTTACTTTTCATAGTAGGTACTATTACGACAAATCGGTACATTACGAGGTACTTCTACAACTTAAATCGATAGGTATTGCTTTCAATTTTTAATAAAATAAATTAAAATGTTCATTTTTTGAATAGTCTCAGTTAGATTATAAAATATGAGTTCCCACTGCTGCATCTCGATTTAAAGAAAGTAAGTAACCAAGTAAGGAAATTGTAAGTTATAAGCGATTGGGAAAGCTACAGTGAAGCTTGCGCCTGTAACATCTCCTCACAAGGACAAGCACCTTCTGTTTTGCTAAGCGGTACACACTGTGTACCTACTTATCGATTCCTTGGTAACAGTGGCGAGTGTGAAGCTTAACTCAGTTATGATCGAAAGCGCCACGGTCAATTGCATGTCTTAGTGAAAGGAATGGTCAATCACCAAAATATCTTAGATTGTTGGCCAGGTTGCGCCCGTTAAACTGAATATAATATTTTGCCATTTGAAGAGGCTCTTTCCGCGCACTTCAGTTCATAGTTTTCCCTGTCAACGTGAGCACCATAGTGCCGCAGCACAGCATTATTATCGCCATACGCGTGTCAGTCGACGCTACTGGGGTTCTATCTGTTACAAGAACGTGACAATGACGTGTCCAGTTCAAATGGTCTAAGGCCCTCTGCGTTATACTCAGTCTAAACAGAATACGTTGCAGATTATATACCTACTGCCAATGTCTATAGTATAGACATAGGCAGTAGTCATCTGATGTGCACAGTATTAGACTCTTTACCGTGGACATCATATGATGAATCCAAGTATCGTCGTTCGGATGGCTAACCTTAGTCAAAGTTGAAGAAGAGAAGTGGTCGAGAAAGTTAGGAGTGGGTTTTTATCTACATACATAGGTATGTTACTTATTAACTTCACTGGCCATGAAAAAAGAGAGAGGAGCCCAAAAGCATGAGTTATACGTTTCGCTAACGTATACAAGAACATTTGGAAATTTCAAAAGTCTGTAGTGTTTTAAGAGGTCAGCATCCCAATTTATTAATTCACCTTTCAAATGACACACACGAGTCAAGCGCAAAGTTTAATTGAAAGTTCAAGCTACCCTTAGGCATCTGACCTGGCTTATCGACTGCTGTCTAGCTGACAACTTGGACTGACTTTTTACTTAGGTACCCGCCGAACCATGAAAATGCTCAGTTCAAATGATACCTTAACGGTCACCCATCTAAGGAATGACGTTTCTTAACCAACTGATCGTTTGCGAACAGTGATAATAACTGGCTACGAACATGCCAATTTTTCTGTAAGCGTATGGTTCTCAAATCAAAAAGTAGCAGGGACAGACACTGAAGGCTGCATGTCGGTCGAACTGGGTCGAATGGCTCCAGTTACTCTTAGGGGTCGCTGGATGTTTGGGATGTGGACCTTAGACGTTCATCGAGTACGGCGGCGGTGACTCGGAGGACGGCGGCGAGGTTGCGAATCCCGTCCCCGTGAACACTTTGACAGGTACCCGGGGGTAATATGCTCCCCGGTAGCAAGCTCAAAGGCAAGGTACTGAGGGGCACCTTGTACAAATCTCATCGATTGATCCCCCACAGTATCTCAGGGACCTTTAAAGGTTTGAGGTTTTGAAGGAAAAAAGGCAGCTCGAACTTCATGTAACAGAGCGGATTCGGAACATAGAGGCCCGGGCGCAGAAGGCGGACCATTTTATTTTTGACGCGGGTAAACTTTCAAAAGTTTCGCGGGAGCTGTAGGGCTCGACCGGTGTATATGGGATTCTTACCCACTAAAACCCCCGCCGCCTTCCGCCTCGGAGTCGCCGCCGTACTCAATGGACGTCCTGGGGCCCACGCCCCGAACGTTTTGCAACTCTGAAGGTCAAAAGGCGGAACAAAGCCAACCTTATGCCCCCGTATCGAGAATGTGCAGAAAGCAGGAACGAGGGGGAACTGCTGCCTGTGCACCACTATATTACACTCTCGCTAATATGACGTGTTAAAGTATTCCGGCATGCCACCTGATGAGATTCTGCGGGCCTTTTATAGCGACAGGCAGGTCCGTGGGCTTTACTTATACCCACGGAAGATGATGGGCTGGCCAGCCGCTGGTGGGACTCGAAATTGTATACAGATAGACACGTTTCCGGTGCCCATCAACATAGCGGAATTTGGACACGAAGGGTTTGAGTCAGTAGGAGTCATACTGAACCCACACTGTCACTCCTGTGATGGTATGGGCAACCCTTGGGATTTCTCCACGTTAAAAAAAGGAATGGCTTAAGTTGAATCAAGCCAAGGCCTTGGCTCACCCCAAGGTGAGGTTTAAACGAGCGCCTTACGGTGTACCACTTGCTTGCTTGGCAATGACGTTAACATTGCTTGAGCTCATCAAAAATACAGGCTGCGGGCAAAGCCGCGGGTACTGCTAGTTCTAAAATAAAGATGACAGTTTAACACACACACACACACACACACTTTAATTATTTTGTTATCTTCTCTGATGTATACTACTTTAAACCTTATCACTGTCTTCCTGGTATTAGTTTAATCGCGAATTGTAATACATATATACCTACTTACTTTCTGAAATGGTTACATCCACTATACAGGCTGGCCCTAAATGTACAGTCCACCATGTAAACCAAATTCAATGTATGTAGACTTTGTGATAACGATAAATGTATTATTACTATTACAAAGAAAGAAAGAAAAAGGCCATCAAAATTAGAGGCTGGAACTTTTGGTATTTTTAAAGATGTGAAAATTGGAGCAGCTTGACTGGGAAGGAAATTTCCATACCTACAGATAGAAGAACTGAGTCGAAAAACGCTACTATCAAAGAGTGTTTTGTTTCTATCTTGAGGAATACTTCTAGTGGTTTAGAAGACATCATTGTACTAGTACAATCATCAGCATGGATAATTGCTTGTCCCTTTTGCAGACACAGTTAAAAGGATTTATTAAATCAAACGTCAAGGACTCAATATCAATAAATAAAAATTATAAACTTATAAGATTTAGTAGAAGTAGTATAAGAGCAGAATATTAATAATATTGCACTCGTGAATCACCGCTGCAATAATCCTTAAGAAATTTTGCAGCAGTGATTCACATACATAAGTTCATGCCCAAAAGAATCGCAAAGGTCGCCCTTTGACCTTCTTTAAATTTCTTTGTACATTAATGATTTTTTTGTCTAATCTAATATCATCAATATAATTCTGTTTTTGCTAAGGAAGCTGCCTCTAGAGTATCAGTATTTTTTTATAAAACAGTATAGGTAAAATATTAACTATAAGAGAAGCTGCTACAAGGGTATCATTATTTTTAATTAATATCGGCATTGTAAAAGGCCGTTCTATCTTATCTAAAGTAAATCAAATTACTGAATAATCTTTTAACAAAAGAGTGTGAGTGAAACCCATCTTATTGTATAAATAATCACAAAGGGATCGATCTTTTCGTCTTGATTACACGTCACCGGAGTCAAAAGGTATCGTTCTCTCGTATTTACGTGCACATTTTCTTACGTCGTCGCCAGAACATTATTGTTCAAATACCAGACTACTCCCTCCCTAACAATAGAAGCTCTCCCTTTGAATCTCACCTCGGTTTTTTCATAAAACGAACGTAAGGTCCTGAATAGGAAGGAATATGTGAATAAAAATGAACTTCTTTCTTTAGGTCTTGTTAAATGAAGCGATTCTTTTGAGCGACACAGTTTTTTGGAATTCTTCAATGTATGCCATACATTTAGAATTTGGTTTGTCTGTTACATCTTAAATATTCAAAGTTATTCCACGAGTTTAGGGATTGTTTTTATATTTGTTTTGAATTTTTTGTAGAGATACATTTAAATAATAATAATAATATCTTGGGACAATCCACATACGGTCATCTGATCCCAAACTAAGCAGGCCTGTACTATGGAAACCAAACAACTGATACCAATATACATTTTACTTATATACATTTTTTTTGTAAATACATACTTAAATAGATAAATAACACCCAGACACTTGGTGGGAATCGAACCCACGACCCATCGGTTAGCGGACAGGGTGTCCAACCACTAGACCAACGGGCCTGTCAAAAATTACTACTATCATAAGAATTATATTACGATACATAATCAATTTACAAATTCAATTTAAATGAACAAAACATATAAGTTTCGGTTTTGCCATTCGTTTACCGAATCCTAAATCTATTTAAGATTCAGCGAGCTTGTAAGCTCGCAAATTAAATTTGATCCTTTGGTATTGTAAAATAAATGAAATCAACCATACAAAAAACATTGGCCAAGTTCTCCGCCCCATCAATAATGCAACAAATGCTCACAACATTTAACCCTTAGGGATTCCGCGCTAATTAACTCGGGACCACTCGACCATTCGTTATTACGAATGCAAAACTGGTGCCGAACTTTGGCACAATCATGGCTATACCACGTGATGAAACTTGGCTTCCAAGAGCTCGTAAACTCGTCACTTTTAAATACTATCAACAGCAGCCGAAGACCCTAAACTGTTGAACAAAGGTCTCACCCTTAGAATGGAGGGCTTGCCTTGATGATCGCAGTAGGTGGGTGGATGGCAATCAATAGAAAAATGCTGCTACCCGTCTTCTTGTTTTCCCTTAGTCGCCTCTTACGGACCCCAACGGGAAAGTATGGGAGGCTGGGAGGCTCCTATTCTTACCAAGACACCCTCCAAGGTTGAAAAATTTTAAAGTCAAATATTTTGACAAAATCGAGATAAACTTCATGGAGAAGCTACCAATTGATTTCATCCACTCATAGAAATTGGAATTTGAACTAAAACCCATTGAGCCTTTAAATTTGGTAATTCTTACTATAATTTGTTGAAGAACATGTTATTGAGACCGACAGAAAATCCGTTAAGTGTGAGCTCAAAGCAATTGACGATTTCACGATGTTATTACAGAGCGAAAAAAATATCTTTGAAAAAGGTCATCCGAGTAACCCAAGACAAAGTTGTAATAAAAACCTAGTAGGTACGAACTTTATAGAGTAAAAATTCGTCTAAATATTTCTAAGAATTATCCTTATAATAAAAAATTCTTCGTCGTTAGTAAACGGTATTTTTTTAGGTTCTATATTCAACTTAATACAAAATGGGTAGTGTTTGTCAGTAGTATTCTGTAAGAAGATTTAACAAACTCGAAATCTGAATCCGCACTGAGATATCAAATTCGTTGAACGAACTTTATATATACCTAACTACGATCTGCTAATAATTTGACGATTATAACCAATATACATATAACCAGGACATATGCAAATTCTTTTAATATAACTAAATCACATAATGTTGTACTAAATCAGCTGACAGCGAACGTTCACAGAATTTAAACATTGACATAAATAAACGGTTTTATTAGTGATCAGAGGTATTAAAACATTGAAAGAAAAGGGATTGTATACAGTTCTAAATATAATATTTTAGAAGATAAAGGCCGTATAAAAAATACTAATTCACATTTTATCCCTAACATGAGATATCAATTTATCATTTTCCACTGACTTGGCCTTAGGCGCGGGTCGCTTTTATCTCCCGACCTTGCCACGATAAAAACCGAAAGAATAATTATTTTCTCTAAATTCAGCCCAGATTTGATAAGAGAAGACTCTGTATTGCGTGCATCTATATTTATTTTTTATTTTTATTTTATTTTATTCAGGAAAACAAACAATTGTACAAAATATTGCTTAAAAATATTAAAACAATTATTATAAGTAGCTGTACAATCCATACCGGTTACTAGAAAAAATAAAAAGAACGGCTGCTTGAGTAAAGAGTAATCATAACAAAACAAGAATTCCATATAAACAAAATAGAAAATGATTTGCAATCTGATAATTACTGTACTCGTATATATTATTGTAACTAGCTGACCCGTGCAGCTCCGCCCGCGCTTTTTTTACGTTTTGCTCCCCTTTTACTCCCTCCCCCCTAGATTTATCTCTCTCCATATCTCTCTCTCTTATAAAAAAAATCTAATTATATGCTCTTTCTCTCCTCTCTCTTTCCCCCTCCCGCTTCGGTTTCCGTCACACTCCCCCTCTTCCTCTCCCTGTTATCCCCTCTCTGAACCCTCTCCCCCTCTCTCTTCTACGAACTTGCTCCTTCTCACTCCCCCCTTACTCCACCTAACTCCCCCAATCCCTTACCCCATCACCCCCTCCTCGAATCCCCTCTCCCTCTTTCTCCTCTCTTGCACCCTCCTCTCGTTCTATATATCCTCGTCAATCATGGTATCAGCGGCATTAAATATACTTTACGGCCTATTCTCAGACCTCCCCGATATGCACACAAAATTTCATACATATCGGTTCACCCATCTATTTAATGACCTTGCCTTATGTAGCTTAACCTTAACCTAGCTGTATGAAATATACTGTATGACCTATGCTCAGACCTACCCGATATGCACACTTTCATACAAATCGGTTCACCCATCTATTTAATGACCTTACCTAACGTTGCTTAACCTTAACCTACCGGGATAAAAAGTATCCTATGTCCGTTTCCTGGTTCTAAGCTACCTCCCCACCAATTTTCAGCTGAATCGGTTAGGCCGTTCTTGAATTATAAATAGTGTAACTAACACGACTTTCTTTGATATAATAGATGAAATTTCTATAGTGATTGTATGTTCAATTTCACAGATAGATGGCGCTGTTCATAATGTAAATCACGCTAGCATCGTTAATTACTGTCTAATGATATTCGATAACGAAAGTCCTAAGCTTTTCGCATCTTTTATTGTTGCGACTTTACAGTCGGATAGGTATTGTATTACTACAATACCTATCCCTGGACTTGGGGTGTTTCATTAAAATTTTATGAACAGAAATCTAATGAAAATGTCCTGGGTGTACCGGACCGTCTTACCCCTTACAAAAATTGACCCTTCGCCAATGCTATATCTTATGCAAACTAAATGTCTGCTCAGTCCCTATTGTATATAGCGTAATAATACATATCAATGATTAACTGATCAGTCTATAATTACCCTATTCACATACAAAGGAAATTACGTGGCAATATGTGCAAGTAATGTTTCACTGCTTAGCCCCTATGAAACATAGCGTGATGTTTTATATACCAATTTATACCTTGACTTCAACACAACACATCAGTGAAAGTCCTATCAAAATCCATCCACGGGTTTTCAAATGATACCTGGACAAACAGAACGACAGACAGACAGACAGACAGACAGACAGACAAACAGACAGACAGACAGACAGACAGACAATAATTCCAAAAAAAATTGTTTTGGCCTCTATGTCGATAGTATAGTATCCCCACATAGAAATTTTGGAAAAATATTCAATGTACAGAAAAAATGCTCTTTGAGTTTTATTATAGTATAGATTGAAAATAAAATAAACATCGGAATAACAACAATTACTGTCATCATTAGATAAAATTTCAATTACTTTTCCCTTATATGAAGCTAGTGAAAGTGCAAATATGTCAATCTGGACAAAATTATCGTTATAAGAGTTCATAATGTGTCTTAAGGGGGCACGTAGTCCTGCATTTGTTCTACATTCCTTTGGCGCAAAAAGACGGAAGGTTACACTATTACATGCACGACCTGCAGGGTTATTGCGTATCTTTAGCCACCCAAGTGACTATCAAGCTTCAGTTGTCCACCGAACTTTGATGTCAACCGAAAGTGTGATAACATTGGTATTACGTATGGCTTTCGGTGGATATCAACCTACGGTGTACTACGGTGCTCATCACTTGTCTTTTAGCCATCTCTACTTTTTTATCGACATTATGCGACCAAGTTGAATATCCCCCCGAACCATTATACAAAGGACATTTAGTGGTACTTTTTAATTTGCAGGTATTTTCGCCTAGTGGATATTGGGAGCATAGACAACAAAAGTTTAAGACAAGAAACCCAAAGATATTGTGAAAAATCCTAAATCTATGAAAAAAACAAAACTCACTAAATTAAAATAAAGTTTTCAAGAAATTCGAGGTGTTTTACATCTTTTCATGCCATTTGCCGCTAAACTATAAGTCAGTGACAAGAGAAAGGCAGCATCCGAAATTAATCAAAAATAAGTATGTAGGTACCTACTTCAGTACATTATAGCTCAATGTATTATCGCGGACAAGAATGCTGTAACAGTTTACAATCAAAATGGTTTGACAGTCGTTACCCCGCCCGCATGCATTTTGGGCCAGCTCGTGCAAGCATTTATCATCCTAAAGGTGGTACACCGTTCGTACCGCGAGAGTAGTAGGTACTCTCGCGGCACGAAAAAAAATCTTCAACGATTCATCTAAATCTCAACTTCACAGCGCCCCCACCATAGCCCCCAAGGATACAATCCAACCAAATACTTTCTTTAAGTCACAAAAAAAGTTATAATCCTGCGAAAATAGTTGTCACATTTTTACGTACGTTGATAATGCTTCTAGTCAACGTTTCAAATAGCCGGCTAATAGTGACGATCACCTTCAACAGTATAAAACACTGCTTCTTATTAGTTGCTTTCACGATGGTCATCGCAACTTGGGTGACCATCAGTTTGATGTACACTTTACTTACATAATACCAATTATAGGTTATCGATACAGAAACATCTGTCAAATATTGTCTACGGTGATCATCACCGAGAATCGGTGCTCATGACGTCATTTCAGTTGGTCACTCAAGTTAGGCAATACCGAATGCATCATTTGACAGTTATTTGATAGCCACTTAGCTTTGGTGATCATCACTTTAGTTGTCAAACGAGATACGTAATAGCCCCGCTGTTCTAAGCGGTACTCGATAATCTATTTGACTGGTTATTTCAGTACAGTCCAATTTGTTATGACAAACTTTATATAATAACATTTGATCTATTAATATTCTTCTCTTATGAAGCGACTGAAGGCAAGATTTTTTTTTAAATATACTCATATGTCGCTTTACGATGAAAACATCTATAATGCATAACCCGGAGAAACTTACGTTGCACCATTTCTAAACTATCAGCTTTGATTATATATACGTCTAGATACCTATTAGTCTTGTAACGTTACGTTAATAAGCATAACAACCTCATTATTCGTGTGTGCGTGCAGGCCTCGTTGTACACTCGCGTCATCTGTGGTTGTGTGCGTGTTTGGGGATCTCCAGTTATAAATATTTTTCCCATAAATAGCCAGCGTTATCGTTATAAAATAAAATAAAATGAAATGAAATGAAATGAAATGAAATGAAATGAAATGAAATGAAATGAAATGAAATGAAATGAAATGAAATGAAATGAAATGAAATGAAATGAAATGAAATGAAATGAAATGAAATGAAATGAAATGAAATGAAATGAAATGAAATGAAATGAAATGAAATGAAATGAAATGAAATGAAATGAAATGAAATGAAATGAAATGAAATGAAATGAAATGAAATGAAATGAAATGAAATGAAATGAAATGAAATGAAATGAAATGAAATGAAATGAAATGAAATGAAATGAAATGAAATGAAATGAAATTAAATGAAATGAAATGAAATGAAATGAAATGAAATGAAATGAAATGAAATGAAATGAAATGAAATGAAATGAAATGAAATGAAATGAAATGAAATGAAATGAAATGAAATGAAATGAAATGAAATGAAATGAAATGAATTGAATTGAATTGAATTGAATTGAATTGAATTGAATTGAATTGAATTGAATTGAATTGAATTGAATTGAATTGAATTGAATTGAATTGAATTGAATTGAATTGAATTGAATTGAATTGAATTGAATTGAATTGAATTGAATTGAATTGAATTGAATTGAATTGAATTGAATTGAATTGAATTGAATTGAATTGAATTGAATTGAATTGAATTGAATTGAATTGAATTGAATTGAATTGAATTGAATTGAATTGAATTGAATTGAATTGAATTGAATTGAATTGAATTGAATTGAATTGAATTGAATTGAATTGAATTGAATTGAATTGAATTGAATTGAATTGAATTGAATTGAATTGAATTGAATTGAATTGAATTGAATTGAATTGAATTGAATTGAATTGAATTGAATTGAATTGAATTGAATTGAATTGAATTGAATTGAATTGAATTGAATTGAATTGAATTGAATTGAATTGAATTGAATTGAATTGAATTGAATTGAATTGAATTGAATTGAATTGAATTGAATTGAATTGAATTGAATTGAATTGAATTGAATTGAATTGAATTGAATTGAATTGAATTGAATTGAATTGAATTGAATTGAATTGAATTGAATTGAATTGAATTGAATTGAATTGAATTGAATTGAATTGAATTGAATTGAATTAAATTAAATTAAAAGATTTGATTTGAAAAGAATTTAATTGAATTGAAATTAAATTAAATTAAATGGCGTGTCCCTTACCATCAGGTGAAAGTCTTATTTGCCTCATGACCAGGAAGAAAAAATACTTCTAAGCCCTACCTATATAAAAGTAATTAATTTATCAAAAAAATAAATTAAAATTATTATTATTGATTTACTTCATGTTTTGGTCACTAACTACGTATTAAGTTTCATTGAATTCATTTTTGTCAAAAGAAAAATTACCCCAGACTTAAGATATATTCCCCCATTATTACCTAGCCACACCAGTCTAGTCGGACAATGTACAAATTGTCGTAAAAAACAATCGAGTTTTTATAATAATCCCTCACAGAATCTTATGACTTATGAATGGAAAATTAAGTTAGGATCTTTATTAATTTTACTTAGTTAATATTTTCACGATTTGGTTACACAATTCGGCAAAAAGATTTTTTTTTGCGAGCACAAACCATCGGTAGAGTTCAAGTGATACTAAACAACCAAGTATACCAATTTGATGTTTTGGTATACTTGATATTGTCAAGTGTTTGAACATCGATCACGCTATCTAGACGTATATATAATCAAAGACTATCAGTATATTTATTATAATACGGATTCCAGATAGTTGTTGCATATTCAAGTTGGGATCTGATAAGGCATTTGAAAAGTGTTAAATATGTTGAAGGATTCTTGAAGACGATACATGTCCTTAGAACAAAACCGTATAGCTGATAAGCTTTATTTATAACATAATCAACATGTATATCGAAATGCAACTGAGTCCAGAAGTATACCCTAATCTTTTATTAAAGAGACTTGTTCAAGTGCAACATCATGCAAACTGTACTGGTAGTTAAATTTGCGCATTTTTTTGTGAAAACTATACTTTTGCATTTAGTGAGATATCTAAAAATAGTTTTGTTTTTCTAGGAACAACTAAATTACTTCTTACTCAGACTTTACTTGAGTAAGGTGGTAGTGAAACATATCAAAGAAATGTGGACATGTACATATTTAAAAATATCTATCACTTACACTTGGGAAATATGACGTAGCACTCCTCAATATATTCAATTTGAAATTCGAAGACGTGGGTCTCCGGAATTGGGTACGTCTAAATGTCGAATCCCAGAATCATGAATAAACTTTTGTTAAATGGAATATAAAATAAGAAAAGATGACAAAAACAAATAAGTTAAAGGACATTTACTGTATTTTACCTATGTATTTATGTTCTATATTTTTTAATATAAAAAAACATACATATTATTATGAAGAAGGTAATTCTGCATAGGTGATTGGTAGAGTTTTGTACCTACTCGTATCTGTAATGTTCGACGCATCTGTTTAGGCATGGTTTAGGTAGGTACATATAAAATTTCAATGTAATTAATATTTTATTAAACAAAATGGTTTATAATATCATTGGTGGAATGTAATTATCTCTTTATACCGAGTAATTGGCTTCTTGATTTGAAAACCCCTAGAAAGGAGGGTTTGTATAAGTTGATGCCTGTCTGATTGTGGCATCGTAGCTCTCGAATTGATGGATTTTAATAAGTTTTGTTATTGACAGCTGGTTTATTTTATTTTTATTTTATTTTATTTCTTTGGAAAACCAACGACACAAAATAATGAATAGAAAACTGAATAGTAAACAGGAGGTCACTTAAAGGTTTTTACGACTAAGTCAACAAAAATAAACAATGAGTAATAGATACAACACATAAAAACACAGACAATAGGTTGCTAAAACATCACAAAAATATCATCAAGACTCTTGAGAACAAGAGACACCAATTATCAAATATACCATCGCACGGTTCTAGTCTAAGCATTTTTAAAGAAATCTTGGCTTAAGATTTTCCTAGCAGTTGCCGCTTTAGTAAGAAAGGGATCAAAATTAAACTTGTTACAAAAGGTGTTGAAATTATTGCTCGCACGCACTAAATATGAGTTCTGTCTATAATTTGAGAAACATCGAGGTAGGGAAATAGCAAAGAAGAAGCGAGTGGATCTAGTGGGAACATTAAAGAAAAGTTTATGCAATAGGTCAGGACAGTCTATTTCATTGCCACAAGCTTGACAATACTTAGCCTAAGCACTGTAAGAAAAAGAACGATACACTCCTAATAATACAAATACGCCATGCAAAACATTAAAATAAAACAAAAAAATATAGGTATCAATGGACAGTAAACTATAGGTTTCTTCGCATAGTACACTGGTGCCGTAACAGATTAAACAATTTTGTTTAAATGATTTTCACATGAGATTAGATAGACACGTGAAGAATCATCCTTCCGAAGGTGTATTTTTCCGTGCTTCACCCAGACATACTTGAAGTTCTTTTGACTAGCAAAAGCTCGAGTCTTGTTCAATTGTAATTTTAGGTTAGATCCGCCCTGGAAACCTAGATCATGTGACGAAAGGGTTTTGATCGATCGCGCAGCGGCGATAAAATCCTCCTTGATATATCTGTTGATGAAACTCACAATAATCGCTTTCTCTTTGGAATTATAAATTGGAACTCTTGACACATAATTTATTTGGGTTTTTGGAAAAGTAAATTTAACGGCTTGGCATACGTTATCAAGGATTTCGAACAAATTCTCGTCTTTCTTCCAGGGTATACCTTAGATTTCAACATTATTCTGACGAGACCTCTGATCAGTCGCTGATAATTGCGCCTTAATATTGTTTACATCCACCTGAAGAATGCTAAGGGTGAATTCCATATTCTGTATATCCTGTAACTTAGCTTCAAAGCCAGCTATTTTCAGTGATAGCTCATCCAATTTGCTGCTATTAAATTCACAACAGGACTTGCGATCTTTAAACTCGTCTTTCACACTCTGAACGCTTTCTATGAGAGTGGGTATTTCCGACAGTTTGTTCTTCATATTATCACGTATTTCGATTAAGATTGTTTCAAGTGACACCGGATCCAAAGGAACTGTACTGGTATGCGTTGTTGGCGATGTAATTCGGCATTTCCAAACCGACCTCCTATCGTTTCCCAATCTTCTCCAGCCACTCTCGGTTAGGTTCGCACAGCTGAAATCTAGGTGTTTCTTACACTGTGTACATTGCACTCCGTCATTGAAGTTGATATTACATAGCGCACACTTCATCATTACCGAAATGAAAATGTAAACCGGTAAGAGAATAATCTTATATTGCGATCACAAAAATGTCGTTGTTAATATTATAGTATTATAAAATGTTGGGTAGGTAGGTGTTACTCGGGCGCGAGCGCAGAGCGTACTTAAGAGGGATGAATCTTAGCGATGTTTGAGGAAAAATGTCCAGATGTTAATTACCTTCGGAAAATTAAAATATTAAGTAGAAGATTTTTTTCTAGTAGTTACTTTTTAGATCGCGGACTAATTGACTGATGCAAAAATTAAATTAATTTACAGTTGAATTGAAATTGTGGATCAGAATTAATTATTAATTTGCACCAGTGATATACCTTTATGGTTGAAGAGCAAGTACTACTGATGTCCTAATGTATCTGTCAACGGCGAACCTTATCAGCATAAGAATACGCAACTGAATATGACTGACAAACCAAATTTACATAAATCATATTGCAGGGTTCTGAGATACTATTTGGAGGTGCACGCAAATAGCTTGCATTGTCGGAACAAATTACCTACTAAACCTTTCATCGTAGAGTTTCTATATTAAGAATAGAGTACGCGTTTGTCTGTGGTCCCCTTAAACAAAGCGTAGGCAGATTTTCCTCTAAGAGGCAGGTGAATTGAACTATTTAAAGTTATATTATAAGAGTTATATTGATATGTAAGTGATAAGTAGTGATGGGTTTGATCTGTCACAAGCGCAAATGTCGATAAATACAGCACGTTATTTTATTTTATATTCAGAAAACTTACAGCTAGTACAAGGATACAGAGTGGAAAGTAACAGAAGGCCAATTAAAAGTTTTCGCAGATAGAGACCAGAAATAACAGTGATGAAGACTACTAACAGCGGTACAGAATAGTAATAATTAAGCGGTATTATAACACTCGCATCTACGACTGGAAAAAGACATTGCTCATTTTTTTTTAAGTGCAGTAATACTTGTATTAAATAAATCTAGATTATAGTATGTACCTATTGTCGTGTACCTGATATTTATGTATTTTGATGTTCCTACTCGTGGCTACGTGTTCTTACTTGAATTACGCATTCTATAGTACTTGTACTTATTCATATTCTAAGCCTTTTATGAAAATGTTTATGAAAACATTTATAATATTCTAAAAGTTTCACAATATTAAATTCAGGAATAAGTAGGTACAGAAGGAAGCTACGTAATATAATGTTTAGAATAGAGATTTCTGTTCTAAACGTCTAGCGTCGTAGCGGTAATGGAGTGGCATTTAAAAGAGCTAAGTTTGCGGGCGCTTGATCTAAATAAGGTATGTTTAAAGGCTTCAACCAAGTTTAGACTTTAATAAAGAACAGTACGAGGCTTTGAAATTAGTACAAACTATAAGATTCAATTACGTAACACAGATTTATTTTACGGTGTCTATACTGAATGATTTTAAGTATCTTACAATAGACGAATTATTAATAATATTGAAATCATCACGGAAATCCGCATACCCAAAATTTGAATGACTATGCCCTGGTCGTAGCTGTTCTTAATATACAATATACACTTAATCCATAAAATTGTAATTCTATTTAATTCTTTTTCTCCGCGTTACCTAAAGGAACGTTTTGTTTTTCTCGGCAATGATTCCCACTGTTTGAGGTCATCAGAAAATTCCCTTCTCATAATAGTTTGTTTTACGATAAGTCATTCACAGTAGAAGCTGTTCGTCTGTGGAATGCCTTACCGGTCACTGTTAGACATGCACCATCTCTGCCTATTTTTAAAGATCGTTTGAAAACATTTTATTTGTCCCTATGAATTTTATATTGATATTAGCCGGCTGCATTTATTTATTTATTATTGTTGGTTATTTATATTTGATTCTATCAAATATAATATTTATGTATTATACTAATATTTATATATATATTATTTTGTTGTTACGTATTTTATTGTTTAAAGTTATGTATTTTTTTTTCTCTTTTATAATTGGTTTGTATAAACAACCCCGCCTTGCAGTTCATAGTTCCTCTCCATCCAAAGGTTGCCTGGTAGAGATCACTTTTAGTGATAAGGCCGCCCATTGTTTCATTCTATTTTACTGTTTTTTTTCTCTTGTATTTTGTGTTTTTAATAATGGTGGAACAATAAAGTATTATCTATCTATCTATCTATTGCTCTCGTAGCGCTGGTGGTATGTCACGTCATGGCGCCCTTAGTGATATTAGTCACTGCCGGTGTTCCTGCCGTACTGGAACCAATCGGTATTAAACGAGATGATGACAACCTCTTGTCATCAGGCCTCCCTGATGGTATCACTTTAATACCATAGCAACGTGGAAAGCCGTTGTTGTGGGATGCGTCATTTGACGATACACTTGCTGCGTCCCACACCTCGGCAATGTGTAGGGAGGCTGGAGGGGCTGCGGCAACACCTAGAGATGCAAAGTGGCGCAAGTATACAAGCCTAGGTTCCAGCTATATATTTGCACCCTTTGCGGTGAAGACCATGGGGCCTTAGTCTCATAAGACGCACGGTTTGATGAAAGAAATTTCATCCAAACTTATCCAAGTCTCAGGATACCGTTGAGCTGGTAGCTTTTTTGCTTTTCATATAAGCTTGGCCATACAAAAATGTAATGCCGCCAGTCTTTTAGGTATCCTTCCCTCCCTGTGCGGGCGCCAACTTGGAGGAAGTTTTTTACTTAGTTTATTTATTTGTAAATAAACTATAAATATTTATTTTATTATGTAATTTATTTTTTTTTTATCCATAAAATAATCCTATTAAGTTATTTATTTCTAAGTGATTTAATTTAAAAACAATTTTCATGTTTACTTTGAAAAATTTAAATCCTGGGGTAATATTGTTCTAACATATAACTGTAGTTTTTATTTGTTCTAACATTTTTCACATGAAATTTCCCAGGCGATTAAAACAAATTTAAATTTATGGAAACTCTCTTTAGGTTTCATTTGAATTGCAAAATAGCCTAAACTAAATAGTTTAGCTCGTTCCAAAGCGGGACATGAGCGGGACTATGTAACAAAAGAACTGTGTTTTTGTCATTAATGTCGGCATGAAATTTGCTTACATTTCTTTTTGTAGTTCTTTCATTCTCTCAAATTACTTTTGATGATAGTTTTCCTTTTATATTTTGTTTAACATCAATAGTTCTTGAACGTCTGTAGTACATTGAGGCAATATGACGGTAGATACTGTGGACTCTTAAGTAAATGTGAGGGTTTTAGGTAAAGGTATTGGGTAGGTGGTAAGATAATTGTTACATTAATCAAAAAATACATTTTTGTACCGATAATTGCATATGCTATTGTCACTAACCGTATAGTTAATTATAAGGCTGCCGGTACTTACTGTGATTTATTTTATTTTTTATTTTATTTTACTTTGAAACAAAATCCACAGCTCATAAAATAACACAGTCAGAACATATTTCCTATACAAAAAGCCAAGAACGGATTTACATTATTTAGCTAATTAATTTAAAGTAGTTTAAGTACTCAAAGAAATCACGAGAAAAAATAATAATTAAGTACTTATTCAACAAAAAGTATTCAACAAGAATTAAATAGTATGCGTGTGTGTAGCAGTGTGTTTGAGTAGTATGTATGAGTGATGGCGGCTGAAAGTCTATAGCCTGTCCCATTCCCCGTGTTATCAAAAAGCTAGCTCCCATTTAGGGCTGTATCAGCATTTACCATTAAGTGGGATCGCAGCTCTAGCTTATAATAATAATATCTTGGGACAATTCACACACAGTCGACGGTAACCAGACAACTGATACAAATACTTCTACAAGCGAACTAATGACCTATTGGGTAGCGACCAGGGTGTCTAACCACTAGACCAACGGGCACGTCAAACAGATATTCTTTAAAAAACGTCAAAAATAAAGGTAACGTTACAAGTTTTTAAGGCTATATGAAACGATGAAATTGGGATATCAAAGCTAAAGGGAACTTAGTGTCTTATGCCAAATCGGCTTGTATATGAATATTAATAAAAACCGTTCTATCCTGGCCTTGAATATCATTCAGGCGTTTTAATATCAGGATTCCCAGTTTCCTTTTATGCAGAAAACTTCTGAGGCAAAAATATTTTCCTTTTGCGCCTTTTGTGTGATCTTTTTTCAGTATTCATCAATTCCGTCTCTGTATACATAATTATATCAAAACGTTTCACAACATTTCATTGAAGCCTTCGAAAAAACTTCCTGTTTAATATTACAGTACAGTACAGTATACAGTAACATGATTTGTAGGGTTCCGTACCTAAAATGCAAAAAAGGAACCCTTATAATGCGACTTCGTATGCTATGTATGTCTGTAATGTTTTAGTAATTCCACTTTGATCACCTGGGTGATTAAAGTGGAACAATTTATTCCACTTTGATCACCTCGGAATCAAATCACCTGGGTGATTTGAGCTGAACACATTGACATATTTAACTTAAGTCCATCCAGATTCCATAAAGCAGTTTTAGATGGGACGTATTAATAATAACATTCCTTACAGTTTTTTTTATTATTCTCTTTTTTGTATAATTTTCAAACATCATTTTTCTTTTTCGTTTTTTTTTTAATTTTAATAATTGTAATATGTATCCTCCGCCATCGTTACAATCCTTAATAGTACTATGTGAATAGTGTTGTAGGTTGTACATTTAGTATGTAATTATTTATACTATTCTAATTCTAGTAGCACATGTACAATTGTTTGCTGTTCCAAATAAAATAAATTGTCACACCAATTTTCAGCAACTAATAATGCTATCGATTTGAAATTTGAAATAGTTTGAAATATTGCTTACCTAATCTCATCGCAAATAATAACTTTATTTTATATCCCGTGGTTTTTGCCTTATAATTAAAAATGTGAAAAAAAACCATTCCTCTTTTCTCTGAATTTTAAGGAAAAACAAAAATAATTGCAGCAACCTAAGAAGTTTTCTTTTAAATCATTAAAATTCATTGGAAAACAAACATATATATGCTGTTTGGTATATTGCTAGCTATGGTGTTAGATGATTAGAAACTAAGTTTTATAACAGAAACATTAAATTCATAATTTTGAACAAACGCTATTAAAAAAAAAAAAAAGAAATGATGGCCGTTTTACCAAACGTTTCATAGGAACGTTTGGTAAAACGGCCATCATTTGTTTAATTGTTTGAATCATGCCTTTTTGAATATCGAACAAAATAATTAATTCCTACTTACATTGTTCTACCTACAATCTCTGAACAGTTCCGCCATCACAGCAGTATTTTAATCGAATCTCTTCCTTTAGTGAATCTCTAGAATATTACGAAGACGGAGCTACAAGATTACGTAGATCAAGATTGTCAGGCTAAGGAGCTTACTTAAGATAATATTATCAGCGTATGTCACCTTATACATATTCAGAGGCATAAATTTTCTTATTTCTGAAATCTCATCTCTTGTCTGATTATTGAAATAGGATCTTGCAAAAATATATTATTAATACCTACCTACTGTTTTTAGTAGTAAGTGACATAAAGATAAATTGTATTATTTGTGTGAAAGTTACTGTAGCTGGAGAAAATACTGAGCATAAGAGAAACTTAAAATAATGTGTTTAGTGGCGTGTATCATTATAATGCACATGCCCATAGAAAGGGTGTACCATTAGGTTAATATTTTCTCACTTATAATAATAATAATAACAGCCCGCAGGGCAGCTAGTGGCGAGCTGTTGGTGCGTAACGACACTACGGACCCGAGTGCTCCAGAGAGTCGGTCAGGGCCCCCCCTCTCGGCGTGTCTTCGTCGGCCGAGTGGAAACCGAACCCCTTCGGTCCTGCGGGCCCCGCCCGCAGGACTCTCGGCTCTGGCTTGCCTTAATTGCAGTGGCTTAGCTTGCCTTAGATGGGCCCGGAACAAAATTTGTTGGGGGCCCTAGACGCTGTTAGAGCTATATGCTCCGTGGGTGGAAGTGTTAAAGGGCATAACGCCGCGAGTAACTACGGACAAAGCGCAGCACACCTCTCGACGCCCCTGAGCCACTCACACCGGTGTTGCACTCCGTCGTCTTCTGACGGCTATATGGAGAGCCCATCTAGTAAGTACAAAATACTCATATTAGCAGTACATAATTGAGCTTATAGTAAATGACTTATGACTTGATGAAAATCGCTAATAATGCCCTATTTTGGTACCTATGAAACCACTCATTTTAATAACGAACTGTAACATTCTATACCAAATATCTGATAGGTGCTGTCGGCTTTATGAATATAAATTAAATATTACAAAAGAATAAATAGCCTGACTGAGAAAAGGAATTGACTGGCCAAGGGTCCCTTTGTAACACTTATTATCTAATACAGTGTTCAGAAATGTCCGGCCACTGAGGGCATACCAATATAATATTGTATAGCGATTCTGATATTGTAGGTATAGCCAATAAAAAATGGGAAAAAAATTTAGATATTCAACAAATGAGTTACGTAGGTACGACAAGATACACTGAATTATAATAGCCCCAGCGACTGGACATGCTGTATATGCTATCTTGGTGGAAATGAAACGTATTTCAGTGATCTGCAGACTTAAGGGGGTAACATGCGCCAATGACCTTGAGAATCTGGCTGCTCCGGCCGAGAGTTGTCATCGTAGAGGGCGCTACCAGCAAATATGAATATTACATTTGAAAAATCATAGACTAAAAATATGCAGATGTGTCGAATGGAGTTTTGTTAATTTTGCCTATTCCGTTATAGAATGAAATGATGCAGTTTAATAACGGTAACCGACTGTTTTATATCTTGATTTATACCTTGGCGTGCCACCTAATTACAATCTGACAACCCAACCACTTATAGTAGTAACGTAGTTGACGTGTTGCATCAGGATACGGATTATTGCATTTCATATTCCAAACTTCATATGAAAGGTTAAGTCCGTCTATTATAGAATGGCCAATGCCTGACTAGTGAGACTTATACATACTTATATTCTATCGTTGGTGGTTATGAGGTCCGGTTACAACCGGAACGCACTTCGACCCAGCTGAATACATTGTGCCTGCCATTTGGAATCCATATACATTCGTACTACTTATAACTTACAACTACTTACTTATAACTTACGGATTTTTGTGTGTCTGAAGTTAGGGTTGACGAACCATTGCGCAAGTACAGTTGTGAGTTCTGAATACATAAACATAAAAATAGCTACTGCGCAGCGTCTTGCCGTGACTACTGTAAGCGTACTTAAAATGAAACTATGCACAAAGTTCTAAGGTTTCTGTTCTGCACGTCAAAACAAAAGCGTTTAACAGAGCCTTCAAAATATAGTTTGTTTTTTCTTCAAAAGGGACCTTTTTAACATATTTCCTAAATTAGTTCCAAATTCTCTAACCAATAAACATCCATCTGATAGTTGAGCTTTTTGATTCCTGGAAAAATGAACTGAAACCAAATTTATGATTGATTGCGATGTTCGAGTATGACAAAGAGAGTGACTTAAGATGCTGCAATGCTTACCAGTGGCCCTGATGAGATGCTAGCGGTATTATTAAAGAAGCGTGTAACTGTAATGTTTCCTATTCTAATGCGTATATTATCTTTAAGAGCGGCACAAGTACCCGAATCTTGGAAGCTTGCTAGCTTCCAACCTTACTCAAGACCAGATACCCAACGTCGATCCAAGTCGTGCAGACCCAAAAATCATAAATTATTTTTATTGCGACAGTTAGTTCCGTGATAAGAATAATAGCACCCATCCATCTCCTCCCGTTGGGTGTCCGTAAAAGGGGACTAAGGAAGAACAAGAAGACGAGCAGCAGCGTCTTTTTATTGGATTACCTAACACCTATCTGCTATCCCCAGCCGCCTGCCAGGCGTGGGGATTATGGCAACCCCTCCCCTCTAAGGGAGAGAGGGCCTTTTTTCAACAGTGTACGTTTCGGCTGCTGATGACGATGTAGCTGAATTCCGTGATTGACTCCGTAATGGCCATCGAACTGAAACTATGATAAGATACTTAACTTTTTCCATAATTAAGTACAGGTAAAAACGACCCAGATCCAATACAAACAGATTATGTTCATGCACATGAATGTTTGTCCTGTGTGGGAATCGACCCCAAGACCTTAAGGTCAGCGGCCAGGGTAGCAAACTACAAAATCAACGGACCTGTGTTGTTATTCAATATACGTGGCTGCCAAAGGAATCCGTAGCACTGTTTGTTTGAACGCACGAATTCAGTAATAGTCTTTTTTAGTGTAAGTTTCAGTTTTCAATCAAAATAGTTTGAACGATGTTCCGGGCGCTTACCCCGCCCGCATGTATTTTGGGCCGGCACGTGCAAGCGATTGTCGTCCTAAAGGTGATAGACCGTTCGTGACCACGAGAGTACGTAACGTAACTTCATCTTAAGTTCTGTACCGATCGCGAGGTTTGAACTACGCGGAGCATTTGACCTTTTATTTTATTTTATTTATTCTTTAGCAGACTTAAATATGTACAAGGCGGACTTAAAGCCTTAAGCATTCTCTGCCAGTCTACCTTTGGATGATGCAGAGGGTAATAGTGGTAGGTGCATAGGTAATGTAAAATTTAAATAGATATTTAATTTACATTGATTCTAATAAGCAATCTGGTTTTAGAGTAACTAACATTTTACCGCGGTGGTATTTTTTCTCGTGCCTGCCAACAACACCATCAGTTTATTGTTACGCAACTTAGTTAAGTAACAAGGTATTACCTGATAGTAATCGAAGCACCCACCCATAGAAAAGTCTCTTCCTGTCCCTGTCATCCAAAACTATAATTATAGCCTTTTGGTCCGATAGTTTTTTTGCCAGCTACAGTGACCTTCTACTTACGTTACATAGTGGAAGAAATCTAATATTTAAGTGGCGCCACCTAGAGAGCACACGAGTATCCTTCCAACTTAACCATCCAGATGTCTCAAAAGACGAGCAACTGTCCGCAGGTAAGTGTGTCGCTCACCACCAAGCCAACCACCCAGGTACTCGACTCGTTGCTAAGTTGCAAAAACCAACATGATAGTAATAATAACACCGTTCATGTTTTAACAAAAAAAAAACATAATGTATGTCATTTTGTTGACCTACACAGTATTAAATACGATTTCAATTAGTCATCATCAGATCATAATATATGACTCTGATACGCTTTAAAAGTTAGGCATAATACTCGGCAACGATACTTTCGCATACTCTATGATGAACCAAAAATATGGTATTACTATAAAAATATCTTTAATTAAATATAGAAGTATAGATTTCATTTGAAATGATTTATAATGTTATAATTATACCATTATGTAACATATCTTAATTAAAAATATGTTCAAAATCATTTAAATTAAATTCGTCTTGTCAAAAAAAATTCGAGCACGTCCACCCTCCATAACAGTCCACGAAAGACTGATGAAAGGCGATCGCGGGGGCGCTGCAAGGGGAAATGCATCGCGTACGTGGTTTTTCTATAATTTCTTGTAAAACATGAATGAAATTAAGAAATGTAATCAATACAAATTGTAGAATAGGTTATTATGCTTTTTATAGTCCAAGTTTGACGTCTATCCGATGAACGGATATTGAACGCTAACACAATTCATATCCAACGTAGTACATTTTATAAATACATATTGCTTGAAAACATTTTATTTAATCCAATATCTAATCAATAAAACTATTTGCTGAAGATCTGAGGTATAAGTACATATAATTTTATAGCCAATGCAATAGCGGATTGATCTATCGAACTCTTTAAACTAAGGCTATTTTTGCAATTTTACCCAAGTTCCTAATATGTTACAAAGTTTTCTCTTCTATAAAAATGAAATGTTTCAACATACGAGCAAGTTCCATTTAAATAGGCAACTTGCAAACTGAGCTTATTAATAAGGTTAATGCATCACTTTAAATCATAATTTAGGTATTCATACTTGATTTATTTATACTTTCCTATAATTCAATGTACCATTACCGCACCAAAAACGGATTATGACTTAAAAAAAATCGTCTAACGCATTAGTTTTAAGGACTGTTTATTTATGATAAGATGCTTTTAAGCCTACTGCAAATATTATAAATTCATATTATTTTTATTTAATATCTATTAACTTTGGTCGGATATTTACTTGGGTTCGGATTGAAACTTAAAATTTATTTTAAAATGCGCCTCACGGGGGCAACACGGTGTAATACTTTTAAAAATAATGACCACCGGATTGTTACTCGGCCTTAACCAAAAAAATCTAATTTTTGGAATCTAGTTCCTTATTAGGTACGAACAAAAAATTTGTTTCAAATGAATTGCAATAACCAAATTATTTAGTTAATTAATGGGTTTAGACCGCTGTTGTAGTGCCACCAGTATGTTTATGGAGGCCATGTACAAACGATGGCTACGAATAGCAGCCTGATTGAGTAATATAGGTACCTACTTCATTTATTTATAGGTACTTACACTATTATATAACTGTATTTTATATTATTAAGTAGTTGTATTTTTTTAATGTTTTTTTTGGAACTTTTATTTTTTATGGATCTTGTGTCTGACAAGTAAAGATATTATTATTATAGTGGTTAAAGAAACTCACCATCGAATACTAGTACTTTGTTTAAGCTTATGTACGCGTTACAATAACGCTTATACACTTCTACACAAACAAATATAAAGATTCATCAGCGGCCGAAATACTTACGTCCGCTGCTGAACGAAGGCCCCTCCCCGAAGGGGTCGCCATAATCCCCACGGCGTCACGGAGATCGCAGTATAGGTGGCGGGTAATCCAAAAGAAAGACTGATGTTAGTCTTCTTGTTTTCCTTTAGTCGCCTCTTACGGCACCTACGAGGGTGGGTGCTATTCTTACCCGGACACCCCACATTTTTAAATTAAATCCATTCTATATCTTTATATATATAACTCTACTGTACGTGTGTATGTCACTGAACTCCTCCTAAACGGCTGGACCGATGTTATTATTATTATTTATTAATTTTAAACAATGTAAGCTTACAGTTTAACACCAAGTCACTTACATGCTAGTTAGAAAATACATTGATAAATTTAATAGGTACTAGTAAAAGATGATAGCAAATACATACATTCAGTTTGAGAGAGTTAAGCATAGATATACAATATAAATAAAATAAATACAAGTCAAAGTTTAGATAAATTGTGAAAACGTATATAACTAGGTACAAAACAATGATTTTATTTTGTAATCCAAACAAAATATTTACAGTTTATTTACAAATATGTACACTTAAACTAGGTAAAAAACTTCCTCGAAGTTGTCGCCGCACTGGGAGGGAAGGGTACCTAAAAGACTGGCGGCATTACCCCTTTGTATGGCCAAGCTTATACGTTGGCAGAAAAAGCTACCAGCCCGGCGGTCTCCTGAGACTTCGATAAGTTTGGATGAAATTTCTTTTACCAAAGTGTGCGTCTCATGAGACCAAGACCCCATGGTCTCCACCGCAAAGGGCGCAAATATATAGCTCGATCCTAGAGCTGCATACTTGCGTCGCTTTGCCTCACTAGCGGTCGCCGCAGCCCCTCCAGCCGCCCTGCAAGTTCATTTCATTTCATTTCATTTAGTTAGTTAGTTGCCGGGGTGTGGGACGCAGCAAGTGTGTCGACACATGTCGCATCCCACACCAGCGGCTTACCATGTTGCCATGGTATTAAAGTGACACCATCAGGCCTCTTGCCGTCATCTCGTGTAATGCCGACTGGTTCCAGTACGGCAGGGACACCGGCAGTGACAAGCCCCCTGCGAATAATATCATTAAGGGCGGCATGGCGTGACATACGGCCAGCGCTACGCGAGCAAGACAGCCCGTGGTGACCATATTTATCTACGTACTCCCCACAGCGACAGCAATGAGGAAGGTTGGTCCTGGCACCCACCCGCAAACAAACTGCAAGACTAAGTGTGGTGTTGGTCAATAAGGTACCAATATGAGACGATGGCATAGCCTGCAGCCAGTGACCGGACTCCTTCGCAGAGACAGCTAGCAACCGCGCACGGTCCAAATCGTTAACGCTGGATGATAAAAGTGAATGCCAAATTGAATTACAAAGTGGTTTATCCCACTGTCTCTGAGAGTGAGTTAAGATTGGAGGGTCGGAACCCGGACAAGCCAACAGCCAGGCATTTCTGGCCTCACTCAAATACGTCACCTCAACAGATCCTAAGGCTGAGACAATAATAGACCTGCTGAGGATTTCCGTACTATATACCGAGGACAAAAATGCCGGGAGTGCTAGATCGGAAATTTTGCGGACACCCAGACCACCTAAACAAATCGGTAAAGTAGCCTGGGTCCATACCCGCTCCTCTTCCAAAGGACAGTTTAAATTTTTTGTTAAACAACACCGAATTAAATCATCCAAAGTTGTTAAATGACTTTTAAATTTAAATAGTTGAGAACAGCGAAGAAAATAAGTGAATTTGGGCACAAAAAGGCAAAAACGCATAATGAAGAATGCCAAATATGAGTTAATTTTGAAGATTCCATCAGAGGAATCATGGAATTTTTTAATTTTTCATCCACGAAACTGGGTATGGCTCCGTCCAGAATGGGGGCACCGAGAAGGTACAGAGATTCCTTAGACAGTACCTTAGTATTAGATGCCAAAATACTAAATTTGTTAATAATGAGTTTCTTTCGAGCCTCAGCCACTGAGTCCGAAACAAAGATTTCACACTTTGAAAAGTTAAAATCAAGACCGATTTTTTGAAACTCGTTAATAAGAATTTCGAAGTCAGCATAGACCGAATCTGCTGAACCCCCCAAAGTGCCATCATCCAGATACCAGACATTAATTTTGAATATAGAAGGGTACATTACAGGTACATTTATAGAATGTCAGCTTTAATAATAAGTTCGAATATAATGTTATAGGAATCATTAAATATGTCAGCGTCTGGATTGTTCTCAAGAAAAATATTTATTAGTTTAATTGCTTTGGCGGTTGGACTTTTCCATGATTGTGGTGCGCGTCATGATACCGGCCAAGTCAGGAGTCGATGTCGCCTTCTTCCCGCTCCTCGCATATACTTATCAGGTACGTATAGGTGAATATTATCACGCACAGGAGGATTATCTATCTTGTGATGCAATAACAAATAGTAATGTAGAATATGATTCAATTTACGCCTCAGTTGCAAAGTATCATAACCGACCATCCCCGACACAAACAAAGAAGGATATAAATATGGATAATACCCGTACATTCTCTTATATAAATGACGCGCAAACTTTTTCTGTACCTTTTCTATCATAAGAGTATAATTCTTTTCTTGCTGATCCCAAACTATTGAGTTATACTCTAATCTACTGCGGACAAACGCGTTATAAAGCAATTTTAAGACTCTATTAAAACTCTTGAAATTGATTTGACGTCCTTATAATAAACCCTAAAGATTTATTTGCGTCTTTACATTTTTTTTTGATATGGTCACGGAAGCTAAATTTGTTATCCATTATGACTCCTAGATCACTTATCGTATCTACACGCTCGAGTACGTTGTCTGCAACTTTGTACGTCGCTTTTATTGACATATGAGATCGTGAGAAGGTTATGGTTTTGCACTTTGATATGGTAAATTGTTTCTCGCACTCCAATCAACAACTCTGTCAATGTCGCGTTGCAGCACCATACAGCCTTCTGCGCCGCGGACCGAGAGAAAAACTTTAAAATCATCGGCAAACAACAGACACTGCGATCCATCGAACACATTTGGCAGGTCATTTACCATGATCAGAAATAGGGTTGTTCCTAGGATGCTGCCCTGGCTAACACCTGACCGTGTATAATATTCATCGGATTGGTAACTTTCTATTCTAACGTATTGTTTGCGATCTTTTAGGTAGTCAGCCAATAATGCAAGAAGCCGGGGAGAGAACCCGAAAGAAGAACACTTCATCAGCAGGATATCATTGTCTACAAGATCGAATGCTTTTTTAAATTCAAAATAAGCTACGTCAACTTGACAGCCTGAAGTCACGTTGGAGGTCACATAATCAGCAAAAACAATATGGTTAGTTAGTGTGGAGCGCGCAGAACGAAACCCATGCTGTGAATTTTCTAGGCGGCCATTAATCTTCCGGGAGATAGAGTTATTTATGATTGACTCAAACACCTTACCCAACGCAGATTGCACCGCAATAGGTCTGAAATCAGTTATGCTATTGGACGATCCGTTTTTTGGGACTGGCGTAACCCTCGAAATTTTCCATCTACTTGGATAAACACCACATTGTAGTGAAAGATTATATACGTGTAATAGCGGCGTCTCCAATACCGACAGGCAATCTTTCAGTACAAATGCTGGTATTGCATCAGGACCAGTTGAAGACGATGTTTTAAGTCTACGGATCGCTCTACGCAACTCGGCAATATCGATGTGGTCTAGATTAATATTTGTCAAATGACCTGCATCTTTTGCAGTTGCAGCACGCTCCGCTGCTAAAGGGTCTAACATTGGAAGAGAGTTATGGAAGACTGAACTAAAGTGTTGCGCGAATGAATCGACGGCTTCTTGCCCCTCTACGGTTTTGTCTCCGTGTACATACTCATTAATTTTGTGTCGAGATTTCTGTCTGTCTTTTACATATTTCCAAAATTTTGACGGATCGTTAATTATATCTTTTTCGATTGATGTTATGTATTTTCTATAAGCTACCTTGATTAACTCTTTAACTCTAGTTCTATAATATTTAAACAACTCTTTATTGACTTGTAGGCCTTGTGATTTGTACCTTTTTAGGTTAAAATACTTTAGTTTTATAATACGTATAATTTCACTGTCAAACCAAGACGGGTATACATATTTACGCGGTAATGCATTACTCTTAAGAGGAACAATACTATTAATAGTGCTGTATAATTTATTGTAGAGAATTTCCACAGCTGAATTTACGTCATTTTGATGTAACAAATCAGTCCAGTTTATATTACCTATTTCCATATATAAATCATACAAATTAGCCTTCTTAAAGTTCCAGTCAGTGCTTTGCTTCTTATTCTGTACTAATGATGGCTGATGAATGTTCGATAGGTTTCTCTGCAGTACAATCATTATTTCCAAGGGCGGCTGATACGCATCCATTGGAACTAAAGGTTCAATTTCTGACGTCACACCAATGTTTTCTGAATCACGATTTGTTAAAACAAAATCCAAGATGCCGCCCTATATGTTACAAACACAATTACTCTGCCTTATTTTACAGTAATCAGTAAATTGATCAAATTGCGCGACAACAGAACTGTTACAGGAATTAAGATTAAAGTCTCCAATTATTATACATTCACATTCAGCATACTTACAAATAGCGTTCTCAATACAGTTCAAGACATCGAGGTATTTTTTAGCATTGTAACTGGGTGGCAGATAAACTACACAGATGAATAGCCTTACATTTTTACATGTTATCATACCAAACAACAGTTCTTTGTCGTCTGATAAACCATCGATATCTGTAATTCTTTTAACTCTACAGATATTTTTCACAGCCAATAGGACACCCCCCCCAACCCGTGTCGCCAGCCGATCCTTACGCAATACAATATAATCAGCAGGAAATAGTTCACCACTATTTACAGAACTATTAAGAAAGGTTTCCGTTAGTGCTATGAAATCACTAAAGCACAATAGAACATTTTTAAAAATGTGTCAGTTTTCGTACGTAGACCTCTAACGTTCTGATAGTATAGCGAAAATGTCCTAGTTGGTTTTTGATTCCTGAAAGTACTTGGCATTGTAGGTCCGAAAATTCTGACGCCAGGGCTTGATACATATATCCTCTGCCCAATGCTTTGAATTTAATACATGCTCAGCGAGTTTGGAAGGCACGCTCAATTTAAAAGACGCATAGTTGCCTCGTGCTTTTAGACTCTCTACTTTACACACACAGTCACCACAAATAGATTGTAAGTGGCTACTCACTTGCACGAGCACTTACTCACGGTCGAGCAGGGGGTGCGAAGAATCTCCGGCAGATGCCCCGCTACCACCCCCACCGAACTTTGGCCCTGGCAACACACAACGTCCGCACTCTTAGGACCGATGAGAAGATTCTCGAGCTGGAGGAAGAATTGAGCGAGTTACGTTGGGACATCTTGGGTTTATCTGAAATCCGACGAGAGGGACAGGATACGATAACCCTTGATTCCGGAAACTTGCTCTTCTTCCGGGAAGGAGATCAAAAATGTCAGCGTACCTTATACTCAGAATAACCAGTCGGTATTCGTTGAAGGTTATACAGGTTTACGCTCCGACCTCGGCACACCTCGACGATGAAGTAGAGGCTATGTATGAGGAGATAGCAGAAGCCATACATACCTCCAAAACACACTTCACCGTTGTTATGGGGGACTTCAACGCGAAGTTGGGCACACGGAATGGCGTTGAGTTGAGAGTGGGGTCATATGGGTACGGGCAGCGGAACCAAAGGGGCCAGCGGCTGGTCGTCTTCATGGAGAAGGAGGGACTCTTTGCGATGAACTCCTTCTTCAAGAAGCGACCATCCAGGAAGTGGACGTGGATAAGCCCCGATGGTTCAACCAAAAATGAGATTGACTTTATCATGACGACCAAGAAGCATATATTCGATGATGTGTCCGTGATCGGCAGGGTGAAAACCGGTAGCGATCACCGCATTGTTAGAGGCACATTGAATATCAACGTCAAGCTTGAGAGGTCCCGTCTGATGAAGTCCACGCTCCGTCCGGGAACCGCCCAAATCCGAAACCCCGAAGACTTTCAACTCGAACTGCATAATCGCTTCCAGTGCCTCGCCGAATGCGAAACTGCGGACGAGATAAACAATGGGTTGGTGCAAACTGTCCACGCAGTGGGGTCCAAGTTCTTTAAGACCCCACGCCGTACAAACCCTCAAAAGCTCTCCAATACAACCATTAAGCTAATGGAAAACCGGACTGAGATGAGACTGCAATCTTCAGCTGATATGTCGGGTTATGCCAAACTCAATAGACGAATGTTGAAATCCGTGCGACACGACTTGCGTTCCTATAATACAGCATGTATTAAGGACGCAATTGAGTGGAACCAAGGCTCTAAAGTGTTCGCAAAGAATTCGTCTATTGGGCGTAGCCAAATGACAAAGCTGAAGATCGATGACGGCAGTGTCATCTCATCGAAACCGGAGATATTGAGAGAGCTTGAGAGATTTTACGGACAGTTATACACCTCAACACGGGATCCCATTGCCAGAACAGCTCAGGACACCAGAGCCAAACTAACCCGACATTACACTGAAGACATCCCAGACATCAGCCTGTACGAGATTAGAATGGCTCTCAAACAGCTTAAGAATAACAAGGCGCCGGGTGGAGACGGAATCACAACAGAACTTCTGAGAGCGGAAAACCGGTACTTTTAGTCCTCCAGAAGTTATTTAATTCCGTCTTACTCGAGGGTACTACGCCAGAAGCATGGCACAGGAGTGTGGTGGTTCTTTTCTTCAAAAAAGGTGATAACACTTTATTGAAGAATTATAGACCCATCTCACTCCTGAGCCATGTATACAAGCTGTTTTCGAGAGTCATTACGAACCGTTTCGAACGCAGGTTTGATTACTTCCAGCCTCCCGAACAAGCCGGGTTCCGAAAAGGCTTTAGCACCGTAGACCACATACATACGCTCCGCCAGATTATACAGAAGACCGAGGAGTATAATCGGCCATTATGTCTAGCGTTTGTGGACTACGAAAAAGCCTTCGATTCAATCGAGACCTGGGCGGTATTGCAGTCCCTCCAGCGGTGCCACATTGACTATAGGTACATCGAAGTGTTGAAGTGTTTGTACAGCAACGCCACCATGTCGATCCGACTACAGGACGAGAACACGAAACCAATCCCATTGCAGCGAGGTGTGAGACAGGGAGACGTTATTTCTCCGAAACTATTCTCAAATGCATTGGAAGACGTTTTCAAGCTCTTAGACTGGTACGGATTCGGCATCAACATCAATGGCGAATACATCACTCACCTTCGTTTTGCCGATGATATAGTCATTATGGCAGAGTCGCTGGAGGACCTCAATACGATGCTCAGCGACCTCAGTAGCGTTTCCCAACAGGTGGGTCTTAAAATGAACATGGACAAGACGAAGATCATGTCTAATGTCCATGTTGCACCCGTACCGCTAGTTGTTGGGAACGATACACTCGAAGTTGTTGACCACTACGTATACCTAGGACAAACTATCCAGTTAGGTCGGTCCAACTTCGACAAAGAGGTCGCCCGAAGAATCCAATTCGGATGGGCAGCGTTCGGGAAACTACGCGATATCTTCTCGTCCGAAATACCGCAGTGCCTGAAGACGAAGGTTTTTAACCAGTGTGTGTTGCCAGTGATGACATATGGTACTGAGACGTGGTCTGGCCTTTTAGAGAAGTTCAGAGTCACACAACGAGCCATGGAGAGAGCTATGCTCGGAGTTTCTTTGCGCGACAGAATCCGAAATGTGGAGATTCGCCGAAGAACTAAGGTCACCGACATAGCTCTCAGAATCTGCAAGTTGAAGTGGCAATGGGCGGGCCACATCGCTCGAAGAACCGATAACCGTCGGGGAAGAAAGGTTCTCGAGTGGCGACCACGAACCGGAAGACGCAGCGTTAGCAGGCCTCCCACTAGGTGGACAGACGACATTGTGCGCGTCGCAGGTAACCGGTGGATGCAAATAGCCAGTTGTCGTTCATTGTGGCGTTCTAAGGGGGAGGCCTATGTTCAGCAGTGGACGTCTTCCGGCTGATGATGATGATGACTCACTTGCTCTTCCGTAGTGCCCACCTTGACATAAAAAACATGTAAATATCGCAAACGTACGGAGGCTTCAAGTTGCGTGGTGCCAGGAGAGGCAGTACCCCGCATCACACCTTTGAGTTGTTTAGCCGGTACCCTTTTCTTGTTGTCGATCCATCCACTATTTGGTATTGATTTATCTAAGTTGTCACCAATGAGCTACACTTGATTATTAAACAACGGTAAAGCAGATATATCTGAGCTAGGCATTTTTGGATGTTCGTAATCCGCAATAGTCGGGGACAGTATAGCCTCCGCTTGCACTCGGCATTGCTTTGTCCTTTCTTCTTGCATTTTCTCCTCCATATACACACATCAAAAGTGTCTAGGGATCAAGCATTTTTAAGCGGATTTCTTGAGATTGAGATGTGGCTTTGTAATAAATTTATGATTTTATAAATTTATATGGATCCTTTTTGGTGCATTTCATAATTTGAATCAGGAACTGTGAATCAAATTCGAGTAAAAGATGAAAATCAGCTGTCAATATTTTCCCTATAAAAACATACAACGCATTGAAGACATTATTAGTGCTACTGTTTCCCTACTACTGATTAAAACCAACGTTATTATGGAGCGGCGACGTCATTTAAGCAGGGAAGAAATGCTCAGAGCCGTGGGAATGATAGAAGCTGGTTCCCGGCAACGTACTGTGGCTTTAGCTCTGAATACAAGTCAGAGTGTTATCAGTCGACTTTGGACACGTTACCGAAGCACTGGTACCGTGGCTGAGCGCCATGGAGGACGGTATCGCTGCACCACACGGAGACAAGACCGATATATTCAAATCTTAACTCGAAGAGCTCCAACAATAACTGCCATGATGTTAGCCGTGAGGCTTCATCACTCTTCAGGGAACTTAATTAGCGACCAAACAGTCAGAAACCGCTTGCATGAAGTGAACCTTCATTCCCGAAGACCGCTACGGGTACCACCTATAGCAATGCACAATCGTAGGATTCGATATCAATGGGCTCTTGAACACAGAAATTGGGCAGAAGAACAATGGCGTTTCGTGTGCTTTTCTGATGAGTCTCGTTTTGGTATGAGACCGGATACAAGACGTATACGACACTGGAGAACCCCTGGACGCCAACAGCGATTAAAATCCTGCCAGGAAGTCCATCCTTATAGTGGTGGAACCATCATGGTATGGGCGGGTATTTGGATCGGCGGAAGAACTGAGTTGATTTGGATCAGAGGCAACCTCAACGCTCAAATTTATGCTGAGACGATTGTATCAGACGTCATCGTTCCTCTACAAGTGCAAATCGGTCCCTTATTTCAGTTAATGCATGATAATGCACGACCGCACACCGCAAGAGTTGTAAGACAGACTCTCGCCGCAGCTAACATCAATGTCCTGCCCTGGCCTGCTCAGTCGCCAGACTTGAACCCGATTGAGCATGCATGGGATATGCTACAGAGAAGAGCTCTGCCGAATATGGAGGGTATCCAGTCGCAAGAAGACCTTTTTTTGTTGTTGCAACGAACATGGGCGGCCATTCCACAGCGTGATTTGGATGAACTCATTTTGAGTATGCCAAACCGATGTTCTTGTGTTGTTAGTGTTCGCGGTAGAAACACGGATTATTAATTGTTTAAGTTACCCAATAAAATTTTAAAGAAAACTGTTATTTCAGTCTTTTTTTCGAACTTTTGTGTTAGTGGTTCAAATGTCAAAAATCCCTTTATTAGGAAAATGGCAAATTTCTTTATTAATGCAAAGGTGACTTGGTTTATCGTTACTGTGACAAACGAAAACACTTTATTTGATGAATCCTTAAAGAAAATTTTAATTAATATCAATCAGGAGAAAAGTTATTGCAAAAATATATGTTGATCCCTAGACACTTTTGATGTGTGTATTTATTACTGCTGCAACTGAATCTTGCATGTTTTCCCAATAATAATTTCTTCTTCTTCTAACTATTGTTTCCCTGATACCCCGGTGACAAGTTTTTCCTTCATGGTGCTTTAATATAATAGCTTTCTGCTCCTGCTCGTCTTCTATGTAAACTACTCTATCAGTACACTCAAAAAACTGTACCGATCCCTTTTTGAATAGTTCTATGATGACTTTAGTAAATAATTTTCTATGTATTTCACTCTCAAAATAAATGAAATATTTGCGACTTGGTATAACGTATTTTTTTTAAATTCTTTAATTAATTCTTCATTATCTAATGGTAGGAAAATTTCTAAGACCTTTTGTCTGTCTCTTGATAAGTCTTTAACTTGTAATTTATTTCTAAACCACTAGAATACTAAAATCTGGTTAGGCTTCGTATCGATCGCCTCCCTTAAAATGGGGATTCCAGATGAATCGGGTTCTTTGTCGGAAGCTATTGTCTCTGTTCTACTACTGTTAGTCAATGAAGGGATAGGGAATGTTTCGTCAAATAGTCCTACTACGTCTGTTACTGTAGAGTCTGAATCCGAAATTGTCACTACTTCTGTCTCATTTGTCATTTTACGTTTAGTCTAAAATTTTTCAAGCTCCTTGAGTTGTTTTATGACTGTCTGTATCTCTGTATCGTCTACATTTACGTTCATGGAAATTTCATCATCTGAATCTAGGGCATTAAGCTTTATGCGGGACAACGCGTCTGCATTGGTGTTTTGTTTACCCTTCTTGTATGAAATAGAGAAGTCGTATTCTTGTAGGCGAAGGCGCCAACGTGTCAATTTACTGTTTGGTTCTTTGAGTGAATATAACCATGCTAACGGCCTGTGGTCCGTTACAATTTCAAATTTACGCCCGTACAAATACGGTCTGAAGTGTTTTACAGCCCAAATTTTTGCTAGAAGTTCGCGTTCGCCACTGGCTAAGTCTAAAGTCGTGAAGTAGGTGCTCTTTCCTAATTTGTCAAAAAGGTCTGTTATGTTGGGAAGTGGGTACTTGTCATCTATTGTAATTTCATTCAATTTTCTGTAGTCAATTACCATTCTATGTTTTACTTCACCAGAAGCATCCATTTTCTTCGGCACAAGATGCACTGGTGAACTCCAGGGGGAAAAAGATTCTTTTATTACATTATTAGATAAGAGTTTTTCCACTTGTCTGTCAATTTCAGCGCTTAGAGCGGGACCTTGTCGGTATGGCTTTGTATAAATGGGGTCTTAATTTTTTGTCCGTATACAATGTTTTACCTGATTGGTAAAAGTCAAGGGAATTTGATCGCTGTAGAATATATCTTTGTATTCTTCACATAGTCTACTAATGCTTTCACGCTCTTCTTCATTCATGTGATCAAGTCTCAGTTTTTGTAAATTATCAGTCAGTATCTGGTCAGTCTGTAATTCAGAATCGTCTAAAGAATTCACAAGACATTTGTCTGCTTAATGTTCAGAAATTATAAAAGGTCTGGTAATACAAAGTTTCATTGGTGTGTCTAGTGTATTCTGAATAATTGTAGTTGCATAGCCATTAGCACACTTTACAAGGGCAGCCGGCATGCGAACTCCTTCGCAAAATTGCTTGTGTTCAAGTATTCCTTCACCATGGTACATGTTTGTCGGTAACTTTACTCTAGTCTCAGATCGTGAGGGAATTAAAACAATATGTTCCGTGTTGTTATGAATAATTGGTATTTGTGTAGTGTTTGTTGTTAATACTTGTCTCTTTAAATCTATTACAGCATCAAGTTGTTTTAAAAGATCATTCCCAACTAACCCATCGTATCGCGAGTCTACATTATATAGATAAAATTTATGTTGATCTTTGCTTTGGAAAATAGGGAATAACGGAATTTTAATAACCTGATTATGTTTACTGGAAGCACGTGTACTTACTACTTCAAATGGCTCTTGTGTTATATAATTAGAAAAATATTGATTTGCCTTTTGGGGATGTATAAATGACCTCGTACTCCCGGTGTCGATCATAAAGGAGTTGTTCCAGAAATGTATGGAGCCTGGGCCAACACCATGTACACTATATGTATATATAATTATGCAATATAGTAACTGTTTGGTAATGTTGTCTTTTTTAAATATTGCTTCGTTTTATTGTACATTTAAGATATCTTGGTCAAGGAGAGCAACATCAAAGAGAATATAATACTACTGTAGCAACACCACACAATAAGATGATGGATCGGAAATACGTAACTAAAATGTCATTTTGACGGATTTTGATTTTGACGGACGGATTCCAATCCAAATCACAGGTGATAATCAATACAGTAAAGCCCCGGGTCAAGAAAGAAACAGTCAATGAATGTCCGTAAACATAAATAATTACTAAAATCTCCGAAATACAATATGTACTCCACGCGTAAACAAGCTATTACGAAACGTCACTTATAGCATTAACTGTCAAGTAGTAAACCAACGTCAAACGCAACTGTCATGGCTGCCCTAAAAACAGGGTGGACAAAGTTAATAACTCCATAAGTAATCATTTATGTACAATTGTACTCTGCTTCAAATTAATTTATAAGTATTTTTATGAAACTCTTCTATGTTTTTCCTATTTTTCCATGTAGTGTACATAGTGTTGGCCCAAAATGGAACATCTCCTTTCCCATCAATTTCAGGAATATAAATATATGGTAGTTTTAATTTTGTGTCACAATTCAGTTCTATCACTTCATTTCGTCTATGGAGGCTGTTATGTAAAAATTTTCAATTTGGTCGCAAGAGTCGGTCTTGTCATTATGGGTGTTAATGTCGGCTTCCTCTGGTTCGTTTTCACGGCATTCAGAGTTTTCCGGCATGGTTTCTACTGGGTAATAATTATTATGATCATAAGAGTAATCAGTCTCAACATAATCATAATTTGCATTACTCTGTGGCGCAGAGTAGTAATTATTTACAGGATACAGTTCTAACTCATTTAAACGAAAGCCTGCTGGTTGAGGTGGGCCTTGTGGGGCAGTTCGCATAGAGACATCAGTGTTATGTTGAAAAGGCTTATTAAATCGATTACCAAATTGTTGCGGTTGCATTGGTGGCATCTGCTGATAACCCGGAGGTCTATACCCTAAAGTCGGCCTATAACCAAAATTTGGGCGATACCCAAATTGAGGCGGATTATTATTTTGTCTATTAAAGCCAAATTGTGCTTGAGTTGCAGTTTGTCCTGCTGGTCTATTTGGCGGAATACCAAAATTAAATTTAGGTGTTGCGCCAAAATTATTCCTAAATTGCTGGTTAGGTGGTGCTACAGGTCTAAAACCTGTAGGCTGTAAAGGCACACCGAACTTAAAGGTCAGTTGTGACGCTGGCGAATTTTGTATTTTAGGTGTATGACTCATTTGTAACATTTTAGAACGCATTTGGTATTGTTCGTAGAAATTAACTTCTTCTAAAACCGTACTTAAAGCCTGTTCTAATGTACTGGGATTCTTCAATCTAACAATACGCACCATATTCTCGGGCAAGTTATATAAAAATACCTGTAAGGCGGTATTATTATATATAATAGTTTTACTTGCTCGTAAATTTAAATCACTGATCTGATTCACTTTTGACAATAAAACAGATTTTACGGATTGAATCCTTGCACAAAAATCGGAATAACTCTCATTATTTTTAATCTTTAAAGTTTCTAATTCTATAGCCAAACACTCTTCGCTTCGTGGATCACCGAAGTGTTGTATTAACAATTTTTCGAATTGATCCCACGTCTTAATATGCTCGCGTTCGCTTATAAGTGCGGCGGCGTCACCAGATAAATGGCTAGTCACAACATGCATTAAATATTCCTCCTGCAGATCGGTTGAGCTAAATTTACTTATAACATACTTACATTTACGTAGAAATAAGTTTAATTGGCGTTTATCGCCATCAAAATTAGGTATAATCTTAGCTAATTCAACGGGAATAAGTTTAATTTCCGCCATTTTTATGAGAAGTAAGACAAAACTGCACTAAATAAAAACTCTATGAACTCTACAAGTGATTAATAACTCGATAGAGCGTTTATTAAAATAATTATACACGTAATTAAATAACACAATTTTTATGTAGTATTTAAGAAAACCAAATAAAGTTAAAATGGAAAATGTCCGATTTCAAGTTAACAAAAAGGTAAGGAGGTGAAAAATCGTACTCACCAGCCTGCCAAGCCCATCATCAGCTGCTTCGACTCCGCGTACCAGACGATATTTATTGGTTCTTCAGATCGCCAGACTTTATAAGTCGCCCGTCGTCGCGAAAATACGGAAAATTCGATCCCGGTAATATAACGAACGGTGGCGTAGCCCTTCGCGGCGATCCTACCGGCTGCGCCAGTCAGGTTACTGGGAGCGGCTGATGGTTTTTTAAAAATAAAATATAAAATGTAAATTAAAATTAATATTTAATACGTGCGTTTAGAGTTAGATGTACAACACGAATGAATACAATGCTCTTACAAGTAATGATTAATAATTTCTTATAGTCTAAACAATTGTCTTATCTCTACCAAGAATTATGGTCACACACCTAAGCTTTTGCTATACACGCACAACTTGTATAGGGTGTGGTTCCATGACTACCTACTTGATAATTATTATGTAAGGAATTCTAAACTTGAATAATTTGCTCTAAAATATCATATTTAGGCGAATAATTCGTGTTTCACGATTAGGTATCACACAATCTTTACATAGTTTAAAACAAAGTCGCGTTCCGCGTCTGTCTGTATATCCGCTGCCTCCTTCTAAACCACGCAACAGATTTGTAAGTAGTTTTCACCATCAGATAATTTTTTACTAAAGGCTTATGTTTATATCGGGATATATAATATAAGAAGGCTGGCTTGCTCGAAGGCAAGTACCGCAAGCGGACGTCAGGCGGCTTCACTGGCGCGTGCTAACGAAACACAGGAGCCAGCCGGCGTGGTCGCCAGATTGGGTGAAACAGTCGCCTTCGCAGGATGCGTGAAGCATTTCTTTCTGTTGATCTTTGCATCTTTAGTAAACTATTGTTACGAATGTGATCTGGGAATAAACGATTGTATTATCATCTAAATCATCGTTTGTTGTTGGGGAACCAGGGATCAAACCTCGGGCCATATAGAAAAAGGGTATAATAATAATAATAATAATAATGAGGACAACTCCATCATGTCTTCGTCTCAGAATGGATGTAGGAGTGGGGCCCGTGGTACTAAGGAGCTACTCCTCATTGATATGGCCATCTGCCAGCAGGCTCGCCGGAACCGTAAGGATCTGTCAACATGCTGGATAGACTATAAGAAGGCCTTCGACTCTGTGCCTCATACATGGCTTATGAGGGTGCTAGAGTTGTATAAAGTCAATACAACTCTACGCACCTTCCTGGCGTCGTGTATGAGGCAGTGGAGAACAGTCCTTCTCTATCCAGGATCTCGACAGACCCTTGGAAATGGTGATCCAATAAGGATAGAACGGGGCTTCTTCCAGGGTGATAGTTTGAGTCCCTTGTGGTTTTGTCTGGCCCTGAACCCTTTAAGCACTCTCTTAAAGAGTTCAGAGCTAGGTTGTCGGTTGCGGAGAGGTGGTCAGGTCATATCTCACCTGCTTTACATGGATGACTTGAAATTGTTTGCCCCCACTGAGCTCCAACTGACGGGCTTACTGAAGGTCACAGAAACCTTCAGTAATTCTATCAGGATGGAGTTCGGTGTGGACAAATGTGCAGTTATGCATGTAAAGCGGGGGAGGATGGTTGAGTCTAGGAGCGTACAGCTGTCAGACTCCACCGACCTGAGGACACTCTCTGCAACCGAAACCTACAAATACTTGGGTATGTCACAGGCGATGAACATCAATGAGACTGACATGAAACAGTCGTTGCGGGAACGCTTCTTGGGCCGCCTGAGAAAAGTACTGAAAAGTCTTTTATCGGGTGGCAACAAGGTGCGAGCCTACAACGGCTGGGTCATGCCAGTCTTGATGTACTCCTTTGGCATACTCAAGTGGACCCAGACTGAACTAGATGCCCTGGATAGAACAGTCCGTACACTATTAACCACATATCGTATGCATCATCCTCGCTCATCAGTGATGAGGTTATATATCCCACGGAAATGTGGTGGCCGAGGCTTTTTAAATGCCAAGACCCTACACAACCGTGAGATATATAACCTCAGGGAATATTTCCTCCACTGCGGCGGAGAGATGCATACGGATGTGGTTGCTGTGGACAATGGATTGACCCCTCTATCCTTAGCCAAAGGGAACTGGCGCAAGCCTGTGGTGCTCACCACTGGCGATCGCGAGGCGGTATGGCAAAGTAAGGAGCTACACGGAAGGTTCTACCGGGCTCTTCATGGGCCCGATGTAGACTTCTCAGCCTCCGTGGCCTGGCTACGATTCGGTGACCTCTTTGGGGAAACCGAAGGTTTTGTCTGTGCAATTATGGACGAAGTTGTGATGACGAACAACTACCGGAAATATATCTTGAGGGATGGTACCATCGACATTTGTCGGGCATGTCATCGCCCTGGTGAATCCCTCAGGCATATTATTTCCGGTTGTTCGCGTCTCGCAAATGGTGAATACTTGCACAGACACAACCAAGTGGCCAGGATAATCCACCAGCAACTTGCTTTAAAATACCGCCTTGTGACGTCAGAGGTACCGTACTATAGGTATGTACCAGAACCAGTTCTGGAGGATGGCCATATCACCTTATACTGGGACTGATCTATCATCACAGACAGGACTATTGTCGCCAATAAGCCTGATATTGTGCTGATAGATCGCACCGAGCGTCGTGCAATGATTGTAGACGTCACTGTCCCCCATGATGAGAACCTCGTGAAGGCGGAAAAAGATAAACAATGTAAATATCTTGATCTTGCGCACGAGGTTGTCGACATGTGGGACATTGATAACGCAATCATTGTACCTATAGTCGTTTCCGCCCATGGCCTTATGGCCAAGAGCCTCGACAAACATCTTAAGAGGCTCACGTTAGACGGCTGGATCAAGGGCCAGATGCAGAAGGCAGTACTATTGGAAACGGTACGCATTGTGAGGAAGTTCCTCTCTCTGGAGCCTTGACCACCGTCTGCTAGGACCCTGTTCCCGCAGCCGGTTGGAAGCGGGTTTTTTTATATTTTTAAATGTACTTGTTTTTATATTTATATTTAAAAATGTAAAACAATTGTTATAAAATAAATAAATGGAATAATAATAATACAGATAGTTGTTAACAATGTTTGGAAATCGATCAGGTTAGGTAGGGTTACGTAAGGTCATTAAATAGATGCGTAGCCCTGTGTACTGGTGGACGCCGCAGATCGCGCAACTTCGCGAGGTCTGTTGACGAAGCCGCAGAGAGTTCACCAGGGCGAGAAGGCGAAGCCGAGCTCAAGCCGACGAGGTAGCCAGGCTCTACAGGGCATATCGAGTGGCCACCAAGGCGCTCCAAAACGCCATTAAGAGCGCCAGGGACCAGTCCTGGGTCGAACTCCTCGAGGGACTCAACGAGGATCCGTGGGGGCGCCCGTACCATATGGTGCTGGGCCAACTACGCCCATGGATGCCCCCGGTGACGGAGACTCTAGACCCGGCTTTGCTGGGACGCGTGGTAGACACCTTGTTCCCGGCAGGTCGGTCAAGTCCCTCAGTCCACCCCCTTCAGTTGCCCGAATGGCGCGACGATCTAGGGGTGACCATAGAGGAGATGGACTGGGCCGTTGGCCGCTTGAGAGCCCGAAACACCGCGCCCGGACCCGACGGTATTCCGGGTAGAGTGCTGGTGTTGAGCCTGGCTGCCCTGGGGGACGTGCTGAGGCAGCTATTCACTAGTTGCCTCCGAGAAGCTACGTTCCCTAGGGCCTGGAAGGAGGCTAGTTTGGTCCTCATAAAGAAGGAAGGCAGAGCCGCGGATTCTCCCTCCGCGTACCGTCCCATATGTCTGCTGGACGAGGTTGGCAAACTGTTCGAGAGAATAGTTGCCTCTCGCCTCAGCGGGCATCTGTCGCGCGTCTGTCGTGATCTGGCCGACAGCAAGTTCGGCTTCCGACAGGGCCGTTCGACCGTGGATGCGATAACTCGCGTCCGCGCCCTGTCGGATCAGGCGGTCTCCCGGGGTGGCGTGGCGTTGGCGGTGTCACTCGACATTGTCAACGCCCTCAATTCCCTGCCCTGGGATGCGATCTGGGACGCACTGGTCTACCATGGAGTACCTCCCTACCTGCAGGCCCTGATCAGGGACTACTTGCGCGACAGGTACATTCTGTACATGGATCGAGACGGTACGAGGATCCGGAGGGAAGTAGAGCGAGGGGTTCCGCAGGGGTCAGTCTTAGGCCCCTTGCTATGGAACCTCGCCTACGACGTGGTTCTGCGTGTCGATCTCCCCGTCGGCGTAAGTGTCGTCTGCTACGCGGACGACACGTTGATCGTGGCCGGTGGGGACACCTTCGAGAGGACCAAAGAGCTCGCCGAGCTTGGGGCGCAAATCGTCGTTGCAAAAATACGCGAGTTGGGCATGGAGATAGCGCCTCAGAAAACTGAGGCGCTGTGGTTCCACGGCCTACCTAGGAGCCGCGAACCACCGCCCAACATGCACGTCAGTTTGGGTGAGTCGGAAGTCAGGGTGGGGTCGTACATGAAATATCTTGGTCTCACCCTTGACAGTCGCTGGGGCTTCGAGGAGCATTTCGAGCGCCCGGTCCCCCGAATCGACAGGGTTGCAGCGGCCATGCACAGGCTGCTCCCCAATCTCGGGGGGCCGAGCGAGGAAGTTCGCCGCCTCTACGCCGGAGTCGTGCAGTCCGTAGTTCTCTACGGGGCGCCCATCTAGGCGCCGAGGCTGGCCATAAGACGCTGTAGAACGAAAATCTACAGCGTCCAGCGGAGGATGGCACTGCGGATTGCACGAGGATACCGAACGGTGTCCTTTGAGGCGGTGACCATACTGGCACGCTTTCCGCCCCTAGACATCCTGGCGGGCATGTATGCGAGGGTCTATGACCGGACCCGCATCGCCCGCCAGAGTGGCGGAGGCGAGCCGGTGGCGCTCGAACCTATAAAGAGGCACGACACATCGCTCTCGCGACGTGGTGCGAGCGGTTCCAGCCGGAGCACATAGCGCGCAAACGCGTCGTTGAGGCATTCCTGCCGCTTCTCGAAGCCTGGATTCAGCGACGGAGTGGACGACTCACCTATAGGCTTACGCAGATGGTCACCGGTCACGGTTGTTTCGGTGATTATCTGCGATAGGATCGGACGTGAAGCGACGACGAGATGCTTCCACTGCGACCAGTCTGACTCCGCCCAACACACGCTAGAGGCTTGTCCCGCGTGGTCGTTGGAGCGTCGAGACCTGGTCGCAGTCATCGGATCGGACCTCTCCCTGGGCAGTGTAGTGTCGGCTATGCTGTCCGGGGATGCGGCGTGGGGAGCGATGGCCGCCTTCTACGAGACTGTCATGTCCCAGAAGGAGGCCGCTGAGCGGGAACGCGAACGCGCTGATGAGCTGGGGAGCGAGACGTAAAAAGGAGGTTTTGTATTCTATGCGATGTATATTATTGAAAGTTTAGTTAACGTAAACACAGCGCGGGCGGAGCTGCGTGGGTCAGCAAGTTCCTAATAAATAAATAAAAAGCTACACCCATGCGAATCCGGGGCGGGTTGCTTGTATGATATACCTAAGTGTATGATCACAACAGGATTTTCGTACCTACCTACGCAAAAATAGTGGTGTCAACGACCTCTATAAAATATCTTTCATTTTCCCCGTAATATTACTTACACTTTATACAATAAGTTGTTCCAGCGTCGATGCCATAAAAATATTATCAGAGTGAAATATCTGTTTACCTTTTTCTACGTTTAAGTTATTGATACGGTTAGTTGATTTTTATCGTTTTAAGGCTTTTTGTACGATATCAATTGCTGGAATAATGTTATATTTTTTCCAGTAACTTACACGGAGTTATTTTAAACTCATTTTCATTTCATTTATACATATAAAGTTACTTGTCCTGACTGACTGACCGATTCATCAATGCACAGGCGAAACTGCTGGACTTGGAAAGCTGAAATTTGGGCCGTAGGTTCTTCTTATGACTAGTAGTAGTAGGATCCATCCACTAGTAGGGTTTTTGAAAATTCCATCCTTACAGGAGTTAAATGGGGTGTTTTCGTTTGCATGAAGCTAGGTTCGATTGACTTGAAACTTACTTAATAGATTCTATAAAAAATATACAACCTGTATGGTTGTTGGTAAACTTTGTATAAAAAAACGAATAATAACGGGTGTAGCCACAGGGAGTGTGTTGCTAGTGTTTATTTATATAATAAACTGAACTTCACATGATCATCTTGTGAATATGGTGCACAAGTGTTCCCCAGACAAAATCTCACTCATTCTTGCTTTCTTTACTCTCACAATCCGATGAGACAAGAAATCGATACGATGGAGGAGAACGGTCTGACGTAGGACCGTTTTTTTTACATGCCTACTCGATGCAAAGATCATTTAACTTTCCAGACAATTGGGTAATCGGCCTGTAATGTTCTAATCAGTTTAAAACAAATGCACAAAGTTGTTGCTCGACTCAGATTATCATAATACATATCTATCTATTCATACATACCTCGTTTAATATACCTACCTACTACGTATGTCATAAATTTGTAGCGTAATAAATTGCTCAGTTTCACAAACTTCTGCAGTCGCTTCTACTAATAAATCGTCTGCTGGGTTTTCGGGCAAAGAACATTTCTCTACAAGCAATCTGTTACCGAGACCAAATGTTGATGCTGTATTGTTATTTTTTATCAAAACTTAATTTATGTTTCAACTATCAATGTCCATATTGATAATTTTTTTATTTTAGTAGTGAACGTCCCATCATACAGGAATACTACATATGCAACACACCTACCTATATACAGCTGCCAATTCACTGCCGCTCGTGTCGTCCTCTCGTCTTTGGAGCACAGTAATTTCAGCTACAGTGCCCTTCACACAAGAGTATCCTGAAAGTCAACAATTTTTTTTTTGACGCGGGGAAAGTCTTCTAAATATCCCCAGGAGCCAGTCACGGTGCTCGCGGGGATGGGGGTCGCAAACCCGCCGCCGTCCTCCTCGGAGTAGCCGCCGTACTCAATGGACGTGCTAAGGACCAACACCCCGAATGTCCAGCGACTCCGAAGGTTGCCCGTTGTTTATAGCCCCGGGCTCAGGGCTGGGAGTCACCTACCTAGACAGCCCCTTGCGCAAGGAGCCATCTAATAAAATTTCCATTTCTTCTGTGATATACCCTGAACAGAGCACTAACAGCCAGTATTAATACTCTGGGTGAGCACGAGCACACTTCATATTGATTAAAATATTTACGTAATTTTTGATGATATTCTTAGGCAAACAGTTACAACACTAGACACTGCTATGATCTGTTTTAATCAATAAGGTAGTTTGTTCACAGCACTGGATTCTAGTTCGCAAATCTACATAAGTTTGGCGCCCTGTCAACTACAGATGCAGCAGACCAATCCGAAGTCTTAACCAATTACATTTGGTATTTAAACAATATGAAATGGGCGACAAAAGCAGATGAAATGCTTCCCAAACTTTGTTCTGGCCAGTTGAGTACTGTTCATATCCAAATAACAAACGATTTGCGAATAACTTGAATCAAAGGTCCCAAAGTATAAAGATAGCCGGAAGACGTCCACTGCTGAACAAAGGCCTCCCCTTGTTTTGCCATAATCCCCACACTTGACTGGTGTCTTGGGTTCGCAGTACCTACAGATGGCAGGTAATCTAATAAAAAGACCCTGCTGCACCTGCAAAACTCAACAGGAGGAGATGGGTATGTGCTATCTTACCCCACGGGATGATCACTTATCACGTCAGCACCAAGCAAATATCTATTCTATACATATAATAAAACTGTAACAGGTCCAATTCTGTACATTGAAGATATTTTGAAAATATTTTTTTTTAAATTTTTGTCTGTCTGTCTGTCTGTCTGTCTGTATCACAGCTGCGCATCACGCCGAAACTACAGAATGGATTCGAATGAAACTTGGCATGATTTGAGATCTTACTACGAGGTAGGACATAGGATACTTTTTATTTCCCGTAATCTAGCACGGTTTTTTTGGGAGAGGGGATTAAAGTCAAAATGGGTACTTGGTTATACGCTTTTTCCGATTTTATCAATTTTTCTTTATAATATATTAAATATTAGTAAGGGAACACTCATAAAGAGTTGTTATCAAGGTTTTGTAATCGATCGGGTTAAGCAACGTTAGGTAAGGTCATTAAATAGATGGGTGACCGTTTAACGCCATTTGAACTAAACGGGTCCGTGCTTCGGAGAGTGCACAAAAAAAGTGGGTCCCAGTTTTTAACCGACTATAAAAAAGGAGGTTATGTGTTCGATGCGAATGTCTGTTATTAAAAGTTTAGTTAACGTAAAAATAGCGCAGGCGGAGCTGCGTGGGTCAGCTAGTCAGAAATAATTCCTATACTTACTTAAGTCTATTGAGATGTTTAGAATAACTCTAGTTTAGGTTGTCTTACAAAAAGAGGCAACTCCTATTTTATCTACGACCGAACTATTCTCTGATTCTTGTAACTTCAGATTGATGATGTTGGCAATAAAAACACGTTAAGTTTGAGCGAGAAATATCACCAAGATGGCCGTTACAATATTATCTATGATGCGAGGTCGGCTACGGGTTCAAATGGCCCGAGACTAATGACGTCATCATTAACACGCTCGTAAGTGTAAGTTAATATTAAAGCGTGTATGATACTATGTATATCAATAAGGTGTCATCTGTGTATTCGACAAGGTTGATCGTCAGCTGATATTACCTATTTATTATCTGATCGAGTTACTGTATTTATTAGAAAATGGGTCATTTCAGAAAACGAAACGTTGATGTGAATACTATTAGTATGACTCTCTAAAGAAACGACACCTACCACGATGATAGTTTCATCATCATCATCAGCCGGAAGACGTCCACTGCTGAACAAAGGCCTTCCCCTCAGACCACCACAATGAAAAACAATTTGCCATTTGCATGGTTGCTTGCGACGCGAACAATGTCGTCGGTCTACCTAGTGGGAGGCCTGCCTACGCTGCGTCTTCCGGTTCGTGGTTCCACTCGAGAACCTTTCTTCCCAAATGGTTTTCGGTACTTCGAGCGATGTAGCCTGCCCACTGCCACTTCAACTTGCTTAAACATAATATTTTAGTTCGTTATAATGACTTGACGACCGATTCCGATGCGACTTGGCGAGATCAGTTAACTAGGTAGGAGAAAATATAAGGTAGTTTATGAACGCAAACAAAAGAGAAGCATACTTACCTAATGAACCTTCGGCAGACTGGCAAACAAATGATAACACACTTGCTCATAAACTCACAGAAAAAAATCTCATATGAAAAAAAAAATAGATTGAAATGAAACTAATTTTACGGATTATATCGCGGTTTATTTTTGATTTTAATTACCCGACGTTTCGAATACTTTACAGCATTGATGGTCACGAATGCCATGAATGCTGTAAAGTATTCTGCTGTAAAGCTACTCTGTTGCGTATTCTGCTGCTGTATGCTGCTGTGTGTATTGTGCTGTAAAGTAGAAACGTCGGGTAATTAAAATCAAAAATAAAAAATAAGTTTTAAAAACTAAAACCCGACTACGGATAAAATCGCAGTCTAAAAAGTAGAAAACAAGAAAATATTTCTTGTCAGATATACTTATCTACCAACGCCTTAAGCAATTAATTAACGTCTAGTAAGTAGATAATTTGTATATTTCAATTTAACGTATTATAAGTATAATTACTATAGATTGTAGCCGTAGTCGCATGCCACTGATGCCTGATGATCCGTCGTGGCGTTGTCGTTTATACATAAGTCGGCGATCTGTCCCCCTAGACAATGTAACATTCTACAAGCGCTATCGCTAATAGAAAGTTTAAAATTGTATGAGAATGACATAAGTCATCGAAAAATCACGTGACATATTGTAGCGAATAGACACCATTAGCAAATGAAGAAATAGATTTTGCTATGAAGCGATTGCATCTTGTCTAGGCCCTCTGGTCAGCTGCTAGTCGTCGAAGTGCATCCTGAATTTTGTGTTCCCAACGCGACAATATAACATTGGCCATATTCGACATTAGCAAGTTGGCATGCGACTACGGCTACAATCTATAGTAATTATACTTATAATACGTTAAATTGAAATATACAAATTATCTACTTACTAGACGATAATTAATTGCTTAAGGCGTTGGTAGATAAGTATATCTGACAAGAAATATTTTCTTGTTTTCTACTTTTTAGACTGCGATTTTATCCGTAGTCGGGTTTTAGTTTTTAAAACTTATTTTTTATTTGTTTTATTTTGGGGCTTTACAATTCGTTACAAATCACGTAGAATTATTAGAATTAAGTTAGTATCGCTATAATAATTATTTAGTTTTACTAAATATATTTCGTAAACACGTAATTGTTTATTTTTTTTTCGGCATCTGCGTGTGAAAATTCAAGGCTCTAGTACCAATCGTTCATGAATTATAACGCTTTTTTATAATACATGAAACCCCCTATTTGGACCCCTTAGGATACGAATTTTGAAAATTCCGTTCTTAGTGTGCGTTTACGTATTGTGAAGAATACACCTCCCTAATTTAAAGTCTCTAGAGCCAGCAGTTTAGGCTGTGCGTTGTCTGTCAGTCAGTCAATAAGTCAATCAATAGGACATCTCCTTTTATATATATTGATGATGATGATTATTTACTTTACACGATCATGCTTGGGCAACAGAAATACACATGTGTACCTAATTTCAACTTAATCAAAAAATATTTTTGTTTTACTTCAGAAGTTTTTGTCCTGTAGATGGCGCCACATTGACTTTAATGTAATATTATAGCCTATAACCAGCGGACAATCAAGACGCTTCTAACGACACCCTTCTTGTCTAATTATGTTAAGTAGATTAGAAGATATTCGGGAACAGATGAACATACATACATACATACATTCTTGTTAAAATCATAACCCTCCCTCCGTTCCGTAGTCGGGTAATAAACCGCGATATAATCCGTAAAATTAGTTTCATTTCAATGTGTAATATTCGCGTAAATATCAGAAATCATTATAAAAAAATAGATGTTAAATCTTACGAAACATATTCATATACACGAAGTGCAAAGTAGATACCTACATATACACAGCTACAATGTTAGGGTAGCTGCAGCGCTGCAGACGCTCTGCCATGTAAATCCATACAAAACAAATACGCGCACAGTGGCGCGGCCGCAACGCTGCATCTGCGCTGCTATCGCGCTGCTGCCCGCGTCTTTGTTTTGTCCATCCTTAATGTCACCAGCAGGCTTAGCCAAATGGCCATTCTCCAATATTGTATGGGAATGGCATATCTCTTCGGTAAGTCAGTCGAAAAGATATGTCATTCCCACACATCTATACCTACTTATAATAAAACTGTAACAGGTCCAATTCTGTACATTGAAGATATTTTGAAAATTATATTTGGAGGGCATTCTATAACCGATACTGAGGCCAAAAATGTATATTTTTTTATTTTTGTCTGTCTGTCTGTCTGTCTGTATCACGGCTGAGCATCACGCCGAAACTACTGAATGGATTGATTGACTGAAATGAAACTTGGCATGATTTGAGCTCTTACTACGAGGTAGGACATAGGATACTTTTTATCCCGTAATCTAGCACGGTTCTTTTGGGAGAGGGGATTAAAGTCAAAATGGGTACTTGGTTATACGCTTGGTCCGATTTTATCAAGTTTTATTCACAATTATAATAAATATTAGTAAGGGAACACTCATAGAGAGTTGTTATCTAGGTTTTATAATCGATCGGGTTAAGCAACGTTAGGTAAAGTCATTAAATAGATGGGTGACCGTTTAACGCCATTTGAACTAAACGGCTCCGTGCTTCGGAGAGCAAGTAAAAAGTGGGTCCAATTTTTAACCTACTGTAAAAAAGGAGGTTATGTATTCGATGCGAATGTCTGTTATTAAAAGTTAACGTAAAAATAGCGCGGGCGGAGCTGCGTGGGTCAGCTAGTTTATTTAATATTCAATAGCGTTCAATTGTGTTTCAATATTGGAGCACACAAATATGCTGTTTACAGATTTACACTTAGCATTTGCTCTTTGTTATCAAAGTTCGTGTTCGTTCGACAGACGTATTAGTAAGCAGATTTTTTTAATTTATCCAAAATTCAAGTTTTCATAACAGCTCCCAAGCTTGATAGTAGCTCCCATCAATTATGCAGCGAGTGTTCGTAACATTCAACCCTTAGGGATACCGCTGTAATTAGAACCACGCGATCATTCGTTATTATGAATGCAAATCCGACATCAACCGTCTGGAACAATCGGCGTAGTGGTAATGACGTCACTTCTTAGCGCCTTGTGCCCGCAAATCAGCGGTATATTAATGTGGAGAAAGCAAAATAAATATGTACCAAGGACATTTATTTTTTTGACAGAGGTTTCTTGCCATTATTAGTGGCTTATTGGTACTTGATGAGAGAAACAAGGGCTTTCCTATTAAGGGACTTGACAGTATAGTACCTAATTCTATTTCAAAGCCATCTGGTGCAAGTATCTACACAAAACTTAGAATACGAGTTTCAAACATTATTTAAAAATCAGTTGCTAACATAAAAGTAATCAGGTATTTACTAATAATGTAAAGGCAAGGCAAGAGATAAAGCAGCCCTTTACTACTTTCAAGAAAACTATAAGTCTAAGTAATACAAAAATAATGAAATTGCTAGATTTACATATAACTTTTTAGCATGTGGAACTTTTCAGCAGTTAAAATAGCGATGTGGTCACAATTTATAATTTTTCATTCATTTGGCCTCAGACGTGGGGCGCTTTGAACTGCCTCTCCTGCCACGATACCGATTTATCATTATTTTCCCTCAGTTTGAACAAATTATAAGCAAATTTCCAAATCATAAGATTTCAATGGCAATAACGTTTCCGTTTATTTAGCCGTTCACGTTATTCGAATGTTCTTCGAATTTGAAGTTGATACTAGAAAATGTTGCAGTCAATTTCCTTGTTGTATAAATTCCACTAGAGTTCAACTACCAACACTAAATTGATTTGTACCGCAGATTCTAAGTATCACCAAGCCTTATACGAATATTTTCATGAACAACTCAAGAAATATTTTCAAGCAGACGTAATATTTTCCAATATAAATCGAGATAGTTTCACATTTAGTCCTGCAACGCACACAAAATATTCTTGAAAATAATCTAAATACAGACTACTGATAAAAAATTATAATAACGCTATTCGATCGATTTTTTTTTTTCTTTTTTAATACTACCAAGGTGGCAAGCAAGCGTACGGCCCACCTGATGGTAAGCAGCCACCGTAGCCTATAGACGCTAGCAACACCAGAAGAATCACTAGCGCGTTGCCGACCCTTAAGACATTAGATGTTAAGTCTTTGTGTCCGGTAATTTCACCAGCATTTAAACTCAGAATCTCACGATCTGTACCTACCCTTTTGCAACCACCACCAGATCACTGGCATTTGTTTTAATTTTCCTTTAGTCACTGATATCCTGGTGCATATTCCGATGACATACTTCAAACAAAAATTATATGCCTTATTATTATTCCAATTGTTATGTTTTACCTATAAATACTGAACAAATTCTTTGTAACTTTTAAGTGCCCACGTGCCCACATGACATTTGCATGTATAAATGAAAGAATGGCTATTGTTTAACTGGTTCTTAGTTTCAATATATACTATTAATTAGCATGTATATGTATCAGTGATGTAATACGAAGATTTTTTCTTGTCAAAACCTAATCCCATTTGTGCTTTTCCTATTTCGTTGGAAGGCAATTATGTAAATGAATGCATATGTTCCCTTGTTCGCGATCTCAGTAGTACTGAATTTATTCAAAACATTAAATCCGAATGTCCCGCCAAATAGCATGCGATACATACTGATTTCGTATGTTCTTGTGTTGTAGTATTTGTAACAAACATGTTCAAGAATAACATGTTTTTGATAAGAGTTGCTAATACAAGTTATTTCTTGGTACATAATTCCTAATTAATTACCAAAACTACTTATCCATTGTATATCAAGATGACATTATTAATAATTTTGTAATTGTATTATCAATAATTAATGTTATTCAATCTATATCAAACAACGACGTTCCCGAAGGGACAATCTCAGCAAGCTACATTAGACATTAAATTAATTTACTTACCTATTACTGAAATAGGTTCTAGGATTAATTCAAACACTATGCATACACCAAAATCACTTATACAACTAACTCAATTTTGCTGCCTCCAATTTGAAGGGAACGTGTGTGTTTACATAGCTTCTTGTTACAGCCAAATTAGTCAGGGATCAAGATGGCATCTGATTTACTATTTATACAAAATATTGTCAGGTCGTATTGTTAGGTAAATCCCAAGCTTGATCTCAAAAATTGAATTAAATCATGTGTTGGTTAATGAGCAAATTATATTACATTACTTGGAGTTATTGACTTCAGATCAGTTTTTTGTGTTGCAAGTTGTTCCCTTAACTCTTTAGAAGCCAAATGAAGTTAGATACAAAATTATACCTATTATACAGAAAAAATAATTTGATAGAAATATATATTCATTTTATTTTTATCACTTCTTTTCACATCTCCCATAGCTTCATGTTGACACAATTAAAATAATTTATTGTTTGCAAACATGGGTATTAAACAGATATATATGCACATGCTAGGAACGAACACATGAAGGAATGGAGGGCAGCGTCAGGCCTAAACCACTCCAAAGCGTTCTCTAGCACAAGGGTGGACTGTGGGGTTAAATTATTAAACCTAAGCAGATCACAAATAAGGCACCTAATAGGTGCACTTACGGGACATTTCGGTACCAATGAACACCTCCACAAAATAAGGCTAAGTACTGTCGATACTTGCAGATTCTGCGAAGGTGAAAAAGAGTCAATACAACACATATTATGCGGCTGCGACGCTCTTGCAAGACGTAGGTTGAGTCATCTGGGAGTGGCCTACCCCACACCAGATGAGTATGTACAGCTCCAAGCTGGCGCAATTGTTGCGTACCTAAGGGAACTCTTCGACACGTCAGCAACAGAGTAAGGGCTAGGGCATGCACAATGGATCCAACTGGGTCGAAGTGCATTCCGGTGGTTACCGGGCCCGATTTCATAACCACTAACAATAGAATAGAATAGAATTAAACAGATAAATGCTTCTGCTTCAGCCTCTTGTCACCCAATGCTGAGAGAAAGCCTCCTCCAATGCATGCCACCCTTCTCGGTCTTGAACTTTCCTCATCCAAATTCGTCCGGCTAACATAACCAGGCCATCAGACCATCTGGCTAGCGGTCTGCCGACGCTTCTGCGACCTGTGCGCGGTCTCCAGTCCAGTACCTTTTTTGCACGACATATGTGACCCGCCCACTTCCACTTCTTCTTAGTCACGGTTTTGGCTGTCAGTCAATTTAGTCTTTCTTCGGATTTCCGTATTAGAAACTCTATCACGAAGAGAGATCCCTAACATAGCCCGTTCCATGGCTCTCTGGGTTGACTTGCAGTCAGGTGATCACTCGTTTGGTAAGCGTCCAGGTTTTGGCCCCATATACCGTGACAGGAAGGACACACTGTTCAAAAGTATGGCGTTTGAGGTTCATAGGTTCCTTGGAGTACTTCGGTCAGTTTACCAAAAGCTGCATCCTAATTGTATACGGCGCTTAATTTCTTTCTCCTGACCTCTCTTCTCAAGATTCAAGACTGCCCAACATATACATATTCCTCCAATCGCTCTGCAGATAATATTCATTCATTACAAATTATCTCCATATTTGACATTGATTTGAGGAGGGGGTGATGGGGTGAGGGATCGGGGGCATTTGGTGGAGCAAGTTGGGAGAAGAGAGAGGGAGAGGGTTCAGAGAAGGGACAACGGGGAGACATAAAAGAAAGCATGCAACATTTTTAAACAAAATAAAAACCATCACTTAAATAGGTATTAATGACGCGAAAAAAAAAAATAGAGAAAAAGTTGATTAATGTACTCGGTTAAAGGAGTACTCGGTACAAAAGTAAGAATATTTTACAATAATGTTTGTGTTTAGTTTGATTTACTTTTTAGGGAAAACGTTTTTCTGCAAATTTTATTTTAGAGTTTAGATTCAATGAAACATAAGGTAATAATAATTATAAGGCATTATAATAATAATTTTGAGGCATTGAGTCCGCCATGTACCTACTGTTTGTGCAAAAGTTGAATAAATAAATAAAATCTTCTCCTTCAATGTATGAATGGGACCAAAAAAATAAGCTCTAGAATGCATACGGTGCAGTTACCGCGCACATGGCAATAACGACCTCCATTATATCACAAGAGTTTAATAAAGCTGACAACATTTTTTGGACGAAACACGACAATAGCCTTCCCACCCATATTTAAACTTGGCGTTCCAAAATTTGGTAACTTCTGGACATATGCCACAGAAATATACATGACTCGCTCAGGATTGATAGTTGATTTGTTTGTTGCTGTACATAATTATTACGTATAGGTAATCAAATCAATATTCTAAAGCTAATAAGTCTTCTAAGCTTGGGTAATGCCGCCAGTCTTTTAGCTACGCTTCCCTCCCAGTGCGGTGACAACTTGGAGGAAGTTTTTTTACCTACTTTAAGTATACATACCTATTTGCTGAAAATCAGCGCTGTATTGTGGTTATGCCTCAATGCAGCATAACGCTGAGTGGTAGCCCGGTTTCACACGGACAACATACCTCAATTTGTTATTTAAGTTATTGTTCTGCTACAGTGTTATTTGTGTGAAATAAAAACATATTCTATTCTATTCTATTCTATTTGTATATTTAGTTTCAATAAATGTTATATATTCTAAAACTGTTTGATATTATAAGTCAATTCAATGTTGTGTAATTGATGTATTCTGTCACCAAGCAGCAGTGTGTAAGCGTTACTATGTTACTGTGTAGGGCATTGCAGTCAGAAAAATTACAAGGTCCAAAAAAACAACACTTATAAATATGACTTAGGTAACTAGCAGCGTCTATCTGTTGGCAGTGTGGTGCTTGTTTATTAAACCTAGTAACGAGAGAAGTAAACGTTTGCCTGATGGTAAACGGCACGCGTGCCTGTAGACAGCTGCAATGCACTACCCGTCACCTGAGATATTCGTTATTAAATCTCTAGTGTACGGTAATTTCACCAGCTACAATGACCTTTACTCCGCAACACAGCAATGTTTACACATTACTGCTTGACGGCAGCACGTCCTACACTTCGTTGATACTTTTTTTTTTGACGCGGTGGAAATCTACCAAAGATCCATGGGAGCTGTGGGGCTCTTACCCACTAAAACCCCCGCGGCTGTCGCATCGGCACATGAGAGGGGTCCCCAGGGCTCTCCGGTGAGATCTGCAACAGGGGCCCCTCAGTGCCTTGCCTTTAAGCCCGCCAGCGGGGGGCGCATTGTAGCCCCCCGGGAACCTGACACGGTGCTCACAGGGACGGGGGTCGCAACCCCGCCGCCGTCCTCCTCGGAGTCGCCGCCGTACGTTCTAAGGGCCCACACCCCGAACTTCCAGCGACTCCGAAGGCTGCCCGTTGTTTATAGCCCCGAGCTCAGGGCTGGAGTTCGTTGATACCTACCTACTTGGACGGTTCCTTGAACTAGGGACCTACCTGCCTAGAAAACATTTATAATTATAGAGCGCACTTAAGGCGTAAATCGTTCGATTGCATCCTCTCTATTTTATAAAATCACCTAAAACTTCCAATTACGCGGCTCTAAGCAGTATATGAAATTCTTCTAATTAATTTCAATAACACAAAAAGGGAATTAAATTACGAATGAAAGGATTTTCCTCAACGTATGCCTTTAGGGCAAATTATAATTCTGATATATTAACTAGATCAAACACGCACCATTCATTTTGATTCTATTGTTAGGGCATCACAGAGCCAAATTGGATGTGCCAAGAGCCAAAGATGGGATGTTGAGGCAGCATTCGCTTATCTACCCTCAACGTATCGCAGTGATTAACGACATTGCTGTACCATGTCGCGGTACTTTCGCTTTCTGATAGAATAATTTTCTTAGGGCTATCGGAGATTGTATTATTGGACTAAAGTACAATCGCGTGTTATAGGTCAACCTTATGAATCGTATTTATCAGATTACAAATACCTACATTAACATTACCTATAGTTAACAACAGAAAATTATGGAGACAAGATTTTCTTGGGTATAATTTTCACTACATTTTTAGTAAATTTTATTCGGAATTTTATCTTATGGTTTTTAGTTTCAATCATTTTAAAACTTAAATTAATTTGCGCTCCATTGTATTGAAATAACAAATTAACACTTTTTTATGTAGGTATTGGTTGAAAAAAGTAATCCCAAATAATGAGACAATGAGAGCAAATAATAAAAGTTACAAGCCCTTTGTACCCGTTCTGCCCTTCAAATATTTGTCTGATAAAATCAAATTCTGTTCCCGTTTGGTAAAGCTCGTGACTAATTTTAATCCTTTGACATTTAAATTTTGTAACTTCTGGATTACTCGACCCTACATTAATGTATGTATGTACTTACTAGCCAAATACATTTAACTGCTTAGATTTTTAATATTTTTGGTACTAGCCATTAGAGACTATACTTATATTATTATTATATGTATATAAGCTATTAGAGACTCAGCAAGTGTAAATTATAAAAGCACAAACAACCTTAATTAATGTTTCGAATCACTTCAAATAATTGAGCTTCACATCTGTACAGCAGAAAGTCACGTACTACCGCACTCACAGACATCAATTAGCTTTAATTACAATTAAGTCATTTTTTGTAATCTATTTATTTCGCCTCTTCGAGTCTCTTATGATTATCTTTTAGTATTAATTATGAGATTATTGATATATCTAACTCACTATCCGTATTAAGTATTAATTGGCTTCCAAAGTCGAAATAATCCATTTTCAAAATATGACTCAATGATAATTAAATACAATTGACGTTTATAGGTGCGGCAGTTAGCTCTTATGCTAATTTGCTACAAGAATAAGTTTAACATTTAATTTTACATAAATTATGTTTTGTAGCTATTTATATTGCGCCCACTTTGCTTAAATTATTTCATTATCAGCGTCTACGTCAACTACTAAACAAAAGCCTAAAGGCGACTTAAATTATTTACTGTTCTGAAAAATAATAATATGAAATAGATTAATTCAGCCACTAATTATACTAAAGTACAAGTACAATTTAATAGATCACATTTGACACTTCAAAATTTAACAACGTAACCTTGTAACGGCGGGCATAACTTATTAACCGGCTTCAAAAAGAAGGTTCTCTATTCGACGCGTATGTATGTAATATTAATAAAAATGCGTAATATTAATATATGTTAGTCTATGTGGGCTTCTAAACAAATTTACCAAATTTTATGAGTGTATGTATGTATGTATATATGTATGTATGTATGTAGGTTTGTCCGCGGATTTCTCAAAAACTACAATCCGATCCGATCCGGTCCGATTTCAAAAATTCTTTTTGCAATAGTTAGAGTATTTTTCAACTTAGGGTAGAGTACAAGTTTCATCAAAATCGGTCCAGTAGTTTAAGAGATATAAAGTTTTTATGTTTTTAGTAAGTTACTGTAACGTAGACGTTCGAGTTGCTTGATAGTGCTGATACCTATTTTGCTAAAATAAAAGTCACTAAAAAGGGTTAAATAAATTATTTAAAAAAAAAAACCGACTTCAAAGTAAATTATCTAAAAAGCTTAAAATAACGAAAATATATTGAAGTCGGTGTCAGCTCGTGCTAGTCTTAGTTAACATGATGTGCTAGCACCGACTTCAATATATTTTCGTTATTTTAAGCTTTTTAGATAATTTACTTTGAAGTCGGTTTTTTTTTTTAAATAGTTTTTTTTTCAAAGTTAGAACTGCACAATTGCTTAACTTTTTTCAATTACGATTACATTTTTAATAATGATAACAGAAATACACAGAACAATGAAACTGACAGATGTCAAATGTAATCTATTAATTTGCCCTACATTAGTTAAGATCAAGTGGGATTGCAAACACTAGCATATTATATGAGTAGAAACAAATAACTTTCTTCGTTCATTAAACAGTATCCAGAGATTTTTGTTTTGCACGTAAATAGTAGCTGCTTTTATCTCTAATGCCAACATCCATTACGTACATAAAGCAATTGTTTCAATAACAATACCATTTTAATCGCGCATTATACATTAATCTGTACAAGCATACGTGTTGCCTGTACAGTCGCGGACAAAAGGTGCATTATTGTAAGCTGTGATAAAATTTATATACTTAATTATAGTAATCTTTTGAATAAAATAATCATTGTATAGATAATTAAATTTTATTTACTTATATGAATTTTATAAATTACAGACGACGATGACTAACGATTATGAGTATACCTATAAATGATGATTTAGATTTATTTAAGCACCTGGTAAGTCCGGGTAATAAGCACCCTACCATCTCCTTCCGTTGAGTATACGACTATGGAAAAACCAGAAGAGGGGCAGCAACGTCTTTTAGGTAGTAACCTATACTGCGATCCCCAGTACCTACCAAGCGTGAGGCAACCTCTCGCTTATCGCTTTTGGCTGCTGATGAAATTACATTGCTTATGCAACAACTTAAGAGAAGAGAGAAAAACGTAACGTGTTAGTGAGAAAGCAGACTAATTTCATTACATGGCTATAATTATGTACGTAGTGGTAAGCAACTTATGTGACTGTCCTACTGAAGATACTGAAAAGCTATATAAGATACTGTGGTGGTAAAATAAGTGATTTTCGAGTATCTTAGTGTAGGTCCACCAATGTGTCCCTTCGGAGTCGCTGGACGTTCGGGGTGTGGGCCCTTAGAGCGTCCATTGAGTACGGCGGCGACTCCGAGGAGGACGGCGGCGGGGTTGCGACCCCCGTCCCCGTGAGCACCGTGACTGGTTCCCGGGGGGCTACAATGCGCCCCCCAGCGGCGGGCTCAAAGGCAAGGCATTGGTGCAGATCCTTGGAGAGCCCTGGGGTCCCCCCTCTCATGTGCCGATGCGACAGCCGCGGGGGTTTCAGTGAGTAAGAATCCCACATACCCCGGTCGAGCCCCACAGCTCCCGGGGATCTTTCGAAGATTTCCCCCGCGTCAAAAAATAAAAGTTCCACCACTGTGTCAGATACAATAAATATTGCCCGTGACAGGCACTGTAGCTAGTGAAATTATTGGTTTCAACTTTCAGGGTAGCATATGTGTAGGTACTCATTCATTGAATGCAGAGCATATTTTTAAGTAGCTTCGTTAATACCCGCATCGCAGAATGGACGCATATCTCCGGAACTATCCTATTTCCAGTCTTCATCAGTAACAATTCTGTTAATAAAAAAGCCCGTAGAGTGTCCGGGTAAGAATAGCAGCCAGCCATCTCCTCCCGTCGTAAGTGGCGACTAAGGAAAAACAAGAAAACTATAGATGCCCGCCACGCGTGGGGATTGTACTATGTATAATAATTATAACATCCTTACATTTCTAAGGGGGGAGCCTTTGTTCAGCAGTGGACTTCCTTCGGTTGATGATGATGAAACTTGTGTCTAGAGAGGATAAAATTTATAGCTAAGTCTGATGACTGTCAAGTCGTCTCATGAATTTAATCTATATTAATAAAAGAGCAGGGTCTTTTCTAGGAATCACGATACAGCAAAAACCATATAATGTACAATCTTGAAATTTGGAACCAACATTATTCAAGTAGTCTAGGTGAACAATAAGAACGGATTTTTCGAACCTAACCTAAGTGGGTCAAATGGGCTCCCAAAGTTTGTATGAAAAAAAAAAATTTTTCGTCACACGGATTTGAAACTTTGTCAGTGTACTAAACTAAAGAAATAAAGAAACACGTTATTCACACTTTTTGAAAATGGACCCTTATAGGAATTCTAGCATGGTTTTTAAGTATACAACGCGGAAAAAAAAATTCATGCTGCATTGATGAAACTTTGCGAATACATTTATCAAACTAAAGCAATCCATGTGTAAATAATCATTTTTAAAAATCAACTTCTAAAGGGGTTCAATTGGGGTCCATAAAATGATTTTTTGACCTACAGTCATAAGACTTAATTTATGTATTGCACACAAGAATCTAAGATACCTATATCTGGCATTTTTCGAATAACAACCCCTAAGGTCATTTCGTGGGGTTGAAAAGTTTGCACAAAGAAGGATTTCCATTTAATGCTATGATGCAGCTAGAGTAACGAAACTTGGTAAATAAACTCAACAAAACAATTGAAGAACCTAATTTTCAGCATTTTTCTAAAATCAACCCCTAAGTTGGTAAAATAGGCTCTCAACACTTGTATGACATTTTTTTTCATCACACGTACTCGAAATTTTGTCAATGTACTAAACAAAAAAAAACTAAGAAACACGTGTATGACAACTTTTTGAAAATTGACCATTAAAGGGGTTTTAACATTATTTTTAGAATGAAAATCGGATAAAAAATTTCATGCTGCATTGATGAAACTTTGCGAATGCTATTATCAAACTATAGCAATCCATGTGTAACTAATTATATTTTGAAAATCAACTCCTAAAGGGGTCCAATTGGGGTCCAAAAAATGTTTTTCGACCTACAGTCATAAGACTTAATTTTATTTATATATTGCACACAAGAATCTAAGAAATTCTGGCATTTCTCGAAAAAACAAACCCTAAGGCCATTTAATGGGGTCGGAAAGTTCGCACAAAGAAGGATTTTCTCAAAGTTGTATGGAAAACTTTTGTTTTCATCACACGGGCATAAAACTTTGTATAGGGTACCCTATGTACCCTATGTACCAAGCAAAAGAAATTAAGAAACACGTGTATCACAACTTTTTTAAATTCGAACTGTAAAGGGGTGTTAGCATGGTTTTTGAGTATGAAACGCGGATAAAAAAAATTCATGCTGCATTGATGAAACTTTGCGAATACAATAATCAAACTAAAGCAATATGTGTGTAAATATTTTTTTGAAAATCAATTATGAGTTGGAGGAGTCCAATTGGAGTGCAAAAACTTTCTTCGATCTACAGTCATAAGACTTAATTTATGTAATGCACACAATAATCTAAAAAACCCTGTCGGAATTAGGGAATTTAGCTTGTGATTTTAATAAAACGTCCGTTTCCAACAAATGTAAGTATAATGTGATAGAAGTGTGAATGAATTGACAGTAGTAATAAATATAAAAAGTTGCGGGTATTTGTTGCTTAGACAAACCAATTTCCAGCATTTAGCGAAAAACAACCCCTAAGGTCATTTAATGGGGTTGATAAGTTTACACGTAGAACGATTTCCATTTAATGCTTTATTGCTGCTAGAGTAAAGAAACTCGATATATTAACTCAACATAATTAATTTAACATAACAATCATTAGCATTTTTCGAAAATCAACCCCTATTTTGGTCAAATGGGGTATCAATGTTACTATGGTAAAAATATGTTTTCATCGTATGGACACGCAACCAGTGTACTAAGAAAAAAAATTGAGAAACAAGTGTATCACATTATTTTTTTAAATCAACCCTTAGGGGTAGGTAGCATGGTTTTTGAGTATTTTGAGTACTAAACGCAGAAAAAAAATCATGCTGTGCTGATGAAACTTTGTGAATAAATTCATCAAGCTAAAGCAATTTTTTTTAAATGAACCCCTAAAAGTGTACAATTGGGTCCAAAAAATGTTTTTTATTCCTACTGTCACAGGACTTTTTTTATACATTGCACACAAGCATCTAAGAAACCTATTTCCGGCGTTCTTAGAAAAACAACCCGTTGGGTCATTTTATGGGGTTGCAAAGTTTTCATGAAAAAGGATTTTCATTTAGTCTATAATGCTGCTATAGTCACAAAACTCATTAAGTAAACTCAACACAACAACAAACAGTTTTTCGGCATTTATCGAAAATCTACTCCTAAGTGGGTCAAATAAGGTATCCAAGTTTTGTATATCATAATAACTACATAATTTGGTTAGTCTATATCGATAGTCTATATCGGGTTAGTTATTATTGAGTATCTTGAGGCCGTGCAGTGTTTTGCTTGGTTTTCGATTTAATTATATTTATCACAAACCGAGATTAAATCAAAAAATAAGCAAAGCATTGCACGGCCTAAAGATCTTACTGCGTAGATCGGACCAACAATAATATCTAAGAAGTCATGAAGCTACACCGACATAATTGTGACATAAGGACGTTTAACATCTCAGTCCTCCCATGACCGACCATGGGTGCTGCAAAGCATTAGAAACGTCGGGATAGTAAAATCTAAAATAAACCGTAATTAAATCCATAAAAGTAGTTTGATTTCAATATTGTTTACAATTTTATCAAGTATGTCTGCGTGTATTTTGTGTGTGTGCCATCATAGCTCCTATTTCTTAAATATTTATTGCATTATTTTTAAAATACATGACTGTAACTGCGCTGTTAACATTAAATACAAAAACATACTGTACATATTTTGCAATTCCATCAAAACTTATGGGATTGTTAAGTGGAAACTATTTGTTAACCCCATTGGTAAATTGGTAGTGGTAGTGGTAGTGGTTCCTCAGCGGTTGATTTTCGAAAAATGCTGGAAATTAGTTTATTCAATAGTTTTGTTTAGTTCATTCACTGAGTTTCGTCACCATAGTTGCATTATAGCATTAAATGGAGATCTTTCTTAACGCAAACTTTGCAACCCCATTAAATGAACTAAGGGGTTTTCCGAAGAATGCCGGAAACAGGTTTCTTACTTTCTTGTAGGAAAAAAAAAATATTTTTCACTTTAATATGAGCTTTTATCTGACGAACGTATCCGCAAAGTGTCATCAGTGCAGCATGATTTTTTGAAGTGAAACTTCTTATGCGACTTCCAAAAATATTATCACATAACGCGTCAAACGTTAAATGAAGCACCTTAACGCGTTAAGTGATAGGTGTTAAACGATAGGCGGTAGGCGTAAATTTGTTAAGGTTATGAAAGCACTCATGTGACGCCGTCACTGAGTGAGTGGGTGAGTGGGTTTCGGTGGGTTTCAGTGGGTGTCGGTGGGTTTCGGTGGGTGTCGGTGGGTGTCGGTGGGTTTCGGTGGGTTTCGGTGGGCGTCGGTGGGTTTCGGTGGGTTTCGGTGGGTTTCGGTGGGTGTCGGTGGGTTTCGCTGGGTTTCGGTGGGTTTCGGTGGGTGTCGGTGGGTTTCGGTGGGTGTCGGTGGGTTTCGGTGGGTTTCGGTGGGTTTCGGTGGGTTTCGGTGGGTGTCGGTGGGTTTCGGTGGGTGTCGGTGGGTGTCGGTGGGTTTCGGTGGGTTTCGGTGGGTGTCGGTGGGTTTCGGTGGGTTTCGGTGGGGTTCGGTGGGGTTCGGTGGGGTTCGGTGGGGTTCGGTGGGGTTCGGTGGGGTTCAGTGGGGTTCGGTGGGGTTCGGTGGGGTTCGGTGGGGTTCGGTGGGGTTCGGTTGGGTTCGGTTGGGTTCGGTTGGGTTCGGTTGGGTTCGGTTGAGTTCGGTTGAGTTGAGTTGAGTTGAGTTGAGTTAGTGTGTGTGTGTGTGTGTGTGTCAGTGTGTGAGTGAGGGACCGACCGACCGACCGACCGATCGACTGAGCGAGAATGAAGTTTCACTTCTTCCGCGCGGAGGGGCTCCACGCACGCACATTTTTTTTCGCGTTTCGTACCATAAAACTGTGCTAATAAAAGTTTTCCAAAGGTTGATTTTCAAAACAAACGTGTTAGACGTGTTTCTCAATTTCTTTTGATGTGTATACTGACAAAGTATCATGTCGATGAAAAAAAAATTTTTCATACATACTTTCATATCCCATTTGTCCCTAAGGGTTGATTTTAGAAAAATGCAGAAAATGAGTTTGTTAAATTGTTATGTTGAGTTTATTTACCGAGTTTCGTGAATGTAGCTGCATTATAGCTTAAAGGGAAATCCTTCTGCCTGCAAACTTTGAAACCATTCATTGACCTTAGGTGTTGCTTTTTGAAGTGAAACTTCTTATGCGACTTCCAAAAACTTTATCACATAACGCGTTAAGCATTAAATGATAGGTGATAGACGTTAAGTGATACGTGTAAACAACACTACACCAAAACAACCAAGTAACACAGTAGTAGTTACGGTAGTTGAATTGTAACATAAGGACGTATAACATCTCAGTCCTCCCATGACCGACCATGGGTGCTGCAAAGCATTCGAGACGTCGGGATAGTAAAATCTAAAATAAACCGCGATAAAATCTCAATGTGTAGTATTCGCGTAAATAAAAGACAATCAAAACCCGTTTGAGTAACAAAGTCAACGCGTGCGAAGTCGCGGGCTACAGCTAGTCATATAATAAATGTCAGAAGCTAAAAGTATTATACATTATTAATACTTTTTAAGAGGAGCTTTCAGCAGTCACATTTACAATTCACTTTGTATGTTTTAATCTACGCGTCTTAATTAAATCACAGTTAATAATATTCGAAAAATTACCTGCCCTTGTTACAGCTTCTGGGGACGTTAGGTCAACATTTTTTATTGAAAATTAAGTGATGAGATGAGGAAGTTGCTTTCCTAGTTTTGAACAACCAATTTTGACAGAAGTTTGCCAGGTACAGGAATGCAGCAATATTTTTACGCTGTAAATGTTACACAATTTTTTTATCGGGAACGATATTAAATTATAATACTTGATATTTAAGTATTGGTTTCAGTTAAATTATAAGTATGACATTTACCAGAAATTTTTAAAATCTATAATTAATTTGTATATTACTTTGCATGCTATTTAATGGCAAATTTGTATCGCAGGCTATGTTTTTAATGTACCATCTTTATACGCATCATCATTTATGCAAATAAATTGAATTTGAATTTATAAGCTACAGAGTGGCCTTTGGAAAGATTTTCATACAAAAAACTGTATCTAATTTCGTAAAAATGTCGTCTTAATTATGTTTCACAGTTCGGTCCTTAGCAACTTATAATGTTTACTTATTGTAGTTATGCGTCCTTACTACTAGCCTTGCACGGAATGATTTAAAGTTTTTTTTTTTTTTCTTTTTTTTTTCGGGTACTTTAATATTTTGTCACCTCACCGCCTCATATAAGACGGCCCACCCGCAGTGTGTCTTCATGTTTGTTTCCGTGCTCAAGCCTTCGCACGTCTCCAATCCAAAGCTCCAAGTGTATTTAGTATTAAATAAAAATAATTAAATTAGTATTAAAGAAAAAGTGAAAGTCAAGAACCGGACAACTGAGAGGCGACGCGACGCCGCGACGTCGGGACAACGGAGAGGTGCCGCCGCGGTGGTGACGTCGGACGACTCTTCGTCTTCGGGAAATGGATCGTCGTGCACTATTGGACAACGGAGAGGTGCCGCCGCGGTGGTGACGTCGGACGACTCTTCGTCTTCGGGGAATGGATCGTCGTGCACTATTTAAATTGTGTTCGTACGAATCGAGCTTCCATACAGGGTCGTCTCACACGTACATAAAGAACACATTTACGGTTAACAGCGATACCCCACCAGCGGGTAGTTGTCGCCCCACCAGCGGGTTTGACGTTTTCGCTGTGTTCAGACGATGCGAGCTTCCAATACAACCGGGGTCGTCTCTGTCGTAGTGTTGAACACGTTAACCGTATAGTGCGTTACACAAAAGCGATGCACACTCCTGTAGTTGTTGTTTTCGCTGTGTTCATACGATGCGAGCTTCCAATACAATCGGGGTCGTCTCTGTCGTAGATAATGAATACGTTCACCGTTATAGTGCGATACGTCAGCTCTGCAGATGTGAGTATACATATATGTGAGTATTTACGGTTCATGCGATGCACACACCCAACATCGGGTAGCTGTTGCTTGCGCTGTGTTCATACTATGTGAGCTTCCAATACAATCTGGGTCGTCTCTGTCGTAAGATAATGAACAACTTTACAGTCATTGTGCAATACACAATGTTCATGTGAGTATAGGTCTTGCTGCTGGTATGTCAGTATGACATGTTTCTTTACGGTGCGTGTTTCCACACCGTGTCGTCTCATCTGTACAAATAATGTACATCATCATCATCATCACCAGCTGGAAGACGTCCACTGCTGAATATAGGCCTCCCCCTTACAATATACATATGTACAGATAAACGCGATACGCATTCCTTATTGCGGGTAATTGTTGCAAACACTATTATGAAATGCATGCCGCCAACACATCTGGGAACATATAATCCGATCATTATCATCAGCCAGACAAAATCCACTGTTGAATATACCAAGACGTCCATCTTGGAACGTCACAATTAACTGTAATTTGCTACTACCATCCACCAGTTGCCTGGGATTCGTACAATATCGTCAGATATAATTCGATCTGTAGGTACTCCTAATTATCGGAATACGTCGTGCGCCACTGGACGAGATGAGTAAATAATTAAGAAGTTATAATAACAATACTAATATTTTTTCACAGTAGAATTAATAAGACTTCAAAACTTCGTAGTTCGTACTGCAAAGTGGTATCTAGCAGATCCGAGGCGGACTGGCCGCGGCGGGCTTTACCACAGGCTCGACGAGATCCTGGCCGGCCTACAGCCGGAGCATCCGTGAGCACCACCGTGGAGCTGCAGTAAGTAGCCTCTGAACTTATGGGACAGTACGCCACGCCGCCGGCCGCCGGCCGCCTCCTACACTTATTATAAATACTTAGTTGAAAATAACTATTGATAAATCTGATCTAGAGAACAAAACAATCGTCATATTATTAATTCGTCGTTAATTTAGCTAAATGTATGACCTTGATGACTATATTTATGGTTTAACTTTATGAACAATATAGTTGCAATATTTGAATACTTATGACAAAATTGAGGACGAATTTTTTGTCCTACATAATTCTAGTTTCTAAATTTAATGGTCATAAAATATTGAATACTACATTAAATCTGTGTAGTAAATTCATAAAGTTCGATTTTTACAAAAATAAATAATAATAATGAAGTAAAAGTATATACAGGGTGTTTCAAAAACCCTGTCCAAACACAGTTAGTCTTATTGCATTATCTTAACACGATCATTTTTACGTGATTTTTTTTTAACTAAGGAATATATATGTATATATATATATAAACCTATAAACAGCGTGTTTAAAAAAAAAAAAAAAGGGAACTCTGTTCGAGCTTGTCACTGTGTCATAATACAATTATATATTTATATAATCCACACAGTTAAAAAAATAAAAACATCCTGGCTGATCTTTGATGTTATTATTCAGAATCCATACGATTATATTTATGTAATTTTTTGTTGGATATTTCATTTGGATCTTTCCTGATATATTTTATCTACCAGCGTTGTGAATATTCCTCTTATAAGTTTGATGTGCCTTTTAATGTGTAATAAACCACAAACAAGCTGTCTAGAGTAACTTATATGCTTTGTCTATAATAAATACAAAACTATCTAGTTTACGCCCTCTATTCAATGTATTTTGCTTCTTAAGATTTTTGAGATTGACAACGACCATATCAGTATTTTTTACTACCTATTAATTTTAGTTGTTACTTTATTTTTGGAGATAGGAACTATTCTTGAACTCAAATATATTAGTCGTGTTTACTAGTACTTACTATTACCATCCCTTGGTAATAATAATAATAATTAAAAAAAAAAACTGTTGGGTAATTTTCATTGTTTTTTTTTATGCCCTGGTTGCGGGTTCGATTCACATGCAAAACAGATTTGTCTGCGTGAAAATGTCTTCAGCGTTATTTGTCTATACAAAATATAAAAACATACCTTGGCGTATTTGTTTGTATAAAGTCCAGATATGAGTATCTTACCTCTGATTTTAACCGTGATTAATAAACCAAACGGAAGGTCTAAGGTTTTTCTTTGATAAGTCTGTTCTAAACGCTATACATAATTATTTGCTTCATATATTTATATGAACACCAAACAATTATTTAGATATTTGTATTTTCCATGTAAAGTAACATTAAGGTAAAGGAGAAAATATACTTAGATAAGGTGCTTAATGGTAGAAAATAAAATACACATTAAGTACACCGGAAATAGATATGTTTGTAATATGGAGACTTTAAGTGTTTTCCCTATATATTTTTAAAACTACTGCAAAAAAATAATATAATAAAGAACTTAAATCCTTTTTGGAACAGTAATCGAGAACAATGACTAGATACATTTAAAATTACAAACGGTATTGACTGCATTAATTAAAGACTGTCACTGTTGTGTATATACCTACCTACCTTTATAGCACCTAAATGTACTAAATAAATAGCGATCACGACCATGATCTGCTTACAATCTTCTTTAAGTTATTAGCGCCTCCTGTACGGGCGGTATAGTTAGTATGAAATAAAGTACTTTAAGTTCGATGTATGACTGTTGTAATATCCTTTTTAAGAGATAAAGTAACGGTCATTGACATTACAATCAGCTGACAGCTGATAGATACATATGAGGGTAGGTGACACAATAAATAACATTTGGAGGGTATATCTCCTCATCTACCCTCAACTTATAAAATGTGCAACAACCTACAAAAAAAAAAAAAGGAATAACTTTCAAAGTGCAATTAATTAATCATAAAGATAACTTTACTGTTATGAATGAAATACAAGTTTGTTCATGAATTACAAATTATTGCGTACCTATTGTCAAGGTGATATGTTCAGTAATGTTTTCTGTTGTGCACCGTGTTAATTAAATAATTAATTTAAGGTTTTTCTAACTATTCTATGTGGCCTGTGTGGCCTTTAGGAACATTTACGTTCACAAACTGATATTTACTTACATTATTGATATATATATTTTATACATATATATATTTTTCGGTTATTGATTATACAAAATAATTACGAAAATAGACTTCAATTTCAGTCATTGTCTAATGGTGAGGTTATGCATATTTCCTTTGAAATATGTTTTATAAAGTGCATTTGCGCGTTTTTACAAGACAATGATTTATTGCCACTGTTGACAGGTTTTGAGGAGAGATTTTTCTCGATACGACTTATCTATTCATAGGTGCTTAACCCTAATGTATAATTTTGCTTGCGGTTCCTCTGCAGTATTAATATTACGATAGGTCATTGAAGATAATCTACCATCCTCGACTGCGTCACCGCTTTCCACCGGGTGGGACTGTGGTCAAACACTAGCTTATATTGAATAAAAAAAACTAAAAAATAAAAAACTTCTTTATTACGGACTTAATAAGTACTACGTATGGATTTTACTGTTGGCTAAGTGTAATATTGTATTATTAGTGTTATAAAAGTCGTAAGGAGTTAGACTCTCTCTTTTGATATTTAAAACAAAAAGGAAAATCTAGTGCCTAATATTATGTGATGCTTTTACAGAGATTACAGAGATAAATGAATTTGGATTTTTAGGGCATAACTTGTATTACCTATTCCCCCAAATCATAATAGCTAACTATTCACATTTTATAGAACTAGACTCTAAACATCCTACAATAAGTAAACATTATAAGTTGCTAAGGACCGAACTGTGAAACATAATTAAGGATCAAACGAACTTACCCTTACGTGAAGTTCGATCATAATTATGTGAACAGTTCGGTCCTTAGCAACTTATATACTCCCCTCCCTTTTACACATCACCCGACCCAAGGATAAAATGTGAAACGTTTTTCCTACTCTAAACATAATGAAGACACACTGCGGGTGGGCCGTCTTATATGAGGCGGTGAGGTGACAAAATATTAAAGTACCCTAAAAAAAAAAGAAAAAAAAAAAACTTTAAATCATTCCGTGCAAGGCTAGTAGTAAGGACGCATAACTACAATAAGTAAACATTATAAGTTGCTAAGGACCGAACTGTTCACATAATTATGATCGAACTTCACGTAAGGGTAAGTTCGTTTGATCCTTAATTATATATGTATTTCAGTGAATAAATATTAAAATAAACTGTAGACTACACTACTGTAAGTAAGAAAAAATAATATTTGTCGTCTGCTATACTTATATTAGTACTAACTATACCCACGTATCAAAATTTGAATGACTTATTACCACTCGTAATAAGTTTTGGGGTGAAAATATTGCTTGCTCTTACTAGCCTATTCTTGAGTAGGTGCTTGAATGTCTTCGTTTTGCAACAAAATGTCTGACGCTGCGCTACCAACCTACTTCGACAAATTCATGCACAAAGAACCAACCAGCTATTGAATAATAAATACATAGGCAGGGCTGAGTTGAATTGTTTTATAGCAAGGTATGACCACGGCCCTCGTAAAGCCGCCACCCAACCGCTGTACGATATTACTAGTGATCCCACTTCATTGCCTCACTCACAAGCCATGGAGGTAACTTTCTTGATATTTTTATTGCACATTTACTTGAGAAATAGAGCTTAGTGGATATTAAGACCTAGGGATGAAAGTTGCTAGATTAGAGAAGTTCTGCACCGGATTATTAGGTCGCTATAAAGCTAAGATATTGATCAGTACCAGCGAGGATAGTTAATGTTGTACCTCTTTCAGGGTTCGAAGTTTTTAACTGAAACTACAAATCTCGCTACGTTTTCAATCTTGCTTTTAGTGCGAATTTTAATTATTAACTTTTAACGTTTCTGGTATTTTTTTATACAGCGTAGCATTTTAGTGGAAGAAGTTTTATATTACTAGCGATTTTATGCTTATTTAGGCTGCGTCTAATAAAAGTATCTTATTGACGGGCCCGTTGGTCTAGTGGTTAGACACCCTGGCTGCTACCTAATACTAATAGGTACTATTAATACCTAGGTCGTGGGTTCGATTCCCACCAAGTGTCTGGGTGTTATTTATCTATTTAAGTATGTATTTACAAAAAAAAAGAATATAAGTATTAGTATCAGTTGTCTGGTTTCCATATTACAGGCTCTGCCTAGTTTGGGATCGGATGACCGTGTGTGGATTGTCCCAAGATATTATTATCTTCGATACTTATAATAAAACTGTAACAGGTCAAATTCTGTACATTGAAGATATTTTGAAAATTATATTTGGAGGGCATTCTATAACCGATACTGAGGCCGAAAATGTATTTTTTTTTAATTTTTGTCTGTCTGTCTGTATGTATCACGGCTGCGCATCACGTCGAAACTACTGAATGGATTCGAATGAAACTTGGCATGATTTGAGATCTTACTACGAGGTAGGACATAGAATACTTTTTATCCCGTAATCTAGCACGGTTCTTTTGGGAGAGGGGATTGAAGTCAAAATGGGTACTTGGTTATACGCTTGGTCCGATTTTATCAATTTTTCTTTATAATATAATAAATATTAGTAAGGGAACACTCATAGAGAGTTGTTATCGAGGTTTTGTAATCGATCGGGTTAAGCAACGTTAGGTAAGGTCATTAAATAGCGGGGTGTGGGCCCCTTGAGCGTCCATTGAGTACGGCGGCGACTCCGAGGAGGACGGCGGCGGGGTTGCGACCCCCGTCCCCGTGAGCACCGTGACAGGTTCCCGGGGGGCTACAATGCGCCCCCCGGCGGCGGGCTCAAAGGCAAGGCACTGAGGGGCCCCTGGTGCAGATCCCACCGGAGAGCCCTGGGGTCTCCCCTCTCATGTGCCGATGCGACAGCCGCGGGGGTTTTAGTGGGTAAGAATCCCACATACCCCGGTCGAGCCCCACAGCTCCCGGGGATCTTTCGAAGATTTCCCCCGCGTCAAAAAAAAAAAAAAAAAAAAAAAAAAAAAAAAGGTCATTAAATAGATCTTCGGAGTCGCTGGACGCTCCGGGTGTGGGCCCCTTGAGCGTCCATTGAGTACGGCGGCGACTCCGAGGAGGACGGCGGCGGGGTTGCGACCCCCGTCCCCGTGAGCACCGTGACTGGTTCCCGGGGGGCTACAATGCGCCCCCCGGCGGCGGGCTCAAAGGCAAGGCACTGAGGGGCCCCTGGTGCAGATCCCACCGGAGAGCCCTGGGGTCCCCCCTCTCATGTGCCGATGCGACAGCCGCGGGGGTTTTAGTGGGTAAGAATCCCACATACCCCGGTCGAGCCCCACAGCTCCCGGGGATCTTTCGAAGATTTCCCCCGCGTCAAAAAAAAAAAAAAAAAAAAAAAAAGGTCATTAAATAGATGGGTGACAGTTTAACGCCATTTGAACTAAACGGGTCCGTGCTTCGGAGAGCAAGTAAAAAGTGGGTCCCAGTTTTTAACCGACTATAAAAAAGGAGGTGATGTATTCGATGCGAATGTCTGTTATTAAAAGTTTAGTTAACGTAAAAATAGCGCTATCTAAATCTAAAAGGAAGACGCTGCCGCCCGTCTTGGTTTCCCTATAATAACCCTAATTAAGAATAAAAATATCACGTTTGACTATGTATATGGCACACACCATAAAAACGGGCTTAGTCGATATCGCACATGACATTATGGGCTAGCTCGTCGTCGGAATGTACGTCAACCTTTTTTTCCGTCAGCCGGTCGCTTTGTAAAAAATACTGTATCGCTTTATAAAGGTGACAGTTTCTGAAGATGATATACGAGAATCCAGACGCATCGTGATCGCGGCAGTATTTGTTGGTCAGTTTATTTCCTTTTCAGTTATTCAATAGTTTATATAGCACATGTCACGATAAATAGCTGTTTATAATTTTCTGTAAATAATGTACTTTGTTATTATGTACAGAAATCCCATCTTATAGTAAGCGGTGTTGCAAAAAGCCCGACTGCAGAACAAATAACATGGACTTAAATAAATTCATCATCAGTAGCCGACGTCCACTGCTGAACAAAGGCCTGTCCTTTAAGGCGGCTTAGGGATCGCAGTATAGGTTGTAGGTAATCCAATAGAAAGACTCTGCTGCCCGTCTTCGTATTTTCCCTTAGGCCACCTCCTACGGACACCCAACGGGAGAAGATGGGTGGGTGCTATTCTTACCCGGACACCCCACGGGGTATATATTACATTTAAGTCCATGTTATTTGTGCTGTGGTCGCAAACAAAATCGTTATATCGTATCGTAATCGTTGGATCGTCGTATTTGTACCCAGACACCACACGGGTATAAATAAAGTGAATACCTAATAACTATATTCAAACATACAATAGGTAAATGAATGCACCTAGAACAGAACTATTATTTCAGAATTTTGGTAGATCGATACTAAATTTTAGCGTAGTGAGTGAGTGATATTGCGATTCCGTGGAGCCTGTATCGTTATGCAAACGGATCCCAATGACATGTGCAGTGTAGTATCGGAAAATAATATATACCGTATTCCTATTTTTCTCCTTTGAACAAATTCTATTTCATAATACATTTTCTCTACATTTTTTGACTAGGGCGGTGCAGCCATCTCGTGAAATCTAATATTCAACGAAGTATTTTATATAAAATGCCTGACAGGTGTGCGAGGATCATCTATACAATTACGTGAGCAGAGGGCATCACTTCTTTCAAATAAAATCTAAATCTCTAATATTATTATGGCGTATTCCTCGCGGGGTGTCTCGGTAAGAATAGTACCCTCCCATCTACTCCATGTACCATTTTTACGTTGGTAACTGACCTGAGGCCCAAGTGTATTCGTTTTATAAACAATACGTACCAAGCGCGTAGGCTACGGCTGTGTTCTGATTATACGCCTGATGCCATACAGCGTCACGCCGCCACCCGCTGGTACGCCCGCCGCGTCACGATGCTTATTGTAGGAATTTACTGCTGTGTTTTCAAATTTAAATTATTTATTTTAAATAGGCACTGTAGTACTTCTGAACGGTCATTTTTTTAAAAGCTAACACCGGACCACAACGCGCCCTCAACTGAGAAGATCCGGAAGGAAACTTAGTGGGCTTGTAATGTTTTTTAACTTTTTTCTAAAACAGTGTTACAATTAGATTAGCATCAGCGTGATAGTGTGTCCTGCCGATTGAAAGATAAAACAAGAGATAGAAAAAAATACGAGGAAGCTACAACAAACTGCAAGGCTAAAGGGATAGTATTCGGACTGGTCCCCAAGCAGCACCCGCGCACGAGTTGACTCGAGCAGCAGCCATCACTCCCTTCAACCATATTAGAGGGAAGGGGGTGTCCCGCTATACGAAGCGGCCACAAGCAGAGATATTTCGATGGCGAGCATGATCGATCAAAGATCACAGAGACTGACATTTAACTTCTGCTGTTAAGCTAAGCAGTGCCTTGTTCTCTTAGAGACGCTGACGTCGGCATGAGCATGAACGTCGTATTGTTGTTTGTCGACTACTCTTGTAAACAAGACGTCGTCGTTGGCTGCGGCGATGTAGTGACCGCTGACGCTGTGTCTGTGGGTCTAGTACGAGTTCTGATAGATTCCGAGCTCGATCCATCTTTCAGTTTTCTCCATACATTTCACATCAGCGCCCCTAGCGGTAACAATCAATAAATAGTGAAATGTACGGGAAAAACTGTCAGTTTGATCGAGCTCGTAAACTATACCTAACTAAAGCGTTCAGACGCCGATCGTAACATTTACGCTGAAGTCGAACGTCACGTATAGCATTTAATAGGAGACCGTAGCCTTACGCAGTTGAGTATTGTTTGTAATACGAATACACTAAGGCCTCAGGAAAAAAATATTCTGTATCATTTATTGTCACTATTTTTGTTGTTCTTTCCCTTGAAATAAGATATTATCATATAAAATAGATACGATAATTGGCGCCGGTGGGCATTACAAACTGTATGAGAAGCATTAAGAGGGATATGGTAACAATAAAGCTTATTCGCATCCGTTTCCTTTTCACTTCCAGTAATACTTGGAAGAACAAATATAAGTAATCCTTGGAAGGAAAAATATAAGGGTTACTGATAAAAATAAAAATTTGTTTATATCTTATATCTACTAGTAAATCTATTAATTTCGAATTACTAAATAATGTTTTACCCGTGGGGTGTCCGGGTAAGAATAAGACCTCCCATCTCCTCCCATTGGGTGTCCGTAAAGGCGACTGAGGGAAAACAAGAAGACAGGCAGCAGCGTCTTTTTATTGGATTACCTACCACCCATACTGCGATCCTCAAAACGCCTGCCAAACGTGGGGATTATGGTAACGCCTCCCTTCTAAGGGGGAGGCCTTTTTTCAGCAGTGGATTTCTATTGGCTACTGCTGATGCCGCTGCTGCAACTTTTCATAACTTTGACAATAAGGCTCTGCCTTTTTTTTAAAGCAGCGTTCTCTCTACCTCTCTTAGAGCACCATACCTCTGTTAAATATCTTATCGTTCAACAAATTATAATAGCCATAATTATTTTGTGTAATGGAGACGATGACTGGGAAAAAAAAAAAATTCTAATTAGTCCGTTAATTAGATTATCAAAAAATATTGTACACGTATTTTTTATGTAACAAATCAATAGAAAGTGCCAAGGATATAGAGATTCAAAGTCCGGGCCCCCACTGGCTCGTTACGTTACGTCACCCCTTAGTAAAAAATTTATACAGGCGTGATGTCACGCGGAATTTTAACGCACTATATCATTCTATCACTTCGTCATTTTTTGTTTCATGTCAATGAAAAGTAAAAATACGTGTCCAATATTTTTTGATAATTTAAATAACGGCCTTAATATATTTTTTAACCGACTTCAAAAAATGAGGTTCTGTATTCGACGCGTATGTATGTAATATTAATAAAAATGCGTAATATTCATATATGTTAGTCTATGTGGGCTTCTAAACGAATTTACCAAATTTCACGAGTGTATGTATGTATGTATGTATGTGGGTTTGCCCACTGATTTCTCAGAAACTACAAGTCCGATTTCAAAAATTCTTTTTGCAATAGTTAGAGTATCTTTCAACTTAGGGTAGAGTACAAATTTCATCAAAATCGGTCCAGCAGTTTAAGAGATATAAACTTTTTATGTTTTCAGTAAGTTACTGTAATGTAGACGTTCGAGTTGCGTGATAGTGCTGATACCTATCTTGGTAAAATAAGTCACTAAAAAGTGTTAAATAAACTATTTTAAAAAAAATAAAAACCGACTTCAAAGTAAATTATCTAAAAAGTATAAAATAACGAAAATATGATTGAAGTTGGTGCAGAATATACACAGCAGGTTCGCTAACACCAACTTCAAGTCGGTTTTTTTTTTTTTTTTAAATTGTTTATTTAGTCATCTAGCCTATTGATTGTTGTACGCTTCATTTCGTTACGCCTACACCTATGTAGGTACTATGAAATTTCCCAAAAAAATACCCAAGTACAATAACTTATTACACAGACTATACGTACCAACCCACATAATATTACTTAACATACCGACGTCAGTGGTGGACAAAGGTTGCTATGTGCGGATGATTTGACTATTACGAAACTTGATATTTACTGTCTACATCTTCCGTATTTATGATATAACCTCCGGATCTCAAGTTACATGGAAAATCACATTGCTTACATAATATAAGCTGACGCTTGACCATGATCTTGACTGATCTTTTTTTGTGCCCATGTTAATACTAAGTGCTCCGCCGTTAATTAAAACGCATTATTCAAGTTATAGTGGAAGGATGGTATTTTAAGGCTGATTGTCTAGGGTGCTTCAGGTAAATAACCCCCCCCCCCCCCCTCGATGATAAGTGGAATTACCGCCGTTAATTAAAACGCATTAGACTATTAGCAGTTCAGAAAATAACGCCGCAAAAGGAACGAACAACGAACCTTATAAAGCTCTGAAAATCTTATTTACCCTGACCCTGGGTAACGATATTTGACCACGATTGTCTGTAAAGTAGGTAAGTAGGTACTCCGGTGGTGGACCTATCGTCAGGAGCCCAATGGAAATGTGACCAAGCAACCTCTGCCTTAAAGGCGGTTGGTCACGGACGTACACGGTGGAGTGCATCACTACTAAATGCGACCAAGAGGCGGGCGGTGACGCGGTGTAGGCATCATTAGCATCGGCATGTAAGCATCGGCATGTAGGCATCGGCATCGAGCATCGTCGCGAGCACCACGTGGGAGCCTGTAATCTTTGCTCCATCCTGGGACGTCTGGCTCTAGATAAACTCTGGTGAGGTCCGAACCTATGGTCCGAACAAACTGCCCAGAGGCTCCCGACAGCGTCGATGCAGGTCACCCGGGAGGTTTTAGTGGGTAAAAATTCCACAGAAGTTGCTCTTCGCCCCTATCGTAAACAATAGCTACAAATCTGCAGTCAAAATATCTGGCTCACCAATAGAGACAGTACTTTGTCATATTCGTCGTACAAATCTGTTCTCACGACTAGTGGCGGAAGGTATTTGTAGACATTGGACCAGTATGTTAATCAACTAAAGCTGCAATGTTGTGAAAAGTCACCATTAAGTCCCACAGGTGGCAGCTGAATAAACTATCAAAATCTTTTCAGTGGTGTCCTATGGATTTGAGAAATCCATAATGCAAAATTTCTACTCTAACTGGGATGAAGGTATTTGGTATAAGGTTTTTGATTTGAGAATTACAATATACACACAGGCGTAAACCAACACTCATGCAACAGACATGCAAAAAACAAACCCACACACACATAAACACACACACATCATTACACATCATTATCACATTTGAAATCTTATTTTCTTGGTCAATAGATACCGCACAGATGCTCTTACGTAGTTCCGTTGCTTGTTCTCTTTCTTTTGTTATTTTTTACTTAACATTTACAATATTATTAATATAGATTCTCTCATAATATAAGTACTTAATTATATTCATATTTAATTACGTATTAACGTGCACTACTAAGCTTGATGTAGATTTTTTCTTGGTATAACTGACAAACCTCAGTAGTTTAATTTAGTGCCAATTATGTTTTACCTATGGAAACTGTTTTTTTGTATTTTGATAAATAAATTTAAACAAAAAAAACATACACAGGAACTTACACACTTACCTATGCACACACACCTATACACACCTACATACTTATTTATCATATTACACCGCTTTATAAGCAATATTCATTAATTTAATTTATTGATGTAAAAAAACATACTTTTTTATTTACTTTTGTATTATATTTATAGTACAAGTGTTTAGTAGATTCTAAGAAAGAGCGGGGCACTCCTAATACAGGTTTTTTAAACTTAAAAGGAGAGTCCCAACCCCTGTAAAAATGCACTATCTTGTATTGTAAATAAAAAAAAAATGTTTTTTGAATACAGGCGATAACTGGCTGAATGACATTTAGAACTATCCAACGACGATTAAAATAAAATTCAGAGTACATATACAAATCATTACGTTTAAGCAATACCGCATTACACCGTATATCAGCTATGCTCTGATTACCAGATAATACTTAATTCCGGAAATAGCGGACATGTTAGTACACTGTACCTAGTTACGTGAAATTGTCATCAGTCGACCAAATTGGACACGCCACGGGAGGGTTAACGAGGGTGGCATATTCACCGCTCACGGGTTGAGCGCGGCGCGGCTCACCATATCTCGATGATTAACGCTGTCTATCATGCTTTCGGTTATTAAACACCGCTGAGTGAAGGCTCGTGATAGTTCCGTGAATTGGGTCTTTAGTTATGTTGAGAGTTACCGTTAAGATTATAAGAGTATTTGAGGATATCTACCCCTCTTGAAATTAAGTAGGCATAACGACAGCAATCATGAAGCGTACAGTAATAATGAATTTTAAAGTAGTTTTAAAATAAAACGCATCCGAATCAGCAGTGTTAAATAAAGAATATCTGTGCTATTAGCTAAAGCTGTGTCTGCGTGTTATTTATCTAAAACGTATTTACAAAAAAAAAAAAGATCATACCACTGAATTGAGAACCTCCTCCTTTTTGCAGTCGTTTAAATAGTATTTTGTGTTTTTAGGGTTCCATATTATATCTAAAAGGTAAAACATGAACCTTTAGAAAGGTCCCCTTATCTCCGAAGTTTGTGGAGGGGAAAATCTGATTTAATTATGGGTAATATATGTCTATATATATTTTACAGGAATACAAAGAAATAAAACGATCTTTCTAAGTAGTACAGTTTTTCAGTAATCCTAAAAAAACCTCGACAAACAAACTTAGTTTTGCGGTTTGGGTTTTTTTGCTATCTGGGGTGTTACATGAATAGTAAAATTACTTTAATACATCCAAAGATGGTATGGAACCCTCGGTGCGCGAGTGCGACTCGCAATTGACAGGTTGTTTATTTGTGATTTTAATTAGATAAGCATGGCCTGGCTTGGGCTTAGACGTGTTGACTGTCTCAAGGTTTTATTTTTACTATTTTAGCAATTTTACAGTTCATAAAACCTAAGTAAGTAAGCTTGTGTAGTTTCTTCCACCGCTGGATGATGTTCCAGCCGCATAATCATTGCATGAGGTATGACCGCAATCAAGATTTATTTACTAAACATAGACATGGAGACAAACGAGACGTTCGCTTGATGAGAAGCGACATGCCTGTCTATAGTTTATTGTCCGGTGAAGCTGCAATGGCCATCTGCGGCCAACAGCGTCTATCATTCCCAAAAAAAAAAACAAAAAAAAAACCTGTCTATAGAAAGTACCACTCGTCACTTGAGCAGCGGTAATTTGATCAGCTACAGTGCCCTGAATACAGCAATGCACTGCTGCTTGGCGAAATAGAATAGAATAGAATAGAACAGAATAGAATAGAATAGAATAGAATAGAATAGAATAGAATAGAATAGAATAGAATAGAATAGAATAGAATAGAATAGAATAGAATAGAATAGAATAGAATAGAATAGAATAGAATAGAATAGAATAGAATAGAATAGAATAGAATAGAATAGAATAGAATAGAATAGAATAGAATAGAATAGAATAGAATAGAATAGAATAGAATAGAATAGAATAGAATAGAATAGAATAGAATAGAATAGAATAGAATAGAATAGAATAGAATAGAATAGAATAGAATAGAATAGAATAGAATAGAATAGAATAGAATAGAATAGAATAGAATAGAATAGAATAGAATAGAATAGAATAGAATAGAATAGAATAGAATAGAATAGAATAGAATAGAATAGAATAGAATAGAATAGAATAGAATAGAATAGAATAGAATAGAATAGAATAGAATAGAATAGAATAGAATAGAATAGAATAGAATAGAATAGAATAGAATAGAATAGAATAGAATAGAATAGAATAGAATAGAATAGAATAGAATAGAATAGAATAGAATAGAATAGAATAGAATAGAATAGAATAGAATAGAATAGAATAGAATAGAATAGAATAGAATAGAACACGAGTGGAACACGAGTGGAACACGAGTGGAACACGAGTGGAACACGAGTGGAACACGAGTGGAACACGAGTGGAACACGAGTGGAACACGAGTGGAACACGAACGGAACACGAACGGAACACGAACGGAACACGAACGGAACACGAACGGAACACGAACGGAACACGAACGGAACACGAACGGAACACGAACGGAACACGAACGGAACACGAACGGAACACGAACGGAACACGAACGGAACACGAACGGAACACGAACGGAACACGAACGGAACACGAACGGAACACGAACGGAACACGAACGGAACACGAACGGAACACGAACGGAACACGAACGGAACACGAACGGAACACGAACGGAACACGAACGGAACACGAACGGAACACGAACGGAACACGAACGGAACACGAACGGAACACGAACGGAACACGAACGGAACACGAACGGAACACGAACGGAACACGAACGGAACACGAACGGAACACGAACGGAACACGAACGGAACACGAACGGAACACGAACGGAACACGAACGGAACACGAACGGAACACGAACGGAACACGAACGGAACACGAACGGAACACGAACGGAACACGAACGGAACACGAACGGAACACGAACGGAACACGAACGGAACACGAACGGAACACGAACGGAACACGAACGGAACACGAACGGAACACGAACGGAACACGAACGGAACACGAACGGAACACGAACGGGCGAGCCCACTTGTCCTTACGAGCGTTATAAAAACCTAACCACTCAACCGATTTGCATTCTGTAAATGTAGTTTTGATGAGAAATGTATTAACTATTCAATAGATGACACATATATACGTTTTTGTGAGATATAAATATAGTTTTTCAAAGGGAAAGTCAAAAATAGATGGGTCTTTAGATGGGTTTTGGTCAAGGTCGATTTTTCTTTTTTGGGTTTGATTTTGAGGGTGGAATATCAACCCCCACACTAAGAAAGAACTAAACTATGCACTAAAACTCCTAATTATACTAGTTTCGAATAAAAATCTGTAAAAATCAACAATTGTATGTCCTCGCGGGATTCACGGCAGTGGTACAATTTGTAACGATTTTTTTATATTTTTTTTATTACTTTTTTTCTACATAATGTCGTCATTATCGATTCAATATGTAATTATGATGTATTTATGATGAATATACATTGATTTAAAGCCAATTTATATGAAACTAGCTGACCCGCGCAGCTCCGCCCGCGCTTTAATTACATTTTGCTCCCCTTTTCTCACTACTCCCTTGATTTATCTCTCTCTCTTATAATAAAAATCTAATTCTATGCTATTTCTCTCCACTCCCGCTTCGGTCCCCGTCACACTTCCCCTCTTCCTCTCCCCGTTGACCTCTCTGAACCCTCTCCCTCCTCTCTCTTCTCCCAACTTGCTCCCTCTCATCCCCCCCCCCCTTTGCTCCACCTAACTCCTCCGATCACTCACTCCATCACCCTCCCCTCTCCCTCTCCTTCACCCTCCTCTCGTTCTATATATCCTCGTCAATCATGGTATCAGCGACATAAAATATACTTTATAATTTATTCTCAGACATACCCGCAAAATTTCATACATATCGGTTCACCCGACTCTCATGCACGTAACTCAGAGGTTCTCAGATTTTGTTGTGCAAGGCGTTGCGAACGTTCGACACTCGACTCTCGTGCGCGTACCTGAGCTGAGAGGTTCTCTGATTTTGTTCAGCAAGGCGTTGTGAACGTTCAGGTGAAGATTCTCCCATACGACGTATTCTTGCTGCCCGTGCTTGAGAATTATGTTTAGAAAGTTGAGACCTGGCTGTCTTAGGCCTTTTCAAATGTTTAAGAAAATGCTAATAGCGTGTAATATTCTAGCTCTGAAAAGAACTGTTGTATAGCCCTGAAAAGAACTGTTGTTTAGCCCTGAAAAGAACTGTTGGATAGCCCTGAAAAGAACTGTTGGTTACTCCTGAAAAAATCTGTTGGTTAGCCCTGAAAAGAACTGTTGATTAGCTCTGAGAAGAACTGTTGTTTAGCTCTGAGAAGAACTTTTGTGTAGGTGTAGTTCAAAGAAATCTAAAAAAAATCGCACAAAAATTATTAGACTTCGCGCACGACCGCTGCGTAAGGAGCCGACCTCGCGTCTGAGCCGCGCGGGTACCTTACTCATAGATCTAAACTCCCCTCCCGCATGCGCACCCCGCCTTGGTGACGACGCTCACTCACAGAAATCTTTTAATTTATAAGCAGTAATATTTTAATTTCGCCATAACTTCAAAACCAAATGTCCAATTTTAATCATTCAAAGACCAAATATTATCTACATAAACTGCACTTAATGATGAAATAATTTATTTTGATAAGGATTAATAGCCTGAGTAAAATAAATGCGTTTAAATGTAGTCCAAACAAAATTCAAGATTTTTAAATAAAAAAATGGTTGTTGGGCCTCACTCGACATAGATACGCGCATGTGCTGCGGATTTTTTTTGTAGGTATTTATAAGATCTACAATTAATTAGAACATTTTATGGTACTATCTTTTATAGTTTAGGCAGCGTACGCAAAATAAGTAACTTTTCTGGTTGATTTTTTACACCTTGTGTCCGAAAAAATCCAAATATCTTACGGAACCCTATTTTTTTCCAAAATAAAATTTAGCCTATGTTACTCGTGGATAATGTAGCTTTCGAATGGTGAAAGAATTTTTAAAAACGGTCCAGTAGGTTTTGAGCCTATTCATTACAACCAAACAAACAAAGTTTTCCTCTTTATAATATTAGTGTAGATATACGTATATATACGCAACGCCATAGTCTAAACCACGAGAGGTTACACCCTTTTTTCCGATCTCAAAAAATATGTTTATATGATAGAATTCGCGGTACCTAACATCTAAACAGCTGTAAAAATAGATATAAACTAATTATTTACTAACACTTACCCATTAAATACACATAAATTCACAACACAATAACATAAATCACCGCACGTCACCATCACAACAACACGCCCGACCCGCGCGAGCGTCACGTTACAGACTGAATTTATCACATAAACAATTCACTCAACGAATGAATGAAGCTTCTATTCTACAGATAATGTACTAAAGAACCGTTTGAAATACAGTTGCCATGCAATAACTAACTTTATTTTTTTAAATCAAAGTTTATATTCCGTTAACGCCCGTTGATGCAAATCCGAGCCAACGGCTACCAGCATACATTTGTTTGCGCGTTTTTTTTTTATCCCGATTCGAGCCAACGGGCTCCGTGGTAAACTAATAATCTAAATGACTGTAATAGTGATCTCTGACCATATTTTTAAAAGATGGTAGTGATTGAGCAAGTCTGATTGGAACAGGCAACGCATTCCACAATCGTACAGCTGTAACGGAAAATGAAATAATGTCTGAAACTGAGATGGTAACTACCTGGACGGTCTCTTGCGTGATTGACCTTCCACCCTCAGAGTAATTAGAATGGAGCTAGTATCGCGTCGATTCCCCGAACAAATTTTTCGTGGCACTTTTGCGGGGTACGGGTGGCGAAGTAAACACACACAGATACAACTTCACGCATACTCTTGCAAATGTCTTATGCAAACTCTTCATGTTTCTATGAACCTACACTATAAGAAACTCGCAACACATTCAAAAAGATACGCACACAAATAAAGAATGACCTGAACATATGAACAAAAATTTGGCAGAGGGGTTAGCGCATCATGGTCTCTCCAGTGGTATCTCCTCTAAGCATTCCACCTAATATAATAAAAGTCAAAAACGTGCAACTGTTTACAATACTTACGACATGTTCTATTCAACTCTTTGCTTGATTGTTTCATAAATGAAACTTTGTAAAGCCTTTTAAAGTCAAAACAACATTGTAAACAAACAGAATTGAACACGGGTAGGGTAATGTGCAAGCTGTGACCACCGCGCCGAAACGTTATTCATTCAAAAATACATTGGAATAGCGAATGGCCAAAATGGTTTTCAATTGCCGAAGCTAAAAGCTGGAAAAATACATCAGGGTTTTCCTAACTTGAATAATCTTAATGTTTTTTAATTGATCGCTACGCGCAAGGATAATTAACAAACTGGTTAAGTCTGAGTCGGACTCGCTTACCATACCTTCTTTAGACGTATTAAAGTTGTTTTACTATTCTTCTAAAACTTCAGATAGCAAGAAACCAAACCGCAAAACTAAGTTTGTTTGTCGAGGTTATTTTAGGATTACAAAAAACTGTACTACGTAGAAACATAATTTTATGTTTCCTGTGAAATACACATAAATAAACATTTATTACCTGTAATTATTTCTGATTTATCCCTCCCATATTTTTGATTATACGCCAAAAACTAGTGGACATAAAACAAATTAAACATATGTTTTGAAATATGCAAATTGAGCTCTTTCATACATGATACCCCACTTGATTATAGTAATCTCACTTTAAAATTTTGATCCCTATTGAAAAGAAAATAAAAAAGGAATTAAACCCGATATTTTTATAAAGCCAGTTAGTTACCAGAAGATTTTTATTTCTATTTCAGTTATTCCCTGTACACGTCCACACCATTTTAATTATCTAGTTAATGAGTGTATATACCTAGCTAAATATTTATTCGTAAAATTTTAGACTCGAAACCCTTAGAATCCATTCTATTTGTCAAAATATTAGTTCAACAAAGGCAAATTACAAGCTTGTCTAATTTTAGACCTTTTCCAACAAAATGTTGCCATCCTAGCTACGATTACTTGACCCTCATTTAAGGTTCATGTCCACAAATTGCTAGTAAAGTAACAAATATTATAACGTGTGTTGCTGGCATAAAGTTTGCAAAAGTGTTATTAACGGTACTGAAAAAAACACGTATAGACTATAATTATAGAAAGAGAGCGTAGGGCGTTAGCCATAAGAAGTAAAATGCTGGTAAAAAATATGTCTCTTCTGGTTATGAGACGGGTGAAGGTCGATCATCGGGTAACCGAGGGTATGGAGCTTGGTTAAGATAAATGGTCCTGGTGTACAGGAAAAATTAGATAATCGATTGTTTGCTGAAATAAAAAGACGTTTCTTTGCAGGTGAACTACAAAATAGATTTAGGTCCCAAGTAAACGTCCTCTGTCCGCTACGTCGCGACCGTCCGCAACGGCACTCGAACAAGTTGCGACACGCTGACGCAACGTGAACGTGTTAAAGGACGTCCTAGCTCTACTGAAGAACATTGCGAGTGGACTTAACGGGAAAACGACTATTGTTGGCATATGACGGATTTTTATAATCTAACACTATTTTAGTTAGGTACTTTTTAGGTAGCTATTTTGGTTTTGGCAAACTTTCAAATAGTGTAATTATATGATATAGGGTGATTGTGATTTGAAGTTCGAATTTGGTTAGACTATAAAAGGAGAGCTACTAATTAGGGAAAATAAGTTATTGTTAACAAAATAATAGACCTTCGCCGCGCTTCCAGGGTTCGTGGGTACTTTATGAGGTGATAACATTATATTAATTAGTGTCTATTTTTACTATGGAGTAAGCATAATTCGTACACTAACTTGTTATTTAGGTGTATATATTTTTTTCAATCCCATTGCGCATTTTGTATGAGTTAGAAATTAATGCTTTTACTTTTTACAGTACATAATTATAGTTGATTCAGTGTGCTTGACAGTTTGGAGTTTGTTGTTTGGTTTAATACGAAATCGTAACCAGAAGAGCCGTATCATTGTGATTTTTTTATTTATGTTCTCCTACGGATCGCAGTAAAGATCATTTGTTTTATTTTACTGTTAGCTTACACAATATTTCACATACGCTAGCTAAATTGTCTACACAGAAATAACGACTACTGCTGCATAAGTAAATATAGAAAAATTAGAACATAATAAATTACTTAATACATTCTTATAAAATATAACTGAAAACAGGTGACTGTACACTCTTTGACTGAGTACAAGTCTGATTAAATCAGCTTTTAAATAAATAAATTCATAGTTTAAAAAACTAAAAATACACGCTTTTATAAAGTACCTATACTGGACTAAAAAGTAATAAATAATTTATGGGACTCGTTCTTTCTTTCTACCCCGTGTTTGTCATTAAGCATTTTAGTTAAGTGTGAAAGCGTTGGGCGCTTTTTCTCTGTATTCACTGATTACAAATTATTGTCATGTCGATAAAAGTACTTACCTACTTGAAATTAGAAAGATATGCTAAGCTGTTATTCAAAAAAGGCGCCCCACGCTTTCACACTTAAATATAATCTTTAATGACAAACACGGGGTAGAAAGAAAGAACGAGTCCCATAAATTATTTATTACTTTTTAGTCCAGTATAGGTACTTTATAAAAGCGTGTATTTTTAGTTTTTTAAACTATGAATTTATTTTACACTTTTTAGTCTTAGAAATATTAGTCTAAAATACGGATAAACTTGGCAATTTTTATTTATTCGTAGCTTGAGGCAGGTTGTTGCAAAACATATATTTACAGGGTAGATATTACCTACGCATAGGTATCGCAATGAGTTTTCTAAATTTAAGAAAGCACGTAATTCCTCTACCTTCCAGTTCCATCATCAGCCCCATTAATGAGGACCCGATGATGGAACTGGAAGGTAGGGGAATTATCATCATCATCATTAATGGTTAAAGTGAAAAGAACTCTTTAAAACAAATCAAATGAGCTCAAACTCGATGTGTTTACTAGTAGCCATTCCAGGGTTCTATCCACCACCTTCCAGTCCCATCATCAGGTCCTCATTAATGGTTAAAGTGAAAAGAACTCTTTAAAACAAATCAAATGAGCTCAAACTCGATGTGTTTACTAGTAGCCATTCCAGGGTTCCGTTACCCACTTTCCAGTTCCATCATCAGGTCCTCATTAACGATTAAAGTGGAAATAACTCTTTAAAACAAATCAAATGATCCCAAACTCGAAGTATTTACTAGTAGCCATTCCAGGGTTCCATCCTCCACCTTCCAGTTCCATGATCAGGTCCTCATCCATGGTAAAGTGAAAAAAACTCTTTAAAACAAATCTAATGAGCTCAAACTCGATGTGTTTACTAGTAGCCATTCCAGGGTTCCGTCCCCCACTTTCCAGTTCCATCATCAGGTCCTCATTAATGGTAAAACTGAAAAGAACTCTCTAAAACTAATCAAATACGCCCAAACTCGATGTATTTACTGGTAGCCATTCCAGTGTTCCGTTACCCACCTTCCTGTTCCATCATCAGGTCCTCATTAATGGTCAAAGTGAAAATAACTCTTTAAAACAAATCAAATGAGCCCAAAGTCGATGTGTTTACTAGTTACCATCCAAGGGTTCTCTTATCCACCTTCGAGCCCCAGCATCTGATCAGCTCAATGATACTATATTATTGTATTGTCACCGGCCCTTGATACATGTGCAAAATTTCAAATTATTTGGACGTGTAGAAGTGGGTCAAAATTGCATCGCAAGATTCTGTTACCATCATACATACATAGTTACATACATACATACATACAGGTCAAGCTAATAAAAGCGTGTTAAAAAGTAACGATTTCCGTAATGTCATGTCAAATGTCACCACAGACGGACATACAAACAGAATATCCTCTTTTTGAGTTGAGGATTAAAATACGAATGTCCCAAGCCATCTTTCAGAGTGGATCCACTATGTTTCGAGAAAAACACATTGTAGGGGATCCTGGGGATACCTGTTCCCTTGGGAGACTAGTTCCCTTATGATTTTACACTTTACTCTAATAGTTATCAATATTTTAATGTGGCCACATTATTCAGCTCTACCAACCGAAATCATTAAATATCATTTTGACAGTTCAGCAACGCAAACTTAGCGATGGTGACGTGTTTTCAACGACTGTTAATCATTTTCGTGAGTATTTCAATACCCACTTTTTTAACATTTTAAACTATAAGGTCATATAGTTATGTAAAACTTATTAAGTTTTGATTATGGGATTGATTTTAGATTTCAAATAAAATGTGACATGTGTCTGTAAAAATCATGATTTGAAAATATTACCTCAGGGTAGACTCTCACATCTATGTATATCCTTGAAATAAGTCTCTTTGTAAAAAATAATTTATCTTTATTTCCAAAAAAAACTCTGACCACTACACCCAACCCCGTAACTTACGGAATAAGCAAAAACTAGTTTTACCATTCTCCACTTTGAAACAATATCACTCTGGACCATGGTATGGTATCTTAGAAGAAATGGAAAAAGCTACCAGTAGCACCCTCTTGCGGCGTGATTTGCAACTTTTCTCTGTTCGGAATGAAACTGAGATATTAGATCAGTATTTTGCATCTGACGTCATATTATGTCTTACAGCGGTAGCGGTAAATAGGTTGGAATCAAATTAATACGAAGTCTAGGGGGCGCGGGTTCGAACCCCAACCCATGGGTGGGGGTGGAGGTCCCTGTGGATGGAGTTCGAAATCATTTTTCTTTTTTTATTTCATTTCTTAATGCATAAACTATTGACGTCCGCGTACTTTATATCGAATACTACAAAGTTTTAGCTATTTTTATTATTAAAAATTCTCGAGGCTATTAAAGTTTCAAATCACACCGCTGGAGGCGCTGGTGTTAGGGGGCGCGTTTTGACGTGGGAGTTACCTATCTATTTCTAAGTAATATACTCTTATCTATGCTTTGGACCGCATGCCATGGCAATAAAAACTTATAACACCACCTAATAACTACCTAATAACACAACAAGTATACGATTGCAAAGAATTTAAAAACAATTTAAACCAATATTTATTACAAAAATTACGAATGACGAAAAATCAAAAATATATTAACGGAAATAAATGTATGAAATAACATGTGTGTGTGTGTGTGTGTGTGTGTGTGTATGGTCCTTAGTGAGGTTCTCTGGGTAAGACTGTTACAGTGGCCTCCTAGAGGGACCAGCTGGACAAGATTGTTACAGTAGTGTGTGTCTCTGAGTGTGAATGTGTGTTGTGGTCCATATGTGAGGTTCGCTGGGCAAGACGGTTACAGTGGCCTCCTAGAGGGACCAGCTGGGCAAGATTGTTACAGTAGTGTGTGTCTATGTGTTTATGTGTTAGTGTGTGTTGTGGTCTTTATGTGAGGTTCGTTGGGTAAGACCGTTACAGTTGAAAAATATGGAAACAGGGATCGGTAAGACAGAAGAGAGTCTACGGTGAAGATCGGTGTTGGTGAGCTAACATACTGCAGCTGTTGGTTTAGATTGTGATAGTTTCCTGTGAGATTTCATGTTGAGTAGTTGTGCGATGAGTTGTCCTCTCTGGCTCGTGTAGTCCATTTATCTAGTGGTTGCAATCTACATTCCGGTGGGTTTGGTTACTAGGTTGATAGAAGGTCGAGATAGGAAGCGGTCGGTCAGGGGTGGCTGTAAGGGGCAGGTGGAGGCCACTCTAGGTAGTAGGGCTTTAGTACCTACTCGAGACTTTATGCCGGTAGTTTCCTTGTGTGTTATTCTGGTGTGCATGGGTGAGATTGTGATTCTGTGTCTTGGCAATCATGTAAAGTTTTTAAAAAAATAATGTTACACGTGTTCCCGACAAATATTTAATAATCTAATATAATTACAAATGCAATAATGTACCATAATTTCCTAATAATAATAATTAATATAATATAATCTCAATTATAAATTTGCTGTGCCCTATCAGGGTTTCATGTCGCTACTATTACTAACATTTAATACCTTTATTGTATACATGAAAGCAAAAAATACTTTGATTTGATTTGACTTGACTCCCTATCACGTGAGGGAGAGACTTGTTCCCGGGAACAAGTCATTATGGCTCGACTACAGTTACTGCTGCCGTTTTTCATTTTTTTTTATTCAGATACAGTTTGACTTTGCGTTGTGAGCTTGGAAATCCATACACTATGCTTTCAGGGACAGAGGGTCTTTTTCTATTATTTTCATCCAATCTAATTCTCGGAAACACTTTATAACGGGCATTATTTGCATAAATGTATATAATAATGCCCATTTTTTTTTTCTAAACTTCAAATAATCCGATAAAGATACAATCCGTAACATTAATTACTTGATACATTAAGTTTTATATTCGCGTAAATAAACCTCAATCAATCGTAGTCTAATTACAATTGTTAGTAACATTTTTCAAATATTTTAGGTATAATAGAACATGTGTATAAACAAAGAAAAAAGAACTATAGAATATTAAAAAAATCTCGAACTAATGGAATGGTTAAAATTGAAAAGGAAACCGTAAATAAAACTTTATCCTTTTTAACAAGTCTCTCTATGCAGAATGAACTTTCAAGGTTCATTTCATCGGTTTAAACATCCTAACCGGCTTTAGCACATTAAACAACAACTTATTTAACAAATTCCTGAAAATTACGTTCGTTTAAATGATGTCGCATTTACAGACCTCTGGAACTGGAAATTCCACTTTATCAAACATTTTAGTCCATTCGCCTTTGTCCATTTTAAAAATGTTCAAAAAAAGCTATCTTATTTTGCAATTGCGTCAAATTCTTTTATCGCTACAAAATTGTCTTTAGATGTTTTCTATTTACGCGTGAAAACAATGAGCGCATTTAAGGGTTAAAATAATTCTAAACCGATCGGCACAAAAATAAGTTTATTTATAGGGCATTTCAGCTGAAATAAAGAATAGAATTATTTGTACAAACAAAAAAAAACATTACTTCTATCGTTAACACTGATTCAAAGTAGACTATCGTTTCAAAAATAATTGAGATCTACCTATTTTTTTTTTCTAAGCACTACTGCTAAATTAAATAAACTAAAATAAAAAAAAAAACAACCGAAACCATAAATTGAAGTATCTGAATACCAATTACTGATTATCCTATAAAATTCCTAGACGTAATAACTTTCTCGTGACCGATGAAAAGCGAACGACGTGCAAAACAGGGTTAAGATATTGGACAAGGTAAATTGAATATTGTAAATGATGTTTTTTATAGCCATCAATCAAAATTTTGATGATAAATTGATGAACTTAATGTAATTTAAAATTTTGTTATACTAATTATTGTTTGTTTGTTATAGTCTCCATGGACCAGTAGTCAAACGCATGCTTTGCAGACCAGAGGATGCAGTGCATTTTGCGGAGAGCAAGAACTTTTTGCAGAATAGATAGATATTATTGGTTAAGATAATACAAGCCGATAACCTGACAGTTTGAAAAGTAAGATGATCCAAAGATCTAAGAAACTCAGTCCTGCGTCTGACGTGTCCCCTGGTGGAGTCTGATTTGGACTAATGAAAATACAGTTGTTTTACTAGGGGCCTGGTTTTCAATTCAGAAATGTCGGCTGATAGTAGCAGGGTTTAGTTCTTAAATGCGTTTTTTTTTTAAATTACCTACCTAAACATTTTTTTTTCTATTCTATCTTTTCTACTGTATGTTTTGTCAAGTCAGCACAAGATTAACTATATACAAGCTTTTTATGAACGTTCGAAATTTCACATTGTCATCTGTAGGCGTGTGCTTATATTGGGCGAATTTAAGAAGCATACTTTCTGGTTTTTAACTCATGTGCTACCAGAGTTCTGTTTTCTTACTAATGTATTGTACGTTGTCATATTTTATCACGTTCTCAGCGCGTGGCTGAGTAGCAAGGACCAGATGTTCAGAAGCGACGCGAGTTACGATGACATCGAGCGCATCCTCTCTAAACTTTATCTGTTAGCTTTGGCTAACACACAAGTTCCGTTAGCTCCTGCTTTTGCCACACAAACTTGTTTATACAGTTGCTTTAACATCGGGCTAATAGCGACATAAAAGTTGGCAGCATCTATTTTGTACAAAATCATTAGTACATCTTATATATAAAAATCTCCTGTCGAGTTTCCTAGGTGGTAGGTCTCTTATGCAGGGAACCGTCCAGGTAGGTACCACCGCAGTGCCAAATATTCTGCCGCCAAGTGGCAGTGATGTTTACACACCGCTGTGCTGTGTTCCAGCGTGAAGGGCACTGTAGCCGGTGATATTACCATTTTGCATAAAAAAATATGGTTTGTTTATGTATCTTATATCTTATGTATATAAATATAGATGAGAGTGGTGCTCATTGGCAACAGCGACGAATACGAACGGCGAACGATAACTAGGGAAGAGATATTACAGTTATATATTTATTTTTTTAACACTTATAAGCTAGTGCTTGACTGCAGTCCCACCTGATGGAAAGCGGCGACGCAATCGAGGATGGCAAAACACACTAGCTTATTAAAAGCCTATTCACTCTAGTCTTAAAGACACCCACATTATAATCGAGCGGGAAAACCGACGCAGGCAAACTGTTCCAGTCCTCAATCAAGTATTTTTACAGATATAGGTAGGTAAAATTTATCTTATTTAATCTAAGTTATAATTCTAATTCTAACGTATCAAGAAGAAGCTAAGACTCCAAAGAGCGCCTTGTCGTGCAGGGCAGGATTGAAGGTACTAGACTTTGGGGTCACTTATGCAATCGACCAAACAAATTAAATCCGTGAAAGGCAGCCCTTTGCATGATTGCATGAGAACAAAGGCAAGCAAGAAGAGATGGCGTTAGGAGGCGCATGACATCTGCCCGTATCACACTATACATAACGGTCACGATCGTCTCTAAAGAGTAAGATGATGCGTATGTAAAAAATTGGTCCAGTCCTAACTTCTCCCTCGTCGTGTCTGCCTTTCGTTCTATTGAATTTTATTGGTTTCGATCCGAGTAACGGACGAGAGTGCACCTTTTATTTAAACTTCTTTTTCATTAATATAATATTTTCTTTTGTACTTGCCTGGACTTGTGAAAAAATTGGCCGCTATGCCGCACGTATCCGTCAGGGGTGCATTAAAAACTCAGTCTATTAATATAGTCTATGAGATAAATTAATTGTAACTTGGCGAGTGGCAAATTGAATTAAGTAACATCTTGAACTGCCGTAAAAGTAGTTTTATTTCAATGTGTAGTATTCGCTTAAATAAAAGACAACATTACCTAAGTAACATATTTATTTCAAGTAATAACATTTATATAACAACATACAATAGTAGTAAAATTTTAATCCAAAACTACACGTGTACACGTTAACACGTTACCTAATAGGTCAGTGGTAACGTGCTTTTTAGTAGTAGCATGGATGGTAGTAGTATACTGTTTGTAGTATACAAATAATATTTTTGAAAAAAATAAACCGAATTCTCTCTCACACACACACACACACACACACACACACACAATGACACACACTGACACACACTAACACACACTGACACACAGTGGATTTGGGCGGTTCCCGGACGGAGCGTGGACTTCATCAGACGGGACCTCTCAAGCTTGACATTGATATTCAATGTGCCTCTAATAATGCGGTGATCGCTACCGGTTTTCAACCTGCCGATCACGGCTTATCCATGTCCACTTCCTGGATGGTCGCTTCCTGAAGAAGGAGTTCATCGCAAAGAGTCCCTCCTTCAACAAATTTAACGCGTAACGTTTAACGCTTAACATCTAACGCTCAACGTCTAACGCGTTAACATTTTTGGAAGTCGCATAAGAAGTTTCACTTCAAAAGTTATGACAGTTTTTGAATCAAAAATCCCAAAGACCGCTCTATGAATTATATTCAATCTCTTTGATTTCAAGCAAAACAGCGAAAGTTATGGATCTTAACATTAATCTGATCAAATAAACATTACAACGTCATAAACTTTCACAACCTTCCAAGATTTAATTTGTCATGGAAAGGCTGTCTCTATTAAATTAGACGGCCTATCATGAAGTTTATAAATGTTTCGTTTAATTTCAAGTTATTTCTTTGTTGTTGTCTTTTATATGCCTACGCGAATACTACACATTGAAAAAATTATACTTTTACGGATTATACCGCGGCTTATTTTAGATTTTACTTTCCCGAGTTATTATGGTTGGTCCGATGCACGCAGTAAGAGCTTACAGTATTTTGAGGCCGTACAGTGGTTTTGATTATATTTATCACAGGATCCCAATCCGGTAACACCCAACCGTATTCTGTATTGAAAATAGGAATTATAAACCTCGATATAATCCGTTATAGTAGTTCTTTTATAATGACAAATTATTTCTGTTAAAAAATCTAAATAGTATTGTACACATAGGCATCAATGAGATAATATACTCAGTGGCGTGCACAGAAAGCAGGCAAAAATACCTTAGAGTTGTTTATGCTTTATGCTAATTGTTCGTTTTCCAACACAAATATCCTTAAATTAATCAACATTACCAACATATCCATTTACATAAAAAAAAATACGTTAATTCATGTCCGAACTAAGATTTTTTTAAATTAAGATTGTTTAGAGAAATCCTAGGGTAGGCAAAGTATTTTTGTCAGTATGGAGCCGCTGAATGAACTTATTAATGTTTTGAAATGCAAATTAATATGTCTATAGTATTTGATTGCTTATGGATATTTGAAATGGTATACTAATATACTTAAAATAGGTTAAACAAGCCGAATACATTTTTTTGCCTACCCTCTGTGCACGCCACTGAATATACTTAACCTCGGTGATAGGCGTCAAGTTATAACACCCCTCGCTTCTGGTCGGGGGTTAATAATAGTCGTTACTATAATCCCAAAATGAATACGGCGTTTCGCTTGAACTCGTAATGCCAGATTACGTCATTATTACCTAAACCCGAAACCATCAGGCTATTCAAGTGTCGATCATATGCAGTAACCCTCGAGACAGCACTCATCCAAGTAAGTGCCTATAAATCGGCCAACCGGAACATACATGTGATCCCTTTCTCTGTCTGAAATCTCTGAAAGCCACCGTTCTCCTACAAATGTAACAAAACTACTTTTCATAGAGGCTTCGTAATATGTGTAATGTAGGTTGATAAAAAAATATACTTATTCGTGACAAAATGTTGTCATTGTTTTATAATTGTATTTATTCATTTTAATAATCTTATTATGGACATTTATAATCTGGTGTTTTTATTCCTAAGGTCAGTCTAACCAATTTCCTTGAGAACCATAATTGGTTCTCAAGGAAGGAAGGAGGTTTAGCGTAGCGGTCTCTCCGGGCTTAACATCACTCTTATCTCTCATGCCGATGCGTTACTTTAACATTTATTTACATTAATAACTAAATATTTACAGTTTATTTTATAGTTATTTATTTTATTACGTAGCCTACTTACGCGTAGAATTTTACCCCGCGCTTGTGCCCATTTCTATTTCAGAATAAGCTGAGATGAAAACAGCTTTATTTACAATCCTCTAAAAAATAACTAAGCAAATACAGACTTTTTTAACGACATTATTTTAATAAGTTTTTAAATTAAGGTTCATCAGTGTGTCACCAATGATTTGGTAATGAGAAGTGAGACGACAGTTAAGGACTTAACTGCTGGCCTTTTAGAGAAGCTCAACGTCACACAACGGGCTATGGAGAAAGGTATGCTTGGAGATTCTGTATGCGAAAGAATCCTGAATAAGGAGACTCGCCGAATAAAGGTCGCCAACATAGCTTTAAGAATGTGCAAGTGACAATGGGCAGGCCACGTCGCCCGAAGAACCGATAACTGATGGGGATGAAAGGTTCTTGAGTCCTGACTATGAACCAGAGACGCAGCGTAGGCAGGCATCCCACGAGGTGGACTGATGACATTGTAAAAGTCACGAGCAACCGATGGATGCTAATGGCTAACTGTCGTTCATTGTGGCATTCTGAGGGAGCCTGTGTTCAGCAGTGGACGTCCTCTACCTGATGATGATATGGTTAAGCTTCATGGTAAGTTACATCTTTTTAGACTTCCATACCTAAAAGGTAAAAAAGGAACCCTTATGGTCTGACTTCGTCTGGCTGTCTGTATGTCTGTCACACCTATATATTTTAGGAACGACTGATGCTATCGATTTGAAACTTGGAATAGTTTTAGATCTTTCTTACTCAACCTCATCGCAAATATTTTTTTTCTTTTTCTTTTTTTTATAGTGGGGATCGAAATGGGTCATCAACATTTCAAAGTGAGACAACTATATCGAGTGGAGTATCATATAAAAGAGCTTTATCTGCACATCTCAAAACCAATTTTTTTTTGGTTGAAGTTACGTAGTTTTTGGCTACTAAGCAGAAATGTGACTAAAATACCGTCCGTCCCCCCTTATCTCTAAAATGATCATTCTAAATAGTACAGTTTTTAGTACCTACTCCTAAAAAATATTATGATGCTGCTTGAATTTACTTCATATACTACATCCAAACAGTAGGTAGGACACATACATAATTATTTTATGGAAGCTTCTAACCACTAGCTAATGGGTGCATGTACTTATACATATTTTTTCTAGAGACAGGACTAGTTTTCCTTTATTGTTTAAACAAGAAGACGGGGCAGCAGCGTCTTTATATTGAATTACCTACCACCTATCCTACGATTTCCAAGACGCCTGTCAAGCGTGGGGATTATGGCAACCCCTCCCTTCTAATAGGGCCACTATATATTCTTCTAATGAGGTCTTTTGTTCAGTAGTGGACGTATTTCGACTGCTGATGAAGCTAGTCCTGGACCACATTCGCACCTGTTAGTAAGTACTGCATTATGGATATATGCGTTAGTTGGTGGGTTAGGTTTGGAGATTAATAACGAATGCTCGCCATCGAAAAGTCTTTGCTTGTGGCGGCTTCGTGTGGCGGGTCACCCCCTTCCCTCCAATATGGTTGAGGGGAGTGATGGCTGCTGCTCGAGTCAACTCGTGCGCGGGTGCTGCTTGGGGGGACTGGTCCGACTACTATCCCTTTGGCTTTTTAGTTTGTTGTACTTTGTATTTTTTTATTTTTTTCTGTCTTATTTGATATTTTGAATGGCAAGACACACTGTCGCTCTGATCTAATTGTAACATGACACACTGTTTAATAAAAAGTGATAAAATGACAAGCCCGCTGAGTTGAGGCCGCGTTGTGATCCGGTGGTAGCTTCTTTTAAAAAAAAAAACATGACCTTTCAAAAGTGCTAGCGTTAAGCCTATTTGCAATAAACTATTTTTGAGTTTGAGTTTGAGAGTTTGAATGCAAGGAAAACGTTTTGACGGGCCCGTTGGTCTAGTGGTCAGACACCCTGCCTGCTAACCGATGGGTCGTGGGTTCGATTCCCGCCAAGTGTCTGGGTGTTGTTTATCTATTTATGTATGTATTTAAAAAAAAGGTACATAGTATTAGTATCAGTTGTCTGGTTTCCATGGTACTGGCTCTGCCTAGTTTGGTATCGGTTGACCGTATGTGGATTGTCCCAAGATATTATTATTATTAAAAGAAGAAGCAGCGCTGTGTCGGCGACATAAAGGACGAATGATCCTTTATCTGCGTTTCTAAGGCCTTCCCCAGCGACGACATCCATCCTTCTTCACCGAAGCCCATCTGCTTGCCTTTATTCCAAAAATATGTCCCGCCTAATCCCACTATAGTCTTGTAGCCTTTTTCCCCATATCGGCATTTCCTGTTTGAGAACGTATATCTGTATTTCAAATACGATCAGTCAACTTAATGTCTAGAACGCTACATTCCGTTGCACTTGGACAGACCTTGAGTTTGGACTTTTGAGCCTCAGTCAGTGACCACGTTTGAGCACCGTTAGTTAGGTTTATTGCAATCACCGCCTCAAAATCTTGAGCACCTTGGATAAGAACTAAAAAGCTGCTGAATGATGGCAGGTAACTTTAGGTTACGAGTACTAAAGTTGTTCACCGCTATAAAATTTTGGTGTGTATCGGCCTACCTATCTATTACGACGTACCTTAGAGCCACAAAGCAAACATGAAGAAAAAAATATAAGGATGATAGATTTTTGTTTAGATACGTGGTCTCGTTTAAGCGTGTTATACGAGAACATGGAAATGTTGGCCTACCTATTTATGTAAGTTTTTTATAATAATTATTGACGAGTCGAGTAGGCATTCGCCTGATAACTGGTCCCCCGTGATCTGAGATATTAAATATTAAGTTTCTTGAAACCAGTAGGTAATTCGTCTAGAGACTTGAGTATTTTGAGGCGCTCACAGTCAGATAACTGATCGGTATACTACCAGTTGGTTTAGCAAGGTCATTCCTTAGATGGGTGAAAGTTTAGTAGCATCTGCACTGAGCGTCTCCGTGTTTCAGAGGGCACCTAAAACGTCGGTCCCGGCTGTCACCTAGACAGCAGTCGTTAAGACAAGTTAGAGGCCCAAAGCGCATCTTGAACAACTGACACCAGGTTGGCCACAGCAAAAAAAATTCTGGAGACGTTAGTTATTACGTGTCATAACCCTCGTAATTTTAATTACAGTGCCCTTTACTCCGGAACTATACACACTGCTGCTTGGCGGCAGAATATCTGATGCGGTGGTACCTACCTGGACGGTCCCCTCCTCAAGCCTTAGTACGTAATAAACTTTTAACATATTATGCGACAGATTTCAGTAGACCTTTAAAATCATAACAAATTACCTACCAACTAATGTCAATATTAGTTGCTCGGTTTATTAACGTAACTTTATTAATCACGGTACTAATTTAACACAAAACTTTATTAATGACATCGTATCGTTGGCGACAAGGGAATATAAAGTTTTTATTGTGTGATATGTAGGTATAAATAAAGTAGTTTTTGGCACACTACTTTATATGCTTGCCCCGATTTTATTATTATGTAGGTCTGGTGTGTATAAATTAAAGACTCAAATTCTTAGGAATGGACCGGCCGTAGCAAGCAAAAAATTTTATCCCAAAACTTGTTACTAGTGGTAATAAGTCATTCAGTCAGTTAAATATGCCTATCTCATGTTCTCATATTAATTTTGTAACAAACAAACCTTTATCGAACATTTGTATATCTTAATAAAATATATAGCTTCTAAGTAAAACAATAATCAAACTACCAAAGAGAATAAATATAAATATAGGCTAACGAGGAGCCTTTGAGAACATTTTCATTCAAAACTGATTCCCACTTTCTAAAACTGTCGCCTCTTTCACCTTACCTTTATATACCACATTTTTTTTGCCTTTTCTTTCAGCAAATATTTAGTACAACATACATATTATGTAGAAAGTGGGAATCAGTTTTGAATGAAAATGTTCTCAAAGGCTCCTCGTTAGCCTATATTTATATTTATTCTCTTTGGTAGTTTGTTATATTATTGTTTTACTTAGAAGCTATATATTTTATTAAGATATACAAATGTTTGATAAAGGTTTGTTTGTTACAAAACCTCACCCGTTCATAGATCCTCTCCATCCAAAGGTTGCCAGGTAAAGATCACTATTAGTGTTAAGGTCGCCGATTGTGTCATTTAACTCGACTGAAATGTTCATATTTTTTTCCTATTTTCCATTTTTTAATGGTGAAACAATAAACCATAATATATTTTTATCTAAAGCAAACCCTAAACCCATCGTTAATTCAACGCTCTGCTATTAATTAGGACAGGTACTCAGTGAGAGATCTACACGTACGTTTCTGACATTGTATGCGCCATTAGCGGTTTTCCTTACAAAGTTGGAAAACATTAAATTACTGTAAGCACTGAATTAAGTCACATATTATGTGGCGTACAAGTTACTTCTACTTTCAACTCTTAAGGTGCGTCTACTCCAGATGAGCCGAGCACGAGCGGAGTCGCGCTGTGCGTGTCGGTCATCACTAGCAGCGTAAAGTGTGGAAATAAAACATGATTACAATAATGAATTGAAATTAAACTATTTATGCGAATTATATCGCGGTCTATTTTTTATTTTAATTACCCGATGTTTTGAATACTTTACATTACAATAATGAATGTCTTAAAACTTAGTTTTAACTGCAGATACTGGTGCATCGAATATATTACATAGACAAGTAAGATGATGGAGATCGACAAATATAAAATGACTTTTAAATCATTCAATTAGTCGAAAACAAACTTCTTTGGTCTACGTTTCCATAATGCTCAAGTAGTGAGCTTTCTTCCCTAATCACGTAGGTACACGAGCCTAGTGAGAGAACGATGCGATTTTTTTTTTGTTCGTCGAAAAATCGACAATAATAAACGGCGAAGCACAGCTCACATTCACGTACACGTCTACGCTCTAAGAATCCATACCGCTCTCTGCTCGTGCTCGGCTTGACTTGTCTAGTGTAGACACACCTATACGAACACATCATTTATCAAAATCTTGAAATCTCCGTCACAAAAATTTGTAGACCAACATTTCTAGACCTAATATATTTTTACATGTCCTCAGCGCACCAGCTGAGCTAAGATTAATGTGATAGTGTGTATGAAATTGTAGAAGTGACACCGACGGCAGGTAGGTAGCGCAGAAACGGTAAACGTTCATATCCAGGATTTGGGGCACGTCACCGCTACAGGCTGAATTATACAAGCAACATGCCGTGTTTGTACTACATGAAGATCACCCAGATTTGGATAAGATCAATCTACAGAGTAAGGGACACAGTTGCACGGTTGTCGCCTCTCTGCTGTGTTTCGGCATTTAAGTGTGTTTGTGTAGGAATTACACGACCTTAAGCCATTCGAAGCCGAGTTTAAGCCATTCCTTTTCCATCATCGGCTGTTGACAGCGTATATTCACCGGTTAGTAGACATTGCTACTACAAAGTATGGACAGCTAATAACGTCTTGAATAATTCGCCTGCATCAGATTTTCCATTCTGAAATGATGATTCTATGTAGAAAATTGAGTCATACTCACACTGATCGGTCGATATTGGATATCGAGACTTTGTAGCAACAGGGTATCGCAGGAAACCGCTTCCTTTGCAAACTGGGGGTTGCGGGTTCAAATCCCGCGGGGAGCAACAACTGTGTGATTCCTTACTAGCTAGGACAATGACGGCCGACTACCTGATTGTTTGGGAAGTAAGACGATAGATGCGTCGGATAGACATGTAAAAAGTCGGTCCTGTGCCTGACCAGTCGTGCCGGTCTTTCATCCCATCCGATTGGGAGAGTAAAGGAGAGAGAGTAGACTTGTGTCTACGCAAGACACTATAATAATTATCTTCCGCGTAGAAGGTTGATATTGTGAAAGATTGGCCACTGTGGTCGTAACGGCCAGAAGGACATTTTTTTTTTTATTCACTATGCTGGGCATGCTCACATAAAACAATCTAAATGACATATGTTTAAACGGTAGTGTTCATTCACAATTCAACCTTGATTCTAATTTATAAGGCCAACTTGGAAATTTGGTACAAAGCAACACTCCAGACCGCCACAAAGGGCTCTCACGCGCTATTTCGTCGTGACAATTGTGTTATCGTGTATTGTGGTTAGCGATAGCGCTCGCTTTTAGTGACAGCCCTGAACAGTAGGTACGTAGCAACCGTCCACATCAAGTGATGTGGAAGCATTCTTCGGGGTGTGATGAGTGGGTCCGTACAGTGACGTAGCTTGTCAGAGACGGGAAAATTTGTTGGGGGGCCCAAATGAAAATCCAACATTTTAAGAACTTTTACTTACACCCATTCGGAACCCCCGTATAATTGATACGGCTGATACGGCGGTAGATAAGCCCCTGGGTCCGTACTAAAATCGTAGATGAATGTATTGATGAATTAGCTGTAAGTTGATGTTGTTGTTGAACCAGTGTGTGTTGCCAGTGATGACATAGTACTGAGACGTGGTCCCTAACTGCTGGTCTTTTAGAGAGCTCAGAGTCACACAGCGAGCCATGGAGAGAGCTATGTTCGGAGATTCTTTGCTCGACAGAATCCGACATGTGGAGATTCGCCGAAGAACTAAGGTCACCGACATAGCTCTCAGAATCTGCAAATTGAACTGGCAATGGACAGGCCACATCGCTCGAAGAACCGATAACCGTTAGGGAAGAAAGGTTCTCGAGTGGCGACCACGCAGCGGAAGATTCTGCGTAGGCAGGCCTCCCACTAGGTGGACAGGCGACATTGTGCGCGTCGCAGGCAACCGGTGGATGCAAATAGCCAATTTTCGTTCATTGTGGTGTTCTAAGGGGAGACCTATTTTTAGCAGTGGACGCGATGAAGACGCTTGATTTCGGTCAAAGGTCAGTCACGATGCAGCCCGGCCAGCCCTATTGGGCTGATATGTTCTTTTCATATTTGAAAAGAACATATCTCGCGGATGCAAGTTCATAATAATTATGAACTCTGAATAAAGCAACAAAAGACTGAAATTAATAAGGTTTCTTTAATCAATATTATTGTCCGGGTAAGAATGGCCGTCTCCTCCCGTTGTGTGTCGTAAGAAGCGACTTAGGGAAAACGGTAAGATGGACTGCGGCGTCTATCTATTGGATTGTCTACTACCCAGGGGCGTAGCTACCGCCGTGTCAGCCGTATCAATGATACGGGGCCCCCGGATTACAGGGGCTCCGAACATGTGTAAAAATAATTCGTAAAATCCATGTTCTCACATAATCTCTTAGGCCGTACCATTATTTGGCCCCCCTACCACATTTTGATACGGGGCCCATCTATGGCAAACTACGCCACTGCTACTACCTATACTGCGATCCCAAAGACGCCTGCCAAGCGTGGGGATTATGGTAACTCCTTCCTTCTCAGGGGGGAGACATATGTTTCTGGTGGACGTTTTTCGGCTGATGATGAATGAGTATTAATGATAATTCTAAATAAATGTGAATATTTATTTTATTTACATTCAACTTTATTATTTACAACATCATTACTCTGGTATGTACAATACTCTTGTTATGTACACAATTATAAATTACAAAAGTTAAATGACTCACAATTCAAAATACAAATAAAACAATCCAAACTTTACTTAACCATATTTAAAATACTTGCATTACAACAAAACCGCTGAAAGTTAGGCTTGTAAACAAATGGATTAGTCTTGATATAAGGTTGCAATCTGTGATAAGCGGAGCGGGTAGCGTAGCGGACGAACGTGATGCGCGCTCATCGGACATGACACTCGAGGCCACAACAATACGTCGACCGGTTGATCCGTCATTCCTAGTCTCGTCACCAGCTGCAACGCTGCTTACTTCCGGCGGAACGCAGTTCGGTGGTTTTTTCTGCTAAAATTAATAAATAATTAAGTACTTACATTGTAATGGTAAATTATTATCTACCTATATGGTTAATATCGACTATCATCATTAAACTGTTATTTGTACGAGAGTAATAATCACGAACAAAATGATATATACAAAATATAGTAGAAATATAGTAGAATAGTTGGTGCTGGTCAGTTGATTCTGGTGTTGGGATAAGTATCGTGTTTATTTTAGCACCAACTTTAAGAATATTGAAGTTATTTTTCACATTTTAGTGTGGTGTATATTGAAGTCGGTTTTTTTTTATAAAATTTTTATTTTATTATTTTTAGTTATATTCTCTTGAAAAGTCTATATACCGATTTGGATATAAAGCTTTAATACCAACAGGTATAAATTTATTTTAATTAAAAACTACCAACCCAACCACAGATCTAAAATTCGGTGGGTCCTACATTTCATGGAACAGAGTTCCTGTTAACATCTTACTGTTTGCTCCCATCACCAGACCTACACAACGAGCCCAAACTCAGTGGGTCTACGTTTATTGGTGCAGAAATCCTGTGACCACCTTCCTGCTCCATCATCAGACCCTGGTGAAGGTTACCATTTTCTTAGTACCAGTTTTTAGTATCAACGGATTTACAAATGTTCTAAATTTCAGATCTTTCGGAGTAATAGAAGTAATTAAAAATGTCCATTGTGTACGAAATATCCCTATCTCGAGTTGGAGCTGATGGTTTTCAAAGCTAAACCGATTTTCTAGAAACATCGCTAAGAACCATCTCCAATAAACCAGCATACGCCAATCTGTCCACTCGTTTGAGCGCTTTGATGCCACAGACAGACACGACCACAAGACCCCCCCCCCCCCCCCCCCCACTAATAACATCGTTTTTGGTCGGGGGTCAAAAAGAAACCATCGAATTCGGTACGATGATCTGGATGGGGTATGACCATTTTGTAGACGAAGATATAATCTATTTTATGGTTTCTACCAGTTATATCTCCTTCCCATCACTCATGTTATTCGAAAAAGTCTTGATGAAATTCATACCGAACCATCCTAATGGTTCATGCTTTCGAATAAAAAAAGAATCACTGAAATTGGTAAATATTTGTAGGAGTTATAACCATTATTGATTAGAATATCATCTATTTGTAGGAGTTTTACCAGATAATTCTAACATTCCATTCATGTTTTCTCAGGAACTACTGGATCATAAGGAATAAAAATTTTATGGGACCAATTTGATGGAACGTCCATTAGGTACAAAAAACAATCATCCAAATCGGTACATATTTGGCGGAATTATGAGTGAACATACATTAAAAAAAACATACACGATGAATTGAGAACCTCCTCCTTTTTTGAAGTCGGTTAAAAATATAGTAGAAATTACATTTAGATATGCATTTGAAGGTAATGTGAAATAGGATACACTTTGGTTCTTATTTTTGTAATTGTTTTTCGAGTCAAATAACTTAATTTTGTAAAAATAATAAATCGATAACATCTTTAATCAAAAGATTTTATCGGTATCTCCACGCAAATTGAGGTTTTCATACACAATAAAGTACCTAACTTTCATCTGTTTTACATATTACGTTAAAACACATATTATTATCTAGCAAATTGCAGTTTTATTTTATAGTTGGGCGTATAAGAACATTGCACAAAGAGCTTTTAAGTGGTAAGATGGAAAGATAGAAAAAACTTTGTAAGATTTTTATGGTACGATAACGAAACGAAGCACAAATTTTCTAAAGCAATAAAAAGTTGAACGCCTCTGTCATCCCTCGTCGAAAAGTTATTTATGCTAAAATATAAACCGTAAGTTGAAAATATCCATGAAAATGTAAGAAAAGGGATTTTTTTGGGGAATTGTGCCATTTGGTAAGATTTCAATTTATTCAAAAACGCCAAAAGTCGACCTGATCTGAATAATCAACGTCAGAGTTTAAGGGCGGAAAAATGTTAATGATGACCAAATTTTTTTTGAGGAAAACAACTAGGTAGTATTCATTTTTATAAAATTATTGTTGCCCTCTTTATGGGTACCTATTCATCTGTTTTAGTATACAAAAAATCTACGTTATGTAAGTACTAGCATTTGTATCAGTTGCCTGGTTAAAGATTATTATTATTATAAACATCTTACACAAAGTTATATATACGCATAATAATGAGCGTTTCATTGAATTGGCAGGCAAAGCCTGTACTATGAAAATCAGACAACTGATACTGCCTAAATACGTACTGAAATAGATAAATCAAACGATCTATTGGGTAGCGGTCAGAGTGTCTAACCACTAGCCCAACAGGCCCGTCAAATAATGGGTTATCCGATATGAAGGAAACAGTTTCTTGTCCTGTACACAGGAACAGGACGTGAGTATTTATGACCTGATTTTAATAGTACAGTTCCTATCATTACCAGTGGGTATGAACGACACACGATAAGTGTCAAATATCATCTCTAACCTGACATGGAGTCAAAATATTTCACGAGAGCATAATTTCCTTCAATGATTTGTTATTTACATAATAAGTAAATATTTAGAGTCTATTTACAAATATACTTAGACTAAGTAAAAAACTTCCTCTACGTTGTCGCCGCACTGATAGGGAAGGGTACTTAAAAGACTGGCGGCGTTTCCTCTCGATATGGTCAAGCTAATACGTTGGCAGAAAAAGCTACCAGCCCGACGGCCCCTTAGACTTCAATAAGTTTGGGTGAAATTTCATTCATCATCTGTTATTAGACTAAAATAACACTAACCAGTGGTTGAGTAAAATTCAATGCCTCTTGACACCTGCGAGATTGGTGAGCGATGCACGCAGCATAAGCGATCGCATGAGGAATGTAGCTTTGTTCCACAACTCCGGCAAACAATATTGTCGCCATTGGACCTGAGGGAATAAATAAATCCTTTTCATAAGCAACACCGGCACTGAAATGAATATATATCGTTTGATTTTCTGATACTCTAAGTCTTCAACAGCTTTTTTATGACCAATGGTGACCTTACCTAATGCGTAAATAGGCACATCTTCGGCACCATGTGTGGCCCACTGGCGAGGCACGGCTGCAGCGTGGACGGCATCAGCGGAAGTCGTAACGGATGCTGAGGCATTCAATGGCAGAGCCCTTGGTTCGGCGTGCCCTGGTCCCGTACCATAAAGCAAAGTTGTGTACCGAAGACCATCGATATCAGAAACCACGGTATCGGCACCTGCAAAAGATTTGATTGCATAAAATCCACTTTCATTAATTTCCGTCTTACTATAAAATTCTTTAATTTCCGTCTTACTATAAAAAAAAGTAAAATCCACTTTCATTAATTTCCGTACTTTGACATCTCAGATATCAGTCATATTATGGCCACTTTCATACTTTAAAAATTCTTGCTTCATTTTATCTGCTATTTTGTCTAAACCTAGATACACTGTTTTCATTATCTATATTATTTTTACTTTTGTACTAGCGAAAGTTTTGTGTTGTTCTATTGACGTCTGGATGATCACTCATTGCCTTTATATAATGTTAGTCGAAGTTACTGTGAAATCCTGACTAGTGCTTGATAATCTAGTCTAAATTTCTCTTTCACGCGACATTCATTCAATGTGAAATTTGCATCACCCAGATTTTCCTGATTTTTAAATAGTAATACTTTAACACGAGTAACGACTTAATTTGAACGGTTTAAAACTTTCAACTCATCAAACATGGATATGTTATCTGAATACACACTTGATAATTTGGCAAAAAATACAAATCTTCATTATCAGTACCAAATAAGTTTTGTTTATAAATTTTACGTTTTTAACAAATTAAATGTAGCTAAACTAGAAAATATTTAATACGTGTTTATAGTCTTACCTAATACAGGGTGTCCTCTAGGCGTAGCTTGGCCACCGAAAGTCATTACATGCCCGTGATCGGCGGTGACTACGATCAAAGTTTCAGCGGGATTCACCCTCTCTAATGCGGCCAACAAAGCGGTTTCTAACTCCAAAGTCTCATCGAGAGCCCTATAAGGGTTGTTGTAGTGATGCGCGTGATCTATTCTACCACCTGTGTATATTAAATAAATTAAATATTTTTGATAATTAACGCTAGGAAAAAAAATCGCCAACTACTAAAAAGTAAACTTTTATTTAGAATTGTGTGGAGGTTAAATCAATATCCGTGCTTAAAATAATGAGTGCATTGACAATAAATACCCTATGGCACACAGGATAGCTTGCAATTGGTAAAATTATTTTCGGAATTGGATCAGTAGTTCCCAAGTTCCCTTTACCAACAAACTTTAACTCATATATAAAACATACCTTCGATAAGTAAGAAGAATCCTTTTTCATTTTTCAACAAAATAGACAAAGCTGCTCGAGTCATATCCGCTAATGACGGATCGTCAGCTTTAACAGTAGAGGTCGCCGCCGCCCCCTCTTCCGCGTCCGCAACCGCTCCGCGTTCCGCATTGAACTCCATATGCGAATACTCAAATAGACCTGTATTGCACCGCATATTTTAGTACTCATGAAAATTAAATATCTGCAGATACAGTTTAATTATAGTGCATTGTACAATTACAATGCATTACTACTAATGTCTGAATAAATGATATATATATGTTATATATGAAACGAAGACCATACTAATTTTGAATGAAGGATGAAGGTAACAAAATAATCCTTAATTCAATGCAAATACTATGCCGGGCGGGTAAGATTATAAAGGATTACAAAACAGCGCCGCACTGATCATAATTTAAACTCGGTAAATGTAATCTGGTTAAAGTAAATATTTTATAAAACCGACGTGGACGGGTTGCTTCCGGAAGTTTTTGGTACAACCTTTCTTAAACCGGGGTTAAGCTTTGTCGACAGTTGCCTGGTATTTATTTATTGCAGGCAAAAAAAAAAATATGATTTTTTAAGTAAGTATGTAAAATGCAGTCTATGATTTTGACGGCCCGCATCGGAAAATGACGGCACGGATAATGGACGCAGCGCTATGTAAAATCATAGAAAGCAAACTAAAATCCGTTGCGTGCCGTGCGTGCGGTGCGTCCGGCGCGGGTCAATGGACGCGTACCTTTAATAAACTTCCTTATTAGAATTTGTGGCCGATAAGCTAAAATATTTTAGCCTCCGAATTCATAAAATAGAAGATTAGAATATTTCGAGAAACTTTACGATGGCAACGGAAATAGAGCTCCAATTTAGTGAAAGTTACGGTCTTGGTAGTTTATCGCTTCGTCCGCACTTTAAGAGATTTGCATTGAAACCTACTCGTAATATTAAAGATTAAACATCAGTGAACCGCAATGATATTTCACTTTATCTTTGGTGAACCGATTCAAAAAACATCATATAACCACTCTTATTATCATTAAATGTATGTATATATATTAAAATCATTTAATCAATAATTGCACATTTTTTATGAGAATCTATGATCATATTCCCCGCTATAACTTTGAATTCAATATTTTTGTCACTTAATTTGTCTGTTTATTAAAGTAAATACAGCTGTTTATCAGACGCGATCTACTTCATTACGCGAGTGATGGCACAGAGTTAAGATGGCGTCACATAAACATTCCTAAATCGCGCAAGTAAAGTTTCAATGCCACACGCAACATAAATACACTATCTCATCATTTCTGATAGCACTGCATAACACTCACGGTCGAAGAATCATCCCTTCACATCAGCCGCCCTACAAATGTATACATTAAAAGCTTTTACAGTAAATTATTCTCTTTCATCGTTTATCGCTGGCTTAAAACATGGGTCACCCTAAGCAGGCTTCAGACTCAAATAGCTGAGTAAGCTTTAACCTTAAAAACAACCCAACAATAAACACAAAAGGGCCCACTTCCTTTAATAATACCGCGGGTAGGTGTGCTCTTTTAGACAATTCGTATAAAAATGCAGTTTCATAAAAGTAGTAATAGCTTTAAACTGTGCGGTCTGAAGTCATAATTTTAAAATGTAATAAGTATAAAATATTAATGTCCTCCTGGCCCATACGACCACAGTGGCCAATCTAATATCACCACCATATTGAATAAACTGCACATATTTTTGGACCTGGCATTTTGTCATATAAAAATAAAGCAAAAATTCACCTGTATTGAAAAGTACGTAATCAATTCTGCACTCGATATTAAAGAAACTAGGTACATAGTTTCAGATTATGCGTTAGTTCGTTAACAAGTTGAATGCTGGCGGTTAGAAGAACAGCATTAGCCCTAGGGCAAAAAGATTTTTGCAACTCTGACAGTCCTTTTATTTGATAGTGAGGAAGACGAGTATCGGTATGGTCATCATAACGTCTCGCAGACAGATATATGAAAACAGTTGACTTGTTAATTTCCTCATTCATTGATATCCCCCCTTGTTTCATATTCCGGTGTTATAAGTTTCACTTTAATTAAGGTTTAAATTTATAACATTGAACCAAAGGACAACCCTAGAATGAGCATTGTTCACTTCGCCATAATCTTGGAGTTTACGCCTAAATAAAACAAAAGAGAAACACACATTTAAACAAAAGAATGGTATCATCCGCGAATAATACAATGCTATTACTCGTATTGTCTCCTTGGTTTACTTATAATTTAAGTGACATAAATTTATGCAAGTAAGTAAAGGAGAATTAAGGTGAATCCTGTTTATTACCACGACTCTATAATATTATTTGACTGTAAATACGTATCTTTTTTAGATAGTTTCAAGCTAGTACATTTTTGGTACACACTCCCAACACTGACTTTTGTAAGCCAGAATCTATAGTAGTGACTAGAGTAAACAACGAGATTTCCCCTACGGCTAGTCACGGGAACGAAGTTGTCTTTAAACCCGCATCGAATTTAATCGGAAAAGTAAACAGGAGGAATAGGAAATACTATTGCCGCTGCCCCCTATTGCAAAGCGGGATGCAAACATTACAATGAAATACTGAGACGGTTTCACCGTAGAAAGGAACTTACAGATAAGACTAACGAAATAAAGCCCTTCTGCAAGGCACCACGGTTGGTACTAAACTTAAGGGACCTAATTGAGCTATATACTTAGTTGCAATAATAGGTATGGCAGAAAAGTACGGAATGTTTAGATGCCACAAGATCCAAATAATAAACATCTTTTGCGCCAAAGGAGCGATGGGTTTGAAGCCATCGACACCAAGATGTTATTCATCTTGTTAAGAATACTTAAACAGGCTAATCAATAAAATATAAAAAAAAAAATTGAACCGACTTCAATAACACTAAAAAGTATAAAATAATTTAAATATTAAAGAAGTTGGTGTTAGCGTACCTGCTGTGTATATTTGGCACCAACTTCAATAATATTTAAATTATTTTATACTTTTTAGTGTTATTGAAGTCGGTTCAATTTTTTTTTAAAATATTTTATTTTATACTTTTTAGTGATATTTTCATACATAAAGATTGAACCATCGAAGACGGTAAAATGATCTAGGTAGGTTATGACATCATTATGATTTCACATTATCGTCTACATACTTTTACATAATTCATGTTTCTTCAGAAACTCAGAAACACTTTATCTGATCGTAATGAAATTTGCATGGAATGATCATAGTAGTTTACTCTCTCGAATAAAAAAAGAATAATCGAAATCGGTTCATATTTGTCAGAGAAATGTAAAGGAGAACATCAGTTTTATGGTTTTTACCAGATAAATTCCTCCATATCATTCATGGTCCTCCAGGAAGTTCTTATCCGGTTGTGATAAAATTCGTACAGGTTCATTACAGTGGTTTCTTCTTTCGAATAAAAAAAGAACCATTGAAATTGGTAAATATTTGCCAGAGTTATGACCATTTTTGTCCTTAAAAAGCACCATAAAGTCATCTATATAGGCTTTCTTGCAACTTTCCTGCGCAGTCAACATTCTTGTTTTTTCAGGAACTACTTATTACTAAGCAATAATTTTTTTATGGGACCCAATTAACGGATTAAAGAATGGATGGAGATTTTTTCAAATCGGTTCATAATTGCCAGAGTTATGCGCGAACAAACATAGATATATATATATATATATATATATATATATATATATCTATGTTTGTTCGCGCATAACTCTGGCAATAAAAAAAAAGTATATAAGTATTAGTATCAGTTGTCTGGTTTCCATAGTACAGGCTCTGCCTAGTTTGGGATCGGATGACCGTGTGTGGATTGTCCCAAGATATTATTATTATTATTATTATATATATATATATATATATATATATATATATATATATATATATATATATATATACAGACGAATTGAGAACCTCCTCCTTTTTTGAAGTCGGTTAAAAATTGCATTAAAAGGCTCACTATTCGGCCAAATCAATAATAATAATATCCTGGGACAAATCACACACAGTCATCTGATCCCAAACTAGGCACAGCCTGTACTATGGAAACCAGACAACTGATACTAATACTTATATACTTTTTTTTTGTAAATACATACTTATATAGATAAAACAGCCAGACACTTGGTGGGAATCGAACCCACGACCTGTTGGGTAGCAGACAGAGTCACTAACCACTAGACCAACGGGCCCGTCAAACAAAAAAAAATTGTATTTATTTATTGTATCGTACTCATGCTTTGTCGTTTTGTACACTTTATACAACGTCGAATATATCAATTATACATAAGCGGGGATATAATCCGTAAAATCAGTTTGATTTCAATGTGTAATATGCGCGTAAATATCAGACGTATAAATACCTCTGCATCCGTGCAGCAAAACTCACTATGCAGGTTAAACATCCCAGATTAACTATGATGAACGTAAACGTGAATTTAAATTCATAATTATGAATATTGCTAAAGATTATGGTTTATGTTATTTACTTGGAGATTATTCAGCTATTTTATTTATATCTGCTCTGTGTCAAATTAATAATAAAAATAGGCATGATGACTGCAACACGATACCAATGAAACTGTGGTTTTGAATATTAGAACAGATTACACTGATTCCAAAAATTAATGTCATTTTCATAGTAATAAGGAGATTTTCGTGATATTTAAATAAATAAATTACTAAAATAGGTACAGCTAATCGCCATTTTGTAATAAACAACGATTAGTGTGAATGAAGTCATCCCGGTATTATCAAACACCTGTCAAACTGTCATCATGTCAACTTTTCCTTTCTTCTTTCTTCAACTTAGATGTTTATTTATACCGTTGTGACGTCACAAAATGGCGTCATGCACCAGCCTTCGTTTTGAAACGAAATTCAAAGTCTAATTCAAAAATTGAAAATTTTGCTGTTATTTGTAAAGGAGTTGTTCCAGAAATGTATGGAGCCTGGGCCAACACCATGTACACTATATGTATATATAACTATTCAATATAGTAACTCTTTTGTAATGTTATCTTTTTTTAATATTGCTTCGTTTTATTGTACATTTAAGATATCTTGGTCAAGGAGAGCAACACTAAAGAGAATATAATACTACTGTAGCAACACCCCACAATAATATGATGGATCGGAAATACGTAACTAAAATGTCAATTTGACAACTGACTATACCTGCGATTGAACTTGTTGCGGATTCCAATCCAAATCACAGGCGATAATCAATACAATAAAGCCCCGGGTCAAGAAAGAAACAGTCAATGAATGTCCGCAAACATAAATAATCACTAAAAACTCCGAAATACATTATGTACTCCACGCGTAAACAATCTATTACGATACGCCAACTATAGCATTAACTGTCAAATAGTAAACCAACGTCAAACGCAACTGTCATGGCTGCCCTAAAAACAGGGTGGACATACTAAATAACTGCAAAAGTAATCATTTTTGTACAATTGTACTCTGCTTCAAATTAATTTAAAAGTATTTTTATGAAACCCTCCTATGTTTTTCCTATTTTTCCATGTAGTGTACATAGTGTTGGCCCAAAATGGAACATCTCCTTTAATACATAAATATGATTACTTTCGGCAATAGTAGACCCGTAAGTATAATAAAGAATATTTTTTCAAAATTAGTTATCATGTCTATTGAAAGGTGTCTTAAGGATACAGGCTTAGAACGAACGAAACTAACTACTTCGGCCAATATATGTTTCAATCCAATTATACCAATACTAATATCTCAATTGCTAATTCTATACGCATATTCCGAAATGCATGTCCAAGTATGTAAGTATATGAAAATAAGGATTAACTAAAAAACTAAGCGGCAGTTTATTATCATGTTTTATATTGATTCTCCATCATCGTAACCGAACCGTACATACACTGCCCTCATAAGTTTTATCTTCTTAGAAATTATCTACTGAATTGACGAATAGAGTTACTAAAAACAGAGTGTTTTAATTCCGTTTCATAAAGCTAAATTTTGTCTGAATTTTGAAAATAGATTTTAAGTGAATGCTTTATTGCAATAGACAAGACATAGTTGTGTTTAAACTATTTGACTCCGCACAACATGACATCCGGTCATATATTTGTGCAATCTCAACAAAAAGAATAAATTATACATAAAATATATACGAACTCTTAAAAAACATAGCCGTCCTTCTATGGCAGGGTAAAAACAACTAATAGTCTTGAACTGAAACAACTTCAGAACGTTAAACATGTTTGTCCAACATGTCTAATGTTCTCTATGTCAACAATAAACTTCGATTCGTATACCTAATAGAATGTACAGAAGCGAAACGATTTTCGCACTTATTGAAATGCATGGTCTATGAACGCGTTTGCATAGCGCTTAAAATGAACGTTCCCGTGGAATGGACCTGAATAGTGGAGTGTATTCAGGATCGAACAGTCATCAATGCAAAGCATCTCCGCAACTGTAGTGCCCATAAATGATTATTGAGCGGCTTACATCGGCGCAAATAATAAACGAAATTAAAAATATTATTTTATACGCAAATGTTTTGGTACTACGGTAGGCGAAACTTATCATGCATAACGGATAATAAATAAAAAAGAGCGAGTCGTGTATTTTTAGTATGTGTTTTGCTCATTCATACATGACTAATAATACACACTGCCTAACCACAGTGTCGTTCTACTTTTGTTTGTTGTGTCCTATCCTAAACGTGCGTGAAAAAGCTTCGCTAGATATATTTTATTTGTTAAAATCTACGTTTCTTACCTAACACATAATCCACTGTTCTAGGGTCTAACTTCGCCAACTGCTCTTTGGAATGTATATATTGAGCTCTCAATCGTCGCCTCTTCTTTTCCCTGGCCCAATCTTCTGCTAGATTTCTTCCATCTAATCTTCTTCCCTCACGATTTGGATGCTCGGGATCTGGTGTCACAGTTGGAAGGAAGTGTCTTCTGCCACCGCCCATTATTACCTATTCATAATATAAGTATTTTTTTTACAAATTGTTTCGTGCAGTTGTACAAGTTCAGAAAGCGAATAGATTAAGATAAGGTCTGCTCATTTCCATAATATTTAACGTTATATTCTGCAAGAAATGTCTGCGGTTTATAAGCCGCATAGCAATTATTCTTGGTTATAGCCAAGGATACTTGAGAAATTATTACGTTAGAAAAATTTGCGCAGCAAGAAACAACAATTTTCTATTTATTTTCTAGTCTTTTTTATTGAAATTAAACACTATTGAAATCATTCACACCTATTTACATGAAATCACTCTAAATACTATTCGTTAAATATCTTGGTTAGACTTCACGAATAACAAAATTATAACAACAAAGTAACACCAATATTATTCTAATCAATTTGCTAATCTGAATTGCGTTAATTGGGCAGACTGCATTCAAAGTGTTTCTAGTAATACCCAAAGTATGGATTTCAATAAAACATATTGACGTCGACCTCAAAATAGGATATGAAAGTGCATGGCAGCGGAATCGTAATAAGAAGCTTTACGGTTTGCAGCCGCTTTATGTGGTGAATGTAAAAAAACAATCTCTTTTTCGATGCTATCATTCGATTATTTTGTATTGTAATATAATTTCATAATTCAATTCCCATACTTATTGCAAGACAGGTCTTCACAGCTCGCATAATAAAACAACGCAAAGTAAAAGCATATTATAATTTTGGCGCCTGCCTCATTATTCTCTCTAGAGATTATTGCAAAGCCGTGAATGTAAAGTACTGCTATCTAATTAACATTACTTATTAAAAAGGGCTTTCATGAAGCTTAAGGTCTAAAAAAGTATTGTAACACACTCATATTACAATTTTTTTTATTTGAGTTTAAATACACCTTATTTTTTTTACCATTTTACATTTGTACTTTTCACACGAAAATTATACGTACTTGTTCACTATTGTTGTAAAGCTTATAATAAAAGATCATTTCGTTTTACTTGTTTTGTTTGCACCTACCATGATTTGTATCTGCATCACCCTAAGGTAGACTGGTAGAGAATGCCGCCTATGTACTGTTTTTGTGCATAAAGAATAAATAAATAAAAAATAAAAAAAGATCGCCAGTAGCTAAAACTGTTTTTCAAATATTTCTTTCATAAAACGATTGCCAACTAACAAAGCATTATGTGAGGTCAAAACAACATCGTGATCTTCGTTAGCAGATATATGTAAAAACCATCAAACAAAAAATCCTAATCGGTATCTGCATGTTTGCATGAAAATTTTAGTGAAAAGACTATTAAAAAGTCGTTGAAGTTTCATATGGTTGCAATATGAAATGTGGCCTGAAATATTAAAACTTTAGTCTAAAGCTGAAGCGTAACTTTTTTTTTGTTAAAGAACTTTTTTATATCACAGCAACGTTTATGAAAGCGACACGTTGTATTTAACGTTTGGAAAGACAGGACCAGAGAAGAGAGATGAAGTCTAGCTCTAAGATACTCACGTTCATACTCCTTCCCGGTTCGTTTTCTACCAACTGCATTGCTATATCCTTACAATCTTTTCTGACAGTAGGTGGTACTCTGCTGTCATCTTCCCAGTATCTAGAAGGTGCGTGAGCATATAATGCCGCTGGTGTCGCGTGGGTTATCCGTGCTGTTGTTACTATGCCGCTGGATTTACCTAATTGGAAGAAAGATATACATATTTAATCAAGTAACACTTATTTCTAAAGTAATAGTTACTACTTACAAGAAAAATAAAATAATGTTTCACAAGAGTTTAGTTTTTAGTAATTCTAAGGAAACCCCGACAGATAAACTTAGTTTTGCGGTTTGTTTTTTTTTTTTTTGCTGTCTGGGGTGTTAGAGCAATAGTTAAATAACTTTAATACATCCAAATAAGGTATAGGACCCTCGGTGCGCGATTCCGAATCGCACTTGACCGGTTTTTTTATTACGTTACCGTTAGTTCAAATGTGGCCTTTTCTAGCCAAGCCACAATGGCCAACATCTCCGAGCAAACAGGGATTCAGTCTAACTAGTCAAGATTAGTTTAATTAGTCGTTTAAAAGCTGTGTATCAGTTGTTTGGTTACTACTGGTAAGATATACACATACATATGTAGTTAGTTTGTGATCAAATGACCATGTATGAATTGTCCCAGGATATAAGATATTCTATTATTATTTGTATTTCTTACCAACATAATTTCTGATATTATATTTTTCTTCCAGCAAATTCCCCTCAATATTTTGATACGTCAAGGATGTCACATCAAAGAAATCATGAAACAACATTTTCATTATGCCCCGTACGGAGCTCAATATATGTATGTATCTTTTGTGTTCACTGAACGAACTATTCAATAACATTGACATTAGTTACACAAGGGAACACATTGTGTTGTTTTTCTGATAAATACCACACATTTTTGTTCAATCATGTTTTATATCCGAAGTAGAATAGAATCTGTTGTGAATCCACCTTCCTAATAATACCACTAAAGATGAAACAATTTTGCTACTGACGCATGTATGTATATTACCATTCCTTATTTATTTTAATTAAATATCTGTTTTTATTTCTACCTTTTAAATATCATTCAGCTGTTGTTTTTGAAAACTGAACAACATTTAACTTTTTCGTCCATAGAATTATGAAAGAACTTTAATTTAGTAACCCGTAACATAGTCTCTTTATTAAAAGCGATTTTTTTAGTCACATTGATCACCTCTCCACTACCAAAATTAAATTGCTTCCAATTCCTACTAATTACCTACTTCCTTCGATTATAAATTAAGATATAGTGTGAAATGAAAATCGAGCTTTAAAGAGATTGTCGAGAGATGTTAAAAATTTTTTTTCCTTGAAAGCCTCATTCAATTTCAGAATCAAGTATTTAGAAATGCAAACAGCTGGTATAGGAAAGACAACTTCCATTTCCTTCCTTTACAAAGCGGCAGACAAACAAAACTTATTAAGCTGGTTTAACCGCAAAAAGAATTACAGTTGGGCTGTAATTTGAAATGTCAATCTCAGATGGAAGAATAAATCTAAAGATTTCAGCCATTAGTCTAAGTCATACGTCATTGTTGACGTTTTCGAATGAATCTCACCTGCTTCATGTGCCCAGTCGACTAGAGAAGTGACTTTGGAGTTGATAGTTGAAGCGCAATTGTTGAACCTGCCTCCGGCATCCAGACCCAGGGTTTCATACCGAGCCTTAACACCACAGAGTAGAGCGGTAGCACAGGCTGATGACTCGCCGGTCTGTGCGTCTATGTTATAAGTCTGCCATAAAATAGTTCAGATTAAAGCATACTTACCAGACTTATTGACTTATTAGTGCTATTGTGTCATTCAGCTGTAAAATTTAAGGCTTAATTCGTTTATCCCCCTTTCTCATAATTCATAATTAAGAGGATTACAGTGTCGTGTCTTTGAATATTTTCAATCCTAATAATAATATATTATAGTCAAATCCATAAAAAAAACAACCAGCGACACCTTATTAGTAAATTGGACTTCTTTTAATTTAGATTAAAACAAATGAAATTTATAAAATTATACTCATTGCTATGTACTGCTTTATAATAATAACCTTTGCTAAGGCAACAGCTGGAAATGTATCCCAGGCTAAGTCAGTGTCCTCTCCAGATTGGCCTCTTCTCTGTCCCCGTAGAATCCTGGCAGCCGTCACAGTGGTTAGACTCATGCCGTCACCAACCACTAGTATCACGTTCCTAAGACATGAAATAAACTCTGATTGGACAATAAGGCTTCTTATACATTTTCATTGAATCTACTTTAAGCTTGTCAACTGTACCTGATACCGTTGATACGGAAGTTTAAAAAGGCGCATTTAGATTAGTCACAGGATAAAGTTTTTTAAGAGTTTAAGTCATTATTTACCAACTTGAAAAGCTAAAATTAAAAATAATAATAACTCAAGCCAATCCCAACTAATAATGATTTTCTAGTAAAAATCACGTATAAATATTAGATCTATAGTAAGTATTTCAAGTGGTGGCGAGTATATTTGCGCTTACAGCGTAAGAGGCTTTTACTGAGATAGCTTCTGTTGCAGGGGTCCATGATTTAGTTATACTGTAGTTCCGGCGGAGCCATACAATATTCAGAACCCATTTGAAGGGTTCCGAGAGATAGGTTTTCCAACATATAAGCTATTACATTTAACGTTTAAGTATTCGAAGTCGATTTCTAGAAGTGTTACGGGGTGTGATTTGACTTTTGTGTACACAACTAACTGAACGCATGTAAGAACTGTGAAGATTACATTTTTTGATAAAATCTGTAGAAAATAGATTTTCTAAAATAAGCTTTGTGAGTCACGGAACAATAGTTATATGTACTATAATCTCAAAACTCAGCTCATTACTATTCTATCTCCTATTTTATATTCCCTTGGTAAATAACAATCGTACAAAAAAGAATCAATCTAAAGATTGATCACAAGGACTTTAGAACAAAACTTTTGGTCAATATCTAGTTTTTACTTAATTACACCGACAGTTCATGATCTCGTAACAATAAACATCTTGGCATCTATTAACCCTAGTAGACATTGATAACATAACCTTGGCACACCTAAAATATCAGTATGTTTGCTTTAAGTTTCTATGTAGTGTTTATACTGTCTACGGGAATACAACAGGTTCAGAATATTGAAAGTGTTTGCTCACAAAATACGGGAAGTGTGAAAGTGAACCCTTTCCTAGCCCTCGAAATGTTTCCAAAGCGTAGACAAGAGAAAGGAAAAATAAAGCGATCATTTTACTAAATGTAGTGTACTTGTGTATCTATTCCATCTTATTTCGATATGCATGGATCCCGTTACAAAGATATACGGCCTTGTTCATAATTTGTTTTGTTCTTTTCTTACAAAAAGCGGACGCCCGCATCTTTACTATTCTTTTTGAAATCAGGCCACGGTATTTACTAGTTTTGTTGGTCGTTGTGTATTTGGTTGATATTTCTTGCTCTTGCTAATAACTGTCTTCATAAAGCTCATATTACATAGAATATTCATACATATATGATTGTTGATATGCTGTTTAATATGTTTAATTACAACTTACTTAGCAACAGGATTTTTATCCGTAGCGTACTGAAGGCGCTTCTGCAGCGTTTCTTGTGCTTGAGCGTACCAGTAGCTGCGATCTGAAACAAACGTTACAAAAGTGTCTAATGGCTATGTCTGCCCGTTTACGTGTACCTACCTTTATTATGATTCGTTTATTGTATATCGTTTATTTTATTAATGCAATATAGTGATAAGAGAGCTCCTTCGTTTCATGGCAAGCGACACGATTCCCTGTAGATAGCTATACTGCTCTGCCTGTGCTCTGCCTCTAGTCACTTGGGACAGTAGTTAATATAATTAAAATCTCCAGCTACAGTGACTTTAACAGTAGAATACTGTTGAGGCTTCCACCGCTCGTGCTACGAATAGCTACCAATTTATATCAACACTTACAGTGCCATGGAGAATTTTCGAGACGAGACAAGAGTCATTCATTTTCCATAGTGTATGTCACTCTGAATACCCTCATTGTGGATAATATATTTTCCCGTCCCTCACCGATGACAGTTTAATCCGCCTACGGCTTCGCAGCAAAAAACCAGCAAGCAAGCAATGTAACTAGATTGCGGTCAATTTGATACAAAGTAGACAGTTATCCTTTACATTGAAGCCTTAATTTATATAATGTTATAAAATAAAGAACCAATCCTACAGACCGTGACAGGTTTCATCAATTTCAGTTTTATATTTCCAACCATCGCGCCTACAAAATTAATTACTACAAATCTTATTTCAAAAGACTGGGTGACTAAGCGATTACATCGACGCCTTTTCTGATAAGGAAGCTAAAATATTCCTTGTTTTCGATCATTATTTACGTAAACGAAATGTTCAAATTATTAATTTTATTTACGGACCCGGTTTTAAGATTTAATCTTCAAGATAGATAAGGAAAATGTAATGTTGAAAAGATTACTAACGAATTTGAAATCTCGACCAATTAGGACATCCCTATTTTTGAAATTTCAAAGGCGGCGCTAATTTAATTATTAAACTGACAATAAAGGCTTGTTTGGAATTTACCTATCCGTATTTTGTATGGTAATGATTCTCATGATTAATGACTTTTGCATTCTGATGAATGTAAATAAAAATATGTTAATAAGATTACAAATTAATTTAAAATCTCGAGTATTAATATTTTAAGCCCTCTAAGTAGACTTTTTAGTATTAGAGACTGATATTGAAGTCGTACTTAGAATCTGCCCGTGTATGGTAAGGTAATATCCATATTTACCGTAAGGTTCCTTAGCCTCAGTCTTTTGCGGTGCTGGTGAGAGTACACTGGTGCTGATAGTAGACATCATGATCGCGATGCAACACCAAGCACTCATGGTTCACAAGCCACATCGGTGCTGCAGTCTTTCGCTGGCCTGTTAAATAAACTTCGAGTTCATTGACTCACGGTCCCTTGGAGGTTCCTTTTCAATATATATTTTCTTTTGTTACCTGTAAAGATAGAAAACGTGTCAATGGACTACATGGTTTTGGGTACATTTTCAAATCCCACACGGTTCTAGTAATAAAAATAAAGGTGTGATGTCAAAGGAAGCTTTGGCAAGTAATGTTTTGAGAAGAATATAAGAATATTTAAAAACTAACCAAAACGACGTTTAGTTTTGATTCTTATATACGAGTATATGAATGTTTATGTGTATTAGATATAAAATATGTATGAGCTGTTATAACTATGGCATTTTAGTACAATCATAAGCAACCGAAACACGTCCACTGCAGAACAGAAGGCCTCCCCCTTAGAAGGGAGGGGTTGCCATAATCCCCACGCTGGTAAGCGTCTTGGGAATCGCAGTTTAGATGGTAGGTAACCCAATAGAAAGACGCTGCTGCCAGTCTTCTTGTTTTCCCTTAGTCGCCTCTTACGCACACCCAACGGGACGAGATAGTGCAATCATTTGAGTCTAGATAAATTAAATTTACATTTAAACACGTTATTTTTGTTAAATGGTTACAATATAATATTAATGTATCAAGGTATGTAATGTACGTAATTTATAGGCACACAAATAGATCAAATAGAGCGGAAAAAGGCAAAGTTTGATCAAGCGGATCGCCTGACATTAAATCTGTTTATCAGATTACGTTAGGCGAAAGTATAAGGGACTGCGACGAATTATGATAATAGGTAGACGATGGCAGGTATAAAAATGTTCTGAGGAAACGGTGAATTTATCGGCAAAATTCTAATGGCCTCGATATTGTAACCATGGGGTTAGCAGACCCCTGGTGTGGAACGTAAACGCAAAACTTATTTTTTTCATATTTAGGAAAAAATATCTAATGTTAGTGCGATTGTAAAACTCTATGTTTAAGATCACAGATTTAAAGTTCTGTGGCAGGTAGTTTTAAAATTGTGAACTTGTTGAGGGTATGCAACTCAAAATAGTTTGAGATGTATTTTAAAAATAACAATCTGGAAGCTAGTATTTGCAATGTGTTATGAATTGGTTGTTGTAATGACATTCAATGTGGTGGGGAAAATGTCTAGTAGTATTTAAGGTGGTACCTCATTGTATTCTATTCATTCAATCTGTGCGCGTGGTGGAATAAAGACGTGCCAGGTACTTCAGTGTTTTACTCAGAAACTATAACCAAAACTACAAAAAAAACATTAGCGACTTAACTTATTCCATGATGCTACAAGCTTATCTTTACTAGAATCACAATGATTATCAATTTATGATATTAGATATCGACCGTAAGTAGTTCCACCAAAACTACGGGCGCTAGTGATGCGTAAGCAAAGTTAGTGAATACGAAAACGTAATTCGCCGGTGCCGCGGCGTCGAACTCGAGGTTATTTTTCTTAGCGCATAGCACTACTGTGGCATAGCGGAACTATACCTGTAGGTATAATTACTGTATCTCTATATTATCATCATGCTAAATATAGTATACAATGCATATACGGGCCCGTTGGTCTAGTGGTTAGACACCCTGTCCGCTAACCGATGGGTCGTGGGTTCGATTCCCACCAAGTGTCTGGCTGTTATTTATCTATTTAAGTATGTATTTACAAAAAAAAATGTATATAAGTATTAGTATCAGTTGTCTGGTTTCCATAGTACAGGCTCTGCCTAGTTTAGGATCAGATGACCGTGTGTGGATTGTCCCAAGATATTATTATATTATATTGTAAACGTTGCCAATTTTATTACTTGCAAGCTTGAGAACTGTATCATAAGCTGATTCAGTTCAAGATACACTATCTAAGTCAATAAAAGAATAGTATTTTTTTTTACTAGAATACCAATTATTTTCAAGTCAATGTCAACCTGATATCCAGTTGGTTAATCAACGTCGGACAATGTTAGTCCTTAGATGGGTGACCGTTTAGTGGCATTTAAAGTTGAACTGAGCATCTCGCTACGGAATAGAAAACAAATGTATGGTAATGACATCACATGACTTAACGAAGAAATATGTCATTCACATACTTTATTTTTCTATTCTGTAACTTTCCGTATTGTAGAATGACAACTTGGCTAAGAAGGCTGATTACTTTGTAAATGAAAGCTGTTGCTATAGATGAGACTTTACCAGATCTTAGCCATACGGTTCAATGCATTTTTATAAGATCAGCACTCTATCGTATTGAAAATTTACCATCAATTTCCTGTACTTATACTTATACATACAACTCATATACTTATACATTCAAACTGCTTGAATTAGATATAAGTACTATTAACTATAGAATCTGAACAACTAACTCGCAATCAATCGACCAACTTGGCCCGCGTTATGGATTAACACCTAAAACCTTTTAGCGGGCTAAGGAAGCGTTCAGACAGAAAGACGTAAGAAAAAGGCGTGGATGTAAGCAGTTGATGGTTTTGTAGATTTAGAGCAAAATTACCATCGAAAAGTGGAAATACAATATTAGTTACTTCTCTAAATCCCTCACCCACAAACGCCAATGAGTTTTAATTATGATTAATCCAATTCTTGAAATCAGATTATTTTGATACTCGAAGCATCTTATAGTATTAATTCTTTATACTTTGATAGTAAGTAGATATTGATTGCCTCGTACTCAATAATGGAACATAAATATAAACTTACCTATACAGAATGTAAAAAATCATGTGTCCCATCCATGATGTATGTATCAATACAAACTTATGATATGATATGATATATATTTATTTTTCATAAAATGTTATGCCTTAAGATTAAAACAATTTAAGTAGGTACTTGGTGACATGGTACATCCTAAGGCCATAGTTAGGTTTCAATACCCCCTGTACTAGTACGAGTACTGTATTACAATGGGTATGTTCACCAAAATATGTCCCGTAATTGCAGTGATTGAGCTACTACACAAGATGAAGTAGTGTAAGTACAACACAATGTGTGATAAATTATTCAGTACCAAGGCAAGCAGTTTTTATATAATGATAAGACAATAACTGATAACTATCAAGTAATAATTATAGTAAGAAAAAAAAAACAGAAAAAAGAGAAGTTACCTAGGCTTGATTTTATGTATAAGCGTGTCTGAGTATGTGTGTTTGTGTGTGCATGTGTGTAATTATGTGTATTTGTGAATGCTTGTGTGTGTGTGTGTGTGACTGAGAGAACAAGATGAATGCATCGATCAGCACGAATAAAGTGACTACGTTAATAGCTCAATAAGTTCCTCTGTGTTTTTATAATTTAGAGTAAGTAGGTATTTTCTTAAAGCTTTTTTAAGGGAGAATAAATTTAAATCTCGAAAATTTTAAATTCTATTTACTTTGTTGTAGAGGTGTGGACCGAAGAATGTATAAAAACGTTGTACAAATTTTGTTTTACATGCTGGTTTTCTAAAGACAATATCACTTCTTCGTCGATCTCCTTTATAATCAGATATAATATGTTTATGTTGCTAGTAAATAATTGATTCAATAAATAATTGTCTAACCGTAAGAACTGAGGTCTGTCTATATAATTCGTCCGTTGGAAATAAAAACTTTTTAAATGTCATAGTTTTAAGAATTGCACGTTGTGCTCTCTCAACTTTTATAAGAATCGATTTTGCACAGCCACCCCAGATCGATATCCCGTAATTTATTATCGATTGACATAAGGCATAGTAGGTCGTCATGAGTAGTTTCGAGTCACAAATACGACGTAAGTTCCTAAAGATGTAAAGTAATTTTCTAATTCGATTAGTAAGTAACTTGATTTGTGTTTTCCAATTAAGTTGTTCGTCAATATGAACCCCCAAATACCGGACACAAGGAGCAACCGATAGTATACTACAACTACACGTTTGGGTGTTATGACACGTGTGCGCCTTTATAGAAATGCTTCCTGGTTGTGGTCTAGAGTTTGTATTTATAAAGTACGTTATAATTTTGGTCTTGGATTCGTTAAGCGTTAGCAAATTATTATCGAGCCATTTAGTGATAGTTTTAAATCCCTCCTCTGCATTCTTATTTACGTGTTCCCAGCTGTCACCATTAAAAGTTATCACCGTATCATCCGCAAATGTGATGATGTCTGCATGGTGTAATTTAAGTCTCGATAAATCATCAATGTATATTAGGAATAATGTCGGTCCCAAGATGCTACCTTGTGGTACCCCATAATCTATACTTTCTTCAGGACTTAAGTATTCTTCAACTTTGACAACTTGTTTTCTTTTGGTCAAATAGTCAGTCAATAGTTTAAGTGGTATACCACGAATTCCTTTATTTTCCATCTTTCTTAAAAGTACTGGAACAGATACCGAATCAAAGGCCTTAGCTAGGTCCATAAATATACTTAAGCATTTAAGATTATTGTTAATGTTATGTGTTACATGTGCTATCAAGGATTTCATTGCATCGTCAGTTGACATATTCTGTCTAAACCCATATTGCTTTGACGAAATTAAATTAAATTTTTCAAGATAGTGTTTAAGTCTGTTATTTATTGCTTTTTCTATAATTTTAGACAGGGTAGGTAATAGCGAAATAGGCCGGTAATTCGATATCGTGTTTTTATCACCACATTTATGCAGAGGAACTAATACAGACTTTTTAGTGATTCTGAAAACTTTCCTTGCGCAAAGCATAAGTTACAAATTATCTTAATAGGTGTTATGATAACTGGAGCTGCTAATTTAAAGAAAGAGGATGGCGTAGTGTCCCAACCACTGGAATTAACATTTTTTAGGGTGCCTAAAATGTGTAATATTTCTTTTTCATCAACAGGTAGAAGTACAAACGAATGAGGAACTGAGGGAAGCGCATTTAATTTTTTTTAAATTTCATATTGGTCATTATTTGTTCGCAGTAAAATATTTATCGCTAACTTTTTTCCTACATTTGCGAAGTATCTATTGACCTCCGTTAGAGAATCACTGGGAGTACTTTTTAAGTTTAGTAATTCTGCTGTTTTTACATGTCTGGTCTCGTTATTAACTTCCTTAATTATTTCCCACTGTTTCTTAATATTATTGTTATGCATAGCGATTTTTCTCCTATAGTAATTTATTTTTCTTTTATTTAGTAAATTATTGCAAGTATTTCTGTATCTTTTATATATCGTCTGCAAGGTAGCATTGTCTCTATCTTTTTTTAGTTTTTGATTTAATTTGTCCCTGTGTCTAATGCATCTTAACAGACCTTGCGTAATCCACGGTTTAATTAATCGTTTTCTTTTAGATATATATTTAATTGTGGTATGTTTTTTAATTGTCTCACTGATTATGTTGAAGAAGATATTGGTCGCATTCTCGGGTTCCCTTTTATTTAATAATTCAATCCAGTCTATCTTACTAAGTTCATTTAATACAGTATTATAATCAATATCTTTATATTTTGTTAATTTAGGTTTAATCTTTTCTTGCTTATGAATTGAAAATATAATTGTGGAGTGATCTGTGATAGTTGTTTCACATATTATTGTTTTTGTTGGTAGTTGTGTTTTGGCAATTGTATGATCGAGACATGTTTTTGAGCGAGTTGGTAAGAAATGAGTGGGTTTTAGGCCATGAGATGCAAGTAGGAAAAGGTAATCATCCGACTTTCAATCATTATTGTCGGGTGCAATATCTATATTAATATCACCAATAAGTACTATGTTTTTAAATAGTTTAACACTTGTAAGTAATTTGTCTAATGAATTTATAAAGCGGTCGATATTAGTATAAGATGGTGATCTATATACACAAATAAAGGCGTACTCATCGCGTATTGTAAGTAGTAAGCAACTCGCATCATCTACCAAGGGTTCCGAAATTTTACAGTTGATATGATTTTTTATAAATATTACAACTCCATCGTTTTGGTTCTTGTTATTTAAAGTCATGTGGGAATGATAATTATCAAGTACAGGTACATTGTTTATTTTAGATAACCATCATTCAGTTAAGACTATCAGATCTAAATCAAAAGAAAGTCTTTGTAACATAATCGTCATGTCATCAAAATTTTGATTTATGCTCCTAATATTCTGATGTAGTACTCTCATGCAGTGCTTTTCATCTCTCAGAATATTATTACACTCCTCGGGCACGTCCACCTGAACTGCATTAATGACATTGATATTATTATCAATGTCATCACCCAAAGCTATTATATTGTTCATATTAGGTTATGTTAAAAAATATCATATATAGTATGTAAATTATCAATGCAGCAGGTGTTACGGCCCCATGGAGTAATAGTGTAAGTGTAGCTGTGATAGTATGCAATTTTAATGGATGTGTGAGAGTTGTAAGTGATACAAGCCCGTATAATCTAATTAAAACAAAGGAAAAACAATAAGCATGCAACTTATCAGTAAAATAACATTTTAGAAGCAAACTTAATTCATTGTAACAATTTAAATAAAAACTATCGAAAAATTTCATTATAAAATAACATCTGGATTGGAATCCAGGTGAAGACTCTAAGGCTAGTCATTTTTTATTTGATAATTCTTTTAAGCAGTTCTGACTTAACACAGATTACATTCTTAGAGTCCTTATCTTTTTTTAAGTAAATCTCCTGCTTATTTAGACTAGCAGAAGTTCCAATCATTAGTTTTCGCAAATTCTTTAGCCAAGTGAAATAGTTTCATTGAGGTGCCAGGTAGATATTCAGATATATAAATAGGTTTTTGCTTGTTTTCCATGCCAATATGACGTGTATTAAGTTTCTCCCCTGTTGTCTTCTCACTGTTGAATTTTGTAATTTTATCTAGCACATCACTTTTTAGTGATACTCTAGTGAACTCTGCTATAATGGGTCTGTCTGTGTTTTGTTTGCCAGGTAGCCTATAGATGTCTCTCAAATCAGAGAATTTAATCAAAATATCCAGGGTTTTTCCCAGTTCAATAACATGAGAAATAAGCATATCTTCTGATTCATTTTCGGTGTAGGGTACATTTCTAATTTCAATGGAGGCGGAGTGAACATTCAGGTCAAGATCACATATTTTGTATTCCAATATTTCAATTTTATTTTTTATTTCTTGACGTTTATTTTCGAGATTCCCTATCTGGCCTTTGACTTCCGTAATTGCTGAACTAATATTCTCTAGTTTTCCTTCGACTTCAAAATATGAACTTTGTATAACTTTATTTTGCAACTTAATTTCTGTGACATCATCTACCAATTTCTTCAATATAATTTCTTGACCCTCAATCCAAGAACTCATCATTGTATGTATATAACTCATTTGTTGAATATCTCATACATTTTTTAACCGGCTTCAAAAAGAAGGTTCTCTATTCGACGCGTATGTATGTAATATTGATAAAAATGTGTAATATTAATATATGTTAGTCTATGTGGGCTTCTAAACAAATTTACCAAATTTTATGAGTGTATGTATGTATGTAGGTTTGTCCACGCATTTCTCAGAAACTACAAGTCCGATTTTGAAAATTCTTTTCTCTTCTTTTTGCAATAGTTAGAGTATTTTTCAACTTAGGGTAGAGTACAAGTTTCATCAAAATCGGTCCAGTAGTTTAAGAGATATAAACTTTTTATATTTTCAGTAAGTTACTGTAACGTAGACGTTCGAGTTGCGTGATAGTGCTGATACCTATTTTGTTTGGTAAAATAAGTCACTAAAAAATGTTAAATAAACTATTTAAAAAAAATTAAAACCGTCTTCAAAGTAAATTATCTAAAAAGCATAAAATAACGAAAATATATTGAAGTCGGTGTCAGCTGGTGCTAGTGTTAGTTAACATGATGTGCTAGCACCGACTTCAATATATTTTCGTTATTTTATGCTTTTTAGATAATTTACTTTGAAGACGGTTTTAATTTTTTTTAAATAGTTTATTTCTACTTTGTTCCAAAAAAACGAATCTGATCTTGTATAGACAAAAAAATTAGATAGTTAACAAAGGAGTTATATACATGTGATTGTATTGATACACTGAATAAGACCTTCGCGGATCGGACACATGTTTTTTTTTACATTCTGTATAAAAATAATCAGATTTAGAGAAATAGTTTAATTAGAATTAACGTTAATTGATTTTTAGAAGTGCGGCAGTAAGTACCGGTGGTAACCTTCATAATAAAGCTGAATCAATAACAAATCTTTGCTAAAATATTATCACTGCTACAATTCTAATCCATTAATGTAATAGCGACATCGAATCAATATAGTTTATTGCTTATTAAGGTTCAATATAATATAATGTGAATGCTTGCCGGTCGTAACATGAACAGATGTATTATCTGATAAAGTGTTTGCTTCATTCAGGATAATAATTTAGGGGATATAATTATTGATGACTGATAAAAACCTCTCCTAAGAATACCATAGTAGGTGGTAGGTTCCTTGTGCAAGGAACCGTCCAGGCAGGTACAACCACAGTGTCAGAAAGTCTGCCACCAAGCAGCAGTGTGTAAGCATTGCTGTGTTCCGGCGTAAAGGGCACTGTAGCTGGTGAAATTACCAGACACAAAGACTTAATATGTTAAGGGTCGGCAACGCGCTAGTGATTCTTATGATGTTGCTAGCGTCTATAGGCTGCGGTGGCTGCTTACCTTCAGGCGGGTCGCACGCTTGCTTACCACCTTGGTAGTATTAAAAAAAATATGCTTAATGTTTTTTCAGCTTTAACTTCTAATCCACATATAGACGATCCTTGGTTAAAATTAAGAACATTTCTAGGTGAACGATCAGTTAATTAAATAACCTCTAGTAAGGTCAGTCTATGAATGCAGTTTGCAAATCAAGCGTTTTCCGGCTGCGCCACGGAAGCGGCTACTGTCTAATAAGTATACTGTATAAAATTTCTTGAGAGCTACTAAATACTGTTTGATATTGTTTGCTAAATATGTATCAAATTCAATTAGATCAGATTTCTGTTCAGCAGAACCATTTTAAATTTATTCTGTTGCCAGTTTGACCGCAATTAGGAGGTATTCAAAGAGTCTGAAAGTTGTTCGAGAGGTTTTGTCCTTTCTCGCAACGACCTACCTCATTGCGCCTGCCTTTTATTTGTTCCAAAGTTCCTTTAATATAAAGTTATCTTTGTTCTGTGAACGATTTTGAAGATTCTTTGGAAGTTGAAATATTTTGATATACAATATGAACTAGATAATACATTGGCATTTCAACTTATTAATTACATACTTATTAAGAAACTTATTAATATCGACTGGAACATTCACGAACATGTTTTACGACATTCGAGAAACAAATATCTTCTATTATTGATACGATGGTGTTCGAAACATTGTTCATGTATCGAATTAGTATTTGGTATCACACGTTATATTAAACAATGGATACAGAAACGAGAAATGGGCTCTTCTCACGAAATATACTGTACAACACGGTTGATAAACTATAAAGAGGATCGCCTTCGCAATGACATGCATCTGCTGTAATAGATATCTGGCAACAGTTCCCTATGGAATCTTTGTGCCAGTGGCAAGGACTATATTTTTTTTTGTTCTCGCGGGGTAACCTTCAAAAGACCTCAAGACCATGTGGGGTATGATTCTTAGGTTAGTAGATACTAAATCCCTCGGGGCTGTCACATCGGCATATGAGAGAAACTTGGGTTCTTCTGTGAGATCTGCACCAGGTGTCCCTCAGTGCCTTGCCTTGAGCCTGCCGCTGGGAGGCGCATTTTAGCTCTCCGGGAACGGTTACGTCACGCGCTGCCTACTTTCGCACTTTGGTAACTTTTAAGTATTGTAATGTAATCAGTATCACAATACCAACTTTTTAAAACCACCATACATTAGATCGCATCTTGCCTAGTTTTTTTATTTTTGCCACAGTTCGCCAACTTTTTAGAAATCTATCGGGGGTCGCACGCAACTCCACTGTCGTCCTCCTTGTAGTCGCCACGGTACTCAATGGACGTCTAGGATCAACACTACCAAACGTTCAGTGCCTCTGAAGGTCTAAATACCATAGTTCATTCCTTTTATTGCCCATATTGCGATACCTCTAACACAGGATCTTTTTCTTTGTTTGGTAAAAAAATATTGATTCTGTCCAAGGCTGCACCACCACTTACCATTAGGTGAAATCGGTTAATAAACATTACGTTATAATGAGTAAAAAATAATAATTCTAAACTGTGTTTAACTTGACGCAGGGTTGAAATTAGTTTAGGTACTAAATTAAATTGCAAACAAAAGACTCCGGTCCTGTCCTAGTTCCTATGAGATTCGTGGAAGTTTTAGTTGAAAACTTCTTTGTATAGGATGTCTCTAACTATTTATTGTACCGTTGTCAGGTATTCGAGGTGACTATGTAAGTTTCTCCGTACATAGTCATACGAAGTTTCATATCACCGTAGATATGAAACATTGTTTTAGTTTCAATGAAATAATAGTTTAGTTTATTAAATAACTTTTCAATCTGAAGAAGGAACCTAAGACTTTACAGCTTGTCCTTCTTGTCATACTAATATTGTTCACCATAATGTTCTGGTTCTGGATATCAACTTAGATTCCGCTGCTTCTTTTTTAACTGTATATAAGTTGTAGGTTGATCGCAATCCCATCTAATAGATATGGCGATGCAGTCATAAATGGGCACGGTAGTTAGCAAAGTTCATTACTAATCCACCAACATCAGCCGTAGCATTAAAGTTCTTCAACTTGAAAGTAAACACAAAAACGAATGGAATACTTAGGTTTTTACAATACATTATAAAATATCATATATATTTTTTTGTATTTTTGCAAACCTGAGTCACGTGACAGACTATAATTCTGTACTTTATTTGTATTATTTTAAGGTTCCTTGTAAATAAGAACACCATTAATTTGTTTCTTTTATCTATTCGATTCTGTAAGTCAGTTCCTTCCTGTCTTGTCTTGCTGACCGACTATTCTATTCATCACATTGGCATTAGTAAACTGCGTTGCGTCAGCATTAGTAACTGTTTTCATAAGTGTTTAAGGTATTAAATATCATAATTGATTATCGGTCCATTAATAAAATAACGTCTGATTTTTATAATTTTCTAAATTAACGGAAATAGCATTAATTCCTAAACAAAAGTTGTTGTTGTAATTAAATAATGAAAACCAGAAATACGCAATGAAAAGTTTGTCACAAGAATTGCTCAAACACTTGAAAACGAGCGACGACTTCAAACAATACGACAAACCAACTTTAACGACGCTCTTTGAAAAACAATTAAATTTTCCTTTAAATCTCAACCGCTCGATAATTAATTAAATATTTTACCTACATTACTTAACAGAATCCATGTGGGGTATCCAAGTAAGAATAGCACCCACCCATCTCCTCCCGTTGGGTATCCGTAATAGGCGACTAAAGGAAAACAAGATGACAGACAGCAGCGTCTTTTTATTGGATTACCTACCACCTATACTGCGATCCCCAAGCCGCCTACCAAGCGTGGGGATTATGGCAACCCCTCTCTTATAATGGAGAGGCCTTTGTTCAGCATTGGACGTTTCGGCTGCTGATGATGACTGAACAGAAGTCATGTACAACTCATTTGAGCAAACAAATTCAAAATATCTTAATTATTGTAAAGGCCATAAGAAGACTTACACAAAATAATGTTTAAAAACTACCCGTGGGATAAACACAGTCTCGTTGAGAAGATTCGGCAAGCACTCAATGGAAGTCCATTGACTTGTGCTTTATAAAGATACTAGCTGACCCGCGCAGCTCCGCCCGCGCTTTAATTACATTGTGCTCCCCTTTTCTCCCTACTTCCTTGATTTATCTCTCTCCATCTCTCTCTCTTATAATAAAAATCTAATTCTATGCTATTTCTCTCCCCTCCCGCTTCGGTCCCTGTCACACTTCCCCTCTTCCTCTCCCCGTTGTCCTCTCTGAACCCTCTCCCTCCTCTCTCTTCTCCCAACTTGCTCCCTCTCACTACCCCCCCCCCTCCCCCCCTTGCTCAACCTAAATCCTCCGATCACTTACTCCATCACCCTCCCCTCTCCCTCTCTTGCACCCTCCTCTCGTTCTATATATCCTCGTCAATCATGGTATCAGCGGCATAAAATATACTTTATAACCTATTCTCAGACCTACCCGCAAAATTTCATACATATCGGTTCACCCGACTCTCGTGCACGTAACTAAGAGGTTCTCAGATTTTGTTGTGCAAGGCGTTGCGAACGTTCGACACTCGACTCTCGTGCGCGTACCTGAGAGTTTCTCTGATTTTGTTCAGCAAGGCGATGTGAACGTTCAGGTGAAGATTCTCCCATACGACGTATTCTTGCTGCCCGTGCTTGAGAACTATGTTTAGAAAGTTGAGACCTGGCTCTCTTAGGCATTTTCAAATGTTTAAGAAAATGCTAATAGCGTGTAATACTCTAGCTCTGAAAAGAACTGTTGTTTAGCCCTGAAAAGAACTGTTGTTTAGCCCTGAAAAGAACTGTTGGTTACCCCTGAAAAAATCTGTTGGTTAGCCCTGAAAAGAACTGTTGATTAGCTCTGAGAAGAACTGTTGTTTAGCTCTGAGAAGAACTTTTGCGAAAGAAATCTAAAAAAAATCGCACGAAAATTATTAGAATTCGCGCACGACCGCTGCGTAGGTAGCCGGTAATATACTCTTATCTATGGGTAGCCGACCTCGCGTCTGAGCCGAGCCGCGCGGGTACCTACCTTACTCATAGATCTAAACTTACCTCCCGCATGCGCACCGCCTTGGTGACGCTCACTTCGCAACGGGTCGTGCAGCAGAAATCTTTTAATTTATAAGCAGTAATATTTTAATTTCGCCATAACTTCAAAACCAAATGTCCAATTTTAATCATTCAAAGACCAAATATTATCTACATAAACTGTACTTAATGATGAAATAATTTATTTTGATAAGGATTAATAGCATGAGTAAAATAAATGAGTTTCAATTTAGTCCAAACAAAATTCAAGATTTTTAAATAAAAAAATGGTTGTTGGGCCTCACTCGACATAGATACGCGCATGTGCTGCGTACTTTTTTGTAGATATTTATAAGATCTACAATTAATTAGAACATTTTATGGTTCTATCTTTTATAGTTTAGGCAGCGTACGCAAAATAAGTAACTTTTCTGGTTGATTTTTTACACCTTGTGTCCGAAAAAATCCAAATATCTTACGGAACCCTATTTTTTTTCAAAATAAAATTTAGTCTATGCTACTCGTAGATAATGTAGCTTTCAAATGGTGAAAGAATTTTTAAAAACGGTCCAGTAGTTTTTGAGCCTATTCATTACAACCAAACAAACAAAGTTTTCCTCTTTATAAATATTAGTGTAGATTAGTGTAGATTTACAAACGTGCTCACTAAATGGAGCGACGGTGAATATCATACCTACTATTGTTAAGAGAGTAGACAAGTAGATCAAGAAAGTAACATATTGTTGCATGAGAGGCAAAAATAGGTCACAAGATAAACCATAAGCCCGACGAACGTGTGGGTCTAAAGAGAAAGAATTCGAACGGGACCTGAGCAAATAGGGTTGAAGGACCGATACCCAACAAATGGGATATACGGGGTGTACCGTCGTACCGAAAACCGATACCAGGGATCCAGTACATGATTCTGAACATTCTAGTGTTGAAATTTTCCATCGGCTTTTTCATGAATTTCCAAAAAAAAAATGCCGCCTTTTTAAACAAAATTAGGATAACATCATTATTGTTATAATAATAAAGCCTAATTTCAATTTAAAAACACTAAATTACTTATTTGTGCAAAAATAGCAATCATCAGCAGCCGAAAAGTCCACTGCTGAACAAAAATCTCTCCCTTAGAAGGGAGGTCTTGCCATAATCTCCACGTTTGGCAGGCGGCTTGATTGAAATTAGCAATGTGATTTGAAAAATAAATATTATTCCGCACGTATTCATGTCCATGTTGCACCCGTACCGGTAGTTGTTGGGAACGATACAATCGAAGTTGTTGACCACTACGTATACCTAGGACAAACAATCCAGTTAGGTCGGTCCAACTTCGACAAAGAGGTCGCCCGAAGAATCCAACTCGGATGGGCAGCGTTCGGGAAACTACGTGACATCTTCTCATCAGAAATTCCGCAGTGCCTGAAGACAAAGGTTTTTAACCAGTGTGTGTTGCCAGTGATGACTTATGGTACTGAGACGTGGTCTTTAACAGCTGGCCTTTTGGAGAAGCTCAGAGTCACACAACGAGCTATGGAGAGAGCTATGCTCGGAGTTTCTTTGCGCGACAGAATCCGGAATGAGGAGATTCGCCGAAGAACCAAGGCCACCGACATAGCTCGTAAAATATGTAAGTTGAAGTGGCTATGGGCAGGCCACATCGCTCGAAGAACCGATAACCGTTGGGGAAGAAAGGTTCTCGAGTGGCGACCACGAACCGGAAGACGCAGCGTAGGCAGGCCTCCCACTAGCTGTACCGACGACATTGTTCGCGTCGCAGGCAACCGGTGGATGCAAATAGCAAATTGTCGTTCATTGTGGCGGTCTAAGGGGGAGGCCTATGTTCAGCAGTGGACGTCTTCCGGCTGATGATGATGATGATGATGACGTATTCATTACATGCTCAAAAATTAACAAGTTAGTCATTTGTCATTTTCCATATAAATGGTTTCTGTAATGTTGTAACGGACAATATGAGAAATCTTCTAAAAAAGTTATCGGTACGTAGTCCCTTACACCCTGTATGTATGACGATGTATGGGAGGAGCCTCCCAGTGGCGCACGATGAAAACAGCTAAATTTAGTAAAGTAGATCCTATGCTGACCATAATAATAAAAAAATTAACCAAATGAGACAGTATTTATCAGAGCCTAATAAGCGATCCTGCCCAGGACAGTATCATAATGGACCCAGACGTATATCAATTAATATAAGAGATTTCATTGAAGTTTCATCCATTTAATATAGGCCCATTTAATATATTTCCATTTAATATAACTACATACAGTTGAGCGTGCACAAACACCTGCAATATTAGCTAAAGACCACGGATAATACTGTATGAGCAAACAACTAAGCAGATAAAATCTAGAGAAGTCTGTTGTCGATACGAAAAGGAAATCTGAAGGAGTAAGTTATTTATATGAAAAGAAAAAGAAGATATGTAGATATATGCATACTGGATATTCAACGGTTTTAGAGATACTAGACTCGTTAAGGCAGAACACAATCACTTTGATAACAGAACAAATATTTTTCTAGTGTATTTGGTGATGTTTTTTTGTCAATGTTCGGCCATTAGATTCAGTATGGGCCTTCTTCCGATGACTACAATCAAGTCTTTCCTGGTCTTAACTATTGTATCTTTCTCCGGAATGTATTTAAAAATAAAATAAAATACATTTATTTCAGACACAGAAAAAGGTCCATAATGGGTTATACGAGTACATTACAGAATTTACTTACTTACATAATACATACATAGTATTTGACTTCTCTTTCCATTTTTCATTTATTTCTATTTTTAATTATTTTCGACATCCTGAAAGGATTTTATTCACTGAAATTTATTAGTCGCGGAAATAAACTCACTAATTACATTTTAAATTTGATTTATTAACACAGTAACTACAATTCGCGACTTGGTTTTTTATACGTTTCCTTTTTCATGTCGAAGACAGCTGTTAGAAGCGTGACATCACGGTCTTTGGAGTGGCTATTTTAAAGTTGAGTGTTTTAGCTCCCTGAAAACTTATTAATTTACTGTAGAAATTTTGAGTTCTCTTTGTTAGTAACGGTCGCAGTCGTTTGTTAATCGAGAACATAGCAAGATGTTTATCGAAGCAAGTTATAGCAATTTACACCTCTGTGATTAAATTTAACACCAACAGTTTAGAGTACCCTGCATTTTTCTTTTCTTTAATTTATTTTAAAGTACATATTATAAATTACCTGTTGCCGAAAAGTACATGTGGTTTCTAGTTGCTGGTAGATTAATAAATAAAATAGAAATAAAATATACAGGAAAAAAAAAAACAATAATCAAATAGAATTTCCTTTTGAATGGAAACAGAAGGCCCTAATAAAATCGACAAACAATAAACGATGTAACCAATTCAATCGCTTACCTAAATAAAAAGCCGTGTGCGAGTCGGACTCGCACACCGAGGGTTCCATACCTACTTTGGATATTTATTAGTTAGTTGACTATTGATTTTACACATCAAGTAGCAAAAAGCATAACTAATTCTGTTTATCCAAGTTGTTTTATGATGCTTAACAAACTGTACTACTTGGAAACATTGTATTATTTTAAAAAGTTTATATAGGTGCAAATAAAGCCCTTTCATATCCCACTTAATATTGTAATCTCGCTTTAAAATTTGAACGCCCTATTTCAGGTCATATCTAATTGTAAAAAAAATATTTTTCATTCGGGAGGACGGTGGGTAAGTATATATTTTTTATTTTATTTTATAATTTATATTCAGACATACGTCCATAGTACACAATAATTTTACAATAAAACACAGACATGCACAAATATATATAAAAAAGAACACATAAATATTAAATAAAACAACACCTGTGTGAAGGACAGTGCGTCGTTACCCAGTGCCGCATTATGGGGTTGTCCAGCTTGTCCGCAAGCATGTTTATATAAATTTACTAGCTGACCCTCGCAGCTCCGCATGCGCTATTTTTACGTTAACTAAACTTTTAATAAACTATTTTAAAAAAAATAAAAACCGACTTCAAAGTAAATTATCTAAAAAGCATAAAATAACGAAAATATATTGAAGTCGGTGCTAGCACATCATGTTAACTAAGACTAGCACGAGCTGACACCGACTTCAATATATTCTCGTTATTTTATGCTTTTTAGATAATTTACTTTGAAGTCGGTTTTTATTTTTTTTAAAATAGTTTATTTAACACATTTTAGTGACTTTTATTTTAGCAAAATAGGTATCAGCACTATCACGCAACTCGAACGTATATGTTACAGTAACTTACTGAAGACATAAAAAGTTTATATCTCTTAAACTACTGGACCTATTTTGATGAAACTTGTACTCTAACCTAAGTTGAAAAATACTCTAACTATTGCAAAAAGAATTTTCGAAATCGGACCTGAGAAATTCGTGGATAAACCTACATACATACATATATACATACATACATACATACATACATACACTCATAAAATTTGGTAAATTTGTTTAGAAGCCCACATAGACTAACATATATTAATATTACGCATTTTTATTAATATTACATACATACGCGTCGAATAGAGAACCTTCTTTTTGAAGCCGGTTAATAATAGACATTCGCATCGAATACATAATCTCCTTTTTTATAGTCGGTTAAAAACTGGGACCCACTTTTTACTTGCTCTCCGAAGCACGGACCCGTTTAGTTCAAATGGCGTTAAGCGGTCACCCATCTATTTAATGACCTTACCTAACGTTGCTTAACCCGATCGATTACAAAACCTTGATAACAACTCTATGAGTGTTCCCTTACTATTATTTATTACAATTATGAAGAAAAATTTATAAAATCGGACCAAGCGTATAACCAAGTACCCATTTTGACTTTAATCCCCTCTCCCAAAAGAACCGTGCTAGATTACGGGATAAAAAGTATCCTACCTCGTAGTAAGATCTCAAATCATGCCAAGTTTCATTTGAATCCATTCAGTAGTTTCGGCGTGATGCTCAGCCGTGATACAGACAGACAGACAGACAGACAAAAATTAAAAAAATTACATTTTCGGCCTCCGTATCGGTTATAGAATGTCCTCCAAATATAATTTTCAAAATATCTTCAATGTACATACAGAATTGGATCTGTTACAGTTTTATTATAAGTATAGATATAGATAAAACACTAAATTTCAAATCAATAGCATAGATTGATCGATAGTATTTACTGTAATATATCGGTGCGAAGTTTTATGAAGCAGATAGCAAAAAGTGGAATGTCGTATCAGGAGGTCAAAATGAAGGCATATAATAGATCAGATTGGAAATTGCTTCACCGTCAAGAGCCCAGCTCTTAAGTTGGAGAGAGAGAGATCGGTGCGACTACGTCTGTCATAACGGTTCCATTTTTACCTCACAGGGAACCCTAAAAATCATATTAGTAGAAATATTACGCAGGTTTAGACCTGCGTTATATTTCTCAACAACAAAAATTGCGGCGGAATTTCAATCTAATTTCTTCGATTGCCACTTGAAATTAGGGTGAAGGCCTGTCAGGCGCATCTCATCTTTGTTGTCTGATAGATTAGGTAATTTAACAAGTAGATTTCTACCCATTTTCATAACTTTAATCTTCATAATTTTTGTGAGTTTATTCCACTTGTTAATCTGAGTTAGTATTGTCAGTCCTTTTATGATATTACATTTTTTTATCGTATATGTATAATGACTAATTGACTGTACCTTTAATTAACACATTTTAAGGCAGCAACTTAGTGATAAAGTATAGTTGTTAGTACTCTCTGAAAAATTTACTTAGTTTAATTTATTTAGTTTTGATTTTAAATTATAAAACAGAAACAAGCTATTATAATTTATTATTAAACCGATACTCATAGCTGAAAGGGAAAGGGGTCGGGTCGTTAGTATAAATATATTTTTATAATAATACTGTAAAATAGTTATGAATATACTCGTACAATGCCACCAAATCTTCATACTGTAATGATAGATATCACAGCACTTTCAGATATTTTGACAAAAGCATAGTCAAAAGTCAGTGACCCTAAAACAGCAGTTTATAATCATTGCTTTATTCCATAGTATAAAGGGGTTTGACTTAATAATAATTATTGAGTTGAACAATTATCTATAGAGGCTTGTGAGTTATCATTAGATATTTCACAATTAACGGCTGGTGAATAACTCGTGCTTACGGAGATACATTTTCTTTTTTGCTTTTTTTTTCTTTATGTAAACAATTTTTGTGTAGTAAATAAAATTAAAATAAAACCTGGCGATTTTTTAACGACGATTTCTGATGTATTATACACAAAAGGTTAACTTTATAACACCGATTCTGTAGTGTATCTCGCAATCTTTCAGTAAAGAGAGAATATTAGAAATGCCATCATTTTTATTATTCCCGTCACGTCTTTTTATGTGGGTTAAGTAGGATTAGAATATTTCTTGAAAGGAAAATTATATTAGAATATGGAACCGACCGCTTCAACAGTCTTTATAAAAATAAACCAGCTTCGTTAACATAGTACAAGGACACAAAATGGGTGTCAAACGCGGCCCGCATTTAAAAACAGAATAGCAAAAGCAGAACCTTACAAAAAATTAACAAAATTCTTTGCTATATATTGTAGGATGGAATTTATTAATTAATATGAGATCGAACCTTTTAAGGATGGAAGCTTCACAAAGGATATTGAATTACTTAGACGTTTAGTTCAAGACTGGTCAAATATATTATTAGAATGATAGGTATACTTATTTATGTATAATTTTAACACTGTTGGAGTAGTTCCGTTGTAATTCATTATGAATTTCGTTAATTGTCTGTGTAGCGGAGCTACTGTTCCCTGGGGTTATTTACTATAGATGTAGTGAGATGGGGGAAGGGAGGGGTTGCCATAATCCCCACGCTTGGCAGGCGGCTTGGGGATCGCAATATAGATGGTAGGTTAATCCAATAGATACTGCACACACTGCTGCCCGTCTTCTTGTTTACCCTTAGTCGCCTCTTACTTACACCCAATGGGAGGAGATGGGAGGGTGCTATTCTTTGCCAGACACCCCACGGGGAACTTATACCCTATGTGAACTAAGATCTAAAGTAATACATAAACCTGAATAAATATTCTGGACTAACAGCTAAACCTATGTCCTAACTTAAACCTAAAACGATTTACAAACCTACATCTTACGTGTTATAAATAACCGAATTCAAACATTTTTTAAAAAAGCTTGCCTAATCCGGACTCAAACCAACTAAAAATGCAAAAACATTGACAGCCACTATTTTATTTAACTAATCGATAGGGTTCCTAGCTCAGGCAAGCTTTTTTTATATATTTGAATGCGGTTATTATTATCTACGCGGTTATTATTATTTAAGCGGTAACAGCTCAGTGGGCGAGCGCTTGCCATGGAAACAAGGTGCGCAGGTTTGAGCCCCGGCTCGCACCTCTGATTTCTTAAATTAATCATTTTTATTTTATTTTATTAGTGCGAATCGTCTTTGTGCATTTGTTACTAGCTTTCGGTGAAGGAAAACATCGTGAGGAAACCTGCATATCTGAGAAAGCCTAACTAGTGTGAAGTCCGCCAACCCGCTCTTGGCTAGCGTGGTTGACTACGGCCCAAGCCCCCTCATCTTGAGGGGAGGCCCGTGCCCAGCAGTGGGACATAAACCAGGGCTGGTATCAATATTATTATCTAAAAATATAAAAGAATGTTTCCTTTCAGTGAATTTCGATATCATAATTATTTAATATATTTCCCCTCCGTGTCCCGTTCGTTTGTTCCACCCTGTATAAATAAAAAAACACTTATACATTCACATTGGCAAAGTCATGTCGGGCCGCTAGTAATTATTAATGGATAATAGTAGAGCTACTTTAGGAAACTCAAACATCCAATTATTCGGTAACTTGTGTCTACATTTTTTTAGATATAAGGAGAGGAAGAAGAAAAACATTTATTTGACCACACAACTTAAAACAAAACTAAAAATATCTAAGCTACAAAAAACTGTGTGGGGCCAAAAAGGGCTCTGTCTCAGCATTTTGCTGCGTCATAATAGCTATGAGGAAGCGCTGTTATTCTAACAGCATCCTGTAAAAAGAGGTGACGTCACGTATATCTAGTACCTACTTAAAATAAAATTTTCGTTAAATTTAGTGAATTTAGATAAAGATATTAAAACGTAATAAATATTAATTCACAAGGAGGATTTTGCATGGTTCGTAGCGATGTGGTCATTAGTCATATAATAACATACGCCCCGTTTGAAACCAGACTGTCCCTTTTTCTTCTATCTTTTCCATTGTCCCGAACGAACAAAGCGAAAACTCTTCGGTTTCAACAAAACGCACTATTGTTGAAGTTGTTATCGCCACAATTTTATACCGTTCCCACTGAACTAAGTTTTTAAACAAAAAACCGCATCGTTTGGACAATGGCTTCAAACTTTTATTGTTATGCCTCTTCTTTATGTAAGGGGTTAAATATATATTGCAGTCAAAATATAATCTATATTGGTTTATAACCAAGGAAAAGAAAAATACAAGCGTCCATTGGCCACGGAAGGCCAGTCCTGTCCAAGTGATCAAATCGTCAGTCAAACGTCGGGTTCCGCAAAATTAGATTTATGTAATAGGGTTAAATCTATACAACAACGATCAAGAGATAATGCGATCTATCTGGTATAAACAAGAAAAAAAGGTATAAACACATTACCTTAACTGATTCACTGATTCTTAATTTATTGTCTGTATTTTTTTTGGCCTATCTGGTGTGAGAGTTTTCGAGCTGCCCTTAGGCCTCTGACTTAGCTTACCGACTGCTGTCTGGATGAAATTAGCCGGGACCGACTTTTAGCGTGCCCTCCGAAGCACGGAGACGCTCAGTATAAATGCCACTAAACGGTCACCCATCTAAGGAATGACCTTGCCTGACGTTGCTTATTCAACTGATCGTTTACCTAACAGTGGTTACAACTGGCTATGAGCGTCTCTAATCTTTGTCTGCATGATCGGGTTTATCATGATCATTATAGTCTAATGAACACTAATCTATCATCAATCATCTATAGCAAAAATATATGTTACGTTACGAGAAGAGGCTGATACCTACTCTAGAAAAAAATACATGTATATATAAGGATAGAAGTCGACGTTTTATATAGTAAATAGATCTATAAATAGCATAAGAAATTAAGATATTGATTTATTTCAAGAAAATTGTGATTGGTATATGTATACTTACCTATAAATAGCCATAAATAAAGCACGCCATTTGATTTGTAAATCATCATCATCACCAGCCGGAAGACGTACCCTTAACAACTGAACCTCACTGCTGAACAAAGGCCTTCGAACGCCACAATTAACGAAAATGGGCTATCTGCATCCAACGGTTTACCTGCGACGCGCACAATGTCGTCTGTCCAAAGGAGGCCTACCTACGCTGCGTCTTCCGGTCTGTGGTCGCCACTCGAGAACTTTTCTTCCCCATCGATTACCGATTTTTTGAGTGATGTGGCCTGCCCATTGCCACTTCAATTTGCATTTTCTACGAGCTATGTCGGTAACCTTGGTACCTGCCCATTTATGATTTGTAAATGTAGTCTAGTAAGTAAGTAATAAAGTTTCAAAGACTAAGAATCTTGCTAACTCAATATAACCAAAAAATACCACAATTATTTTTGATTCATGTTGTTCGTGGTAGATAATTTATTTTTATTACAACTTCCCTTTCATTGTCTGTATTAAATGCTATGGAAATTCATTGTGCGGACAACTTTATGCTCCCTTTTACAATGTGAAAAATGACTGGCGTATTATGTTTAATATCTACTGTGGAATTCACTTCGTCTTGTTTAGGGAAGTCTTATTGTCGTCGTTATTATGTTTTTCACTCAATTTGCTGCTAGTGCTTGACCTGCTGGTACATGCCTTTGCCGTTTATTGAAAACACGGGGAAAGAAAACAAGTGTCTCCGATACTGATTCCTTTGCTGTGCTGTATACAACTAGTTAATCATCATCATCATCATCAGCAGTAGCTGAAATAGGTCCACTGCTGAACAAAGGCCTCCCCTTAGAAAGGAAGGGTTACTATAATCTCCACGCTTAGCAGGTATCTTCGGATCGCAGTATATATAGGCGGTAGGTAACTCAAGAAAAATGCTGCTGCCCGTCTTCTTGTTTTCCCTTAGTCGCCTCTTACGCACACCCAACGGGAGGAGATAGGAGGGCGTTAATCTTACACTGACACCCGTGGGGTGTGTGACAAACGGGAAATTAATTCCCATTTGTCGCCAGTGGTGACGAATGGGAAAATGAAATCCCCAAAGCCAGTAAGGAACAACTAACACAAATTGATTGCTCCCCGCGGGATTTGGACCAGCGACCTGCAGTTTTACCACATAATTTAAATCCCACTAAACCTCAAAATCACCTTTGTAGGTACTAATAATAGATTTAAAATAAAGACAGATGTAAAAGATACAAAAAATGATGAAGTTATCTAAGTATATATTATACATATACACACACAATTATTAGTCCTCTAAGCTACTGGCGAAACTGTGTTCCGGTTTAGAAACTTGAAATGTCGATGTTTGTTGTATACGGCATAACAATATTGTCGGTGAGCAAAAGTTACTAAAGATCCATAAACCTACTAAATTAGGGCATTGTTATGGGTACGTTACAGTTATTTGCCTACGATTTGGTTTGCGTGTCTCACGCTAACATAATTATATTCCCAATAACCCGCTAATAAACGTGGAGCAACCCATTTAGGGTAATGCCTGCCTTACAGAAGACTGTTCCGCACTTCGCTCTATAGCCGGCAGTACACGAACCTTCGGAGCACAGGAACAAGCACAGAACATTGGTATGTTGAAAACCCTTGTCGTAATAATTGGTCATATTCCTGAAATGGCAGTAACGATGGTTTTCTCCATATTAATTTGAATTTTTGAAGTACTTAAAATATACAGTATGTCAGAAAATTCTTCTTATTAAATTATTATTGCACAATAATAAAAATAACAATAAAGGACCCTGGAGGATATATCGAAAAAGAATTTGCCATTTTATTATCCGAGCTCTCTCATCTTCGATAACACGGTTCGGCCTAATCGAATTTTTGTCGCCCAAAATGAGCTTTGCATTTTCGCAAATGGATTCAATAAGAAGCTTGGGGGGCAATAACTTGAAAACAAGGATGAATTGAAAATTTTATAAACTTCCCTCCTCCAAGGTTACGAATAAACGGATAAATTGATTTTCATCAAACATAGGCAAAAACCAAACCAATCACACCAGTTTACAAATGAATAAAACTATTTAAAAAAACATAAAAACCGACTTCAAAGTAAATTATCTAAAAAGCATAAAATAACGAAAATATTATTGAAGTTGGTGTTAGCGTACCTGCTGTGTATATTCTGCACCAACTTCAATAATATTTTCGTTATTTTATGCTTTTTAGATAATTTACTTTGAAGTCGGTTTTTATTTTTTTTTAAATAGTTTATTTAACACTTTTTAGTGACTTATTTTACCAAGATAGGTATCAGCACTATCACGCAACTCGAACGTCTACATTACAGTAATTTACTGAAAACATAAAAAGTTTATATCTCTTAAACTACTGGACCGATTTTGATGAAATTTGTACTCTACCCTAAGTTGAAAGATACTCTAACTATTGCAAAAAGAATTTTCGAAATCGGACTTTTAGTTTCTGAGAAATCCGTGGACAAACCTACATACATACATACATACATACAAACATACATACATACATACATACATACATACATACATACACTCGTGAAATTTGGTAAATTCGTTTAGAAGCCCACATAGACTAACATATATGAATATTACGCATTTTTTAACCGACTTCAAAAAGGAGGAGGTTCTCAATTCGTCTGTATATATATTTTTTTTTTTTTTTTTTTATGTATGTTCGCGCATAACTCTGTCAATTATGAACCGATTTGAAAAAATCTTTCTTCCATCCATTCTTCAATCCATTGATTGGGTCCCATAAAAAAATTATTGCGTAGTAATAAGTAGTTCCTGAAAAACAAGAATGGTGACTGCGCACTGAGAGCTGCAGGAAAGCCTATATAGATGACGTTTTAGTCGCTCGGACTCGCTCGGTTGGACAAAAATAGTCATAACTCTGGCAAATATTTACCAATTTCAATGATTATTTTTTTATCGAAAGAAGAAACCACTTTATTAAATCTGTATGAATTTTATTACAACCGGATAAGAACTTCCTGGAGGAATATGAACGATGTGGAGGAATTTATCTGGTAAAAACCATAAAACTGATGTTCTCCATTACATTGCTCTGACAATTATGAACCGATTGCGATGATTCTTTTTTTATTCGAGAGAGTAAACTACTATGATGATTCCATGCAAATTTCACTACGACCGGATAAATAGGTTCTGAGTTTCTGAAGAAACATGAATTATGTAAAACTATATAGACGATAATGTGATCATAACCTATCTAGATAATTTTACGGTTTTCGATGGTTCAATCTTTATATATGAAAATATCACTAAAAAGTTTAAAATAAAATCTTTTAAAAAAAAAATTGAACCGACTTCAATATCACTGAAAAGTATAAAATAATTTAAATATTATTGAAGTTGGTGCCAAATATACACAGCCGGTAAGCTAACACCAACTTCAATAATATTTAAATTATTTTATACTTTTCAGTGATATTGAAGTCGGTTCAATTTTTTTTTAAAAAGATTTTTATTAATATTACATACATACGCGTCGAATACAGAACCTCCTTTTTTGAAGTCGGTTAAAAAATGTAAGGTATGATGCTACAGACACCCCACACAGCCAAAGGCTTCAAAATTAAAATGTTGTGTCAGATTAACAAATACGTCTAAACTGGTATTAACGCCAAGCTCAAAATTAAATTGCGAGTCATTTAAATTATTTTTCTAAAGTTTTAAATTACAGTCCATGATTTAGCTTATGAAATAAAAAATAGAATCTTCAACAATAACCTTCAATTTGAATCGATTACTCGATAGTACAGAACTTTTTTAAGTGTAGGTTATCAGTAATATCAAAATTATATAGATAGATATACAAATTAGTTCATTGAAAATGTGCTAATTTTTTAATCACATTTAAGCGAGAAGTTCAATTCAATAGATTATCTACTACATATATTATATCGATGATCTACTGAGTCAAACATACATTAACTATCATTTATGTCAAAATTTGGAAGTTCGGCCTAGCTAGGAGGTATAAACAAATCTCATTTAGGAAAAACTGCTCTCACTTACCAAATAGGTAAGCCAACCCATTCTTATTTAACGAAGAAACAGCACAATCATTTTAACTTCAATTTAATTTTATGGTACATAGATTCGCCGTGTTCTGGGTCACTAGACGCGGATACCGAGCTTAACAGAAGCTTTTACCCTTTTCTGTTCTGATAATTTATCTTGAGCTGGTCATTTGCACCGTATTCCTGCAGCGTTTCCTTTTTTCCTGCTGAACACGTTTTATTCAGACCCGTGTACTTTTTCAAGAGCGCCTTAAAGTGGACAACGTGTACTATCGCGAACACGAACGGTGTACCAATTTTCAATCTAAATCGTTTGAACAACATTACGTGCGCTTACCTCGTCCGCACGTATTTTGACTCGGCTCGTGCAAGCGATTATCGTCCTAAAGTTGACACACCGCTTGAGACCGCGAGAGTACATTGAATAGCTGTATGTATGCTTATCCGGTTTAGGGTACAAGTCGACGGACGAAATGGTGGAATGGCACACAAATACTTACCTACTTATTATTGCATCTGTGGATTATTGAGGTCTAACTGAAAATCAGTGCTGTAGCTTACATACATTTATGCTGAGTTAGACCTTTGTAAAAAACTGTACATGGCAGCGTTTACAGAGTATTAAGTTTATACTAAGGTCGTAGATACTTGTAACTAACAGTTTACGAAATAAAATTATCTTCTTCATCAGAGTAAGTAAATTAATATCGAATTGATCGAAGTGCCGATGTTAACATTATAAGCTTAGGTTCATGCTTAGGTTAATATGTTTAAATATTTTACAAAATGTTTTTAAGTCAACTTTTTTAATATATTTTTTGCACGTAAAAAATAAACCGTAGTGACTACGGTCTCAGATTGTACTGCAAGTCTTAGTATATAAGTCACATATGAATACTTATATATTACGCGTTCTTATTTTCTGGGTCACGGATACCACCTTGTATGCAACTGTACATGATTAAATATTTCAAAAGGTACGTAGGTACACGTGCTATCTGATTTTGATACTTGTCTTCACCTCATTTTGAAAAATGGCACTCTTATTAAAACGGCTACAATAATTTTACAAAAACAAAATAACAGTTGCATAAACAGGTATATAAGTAGGTAAGTATAGTAAGTACTCAGGAAAATTCAACCATATAATATGTACTTAAATTTATTTTCCCTCAAAGGTGGGTAAGAAAATTATTAAAAATCTTGCAAAAACCAGAGGGAACTGTCACATTACAATCAGCTAGTATTTATATTTAGGTCAAACACTGGTACACGAATTGCGATAATTGTTTGGATCAAATAAACGTTGTACTAACAACATTAATATATGTACGTAATTATATATTGCACGTAATAATGTAATAAATATTTCAAGAGACCATTATCTTGCTCATGTTGCCGCATTGAAGCAATCTCCGCGACATATTGTCTTCTTTTGTTGAGTTACATACAAAACCCGCCTATTGTATTTCACCCTGTAAATAGCTATAGAATGGAAATGCCCTACTTTCTCAATGAACTCTAAAAGAAACAAGTGAAAACCGGTCAAGTGCGAGTCAGACTCGCGCACCGAGGTTTCCATATCATCTTTGGACCTAAAGCTATTTTACTATTCGTCTAACACCTCAGATAGCAAAAAAAAACCCGCAAAACTAAGTTTGTTTGTCGAAGTTTTTTAGGATTACTAAAAAAACTGTACACAATTCAGAGAGATCATTTTATTTTTCCTGTAAAATATGGATATACATATATTACCCATAATTATTTCGGATTTTTACTCCACAAACTTCGGAGATAAATAACGGTATTTTTTTTTACATTTTTGATTATTAACCAAAAACTTCGTGACATAAACCAAAATAAGAATCTGTTTTCAGATTTGCAAATGAAGCCCTTTCATATACCCCATTCAATATAGTAGTCTCACTTTGAAATTTTAATGACCCATTTCGACCCCTATTAAAATCAAAAGGAAAAATATATTTTTTTCATTTGCGATGAGGTTGGGTAAGTAAGATCTAAAACTATTCCAAGTTTCAAATCAGTGGTCCCTAAAATACAGGGTTACAGGAAAAGTCGTGCTAGATCCGTTGAGGGCGTGGAGTACCCATCATTTCTGACTTATTTCACTATGAAACACCCCACCCTAAACTTAACCAAAAAAAAAAAAAAAAGTAAAAAAAAAAAAACTTAAACTTAACTTAAACAAAATAAAATTTAATAGCCTAAAAATCGGCAATTTTCAATTAAAAATTTAAAGTCGAAAATCTCGAAAAGGGTTAAGTTTAGGGTGGGGTGTTTCATAGTGAAATAAGTCAGAAATGATGGGTACTCCACGCCCTTAACGGATCTAGCACGACTTTTCCTGTAACCCTATATATAGGTGTGACAGACAGACAGACGAAGTCAGACCTTACGGGTTCCTTTTTTACCCTTTTAGGTATGGAACCCTAAAAAGCTATTATTATTAATATAAAATTATGTAAATATAAAGGAGTTAAGCAGGAATGTTTTTATTAAGATTTTAACAGAAATATAAATATTAAAAAAAAAGAATTTTTGATATTGTATATTTTTTCTACTCCACGGTTAAGTGAAGTGAATGTGTACTCATCAAAATCAAACCAAGGTATAATCTAAGCTGTCGGCGGTCGACGCGTGCGCGCTTCTTCTCGTTAACATTTTAGGTTTAAATCGGAATCATCCGTCGTTGAGCGGTTAAAAAACATTATTACTCATGGCATTATGTGTAATATTAATATCGTACGTTTGAAGAAATCCGACACCAAATAAGAACCTATTTATTACTTTTCTGAATAAATAAATTCTTTAATTTCAATATGTACAAACTCAGGTCCTGAATTTCATTATACTGAATTTACATCAAAGCCAGGCATTTTAATACTCATTGGAATAGTATGCGACAGCTCAAGTATTTACAATTGTAAAATAATCCCAGTCCAATAAAAATTCCACGAGTTTGTAATTCCTTAAAAAAAAAAAAACTTTATAGGAGCGTCACTGGTGAGGTAATTCGGCTAAAACGAGACGATTTTTTCAGTTAAACTTTTTACCCCTCGAACTGGCAGGTATTCAATTAGTTAAATTAAGGAGCGCAATCGTTTCATGTTGGAATACCTTTTTATACAACTCCATTTTACGCAACAACCGAAAATAGACTGACACTTTTGTAGAGAACAAATAAGTCGCGAACTTGACTATAGGTCACGAACTAAAATGAAGAGAACTAGCCTAAAACAATATTTGAAATTCGTTTATTGAGAGAGGTATAAGTTAAGAAAATGTTAGGACATTTTTTATTTCACTAAACTGATGTTATTCATTTTTAATATTCGTGATATTTTTGAGAGCTCTAATAAACATTTACACATCTGACAAGTGCTTTAAAACTACTAATGGGAAGCTAATATAAAAATTAATTACGTTTAACATAATTGAAACCAATCATAAATTCGACTGTTTTAAAAAATAGGTTGTGTCATTCCCATCCACAAGTACTCTCGCGGTGACAAGTGGTGTATCACCCTAGGACGATAGTCTCTTTCGGCCGCCATAGCAACTGAGTTTCGCAACTATAGGCCGACCGTTTAACTCGCGTATCGCCTGCGCGGTAAGAAGGGAGCGGGGGCGGGTAACGCTACACACGGAGTCAATAATCCAAAGATTTATCTCGAGATAGACATTGTTGGTAAAGAATAAAATAATAAGTATCTTTTTTTTAAGTATTTATTTTTAAGTTTTACAAATATTTTATAATAGCTTCATAGGTACAAAATCATAAAACAATAATTAACTCCGTTTAAGAAATATTTAACCACAGATAAAAAATTTATAGGACTATTCGTCACTAATATTCATATCGCTAGAATCATCATCACTGTCTGTGTAGCTTGAGGAGTCAGAATCTTGCAAATTAATAATAAATCGGTCCATCTCTTCATCAACGATGCGATCGTGCAGACAATATTCATCTTCAATAGTTTGTACATGTTTATCGCAGTTAACCCATTTTTCTACAGGGAATTCGGGAAATAACTGTTCCAGTGTATTTTTCTTTTTGTCTAAATTAGAATCAATTTCAATTTTTGCGAGCTGTCCTTTGATATCCCCCCAAACCAATTCGATTGGGTTCAGGTCTGGGTAATATGGAGGCAGTCGTAAGACTTCATGACCTGCCGCCTTTAAAATTTCATCTATTTTGTAAATATTTTCTGTCGCGTGTTGTTTGATTAAATTAAATAAATCACATTTTCTTAGAGACGTATCAAATTCAACATTGTGTCTTTGCAGCCAGGTTTGCATGGTGGCTTTTGTGGATGTCATTGTAGGCTTTTTGTCCTCTTGTACCGAGTGGTATGCGGCATTATCCATAACAATAACTGAGCTTGGCGGTAAATTTGGCAATAGCTTTTCTTTAGTCCATTTGCTGAAGTTTACAAAATTCATATCGCTATGATAATCTCCGGTTTTGCTTTTGGATTTAAAAATTAAAAGAGCTCCATCGATAAATCCGGCTTGTCCACCAGCATGTACAATAGATAGAGATTCCAGTAGTTGTATAGTGCGGTCACTCTGTCATTCTCTCCGTAGATTTGTTACAATGCGGTCATGCTGTTAAATTGTTTCGATGTATTTCTTATTGAGTAATGAGTAATTGTCACCTCAAGGAGTTGGTGTTGGAGTGGTTTGTTAGGGGCTGGAGGAGACCACTGGGGGAGTCCCCACATTTTTATAATTACCCGTTAATGTGTCACAGTATGTGTAACCTTTGTGTCAGTGATGTATTAGTGGCAATAAACCAGTTTGGGTATGTACCATTGTTCTTTTTTTTATTATTTCCACTTAGGGTTTCTAAAAATACAGTATTGCATATACATATGTACATAACTAACATAAACGAGTGATTAATAAGAATAACACCCTGGCTGCTCCCGCCGTTTGCTAGGACCCCATTCCCGCAGCCGGTTGAGATCAGTTTTTTTCTTTTTTTAATAAACCATTTAAGAAAATGTTAATAATTTTGTTACATTAAAAAAAATGGGATAATAATGATCAATTTGGGGCAATCCACACACGGTCATCTGATCCCAAACTAGGCAGAGCCAGTACTATGGAAACCGTTATCTGATACTAATACTGTTAATTTTTGTAAATACACACATCAAAAGTGTCTAGGGATCAAGCATTTTTAAGCGGATTTCTTGAGATTGAGATGTGGCTTTGTAATAAATTTATGATTTTATAAATTTATATGGATCCTTTTTGGTGCATTTCATAATTTGAATCAGGAACTGTGAATCAAATTCGAGTAAAAGATGAAAATCAGCTGTCAATATTTTCCCTATAAAAACATACAACGCATTGAAGACATTATTAGTGCTACTGTTTCCCTACTACTGATTAAAACCAACGTTATTATGGAGCGGCGACGTCATTTAAGCAGGGAAGAAATGCTCAGAGCCGTGGGAATGATAGAAGCTGGTTCCCGGCAACGTACTGTGGCTTTAGCTCTGAATACAAGTCAGAGTGTTATCAGTCGACTTTGGACACGTTACCGAAGCACTGGTACCGTGGCTGAGCGGCATGGAGGACGGTATCGCTGCACCACACGGAGACAAGACCGATATATTCAAATCTTAACTCGAAGAGCTCCAACAATAACTGCCATGATGTTAGCCGTGAGGCTTCATCACTCTTCAGGGAACTTAATTAGCGACCAAACAGTCAGAAACCGCTTGCATGAAGTGAACCTTCATTCCCGAAGACCGCTACGGGTACCACCTATAGCAATGCACAATCGTAGGATTCGATATCAATGGGCTCTTGAACACAGAAATTGGGCAGAAGAACAATGGCGTTTCGTGTGCTTTTCTGATGAGTCTCGTTTTGGTATGAGACCGGATACAAGACGTATACGACACTGGAGAACCCCTGGACGCCAACAGCGATTAAAATCCTGCCAGGAAGTCCATCCTTATAGTGGTGGAACCATCATGGTATGGGCGGGTATTTGGATCGGCGGAAGAACTGAGTTGATTTGGATCAGAGGCAACCTCAACGCTCAAATTTATGCTGAGACGATTGTATCAGACGTCATCGTTCCTCTACAAGTGCAAATCGGTCCCTTATTTCAGTTAATGCATGATAATGCACGACCGCACACCGCAAGAGTTGTAAGACAGACTCTCGCCGCAGCATCATCAATGTCCTGCCCTGGCCTGCTCAGTCGCCAGACTTGAACCCGATTGAGCATGCATGGGATATGCTACAGAGAAGAGCTCTGCCGAATATGGAGGGTATCCAGTCGCAAGAAGACCTTTTTTTGTTGTTGCAACGAACATGGGCGGCCATTCCACAGCGTGATTTGGATGAACTCATTTTGAGTATGCCAAACCGATGTTCTTGTGTTGTTAGTGTTCGCGGTAGAAACACGGATTATTAATTGTTTAAGTTACCCAATAAAATTTTAAAGAAAACTGTTATTTCAGTCTTTTTTTCGAACTTTTGTGTTAGTGGTTCAAATGTCAAAAATCCCTTTATTAGGAAAATGGCAAATTTCTTTATTAATGCAAAGGTGACTTGGTTTATCGTTACTGTGACAAACGAAAACACTTTATTTGATGAATCCTTAAAGAAAATTTTAATTAATATCAATCAGGAGAAAAGTTATTGCAAAAATATATGTTGATCCCTAGACACTTTTGATGTGTGTAGATAAATAACACCAAGACACTTGGAGGGAATCGAACCCACGACCAGTTAGGTAGTGGCCAGGGCGTCTAACTACTAGACCAACAGGCCTGGCAATTGTTTTATTTTTGAGATGTAGATGGGATGTACTTAGTATACCTATGTTAGAGGCTTTTGACTAATCTTGTCTAAAGTGGTTGCCTTCAAGATTTTACGAAGATAAGTAATTACCTAGCCCTTAATAATATATCATTGTATTACTCAAATCAATGAAAAGCAGCACTTTTATATTTTGACTAATGTCATCTTATTTTGTTAACAGATTTATTCATTAAACTAGCTGACCCACGCTGCTCCGCATGCGCTATTTTTACGTTAACTAAACTTTTAATAACAGACATTCGCATCGAATACATAACCTCATTTTTTATAGTCGGTTAAAAACTGGGACCCACTTTTTACTTGCTCTCCAAAGCACGGACCCGTTTAGTTCAAATGGCGTTAAACGGTCACCCATCTATTTAATGACCTTACCTAACGTTGCTTAACCCGATCGATTACAAAACCTCGATAACAACTCTCTATGAGTGTTCCCTTACTAATATTTATTATAATTATGAAGAAAAATTGATAAAATCGGACCAAGCGTATAACCAAGTACCCATTTTGACTTTAATCCCCTCTCACAAAAGAACCGTGCTAGATTACGGGTTAAAAAGTATCCTATGTCCTACCTCTTAGTAAGATCTCAAATCATGCCAAGTTTCATTTGAATCCATTCAGTAGTTTCGGCGTGATGCGCAGCCGTGATACAGACAGACAGACAGACAGACAGACAGACGGACAAAAATAAAAAAAAATACATTTTCGGCCTCAGTATCGGTTATAGAATGCCCTCCAAATCTAATTTTCAAAATATCTTCAATGTACAGAATTGGACCCGTTACAGTTTTATTATAAGTATAGATATAGATAATAATCGACTAAAAACTGTTTTATCTTATCGATCACAGTGATCGATTTTCTGATTTTTTAAACTACAACTTTATTTTTTGGTACGGCTAATAACTTTTAATAACTCTGTGGCACTGAAAGGTTAAATCTGCACCCTGTGTATGAAAAATGGACTAAAGCATATTTTTTTTATATGCACCAAATGCCCCGCCGCGCATTTCCAATTTTTGTACCTCTCACCATGCGAGTTTTCAATTATGTAATACTTTTATAATACTCTTAGGTTTTATTTGTATAACATTTTAATTTTAAAAACTCTATTTGCAGTGTTTTATAATATGGTTCAAACTTTTAAAAAAATGATGTTTCTTCAACAATAACAATATACAAGATGAATTGGTTAAGTCCCACGGAAGCTATAAAGATTTATCACTTTTTATAACTATTCGAAAATCGCAGCCAGCAAATCCGAAAATAAAGTAAACGTTAAGGTAATGAAAAAAAAATTAGTTGAAATCATGAGCAAATACCGCGTAGTAAACAGCGTCCTTCTAACAGAACGTACCAATGTTTACATGTTTAGTAGCCTCCGTGGCGCAGTGGGAAACCGCTTGCTTTGTAAACCGGAGGTCGCGGGTTCGAATCCTGCGGGGGGCAACAAATTTGAGTAGTTGTTCCTTACTGGCTAGGGCAATGCAGGCCGATCACCTGATTGTCTGTAAAGTAAGATGATCCATGCGTCGGATGGGCATGTAAAAAGTCGGTCCTGCGCCTAACCTCTCCCCGGTCGTGTCGGTCTTCCGTCCCATCGGACTATGAGAGGTATTATATAAAGGAAGAGAGAGTGCACTTGTGTATACGCAACCGCTTGTGCACTATAATATCTCCTGCGTACATGGCTGATCTTGTGAAAGATTGGCCGCTGTGGTCGTTTTGACCAGGAGGAGGAAGGGACCAATGTTTACGCAAGGATACAAATAATCATACCATTCAACACGTCCCGATAAAAAAAGTCCTGTGTACAGAGACCGTACATCGTACCGTCGTAACTGCACTATTTTACACGGACGGGTATCAACGTTTGAAATCCGGTCACGTTCGGACCACAATCCCGTGACGTGTAAATCCCCCGTTACTCAGGGTTGCCCTTTGTATATATGTTGATCTTTCTGAATCTATTCAATTTCTTTAATTTATTAATTTAATTGAGAGAGCTATGGAGAGAGCTATGCTTGGAGTTTCTTTGCGCGACAGAATCCGGAATGAGGAGATTCGCCGAAGAACCAAGGTCACCGACATAGCTCTTAAAATCTGCAAGTTCAAGTGGCAATGGGCAGGCCACATCGCTCGGCGAACCGATAACCGCTGGGGAAGAAAGGTTCTCGAGTGGCGACCACGAACCGGAAGACGCAGCGTAGGTAGGCCTCCCTCCCTCTCCCATGATTAATTTAATTTAAAGTCCTACTCATCTTTAATTGTTTTTTTTTTATGCAAAACTTTGATTAAGACTACGCTTTGAGCTGCTCAGAGCCTCCTATAAAAAATGATAATTGAATGATTTCTTTTTAACCGACTTCAAAAAAGGAGGAGGTTCTCAATTCGTCTGTATATATATATATATATTTTTTCTATGTATGTTCGCGCATAACTCTGGCAATTATGAACCGATTTGAAAAAATCTTTCTTCCATCCATTCTTTAATCCGTTAATTGGGTCCCATAAAAAAATTATTGCTTAGTAATAAGTAGTTCCTGAAAAAACAAGAATGGTGACTGCGCACTGAGAGCTGCAAGAAAGCCTATATAGATGACGTTTTAGTCGCTCGGACTCGCTCGGTCGGACAAAAATAGTCATCACTCTGGCAAATATTTACCAATTTCAATGATTCTTTTTTTATTCGAAAGAAGAAACCACTGTATTGAATCTGTATGAATTTTATTACAACCGGATAAGAACTTCCTGGAGGACCATGAACGATGTGGAGGAGTTTATCTGGTAAAAACCATAAAACTGATGTTCTCCATTACATTGCTCTGACAATTATGAACCGATTTCGATGATTCTTTTTTTATTCGAGAGAGTAAACTACTATGATGTTTCCATGCAAATTTCATTACGACCGGATATTTTTTTCTGAAGAAACATGAATTATGTAAAACTATGTAGACGATAATGTGATCATAACCTACCTAGATAATTTTACGGTTTTCGATGGTTCAATCTTTATATTATGAAAATATCACTAAAAAGTTTAAAATAAAATCTATTTAAAAAAAAATTGAACCGACTTCAATATCACTGAAAAGTATAAAATAATTTAAATATTATTGAAGTTGGTGCCAAATATACACAGCAGGTACGCTAACACCAACTTCAATAATATTTAAATTATTTTATACTTTTCAGTGATATTGAAGTCGGTTCAATTTTTTTTAAAAAATATTTTATTTTTATATAAAAGTTTCTTATATGTACAATTTGTGTATCTGGAAGGGAGAATAGTATAAAAGGAATAAAAGGGCTTCATGGAAATGTAAGATTTTTATTGCGACAACCCTGCAAACAAAGTACGTAAGTTTGTGAAAAAATGTGAAATACATGCAAAATATTTAGTGTTTTTAATATTTTTAAGTTCGAGTGTGTATGTATCTTCCTTTCTTTAACATCACTACTCAATAAAAAAATCTGTAGTAATAACGTAAATACATACATTTTATGTTTATAATGCTGTTAAATTTATATAAATTGATCAGCTGATACTGTAAACTTTGAACACATAACCGTATCCTCCGTGGCGCAGTGGGAAACCGCTTGCTTTGCAAATCGGAGTTCGCGGGTTCGAATCCCGCGGGAGGCAACAACTATTGTAGTTATTCCTTACTATCCAGGACAATGCAGGCCGATCACCTAATGGTCTATAAATTAAGATGATCCATCCGTCGTATGGGCATGTAAAAAGTCGGTCCTGCGCCTAACCTCTCCCCGGTCGTGTCGGTCTTCCGTCCCATCGGATTATGAGAGGTATTATATAAAGGAAGAGAGAGTGCACTTGTGTATACGCAAGCGATTGTGCACTATAATATCTCCCGCGTAGATGGCTGATCTTGTGAAAGATTGACAGCTGAGGTCGTATCGGCCAGCAGGACATTATTATTTATTATAATAACCATATACAATTTAAACAAATTTCTTATTTCCATTATATCATATACTATTTCTGTATTACATATTTGTATCAGTTGTCTAGTATATAAGTAACCTCTTTAGTATGTACAGGATCTGCCTAATTTGTGATCTGAACCATCTTGAAATTGGATTATTTAGAGACTAGCTGCCAATTAATACTTAATAATTTATACTCTGATAGTGAGTAGAGATATCAATTATCTCATACCCATACATAAACGAAGTAGGTAGACAAAGTAATTAGATAAAAAAAAAACCAATGCACTCCCGGAGTGCAACCCGCACTCCGGGAGTGCCGGCAGAAGTGAAAACTTGAATATTAACGTTGTGCTTTTTTGATATTTTGGAATGGTTAGGGAATAATTTTGCACGAATTGCTTTAATTATCAGTAGGTACAAAAGTACTATCATTTATGTGGTAAAATACAATGTTCATATTATTATGCGCTATCGAACACATACATGGCAATTTATAATACATTAAAAATTTAACACTTCAATACTATTACAATCATTTTACATTAACTACATAGATGGTCGAGCCATCAGCAGTCACTATCCATGGATGCGCGTGGCACGCTGTAACAAAAACACACACGAACATTCGCGCAAGCGCCCTGCGCCGCCTACACAAATTTAACATTTTACCCTTCGCCGCCTACATCTTACCTTAGGTACCTTACGATTATTCGATCAGGTCTTTCAGTCACGTGTCCTGACGCGTTTTTCACATTTTTCCCCATCCGAAAAAAATGCTAAAGAAGTTTTCACTTCAAAAATAGCATAGTTATTATCATCATCAGCAGCCAAAAAAAGTCCGCTGCTGAACAAAGGCCTCCCACTTAGAAGAGAGAGTTTGCCAAAATCTACATGCTTGCAGGCGTCTTGGGGATACCTTCGGAGTCGCTGGACGCTCGGGGTGTGGGCCCTTTGAGCGTCCATTGAGTACGGCGGCGACTCCGAGGAGGACGGCGGCGGGGTCGCGACCCCCGTCCCCGTGAGCACCGTGACAGGTTTCCGGGGGGCTACAATGCGCCCCCCGGCGGCGGGCTCAAAGGTAAGGCACTGAGGGGCCCCTGGTGCAGATCCCACCGGAGAGCCCTGGGGTCCCCCCTCTCATGTGCCGATGCGACAGCCGCGGGGGTTTTAGTGGGTAAGAATCCCACATACCCCGGTCGAGCCTCACAGCTCCCGGGGATCTTTAGATTATTTCCCCCGCGTCAAAAAAAATAAAATAAATAAGGCGTCTTGGGGATCACAGTATAGCTGGTAACTAATAAAATAGAAAGACGCTGCGACGTCTGTCGCTGAGGAGATTGGGAGGGTGCTACTCTAACCCGGACACCCCACGAGTGGTCATAATTAACGATAGCTGACTTTTGCGAGTGTGACACCTAGAGAGTCTCTTGAAGAAACTAATAATAAGAACATTATAGTTTTCACAGTTCACGTAATACGATAATGTTTTATAAGATACCTGCCTTCATGTTCGCTGCTCACACTTATCTTCATTTATCACGGCAAGCAATAAAGACACTCCCAGCCATCTTGCAGCAATACATTCGTTTCCTACGCCAGCTAATGATACCGTTCACAAATAAAAGCGATGCTTTCAGAAATTGTGGACACGTCCGCGAGGAAAACAGCCCTTAATGGCACGTGTTTATTTGTTTTTTGACAAATTGTTCCCGATGGGCGTGGTATTGTCTACAGGGCCTTGTTATGCCAACGGTACGCGGTACCGGGATTCGTGATGCGATGCATAAGTGATTAATCTAGTCACGGTATAGGTTTAGGATAATCGATTACCTCGGAGAAACTGTGTGATTTTTCAAAGAATACATCGGTATTTTCAGGTACACTGTAGATACAACTATTTTTTTTAGTATTAGTCAGTGTTTTTTGGTTAGTTAATTGTTTTGATTGTATGGAAAATATTCACACTTATTAGAGGTTTAATATTTTTAACCGCAATTACTAACTACCGCACCTTCAGTTAATTGTTATTAATCGATTTTTTGAATACGGATTATAATCTCGACTTTTGCGGCCAATTAATAGTTTATACTCTGATAGTGAGTATTAATACTTTATACTCTGATAGTGAGTATTAATACTTTATACTCTGATAGTGAGTAGGGATATCGATAATCTCGTAGTCAAATAATTCGAATTCCAGTTAATAGACGACTGTGAGCGCGGCAGTTAGACCTGTTCTATTCATGTTTCAGTGAGTTATACAGAGTGTTGAAAAACCTCTGTCCGATCACTATGGGGTATTATTCGGTGTATCAATTCAATTATGTGTATGTAACTCAATACAAAAACTCAAAATTATAATTTTTACTTACTAGCAATATAAGATCGGTACAAATTAGGATAAAATACTACACCGAAAAAACAAGACAGGGGTTTTCAACACATTCGACGCTGTATACATACTTAGGTACCTACCTTCTTTTTTCACGCTAGTAGATTCAATTCAAGTTTAATATTTTAAAGTATGCCGAAGTTTTCTAGAATGGCTTATGGAACAATATTTTTTTACAAAAGTGAACTGATGAGTTAAGCAACGTCAGGCAAGGTCAGTCCTTAGATGGGTCACCGTTTAGTGGCATTCGAACTGAGCGTCTCCGTGCTTCAGAGGGCACGTTCAAAGTCAGTCCCGGCTGTTCTCATCTAGGCAGCAGTCTTTAAGCCCAGTCAGAGGCCTGAATAACTCTCACACCAAGCTAGCCACTACAAATACGCCAAACAAAATAAAAACCTTTATTAATAAAAAAAATTATTGCTGTCTGTAAGTCTGAAGGAATGGAGCGCTCTTTTATAAAAAATATAATCATGCTATTTTTGTTTTAATTATTGAATTTATATGAAAAATAGCTTTATTATTTTGTAGAGAAATCAGATTTTTTTTTCATAATTCTATTATATTTAAAATGTAAGCAGACTTATTTATTTAACGAAGCCTAAAACATGACTTCACGTGTACTAACAATGTTATGATTTTCAGATAACATAATAAGAATTAATTTAAAAAAAAACAGAGCAATGATTTTTCAGAGCAGTTTCCAGCGAAGCAAGCCAAAGTTTATAATTAGGCTTATAAATGGAAAGAGAATATTTAAAAAAAGTTTAGCAAATCTACTGATAATTTATAAGTTTATTTTAGGAGAAAAGGAATAATGTACTTGGAAATAATTCTGAGGAAAGTTCCCTTTGTCAATAGCAGCGGTAGTCAATGTCAAAAGCGAATTTAATCGCACGGTCATCAATCTAGGTGGTTTGTGGAAGCGACCGTGGCAGTATCGTCACCGTAGTGTCAGATATTCTGCCACCAACCTGGCAATTTTAGGTTCCATATTGAAAGGCCCTGTAGCTATAACTAAAGCTAGACTAATTTCGTTAAGTTTCGGGTGACGAGCGGTAGTGCAATGCAGCGTCTCGCTTAATATCAGGAGAATATATAATTTGTCTTGTCAATAGATTAAATAAAGAAAAAGCCACCGCACAAATTTGTATGAACACAAGAGTTATGGCCAGCCAAAAACAATTAATAGGATTTAATATGACTTATTGAATCATACTAATAGTATTTCGCTGGCTATCGGTCAGCTATGACTCCTGTGTTCATATATTTACTGTTCCGATTTTGATCTTGTGCCAATAGGTAGGTAGTTTATAAATATTTATGATTAAGATGACCAAATAGACAACAGGCAGAATTTCGATTCGACCAAACTAACACAAACCAACCAGGACGGGCTCAAAGGCAAGGCACTGAGTACTGGTGTAGAGTAGACCCCACCGTACAGCGTCATGCAACAGCTGCGGCGGTTTTAGTGCGCAAGAATCCCACATACCCGGTTGACTCCCCACAGAATTCCGAGGACTATAAATTTACTGATGATAAAGTCTCGGTCGCCTCATCGCTAACCTTCTAAATAAAATCAATGTTATTTCCATTTCTATCCAGGTCAAGCAATAATAAAAACAATCGTGGTGGACTTGTTGGCTATAACAGGTATAAGAAAAACGTTACCGACTTCAAGCAAGAAATATACTTAATTGGATGATTATACGAGTAAATACTTTTGTTGTAAAACACGCAATTTTGTTTTGTTTTACCCTTAGACATAACAGCCACAGCGGCCAATCTTTTAAAAGATCAGCTTTCTGTGCTCTCTCTCTCTCTCTCTCTCTCCCTCTCACCCCCACACCTTCTCTCGCTCTATCTCCTTCTCTTACAATTTGATGGAACGGGAACCTGCGCCTGATCTCTTACAAATCCGGGAAGAGACCAGGCGCAGGACCATATTTTTAAATTTCCACCCGGTGTATCTTAAAGTATATTACTTTGCAGTCAGTCTGGCGGCAAGAAGAACAACACAAAGCTGTTGTCCCCAACAGAATCTGAAGCTGCAACAGTTTGCGATGTAAGCGTTTCCCGCTGCATTACAGAAGCTACTATAATCGAACAAGTATTTAGGTACAGTCGTTTAATTAAACCTTTTATTTCGGATCTACGAGCATTAATACCGTTTGTTAACTTTTTAAAAATTGTTACCCTGCGCGTATTATATTAAAAAGCATTCCAAATTTTCCAGCAATACAATCTCCCTTCCTCACACAAAATTACAGCACAAATACCTCATTGCAATCTCCCAAACAATGTACAAAAGCCAGTGTCTCGTGTTAGAATAACAAAACCTACAGAATGCAAATAAAGTTACCGCACTGACGGAGAAAATGTATTCTTTGTCAACAATCTCGCGTGGAGTCAACAGGCATGTTGTATCAAATATCGTAGCATACCCTATATTTTATGTAAAAAGGTCATAAATGTTCATAAAAAAATGATTACCAATTTTAATAAGTACGTAAATCTACAAAATTATAAAGCAGCACAAACATTTGTCTTAGTAATTCGATCATACATTATCTTTGATATAAAGCAATAGCAAGCCCGAAAATAATAAGAAATATGGTCATGTTTAATATAAAAAATAGAGAGAAAATAGTAATACATAACCTACTGCGTGAACGAAGATGGGAGAAGCTATAACGATGTTTGTTATTGTGCGAAGTTCTTAGGAGTATCTTAACAAATTACTTAAAGGTTTGGTTTATTTTACTATTTTATTACTTCCTAAATTTTGTACATGCTTGTCTTTTTAACCGACTTCAAAAAAGGAGGAGGTTCTCAATTCGTCTGTATATATATATTTTTTTTTTATGTATGTTCGCGCAACTCTGTCAATTAGGAACCGATTTGAAAAAATCTTTCTTCCATCCATTCTTCAATCCATTGATTGGGTCCCATAAAAAAATTATTGCGTAGTAATAAGTAGTTCCTGAAAAACAAGAATGGTGACTGCGCACTGAGAGCTGCAGGAAAGCCTAAGTATATCGATGACTTTATGTCGCTTTTTAAGGACAAAAATGGTCATAACTCTGGCAAATATTTACCAATTTCAATGATTCTTTTTTTATTCGAAAGAAGAAACCACTTTATTAAATCTGTATGAATTTTATTACAACCGGATAAGAACTTCCTGGAGGAACATGAACGATGTAGAGGAATTTATCTGGTAAAAACCATAAAACTGATGTTCTCCATTACATTGCTCTGACAATTATGAACCGATTGCGATGATTCTTTTTTTATTCGAGAGAGTAAACTACTATGATGATTCCGCAAAATTCATTATGACCGGATAAATAGGTTCTGAGTTTCTGAAGAAACATGAATTATGTAAAACTATGTAGACGATAATGTGATCATAACCTATCTAGATAATTTTACGATTTTCGATGGTTCAATCTTTATATATGAAAATATCACTAAAAAGTTTAAAATAAAATCTTTTTAAAAAAAAATTGAACCGACTTCAATATCACTATAAAGTATAAAATAATTTAAATATTATTGAAGTTGGTGCCAAATATACACAGCCGGTAAGCTAACACCAACTTCAATAATATTTAAATTATTTTATACTTTATAGTGATATTGAAGTCGGTTCAATTTTTTTTAAAAAGATTTTATTAGATGTTATATTAAGACTTGTATTATCACAATTTGTGCTTATAGCAAATCTCAATAAAGTTTTGATAAGCATGTTAAATAATAATCGATTACATTTACCCATGGAATAGAACACAGTGTTGATTCTCCTTCTTTATTTTTATCCAAAGGATAATTATGAAGTACTTTAACTTACGTTTACATTAATTTATAAACACTTTATATACATATAATAGATTTATAATGTACCTACACCTAGCATAACATGTTGGCATAATTTGTACCAAAATTCGTGAATACTTTTCCGGAGTTTATTGGAATGGCATACTCTTATTTGCTTCGATTGATTACCGTTCAGCACTTCCAAGACATTCATTTTCTGGATGGATTGTCGATTTGTTAAACCTCGAACAAGTCGAAACGTTGATATAAAAATACTATTTAGATATTTAAAGTAGCAGTGAGTTTCTTTTATAAATGTTAATACTCCTACGCGAATAAAAACAGAATATAAACCATTGGTGTAAATTTAGCGCTTACTCCCACGTATTTTTATCAAATCTTAAAAAGTCTGCTGCAAAAGTAATTTCATTTACCTACCGTAATCAAAGTTAACAGACTCCTTATTAACGACGCAGTTAATAGGTACCTCATTAATTTTGCTAACTTCATTACATTTTAATGAGCTTTGCTTAGAAGGTAATTTGATATAGCGTACTAAAATTAGATTTAATAGATGTGATATAATCAGAACACTGAGAAGATAATCGAGATTAGTTGATGAATATGCAACATTAGTTTATTGTATCCAGCTCCTGATATATCGATTTCATTTAAGCTGATGAAACCAGAAGACCGATCTTCTGTTTTACTTCCATGTCTACGTATACCTACTGTGATCCCCAAGACGCCTGCCAAGCGTAGGGATTATTGCAAGCCTCCCCAAAGCAGGGGCCTATGTGCAACAGCAAATGGCTGATAATGATGACGAAGTAAATACTTACTTCGATTCGAATCGATACCGATTATAGATCTTTTAACGATTTCTACGGTACCTATTTTATTTGGGTGGCACCCCACTCAAACAAAAAAACGGTTCGTGGGGGTGAGTCGGGATATGGGAGATTTACCTACTAAAATCCCCGCGACTGTCACATCGGCACATGAGAAGGGAGACTATCCGGTGGGATCTTCACTAGGAGCCCCTAGGTGCCTTGCCTTAAGCCTAGTCCCCCGGGAACCAGACACGGTGCTCACGGGGACGGGATCACAACCCTCGGTGTCACCGCCATACTCAATGGACGTCCTACCCACACTCCGAATGTCCAGCGATTTCAAAGGTATTAAACAAACCTTAATCTACCATGATTCAATAAATGCTTTAAATAGTCTAGATACGCATTCAACCCAAATTAATCCATGTCAAATGGAAATTAGGGTTAATTACACTTTGATTTAGTACGAATTATTCAGGAACCGCCTTCAGTAACATATTCTCGAAGCCTTATCGTGACCGCACTCAGTCGGCTAAACCTTCCCAAATTACCGATAAAACTTTACCAAACGTAGTTCATCGATTGCCCCAAAAGCAGGTAGCTCCTGTTATTTATATTAATACCAGCGTCGTAATTAAGACTCAAGCTATTGTTCGGTGGAGATAATTTAGCCATTCACATATTTTGAATGAGCTCCGCGTTAGTGCTGACTCAGTAATCCTTATGAAACATGTAGAAAACAAAGCGGCACAGAAGCGAGGGTGGCAAATTAATCACTTACTATCCTATTGTCCTGGGCTACAGACGTGAATCAATTAAAATAGGATTTTGTTCGTTGTGAAAATGATCGAGAGCATCGATTGAAAGCTTACCTACATATGTTGTTCCCTATTAAAGATGAAATATTATTGTGACTTCTCCGATACTCATAGAAATCCTCAAGAGAAAATTACGTCTTCTAAACCCATTCAATTTCCAAGAGGCAAGGTTGCGCAATATAAATAACACAGATAAGAAAAGATACTCTTTACAGAAAAAAATAGCATTACTATTGCCTGTCACGTGGGGAATGTACACAATAAATTGTAAAATACGAAATTAATTTAAGATAGGAATTGAAAGAGGTAAGTCACAGAGGGAACGTACTCTAAAAAATGTAGTAATTTGTCTAGGGACATAACCACCCCCGTCTTAAAAAAGTAAAATAACGCCAGCTTTGACAACCTTTGTGTACCAGGCTGGATCTATTCCAGTGAGCACGCTGGTAATACCCACAACCCTAGTTAAGGTTGATAGTAAAAAAAAAACTAAAGGAGAATGTTCAATTCCACACTAAAAGAATCAGTATCTCTAGCTCATCTCGTTTGTAACACACATAACTGCGATGCGTTGCGATGCGGCGTGAAACAAATGAATTTTCGATACAAGTTCCTGCATCTTGTATCGAAAATTCATTTGTTTGTTTTAAACGTCTTATTTTTAGTCCGTAGTCCGACTCGCACTTGACCAATTTTTAGCTGTGGCTACTTTATTGAGGGCTGGATTCACGCTTGTTGTGCACCTCCGTTGAGTAAAGTTAGAATACTTGAGAAGTTTGTGATAGCGGCTGAGGGTTTGCCCTTAATCTCTTTTGTTGTCACCGCAAAGATTTCTTCAAAAAAAAAATGATCCTAGTGTTGTAGTGTTTTACCTTTCAGGATTCCATCACTTCGTACCTCTTAGAGCAATCTCACTTGATTTGATGTTATGTGATGATGCTGTGATGAAGGTGATGCAATCGCCAAGTCCGGCGTATAATTTGCGTAAGTATAATCCCTCCAATATGGTTCAGGGGAGTGATAGCTACTGCTCAGTTCAAATAGTATTGCGATGCTAACCATCATCGTTTTAGTTATTTATAGTCTATAATTTAAAGGAATTTCAGCATTATTCACTTTCTGACTATTTAAGTGTAAAAAACATTTCTTCATGTATGTCTAATTTTAACATCTTGATAATAACAGCTTTGTTCATGAATAAGACTTTCATCGTTAAATATAGAACTGCTTCTATAAACAATTTGTTTTATCATTCATCATTTTCATTTTCCTATATTAGGACCTGTGTTGTTGAAAATAAGCTCTATTTTTACTTTTCTCAATACACAGTTCTATGAAAGGCACTTGAGGAGGACGGTAAGTACAAACGTCCTGACAGTAAGACGCTTTTATTGTTTAATTTTCCTCGACGATTGAACATCAGACTAGCATCTTCATATTTCGTATTTTATTGCTCCAGACAATATTTTGTTTCGCATTGATTACGAAATGCCTTCAATTTCACTTTAGGCTTTCTTTTGTATTAAATTTCCTCTTACCAATATTATGATTGTTCATCGCAAACATAATATTATGCTACGTGCTACTGCAAAACAGTACCGTGTAAGCATTAGGCAGTGTGTTCTGTCTAAAAGGCACTTACATTATTAAACTCAAGTAATCTTACTATTATATTAAACTAGCTGACCCGGGCAGCTCCACCCGCGTTTTTTTTCCATCAGTTTTTATGGATTTTCAGAATTTTTGTAAAAGTGAAAACTTCTTTGGCAGCGCTGTGCACTTTTTCTGATGGGGAAAAAATGTTAAATTGGCGTCAGGACACGTGACCGTAGGACCTGATCGAAAAATCGTAAGGTAGGACGTAGGCAGCGCAGGGCGCTTGCGTGAATGTTCGTGTGTGTTTGTGTTACAGCGTGCCACGCGCATCCATGTATGGTGACGGCTGATGGCTCAACCGTCTATGTAGTTAATGTAAAATAATTGTAATAGTTCTGAAGTGTTAAATTTTTAATGTAATATTAAATTGTCATGTTAGTGTACGATAGCGCATATGAATATTGTATTTTACCACATAAATGATAGTACTTTTATACTGATAATTAAAACAATTCGTGCAAAATTATTCCCTAACCATTCCAAAATATCAAGAATGCACAACGTTCAAGTTTTCACTTCTGCCTGCACTCCCGGAGTGCAACCCGTTGTTTTTTTTACTAACATGCAATTTTCCAATGGCAAGTGCATTGTATATGGTATACAGTGTATCCCAGAAATGAAATATTAAGCTGATAATGACGCTTTATGTAACACACCCACAAGCAATCAATTTGTGAAAGAAAATAATAAAAAAGGCCAACAGGCAGGCACGCGATTAATAAAATACATTGGCTTAATATGAGTAAGCAGGATGACACATGGTGCCTTAGAAACAGTTTTAAGACAATATAAATAGATTTTGTATGAAACTAAAAATATCAATTTATACCATATTTGTCATTTTTTGGGGTTTTGCAACCTATACAATCTGTACATTTTGCCTTGATATACCCTTTCCGGGACATTCTGTATAAAAAATATTACTGCTCAGTAAAGTCCAAATGCAAAACTAAATTCCGAGTGGGCAAAAGTAATCCGAGTTGTAATTAGTTTTAAAAGTATCTCATAATATTACTTAAGCTCCACCTAATTTCCTAGATACGCTCCAGAGTCGTAAAGAAAACGTAGTATCTCGCGAGGGTTAGGCAGTTAAATTGGCAATATCATCATGTGAATGTAATTCTCCGTAATTGTGGTACCTTCGTCAGCCATTATTTTTCATCGCGTCACTAACTGTTCTTAATTTCTTTTGCTCCTGCTATTTCTCCTCTTAGTTAAGTCCAAGGATCAGTTGGACTAGTACGGCCATTTGCGGTGCGGACTATACGGTTAAGTAATTTATTCTTTCTCATATATAAGGAAGGTTTATTCGGCAGTCCTTGACGTGGAAAAATCTTTGCGGTCCCTCGGTCACATGAGTGTTATAATATCAGAATTCATATATTCCGTTAAAACTACCATTCTTGTGAAATGATGACAATAGTACGACCGATCTTTATTCTCTGTACTTGAACCTTGAACCTATGACCGTTATTGGTTTTATGTCTGGTAATACAATTCGGAAGTTCCACATCTCTTTTATGCGTTATTTAATAAATAAACTACAAGTTACGTGTATTGTAATTAGAGATGTGCCGAATCGTTAAAAATGTATATTCGCGAATACTGATAATTAAGAGATATTTAAGATAAAGGTACGAAATATTTGATTTAAAAACAAGTAATAAGTTTTAAAAACTAAAACCCGACTACGGATAAAATCGCAGTCTAATAATGTGATATTATATAGCCTATAACCAGCGGACAATCAAGACGCTTCTAACGACACCCTACTTGTCGAATTATGTTAAGTAGATTAGAAGATATGTGGGAACAGATGAACATACATACATACCTACATACATACATACATACATTCTTGTTAAAATCATAACTCTCCCTCCGTTCCGTACTCGGGTAATAATCTGAATGGAATTATAGTTTAGAATAGTTTTTAAAACCTATTCACCAATATATAGGTAGTAGTTACATCATAGGCATGGTGTTCAACTATGTTACAAACAATTTTAAAATATAGCAGTTAAAATCGAAAAAATCCGAGTGCCATTGCGTTGTACCAGCTTAAGATTAATCTATGTTTATTTTGAAACAAAATTCCAAAATTTGTAAAAATACCTCTGTGAGCCTTTCAGAGCAAGGCTTGATAATGTCTCAAACATCTTTAATTTAATTGACATGCCTATGTTTTCTTTGCGAACGCAATTCCATCTGCTCTTACGCGATGACTATAAAACCTCACATACACATTCCTGAACAAACAACGAGCGTTCCCATCGCTTGGAAGCATTGCCCTCTTTATTTGAGAGGGAGAGACGTCGACGACATTCGTGCCGTCTCGGTATCCAGGCTTTTTGCAAATAAATTAGTGAATATTGTAAGTGGGTCAGTATGTGAAAACGTATTTGAAATCTTTTTTTAATTCACAGTAACATGGAGAAAGCGTTAGCGGCTCAGTGTTTTGTTTATTTCAAGAAATTGCTTTAGTAGATTATCATCGTAATATTATGTTTAGGTATATCAATATAATTATTTTTCAAATATACTTTTCGTCTCCTTCTGTTGGTTGTCCGTAAGAGGCGACAAAGGGAAAACAAGAAGACGGGCAGCAGCGTCTTTCTATTGAATTACCTACCACCTTTACTGCGATCCCCAAGACGTCTGCCAAGCGTGAAGATTATGTCAACTCTTCCCTTCTTTGCGTTTTGACGTGTTTCGGCTGTTGAGTATACTATTTATACTTGAAAAATCGTCGTCTGACATGGAAAACCTATCACATACTTGCCGTGGCTTACTCTACTTACTTATAAATAAATTATTATACAAATACCAGTTTATAAATTTCATATTGAGGAACACGAATCTGTAAATATTGCATTATAATCTGCTACGAGTATCATCACACTAGTTGCTTAGCCGTATCGTCATTTCCAGTTTAATATAACTCCATCCAATATGCCCTTTGCGATGGAGACCATGGGGCCATGGCCTCATGAGACGCACGGTTTGGTGAAAGAAATTTCATCCAAGCTTATCGAAGTCCCAGGAGACCGTCGAGCTGGTAGCTTTTTCTGCCAACGTATAAGCTTGGCCATACAAAGAGGTAATGCCGCCAGTCTTTTAGGTACCCTTCCCTCCCAGTGCGGCGACAACTTGGAGGAAGTTATTTACCTAGTTTAAGTATACATTGACATTGTATTTCCTGTTTTATTGAGTTTTGACGGGCCCGTTGGTCTAGTGGTTAGACACCCTGTCCGCTAACCGATGGGTCGTGGGTTCGATTCCCACCAAGTGTCTGGGTGTTATTTATCTATTTAAGTATGTATTTACAAAAAAAAATGTATATAAGTATTAGTATCAGTTGTCTGGTTTCCATAGTACAGGCTCTGCCTAATTTGGGATCAGATGACCGTGTGTGGATTGTCCCAAGATATTATTATTATTATTATACATACCTATTTGTATCCAATATGGTAAAATTTTATTTTCTTAATCCATACAATCCAGTGTTTAATTGAATGCGTTCTTCGTACTAAATCGTGACGTTCGGCTGCGTCGGCAATTTAGAATATAATTGGACCGTCTGCTAATTTGTTGCAATCGTGAAACCTGGCGGTATTTCAGCCGCAAAATTAATAAGCTTGGAACGGACGGCGACAACGCCACAATTAAAATGTGTGTTTATAGACCAATTCATTTTGGAAACAAATTTGATTAGCCTTAGTCACGCAATTTATACGATTACCCTCGGCAAATTTGGCCATTCAGCTAAGTAATGCCGTATATACAAAGTAGAGCACCGTTTACTTTATTTGTTAAACTACCATCGGCTCAAGCAGTATTAGTGTGAGTAATCATATTTTCGCAAGAGAAAGTAACGGAACTACATACTGCGTATATTTGCGTCTCGTTCCCATTCCAAAGTACGCACTTATTTATTTTTAGATTACTTTAACACTGTTAAAATAGGGCTCAAGAAGAGGGATTTGCAGCCTAGAGGCACAAAATACTGAGAGTACAGAAGGCAAGCTTCATACAACGGGCGCTCGAGCAACGCACACATAGACAGCGCTCACGGACACGAATTCTTGGTTTAGTGCGAGCGCGAATGCCGTACACTTCAAACACTTGTCTTCCATTCTTCCTGTTTTATTCTCAACAATCAATCAAAAAACTAGATACGAAAGCCACTATCACGATAGTTTTTTCACATAAGCCAGAGTTGATAACCCTAGCGCGACCGCCGAGCGTAGGTATGAAAAGCGAGGTACGTACATGAGCTTGCATTCTGTACTCTCAGTATTTTGTGCTAGCGGTCAGGCGCGAGTTAACTTGTCAATATATATACGTATATATATAAATTGGATAATTTTTTTTTGATAAATAACATCTATATAGACACAAGACATACATTTATATTACCACAGATATAGATTTACATAGATAACGCAAGTATCACGATTTGTATTGAAATCAAGCGTGCCGACTATTTAACACTTTCTGTAACATCATGGCCGAAATTTTGTGACGGGAAATCCAAGCCGAGTCCAAGACACCGATGCCGCCAATGCCCCGCCGATTTTTTTTAGTTTATGCGGCCGACTGGCTGCAAGGCTGCAACAACAGACGCGCGCGGACTGTAAGTTAGCGGCAACCAACCCCGACGTTTTGTCGGGATTCAGACACTCGAAATCTATAACTGTGTGTACTACCCATTAGCACAATTTTTTTCAAGAGTGGGGGAATAGAACTCTTGCCGGTTTTGGGTAGCACCCTGGATACACAGCCACTAGGTATACCAAGTTAGTGTCACCGATGGGACCGATTAAAAGTTTTGGTCGCCTTCTTGACTTATCGATTTACACTTGAGACATCACGAAGTACCTACCACTTTAGGCACCTACGAGTATAATCTTTTACAGAGCTTTTGAACTTTTATGCGTTCTATTTTCACACAGAGCTGAGTAAACGTTTTCATTATTAAGTTTTATGTAAGCAGAAAAAAAAAACAATATTTTGCAACCGAGTCTTCTAACATATTATACCCGTGCGAAGCGGGTGCGGGTCGCTAGTTTAACTATAATTATTGCATTTTCAGTATTAACGTCCATGGTATATCTCAATGGCCATACTATATGGCCATTGAGATATACCAGTTTTCAAATTAAAGGTGTAGAAAATCGAAAGCGTCCCATGGGCTCTGCCTACCCCTACGGGAAAAAGGCGTGATTTTATATATGTATGTATGTATGTAGAAAATCTGCATGAATTTTCATTATTCTGAAGAACTCTAAAGTGAATACGTAATCGGTTATGTATTACTTTACAACCTGATCAACTTCAATCGGAAAGAGGATCGGAGAATCATCAGGGAATCATCTTTGCTTTTCTTTTTATGAATTTAGTTTTCTTTTTAATTGATTCTTGTTGTGAATGATTTCATTTGCACATAAATTGGCATACATTTAGGCTGATTGTCTATGGGGAATATATTTCTCTTTTTGAATCGCAACTGGATAAATCAAAATTATTAATCAGCAGTGTTTTTTATTTATTTGTATTAACTTAAGGGCAACCGATGGATGCAAGTGGCTAATTGTGGCGTTCTAAGAAGTAGGCCTTTTTTCAGCAGTGGACGTCTGTTCTTCTCCTTAACCTATTTATTTGAGAATATGTATGTATATGTAATCTCTTCTATTACCTAGAAAGTGAAAAAAAAATCCTAAGATCAAGTCCCATTATATATTAGCTAAGTAATGTTTTATAAACACATTTCAATATCGCACAGAACCAAAGCGTAGCCTCAATTTGCGACAATTTTACGGCCATCGAAGAAACTTTCCTCAATGGAAGTAGAATATTCATAGTTCAGTGGGACTGTGTCTTAGTCGGGACTCGGGAATTTAATGAGGTCAGTACCGAGACTTGTTAAACGAGTTGTAAAACATTGCCTTTGTTTTCGAATATCTTGTTCGCCACCATTAGGATAACGAGTGGTTTTTTCTGTACCTAGCCGAGTTTTGTAACACGGGATCGCATTATAAAATACTAACATTTTAAAAAGGAATAATTTTTTTCGTAATCTATAGGTATACTACTTCGTAAAAAAATCTAGTATGTAGGTCCCTTGTGTACCTTCGCAGTCGCTGGACGTTCGAGTTGTGGGCCCTAGGACGTCCACGGAGTACGGTGGCGACTCCGAGGAGCACCGTGTCTGGTTCCCAGGGAGCAGGGAGGGTTTTCCCGCCCGGTTATAATATAGATGTCTTCAAGAATAGAGTGAATAGGCAATAGCCTATTCACTCACACACACTAGCTTATTAATAAATAAGCTAGTGTGCTTTACCATCCTCGACTGCGTCACCGCTTTCCATCAGGTGGGACTGTGGTCAAGCACTGGCTTATATTGGATAAAAAAAAAAAGCCACAATGCGCGCCCTGGGGGCGGGCTCAAAGACAAGGCACTGAGGAGTATCTGTTGCAGATCCCACCGGAGATCCCAGGTCTCCCCTCTTATGTGCCAATGCGGTAGCCGCGTGGGATTTAGTGGGTAAGAATCTCACATACCCTGGTTGAGTCCCACAGCTCCCGGGGACCTAGTTTCTGCATTATGTATTATGTGTTCTTTGTTTCTTTTCTTGTGTTGGATGATACTGATGTAGATAGTAAAGTGTTGCTGACAGCACAGGGATTTTGAGCAAAGGAATCGCTACTAGAGGGTAATTGAGACGCAGCGGGATTCTTACGGCCCCAACATAGCGACTATCATAAAATGTCGAAAAAATATTATCGAGCTCGTAGCAAAGTTTTTGGCGCAAGATTGAACTTAAACGAAATGGTTTAGCGTTTCTAGAATCTCAATTGCGGCGCCTTGAGAGCTTTCTGTAAATTAAGAGACAGCTAGGATCGTTAATAAAAGCCTTCTGACTACAGTCTGGGGACAGATAAATATAATTGGCAAATGTGAGTTCATTGTGCTCCATTTTCTTAACGTTTTCGGTTTTAATGTGTTAAGAATTCTACTATCTAATTATCTTCGGAAAGAGTTGTGATAAGTTTTAACTTCGGACGTGAGATGAATCTTTGTGACACTGATTACGTTGCGGAGTTAGGAGCAATTATTTTATCAGACTAGTTAGTTATTGAAGAATCCTGACTGCTTCTCCCAACGTTGTTGGTGTGATTCCGAACAGTCATATTTGTGTTTTTCTACACAATATAAAATTAAGTTGCTATATGAGTCTGTCTATTTGCGTACTCTTCCTATTTACACTACACACTCTATTTAAATTCGGCTTTAATCATCATTTGGAGAATATCTTTCGAGTGGTTTTAGTGTGCACATATTACTAATTAAATGCATTAGGCGTTTAATCCCTTGTGCAAGAGACCGTTCAGGTAGGTACCACCGCAGTGTCAGATATTCTGCCACCAGTAAAATTACTGGGTCCAAGAGATTTAATAAGTAATGGAACATTTAATTGCAGATTCTCAAAATGGCAGATGAGTCTATAAATGCTACATTCTCAAAATGGCAGATTCTACAAATGCCACATTCTCAAAATATAGGCAACCGTATTGCTTACCAAACGTCTAGCCTGTCTCGTTGGTTACATAAAACAAATATCAGGTAAGATACTACTCTCTTTAAACCAAAATCATTTAGAAGCAATTTAGGACATTTTTCCTGCGTCGACCGTCTACAGGCACAGTACAATTCGCTTAGTAAGAATCTAAATATTGATGTATTTGCTATGAGCCCTGCACAATTTAAAAAGTGTATTAGGAATCACTTATATTCTAATTCTAAATTGTAATTAGTATCTTAGGCTACACCTTCTCATCTACTATAGGCTTTTGTTAGTTAACTATCTCATCTCTTATCTCGTCTGCTATTCTACTTTTATATTGTACAATCCATGGGCACCTGTAATTAATCGGTCTTGCTTGGCTACCTATAGTCTATTTATAATAAGCATCAAATTTTGTAAAGCTTGTATCTTGTTAGTTTCTTAATAAATTAAAAAAAATAATTAAATTAAAGATATTTTTTAAGTCGAAGAGTGTATTTAACTTCGAGTTTAATTTTCTTATAAATCTGTAAAAATGTATTTTTGAGGATTACGAAGAATACAATTTTGTATTAATAGATTGTTTTAAGTGCCAATAAATAAGATAACCGCTGCTGATACGGCTTCGGATTCGAGTTAATGTATTTACGGGATTTATCGCCCGTTTGGTTTTATCCGAGCTTTATATGCCGGGTATTTAACAGAGGGTCGTGAGGAACACATGGCCTGATTTATAATACGAGGCGCATGTTCGATAGACTATCAGTTGGTAAAGCAACGTCAGTCCATAGATGGGTGAGGAGCTTAAGCACTAAGCGTAGATGCCAGTTCAAATGCCACTAAACGGCAGTCGTTAAAGCCAAGTCAGAGGCCTAAAGTTTAGTTTGAACAAGTCTACTAATCAAACCAAATACAAATAACCACAAACATTTGGAATACTTACTGCTAAGGGGTGTGATTACCCGTCGGGTGTACGGGTAAGAATAGCACCCTCCCATCTCGTCCCGTTGGGTTAGTGGATGACTTTGGCAAATAAACTATTTAAAAAAAAATAAAAACCGACTTCAAAGTAAATTATCTAAAAAGCATAAAATAACGAAAATATATTGAAGTCGGTGCTACCACATCATGTTAACTAACACTAGCACCAGTTTAGTGACTTATTTTACCAAAATAGGTATCAGCACTATCACGCAACTCGAACGTCTACGTTACAGTAACTTACTGAAAACATAAAAAGTTTATATCTCTTAAACTACTGGACCGATTTTGATGAAACTTGTACTCTACCCTAAGTTGAAAAATACTCTAACTATTGCAAAAATAATTTTCAAAATCGGACTTGTAGTTTCTGAGAAATCCGTGGACAAACCTACATACATACATACATACCTACATACATACATACATACATACATACACTCATAAAATTTGGTAAATTTGTTTAGAAGCCCACGTAGACTAACATATATTAATATTACGCATTTTTATCAATATTACATACATACGCGTCGAATAGAGAACCTTCTTTTTGAAGCCGGTTAAAAAAGAGCAGCAGCGTCTTTCTATTGGCTTACCTACCACTTATACTGCGTTCCCCAAGAGGCCAGCTAAGCGTGGGGCTTATGGAAACCCCTCCCTTCTAAGGGGGAGGCCTTTGTTCAGCAGTGGACGTCTTTTGGCTGATGCTGATGCTAAAGGGAAAATTTGCCTGCGTCGGTTTTCTCACCCCGTTTAAAATGTGGGTGTTTTCACAGCTAGAGAGAAATCGTGGTCAAGTGTACTGTTATACACGAGCACTGCACCCTAAACTGCACACACCCATCCTATTCCAGTCCACTCAGCACTTCCTCCTAATACATATCAACACACTCATCCATCACCAGTCAGTCTCGATCCATAATCCATTCGCGCTAGACGGCTGTCCATTCAACTAATTAAAAATTCTAATCCTTAGATCCTAATAACAGTATGCTAGATAGTAAGTACACTGAGTAAAAAAAGAGTAAAGACTATAATGACAATAATAAGATTTCCATAAATAAAACCAAGTAATTATTAAAAAATCTGTTAATGGCGTTGTTTAGTTTTCTAAGACAATCTGCGTACTTTGAAATGAAACTAATTTTACGGTTTATTTTTGATTTTAATTTCCCGACGTTTCGAATACTTTACAGCATTCATGGTCACGGGCGGACTGAGGTGGTAGCTGTCCATATGTCATAGTTGTCTTAGGGTACCCTCAGGTCTTCTAATTATTATTGTTAGTCCGATCTACGCAGAAAGAGCTTACAGTATCTTGAGGTCTTGCAGTGGAATGTTGTTGTGTTGATGTGTTGTTGTTGTTGGAAGTTGCTACCACCTCAGGCCGCCCATGACCATGAATGCTGTAAAGTATTCGAAACGTCGGGAAATTAAAATCAAAAATAAACCGCGATATAATCCGTAAAATTAGTTTCATTTCAATGTGTAATATTCGCGTAAGTATCAGAAATCATTAATCTGCGTACTTATTTTATAGAATATACCTTATGCTGTCATCAATTTGTCAACCACATCTACGAGTAATTCAATCCCCAAAAGATCGGTCTCAATTACAAAGTTTATAAGTATAACCTTCCCTAGCCTCGGTCATTCATAACTTTCCTCAAAACGTCACGGATGACGCAACGGGTATTAGACAGATCGTCCCACGCAACTTACAGACGGCCCCGAAGATGAGATCCTATCGAACTCGTAAAAGTGTCATCACCTATTTATAGAACTTTACGGTAAAGGCGCTGTGAACGTTTGATGGGACCCCATTTATCTACTTCAGATCAGTGAATGTGTCAAGGATCTTAGCACTGGCAAATTCGAAATGAATGTCATAAAAATATCATCTTTACTGCTTCAGATGGAGGACTATGTTTTTCGATCGTACAAGATCGAATTTGTATTGCTGTTAAGAAATTAGAGGTATTAAACGAATGACTTGCATAAATGTAATAGTACCTATTCCTCACAAACACACACACACACACACGACAGTCAGACAGAGAGAGAGAGAGAGAGAAAGAGACGATAGCACGGTAGTTTTTCAGCCGATAAATAGATACATCTTAAATGTACAATATGTAATGATTTCTGATATTTACGCGAATACTACTCATTGAAATGAAACTAATTTTACGGATTATATCGCGGTTTATTTATGATTTTAATTACCCGACCCGACCCGATTTATTGATTGCTGGGTGCTACCACCAGATTGGGATACCGTCATAAATATAATCAAATCCAAAGACAAGCATTCCACTGCAAGGCCTCAAGATACTGTAAGCTCTTTCTGCATAGATCGGACTAACAATAATAATTAGAAGACCTGAGGGTATCCAAAGACAACTATGACGTATGGACAGCTACCACCTCAGTCCGCCCGTGACCATGAATGCTGTAAAGTATTCGAAACGTCGGGTAATTAAAATCATAAATAAACCGCGATATAATCCGTAAAATTAGTTTCATTTCAATGTGTACAATATGTGCTATTATCGAGTTAGTTCACATGATTAGTTATTTGATAGATTGATAGCTTTCTTAACATTCTCTATTTTTCCATCCATTGATGCTAACTAGTGCTAAATAACTTAATCTAATCCAACGAGTGTCTATTAACTAAGCAATGTAATTGTTCTATCTATTCCATACACGTTCACTAATGACGACAGCACAGACGTACCTACTATGTACCTTACAGACATTGAGACTTACAAATGTAATGAAGCAAATTAGCTGTGTCGGTTCAGTGGAAATCGAATGAAATTTCGAATTTAGGCAATCAGAACCATATTTGCACCTACATATATATGGTGTACAAAATTACCACGCATCCGCTCTCATGAAATTGATGATTGAGTTCTTTTTGCCCGACTGCCCCAGAAAGAAGACTATGTTTTCCGATGTATGTATGCTTGTCTAAACATGTATATCATGTTGTGGAAATGACATTGGCTGTAATTCTGCATGGTAGCTTTTACTTCCAAAAACTTGAATAAAAAATAACTTTCATTTAAAACCCATTTTCAATTAAACTTTTTTTTATTCACCTTAGGGACGAGCAAGATTTCTACCTAAGATTTCTACCTAAAGCGAAACGCCTGCCTATAAACAGTTGCACTGGCGCTCAGTAATAAGTCTTTTGTGCTACTGTGCCTTTCACCCTGGAACACAGCAACGTTTACAAAATGCTGCTTGGCGGCATAACATCTGGCAATATGGGTCTCTACTTGGACGGTTTATTTCACAAGAGACCTACGTCAAAGCAAAACCTTAACATTTTAATGAAACCAATTGAAATCTATACTTATAATAAAACTGTAACAGGTCCAATTCTGTACATTGAAGATATTTTGAAAATTATATTTGGAGGGCATTCTATAACCGATACTGATGCCGAAAATGTAATTTTTTTAATTTTTGTCTGTCTGGCTGTCTGTGTGTCTGTCTGTCTGTCTGTCTGTCTGTCTGTATCACGGCTGCGCATCACGCCGAAACTACTGAATGGCTTCAAATGAAACTTGGCATGATTTGAGATCTGACTACGAGGTAGGACATAGGATACTTTTTATCCCGTAATCTAGCACGGTTCTTTTGGGAAAGGGGATTAAAGTCAAAATGGGTACTTGGTTATACGCTTGGTCCGATTTTATAATTTTTTCTTTATAATATAATAAATATTAGTAAGGGAACACTCATAGAGCTGTTGTTATCAAGGTTTTGTAATCGATCGGGTTAAGCAACGTTAGGTAAGGTCATTAAATATATGGGTGACCGTTTAACGCCATTTGAACTAAACGGGTCCGTGCTTCGGAGAGCAAGTAAAAAGTGGGTCCCAGTTTTTAACCGACTATAAAAAAGGAGGTTATGTATTCGATGCGAAAGTCTGTTATTAAAAGTTTAGTTAACGCAAAAACAGCGCAGGTGGAGCTGCGTGGGTCAGCTAGTAATAATAATATAATAATAATCTTTTTTTTTTTTGACGCGGGGGAAATCTTCGAAAGATCCCCGGGAGCTGTGGGGCTCGACCGGGGTATGTGGGATTCTTACCCACTAAAACCCCCGCGGCTGTCGCATCGGCACATGAGAGGGGGGACCCCAGGGCTCACCGGTGGGATCTGCACCAGGGGCGCCTCAGTGCCTTGCCTTTGAGCCCGCCGCCGGGGGGCGCATTGTAGCCTCCCGGGAACCTGTCACGGTGCTCACTGCTCACGGGGACGGGGGTCGCAACCCCGCCGCCGTCCTCCTCGGAGTCGCCGCCGTACTCAATGGACGCTCAAGGGGCCCACACCCCGAGCGTCCAGCGACTCCGAAGGTAACCTTTTTTTTTTTTTGTTGACGCTGGGAAAAATGCGTTACGCATACCCTCCCGTTGGGGGACGAGAGGGTTATGTGGGACTCCCCCGGCTAGCCCGGGTGTACCCACTAAACGACCCAGCGGCACTCCCGCATCGTCTTCATGGAGGGGAACTGGGAAACTGGCAGAGCCTTATCATCCAGTCCCCCGCCGACGACCGCCCGCCTTTACAGCGGGGCCCGCACGCCCCTCCCTACGAGGGGCCCGGAAATGACCGCGAGTGCTCGGTCATTCCCGCCGACGGTGGTGGTGAACTGTGCAGTGCAGGAGAAGGCGCCCCCGCGCCAGTCTCCCGCTATTCACCACCGGGGAGGAGGAGACGCTGATCGTACAGACGTCTCACTCTTCCCCTTCTCCGCCTGCGGAGCGGCGCCGCGAGGGGATCGTCCTCCCGCGCGCGCTCCGCTGCCTCTTTCTGCGAGATCACGTCCTCGCAGAAAGAGGCGACCGCCGACCAGGCCGCCTCGCCCCCCAGCATGGACAGAACCACGCCGGGCAGCGAGAGGTCCGGCCCCACCACCGCAGTCAGACCGCGGCGCGGCTCAGACCAGGCCGGGCACACCTCGAGGGTGTGCTGTGCCGAGTCCTCCGCCGCGCCGCAGTCGTGGCACGCGGCGGCCTCCTCCCTCCCAATCCGGTGCAGGTACGACCCGAAGCATCCATGCCCGGTCAGCACCTGCACCAGGCGGAACGAGAGGAAGCCGTGGGGCCGCTCGAGCCATCCCTGAAGGACTGGCCCGAGCGCGTCCAACGTTCGGCGGCCGAAGGTGGCAGAGGCGAGGTCCTCAGTCCAATGGTGGACGATTGCGGCCCTCGCCTCCCGCCGGACGGCCTCCCGCTCCTCCGCGGCGGGGCGCATTGAGCGCCCTACGCCGCGCCGACCACTCGTACACCCTAGCTAGCACCCACGCCTCGATCTCCCAAGGAGGGGTGCCGGCCAGGGCGCACGCCGCCGCAAACCCCACCGAGCGGTAGGCCCTCGCCACCCGCTGTGCAATGGCCCTTTGGGGCCTGCGGATGGCGGAGGCGTTCTCCCTCCTGTGGAGAGAGTCCGCCCAGATAGGGGCCCCGTAAAGGGCCATACTTTTCAGGATGCCGGCATACAGCTGCCGGCATCGCGCCTTCGGCCCTCCCAGGTTCGGGAGGAGCCACGAGAGGGCCCCCGCTGCCCTCCGAAGGTAACCTAACCTAACCAACCCGCACTTGGCCAGCGTGGTGGACTATGGCCTAAGCCCCTTCATCTTGAAGGGAGGCCCGTGCCCAGCAGTGGGACATAAACAAGGGCTGGTATTATTATTGTTTTTATTATATATACAGAGTGGAATCGTTATGGTGTCAACCAGCGTTATCTTCTCACTTGACGAACTACTTACAGAGATATACTTACACGACACTAGTTATACTTATAGAGATACTAGCTGACCCACGTAGCTTCGCCCGCGCTTTTTTAAGTTTACCAAAAAAAAGTAGTCTACTTACCTTTCGAACAGTTAAAGAATTTTTAATATCGGATCAGTAGTACCGGAGCTTACGCCGAACTTCAAAACTTTATCTATTTTAGGGTTCCATACCTAAAAGGTAAAGAAGGAACCCTTATGGTCTGACTTCGTCTGTCTGTCTGTCTGTCACACCTGTATATATTTCAGGAACCACTGATGCAATCGATTTGAAACTTGGAATAGTTTTAGATCTTATTTACCCAACCCCATCGCAAATAAAAAAAAATATTTTTTTTTCTATTACTTTTTTTATAATGGGGGGTTGAAATGGGTCATCAAAATTTCAAAGTGAGACTACTATATCGAGTGGGGTATCATATGAAAGGGCTTCATTTGCACATTTCAAAACTGATTTTTATTTTGGTTTATGTCACGTAGTTTTTGGCTAATAATCAAAAATGTCAAAAAAAATACCGCACCCGTTTGTGGAGGGAAAAATCTGAGATAATTATGAATAATACATGTTTATCTATATTTTACAGGAAAAATAAAATAATATTTCTAAGTTGTACATTTTTTTAGTAATCCTAAAAAAACCTTGACAAACAAACTTAGTTTTGCGGTTATTTTTTTTTTCTACCTGAGGTGTTACATGAGTAGTAAAATTACTTTAATACGTCCAAAGATGGTATGGAACCCACGGTGCGCGAGTCCGACATGACCGGTATTTTTAATATTAGTATAGATAAGTATACGAAGGTTTCATTTATTTTTAGCAACTGCGTCCCGTGGATTTAGTAAAAGGGTGGTCGGATAACACGCGACCAACCATGTGGATAATTAAATATTCACGGCTCTATTCATTTTATGTTTCAGATGTATTTTGGTATAGAATTATCGTCGAAAAATAACGGTATAAAAAGGTAACAATTACTAAATTGTCACCATTTTATACCGTTACTAGCTGACCCACGCAGCTCCGCCCGCGCTATTTTTACGTTAACTAAACTTTGAATAACAGACTTTCGCATCGAATACATAACCTCATTTTTTATAGTCGGTTAAAAACTGGGACCCACTTTTTACTTGCTCTCCGAAGCACGGACCCGTTTAGTTCAAATGGCGTTAAACGGTCACCCATCTATTTAATGACCTTACCTAACGTTGCTTAACCCGATCGATTACAAAACCTTGATCACTACTCTCTATGAGTGTTCCCTTACTAATATTTATTATATTTTATAGAAAAATTTATAAAATCGGACCAAGCGTATAACCAAATACCCGTTTTGACTTTAATCCCCTCTCCCAAAAGAACCGTGCTAGATTACGGGATAAAAAGTATCCTATGTCCTACCTCGTAGTAAGATCTCAAATCATGCCAAGTTTCATTTGAATCCATTCAGTAGTTTCGGCGTGATGCTCAGCCGTGATACAGACAGACAGACAGACAGACAGACAGACAGACAGACAGACAGACAAAAATTAAAAAAAATACATTTTCGGCCTCAGTATCGGTTATAGAATGCCCTCCAAACATAATTTTCAAAATATCTTCAATGTACAGAATTGGACCTGTTACAGTTTTATTATAAGTATAGATTTTTCGACGATAATTCAATACTAAAATATATCTGAAACATAATTTTGCATTATCGTTATGGTTAGCCTAGTGGCTAACCATAACGATAATGCAAAAATTTGTTCTGAACTTTGTTTAAATTCTTGTAGATCTGTGGTAAAAATAATCGAGTAAACATAAATTATCCGTTAATTACAATGATAATATTAATGTTGTTTATAGTTATTGTATTTATTTGGTGAAAGTATCTCATTTGAGTATGAGATAAACACAAACTATTTCATTACATTTTGTCGCACTACAGCCAAGCTGTAGCTGTAGTCATAAAATAATATTATGCACAATTTCATTAAACTTACATTTTCGTTTAAAAAATTCATTTATGTTACATTCTTCATGACGCTATCATATTTAACTATTTCATTATGTTTATTTTTATTGATAGCTACAATCAAGAAGATTAAAAACGACTACCTACAATATTATTTATACTATATCGATGTTTATACCCCAATAAAAATATCAAGTTCTGCTTTTGGTATCGACATGAACACTATAAGAAGTCGTTGATATCGTAGTGGAAAGCTGGTCAATCAGCAAGAACTTCTAGAGCATCGAGGATACATATAAGGTTCATTTAACCTAAGATAATAATAATTCCCATGACCGATTTGGCTAGACTCCTAGAACTCAAATATTAGGTAAATGAAAACACAGCAAAAAACCGGTCAAGTGTGAGTCTGACACATGCACTATGGGTCCCAGACTTTTTATTAGACCTATTAAAGTTGACTTGCTGTCACCTCAGGTAGAGCACAAGGCGGTCTATAGTAGACCGCACAAGTTTGTTGGTCAAAGATGTATGATGATTTCAAATTCATAATATTTGAGATTGGTATCGATAACATTGATAGGCAATTACTGTAATATTTAAGGTGTGACAGACTGGTAGAAAAACAGACGAAGTCGCACCGTAAGGGTTCCGTTTACCTTTTAGGCACGGAATCCTGCAAAACAAATTGACAGTCTAGTTTTATTTTTCCCTAATACTACAGGATCAAGCATTGATATAAACACAACTTATTGCACGCGGTATTGCTTATCTAAGAGAACGAAATATACATTAGTCCCTACGATAATCGTCTGTTTGGGACACACTACGCAAAAACAAAGTAAACGATCAAAAGTTTTTGCTACGCCGACACCGCAGCCACGCGGCGAGAATTTCTCCCATTAATTTTATCCGCGGGATATCGTTGACAGACAACCGGGCTATCTACTTATTGTAATCATTCTGTTTGTTTGGAGATTTAAAAAACAAAAAAAAAACAAAATTTCTTTATTTCGATAAGAATGGGACAACATACAACCAAATACTGCTAAACACAGTGAGCTATACAGGTTAGTTTGCAAAAACGAGTATTTAGTGTGAAAACCCTGGTACCCAAGGTAAGATTAAACTTGTGTTATGGATACCAGTTATTTCTCAAATGTGAATACAAAAGTGAAAGTGCGTATGAGTATAGTGTAAAGTCAGTTGAACTTGAATATAATGTGGTTGTTTATGCATAGATTCTTGGTATGTATAGATTATTATGTGAAGTAAGTATGTAAGTATGTGTGTGGGTGTTAGATTATATAAGTTTTAGTAGATATCAGATTACATTAAAAATTAATCATTAACAGACAGTTTCGAGAATCTTTTCAGTATTCTCATAATTTTGTTCAAGTAACCAGTCTCTTAATGTAATCTTACATTCAAATTTATTTAAGGAGTAAATATTACAGTGCTTGTTAATCCTGTTATATACTCGGTTACTGCTGACACAGTAGTGTCGCTTTGCTAAGAACGTTCTACAAGAGAGTACAGGACATACAAGGTCAGAACGTCGTCGATTCAGAATATCCTTATTATATATTAATTGTGAGTGCTTTTTCAGAGTCATATGTAAGATATAGAGTTGCCTTACAGTCAACACTTTACACTCGCTATAGAGACGTACTGTCGGATACCTAAATGATTTTGAGTTCATTACTTTTAGGACAGCCCTTTGGGCTCTCTCTAGGTTAAGAAAAATAGTTTTAGCGGCCCCTCCCCATGCTGTAATACAGTATGTGATGATAGATTGACAAAGAGCGAAGTATATTGTCTTCAATGTGACTAAGTCCACAGAATGTCTTAGTCTCTTAAAGATGTGAATCAATTTTCTGACTCTCGAAGTTAGGGATTGTATTTGGGATTTCCAGTTAAGAAGGTGATCAATATGTACACCTAGGTACTTTACTGTAGAAGATTGGAATAACAGAGGACAGGTACAACTCGGGGTGGCCTCAACGCACGTATGAGCCTTTAAACTGAAGATATTTGAAGGGAGGGTATTTGTTTTTAGGGAGAAAGGTATGTACGAAGTTTTGTCGGTATTTAAGGTTAATAGATTACTGGAAAGCCATTGGGACACCACCCTCAACGCAAACTCTGATTTGGAATAAGTATCCGCCCAGTCGACCCCATGAACTACAAGAGCGGTATCATCGGCGTACACAAAGATAGAGCAGTTGGGTAGCTGGAGATTGCAGAGGGAGTTTATATAAATTAAAAACAAGGTGGGGCCTAGAATGGAGCCTTGAGGCACACCGTAGTTAATAGTACGCTCACCACTAATAATTTGGTTTATCTTGACGCATTGCGTACGATCTCTAAGGTAATCCTCATAAATTTTCAGACTATGACCACGTATTCCTATTCGTTCCATTTTTTTCAGAAGGTGTGGTATAGAGACAGTGTCAAAAGCCTTAGAGAGGTCTAAGAACATACCAAGGCATTTATATTTTTTATCCAACTTATCGACTACATGACTGGATAGTGCTAATACCGCATCTTCTGTAGATTTACCGGTTCTAAAACCGTATTGGTTAGGAGATAGAATGTTATGAGCCTCTAAATACTTTGTTAATCTTATATTGAGGACTTTTTCTAAAATCTTAGCCAACACGGGGAGCACTGATATAGGTCTATAATTGTTTACACTGCCTCTATCACCTGCCTTAAAAATAGGATGAACAATGGCCCTTTTCAGTAACTTAGGGAAAGTACCGGTGGATATCGATATATTACAAATGTGGGCGATAATAGGGCCTAATTTGTCACAATATTTCTGTAGGATTTGTGGAGAGATGTTATCCCAACCTGAAGCGCTATCTTTACGAAGTGAGTGGATAATATTTTTTATTTCCGTTACATCAGTAGGAAATAGGGCAAATGAGTTGGGTATGGAGTTATCTACAAAATAGGGTGGTGTTCGGCTTGCATGGTTTATGTTGAACTTATCCGCTAAATTTTTACCTATCGAGCCAAAAAATTCATTCACAGTATTGACTGAAGTCACATTATCGGGAGTAATTTTGAGTAATTCAGTACAGGGGGGATTTTTCTGTTGAGTATTAGTCAGATTCTTAATCAACTTCCACGTAGCTTTTGGATCATGTTTCGCGTTTTCGAATTTACTCCTCTCGTACGCGTGCTTTAGATTTCTTAATAATTTGTTGCAGAAATTTCTATATCTCACATATGTAACTCTAAGGGTATAATTTTGAGGATTTATATTTACTCTCCTCTGCATGTCATCTCTATTTCGAATACAACGTAATAAACCCTGAGTTATCCAGGGTTTCAGGATTCTGGCTTTAGATACTGATTTTAGAAGTCTGGAGTTCAGTTCAATAGAAGACATAATAGTGTTTAAAAGAGATTCAACTGCCTTGTTTGCATCAGTCATATGGAGGATCTCCTTAAAGTCTGCTTTGTTGATATAGGAGATAACAGCGGCGTGATCAATAAATATTCGTGTATGTTTGGAAGTAGTATTTGAACGGCGGGACTCAATACTGAGAAAAACAGGGGCGTGATCAGTTATACACGTGTCGATAACCAGAGTTACCGTCCTGTGCTCCAATTTAGTCAAAACGTGGTCTAGGCAGTTGCTACCTCTTGTTGGGAGATGATGAGTGGACCGCAGTCCATGGTGAGACATTAGATTAAGATATTCGTTTGCCTGCGCGGATAGATTTGAAGGTATAATATTGATATTAATATCACCCATAATTACGATACCCTTTGTCCTTGATAAAGATGTTAGCAAATTGTTCACGCTTTCAAAGAAGTTGTCACAGTTATGGGTAGAAGGAGGTCGGTAAATTCCAAGAATTGCTAAGTCAAGGGACCCTAATTTGCAAACGAGGCAGGTGGCATCTCGAATCTGAGGTTCATATACGACGTGTTCTATTTCAGATTTGATATAAATGAGGACTCCATCGTTTTGAGTAGTATTGGCGGTATTACTATAATTAGAGTATCCCTCCAGTGTCGGAACAATATAGGTTTTTTTCAGCCAGCATTCTGATAAAATTATTATATCTATATGTATTCTCATAGAGATGAGAAGTGCTCTTAGTTCATCAAAGTTTCGAGAAACACTGCGAATATTCAAATGTAAGATTTTAATAGATGAACTAGAGTTCGCGAGAAGAGAGAAGCATTGTTCAGGTTTACATATATGTGAATCAGTCTCACCAAACAAATCAATGTCATCATTTAATAATATTTCTTGTAAATTAGCCATTTATAATTTGGGAAGAGAATACTATATGGGACAAGCATCGAGGAGGTACTGAAGCGTAACAAGGTGATATACAAAACCATAGTGTCAACCTGAACAAGTGAGAGGTCATCGAGAGTAGTATTAATTCAATGTTTGACAAAAGTAAATAATTAAATACGCACAGGAGAATATATTCACCGTGTAGAGGGTAAAAGTACATCATACACGAATGATTATTGGAAACAATTTTATAAAAGCGATATCCAATTCTCAGTAAATAAGAGGAACACATGATATGTAGTAAGTAACCTAGCACATACTCAACAAAATATAAAAAAATGAAAAAGTATAATATTAAACTAATATTACGGACAAAAGAGTAAAATAAAAATAAAGTTTCAATAGAACATTTACGTAATAGTTCGTTACTGCGGAGTCTGGAGTTGTTTGAGAAATGACAAATCGGTAACATTAACAGCCTTAGCATAGCATTGATATAACGCTTGCATCCAATAGAGCGAGTAAAGCGATCCGTAATTGGCATGTGTCGGAAGAGGTCTGTCTATCTGACCACAACTACATCTGCTTTAGGTATGTAACTTCCAATAATTATGGCAAGGTACGAAGGAGGAACCCAAGGAGAACCGATTGGGAATCTTTCAGGAGAGACCTTAAGGAACACCTCGGGGATCCTACGCAGCGACTCAACTCAGTTATAGATATCGAGTTTGAGTCTGACAGAATTACCCAGGCAGTTAAGACCAGCTGGATCAAGAACTGCCCGGAGAAAGAGGCGGCGACGCAAAAGGAACCGTGGTGGTCACCTGCCCTTGAGAATCTAAGGCAGGAGACGCGACGTGTTTTCAACTGGGCGAAGTCAAATAATGACTTTACGGTATATGCCGAAGCTCTTACGCACTATAGTAAGGAAGTGCGCAAGGCGAAGCGGAGATCATGGAGATCTCATTGCAGTAGCATCAATAGCCTTCCAGAGGGCATGAGGCTCAGTAAAGCAATGAGCTCTGCAAAGGTTAATCCACTTACATCTATCCGGAATGACCAAGGTAAGCTCACTGTAACTGGGAAGGAAACTCTTACGCATATGCAAAGAATGCACTTCCCGGACTCAGTGGAGATACAAAATGTGACTGATAATGTCATTACCATGGAAGAACAATTTACAAAAACTTCCAAAGACGACTGGCGTACAGCAAAGAAAGTAGTTGACGCAGACAAGGTACGATGGGCAATTGATAGTTTCAGTCCGTATAAATCACCAGGACCTGACGATATATACCCCATCTTACTACAGGAGGGAAAAGATATTCTCATACCTCACTTGTGCAGATTGTACAGAGCATGCCTAGCCTTTGGGCATGTCCCATCAGCCTGGAGACAGGCAAAAGTAATCTTCATTCCCAAACCAGGAAAGGAGAGCTATGAAGATGCCAAATCCTACCGCCCTATCAGTCTTACTTCATTCTTCTTGAAGACTTTGGAGAAGATGATAGACCGGTATATAAGAGATGGCCCATTAAGGAGACGACCGCTCCATGACATGCAATGCGCGTACCAACCGGGTAAGTCTACGGACACGGCACTGCACTATGTGGTCAACCGGGCAGAACATGCATTGGAGACCAAAGAAATCTGTGCTGGAGCGTTTTTGGATATTGAAGGGGCGTTCGATCGAACAACCTTCGCTTCAATAAGAACCTCAGCACAAAATAATGGCATAGAGGCGACAATTGTTAAATGGATTAGCACTATGCTGCAGGAACGTGTTATTAAAAGTAGTTTATTAGGTGATATGGTTACCGTAAAGGCAACTAAAGGATGTCCACAGGGAGGCGTACTATCCCCATTACTGTGGAGTCTAGTGGTGGATTCGTTGTTAGTGGAACTTAACAATGGACCATTTCAAGCCGTAGGCTATGCAGATGATATAGTCATACAAGTAAATGGCAAATTTCCAAACGTAGTAACGGATTTGCTGCAGGGTGCTTTGGTTAGGGTGGAAAGATGGTGTAAAGACAATAACCTTTCCATAAATCCAAGCAAAACGGTTATAGTGCCTTTCACGAGGAAAAGACATTTAGAGGGCCTTAGAGACCCAGAAATGTACGGCACCAGACTAAAATGGGCTACGGAAGTGAAATATCTTGGGGTAACTCTCGATAGTAAACTAACGTGGCATAGTCATGTTGAAAACATAACAAGAAAGGCCTTACGTGTCTTCAATATGTGCCGTTCTGCGTATGGCAAAACCTGGGGACTCAAACCAAAGGTAATGTATTGGTTATATACCACGATGGTGAGACCTATTCTCACATACGGCAGCGCTGTATGGTGGCCTAGGACCAAACTAAAGATCTGTAAGGATTCTCTTAGGAAGGTACAAAGAGTAGTTTGCATGGCAATTACAGGTGCCTTCAAAACAACGCCTACATTGGCTCTTGAGTGGATACTGGGACTAACCCCACTACACACTTACATACAAACAGAGGCAAGGAAGTCGCTATACAGACTTGCAAAAGCAGGAGTTTGGAATCGTAACAAGCCCTGTACAAAACACACTTTATTGGATCCCGTGAAAGAACTGGACGATCTAATGGACATGCCCTGTGATAGGATAAATCCAGTGTACATGTTTAACAAGAGGTACCGAGTACATATACCATCCAGGGAAGAGTGGACGAGGGGACTCAAACCGGTTGGTGGAACTCACCTCATATGGTATACTGACGGTTCTAAAATGGAGTCAGGTACAGGGGCAGGGATTTATTCCAAGGACTGTAGTGTCAGTCACAGCATGGGGCATTATGCATCGGTATTCCAAGCGGAAACCTATGCCATAATTGCCAGCATTAAAGAAATGCAAAGGAGAAACGTCAAAGGTAAAACCATTTGCATTCTCAGTGACAGTCAGGCAGCTCTGAAGGCTCTGAATTCCTTCCGAGTTGCTTCTAAACTAGTCAAAGAAGGTGTTACAGGTTTGAACAACCTGGGAAGACACAACAATGTCAGCCTTATCTGGGTACCTGGACACGAAGGCGTCGAGGGCAATGAGAAGGCAGATAGACTAGCGAGGGCCGGCTCACAGAGTCATTTGGTTGGCCCCGAACCATTTGTGGGGATTCCGTATGGAACATATCACCAAGCATTATATGCACATGCTAGGAACGAACACATGAAGGAATGGAGGGCAGCGTCAGGCCTAAACCACTCCAAAGCGTTCTCTAGCGGAAGGGTGGACTGTGGGGTTAAATTATTAAGCCTTAACAGATCACAAATAAGGCACCTAATAGGTGCACTCACGGGACATTTTGGCACCAACGAGCATCTACACAGAATGAGGCTAAGTACTGGTGACATTTGCAGATTCTGCGAAGATGAAAAAGAGTCAATGCGACACATATTGTGTAGCTGCGACGCTCTTGCGAGACGTAGGTTAAGTCATTTGGGAGTAGCCTATCCTACGCCAAATGATTATGTACAGCTCCAAGCTGGCGCGATCGTTGCGTACCTGAGGGAGCTCTTCGATACGCCAGCAACAGAGTAAGGGCTAGGGCATGCACAATGGATCCAACTGGGTCGAAGTGCGTTCCGGGGATACCGGGCCCAAATTTATAGCCACCAAGAATAGAATAGAATAGAACAGCCTTAGCACCTTCTTTTTCTCTCAGAAATACCTTACCGTTCTGGTACCAACAATATTTGTATTGGTTTGTCATTGCAAAATTACGTGTTTCGTAGAACAGCTGCCTTAAGCTTCCTGGTAAGTATTCCGCAATATAAATCGAAATTTTCGGCCCTGTAATGCCAAGATGATGGGAGTTCAACTTGTCTGCAACATTTCGCTCTTTATTGAAGTTACGAGAGGCTTCTAAGACTTTATATTTTAGTGGAACCATATTCAGTTCTGCAACGATAGGTCTATTAGAGCTTTTTCTACCTGGTAAACGATAAATGTCTCTTAAATCGGACTTTGCAATAGGCACGTCAATAGCGTTGCAGGTTTTCAGAACATGGGAAGATAACTCCTCACGGGTTTCATTTTCTTTGAAAGGGATATTTCTAATCTCGATGGTGGAGGAACGAGTATTGTTTACGAAGTCGTTAACCTTAGTTTCCAGAAAGGTAATGTAATTCCTTTGGGCTATTTTCTCTTTCTCAAGTTGGACAATTTTTGTATTCATTTCCTCGTATCTGGCATTAGAGAATTCTATGAATTTTTGAATTTCATTATTTGTTTTTTGTAATGCAATATTCTGTTGTTTAAATTCCGATATATCCATGGCTAGCTTATCGAAGCGCTTGTCTTGCTCGTCTTTCCACTTATTCAGCATAACCATAATTTGTTCGGTGTTAGGATCGGGAATAGAAACGTCACCACTGGGCGAGAAATCAGGGCGAGAACGTTTACTTCTTGAAGATATTTTAGTATCTCCTTTCAAATAATCACTTTTGGAGATCTCCGGTGAGGATAGCACCCGTACAATGTCAGACTTGGGTATAGTGGGGGATCTTTCCACTCTAGGCATTATTACGTTTAGGAAACAATATAAAATAGGAAATTTTATTTAAACTGTTGGCAGCACAGAAATAGGAGTGGTAACCCCAAATTGTCTATGGTATTTTAACTTCACTAGCAACACCTTGTAATCCGTGATTCAATAAGTGGGTAGTTTGAAGTTATGTTAATTTATGTTATAACATATGTATAATTATATAGTAAATAGGCACTATAAAAAACACAATTGTACTTCGACAAAACCACAATTTTGATCAAATTCCTAATAACACATTAGCCGCAGACAGTGGATGGTTGATTGAGATTGTTTTTGAAGAAAACAATTGATAAATACACTGATTTATGGATATACTAGAGCTCATCGCACATAACACTTTCACTTGACATTGACGTATCGTACGATTTAGAATAATGTCTTCCTGATCAATACCCGAAGCCTGTGGGTTATCCTGTGGGGAGCATCTTCTCCCATTGGGTGTTGTAAGACGACTAAGACGACTAAGGGAAAACAACCTACGATCTATACTGCGATCCCCAACCAGCCTGCCAAGCGCGGTAATTATGGCAACAGCCTTCTAAGGATAAGTAAGCCTTTGTCCAATTGTGGACATGTTCAGCAATCCCATGGGACGGAAGGCTGACACGAGGTGATGAATAGGGTCGACTTTTTACATGCCCATCTACTTACTTTTTTTGAACCGGGGAAAACCTGCAATAGGTCTCCGGGACCTGTGGGGGATATGTGGTATTCTTACCGACTAAAACCCGCGCGGTAGTCGCATCGGCACATGAAAGGGGAGACCTGGGCTTTCCGGTGGGATCTGCACCAGGAAACCCTCAGTGTCTTGCCTCTCTGGAACCTGATACTGCTCTCGGGGAAGGAATTCCGCCGCCCTCTACCCACACCCCAAACACCCAGCATCTCCAAAGAGTGTAATTTTCCAATCTATTTGTTGAATGTTTGGGTTTGCTGCGGTATAGTCCTTACTAGCATTGTTACTAGCGCAATGAGTTATGTACTACAACTGGCAATTTTACTAGAAACCTGAAGAAAACCCAATTCGCAATATGTGGCTGCAGTCTTCAGTAGGTACGCTCATGACGATACTGATGTAATGATAGTGCTTTGAGACATGTTCTTTCATGGCGTAGGTTCATGACGTAACACAATACGTACGAATATGTACGTATTTGCGAATCACGGCATAAAACTGGAGATTTCTCGCTATTTTTCGGCGAGCTTTGTTTTGAAACGAAGTCCTGAACATTCTGACGTCTTGAAATTAAACGTCAAAACTTGAAGGTAAGAAATTCAGTCAGTTGACAAATGACGGCTTACGTTCAGTGAAACAAACAAACATTTCCAACGGAAGTTGAAGTACATAGATAGAACGTAAAGAAATGTTTTTTTCTTTATCATTGAGATAATATGTACTTACTCCGTACAATACATCAATGATTTTGATAAACTGTAGTATGAAATATCAACTTCTTCTCTCCGAGGAGGATCATAATTAAAGTATATCCCGGCGTTTAAACCATACGCTTGCTTTACGCGGGCCAAGAGTGGATCTGTGGATCAGACCCACAGTTCTAATAAGTTTTGGAGATGGCTGGGTTTTCTAACGTTTTCCTTCACCATTAGCGAATAATAATAATATTCAGGGACAAGCCATATAGCCAGGGACCATCAAGCAACACGTTCATCTAATCCTAAACTAGGCAGAGCGTTCAGACAACTGATACAAAATACCTTACTATTATTTATTTATTTTTTTTGGTAATACATACTTAAATAGTTAATTCACACTCAGACACAAGGTGGGAATTGAACCCGCGACCTACTTTGTAGCGGCCAGAGTGTCTAACCACTAGACTAATGGGCCCGACATTATGATTAACACAGAGAGGAAATCACATTACTACTGACTGGAGTGGGGTTAAATCGGCTTTTTTGGGAACTATGTTTAATCTTGGTCGCATATGGCCATGACGGATCCAAAGAGAGGCAAGCGCATATAGTACTCCAGCCAGCTATAAGGGCAGGGGAGTAACGAGCTCAAGAGCAACTGAGGGAGGCACTGCCTCGGTTTGCGGTTGATAAAGGACTGGCTCTACAAGACTAAAACTACTACTAAAAGATTCTGCTCGAAACTCAGTGTGGTGATGTTTATCGAGGTCACATGCGTATGACCCTTTAGCTTCGCTTGCGAGACCGGTGTCTGATTACAAATTTAGCAATAGTCATCATGGTCAGGGCAAAGTTGTGGTCTGGGGATCTAGTTTAGTAGGTGAAACATTACAGTCGAAGCTAGGAAATGTGCGCTCCATCAACGATTGCAATACCGCTTACAATCAGGTGGGATTGCAGCGGTTGCCTAGCTTGCCTTAACCGGGCCTTGTATACAAAAAATGTTGGCGGGCCCAAATAAATGCAAAACTCTGTAGCCCGGGGCCCCTTATAATTGATACGGCTGCTACCGTGGCCGTATCAATTATAAGGGGCCCCTGGATTGCGGTGCACTAGCCAATATCAATTTTAAATATAGCTATGTTAGTCAAAGGGATGTTCGGTGAAGAATAGCATCCATCTATCTCCTCACGTTGAGTGTCTCAAAAGGCGACTAAGGGTGACAAGAAGACTGGCAGCAGCGTCTTTCTATTGGATTCATAATCTGCCTACATTAGTCCACTGCTGGACATATGCCTCCCCCAATACACGCCATTAAGCCCGATCTTTGGCTCTCCTTATCTATTGGATTACCTACCATCTTATACTGCGATGCCCAAGACGCCTGCGAAGCGTCAGCCACACAAATAAAAGGGGAAAGACTTTGTACAGCAGTGAACCTCTTCAGGATAATGATGATGATGAGATGTTTGTGTAAAATTTTACAACAACACAACATGCGACTTTATGAAAACAGCTATGAAAGTTGCTTTTATACAATAGGCATGATGACTGCAACAATACTAAATACTAATAAATCTGTGGTTTTATATATTAGAAAATATTGCACTGATTCCAAAAATGCATCTCATTTTCATAATAATAGAGAGATTTTCGTGATATTTAAGCAAATAAATTACTCAAATACAGCTAATCGCCATTTTGTAATAAACGCTGATCAGAGTGAGTGACGTCAATCCTGTGTAAATAAACAACTGTCAAACTGTCATCTCAACTTATTCTTTCGTACAATGATTCACTTTTATACCAAGACAGATGTTTATTTACACCGCCGTAGTGACGTCACAAAATGGCGCCATGCACCGGCCATCGTTTTGGAACGAAATACAAAATCTATTTTAAAAATTGAAAATATTGCTATTAATTGTAAATTTAATACAAAAATATGATTATTTTCGGCAATAGTAGACCCGTAAGTACATTATAGAGTATGTTTTCAAAATTAGTCATCATCCCTATTGTTACTGAATTTTGACAAAAACACGACATAGATACAAAACGGCACCCTTATAATACACCAACAGCTTGTCCAAACCACAAAAACACGTTTATACTATAAAGCGTTTACATAATGGTGGCATTCATGCGCAAAACCGACCAAAATATTCTTGTTTATTTGTGCAAATTATTATTTGTGCAACGTGTTTGCGTGGTGTACCGACATACGAGTAGGCAGGACAAATTAGAATTTATGCAAATTAAAAAAAATTGTTGGCCACCCCTGACCAACATGGGAAACATTTCCCTGTACGGGGAAACACGAGATATATTGTGTCATACAGGATGTTTCCTCAGTGCGTCCTACCCGTAATGACGTACGGTGCTGAGACGTGGTCACCTAAGGTACGACTAGTCCACCAATTTAAGGTCGCTCAGCGAGCTATAGAGAGAGCTATGCACGGCGCTTCTCTGAGGGATCGAATACAAAACGAAGTAATTCGCCAGAAAACAAAAGTTACTGACATAGCTCAACGGATTAGCAAGCTGAAGTGGCAGTGGGCTGGTAATATTTGCCGCAGAACCGATGATCGTTGGGAAGACTGGTTCTGGAGTGGAGACCACGAACTGGAAAACGTAGCGTAGGACGCCCTGTGACCCGGTGGAGTGACGATATATGCAAAGCAGTTAGCAGTGACTGGATGAGCAGAGCCGAAGACCGGGCTCAATGGCATGTATTGGGGGAGGCCTATGTCCAGCAGTGGACTAATATAGGCTGATAATGATGATGATGATGTTTCCTCTGTATGTAATTAAAATATCTATCTATACTTATAATAAAACTGTAACAGGTCCAATTCTGTACATTGAAGATATTTTGAAAATTATATTTGGAGGGCATTCTATAACCGATACTGAGGCTGAAAATGTATTTTTTTTTATTTTTGTCTGTCTGTCTGTCTGTCTGTCTGTCTGTCTGTCTGTATCACGGCTGCGCATCACGCCGAAACTACTCAATGGATTCAAATGAAACATGGCATGATTTGAGATCTTACTACGAGGTAGGACATAGGATACTTTTTATGCCGTAATCTAGCACGGTTCTTTTGGGAGAGGGGATTAAAGTCAAAATAGGTACTTGGTTATACGCTTGGTTCGATTTTATCATTTTTTCTTTATAATATAATAAATATTAGTAAGGGAACACTCATAGAGAGTTGTTATCAAGGTTTTGTAATCGATCGGGTTAAGCAACGTTAGGTAAGGTCATTAAATAGATGGGTGACCGTTTAACGCCATTTGAACTAAACGGGTCCGTGCTTCGGAGAGCCAGTAAAAAGTGGGTCCCAGTTTTTAACCGACTATAAAAAAGGAGGTTATGTATTCGATGCGAATGTCTGTTATTAAAAGTTTAGTTAACGTAAAGTTAACGTAGCGCAGGCGGAGCTGCGTGGGTCAGCTAGTTAATAATAATAACTACATAGGTTCCTTATCCAAAGGAGTGTCCAAGTAAGTAGGTATCACTGTATTGTCAGATATTCTGCCACCAAGCAATAACAATGTGTAAACATTTCTATGTTCCAATGTGACAGGCACTGTAGCTGGATATTTATTACTGGACACAAGAGACTTAATAAGTACTATTAAGGGGCCTGTTGGTCTAGTGGTTAGACACCCTGGTCGCTACCCAATAGGTCGTGGGTTCAATTCCCACCTGTGTCCTGTGGGTGTTTTATCTTTAAAAGTATATTTACAAAAAAAAAGTATTAGTATTTGTTTGGGGTAGTAATCGAACCCACGACCTATCGGGCAGTGGCCAGGGTCTCTAACCACTAGACTAACGGGCCCGTCCATCCGTCAGAACATTATTTTTGTGATGAAATTATTAACTAAATTCAAGCGCATTATTAAAATACCTTGTCATACGATTAATTTATCGGCGCCCAAAATCACCTTTATCATATTATTAGTAATTCAGACAAATTGTGCTTCAAATAGAACTGACTTTAATGAAATAACATTAATTTAAAATTCAACTCACTGTTCAAAAACAGTGTAGGCTAGATTCAATAAAATAAGTCAGATGGAAAACGGTTTCGCTTTAAACACGTTGCTTTTTGCTCATAAGGCTAGAAAAAATAATATTTTTGCTAACCTTATGAGCAAAAAGTATTTGAAAATAACCAATAAGGAACTAGTAGAAAGAAAGTTAAAAAATGTTATGTAAAGAGGCGTTTGATCAATTGGGCCGAGACAAGCATTTATCTTTAAGAGCACAAAGACTAGTGCAGACTGAATTCGTATCACTATTATCCAAAATTTATTATTTATTAGGTGCCTACTTATCATTCATTATAGACTCGTTCGTTACAGATATATTTTTTTTTTAATTTTTCTTTTTTTTGGGAATGATTGACGCTGTTGGCCGCAGATGGCCATTACAGCTTCACCGGACAATAGGAGGCGAGCGCTCGAAGCGCTCTAGCCTACAGCCAATATAATAAATACTTATCTATAATTAATGTGCCTACATGCAGCATATCAAGCTAATTATTACAGTTAGTATAATTATTTCAGCCCATTTACGAGAATTGAGTACGTGAGCTTGTTAATATTATGTATTTTATGGCTTTGAGTTACATGGCACTGATGTATTATTCATAGTTCTATCAAAACATTTACAACTAATCGTATACATAAAGCTACGAGCTTAAATGAGTTGAAACCTTACAAAGTCACGAAGCACATACATATCAAACAAACACAAATAGGTAATTATTTCTGATATTTACGCAAATTTAACACAAATACATACCAGTTAAATTGATCGCAATATCTTTAACGCGATGAGACGGTTTAAATTAAGAAGCTTAATATTAACAAAGCTACTACAGCACTAGGAGCTAATTTATGTAATAACGCCGTGCTATCAGGATCTTGTGAATAAGTCAGGGCCGCGTCATTGCTGCTCTGATAGCAAATGGGAGAAAGTGCTCTAAGCTAATTTATGTAATAAGGCCGTGCTATCAGGATCTTGTGAATAAGTCAGGGCTGCGTCATTGCTGCTCTGATAGCAAAAGGGAGAAAGTGCTCTAAGCTAATTTATGTAATAACGCCGCGCTATCAGGATCTTGTGAATAAGTCAGGGCCGCATCATTGCTGCTCTGATAGCAAAAGGGAGAAAGTGCTCTAAGCTAGTTTATGTAATAACACCGCGCTATCAGGATCTTGTGAATAAGTCAGGGCCGCGTCATTGCTGCTCTGATAGCAAAAGGGAGAAAGTGCTCTAAACTAATTTATGTAATAACACCGCGCTATCAGGATCTTGTGAATAAGTCAGGGCCGCGTCATTACTGCTCTGATAGCAAAAGAGAGAAAGTGCTCTAAGCAAATTTATGTAATAACGCCGCGCTATCAGGATCTTTTGAATAAGTCAGGGCCGCGTCATTGCTGCTCTGATAGCAAAAGGGAGAAAGTGCTCTAAGCTAATTTATGTAATAACGCCGCGCTATCAGGATCTTTTGAATAAGTCAGGGCCGCGTCATTGCTGCTCTGATAGCAAAAGGGAGAAAGTGCTCTAAGCTAATTTATGTAATAACGCCGCGCTATCAGGATCTTTTGAATAAGTCAGGGCCGCGTCATTGCTGCTCTGATAGCAAAAGGGAGAAAGTGCTCTAAACTAATTTATGTAATAACACCGCGCTATCAGGATCTTGTGAATAAGTCAGGGCCGCGTCATTGCTGCTCTGATAGCAAAATGGAGAAAGTGCTCTATAAATTACCAGATCCTCCTACTCAGTCCCCTCATAGATCATGCCGGCGCTTTTAATACACTTTTGCTCAAGTTCTTTAGGCAGGCGTTCGAAGAACTCTCTCTTCTCTATATGTATACTGGTTTTGATATTTAAAGGGGCGCGTCACTGTTGTTCGAAATTCATTTTACAAAACTAAATATAAGTGACTTTTGCCGTGACGGACAGTTGATATAGTTTTAATAAATGAAAAAAAAATTAAAAGGAAAGTAAAAGGATAAAAATATTAGCGCTGAGGTTGGCTAAGTAAGATCTAAAACTATTCCAAGGTCCTATTTTAGGCGATTGAGCGTGACGAAGAAATAGGCATGCAAACCTACTCATATACCTAAATTCATAACTACATACAAACATACTTACATATACCTACTCAATAAACCTAAACCTTCTTTTGGGGCAGTCGAGTAAAGGGTGATACCAAATATTTATGCAGGTAATAACCTATGTTATGTGGGTTATGGGTTATTTTAATGAGGTGAGCATAAAACATAGGAGAGCACAAATATTAAAATGACTAAATCACTTGCATACTAAATTCTATTCACAACCAAAAGAAAACTTATAAGGATTTTCAGCAACTAGATGTACCTACATAAAATATTTGCACATTGAAAGTACTAAGTCTTATATTAGACCGCGTAAAGAACTTTAACGGGCTTTACAGCGCCATCTAGTGGCAAGAAAATATACTTCTCCCTTTTATGTACTAATGTACTCGTAACTTACCTAGGTACTATAAGTATAAAAAAGATGTTATATTCATTCATAAATATTTTATTTTTGTTTTTTGCAAGCGAAGTCCGACATTACTTCTCTTGCAAACTTACTCAATTATTTTTTTATGGCTTCGCGACTCTACGCAAAAGTTTTGAGTGTTGTAATAGGAGAATTCAGTACTGCCAATTATCTCCGTAAATACTAATTACAATATTATTTTATGATTATTTACTTAACTTAAATTGACAAGAAGTAATAATTATAAGAAACAGGTTATTGTTACCAGTTTACTAGATTATACACAATTTGTAGCAAGCTATTTCGAACGAAATATAACTTCTTTGTTGCCTGAGGCATTAGGCGCAATAGGTCCTGTACCTAACATAACTAGGATTACTTTATTAAGCTAGCCACCTTTCATAATTGGTATAGGGTACTGTTAAATAAGTTTAAAAATACTACTAAAAGCAAAAAGTATATCAAATGTTTATAAATAGCCTAAATAGGTAATAACTAAATAGGTAATAATAAGAATTATAATTAATATTAAACTTTATAGGTTTCTGTAAAATAGTTGTTACATTCAGAATTATGAGTAGGTACGATAAAAATAACTCACCAATTTCCGGGACTAGAAATTATTTATACATATATTTATACTATTTTCATTAAACTATACACACAACAATGCAATGTCTTTGTCACTTTAATATTCAAATTTTATAGAAAGTCACACTAGTATTTATCGGAATTCACTCTCTAAAACTAACTGGTCTACAAATCTAAAAAGTACTATTAATAATTATTATTAAAATATTTTTTTAACACTAGTAATGACCACTTTTTATATTGTCTATTTCCAATAGTTTTAAATTAGGGTTTTTATTTAAACCGCTAGTAGTTTCGTAAACGAAAGCTTCGCGTCTCCTGAACCACTCGGTCTGCTTTCAGACGGGTTTCAGAGAACACTGCTGTAAGGGTACCAATTTCGCGCATGCGTCAAACGACGTGTGACTGTATTAGAGAAAAAACTGCTAAAGTATTTGCTATTATTATTATTTACAGCATGGTTACAGCACGTGAAAATAAAAAGTTGTTAAATAAAAATCTATTTTTTATTTCGCTAATTGCGTGAATACTGCTCATGATGATGAATGATGTAAATAGGTACAATAATAATAGTTTGACTAGAAATTTATTGCTGTTAATTCTTTTCTTTCTGTTTTGCTTTCTTTAACACATAGAACGCCAAATGCCTGACACACAATGGATTTTTCTATTGGTATGTTGCCTGACACACAATGGATTTTTCTATTGGTATTTATATTTTCTTTTTAAAGAAAATGTAAATAGTAAATGTTGTAACCTAAAAAGCACTTTATTTGATTTTAATAATAGAAATTTAAATGGTTACAATTTTTGATTGTATATTCTAGCAGGTAAAATACGTTTAAGTTAAAGGCGTTTAAGTTAATTAAGTTCACAGATAAAAATAAGCCTATTAGGCTTACATACCAACCAAAGCTAAACTAATCCCATACCGTCTTATTGCGAAAAGCAGTTTGACGACGGTCCTTGAGACTCAGAAAATCGTTCCTCAAACCTGAGTATAAAACTAGGTAAACAGCTTTTCATAATAAGACGGAATATGACTAATTCTGTCACGCTATTATCTAGTTAGTGTAATTTTCAAATGTCAGCGATGGTTGTTATCAGCGATCTTTTCGTGCTATGTGGTAATTTCGGTTCGCTAAAATCATAATAAAGATAGCTTTAGAAGCGATAAATTAAGGTAATGCAAATGTAATTTATTAAATGGCCATGAAATTAATATATCGTTTATGTACCTACTTAGTATAATGAAAATAGCAAAGGAATTTATCAGATAGCGTTCAAATTAAATTATAAGGTGTATTTTTTTAACAGCCCATGGTTTTGTTCCACTGTTGGGCACAGGCCTCCCCTCAATATGAAGGGGGTCTTATGGCACACTGGCCAAGTGCCGGTTGACGGACTTCACACGTCATTCGAAAGCTAGTTAGGCTTTCTTAGATATGAAGGTTTCCTCACGTTGTTTTCTTTCACCGAAAGCTAGTAAAAATCGCACAAAGACGATACGCACATGATTAGGTAAATAAATTAGATGATTTGACATGATTACCTAATTAAATAAATCAGAGGTCCAAGCCGGGGTTCGAACCTGCGCACCATTTTCCAAGGCAAGTGCTCGCCCACTGAGCTGTTACTGCTTGCTGAAATTAATAGAAATGTAGTTTATTGCATTTTTTCATTGTTCCGTTGGCATGTTAACGGAATTTATCAATGTCATTAGAAGTTTTAGTAAACGTAACTGTATTCTGCAAATAAGTGTAAGTAATTTGTTGCGTAAAATGAATTGAATGCTTCAATAGCCGCGTCTTCATGGGCTCGGGCTCACGCAGCAGCCTTGCGAGCCAACTGTGCGATCCGTAGACAGAATATAATAGGGGTTGTTCGGGCGCATGTTGTCTCGCGAGCCAAGTGAGTTGTCGGTTGAGCCACGCTCAGCCGAGGCTCTTAGAGCGCAACATTTATATCATTGAGTTATCAATTTCACCCGTGGTGTGTGGTGTAAGAATAACACCCTCCCATCTAGTCCCTTTGGGAATCCGTAAGACGCTACTATAAGGGAAAACAAGAAGACGGATAGCTGCGTCTTTCTATTTATTACCTACCGCCTATACTGCGATCCCCAAGATGCCTGCCAAGCATTGAATGGCAACATCTCCCGTCTAAGGGCCTTTGTTCAGCAGTTTCACTACGCTTTTTGTCGCCAACTTGCTGCACACATGGAAAGACAGCACTTAATTTTTAACAATTAACAGACCAAATAACGTATTTTCAGGTAGTTACATAGTATAGACATAGTAACTACCTGTTACGTCTTCCATATAAATGCAAATCACAGAATCCTGCAATATTAATTTTGGATGAAGATCATCATCGCAGCAAACAAAGCGCCGATGAAATTGGATTTTGTAACTTGAAATGAAACTGTTACCGCTGCCGAACAGATTTTTGTTCTATAATTAACAATGCAAATTTTTCTTTTATCTAAACTCATCCAAATACTAATTATTCTTATGAATAATATCTGGGATTCATATTTTAATTTCCGCTCCCGCGATTGTTAAGCACAATTTGTAGGGATGAGATTTAAATTACCTTTTGTCGTGCTTTCGTATGATCAGGCTTATCATGATCTGTTAGCAGTTGGCAGAGACCAACCACGTACGTATATTGAAACGGAAAACCAATTCGTGTATGAAATATTTCTAAATTGACATTTCAACATAAATGATCGTAAAAATAACGCAGCGTTGGAGTAATTGAAACAAATATAAATTATAAAAAATATTTAAAAAAACCGTCTTCAAAGTAAATTATCTAAAATAACGAATGTACTTATATTGAAGTCGGTGCTAGCACATAGCACCAACTGACACCGACTTCAATATACATTCGTTATTTTATGCTTTTTAGATAATTTACTTTGAAGTCGGTTTTTTTTTAATAGTTCGAATCATCCTAGGTAAGAATCGGTGTTCGTTTGCAAGGATTTAAGCTTTATCAAATCTAATATAATGGTGGGTCTACCTAGGATGATTCGTGAGGCTATTGAAATCAAAAAACATCCTAATTTCAATAGAGAAGATGGTTGGGTATTACCACCGGCTTGGGATCCTGTGATAAATATAATTAAATCCAATATCAATCAAAACACTGCACGGCCTCAAGATACTGTAAGCTCTTACTGCGTAGATCGGACCAACAATAATAACTAAGAAGACCTGAGGGTACACCGGCATAATTGTGACATAAGGACGTTTAACACCTCAGTTCTCCCGTGACCATGGGTGCTGCAAAGCATTCTAAACGTCGGGATAGTAAAATTAAAAAATAAACCGCGATAAAATCCGTAAAAGTAGTTTGATTTCAATCTTACCGATATCTATCATTTAATCTAATAGGTACTATTAACTACTACTAATGGGAAATATATGTTCCGTATGAAAATTTGCTGTTGCGACGTGCATTAAGGCAGTTTTTAGACGCAAATGAGGCATTTCGACACGTCTTTACGCTAGCTGTTGTCGGCTCTTACTAATTTGAAATAGCAACACAACCGTCTCCGTAGCTCTATTTTCGTGACCACTTTTCGGGCCGTGACAGCTAATCTTGTTTAGATAGTATATCGATGCATACACTCGTAAAATTTGGTAAATTTGTTTAGAAGCCCACATAGACTAACATATATGAATATTACGCATTTTTATTAATATTACATACATACGCGTCGAATAGAGAACCTTCTTTTTGAAGCCGGTTAAAAACACAAAAAGGCCGATTGCTGACAAACATGATTATAAATTACATGATACATATATAAAACGTATACCTATACATGTATCCGTATATACTTCAACGTTTCTCAATAAGACCTTTCTTTTAATAGGTATCCAGATCGATGTTTTTTGGAAATAAAAAATACATTTTTTTTTATTCTTTATTCTTTCTTATTGCATAATGTACAGTAGGTTTTATTGGTATAGACTAGAGCTACATACTACATCTACAAGTACATTACCCTGTTAGGCTGTAGCAACTAAACACAAACTTTTAAACTGTATAGACTATGTCACCCTCACAACTAAGAAGAATATAACGACAAATTAATCTATCAAGCCGTGTGGGCTAATTTACAACTATTCATAAATCGATAAAAGGCATTGACGTATGCACAGTAGAAAAGTGTTTGATATAAAGCTTTGTATGTAATATAGAGAAAATAAACTCAACTGTAAAGTAAAACAATTGGTGGATTAAACAATGCACTGAGGCGACGACTTGGCTCTAGAGTGATCATTTCCTACGACTTCTTTATTCTTTAAATATTCTTCATTAATACAAAATACACGGGAAAAACACGGGATTTGACATTATTTCTCTCAAAAATATTTGTTTTTCTGGAAAAAGTTTTGCTCGCTATTATTCATGACCTGCATGAGTACGTAGACGTGTTTGGCGGAAAACAAGAACTTTGTAGTTGTCCAATGTGTGCACCTTATACGCACAATTTAAGCCAATCACCTGTTTGCCTGAAAAATTAGATGATTCATGTGTCGGATATGAAAATTTTGATTCATGCCTTGGATATGAAAATTTGGGTCGTTGTATGATCTATCCCTGGTCGTATCAGTCTTCCGGCCCAACTGATTGTAAGAGCGTAGGAATTGATTTTGCACGTGTTTATGCTCACGCACGCAAAGATTGGTCGCTTTGGTCGATTCATCACGAGAACGTTCATCATCATCATCATCATCATACACCGAAGGACGTCAACTGCTGAACATAGGCCTCCCCCTTGGCACGCCACAAGGAACGACTATATTACCTGCGACCAATGATAATATCTACACGACACAATGACGTAAGTCCACCTTTTTTTTTTTGTTGTCGAAGGGGAAGCGTTCAAAAGGTACTCAGTCTCCGAGGGTGTGGAGGCCAGGTTATGAGGGATTTTTACCCACTAAAACCTCCCCAGTGGCCTTCTTTGACGTTAATAGGGTGACTCTGGGCTCTCCGTTCGGACCTTCGCCAAGGTCTCTCCAGCGCCAGATGCTCGCTAGAGCACGCCCCGGGGGAGCTGAGTTGCAAGCTCCCCCCAGCACCCTCGCGGAGCTCACGACAACGCAGGGCCTACACCGAGTCGTTCGCCCGTCTCGGGGTCGCCCATCTCGCATTCACGTTAGTCCACCTAGGGAGAGGAAAACTTAAATATTACCTAGAGACGTAAAATCGTATAAGTTGATCAAAATTTCTGGTGCTGTACGACGATAAACATTACGTCGTGAATAAGCAAAATAAAATATGTACGTTGTGCAACAACTACGAACTGTAGGCCAAGAAAATGGCATTGTAATGAAAAGTAGTTTAATTAGTTAGAAGAAAACCCTAGGTAAGAATGAGGCTAAACAATGAACTCAGATTACTTGCAGAAGTTAATTTATCTTTAACCCACAATGAACTTAGCAAAAAGAGAAAACTACTGGATACAGTTTTGAAACTTACTCTTTGGAAAAGCTAGTAAAATTTTCTAGAACAATAACAAAAGTTGGGGTTAAAGTTCGTGATGATTCGTGGTATTATAATATATATATATATATATATATATATATATATATATATATATATATATATAATATGATGATATTGAAGTCTTTCTAAAATATTCCATATACGATGAAGTATAAGATGATGTAGTGTAAAATGACCTGCTTTAAAGAGTTTCGAATGATTGTTAGGCCCTATACAAAATAATAGAGCCACAGCCTGGCCGAACAGGCTACTCTTTTTTAACCGGCTTCAAAAAGAAGGTTCTCTATTCGACGCGTATGTATGTAATATTAATATGTGTTAATCTATGTGGGCTTCTAAACAAATGTACCAAATTTTATGAGTGTATGTATGTATGTATGTAGGTTTGTCCACGGATTTCTCAGAAACTACCAGTCCGATTTCGAAAATTCTTTTTGCAATAGTTAGAGTATTTTTCAACTTAGGGTAGAGTACAAGTTTCATCAAAATCGGTCAAGAAGTTTAAGAGATATACACTTTTTGTGTTTTTAGTAAGTTACTGTAACGTAGACGTTCGAGTTGCGTGATAGTGCGTGCGTAAGATTACCTATTTTGCTAAAATAAAAGTCACTAAAGAGTGTTAAATAAATTGTTTAAAAAAAATAAAAACTAATTTCAAAGTAGATTATCTAAAAAGCATAAAATAACGAAAATATATTGAAGTCGGTGTCAGCTCGTGCTAGTCTTAGTTAACATGATGTGCTAGCACCGACTTCAATATATTTTCGTTATTTTATACTTTTATGATAATCTACTTTGAAGTCGGTTTTTATTTTTTTTAAATAGTTTATTGCCAGTTCGTTTTTCTCACCTAGAAGACATAAATGCTTTAGAAGGAATAATTTATTGCAATATTGAACATAAAACTGCTGTTTTGCCTGCTATTTTTTGGTGCAAGTACAGTGCCACTTCTAACACTGGGTCCTTTTCTATGTGCTATTAATTAGATTTTATGCAAATAAGTACTTAGCTTTAAATTTAAATTATGACAAGGTCAGTAGCGGACTAACGGGGGGGCGGAGGGGGCGGTCCGCCCCGGGCCTCGGGTCCAGGGGGGCCTCCAATCGCCAAAACTTATTTTTAATATGTGAGCTATTTCAGTACCTACTACGTATTAGAGAGATTATTACCATACCTAGATTATAGCGCACAAATCCTGTTAGTCCATGACAATTGCATTTAGATTGATATGAGACAACTAAGTGTGTGCATCGGAAGTCGGAACTCTTAAATTTTGGTTGAAATAATCTATCCGATACGTCCCCTTATTCTCAAAGACGGCCATAATGTTATGTGTGGTGATTATTAGACAGTTTGGAGTTGGGGGCCTCATGATGCACGTAACCAAAATATAAATGTACCTACAATGTAGCTGTAGTGCCTATGGTCTATTCAGCAGGGAATTTACACAAAATTTACTCTGTAGAATGATAACCCAATCAATCAATTAGTGATTTGTAAATTAAGTGTAATATATACAAAATTGACAAATTAAATTATAAGTTTATATAGGGTAGGTTTATGTAGGGTCTCACCCATCCTATTCAACATTTATGGGGAATATATCATGCGCAAGACCCTTCATGGATGGGAAGGTGGCATAAAAATTGGTGGAGTTAAAATAACCAATTTGCGTTAAGCCGACGATACCACCTTATTTGCAAGTTCTATGGAAGAAATGGTGACACTAATGGGTCGTTTAGAAAGTTGTAGTCTGGAAATGGGCCTTGCTGTTATCAAGAGCAAAACAAAATTAATGATAGTCGACCGTTTCGCATCGCTACAGAATACAAATCTGTTGAAGGACTATGATGAAGTGAAGGAGTTTCAGTACCTAGGATCCGTAGTCACTCACAATAGTAGCTGCGAACGTGAGATTCGTCGTCGCATTGGAGTTTCTAAAACAGCGATGACACAACTCAGCAAGATATGGAAGGATCGGAATATTACCAGGCGAACAAAAATTCATCTTGTGCGCACATTGATCTTTTCCATATTCTTGTACGGATCGGAATCATGGCAGCAGATAAGCACATAATCGACGCATTTGAGATGTGATGCTGGCGACGTATGTTGAGGATACATTGGACGGCTTTTCGTACGAATATCTCGATACTACAGGAGCTATGCCTTGAACGTACGCCAAGACTGTCAACAATATGCGAGTCTAGAATTCTGCAATATTTTGGACATATTGCACGAAGAGATCCATCTAATTTAGAAAAACTAGTGTTGACAGAAAAAATTTAAGGAAAGCGGCCAAGAGGACGTTGTGTAAAGCGGTGGTCGAACCAGATCTCCGAGATACTGGAGCGATCTGTCAGCTCTGCCCTTCACCTGGCAGAAGATCGGGTTCAATGGAGGCGAATCACAGCTAATACGTATACATGAGTGTGCACAGCGGAGTCATGATCCTCAGTAATGAGGGACCGATTGGCAGAGAGAGAGAGATAGGGTAGCACATCGCTGGCTGATTAATTATGATACTATGCCAAGAACACAAGTGCCTCCTTAAGGCAAAGGATACCTAGTCACATTTCTATTGGTCCCTGGCCATGCGAGTTGCACCACCGGCTTGACGCATCGTCTTCGTTTCTTTGGTCTCCTTCTTCTGGAGCATGACTGTCTTACAGAAGGACTGTCTGCCAATATAGTAGACACTACTGCCGACAGAGAGTGGTCTGGTCGTGTCCAATCTGGCTGACGTATATCCGCTGCTCTAATTTACACGCATAGTATACTTGTGGTGCTATTAGGCAAAAAGTAGCAATGCCGCCTTACCACACAAAGCCTGTACCTATACGACAAACAAATGGCTTTGCAAACAAAGTAAAGTCGCCGACATTGCCAATAGAATAGCAAGTTTGAAGTGGAAATGGGCTGGTGACATTACCCGAAAATCGGAGTCGTGGTGTAAGACTGTACTGGAGTGGAGACCTTGGGACAGAAAAAAGGCCAGTAGGGAGACCGCAAATGAGTTGGAAGGACGATATCTCAAGGGTAGCGGGCAAAAACTGGATAGTAAAGCCCAAAAAAGATCGGAATGGAGGAAAATGACGGTGGTCTACACCATAATGGTTGAAAGAGGCTTAAGATAAGAGAAGATACTTATGGTGCGTGTTGGGTGGAAGCCCGGGCCCACCTTAATGATGGAAAGTCGTTGTCACCCTCACCCTATCTCACTCAGATAATCACTGTAACACACATACCCAGATTCTCTAAGTGAGTCTACAGGTTATTCGCTCACGTTTCTGTCGTAGCCAGGCTTCGAAGAACAGATATTTACATAGATAACGCAAATGCATGTATTTCGCGTGTCCGAACCCCGTTGAAACGCCGGGGTTGGAAAACTTACAGTCCGAGCGCGTCTGTTGTTGCAGCCTTGCAGCCGGTCGGCCGCAAAACTAAAAGAAATCGGCGGGGCATTGGCGGGGCATCGGTGTCTTTGAATAGGTTTGGAATTCCGTCACTAAATTCGGCCGTGACGTCACAGAAGGTGTTAAAAACTTGGTTCAAAAGTTTCTTGGTTTCAATACAAATCGTGATACTTGCATTGCATTATCTACATTGCATTATCTATATAAATCTATATCTGGGCTTCGAAGACTGGCAGGACAACACTGACAACTCCCTTTGCTTTCGTACGTACGTATAGCGACCCGGTCGGCCATCTTGCGCTGCAGACTCAGGATCTTTTTAGACGGAACGAGGTTTGCGTCAAGTTTGCGTATTATTACTACAGCTCTTTAATATAATCGGTGAATATATAATGCGTACCGTTTAAGAGGACTGGGAGGGAGGTATCCGGATTGGTGGGACCCTACTGAACGATATCCGCTTCACCGATGACACCTAACTAATAATCTTGATTGAGCTTCGAAAAAGGAACAGGCCGATCTTCTTGAAAAATTGAGGATTGATGAAAAATTGATAAAATGGTTTTGAAGAATCTTCTTTCTAAATCAAATTAATGCGTACTCTGGTCTTCTCGATCTTTTTATATACTTCTGAAACTGGATGTATTGGAAATGTTGTGTTGGCGCAGAATGCTAGGCAAATCGTAGACCAAGCATTGCATTAATGCATCTAATCTCGAAGAGCTTAATAATATCAAAGAGCGACTTTCCACCGCGAGCATCTCTCGCGATTCTGCCCATATGACCGGAAAATCGGTGGGGGCATGGGTTGGTGGACGGTCATGTCTGCGTTAGACGTGTCGTCAACTTCTTCGACCACAAGGGCAAGATAAAACGGAACAGCCTAGAGAGTCTTATCGTGATAAGCCAAATGGATGGCAAGAGAAGCAGAGGACGCATGTCGATGCGATGGGCAGACACTGTCAAAGCGGTTACGAGAGCGACGCTACGGGAAGAATACATGGAGCTCAAGATCGAACAGCATAGAGACGAGTGGTGGCAAGTCTGCATAGTCACGTCCCTTAGTCATGAAGTCACGACTAAGTAGAAGAATATTACTATAAATTTACGAAAATATTGTCTGTTGACATTTACAACGTGTCCATCCTGTAAAGCATTTATTTCACTAGCACAACTAACACAAATCTAACGACATATCACAAGTCAAAATCCATTGAGCCATTTAGGCTGTAGGCCGTGCCAAAGAAACAGACAAACACACAGACATACTCTCAAAAAACATACCCCTTTTTCTGGGATAGTCCGATAAAAGTACATCACTCTCTGACCGGGGGGCCTCATAACTTTTTGCCGCCCCGGGCCCCCGACAGGCTTAGTCCGCCACTGGACAAGGTGTTAGATGTAATTTCATCTAGTTCTACGTAATTTGTAATCTTAATTAACACGTGAAGAGACTGATAGCATAAATGTCTCCGAACTTTTAATGCGATTCAAAAAAGGGGTCTGGCTAGCTCAAATTATACAAATTAGGGTAGTATATATTATTATATCATTATCATCAGCCAAAGACGTCGACTGCTGGACATAGGCCTCCCCCTTAGAAGGGAGGAGTTGCTATAATCCCCACGCTTAGCAGGCTTCTTGGGCTATTCAATATTATTATATACTTAGACCTAAATAAGTATATTGTGAATGTAGTTATCAGTCAAAATACTACTTAAATACTTGTAGACCGCTAAATAATGTGCCGCTAAGAAGATTCTAGGATGAAGGGAAAGAATAAGATGATAATACACTTTTAACCAGCTTGAATAACTACGAATAAACAAACTCCTCCATAATTTTCGTACTACATTAATAAGATTTTTTTTTCTTTTTTTTTTATTCGGAACGGCAAACAATTGTACATACATTGTGTTATTACTAAACTTAGATCATATAAAAGAAATAGATATGACGCGCGGAACTAACTATCAAGTAATGAGCGGTAAAAAAAACCATTCAAGCTAGAAATTAAAGCTTGAAGTTTTATAATACAATTAATTTAATTTGTTTTGTATATTTATAATTTCTACATAATGTTATAAATAAATTCATATTATTGAAAAAATACAAGCTAAGTTTCTTGCCGGATCTTCTCAGTGGATGCCGCGTTACGATCATAGCCCCCATGAGGCCTATGCCTAATAATTTTGATTTCGAATTCTTACAGATTGAACTATCAAGTAAGGGGTGTAAGGGGGTGCGCATTCATCTTAGCTCTCCAAATGTCAACCTCACCTGCTCGTGGTACATCCTGCTGAATAACGAACGAGGCCCTGGCGACCGAATGATGGCGGTATAACCATCCAATACTAGTCTAGTGAAAATATCTCAGGCTGGCAATGGGCAGCAGCATTGCAAGTGCAAGGCACTAGGCTCTGCGATCGCCAACCCGCATGCCCAGCGTGGCGATTATGGGCAATACCTCCAATGTCAAGTCTACGTAAACGATGGCCCCCAGTGTCCGGCAGCCCTGCTATTCCTGATCATGGCGGCGGTTATGGTAACGGCAGGGCAGGGGGTGCTAAGAATCTCCGGCAGAAAGGCCGCCGACAAAATCTGACCCTAGCAACGTATAATGGACGCACGTTAAGGCTCGATGAACACTTGGCACAGCTCGAAGAAGAACTAGAAGGTCTAAGGTGGCACATCCTGGGACTTAGTGAAGTCCGAAGAGAGGGGGAGGACACCATTACCCTGGAATCGGGCCACCTTTTGTACTTCCGAGAGGGGGACCAACTATCCCAAGGTGGCGTGGGGTTTTTGGTACACAAGTCCCTTTCTGACAACATAGTAGAAATCTCCAGTGTGTCAAACAGGGTAGCATTCCTCGTAATTAAGCTTACCGAGAGGTACAGCCTCAAGGTTGTACAGGTGTATGCACCGACTTCGACGCACTCGGATGATGAAGTGGAGGATATGTACGAGGACATATCAAAAGCCCTATCTGCTACCACTAGGGCACACTACAATGTTGTCATGGGGGATTTCAACGCTAAAGTGGGAGTACAAAATTGCAGTGAATCGGTAGTAGGATCCCATGGGTTTGGCAGTAGAAATCATAGAGGGCAAATGCTTGTCAACTTCCTCGAGAAAGAGGGGCTTTACTTAATGAATTCTTTCTTTAAGAAACAGCCTCAAAGGAAATGGACATGGCGTAGCCCAGATTCTTTAACGACAAATGAGATTGACTTCATCATAGCGGACAAGAAGCATGTATTCAGAGACGTCTCAGTGATCAATAGGTTTAACACCGGAAGTGATCACCGACTTGTCCGAGGCTCTCTGAATCTGAATTTCAAGCTAGAGCGTGTCCGTTTAATGAAGTCCAGGCTCCGACCTGACCTGCTTGAAGCCGCTACAGGATCTGAAACCTTTCAGTCGAACTTGGAGAACCGATTTGCTGCCATGGAAACCACAAACGACGTCGACCAGGCCCTTGAAAGTGTGGTTGGAATCCTCAGGGAAGAAGGTACGAGACTCTGTAAAATGCAGCGTACAGACAGGAGTTCAAAGCTTTCACAAGAAACACTTAAGCTAATGAAGAGACGACGTGACCCACCCACCACCTATCACTTTATCAGAACATCGGGCACTCAATAAGAAGATAAGTAAAATGGTACGATATGACCTTCGATGCTCCAACACACGCTCCATAGAAAGGGCAATTGAGCAAAATCGAGGGTCAAAAGTATTCGTCCAGTCATTGGGGAGAAGCCACCTGACTAAGTTGACCACAGCAAATGGGGAAGTCGTCACTTCTAAGCCGGAAATTCTCTCAGAAGTAGAAAGTTTCTATAGCCAGCTGTACGCCTCACATGTATCTCATCCTGATTCCAGAAATGAGGATCCCAGAGCCACGTTGACTCGCCACTTTACTGAAGACCTGCCTGAAATCAGCCTAGACGAAATCGAGATGGCTCTTGCACAGCTTAAAAATGGAAAAGCCCCTGGAGAGGATGGAATTACAACCGAGCTTCTTAAAGCAGGGGGAGCACCGGTGCTGAAGGAGCTCCAGAAAATTTTTAATGAAGTCCTCTTTCATGGGAGTACTCCAAAGGCGTGGAGTAGAAGTGTCGTAGTGCTTTTCTTCAAAAAGGGTGATAAGACCCTCCTCAAGAACTATCGACCTATTTCCCTCCTGAGCCACGTCTACAAGCTGTTCTCAAGAGTCATCACGAATCGTCTTGCGCGAAGGCTCGATGAATTTCAATCTCCCGAACAGGCCGGGTTTCGAAGAGGATATAGCACTATAGATCATATCCACACAATGCGGCAGATAATACAGAAAACTGAAGAGTATAATCTGCCCCTGTGCTTAGCATTTGTGGATTATGAGAAGGCATTTGACTCTGTTGAGATCTGGTCTGTCCTGGAATCCCTGCAGCGTTCCCAAGTTGATTGGCGGTATATCCAAGTGTTGAGATGTCTGTATGACACTGCCACTATGTCCGTCCAAGTACAGGGTCAGCCGTCTGAGCACATCTCTATGCATCGAGGTGTGAGACAAGGGGACGTGATTTCCCCCAAATTGTTCACAAATGCATTAGAAGATGTGTTCAAGACGCTGGACTGGAAAAGGCGTGGAATCAACATCGACGGTGAGTGCATCTCACACTTGCGATTTGCGGATGACATCGTCATTGTGGCTGAAACGTTGCAGGGTTTACAACAGATGCTGAACGACCTAGCTGATTCTTCTCAATGTATCGGTCTCCGCATGAACTTAAATAAAACCAAGATAATGTTCAATAAACATGTTACACCGGAACCGATTTCAGTACAAGGCAGTAATCTCGAAATTGTTCAGAAATATGTCTACCTCGGGCAAACTTTGCAGTTGGGAAAGAACAATTTCGAGGTAGAAGCCAATAGAAGAATACAGCTGGGTTGGGCAGCATTTGGGAAATTACGTCGAGTATTTTCGTCACCCATCCCACAGAGTCTGAAGACAAAAGTCTTCAATCAGTGCGTCCTGCCTGTTATGACATACGGAGCCGAAACGTGGACACTCACGGTAGGGCTGGTTCACAAACTTAAAGTCGCTCAGCGAGCTATGGAAAGGTCTATGCTTGGAGTTTCTCTGAAAGATCGCATTCGGAACGAGGTGATCAGACAGAGAACCAAGGTTATCGACATAGGCCACCGGATTAGCAAGCTGAAGTGGCAGTGGGCTGGCCATATCTGCCGTAGACCCGATAATCGTTGGAGCAAACGACTTCTTGAGTGGAGACCGCGAGTCGGCAAACGCAGTGTGGGACGTCCGCAAGCGAGATGGAGTGACGACATACGTAAAGTGGCGGGCAGAAATTGGATGAGGAAAGCCGAGGATCGTAGTCAGTGGCGTGATATTGGAGAGGCCTATGTCCAGCAGTGGACGACTGTAGGCTGATGATGATGATGATGATGATGATGAACTATCAAAGTCGTTAATTTTACCGACTGGTCTGGGTAAATTATGAACATGTTATCGTCTGCGAACTACACACTTATATGTTCCGTGCGCTTGGTCTATGTATTCTATAGTCTAAGCTTAGATGAATTAATTCATCTAAGAGTCTAAGTTACTAAAATACATTACATGATTTATTACTAAATGTACAACCTACAACACCATTCACCAGGTACTATTATTCATAGTAACGGTGGCGGTAAATACACATTATTTGCTATTAATAAAATTTTAACAAACGAAAAGGAAAGGAAATGGGAGGTATTAGAAAACGATTTTCCATAACCCGGGCAGGCATTAGTTTATTCAGGCGCTCCCAGAAGACGTGGCCTGGCCTGGAGTGCGGCCAATGCCGTTATAGCTGATATATTTCTGGCATTCTTCGATTGGATTGGCCCTACGTATCTGACTTTAATAGTCCACTTATGACCAGGAATGTCAGCTAACAACAATTCAGTTTACTTTATATGTATATTAAATCTTACGGCAGAAAGTATTACTTAAATTTAAGAAGAAGTGTAACTTATTGTACATATTAAAAACAATACTTAAAAATAATAGTATGCAGAATCTATGTAATGATTTTTGATATTTACGCTAATACAACTAATTTAGACAACTATGACGTTTGGACAGCTACCACCTCAGTCCGCCCGTGACCATGAATGCTGTAAAGTATTCGAAAGGTCGGGTAATAAAATCATAAATAAACCGCGATATAATCCGTAAAATTAGTTTCATTTCAGAATCTATGTACTAAGGCGAGCACTCAATGATGAGTTCTCCTACAGTAAACCTTTTAAGTGAAAGAGAAATAAAGAAAAACGAGTTAGAACAACGAATAGTGTTATATTTTTTAAATGTTTTATTAGCAGCAACGACGAAATATTATGGTCTCACAGCCGCGAACTCAGTGATTCCTTCGAATCAGCGATGACAACCTTCTCATGGTAAGAACAGAACACCACTTATAGGCGATAATCAGCTGGGAAGACACATCATCATCAGCCGGAAGTAGCCGCTGTTGAAAAAGGCCTTCCCATAAAACGCCACAATAAACGACAGTTATTGATATTATAATAATAATACTGGCCCTTATTTTTGTCCCACTATTGGGCACGAGCCTCCCTTTAAGATGAAGGGGCTTCACCACATAGACCATTGATAAAAATTTTAATAAAAAAAAAATTTTTTTTTGTAAATACAATAATGATTACTTTAAAGTTCATTAAAATTTAGTACAATCCTAAATAGATTGTACGTTGAATGAGGTCAATGACCGTAATCAGCGGAACTGTGCATTTATCTGTGTTTACGAGTTACTAACATTGATAATAGGAGTCCAATTAAACAACTAAGGCGGACTTATTCTAGTTCATTGTTAGTGCGTCACATACGACTACATTTTTTGTACCACAATGTTGAACCAGTCCTTGTTACGCATCGATATAAGTTACGTTAACCAACAAGTTTTGTACGGTAAGTACCTGGTAAGTATTAGAAACTAACATTTTGAACAAAGCGCCTTAATTAACCTCTTACTTAGCAAAGCGGTTCCGACTCGCTTGCGGTTACGGTGCTATAAACATTAATTTCATTTCAGCTTCTTGTTAAAAATAAAACTGTTTAAGTACATAGCTACGCTTATTTTTAGCGTTTAGAAAAGCGGAGGTTTTTAGCGTAACACAGCTTAATAATTTTAATAGGGGTTGTTTAAAATATCTATACTTATTATAAAACTGTAACAGGTCCAATTCTGTACATTGAAGATATTTTGAAAATTATATTTGGAGGGCATTCTATAACCGATACTGAGGACAAAAATGTATTTTTTTTAATTTTTGTCTGTTTGTCTGTCTGTCTGTATCACGGCTGAGCATCACGCCGAAACTACTGAATGGATTCAAATGAAACTTGGCATGATTTGAGATGTTACTACGAGGTAGGACATAGGATACTTTTTATCCCGTAATCTAGCACGGTTCTTTTGGGAGAGGGGATTAAAGTCAAAATGGGTACTTGGTTATACGCTTGGTCCGATTTTATCAATTTTTCTTTATAATATAATAAATATTAGTAAGGGAAAACTCATAGAGAGTTGTTATCAAGGTTTTGTAATCGATCGGGTTAAGCAACGTTAGGTAAGGTCATTAAATAGATGGGTGACCGTTTAACGCCATTTGAACTAAACGGGTCCGTGCTTCGGAGAGCAAGTAAAAAGTGGGTCCCAGTTTTTAACCGACTATAAAAAAGGAGGATATGTATTCGATGCGAATGTCTGTTATTCAAAGTATTAACGCAAAAATAGCGCAGGCGGAGCTGCGTGGGTCAGCTAGTTTAACATAAAAACGTTAAAAATACATAGCAAAGGGATTTCACATATTTAACCAACACTGAAACGTGATAATCATCAGCAGCCAAAAGTAGTCCACTACTGAACAAAGGCCTCCCCCTATAAAGGGAGGGGTCTCCATAATCTCCACACTTGACAGGGGGTTTGGGGATCGCAGTTTAACCGGCAGGTAATCCATTAGAAAGACGCTGCTGCCCGTCTTCTTGTTTTCCCTTAGACGCCTTTTACGGACACCCAAAGGGAGGAGATGGGAGGGTGCTATTCTTACCCGGAAACCCCACAGATAAATGAACGGTGAAACATGATCATAGGATGCAACAAAGAAATTCTCCGTGCAATGAAATAAATAAACTACCCGACTTTGGACGCTAAGGTTGTGGAAGATCTGTTAGCACAATGGGTAGTAGATCAATGGATCTATTACCCAATGGGCTAAATGCGAGAAATTAGAAAAAATATCGGTCTATATTGACTGCACATAAGTATACACAAGACATTAGTATTCAAACCTTATTCGGTCTAATATATTCCGATTTAGTTCAGTTTCGCAATGTTTAAGGGTTAAGGTGCTGTAAATCGCGAATGTCGCGGTTTTACTGAAGGGTTACTTACTGTCGTCTGTGGTTTACTCAATTTCACTTAAGGAGGATGTTAGTAATTCATTGGGTTATTCAAATCTGGTTCAATGACTTGTGTTTGGTACCTAACCAATGCTAAGAATAAAATTGACTATTCAATAGAATCAATCAGAAAGATACCTACACAATAACTACATTCATCATCTTCATCATCATCAGCAGCAGCCAAAAGACGTCCACTGTTGAACAAAGCACCCCCCCCCCCCCCCCCCCTAGAAGGGAGGGGTTGTCATAATCCCCACGCTTGGCAGGCAGCTTGGGGATCGCAATATAGATGGTAAGTAATCCAATAGACAGACGCTGCTGCCCAACTTCTTGTTTTCCCTAAGTCGCTTCTTACGAACACCCAACGGGAAGACTCTTACCTGGACACCCCACGGGGAAGCCTTGGAACAATGGTTTAAGTAGAAACGTTTTATTGATCAATGGGGTGAGAATTTTAAAACTGGAACGAACTCAACGAATTATAACGCAAAATAATTATAAGCGAAACAAAAAACCGATGTCAAATTGTATTTAGACATGTGGTAGACAAGTAAATTCTAGTAGACTGGAACAATAGGCTGCTATTAACCTCCCCATCCCGGAACAAGGTACTTACAGACATGCTCCACGGCAATTGGATCACCGGCACGAGGGCATAGCAAATAGAGTAAACGTATTGAAATAACAGTAGATTAGAGCTTCACACGTAACTTTGAACGTAAAGCTTATATTACACAGGTCAATCGATACGTGACAAGGAACTAGGATTTGATTCGAATATAGTTTTTTTTAACCGACTTCAGCAGTCAATCTTTTATAGTATCAGCCACCCATACGTAAGATATTATAGTGCACAAACGCACTCTTACAGAGAGGGGCCCTTATCTCCGATGTTTGAGGGAAAAATCTGAAATAATGATGGGTAATACATGTATATCTTTTTAGATTAAACAATATTTCTAAGTAGTACGGTTTTTTAGTAATCCTAAAAAGCGTCGACAAACAAACTTAGTCAGTTTTTTTTGCTATCTGAAGTGTTAGACTAATAGTAAAATCACTTTAATAAGTCCAAAGAAGGTATGGAAGCCTTGGTGCGAGAGTCCGACTCACACTTCACTGCTTTTTTTTATTTAAATTAAAGGTAGGAAAAGTCCTACTGGAGTTTTAACATTATGATATTATGTTAATATAATTTAACCAGAATAATCAGAATATAGTAGTGTAATAGCACTTGAAACTGAATATTACTGTACAAACAAATCTGGCTATTGAGAGCATAAGCAATAGGTATAACCTACCCTCTCGAGAACAACCCTTTACATTAAAGATAATATAGAAACACAAAATTTATTCCGCTGGACGCAGGTTATATTTCTGCGTCCCAATATCTCTGCAAGACAAACAAATTGTTCGAAATACTTGAGAGATAGATGATCGCACTAGTTTAGCTTTATAGGCGACCCGGTTGCCGATTTAGGGCAGTGACAAAACTGTTCCTTTCCTACAGACGATATTCTCCATTTCGTTGATAACATTTCAGTTTTTTTAGCCTTGAAATCAATCAGAAATGGAAATGGGGGTGATCAACTACCTTTAAAACCTACTGTTTAAAAACCCTGTCAAGTCACGGAGTATCCGATATTTCGACGTTGTTGCGATGCCATGATCACGACATAACTGATGAATGCAGGTGAGTGGCAGAAAACCCGTAAATCAATAGATATCGTACCTAAATCGCCACGAAAGCTTAAAACAGTGAAGAAATATTTTAATGGTTGAGACGAAATGTTAAATGGTTTACAAACTAATCTCTTCACACTTCAAAAATTCTCTTTTATTTTTGTAAGTAACTGAACCTTTCACTTACATTTATTTGTCGAAAAGTTGATAAGTATACAGAAGCTATGTTACTGAAAACCAATATGAATATTGGCAGGGCTCAAAGAAAACGAAATATGATTTGATATGCTTCGTTTAATCTTTAGAGGTCGTCCATTCATAGAACTTAACAGTAAATAAATGTATCATATTTCTTGAACCAATACGCACTTAAAGATTGATTTTGTGTAGACGTTTTCTACGAAATCAAGTGAAATGGAAATTAATATTTTTCTTGTTATCACCAGCCAGCGGTTTCTTATTTAACGATTCTTTGTTAGCTAAATAAGTTAGCCAAGTAGCTGATTTAGTTCCTCAATTTTCAAAGTGCTTATCCATTCCAGATCAGAACCATACTGATTAAACCTGCTCCCAAAAAAAACAAGTCAAATAATTTTTCAATCCGCATTTTCAACGAGACTTCTAGATTATCTCTAATTCTGTTTGAAGAATTGCCAGAAATACATACTGCTATAAAAACAAATAGGGATCTTTGTGATGAGAGTAGAAATTGGATATGTAAAGTCCTACGCTCGAACTTCTTTCATAGGTGTTTACCAATGTAACTTAATTTATTAAGGTAATAAATACAACTATCCAAGTTTCCTTTATTTACATTCCTCTAGTTCTAATCAATGTAAGTGCTGAAACTCGTATTACAACATTTTCAGGATTTATAGTAGCAACATCTTTGATTCATAATTTAAGTTTCAGATTTAAATGTAATAAGTACTTGCCCCGACTTTGGTTCTAAACACAAAAATAGGTTATGCGATTCTAAACCTAAAAGTTGGCATAATTAAGATTAGTACTTCAAATGGTAGTGCACACGGCCACCACACCACACCACCAGGTGCAAACCGCATCAGAATTTGTTGTAAGCTTTGATTATAAGAATATACTCAAAGGATCTAGGTAAGTATAGTATAAAAGAAGTAACTAAATAAAAACAGAGACGCGGGTATGTCAACATTCCCTCTTTGTTTTATACCAAAGAGGATCTAACCGATTATTTATTTTATACTATCTTTAAAGATGTTGATGTTTGGAGGAATCTACTACCCTGCACGTGTCCTCTGGTGCTAAATGAGCTGACAACGCCGAACTTCGGACGGCAGTTTTGATAACCCAAAACCCTGACCGAGTCCAACATGATCAGGAGAGGCTACGGGGGCTAGGGGAACTAAAAACCCTCTAAACATCCTGGCGTAGAAGTTCCTAGTTCCTTGAGAATGTCCCGATCTCAATTATTTGGTTCGATCAAGTGACAAAACACCAGTTACGGTTTATTTTTTTTATTTAAACGAACTGAGTATGATTCACTTAAAATGTGTGACCATTTTTCATAAACTAGTAAATTTTTTAAGTACATTTATTTATATGCTTGAAATTCAAAACATGAATTGCTTTTAGGTAAATTGATTAATGTGGCCTATTTAGACCTGCTGAACAAAAGATGATCGGGAACATGACGACGCGACGCTCAGAAGTGAGCTAAAGACTGGAGGAATAAGAGATGTTTCTTTGTATCTTTCTTATTGAAGTCGCTAATATATTTTTTTAATCTTATTTAAAAGTTTACTTTTTAGGACATGTTCATATAAAACATACATTAACTGAGTTATCTAGTTACCTTTGTTATTGTACATGCAACCGTTGTTTTTAACCGACTTCAAAAAAGGAGGAGGTTCTCAATTCGTCTGTATATATATATATTTCTATATAATACTATGCTCGCACATAACTCTGGCAATTATGAACCGATTTGAAAAAATCTATCTTCCATCCATTCTTGAATCTATTGATGGGTCTCATAAAAAAAATATTTCTTACGAATAAGTAGTTCCTGAAAAAACAAGAGTAACGGCTCTGCAGGAAACCTGTAGGGATGCCTAAAAGATGATATTTTTGTTGCTTTTTATGGACAAAAATGTTCATAACTCTGGCAAATATTTACCAATTTCAATGCTTCTTTTTCTATTCGTAACAAGGAACCACTCTAATGAATCTGTATGAATTTTATCACAACCGGATAGGAACTTCCTGGAGGACCATGAACGACGTGGAGGAATTTGTCTGGTAAAAACCATAAAACTGATGTTCTCCATTACATTACTCTGACAAACATGAACCGATTTCGATGATTCTTTTTTTATTCGAGAGAGAGTAAACTACTGTAATGATTCTATGCAAATTTCATTACGACCGGATAAATTGTTTCTGAAGAACCATGAATTATGTAAAACTATGTAGACGATTTAATGTGATCACAACCTACCCAGATCATTTAACCGTCTTCGATGGTTCAAACTTTATGTATGAAAATAGCACTATTATCGTGCTATTTTCATAGCTGATTAAGTCTCCTTCAGAAATCAATAAAAGTAAGGTAAAAATTGTCTAGATATCTTGAACGTATTCCCACATGTTCGAGGAAATTGAGGTAATGTTATTTTCTACATGGAAGAAACCCATCGTTGGGTATTAGCCACGCTCTGGGGACATTGCACCGTTCTATATATCCTCCCACCTCCCTTACGTAACGCCTTCAATTTGTAAGGTGACATTTACAAGAAAACTAGAGCATCTTCTTTAAAGTATGCTCGTATTATTTGTATATTTCCATTAAGGATTATTTATTATTATTTAATTCAGCCTCAGTGCAGCACTCAGGTTTTGTTTTTTTTGAGTTTGTCTTTGGTTTGTGGCCAAATAGTGTTGGTTACGACAGGTTGGGAGGAAGGTTTTAACCAGTGTGTGTTGACAGTGACGACGTACGTACTAAAACATGGTTTCTAACTGCTGCCCTTTTAGAGAAGCTCAGAGTCACACAACGAGGCAAGGAGAGAGCTATGCTCGGAGTTTCTTTCCGTGAAAGAATCCGAAATTTGGAGATTTGCCGAAGAACTAAGGTCACCGATAGCCCTCAGAATCTACAATTTGAAGTGGCAATGGGCACGCCACATCACTCGAAGAACCGATAACCGTTAGGGAAGGTTCTCCAGTGGCGACCACAAACCGGAAAACGCAGCGTAGGCAGGGCTCCCACTAGGTGGACAGATGACATTATGCACGTCGCAGGCAACCGGTGGATGCAAATAGCCAACTGTCGTTATGGCGTTACTAAGTGGGAGGCCTATGTTCAACTGTGGACATCTTTTGGATGATGTTAAGGTTTGGTTAAGCTGCCCTTAGGTCACTGACTTGTCTTAAAGAGACCGTCTTAAATAACCGGGATCGTCTTTTGACGTGCCCTCCGATACACGCTCAGTTCAAACCGTCCAGGTAGGTACCACCGCAGTGTCAGACCTCCAAGCAGCAGTGTCTAAGCGGTTGCAGTAGTGTTACAGCGTGAAGAAGTAGTGTACAAGCGTAATGTTTTAAGGGTCGGTCAAATTCGAAACTATCAACACATTTGACCATCAAAATCATTATTATTTATATGTGTGCTTTCAAATGATGTGTGAGGTCCGCCAACCCGCACTTGGCCAGCGTGGTGGACTAAGGCCTAAGGCCCTTCATCTTGGAGGGAGGCCCCTGCCCAGCAATACAATACAACACAACACAACACAACACAACACAACACAACACAACACAACACAACACAACACAACACAACACAACACAACACAACACAACACAACACAACACAACACAACACAACACAACACAACACAACACAACACAACACAACACAACACAACACAACACAACACAACACAACACAACACAACACAACACAACACAACACAACACAACACAACACAACACAACACAACACAACACAACACAACACAACACAACACAACACAACACAACACAACACAACACAACACAACACAACACAACACAACACAACACAACACAACACAACACAACACAACACAACACAACACAACACAACACAACACAACACAACACATTACAACACAACACAACACAACACAACACAACACAACACAACAGAACAGAACAGAACAGAACAGAACAGAACAGAACAGAACACAACACAACACAACACAACACAACACAACACAACACAACACAACACAACACAACACAACACAACACAACACAACACAACACAACACAACACAACACAACACAACACAACACAACACAACACAACACAACACAACACAACACAACACAACACAACACAACACAACACAACACAACACAACACAACACAACACAACACAACACAACACAACACAACACAACACAACACAACACAACACAACACAACACAACACAACACAACACAACACAACACAACACAACACAACACAACACAACACAACACAACACAACACAACACAACACAACACAACACAACACAACACAACACAACACAACACAACACAACACAACACAACACAACACAACACAACACAACACAACACAACACAACACAACACAACACAACACAACACAACACAACACAACACAACACAACACAACACAACACAACACAACACAACACAACACAACACAACACAACACAACACAACACAACACAACACAACACAACACAACACAACACAACACAACACAACACAACACAACACAACACAACACAACACAACACAACACAACACAACACAACACAACACAACACAACACAACACAACACAACACAACACAACACAACACAACACAACACAACACAACACAACACAACACAACACAACACAATACAATACAAATATTCTTTATTGTACACCAAAAGAGAACATACAGTTTAAAGCATACAGTTTATCTCTGTTTTCAACTTCAAGGGAAATGGCTTGACATTAGTTTCGTTCTGCAATACCACTCACTATAATGTGCAGCTTTGTAATGCATTGCAATAATGGTAACTTAGAAGTTCACTATTTTATATCAATTTATGGTCGTTAATCATTAAACACTGATAGAAATAATACAGGTTGTGGTTTTGCTTTTTTGCCATATTTGTAGACCTAACAGTTAAGGATTATGTTAATTGATTAAAAATAGTTTAATAATTCAGTGATTAATAACTAAAAGATAATTAATGATTCACGATTAACGTTCAACCAGAACAAGAGTTCTCGAGGGCTCAGAATCGGTCCCAAGGTAAGCAAACCGAGCGTACTCTTGTTTATTTTGCGCGAAGAGCGGTGCCAGACGGGGTTATTTTATAGTGACGGTTGCACACGGGATTAATTTTCGTACCAAACATAAAAAAATAATTCATAATTTTACGTCTATCATTTAATGACTGATTTATGTTCTTTAAAAGGAACTTATATATCAACCTCCGTAAATATGGCAAGAATGCAGAACCACATATGTGTGTACAACCTGTATATGTGTGTACACATAACCATTAGGTTATGCAAAAGAGAATAAAGAAATATATCTATATTGGAAATGGACGTACTTACACGTTTTATTATTATTTTATGTTTTTTCTAAGTTTTTCCGGCGAATAAATATTCTTTATTATTATATAAGTATAGAAAAAAATTACATTTTTGGCTTTAGTATCGGTTATAGAATGCCCTCCAAACATAATTTTCAAAATATCTTCAATGTACAGAATTGGACCTGTAACAGTTTTATTATAAGTATAGTAGAAGATATATCACCATCATTATCCGCTTACATTAGTCCAATGCTGGACATAGGCTTCCCCCAATACACGCCATTGAGCCCGGTCTTCGGCTCTCCTCATCCAGTCACTGGCAGTTGGCAAAGCAGTTGCTTTGCGTAAATCGTCACTTCACACAGTCACTGGGCGACCTACGCTACGTTTTCCAGTTCATGGTCTCCACTCGCGAACCAGTCTTCCCCAATGAACATCGGTTCTGCAGCAAATATAACCGTTTTATATCACGACTTCAAAAAAGGAGGAGGCTCTCAATTCGTCTATATATATATATTTTTTTCTATGTATGTTCGTGCATAACTCTGGCAATTATGAACCGATTTGAAAAAATCTTTGTTCCATTCATTCTTCAATCCATTAATTGGGTCCCATAAAAAAATTATCGCTTACGAATAAGTAGTTCCTGAAAACACAAGAATGGAGACTGCGCAGGAGACCTGCAGGAAGGCTTAAAAGATGACTTTATGTCGCTTTTTAAGGACAAAAATGGTCATAAATCTGGCAAATATTTACCAATTTTGATGATTCTTTTTTTATTCGAAAGAAGGAATAACTCTAATGAATCTGTATGAATTTTATCAAAACCTGATTAGAACTTCCTGGAGGACCATGAGCGATGTGGTGGAATTTATCTGGTAAAAACCATAAAACTGACGTTCTCCATTACATTACGCTGACAAATATATACCGATTTTGATGATTCTTTTTTATTCGAGATAGTAAACTACTATGATGATTCTATGCAAATTTCATTACGATTGGATAAATAGTTTCTGAAGAAACATGAATTATGTAAAACTATGGAGATGATAATGTGACCATAACCTACCTATAACATTTTACCGTCTTCAATGGTTTAATCTTTATGTATGAAAATAATTAATTTAAATTTAAAAAAAAATTGAACCAACTCAATAACACTGAAAAGTATAAAATAATTTAAATATTATTGAAGTTGATGCATAATATACACAGCAGGTACGCTAACACCGAGTTCTATACCTAATATTTAAATTATTTTATACTTTTCAGTGTTATTGAAGTCGGTTCATTTATTTTTTAAATATTTTATTAGATATCAAGTAGGTAAAATAGTCTTCGCCGATAGTACCCGACCCCTCTTATTTTTATAAAGTCTCAATAATTATATCAAGAGTAATGTTTGTATTTACATAATGTAACTATAAATTATATTTCTCTGTTGGATATGTAAAATAAATAAATGCTCAGTTCTTAAATACATTTCTTACAATTAACTCGTGGTTATAATGGCTTTATATAAATTGTGTCTGATACTCGGATTATCGGGATTGGTGTTGTCGAAAGAAGGTATTTTTGCTGTCTTTTTATCTTATAATTAGAATAGAATAGAATATTTCTTTATTTGCACACAAAAGTAAAACATATCGAAAACTTAGAAACGGCGCCTTCGGAGTCGCTGGACGCTCAGGGTGTGGTCCGTTTGAGCGTCTATTGAGTACGGTGGCGACTCCGAGGAGGACGGCGGCGGGCTCAAAGGCAAGGCACTGAGGGGCCCCTGGTGCAGATCCCACCGGAGAGCCCTGGGGTCCCCCCTCTCATGTACCGATGCGAGTGCCGCGGGGGTTTTAGACAACCAACACTTTAAAAAGCAGAAACGGAACTATTTAGGTAGCTAGTGGTGTACATATTTAATTAGGTATTTTTATTTTTAAGTATTTAATTTTAAGAAAAATAGTTTCAACGTACTGGCTTAGCGTAATTATCATCCGTCCCATTATTCCTACGCTTGGCAGGCGTCTTGGGATCGCATTATTTGTATTAGGTAAACCAATCCAAAGACGCACGTTCTCGTCCCCATGCCCGTCTTCTTGTTTCCCTTACTCGCCTCTTACGACACCAAACGGGAGGAGATGGGTGGGTGCTACTTACTACTAGGTAGGTACTTCGCGGACTTGGTAAGCCAAACCCTCGCTTAGGTCATCACGCCTTCCGAGTCGTTTGGGGTATGGGCCGGCCATCGAGTACGGCGGCGACTCCGAGAAGGACAGCGTCGGGGTTATTCTAATCCCAGCTAGCACCGGGGGGCTAACATGTTCGCGTTAGTAAATAATATAAACGAGCAACAGCTCTGTCAATGTGTGAACGAAATGCCCAGTCACTCCACAGCGTCGATGAAGTCCACCAGGGAGGTTTTAGTGGGTAAACCCCACATAAACCGACCTCCCCAACTGAGACCGGATACCTTTTAAAGGTTTCCTTTCCGATTGACAAAAAAGCCAGCTGACTATTTTGTATTCAAGAGGATATTTGGAAGATAGGAAAAGAAAAATATTTTTTATTACAGGAATCTTTTTCGACCCATGTAATAAGGATGATATCGAATGTCTAAGCACAGCAACTCAACAATTCTTAGAGAAGTCATGTCATGGGATTCCAGAACATGATATAAAAGCTATAGATCCTCTAATTATTCCATCACTGAATGTCGAAATAGGAAAAGATATGGGATTGCAACTAGAATTCAAAAATATGAATGTCACTGGGCTGAAGAATCAAAAGATAAATGATTACCTATGTTATGTTTCTACTTATACTATTGCAATAATTTTATACTACGAAAACAAGTATATAGATACGATTTAAAAGAGAGAAACATTTCTTACTAATAGCTACCACTGATAATTTATAAATAAAAATACGTAAAATTACAAAGATTCTAAATTTATTCATTCTTTTTTAAGATAATTTTATGCCTTTAATGCCTTTTTCCAGCATGGACTCAACCCTGAAATCTGTATTATTGAAGACAAAGGTCGATATAAATATAGTAAGTGATCTAATAATTCACCTTACCAAGAAATCAAAGTCATTCACCGGTGTTTACACTGCTACAACAAGTTAGTCATTGTATGATAACATAACTAAACCAATAGGTTATCTTCTATGCATCTTAAGAAGTTATAATATTACAGCTGCTCTGGGAACTTCAAAGTACGACTACAGTTTAAAGAAAAACGACAAAGACGGTTTGGAATATTTTGAGGTGGGCGCCGAAACTAATACTTGTGACGTCATAGAAGAACCACATGTGGCGATGAATCAAGAACTAATAAAAGCTATTATGAATGGTACGATAAGTTAAATCATTATTGTACAATTTTTTATCGTCTTCATCAGCATATAGCCGTCCACTTTTGGACATTTGCCTCTCCAATTTCATCTCATTGTATTCAATATTTAGCACCTCTACATGTCCCCCAAACAAAACCACTCTAATTTCCTCTACCGACACAGTATATCCCAAAGCCAATCTTAGTTTACGGATATTGTAACAAAAAATGTTGGTTTAAAGTTTTCTAATATTCATATATTCATAGGAAATCCAAGTTATACCATTAGTGGTCAACGCTAAGGGATTAACTTAATGTACTCGTACATTTCATGAGCTCTGTAGTTTGTTAATACTTAAAACTATCTTAATTAAGTAACAAAATAATGAATACGCATACGTTTTTGTAAACACAAAGCTGCTTTCGTGGACAAAGTATTTATTTTTCTAGTTTAAGTAAATAAGTATTTGACTTTCTATTAAAACGTCTTTATTTACATAAATGAAAACCTGAGAATTGTATTTCTACTTCCACAGACTCGGAGGCAAGGACTCTCAAATCATATTACGACGCCCACGCATTGACCTTTCGGAAGTATACCATATGCAAGATTCTAGAGCAGGCTTATACCACAATCATTCACAACTTAAGGGCAGCTGCAAAAATCCTACCAAAGAGCGCTTTCTTCAATGATATTTAAAAATAAAAACTAAGCACAATCATTCTAACAAAATGATTAAGTATTCTAACAAATATAAACTTATTTTTATTTAGAAAAATACAGTTAATATTATTTTCTAAATGTTGTCAATAATAAACCAATATTTTATATTATTTGATTGAAAAAAGTAATTCAAAGATTCTGCTAAAAATCACCAGACAAAACCCTATCAATCTAATTTCTTTTTCCTTAAGATGATTCCTTAGCCTTCGCCATCAATCATCCAGCCATCAATCTAAAATTTTTGATAAAAGTAAAACCTACTTCTATCACCCGTTGAGTTCCAAACTCAAACTTCGACACTCTTATTCAGACCCGGACAAAGCTTATAATTATGGGACCATACTGAGATAAACGAAAAAAAAAAATTAAAATCCCCTTTGACAACACATTATTCTCTTCGATCGCTGTGTTGATATGTGTTCGCTGTTTGAGATTGTGTTCCAAATCAAAAACTCTCAACGCCTCAGTATTTTGGCTTTATAGTCAAATAGCATGAGGGAGAAAAAACTAAAAAATACTACAATAGTCTACATCTCTACACAGTCCAATTCAAGTATACAAAAAGGTTAAATGCGGTTCTAAACCTAAGAGTTGGCATCATTGAGAATAAACTTCGAATAGTAGTGGACATTGCCACGATGCCACACATCACACCACAGGTGCAAACCGCATCAGAATTTGTTGTGAGCTTTGATTATAAGAATATGCTGAAAGAATGTAAGTAAAACTATACTTAAGAAATAGTGGAAGTAATGGAATAAAAACACAGACGTGGGTAGACATTATGTCAACATTCCCTCTTTGTTGTATACCAAAGAGGATACAACCGATTATTTATTTTATACTATCTTTAGAGATGTTGATGTTTGGAGGGTTCTACTACCCTGCACGTGTTCTGTAGTGCTAAATGAGCGGATAACGCACAACGCCAAGCTTCGGGCGGCAGTTTTGATAACCCAAGTCTAACCTGATCAGGAGAGGCTACGGGGGCCTAGGGGAACTAAACACTCTTTAAACATCCTGGCGTAGAAAGCAAGGGGAAACCACTACGACTAGTTCTTCCCTGAGAATATTCCGACCTTAATTATTTGGTAGGATCAAGTGACGAAACATGAAGAACTCCGACGCGATACGCTGTTCCACGGACTGTCACAAGTGGCGTGAGATTACCAGAACAAAAGATGATTGGTCATCACGATGCTCAGAAGAGAGCTAAAGACTGGAGGAGGAGCGATGTTTCTTTCTTGAAGATATCTTTACCAAGAAAAACAACGGTTGCAAGTACAATAACAAAGAGTATCTAGATAACTCAGGTGTTTCATATAAATATATATGTAATAAAAAGTAAACTATTTAAGTCTCCTTCAGAAATCAATAAAAGTAATAAAGTTGAATTGTCTAGATATCTAGAACGTATTCCCACATGTTCGAGGAAATTGAGGTAATGTTATTTTCTACGTGAAAGAAACCCGTCGTTGGGTATTAGCCACGCTTCTGGGGATATTGCACCGTTCTATATATCCTCCCACCTCCCTTACGAGTTCAATTTGTTAGGTGACATTTACAAGAAAACTCGGGCATCTTCTTTAAAGCATGCTTATATTGTTTGATTATGTATCCCAGTTACCATTAAGGATTATTTATTATTCATTTAGCCTCACTGCAGCACTCAGGTTTTTAGTTTGTTCACATCACGTTAACCACAAACCAAAGTGTGTTAGTAGTTAGTATTGGTTAAGCTGCTTTTCGGTCACTGATTTGTATTAAAGAGTGCTGTCTAGATTAATAAAACCGGAAACGGCTTTTGGCTTACCCTCCGAGACACGCTCAGTTCAAACCGTCCAGGTAGGTACCACCGCAGTGTCAGACATTCTGAATCCAAGTAGCAGTGTCTAAGCATTGCTGTGTTACAGCGTGAAGGGCACTGTAGCTGGTTAAATTACCGGACACAAAGACTTAATATCTAATGTTTTAAGGGTCGGCACAGCTCTGCTGATTTTTCTGGTGTTTCTAGAGTGTATAGACTGCGGTAACTGCTTACCATCAGACGGGGCGCATATTTGCTTGCCACCATAAAAGATCCCATCTATAGACTGACGATGATTTATTAACTATCAATCAATGATGTGTGTATGAGGATTGAGTGAGCAACCTCTGATAAAAAAATATAAAAAATGCTTATCATTTAGCAAAAGTTTTAAAAAAATTTGTAAAACTTTAGCGATGCGTCGGCGGCGGTGCTAAAGGGAGGATCCTCCGACCGAGCGAGGTGTGATGTTCGGTCAGGGCCGAAGCCCCCGACAGATGTTGTCGGGATGTTGTATATATTCTCCGAGTTGGAGAAACTTCGCTTGCACGATTCAGAAATCGGTGGCGCCATCTGTTATCTTGTATGTAGTACTATTCGCTTCTTCCTCGCGTCGCTGTACCACATGTGGCGTCATCTTATGTCGAGTCGCCACATCACTCCCCCCCGAAAACTGGAAGTCGATGAACTTCTTGTGCCAGCTTGTCCTTGCGCTCCAGTCGCTATGCCAGTGCCAGTGGATGCAGTCCCAGTGAGTCGGGGCTGCTACTGCGTCGTCCTCTGTGAGTCGAGGTGTGCAGTGAATGGCTGGCGGCTGCTAGACGTGCCGGTGAGAGGGATGTGCTCTTCTTACAAGAACCGGCCGTAGTGCAGGGGTGCTGTGCCAAGTTGTGGCCGAAGGCAGACCAGGCTTGCATCTGCAGCTGCAATGCGGTGGTCGTCCGATGAGGCCGGGATACTGGCTGGCTTGTGACTCGCTGGTTGTTGCTGGAGAGTTGCTGCTGTGGGGAGAGAGCGATGGCGAAGCTGCGTTGTAGTCCGGATCTGAAGGCTGCGTCGATGTTCTGTGCGGGGTCACCAGTTTGGCGATGCGACGGTGGCGTTGCTAAAGGGAGGATCCTCCGACCGAGCGAGGTGTGATGCTCGGCCAGGGCCGAAGCCCCCGACAGATGTTGTCGGGATGTTGTATATATTCTCCGAGTTGGAGAAACTTCGCTTGCACGATTCAGAAATCGGTGGCGCCATCTGTTATCTTGTATGTAGTACTATTCGCTTCTTCCTCGCGTCGCTGTACCACATGTGGCGTCATCTTATGTCGAGTCGCCACATCTCGCAATGTGTAAAAATTTAAAACAAAAGATATATCCAATAATGTATGCTCACTCAGTTCTCACAGACGACCACTCAGATCTCTAAATGTATTATGTTTACAAAAAATATTTGAATACTAGGATTTATCAGCATTGCAATTGGAAACTGCATGTGAAAAATGTGTGTAAGAATAAAAATAAATTTCTTTTTGCATTAAGTACGTAGACTTAGACGTACAGTAGGTTTAGAACTTTAGATGCAGCTCTTACAGCATATTATGGATATTTCACTTCTATATTAAGGTATGGTCTGATCATATGGGGTAACTCAACAAATATAAATGCAGCACATTCATCGTACAAAAGAAATGTATAAGAGCAATCTATAGTATGGGTCCGCTTGAGTCATGTAGACCTTTGTTTAAGTCCGTAAAAATGTTAACTCTTGCCGGATTCTACATCCTTGACACATGTTTGTTTATAAGAAAACATCCAAAGATGTTTGCTGCAGTTTAAAAGAAGCAGTTAGTTAATCTGAGAGATCCTACAGGTTTTTTAATGCCTCTTGTAGATCAGCATTCTTTCATAAAAATTGTTATATAATGAGTATTAGGATATATAACCATTTACCTAAATATTTTAGAGAAATGCCTTTGAGCAAGTTTAAGAGTCGCCTAAAGAAATGGTTAATAGAGAAATGTTTCTATACCGTCGAGGAGTTTTTGAATACCAAGAAAAAAAAAGCTGATTTCCTACACTGGGCCTAATTTATGTATACCTACAATTATCTTAATTATACTTTGCATGTTATTGATCGTAATTAATGTGAAAAAACTTGTTATTTAGCCATAAGATCTTTGTATACCACATTATTGCAAATAAATTATCTTATCTTATCTAGTAAAAGTTTTGTTAATTAACGACCTTTAATTACAAATCGCCTAGTCCCGTATTTAAAAATTTACATATGATTACTTATGCTCACTCAACCCTCAATCTTTTATAAGACCTGATTTCTTAAAAACTAAACATAATAAAGAAAAAAGATATACATCTAGTTATAGGCAAAGTTAAATAGGATTTTGTAAAATACTAATCGAACGTGGGTGTCCGTAAGAATAAAGAAGACGGGCAGCAGCATATTTCTATTGGATTACCTACCACCTATACTGCGATCCCCAAGACGCCTGCCAAGCGTGGGGATTATGGCTACCCCTCCCTTCTAAGGGGGAGGCTTTTGTTCAGTAGTGGACGTCTTTCGACTGCTGCTAACAAGGAAAATTACTAATTTATACACCATTGGCAAAAATCGTAACACCAGTAGAAGTAGTGTTGCTATTCGCTAAGAAACACAACCTCGAGTTCGACGATCTTCGAAAGATCCCCGGGAGCTGTGGGGCTCGACCGGGGTATGTGGGATTCTTACCCACTAAAACCCCCGCGGCTGTCGCATCGGCACATGAGAGGGGGAACCCCAGGGCTCTCCGGTGGGATCTGCACCAGGGGCCCCTTAGTGCCTTGCCTTTGAGCCCGCCGCCGGGGGGCGCATTGTAGCCCCCCGGGAACCTGTCACGGTGCTCACGGGGACGGGGGTCGCAACCCCGCCGCCGTCCTCCTCGGAGTCGCCGCCGTACTCAATGGACGCTCAAGGGGCCCACACCCCGAGCGTCCAGCGAATCCGAAGAGACCATCGATATACTATACCAACTAGATTTGCTGTCACGAACAAAATGACATCGAAAATGTGGTCGCGGTTACAACTATACACGTACACGCAAAACAATAATATGTTCATATAAAAAGATAACTTACATACTATAAAATAAGGTTCAATAATAATTGCAGACAATTGAGCGACAGCCGTCTCCGTAGCTCTTATTTTCGTGACCACTTTTCGGGTCGTGACAGCAAATCTAGTTGGTATAGTATATCGATGGGCTAGACGTCGATATCACCGTCGAGCACAGCCAAAACTTTACGTAAAAGAATACGAGTAGCATAGCTGGACTCCTGCAGATAGGCAAAGACGAGCTCGCTAAAGACTGGGATTACCTAAAAGTGAAAATAAATATGGGAGACCATTGCTCAGCAATGCGACACAGCAGTTTCTTAAAAAAAATTACGTGAAACGTTACTTATTTGTTATTATGTTAATTGGGACCGTCATCATCATTAGCAACCTACATTAGTCCACTGCTGGACATAGGCCTCACTCAATACGTCATTGAGCCCGGTCTTCGGCTCTCCTCATCCAGTCACTGCCAACTGCTTTGCGTATAATTATCGTCATTCCGCCTGGTCACACAGCATCCTACGCTACGATTTCTAGTTCGTTGTTTCCACTCGAACCAGTCTTCTCCAACGATCTTTGGTTCTGCAGCAAATATGACCGTTATATATCACCGTTTTTAGCTATCAATAAAATAAGTCATTGCATTCGCCGATAGTACACGACCCCTCTTATCGAAATAAAGTCTTAATAATTATATCAAGTGTAATGTTTGTATTTACATAATGTAACTATAAATTATGCTTCTCTGTTGGATATTTAAGATAAATGCTCAGTTCTTAAATACATTTCTAACAATTAACTCGTGGTTATGATGGCTTTATATAAATTGTGTCTGATACTTGGCTTATCAGGATTGGTGTTGTCGAAAGAAGGTATGTTTTTGCTGTCTTCTTATCTTATAATTAGGTATTTTTAATTTTAAGTGTCTTATTCTTTTTTTAAGTAAAATAGTTTCAAGATAGCGTAATCATCAGCCGGAAGAATTCCAATGCCGTTACCGAACAAAAGCCTTCCCGTTAGTGGTAGGCGTCCCATTATTCATACGCTTGGCAGACGCGGGTAAGCTAACACCCCGGTTAGGTTAACATCGTTTGATGTTTGTGGTATTTATGCGTCCGTCTCGTACGGCGGTGACTCCGAGGGGGACAGCGTCGGGGTAACTCCCGTCCCTGCGACCACCGTGACGGATTCCTGGGGGCTAAACAGGTTCCCGTTAGTAAACAATATAAACGAGCAACAGCTCTGTCGAGGTGCGAACAGAGTGCCCCAGAATGTCGTTTGAAGTTCACCGGGGAGGTTTTAGTGGGTAAAAATCCAACATAACCCGGTCTCCGCCCCTACCGGGTACCTTTTGAAGATTTGATAAAAAAGGCCTCCTTGATAAAAAAAGTGCTCAGCGAAGAATATGTTTTCGATAGACCGATAGATAATAATGGGTGTGCTGGAAGAAAACTTATTTATGAGTTAGGCTCGCTTCTGTACACCAAATTTATTAATATGTATGTTATTTAATTTTGTGTGTACAATAAATAATTAAAGAATAGATATACGAGTACCTATATATCTTTATTGTACAGCCAACATAAATCATAACAAAACAAGAAAAATACAGCAATACAGCAAATGTACAATTGACGGATACAATTGACGTGATAAGGCATCACTAGTTTTATTCATGAGGATATTTGGAAGATTGGAATAAAAATAATAATTTTTATTACAGGAAGCTTTTTCGACCCATGTAATAAGGACGATATTGAATGTCTAAGCACAGCAACTCAACAGTTCTTAGAGAAGTCATGTCAAGGGATTCCAGAACATGATATAAAAGCTATAGACCCTCTTATTATTCCATCACTGAATGTCGAAATAGGTAGAGACATGGGATTGCAACTTGAATTCAAAAACATTAATGTCACTGGGCTAAAGAATCAAAAGATAAATGATTACCAGTAAGTTTCTTTGATACTTAAACTAAAATTTTATAGGTACTATGAAAAGAAATATAGAGAGATGATTTAAAAGAGACTTGAGAAAAACATACTTTATAACATTTGTTCCATATTAGGAAGCTACGTACCAGTGATAATTTATAAATAAAAAATACGCAAAACTGCAAAGATTATAAATGTTTTTTTATTCTTTTTAAGATAATATGATACTTTATTTACATTAATGCGGTAGGTACAAGGATGTTATGGCTGAAAGACAAAGTTTTAATAGCTATTCTAGCTAGTGTGTTTATATTTCTAATACTGGGAATACTATTCTGAAAAGTTTAGCAGATAACGAAAAATATAACGCAATAAAATCAGTAAGTTGATAGCTTTAATGCCTTTTTTCAGCATGGACACAACACAGAAATCTGTAATGTTAAAGACAAAGGTCGATATCAATATAGTAAGTGATCTAATCATTGACCTCACGAAGAAATCAAAGTTATTCACCGGTGTTTACACTGCTACAGCAAGTGAGTTATTGTATGATAACATAAATAAACTAATAGGTTATATTCAATGCATCTTAAGAAGTTATAATTTTACAGCTGCTCTGGGAACTTCAAAGTACGACTACAGTTTAAAGACAAACAACAAAGACGGTTTGGAATATTTTGAGGTGGGCGCCGAAACGAATAATTGTGAAGTAATAGGAGAACCACATGTGACGATGAATCCAGAACTAATAAAAGCTGTTATGCATGGTACGGTAAATTAAATCAAATCAATCATTTTATCATCATCATCAGCATAAATAGCCGTCCACATTTGGATATTGGCATCCAATTTCATCTCATTGGCTTCAATATTTAACTTTATTTTATCCAATTCTACATATCGGGGATATGTAGAATTGGATAAAATAATCAAAAACCCCAAAACCACTCTAATTTTCTCTAACGGCACAGTATATCCCCATGTACGTCTACGGAGATTGTAGCAAAAATTGTTGTTTGAAGTTTTCAAAAATTCATAGGAAATGCAAGTTATAACATTAGTGGTCAAAGCTGTGGGGTTATCTTATTGTCAATTTCATGAGCTCTGTAGTTTGTTAATACGTAGAACTATATCTAAATTAAGTAATAAAATGGTGAATACGCGTTTAAAAAGCTTTGCTTCCATGAACAGTACGCTTAAGACAAAGTATTTATTTTTCAAGTTTAAGTTATTATTTGATTTTCTAGTAAAACGCATTTATTTATATTAAAACCTGAGATTTGGATTTCTACTTTTACAGATTCGGAAGCTAAGACTCTCAAATCAGATTACGACGCCCACGCATTGGCTTTTCGGAAGTATACCATATGCAAGATTCTAGAGAAGGCTTATGTCACAGTAATTCACAACTTAAGGGCAGCTGCAAAAATCCTACCAAAGAGTGCTTTCTTCAATGATATTTAAAAAAATAAACTAACTACAATAATTCTAACAAAATGATTAAGTATTATAATTTGCATACTTATTTTTATTTAGAAAAATACAGTTAATATTATTTTCTAAATGTTGTCAATAATAAACCTATATTTTATATTATATGATTGAAAAAGTCATTCAAAGATTCTGTTAAAAATCACCAGACAAAACCCCATCAATCTAAATTTTTGACAAAAGAAAAACCTACTTCTATCACCCAATAAGGAGTTCCACGCTCAAACTCCGACACTCTTATTCAGACCCAGACGAAGTTTATATGGGATCACACTGAGATAAATAAAAAAAATTAAAAATCCTCTTTGTCTGTGATATAAACAAAATTATTCGCTTCGATCGCTGTTTTGATATGTGTTCGCTGTTTTGAGATTGTGTTCCAAATAAAAAACTCTCAACGCCTCGGTACTTTGGCTTAATAGTGAAATAGCATGGGGGCAAAAAACTCGAAAATACTACATTTCTACATCTCTACATACTCCAGTATATACACGAGTCAAAACAATACACACGAGTGTTCGAGACGGCGATAAAAAACTGTTACGCTTACGTAAACAAATGTACATGACGAACGTACATGTCAAAGTTCAATGGACTTTCTAGAAACGTGCTTGATTTTTAATTGGCAATTCTAGATTTTACTTGTGAACTGATAGTAGAACTTTATACTAGCAATGCATCTAAGTACGGTCAGCTAAAAATATGGTTTACCACCCTACGGTTGAAGTTCATATGCACATCATAAATCAACAAAGTTGATTTTCCCTTGCAATTATTCATACAGTTACTAATGCTCTCTTTATCGTTAACGTCAATAGAAATGTTCAACCTTAGTGTTATTTTGATAATTGATTGTAAACGACTTTCTTGGCCGACCGTACCTACTAATTTCATCTTCTTCTTCAATTCCTGTCCGCACGAGTGCTACTATAATGGGCGTAATGGGAAGAATGGTCAATTAGCGAGATCTTCTAGGGCCTTAGAGGAGATACCACTAATCTAATTACTCTGACTCTAGGGCTACTATAATGGGCGTAATGGGAAGAATGGTCAATTAGCGAGATCTTCTAGGGCCTTAGAGGAGATACCACTAATCTAATTACTCTGACTCTAGGGCTACTATAATGGGCGTAATGGGAAGAATGGTCAATTAGCGAGATCTTCTAGGGCCTTAGAGGAGATACCACTAATCTAATTACTCTGACTCTAGGGCTGATGGTCCAAGGTGCGGTAGGTGGACATGCCTTATTAAACCATTCGAGAATCCTCTTTCTATACCACTATTCGATAGATTAAAGCCTGTAAGTTAATCCATACAAAGAAGCGTTGTGAATTAATATACGTGGGGCGCACTAAAAGTTTCCGGAATGAATAAGAAAAAAATACTATTAATGGTCAAAAATGAATTCGGTGATGAAGTCTTGCGTAAATACACTTTTTCATGTGATTAAACCAATTTTGAAAACTTTTATGCCACTCCTCCGCGGTGACCTCAGAAACGTGTTTTTCATACTCTTCGACAGACGTCTCTCGTGACGAAAATCGTTGACAGTGTAATTGGTTCTTAATTATTGGGAACAGAAAAAAAGTCACAAGGTGCCATGGCAGGATGGCTCATAAGTTCTACGTTTCTCACCTTGAAAAATTCGTTTGTTTTTCTGGCAGTGTGGGAAGCAGCATTGTCGTGGTGCAAGATGGTACGGCACGCACTATTCACAGTACGACGATTCTCTAAAGCAACAGTAGCCACGTGTCCAGTTTTATTAAAAAAGAAGCAATCATCCGCTTAGATGCACTTTTCACGCGCGCCGCATTGGTTGGCTTCGGCTCATATTGAAAGACCCATACGCTTGATTGCTGCTTTGTTTTGGGATCGTACCAATAAATCCATGTTTCGTCACCTGTTACTATGTTCCACATCAAATTTGTCGTACCTTCGTTGAATCTGGTAAGCATGGAACTGCACCAAGTGACGCGATCCGTTTTTTGAGCCTCGGTCAAATTGTGTGGTATCCACCATGAGCACAGCTTTCTCACACCCAAATGTTTGTGTAGGATTGATTGTGTTTGACGCATGCCTATGTCTAAGGATGCGCGAATCTCATGGTAGGTTGTTTCAATCATACGGCGCACAGCATCGATGTTTTTGTTGTTCCCAGCGGTGGACCGTGTGGGCGACCATTGCGAGATTCGTCACTGAGATTGACACAACCGCGTTTGAATTATGCAAACAAGCTATAAAGAGTCGTCTTGCATGGTGCTTCATCGTCAAAAGTAGATTGAAGCCGAGCTATTCTCTGTTGAGTTGTCAAATTACACTTAAAATCGTAGAAAATCATACTACGTAAATTTTCCCGAGTTAAATCCATGTTAATGTACTGTGGCCATGTTTTATTTAAACTGTGGCGCCATTTTAAAAATTGACACGCAATTTTTTATATGGCGCCACAGTGTAAAAACAATTGACAGTTAGATGAAACAAACTGCATTTTACAACCAAAGAGTTCCATTTTAAAATGTTGTAATTTCTGTTTAAATATTGTTTATGTATAATGGCGAGTTCCGGAAACGTTTAGTGTGTTTCCGAATTTTTGTTATTGCAATATATCACAATATTCCTATTTAATAAAGTTATTAATAATTCCAGTTTGTAATACAACGTTATCGTACATTAACGCTTTATTTAATGTAGTTTGATACGGTATAATAACAGTAACCTGTTGACATAATATATTATTCCGAAGATTATAGTCGTATCAATTGCTTCGGAAAGAAAAAACAACTTCGTTATCTTGTTACTTCCATTATACTTGCATAAGTGCCTATTTCCTTTATTATTTTTTTGTTTTTTTAACAGCCCTTGGTTTTGTCGCACTGATTGACATAGCCCGCCCCTCAAGATGTAGGGGCTTAGGCCATAGTCCACCACCATGGCCAAGTGGTGGTTATTGGATTTCACACTGTCTCTGCTTTTTCTTTATACATATATTAGCCTATCTGATTCAAACAAAACATAAAGAACCTTCATCATCATCATCCACGGGCCTGTTGGTCTACCCAATAGGTCGTGGGTTCGATTCCCACCAAGTGTCTTGGTGTTGTATATATATAAGTATGTTTTTACAAAGAATGTATATAAGTGAGTACTTAGTACATTGTATATAGTACAGGCCCTGCCTAGTATGGGATCAGATGATTGTGTGTGGATTGTCCCAGAATATTATTATTATTATTTTTGTAGATAACATGGGCTTTTACACCCGGACTTTAAAAAAAATTGCGTGGTGTTGAATCCAACACGTAAAGTCCTGTTGGTAGAAATTAATGGTAGGTATGGAGCACACCTGTCAGGATCAACTGCTGAAAATAAGATATAAACAGCAGTTGACTCTGGCAGGTGTAGGGACTATTGTAAGTATGTGGAAAGATTTCTAGATTTTTTATGTGTGAGCATTTAGTGGACTGAACACTGGGCTATTGCAAAAGGCCGGGATCACTTGCCATAATTAGTATACTAATTATATTTTGGCAAGCGGTGAATTGCCACCCACTAGATGTACTCTCCATATAGCCGTCAGAAGATGACGGAGTGCAACACCGGTGTGAGTGGTTCAGGGGTGTCGTGAAGTGTGCTGCGTTACTGCGTAGTTACTCGCGGCGTTATGCCCTTTAATACATCCACCCCTGGAGCATATAGACCGGAAATTTTGGCAGCTATATTGCCCTTAACTTCAAAGTCACACACTGCTGCTAGGCGGCAGAATATCTGACACTGCGGTGGTACCTGCCAGAAACGTTTCTTGCACGAGGGACTAACTATCGAATTATGCACGGATTTGTATATATGTATGTGTAAGGCACAGAACGATTTAAGCCCAACGACACGTCACCGTTATCGCTACGTAGCCTCCGTGAGGCAACAAGAAACCGCTTGCTTTGCAAACCAGAAGGGTTTGGTTCAAATCCCGCAGGGTACAACAACATTGTGTAGTTGTTCCTTACTGATTAGGACAACGCAGGCCGATCACCTGATTGTTTGCAATGTGAAATGATCCATGTAAAAATCAGGGCCTAACCTTGTTCTGAGACTCAAGATGGTAGGCGCAGGATCCACTTGTTTTGGTTCCATGTAGGTACCATCTGAATGAAAGAGTAAAGGAAGAGAGAGTAGACTAGAGCTGTGTTTACTAGTACACTTATGCACTGATCTTGATTATTGTATTGTCTTTTCTCGACTCATCTCTACACCAACATAGTATAAATATATAGGGTTACAGGAAAAGTCGTGCTAGATCCGTTAAGGGCGTGGAGTACCCATCATTTCTGACTTATTTCACTATGAAACACCCCACCCTAAACTTAACCCTTTTCGAGATTTTCGACTTTAAATTTTTTATTGAAAATTGCCGATTTTTAGGCTATTAAATTTTATTTTGTTTAAGTTAAGTTTAAGTTTTTTTATTTTTTACTTTTTTTTTATTTTGGTTAAGTTTAGGGTGGGGTGTTTCATAGTGAAATAAGTCAGAAATGATGGGTACTCCACGCCCTCAACGGATCTAGCACGACTTTTCCTGTAACCCTGTATAGATAACTAGCAGTAGCCCGCGGCTTCGCCCGCGTTTACTTTGTAACTCAAACGTGTTTTGAATTGTGGATTGACGTTTTTTTAAATATTGTTTGCACTAATGTTGTCTTTTATTTACGCGAATGCTACACATTGAAATCTAACTACTTTTACGGATTTAATCGCGGTTTATTTTAGGTTTTACTATCCCGACGTTCCGAATGCTTTGCAGCACCCATGGTCACGGGAGGACTGTAATGTTGAACGTCCTTATGTCACAATTATGCCGGTGTACTCTCAGGTCTTCTTAGTTATTATTGTTGCTCCGATCTTCGGACGATCGATTTCAATATTGTACACACTTTTTAACCGACTTCAAAAAAGGAGGAGGTTCTCAATTCGTCTGTATATATATATTTTTTTTTTATGTATGTTCGCGCATAACTCTGTCAATTATGAACCGATTTGAAAAAATCTTTCTTCCATCCATTCTTCAATCCATTGATTGGGTCCCATAAAAAAATTATTGCGTAGTAATAAGTAGTTCCTGAAAAACAAGAATGGTGACTGCGCACTGAGAGCTGCAGGAAAGCCTATATCGATGACTTTATGTCGCTTTTTAAGGACAAAAATGGTCATAACTCTGGCAAATATTTACCAATTTCAATGATTCTTTTTTATTCGAAAGAAAAAACCACTTTATTAAATCTGTATGAATTTTATTACAACCGGATAAGAACTTCCTGGAGGAACATGAACGATGTGGAGGAATTTATCTGGTAAAAACCATAAAACTGATGTTCTCCATTACATTGCTCTGACAATTATGAACCGATTGCGATGATTCTTTTTTTATTCGAGAGAGTAAACTACTATGATGATTCCATGCAAATTTCATTACGACCGGATAAATAGGTTCTGAGTTTCTGAAGAAACATGAATTATGTAAAACTATGTAGACGATAATGTGATCATAACCTATCTAGATAATTTTACGATTTTCGATGGTTCAATCTTTATATATGAAAATATCACTAAAAAGTTTAAAATAAAATCTTTTTAAAAAAAATTGAACCGACTTCAATATCACTGAAAAGTATAAAATAATTTAAATATTATTGAAGTTGGTGCCAAATATACACAGCCGGTAAGCTAACACCAACTTCAATAATATTTAAATTATTTTATACTTTTCAGTGATATTGAAGTCGGTTCAATTTTTTTTAAAAAGATTTTATATTAACTCTGATCTAAGTATCAAGTATTTAGCCTGTATTTTTGTGTAAGCTATCATAGATCCCATTTCTTAAATATTTCGTTCTTTATTTAAAAATATACTGTACTGATTTTGCAATTCCATTAAAAAACTACCACCACCTAGCGCAGCGTAGGCAGGCCTCCCACTAGGTGGACCGACGACATTGTTCGCGTCGCAGGAAACCGGTGGATGCAAATAGCAAATTGTCGTTCATTGTGGCGGTCTAAGGGGGAGGCCTTTGTTCAGCAGTGGACGTCTTCCGGCTGGTGATGATGATGATGATTAAAAAATTTATGAGGTTGTTAAGTGGAAACCATTTGGTATCCTCATTGGTAGATGCCCCTAGAATGCTGAAAATCAGTTTATTCAATTTTTGTATTGAGTTTATGTACCGAGTTTCGTTACTCTAGCTGTATTATAGCATTAAATGGAAATCGTTCTACGTGTAAAATTTCCAACCCCATTAACCTGACCTTACCTTAGGGGTTGTTTTTTGCAAAATGCCGGAAATAGCTTTCTTAGATTCTTGTGTGCAATATATAAATTAAGTCTTATGATTTAGTAGGTCGAAGAACATTTTTTGGACCCCAATAGGACCCCTTTAACAGTTGATTTTCAAAAAATGATTATTTATACAATAATTGCATTAGTTTGATAAATGTATTCGCAAAGTTTCATCAATGCAGCATGATATTTTTTTCCGCGTTTCATACTCAAAAACCATGCTAACACCCCTTTACGGGTCGAATTTGAAAAAGTTGTGATACACAATATGTTTCTTAATTTCTTTGGCTTAGTACATTGACAAAATTTCATATCCGTGTGATAATTTTTTTTTTCCCATACTATCTTTGGGAGCCCATTTGACCCACTTAGGGATTAATTTTACAAAAATGCTCAAAATTTGTTTGTTTAATCGTTGTGTTGAGTTTATTTACTGACTTTCGTTACTCTAGCTGCATCATAGCATGAAATGGAAATCCTTCTTTGTGCAAACTTTCCAACCCCTTGATATGATTTTAGGGGCTGTTTTTCGGAAAATGCCGTAAATAGGTTTTTTAGATTCTTGTGTAGAATATATAAACTAAGTCATATGATTGTAGGTAGAAAAACATTTTTTGGACCCCAATTCGACCCATTTCGGAGTTGACTCTTAAAATATGATTATTTACACATGGATTGCTATAATTTGATAAATATATTCGCAAAGTTTCATCAATGCAGTAAGTATGTATTTTTTTCACATTTCATACTCAAAAACCATAATAAAAGCCCTTTAAGGGTCGATTTTCCAAAAGTTGTAATACACGTCTTTCTTTATTTCTTTTGCTTAGTACTCTAACAAAGTTTCGTGTCCGTGTGACGAAACAATTTTTTTTTCCATACAAACTTTGGGATCCTATTTGACCCACTTATGGGTTGATTTTACAAAAATGCTCAAAATTAGTTTTTTCAATTGTTGTGTTGAGTCTATGTACCGAGTTTCGTTACTCTAGCTGCATCATAAGATGAAATGGAAATCCTTCTTTGTGCAAACTTTGAAACCCCATTAAATGATCTTAGGGGTAGTTTATCGAAAAATGCCGGAAATAGGTTTCTTAGATTCTTGTGTGCAATATATAAACTAAGTCTTATGACTGTAGGTCGAGAAACATTTTTTGGACCCCCATTGGACACCTTTAGAGGTTGATTTTCAAAAAAATATTATTTGCACTTGGATTACTATAATTTGATTAATGTATTCGCAAAGTTTCAGCAATGCAGTATGTTTTTTTTTTCCGCGTTGCATACTGAAAAACCATGCTAAAATCCCGATAAGGGTCGATTTTCAAAAAGTGTGATACACGTGTTTCTTTATTTCTTTTGTATAGTACACTGACAAAGTTTCATGCCCGTGTGACGAAAAACAATTTTTTTTCCATACAAACTTTGGGAGCCCATTGAACCCACTTAGGTATGGAATTTCGAAAAATCCGTTCTCATTGTTCACTAGACTATTTGAATAATGTTGGTTCCAAATTTCAAGATTGTACGTTTTATGGTTTTTGCTGTATCGTGATTCCTAGAAAACACCCTGCTCTTTTATTAATATAGACTAGCTGTAGCCCGCGGCTTCGCCCGCGTTTACTTTGTTATTCAAACGTGTTTTGAATTATGAAACCAGGTTTTTTAAAATATGGTTTTCTTCTATTTACGCGAGTCCTACACATTGAAATCAAACTACTTTTACGGATTTAATCGCGGTTTATTTTAGCTTTTACTATCCCGACGTTTCGAATGCCTTTGCAGCACCCATGGTCACGGGAGGCCTGAGATGTTGTACGTCCTTTTGCACAATTATGCCGGTGTATATCCTCAGGTCTTCTTTGTTATTCTTATTATTGTTGGTCCGATCTTCGGACGATCGATTTCAATATTGTTCAGACTTTTATTAACCCTGATCTAATAGGTATCAAGTATGTAGCCTGTATTTTTGTGTAAGCTATCATAGCTCCCATTTCTTATATATTTACTTCTTTATTTAAAAAGATACTGTACTTATTTTGCAATTCCATTAAAAAACTTATGAGGTTGTTAAGTGAAAACCATTTGGTAACCCTATTGGTAGATGCCCTTAGCGGTTGATTTTCGAAAAATGCTGGAAATTAGTTCATTCTCTGAGTTTCGTTACCATAGTTGCATTGTAGCATTAAATGGAGACCTTTCTTCACGCAAACTTTAGGGATATTTCTAAAAATGCCGGAAACAGTTTCTTAGATTATTGTATGCAATATATAAAATATGTCGTGTGGCTGTAGGAATAAAATATTTTTTGGAACTCAATTGAACGCGTTTAGGGGTTAATTTTAAAAAATTACATGCATTACTTCAATATGCCGAATGTATGCAAAGTGTCATCAGTGCAGCATGAATTTTTTTTTCGCGTTTGATACTCAAAAACCATGCTAAAACCCCGTCGACGGTTGATTTTCAAAACAAACGTGTTTCTCAATATTTTGACGAAGTAGACTGATAAAGTTTCGTATCCGAAAAAATATTTTTTTACATACTAACTTTGACACCTCATTTGTCCCACGGGTTGATTTTCGAATAAAACATTGCATACTTTATCCGGTCATAATGGCATTTGCATGAAATCATTACAGTAAAGCTACTGTATTCAGGAGAGTAAGCACTCTCCTGAATAAAAAAAGAATCATCGAAATCGGTTCATATTTGTCAGAGTAATGTAATGGAGAACATCAGTTTCAAGGTTTTTAACCGATTTCAAAGAAGGAGGTTCTCAATTCGTCTGTATATATTCCTTTATTTTACCAGATAAATTTGTACAATCAATAAATCATGGTTCTCCAGGAAGTTCATATCTGGTTGTGATAAAATTTATACATATTCATTACAGTGGTTCCTTCTTTCGAAAATATTTGCCAGAGCTTGACCATTTTTTTCCTTAAAAAGTGATAAAAATATCATCTTTTAGGCATTCATACAATTTTTTCTGAGTCGCCATTTTTGTTTTTTCAGGAACTGCTTATTCGTAAGTAATATTTTGTGATGGGGTCCGATTTCAAATTTTTTTTCATAAAAAAATTTGAAATCGGTTCGTAATTGCCAGAGTCATGCGCGAACATACATAGAAAGAAAAAAATATGTACAGACAAATTGAAAGCCTCCTCCTTTTTTAAAGTCTGTTAAAAATGCTGAATATTAGTTTGTTATATTATTGTGTTGAGTTTACTTACCGAGTTTACTTACCGAGTTTCGTGACTGTAGCTGCATTATAACTTAAATGGAAATCCTTCTGCATGCAGACTTCGAAACCATTAATTGACCTTAGGGGTTGTTTTTCGATGCATGCAGGAATAAGTCTTATGACTGTCGAAAATCATTTTTTGGACCCCAATTGGACCCCTTAAAGAGGTGATTTTCAAAAATGATTATTTATACAATAATTGCTTTATATTCGCAGTTACATCAATGCAGCATGATATTTTTTTTCCGCGTTTCATACTCAAACCATGCTAACACCCCTTTACGGGTCGAATTTGAAAAAGTTGTAATACACGTGTTTCTTAATTTCTTTGGCTTAGTACATTGACAAAATGTCATATTCATGTGATAAAAAAAAATCCATAAGAACTTTGGGAGCCCATTTGACCCACTTAGGAGTTGATTTTACAAAAATGCTCAAAATTGTTTTTTTCAATTGTTGTGTTGAGTTTATTTACCGAGTTTCGTTACTCTAGCTGCATCATAGGATGAAATGGCAATCCTTTTTTTGTGCAAACTTTGAAACCCCATTAAAAGACCTTAGGGGTAGTTTTTCGAAAAATGCCGGAAATATGTTTCTTAGATTCGTGTGTGCAATATATAAACTGAGTTTTATGACTGTAGATTGAGAAATATTTTTTGGACCCCAATTGGACCCCTTTAGAAGTTGATTTTCAAAAAATGATTATTTGCACTTGGATTGCTATAATTTGATTAATATATTTGCAAAGTTTCAGCAATGCAGTATGACATTTTTTTCCGCGTTTCTTACTCAAAAAACCATGCTAAAATCCCTTGGAGGGTCGAATTTCAAAAAGTTGTGTTACACGTGTTTCTTTATTTCTTTTTCTTAGTACACTGACAAAGTTTCGTGTCCGTGTGACGAAAAAAAATTTTCTTTTCATACAAACTTTGGGATCCCATTTGACCCACTTAGGGGTCAATTTTACAAAAATGCTTCAAAATAGTTTGTTCAATGGTTGTTTTGAGTTTATTTCAATGGTTGTTTTGAGTAGGTATTTTTTCATTGTGTACTCAAAAACCATGTTAAAACCCCTTTAAGGATCAATTTTCAAAAAGTTGTAATATACGTGTTTTCTTATTTCTTTTGTTCAGTACTGTAACAAAGTTTCGTTTCCGTGTGACGAAATTTTTTTTTTTTCATACTAACTTTGGGAGCCCATTTGACCCACTTAGGGGTTGATTTTACAAAAATGCTCAAAATTAGTTTTTTCAATTGTTATGTTGAGTTTATTTACCGAGTTTCGTTACTCTAGCTGCATCATATGATGAAATGGGAATCCTTCTTTGTGCAAAATTTGAAACCCCATTAAATGACCTTAGGGGTAGTTTTTCGAAAAATGCCGAATTTAAGTTTCTTAGATTCTTGTGTGCAATATATAAACTAAGTCTTATGACTGTAGGTTGAGAAACATTTTTTGGACCCCAATTGGACCCCTTTAGGAGTTGATTTTCAAAAAATTATTATTTGCACTTGGATCGCTATAATTTGATTAATGTATTCGCAAAGTTTCAGCAATGCAGTATGAATTTTTTTTTCAGCGTTGCATACTCAAAAACGATGCTAAAACCCCTGTAAGGGTCGATTTTCAAAAAGTGTGATACACGTGTTTCTTTTTTTCTTTTGTTTAGTACACTGACAAAGTTTCATGTCCGTGTGACGAAAAAAATATTTTTTTCCATACAAACTTTGGGAGCCCATTTGACCCCCTTAAGTATGGAATTTCGAAAAATCCGTTCTTATTGTTCACCTAGACTATTTGAATAATGTTGGTTCCAAATTTCAAGATTGTACGTTATATGGTTTTTGCTGTATCGTGATTCCTAGAAAACACCCTGCTCTTTTATTAATATAGATTATATAAAGTAGAATTACACACACACGGCTCTAATCGCCGCACTTAAAGTGCCGCTTTATAATGTAAAAATGTAGTTTAAATTTAATAAGCTTATTCTAGGTAAACACGATAAAATAAATGTACACACATTAATCTAAAATAAGATCTATAGTGTTTAGCTACTGCTGAGCTACTGCTGAGCTACTGCTCACTTGTGTAAATTGATTTTCTTTGAAATTACTTCATACGAAGAAAATATATCGAAAATAAAACTATTAAACAGTACTTTCTCTCGGTTTCAATATAAGTAGGTACTTACATGAATCTTGATAAACATTTATTGTGTGGCTATGTGTAGGTTCATTCAATGTCATCTCTTTTACATAACTCGAAACTTATGGCTTCCAGTCAAGGTTTACTTCGACCGGTCTAGCAGACAAGGCCGAAGGGTCGTATGCATGCGACCTCAGACGAGCATCACCCCACTGTTTCTTGTCGGATCTCAGTGATCTGGTGGTAGAGCCAGCCCTTGCCTCCCTGAGGTGCCCTTGAGCTCATCGCTCTCCTGCACTTCAGGCTGCTGTGCTATAAGCGATCACCTCCTCTTGTCCGGTGATGTTGTCATGAGACCAACAATATCAACTAAGTAGTCAAACTCAAACTCAAAAATAGTTTATTTCAAATAGGCTTAACGCTAGCACTTTTGAAAGGTCATGTTTTTTTTTTAAAAAGCTACCACCGGATCACAACGCTGCCTCAACTGAGAAGACTAGTTGCTATCATTATGTAGTTACTATCATTCCCAAAAAAAGGCTTATTTCGTGACACTAATTTGTTAGCTAGCAATTGTACTGTCACACTGCTTAGCAAGAATCTCCGTGGCAAAAGAGATGAGAATACTTACGTCATTTTTCATCACGCGGGGTAAGTGCAGATTGGTGGATCAGACTCACCTTTCGAATAAGATATTTTCCTTCACGGCTAGCGAAAGGTAGGTAAAGATTTATATTTTAATTAGTACATTAATATTCACATAAAATTAGATTAATAAAAGTTATTCAATTTTATTAAATCAAAATAAGAAATCAAAGAAAAGCAGAGAAAATGATTAATAATAATAATAATACCAGCCCTTGTTTATGTCCCACTGCTGGGCACGGGCCTCCCTTCAAGATGAAGGGGCTTAGGCCATAGTCCACCACGCTGGCCAAGTGCGGGTTGGCGAACTTCACACGTCATTCGAAAGTTAGTTAGGCTTTCTTAGACATGCAGGTTTCCTCACGATGTTTTCCTTCACCGAAAGCTAGTAACAATCGCACAAAGACGATTCTCACATGATTAAAGAAATCAGAGGTGCGAGCCGGGGATCGAACCTGCGCACCTCGTTTCCAAGGCAAGCGCTCGCCCACTGAGCTGTTACAGCTAACAGTTACAGTGAGAAAATGATTGTAAAGAGATAAATATTGTAAAGAGATAAATATGTAGCTTACATAATTATACATACAAGTAGTAGGTATATTATATTTTTACATCTCCTGACCTTAAAGATCTACATATAAATATACCAAAACATACAAAAGATCTCGATAATATCACTTATCCCGCTGAAAATACACCTAAAGTACCATGTATGTACATAAGTGAAAGTCATTCTTCACTATATGCTTACGTATTTGTTCAACACATTTTTTCAGGTCTGTAATATCTCGTGAAATATCTGCTTTACATCACCTCTAGAGTAGCCATATCTCATAATAAAGAAATACTGTTATTGTTTGTGCATTTTGTAGACACAAAAGTGCTATTAGCTAGTCTGGTAAAAAGAAAATTATTAAGAAAATACTTAGTCCTTTTTAGGGTTCCATACCTCATCATCATCATCATCATCATGACCAGCCGGAAGACGTCCACTGCTGAACATAGGCCTCCCCCTTCGAACGCCACAATAAACGACAATTGGCTATTTGCATCCACCGGTTACCTGCGACGCGTACAATGTCGTCTGTCCACCTAGTGGGAGGCCTACCTACGCGGCGTCTTCCGGTTCGTGGTGGTTCGTAGTGGTGGTGGTGTTCCATACCTAATAGGTAAAAAGGAACACCTATAGTGAGACTTCGTCTATCTGTCTGCATGTCTGTCTGTCACACTTATATATTACAGGAACCACTGACGCTATTGATTTGAATCTTAGGCCGCGCGCACTTTGGACACGAATTTGTATCGTACGTAAACGTATGATCGTGGTCGTACGAATTAGATGCGCACATTGAATACGTTTACGTACGTACGTACCACTTTTATGCAAATAAATTGAATTGATTTTTTTCCGGTTATATCGTACTCGTGAAGTCCTCTTTGGAGCGCCATGAAATAACCTGTATCTGGTAATTCTCTTATAACTCGCAGAATGCGGCAGCGTCATCGCTGTCGTAGAAAAATATATCTATCGGTGCATGAAATATATTTAAAAAGACGTGAATTCAGTGAATACCATCATATTATGAAAGATATATAATGACCACATACTGTTTCACGTTCGTAAACCAAGTTAATAAATTTTTCTTTTTTTTTTTATTTTAATTTAATTTTTAACGTACGAACGTGTTTGAAATCCCAACAAGTTCGGGTTGTATTCGGACGTCTGAACTACACGTACGTATACGCACGATTAACTCGCACCCAGTCTGCGCGCTCCCATAGTACTTGGAATGTCGGGATCGTTCGTACGTGTTCGTATGTGTCCCCACGAGTAAAATTCGTACGAAAACGTGTCCAAAGTGCGCGCGGCCTTAGATTAGTTTTAGATCTTACTTACTCAACCTCGTCGCACATGAAAAAATAAATATCTCCGAAGTTTGTGGAGGGAAACATTTAAAATAATTATGGGTAATACATGTCTATCTATATTTTACAGGAATCATAAAATGATCTTTCTTATTAGTACATAGTAATTCTAAAAAAATACTCGACAAAAAAACTTAGTTTTGCGGGTTTTTTTTTTGCTATCTGAATTGTTAGACGAATAGTAAAATAGCTTTAGGTCCAGAGGAGGTAAGGAACCGTCGGTGGGCGAGTTCGCGATTGGTTTTTTATTTCCTTATTGTACGATTAGTGGTGAACCTAATGTCAGAGTAGTTCAAGCTGCCCTTTGATCTCTGATATGGCTTATCGACTGCAGTCAGCTGTCTAGATCAACAACCGGGACCGATGTTTCACCTCTCCTCTGTAGAACGAACGCTCAGTTCAAGTCTAAACGGTCACCCATGTACGGACTGACCATACCAGACGTTGCCTACCAAACAGTGTTTGGCTTTGCGTGCCTCACTGTTAAGAACATCATATTATACATAGATATCATTTTTCTATAAAGAGGTTAACTGTGATGTATTAGACCAGTTCTGCGGGTATTTAAAGGCCACTTTCGGTGAATCATAATATGAGTACGGTTTCATATTTTTTCGTGTGGCAGCATTCAGACCAAATATCTGCTAATAAATGAATTGAGTATAATTCAGCTAAAATGTGTGACTATTTTACGTAAATTAGAGGAATTGCGATGGACCCGCTGGGAATGCAGAATACGAATTCTTTTTAGATGAAATGCAAAATGTGGCCTTTTTAGGCCTGCTGGTAGATACACTATAATAATGGCAAGCGCTCCTATTGACATTTACTAAGTACAACATTACACACAATTTTACACTGCAAAGCTACTGCAATCTGAGAAGATGAAGAGAACTTTCTTAAGAGAAAATAAAAAAGCGTTTGGCCGAACTGAGTGCTTACATCAGTACCGTTGAAATGGTATCTAACCCTCTAGAAAATATCGTAAAGAAAATATTCAAAATCCAAATAACCCTAATGATTATAACTAGGCTGCCTGGTTTATCTTTTTAGTAGGGGCTTAGGCACAATAGTGGGACCTCGACTAAGCGGTAAAACTAAAACCTGAGTCTAAACCTAGGTTTCTCGTTAAATTGCTTTTCGTAATAAGATGGTTTAGGTTCTGTAAACCCATGTGAATAATGTACTTGTCTAAAAATGTAATAACTACTTATATTATTCTTAGTTAAAGCGTACACCCTTTAAAGTGTACCCTTTTAGGGCTAACATAAAGTAGGTACTTACTAGTATTTTTATATCCGCATTAAATACTGCAGTATGGATCATAGAAAATAATCTTTGCGTATATTCGAATGAATATCTTCCAACAACATTGTTTGCCTTATTAATCCATAACAGGAAACGGAAACGAGTGAGTAATAACGTACAATCAGCCTAATAATAATCCTGACAATTACAGACATTTTTCCAAGCGTCATAATATGATAAATAAATAAAACTTATTTCTATCCTCGAGCGGAAAAGCGATAGGTGAATAGAATATGCAGATATATATATATATATATATATACTCGTATATATACAATGTCGGAGGATTTAGTCTTGTGTATATTATTACTACAGTCCGATTATTAATTAATTCACTAGAGTAAACTAACGTTTACTGCGTTGCCAGTTTTTGATGTAAAAAAAATAGTGAAGTGACAAAATGTTTCTATTAATCATTCACTCAGTATGTCATGAAACAAAACTCCATATTCATTTTATTTACAAGAAATTTCGCAAAATAGATTTAAAATATATTTTAATCTTTTTAATCTTTCACTCATTAATCATTAACTCTAACAATTTACTCCTATAATTAACTTCAATCATTAACTCCAATAATAAACTCAAATCATTAACTTCTAAAATTAACTCCTATAATTAACTCGAATAATTAACTCCAATCATTATCTCCAATAATTAACTCCAATATAAATTACAAAAATTAACACCAATAATTAACTCCAATCATTAACTCCAATCATTAACCCAATAATTAACTCCAATCATTAACACCTATCATTAACTCCTATAATTAACCCCAATAATTAACTCCAATAATTAACTCCAATAATTAACTCCAATAATTAACTACAATAATTGACTCCAATAATTAACTCCAATAATTAACTCCTATCATTAACCCTATTATTAACTCCAATCATTAACTCCTATAATTAACTCCAATCATTAACTCCTATAATTATTTCGAATAATTAACTCCAATCATTAACTCCAATAATTAACCCCAATAATTAACTCCAATCATTAACACCTATCATTAACTCCTATAATTAACCCCAATAATTAACTCCAATAATTAACTCCAATCATTAACCCTATAATTAACCCCAATAATTAACTCCAATAATTAACTCCAATAATTAACTCCAATAATTAACTCCAATAATTAACTCCAATCATTAACCCTATAATTAACTCCACTCATTAACTCCAATAATTAACTCCTATAATTAACTCCAATCATTAACTCCTATAATTATTTCGAATAATTAACTCCAATCATTAACTCCAATAATTAACCCCAATAATTAACTCCAATCATAAACTCCTATAATTAACTCCTATAAATAACAGCAATCATTAAATCCTATATAATTAACTCCAATCATTAACTCCACTCATTAATCAGTTAATTTGTTTTAGTTTTTTTTTAAAAGGAATAATAATAATTCTTACACTACTTACACTATGTACTTGAAATCTTAAGGATCGACCCTCGACCAAAATAATATTTCGTGAGGATCGGCCGCTAAATTATATTTACGGACAAGATTTGCTTAGTCACCGGCCTTATAGATGTAACACCCCTGCTTCAAAGATGAATTTTCAATTACTTCAGCCAAAAAACTGTGTAATATTATTTTTGTTTTTTTTTGTGGCGAACCTTGTGTCAGCCTTGTACAATCTGTCCTTACCTTAGGCCTCTAGACTTAACGACTGCTAATCTTAATGTCCGAATTTTTTACGTTCCAAAGCACGGAGACACTCAGTTCAAATGCCACTAAACGGTCACCCATCTAAGGACTGACCTTGCCTGACATTGCTTAACCAACTGAACAGTGATTACTACTGGCTATGAGCGCCTCTTTGAGTTACGCAAATTTTAACTAAATAGGTGTCTACACGCTTTCATATTGATATTAAGCATAAGCGAAATGACACATAATTAAATCGGCCGAAAAGCAAAACGACCTGCAAGCAAAACTTCCTAATAGAGAAATGACCTACATGCAAATAGTCCTATTTGCAAAATGTTCTAATAGCAAGACACAAGTAGATTGTTATCATGATATATTTTAAAGGAACTGAAAATGCCTATAAGTCCCATTTCCATGTCACTGACTATCCCTAACAAAACTTTGACTAACTCCAAACCGCAGACCACATCCACATGAGTCGGCAAGTTTAATATTATATTTGGCTATCGTTGTCTAGATTAATATCGTCGTTGAATTAATGGTTTTATAATCCTTCCTATAAATCTGGAAATCGCATAACAGTAATTTTAGTTTGCACTTGTAATTTACCCATGTTATCTATTACATAGAATCTCTTCAAAGTGGAGTGATATTATGAAAATCGCGTTCGAACTTTTAATGAGCTTGAGACATGCATGACTAGAGTAAAATCATTAAATATTAAACTATGGGCGTAAGCTGATAGATAAGGTATGAGAGGAAAATGAGTATAAGTAAACAATAATTATTATGAGTCACGGGTATGAATCGCGCATTTTGGAATTCATATATCGTACCTACTAAAAGGATTTGAAAAAAAAACACAATCATACCTCTACTAAATGTTAGTCTAAATATCAGTCAGGAGGGCTTAAAGCACTCTGATGGCCAAGAAATATTTAATCCCATATCGCCATCGATATAATACACACATCAAAAGTGTCTAGGGATCAACATATATTTTTGCAATAACTTTTCTCCTGATTGATATTAATTAAAATTTTCTTTAAGGATTCATCAAATAAAGTGTTTTCGTTTGTCACAGTAACGATAAACCAAGTCACCTTTGCATTAATAAAGAAATTTGCCATTTTCCTAATAAAGGGATTTTTGACATTTGAACCACTAACACAAAAGTTCGAAAAAAAGACTGAAATAACAGTTTTCTTTAAAATTTTATTGGGTAACTTAAACAATTAATAATCCGTGTTTCTACCGCGAACACTAACAACACAAGAACATCGGTTTGGCATACTCAAAATGAGTTCATCCAAATCACGCTGTGGAATGGCCGCCCATGTTCGTTGCAACAACAAAAAAAGGTCTTCTTGCGACTGGATACCCTCCATATTCGGCAGAGCTCTTCTCTGTAGCATATCCCATGCATGCTCAATCGGGTTCAAGTCTGGCGACTGAGCAGGCCAGGGCAGGACATTGATGTTAGCTGCGGCGAGAGTCTGTCTTACAACTCTTGCGGTGTGCGGTCGTGCATTATCATGCATTAACTGAAATAAGGGACCGATTTGCACTTGTAGAGGAACGATGACGTCTGATACAATCGTCTCAGCATAAATTTGAGCGTTGAGGTTGCCTCTGATCCAAATCAACTCAGTTCTTCCGCCGATCTAAATACCCGCCCATACCATGATGGTTCCACCACTATAAGGATGGACTTCCTGGCAGGATTTTAATCGCTGTTGGCGTCCAGGGGTTCTCCAGTGTCGTATACGTCTTGTATCCGGTCTCATACCAAAACGAGACTCATCAGAAAAGCACACGAAACGCCATTGTTCTTCTGCCCATTTTTTTGCCCAAAAATGCTTGATCCCTAGACACTTTTGATGTGTGTATATAAACTAGATTTTGTGTCACGGTTCAAAAAGTGGTAGCGAGAAATAGCGCCCTTGTGTCGCTATTTCTTTACAAGCCACATCCTGGCAAATTTATTTTTGCCGATAGGAGTGTCGCTACTGTCTATATAAAACTGTCAAACTACAAGTCATTATCATTATAAAATCGTTAGTGCACGTTTCCGCCACCAGCACAGATAAGTTTGCAAACTCCGCGACCACATTTTAGATGTCATTTTGTTCGTGAATGTTTGTCTAGTTTATATATTATATGCATATCGCAATAAAACTGTAAGTTAAATGCCAATACAATCATGAGATCGATCGACCAACTTATCTGTATGGGTGGTGGAAATACGAACTAAAATATTCTTATGAAAATTAAGATCAGTTTGCGGTAATTGCATAGACAGTGGCGACACTGACAACTGACAGATAAGCTCTGTATGCTATACATACTTATAAGCAACGTGAGGTATTTAAGGTCGCGCACTCTATAAAAATAATAATTTTCGATAGATGAACTAGAATACCATGCTGCTAGATATAGAATACAATAAAGGTATCAATTCCAAAATCGTGTCAGAGAAACATTTTCATAATAGAACATCATATATAACTCATTAATCATGGATATCATACGTCGGTACTATCTATAAAATGGGTTATTTATAAAAACGGTTTTCTTAATCTGAAGAAACATTACTCAATCATTCTTGACCACAGTCTGGACGCTGTCGGACAAAATATGTCAAAACATTAATCATGTGATTTGAAAATCCTGAACGTAATCATACATTTTTGGATTATCGCCAATAGAGTTTATATAAAGTACGTATCAATTTTATTGTATAGTTTCATCCAAAACAGTCAATGGCAAAAACAGGAAACAAATTAGTAATTAATTCTTAATAACAATGCCATCATCAAATGTTAAATGTGGAGCCGTTACAGATCACTATTTTTTTTTTCTATAATATAAAACTTGGATTTATTTATATGGATCTGATCAGACGATGACAATTATTTTGTTCCTTTTTTGGAAAATACTAAACTTTTACTACTAAAATTACAAACTTAGGCGTCAGCTAAAAGCGTTCTTTGTAATGTAAATGTATATTCCATAAAGATGTGATAAAATGAATATATTAAATTTTAAACACGCATAAGTTAACACATAGCTTTTGCATCGTGGTGAACTAATAATCAAGTACCTTCTAAGCAGTAAGTATATTGGAATGTGCCATAATTATGTCGCGAAAACCGCTTGTAGAATGTTATTTATGTAATTCTCGCGTTTAATGTAACGGCTGTTGATCAAAATTTATATGGTGAACAAGGCGTCTTATTGTAAATCTATGTAAAATAATAAAAAATCTTCGAATCTGAAAGTATTTTGAGGATATTGGCCCAAAAAATACAAATTCCGACTAAGACTAGGATACCTACACATAGGTAGATTGTGAATTATATCTATCGCTCTATACTGCCCACTTGGTCTTGCTATGATTTGTATAGCCATCATCATCACAATCCGGAAAATATCAAGATTTTTAAATTAAAGAAATAAATAAAATCTTGTGATCTGCATGGACTTCCTAAAATAGTCTCACAGAATTTTAAAGTTTCAATAGGCTCCTTATTATTTAGTCTTATCAGGGTTACTCTGGAAATTAATGACAATTCAAATCTAGTGCAATTTTAAAATTCAGCACCTGAGTGACAATAACATCAGCCTAAGCACAATTTGCCTTGGATTACAATTAAAATTCGTTTCTAGAGTAACTCTACAGGTCGAGAACAGAAACTATATCGTGTTTTGTATTTGATTTAAAAATTAAAGTAGATATGGAGCTGCTAAATAACAACTCTATACAACTTTGCCCTTCCTTGTCACGAAAGACTTTCATACACAAATGGTACCAAAAAATTTACGAACCCTTAATGTTCAGTCAATTACTATAACAAAGCTATTCTGAATTTTTTGATGTGCAAATTTTTAACTTTTTAAATATAGCTATTTAAGTTTCAAAGAGTGATGAACATCCAATGTGTATTTAATAGCAGCTTTTGAAATAGTGACTGATGGTTGTTGTTTTCATAATTTGGTCGGCCCTTGCAGGATAGTGGAACATCTCAGTACCCCTCAAACTTACTTGGCACGTGGGTGGATTATGGCGAATTTACTCTTATTTCTTATGACGAGAAGGAAATGAGACCCTTGTTCAATGGCAGTGAGATGTTATGTTATATGATGTGGATTATAATAAAATCGCTCTACCTCAGTGCGCGTTAGAGTCAAAATTCTGTGGTTAACACCGTTCAGTCAGGTACCACCGCAATGTCAAAACAGCACTGTGCAACTGTTCGTTGTCTTCTTGTTCTGCCTGGCGTGCTTAATTCCAGCTGTTGTCAAGGTCCGTCTTCCGGCTATGATTCCTCCACTTTCCACGATCCTGAAGATCCTCGGTTGTGAGATCATTGGGTCTGTTGTCATCCTTGCATATGCATCTGTTAGTATATCAAGGCATGTTCTACCAATATACTCTTTTGACTGGCGCATAATCTGGCCATCTGCAATCCTGAGATGGTAATCTCAGGCGACTCTCTTGCAATTTATCCGCCACGTCACATACTTCAAGACTACCCCTGATGTATGATGTGTGCTGGTATAAAGGGCTCCGTAGCTGGATAAATTATTTATCCGCTCGTCAGCACAAGCTTCCTAAATAATAATTATTTTTTTCTTTAAAGATTTCATGCGGTTTCCTGGTTCGGAAACAATTATGAACCAGTGAACCGCGAAATTTATAAGCCGCTCTACAATTTTTCAGAACCAATTCCACAAAATATTACGCAGCTAAAAATACGGTATTCAAAAGGTATATTAAGACACTAGCTGTAACAGCTCAGTGGGCGAGCGCTTGCCTTGGAAACAAGGTGCGCAGGTTCGATCCCCGGCTCGCACCTCTGATTTCTTTAAATAATCATGTGCGAATCGTCTTTGTGCGATTGTTACTAGCTTTCGGTGAAGGAAAACATCGTGAGGAAACCTGCATGTCTGAGAAAGCCTAACTAGCTTTCGAATGACGTGTGAAGTCCGCCAACCCGCACTTGGCCAGCGTGGTGGACTATGGCCTAAGCCCCTTCATCTTGAACGGAGGCCCGTGCCCAGCAGTGGGACATTAACAAGGGCTGGTATTATTATTAAGACACTGAGTTACTTTGTGAGACGGAAATTGGAATTATAATGTCATCAAACAAACGAGAGAGTTTTATACGGTACTGGAGCTTAAAAAAAAATAACATTTGATTTTTTAACCCAATAAAGTTACGTATTCTTAAAGATATTAAAACCCATTTTAGCAAATGCTTTTAAAGGTAATGTAAGCTGTGTTCCTAAATAATGAAACGCTATGTCAGTACATAATAGTTTTAAGAGGATATGATTAAAAGGGTTTTACTTTCTCCTTCCAAAGGGATCGACACGGCCGGGGAGAACAGCCAGAACAGACCAGAACAGACTTTTTATATACCCATCCGATGCATAAGATAAGTAAAGTACTTAAGTAAGTAAAACAATTATTCGACGCAAAAAAAAAGCAATGTAAAAAATAGGAAAAACACACAGAAAAAAATGTTACAAAGAGAATTAAAAAAATAATGTAATTTAATTACGTTAGTTAGCGTTATGCGACTCCATCACACTTGCCTCGAAAAGGTGCCTGACTCAGCATGTGCTGGTCACCAAATTCAACCATCAAGATAATCTTCTTTTGCAGTGAATTAGTTAATAATTTCCTACCTAATCCAAAGACGTAATCGGTAGAAACAACTGGAATTGTAGACACAACTTTAAAATGTTCTGTGTAAAAGATCTGTCAAAAGAGAATCATATTCTGTAATAAACTATATAAAAAAAAAAAAAAACCGACTTCAAAGTACATTATCTAAAAAGCATAAAATAACGAAAATATTATTGAAGTTGGTGTTATTGAAGCGTACCTGCTGTGTATATTCTGCACCAACTTCAATAATATTTTCGTTATTTTATGCTTTTTAGATAATGTACTTTGAAGTCGGTTTTTATTTTTTTTCAAATAGTTTATTTAACACTTTTTAGTGACTTATTTTACCAAGATAGGTATCAGCACTATCACGCAACTCGAACGTCTACATTACAGTAACTTACTGAAAACATAAAAAGTTTATATCTCTTAAACTACTGGACCGATTTTGATGAAATTTGTACCCTAAGTTGAAAGATATTCTAACTATTGCAAAAAGAATTTTCGAAATCGGACTTGCAGTTTCTGAGAAATCCGTGGACAAACCTACATACATACATACATACACTCGTGAAATTTGGTAAATTCGTTTAGAAGCCCACATAGACCAACATATATGAATATTACGCATTTTTATTAATATTACATACATACGCGTCGAATACAGAACCTCCTTTTTTGAAGTCGGTTAAAAAGTAGAAGTATCCGCTACAAAGTGGCCAAAAATGTGGATGTGGGTGGATGTACTATCATTTACTCGCTCTACTCGCCTCTTGACACTGAAACTCAGACATTGCTCAATCGTATCTAATAAGTTTTCGATGCATACTAATATTGCATTGCCAGTGAACGCTATGAATTACTTCAACACTGGCCTGTTTTTATTATGACTCTGGTGGTAATACAATACCTGATTCAAAGATTCAAAGATTCAAAATTTTAATTTCAAATAGGCTTAACGCCTAAAAGCTACCACCGGATCACAACGCGGCCTCAACTGAGAAGATCCGGCAAGAAACTCAGCGGGCTTGTCATTTTTTCACATATTTTTTTTTAAACAGCGTTTGTCTTTTTACAATTAAATCAGCACCAGTGACAGTGTGTCCTGCCGTTCAAAATATCAAATAAAAATAAAAAATATGACGAAAATACAACAAACTAAAAACTAAAATGCCAAAGGGATTGTAGTCGGACCAGTCTCCCAAGCAGCACCCGCGCACGAGTTGACTCGAGCAGCAGCCATCACTCCCCTCAACCATATTGGAGGGAAGGGGGTGACCCGCCACAAGCAAAGACTTTTCGATGGCGAGCATGACCGATCCAAAATCACAGTGGCTCACGTTTTACCTTCTGCTGTTAAGCAGTGCCTCGTCAGGCAAGACACAAAGCACTTTAACATATTAAATTTTATCACAAGTCGTCTAAGTTAGATACACACCAAGAATAATTTACAAGCTCAAGTGAATTGCCTTCAGAACGTAAATAAAGCAACAATCAATTTTGCTGCTAGACTATAAAAGAAAATAATAAAATAAAAAAAGGACAAAAGGACAGCGGCCGGACCAGTCCCCCCAAGCAGCACCCGCGCACGAGTTGACTTGAGCAGCAGCCTGCCGACACATTTTTGGTCTAAATGCGTCACGCTACTATGTTCGTCCAATTAGCTCATCATGTAAAAAAATACTGGACCAATCTAGCCAGCATACCTTTTTTATCTCATTATGTTTCAGTCTCATGGAAATCGAAGCGCAATTTGTAGCCATACTAATTAAAACTCGAGCCTTCAGAGAAATAAAAGGGTATAAATTGGTTTTACTATACCTAACAGGAAATATACCTTAACATAGGTAATATGTCATCTATGTTATGTACATGACACACTGTTTAAAAAAAAGTGAAAAAATGACAAGCCCGCTGAGTTTCTTGCCGGATCTTCTCAGTTGAGGTGGTGTTGTGATCCGGTGGTGGCTTTTTTTTAAAAAAACATGACCTTTCAAAAATGCCTATCGTTAAGCCTATTTGAAATAAATAATTTTTGACTAATCTTTCGGACGGCTGGCCTGTTAGAAAAGTTCAGAGTCACACAACGAGCCATGGAGAGAGCTATGCTCGGAGTTTCTTTGCGCGACAGAATCCGAAATGTGGAGATTCGCCGAAGAACTAAGGTCACCGACATAGCTCTCAGAATCTGCAAGTTGAAGTGGCAATGGGCAGGCCACATTGCTCGAAGAACCGATAACCGTTGGGGAAGAAAGGTTCTCGAGTGGCGACCACGAACCGGAAGACGCAGCGTTGGCAGGCCACTAGGTGGACAGACGACATTGTGCGTGTCGCAGGTAACCGGTGGATGCAAATAGCCAATTGTCGTTCATTGTGGCGTTCTAAGGGGGAGGCCTATGTTCAGCAGTGGACGTCTTCCGGCTGATGATGATGATGATGATGATGATCTTTCGGAGTCGCTGGACGTTCAGGGTGTGGGCCCCAGGACGTTCTTTGAGTACGGCGGCGACTCCCAAGGAGGACGGCGGCTTACGACATTCGGTCCCGAGCTCAAAGGCAAGGCACTGATAGGGGGTGCAAGGCTTTTTTTTGGAATGATAGACGCTGTTGGCCCACCGGAGAGACCTGGGGCATGTGCCGCGACAGCCGCGGGGGTTTTAGCCGATCCACTGATTGGGTCCCGTAAAAAAATATTACATACGAATAAGTAGTTCCTGAAATAACAAGTATCGTGCGTCCGAATAATTTGTAAAAATGCCTAAAATATGAAATTTTTGCCGCTTTTTAAGGAACAAAAATGGTTATAACTCTGGCAAATAAAAAAAGTCTCATATATCTCAGATAAATAATTTTTCTTACTTACTTACTTTTATAATTGCTACTTCCGATGTTATCATACAAAAATAACTACAATACATTTAAAACATGGGCATTTTATCAAGAGCCGGAAAATTAACGGGAATCCTATTTCAAAAGTTTGAATTACTAACTTTTTTGCTGTATTGCAAGTTTTGAGAGTTTAGATTCGGAGGTATTTACCTCCGAAAAGTGATTGTGGTAGACGGTTTAAAATAATGGCGGTATGATTGTAGATATTCTAAAAAAAATTGGTGTTAATAATTTAAGTTTAACAACCAAACAATATTGTATTAAAACTACTCTTACGGAATATATCGCGGTTAATTTCAGGTTTTACTATCCCGGATTTCAGGTTTTTCTTTCCTTTTTAGGTTTTATTACAATGGTTTTATTAGTATTCGCGTAAATATAAGACAACATTATGTGAACCAAATAATACCTAAGCAAAAAGTATGAAATAGCAAGTAATATAGCAGTTAAGGTAGACTGTTAGAAAATGCCTAAGGCATTAAGTCCGCCTTGTACTTTATGTGCATGAAGTTAAATATAAAAAATAAAAAAAAAAATATAACTAATATTATTAAATTAAATAACACCGACAGCCGCACTCAGAGTGCAGAGAGCAATGAAATATTGCCTCGTCACTGAAGTGTAGACTTCAATACAAAGTCTATGGGATGATATTATCTAATCCATGATCTGATGATCATCAGGTTGTTTATAATATGTAAGCCATGGTTGTATAACTTTGACAGGTTCAGCCCTCACTACGCCGCGCCTTATCCTAAATTAGGTCTCATGACGTCACTCTATTACCTAGTTGATCAAGAATTTATATTCATTTTGATACATTGATATTGCAGTTCCATCCGTATGCACTATAAGCGGTATTTTTGTTCAAAAATGACCTCATTAATAAGTATTTTATTACTCTTGTGACATTAAGAACATGCGGTTTGAGCTAAAAGTTTATCTTACTAGGATATGATGAGACATCGACGTTGCATAGGTACCTATAATCTATAAAAAAGTAGAATGTATATCTAGACAAGACTAAATTTATATTTTTTAGAAAACCCCGACATCGGTGAACGAACTTTTAAAATGACTTTCCTGCTCCATTGTCAGACCCTGATCAATATCCGTCTACTAACTACTCACCAGGATTTACCCATAGATTTAAAATTCACCGGGTTCTACATTTAATTGAGCAGAGTTCCTGTTACTACCTTCCTACTTGCTCCCATCACCAGACGTTGAAAATCATTCTTCTACCTACTACTCCTAGCAAGACTAGCAACCTATCCAACGAGCCCAAATGCAGTGGGTCTAAGTTTATTGATGCAGAGATCCCGTGACCACATTCCTGCTCCATCGTCAGACCCTGATCACCATTTTCCTAGCAGCTACTCGACGAGACATTTCCAACGAGCCCAAACTCAATGGCTCACGTTTATTGGTGCAGAAATCCTGTGACCACCTTCCTGCTCCATCATCAGACCCTGATCACTATTTTTCTGGCAACTACTCGTCGAGTCCTATCCAACGAGCCCAAACTCGATAGGTCTACGTTTATTGGAGCCAAGATCCTGTTATCACTTTCTTGCTGATCATCATCGGACCCTTTTATTTATTATCATCGGATTTATATAATGTTCTAAATTTTAGATCTTTTCAACTAATAGTAGTAATGAAAATTGTCTATTGTATACGAATTATCCCTACCTCGACACGGAAATGAGCTGTTGGTCTTTAAACGGTTCTGGACTGATTTTCATGAAACATAGATAAGAACCATCTCGCTTAAACTAGCTTTCAAATAATAAAACCGCATTCAAATCTGTCCACTGGAGCGCTACGATGTCACAGACAGACATACAGACAGACAGGTAGACTTCCAGACATATCTAGGCGTCAAACTTATAACCTCTTTTTTGGTAGGGAATTAAAAAATTAACTTATTACCGGTCAGTAATGCGATATCTTGCAATGGGTTTTGTCGGAATTAGGGAATTTATCTTGAGGTTTTTTAATAAAACTCCCGTTTCCACGTGTGCACTTATGTAAAGTGTGAAAGAAATTGTTCAATGAATTGACAGGATAGAAAACAAAAAAAAAAATAGTTGGGGTATTTGTTGCTTAAACAGGTATTATTATAAGTTTGGTGGTTGGATCAATATGCAATGTACACTAAGGTTTTTACAGAAACACTGGACACAGAATTCTAAAATAGGTTTAAATTTTAACTCCAATCGGTTCTCTGGTGTTGGCGGCCAAGACTTACTTCGGATCGCTGCGTCCGCATAAGTAAGTTTAAAAGCTACGTTACCCTGTGGTAACGTAGCTTTTAAACTTACTTTACGTTTTTATTTTTATAAGTTTAAAGCCTATGCCTGTGCATAGGCTTTAAACTTATAACAACCCATAACCCACGGTACCACAAGAAGGGCTACAAAATAACTGGTTAAGCGCAATTAAAAAAAGCTCTACTAAACCCTTAGCCCCGGCTAATCGTGATGCTGATTCCCGTTACCGAATTAGCAAACATTTCTGAAACATTTTATTCGATTTTACTTTGAAGAAAAAATTCATTTTTCTTCAAAGTACTTATAGTAACTATACCTACTATATAACTTGGACTTATAGTAATTGTAACTATACAATTTTAGAATAACAAAGATTTTCACTTCTGAAGTCTATAATTAAATAACCAAAAATATCTTACCATCGCTCGCTATGCAGCCTTTTTTACATAGATTTAAGAAGATACTCATGAAATTCATCAAGAAAGGATAATTAAATTCACACAGATCATTTATCAACGAGGTTCGGGCTTAATTAGGGATAAGGGAAACAGTAGAATTCGCATTTTTTTTGCAGCCAAGAAAGAACACATCGTACGGTCCAACGGTTGTATTAATATTTTCATTGGAAACGCTTCTGCTAAATGAGTAGGTACTTACCTACTCATTTAGGTAGGTAGGTAGGTAGGTATGTGTTCAATAAATTGTTATTTAAACTGGGTACCTGTGTTATTTTTTGATATATCTAAAATTACTGCTTTACTCTTAAATTATCTGTATATAAAATTGAATGTATTTCAATTGTTTCATTATTTTTCTTGTGTTAAATTTTTGAAATAAATTTTAATGTTAGTACCAGGTAACTAGGTACTTAGTTAAATATAGAAAAAAACAATTGCCCACTGATGGCCCCTCGCATCACATACTCAATGTTGCCGGTTCGAACTTCCAGAAAAAAAACTCCTTGTTGGAACATTTGGGTACCAGAACGCTCTAGCATTTGTTTCGGCCAAAAGATTAGCATTAGATCCAGCAGCGTGGCAATCCCAGCACTTAGGAAACATTTCCGCTTAGAGTGAGAACGGCTTGTTAGGCAAAGTTACATATTATAAGGTTTTTACCGATTGTAATAAATACAAACACTTACTTGTCTTTTTTTATTTTGTTTGTAAATATTGTACACTAGCTGACCCACGCAGCTCCGCCTGCACTATTTTTACGTTAACTAAACTTTTAATAACAGACATTCGCATCGAATACATAACCTCCTTTTTTATAGTCGGTTAAAAACTGGGACCCACTTTTTACTTGCTCTCCGAAGCACGGACCCGTTTAGTTCAAATGGCGTTAAACGGTCACCCATCTATTTAATGACCTTACCTAACGTTGCTTAACCCGATCGATTACAAAACCTTGATAACAACTCTCTATGAGTGTTCCCTTACCAATATTTATTATATTATAAAGAAAAAATGATAAAATCGGACCAAGCGTATAACCAAGTACCCATTTTGACTTTAATCCCCTCTCCCAAAAGAACCGTGCTAGATTACGGGATAAAAAGTATCCTATGTCCTACCTCGTAGTAAGATCTCAAATCATGCCAAGTTTCATTTGAATCCATTCAGTAGTTTCGGCGTGATGCGCAACCGTGATACAGACAGACAGACAGACAAAAATTAAAAAAAATACATTTTCGGCCTCAGTAAAATTATATTTGGAGGGCATTCTATAACCGAGTTATAGAATGCCCTCCAAATATAATTTTCAAAATATCTACAATGTACAGAATTGGAACTGGTTTTATTATAAGTATAGATTTGTATTTAAAAAAAGATATGGCTATGACTAGTGGCTTTAAGGGCACCGGTGCCGTTACAAACGAACCCACATGCTGTGAGATTCAGTCGGCAGTATCAATGGATTTACCACTTGGTATGAAGCTTGTATTTTAATCAAAAATTTACTTTTTAATTTACTTTTCACAGATAGGAAAGACGTTCGTCATGAAGCTCAGGCTTGTCCTAGAATTTAAACGAAATTCGTCACTCGCGAAATCCGCTTTTTACTAGCGTAGTGGCTTTGCTCATTCTGGAGTAGATCAGACCAACATTACGTACAGTGAAGTATGTACGTGAAAACCAATCAAATTAAACTGCTACATAATATAACGCAAAAATAGTCTATTTCTAGGCTGGTTCCATAATTTTCCCTGTACATGGATCTATACTTCAATCGTGGTCATATTTATTACGATGTACTATCGGGTCCTCAGAAAAAATACATAAAATAAAAAATACTGGTCTAGAGCGAGTCGGACTCGCGCGCCGAGGGTTGCATACCATCTTTGGACTATTATTTATTTATTTATTTGGTTATTTTGTTGGATATTCATGTACGAGTAACACCTCAGATAGCAAAAAAAAAACAAACCGCAGAACTAAGTTTGCTTGTCGAGGTTTTTTAGAATTTCTATAAAACTTTACTACTTTGAAATATCGTTTTATTTTTCCTATAAAATATAGATAGGAATCTATTATCTATAATTATTTCAGAATTTTCTCCTTCCATAAACATCGGAGATATGGTGGTATTTGTTTGTCATAGTGACATAAACCAATATAAAAACCTGTCTTGAAATATGCAAATGAAGCCCTTTCATATCCCTTTCATACCCCACTCGATATAGTAGTCTCAATTTGAAATTTTTCCGCATCATTTCGACCCCCATTAAAAAGAAAATAAAAAAAAATGTTATTCATTTGCGATAAGGTTGGATAAGTAAGATCTAAAACTATTCAGAGTTTCAAATCAATAGCATCAGTGGTTCCTGAAATATATAGGTGTGACAGATACATAGACAGACGAAGTCGCACCATAAGGGTTCCTTTTTTACCTTTTAGGTATGGAACCCTAAAAACAATTGAATAAACGATAAAAAGGATATTGAGTGAAACGAACGTTTATCTCAACTGAACCCAAACGGATACGCGTTTCTCTTTATCCTATACGTAACCTTAATTTTTTGGACCGTTATAAATGGTTGCGTGTGTATTTGTTATGCTCCACTACACTTTTCACATCGCAGCTTTATAATTTGCAAGTAAGTACTTAATTCCGTAGATAGGTAGGTACCGTAATTACAAAAACGTTGCATAGGACCCCCTGTGGCCAGGTGGAGTGAGTGATGAGGTACCTGTAATAGTTATTAGCCAACTTGGTAAATCATTGATCATCATCATCATCATCAGCCGGAAGACGTCCACTGCTGAACAAAGGCCTTAGACCGCCACAATGAACGAGAATTTGCCATTTGCATCCGTCAATGTCGTCGGTCTACCTAGTGGGAGGCCTGCCTACGCTGCGTCTTCCGGTAGATCCGGTCATTGATAGGTACCGTAAATACAAAAACGTAGTGTAGAACGAAGAAGAAAACTTTACAAAAACAACAAAGCCAAAGACAAGGGATGAACGATGTCCACCAGCTAAATTCGCAAGAGAAAGAAACGAAGCAGATATAAATTGCATATATCTGCGACTCTTTCCCACGTAAAAGTAATATTAATTTAACACTGTCATGATGCCTTTTAGAGATGTTCAGAGTCACACAGCGAGCCATGGAGAGAGCTATGCTCGGAGTTTCTTTGCGCGACAGAATCCGAAATCTGGAGATTCGCCGAAGAACTAAGGTCAACGACATAGCTCTCAGAATTTGCAAGTTGAAGTGGCAATGGGCAGGCCACATCGCTCGAAGAACCGACAACCGTTGGGGAAGAAAGGTTCTCGAGTGGCGACCACAAACCGGAAGACGCAGCGTTGGCAGGCCTCCCACTAGGTGGACAGACGACATTGTGCGCGTCGCAGGTAACCGATGGATGCAAATAGCCAATTGTCGTTCATTGTGGCATTCTAAGGGGGAGGCATATGTTCAGCAGTGGACGTCTTCCGGCTGATGATGATGATGTCATGAGAGTTGATATAAGGGCCCAAGCCCCCTTAGCCAATTGTCATTCTACAATACGGAAGGCTACAGAATAGAAAACAAATGTATGGGAATGACTATATTCTCGTTTGGTATTTATTGTATAATGACAACTTGCGTACGGCCCCTCCAGATAACGTCAAGACAGCAAATTCTAAGGGAGTGTCCTAATAGAACGCGATTATGCGATCATCGCAACGAAATCTCAAGCATATGGACGTCGAACGAGTGTCCTAACCGGCGGTCGCGCGAATTTTGTTCGCGCGACTGCCGGTTAGGACACTCGTTCGACGTCCATATGTTGTACGATGATCGCGTGATCGCGTTTAGTTGGGACATCGCCTAAGTGCAGAGTGCCACTAGGCAACCCAATCGTGAGCAAACCTGCATGTCTGAGAAAGCCTAACTAGCTTGCGAATGTCGTGTGAAGTCTAACAACCCGCACTTAGCAAGCGTGGTGGACTATGGCCAAAGGCCCTTCATCTTGAGGGGAGGCCCGTGCCCAACAGTGGGACATAAACAAGGACTGGTATATTATATTATTATACATATACGTTATGATATTATTATTAGATATAAATATTCAAAGACCGGCTTTGTTGTTGTGTTCTACACTGCACTATTACGGCACTAATTTAACACTTAAACTAACTCAAAAGGTTTTGTTCTTTTCAGTCTTCTCACTATGTCCGTGTTGTGTGTGCGGCCAAGAATGACAATAAAATTCACAAAAGTCACTCGTGCGTGCTATCAACAATTCTTTGCTTTTTACAATATTTCAGTTTATTTTCTTTCTCTAATTTCCAAATTTCTTTCGGAACTTCCGGAGCATTGTGGTCTGTCCATTTTCACTTTAGTGGAAAACACGTCATAGCTTATGTTTTGGTTTTAATAATTATTTTCGTTTTCTGTCAAGTCATTGATAATTTAGACTTTAGTAACATCGATATCTATATCTATACATATTATAAAACAAAGTCGCTCCCGCTGTCTGTCTGTCCCTATGTATGCTTAGATCTTTAAAACTACGCAACGGATTTTAATGCGGTTTTTCTTAATAGATAGAGTAATTCAAGAGGAAGGTTTATATGTATAATACATGCACAATATAGTAGAGAAACACTGATAATTTTAGAGGTTTCTAGTGTGATGTCTTAAATAAACACATTTTTTGCGCTTATATTGCAAACGCTGGCTTTAGCCAGCAGCGTAAGGTTTACCCTACGAGATAGATCAAAATAATGTACTATAGTATTGTACGCCATAACAAGGTCTACAAAAAAACCCGCGATGGTAGGCCCTATATGTTTATCTCTAGGGATAACCCACAATAAACATTTTTTTATCCTTTATTTTTTATGAGAAATAATTAGGTAACTATTAATAAATAGTTGTTAGCATGAATTTGTCCCTTCTTATATACAACTTAAACTTCACTAATATTTACACCAATGAAAAAATAGCTGTGAACGTTGGTCATACCGCTAGGTTAAGGTTAAGCAACATAAGGCAAGTTCATTAAATAGATGGGTGAACCGATTTGTATGAAATTTTGTGTGCATATCGGGTAGGTCTGAGAATATGTCGTAAAGTATATTTCATGCCGCTAGGTTAAGCAACGTAAGGCAAGGTCATTGGAGGGCCCAGGTCAGATCCCACTGGAGGGCCCAGGTCCCCCCTCTTATGTGGCAATGCGACAGCCGCAGGGGTTTAAGTGGGTAAGAATCCCAGATACCATGATTAACGAGGATATATAGAACGAGAGGAGGGTGCAAGAGAGGAGAGAGAGGGAGAGGGGATTCGGGTAGGGGGTGATGTGGTGAGGGATAGGGGGATTAAGGTGGAGCAAGGTGGGAGAGGAAGGGAAGGGGGAGTGTGACGGGGACCGAAGCGGGAGGGGGAAAGAGAGAGGAGAGAGAGAGTATAGTTTTTCTTATAAGAGAGAGAGAGAGAGATGGAGAGAGAAATAAATCAAAGGAGGAGGGAGAAAAGGGTAGCAAAATGTAATAAAAGCGCGGGCGGAGCTGCGCGGGTCAGCTAGTAATATATAAACTAGATTTGGTGTCACGGTTCAAAAAGTGGAAGCGAGAAATAGCGCCCCTGTGTCGCTATTTCTTTACAAGCCAAATCCTGCCAAATTTATTTTTGCCGATAGGAGTGTCGCTATTGTCTATATGAAACTGTCAAACTACAAGTCATTAACATTATAAAATCGTTAGTTCACGTTTCCGCCACCAGCACAGATAAGTTTGCAACCTCCGCGACCACATTTTAGATGTCATTTTGTTCGTGAATGTTTATCTAGTTTACATATATATTATATCGATGTTTAGTAATGTAAAATAAGCTGAGCTAAGTGATAACATGACCCGTGGGGTGCCCGGGAAAGAATAGCACACTCCCATCACCTCCCGTTGGCTGTCCTTAAGTGGCGACAAAGGGAAAATAAGAAGACGTGTAGCCGCGTCCTTCTATTATAATTACTCAACACTTATACTGCGATCCCCAAGACGCCTGCCAAACGTGGGGATTATGGCAACACTGCCCTTCTAAGGGCCTCCCCCTTACACCTTTGTTTAGCAGTGGACATCGTTCGGCTGCTGATGAAAGTAAGATAAGCATAGTATGAGAAACTGACTATTCTTTAAAATACAGAAGAGTTTCATCTGACGGGCCCGTTGGTCTAGTGGTTAGTGACCCTGTCTGCTACCCAACAGGTCGTGGGTTCGATTCCCACCAAGTGTCTGGGTGTTTTATCTATATAAGTATGTATTTACAAAAAAAAAAGTATATATGTATTAGTATCAGTTGTCTGGTTTCCATAGTACAGGCTCTGCCTAGTTTGAGATCAGATGACCGTGTGTGAATTGTCCCAGGATATTATTATATTATTATTATTATCTTACTATCTTTCTCTTCCGTAAATCTATTCTTTCTCTGATTTATAGTATGTACTTATATAAAAGCTCCATAAAAGTCATAGAGCTACATCATGGATTTCATTATTTGTTAATTTATCTATTATAATATACATTTCATGTTATTATAATGTTATTTATATATATATATAGCTTGTATATACCTATCTAAAGTTGTAATTACACCTGCCCTTCAACATACTGTACCTACTGTACCCGAAGGTTGTCTGGAAGAGATCGCTTTAGCGATAAGACCGCCTTAAATTGTCACACTGTAATCTTGTTATCCTTTAAACTGTATCTTCTCTTTTGGTGTACAATAATGAATATTTGTATTGTATTGTATCATAATTATCGAATAGAAACGAGCGGATGACGGAATACCAGTGGCCGACCACACGGCAACAGACTGCATCACGTATTGTCCCAAATCCGGTTTTACTTTTGAGAAAATAATACCATATATATAATTGGTCCGGGCAACCGGCTTCTCTTCGCGATTATTACTGCAAACAGGATGGTATTCAGTTCTGTGCGGCTTGTACTGTGTATATTTGTGATTAAAAATGTTGAGCTTATTGGCGGTCAGTTTCAGCAGCCAAATAGATACGAAAATGCGTTACGTGAGTACTTAAGCATATTTCCATTTAGCATTTAGGTTTTAGGCATGTGCCGGGCACTCATCCCTTTTAGAGATGCATTTTGAATATATTTTATATGAAATTCCTGTCATAACCTAAGCGCCGTCTGATAGTCAGAGTTAGAATTTTAATAAGTAAAAATACGTTCCCGTCGTTGGATGGAATACACAGTAATTTGTTAAATAAAATCACTTTATCGGAATTGGATTGTATGTGGCCTTCACTCTTAAACATACTCATATTATAAACGATCAATTTTTATTTGTTTTTTATGGTTATTGGCCAACTTGTTCAAGGCCTCGACTAAATGACAACCAGGGTTGACGCTCAGTTCAAATTCCACTAAACGGTCACCCATCTAAACACTGACTTTGCTTGACGTTTCTTAACCAACTGATCGTTTACCAATCAGTGATTACAACTGGCTATAATAATACTGTGGGCTACCACCACATTATTATATTGTCTTTAATTCAATCTTTATCTATATGATCTATCTCTCACATAAACACTATATTTTACACATACATATATTATTTATAATTATTTAATAGACACAAATATTCACTTTAATATATATACACACACAAAATATATATATACAACATCTACTTGATTCCACAAACCATCACACCACCTTATTATTCTAGTCGGTTATGGTGCAGTGGAATCACACCTTAACAGCAGAACCGTTCGCGCACATCTACCAATTGCGGGTAGATGTAACTAAATAATATTTCACATTCCGTATTGCACCGCGCATACTGATATATTACGAGTCGCTTTAATTATCTTAATTATTGTTAATATCTAGTGCTATCGCTCATTTAATTGTATGTTATATTCTCCTTCTATTGTGTGTGAATTCTCCTGAACTGTGTACTGTATAACTATCTTGTGTTTGGGCAATATATCTTATTGTGCCTCCGTGTGAACCGTTTTACTTTCCTGCTTCGAGCTGGTCTACAGTGTATCCTGCCTGGCAGTGAATATCTATCACGGACTATTCGGAAACCGCAGATAAGTACAGTGCTATAATACTGATATACAATACGAACAGTACCCGATCACAATATACCTGCGATCAACCATCTGGAGACCATTTCCATACTGGTGACCCCTGAAGAACACCATGAGCGATAGTAGTGAGAGCGCACAAACAGCAGCGTCGAATGTAACCACACGTCGTCGACATAAGAAAATGCGCGTGTCCACAGACCGATCCGGCGACGTACGGAAATTTACATTGAATGTTCCGGCATTTTCACCGGATGAGCCAGAACTTTGGTTCGCGTTGTTGGAGGGCCAATTCGACACCTTTGGTATCACTGACGACCACGCCAGATACCACCAGGTGATAGGCAACTTGGACATACCCAGCGCCAGGATTGTAAGGGATATTATCCTCAAGCCCCCACACAACGAACGTTACAGAACGATAAAAAGCGAACTTCTCAAGCGCCTCAGCGCCTCGTACGAGAAGAAGATCAAGCAGCTTCTAACCCACGAAAAGCTAGGAGATCGGAAGCCGTCACAGTTTCTCCGGCACCTGCAAGACTTGGCCGGACCGGACACTTCCAATGAATTTGTGCAGTCGATCTGGAGCAACCGTCTGCCTACCAGCATCCAGTCAGTATTGGCATCACAGCCCAAGCTGACCCTGGAACAGCTCACAGACCTGGCCGACCGGATACAGGAGATTACAGCACCTGCAAATGTCACGGCCGTCTCCACACCTAGCACGGGCACCAGCAGCGCCGTCTCCAGTGAGATTGCTGAATTACGGCGTATGGTGGAACGTATGGCGACGAAGATCGAGGGGCAGACGCAAGAGTCACGTAGCCGCAACCGTTCCGGATCACGACAGCGTCAAGCACCCATGCGGTCCCGATCAGCGCCCAGTTATCGGCGCTACCCAGTCAAAGGCTCCACACCAGTAACCCTTACTGGCGATGCTCTGAAGGCTTTCTCAGATACAAAAGAAAGTCTCTCCAATGCAGCTCTTTTGGCACACCCAGATTGCCAAGCTAAGCTTGCATTGGTTACAGACGCATCAGACGTGGCTATTGGGGCAGTCTTGCAACAATGGCAGGACAACGTGTGGCAGCCTCTGGCGTTCTTCTCCCGGAAACTGAGTCCGAGTCAGCAGAAGTACTCGCCTTATGACCGCGAGCTTCTCGCGATATACGAGGCCATTAAGTACTTCCGGCATATGCTCGAGGCGAGGCACTTTACGGTATATACTGACCATAAACCGATCAGTTATGCCTTCCACGAAAGGAAGCATAACTGTTCGCCAAGGCAGTTCCGGCATTTGGACTACATTTCCCAGTTCACGACCGACATAAGGCATATATCCGGCAAAAATAATGTCGTTGCCGACACCTTATCTCGCGTCGATGAACTGGACGCTCCAATATGCCTGTCCGATCTCGCCCGAGCTCAAGATGCTGACTCAGAGTTAGCTCAGTACCTGACAGATACCTCATCTCTCCGTCTCAAAAAGATGGAATATCCTGGAAGCTCGATCGCTCTGTACTGCGACGTCAGTACACCGACTCCCAGACCATTCGTCACGAAGGGGTTCAGGAAACAAGTGTTTCAAAGTCTCCACTCTCTCAGTCATCCCGGGGCCTCAGCATCTGCCAAATTGGTTGCAGAAAGATTTGTTTGGCCCGGAGTTAGGAAGGACTGCAGGGACTGGGCACGATCTTGCTTATCGTGCCAACGCGCAAAAGTAAGCCACGTGTCCTCAGAGTTGGGCACTTACGACTTACCCCGCGCACGCTTCAAACATGTGCACATAGACCTTATAGGTCCACTCCCTGTCTCACAGGGATACAGATATTGCCTCACGGCTATCGACCGATTCACCCGGTGGCCTGAAGTGATGCCAATAGCTGACATCACTGCGGAAACCGTGGCAAAGGCGCTTTTGTCTGGCTGGATATCCAGGTTTGGTTGCCCAGAAGATATTGTGACAGATCGCGGCCGACAGTTCGAGTCCGCACTGTTCCAATATCTGGCAAAAACAATCGGATTCCAGCACAAACGGACTACTGCCTACCACCCTGCATGTAATGGACTCGTTGAGCGCTTCCACAGGCAGCTCAAGGCATCCATTACATGCCACGCTGACCAAAATTGGACAGAGGCTTTACCGTTGGTACTACTTGGTATCCGCAGTGCCTTCAAAGAGGACTTGCAGTCTTCCTCTGCAGAACTGCTATATGGCGAGCCGTTGAGACTCCCCGGCGAATTTTTTAACCCAAGCACGCCCTGTACATCCGACCTGTCCGATTTCACAGCACGTCTACGCTCCTTTGCTGAGCGATTAAAACCAGTGCCAACCTCTCACCACAACAAACAAAAAGTATTTGTATTTAAAGATCTGGCGACCGTGAATCACGTCTTTTTACGTGAAGACGCCTCGCGTGCGCCATTGCAACCAGCATATACGGGCCCTCATAAGGTACTAGATCGGGGTGACAAGGTGTTCAAACTCCTTGTTAAAGGCAAACCAGTCACAGTTTCAATAGATCGCTTGAAACCAGCCTATGTGTTGAAGGACGAGGAGGACTTGGCAAGTACCACGCCAGACACACCTCCACATATAACACACCCAAGCAACACCCGTACACACACTCTACCTACAATTGACCCACCAGCACCATCACCAAACAGGGTCCAGAAAACTACCCGGTTCGGACGCCACGTCCATTTCCCGGACTACTTTCGCCCCTAACCAGGTCTCTGGGGGGGAGTGATGTGGGCTACCACCACATTATTATATTGTCTTTAATTCAATCTTTATCTATATGATCTATCTCTCACATAAACACTATATTTTACACATACATATATTATTTATAATTATTTAATAGACACAAATATTCACTTTAATATATATACACACACAAAATATATATATACAACATCTACTTGATTCCACAAACCATCACACCACCTTATTATTCTAGTCGGTTATGGTGCAGTGGAATCACACCTTAACAGCAGAACCGTTCGCGCACATCTACCAATTGCGGGTAGATGTAACTAAATAATATTTCACATTCCGTATTGCACCGCGCATACTGATATATTACGAGTCGCTTTAATTATCTTAATTATTGTTAATATCTAGTGCTATCGCTCATTTAATTGTATGTTATATTCTCCTTCTATTGTGTGTGAATTCTCCTGAACTGTGTACTGTATAACTATCTTGTGTTTGGGCAATATATCTTATTGTGCCTCCGTGTGAACCGTTTTACTTTCCTGCTTCGAGCTGGTCTACAGTGTATCCTGCCTGGCAGTGAATATCTATCACGGACTATTCGGAAACCGCAGATAAGTACAGTGCTATAATACTGATATACAATACGAACAGTACCCGATCACAATATACCTGCGATCAACCATCTGGAGACCATTTCCATAATACAATACAATATTCCATTCTATTGTTGGTATAAAATCGGGCCCGGTAACCACCGGAACGCCCTTACTCTGTAGCTGACGTGTCGAAGAGTTCCCTTAGGTACGCAACGATTGAGCCAGCTTGGACCAATTTTTCATAATAACCATAATCATCTGGTGTAGGGTAGGCTACTCCCAGATGACTCAACCTACGTCTCTTTTTCTCCTTCGCAGAATCTGCAAGTACCAACAGTACTTAGCCTCATTCTGTTGAGGTGTTCATTGGTACCAAAATGTCCCGTAAGTGCACCTATTAGGTGCCTTATTTGTGATCTGCTTAGGTTTAATAATTTAACCCCACAGTCCACCCTTGTGCTAGAGAAAGTCTTGGAGTGGTTTAGGCCTGATGCTTCCCTCCATTCCTTTAGTGTTCATACTTCATTTCCAGCTTGCACATATAATAATATATATATATTGCTTGGTGATAATACAATAACGAATAATAGTTTCTGCATAGGATTTATTAAATAATTAACTTTAATGGAATAACTAATACGCTTCATAGCGTTTATAATGTAGTTTGATTTTAACCCCCAACCAAAAACGAGGGGAGTTATAAATTTGACGCCTATATCGCTCCAACCAGTGGACGGGTTTAAATACGGTTGTTTTTATTTGAAAGCTAGTTTACGCGAGATGGTTCTTAGCTATGTTTCACGAAAATCGGTCTAGCTGTTTGAAGACCATCAGCTCTTCTCCGAGTCGAGGTAGGGTAGTAATAGACAATTTTAATTGTTTCTATTAGTCCGAAAGATCTGAAACATAATAATAATATGTAAATCCGATGATGCCTACTAGACAAAAATCTTTTTAAAAAAAAATTGAACCGACTTCAATATCACTGAAAAGTATAAAATAATTTAAATATTATTGAAGTTGGTGTTAGCGTACCTGCTGTGTATATTTGGCACCAACTTCAATAATATTTAAATTATTTTATACTTTTCAGTGATATTGAAGTCGGTTCAATTTTTTTTTAAAAAGATTTTATTTTAAACTTTTTAGTGATATTTTCATATATAAAGATTGAACCATCGAAAACCGTAAAATTATCTAGGTAGGTTATGATCACATTATCGTCTACATAGTTTTACATAATTCATGTTTCTTCAGAAAAAAATATCCGGTCGTAATGAAATTTGCATGGAAACATCATAGTAGTTTACTCTCTCGAATAAAAAAAGAATCATCGAAATCGGTTCATAATTGTCAGAGCAATGTAATGGAGAACATCAGTTTTATGGTTTTTACCAGATAAATTCCTCCACATCGTTCATGGTCCTCCAGGAAGTTCTTATCCGGTTGTAATAAAATTCATACAGATTCAATTCTTTCGAATATAAAAAGAATCATTGAAATTGGTAAATATTTGCCAGAGTTATGACCATTTTTGTCCGACCGAGCGAGTCCGAGCGACTAAAACGTCATCTATATAGCCTTTCTTGCAGGTCTCAGTGCGCAGTCACCATTATTGTTTTTTCAGGAACTACTTATTACTAAGCAATAATTTTTTTATGGGACCCAATTAACGGATTAAAGAATGGATGGAAGAAAGATTTTTTCAAATCGGTTCATAATTGCCAGAGTTATGCGCGAACATACATAGAAAAAATATATATATATATATACAGACGAATTGAGAACCTCCTCCTTTTTTTGAAGTCGGTTAAAAATGGTAACCTTCACCAGGGTCTGATGGTGATAAGCAAGAAGGTGGTAACGTAGACCCATCGAGTTTGGCCTCGTTGGGAAGGAATAGTTGCTAGAAAATGGTGATCAGGGTCTGATGATGGAGCAGTAAGGTGGTCAAAGGATCTCTGCACCAATAAACGTAGACCGACCGAGTTTTGGCTCGTTAGATATGTGTCGACGAGTAGTTGCTAGAAAAATCGTGCTTATAGTCTCATGATAGAGCAGGAAGGTGGTCACGGGATCTCTGCACCAATAAATGTAGACCCACTGCTTTTGGGCTCGTTGTGTAGATCTCGACGAGTTGCTGCTAGAAAAATGATGACCAGGGTCTGACGGGGGAGCAGGAAGGTGGTCACGGGATCTCTGCACCAATAATCCTAGACCCACCAAGTTTGGGCTCCTTGGGTAAGTCTAGACGAGTAGTTGCTATAAAAATGGTGATCACCTGATCACCATTTTTCAGACCCTTCTGATGATGGAGCAGGAAGGTGGTCACAGGATCTCTGCACCAATAAACGTAGACCCACCGAATTTGGGCTCGTTGAGTAGGTCTCAAAGTCAAAATCATTTATTTCAAATAGGCTTAACGCTAGCACTTTTGAACGGTCAACTTTTTTTTAATGTTAGGTACCACCTTAATGTTAGGCCTTGACTGAGAAGATCCGGCAAGAAACTCAGCGGGCTTGTCATTTTTCTACTTTTTTTTAAACAGTGTTTGTCATGTTACAATTAGATCAGCATCAGCGACAGTGTGTCTCGACGAATAGGTGCTAGAAAAATGTTGATCACGGTCTAATGATGGAGCAGGACCTTGGTCACGGGATCTCTGCACCAATAAACGTAGATCCACCGAGTTTTTGCTCGTTAGGTAGGTCTCGACGAGTAGTTGCTCCTGAAATAGGAACTCGGCTCCATTAAATGAAGGACTCACCGAATTTTAAATTTATGCTTAAATCTTGACTAGTAGTTAGTAGACAGACACTGATCAGGGTCTGATAATGGCACAGGAAAGTCATTTTAAGAGTTCGTTCACCTATGTCGGGGTTTTTTTATTTACTTTTATACTTGGGCTATGTGTGTTTGCTTGTACTATGAATCATGGAATGGAAAGTCCATGGAAAAGTATTTGAGTGATTTATAGGTTTCGTTCTTGTTTAATTTCCGCCGACGCAGATATCGAACTTTGTACTGTATTGTACCGGGTCTGAAAATGTAGATTTTTGTATTTCGGTGTTGAAAACACGAAGTAACATTACCCAAATTCCAACTGTAATATCTTTGTATTGTCCTTACGAAAATGACCGTTTAGTTTGAAAGTTATGCTTAGACAATTATCCCTACCATTTCACGGATAACTAAAATGTCTAAAACATATAGTCAGGATTTATACACTAAAATAATCATTTATTAAAGCTTGATCGTTCGAAGTCATTGACCTTTTAATTAGCTGACACAACGAATAATTATCAGTCTCCTTCTTATTACCTATACTATCCTGCAATACCGGTTTGGTCGGGAATTCCTCATCAAAATCAGCAGTTATCCGCTCACGGTTCTCTCGAGTGTGTTCGTAAAGCCGTTGCTCCACTGCGGCGCACGGCAATGCTTGCCTCGCTATTTGTATGAACCAAGGGAAAACAAGAAGATTGGCAGCAGCGTCTTTCTATTGGATTACCTACCACCTATACTGCGATCCCCAAGCCGCCTGCCAAGCGTGCGGTACATGGCAACCCCTCCCTTCTAAGGGGGAGGCCTTTATTCAGCAATGAACGTCTTTCGGCTGCTGATGATGATGATATAAAATTTTGCATCATAGTTGTAGAAAGAGACGAGTTACGACGCTGACAACGGACTGCCCACCGAACTAACAAATATAGTCGTCTCGTTTTTTCTCACTGTTGACGTGACGCGTTCAGTCCCTATCACTCGTTTCTACCTATACTCCATCCCAAATAAGCTTGGAGGCGATTACAAGTTCGTTTGCGGTTCAATAACTACATAACGCATACATTGTCAACTAGGCGCGTCAGCAAAAACAACTTTGTATTACCAACCTTTTTTTGCTGCTGCAACGGGAGTGAGCGGGAGTGTTTTATGACTGCATAATCACATGCGTCACAACTTTGGTACTACTGGCGTGCATTGGTAGGGATATGACATATCATTGGTACAATACAAGCGGATACATGCAGCTAACGTGAGCGTGGATATCGTGCACCGCGTGCACCGCAGTGGATCAGCGGCTTTACACACGTTTTTTTAATACTACACAATTTATTTTAAACTGAGTTCAATGCACGAGGATACGTCTCGACTTTTTTCGCTTTATGTGGAGTGTGCAAATGAAACTTAATGTTACACATGTAAACATTGTGAATCAAACTAGGCAGTACCACCTATTTAAACTCATGATAAATCAATTTTACTTATGAAATAGGTATTAATTTGATTGATTGTTATTATAATATACAGTGTTTGGTGCATCGTTTGCCAAATTGATTTGGCCGAAAGAAGAGGTCATTGACTACTTCTTTAGGGCATAAAACTCATTACTTGCCACACCAGTTTTTTTGTTAGGTAGGTACAACTTTTTAATTTTTATTTTAAAAAAGAATTCAGCATTTATGCTTAAATTAAAATAAACAATATTGCTTAGTATGGTGTTCAAATTTAATTTTATTTCTAAAATGTGCAGTTGTATGGTACTATCAAATCTATACTATATTATAAAGAGGTACTTAGGCCTTTTTTGCGTGACTAACTCAACAACGCAGAGCCGAAACTACCAAAGCTAGGACTACAAAATTTGGACAGGAGATTCATTTTATGGCTTAACCAATCAATAAGAAAGGATTTTTGGAAATTCGAAGTCTAAGGGTGTGAAAAAGGGGTTGAAAGTTTGTATGGAAAGGGTGTAAAAACATTGTCATTTAACTTGAAATTTTGCACTTAGTCTCTTTAACGAAAATAATAAAAGACGTGTATCAGCATTTTTCATAATTCGTCAGTTAAGGGTGTAATATGAACTAAAAGAGGGTACGCCTTTTTTCGCGTGACTGACTCATCAACGCAGAGCCGAAGTAACCGAAGCTAAGACTACAAAATTTGAACAGGCGGTTCATTTTATAGCCTAGAGAACCAGTAAGAAAGGATTTTTGGAAAACCGAACTCTAAGTGTGTAAAATAAGGGTTAAAAGTTTGTACGGGGTGGGTGTAAAAACATCGTATTTTGACTTGAATTTGTGTACTTAGACTCTTTACTAAAAATAATTACACATAATTCGTTAGTTAAGGGTGTAAATCAAGTTATATTATAAAGAGGTGGGCCTGTTTCGCGTGGGTGACTCAACAACGCAGAGACGAAACTGCCGAAGCTAGGACTACAAAATTTGGACAGCAGATTCATTTTATGACTTAACCAATCAATAAGAAAGGATTTTTGGAAATTCGAACTCTAAGGGTGTGAAATTGGGGTTGAGAGTTTCTATGGGATGGGTGTACAAACATTGTCTTTTTACTTGAAATTTTGTATTTAGACTCTTTATCAAAATTAATAAGACACGTGTATCAGCGTTTTTCAGAATTCGTCAGTTGAGGGTGTAAAATAGGGAATGAAAGTTTGTGTGTTAAAAATATTTTGTATCTGTCTATTGACCTGCAATTCAGCACGCATTCTATTTAATAAGTATAATAAGAGACGTACGTACGTTGTAGCTGTAACAGCTCAGTGGGCGAGCGCTTGCCTTGGAAACAAGGTGCGCAGGTACGAACCCCGACTTGCACCTCTGATTTAGTTAATTAATCATGTGTGAATCGTCTTTGTGCGGTTGTTACTAGCTTTCGGCAGTGCCGGATTAGCCATATAGCAGGGGTCAGCAAATGCTACGGGCCCCGCGCCTTGGAGGGCCCCGCACATATAGCAAAGAAAAAAAAATCTAATAAGATATTGTTTATACTATCCACCATCGATTTGGAATACGTAGCAGTCTATATCAGTTATATAAAATTATCTTTCTTTCTTTTCTTTTTTAACCGACTTGATTAGTTATTCTAAAAGTCATAATTGGCCGCAGCTATTAATATGACTTTAGAAGTTGACAATACAATACTAACCAGTGTCTTAACTAACCTAACCTGTACTTCCAGGGAAATTAAATAGCCCTTCCTGCTGATACAAGCTGTTCGTATAACCTGACCATTTAGAATAGTTTTCTGTTGATAGTCTATCGGCTACTTTCCTATTAGAATTGTAAATGAAATGAAATGAAATAAAATTTATTTCGTTCAGCACAGCACATACATTAAGGAGTAGATACTGCATACTTAACCTACGCGTGTTTCGAGCATGTTGCCGCGCTCAACGAAAAAGGCGTCACTCAGCATAATGCTAAGACACACAAGTGTCCCAGCGCTGTTTTTCAGTGACGCCGTCCTCGGAGCTCGTTTGTAGTGCCCGAGTCTCCAAAACCACATACGGATTCCGAGAGGGTCGGTCTCCGCGGTCTCCGATCAGTAAGTACTAATATAACAAGAAAATTACACAAATACCGATGAACTTATTTCGCCAAATAAAACTTCTTTACCAGATCCTTGAAAATTGGCAGTGACGAAGCACGCCTTATAGAAACGGGCAAGGAATTCCACATGCGAATCGCCTACCCCGTGAAGGATTTGTCATAGAAGGAACTGCTATCAGGACAAAGGGCATCGTAAGACAAAGGTTTTCCGTGGACCTAAGACTATAGGTGCTAAATTCAACAAATAATATTAACACATCTATAAATTTATTGAAAAGTAAGTAGTTATTCGTAACGTTTGGAGATACTTATAATAACTTATGTGCTTGTTTTATTTTGTTTGTTATTTAAATCTTTTTGTTGTTATTAGTACTAATCAAAACTGTTTTTAATTTTTATAAAATCAAGTATACTTTTTTAGGCACTATAGGTCTTTTCTGTAGCTAGTTTTAAGATTTCATTTTCTGATGTATATGACCGTTTGATGCCAAAATAAAGGAAAAAAAAAAAAAAAAAATTATCGAAACGTTCCCTAAGATAAGAAGGGGTGGAAGGCTTAAACAATATATTATAGAGAAGAGATAAAATGTGAACATTTCGCCGGAGACGAATGGACAACCATTTGAGTTTTGCACGGAATTGGGAAATATGGTCAAATTTACGCAAGCCAAATATAAACCTTTTAGACAAATTTTGCATTCGCTCTAGCTTATTCAATTGATCCTCTGTCACGTCCAGATAACAAACGTCAGCATAATCTTCTATAGGGAGAAGAAGTGATTTTGCAAGTGCAACTTTAGTGGCAGTGGGTAGAAAATTACGAAGACTTTTTAAAGAGGCTGCCGAAGCAAACATTTTGCGACTAATGGCATCCAATTGTGGGCCCCAATTAAAAAACCAATCCATTATAACACCAAGATTCTTCACAGAATCACTATAAGGAACAGCAATACCGCCAAAATTAATTTGCGGAAGTGTCAGGTAATTCACCTTAGAGATCATCCGTGAGCTACCTATAATAATGACTTGTGTTAACTGGGTTAACTTTTAGTCCATAAGATTTGCTCCAATTAGCAACACGACACAGATCAAGATTTACAGCTTCTATAGCTATATCTAGGTTGGTAAGTGCGGTCTGGGAATAAATTTGAAGATCGTCTGCATATATGTGGTAAGATGCTGAGATATAGTGTTTATGAAAATTGCAAATAATAAGGGAGATAAAACGCCGCCTTGTGGAACGCCAGCAGAAGTGTTACACCAGGTAGAGAAAGACTCTTCCAGACGAACACGCTGCCGACGACCATGCAGATAACTGCGAAACCAATCGATTACTGATGGAGATATGTTAATTGAGCGAAGTAAAGCAAGTAGTATATCAAAATTTACAATATTAAAAGCATTACTAAAATCTAGCAATGTTAGCACAGTTAACTGACCGTTCTCTATACCAAACCGTATTTCATCTGAAATTTTAACTAGCGCAGTAACCGTGCTGTGCCCAGGGCGGAAGCCAGATTGGAAAGGATTTAAGAGATTATTTTTAGAGAGATAGAGACTAAGCTGCCTGTGGACAAGACGCTCTAATACTTTACATAAAAAGGGACGGGTGGAAATAGGACGATAGTCTGAATAGGACTTAGGGATTGGTATTTTAGTTAAAGGTATTATTTGAGCATCTCTCCAGATTGCAGGGAACACGCTACTTAAGATAGAATTGTTAAAAATGGTACAAAAGGTAAAGTATCATAAATAACCGATGACGTTTGAAGTTATTGATAGAACGGCTCTCTTAACATCACTTTCAGTAAATCGATCAAACACAAAAAGGGGATGGCCGGGTGTAGGTAATGCAGAAAGGTGATTTAAAGTATTAAGTTTATCCAAGTTATCCATATCAGATGCGGACGAAAAATGTATGTTGAGAGAATCGATATAAAGACCGAAGGAACTTCCAGACTTTAGCTGGATCCTCCTCCTTAACAGAATCATGAACATGACGGCGCAATGCTTTCCTACACACAGTATTGCAGCGATTTCGTGCCAAAACATATTTTTCTTTATTAATGTTAGTAGGACGCATCTTACACCTACGGACGTAGGAATTGCCGCAAGGTGAATAGTCGCTGGCGGGACTTGGTCGAGTGATTACACACGTACGTGGGCGGGGCCCGTGGTCATAACGGAATGAGGACAGTATGGAGTTTTAGTCAGTAGGAGTGACATCTACGCTCACCAGTAGGTATAGGTGTTTATGAGGATAACCCCGCGTAAAAAAGAAAAAAAAATCTACAGAATTTTATATCTGTAGAATACCTTTCAATAATCGGACGATGAGATCCACGGCGTAGCTACGCACTCTTACGTTGTAAAAGTTCCATCTGAACCGACAAAGCAATTTGCTTCGTCATTTGCAATACATATTTACAAATGAAGACTGGAATAGAGTGCTTTTCCTGCCAGTAGCCCAGTTAATTATAATTGTTTGTGTTTTTAACCGACTTCAAAAAAGGAGGAGGTTCTCAATTCGTCTGTATATATTTTTTTTTTTCTATGTATGTTCGCGCATAACTCTGGCAATTATGAACCGATTTGAAAAAATCTTTCTTCCATCCATTCTTTAATCCGTTAATTGGGTCCCATAAAAAAATTATTGCTTAGTAATAAGTAGTTCCTGAAAAAACAAGAATGGTGACTGCGCACTGAGAGCTGCAAGAAAGCCTATATAGATGACGTTTTAGTCGCTCGGACTCGCTCGGTCGGACAAAAATGGTCATAACTCTGGAAAATATTTACCAATTTCAATGATTCTTTTTTTATTCGAAAGAAGAAACCACTGTATTGAATCTGTGTGAATTTTATTACAACCGGATAAGACCTTCCTGGAGGACCATGAACTATGTGGAGGAATTTATCTGGTAAAAACCATAAAACTGATGTTCTCCATTACATTGCTCTGACAATTATGAACCGATTTCGATGATTATTTTTTTATTCGAGAGAGTAAACTACTATGATGTTTCCATGCAAATTTCATTGCGACCGGATATTTTTTTCTGAAGAAACATGAATTATGTAAAACTATGTAGACGATAATGTGATCATAACCTACCTAGATAATTTTACGGTTTTCGATGGTTCAATCTTTATATATGAAAATATCACTAAAAAGTTTAAAATAAAATCTTTTTAAAAAAAAATTGAACCGACTTCAATATCGCTGAAAAGTATAAAATAATTTAAATATTATTGAAGTTGGTGTTAGCGTACCTGCTGTGTATATTTGGCACCAACTTCAATAATATTTAAATTATTTTATACTTTTCAGTGATATTGAAGTCGGTTCAAATTTTTTTTAAAAAGATTTTATCAAGACTAGATTAAATAGAGTTCTTATAACCAAGGGTGCTTTACCATCCGGGATGACAGACATGAAAGCACTAGCTCCTATGATATGGTAAGAAAAAGTAGGTAAATATGTTTTTCTTTTGTTAACTTCTGGGAAACTACAAAAAAAACAATGCACGTCAAGGGCCCCGCGTTCATATTTGCTACGGGCCCCGCGCTGGCTTAATCCGGCACTGGCTTTCGGTGAAGGAATACATCGTGAGGAAACCTGCATGTCTGAGAAAGCCTAACTATCTTTCGAATGACGTGTGACGTCATCCAACCCGCACTTGGCCAGCGTGGTGGACTATGGCCTAAGCCTCTACATTTTTAGTGGACGCCCTGTCCAACAGTGGGACAAAAACAAGGGCAGGTAAAATAAATAGGTTTCTATGGAGTAACCTAAAGTTTCTTGAACGTTCTATAGTTTGTGTATGCCACCCGTCACCAGGTTGTATATTAATTTTTTGGATTGTTTCTCCTAAGAGGTAAAATAGAGAAGGAATGTTTGCATTTTGTCTAATTTACGTGAAACTAAACTTGGTTAATATTCTTCAACAAATTATTTACAACGGGATATTCAAAATTCAATTTTAATGTGTGTTAAAAGAATCTAAAAATGTTGTAGGGTAAAATTGTTAGGGGAAATCTTAATCCAAAAAATGTACTGTAGGTATGGTAAGGTATTATTCTTTATACATATTATAATTTAAACATAACATTTTGCCACCCAGGTGATATTTTAAAGGTTCTTTCTTTTTAGAAATTGTCTTCTATAAACTAAAGCCTTTGTATTTGAAAACAAACAATAGCTTTCCGAAAAGGAAATAGTTCTATAAACGTTTAAGTACAAACATTTTTATTTTCTACTGCGACCTTATCGACTAAACTTTTAGTCAACTTGTAGAAAGGTATCTAGAAAATGTGGGAATGTAAAAAAAAACTAATATTCTGTACCTATAAAAGGGTCCACGACAAATATGCACATTGTTTAGGCAAAGGGAAATATTTGCAGAAAAAGGGTTTGCCTACTCAAATACCTACTGCCTGCCCGAAGTTATAGCCTCTATCAAATTTGCCTTTCGATGTCTGTGACTCGGAAATACTTTTATTTTAAAAATTGTAAAAGCTTCTCTTTTTACCAACTGACTTTAAAAAGGAGGTTCTGTATTCGACACGTATGTATGTAGTATTAATAACAAAGCGTAATATTCACATTATGTTAGTCTATTTGGGCATATAAACAAATATTCATAACAAATTTCAGCAGTGTATGAATGTTAGGTTTGTCCATGGATTTCTCAGAAACTACAAATCCTACTTTGATCATTCTTTTTAAAATAGATTTACCTACTTAGTATCTTTCAACTTAAGTCCTAACACCTTTTTTTTTGACGCGGGGGAAAAACTGTGGGGCTCGACCGGAGTATAGATAGATAGATAAAACATTTATTTGCAGCCAAGTTCACATAGATACAAACAATCAAACAACACAGTGATATACATAGTTAACTATGAAATAAAACACAACAAAATACACATTTTGGTTAAATTGTATATATGTGTGTGCTGTGGCAATACAAAAAGGCAATAGCTCAGTGGGGATATTGCTCAGGAAGCAAAACACTGATTTTCAGCTATTGCCAAGGGAGATACAGATGCGTGAATTAATGCGCGATATATCATATATATGCTAGTGTAATTGGTGCTGTTATGACATGTTGGTGTATAATAAATAATATGGTAAATATAAAAAATATATAATATTAATAATAGATAAATTAATAAACTACGAATAGGCAGATAGATTTACAAAATAATTTTTGACTCCAATAGATGATTCAGACTAGGACAATCGCTTAGCAGCAGTAACCATTACAGGTAACGTGATGGAATGCCTATTTTTTGTTTTTCTAATAAAAAAGACCTACAGTTACTTTTAAAAGAATACAGTGAAGAGAGATGCCTGATTGGAGGAGGTAGATTGTTCCAACATTTCGTTGCCTGATAACGGAAACTGCCCCTAAATGCGGCCGTCTTATGCGAATGTCCTGCTAAAGGCGGTCGACAGAATCTAGTGCCACACTTGTCACTGAATTTTAGCTTGTCATAAATATATCTAGGTTGTTTAAATTTAATAACACCAAATATGGGATGGGTATGTGGGATTCTTACCCACTAAAACCCCCACGGCTGTCGCATCGGCACATGAGCCCCTCTCATGTGCCGATTGACCCAGGTCTCTCCGGTGGGATCTGCACCAGGGGTACCTCAGTGCCTTGCCTTTGAGCCCGCCGCTGGGGAGCGCATTGTAGCCCCCCGGGAACCAGTCACGGTGCTCACGGGGACGGGGGTCGCAACCCCGTCGCCATCCTCCTCGGAGGCGCTGCCGTACTCAATAGACGTCCTTGGGCCCACACCCCGGACTTCCAGCGACTCTGAAGGAAGTCCTAACACCTATGTACCTAGCTACCTACTAGTTTCATCAAAATCGGTTCAGTAGGTACCTAGTTTAAAAGATGGACTATTAGTAAGTTACCTAAGTACTCTCGTGTAACCGTTCGTGTTGCGTGATAATACTATCACCCGCCGCAACGATACCTTTGTAACATAGAAATCACTAAAAAGTATAAAATTAACTATTTTTGGAAAATATAAAAAACTGACTTCAATGGAAATGATCTAAAAAATATTAATTAACGAAAATACATTGAACTCGTTTCGATCTGTAACCGGTGGATGCAAATAGCCAATTGTCATTCATTGTAGCGTTCCAAGGGGGAGGCCTATATTCCGCAGTGTGCGTCTTCCGGCTGATGATGATGATTTTCAAACCAAATATCGCAAAAAAGAACTTAGATCATTGCTTAGGGCTCCCACACATAACTGCGAATTCGCATCGCATCGCAAATATCTTTGAGAAACAAATGAATATTTCCATACAAATTCCTGCGATGCGGCGAGAAACAAATGAATTTTTGATACAAGTTGCAGGAACTTGTATGGAAAATTCATTTGTTTCTCGCCGCATCGCATCGTAGTTATGTGTGGGAGCCTTTAGGCCATTTTGATCCTCATGGCCTTATATTTAGGTACCTACTTACCTAGGTGTATATTAGGTATAGAGATAAGTATACCGAGGGGGAAGATTCATTCAGTTCACACGACATCCGGCCTTAGGTTCAGAGTATAGACACCTTTTCGAATCTTTTAATAAAATATAGACGAAGGCCGACACCTAGGGCTAGAGGGCTGTCGACGGATAAGTATATTTATTGAATATACCCAATCCTATTCCATAAGTGACATACATATTAAAAGTATTCGTGTTATAAAGTACATGTACCTAGCCAATGATCTTTTTTTTTTTTTGACGCGGGGGAAATCTTCCAAAGATCCCCGGGAGCTGTGGGGTTCGACCGGGGTATGTGGGATTCTTACCCATTAAAACCCCCGCGGCTGTCGCATCGGCACATGAGAGGGGGGACCCCAGGGCTCTCCGGTGGGATCTGCACCAGGGGCCCCTCAGTGCCTTGCCTTTGAGCCCGCCGCCGGGGGGCGCATTGTAGCCCCCCGGAACCTGCCTGACACGGTGCTCACGGGGACGGGGGTCGCAACCCCGCCGCCGTCCTCCTCGGAGTCGCCGCCGTGCTCAATGGACGCTCAAAGGGCCCGCACCCCGAGCGTCCAGCGACTCCGAAGGAGCCAATGATCCTAGCTCAACAAATAACTACATATTAGAAAGGTGGCGCTGCTGTCAATCAGAGTTGTATTGTTCCGTATAAAAAAATCATTTAAAATTCATAAACAAATTTAACAGTTCTTACAAGTGTTTGACGTGAATATTTAAACTATAATGTGCACGGTCTATCGTTCGCAAGGTGATGTGATACGTACCTATTAAACTAATTAGTACACTATATAAAAACTGTGATATTGATCACAACTAATAAAAAGTACTTCGTACGTTATAAAAGTGTTTTGCAATTAGTGGACTATTATCGTCGCAAATTAAAAACAGTGTTTGTGCCGGATAATTGTTCCTATTTGATCGACATAAAGAAGAAACAAATTTGGATTAATAAGTGTGGGTGTGCAAACGACTTTATTTGTAACTACCCTTTCGTCAGCTGTTCATCAGCTGTGCGTCAGCTGTTTAATTGGAGTGACCTACTGGCGCCATCTGGTAGCAGTGCATGCACACTTCCTGTTAGTGTGACATCTACGCACGGACTCCAGAACTAATTAGGTCGCTTTCACTTACCCTATCGATCGCATTACTCGATAGCGATGGCAAAGTGTTATGCGTGTGGTCGCTTCATTGCACAAGCAGATGGCGTTGCTTGCACAAAATGTCCTCAAATATACCATCAGGGCTGTCTTGGCAGAAAGAGCAATAAAATATCGAAGTCTTGGTCATGCCCAGAGTGTATAAAAAATAAACCACGAGACAACGGATCTGAAACTCCAGTTAAAAATGCCGAGGAAAGTACAGTAGATAATCCAGAACTCAGGGACTCCACCTTAAAATCGCCTATCCAGGGAACTGAATCACCGACTGCTTCGACTGCCGAAATGGTTAAGGAGATACGGCTGTTTCGAGAGGAAATGCGGGTCCTTCAGGAGGAGGTAAAACTGGTGCGACAAGGGATTCATGATTTGCGCAATGACATAGCATCTAACAACTCTCGTACCGAAGCATTGGAGGTTCGTGTTGAATCTATTGAGCGTACTATGGCTAATAAACAGGAGTCATCTGACCGGTTCGAAACAATTATCTCCCAGCTAAAAATCGACCTGAATGATAGGGACCAAGAGTTGCTTGCCAACGACATAGAAATTGCTAATATACCGGAGTCAACAGCAGAGAAACCAACGCATATAGTCTCTCTCGTTGCAAAAAAGTTAGGCATAACTATTGACGCGCGCGATATCATGTATGTGGAGCGTATGGGGTCATTGCGATCCTCACGAGGAGGTGATGCTGGTGGCGCCGGGAGGCCTCGGTCACTGGTGGTGAGGTTTGCGCGCCGAGATCTACGTGACGAATTCACGAAGAGCATGCGTGTGCGACGTAATGCTGACACCGCGGACTTTGGCCTGGCTAGTGAGTCCCGGCCTTTCTATGTGAATGAGCGACTCACGAAATATAATCGCCAGCTATTATATAAAGTACGCGAGGCTCGGAGACGTATGCAATGGAAGTACGTATGGACAAGGAAGGGACGAATTCTCGTTAAACAGACTGAAGGAACTAAGACATTCAATATTCGTACTGAAAATGATCTGTGTCGGGTTTTTGGTATTGAAACTGTTCAGCCTACCATGCCCACAAGCCATACTGAGGCTATTCAATAAGCATATGTTTGGTCATTGTTATGATTATCATAAAATAACGATCTATAATTGTAATTTAGGACTTCGGTATTTTCTGCTTTTAAATATTGTTTTTATGTTAAACGTTAAAATCATGTGTGTTGTATTACTATCACATATGAGATGCATGATATTTATGTTTCTCCTGTGTCTGTCTCGTAATCGTAATTGTGTATCAAAGTTGGTTAACTATTGTGCGTCATACTATTATTATACTGTTACATTTGTTTGTAAAAATTATGCTTTCAGAAAAATACATTTATCTGTTTTAAAATCTTATTTAACCATATATTTGCAAAGTGTGTATGTCAGTAATGAGTGTGAATTTAGCGTTTTATATAATCTGGAAGAGCAATCTCGGTGTTGGTCAAATTGTCGTTATCTAAACTCTTATGTTCAGATGAAGTCTTCTAAGCTTGAACGTCAGCTACGATTAACTTTGGTTTGTCTGATATTTTTTAAAGTCAGTTTACATGACACTAAGTACAATGCATAACAAATTTTTTAAAGTCGGAATTTTAAATGCTGGCTCACTTGGAACGGACCATGATAACTTTATAGTGGCAATGCAGCGACACCAGGCAGATATTATGGCCATAAACGAAACTTGGTTGAGGCAGGGGGAAGAAGGGCGAGCGCCCTCTGTGCCGGAATATCGGTTGAAGCACATTCCTCGGCCCATCCAGGTCCGTGACGGTCGTGGTGGAGGGGTTGGGTTCTATATCAAGCGCGGATTATGTGTTCGTACTTGCATTCACCCCGCGTATAACCAAGTAGAACAAATGTGGATAAGGACTAAAGTAAATGGCAATAGGCTAATTATTGGAACAGCGTATCGTCCTCCCTGGCTGGATTCTCAATATTTTTTAGATGCAGTTATGGATACCATAGGTTCATTTAGCGAATATGATTACATAATTTTACTGGGCGATTTTAACATAAACTTGCTTAATCCCATGGATTCTAAAACCATTAGTTTCAATACTTTTTTAACATGTCTAAGCTTGCGTCAAGTGGTTGAGTCCCCAACACATTTCACCGACAATAGTCAAACACTTATAGACATCGTATGTACTAATGCTAGTGTTCGCAATGTGTCTGTAGACTCTGGAGGGATTATAAATGGTCATGCATTTGTTACTTGTCAGTTACAGTTCCGTAAACCAAAAATCCCACCTAGAATGGTGACGTCAAGACCCATAACGGACATTGACACAGATCTCTTTAATAAAGACATAGATCGTGTTAGCTGGGACCGGCTTGTTGAACTTGAGGATGTAGACCATCTTGCCCAGGAATATAGTAGGGCCGTTACGCTATTATTTGATCTACACGCACCAGTTAAGAGTAGAATTATTAGAGAGCTACCAGCCCCCTGGCTTACAGACAATGTTAGACTCATGATGCGCTTAAGGGATGCAGCACTTCAAAAATATAGAAAAACAAAGTCACTTTCACATCATCAGTATTATAAGGACTTGAAAAACATGGTTCTTGTGGCCATTTTTAGGGAAAAACAGTGCTATTTTAAAGAGCATATCAACGGTAATATTAAGAATCCCAAGCTGTTGTGGAAAAACCTTAAAGCTAGAATAATTCCGCCAAAGACTATGGAAATTCCAATGCACCTTGCAGACCCAGATAGAATAAACCAACATTTTTTTAATATACCCGGTAATCCTAATACAACAATATCGCAATTAACTTATTACGAATTCAATAGACACTGCGATAGTATGAAGTTTAGCTTAAAACCAGTGGATTCATTAACTATATTACAAACTATTAAGGAACTTAAGTCCAATGCATCCGGAACTGATGGCCTAACTTTAGATATGATATCAATGTTAGTCTCTAAAACACTTGATGTAATTACTATCATAGTTAACAGATCCATTTTAACATCTAACTTTCCGCAAAGCTGGAAAACAGCAATAGTTAGACCTATACCGAAGAATCCCAGTATCTCTGAAATAAAAGAATTAAGGCCAATAAGTTTACTGCCCTGTCTTTCGAAAATATTAGAAAAAGTGGTAGGCTCCCAGTTGAGAAATTATTTAGAGATGAACAATATATTACCAGATAAGCAATCTGGATTCAGAAAAAACCGCAGTACTTCTACGGCAATTCTGGATGTCATGGATAATATATTAGCTGCACAGGACACGGGAATGGGTACAATACTGGTCCTATTAGATTTTTCTAGGGCCTTTGATTCCATAAATGTTCCATTACTTCTGTCAAAATTAACATACTATGGTTTTGAACCTGCCACGGTCAGATGGTTTCATTCTTACTTGGATCAGCGTGCGCAGTTTGTTGAAATTCGCAATAGTGATGGGTCTGTCTCGCGATCCTCTACGTCTAATGTGAATAGAGGAGTTCCACAGGGATCTGTGCTTGGCCCTTTGCTTTTTATATTGTTCAGCGCAGATATCGCTGATGTAATTAAGCACTGCAAATTTCACATTTACGCCGATGATGTACAGATTTACCTATCTTTTAAGACTAATGAGATTGACAATGCAATTAAGATGATTAACGAAGACCTGGCCAATATCTGTAATTGGGCTAACTGTAACTCTCTTCTCCTCAATCCGAGTAAGACCAAGTTCATGATTTGTGGCTCTAAAAATCAAATTATGCGTATAGGTAGTTATAGCCCCAAAATTTACGTCGATGGTACAGAAATTGAGCGAGTACAGGAGGCTAGAAACCTTGGTTTGATAATGGACGATGAATTACGGTTTGAACGTCACGTAGCTGAAGTTGTAAGAAATTGTTTCTATCGGCTGAAAGTCCTATATAATATACGAAATCACCTCAGTGTGGACCTTCGTATCCAATTAGTAGATTCGCTTATACTTTCGAAATTTAACTATCTGGATGTTGCTTATGGACCACGGTTGCTGACAAGAACGGCTAATCTTATCCAAAGGGTCCAAAATGCTTGCGCGAGGTTTTGTTTTGATATTCCGCCCCGAAACCATGTCACTCCCTTCCTTAATAATTCGAATATGCTTAAGATGAAATATAGAAGGGAATTACATTTTGCGACGTTATTATTCGGTGTGATAAAAACGGGAAAACCAGCGTATTTACATTCCAAACTACAATGGCTGTCAGATTATAGCAGATACCCAACGCGTGCAGCAGCGTATGCTTTACGTATACCACAACACAAGACTGCTGCCTTTCGGGGTAGTTTTAGGTACGCAGCCTCTAAGTGCTGGAATAATTTACCACCTCCACTGCGCGTTCTAAGTAATTTAAAAACATTTAGTTTAAAATTTAAAAAACATGTTCTAGACATACAAAAATCCAGCACAAACTAATAATTATACATACAATAAAGATACTGGCGCTCGTGCCGTAGACGGGTAGTTCCTAATCACCGTAGTATAGCGCAATTGAATGAAGGACACGAATGTTATATTTTTATTACTACCGGCGAAGTTTAGGATTACATTTTGATATTTGTACATTTTATTTATTATTATTATTTTTTAAATTAGATCTGTATAATCCTTAATCTGGCATTGAACAGCAAGCCACCTAGGGCGTCAGCTGAAAATCAGCGCTGCATTTACATGCAGCATTTAGCTGAGCTGTTGCCTTTTGAAGACACATTTATACACACACACCGATATTGTTTGTCGTGAAAGTAATTTATTAATTAAATATTGTTATTGTCTTTGTGTGCTCTATGTAGAATAGTGAAGTGTAATTTGTGTATGTTGATATGTGGTTTTCTTGCGTTTGTTGTAAAAATAGTATTTGGCATACTAAATTCATTTGTATTTAAGTTAAACTTACCTAAATTAAGTTCTACTGTATTTAGTTGTCTTGTGTGTGTGTTATTAGTGTCTTTAATAAATGTATTTTCTTCTTCTTCTTTTTCTTCTATTAAACACATTTTTGCCCGACTGCCCCAGAAGGAGGGTATGTTTTTCGAGAGTATGTATGTATATTTCTTTGGTACGGCGTACCTACAGCCTAAACGACTTGATGTATTTACACTTATAATATGTCTTTAGATTTGTCTCAGTTGTGGGAGAACATAGGCTATATATTTTTCTCAAAAAAAAAAAAAAAGCGAACGTCAGACGGTATCTTGAGAGGAGGCCCGTGCCCAACAGTGGGACAAAAACATGGGCCTTTAAAAATACTAATTGACGTCCTTTGTGAATGCTGCAGTTGTATTGTATTATTTAATAATTTAAAAGGACCCTGGTAATGATTTGTATGAAGTAGGTACCCCATCGATATAGTTTAAATAGTAGGTAAGTAACAGCTCAGTGGGCGAGCGCTTGCCTTGGAAACAAGGTGCGCAGGTTCGAACCCCGGCTCGCACATCTGATTTCTTCAATGAATCATGTGCGGATCGTCTTTGTGCGATTGTTACTAGCTTTCGGTGAAGGACAACATCGTGAGGAAACCTGCATGTCTGAGAAAGCCTAACTAGCTCTCGAATGACATGTGAAATCCGCCAACCCGCACTTGGCCAGCGTGGTGGACTATGGCCTAAGCCCCCTCATCTTGAGGGGAGGCCCGTGCCCAGCAGTGGGACATAAACAAGGGCTGGTATTATTATATTATTTATTATTAGTAGGTAAGTACCTACTTATATCAAAGATTTTGAATGTAGTGAAAAAATTCTAAATCTATGACGTATTATATCAATGAGGTACTTAGCCACTGAAATATAATTTATATTATGTCTGGTTAGTACTTATATTATAGCTTCATGTTAAGATCTAATGATAAGATACAATACCATAGTAAACAAAAGAGTTTGGTACATATTAATGTTTATCTTTTCCAGAATCTATGTTACCATTTCCTGCTTGCAGAGCAGACAATCTTGACTGCCTTCGACGAAGTCTGAGGACTTTCTTTTTCCTCATGGATTCGGAACAGTTTGGCATGAAGCCCGTGGACCCGATGATACTCAACAGTGTAGCACTATCGCTGCCCGAACAGCAAATGTCATTTTTACTGAGAAGGGTCAACGTTACCGGCGCCAGGTGGACTAAACTGGTTGACAGAAAGTTAGATATTCATTTATTTATTCACGGTTACGCGTGATTAGGATATTTGATTTGTGACTTGGTAATACTTTTTAAACATTAGGTACATAGAAAAAAATTATCATTATAGAATATTTTTTAATTAAAGATGAAAAGGTTGATAACCACATTCTATTTTTTTTTTAAACTGATTTGATCATTATTTAAGGGATACTTAATTTTGTACCGTAATTTATCGGGGGTGTAACTCAGTGGTAGAGTGTCTGCTTCGCATGCTGAAAGTCCTGGGTTCAAATCCCAGCACCTCCAAAATTCTTTTTTATTTTAGAATGTATTTTTTACAACGTCGTATATTTAATTTAATAATACTTTTATTGTAATTTACAGGTTTTATTTAGAATCTGGGAAAAGTGGTGTCATTTTCAATAGTGACTTGCACGTGACAGGACTACTAAGCATGATGGTAGCCGATAGGTTGGATCCACATATAGCAGTTCTGACTATGGACATAGGTAAGATTCCATATCGTTTTCAAAGCGAGATCATACAATATTCTCTATAACGGTATTAACTTCCATCCAAAAAACCTTAAGTAGAATCAGTTATGTTAGGTACCTACCTACTCACTATTAACAGAACAATTATGTACCTACCTACCAATGATTTCAGAACCAAAATTGTGACACAAGTAATAAAATATTTTCTCATATAAGTATAGTTACAATCCTTTCCTTAATATTTACTTTTGTACGTGTGCATTTTCCAAATACATTTGACTTGATTTTCAAAGGCACACGTCACGTTAGTTACATTTTACCAGCGCGTGACTTACGGCTAGTTCACCCAATTTGGGTGAATTTCGTTATTTCACTTTTCGTGCACTAATGACATACCTGCTGTAAAATATCATCAGTATGTAGGTACCTACTAAGTTTACTAATAGTTAAAAAGCGCTTTGCCGTTGGGTTTATTGCACTTTAAACAGTAGAGTTTGACTAGTCTATAAATTTTGTTTATCATGACAGAGCGACACGTCTGTAAGTACAAATTAAGTACATGTATGTAGGATGGACATTAATTAATCCCCAAACTGATGTAAACACCCGACCGCTTGTAATTAAAACTTTGCTATCAGTAGCTCAGCTCGCATGTAAAATAGGTAGGTACTTTATTTTAAATTCGCATGTATCTAAAGTAGGTACTTTATTTGAAAATTTCAGTGAGCGTCGAGAGCAATGTCACTTATCCGTGGAGTATACAGCGCGGAATCGATAATGAGGATTACTTAGTAATCGGTCCTGAAAGGGTTGCCATCAGAAATAAGGGCACACCTACTTTTTTTTTACAACCAAGTGAGTGTTTTTTTTTAAATCATATACCCCTTGGACAAGAGACTAACCAGGTTTCTATTAGTACTTAGTACTTTCCAAGGGGTGGGGCTTTTACCCGTGGGGTGTCCGGGTAAGAATAGCGCCCACCCATCTCCTCCCGTTGGATGTACGTAAGAGGCGACTAAGGGAAAACAAGAAGACTGGCAGCAGCGTCTTTCTATTGGATTACCTACCACCTATACTGCGATCTCCAAGCCACCTGCCAAGCGTGGGGATTATGGCAACCCCTCCCTTCTAAGGGGGAGGTCTTGTTCAGCAGTCGACGTTTTTCGTGTGCTGATAATGAATTTCGAAGGCGGAAGACCTCTTAAGCAAGAGATAGGGTATTTACACACAATCAATATTTTGTAAAAGTTGCTCAGGGTCGGGTAAGGTTTTGATAGGTAAAGAAAACGATCAGAATTTCAGTTTATTACCGTATATTATACTCGTTCTGATAATTTCTGCTACAGGCGCTGCGCGTATGAAATATATTCATCGTAATCGAAAAACAGTAGGCGCTGGTGTGAGAAATATGGAAAAAAGCTGGGGTCGTTTTCGTTAACTATCAAACTCGTACCTACCTAGTAGACCCGCTAGCCAGAATGATATCACATACCACTGTCACGTATTCCCGGTGTGAAGGGCACTAGTGGATTTATACGAGCGGCAGTGCAGTTTTCAATTGACTGGCAGGCATGCTTACTATCAGACGAAGGTTCTGCTCATCTCATAGGCTAGCTAACTGCTGGAACCAGGGGGTTTAGTACGAGTTCTGATAGTTTACGAGAACGATCAAACTGTTAGTTTTCTCCATACATGGCACACCAGCGCCCCTAGCGGTAACTATCAAAAACTAGTAAAATATACGAGGAAAACCTGACGGTTTGATTGAGCTCGTAAACTATCAGAACTCTTACTAGAGCCCCAGAATCGATAGTCTCCAAGGTTAATCAACAAAAGGTACATTTAATAATAATATTCTAGGACAATCTAAACACGGTCATCCGATCCCAAACTAGGCATAGTCTGTACTGTGTAAATCAGACAATTGATACACACATCAAAAGTGTCTAGGGATCAAGCATTTTTAAGCGGATTTCTTGAGATTGAGATGTGGCTTTGTAATAAATTTATGATTTTATAAATTTATATGGATCCTTTTTGGTGCATTTCATAATTTGAATCAGGAACTGTGAATCAAATTCGAGTAAAAGATGAAAATCAGCTGTCAATATTTTCCCTATAAAAACATACAACGCATTGAAGACATTATTAGTGCTACTGTTTCCCTACTACTGATTAAAACCAACGTTATTATGGAGCGGCGACGTCATTTAAGCAGGGAAGAAATGCTCAGAGCCGTGGGAATGATAGAAGCTGGTTCCCGGCAACGTACTGTGGCTTTAGCTCTGAATACAAGTCAGAGTGTTATCAGTCGACTTTGGACACGTTACCGAAGCACTGGTACCGTGGCTGAGCGCCATGGAGGACGGTATCGCTGCACCACACGGAGACAAGACCGATATATTCAAATCTTAACTCGAAGAGCTCCAACAATAACTGCCATGATGTTAGCCGTGAGGCTTCATCACTCTTCAGGGAACTTAATTAGCGACCAAACAGTCAGAAACCGCTTGCATGAAGTGAACCTTCATTCCCGAAGACCGCTACGGGTACCACCTATAGCAATGCACAATCGTAGGATTCGATATCAATGGGCTCTTGAACACAGAAATTGGGCAGAAGAACAATGGCGTTTCGTGTGCTTTTCTGATGAGTCTCGTTTTGGTATGAGACCGGATACAAGACGTATACGACACTGGAGAACCCCTGGACGCCAACAGCGATTAAAATCCTGCCAGGAAGTCCATCCTTATAGTGGTGGAACCATCATGGTATGGGCGGGTATTTGGATCGGCGGAAGAACTGAGTTGATTTGGATCAGAGGCAACCTCAACGCTCAAATTTATGCTGAGACGATTGTATCAGACGTCATCGTTCCTCTACAAGTGCAAATCGGTCCCTTATTTCAGTTAATGCATGATAATGCACGACCGCACACCGCAAGAGTTGTAAGACAGACTCTCGCCGCAGCTAACATCAATGTCCTGCCCTGGCCTGCTCAGTCGCCAGACTTGAACCCGATTGAGCATGCATGGGATATGCTACAGAGAAGAGCTCTGCCGAATATGAAGGGTATCCAGTCGCAAGAAGACCTTTTTTTGTTGTTGCAACGAACATGGGCGGCCATTCCACAGCGTGATTTGGATGAACTCATTTTGAGTATGCCAAACCGATGTTCTTGTGTTGTTAGTGTTCGCGGTAGAAACACGGATTATTAATTGTTTAAGTTACCCAATAAAATTTTAAAGAAAACTGTTATTTCAGTCTTTTTTTCGAACTTTTGTGTTAGTGGTTCAAATGTCAAAAATCCCTTTATTAGGAAAATGGCAAATTTCTTTATTAATGCAAAGGTGACTTGGTTTATCGTTACTGTGACAAACGAAAACACTTTATTTGATGAATCCTTAAAGAAAATTTTAATTAATATCAATCAGGAGAAAAGTTATTGCAAAAATATATGTTGATCCCTAGACACTTTTGATGTGTGTACTTATATAAGTACTTTTTTGTAAATACATACTTAGATAAAACACATAAGACACTTGGTGGAAATCGACCTATATGGTCACGCCCAACGATATTAGTTAACGGCCAGTCGACTTATAGACCCGTCAAAGAATAGTAGGTATAGAATAGACATTTTCTATTACTTGCATTCATCCAATAGGCATGAAATTAAGTATGAGTAAATCCAATGATGCTAAGAATATGTGGTAACCTTCACTAGGTTTTTATGATGAAGCAGTCACAGGATCTCTGCACCAATTAACATCCAATTTGGCCCCATTCGGATAGGTCTCGAAGAGTAGATGGTAGAAAAATGGTGATCTGGGTCTGATGATGAAGTAGGAAAGTGGTCACAGGATATCTGCACCAAGAAACGTAGACCTACAGTACTTGAACCCGGGACCTACCTATCCAGGTAGGTCTTAACGAGGTTCGTAGACAGATAAGGAACAGGGTCTTATAATGGAGCAGGAAAGTCATTTTAAGAGCACATGTCAGGGGATTTTTTAACACTTGTACTTAGATCACCTACCCATCTATTAGAGGATTTTTGATGATTACTAGGGTTCTAATTCTTAAATTTAATAAGTTGGACTTAAAAATTATAGACCAAACCAAAGTTTGAAGATTTGTAAGTATTTAAGTATGTATTTACAAAAAAAAATTTATATAAGTATTAGTATCAGTTGTCTGGTTTCCATAGTACAGGCTCTGCCTAGTTTGAGATGACCGTGTGTGGACTGTCCCAAGATATTATTATTATATTTTGATGTTTAAACTGTATGTTTCAGATTCGGAAGACTCATTGGTTACTGACAAGACTCTGCAAACAAAACAATCAATACTACATCATTTTTCAAATGAAATAACAGCAGTTTTGATGCATTCCATTGTTAATAACTTTAGATTATTTGCTTCTAAAGTTCCTATAAAACATTACTACAAATATTATTAAGGATCTTGAATAATTGAATGATTGTAATGAAAATTGTAGCCATAAACATAAGTATTTTAATAAAAACTATATTAAACATGCATTATTTTTATTTTTCAAAATGCATCACCCAGTGACTCTTCTACAAACTTTTTATATATAGCCATAAATTTTGCAACAAATGCTTCAAGATGGAATATTGGTTTGTTACCGAGTCTCATTCTATGCTCGAACTTGGCTGCGTGACTCGCTACTTGGCACTTCATAGCCATGTCACAGTTACAAACAAGTTCCTTTAGTAATCCACCAAAAATCATATCCGGAGGAACTCCATGTATTATTAACTCATAGAGTTTCTGTCTTACTTCACCTAGTTTTTTTGGTGATTGTTCAGATAAAATCATGGATGCGGTTTCTCTAATAAATTGCTGCCAATCCGGCTCTGGGATTTTCTGGTCCACTGTAAATGGATACTGCTGGACCTTGCAAGCTTCGCACATAAGTAATGCTCTTCTTAAATTTCTGTCTGCACATTTGGCAATACGCAAAGCAAACTCTAAAGGAATATTCAAAGATTCTTTTTTACATACTAATTGCAATACAGAAGCTATTTCATTTTCTGTTGGTGCTGGCACTCGTATTGTTAAACAACGTGACCGAATAGCCGGGATCACACGAGAAATAGAATTAGCAATGAGTATTAAACGACATGTTGAGACATACTTTTCCATCGTTCGGCGCAGGGCGTGCTGTGCGTCTTTAGTTAGATCATCCACTTCATTCAGTATAACGACTTTGAATTCTCTCTGACCTGATGAATCAATCTGATGAGTTTGAGCCACGTTCTTTACCAAGTCCATGATGACTACTCGATCGTATATACCAACATCGGTCGGGTTCACTTCTATGTGGTAATTGCTACTTACAGTCATGATTTCTATTTTCTTATTGGATGGTGTCGTAAAGTTCATGGTTTCTTGTCGTAACCGTTCTACACCCGAACCGTATAATTCCCTTAGAAGGCACATAATACGGGTCTTTTTACCGGCGCCAGAAGGCCCGTAAACAAGAAGATGCGGGAAGTCACTTTGTTGAACCAAACTTTTCAATCGCACTGCTTGGTCTTTATGAAAGTCCAATTTCATTAGATCTTTCGGCCTGTGTTTATCAACCCAGAGACTCATGTTAGAATTATCTCGATTCTGAACTAAACATAAAATCTGTAGAATTATCACAATCGCAAACTCAAATCTACCGACACCGACCAAACAAAAAATAAATCTCGCTTGATGACAGCTTCGGACAGCTTGATGGTTGACAATATCTGACAATTCTGACATTTAATTTAAGAAGAGCGCGCGAAAATGTAATCTAACCTAATTACCTAACCATAGAGTAAAGCTAGGTGTTGCAATTATTTGAAAAATTTCCCCCTAAAAGGTCAGAATAATAATAATAATAATAATAATAATAAACCTTTATTATTCTTGTTTTACAATAGTTGGTAAATATACTATTACATTAAACACAAAATTAGGTTTTTATTAGTAAGTTAGCTTAAATTATGTTAGTAATAATGTATGTGTTTAAAAAATATTTATAAATTAACAGGAATCCCGGTTTGGGTAAAGGCCTCCTCCAAAGATGCCCATTTTTGTCGGACTTGTGCTATAGAGCGCCAGTTTATGCCAGCAATTTTTTTTAAGATCGTCTTCCCAGCGGGCTAAGGGTCTCCCCTTCCCCCTCTTGCCTGGTGGTCCTTTCCACGGTCAGGTCAGGTCGGTTCCACGGTCAAAAGGTCAGAACAACAATTTTTGATAAAGTATTACCCTACATTATTCAGTACTAAGGTTATAAATTATCTAGACTATTACATAGTCGGCTATACATCCTGACATATTAATATAGTTATATATACCATTAATTTAACACACGCGTAGATTCCTTCTAAGCTACTATGCGCAAGAAGTGTGCGTCCCTGGTGCGCAGGGTGCGGAGCAGCCCTAACAGTATTCTGAACAAGATAGTGTTCAAAGTCGGATAATCAGGATAGTCGCAATAATCAACACATAAGCATTTTACGGTCAATTATATTTTATAAACAATTGGGCACAGTTTCCACTTACAGAAAGAATATCTCGAACGTTCTGACACATCGGTTTATATAGACAAACAGATAAGCTAATCAAGAGTCCTACATATTTAACATTAATTAATACTATTTAGATTGGAGATTTAATTAGTAGAATTATCAATCAATACTAAACCGCAACTAATGTAAATATTACTCATAACCAGTATTTTACTACGCCGGAAGCTGTCGAGCGGACGGCGACATAATTCTATTTTATTTAGTAGGTAGTTAAACAAGTGTTTAAACACAAATCAAAATAATGTCAAGCTACAGAACAAATTAAATCATAAATATAATCAATATATAATTATCTAGGTGCACAAAGTTGAGTGCTCGAGGGTACTACGCCAGAAGCATGGCACGGGAGTGTGGTGGTTCTTTTCTTCAAAAAAGGTGATAACACCTTGTTGAAGAACTATAGACCCATCTCACTCCTGAGCCATGTATACAAGCTGTTTTCGAGAGTCATTACGAACCGTCTCGAACGCAGGTTTGATGACTTCCAGCCTCCCGAACAAGCCGGGTTCCGAAAAGGCTTTAGCACCGTAGATCACATACATACGCTCCGCCAGATTATACAGAAGACCGAGGAGTATAATCGGCCATTATGTCTAGCGTTTGTGGACTACGAAAAAGCCTTCGATTCAATCGAGACCTGGGCGGTTTTGCAGTCCCTCCAGCGGTGCCATATTGACTATAGGTACATCGAAGTGTTGAAGTGTTTGTACAGCAGCGCCACCATGTCGATCCGACTACAGGACGAGAGCATGAAACCAATCCCATTGCAGCGAGGTGTGAGACAGGGAGACGTTATTTCTCCGAAACTGTTCACAAACGCATTGGAGGACGTTTTCAAGCTCTTGGACTGGTACGGATTCGGCATCAACATCAATGGCGAATACATCACTCACCTTCGTTTTGCCGATGATATAGTCATTATGGCAGAGTCGCTGGAGGACCTCAATACGATGCTCAGCGACCTCAGTAGCGTTTCCCAACAGGTGGGTCTTAAAATGAACATGGACAAGACGAAGATCATGTCTAATGTCCATGTTGCACCCGTACCGGTAGTTGTTGGGAACGATACAGTCGAAGTTGTTGACCACTACGTATACCTTGGACAAACTATCCAGTTAGGTCGGTCCAACTTCGACAAAGAGGTCGCCCGAAGAATCCAACTCGAATGGGCAGCGTTCGGGAAACTACGTGACATCTTCTCATCAGAAATTCCGCAGTGCCTGAAGACAAAGGTTTTTAACCAGTGTGTGTTGCCAGTGATGACATATGGTACTGAGACGTGGTCTTTAACAGCTGGCCTTTTGGAGAAGCTCAGAGTCCCACAACGAGCTATGGAGAGAGCTATGCTCGGAGTTTCTTTGCGCGACAGAATCCGTAATGAGGAGATTCGCCGAAGAACCAAGGTCACCGACATAGCTCGTAGAATATGCAAGTTGAAGTGGCAGTGGGCAGGCCACATCGCTCGAAGAACCGATAACCGTTGGGGAAGAAAGGTTCTCGAGTGGCGACCACGAACCGGAAGACGCAGCGTAGGCAGGCAACCGGTGGATGCAAATAGCAAATTGTCGTTCATTGTGGCGGTCTAAGGGGGAGGCCTTTGTTCAGCAGTGGACGTCTTCCGGCTGGTGATGATGATGATGATGACAAAGTTGAGCAGGGACCGGAAGTCTGTAACAATAGCTAACATGCTGGATTGTAGATACGTAAATAATTGTTGTTCCATTTCCCATGATCTAGTGCGGCCTTAGAGGAAGGATCTCTATAGAGTACGCGTTTGTCTATGGTCCCATTAAACAAAGCGTAGGCAGATTTTCCTCTACGAGGCACCTATATCTTCATGACGAGGCAGATACTTTGAACTATTTAAAGTTATATTACAAGAGTTATATTGATATGTAAGTGATAAGTAGTAGGTACTATGTTTGATCTGTAACAAGCGCAAATGTCGATAAATACAGCTGACGGTATAGTACCTATTGTCGTGTACCTGATATGTATGTATTTGTATGTTCTTACCTGTGCCTACGGTTCATACTTGCATTTAAGCATTCTATAGTACTTGTACTGATTTTTGTTCTGTGAGTGCGGCGATGATTTGGGTATTATTTGTCTATAGTATGTATAATTTAGTAAATTACCTTTTTGTTTTTCTTCTGTGAGTCTGAATTACTTCAATAAAGAAATCCTAATAATATAAGGAACTTACAATGGTAAGATATTGTTCGTTTATTTCTCCAACTCACAAACAAACTCGCAATACATTCAAAAAGATACGCACACAAAAAAAGAATGACCTGAACATATGAACAAAAATTTGGCAGAAGGGTTAGCGCATCATGCTCTCTCCAGTGGTATCTCCTCTAAGAATCCCACCCATCCGTAGACAGAATATAACAAGACGTCTAGAGTGCGCGCCAGATAAGTCTGCGCGCGGGCAAAATCGGAACTAATTTGTTCCGCCATATTGTACTTACTGACAGGTGTTGTTTTCTATTTGTTTTGACTGATTTAACTTTGCCATCATCATGCCAAAAGTGATTAAAAGTGCTGGCAGGGATATTATTTTCAAGGTGAAACGTGCTTGCGAGGCAGAACAAAAGAATAATGGGCCTGTTATACCTTTTTTCGAAGTTAGAGCCCGCGTTGCTTATTTGACAGATTAGGTTTGGGGCTGCCAAGTAATGAATATTTCCCCATTTATTCTTAAATCTTCACAAGTTCTATATTTTTTAATAATTTAGTAATCTTTGTAAATGATGATTGATAAAGTTTATTTCTGTGATATTTAAATAATATTGTTTTTTAAGTTTGAAAAGTGTGAAGTGAAGTAGAGCGTTTGCCTCCTACCACTGCGACCTAAACCCCATAGAAAATATATGGGCTTTTGTGAAGAGACGAATTGCAGAGAAAAATTTCAATAAAACTCCAGGGGAAATAGCCTCAATAACTGAAGCTGCTTTTAGCACAGTGACTACAGAACAATGGTACAACGTGTGCCAACATGTTTGAAGACAAATGTTATGATTTACATAAGCTGATGGATACGGTTATGGATATGCTACAAGTGACACTGAATCATTGGACTCTTCTGAAAATGAACCTAGATGATGATTATGATGATCTTGGAATAAAAGGGATTGACCCATTGCAGAACTATTGTTACGCTAAATTTAAAAGTTCTAGTAGATACTCAATAAAAAACTTACAATAACACTCATTTACTTCCTTTCCACAATTTTTATACGATAAAATAAATTAAATTCCATTGCCTTTAAAATCATCAAAATATTCATAAAGGATCATTCGTTATATTTTTAATACAAGTGACAACTTACGTCTAAAGTAGTAATAACTAAAAATCTTCTCAGTAGCGGCCGCGTTACGATCCGGTGGTAGTTTGTAAAAATGATTTTTGTGTAAGTGCCTCCTTGGGGCCTATACATAATAAAGATATTTTGACTTTTGAATAGATTTATATTTTTGTCTTCATTTGATTCCTAAGTACTCAGTACTTAGGAATCAAATGAAGACAAAATGGGTAAATATATTTCATCGACTGGCAACATTATATACGCCACCAGTCGCGCGCAGACTTATCTGGCGCGCACTCTAGCAAGCGTGCCGCCGTTATGGACAGAAAAATAAGTACATACCAAAGTGATTTTTTTTAAATCTATGGTACATACTAAATTTGGAGTTGTCACGTAAAGGAAATTTTACCCTTTGTATAAAGCAAATACTGAGGTTGCTGTAAATAATATATTTTCTTTCTTAACCAAAAACACTTTTTTGACTCAACATTTAGTTTTCCTATTACCCGTTCACTTCGAGCGTAGACAGAATATAATACAGACATATACCAAGCGTGCCGCCGATAAGGACAGAAAAATAAGTACATACTAAATTTAGAGTTGCCACGTAAGGGAAATTTTACCCTTTGTGTAATGCAAATACGGAGGTTGTTGTAAATTATATTTTCTTTCCTAACCAAAAACCACTTTTTTTACACAACATTTACTTTTCTTACATTATATCGTCTTAATCTATGACAGTCTGCAAAAAGTACGAAAGTGATTGTTATAATAATGTCCTCCTAGCCGAAACGACCACAGCGGCCAATCTTTCACAAGATCAGCCATGTACGCAGGAGATATTATAGTGCACAAGTGCTTGCGTAAACACAAGTGCACTCTCTCTTCCTTTATATAATAGGTACCTCTCGTAATCCGATGGGACGGAAGACCGACACGACTGGGGAGAAGTTAAGCGCAGGACCGACTTTTTACATGCCCATCCGACGCATGTGTGGCGTATCTCGGATCACGGTTTCGGAACGCCAAAGGGGCTGTCAAAAAGATGACAGCGCGCTAGTATCTATGGCAGAGACATGTTTTAATTATTACGATTACTCCACTGTATTATAAGTTGTTCTCTCTCAATTTGATTGTATGTGTTTATTACCAAAGCTCGGCGTTTTAATTTGACGGACAGGAGTCGGGCATACGTCCTATCGCAAATCCCGACACATGGATCATCTTACTTTACAGACAATCAGGTCATCGGCCTGCATTGTCCTAGCCAGTAAGGAACAACTACTCAAATTTGTTGCCCTTCGCAGGATTCGATCCCACGACGGAGGCTACAAAGTGAATGTACACTTAATATCATATATGCTGTAGCTAAGGTCTATTCCACATTGTTCACCTGGGTGATATCACGTGGTGATTAAAGTGGCTAAGAGCTGTAGATAATTATTAGCCTCATACAAAAAGGTTAAGAGATAAAAACAATAATATGCTATTTCCCAGAGAGGTAGGCAAAAATTGGCTTTCTTATAACTTAATATAATACATACTATGGCCATTTACCGGGTAAGTTTTAGTAAATTTCTCCAATATACAAATCTATAGTACTAGTATCTTGGGACAATCTACTCTTGACCAATGACCACCTGATCTCAATCTACGCAGATCCTTTAGTAAGGTAACCAGATAAATGATTACAAATACTTGTAAACTGTATAAATACATATTTAAATAGATAAATAACACCCAGACAATTGATCAGAATCCTTCGGAATCGAACCCATGTCCTATTGGTCAGCGGCCAGGTCCCTCAGATCGTCGAACAGCCGTATCCCCTCGCTGAGTTTCTTGCCGGTTCTTCTCAGCGGGGGCGCGTTGTGAACCGGTGGTAAACTCATTTTCTCTAAGCGGCAGCCCAAGCCGAGGCCGTGCCTCCCTGAGGTGCCCTTGTGCTAGTCGCTACCCAAACCTTTCTGGCTGAGCGCTTTAAGCGCTCGCCCTCTTGTCCGGTGAAACAGTACTATTCCTACAAAAAAAAAAGTGATGATCAATAAAGCAAAGTGACTAGCACGCACAAGCTTCAGTTGTCCACCAAACTTTGATGTCTACTGAAAGTGTGTTTGGTATTTATTGGTGATTCAAGTTAGGCAATACCAAATGAATAATTTGATAGTTATTTAATAGTCACTTTGCTTTATTGATCATCACTTTAGTTGTCAAACGAGATAGGTACATAATAGGGGGGCAAATGAAACAAACTATTCAACGTCGGTACTATTTATTTATAATTCAGACAAATTTACCAATAAATTGTAACCAACAACATACATACATATATTTAAACAACATGCATATAGTAAAAGCACGATTAAATGTACAATGACCATTGTGCCTATAAATAACGAATGAATACGTCCTGCGCAGCCTTGGACGAATTACTTGAGCGCTTACGTTATTTCTGAATATTTAAGCATTCGGGAATAACTTTTAGCAACCTAATTAATTCTTTTTGTTGCTGCTATCCACAGTATACAAATATCCATATTTTCAGGAAATCATAAAAATAAATTCGGGAAATCTGAGAAATTCTTCGATGCACCCAGCATGTGGGAGCGTGTATGATGCACTTAATAATAATTTACCACTTATTTATGGTAGTCTCTCTTTTATACACTGGCAACACTGTTAATGGCGATCAATAATCTGAAAATTTTAGGTTATGGATGAAAAACAAGAATTTATCGATCTTACACGTAACTTTCAAGTATAATAGTAACTAATTTAGAGCAATAAGATCTAAATAAGTCGTTTACATGTATTAGTTTCTAAATGTAATCTCTAAATTGGCCATAATAATTCACGTTTACCTGTGAAACGATACTCCACTAATTTTACGTTCACTGTCACTTTTACAGCCTATAATACTGCACTGCACGATTCTTATAGGATTTCCACAACACACAGTAATGTCACAGTTAGTTTTTTATTGAATTTTAAGTTATTTATTTAATATTAAAACCATGATAAAATTGTCACGGAGCAAAGTGGGAGCAAACGTCAAATTTGTTTCGCACCCACGGCGCGGAAAATTCGAACACATGCTGAGGGACAAAAAATCATATACACTGTTTCTTTCTATCACAGGTAACCTACATAAACGCATTCTTTTCTTGCGTGAATGAGAAAGAAAGTGTCCAGCCCTCTATTGTTTTCTTCCTCTAAGACTTCGAGATTGCCGTCGTCAACCGTTATGATTTCAAAGCTAACGGTACTGAGTGCAAAAACGAAAAACATGGTTTTGGCCCGAATGCCCCAGGAGAACGGTTATGTTTTTCGAGAGTATGTACTATGTATGTAGATTTCTTTAGCACGGCCAACCTAAACGGTTTCTTGCTCTGTGACTTATAGTTATTTAATTAGATTAGTTTTAGTTTTGGGAGTGATTTAGCCTATATATTCTTCAAAAAATAATAGTATGGCGGACGTCCGTTTACTTCCAAAAACAACAATATGGGTGTCAAATGTAAACATGTGTGTAATAGTCGAATTTTTATACGTTTTATGTATGTGTAATTTAAGCCTTTTTTGTATTGTATGAACGTATAATAAATCAACAGAAATAATAAAAACATTTGACAGTTATTTGATGGTTTTATTCTATAGTGATCATCACTTTAGTTGTGAAACGAGATAGGTACGTAATAGGGGGGTGGGGGGGGGGCAAATGAAACAAACTGTGGCGACTCGACATAACCAGATGGCGCCACATGTGGTATAACGAGATGAGAAGCGAGTAGTACCTCATACAACGCGATAGATGGCGCCACCTCCGATCCTGAATCTCACAAGCGAAGTTTCTCTAACTTGGAGAATATATACAACATCCCGACAGCAACTATCGGGGGGCTTCGGCCCTGACCGAGCATCACACCTCGCTCGGTCGGAGGATCCTAACTTTAACACTGCCGCTGATGCATCGCTAAACTGGTGACCCCGCCCAGAACATCGTCGCAGCCTTTGGATCCGGACAACAGCGCAGCTTCGCCATCGCTCTCTCCCCACAGCAGCAACTCTCCAGCAACAACCAGCGAGTCACAAGCCAGCCAGTACCCCGGCCTCATCGGACGACCACCGCATTGCAGCTGCAGATGCAAGCCTGGTCTGACTTCGGCCACAACTTGGCACAGCACCCCTGCACTACGGCTGGTCCATGTAAGAAGAGCGCATTTCTCTTACCGGTACGTCTAGCAGCCGCCAGCCATACCCACTGCACACTAGTGATGTGAACCGATTACAATTTTCAACACCGGTTTTTATCGATTACTTTTTAAAAAAAAACGGTTTTTAAAGGTTTTTTTAGGTTTTCAATGAAATACACTAAAACAATATCTAATCATAGGCTTAGTGTTTATTTATCATAAGATAATCACATTAATTGTACTTTAGAAAATAATAATCGTCAAACATTAGTGGATAACTTGTAGTGTTGCCCTAATAGTTGTCAGAAGCTATAGAAGAAATCGTGAAGGGAATAATATTATGTATTATATAGTTACAGTGTATTAACCTGGTAAAACAGAGCCTGAAAATGTATTGAACCTTAATACTGTGCAGACGTGACAGTTCTTGACATCTCGTGGTATTTTCTAGTGATGCTCCATGTTTAGATCTTGATGCACATTTTTCATTAATGCACATTTTTCGAAGTCACAAACTCATGATCATGTTCAGTTGTCCACTTTAAATTGTCTCTCTCAGCTATCTTCGTCTTCATGTTCTCCTTTCTCTTTGAGCTCGGTTACTGAGGGGTTTAGGAATTATATCATCATAGTATTCATAAAATTGTTGTTACTTTGACCAATACTTATCCAAGCTATCAAGTGGTTTGATCGTATTCATATCTTCGTGGGCGCTCCCAATCTGTCCGCTTTGAGGAGACATCATCTGTGGGCTTGAGGCGGGTGTTCCACTGGGTGGCGTACTTTCTCCTCTTTTCCGTTTTCATCAATATCATCACGAGGGTTTTATAACTATCATCTCTATGCAGATCATATGTAGCTTTATCGTCATGCCGATATTGATAGATTATCTTGGAGAAGCGATATATACGCTTAATAATGATTTAGATAGCATAAGTACTTACTTACTCGATTTTGCCCACTTGGGCAAAATCGTTTGGCTTGTTAGTGGACCGTAGGGTCCATCAAGATAGGTAGAAGGGTCCGGTAGGGTAGAATTAGTAGTAATTCTCAGGGTATATTGGTGGCAGATACATGATGAAACTGATTGTCATTAACTCACTCTCTAGTTTAGTTTTCAATTCCGTACCAATTGCATACTCGAATAAAGTTAATTCTTGAAGTTCTGTTTCATTCTAATCTTTCTTGGGAATCTCATGTTGGAGAGTTATTATTATATGATATCAGTCTCACAAACGCCTTCAAAAATTTCTTCCGCGTAAGACAAAAATCTTTTTAGCTTAAACTTTACCTCTTTTCGATTATGCATATGTATGTTTTCTAGATCCAAATGAGGAGCGATTGCAATATTTGTGTATTCGTTTTATCTTTGGCTACGGATATAATATGGTTACATTATATCATCATGGAATTTCGGACTCAACTAGAATGGCTGCCAATCCGTCAGCGACGGGACTGGCATATTTTTTTCCTAAATTGTATACTCATGAATCTTAACTCTCCTCTTTATCTTCGTGAGCGTTATTCGTTGCTTTAATCTTGTGACAAGCCTTGGTGTTCCACTGCATCTCTTATTTTTAAGTTCCTCCTCATTATTCTAGTCACTATAACGTTTTTTTTACCATGCAAGCAGTGCAGCTATGGAATTCTCTTCCTCATTCCTTGTGTGCTAGTTGTAAATTAGTCTTAAAAAACAATTTAAAAAAAAAACATCTCTCCAGATAGATTTATTTTAATATTTTTATTTTGTGTATTTATAATAATATAGTTATTTTTAAATTTATGTACGTATCAGCTCAGACTTTTCCGCCGCCGCGCCGTCGCTCTCGGCCAGATCAACCAATAATCATTGAAATCGCCCGGCCTTGCTCTGACTGGCGCACACGCGTCCCGCTAGCTCTCCTACTCTGTTTTGATAAAACACTGTATCTTGCAATGCACGAAGATTATTTGGACTGCATCTTAAATTGCCGTGTTTAATTATTTCAGGCCTGTAGTTTTAAGTAAATACAGTGTAATTTGCATTGCAATATCTCAGTATTTTTCAAACAAAGTAAAAAAACGATGAATGCCATAACATCAAACAGGTTAATTAAAAGAAATCGAATGAACGTTGTTAATTCAAAACACTGTATCTGAAGTTACAGTGTATTGCATCGATATATAATAAGTAACTCTAAATAATATATCGATGATGTATTGGATTCTAGGGTACTATTGTAGGTATTTAATGGCTAAATGATTATTGTCGGACCAAAAAGCAACCGCACTTCTAAGAACTGTTGTCATTGTCTCTCTACCTAAATATATCATTCTCTTCATGTTATCCTTTGGGTTGCCTGGAAGAAATCGCTCATTAGTGATAAGGCCGCCTCAATGATTCTGTTTTCTTTTTATATGTATTCTGTAATTTGTGTTTGTACGAAAGTGTAAATGAATAATATTGTTAAATTAAGCTTATATATTTGAACAAATATCCATAACGTGTGTATCGTGTAACTATGTTGATTTTTTGTTCTTATTGGCGGTACGCTAGCTGAATGTCATGCCATCTTACTGGATACGTAGGTAATCGGTTTTTTTTAATAAAAAACCGATATTAACCGGTTTCTACAAAAACCGGTTTTTTATCGGTTTTTCTAAAACCGGTTCACATCACTACTGCACACCTCGACTCACTGAGGAAGACGCAGCAGCAGCCCCGACTCACCGAGCTGGCATATGAAGATTCATCGACTTCCAGATTTCGGGGGGGGAGTGATGTGGCGACTCGACATAACCAGATGGCGCCACATGTGGTATAATGCGATGAGAAGCGAGTAGTACCTCATACAACGCGATAGATGGCGCCACCTCCGATCCTGAATCTCACAAGCGAAGTTTCTCTAACTTGGAGAATATATACAACATCCCGACAACAACTATGAGGGAGGCTTCGGCCCTGGCCGAGCATCACACCTTGCTCGGTCCCTTTAGCACTGCCGCTGATGCATCGCTAAACGAACGAACTAACTATTGAACGTCGGTACTATATATTTATTATTTAGACAAAAACAATAATTGTAACCAACAACATACATACATATATCGATGGTTCCTACGTTATATATCGTATGTGCAAAACCCGCACTTTACAGGAGAGCGAATTAAAGGTATTTTTCTACGCTTGTTCTTTAAATGTGAAGCTATTTGGCTGAAATTTGTATCAAACATAGAAAATGCCTTATTTTACCGAATAGTATGAAAACAAACATTTAATAATTATTAGTTTTAGAGATATTGTTGTTACGCTTTTTTACGGTGGAAATCTGCAGTATACAAATATCGTAAGTATTAGTAACGATTACTTACGCTGCAATTCAGTAAGCAGAAAATATCGTATGTTTTACTTACGACGTTTTACATCAACACGGATTTGGCATTTTGAGACGTTTGTTGGACATACTATATTTTACTTTGTCCATATTAAATGAAATAGTATCGCATGTGGTGATTAGGTCAACAAAATATTAAAATAATAAATGAAACAACACTGAATCTTAATTACTTTATTAAAATATTTTATTTGGACGTACTTGTACGTCATTTAATACAATGCAAACAAATAGACAATGCAAAAAAAGTCTTAGGGGTCTGACAACAAAGTAGATACTCACGAGTTCTAACTCACGTAGAAAAATCCACACAATTAAAACCACAATAAAACTTACAATTACGATTGCCTGAAAATAATAAGGCTCATAATATTACTTTGGTAAAACAAAACTGAATTTCTTACAAATACCTAAACAAACACGTTATTCGAGTGTATGATAAGCTTTTATATTGGAAATAGAAAAACTTTTAAAATAGCTTTGACTATCATAAAATAATTAAGTACTTATAGTTAAAAAACAGAAACATTGACAGAAAATACTGACGTTTGTTATACTGCGACCCAGTATGAAAAGTACAAGTCTGCAGCGACCCTATTATGGAGGTTACACGCGCCAGCTTACACGTGCCGCCGAGTCAGCAGCCCCGCGCCGCCGCCTCGTCGCGCCGCCGTGTCGATGCATTCGACACCACCGATTGCGCAGTTGCATATTTCCATGCAACGCGTAACTTAATATTAGAAACACATTCTGTTACTTGCATCGGGCAGGATTAGACGTTAATTTTAGTTGTAGAATTTTAACTGTAATTTTTATCTCTAATAAATTAGTATTAGAATTTTGTTTTTTTTTAAGTCCTCCGGCAGCAGCCTACGTAATTGGCGCAGTCGGTAGGATACTCGCGGGCCGGTTCGCGAGACGCGTTTGCAAAAAAATCGAAATCAAGAGTTCGCGAGTCGCCCGGGTGACTTTCTAGCACCGCATCGAGTATCCTGAACCACGAGAGCTGCAGCCACGAGGAGGAGAGTATCCAGCCTTCGATACGCAGAGGAACCAGAATATGAAGTTGTGAGTTGCACAGAATCTTTCTTGTGTCGCTTCCTATCACTCCCTTAGCGTAGATAAGCCCTAATTTAGTTTTAAACATTTTCCGTGCGGAATCCACGGGACCCAGCGAGCCTGCATTGAGGCAGACTCGCCGGCAAAATCATTTAGATTTACATAGGAATATAAGTTCACCCGAAAGTAGTTCTAGTATGCCAGAGGAAATTGAAATGGCGCACGACCCGGATACTATCTATAAGGCGTAGCGCCCGGTCCCCGACTTTGACGGGAACCCAAATATATTGACGCGGTTTAATAATAATAATAATAATATCTTGGGACAATCCACACACGGTCATCCAATCCCAAACTAGGCAGAGCCTGTACTATGGAAACCAGACAACTGATACTAATACTTATATACTTTTTTTTTTTTTGTAAATACATACTTAAATAGATAAACAACACCCAGACACTTGGCGGGAATCGAACCCACGACCCATCGGTTAGCAGGCAGGGTGTCTGCCAACTAGACCAACGGGCCCGCCAAATTTATATTCGGCGGGTTTATTGCGATTTGTGATAGAATTGTCATCACCTATATAAGTACAGAGCCTGGAAGTGAGCTCGCCAACTTATGTCTTTTAAATGGAATCCTTAACAAGATAACAGGCCCGGCGGCGAGCATCATAAATTCTAACGGCATCCCGGATAATTGGCTCGAAATAAGAAATAGCTTGATAAATAATTTTGCTGATCAAAGAGACGAAATCGCCCTGTATAACGACCTCTCTTTCTCCACTCAAGGAGACCGTTCTCCACAAGAATAACCAAGACCAGATTGCCTTAGAATTAAATCATCATGTTAGCTTAAATAAGGAATGGATATCGGAACAGAGTAATATATTAAATAAAATTATTCACAATCAAAAGGAAATTAATGATACAATGCACATATTATTGGATGAGGAAATATATAAAGAAAGTGGTCTTATTAAATTTGGCAAATTTGCACAAATTTTGGCCATTATTACAGAAAATACCAATGATTTATTAGAGGAACTTATAGATATAGAAAATATGTTAGCTTTTACACGTACTACTACGACTCATCGATCGATGATTAGTCTCAAAGTACTTAGAGTAATGTTAAGTAAATTAAGATCAATTTATGGTAACGAGAGAGTAGTTGATTTAGAGTTAAGAGATTATTATAACGTTATAAGATCGGGCTCATATTTTATTAAAAGGAAAATAGTTATAGTTTTTAAATTTCCCATTGTTTCTGAAAGCACTTATACTCTGTACAAGTTATCCTTAGCCCCAAATAAGTTTAGGCAAATCCTTAAATCTCCTTATCCTTTCATAGCGACTAATAGACAAGAATTCGTGTACATAGAGGCTGAATGCCCGAAGTATGAACACCAATTTCTCTGCGAAGCGAGATTCCAACAACAGCTTCACAGCAAACCAGACTGCATACAAGACGTCATTCTGAAACAAACTATCAACGGAACGTGTAAACTGTCCACTGTAAACTTAACAAACGAAGCAATTGAACGTTTAGATGATCGCAGCTACGTGATAACGTTTCCTCGCGCTACAAAGGTCCAGCTCAAGTGCAGTACCGAAGACTACAATATACTAAACGGAAGTTTCCTGTTAACACTGCCACATCACTGCTCCGTACATTCTCCGGAATTCACTATAGCAAACACCGACGATGTTATACGAGGTCATCCACTGAAAATCATGAAAATCGACTACCCAGCTGACATGAAACCCGCCGAGCCTACACAGCTGCACCTCAGTACAATCAACCTGGAGGCCCTAAATAAGATCCAGGAGATGACCATACATCAAGCTCCGGTACAACTGAAAACCGCCCCCGAATCGTTTTACTATCATACAACCATACCATTCTACTTAGTTTTATGTAGCATGGTTATGCTGGCATCAGTTACACTGATTTATCGCTACAGAGTACGAAGATGTAAAGTAGATGAAACAACCCAGGAAGACCCAGAAGATACAGATAACCCTAAAGATCATACTTATGAGAAGCCATCAAAAGCAGCAATTTTTTCTCTCAAAATCGGAAAATAATTGCTGATCTGAGGGTGGAGGTGTTATACTGCGACCCAGTATGAAAAGTGCAAGTCTGCAGCGACCCTATTATGGAGGTTACCTACACGCGCCAGCTTACACGTGCCGCCGAGTCAGCAGCCCCGCGCCGCCGCCTCGTCGACGCCGCCGTGTCGATGCATTCGACACCACCGATTGCGCAGTTGCATATTTCCATGCAACGCGTAACTTAATATTAGAAACACATTCTGTTATTTGCATCGGGCAGGATTAGAAGTTAATTTTAGTTATAGAATTTTAACTGTAATTTTTATCTCTAATAAATTAGTATTAGAATTTTGTTTTTTTTTTAAGTCCTCCGGCAGCAGCCTACGTAATTCGTTATACCTTTAATAACAGTCAACAAAAATAAGAAATATAGATACTGAAAAAAAATCACATAAAAAATCAATATAATTAGTACAAACAAATCAACAGAACGGAATGAATTCTTTTTAAGTAAGTTAATATCTCATAATGTAAATCTACAACAAAATAATTAATCTGAATCATTCCGAGTAATAAAAATTATGATGAATAGCTGGAATGACACCTCTTTTAACTCATTAAATCATCGTTTATTGTTGAAATGAGTTGAAATAATTTTACGGATTATATCAACCTCAAGATACTGTAAGCTCTTTCTGCGTAGATAGGACTAACAGTAATAATTATAAACCTGAGGGTACCCTAAGACAACTATGACCTATGGACAGCTACCACCTCAGTCCGCCCGCGACTATGAATACTGTAAAGTGTTCAAAACTTCGGGATATTAAAATAAAATTATAAACCAGTATAATATAATCCATAAAATTAATTTCTTTTCAATGTGTGTTTCAATTTAGACATAATATGCAGCTTATTGTAAAGTAGGCCCACAACAACATCGCTTTCTTGTCGTCGTCATCTTCTGGTATTTGTTTTCTGAGATCTGTTAGATCATACTAAATTACATGTAGTCTATTTGGATTTTGGATCTACAGAAAGTACGTTTAACTTCTTAATTTTTGTCCTCTGAACAGTGAACACCATCACCATGTTATGTTGAATAGTTTGGAAATACCATTTGGAGTTGCATACTCGGACCTTGTGGTGACTACGGAACATTTTCGTGCTTTGAAGCGTTTCTGCCATACTTATTATCGGAAACAAGTTTAATAGTAGACATCGTAATATAGGTCTCTTCAAATCTAATAACTTCCGTGGTGTTTTACAGGTGAACTAACAAGGGTTCGTGTGCACCTGTAATAATATTTCGTTCTGAGGTTATATCAACCCGTGTGATTTTTATTTGTCTCGCTCTTTGCAAAGGAAGGAAGTGGAATTTGTATTTCTCGCACGCCTCCTACATACTTTCTTTCTAATTATATTTGTTGCGGTTTCCAAGACAATTTAGCGTTTCCCCGGGAGTTGCCGAGGGTTAAACCTTGACGAGGGTCAAATAGTCGTGTATGTCTTCACTGGTGACCACTGTAGATCCTGCCTGACAGTCACAGTGGTGGGAATGAGTGGTGGGAGTAACCCCAAATTAATAAAAGACCAATACCTGAACTCTGTAGCAACTACTTCCACACTTTTCGACATGAAATCTGAGAGACATTATATTAAGTATATAATATTGTTACGACCGGGACATAAAAGTGTTAATTACTCCGTTAATTATTACTTAATTGCAATGATCTCAAAATGCATTGTTAGTCTATAGGTCTACTATCGATTCGTACCGAAAGATCTCGAATTCTCAATAGAAAGTAGTTCCCTCCAATTCGGCAAGTACTTACGTACCTACCTACGCGCTCGCGCTCGGTTCACTGCCCCCGCCTATTGTTAGTTCATTCTCGAAGGTCGCGCTGCTATTGTATCTCGCGAAAACGATAGAATAGGTAAGTACATAGTAGTACATTCGAGAGAGTTCCACCCCTCTGTTAATTTAGGTATATAAGCCGACGCATAGTGGCGTCCGGACAGTTTGTGTTTACAAGCGACAGCGGAAACATCTTAAGAAAGCGATCGAAGAGACTTGTACCAGCGACCCTTGCGACGACTTTGGACTATTGTGAAGTACTGTGCGACTCGGACTACTGTGCCTTGTGTGTATACTGCGTGTATAGTGTATACAGTGTGAGTGTACGTGGAATAAAATCTTCTTTTACGTTAATCGGCATTTTAATACCCACCCGCACGTAACAATTGAGAATCAAACGAACTTACCTTGTGAAGTTTGATGTCTAATTATATGAGTTTATTGAACGAAGACAAGGCTGATTTACATGCAGCAGACGAGATATTATGCTGCCCAAGTCACATATTTAAAGATAAAAATACATATTTTTAAAAATAAAATTCACTATTTTGACTCATTTCCCGGCAACGGCACGCAACCAGTCGCCATCTTCATTACTTTTAGAGCCAATTTTTTTCGATACTTTTCGGGAGTATTGAGGGAGGGCGGGAGTATCTTGTCTTCGTTCAATAAACTCATATAATTAGACATCAAACTTCACAAGGTAAGTTCGTTTGATTCTCAATTATACTTCGTTTATTTCACGAAGACAAGGCTGATTTACATGCAGGATGTTTAGAGCATCGAAAAAAATTAATTAAAGTTATTAAGGCATATTGCCTATCTATATACTTAATAAATTTCTTGTTTACTTTTCATGCAAGATATACAAGTAGGTATACTAAATACCGCGACAATGACTTTCGGTTCTGTAATGGCAGAGATATACATACATCTCTCTGCGGTATCTCTAGTTTTCAATTTTCAAACAATATAGAAAGCGATCTCCAACCCCATTCAAAGAACCTGCCCTGCAAGGTTCATTATTTATTTTTCAATTTATGCACACAGAAGGAAACAATTACATAAAATTAATAGGACGTACATGTGTACATTTTTGTACAAAAGTGCTGCTTATTTCATATGAAATCTCTTCCAGCAGACCTGTAAGAAGAGAGTCTTCCCACTTTCGTATACATATAGTTATGTTTAATTATAAGTAGGTATAGTAATTGAAGATAGATGAGTGGGAAACAATTCATATTTACTGTTAAATAGTGTGGAACGTGGAGGTTAATATTCGATTCGAGCGCAATCTTTTTTTTTTTTTTTATAGATTAAGCTTAATCTGGTGTGAACATGTATACAAACTACAGCACATAAATAAACATAATAAGCAGCTGAAAAAGTTGTAATGTTGCACAGTTACGAGCACTCATTTTCTAAGATAATTTAATAGCCAACTTGTATTCCAAATAAATTTTCATATTTGGTGCAATAGTAAAAATGTTTTACTGTAATACTTGAAGAACCTTATTTCGTTGGGTATACGAGTATAAGTTCATTATTATAATTGTGACGGACGAAAAGCTACCTCAAATTAGCTAGTTAAAGTATGCCCAGTGAAATGTAATGTAATTGGTAGATAGCAATTTGTTTACTGTGTTCAATACGCACTAGTTGAGACCCCAAAGTTTCATATATTAGTAGGTTGCTCGGCTAGTTTTTTTGTACTCGATATTTTCCTGGATCCTCAATAAGAAGCCTAGAACATAAGAAGCCTAGAATATAAGAAGCCTAGAACATAGGAAGCCTAGAACATAAGAAATTGTATATACGAACTAGTTATAATGAAGAATTGAAGAAAACGAAATACAGTCCATTATTGTTTTTACGTCGATTGAGGGTTTCATTTATCTCCTCCGATAGGACCCCCACAAATTGTGGTCCATCGGAGCCGGATCAAGAACCAGAGAAGACCGAAGATTCATTATAGAAGAACGAAGATTCGTTATAGAAGACCGAAGATTCGTTATAGAAGACCGAAGATTCGTTATAGAAGACCGAAGATTAATTATAGAAGATCTACACACGTCGCGTCGAGCGCCACATCGGGTGTCACACGCCGCGTCGAGCGCCACAACGAGCGTCGAGCGTCACGTCGAGCATCAAGCACCGCGTCGAGCACCACGTCGAGCAACGGATACGCGGTTTGCCCGCGGCTCGTGTCTGTCCGCCACCTAACGGTGTCAAACGGTCGGCAGCACGAGTTAACGCCTCACGGCGGTGTGGTGTGTTTGCGTGACACCACCAGCTCGGAAGAGAGCTGAAGAGCGCACCTGTGTCGGTACGAGCGTCTAGTGTGCGGGGGCCGGACTGTAGGCACTGCCAAAGGGGTCGGACATTCCAGCCGACTGCTGAGCGCCCCGTGACACTTGGCCCTCCTCTGCTGAACAGGTCCCACCTTACCTTTCCTTAATCATCCATCCCCGACGGAGCGCACCCCGGTTTATCTGGGCCCTCCTGACGGATTGTTAGGGCGATAGGATTGTTAGGGCAGTAGGGAAGTAGGGTGGCGACCGAAGAGCCGAAGATGCCGACGACGAGAAGCCAAGCAGCGGAAGAAGAGAAGCTACCGCGCCGCCACGATATCCCACCCGCGTCTCCGTCCGCGTTAGCAACCGCATCCGTTGTGACCGATCCAACGGTGCCGTTGAGCAGAACCGTCCGCGTAACGAACATGATGACCGCCACCGCCGCGACCGACCGAACCGCGACAGAACCAGCGCCGCTTACCTCAACGAACCGAACCGTCGTCGCCGCGACATCAGAGGGAAGGCAGCGGGCGCCGTCGGTGCGATCCGAACGATCTACCGCAAGCGCCGTCGCACGGATCCGGCAGGCCGAACTAGAAGCCGAAGAACAGTTGGCGGAAATCAGACGACAGGAACTGCAACTGCAAGCCACGCTAGTTAGGAAGAGACTAGCCGCAGATGTCGCCACAATACGTGAAGAGACCGATCGAGAAAGCGCAGACGCCCTGGAAACTACGGACGTCGAGGGAAGAGTTAACGATTGGCTACAAGGCGCTGAAATACGGGGGGAGCGAAGACATCGTGAACCCGAAGAAATGGATCCAGGAACTTGTCGACCACAACCACTGCCACCACGGCAACAGGAAGCGACGCCAATCCCGAGCCGCGTCAGATTTGAACCAAGAGCTAGATCGCCCACGCCGACCCGATCGCGAGACCGCGGGATCGACCGACTAGCTGATGTACTAGAGCGGATGGCGCGCACAAGAGCGCCCTCTAGACAAACGCAAGATTTGCCGATATTCAACGGGGCACCCGGAGAGTGGCTGCCTTTCAAAGCGGCTATGTCGGAATCTACCCATTTACACGGATTCTCACCGGCAGAAAACTTGGCGCGATTAAGAGCATGTTTAAAAGGAGAGGCACGTGAGTCAGTGGCCGCATTGCTCTACACGGCCAGCAACATTATTATGAGAACCTTGGAGCAGTGTTACGGCCGACCGGAAATAATAATTGACAAAGCTTTGAACGATATAAGGAAGCTGCCGCGACCTGGCACAAGCGCCAGCGATTTGAATGCGTTCGCGGTAAAACTTCAGAACATCGTCGGCGTGCTATCATGTATAGATGAGAGAGGTTACCTGCAGAACCCAATGCTCGCTCGTCAGGTCATAGAGAAGCTGAGTCTTCACATTAGAGCCAGATGGTGCGACTACGCGGACGAGTACGGGAGCCGCGATGAACCGGAAGTAGTCACCCTCTCGCGATTCCTGATGAGAGAAGCAGATCGGGCCGTAAGATTCGCATACTCTACGACGGCGAGTGCAACGCGGGAACCGACACGCCACGAGATCGCCACACGAACTGGGGCGCCGCAGCAAGTACGACCGAAGGTCGCCTATCAAAGGAAAGAGGCCGCCGTGTACGCAACCACGAATGCACCATCCAGGAAAGTATGCATCTGTTGCGGAAACGAACATAACACGACAGACTGCAAAAAGGTACATGCGATGACGGTTAATGAACGATGGGACTGGGCGAAGGGAACCCGCGTATGTTTCCGTTGCCTAAATAGCCGTCACCGACGAGCCACCTGTAAGGCGAAGAAGTGCGGCATCGAAGAATGTCGACACGCGCACCACGCGCTGCTGCATAATAACAAGCATCAAGCTGAACCAATGAACGAAACCACGACCGAAGAGGAGACTGCCACGATCACGGTAGCACATGCCGCCTCAGAACATAAATCGGTTTGGTTGAAGGTCTGTCCGATTACAATTCGGGGACCCGACGGGCTCAAAATGGATACGTACGCTTTATTGGACGAGGGATCTACCATCACGCTCATTGACGAGGAAGTTGCCCACGCTGTGAACGCACATGGTCCACAGCAGACATTGAAAGTAAGCGGCGTAACTTCCACACGAAGCGAACCAGGGAGTCAACGAGTGAGGATCGAGATCAAAGGGATGCGAACGAACTTCCACCCGATAGAGGCACGCACCATAAAGAGGCTAGACATCTCAGCGCAGACGATAACTGCGGATCAATTGAAGCGTAAGCACCTGAACGGACTACGCCCGGAAGACGTATGTTACGCCAACGCCAAACCACGTGTGTTAATAGGCGCAGACAATTGGCACTTGATTGTATCCAGACACTTATTGACGGGCCCGACGAACGAACCAGTGGCATCACTCACGCGACTCGGATGGGTGGTCCATGGGACCCTGCCACGCACGATTGTGGCCAAAGAAACGGACGACGGTGAGACCGTCCTGCACACGCGAATAGCCGAGCGTCCCGAACCGAATGCGCGCGACGCAGGCTTAGATGAGCTCGTTACGTCGCATTTCGCGATAGACGCACTCGGAATCTCGACACGAACAAAGCCGGTGCGCGAAGATGAACGAGCGAAGGAGATTTTCGAGAAGACAGTGCGACTAACCGACGGACACTACGAAGTAGGCCTACCGTGGCGCACGGAAGAAGCTCGCCTACCGCCGAGTTACGACATGGCGGCACGACGACTGCGCACGCTGGAGAGGAAAATGGACCAGTCCGCCGAGTTTAGAAAAGCATACACGGATCAGATGAATAATCTATTCGTAAAAGGATATGCCGTTCCGGTCGAAAACGCAAACGAAGACGACCCGCACACATGGTACCTACCGCATTTCGCAGTTACGAATCCGAATAAGCCAGGAAAGGTGCGGCTTGTGTTCGATGCCGCCGCACGCACCAATGGAAGTTGCTTGAACGATGAGCTATTAGCGGGACCCGACATGTTGCTAGCACTCTACGGCGTACTATTCCGATTCCGCGAAAGAGCAGTAGCGGTCACCGCAGACATAAGAGAAATGTTTCTGCGCATAAAGATACGACCCGAAGACAGAGTAGCTCAGCGGTTTTTATGGCGCGCGGATAACCGGAACGACCCTCCGCGCAAATATGAGATGACGTCAATGATATTTGGCGCGAAAAGCTCACCGTTCTTAGCACACAGCGTTCGGAACAGAAACGCCGACGAATGCGCAGCAACGCATCCTAGAGCATTGCATTCGATCACCACCAACCACTATATGGACGACTGGCTCGAGAGTTTCATAGACGAGGAAAGCGCTGCGCGCGCAATAGTGGAGGTGCGAGATGTGCACCGACGAGCGGGATTTGAACTGGCGGGATGGAACACAAACCGGCCGCACCTGCTCGAACACGTCAGCGATTCAAAAGGACCCAGCGCGCCCAAGGAGCTCTGCGCGGGCGCCCATCCATACGGAAGAACGCTCGGATTGATATGGATACCTGACACAGACGAGTTAGGGTTTAACACCGCAATGCACAGAGTGCCGAACGATGTACGATCGGGGTCGCGAACGCCCACGAAGCGAGAAATGCTCAGCGCCGTGATGTCCATTTACGACCCGTTAGGACTATTAAGCCCGTATACGATACACGCGAAAATCACGCTGCAAGAACTGTGGCGCAAGAAGACCGGCTGGGACGAACCCGTTCCGGACGAAGAAGCCGAGGATTTTCACGACTGGCTCACAGGTCTGCAAGCGATTGAAAGGCTAAGGCTCCCACGCTGCTATGCAACCCATCAGAGGCCCGAGAAAGAACGAGAGCTGCACGTGTTCGTCGATGCCAGCGAACAAGCGTACGCGGCCGCCGCGTATTGGCGACTAAGGCATGACGACGGGCACGTGACGATCGTGCTAGTCGCCGGAAAAGCCAAGGTGGCGCCTATGAAAGCGCAGAGTATACCACGGCTCGAGCTACAAGCCTGCCTGATAGGGGCTCGCCTCGCTGCCGAGGTGCAGAAGGAACATACGGAAACGAGCAGAACGGTATTTTGGAGTGACTCGAAGACTGCACTCCACTGGATAAGGAACGATTCATCGCGGTACACACCGTACGTAGCGCACCGATTGAGTGAGATTGCAGAATTAACAAATGTAGACCAATGGAGATGGGTGCCTACGACACAGAACGTCGCAGACGATGCAACGCGTAACGGGACCAATCTACTCACTACGCAAGATCGATGGTTCCATGGCCCGCCGTTCCTGCGCAAACCGCCGAACGAGTGGCCTGTCGAAACTGCGGAACATCCCACTCAGGATGAGGAAATGGTAGCTCATGTCAATGAGAACAAGGGACTAGTAGACGTATGCAGGTTCTCATCATATGACCGTCTACTACGAACTATCGCATACGTACTGCTATTCGTTGACAAGTGCAAACGACGCGAAAAGGAAATGCAAGTATCACACATGGTAAGGGCAGAGAGAGTACTGCTCAAAGAAGCACTGACGCCGAACCACCTTTTATTGGGCACTGCGACCGGTCTACCGCACGTAGGCGACTGTGACCTCGCCGACAAAAGACAGTGGAGGGCAGCACAAGCGCTAAGTAATATGTTCTGGACGCGAGGGATGAAAGAATACTTACCGACGCTTAACCCGCGGGGAGATCACCGAGGACCTAATCACCCGCCGGAAGAAGGAGACGTCGTAATCATTGCGGACGGTTTATTACCTCGGAACGTATGGCCCCGAGGTCAGATAGAGCGTGTATACACCGGACCGGACGGTGTCGTGCGAAGCGCGGACGTGCGAACGCGAGGTGGGATATTCAGGCGACCCGTCAGAAGGCTTATCGTCCTCCCGAGAGAAGAAGAGGCTGCGTGAACTACGCCGGGGGGAGAGCTGTAACGGACGAAAAGCTACCTCAAATTAGCTAGTTAAAGTATGCCCAGTGAAATGTAATGTAATTGGTAGATAGCAATTTGTTTACTGTGTTCAATACGCACTAGTTGAGACCCCAAAGTTTCATATATTAGTAGGTTGCTCGGCTAGTTTTTTTGTACTCGATATTTTCCTGGATCCTCAATAAGAAGCCTAGAACATAAGAAGCCTAGAATATAAGAAGCCTAGAACATAGGAAGCCTAGAACATAAGAAATTGTATATACGAACTAGTTATAATGAAGAATTGAAGAAAACGAAATACAGTCCATTATTGTTTTTACGTCGATTGAGGGTTTCATTTATCTCCTCCGATAGGACCCCCACAATAATATTACTGTTATCGTTGTTGTCGATTAGGGTAACAATGATAGATTCTGATTTCAGTTAAAGTAATGTGAGTGTAACCAGAATAATGTCTTGTAAAATAAATGATAGCATAGCAATTATCAAGGGATAGCGGTATCCTATCGATAAGGCTATAATATGCCCAATTATCATTAGGCGATTCACATAAAATTGAAGATTCTAAGTCTGTATTAACATCTTTTTACTCTATTTTTAGACCTAATTGATATTAATTTTTAGTGTATTTCATGTGTATATAAAGACTTTATTTTCTTTTACCATTAGACTACAGTAGGTACTGCAGTTAAAATGTGAGAAGAAACGCTAGGTATTTTGCAAGAAATAATAAAATTCGATTATAATACGAGTAATATAAGTAGGTACATCGATGCTAATAAGTCAGAATTACATAAACCAATAATTGATGTGAGTAATTATTATGATAGTGGACATAGGCATCTAGAGTTTATCATGTTATAATGTATTACCGTCTATGATCGATCAATCAAATGATCTTGTAACTTATTATATAAAACTAATGTTTGACGGGACGGATAATGCGGTGACTAGAAACCTCAACCACCACCCCAAAGTCGAGGGCTGACACCCAGCCAGGATAACAACTTTTTGGCATGTACACATCCAGCATGAGATTGTTACAATAAATTATGTATTCATATTTGTACATACACATGTCATTGTATGTTCGCCGGCGGCCGGGTGCCGCCGTAGCACAGACATTGCTCAATGTTTGCAGTGTGTGGCTTAGGGGATTTTTTTTATAAATTGTCAATACACACAGCTACCAATATAGTATTCCAAAGCATACCTGTAGCATATTCAGCTTGTAGTGTTTTTCTGCGTAGTTACTGGACTGCGGGCATGATGAAAGCGACGTCATCGTTGTGCAAGGATCTGCACAGGCCTGTGGTAGGGATAAACTTACGGCTTCTAGGCTGTCCACACCCCATACGTTAAAATCTTCTGAAAAATGCGGTGCGAAATTAAATTACGTATAACTAATAATATTTTTATTTTTTTTGATTACCGCATACGCTGTGGTTAGCAACATTTTTCAATTCAATTCATGTATTGCAAAATATGAGTACCTAGTTAATTTCAGGTGTTATACAAATAAAGTACCATCATATTTGACTTTGCGGTATGCAATTACTTGATACGAATTTAAAGTATTCGAGCTGTGCAGGCAACGCTGTTGGACCTTCTTGATTTCCCTGCCTTGCCAAATTTACAGAACTGATATTGTTACTACCTATAGGTACAAATATGTCATAATATAGGTATAATATAGGTTGTTCTAAGGTTTTACGAGTAAATAAATTGAAATTGAAATATAAGTTTAAGCAAGCTTCCGCCGTACTGGAGTTAATACTACTACTAGTACTGAATTTAAGCATTCTATAAATGATTTATTTTACGCAGGGCCTTGGCCCAATAATTGCTAAGTATATATGTCCTTGAAAGTGGTAAATCTGATTGATTATTATGATCTCATAATTTACAAGATTATGTTTTGTATACGCAAGTTATGCGCAATATTATTATTCACAACCAGTAGTCACAATCAATATTATTATTTATACCTTTTTACTTGATTTACACTTACTGGGAGACATACTTTGCTATAACTCGGTCTATGCGCTACCTCCTCAGGTGGCGCATACCTAGCTGGGGTTCATAAAATCCATATCTAGCAGTATGTGCCTGACAATTTGATATTATGGCTGGTACTATACAAAGCATTAAAGATTGTTTTATGTATTAGCTTGATGCCATCGGAGCTATACACGGTATACGGGGGAATCCGACAATAATACATATTGTAAGGTAGTTCGATGTCATAAGCAGTTTACGTAAAGATCAAACAATAAATACACTTTGTAAGGTACATATTTTGATATGACAGGCACCCTACACAGTGTACGTGAGGATCGAACAATAAATACACGTTGTAAGATAGTTACACGCCATAGGACCCATACACGGTTTACGTGAGGATCAATCAATAAACACATATTGTGCATTTTGTCACAGGACCCATACACGATTCACATGAGGATCAAGTGAGAACACACTGCGACGTAGTTGGATATCTGATACTTACACGGGATACTTACACGATTCCCATGAGGATTAACCAATGAATGCACATTATAGTGTGGTTGGACGTCATATGATCCATACATGATTAACGTGAGGATTAAACGATGATTGCGCCTCGCAGTGTAGATAGACGTCAAATGATCCTTACACGACTAGCGCGAGGATTAAACGATGAATGCGCCTCGCAGTGTAGATAGACGTCAAATGATCCTTACACGACTAGCGCGAGGATTAAACGATGGATGCGCCTTGCAGTGTAGATAGACGTCAAATGATCCTTACACGACTAGTGCGAGGATTAAACGATGAATGCGCCTCGCAGTGTAGATAGGCGTCAAATGATCCTTACACGACTAGCGCGAGGATTAAATGATGGATGCGCCTCGCAGTGTAGATAGACGTCAAATGATCCTTACACGACTAGCGCGAGGATTAAACGATGAATGCGCCTCGCAGTGTAGATAGACGTCAAATGATCCTTACACGACTAGCGCGAGGATTACAATGAATACACATCATAGGTAACATTGTATACATATGTCATATGATCCATACACGGTTTACATGAGGACAATACGACTAACGCCTCTTGACCAACTCCGAAGACGATGACAGCTCCTAGCTATTCACAAACACCACAGCAAAAAGACATCACAGAAAAGTATGGTTATAATTACATTTATTTATTTCATGGCACCTTCCGTACACTATATACGTGTATTGTGTATTCACGTAGGTAACACGTTTTCATAACACAAAGTAGGTAGTGTATATTATACACCAGTGGCATGCACAGAGGGTAGGCAAAAAAATGTAGTTGGCTTGTTTCACCTATTTTAAGTATGTTATTATACCATTTAAAATATCCATATGCAAGCAAATACTATAGACATATTAATTGGCATTTGAAAACATTAATAAGTTTATTCAGCGGCTCCATACTAACAAAAATACTTTGCCTACCCTAGGATTTCTCTAAACAGTCTTAATTTAAAAAAATCTTAGTTTGGACATGAATTAACGTAATTTTTTTTTAATGTAAATGGATATGTCGGTAATATTGGTTAATTTAAGGATATTTGTGCTGGAACACGAACAAATAGCTTAAAGCACAATCAACTCGCAGATATTTTTGCCTGCTTTCAGTGCACGCCACTGTTATACACACATCAAAAGTGTCTAGGGATCAACATATATTTTTGCAATAACTTTTCTCCTGATTGATATTAATTAAAATTTTCTTTAAGGATTCATCAAATAAAGTGTTTTCGTTTGTCACAGTAACGATAAACCAAGTCACCTTTGCATTAATAAAGAAATTTGCCATTTTCCTAATAAAGGGATTTTTGACATTTGAACCACTAACACAAAAGTTCGAAAAAAAGACTGAAATAACAGTTTTCTTTAAAATTTTATTGGGTAACTTAAACAATTAATAATCCGTGTTTCTACCGCGAACACTAACAACACAAGAACATCGGTTTGGCATACTCAAAATGAGTTCATCCAAATCACGCTGTGGAATGGCCGCCCATGTTCGTTGCAACAACAAAAAAAGGTCTTCTTGCGACTGGATACCCTCCATATTCGGCAGAGCTCTTCTCTGTAGCATATCCCATGCATGCTCAATCGGGTTCAAGTCTGGCGACTGAGCAGGCCAGGGCAGGACATTGATGTTAGCTGCGGCGAGAGTCTGTCTTACAACTCTTGCGGTGTGCGGTCGTGCATTATCATGCATTAACTGAAATAAGGGACCGATTTGCACTTGTAGAGGAACGATGACGTCAGATACAATCGTCTCAGCATAAATTTGAGCGTTGAGGTTGCCTCTGATCCAAATCAACTCAGTTCTTCCGCCGATCCAAATACCCGCCCATACCATGATGGTTCCACCACTATAAGGATGGACTTCCTGGCAGGATTTTAATCGCTGTTGGCGTCCAGGGGTTCTCCAGTGTCGTATACGTCTTGTATCCGGTCTCATACCAAAACGAGACTCATCAGAAAAGCACACGAAACGCCATTGTTCTTCTGCCCAATTTCTGTGTTCAAGAGCCCATTGATATCGAATCCTACGATTGTGCATTGCTATAGGTGGTACCCGTAGCGGTCTTCGGGAATGAAGGTTCACTTCATGCAAGTGCAAATCGGTCCCTTATTTCAGTTAATGCATGATAATGCACGACCGCACACCGCAAGAGTTGTAAGACAGACTCTCGCCGCAGCTAACATCAATGTCCTGCCCTGGCCTGCTCAGTCGCCAGACTTGAACCCGATTGAGCATGCATGGGATATGCTACAGAGAAGAGCTCTGCCGAATATGGAGGGTATCCAGTCGCAAGAAGACCTTTTTTTGTTGTTGCAACGAACATGGGCGGCCATTCCACAGCGTGATTTCGATGAACTCATTTTGAGTATGCCAAACCGATGTTCTTGTGTTGTTAGTGTTCGCGGTAGAAACACGGATTATTAATTGTTTAAGTTACCCAATAAAATTTTAAAGAAAACTGTTATTTCAGTCTTTTTTTCGAACTTTTGTATTAGTGGTTCAAATGTCAAAAATCCCTTTATTAGGAAAATGGCAAATTTCTTTATTAATGCAAAGGTGACTTGGTTTATCGTTACTGTGACAAACGAAAACACTTTATTTGATGAATCCTTAAAGAAAATTTTAATTAATATCAATCAGGAGAAAAGTTATTGCAAAAATATATGTTGATCCCTAGACACTTTTGATGTGTGTAGTAGTAATATTTTCGTAACATTGAAATTGTGATATCGAAATGGTATATCTGATCTATGATTAATTTGTGGGTTCAAATAGGTAAATGTCCTATATCACGTCATCCCCGCGCAAAATAAATACGTTGGGATATCACGAGTACATCATACGATGAGCATCGAATAGAATATAGTTCATGATAGGTACCTACCTTAATTATTTATGTTTTTTCCAAATGCCAAAGTACACACAAGCGCGCAAACGCCCTTAAGAAACTATGTTGGGACACACATATAATACACGTTTTGTGATACTGAGCATTTACGTACGACATACCTTGGCGTATTTATGATTGAGATGTTTTAATCACAATGTAGATTATTTAATTAATATAAAAATATAATAAGTGGGTAGTTGCCGAAAAGAAAAATATTAGTCTGTACTTTGAGATATAATTTTGTACTCACCTTGAAGTTTTATGACAACTACAACAAGTAAAGAATTTACCAATATTATGCTGACACATCTTATGACGATACAATATCTTCACTAGCGGAAATTTTCTTTAAATCCAATCTTATTTCATTTGCGGAGGTAAATTTACGTGTGACTCGGGCATCACAAAATCACGTAATGAAGATGGCGACTGGTTGCGTGCCGTTGCCGGGAAATGAGTCAAAATAGTGAATTTTATTTTTAAAAATATGTATTTTTATCTTTAAATATGTGACTTGGGCAGCATAATATCTCGTCTGCTGCATGTAAATCAGCCTTGTCTTCGTGAAATAAACGAAGTATAATATATAATACAGAGTATTACGCGCGCAAAGGACTAACATTCACAGCCTGGTGATAATGGATGACTTGTTTGTATGTTTCCCGGGTTATTTCACGTAATTAGTGGTCCTGAAATATATTTTCTGCATCATTGTCATCAAGTTCTGAACGAGGAGTGTTACTGTTTACGGTGGGTGGCGTGCTAACTAGTATGAAACTATTAAAATCCAAGGAATTGGTCAAATTAGCTTCAAGTGTGGTTTTATTTAAATGGCATAAACTGTGACTAAACTTGCAAGGCACTTACTTCATCTTCCTTGAACTTTGATGGTAAAATACTTTTAAATTTTATCAAACCTTCATCTGAAAAAAAGATCTTATAAAAATCTTATGTAAATCATACAGCAGTCATACATCCTAGAAAGTTAACACTAAGTATTTTAATAAGTAAATGTTTACCTACCAGAATGATTATTTGGTAGTATTGGTAGTGTTTGACAAATATCTTCTTTCAGCATCTAAGAAAGTGCTTCTATTTCCAATAAATGAGTCCCAGTTGGCAATGGACACTCTAAAAATATAAAAAAAGTAACATAATACAGTACTTTTTTTGCAATTACCACGTAAGTTATTGTATGTTAACGTTACCATATCCATTTCCGCAACGTAAATCAGCGTAAGTAACACATACGATAAAATTCAGATTTAAAAATACCACATAAATAGTCGTACGTAATACATACGATAAAATAATTGATTAGACTGGCAGCGTACAAAATCGTAAGTCATACGATATAATTTGATGACCAAAAAGCAACGTACTAAATTGTATTTGTTATATACGATATTTTTGACATCGTTTCGTAAAGAACTCAAACACATAGCAACAACGATACAATTTTTAAACTTATTTGTTTATATAGTACTTACCAGCTAATGCTCTGTTGCTTTCTCTGCTATTAACAAATGCATGACCCAACTGTTCATCTCGTGAAAGATAATCCGACGCGTTACTCTGTCTGTACGACCCCACAAGGGACATCACAGAGTCTGAGTTCTTGAATTATGTTTCAAATACGAACATGATTTATTTTTACTCATTATCAATCTTACATAGTGATTTAAATTAAGTAAATAGTAAAACGAATACGTGCCGTGCGAGCGGGGCATAATTCCCACGTACAATCCGGTAAGTGATAGATACGATTCGCCGATCCTCCGTACTCCCGCGCATCTTTACCCCGAATAATATAGCTAGAGAAAATACGCTCATTTACGGCGCCCTCAAAAATAACATACGCCTTTATACGGGAAAAAACCTTTCCTTTTTCACGTTTTGAAAATTCTGTTAATGGGATTAAAAAGTAAATAACACCTTAATTACGAATCAATAAAAATATGAAAATCATGTTTTTAGACACACGATATTTAACGTGGTAGCCATCGATATTTAAACTACATGCATATAGCAATAGCACGATTATATGTACAATGGTGTTATATATTCTTGTCAACAAAATCCTCAGTGACAGCGTTGTGGAAATCTCCAGTGTGTCGAATAGGGTAGCGTACCTCATAATCAAGTTAACTGAAAGGTACAGCCTTAAGGTGATACGCAGGTTTACGCACCAACTTCGACACACTCGGATGATGAAATAGAAACGATGTATGAGGAAATATCAAGAGCATTACATCACACCTTCAAAGCTCACTACAATGTTGTCATGGGAGACTTCAACGCCAAAGTAGGAGTACAGACTTGCAGTGAATCGAGCATAGGACCACACGGATTTGGCAGTAGGAATCACAGAGGGCAAATGCTAGTAAATTTCGTCGAGAAAGAAGGGCTTTTCTTAATGAATTCATACTTCAAGAAACAGACCCAAAGGAAGTGGACATGGAAAAGTCCCGATAATGTTACCAAAAATGAGATCCATTTCACCATAACGGATAAACGGCGTATATTCTAGATAATATATCTTCTTCTTCTTCTGCTGATGTTTGGTAATTCCTCGGAACTCTTGGCATTGGTAAACAAAGTCATTTTGACCTTCCAACCACAATAAAGTTAGATGATCTGAATCAACATTTCACCACAGCTTCTTCATTAGATCATCAAACAATAAACCAAACAGTAAATTATATAGCTAGTTTAAAGGCTCCAGCAATCAATTCTTTTAACTTCATTCCGGTTAGCTCTGAAGACATCAGGAAGATAATTTCATCCATAAAATCTAATGCCATTGGCTGTGACAATATCAGCAGACACATGATTGTAACAATACTGGACTTCCTTTTACCGGCTATAACGCATATTGTCAACTTTTCCATTGAGTCCAGTGTTTTTCCGTCCTTATGGTGTAAAGCCTACGTTCGACCTCTTCCCAAAATCCCTAATCCCTCTCTTCCCAGTCATTTTCGTCCAATTTCTATTCTTCCTTTCTTGTCCAAAGTGCTTGAGGCTTGTGTCCATAAACAATTCTCTAATTTCATTCATCGTAACTCCCTGATTAATTGTTTTCAATCTGGATTTAGGCCCGGGCACAGCACTATTTCTGCGTTACTTAAAGTGACTGGTGATATAAGAACTGGTATGGAGAACAATAAAGTTACTGTTCTGGTGTTGGTTGATTTTTCCAATGCTTTCAATACTGTCAGTCATAAAATTCTTCTATCTATCCTCTCCCACCTGATGGTGTCTGATGAGTCATTGGAATGGTTTTCTTCTTATCTTCGGGAACGTCAGCAGTCAGTTCGTGTAGATGAGTCGTCATCGGCTTGGTGTAACATTAGTACTGGCGTTCCTCAAGGCGGTATTCTTTCTCCTCTTTTATTTTCAATTTTTATAGATCTCTTGACTCCTGAACTTCAGTGTGCGTATCATCTTTATGCTGATGATTTACAATTGTACTCACAAGTGGATGTTGATAGCGTCTCTGACGCAATCAATAAATTAAACGTTGATTTAGTTGCTATTAAAAAATGGTCTGACAAATTTGGTGTGTCAGTTAATCCTGCAAAATGTCAAGCTATCATTGTAGGTAGTTCACGAAATTTCCGAAAAGTTAACGAGTCATCTCTGCCTGCCCTGCAGTTTAACGGTGCTGCCATCCCCTTTAGTTCTAGTGTCAGAGACCTTGGATTGTATATTGATAACACACTCAATTGGCAAACTCAAATTAAGAACATCAGCCAGAAGGTCACTGGAATTCTAAGATCTCATATCGATTAAAAAACTTATTACCATCAAATATAAAAGCAATGCTCGTACAGACCTTAATCTTTCCGATAATCGACTATGGTGATGTGTGCTATTATGAACTGAATGCAGATCTACTCAATAAACTTGATCGCCTTCTGAATAACTGCATTCGGTTCGTTTATAATCTCCGTTAATATGACCATATTTCCACGCATCGTGCCCTGTTGCAATGGTTTCCTATTCGTGAGCGCAGAATTCTAAGAGCTTTGACTACTCTTTTTTATATACTCTTTTCACCTAACTCACCTCCTTATTTAACTTCGCAGTTTACTTATCTATGCTCTACTCATGATAAAATTCTTCGTTCTTATAATAATCGTCTTCTTCTATGTCCTTCTCACAGAACTGATTTTATACATTCTTCTTTTTTCGTCCAGTCCATTCTCCTCTGGAATGCGCTCCCTCTAGAACTCAGGATGGCTACAACACGTTATACATTTAAAACAAAGTTACAGAAATACTTGCGCAGTAAAATGGCAGATTCTTCTCGAAGATAATTATGTATATAATATATATATTAAAATATATATTAGTATATTTTATTTTCTAATATATAAGTATTAGTATTATATTAATTATTGTAAGTTAAATTAGAGTTTTAAAATATTTATCTATATATTTAGTTTCACTTGTTTTGTTTGCACTTACCACGATTTGTCTCTGCATCACCCTAAGGTAGACTGGTAGAGAATGCCTCTGGCATTAAGTCCGCCTATGTACTGTTTTGTGCATAAAGAATAAATAAATAAAAATATATTTAGGGACATCTCAGTGCTCACCAGGTTTAACACCGGAAGTGATCACCGGCTTGTAAGAGGCTCTCTGAATATCGATTTCAAAGCCGAACGAGTCCGTTTGATGAAGTCCGCACTCCGACCAACTCTGCTCCAAGCCACTATGGGATCCGAAACATTCCAACTAAAGCTAGAAAATCGATTCGCTGCCTTGGAAACTACAGATGACGTAGATCAGAAGCTTGAACAAGTGATGGACATCCTTAGGGAAGAAGGAACGAAGTATTGCGAAAGGCGAAATACGGGCAAAAAGTCTGAGTTCTCGACAGAAACTCCTTTCATTCCTCATATATCAACCTCCATTGTCATACCTCATCATTTTATAAATATTTGTATTTATTTTTAATATTTTAAAATTTCAAAATTCAGAGAAGGAGCTGTCATGTTGAGAGATAAAGAAATAAACGTCAGTCTAGAGTCGAGAGGCTGTGCTGGAGAGTCGAGGGTCGAGACTCTGAAATCGCGAGACTGGAGGCTGAGTTGAGCCTGGTCTTGAGCCGGGATCGGTGACTATCTACGCCAGAGGCCACGAGGCTACGGGCGCTGCTGTTTTGGCTAGTGATGTGAACCGATTACAATTTTCAACACTGGTTTTTATCGATTACTTTAAAAAATAAACCGGTTTTTTAAGGTTTTTTTAGGTTTTTAATGAAATACAGTAAAAAAAAAACAATATCTAATTAGTGTTTAGTGTTTATTTATCATGAGATAATCACATTAATTGTACTTAAGATAATAATAATCGTCAAACGTCAGTGGATAACTTGTCTTGCCCATTAGGGCACTGACAACTAGTAAGTTGTCAGAAGCTAAAGAATAAATTGTTAAGGGAATACACTGTATTATATAGTTACAGCGTATTGGTAAAACAACTTGGTAAAACAGAGCCTAAAAATGTATTAAACCTTAATACTGTGCAGACATGACAGTTCTTGAGATCGCTTGGTATTTTCTATTGATGCTCCATGTTTAGATCTTGATGCACCTTTTTCATTAATGCACATTTTACGGAGTCACTTGATACTCATGATCATGTACAGTTGCCCACTTTAAATTGTCTCTCTCAGCTATCTTTGTCTTCATGTTCTCCTTTCTCTTTGAACTCGGTTACTGAGGGGTTTAGACATTATATCACGATATTCAGTTAAAATTGTTGTTACCTAACCTTGACCAATCCTTGTACAAGCTATTCTTCAGCTATCAAGTTGTTTGATCATATTCATATCTTCGTGGGCCCTCCCAAACTGTCCGCTTTGAGGAGACATCATCTGTGGGCTTGAGGCTGGTGTTCCAGTGGGTAGCGTACTTTCTCCTCTTTTCCGTTTTCATCAATATCATCGTGAGGGTTTTCTGTCGTCTCTATGCAGATCATATGTAGCTTTATCGTCATGCCAAAATGCCAATATTGATAATCTTGGAGAAGTTACTTTTTTACAAATGTAAATAGCAGATGTAAGTGGGCAAAATCGTTTGGCTTGTTAGCGAACCCTACTAATTCTCGGGCTATCATATTTTGTGGCAGATACATGAATCTGATTGACAATTAACTCACTCTCTAGTTTAGTTTTTGATTCTGTACCAATTGCATACTCGAATAAAGTTAATTCTTGAAGTTCTGTTTGATTTTAATTTTTCTTAGGAATTTCATGTTGGAGAGATAAATAGGAAGATCTTTTACTCTTATCATTCTCACAAACGCCTTCAAAAATTTCTTCCGCGTCAGACAAAAATCTTTTTTGCTTAATCTTTACCGCTTTTCGATTATGCAGATGTATATTTTCTAGATCCAACTGAGAAGCGATTGCAAAATTTGTGTATTCATTTCATCTTTAGTCTTAAAAAAATAATTAAAAAACAACATTTCCTCTCCAGATAGATTTAATTTAATATTATTATTTTGTGTTTTTATAATAATATAGTTATTTTTAAATTTATGTAGGTATCAGCTCAGACTTTTCTCCACCGCGCTGTCGCTCTCGGCCAGTACAATAATCATTGCCCGGCCTTGCTCTGATTGGCGCACACGCATCGCGCTAGCTATTCTACTTTGTTTTGAAAAACTTCTAAGATCTTTTGTCATTATCTCTCTACCTACATCTATAATATTATCCTTTGGGTTGCCTGAAAGAAATCGCTCATTAGCGACCAGGCCGCCTCAATGATTCTGTTTTATTTTTATATGTATTCTGTAATTTGTGCTCATACGAAAGTGTAAATGAATAATTTTGTTAAAACTAAATTTAAACCGTTTTTGAACAAATATCCATAATAATAATGATAATAATAATAATGCCCTATCAATGTCCCACATGTCGACAACCTCGTGCGCGAGATCAAGATATTTGCTAATAAATGATAATAATAATAATGTCCTCCTGGCCGAAACGACCACAGCGGCCAATCTTTCACAAGATCGCAGGAGATATTATAGTGCACCAGCGCTTGCGTAGACACAAGTGCACTCTCTCTTTCTTTATATAATACCTCTCATAATCCGATGGGACGGAAGACCGACGCGACCGGGGAGAGGTTAGGCGCAGGACCGACTTTTTAAATATCCATAACGTGTGTATCGTCTAACAATGCTGATTTTGTGTTCTTATTGGCGATACTGAATGTCATGCCATTTTACGGAATACGTAATACAAAAACGACAAAAGTAATCGGTTTTTTAATAAAAAAAAAAACGATATTTACCGGTTTCTCCAAAAACCGGTTTTTTCTAGGTTTTTTAAAACCGGTTACTAAACCGGCACCCCATTACATCGGCCGGCCTGCTGGCTGACTTTCGTGGCCGGTGCTGAACCTGCCAGCGTCTAACGGCCTGGCTGCTGCTGTGCCATGTAGGCACGCCGCCTCGCTTCTGCAGGCGTTAGGGAAGGCTTCCCTGCGCCCAGGAACCTTTACGTGCAAGCAAGTTACGTGATCTTTTACGTTAATAAGTGTCCGCGTTCCCGACTCCGTCAACCGAATTGTGTATCTACCTATTAGAGAACTGTAAATATATTATAGTGTTATTGTAAGTCCTGTGTTCTCATTCCTTTAATCGCTACTTTCCCCTTAGGTACCTACCTGTCGTCGTAGTGGTCTCCGGGTTTTCTCTACCTGACCTCTACACCTATGCTCACACTTATATAGGAACGTGACGACTTACTCTATATTAAACTATACTACGTTACGTGACAAAACTATCCGATTAATGGAAGAGAGACATGAAACTCCTATGTCAGCTTCGCCAGGACAGAAAGTGCGCAATAAAACCATCAAAAGGTTGGTACGACGTGACCTCTGATCCGACAATACACGGCGGATTCAAAAAGCTATCGAGTAATATCGGGGGTCTAAAGTGTTCTTCCAGCCTTTAGGTAGGAGCCACTTAGCAAAGCTGACAACGTTAGCAGGGAGAGTCGTCACATCCCAGTCGGAGATTCTGTCAGAGGTTGAAGACTTCTATATCAAGCTCTATGCCTCGCATGCTTCTCAACCCGAACTTAGTCCAGAAGATAGCAGAGCTATCCTGACCCGCCACTGCTCTGAGGATTTGCTCGAGATAAGCCAAGATGAACTCATGTTGGCCCTTAGACAGCTTAAAAATGGAAAAGCCCCAGGTGAAGATGGAATTACAACAGAGCTCTTAAAAGCTGGAGGAGCTCCTGTGCTGAGAGAGCTTCAGCAAATGTTCAATTCTGTTCTTTTCACTGGGAGAACTCCACGGGCATGGAACAGGAGCATGGTAGTTTTGTTTTTTAAAAAAGGCGATAAAACCCTTTTGAAGAACTACCGACCAATATTGCATCTGAGTCATGTCTATAAGCTGTTCTCAAGGGTCATCACGAATTGTCTTGCACGAAGACTTTACGAATTCCAACCCCCAGAACAGGCCGAGTTTCGAAGCGGGTATAGCACCATCGACCACATACATACGGTAAAGCAGATTATACAGAAGACTGAAGAGTACAATCGGCCCCTGTGCTTAGCATTTGTGGACGTATGAGAAGGCTTTTGACTCCATCGAGACTTGGTCTGTTCTGGAGGCCTTGCAGCGCTGCCAAGTGGACTGGTGATACATCGAAGTGATGAGATGTCTATACAATGCCGCGACGATGACCGTGCAAGTACAGAACCGGCAAACTGAACATATCCATTTGCGTCGAGGAGTGAGACAAGGGGATGTCATATCCCCGAAATTGTTTTCTAACGTCTTAGAAGATATGTTCAGGACGCTGGACTGGGAAAAGTGCGGCATCAATATTAACGGCAAGTACATCTCTCACTTGCGATTCGCGGATGATATCGTCATTATGGCCGAAACACTGGAAGACTTGCAACGAATACTGAATGGCCTAGCTGACTCTTCTCATCGCATCGGTCTCCGGATGAATGTAGATAAAACAAAAGTAATGCTGAACAAGCATGTTGTTCCGGGACCGGTTGCCGTAAATGGGATACCTCTTGAAGTTGTCCAGGAGTATGTGTACCTAGGACAGACGCTCCAACTAGGTAAGGACAACTTTGAGAAGGAAATCAAAAGAAGAATACAGCTGGGCTGGTCAGCATTCGGAAAACTTCGTCAGATCTTCTCGTCACCGATACCGCATTGTCTGAAGACTAAGGTCTTTAATCAGTGCGTCCTACCCGTAATGACGTACGGTGCTGAGACGTGGCCACTTACGGTACGACTAGTCCACCAATTTAAGGTCGCTCAGCGAGCTATGGAGAGAGCTATGCTCGGCGTTTCTCTGAGGGATCGATTAAGAAACGAAGTAATTCGCCAGAGAACAAAAGTTACTGACATAGCTCAACGGATTAGCAAGCTGAAGTGGCAGTGGGCTGGTCATATTTGCCGCAGAACCGATGACCGGTGGGGAAGACTGGTTCTGGAGTGGAGGCCACGAACTGGAAAACGTAGCGTAGGACGCCCTGTGACCCGATGGAGTGACGATTTACGCAAAGCAGTTGGCAGTGACTGGATGAGGAGAGCCGAAGACCGGGCTCAATGGCATGTATTGGGGGAGGCCTATGTCCAGCAGTGGACTGATTTGGGCTGATAATGATGATGATGATGTACAATGAACATAGTGCCTATAACGAATGTGTACGTCCTGTGCAGCAATGGACGAATGACTCGAGCGCTTAAAGCAGTCAGTGCCATATCTTGAATGAAATTTAGTAGGTGACTGTTTCTAGTTATATCTGGTAACCTCCATGGTTACCTGTACTTCTGCTACCATATTCAGAACGAACGGCAGTGGGTACAAGAAAGTTCCTATTTTTTCCTTTCAATAGATATTCGTTACCAATGTGCAGACTACATATTCGGGAATAACTTTTTGGAACCCAATTAATTCCATTTGTTGCTGCTATCCACAATATATAAATATCCATAATAATTTTCGGGAAATTAAAAAAATAAATTCGGGGAATCTGAGAAATTCTGCGCTGCACCCAGCACGTAGGACCGTGTATGGTGCACTTAATAATAATTTACCACTAATTTATGGTAGTCTCTATTTTGTAGACTGGCAACACTGATTATGGCGGTCAAGAAATAGAAAATTTTAAGTTATGGGTGAAAAACAATAATATATCAATCTTACACGTAACTTTCAAGTAAAATAGTAACTAATTTAGTGCAATAAGATCTAAATAAGTCCTTTACTTATATTAGTTTCTAAATGTAATCACTAAATTAGCCATAACAATTCACGTTTGCCTGTGAAACGATACTCCACAAATTTTACGTTCACTGTCTCTTTTACAGCCTATAATACTGCATTGCACCATTCTTATAAAATTTTCACAACACACAGTAATGTCACAGTTAGTTTTTAATTGAATTTTAAGTAGGTAATATACTTATATACCTAATATTAAAACCACGATAAAATTGTCACGGAGCAAAGTGGGAGCAAACGTCAAATTTGTTTCGCACCCACGGTGCGGAAAAATCAAACAGATGCTGAAGGTAAAAAAAAAACATATACTCTGTTTCTTTCTATCACATGTAACCTACATAAACGCATTCTGTTCTTGTGTGAATGAGAAAGAAAATATACAGCTCTCTATGGGTTTCTTTCTCTAAGCACCCATCCCATACATATCGAGCGCGTTCCACTTGGCGCCCACAACGATCACGCTCACGACCGCAGTTTTTCCCGTTCCACTTGCTTGTGGGCGTTACGGTCGTAAACTCAAGTGGAATGGATTATAGAGTGTTTTGAGCGTGGAGGTAATTAATACAAACGGCGAGTTAATAAAAAGCGCTCTTTATGAGATGGGTCGTCGTGACCGTCGCGTGAGCGTACGTCATGACGTCATTAGTGACGTTTTCGCCGCGACCACAACGACCGCGGTCGCTAAGTGGAACGACTTGTGGCGACTAAAACCTCTTTGCCACTTGGAATTGTGTGAACGTATTTTAAACGTATTTTGAATGCCGAACAGCACGGCTTAGAACGTGCTGTCTGACTAGTGTTTGACACATTCCTTGTATATATTTGGTAGAGTCAAGTCGTGGTTAATAGTAGTTTATGCACCAAGGGGATAAAGCAGTGTCTTATGTCACGGGCGTGAAATTGAATCGCGAGCATAACGAAGGATTCTAGTAACTCCCGAGCGCAGCGAGGGAGTATAGAGTTAACTCCCGAGCAAAGCGAGGGAGTTAATACTAGAATCCTGAGTACAGCGAGAGATTCAAGCTCGCCCAAGACAAAGACACCTTTATCCCCGAGGAGAATATACTACTTTTCACACCTACTGCGAGGTCATTACCTCGCAGTAAATACAAGTACTAGGAAGAGATTGCTTAGGTTATCTGGAAGTGATTGCTTTTTAGCGATAAGGCCACCTTTTTACATCATCAACGTATTGTTCAACATGTAATTTTTAGTGTAAAATCTCAATGGTACAATGAAGTGTATTTATTATTATTATTAAATACGTATTGCTAGAAATAAAATAATATCAACACACCGATTTCCAGCGTTCGCGCCCACACCTAAAATACAAAACTTCTAGAATTAAAATAATATCAACAGCGTTAGCGCCTTCTTTTTATATATTTTTTTTCTTTTCTAGAACCTAGAACAAGGTTCAGCTCCAATTCGGCTCCTGGCGCTCGGTTCGATTTTCAAATGTATTGTTTCGTGCAAGCCTCTGCTTAGAGAGAGTGGTTTATATACCTACTGTAAAGTATCCGTGGTAAAAAAATATTTGACGATCGTAATTCAAATTACATTTTAGCCCCTGGAGGCCCGGCGGCTTCCCGGGTTGAAGAATTGGCTTCTGCCTGAAAACATGAATGGAAAATGACAGCAATTTAATGAAGAATTGGCTTAACTACAAGCTACAAATTGATTTGTTACGAGACTACTTATGACGAGGCTGTATGAGCTAGAACCTTTTGCCTTCCCAATTAGGGAGAACTAAGGGACAAGAAAAAAACAAATCACATTATTACCCAAGGGAGTTTAGTACAACATTATTACCCGGCTAGACTATAGGGATATAATGAGGTACTTTATGTCAAGTTTATATGACACATAATGGAACATTATCGAGCAGGTGGTGTGAAAAGAATCATATATAGTAAAACCATCTATGTATTTTGTACCCAAGTAAACGTGAAATCACGAGTCGTATTGTAAACGACACACCAGTGCTTTGCAGGTCAATAAATGTTTGGAACCTCGTCTGACATTATCATTTGGAGCAGATAATTAACGTAAGGTCAATGGACCTTCAGACTAAAGGAGCGTTTTGTTTGATCGTTGTGGGCCCCAAGTGGAACGCAGCCATTAAAGATTTATCAAATCATTAAAATAGACAGAGTCGGCTGGCCGGTCTGTAGATAATTTGATACTTAAAGTTAAGTATCTTATTAATCTGTGGATAATTTGTTGATTTATTGTTGTTTGTTTGTTGATATTTCAAAATGAAGTCTTTCAGGATAATTCAAATATTCTTGTTTGTAAGTAAAATTTGTGCTGAAAACTATAATTTATACGGTGATGCTGGTCAGTCATATTCCATGGAAGCTTATTTAGGCCATCCCCATCAAAAGGTAGGCCTGATTATCCTAATTTTGAGGAAGGTTTAGGTTAACTTTAAGCGAACAAGAAGCGAACATTTTAACCTTGTAATTCATCTGTGATTTTAACTAAATGATGTATCGTTGTTTGGCTGTAAGCCAATCTAAACTGTGAATATATTAGTAGGTAAAAGATTGTTACTGTAAAAAAGTTATATTCCAGTACCAATAAGATCTAACTACCTAATGTTTTAAAAATATCTTCAAATATGAACATAGGCACAGCTGATTCAATTTCTATTTATGTAATATATTACACCTAGATACTTCATTCTGTTATCTAAATAATTTAATTATTTTTCAGAAGTTTCTAAATCTTATACTTTATACAAGATATCATCATACTTACATACATAAGTATGTAAGTATGATAATATCTTGTCTTGTTTGCTGACAGTATTTCCCATTTATTAGGGAGCACCTTAATTTTATTTGTATCTAATTCTTATGTGACTGTTCTACTAGGTCTTTGGTGACAGTCCGTCCAGTACATATACTGCCATTGTACCAGATATTTTTTTCCTAAGCATCAGTCTAAAAGTTGCCATGTCAAAAGTACTTTAGTTGGAGTAATTATTGGGCTCTGAGACTATTACTAATGTTTCAGGTGATCAGTGATAGTTCACTGCAATTGCTTATGAGTAGGAGTTTTGCTTAGCAAAAGTATAAGAGGTGGACATGAGCTTTTTATATGCATACTTATTATATGGTTATTACTGACATTAAAGTGCTATTGGTCAGTGGCGTGCACTGAAAGCAGGCAAAAATATCTGCGAGTTGTTTATGCTTTATGCCATTTGTTCGTGTTCCGGCACAAATATCCTTAAATTAACCAATATTACCAACACATCCATTTACATTTAAAAAAAATACGTTAAGTCATGTCTAAACTAAGATTTTTTTTAAGTTAAGTCTATTTAGAGAAATCCTAGGGTAGGCAAAGTATTTTTGTCAGTATGGAGCCGCTGAATAAACTTATTATTGTTCTCAAATGCAAATTAATATGTCTATAGTATTTGCTTGCTTATGGATATTTGAAATGGTGTAATAACATACTTAAAATATCTGAAACAAGACAAATACATTTTTTTGCCTACCCTCTGTGCACGCCACTGCTATTGGTTGGACAATCATTCCTGAATGCAGATCAATTTTGTCTCACATTTCAATATTTGGTTTCTATAAATAATCAATTGGAAGAATACTATAAACTTCACTATTTTTATTCTATAATTTGGCTGCAACGAATTATACCTGTGGCATTAATACCGTGTTTCATGATTACAGCTAAAACTTTTAGTAGACACTGGCAGCACAACCCTAGCCATTGCGTCCTATGCCAGATGGAATAACGATGATTATTTCCACATGAATGATTCTACCAGTGTTTACAACAGTGGGAAAACTGTGAGTAATGTACCTAGACATCTCATATTGTTATAATAGGGAACTAAGCTTATAGTTATTTGCAACCTTCCATGACTAACATGAATGCTGTAAAACATTTAAGGTATGTCACAGTAACAAAAACGATGCCCATCTTTGCCATTAGGTACTAATGCAGATTGCATCAGAAAGCGTAGCAGAAAGGCCAGAATTCAATCCCACTTCTGATGTCACAGTAAAAACTCTGAGGCACCATAAAAATAATGGGATGTCAGCAATGCCGACGTTACTGACACAAAAGTTACTCTTGCTATAAGATTTTGACAGTTAATTATTATAAAGATATACGGACTCCCCCAAGTGGTCTCCTCCGGCCCCTACAACCACACCAACGCCAGCCTTTAACCATCAGTGGGATTATCATTGCTTATGATTATTAATTATTATCACAAGATTGCTTGACTAATTCATATTAGTAATTCAAACGGACTTTGCTAGTCCGACTCACCGACTTATTACGCCAAACCTTTAAAAGCCGAATCGGACACATCCAATCCAGATGAGTAAATGCAGCACCCAGGAAAATCTGCAAATATAACTTAAAACACACATTATCAGTTGCAAAGACCACAATCTCACAACTGATCGTTACGAAACGAGACAGGTCCGAACGGTCTGACGATCCGAGCGACACTGCCACGGTTCTGGCAGTTGCGTTGTATTTATAGTAAATCCAAATTCACTTTTGTGTAAAAGTACCCTCAATAATTATTATTAATTCTACAAATAGCGTTGTATTTGTAGTAAATCCAAATTCACTTTTGTGTGAGAATTATTAATTTAACAAATAATTTAATCACAAGAATAATTCGAATAATGACAACTTAAACTTCAATAAGAATGACGAAACAAGGAGGCCGAAACGTCTCCACCCCGACAGGTATAAATTGTTAAATCTGACTAATTGTACTAGGAACCTAACAAGGTTCCTTGCGCAAGGAACTGTCCAGGTAGGTACCACCGCAGTGTCAGATATTCTGCCGCCAAGCAGCAGTGTGTAAGCATTGCTGTGTTATGGCGTGAAGGGCACTGTAGCTGGTAAAGTTACCAGACACAAAGACAATATCCAATGTCTTAAGGGTCGGCAACGCGCTAGTAATTCTTCTGGTGTTGCTAGCGTCTATCTATAGGCTGCGGTGACGCTTACCATCAGGCAAGAAATATGGTTCTAATGACCCAGTAGACATGATGATGTATTCTATTATGATAAACATACTGACTGAGGGGTGATATAATTTGTGTAACATTTTTGAATTGTAATTAGTTTGATTTTGAAAAGCATTTGAAAAGTTTTAATTTAATAACACTGGTTACTATTAAATAGAAACAATTTTTTTGTGCAAATATGAAACTTAATCTCATGTTAATAAAGTATATTTTAATTTTTTAGGTAGAAGCAGTTTACTCGCAAGGCAATTGGTCAGGAGAATTAATTTCAGACTACATACAGTTTCCTTCACTCTTAGATATACCTGAAGTGAGATCAGACATAGCTCTGATTACACACAGTCATATGTTCTTTATGAATGGTTCCGGGTGGCAAGTAAGTAATATAATTATCATTTGGAAACAACTATTTTAAGAATAAGCATAATTTATTTGCAAATAATGAAATAATTATTAATGATTAACAAGGAGGTACTTCCCTTGTCCAAGACACCTCTGCAGTGTCAGAAATTCACCAAAAAACTACTTACATTGTCGTCAACTTAAACATTGCTGTGTTCCAGTGTGTACGGCACTGTAGCTGGAGAAATTGTTGGGCTTCAGAGACTGTCAGGTGACAAGCTGTAGTGCAATATAGTGGAAGCCACCATGCCACTTTTCACCAAGTTCCGAGTTTATCAACCTGTAAAATAAAGAGTTTTATACATATGGAAAGAACTTATGTAACCCCCATATGAGTTGCATTTCCAAAAATCCAGTTGTTAGTAGACTCATATATGATAAGAGGAATCTACTGTCCAAACTTCATGTTTCTAGGTTTAGCTATGCATTGATACATGAGTCAGTCACTCAGGACATTTTCCTTTATATCCTATTCAAGGGTCTTCTCGGACTAGCCTACTTGCCAGTGGGAGCTCTGGGTGAAGGCATCATTGTGGAGTCTTGGCTAGATGCAGTTGATCGCAAACTCGGTAGACCGAAGTCTTTCGAATTGAAGCTATGTGGGCCTTGGAGCTCGAGTAACGTAACACATTATGGTCATTTCAAAATGCTTGGTATGCTTTATTAAATTTATGAGTAGAGTAATTACGTACTATCGCGGACACGAACGGTGTACCAGTTTTTAATCAAAATCGTTTAAACAACGATACGTGCGCTTACCCCGCCCGCACGTATTTTGGGCCGGCTCGTGCAAGAGATTGTCGTCCTAAAGGTGGTACACCGTTCGTAGCCGCTACAATACATACATACGGAGCCGAGACGTGTGCACTCACAGTACAACTAGTTCACTGATTCAAGATCACTCAACAGGCTTTGGAGAGCCCTATGCTAGGTGTTTCTCTAAGGGACCTAATACGAAATGAAGGGATTCGCCAGAGAACCAAAGTGACCAACATACATTGATATACTATACCAACTAGATTTGCTGTCACGACCCGAAAAGTGGTCACGAAAATAAGAGCTACGGAGACGGCTGTCGCTCAATTGTCTACAATTATTATTGAACCTTATTTTATAGTATGTAAGTTATCTTTTTATATGAACATATAGTTGTGTAAGTATATGTAACCGCGACCACATTTTCGATGTCATTTTGTTCGTGACAGCAAATCTAGTTGGTATAGTATATCGATGCCAACATAGCTCAAAGGATTAGCCAGCTGTAGTGGCAGTGGGCTGGTCATATTTGCCGCAGAACCGTTGACCGTTAGGGTAAACTGGTTATTCAAACTCAAAAATAGTTTATTTCAAATAGGCTTAACTTGAAAGGTCATGTTTTTTTTTTTTAAAGAATTTACCACCGGATCCCAACGCGGCCTCAACAGAAGATCCGGCAAGAAACTCAGCGGGCTTGTCATTTTATCACTTTTTTTTTTAAACAGTGTGTCATGTTACAATTAGATCAGAGCGACAGTGTGTCTTGCCGTTCAAAATATCAAATAAGAGAAAAAAATAAAAAAAATACAAAGTACAACAAACTAAAAAGCCAAAGGGATAGTAGTCGGACCAGTCCCCACAAGCAGCACCCGCGCACGAGTTGACTCGAGCAGCAGCCATCACTCCCCTCAACCATATTGGAGGGAAGGGGGTGACCCGCCACACGAAGTGGTTAGGTGGGGTTATGGAGTGGAAACCGCGAATCCGAAGAAAAGTATACGAAAAATGTACAGCAGGTGGAGCGACGCTATTCACAGAGCGGTTGGCAGAAACTGGATAGCCGAAGATCGGGCTCAGTGGCGTGCCTTGGGGACCAACAGTGGACTGATGTGGGCTGATGATGATGATGTATTACGTACAAGTAATAAAAAAAAACTTATTTTTGCCGGAATTCTGATAACTGTTCATGGATATTTTAATAAATAATATTTTGTTATTTAATTTTGATGTTAGTTAAAAATAATATTTCAAGAAAAATAAAACCGACTTCAAATGAAAAACAAAAAATATTAATTTACAAAACATTAGGTATACACTAACACCACGACCGACTGATTGACTACAAATTTTAGCTTTTCTTTCGAAGTCAATTTTATTTTGAGAACATCTGTATGGCTAATTGTTCCAATACTTTACAGATGACCTGACGCCGAACGACAAATATAATAAAGCATTCCAGACGCCGATTCTGCGCAAACGTTGGTACGAAGTTGGTGTTATATCTATAAGAGTTATATCTCAAATAAACGCTACATCAAATCAATTAGTACAAAATTACACAGTACAGGATCCAGACTTGGACATGTGTCAAAGACTGAATGCTGAAAAGAGCATTGTCGACAGTGGCACTACGAACATTCGGCTTCCCGACGCGTTGTATAGGCAGGTAAGTTTTATAATAATAAAAACCAGATTGTATAATACAAACCAGATATTATTATAATAATAACCAGACAGACAGACAGTTCACACACTCGATCTTATCGTAAACTAGATAGAGCCTGTACTGTGGCAACTAGACAACTGATACTTATGCTTTTCTTGTATGAATCCCCTAAAAAGTTATTAGTATATTTGAAAATGCTCTGTGAAGTACATTAGGTACAGTACTTTTCAATCTTTATGATCTCTTCGATAAAACTTTTTGTGCGCAACTCGAGGCGCGCATGCGCAACTCGAGGCACAACCTCGGGTCCGTCCTGCTGAAACCCAATTCTGTGTTCTGCGCAGCGAAACGCGCCTGTACGCTGAGCGGCCAAAAAGTTAGGAGAGTACTGTAGTAAAAATATACTATTTGTCTATTTGACGACAGTAATTATGGCTTGCGTTTTAATATGAATTGATTACCCCCAATGATTTTATATAAATTACAAAGTATTAATTATATTGATATTGGCTTTTTATATTTTATAGGTTGTCGATGAATTGAAGGACGCCTATCAAAGTTCGCAAGTGCTCATACTAGATCAATTTTGGTACCAGGGCGAGGTAATTTTTTCACAATAATTGTTCCCAAAATGCTAATAACATTAATGCATCCAATTTAAAAAATAATTAACCTACTCAAAATGGTGTCCTTCAGGATGACCGGACCACAGCACGGATTCACGTGAAACTTTACCAAGATATAGTACCTATTTTGTACTATTTTGTACCTATGTTTAAATATTTTGTACCTCAGTAATAACAAAGTTATTTAATAAATAAAGTGGGAAGCCATTCTGACGTCAGGATGGCTTCCCACTTTTTACTTTGGGTACTTACGTTCCATATATTGCTGAAATCTTTGCATAATAATTTAGTACCTTTTTTGTACCTACGATAAATATGTAAATACTTAATGTATTCCTTTTAAAAATTACTTTTATTTCATTATAAACAATTATATATGGAGCATCATTCATCTGACATTTGTCTGACATATTATAATGTAACATGTAGTCCCCTATCCTGCGAAACAGAGCAAGTATTCAGTATTTTCTTTAGGGTATTCCGACCCCGCTTAGCGTTTCGTAATTCTCCATCACGACACACATTCATGCAGTAACAATCATGTGCTACATTCGACCCTCTCTGATGAAATTTAATAGATCACATTTGAAACTTCATCAAAATTTAACAACGTAACCTTGTAACGGCGGGCAAATAATATTATTTGAAGTACCTGTTTTTGAAGTTAGAACTGCACAATTTCTTAACTTTTTGCAATTACGATTACATATATTAATATAATATTCTGGGACAATCCACACACGGTAATCAGATCCCAAACCAGGCAGATCCTGTACTATGGGAATCAGACAAGTGATACTAATGCTTATATTTACTTTTTTTTGTAAATACATACTTAAATAGATAAATAACACCCAGACACTTGGTGGGAATTGAACCCACGACCTATCGGGTAGCGGGCAGGGTGTCTGATCGCTAGACCAATAGGCCCGTCATACATATTTATTGTAATAATGATAAAAGAAACTGACATATATTAAATGTGATCTATTAAATTGGCCCTACGTTAGGTAAGTTTTGCACTACCGAGTTGCTGGGAAATTTCGAGGGTGGGTCCTAGATATCCATCAAATACGGTGGCAAGTCTTTTTTGTAGTCATAAGCACTAGCCTGGTTGCAATCCCATCTGATCCAAAACTTATTAAAAGGATATTTACTCCCTTGAAAACACCCACATTATATTATCAGACGAAAAAAAATCAAAAAGTTGCGCAGTAAATTAGTTAATTAGGCGGACGGACCTGCATGGGACAGCTAGTTTTATATAAATAAAAGTACATAAATTAAAAAATATATAAATTAAAAATTATTAATTGTAGAATAGCAAATCCTCGCAAAAGAACAGCGCTACCTGCCAAGGATGATTCGTGAGGCTATTGAAATTAAAAAGCATCCAAATTTCAATAGAGAAGATGGCTGGGTCCTACCAGCTTGGGATCCCGAGATAAATATAGTCAAATCCAAAGACAAGCATTCCACTGCAAGATCTCAAGATACTGTAAGCTCTTTCTGCGTAGATCGGACTAACAATAATAATTAGAAGACCTGAGGGTACCCTAAGACAACTATGACATATGGACAGCTACCACTTCAGTGCGCCCGTGACCATGAATGCTGTAAAGTATTCGTCGGGTAATAAAAATCAATAATAAACCGCGATATAATCCGTAAAATAGTTTCATTTCAATGTGTAATATTCGCGTAAATATCAGAAATCATTACAGAATATATTATTTAATTCTAGCAATATAGTAATGTAGTTCTTATATGAGCACATTCTCATATGCTTGCGAACTTCAGGAAATTAATTTAAAATATTACTAGGAAAAAATCAACAAAAGCATTTATTTAATAACAACATAAACTAGTACACTTATGATGACTTGCAATAACTATGGCTGGCCATGCAAGAGTAATTTACTGGAAACTTAAACAGTCTATATCTCTTAAACTACTGAACCGATATTGATATCACTCGATCGCAATAGGATTTGTAGTTTTTAAGAAATACGGGGACAAACCTACATACATACGTACACTCATGAAATTGGTACACTCATCACTCATAAATTTTGTTTATGCCCACATAGATTAACATATTATGTAAATATTACTTATTTTTATTAATATTACATACATACGCGTCGAATACAGAACTACTCATTTTGAAGTCATTTAAAAGGGAATCCTTATGGCTGTGCATGGTATGTTTCGTCTATCTGTCTGCCACACCTATATATTTCAGGAACTACTGGTGCTATCGATTTGTAATTTCGATCGTACTTACCCAACAACGACAGTTTTAGTCAAAGCTGGCAATCGTGATAACCCATCTGCTCCATTTTCGTTTGACTTTACATATTCTATGTCGTATGTATGTGGTGATGATTTAATACTTACTATACTAATAGCCCACCACTGTAACCGACTCGCAGCCATCGAGGGAACCCCTCTGCTTAGGCCCAAAAATAGTCACCAACGGTTTGTGGTCGGTACGCAATGTAAAGCGTCTCCCATATAAATACTGGTGCAACTTTTCGAATTAAAACACTATAGCCAGCGCCTCGCGTTCAATCTGAGAATAGTGTTTTTCAGATACGGTAGGTAAGTGCCCAGGACACATACACAACCGGTCGCTCACGCGCCTCGCAGCCGTCCACGCATCCGACCCAAACTGTAGCCAAAGTTTAAGTTCCCAGAGAAACAGGTGGCAGAAGTTTTTATCGTCAACGTTAGAACTAACAAATGTATGGGTTTTACTCCTCTGCCTAGATGCAGGAAAGGGGACTACATGGCTTGTGAAATATAATATGTCAGATGAATGAAGCTCCATATATAATTGTTTATAATGAAATAAAAGTAATTCTTAAATGGAATACATTAAGTATTTTTATATTTATCGTAGGTACAAAAAAGGTACTAAATTATTATGCAAAGATTTCAGCAATATATGGACCGTAAGTACCCAAAGTAAAAAGTGGGAAGCCATCCTGACGTCAGAATGGCTTCCCACTTTATTTATTAGATAACTTTATTATTACTGAGGTACAAAATATTTAAACATAGGTACAAAATAGGTACAAAATCTTGGTAAAGTTTCACGTGAATCGTGCTGTGGTCCGGTCATCCTGACGGACACCTCAAAATGGTGGGTACTGCACCAAACTGGTTACTCTGCAAACCAATGAAAATTAAAATCCAAATCAATTTTAAATTCCACCAACCGTGTTAGAAGGGATTGAAATTTAAATTGATTTCCAAAGTAACCAATCAGACTGCAGTTACTACAAATTATTATAAGTATGTAAAATTTAGATTTCAGTTATTGAATATTAAAAAATTCTACAACAATGTTTCATTGATCACATCTTTTTTAAGGCTCAATCTTTCTATGTATCAATTGGTTTAGGTAATTTCATTTCTTTTTAAATATTTCTACCCATAGACAAAATAATAATATCCGCTAAAATTGTCCCAGGCCCGGCGCAAAAGAAATGTCACACATTTCTGAGTAATATTAATAAATAATAATAATACCAGCCCTTGTGTTTGTTCCGCTGTTGGGTATGGGCCTCCCCTCAACGAAGGGGTTTAGGCCATAGTTCACCACACTGTACACACGTCATTCGAAATCTAGTTAGGCTTTCTCAGACATGCAGGTTTCCTTACGATCTTTTCCTTCACCGAAAGCTAGTAACAATCGCACAAAGACGATTCGCACATGATTAATTAAAGAAATCAGAGATTTGAGACGGGGTTCGAACCTGCGCATCTTGTTTCCAAGGCTCGCCGACTGAGCTGTTACTGCTATTTCTTCGTAATCTGATCTAAATAGTAAAAAAAAAACCATGTTAGCCACTGAATTTGGCAATAGCGATACTTAAAAATATTTCTGCTCTTACTCTAAAATCTGAGATTTGGCGGATCCCTTTTTATATAACTATACAATCTATTGTAATAATTTATTGATAACAATTACGAAACCATAAATACCAGGTGTTTATTAAATAGTAAAACCCTAATTGCAGGCTGCGTGTTGGCCGGAACCGCAAGAATGGACAATGCCTTGGTTGGCGATAGATCTGCTCAGTGCTGAAGCCGACAACCAGTACTTCACCCTAGAAATACCACCACAGGTATTTTTTATATTTAGTAAAAACGAAACGGAACGTTCGCCCGTTGGAGCTTTCCAACACCCCTGTCTTTGTTCATCATCGATATAATATCTAAACTAGATTAGGTGTTACGGTCCGAAAAGTGGCCACAGTAATAGCGCCCTCGTGTCGCTATTTCTTTTTAAGCCACTGATAAAATATTTTTTTGCCACTAGGAGTGTCGCTACTGTCTATATGAAACTGTCAAACAACACGTCATTATCATAATAAAACCGTTAGTTCACGTTTCCGCCACCAGCACAGATAAGTTTGCGACATCCGCGACCACATTTTAGATGCCATTTTGTTAGTGAATGTTTATCTAGTTTATATTTATATCGATGTTGTACATAGATCGGTACAGCGTTCGTAAGCTGTATCGGTTTTCAATCAAAATAGTTTGAAAGAAGTTACGTGCTCTAATTAATATGATTTGTCTTAAAGGGTTCTATTGACTTTTTCCAATAATGAGGACCTGATAATGGAGCTGGAAGGTGGGTGACGGAACCCTGGAATGGCTACCAGCAAACCTATCGAGTTTGGGCTCGTTTGATTTGTCTTAAAGAGTTCTATTGAGGTTTCCCAATAATGAGGACCTGATGATGGATCTGGAAGGTAGGTGACGGAACACTGGAATGGCTACCAGCAAATCTATCGAGTTTGGGCTCGTTTGTTTCATCTTAAAGAGTTCTATTGAGGTTTCCCAATAATGAGGATCTGATGATGGAGCTGAAAGGTAGGTGACGGAACCCTGGAATTGCTACCAGCACACCTATCGAGTTTGGGCTCATTTGATTTTTCTTATAGAGTTCTATTGACTTTTCTCAATAATGAGAACCTCATGATGGAGTTGGAAAGTGGGTGACGGGACCCTAGAATAGCTACTAGCAAACCGCGTGTTGGCTGGACTAACGCCCAAAAGATTAAACAGTTTTGAATGCAGTTTCTGACTAACTTATTATTCGATACCTACTTCTTGACAAAACCCTACCATATTGTCTATTTTTTAGAACTACATGCGTAAAGTTGGAGTTTACAACAGCAGCGATAAGAAAGGAAGTGTATCGGAATATTGCTATGAACTAGGACTAGAAGCGGGTGGTACTGAAACCGTACTAGGATATACCGCTATGGAAGGATTGCAGGTATTTATGTATTCAGGGTTATTTTAAAAGAACCCTTATGGCAAGACTTCGTCTCGTCTGTCTGTCACACCTAAGATATTTCAGGAATCTCCGTGCCGCAGTGGGAAACCGCTTGCTTTGTAGACCGGAGGTCGCGGGTTCGAATCCTGCGGGGGGCAACAACTTTGTGTAGTTGTTCCTTACTGGCTAGGACAATGCAGGCCGATCACCTGATTATCTGTAAAGTAAGATGATCCATGCGTCGGATGGGCATGTAAAAAGTCGATCCTGCGCCTTACCTCTCCCCCGTCGTGTCGGTCTCCCGTCCCATCGGATTATATGAGAGGTATAATGGAAGAGAGAGTGCACTTGTGTCTGCGCAAACACTTGTGCACTATAATATCTCCTGCGTACATGGTTGATCTTGTGAAAGATTGGCCGCTGTGGTCGTATCGGCCAGGAGGACATTATTATTATTTCAGGAACCACTGACGCTATCGATTTGAAACTTGGAAAAGTTTTAGATCTTACCTATACAACCTCAAATGAAAAAAAAATCCTTTACTTTTTAAGCGTCGCGCGTTTATAGGCGTCGAAATGGTTCAGTATAATTTTAAAGCGTGACTAATATATCGAGTGAGGTATCGTTTGCACATCTCAAAACAGATTTTTATTTTAGTTTATGTCACGTATTTTTTGGCTGATAATCAAGAATATCAAAAGAAATACCAAGTCTAGCTGCTTGCTACCCAATAGGTCGTGGGTTCGATTCCCACCAATTGCCTGGTTGTTATTTATCTAAAACTATTTATCTAAAAAAAAATAGAAAATTAGTACCAGTTGTCTGGTTACCATAGTACAGGCTCTTTCTAGTTTGGGATCAGATGACCGTGTGTGGATTGTCCCAAAATATTATTATTAATTTAGTATTCGCTGGGACTTGCCCAGAGCAAAATCTCGGTGTCTTCATTGGTGACCATTCAACTGCCGCGATCACTAACATCAGGCATCGTTAATTGTTAATAACTTAGTTACAATTTGTTTTAATCTAATTATTTCGACTCAGAATCGCGTATCCTTACTTTTCTATATTGATTACGAGATAGTCAATATCTAGATATATCCAGTCTACTCATAATCAGAGTATAAAATATTATTCTATCTCATGAGATACAGGTTAACACCCTAGTTCAGGAGATAGGATTATTAAGTAATAATAATTAGTGATAATAGTATTCAACAAAGTTCTATTATTATTACATATATCACTAATAATAGGTAGGCCAATAGGTAGGTACTAATACCTACCTATTGGCTGCCAGTGTTGAATATTTCGACTCGAAATAATGTTATTAAACGAAGTGCATTAATGTTAATTAACTTTAATTTACGTTTGTAAATGGGGCAGTTAGTGGTGAAAATGAGTGTTGGACTTCATCATCGTCAGTAGCCGAAATACGTCCACTGCTGAACAAAGGCCTCCCCTTTATAAGGGAGGGGTTGCCATAATACCCATGCTTGGCAGGCGTCTTGGGGATTGCAGTATGGATGTTAGGTAATCCAATAGAAAGACGCTGCTGCCTGTCTTCTTGTTTTCCCCCAACTGGAGGAGATAGGAGGGTGCTATTCTTACTCGGACATCTTGACGTGTTGGACCATCGGTATACTATCTAAACAAGATTAGCTGTCACGGCCCGAAAAGTGGTCACGAAAATAGAGCTACGGAGACGGTTGTGTTGCTATTTCAAATTAGTAAGAGCCGACAACAGCTAGCGTAAAGACGTGTCGAAATGCCTCATTTGCGTCTAAAAACTGCCTTAATACACGTCGCAACAGCAAATTTTCATACGGAACATATATTTCCCATTAGTAGTAGTTAATATTATTAGATTAAATGATAGATATCAGTAAGATATCACTAAAACACGAAATAATAAATATTTCTTTAAATATCTCTGCTACTAGTCCGCCAATCGCCAAGCTACCGACCGACCAAATTAAGTTTGCCGCTACTGTCTAAACAAAACACTCAAACTACACGTAGTTCTCATAAGATTATAGTTCAATTCTCGTTGCGCCACCAGCAAAGATACGTTGGTCGGCCTAAGTTGAGACTTGTTCGGTCGCCCCCCGTGCCTCCTGTTATCCCGTTCTCCCTTTCGCGCGTTGTCCGCCACTATCCCTGTCTCGTTCGTGGCGTGTCTTGAACGGTACTACGGGTATAATGCGCTACGGTAGTAACATCGCAGAAATAGTTTTAACGCTATACATCGTTGTTTTTGTAGCGTAAATATTGATACAGCATTGTACAAAAAAAATGTACAATGACCATTGCGCCTATAAAAACCATTTACATCCTGCGCAGTCCTGGAAGGGTTCGGGCTCTTACGTTCATACGGAATATTTAAGCTATCACTACCATATTTTGGATGAAATTTTGTAGATGACTGCTTATCTGGTTACTTATTATATATCGATGTGTTGGACTGAATATATTAATATCATTTCAGGTGCTTTTTAACAGATCAGCCGGTTGGATAGGTTGGAAAACATCTGACTGTGGGCCCCACGCCCGAGTCACTGGTCCATACAACGCGTCAACCTCCCTCAAAGACCGCTGCGAGCTCATCAAACCGGTATCCGATGTCGCTGTATCGATTAAAGCAGCCCAATGGGCTTTATGTGTGGTATCGATAATCGCCGGAGCAGTATTAGTGTATTTACTTGCACCATGTATAAAAAATTTCTTTAGAAGACGATCGCCGAGGTCACAACAAATATCTTTGTCACAGGCGGCGCTAGTGGACCAGGAGGTATCGTAACGTAGGAATATTTAGGGCCCGATTGTTTTTAGGAGACTTATTTTAAACTTACTATAACTTTATTTTTTCTAGTACGGCCTGGAGCCTAATGGCTTGGAGGCTAAAGTATTATTGAGACTAGTCTTATTTGTGAGTGTCACATAGGAAGTATCAAGTTTTCAAAAAGAAAAATAGCTGGCTGTGTTTAATTATTTCAAAAATATGGGTTTCGGATTTAAGTTTTAAACGAGAAGAGTTTCTGTTTTAAAAACATAAATAATGATTTGAGCTCATTTTGTTTCGTATTTTTCCGTTTTTATTTTATTTCCATTGAAATAATGTAGGTAGCTTTTTTCGGAATAAATAATGTAATGTATGTAAAATTGAGCGAATGAAGTCGGAATTGTTTAGTCGATAGATTGACGGATGGATGTGTTTGCACGTAAATTGGGAGCGTTTTTCGACGTGGTTTAGTCACGCACTTATTTTTAGATTTTTTATTGGTTTAAATACTCTCAAGCTTTAAGGGTACGTTTCCACTAAGCGGAGCTGGGTGGAGCGGAGCGGAACGTAGCTCCGTTATGTCCAGCTTGGGGCCGCAAGTTCATATATTTTATTTGAAAATCCGCTCCGCTATGCCCAGATCGAATCTGCGTGTTCATATATTTTATTTGAAAATCCGCTCCGCTATGCCCAGATCGAAGCTGCGTGTTCATATATTTTATTTGAAAGTCCGCTCAGCTCCGCTAACACTGTTGCCATTGAAGCGGAGCGGGGATTTCGAGCACTGTGATTGGTCTATTCACGGTCTGCTCCGCTCCGCTCAGCTCCGGTTCAGTTGAAACGCAGCCTTATAGGTAGGTGGCCTGAACGTAACTACCTATACATTATGGCTCATTTACACTTTGTGAACTGGCAAGAGCTATTATTAATGTCACAAGATGTGTATCATATATGTGACATTGGTTTTGAATAATAATTGAGACTGCCCTAAGCATTCTTTCGTAAAGGAAAATTAGCAAAGAACTTGTTCCTTTACGTCTTTTGCTTAAATTAGAGGTGGCTAGCGGCCCTTTGCATTTTTTTTTCTACTACAAAGCGAACACTGCTCTGTTCTAGTGTGCAAGGCAGTGTCACTGGACACAATTATTAGGCTTTAGGGACTTGAAAGGTCATTTCATAATTTCGCTGGTTCTATTCCTAGCTAGGAATATTGATTTTCAAAAATCCAATGATGCTATTTTTAGTGTTCATCAGAATCGTGTCCCTGACTGCTTCGAGTATTTTTCGCTATTCCTTATAGTTTTGGATCTGACCATTTAAGCCCACTTTAAAAATTCACCTGTATATTCAGACAGGACAAGAATGACAAAAAGGTCACCACGAGTCCATGGGCAGTCGTATCAGGTGTCTTAATCATCTAGTCACAAATAAATATCATCATCATCAGCCGGAAGACGTCCACTGCTGAACATAGGCCTCCCCCTTAGAACGCTACAATGAACGACAATTGGCTATTTGCATCCACCGGTTACCTGCGACGCGCACAATGTCGTCTGTCCACCTAGTGGGAGGCCTACCTACGCCGCGTCTTCCGGTTCGTGGTCGCCACTCAATAACCTTTCTACCCCAACGGTTACCGGTTCTCCGAGCGATGTGGCATGCCCATTGCCACTTCAACTTGCAGATTTTAAGAGCTACGTCGGTGACTTTGGTTCTTCGGCGAATCTCCTCATTCCGGATCCTGGCGCGCAAAGAAACTCCGAGCATAGCTCTCTCCATAGCTCGTTGTGTGACTCTGAGCTTATCCAGAAGGCCAACAGTTAGGGACCAAATAAATATAATCACTGTTACTATGTAACCTTATATTTGAACTATGCCCCCGGAATTTTAACATCACAAAGTGTAAATAAGCCATTAAATACAAATTTGCGCAGCCTTGCAACAACATTTATAACTACGTACTAGGCGTGAATCAAAAAGTCATTACTACAAGTATTGCCTGTCACGTAAATAATAATATATTGCACACTTAAAAATTAATTAATGATTTTATCAATAACGTACGTTAGGTATACTTAGTTGCCGCGCTCAAGGTCCATAAATTAGTAATTCATACTTTAAATTCGGTATTAAAAAAATATCCGGCCCGATATAGCCACCGCCGGTGGCTATGTCGGGCCGCTGCATAGCCGGCCAATCTTGCGAAAGGTTGACCGCCGCCGTTGCCGGTTCGGCCTGTAGAACATTATTGTTTTTATTAACATTATTACTATTAACAGTAGAAATCAAAACAAAGTCGTTGCATACAAATTATATTTAGCAGATAATTTACCATACCTACCATATGGCTACATTTGATCCAACGCCCCATAAACTAAACAAAGTTATTAGCACTTATTAAGTCCTTCTAATAGGCTAGCAGCCTTACTTATAAAAATCTACTAATCACCGTCTTAGCAACCAAATAACTAGTTACTACATAACTCCTTATTAATCAGTTTTATATTTTCTACTTATAAACGTTGCATAAGAGCGACATAACTAATGAACAGTTAATAAGGCAAAACATATTTTACTCTGTCAATACCGCCACGTGCTTGAAATATTCCGTCTGACCTAAAACTTGGTAAAATGGCAACATTTTGTAATTCAATTCGACAATTATGAAGGTTGTCAAATTCAAATTTGGATGCATAGAACACAAATCAGTACTATAGAATGATTATTTTCAAGTAAGAACCGTAGGCACCGGTAAGAACATCAAAATACATAAATATCAGGTACACGACAATAGGTATTATACCATCAGCTGTATTTATCGACATTTGAAAGAAAGAATAATTTATTTGTGACACACAATTAACAATCAAAAAATAGAACAAAAAAAGAAATAAATAATAAAAATAGACATTTATGTAAGTAGGTAGTTACATACTTTAACAAAAATGTGCGTCACAAAATGGTTCCAACTCAGCAACAATGCTGATCGTACACGTAACCAGCGGTGATCTTCCGTTTCTTTGTTTCGTCCGTGTTCGTTTCCGTTCCAGCGCTGATTTGCGATTGTGACAGATCAAACCCATCACTACTTATCACTTACATATCAATATAACTCTTATAATGTAACTTTCAATAGTTCAATTCACCTTCCCTCTCAGAGTAAAATCTGCCTACACTTTGTTTAAGGGGATCATAGACAAACGCGTACTCTATTCTTAATATATAAACTCTATGCATCGATCGATACAAATTAAAAAGCAAGTGCAACTGACTGAATCAGCTGATAGAGAACCGCCATATTGTTACATAACGTGCTAATAAGCTTCTAAACAAGGGTCGGCCGCTGTTTAATTTGACAGCTACTTTAGCAAGCTGTTATGCAACGTATTAGGGATGAACATCGTTTATAAGTAAAAAATATTTTTAAATAGCTATTATGTGTTGCATAAAATTTAACCATCGTTTATAAGTAAGGACGTTAATGGCTAAAACATTATTTTTTAGTCCGTCTCATAGATTATCAAAAAATATTGGACACGTATTTGATTAAACAAAAAATGACGACGATATAGGTGCTTTGAAATGTTGACGTCACATTTTTTACTGAGGCGTGACGTCAAAAGCCCCCACTCCCCAAACTTAGACGCTTTATATCTTAGGCATTTTTTATTGATTTGTTAAAAAAAAATACGTGTGAAATATTTTTCGATAATCTAACTGACGGAGTAATTAGAATGATTATTATTTTACCCAGTCATCACCCCCATTGGCTTGCAATGTTATTTTAAGAAAAACGTATTGCTTGAATGAAAGGACCTGTAATATTTTCAATATTATGTAGGTGTAGGTCATCGATATCTATACTTATAATAAAACTGTAACAGGTCCAATTCTGTACATTGAAGATATTTTGAAAATTATGTTTGGAGGGCATTCTATAACCGATACTAAAGCCAAAAATATATTTTTATTATTTTTGTCTGTCTGTCTGTCTGTATCTCGGCTGAGCATCACGCCGAAACTACTGGATGGATTGAAACGAAACTTGGCATGATTTGAGTTAATACTCCGAGGTAGGACATAGGATACTTTTTATCCCGACATTCGGCACGGTTCCCTTGGGAGACTGGACTAAAGTCAAAATGTGTACTTGGTTATACGCTTGCTCAGAGTTTAACAATTTTTCATTATAATTATAGTAAATATTTGTAAGGGAACACTCATAGACAGTTGTTAACAATGTTTGGAAATCGATCAGGTTAAGCAACGTTAGGTAAGGTCATTAAATAGATGGGTGACCGTTTAACGCCATTTAAACTAAACGTCTCCGTGCTTCGGAGGGCAAGTACAAAGTGGGTCCAAGTTTTTAACCGACTTTAAAAAAGGAGGTTTTGTATTCTATGCGAATGTATATTATTGATAGTTTAGTTAACGTAAACACAGCGCGGGCGGAGCTGCGTGGGTCGGCTAGTAATATATAAACTAGATTTGGTGTCACGGCTCTAAAAGTGGTAGCGAGAAATAGCGCCCTTGTGTCGCTATTTCTTTACAAGCCACTACTGTCTATATGAAACTGTCAAACTACACGTAATTAACTATTAAGTTAAGAAATGTCTATGTCATTTCTATTAAGAAATGTTAGTTCACGTTTCCGCCACCAGCACAGATAAGTTTGCAACCTCCGCGACCACATTTTAAATGTCATTTTGTTCGTGAATGTTTATCTATAGGCCGACCGTTTAACTCGCGATTCGCCTGCGCGGTAAGAAGGGAGCGGGGGCGGGTAACGCTACACACGGAGTCAATAATCCAAAGATTTATCTCGAGATAGACATTGTTGGTAAAGAATAAAATAATAAGTATCTTTTTTTAAGTATTTATTTTTAAGTTTTACAAATATTTTATAATAGCTTCATAGGTACAAAATCATAAAACAATAATTAACTCCGTTTAAGAAATATTTAACCACAGATAAAAAATTTATAGGACTATTCGTCACTAATATTCATATCGATTCATGGTCTTGTTTTCTGGCTTTAAAAAAGGAATATACATTGTATGCTATTTGTTTAGCTTGCTTGTTAATTTTGTTCGCAAAACTGGAAAAGCGATTCATCTTGAGATTTATCTTGGCAGTCGTATACCTTGTGCGTTTATCTTCAAGCGTCCGTAACAAAAACACCAACCGCGCGCTGCGAGCACAGCCAGCGCACTGCCGCATTTGACGTACGCTCTCTGCTCCGCGCACCCCTTTCACCCATCCGCTAACATCCTTCCTCGCTCCCTTCTACCCCCTCAGGCGATTCGCGAGTTAAACGGTCGGCCTATAGTTTATATATTATATCGATGGTGTAGGTACTTATTTTTTTTTTTTAATTGGATACCAAAATTTGAAATTAGTAGTATGATAGTGTTTACTAGGTATAATTGAGGGCATTGTGCTATTTATTATGTAGGATAAAAAATTACTCTGAAAGAGTAGCGTTTTATTTTTGTATAAGTCTGAATAATTAAGTACTAAGTTAACGTTTGTTAAAAATTACAGCTGAATGATTGAAGTCGTCGTATGTAAAGGTGAGACCGCACTAAGTGGTACTGCACTACAGCTGAGCACCGCGACACTACGCGACATTTTTGTAGGATAACTCTGTTGGCCAGTCTTGTGCTTATTCGAACACTTAATATTACGCACTGTAATAGTATAGTCTGAATAATGTACTAGTACATCTTATTAGTACCTATTAGTACTCGAACCGTTACGTACCTAAGTTATTATAATGTGTCACCATAATGTAAAAAACACTAATAACTTTGTACGTATACACACGACATTTAAACGTAGCGTTGTATTATGCCCTTGTCCGGTGAAGCTGTAATGGCCATCTGCGGCCAACAGTTCTACTCCTACCAAAAAAAAAAAGGTGTATTATGTTTCTTCACACTTGCCAAAATGCTAATGGAGAGCTAAAAACTCAAAGATTTAAATTATCTTGAAAAATAAAAGTAACAGGCAGTAGATCCAGAGGCATTTAAATATTAATTAATCACAGTGAATATTCTGTATTATTAACATGATGTATAAAAAGCAGTTCAAGCGCTGTATAAACAAAGTATATTGTTGGACGTAGAACGCATTAAAACACTGCTGCGCTCTGGCAACATTGTATTTCTACTTTTATCGCCACTATCTCTCGCTAACTCTTTTTAGATATCTACAGTGTACGAATAGTCGTACGTACGTAAAACGTTTCCTTTCGGAGTTCATACATGTACTACACAATACTACTGTTGGCGTCTTATATGAATGGAATCTGACGATGTACTGCAGTTTATCTCAGAGGATTTCATACAACTACAGTATGTCTGTGTGGTGTCGCGTCGCTCCGCTGCATTGCTACTCGACCGTATTTTTTTTTGGTTATCGGGTAACCTTCAAAAGGTACCCAGTCTTCGTAGGGGCTGGGCTGCGGCTAGGAGTACAGCTCGACTTAGTGCAGTTTCATCTTAAATGTACCGCGTCGCGGCTTGACGTGTATTAGATTGAATTACACATTGAAATTGAAAATATTTTTATGAATCATGACGCGGTTACTTTTTTGTCTTTACACGGGTCGGAAAAAAATCAGAGGCCTGACTGTATTCGTCGTCTCAATCTCGTAGGTGAGACGTTCATATAAACTATATGGAGAAACGCTAATGCAATTGATAACGTATTGTTTGTAAAACGAATACGCTAAGGCCTCAGAAGAAGCCAATGGTGTGGGCCGTGAATATTTTAGCCTAAGTAATTGTATTTATTCTTGTTCCAGCCGTTTTTAGCGTATGTTATGACACGTGACTATATTTTTTTTACATTAAGAACTCAGTAAGAAATAAGCTAAGTATTTATTTTTTACAGCCTTTTTTATGTACTGTAATTAAAACGCTTAAGTATAGGAACTTAATCATTACTAAGTCACGATTTGCACCGAGTGATGAGTAGGTATATTTGTCTGATCGCACACCTGAAATACCTCCTGATTTAACAAAAATGGTTTAAGACTAATATGTGTATTATGTTACATACTTTTTGATAACGGTCATATAATCAACAAAAGAGTGTATTTTTTGTTAAATAAATAAAAGAAAAATCTTTTTTAGCTATTTGAGTAGGTATACATACACATAATACTAGTGGTCCTTCGAGCCGGATCGATAGAATAATTTGTTAGGTAGGTACCTATTGTATACTTCAAAGAGTAAGATATACCCCCTGTTAATGCGATTTCTATTATGTATCGTAAGAAATAAGACAGCGGGAAAATTACCAAATATTTTAGAATTCAAAAACTATGTGGTTGTTTTTTTTTAATTAACACTGGGCTTAACGCATTTGATTGTGCTAATATTTGATGTCTACAAATACCGATTAGCGTCATCACTATAGTAAAACGTAGCCCGATATTCGTTGGGTACCAGAAAGCATTATACCGGAGGGCGATGGACGGGGATAAGTTATACCTACTTACTTATGGTCCATTTTGTTGTGTTATAATAAATATGTGTATTCGATCAAAAAATGGCTGGCCCATACTTTTATAAGCATAGGGTGATCTAATATTTAATGGTTTGGTGGTCTTTGTGTTACCGATTCCTTTAAAATTTTTAATCGTGGCAATGGGCAGACCACATCGCTCGAAGAACCGATAACCGATGGCGAAAAAAGGTTCACGAGTGGCGAGCACGAATCGGAAGATGCAGCGTAGTCAGGCCACCCGCAGGATGGACCGACGAAATTGTAAAAGTCACGGGCAACCGGTGGCCTATGGGTAATTTTCGCTCATTTTGGTGTTCTAAGGAAAGAGGCTTTCGTTCAGCAGTTAATGTCTTCCGGCTGATGATATATATATAATATAAAGCCCAATAAGTCCAATCGCACATCACAATATTTCATAAGACCAATCCATCGAACGATGCGGACTTCCAAATGACTCCAATGCCTTTTCCACGGTCTAGTGTTAGTGTCACTATGCCATTAACGGGTATTTAGCACAATTCACAATATGACTAATATACAATGTGTAAATTTACATAATATGTATCTTTACGCTCGCATCTTTACATAATGATTATTATCTTCCTCTTAGTTTTTGTCGTTAGCCTTGAGCTTGGCTGGCACGTAATTGATGTTCAGATTTTTTTGTAGGTTGTTTTTTGACCGTGCATTTGTATAAATATGAACGCATTTAAAAGTATGTAGTGTACCTCGTTTGTCTAGTGGTAAACACCCTAGCCATTACTCAAGAGGCCATTGGTTCAATTCCCTACGACTATAATAAGTATGTTTATCAGTTGTCTGGTTATCCACTTAACCTGGTTTGGGATCAGTTGTCCGTACATAGATTGTCCCAGAATATTATATATTTACTTAATTAAAATTCGAAAGCGGACATCATTGGGTGTGACGTATTTATTGTTTTTCTGTTCCCCAGTATCTTTGTACGGTGGTAAAAGTAGACTAGTTTTATTTTATTAGGAAAACTTACGGCTAGTATAAATACTTGTATACTAGGCGTAAGTTTACTTAGGTACTTACTGATAAATATATGAAAGCCATTTAAAAGTTTCTACAGTACGTTAGTTGCGAGAGATTAAAGTACGTAATTAGGTACATACATTTTATACTAGCGTCTCTAATAGAGTCTATTGAAAATTATTGGAAATGTGAGAAATATTTACAAGCTTAAAGCAACTAAAGCGTATTTGTTTAGTATACGAACTTACGTCTTGTACTTATAACTTGTACTGTTATCAGTAGATTGTGTTAATAATAATAAGTAGGGATGGAATTAAGAGTAAGATATTTATGTATAAGTATATAAGTTTATTGTCTACAGTACGGCAGCGTCTAGTTCTCGATTTATGTCATTATCAGTAATTGTGTGTGATATTAGGTATCTTTAATTCTCAGCCATTACTTCCAATATTAATTAATATTACTTATTCTGGTAGCATATAAGCCACTCCGAATTAGAATATGTTTGATATTACTCTGAAAATATAAAATGTGTATAATAACGACCAATTAAGGCAAAAAGGGTTTAAAGTCTAGTGATGAATGTAAAATATTATTTATATTTAATAAAATTGATATAATTTTATTGTGGTTTGATTTTAGTTAAATCTCTCCGTTGTCCAATAATATATCCGTCTTAAAAATGAAGTGTATATTTATGATTCATAGGTACCTAATGGTTTATATTTACGAAGCCTATATTTACTAATATATTTTACACTGCGTATTTATTATTAGTTTAGTATAATAATAATACCAGCCCTTGTTTATGTCCCACTGTTGGGCACGGGCCTCCCTCAAAATTAAGGGATAAGCTTAAGCCATACTCCACCACGCTGGCCAAGTGCGGGTTGGCGGACTTCACACGTCATTCGAAAACTAGTTAGGCTTTCTCAGACATGCAGGTTTCCTCACGATGTTTTCCTTCACCGAAAGCTAGTTACCTGCCCTTGAGAGTCTAAGGCAGGAGACGCGACGTGTTTTCAACTGGGCGAAGTCAAATAATGACTTTACGGTATATGCCGAAGCTCTTACGCACTATAGTAAGGAAGTGCGCAAGGCGAAACGGAGATCATGGAGATCTCATTGCAGTAGCATCAATAGCCTTCCAGAGGGTATGAGGCTCAGTAAAGCAATGAGCTCTGCAAAGGTTAATCCACTTACATCTACCCGGAATAACCAAGGTAACCTCACTGCAACTGGGAAGGACGCGACTCTTACGCATATGCTAAGAATGCACTTCCCGGATTCAGTGGAGATACAAAATGTGACTGATAATATCATCACCATGGAAGAACAAAACACAAAAACTTCCAAAGACGACTGGCGTATAGCAAGGAAAGTCGTTGACGCAGACAAGGTACGATGGACAATCAACAGCTTCAGTCCGTATAAATCACCTGGATCTGATGATATATATCCGATCTTACTACAGGAGGGGGAAAATAATCTTATACCTCACTTATGCAGATTGTATAGGGCATGCCTAGCCTTTGGGCATGCCCCATCAGCTTGGAGACAGGCAAAAGTAATCTTCATTCCCAAACCAGGGAAAGAAGGTTATGAGGATGCCAGATCTTATCGTCCTATCAGTCTCACTTCATTCTTTCTTAAGACTATGGAGAAGATGATAGACAGATATATAAGAGATGGCCCACTGAGGAGACGACCGCTCCATAAGATGCAATGTGCGTATCAACCGGGTAAGTCTACGGAAACGGCACTGCATTACGTAGTCAACCGAGCAGAACATGCATTGGAGACTAAAGAAATAAGCGCTGCAGCGTTTTTAGATATTGAAGGGGCGTTCGACAGAACGACCTTCGATTCAATAAGAACCTCAGCACAAAGTCATGGCATAGAAGCGCCAATTGTTAAATGGATTAGCACTATGCTACAGGAACGAGTTATTGAAACCAGTTTATTAAATGATAAGGTTACCGTAAAGGCAACTAAAGGATGTCCACAGGGAGGCGTACTATCCCCACTACTGTGGAGTCTAGTGGTGGACTCGTTGTTAGTAGAACTGAACAGTGGACCACTTCAAGCAGTAGGCTATGCAGATGATATAGTCATACAAGTAAATGGAAAATTTCCAAACGTAGTAAGGTAAAACACCCAGTGTCCGACAATGCTCCATTGTCCGACATTTAAAAAGTTTATTAAAAAAAATAAGAGCAGTTTCTCCTTTCTGAATGGATTTCAAGAATAAACAATAAACGCGGATTATCTAGTTGTCATTGCAAATGACATTTCACACATTCGGCCATTTTTAAGAAAATGGCATGGTATAAGTTTCGACCGCAAGTGATCCTCCATCGTAAGTCTAGTTTTACTAGTAAAATCGTTAAGGAGGTGAGTAAGATTTATTGCTCATAACTTTTAATTGTTTTGCTGTATCGAAAATGTTATTTATTTATAAAATTAAGACATAAATTGACTAGTTTTAAATAATTGTTTGACAAGGGTGTGGTTATAATAAAATAAGAAAACACGCATGTCGGTCATTGGAGTTTTTTCTTCGCTTGTTCCAAATTTCGACACATGTCGGAACTTTTTTGTTTATTATTTTTTGCACTTTATTTTATTACTTGGCTATGTTTCTTCTGCACTCTTAAAATATAGTTCTTTCATTTAAAACATCAAACTGCATCCAGTGATCGACAGTTGTGTCGATGATTGGATATTCCATGTGTTCCAATAACCGACATATTTTGCAAAAATGGCGCCTAAAATGATACACGCCTTTTCAAATGGCACAGGCGATAGAAGCAGTCAGTCTGCTCGACTTCAAAATGCTATTGGGTGGAAAGCACGTCATTTAAGCACCGTAATGCGTTGGTACGCAGAGTTTGATCGAGGCCGCCTCTCCATGCTAAAATTCGTGAAGGTCGGCTCTCAACTGTGGTCACTGAGAAAATATGGCTACTGTCATGACATTTACGGGGCCGGAAGAGACCGTCATAGCTTATAACCAGCACGTGAAAAAAATGCCCTTAGACCAATCCAGACCAATCAGGTCCTTATGTTTTCAAAAATAGTTTGACCAAATGAAATGTGTTTAAAATGTACACGGACACCAGACTTAAACTAACCCGGCACTACTCTGAGGACATCCCATACATCAGCCTGTACTAGATTGGAATGGCTCTCAAACAGCTTAAAACAAAAAGGTGTAAAGGAGTGAAGACGGAATCACAACAGAACTTCTGTCAGTCTTACTCGAAAGTACTACGCCAGAAGCATGGCCAGGATGTTGTGGTGTTGCTTCTCTTCAAAAAGGTGATAACACCTTATCGAAAAATTATAGACATATCTCACCCCTGAGCCATATGTACGAAACGAAGGAATAGCACGAACGCAGGTGTAATGATTTCCAGCCTACCGAACAAGCCGGGTTTCGAAAAAGCTTTAGCACCGTATACCACATTCATACGCTCCGTCAGATGATACAGAAGACTAAGGAATATAATCGGTCATTATGTCTAGCGTTTGTGGGCTACGAAAAACCTTCGATTTAATCGAGACCTGGGCTGTATTGCTGTCCCTTCAGCGATGCCATATTCACGAATACAAAATCAACCCGATTGAAGAGAGTTGTGAGACAGGGAGACGTTATATCTCCGAAACTGTTCACGAACGCATTGGAGGACGTTTTCAAGCTCTTGGACTGGTACGGATTCGGCATCAACGTCAATGGCGAATACATCACTCGCCTTCGCTTTGCCGATAATATAGTAATTACGGCAGAATCGCTGAAGGACCTCAATACGATGCTCAGCGACATTAGTAGCGTTAACCCAACCGGTGGGTCTTTAAAATGAACATGCACAAGACGAAGAATATGTCTAATGTCCATGTTGCATTCATACCGATAGTCGTTGGCAACGATACACACGAAGTTGTTGATCACTATATCTACCTTGGATATATTTAGTGGGTTCAATTTCGACAGAGATTCGAGGTCGCTCGAAGCATCCAACTTGGCGTTTGGGAAACTTGGTGACATCTTCTCATCTGAAATTCCGCAGTGCCTGAAGACAAAGTTCATTCACCAATGTATGTTGCCAGTGATGACAATATGGTAATGAGACGTGGTCCTTAACAGCTGGCCTTTTAGAGAAGCTCAGTCACACAACGAGCTATGGAGAGAGCTATGCTCAGAGTTTCTTTGCGTGACAGAATCCGTAATGAGGACATTCGACAAAGAACCAAGGTCACCAACATAGCTCTCAATATCTGCTAGAGAAGTGGCAATGGGCAACATCGCTCGAAGAACCGACAACCAGTGGGGAAAAAGGTTCTCAAGTAGCGACCACGAACCGGAAGACACAGCGTAGGTAGGCCTCCTACTAGGTGGGCAGACGAGATTTATTTATCTTTATTATAATACCCAGTTGTCGTTTATTGTGGCGTTCGAAGGGTGAGGTCTATAGTCAGTGGTGGACGTCTTCCGGCTGGTGATGATGATGATGAATACCAATTAATTAAAAACAGTTCTACAATTTATATGTTAAATATTTGATTAGTTAAAATAATTCATACGTGACAAAGACTAGTGGAAGTACGTAACGGGATAAATTTACGATTTTTTAATAAAAAAATATTGTTATAATAGCATTAAAAAGTCATTACCTACTTAACTTTAGATGAGTTTAAGCATGCCACACACATGTACATGTCCCTGTTTGTTTATTATAATTAAAATAATTAATGTACTTAATAAGACTTTTTTGGGCATGGTGTTAAGATTCGGTCGATATTTGGGTGACGATAAATAGAACATGTCGATTACTAGATCACGATTATTGGATCATGTCGATTACTGGGTGTCGATATATAGAATTTCCTTGTCGATAACTAGGCCAAAAAGAGCCTAAATCTAATTTGATTTATTGATCTACTTATTGGTATTACACTCGTTTTTACTTTAAGATAATATAGAATGAACCCTAAACTTATACCTAGTGCATGAAAGTATCGTATAATATCATCAATAAACTAGATATTTTAAAAAAAATTCACTTGCGATCCTTAAAGTGTCGATGATTGGGGGTTTTACCTTAGCGGATTTGCTGCAAGGTGCTTTGGGTAGGGTGGAAAGATGGTGTACAAACACTAACCTTTCCATAAATCCAAGCAAAACTGTTATAGTGCCGTTCACGAGGAAAAGACATTTGGAGGGCCTTAGGGAACTCGAAATGTACGGCACCAAACTAAAATGGGCTACGGAAGTTAAATATCTGGGGGTAACTTTCGATAGGAAACTAACGTGGTATAATCATGTTGAAAAAATAACAAAAAAGGCCTTACGAGTCTTCAATATGTGCCGTTCTGCCTATGGCAAAACTTGGGGACTCAAACCAAAGGTAATATACTGGTTATATACTACGATGGTGAGGCCTATTCTCACATATGGCAGCGCCGTATGGTGGCCCAGGACTAAACTAAAGATCTGTAAAGATTCTCTCAGGAAGGTGCAAAGGGTAGTTTGCATGGCAATTACAGGTGCCTTCAAAACAACGCCTACACAGGCTCTTGAGTGGATACTGGAACTAACTCCACTACACACTTATATACAAACAGAGGCAAGGAAGTCCCTATATAGACTTGCAAAAGCAGGAGTTTGGAATCGTAACAAGCCCTGTACAAAACACACTTTATTGGATCCCGTGAAACAACTGGATGATCTAATGGACATGCCCTGTGATAAGATAAATCCAGTGTACATGTTTAATAAGAGGTACCGAGTACACATACCATCAAGGGACGAGTGGACGAGGGGACTCAAACCGGTTGGTGGTACTCACCTCATATGGTACACTGACGGTTCTAAAATGGAGTCAGGTACAGGGGCAGGAATTTATTCCAAGGACTGCAGGGTCAGTCAGAGCATGGGGCATTATGCATCGGTATTCCAAGCGGAAACCTATGCCATAATTGCCAGCATTAAAGAAATGCAAAGGAGAAATGTCAAAGGTAAAACCATTTACATTCTCAGTGACAGTCAGGCAGCTCTGAAGGCTCTAAACTCCTTCCGAGTTGTCTCCAAACTAGTTAAAGAAGGTGTCACAGGTTTAAATAACCTGGGAAGACACAACAATGTCAGCCTTATCTGGGTACCTGGACACGAAGGCGTCGAGGGTAATGAGAAGGCAGACAGACTAGCGAGGGCCGGCTCACAGAGACATTTGGTTGGCCCCGAACCATTTGTAGGGATTCCGTATGGAACATATCACCAAGCATTATATGCACATGCTAGGAACGAACACATGAAGGAATGGAGGGCAGCGTCAGGCCTAAACCACTCCAAAGCGTTCTCTAGCACAAGGGTGGACTGTGGGGTTAAATTATTAAACCTAAGCAGATCACAAATATGGCACCTAATAGGTGCACTCACGGGACATTTTGGTACCAATGAGCACCTTCACAGAATGAGGCTAAGTACTATTGATACTTGCAGATTTTGTAAAGGTGGAAAAGAGTCAATGCGACACATATTGTGTGGCTGCGACGCACTTGCGAGACGTAGGTTGGGTCATCTGGGAGTAGCATATCCTACACCAGATGATTATGTACAGCTCCAGGCTGGTGCAATCGTTGCGTAGGTACCTGAGGGAACTCTTCGACACGCCAGCGACAGAGTAAGGGCTAGGGCATGCACAATGGATCCAACTGGGTCGAAGTGCGTTCCGGTGGTTTACCGGGCCCGATTCTTAGCCACCAACAATAGAATAGAATAGTTACAATTGCACAAAGACGATTCGCACATGATTAATGAGCCAGGGTCCGAACTTGCGCACCTTGTTTGCAGGCAAGCGCTCGCCCACTGCTGAGGTGTTACTGCTTTTATATTAGTAAAAATGTGCAATAAATAATTTTTGCGGCATAAATAATTTTTACCCTTAGAAAGTTCCCAAGGTTGCTTGGAAGAAATCGCGGTTAGCAATAAGGCCGCCCGATGTACAATGAGCACTTATCTATAGTACAAACCAAATAAGCTTGAAGGCGATTACTTACAACTTTATTATGCAGTCATAAAACACCCCCGCTGTATAGTTGACCGTTAACGCGGCAGCAAAATAAATTACTAGTTTAAAAAACTAAAAATACACGCTTTTATAAGGACTACTGCACTAAAAAGCAATAAATAAATTATCGAAACCGTCCTTTCTTTCTTTCTACCCCGTGCTTGTAATTTATGGATTATATTTATGTGTAAAGGCGTGGGGCGCCTTTTCTCTGCAAATGATGATTGTCATGTGAATACAAATACTAAGCGTTCTTGAAATTAGGCAGAAATGTTAAGCTGTTATTCAGAAAAGGCGCCCCACGCTTTTACACGTCCCGTTACCCACCTTCCTGTTCCATCATCAAGTCCTCATTAATGGTCAAAGTGAAAAGAACTCTTTAAAACAAATAAAATGAACCTAAACTCGATGTATTTATTAGTAAGTAGCCATTCCAGGGTTCCGTTACCCACTTTCCTGTTCCATCATCAGTTCCTCATTAATGGTCAAAGTGAAAAGAACTCTTTAAAACAAATCAAATGAGCCCAAACTCGATGTGTTTACTAGTAGCCAATCCAGGGTTCCGTCACCCACCTTATCCAGTTCCACCATCAGGTGCTCATTAATAGTCAAAGTGAAAAGAACTCTTTAAAACAAATCAAATGAACCCAAACTCAATTAGTTTACTAGTAGCCATCCAAGGGTTCTGTTATCCACCTTCGAGCCCCAGCATCAGATCAGCTCGATGATACCATATTATTGTATTGTCACCGATCCTTGATACATGTGCAAAATTTCAAATGATTTGGACGTGTAGAAGTGGGTCAAAATTGCATCGCAAGATACATACATAGTTACATACATATATACATACAGGTCAAGCTAATAAAAGCGTGTTAAAAAGGTTGGTAATACAAAGTTGTTTTTGCTGACGCACCTAGTTGACAATGTATGCGTTATGTAGTTATTGAGCCGCAAATGAACTTGTAATCGCCTTCAAGCTTATTTGGGATGGAGTATATGTAGTAAGTAGGTACCTACGCATTTATTTATGTGCAAGTCTATAGTACATTAAAGAGTATAAATAAATAAATAAAGTTCTTAAAAAATAAGTACCTAAGCGAATAAAATAGACGCGGATAGTTTTGGATATAACGACAGCAATAAACGCATAGCTTACCCAGGTAGCTTCTCATGCTAAACTACCTACACATTTCAAGATCAAAATCATGAAAAAAACAGGACGGTGCAAGCGGCGAGTGGTACGAAATAACAACATATCGCACCCTTGCACGATTCGTAGCGTACAACGTCTAATAGTTCAAAGTCCAATCAGTCTAGATCGACGTGTCGCCGTGTGTACAGCGCTCTTAAAGCGATGATCATTTGTTTCAATAACAAAAAAATATGCTTTCGGTGAGGAGGAAACAGATGTTGTGATAACGTTTCAAATCGTAAAGTAGGTACCCACCTACTTGGAGGATTTGTACCTATAGATACATACTTTCATAAGCGTAAGGGATTTGAGACCAGACTTCATAATACAAGCTTACGTGAATAGGTACTAGCATTACTAGTGAATTTATTTACTCATAGCCTACATATTGCATAGAAAGTAATAAAAAGAGATTACCTAAATCTGACTCGGTGTTTTTTTCAGGCAGCCAGACAGTAGTTCTTCAGGGTTGCGCCCCTGAAGAACTAACTGCCTGGCTGCCTGGGTACCTCATTAGGTACCCAAACCTGGATGACGTCATTACGTCATCCAGGCAGTTATTTGTTTGTGCAATTCCTTAAAAGGCTAATTTAAATTAGCACATTTGTACCCGTGGAGTGGCTGGGTAAGAATAGCAACCTCCCGTCTCGTCCCGTTGGGTGTCCGTAAGAGACGACTAAGGGAAAACAAGAAGATCAGCAGCGTCTTTCTATTGGATTACCTACCACCCATTTGACGGGCCTGTTGGTCTAGTGGTTAGGTTAGGTTAGGTTAGGTCCTTCGGGTCCTCATCAAGAAGGAAGGCAGAGCCGCGGATTCTCCCTCCGCGTACCGTCCCATATGTCTGCTGGACGAGGTTGGCAAACTGTTCGAGAGAATAGTTGCCTCTCGTCTCAGCGGGCATCTGTCGCGCGTCGGTCCCGATCTGGCCGACAGCCAGTTCGGCTTCCGACAGGGCCGTTCGACCGTGGATGCGATAACTCGCGTCCGCGCCCTGTCGGATCAGGCGGTCTCCCGGGGTGGCGTGGCGTTGGCGGTGTCACTCGACATTGTCAACGCCTTCAATTCCCTGCCCTGGGATGCGATCTGGGAGGCACTGGTCTACCATGGAGTGCCTCCCTACCTACAGGCCCTGATCAGGGACTACTTGCGCGACAGGTACATTCTGTACGTGGATCGAGACGGTACGAGGATCCGGAGGGAAGTGGAGCGAGGGGTTCCGCAGGGGTCAGTCTTAGGCCCCTTGCTATGGAACCTCGCCTACGACGCGGTTCTGCGTGTCGATCTCCCCGCCGGCGTAAGTGTCGTCTGCTATGCGGACGACACGTTGATCGTGGCCGGTGGGGACACCTTCGAGAGGACCAAAGAGCTCGCCGAGCTTGGGGCGGAAATCGTCGTCGCTAAGATACGCGAGTTGGGCATGGAGATAGCGCCTCAGAAAACCGAGGCGCTGTGGTTCCACGGCCTGCCTAGGAGCCGGGAACCACCGCCCAACTTGCGCGTCCGTGTGGGTGAGTCGGAAGTCAGGGTGGGGCCGCACATGAAATATCTTGGTCTCACCCTTGACAGTCGCTGGGGCTTCGAGGAGCATTTCGAGCGCCTGGTCCCCCGAGTCGACAGGGTTGCAGCGGCCTTGCACAGGCTGCTCCCCAACCTCGGGGGGCCGAGCGAGGAAGTTCGCCGCCTCTACGCCGGAGTCGTGCAGTCCGTAGTCCTCTACGGGGCGCCCATTTGGGCGCCGAGGCTGGCCATAAGACGCTGTAGAACGAAAATCTACAGCGTCCAGCGGAGGATGGCACTGCGGATTGCACGAGGATACCGAACGGTGTCCTTTGAGGCGGCGACCATACTGGCACGCTTTCCGCCCTTAGACATCCTGGCGGGCATGTATGCGAGGGTCTATGACCGGATCCGCATCGCCCGCCAGAGTGGCGGAGGCGAGCCGGTGGCGCTCGAATCTATAAAGCGGCAGGAACGACACATCGCTCTCGCGACGTGGCGCGAGCGGCTCCAGCCGGAGCACATAGCGCGCAAACGCGTCGTTGAGGCATTCCTGCCGCATCTCGAAGCCTGGATACAGCGACGGAGTGGACGACTCACCTATAGGCTTACGCAGATAATCACCGGTCACGGTTGTTTCGGTGATTATCTGCATAAGATCGGACGTGAAGCGACGACGAGATGCTTCCACTGCGACCAGTCTGACTCCGCCCAACACACGCTGGAGGCTTGCCCCGCGTGGTCGTTGGAGCGTCGAGACCTGGTCGCAGTCATCGGATCGGACCTCTCCCTGGGCAGCGTAGTGTCGGCTATGCTGTCCGGGGATGCGGCGTGGGGAGCGATGGCCGCCTTCTGCGAGACTGTCATGTCCCAGAAGGAGGCCGCTGAGCGGGAACGCGAACGCGCTGATCCCGCTCGGCGACGAAGGCGCAGGCCGCGTCAAGCGGCCGCCCAACGTCTCGCTCCCCAGCCCTGAGCCCGGGGCTATAAACAACGGGCAACCTTCGGAGTCGCTGGACGCTCGGGGTGTGGGCCCCTTGAGCGTCCATTGAGTACGGCGGCGACTCCGAGGAGGACGGCGGCGGGGTTGCGACCCCCGTCCCCGTGAGCACCGTGACAGGTTCCCGGGGGGCTACAATGCGCCCCCCGGCGGCGGGCTCAAAGGCAAGGCACTGAGGGGCCCCTGGTGCAGATCCCTCCGGAGAGCCCTGGGGTTCCCCCTCTCATGTGCCGATGCGACAGCCGCGGGGGTTTTAGTGGGTAAGAATCCCACATACCCCGGTCGAGCCCCACAGCTTCCGGGGATCTTTCGAAGATTTCCCCCGCGTCAAAAAAAAAAAAAAAAAAAAAAAAAGGTTAGGTCCTTCGGCCTTCCGCGAGCGGTTCGGGAGTCCGCTCTGTGGCGCGTCCCCCGGGTGGCGGATAGGGGAGCTCTCCGAGTGGAGAGTCCGACTTGCGTGAGCGGTCGGCGTGGACCAAATCCCGAGGGTCGAGGCGCCCCTGACTTCGGTCGAAGCGGCTCATGTGTTCCCACCTTCTTATCCTTTTCCTTATCCTCCCTCCTTATTCCTTCCTTTCCTTTCCTGGGGGTCCGGTGGAGACAACCACTTGCAAAAATCACACTGTGGGTGGGGTAGTGGCCGAATGGCCAACGTTCCCTACGTCCCTTCCTTTTCCATCCCTCTACTCCTCTCCCATCCCCAAGGGTTATCCCTGCTCCGGGTATCCCTCTCACGTTGAGAGGGGACTTGTGATGCGGGGAACCCAAATCCTTTCTTTTCCTTTCCCCTTTCCTTTGTGTTTCCTGGTTTTGTGTGAATGTGTGCGTGATTGTGGGTGTGCTTTAGCCGGCGACGAGAGGCAGGCCGGCTCTGCCTGACGGGGAAAGTACTGTGCGAGTACCCTGAAACGCGGGGGGGCTAAACCCCGCCACTAGCAGTTATAGGGACCAAACCCTAAAAAGGATTTATGATGGAACAGGCTGTTTTGAAGATTTTACCCCAGGAGGGTACCGGCAAGGCCGGAGAATCCCTCCCAGAACCGACTGCTGCTTCGGCAGGAGAAGGTTCTGGCTGCCCCTCGTATTCTGGGGGGGCAAAAACAGTCTTGCGTCCGCGGACGCGCCTCTAGTAGGAGGTGAAGTTAGGGAAGCCAGGAAAGGACCTGAGGTTCTTGGAAAGGCTGAAGGAAGAAGGATAACTACCGGTTATGAGATTGGTAGTGAGGACGGAATGGTCCTAGAGGAAGGTGCGTGTAAAAACGCAAAGCGGACTAAGTCCAAAAAGAAGGGAAAAGTGGCGAAAGAAAGGCGGCGTCGTGTGAGTCCAGTGTTGGTGGATTCCGACTCCGCTGACTCCGCTGACTGTGCAGAACCTGCAATCGAAGATGCGAATGACCCATCGAAATTCTGGGCTGACAAGGGGCCAAAACGTTCCAGGTCTAGATCCAGAGTTCGTAAGTCGGGGTCGGAATCGGCCTCTAGTGCTGACCCCCTAAGGGCGCCTAGAAAACTTTCCACTGCCAGGCAGGGGCGCGGCCGTTCATCGGCGACCTCTGCCACACTGGCGCGTGATCAGAGGGGGCGTTTTCTGAAACGCCCAAACACACCACCTCCTGTGGTGATGTCGGAAAGCGAATCAGACCGGTCGCGGCTGTCGCTGGTTTATAACTCGGCGACGTCGACTTATGCCGGCAAGACGAAGGCACGTCCTGATCCAGGGTCCAGGAAGAAGACATTCGAGGACAAGATGGCTCGGACGGTCACACAGGACGAGGAAAAGAGGGCGGAGTTGGGCATAAGCACCTCCGCCCCTACTGATGACCCACCGTTGTCGGCTCTTCACCGGAGAGTTAACGACGACGTGGCAGTCATCCTAGAAGTGGTTGCAAAGAGCGGCAATCTTAAGGGCACGTGTCAGCGTGCTATTAAGAATGCCGCCATATCAATCAAAGAGGCGGATAGTAAAATCCAGAATAGGTCCACCTCAGACGAGATAGCCCTCCTGCAGGCTCAAAATCAGCGGTTAGAGGACCTGACCAAACGCCAGCAGGAGGAAATTGTAGACCTCCGTCAGGGGATGAGGGAGCTACGAGCGGAGCTTACAAGAGCTGGACCGTCTCGAATGGTGGCTGAAACCGCTGGCGATGACCGTCTAGACGATTGGATGCGTGCTGCGATGGTCCAAATCGGGACCATGGTGAGCGCGCGGCTCGAGGCGTTTGAGGAACGCCAAACGGCAGTTCTTGAGCGTCTCGGGCTACGAGTGGGCCCAGAACCGCGCCTGCGGCCGCCTCTTGCGGCGGACCTCCGTTCTTCGGAGCGGACGGCGCCTGCGGGACGGGTCGTGAGAGTTGATCCTGCGCCAAAACCTGGCACATCAGGCCAATCAAAGGCTGATGCGCCACCTAAGAGGGCTCAGAAACCTACGCCAGCACCACAGCAACAAAAGCTGCAGCCGGAGCAGCCGCGGAGAGCACAACCGCAGCGGACGGTGCCTAGGAAAGCCAGTGACGAGGAGGCTAGACCCGCAGAGCAGGCGTCTCAACAGACGGAGTCTGCTGAAAACGGCTGGACCAAGGTTGTTCGCCGCAAGCGGCGTAAAAGGAAACGTGGAGGTCGGGGTGCTCCGAAAGCGGATGCACCAAAATCGCGCCAGCCGGCCAAAACGAAGCTCCGCGCTCCGCGATCGGCTGCAGTCGTCATCACGCTGCAGCCTGGTGCGGAGGAGCGGGGCGTTAGTTACGCGAGGGTTTTAACCGAGGCAAGGCAAAAAATTGAAATTGCCAGCCTCGGTATCGAGAGCCTACGTTGTCGGAGGGCGGCCACTGGTGCCCGCATTTTAGAGGTGCCAGGTGCCACTAGTGGGCCGAAGGCGGATGCCCTTGCCGAGCGACTAAAACAGTCGCTCAACGCTGCAGACGTCCGCGTCGCTAGGCCCAGCAAATGCGCATGTCTGCGTTTGTCGGGCCTGGACGACTCGGTGACTGCGGTGGATGTGGTGGCCGCGGTAGTGCGTGCTGGGGCCTGTTCGGAAGCCGACGTGAAGGTTGGGCCAATTAGGTTTGACGGGGGTGCAAGACTGGGGTCCACTTGGGTGCGCTGTCCAGTGGCTCCGGCCAAAAAGGTCGCTGGCGTTGGTCAATTGGCGGTGGGCTGGGATACGGTTAATGTATCCCTCCTGCCGGACCGGCCCACTATGTGTTACCGGTGTTTGCGGACCGGCCATGTGGGTATTTGTTGCCCGGCTGAAGTGGACCGCAGCAGCGAGTGTCACCGCTGTGGCCGCCCCGGACATAAGTCTGGGGCGTGTGTTGCAGAGCCACGCTGCTCTGTGTGTGAAGCGGCCAAAAAGCCAGCAGCTCACTTGGCGGGCAGTAAAAATTGCCCAGCCGCTGCGGCCAAAGTGAAGGGCATCCAGAAGGCTTTGCTAAAGCCCTCATCGGTCCCCATGGAGGAGGTTTCGGAACCCGTCGATGGACCTTAGTCGCCTCCACCGAATTCTGCAGGGTAATCTCAACCACTCCGCCGGCGCACAAGATCTCTTGTTGCAGTCCATGGCGGAGTGGTTGATCGATGTTGCTGTAGTCGCGGAGCCCTATTTTGTCCCCGATCGGTCTAACTGGTCGGGGGACGTTACGGGCACCGTGGCGATCGTGGGGGCGACTGACCTGTCCACGCGGGACAGAGGCCGGGGGTACGTGGTGGTGGAGTGGGCTGGCGTTGCGCTCGTCGGGGTCTACTTCTCGCCGAACCGAGTGCTGGCCGACTTCGAGATCTTCCTCGACGAGGTTGGGGCGGCGGTGCGACGTGTCTCACCGCTGCCGGTATTCGTCTTGGGGGATCTCAACGCCAAGTCGACGGCGTGGGGAGGAGTGGCCACCGACGCGCGTGGCGAGGTGCTCGAAGAGTGGCTGGCTGTTCTCGGCCTCTCTATCTTGAACCGCGGATCCGTCCTCACATGCGTGCGCCAGCGGGGGGGATCGATAGTGGACGTTTCGTTCGCCTCCCCTGCTGTCGCAGAGCGGGTCAGAGAGTGGCGGGTTCTCGAAGGGGTGGAGACACTATCGGATCACCGATATATTCGATTTGATGTCTCCGCCCGAGGAGGGGTCGGGAACAGCCGGCGACTTAGAGGCCGGGATTACTTCCCCAGGTGGAGCCAAAGCCGCCTGGACCGAGATGCCCTCATCGAGGCATCAATTGTCCAGGCGTGGGTCACACTGCCTGGGGAGGTGGAGGTGGACACCGAGGCGGTGTGGTTTCGGGGGGCACTTTCCAGCGTCTGCGATTCCGCCATGCCCCGCACCGGGCACATACCCCGGAAGCGGGCGGTGTATTGGTGGTCGGCGGAAATCGCGGAGCTACGCAGGGCATGCGTGGCGGCGCGGCGGGCCTACACACGGCATCGTAGGCGCCGCCCCCGAAACCACAACGAGGAGGACCGGCTGCACGAGCTGCTCAACGCGGCCAAAGAGTCCCTGCAGCTGGCCATCCTAAACTCGAAGGAGCTAGGCAGGGAGGAGATGTTGGCTGGGCTGGAGAGAGACCCATGGGGACGTCCATATAGGGCTGCGCGCAAAAAGCTGCGCGGCCAGACGTCCCCGGTAGTTGAGTCGCTTCAACCGGCCTTCCTGTCGGAGGTGGTGTCCGCATTGTTCCCGGACAGACCGGCACATGAGCCACCAACGATGGCTGAACCTCAGGACCGCATCAGCCGCGTCGAAGAAATTCCAGCCATTGCGGCTGACGAGTTCGACGCGGCAGTCCTGAGGCTGAAGGCGAAGAAGGCGCCCGGACCCGATGGTGTGCCGGGGCAGGTGTTGGTTACTGCCCTGGATGCCCTCGGAGACCGTTTTCGGAGACTGCTCGACGCTTGTTTGGTGTCTGGGCAGTTTCCGAAGATCTGGAAGGAGGGGCGATTGGTGCTGCTGAGGAAGGAGGGACGTCCCCACGACTCGCCGTCGGCGTATCGGCCGATAGTGTTGCTGGACGAAGCGGGCAAGCTTTTCGAGCGTGTGCTCGCTGCCCGAATCGTCCGGCACCTTGACGACGTTGGACCGGGGCTCTCCGACGCCCAGTTTGGTTTCCGAGGGGGTCGGTCGACAGTCGACGCGATCTTGCGCGTCAAGACCCTCTCGGAGGAAACGGTTGCGGAGGGCGGGGTGCTGTTGGCGGTGTCTCTTGACATCGCCAACGCGTTCAACACCCTGCCCTACAGTTGTGTGTCGGAGGCCCTGGTCTATCACCGGGTGCCCGAATACTTGCGGCGGGTCGTAGGCTCGTACTTTGAGGAGAGGAGTGTCGTCTGCGTCGACGGTGACGGTCGCCTATTGCGCCGTCACGTAGTGTGCGGTGTTCCGCAGGGGTCTGTGCTCGGCCCACTCCTGTGGAACATCGGATACGACTGGGTGCTCCGCGGCCATTTACACCGCGGGCTCCAGGTCGTTTGCTACGCGGACGACACTCTTGTCTGTGCCTCAGGGGGCACGTTTGAGGAGGCGGCCAGTCTGGCCGAGAGTGGGACCGCCGAAGTGGTCGACAGGATAGGACGGCTGGGCCTGAGGGTGGCCCTGGAGAAGACCGAGGTCTTGTGCTTTCATGGACCTCGGAGGAGGCCGCCCTCAGGGGCCCGAATTATCGTCGGTGGCGCCGCGGTCGCGGTCGGGGCCCGGATGAAATACCTGGGCCTCGTCCTCGACTCGCGGTGGAAGTTTGTTGACCACTTCGGGGATCTCGCTCCGAGGTTGGTGAGGGTGGCGGCGGCTCTGTCGCGGCTGCTGCCGAACGTGGGAGGCCCGGGTTCAACTTGCCGGCGCCTATATTCTGGGGTGGTGCTATCAATGGCCTTGTACGGCGCGCCTGTGTGGGCGGACGCCCTGACCGCCAAGACTAGGGCTCTGCTGCGCCAAGCGCAGCGGGTCATGGCGGTCAGGGTGATACGGGGCTACCGCACCGTATCTTATGAGGCGGCGACCGTACTGGCGGGGATCCCACCCTGGGATCTGGAGGCGGAGGTGCTGGCAACGCTATACCGGCAGAGCGCAGAAGCGCGAAGCCGGGGCGGCCGTGCACCTCTAGCCGAAGTCGGGCGTTGGCGAGTGGAGGCCCAGGAATTGGCCCTCCACAGATGGCAGGAGCGGCTGGCGGAACCTACCGCCGGCCACTGGACCATATCGGCGGTGCGCCCGGTCCTAAAGGAGTGGGTGCACCGAAAATACGGTACGCCTACCTTCCGCCTGGTGCAGGTACTGTCGGGGCACGGTTGCTTCGGCAGATACCTGCACAAAATAGCCGGAAGGGAGGCGAACCCTGGCTGCCACGAGTGTGGCTGTGCCGAAGATACGGCGCAGCACACGCTCGAGGTCTGCCCGGCGTGGGAGGCGGAGCGCAGCTCGCTGCGCGCCGTAATTGGAGGCGATCTGTCGCTGCCGGCCGTCGTCATGGCCATGACCGGCAGCGAGAGATCTTGGGAGGCGGTGGTCTCCTTCTGCGAACGTGTCATGGCGCAAAAGGAGGCGGCGGAGCGGATCAGGGAGAATGTTCCTCTCGCTGATCCGCGCCGGCGCAGGAGGCCTGGGCGCAGGAGGCGGGCCAACGCCGACCTCATGCCCCCGTAGCGGGGAAGTGCGGGCAGCAGACGGGTGGACTGCTGCCTACGCACAGCGAGTGATCGCCCCCGCGTAGGAAGGCGTGCTGGTGTGTCCCAGCACGCCTACCGGAGGAGGAGTCTGCGGGCTTTATACACCCGCGGACGTGTCTGTGGGCTTTATACACCCACAGACCAAGAAGAGTCCGCAAGGACGCCCGCTGGCGGGAACCGGACGTGTACAACGTAAGTTCCCGGGGCCCGCCACACAAAGCGGATGAGGACACCGGGGGGGTTTTAGTCGGACGGCCCGACATAACCCGTTGCCTCCGCCCAGGCAACGGGTATGCGAAAGAGCATTTCCCCCTCGTCAAAAAAAAAAAAAAAAAAAAAAAAAAAGTTCCTTCGGCCTTCGGAGTCGCTGGACGCTCGGGGTGTGGGCCCCTTGAGCGTCCATTGAGTACGGCGGCGACTCCGAGGAGGACGGCGGCGGGGTTGCGACCCCCGTCCCCGTGAGCACCGTGACAGGTTCCCGGGGGGCTACAATGCGCCCCCCGGCGGCGGGCTCAAAGGCAAGGCACTGAGGGGCCCCTGGTGCAGATCCCACCGGAGAGCCCTGGGGTCTCCCCTCTCATGTGCCGATGCGACAGCCGCGGGGGTTTTAGTGGGTAAGAATCCCACATACCCCGGTCGAGCCCCACAGCTCCCGGGGATCTTTCGAAGATTTCCCCCGCGTCAAAAAAAAAAAAAAAAAAAAGGTTAGGTCCTTCGGAGTCGCTGGACGCTCGGGGTGTGGGCCCCTTGAGCGTCCATTGAGTACGGCGGCGACTCCGAGGAGGACGGCGGCGGGGTTGCGACCCCCGTCCCCGTGAGCACCGTGACTGGTTCCCGGGGGGCTACAATGCGCCCCCCGGCGGCGGGCTCAAAGGCAAGGCACTGAGGGGCCCCTGGTGCAGATCCCACCGGAGAGCCCTGGGGTCCCCCCTCTCATGTGCCGATGCGACAGCCGCGGGGGTTTTAGTGGGTAAGAATCCCACATACCCCGGTCGAGCCCCACAGCTCCCGGGGATCTTTCGAAGATTTCCCCCGCGTCAAAAAAAAAAAAAAAAAAAAGGTCGTGGGTTCGATTCCCACCAAGTGTCTGGGTGTTTTATCTATATAAGTATTTATTTACAAAAAAAAAAGTATATATGTATTAGTATCAGTTGTCTGATTTCCATAGTACAGGCTCTACCTAGTTTGGGCTCAGATGACCGTGTGTGAATTGTCTCAGGATATTATTATATTATACTGCGCTGATGCCTGCCAAACGTGGGGATTATGGAAACCCTTCCCTTCTACCTGAAATAGGTAAATGTCGTGGGTTCTGGGAGTTGAACTATGTCAACCATTTGTGTGTGTAACATGTCTGTCTATTTTGTGTCTAATACTTATTTATCTATAAGTAAGTAGGTACTTAAGTAGTAGGTATTGATAAAAAGGAAGGAACGAAGGAGAGAAAGAAAAAACAAAATAATAATAATAATAATATCCCGGGACAATTCACACACGGTCATCTGATCCCAAACTAGGCAGAGCCTGTACTAAGGAAACCAGACAACTGATAATAATACTTATATACGTTTTTTTTTGTAAATACGTACTTATATAGATAAAACACCCAGACACTTGGTGGGAATCGAACCCACGACCTATTGGTCAGAGGCCAGGGTGTCTAACCACTAGACCAACAGGCCAGCCCAACTATTACCAACCAACTATACCAACTATTTAATTATCTAAACTATCAGCAATACCTAATTCATAAAATCTCTAACAACTGTCTAAGAATCAGGAGAACTCCAGACATTTGGCAACCCTTGTCCTTTGTATTGTTGTTGATAAATATTTATATTTCCATTTCCTCATTTTAATTAACCCAAGTCTCTCTTAATTAGATTAGGAGTAGAACTTATAACTAAATTATGTATGACAAAATATTTATTCAGATAACTAACTTTTGAGAGTCAGATTAAATAATCCAGTCTCGTCAAGCGTTCTGCGGCAATTTGCATAGAAACGAGATCAAGCAGAAGTTGCGACTCCAAGCTGAAATAAAATCGCTATTACGCGATTGGAAAGAATAGGTATAAGCCCTGTAAAAAGAAATTTAATTTTGCACGAGGCATGTTCCTTGGGATTACCGCTAGTTGACTTTGAATTGCTCTTTGAATATTTATTGTGGATATTGACTTGCTATACAGGTGTGGTTTTGCATTTTTGTCATATTTGTAGACCTAACAGATAAGGATTATGTTAATTGATTAAAAATAGATTAATAATTCAGTGGCCAATAACTAAAAGATGATTCATGATTAACGTTCAACCAGAATAAGAGCTCTCGAGTGCTCAGAATAGGTCCCAAGGCTGACAATTCCGCGCGTACTCTTGTTTACCTACTTTGCGACGGGGTTATTTTATAGTGACGGTTGCACACGGGATTTCTTTTCGTACCAAACATAAAAAATATTTCATAATTTTAAGTCAATCATTTAATAATTGATTTATGTTCTCTATAAGGTATATATCAACCTCCGTAAATATGGCAAGAATGCAGAACCACATTCTGTATACTTATATCGGAACTAGTTTTGTAATCTATATATATAAAAGGATAAGTCCTGACTGACTGATTGACAGACAACGCACAGCCTAAACCGCTTGCCCTAGAGACTTGAAATTTGGAGAGTAGATTCTTCACAATACGTAACCGCACACTAAGAACGGAATTTTCAAAATTCACATCGGTAGGGGTCCAAAAAGGGGGTTTTATGGTTTATAAAAACGGGTGGTACCAGAACCTTGAAATTGAACACGTAGATTCCTTAAAGAAAATAAAGTTACCTGTCTTAGCATTTTTCCAAACAAAATACACACATCAAAAGTGTCTAGGGATCAAGCATTTTTGGGCAAAAAAATGGGCAGAAGAACAATGGCGTTTCGTGTGCTTTTCTGATGAGTCTCGTTTTGGTATGAGACCGGATACAAGACGTATACGACACTGGAGAACCCCTGGACGCCAACAGCGATTAAAATCCTGCCAGGAAGTCCATCCTTATAGTGGTGGAACCATCATGGTATGGGCGGGTATTTGGATCGGCGGAAGAACTGAGTTGATTTGGATCAGAGGCAACCTCAACGCTCAAATTTATGCTGAGACGATTGTATCAGACGTCATCGTTCCTCTACAAGTGCAAATCGGTCCCTTATTTCAGTTAATGCATGATAATGCACGACCGCACACCGCAAGAGTTGTAAGACAGACTCTCGCCGCAGCTAACATCAATGTCCTGCCCTGGCCTGCTCAGTCGCCAGACTTGAACCCGATTGAGCATGCATGGGATATGCTACAGAGAAGAGCTCTGCCGAATATGGAGGGTATCCAGTCGCAAGAAGACTTTTTTTGTTGTTGCAACGAACATGGGCGGCCATTCCACAGCGTGATTTGGATGAACTCATTTTGAGTATGCCAAACCGATGTTCTTGTGTTGTTAGTGTTCGCGGTAGAAACACGGATTATTAATTGTTTAAGTTACCCAATAAAATTTTAAAGAAAACTGTTATTTCAGTCTTTTTTTCGAACTTTTGTGTTAGTGGTTCAAATGTCAAAAATCCCTTTATTAGGAAAATGGCAAATTTCTTTATTAATGCAAAGGTGACTTGGTTTATCGTTACTGTGACAAACGAAAACACTTTATTTGATGAATCCTTAAAGAAAATTTTAATTAATATCAATCAGGAGAAAAGTTATTGCAAAAATATATGTATGTATAGGGTTGCCTGGAAGAGATTGCTTTTTAGCGATAAGGCCGCCTTTGTACATTGATATCTACAACGTATTGTTAAATTTACATGTAACTTTTGGTGTACAATAAAGTGTATTTATTATTATTATTATTATTATGTTGATCCCTAGACACTTTTGATGTGTGTATATAGAAGAAGATACAGGACCACAAACTTACAAAAAATATTATTTGATATTTTTTTTCATAATTCTCACGGTTTTTCGACACAAAATGTAAGAGTATTAATAGGACGAAGTTGAGTTTGAGAAATTTTGAGGGTCTCAAGGTCAAAATGGGACCCAAAGTCAAAATCTCGAGTGTGATGTCTTTTAAAACGTAAATGAAATACGTTTTTCATGATAAATATGTGGGATATTTCAGGGACAAAAAATGGGTTACCATAAAAATAACGTTATCATCATCATCAATCAAATATATATAAAAGGATAAGTCCTGAAAAAAACTGATTGACAGACAACGCACAGCCTAAACCGGTGGCCCTAGAGACTTGAAATTTGGGAGGTGTATAAATTCTTCACAATACGTAAACGTACACTAAGAACGGAATTTTCAAAATTCGCATCCTAAGGGGTCCAAATAGGGGGTTTTATAAAAAAATCGTTATAATTCATGAATGGTTGGTACTAGAGCCTTGAATTTTCACACGCATACGCCTCAAATAAAATAAACAATTACGTATTTTTGCATTTCTCGAAAGTCACAGGACCTCAATTTCGGTAATAAAAAAAAATATTTTACCATTTCTTAACACCTATCACTGTTTTCCGATACAATATGAAAGAGTATTATTAGGACGAAGTCAGATTTAAGAAATAATGAGGGTCTTAAGGTCAAAATAGGACCCCTAAGTTAAAAATCTCGCGTATGGTGTCTTTTAAAAGGTAATTGAAAACCGTTTTTAGTGTTTCATACCTAAAAGGTAAAAAAGGAACCCTTATGGTCTGAATTCGTCTGTCTGTCTGTCTGTCACACCTATATATTTCAGGATCAGCTGACGCTACCGATTTGAAACTTGGTACAGTTTTCGATCTTTCTTACCCAACCTCATCACAAATGAAAAAAATATATTTTTTGTTTTAGTTTTTTTAAAGTTGAAATGGATCATCAAAATTTCAAAGTGTGACTACTATATCGAGTGGGATATCATATGAAAGAGCTTCATTCGCACATCTCAAAACACATTTTTATTTTGGTTTATATTACGTAGTTTCTGGCAGATAATCAAAAATGTAAAAAAATACCACCAAAAATTATCTCCGAAGTTTGTGGAGGGAAAAATCTGAAATAATTATGGGTAATAATTATAATATGTATATCTATATTTTAAAGGAAAAATAAAATGATCATTCTGAATAGTACAGTTTTATAGTAATACTAAAAAACTCGACAAACAAACTTAGTTTTGTGGTTTGTTTTTTTTTTTTGCTATCTGAGATGTTAATTACATTAATAGTAAAATAACTTTAATACATCCAAAGATGGTATGGAACCCTCGGTGCGCGAGTCCAACTCGCACTTGACTGGTATTTATTTATGATATAAGCGGCAGGTATGCGTTATATCATGGGTTTTAAAACTAAAATACGACATCGATGTTTAACATTTGAATTTGATATGATTTTAAAAGTGATGGGAAAAGATTATATTAGTTATTTAAACTATTATGCTAACTGCTGCGTTAGCGCGAGTGTGGCTTCTAAATGCACGCAAGGTTTCAATTCAATACGAGGCTGTCGAGAGTGTTCGCAAACGCGCGTATCCTGCACCGCGTGCACACGCGTCAAGCTGCTGCCTAAAAAAAAAAGCCGCCACCTTTCTCCTCAGACATAAGCCTGGACAAATAACGGGCAACCTTTGGAGTTGTCGGTTGGACGTTTAGGTTGTGGGCCCTAGATGTCCATTGAGTACGGGGCGTTTTAGTAGGTAAGATACTCCGGTTCGGAGCTAGGTACCGAATAGAACCAAACAACAAAAGCCGGTCAAGTGCGAGTCGGACTCGCGCACCGAGGGTTCTATACCTGCTTTGCACATATAAATGTTATTTTCCTATTCTTTTAATACCTCAGATAGTAAAAATCCGAACTGAACCCAACCAAATTTATCGAAATTAACAGTTTTAAAGAGTTTAACAAAAACTAATTTATTTTATGACTCTGAAGCTAGGTACCGAATCTAAGCATACCACCGCAGAGCCCGGGGTTCCCTCTCATGTGTCGATGCGACAGCCGCGGGGGTTTTAGTAGGTAAGAATCCCACATACCCCGGTCGAGCCCTACAGCTCCCGGAAACCTTTTGAAGGTTTCCCCCGCGAAAAAAAAGTACCGAATCGAACCAAAAAAAAAATAAAAAAAAACGGTCAAGTGCGAGTCTGACTCGCGCATCGAGGGTTCCATACCTTCTTTGCACGTATTAAAGTTATTTTAAAACGTGCAAAGAAGGTATGGAACCCTCGATGCGTTGTCTGTCAATCAGTCAGTCAGGACTTATCCTTTTATATATATTGATTGATGATGATGATAACGTTTTTTTATAGTAACCCATTTTTGTCCCTGAAATATCCCACATATTTATCATGAAAATCGTAAGACATCACACTCGAGATTTTGACTTTGGGTTCCACTTTGACCTAGAGACCCTCAAAATTTCTCAAACTCAACTTCGTCCTATTAATACTCTTACATTTTTAGTAGTGCCGCCAAAAAAAAAAAAAATGCTGCCGCCTTTCTCCTCAGCCATAAGCCCGGACAAATAACGGGCAACCTTTGGAGTTGTCGGTTGGACGTTTGGGTTGTGGGTGCTAGATGTCCATTGAGTACTGGGCGTTTTAGTAGGGAAGATACTCCGGTTCGAAGCTAGGCACCGAATCGAGATACCACCGGAGAGCCCGGGGTTCTCTCTCATGTGCCGCGGGGGTTTTAGTAGGTAAGAATCCCACATACCCCGGTCGAGCCCTACAGCTCCCGGAAACCCTTTGAAGGTTTCCCCCGCGAAACAAAAAAGTACCGAATCGAACCAAAAAAAATCTAAAAAAAAACCGGTCATGTGCGAGTCTGACCCGCGCATCGAGGGTTCCCTACCTTCTTCGCACGTATTAAAGTTCTTTTAATATTCCTCTTATAGCAAAAACCCAACCGCAAAACTAAGTTTGTTTCTAGAGGTTTTTTAGGATTACTAAAAAACTGTACCAATTTATTTTTTCTTCATTTTGTTTTTTCTTTAAAATATAGATAGACCTCTATTACCTATAATTATTTCAGATTTTTCCCTTCACAAACTTCGGAGATAAGGGGGGAACGGTATTTTTTGTGACATTTTTTGTTATAAGCCAAAAAAACACGAGACATAAACAAAAAAAAACTGTTTTGAAATTTGCAAATGAAGCCCTTTCATATGATACCCCACTTGATATAGTAGCCTCTTTGAAATTTTGACACCGGCCCCCATTAATTTAACAGTAAAAGAGATAAAATATTTTTTAATTTGCGATAAGTATTCTTATCCAACAAGTAAGATCTAAAACTGTTCTAAATATCAAATCGATAGCGCCAGTGGTTCTTGAAATATATACATGTGACAGACAGACAGACAGACGAAGTACCGCCATAAGGGTTCCTTTTTTACCTTTTAGGTATTGAAACCTAAAAACATGCTGAATGGATTATGGTGTCATTCGGCATAGTGTTCTTGGATGCTTTAAAAAGACAACTACGTGTATTTTAGTTTATTATTTGGAAAAATATTCCCGTTGTATTAACAAATTTCACTGTTTGACCTTAAGTTTCCTCCCAAGTTTATTGTCATTTAAAAGTTCATGGGAAAATATTTTGTATTTAATTTTAGATTTTTATTTGGACTGCCTCGGTGACGATGGGCGCGAGTATGACCTTTGATCGCTTGGACCTGATTTTGATTCCCAAGTCGTGCAAAATGTTATCGGGTTGAGTTTATTTTGTCGGTATTTCTTCATTAACTACCTTTGCGCGAACGAAGTCGCGGGGGACTGCTAGTAATATAATATTACCCGGTTTTTCTTTACAAGATCAAACTCGGAAATCAAAACAGGAAGTTATGGCTGACCGATATGTATTGAATGCAATCCTATCAATTGTCTTTGGCTGGCCATCCAACACAAACAGACACATACGCACACATACACACTAACACATGCACATAAACACACGCACACACACAAACAAACCCCAACACACAGAAAGACACACGTGCACAAATAATTGGTTTATAATCACAGACCAGTTAGCACGGTTTCTTGGCAGCATGCTCCTGTCCTAACCGATTGCCTTGAACTTTCCATTTAACCGCCAATACGCAGTTCAGACTAGAAGCGTGTAGGTATGTCAGGCTCTGCTTATAGGAGTCGGTCGTAGAACATCGTAGGACCTTTAGTAATATTATATTTGACTGACGTATAAAATAACAAGTAAGTACTTATAACTTCATACAGCATCACGATTTCCTCTCAAATGTCGAGGAAAACAAGGTAAAGTAGGAATCTAGATAGAGATATAAAATATACGAGTTGTATCATTCTTAATTATATCACAGTTGCATATTGACATTGCTGTTAGATGGCAGGTAAGGACAGATAGCTAGAGTAACCGGAAAACCTCTATATATCTCAGGGCTGATACACACGATACGACGCGGCCACAGATGTCGCGTCGTGCTACGACGTGACACCGTGTCGTAAAAATCTACGATGAGCATTATAACCTATGAAAATTAATCAACGCACGTGAGCGAGTAGGTGTCCACCTATTCAAATTATTTATTTTAAATAGGCTTAACGCCTAGCAGTTTTGAACGGTAATTTTATTTAAAAGCTTCAACTGCGAAGATCCGGCAAGAAACTCAGTGGGCTTGTCATTTGTTTACTTTTTTTTAAACAATGTCTGTCTTGTTACAATTAGATCAGCATCACAGTGTTTCTTGCCTTAGACTTATACTCTCAATTATGGAAATTGATATTACTTTTCAAGCTTTCACAATGTAATGCTCGACGTAGATTTTTACGACACGGTGTCGCTGTCGTGGCATGACGCAATGTTTTATCGTATTTATGCTCAGAGTAATTAGAATGGAGCTAGTATCGCGTCGATTCCCCGAACAAATTTTTCGTGGCACTTTTGCGGGGTGCGGGAGGCGAAGTAAACACACACAGATACAATTTCACGCATACTCTTGCAAATGTCTAATGCAAACTCTTCATGTTTCTATGAACCTACACTATAATAAACTCGCAACACATTCAAAAAGATACGCACACAAATAAAGAATGACCTGAACATATGAACAAAAATTTGGCAGAGGGGTTAGCGCATCATGCTCTCTCCAGTGGTATCTCCTCTAAGTATTTATGTGTATGGCGCTGTCCTATTGCCATCGCTCACGCGATGATGCGATGCGATTTCATCGTGCGATGAAACCGCATTCGGTCCCATCGCATGATCCCACGACCTTCAATAGGACATTCATTTGTTATCAGTATGATTAAAGGCATGGTCGAAAGATCATTTTCGTCGGACGCAACGCATCATCGCGCGAGCGATGGCATTAGGACAGCGCCTATGAGCCCTAAGACCTCTGCATCGAATTTTGTGGGCAGCGGGGCGGCGGCGGTCACCGTTTGACTGGAGTGTACCGCTCGTTGGCCGCCCCCACGCCCGCTGTTTTCGAGAACAGGTCCATTTGATTTTACGTATAAGATCCTGCCGCTCCTGCGCCGCCGTCGCCGCCGCCCCGCTGCCCGCAAAATTCGAGGCAGAGGCCTAACCGTTTCCATTACTGTGGGAACGCGACCCATCGCTACTATTAGTTAGGTAGTTGCGACGCGAGCGCGTGGCAAGTGAAAACTCGCCACCAATTTCAACCGGTTACGGCACTTAATACCCAGACTTCTAAAATTTAGATCTCTTATAATCGTCCCGTCTGTCTGGAAGTTACTGAAATAAATATAAAAGAATGTTTGTCACGTAACTCGATTCGTAAGTAAAGAGGAGTAAAGTTATGTTGGATTCCTACCATCTAAAACTCCATGGTGTCTTCTTACCGCTTTTTGTGGCGGGCCCTGGGAACGGGAACGTATGGTAGAAAGTCCGTGGACTCGTCAACCAGGCGTGCTAGGACACTTCGGCACGCTTTCCTACGCGAGGGCAATTGCTTGCTGTCCGCAAGCAGCAGTCCACACGTTTCTGCTGCCCTCACTTCCTCGCTACGGGGGCATGAGGTCAGCGTTGGCTCGCCTCCTGCGCCCGGGCCTCCTGCGTCCGCGGGGATCAGCGAGGGGATCGCTGTCTCGGATCCGCTCCGCCACCTCCTTCTGCGACATGACGCGTTCGCAGAAGGAGACCACCGCCTCCCATGATCTCTCGCTGGCAGCCATGGCAACGGCCGGCTGCGTTAGATCACCCCCGATCACGGCGCGCAACAAGTTGAGCTCCGCCTCCCACGCCGGGCAGACCTCGAGTGTATGCTGCGCCGTGTCTTCGGCGCTGCCACGCTCGTGGCAGCCAGGTTTTGCCTCCCTTCCTATCTTGTGCAAGTATCTGCCGAAGCAGCCGTGCCCCAATAGTACCTGCACCAGGCGGAAGGTAGGCGAACCGTATTTTTGGTGCACTCATTCCTTTAGGACCGGGCGCACCGCCGATATGGTCCAGTGGCCGGCGGTTGGTTCCGCACCAAAATATGTACCTAAACCGTTGTCTGTTCTGTGATATAAATCCGACATCTGCAGCGTTCTATGAATCGACATTTTGCTAGCTCCGCGATCCAATTGGCCCACAGAGTTGATCGTCTACCACAGCAAACGTGAAAAAAGATATACCATCCGCTTAATACTAGGTGTGCGAAACACTTTTTTTTTTAAGCGGGGAAACCTTTAAAAGTTCCCAGGGCCCTGTAGGGGTCAACCAGGATATGTGCAATTCTTACCCACTAAAACCCCACGGGCAACGGCATAATGAGAGAGGAAGATCAGGGCTCTCTGGTTGGCTCTACACCAGGAATCCCTCAGTTCTCCTCGGAGTCACCTCCTTACTCCATGGGCGTCTTAAGGACCAGACCCCGAACGTCCAAAGACTGCGAATGCGTGGAATACCTGCCCATGCTACGGATGTCGGGTAACAATAGTTTAATACACAGAATGATAGCAACAATGATGTCAATTAGTCAATGGATAGCAATCACGAAGAAGAAGAAGAAGAAAAATCTTTATTCGTGGCCAACATTACATCGAAAATAAGAGGAAAATAACATAACATAAATTACTTAATTAAGTTAAGTTTGCCACGAATGGCATAATGCGATACAATGGCAAAATTACCGATGATAAAATTAATGCTATGTCTAAAACAATGAATACAAATGGAATAGCAATTTATTTGAACACCGCAAAACATTAATGTTATATAGACCGCAATGTAATATAGAGAAGATTCGAGAATCTATAGCAACCTTGTAACGCGAAGACTATGATGCAAAATCATGAAAACAAATCCTTATGCATTCCATAAAAAGTTGGTAACACGACCTGTCTACGCTTAGATAAATCTAATATATAAAATTCTCGTGTCACAGTTTTCGTTGCCATACTCCTCCGGAACGGCTTGACCGATTTTGATGAAATTTTTTGTGCTTATCCGGTATCTATGAGAATCGGCCAACATCTATTTTTCATCCCCCTAAAAATTGTTTTATTTTATTTTATGGCAAATCAACGTTTGCCGGGTCAGCTAGTTTACTATAAAATTTGAGCAATAAATTCACAATTAGGAAGCTTGCAGCTAGTTTAGTTAATAGATAATAAATTTAGTCTATAAAATTAATTACAAACCCCCTTTAGCTACCGCTAAACTGCTTAAAGACAAAGACACTTAACTACACACATCAAAAGTGTCTAGGGATCAACATATATTTTTGCAATAACTTTTCTCCTGATTGATATTAATTAAAATTTTCTTTAAGGATTTATCAAATAAAGTGTTTTCGTTTGTCACAGTAACGATAAACCAAGTCACCTTTGCATTAATAAAGAAATTTGCCATTTTCCTAATAAAGGGATTTTTGACATTTGAACCACTAACACAAAAGTTCGAAAAAAAGACTGAAATAACAGTTTTCTTTAAAATTTTATTGGGTAACTTAAACAATTAATAATCCGTGTTTCTACCGCGAACACTAACAACACAAGAACATCGGTTTGGCATACTCAAAATGAGTTCATCCAAATCACGCTGTGGAATGGCCGCCCATGTTCGTTGCAACAACAAAAAAAGGTCTTCTTGCGACTGGATACCCTCCATATTCGGCAGAGCTCTTCTCTGTAGCATATCCCATGCATGCTCAATCGGGTTCAAGTCTGGCGACTGAGCAGGCCAGGGCAGGACATTGATGTTAGCTGCGGCGAGAGTCTGTCTTACAACTCTTGCGGTGTGCGGTCGTGCATTATCATGCATTAACTGAAATAAGGGACCGATTTGCACTTGTAGAGGAACGATGACGTCTGATACAATCGTCTCAGCATAAATTTGAGCGTTGAGGTTGCCTCTGATCCAAATCAACTCAGTTCTTCCGCCGATCCAAATACCCGCCCATACCATGATGGTTCCACCACTATAAGGATGGACTTCCTGGCAGGATTTTAATCGCTGTTGGCGTCCAGGGGTTCTCCAGTGTCGTATACGTCTTGTATCCGGTCTCATACCAAAACGAGACTCATCAGAAAAGCACACGAAACGCCATTGTTCTTCTGCCCAATTTCTGTGTTCAAGAGCCCATTGATATCGAATCCTACGATTGTGCATTGCTATAGGTGGTACCCGTAGCGGTCTTCGGGAATGAAGGTTCACTTCATGCAAGCGGTTTCTGACTGTTTGGTCGCTAATTAAGTTCCCTGAAGAGTGATGAAGCCTCACGGCTAACATCATGGCAGTTATTGTTGGAGCTCTTCGAGTTAAGATTTGAATATATCGGTCTTGTCTCCGTGTGGTGCAGCGATACCGTCCTCCATGGCGCTCAGCCACGGTACCAGTGCTTCGGTAACGTGTCCAAAGTCGACTGATAACACTCTGACTTGTATTCAGAGCTAAAGCCACAGTACGTTGCCGGGAACCAGCTTCTATCATTCCCACGGCTCTGAGCATTTCTTCCCTGCTTAAATGACGTCGCCGCTCCATAATAACGTTGGTTTTAATCAGTAGTAGGGAAACAGTAGCACTAATAATGTCTTCAATGCGTTGTATGTTTTTATAGGGAAAATATTGACAGCTGATTTTCATCTTTTACTCGAATTTGATTCACAGTTCCTGATTCAAATTATGAAATGCACCAAAAAGGATCCATATAAATTTATAAAATCATAAATTTATTACAAAGCCACATCTCAATCTCAAGAAATCCGCTTAAAAATGCTTGATCCCTAGACACTTTTGATGTGTGTATTTAGGAATAGACCGACTAGGTATAGCGGGCAAAATTTTCGTCACAAACCTTGTTAGCGGAGTCAGGAGAAACGTGTGTACGTGGTGTGTGTATGACGATCGTGACAGCACCTTCTGAAAAAAAAAAGATAAACAAAAATAAAACTATTTAAAAAAAACGACTTCAAAGTAAATTATCTAATAAACTATTTTTTTAAAAATCAAAACCGACTTCAAAGTAAATTATCTAAAAAGCATAAAATAACGAAAATATATTGAAGTCGGTGCTAGCACATCATGTTAACTAACACTAGCACCAGCTGACACCGACTTCAATATATTTTCGTTATTTTATGCTTTTTAGATAATTTACTTTGAAGTCGGTTTTGATTTTTTAAAAAATAGTTTATTTAAAACTTTTTAGTGACTTATTTTACCAAAATAGGTATCAGCACTATCACGCAACTCGAACGTCTACGTTACAGTAACTTACTGAAAACATAAAAAGTTTATATCTCTTAAACTACTGGACCGATTTTGATGACTACCCTCAGTTGAAAAATACTCTAACTATTGCAAAAAGAATTTTCAAAATCGGACTTGTAGTTTCTGAGAAATCCGTGGACAAACCTACATACATACATACCTACATACATACACTCATAAAATTTGGTAAATTTGTTTAGAAGCCCACATAGACTAACATATATTAATATTACGCATTTTTATCAATATTACATACATACGCGTCGAATAGAGAACCTTCTATTTGAAGCCGGTTAAAAAGTAAAGGTTCCAAAACAATTGAAAAACCAATCTCACGATTTGCAAAAAGATGACACAAAAAAAAATATATTCAATAATGTATGCTCACTCAGTTCTCACAGACTCCGACGACTCCTGCACACACTGGCAACCTTATCTAGCGATTTAATACATCTCCATTCTAATGTGGCGGATTCTATTTTTTGTGTGTTGTTGGTTAGTGGGAAACCTGGGTCTTAAGTCTACTAATTTACAAACGCTTCAATTGATTGTTGATAGTGTGTCGATTCAATGGTTTCACACATTTGGTAGTCTACTAATTTTGCATGCCCGTTGGCGTGTTACTGGTTTGCCACTGGCCTGCTCCCTATAGCTGGCAATTTTAATAAAATAACATATTAATTGAGAGCACTATTGAGATCTAAAACTATCGTCTCAGTGGTGTAACAGCAATGGTCTGGCCCGGGTCTAGGTTGAACAAACCAGGGCACCGGCCCCGGGCGGCAGTTTCAGGGGGCGCCAAAATCATAAATAAATAAAAAATAATAATATACTAATAATATGATTAAAAATAAAAACTCGCTCCACAAAGTGCCTAGCATACGGAAGCCTGGTTGGCTCACCTTCGACTTGTAAGAAAAAGGCGCGACGCAGGCCCACAACACAAGTGAACCTGTGACGCCGATTTGAGATTTGAGATTTTTTAAGTAATTTCACAAACGCTGAAGCGCGGAGCGCCATTATCAAGTTTCTGCCCCTGTTCGGAAAAATCGTAGATCCGGGGCAGCCACTGGTTATGGTTATTTTACCAGAATATCGAATTTGTCACAATCGTAATGGAGCCTCAATAATGTTGAGGCTTATTAAAATTAGTATATTTGGGGCCATAGTTGTTCAAGCTGCTCTGAGGTCTCTTTTACCGGGATCGACATCTTAGATGACCGTTGCTACCAACTGATAATTTGCTGTACCGTGATTACAATTGGCTATAAAAGCGAGCCTTTATTAGGTAACAAGAATGGAACAATTTAGTTCCCAACCACAGAGTTTATATATACCTACTGATGAATAGAGTACGCGTTTGCCTTTAGTCCCCTTAAACAAATCATATTTAGGCAGCCTACTAGGCAGGTTTCTTTAGTCCTTTCTCCATGAGGCAGGTGTACTATATAAGTGACAAGTAGTGATGGGTTTGCTCTGTCACGAGTGCAAATGGCGATAAATACAGTTGACGGTACAGTAAGTACTTATTGTCGTTACGATATTATGCTTTTCGACGTTCTTACTCGTGCCTACGGTTCTTACTTGAAAATAAGCATTCTATAGTATTTATGCTTGTACATAATATTCTAAGTTCCCAACACTAAATGATGAATGACACCGATGTACCTAGACCTAGGTAAGTACGTTGATTATTTAGTGTTGGGAACTTTATGTTTGGTGTGTTTGTTCTAAAAAACTAGTATTAGCATTAAATACTAATGCATAAATTTTATGCTCCAAGTTGCGTCCGAACATATTATAAAGTCCATAATAATGAAGATAAATGAATGTAGGTAACCTTATAAATTCTTACATTAATAACCGGTTTTTTAGAAATATGGCTGCGTTAGAAAAAACCATTTTGGAAATATTACCTACACTGAATTGTACGGAATAAAAATGTAATTAGACAATTGCCTTGATATAATGGTGAGCGACCATAGTAATCGCAATTTTGTTGTTATAAAAAAAACAATAGCTAGGCATAATTATAACGACCTCCTGGCATAATCATGACTGCAGCGGCCAATTTTTGGAAGATCAGTCATCTACGCGGAACATTATTATAGAACACAAGTGTTTGCGTAGACACAAGTGCACTCTCTCTTCCTTTACCCTCACAATCCCATGGGATGGAAGACCGACACTACCGAGATGAGGCTGACCTCTCCCCGGCTGGACTACGAATAAAAGTCTATCCAGGCGCACCGACCACCTTACTTTCTAGACAATTAGGTGATCGGCCTACATTGTCCTAGCCAGTTAGGAATAACTACATGAAGTTCTTGCTCCCTGCGGGGTTTGATCCCGCCACCCCCGGTTTGCAAAGGATTCCCGTTGCGCCACGGTCGCTTTTACGCACTGTAGCTGGGGATATTACTGGACTCAAACAAGAAACTTAATACCTAACTAATGTGTCAGGTGACCAGCGGCAGTGCATTCTGTATACAGGGTGTCCCCGAAATGAATCCAAAAGGTTGTCCCAGAAATGGGGTATCAATCAATCAATTTGCGAAAAAAAATACCGGTCAAGTGCGAGTCGGACTCGCGCACCGAGGGTTCCATACCATCTTTGGACGTATTAAAGTAATTTTACTATTCATGTAACACAATTCAGATAGCAAAAAAAACAAACCGCAAAACTAAGTTTGTTTGACGAGGTTTTTTTAGGATTACTAAAAAACTGTACTATTTAGAAAGATCATTTTATTTTTCCTGTAAAATATAGATAGACATGCATTATCCATAATTATTTCAGATCTAGCCAACCCGCACTTGGCCAGCGTGGTGGACTATGGCCTAAGCCCCCTCATCTTGAGGGGAGGCCCGTGCCCAGCAGTGGTATTATTATTTCAGATCTTTCCCTCCTCAAACTTCGGAGATAAAGGGGGGAACGGTATTTTTTTTTTACAATTTTAGTTATCAGCCAAAAACTACGTCACATAAGCCAAAATAAAAATCCGTTTTGAGATGTGCAAATGAAGCCCTTTCATATGATACCCCACTCGATATAGTAGTCTCGTAGTAAAAAAAAATTTTTTTTTATTTGCGATGAGGTTGGGTAAGTAAGATCTAAAACTATTCCAAGTTTCAAATTGATAGCATCAGTGGTTCCTGAAATATATAGGTGTGACAGACAGACACACAGACGAAGTCAGACCATAAGGGTTCCTTTTTATTTACCTTTTAGGTATGGAAACCTAAAAATGAAAAATGTCAACTGTTTTAGTACAGTGAGCTCAAAATTTTGTTCATTATTTCACCTGAAATGGATGAAATTCTAATTAAACAAGACAGACACGTAATAAGACCCAGTGGCTCCATATGAGTAGGCAGGATGACACAGGTTGCTCAGAAACAGTTTTAAGACGATGTAAATAAATTTTGTACGTTATGCAAAATATAATTTTATTGCATTTTTGACTGTTTTTCCGGGGTCCTGTCTATCAATATTGTACATAGCTTATGGCTTGAGATACCCTTTCCGGGACACCCAGTATAAGCAGGCGTGCGTGTCGCTTACCAACAGGTAACAGGTAGGTAGGTAGGTGTATGTATGTAGGTTTGTCCGCGATTTCTCAGAAACTACAAGTCCGATTTCAAAAATATTTTTTGCAATAGTTAGAGTATTTTTCAACTTAGGGTAGAGTATAAGTTTCATCAAAATCGGTCTAGTAGTTTAAGAGATATAAACTTTTTATGTTTCCAGTAAGTTACTGTAACGTAGACGTACGAGTTGCGTGCTAGTGCTGATATCTATCTTGGTTAAATAAAAGTCACTAAAAACTGATAAATAAACTATTTAACAAAAAACCGACTTCAAAGTAAATTACCTAAAAAGCATAAAATAACGAAAATATATTGAAGTCGGTGTCAGCTGGTGCTAGTGTTAGTTAACATGCTGTACTAGCACCGACTTCAATGTATTTTCGTTATTTTATTAACCGGCTTCAAAAAGAAGGTTCTCTATTCGACGCGTATGTATGTAATATTGATAAAAATGCGTAATATTAATATATGTTAGTCTATGTGGGCTTCTAAACAAATTTACCAAATTTTATGAGTGTATGTATGTATGTATGTATGTAGGTATGTATGTATGTATGTAGGTTTGTCCACGGATTTCTCAGAAACTACAAGTCCGATTTTGAAAATTCTTTTTGCAATAGTTAGAGTATTTTTCAACTTAGGGTAGAGTACAAGTTTCATCAAAATCGGTCCAGTAGTTTAAGAGATATAAACTTTTTATGTTTTCAGTAAGTTACTGTAACGTAGACGTTCGAGTTGCGTGATAGTGCTGATACCTATTTTGGTAAAATAAGTCACTAAAAAGTGTTAAATAAACTACACACATCAAAAGTGTCTAGGGATCAACATATATTTTTGCAATAACTTTTCTCCTGATTGATATTAATTAAAATTTTCTTTAAGGATTCATCAAATAAAGTGTTTTCGTTTGTCACAGTAACGATAAACCAAGTCACCTTTGCATTAATAAAGAAATTTGCCATTTTCCTAATAAAGGGATTTTTGACATTTGAACCACTAACACAAAAGTTCGAAAAAAAGACTGAAATAACAGTTTTCTTTAAAATTTTATTGGGTAACTTAAACAATTAATAATCCGTGTTTCTACCGCGAACACTAACAACACAAGAACATCGGTTTGGCATACTCAAAATGAGTTCATCCAAATCACGCTGTGGAATGGCCGCCCATGTTCGTTGCAACAACAAAAAAAGGTCTTCTTGCGACTGGATACCCTCCATATTCGGCAGAGCTCTTCTCTGTAGCATATCCCATGCATGCTCAATCGGGTTCAAGTCTGGCGACTGAGCAGGCCAGGGCAGGACATTGATGTTAGCTGCGGCGAGAGTCTGTCTTACAACTCTTGCGGTGTGCGGTCGTGCATTATCATGCATTAACTGAAATAAGGGACCGATTTGCACTTGTAGAGGAACGATGACGTCTGATACAATCGTCTCAGCATAAATTTGAGCGTTGAGGTTGCCTCTGATCCAAATCAACTCAGTTCTTCCGCCGATCCAAATACCCGCCCATACCATGATGGTTCCACCACTATAAGGATGGACTTCCTGGCAGGATTTTAATCTCTGTTGGCGTCCAGGGGTTCTCCAGTGTCGTATACGTCTTGTATCCGGTCTCATACCAAAACGAGACTCATCAGAAAAGCACACGAAACGCCATTGTTCTTCTGCCCAATTTCTGTGTTCAAGAGCCCATTGATATCGAATCCTACGATTGTGCATTGCTATAGGTGGTACCCGTAGCGGTCTTCGGGAATGAAGGTTCACTTCATGCAAGCGGTTTCTGACTGTTTGGTCGCTAATTAAGTTCCCTGAAGAGTGATGAAGCCTCACGGCTAACATCATGGCAGTTATTGTTGGAGCTCTTCGAGTTAAGATTTGAATATATCGGTCTTGTCTCCGTGTGGTGCAGCGATACCGTCCTCCATGGCGCTCAGCCACGGTACCAGTGCTTCGGTAACGTGTCCAAAGTCGACTGATAACACTCTGACTTGTATTCAGAGCTAAAGCCACAGTAGGTTGCCGGGAACCAGCTTCTATCATTCCCACGGCTCTGAGCATTTCTTCCCTGCTTAAATGACGTCGCCGCTCCATAATAACGTTGGTTTTAATCAGTAGTAGGGAAACAGTAGCAGTAATAATGTCTTCAATGCGTTGTATGTTTTTATAGGGAAAATATTGACAGCTGATTTTCATCTTTTACTCGAATTTGATTCACAGTTCCTGATTCAAATTATGAAATGCACCAAAAAGGATCCATATAAATTTATAAAATCATAAATTTATTACAAAGCCACATCTCAATCTCAAGAAATCCGCTTAAAAATGCTTGATCCCTAGACACTTTTGAAGTGTGTATTTTAAAAAAAATAAAAACCGACTTCAAAGTAAATTATCTAAAAAGCATAAAATAACGAAAATATATTGAAGTCGGTGTCAGCTGGTGCTAGTGTTAGTTAACATGATGTGCTAGCACCCAGCTTTTTAGATAATTTACTTTGAAGTCGGTTTTTATTTTTAAAAAAATAGTTTATTGTACCTATAATCTATATCTATACTTATAATAAAACTGTAACAGGTCCAATTCTGTACATTGAAGATATTTTGAAAATTATATTTGGAGGGCATTCTATAACCGATACTGAGGCTGAAAATGTATTTTTTTTAATTTTTGTCTGTCTGTCTGTCTGTCTGTCTGTCTGTCTGTCTGTCTGTCTGTCTGTACCACGGCTGCGCATCACGCCGAAACTGCTGAATGGATTTAAATGAAACTTGGCATGATTTGAGATCTTACTACGAGGTAGGACATAGGATACTTTTTATCCCGTAATCTAGCACGGTTCTTTTGGGAGAGGGGATTAAAGTCAAAATGGGTACTTGGTTATACGCTTGGTCCGATTTTATCATTTTTTCTTTATAATATAATAAATATTAGTAAGGGAACACTCATAGAGAGTTGTTATCAAGGTTTTGTAATCGATCGGGTTAAGCAACGTTAGGTAAGGTCATTAAATAGATGGGTGACCGTTTAACGCCATTTGAACTAAACGGGTACGTACTTCGGAGAGCAAGTAAAAAGTGGGACCCAGTTTTTAACCGACTATAAAAAAGGAGGTTATGTATTCGATGCGAATGTCTGTTATTAAAAGTTTAGTTAACGTAAAAATAGCGCAGGCGGAGCTGCGTGGGTCAGCTAGTAGTATATAGTGTGTAGGTAAGTATAATTAATTAAGGTAAATGTTAAGTATAGTTCACACATCCCACAAGCACGTTTTGCGTTATTATATTGGTTAATTTGTATTGCCCCAATAACAGTCATAAAAAAATAGAGGCAAGAGAAATTCGACTCGAAACTAACGCTGCTTAATGTAATTATATGTAATTTATTGTCACTCGCATTTCGCTTTTTGGTAAACAGCTTTTTGGTTTTTCGTAAACAATTTTTAATGCTAATTAATATTCATTAGGTTAAATATATATATCTAATATCGCTTGTTACTGATTTGGACAAGCAACCTTCAAGTTTTTATGAAAAAAAATTAACGGACGCGATGGGTCTTCGAGATTTTCCGACTCGTGCTAAGATGTCAATCATTTCTGTCCTTGATAATACAGTGTTCGCAGTTTCGCACTCTTTATATAAATCAGTAGACGCTTAGAGTAGTTCTGTTGTTACCGAGCTTTCGTTAAGTGAAGTGTATCAGAGAGAAAAAAAAAAGACAATGAGTGCTTTATTAAATACGTTAATATTTTTGATGCAAGCTTCAGTTATATTTACTGCGCGTGAGTATGCGTTATTATTGATTAAAAAAATCTATTAATCCAATTTGTATTAGATTAAAAAAAAAATCTTTTAGGTCCTTGTTTTTATCACAATTGTATAAATATCCAATTTTAAAATACGTTTACTAATACCAATATGTACCAACATATTACTACTCAACTTTTGCAAAAACAGTACAGGGCAGACAATGTAAAGCATTGTCTGCCCGGCATTTTCTAATAGCCTACCTTTGGGTAGTGCCGAAATATTTAGTAAATATTAAAACGGCCTAAAGTATTTCTTTGCCTGTGGCCTATGGGCTCTGCCTACCCCTACGGGAAAAAGGCTTGGGTATATGTATGTATGTATCATATTCTTAGTTGCTCACAAACATACAACACAAATACTGGTGCAGCAAAAGACCACAGACCTCAAACCTCAAACAAAAATAACAGACTATGCGCAAACTGTTTTTTACGTTCGTAACGACTAAAACTAGTCTAAAATAGACTTTTTCTTTTTATCATTCTGATTTTTCTTCTCTCCATGTGCATTTTATGGCGTTATAGAGAGTTGTCGTTACAACTCTCTATAACGCCATAAAATGCAGAGTCCCTTCATATATAGTTTACACTGTATTTTTATTGATTTGTTGTAATTTTACATTTTTGCACACATGTATAATACCGTGACAGGTTAGCTTGGGTTAGTTACTATGTTAATCATGTTTGAATATAGAGCTCTCGGAATGTTATGCCAAGTGCTCGGGCCTAAGCAAGGAAGTCCACAATAGTGTTGTCATCTGCATACCTATAGATACCGGGCAGCAGGGAGGGAATTGCGGAGAGAACGGATCCCTGAGGAACCCCGGCATTAGTCGTCAACGACTCCGATGAGCATGCCCTGCAGCCTTAACGGCTTGTTGAATTTTAAGATTATGTAATTCCCCTGGGGTCCGTAAGAGGCGACTATGGGAAAACAAGAAGACGGGCAGCAGCGTTTTTCTTTTGGATTACCTACCACATATACTGCGATCCCGAAGACGCCTGCTAACCGTGGGGATTATGGCAACCAACATATTATTGTTGTCCATGTCTGGGATAGTACATGAAAACGTTCAGCCATCGCTTTAAAAATATTTTTTTACATCTAACTTTATTGACTAAATACCTTTGTCAAAGTAGCACAAATTAAATAAAATATTTAAAAAAAAAATTGAGCCGACTTCAAAAACACTAAAAACACCTAAAAAGTATAAAATAATTTAAATATTAAAGAAGTTGGTGTTAGCGTACCTGCTGTGTATATTTGGCACCAACTTCAATAATATTTAAATTATTTTATACTTTTTAGTGTTATTGAAGTCGGTTCAATTTTTTTTTAAATATTTTATTTTATACTTTTTAGTGATATTTTCATACATAAAGATTGAACCATCGAAGACGGTAAAATGATCTAGGTAGGTTATGACATCATTATGATTTCACATTATCGTCTACATACTTTTACATAATACAGAAACTCAGAAACAATTTATCTGATCGTAATGAAATTTGCATGGAATCATCATAGTAGTTACTCTCTCGAATAAAAAAAGAATCATCGCAATCGGTTCATATTTGTCAGAGAAATGTAAAGGAGAACATCAGTTTTATGATTTTTAGCAGATAAATTACTCCATATCATTCATGGTCCTCCGGGAAGTTCTTATCTGGTTGCGATAAAATTCATACAGGTTCATAACAGTGGTTTCTTGTTTCGAATAAAAAAAGAATCATTGAAATTGGTAAATATTTGCCAGAGTTATGACCATTTTTGTCCTTAAAAAGCAACATAAAGTCATCTATATCTAGGCTTTTCTGCAACTTTCCTGCGCAGTCAACATTCTTGTTTTTTCAGGAACTACTTATAACTAAGCAATATTTTTTTTATGGGACCCAATTAACGGATTAAAGAATGGATAGAAGAAAGATTTTTTCAAATCGGTTCATAATTGCCAGAGTTATGCGCGAACATACATAGTAAAAAAAAAATATACAGACGAATTGAGAACCTCCTCCTTTTTTGAAGTCGGTTAAAAAGGGTAATGTAGCTAAATTACTGCACATACTTTGTTAATATTTGATGGACGGGCTTGGAATATCATGTTGTACATTCATTTAATATTGTTATGTCACATCCACTTCGTATGTGTCGAATATAAACACAACACGTATATAGAAGAGAAAAGAATATAATATAATAGAATACTCTTTATTGTACACCAAGAAGATATTTAAAATTGATATAGATATTTTATTTGGCGGGCCTGTTGGTCTAGTGGTTAGACACCCTACCCGCTGACCAATAGGTCGTGGGTTCGATTCCCACCAAGTGTCTGGGTGTTTTATCTATATAAGTATGTATTTACGAAAAAAAAGTATATATGTATTAGTATCAGTTGTCTGGTCTCCATAGTACAGGCTCTGCCTAGTTTGGGATCAGATGACCGTGTGTGGATTGTCCCAGAATATTATTATTATTATTTATTATTATATTAACTTAAAACTAAAACATAGAATGTACACTTACAAATGGCAGTCTTATCGCTATTTAAGCAATTTCTTCCTGACAACCATTTTGCAGGAGAATTGCTATCGGAATAATAAATAATATAGTAATTAATATACCTAATAATATAGTAATTAAAGAAAAAAGAAAAAAAATCTTTAAAAAGCTGTAGACTATGACCGGACCATACCGAATCCAAAAAACACATACCACCACCACACCAAAACACCATATTCAAAAAATAGAATAAGTAGTAGGTATTACGGTGAAACAAACGTAAACAGACTTCTAAGATGATAACCCTCCTTTGCCGTAGTTGGGTATTATGCAGATGCGTAGATTATTATTACCAACTCAAGGCAACACAGTTCAACTTGTTGGTGCGGTTTCCACTTCCTTATGTTTTTTTTTCACCGAATGGGAAGAAGCGATGCAGCCGGGAATTATACCATGTGACTGGTTAAATATGGGATATAGCGCCCAGTAGGTACTCGATTCTCGTAAATATGTAATGAAAATAGGTACCTACTTAATATTTGAGCTAATTGGGACTATGATTTTATATTTTTATCATTATATTTTTCCTGTAAAATATAGATAGATCCAGAGATCTATCTATATTTTACAGGAAAAATATAATTACAGAGTACTTAGCTATAATTATTTCACACTTTAACACAAAAACGAAATTAAAATCTATTTTCAAATGTGCAAATGAAGCCCTTTGAATTGATATCCCACTAGATAGAATAGTCTCGCTTTGAAATTTTGACGCATCATTTCAAACCCCATTAAAAAAAAATAAAACAATAAAAAATGTACTTAATTTGCAATGAGGATGAGTAAGTAACATCTAAAACTATTCTAAGCGATAGCATCATTAGTTCCTGACGTACATTAGGTGTGACAGACACACAGATGAAGTTACAACATGGGTTCCTTTTTAACCGGCTTCAAAAAGAAGGTTCTATATTCGATGCGTATGTATGTAATATTAATAAAAATGCGTAATATTAATATATGTTAGGCTATGTGGGCTTCTAAACAAATTTACCAAATTTTATGAGTGTATGTATGTATGTATGTATGTATATATGTATGTATGTAGGTTTGTCCGCGGATTTCTCAGAAACTACAAGTCCGATTTCGAAAATTATTTTTGCAATAGTTAGAGTATTTTTCAAATTAGGGTAAAGTACAAGTTTCATCAAAATCGGTCCAGTAGTTTAAGAGATATACACTTTTTATGTTTTCAGTAAGTTACTGTAACGTAGACGTTCGAGTTGCGTGATAGTGCTGTGCTGATACCTATCTTGTTAAAATAAAAGTCACTAAAAAGTGTTAAATAAACTATTTAAAAAAAAATAAAAACCGACTTCAAAGTAAATTATCTAAAAAGCATAAAATAACGAAAATATATTGAAGTCGGTGCTAGCCCATCATGTTAACTAACACCAGCTGACACCGACTTCAATATATTTTCGTTATTTTATGCTTTTTAGATAATTTACTTTGAAGTCGGTTTTTATTTTTTTTTAAAATAGTTTATTTACCTTTCAGGTATGGAACCATGTAAAGATATAGTAATTCCTTTGAATATCTAAACATCCATTTTGAAGGGTTACCAAATTGTCGTTACAATGAGCTTACTCTCGACATTTCAAGTTTCTACATAGTTATGTTCACCCTTATGGACTTTGCACTGTGTGTTCATATTTTTAATGGAACTTTTTGCCCCAGACGACCTTGCACCTGTAGTCGACTTTTACAAAACCTGTTCTACTCAGCAAAATAAATATTCATGCCAATAGTTGTACAAGTCCGTAAGAGATTGGAATTTGAAAGATGATCGGGATGACTTTCCCGGAGATCTTATGATTTAGTCAATATTATGTCGTTTTATACGCATTCTTTGGAGACAATTTCCCCAAAACCCGTTGTTATTGAATCATTTCTTATCAAAAGAAACATGCCTACGACGGCTTTAGACGGACGGGAACTGTTAGTGCCTAGTTCAAGCGATCTTGTGATGAGTCGTTCTGTGAATCGCTTTAATCCCTGATTATCTTGTGAATAATGTTACCTGGGGAACCGGATGGAACATGGGGATGGGGGTCGCAATCCCGCCGGCATGCTCCTAGGAGTCGAATAATGTTACCCAGCGAAACTTTTAAAGTGATGACCGAATAATTAACAGATTGATAGCCGAGAGGGTCTACGGTTTTATTGTACGTTTTGTTGCCCGGGAAAGGTCAGTTGGCCTGAAATTCTTTAAATAATCAATGTGTTAGAGATCGAGAGTAATTATAGGAAATAAAAATAGTTTCCTTAGGTGTTAACCAAGTGCTGTGTAATGGCAAATAATAATAATAATATGCATTACATTTGCTATGCATTTTGTAGGCATTGTTTATATCGTGGGTCCCGCATTAACTACTTTTATTAAGCACTAAGAAACCAGTTTAGAACAACAATAATTTATGCAATTAAACAAGCTATGAACTATATTTTACCATAATTATGAGATAAGAACCCAGAAAAACTTGCTCAGACTCTTTTAGAAATAAAGATGTCTGATTTAGTACATGAGTATTTAGGTTTTCTGACAATTTTATCAAAATCAGAAATACATTAAACAATACGCATGTAATTATTTAGCTTTTTTTTCAAGAGAAGTTAGCCCTTCTTTAAAACCTAAACGTTGTTTTAAATTTGTTTCCTATGTGTACATAAACTGTTCACAACTCCTGGACGATACGGCCACAGCCGCCAAAAATTTACAAGGTTCTTGCGTAGACACAGGTGCACTCTTTTTCTCCCAATCCTATGGAAGCTTCACAGGACTAGGGAGAGACGAGCCACAAAATAAATAGAGTAGAGAAGGCAACGCCGGTTCGCCCGTGGGGTGCCGGGTTAGAATTGCATTCTCCTATCTCCTGTCATTGGGTGTCGTAAGAGGCGACTAAGCGAGAACAGGAAGACGGGCAGCAGCGTCTTTCTTTTGGATTTATCTTCCACCTATACTGCGATCCCCAAGCCGCCTGCCAAGCGTGAGGATTATGGCAACCCCTCCCTTCCAAGTGGGAAGACTTTGTTCAGCAATGGACGTCTATCGCCTGCTAATGATGATGATGAATGATGACAGAAGGCAAGCGACATACAATGCGCGCTCGAGTGACATCGCTCACGAATACGATATCTCGGTACGGTTGGGTATAGTGTGAGCTCGAGTTCCATCCGCTTCAGATACGTGTCTTATGATGTTTTTGTGCAAAGATTGAATTATTTTAGTGATTATTGGTTTTTGTTACCGCTCTTCCAGTTTTATTCTCAACAATCAATTATATAACTAGATACGAGTGCCACTACCACGATAGTTTTTTCGCGTAATAATATTAGCTTGCTTTCTGTACTCTGATTATTTTGTGGCTCAGCAGAGCTGACTTTTACATGATCATCTTTCTTTTCAGACAGTGGTTAGTCTGTTTTGTCCTTACCAATAAGGAAAAACTACATATAGTTGTTGTTTCCAGCAGATCCCACGACCGGATTGTAAAGCGCGGAGCTTTCGCTCAGTCACGAAGTAACATACACACACAGACGCGATTTGAAATTGAACTTTTTATAACTAATTACAGGCGGTGATTTATAATATTCTCCTCAGAAAATGGGTTACTTTGAATTTGAAATATTATTTTTGAAAAAAAAAATTGATGGTTTTTTTTTTACTTCTATCAGTAAGTGAAAAACCCATAGACCTTAGAATACCAGAAGTGTGTAGTGCTAGATAATCTACCGCAAATCAACAGTGTTTAAATTTGCTGTTTCCATTGTTGCTGTTGTTTGTGTAATGTGTGTGTGGGGGGTCGCTTACCGTTAGGCGAACATCTCTTGACCAAGATTAATAAAAAAATCTATTTCAATATTTTTTTTATTTCCAGTGCCACCAATAGAAAAATGCCAACTGGGTGATTCTGGTTGTCTCAAGAAATCAGCGCAGAATGCACTCTCAGCCTTCGTCGCCGGAATATCCGAAGTTGGCACGGAATCATTGGACCCGATGGTCATAAATACTATCAAAATTGATTTGGCTGGCCTTAAGTTGCTACTCAAAGATGCTGATATTAAAGGAGTGAAGACGGCTGCCATTGATAAGTTAAGGTATGATACATATATTTTCCCTTTATTGATTCTCAAACAGGTCATCTTTGAACTGGCCATATAATCACTGGCTATTAACTCACTATAGAACGCTTCAAATACAATTAACTTAGGAATAGTATAACACTCGAAGAAAGTCCCTTGTGTAAGGGATTTATAGAAAGTGATATTAGTGTACTTAATAGATTAACATTTAGTCTTTATAGCATCGATTTGGTATATCTGTATTGGTGCTATAAAGAAAGAACAAGAGTAATAGTTGTTTAATTTCGATTGTGTAATCTTAAAACGTATTTTATTGCTTTCCAGATTTGATACGTCTAAGAAGCAACTAGAGCTGACATTCAGCGTTGATATCGTGTTGAAAGGCAAATACAAGGCCAGCGGAAGATTGCTCATCCTGCCAATCAGTGGTGAAGGAGATACCACTATTAAAATCAGTAAGTAATATTTATTACCAAAGAGCAGATTCTGCGAAGGTGAAAAAGAGTCAATGCGACCCATAATATTGTGTGGCTGCGACGCTCTAGCGCGACGTAGGTTGAGTCAACTGGGAGTAGCCTATCCTACACCAGATGATTATGTACAGCTCCAAGCTGGCGCAATCGTTGCATACCTTTTTTTTTTGACGCGGGGGAAATCTTCCAAAGATTCCCGGGAGCTGCGGGGCTCGACCGGGGTATGTGGGATTCTTACCCACTAAAACCCCCGCGGCTGTCGCATCGGCACATGAGAGGGGGGACCCCAGGGCTCTCCGGTGGGATCTGCACCAGGGGCCTCTCAGTGCCTTGCCTTTGAGCCCGCCGCCGGGGGGTGCATTGTAGCCCCCCGGGAACCAGTCACGGTGCTCACGGCGACGGGGGTCGCAACCCCGCCACCGTCCTCCTCGGAGTCGCCGCCGTACTCAATAGACGTTCAAAGGGCCCACACCCCGAACGTCCAGCGACTCCGAAGGAATCGTTGCACACCTAAGGGAACTTCATCGACATGTCAGCAACAGAGTAAGAGCTAGGGTATGCACAATAGATCCAACTAGGTTGCAGTGCATTCCGGTAGTTCCCGGGCCCGATTTTATAGCCAACAACAATAGAATAGAATAATACTACCAAAGAGACTCATAGAAAAAGGCTCCAAAATAATAAAGTTCACCAGTCGCAGTTTGGACTATAAGTCTCGGAAGATCTCGATAATCCACCAATTTTAACACGATATGAATATTAAGTAGTCCTATTAGTAATCATGTCTACACGAATAAGAATAAGACATAAATAAAAGAAGAAGACAAAAAGACACATTATTCATACTGACAATAAGCAGATTAAGTGTTATTATAATTTATAATGGGTTTACATATTTATAATTTTAACGACTATAAAAGTATCAGACAACCATTGGAGTTGTTTATTTATAACATGCTATTGGAATATAATCAAAAAACTTATTACTTTCATGAGAGTCTTGTATTTTGTGTTGTCTTTATCGTATGATAGCCACTTAAAAGGATCATTTGGCTAGCGTAAGAGAGCAGTTCCTTGTCAAAATAACTGTTTTTTTCTTGTTGTTCTGCTTCAAATCTTTCATAATAATAATAATAATAATATCTTGGGACAATCCACACACGGTTATCCGATCCCAAACTAGGCAGGGCCTGTACTATGGAAACCAGACAACTGATACTAATACTTATATACTTTTTTTTTGGAAATACATACTTAAATAGATAAACAACACCCAGACACTTGGCGGGAATCGAACCCACGACCCATCGGTTAGCAGGCAGGGTGTCTGCCAACTAGACCAACGGGCCCGTCATCTGTTTCTTGAACTATTTCGTACTACATATTTTATAATGAAATACCAATAATTCCAGAACACCTCACAGTAGATGTCAACATGCCATATGATATCGTGAAAGACTCAAACGGAAAAGAGGTCATCGAACTGAAGAGTTACAAATACACCTTCGACATCACTGGAAATGCCCATTTCCGTCTCACGAATCTGTTCAATGGGAACAAGGAATTGAGTAAGTTTCAGAAGTTTATCAGTTACGGTTGATTGGGTCGCAGGGATATGGCTGCTGAAACGATTAATGGGACGAGACTTTCGACCACATTTGTGGGGTTCTCTCAAAGCAATGTAATCGATACGGGTTACGTTAACTTTATTAAAAGTACTCGTGTATGCGTACAGCTTGACTGAAACGTAAACCATTGTGTTACACTCTCTCGAAGAACACAAGTTTAAGTTCAAAATCGACGATAGGTCTATGTAATTAGACAAGATAAAGTTTGGCCGATAATAAATTTTAATTTAGTTTTTCCATGTTTCAGGTGACGCGATGCATTCATTCATGAACGAGAACTGGAAGGCCATTTCCCAGGAGTTCGGAAACCCCATGCTAGACCAGCCCATGGCTAAAATATACAATTCTATAAAGACTTATCTCAAATCACAACCTCTTGCGGACATCACTAATGCTTAAGCTGTGCCAAAAAGTAGTATCTAAGTTATATTATCGACAAAAAAGCGATGGGTTTGTTGGATGTAGAATGTTATGTGCAAGAAATTAAGAAGCAGGGAAAAGAAATTGTGACTTGTTGTCTTAACACATTTTTTATATGCCATGCCATGAGCTCAGCGATGTTCCAGATCGGCTGATGAGTGAGGATATAATTATCATCATTGTCATTGTCATAATTGGAGCATTTACGACTGGGATGTCGATATTTACTGTTCTTCACTTTATGGGATACCTTTTTTATGTTGATGACATTAAACCTTCTTTCGTTCGTGATCCATGTCCGGTTAAGGAATAAAGTATTTGTTATATTTATTTAGGGGGTGTACATATAGCATGTTTAAAAAAGAAGATTCGCGAGACGGTCTGTAAAATATGCTCAATTGTTTTTGTTATTTATTTTATAAAATATCTTTTTTATAACAAGTTTCTTTTTTAATTATTACCAAAACTCCTTTTAGTTTAGTTTAAGTTTAGGATTAACTTTGCCAACACTTTGTACAATCATTTTACAGTCCAAAGTAAAAAACCTTTTAAGAAACAATTCCTACTATTACAGCTGAATGAACAGACGATCCCAAGATAAATATTCAGCCATGCACATAGTTCAGCCTTGCAATACACACTAGTCTCCTTAGTTAAACGTCAACACACAATTGTCACCTTAATTTGGTAAATTAAGATGAAAATTCTGATGATAATCATTACAACGCATTCCATTGGTTACCAATGGAGGTATGTGTGTAATTTGTCTGGCCTATTGATCTAGTGGTTAGACACCCTGGCCGCTACCCAATATGTTGTGAGTTCGAGTCTTCCCACCCACCAGGTTCGATCTTTTTTATATATTTAAGTATGTATTTACAAATAAAATATATAAGTGTTAGTATCAGTTGTCTGGTTTTCATAGTACAGGCTCTGCCCAGTTTAGGATCAGATGACTGTGTGTAGATTATTATTATTTTTGTTTTTGATAACACGGGCTTTTGCACCCGGTCTTTTGAAAGGCTTGCATGGGGACGAATCCAACACGAGAGGCCTGTTGGGAGAAATTAATGATAGGTATGGAACACACCTGTCAGGATCAACTGCTGGAAATAAGATATACCTAAACAGCAGTTGACTCTGGCAGGTGTAGGAACTATTGTAAGTATGTGGGAAGATTTCTAGATTATTTTTCCGGGAGCATTTGGTGGACTGAACACTGGGCTATTGCAAAAGGCCGGGGTCACCTAGCACCTAGTATATATAGATAGCACCACCGTTAGATATTCTGCTGCAATTTGTTCAAATATCCCTGGTTCTGGTGAGAAAGGCATCAGCTGGAGAAATTGTTAGACTCGATAGACTTAATAAATAATGTCTCAGATAACGAGCGGCAGCTGTCTTTTAGCCTCGCTATGTCCTTGTCTCGTCACTAAGTTGTAATAAAAAAATGTCTTCCGTTATAAGCACTTGACATTTATTAATTGTAATTTTTTTTTTCTCACTATAAGTCAGTGCTTGACGGCAGTCCCACCTGATTTAATTTATCATATTATTATGATATCATAATAATTTCTAATATTGACGTAAATATCGAAAAGGAAAGACCATGTGCTATTTCTATATCATCCTCCACACCAGGCCTCCTCCTTAGAAGGGAGGAGTTGCCAATATCTTGGGGATCGCAGTATAGGTGGTAGGTAATCCAATAGAAAGACGCTGCTGCCCGTCTTCTTGTTTTCCCTTAGTCGCCTACTACAGACACTGGAAAGGATGGGAGGGTGCTAATCTTAAATGGACACGCCTCGTGTTATTTCTACACACGGCAATTTTGTTATTTATGATTAAATATTAAAGGACCTTGACCATAGCTATGTCCTCCCGTGGCCATGGATGCTGTAACTAATTTGAAACGTTGGAAAAGAAAATAAATCAGAAATAAACCGCGGTACTCGTATAAGCTGCAGAAGCAGTTTCATTTCAATGTCATTTCAATTTAAATATTAACTGCATAATTAAATAAAGCTGGGTATTTTGTTCATGACATATGGTACTGAGACGTGGTCTTTAACAGCTGGCCTTTTGGAGAAGCTCAGAGTCACACAACGAGCTCGGAGTTTCTTTGCGCGACAGAATCCGGAATGAGGAGATTCGCCGAAGAACCAAAGTCACCGACATAGCTCGTAGAATATGCAAGTGGGCAGGCCACATCGCTCAAAGAACCGATAACCGTTGGGGAAGAAAGGTTCTCGAGTGGCGACCACGAACCGGAAGACTCAGCGTAGGCAGGCCTCCCACTAGGTGGGCCGACGACATTGTTCGCATCGCAGGCAACCCGTGGATGCAAATGGCAAATTGTCGTTCATTGTGGCGGTCTAAGGGGGAGGCCTTTGTTCAGCAGTGGACGTCTTCCGGCTGACGATGATGATGATGACAAAATCATCATCAGATGATTTTGTTCATAGACATCATCGATAGGTACATTAATAGTTCTCCTGGCCTATTGGCCTCCTGGCATATTATACTGCACAAGTGCTTGTATAGACACAAGTTACTCTCACTCTCTTTCTTCCCTTACTCCAGACAATCAGGTAACCGGGTTTTTTTTTTGACGCGGGGGAAAAATTCCAAAGATCCCCGGGAGCTGTGGGGCTCGACCGGGGTATGGGTCCCACATACCCCGGTCGAGCCCATTTCTTACCCACTAAAACCCCCGCGGCTGTCGCATTGGCACATGAGAGGGGGTCTCTCCGGTGGGTTCTGCACCAGGGGCCCCTCAGTGCCTTGCCTTTGAGTCCGCCGCCGGGGGGCGCATTGTAGCCCCCCGGGAACCAGTCACGGTGCTCACGGGGACGGGGGTCGCAACCCCGCCGCCGTCCTCCTCGGAGTCGCCGCCGTACTCAATGGACGTCCTAAGGGCCCACACCATACCATCGCAAGACACGGTAGCTTACCAGCACTGAGAGATGGTGTGAGTGACCTGGTGCAAAAAGGACGAAGCAGAGGTCCCACATATATCATTGCAACTCGAATAATGCAGTAACATTATTTGGCTGCTATGTTTGGTCTAGTTGGGCTGCAGAATTTTTCCATTCTCAATCTGTCATTTCATTCAACTCTGTAATGGATAAGGTATGAATATGATGTTATATCAGTATCAATTATTACGGTGGACGCAGTATCAATTATTACGGTGGACGCAGGTGCGCCTGCTGACAGCGATGAGCAAAATGTTGAGTGGCTCTAACTAAATGAAAATTAGCAGTAGGAACTCTGTTGTAAGAAATTCTTGAAAAAATATCAATAAAGGTACCATATTTCTTTACTTGATGAAATTGTCTGCTACGTTAGGTCCCTAGCTCTCCTAAGCAAGAAACAGTTCTACCAGTATCCACCTTAATTGTTTTTTTGACGCGTGCGAAATCTTCCAAAGATCCCCGGGAGCTGTGGGGCTCGACCGGGGTATGTGGGACCCCCATTTCTTACCCACTAAAACCCCCGCGGCTGTCGCATTGGCACATGAGAGGGGGTCTCTCCGGTGGGTTCTGCACCAGGGGCCCTTCAGTGCCTTGCCTTTGAGCTCGCCGCCGGGCGGCGCATTGTAGCCCCCCGGGAACCTGTCACGGTGCTCACGGGGACGGGGGTCGCAACCCCGCCGTCGTCCTCCTCGGAGTCGCCCCCGTACTCAATGGACGTTCAAAGGGCCCACACCCCGAACGTCCAGCGACTCCGAAGGACCGGTATCCACCTATACCAACTGGGGAGGCCTATGTTCAGCAGGGGCCGTTTTCCTGCTGGTGATGATAATGATGATGACGTCTGCATATACTGCCGCCAATCCTGCATATACCAAAATACAGGTTATTTTTTATTCAGAGCGTATATTTTTATCACGTAATCAGTATTGTTAATAAACAAAAAGATTATTTTTATTGCATTTATTAAATTATTCACCTCAAAATTACGGAAAATGTAATCATCATGCTCACGGCAGTAAGGATGCGTTTCCGCTGAAGCGGAGCTGGGTGGAGCGGAGCGGAGAAGAGCAGTGAAAAGTGGCGAGTGTTTCCATTGAAGCGGAGCGGAGTGGGGTGGAGCGGGTCGGAGCGAAGAGAGGTGGAGCGAGGCCGGGCGGGGTGGAGCGGGGCGGAGCTGAGTTCAGCTCCGCTATATCCAGCTCGAGGCCGCGTGTTCATATATTTTATTTTAAAGTACGCTCCGCCCCTCTCCGGTCCGCTAAACTCCGCTATGTCCAGCTCAGGGCCGCGTGTTCATATATTTTATCAGAAAGACCGCTCCGCCTCGCTCCGCTCCGCTTAGATCCCCTCAGCTCCGTTAACACTGTTTCCACTGAAGCGGAGCGGAGGTTTCGAGCACTGTGATTGGCCAATTCACGGTCCACATTCAAGGTGGGTCAAAACCAAAAAAAGTTGCATTATTATTTTTCAGTCAGACTATCCAGTCGGTCTCTCTATCAGTATATCAGCCAGTCTGTCTGTCAGTCTCTCTGATGGTCTGTCAAGATACTAATAAATAATATCTTGAGACAATCGTCGATAACATACGGTCATCTGATCCCAAACTAGGGAGAGCCTGTACTATGGTGACCAGACAACTGATACAAATACCTACTTGTATAGTTTTTTTGTAAATACATAATACTGACTTATTATCTTCTTAAGATAATTATGATCCATTAATATATATAATCTCTATCTTTTAATAATAATATTAACCACTTAACTATGATACTTAGATGTAGGTATAATAAACATTGAAAACAATTTAATACTATGCAATTGCGAAGTAATGAGTCCTTAAAGACGAAGAAGTGTTGAGTAATGACCTAAGGTCATTGGTAATCCCCTACGCAAATAGAAAAAGGCCTAAATCAGTATATCACAGATAATGGCATCGTAGTCGATTTTTGAGCCAGGGATTATTTTTTTGCCCATAAAAACCGATAAGTTATTGTTTCAAGTAAAACTTCAGAATGGTAATCCTGGGGCCCTACTATCAGCTGTTCAGGCAGCGTTAAAATAATTTTACCGTAAGAAAATAACGCAGATATACGCAGCATATAGCTATGTCCGCTTCTCTAGCGGAAATAATATCACAATAATAATGCTCTAACAGATGGAACCCTGAACTTGTGGAGACAACCGGGTAATGTGAGATTTTTACTGTACAACTCTCGTAGCTGTCGCTGTGGCACAAAAAGAGTCCTAGATTCTCTGTTGGTTCAGTTCCCGAAAATACCTAAAATATTACCTTACCGACAGCTCTATCCTTTACACTACAAAATGTGACTGTGTATGTTGAATAGTTTGGAAATAACATCCGGAGTTGTATATTACTCGGACCTTGTGGCGACTACGGAAAATTTCCGTGCTTTCAAGCGTTTCTGCCATACCTATTATTGGAAACCAGTCTATTAGTAGAAATCTAAATATAGGTATATTTAGGTTGCCTGGAAGAGATTGCTTTTTAGCGATAAGGCCGCATTTGAACATTGATATCTTCAACGTATTGTTCAATTTACATGTAACTTTTGGTGTACAATAAAGTGTATTTATTATTATTATTATAGGTCCCTACAAATCTAGTAACTTCCGTGGTGCCTTACAGTGTAGCGTAGCTACATTGTTTTTCACTATATTATAACAATTAATTACGAAAAACAGACTTATTAAGAGATATATAGTTCCTATTTCGTTTTAATAAAACAAGTGTACAAGAACTTGTGCTCTGATAATTATGTCAGGCGCTTTGTTGAGTAGTTTTTATATTTTTTAAAGTCACAATATATTGTTGAGATATTTTATGTAATGTGGTTGCTTAGGGTTGAAGGAAGCTGCAGCAAGCTTCTCTGCTATTCTTTTCACCAAAAGAATAAAACTTGCATAGGGTTTCTTTGTTCTCTTACTATTTTCACATGGGAAGGTATTTGGTTATTAAGGGGCGTGGTATAGCCGCTCGCTTGTGCCATCATTTCTTTTGATACCTGCAAATAAAATAGTGTCTCGATGTGGGCGGAGTCTTCTAGACCTTTCCACAACTTCTTGTGCAACTCGATATTTTGAATGCAGGGCATAGGTCCCACACATATCAAACAGTCTTTGCCTGGAACACACGCTCCACAGTTGAGTTGGGATCGTGAAGAATAGTTTATTCCATATAAGTTCTTTTTAGCAGAATCTGTATTAATAAATAAATTCAGTGAACATACCCAGTATTAACTGGTAAGTTGTACTTAGTTGTAAGAATGCAGGTTAATAACTGTGTATATTCTTTCTTGTTTTAAATAGGCATCTCCTACCTGTTAGGTTTTAGTCTTTTTATACCAGGAGAAACTATATTCTCCTGGCCTTTTATGTATGTGTTACTTTCTTGTAGCGTCGCTCTTTTGCGCCAACTTCCACCAACTGAGGTTGGTCGGGAGAGGGTCGCGGTAAGAGAGCGGCGACTACAGGAACGCATATCTGGCGTTCCAGGGTTTCCTGCTACGGCAAGAATCTTCCTCTGGTTAGAGGGTTGCCACCTCCGAGTTGAGGTCTCGCTGTGCTGATCAAAGTTGATCAGTTTCTCCGTTTCAGGGTCTACGCCCGGCTACTGCGACCGGGACGATAGTCCGGTTCCTCCCTGCGAGAACTCCAGGCTTCAGCCAGCCGAAGACATCGTCCGAGGGCTCGCCGTTCTCGCACCCTCCAACTCTTTAGTTGAGTTACCAACCATTTGTAGAATCGAACAAGCTATAAACCAAATTACGAATCTCCCTGTATTGATTTCTGTTTATATTTAATTTTATATTAATAAATTTGTGTAGTCGAGTTAAGCGTTTTTATTTAAATTAGCTCATGCTCGCCGACTAGGCTACAACAGGTGGACTAACTCTAGTTGGTGCACCTGTAAGAATCTTTCGTTCTGGGGTTTTATCGACCTGTGTGATTTTTACTTGTCTCCCGCTTTGCTCCCGCCTTTGCAAAGTGGGAGACAAGTAAAAATCACACAGTGGAATTTTTATTTTTCCAACTCCTATAATAATATACTTTTCTAATTAAATTTATTGCGGGTTCCAAGACAATTTAGCATTTCCCCGGGACTCGCTAAGGGTCAAACTTCGGTGTCTTCGCTGGTGACCACAATAGATCCTGGCTGACAGGAGTCACAGTGGTGGGAATAAGTGGTGGGATCAGTCCTATTAGAAAAAAACTCGGATGGAGCCTTCACACGCAACAGATTTGCTTATAAAATGCTATGAGATCTCGACTAGAGCTAAACTCTACGTACATAATATATTGTTATGTATTTTGGTCAGAGTAATTGAGTAATTTATAGTGATGTTGTCTTTTACTTGCGCGAATATTACACATTGAAATCAAACTACTACAAAAAAACTCGCGTTAAAGAACACATAGCTGATGTGAAACACCGACGCTGTACGAAGTCTGCAGTATGTGAACACGTTCAGGATCGCACCCACCATTATATTAGATTTGATAAACCACAAATCCTCGCAAAAGATCACCGATTCCTACCTAGGATGATTCGTGAGGCTATTGAAATCAAAAAACCTCCTAATTTCAATAGAGAAGATGGTTGGGTGTTAGCACCGGCTTGGGATCCTGTGATAAATATAATTAAATCCAATATCAATCAAAACACTGCACGGCCTCAAGATACTGTAAGCTCTTACTGCGTAGATCGGACCAACAATAATAACTAAGAAGACCTGAGGGTACACCGGCATAATTGTGACGTAAGGACGTTCAACATCTCAGTCCTCCCGTGACCATGGGTGCTGCAAAGCAATCGAAACGTCGGGATAGTAAAATCAATAAATAAACCGCGATAGAATCCGTAAAAGTAGTTTGATTTCAATAATTTATAGTGTTCAGCTTGGCGATATATGCAGACGCAGCTGTGGTTACCACTTGGACGGTTCCTTGGGAGCTAGTTATTGCCTTTCTTGCTACATAAGCAGGGATGTTCAATCTCGGAAGGAGATCCATTCATATTTTTGGCATATTACCAGACACAGAGCTCCTGCTGTTAATTTTCGTATTTTCTACTCAAAATTTTGCTCATTGCCTTCAGCAGGCGTATCTGCGTCCACCGTGATAATTGATGCTGATTTATCATTATGCCTTATCCATTACAGGTTTGAATGAAGTGACAGATTGAAAACGGAAAAATTCTGCAGTGCGACTAGACCAAAGATCCAGATTCCCGGCGCAGCACTGTTTTTCAGTGTCCTCATTGACATTTCAATGCCGCATCACTTACGTACATAAATTAATACATTTATAAATAATACGAATAAATACAAAATTAATAATACAAGAAAAACAACAGTACTAGATAATAAAAGTATCATCTGGGAAGACACAACAACGTTAGCCTCATCTGGGTACCTGGACACGAAGGTGTCGAGGTTAATGAGAAGGCGGACAGACTAGTATCTAAGGACCGGCTCACAAAGACATTTGGTGGGTCCTGAACCATTTGTGGGGATTCCGTATGGACCGTACCACCAAGCATTATATGCGCATGCTAGGAATGAACACATAAAGGAATGGAGGGAACCGTCAGGCCTAAACCACTCCAAAACTTTCTCTAGCTAAAGGGTGGACTGTGGGGTTAAATTAATGAAACTTAACAGTTCACAAATAAGGCACTTAATAGATGCACTCACGGGACATTTTGGTACCAATGAGCACCTTCAAAGAATGAGGCTAAGTACTACTGATACTTGCAGATTTTGTAACGGTGAAAAAGAGTCAATGCGACACATATTGTGTGTCTGCGACGCTCTTGCGAGACGTAGGTTGGGTTATCTGGGAGTACCTTATCCTACACCAGATGATTATGTACAGCTCCAAGCTGGCGCAATCGTTGCGTACCTGAGGGAACTCTTCGACACGCCAGAAACAGAGTAAGGGCTAGGGCATACACTATGGATCCAACTGGGTCGAAGTGCGTTCCGGTGGTTACCGGGCCCGATTCATAGCCGCCAACAATAGAATAGAATAGGGATGAGAGTGAGCGCACTTGTGTCTACGCAATACAAGCGCGCGACAAGCTTTTATATCATACTAGCTGTAGCCCGCGGCTTCACCCGCGTTGTCTTAGTAAGTAAAACGCGTTTTAAATTAGGGATGAAGGTTTTAAAAATATTGTTTACACTTTTATAACAACTTGACCAATATCGTGTGACCCACCTGGACCTAATAGGTAAGTATCATGTTATCAAATATACATACTTGATGACATAGCCTGTATTTTAGTGTAAGGCATCATAGCTCCAATTTTAGTGCCTGTATGGGTTTCTTAAATATTCATTGCTTTATTTTAATTAAAAAAGACGGTCAGTTGCGAGTTGGACTCGCGCACTGAGGGTTCCAATCCTTCATTGGACCTATTAAATTTATTTTACTATTCGTCGAACACCTCAGATAGCAATAAAACCACACAGTAAAAGGAAGTGTGTTTGTCAAGGCTTGTTTAGGATTTCTAAAGAACTATACTACTTAGAAAGATCATTTCATTCTTCCTGTATTCTATTGTATTGTTGGTGGCTATAAAATTGGGGTGCGTCCTATTTCATATAAAGTTATTTGGTCTATTTTCATTTTAATAACGTTCACAAGATATAATAAACGTGAGATATACTAACTTTTGATATAATTTCTTTACATATAACATTTATATATTCTAAAACTTATCTCGTATAATCTTATTGGATATAATGTTTATCTAATCGAAAATCATTAGCTCTATCGTTTAAAATGTATATTGATGCCATCATGATTAACACCTCGATTCAGAGCAATCCGACTTGGATAGGTTAGGTTAGAAGTAGTTCGTGGTTATTATTTTATGACCACCCAGGAAAGGCCCGCCTATCGGAGCTCCGTCGACCTATCTGCCTCCTCAGGTAATAATATTATTATTATTTTGTTTTTATCATGTTAGGCTAAATAGGTTTTATGTCTTGTGAGTGATATCAAACGATATTATATTCAATGTATGTTATGCTTAATGAAAATAGTTATTCTAAAATTATATCAATCGTTTATTATATCAACTGGTCATTATATCAAATAAAATTATAGATTCAGTTGTTATATCTTGTAAATATTAGAGATTTTGTAATTATATCAAATATTACTTACCCATAAAATTGGGCCCAGTAACCACTTGAACGCACTTCTACCAAGTTAGATCCATTGTGCATGCCCTAGCCCTTACTCTGTTGCTGACGTCGAAGAGTTCCCTTAGGTACGCAACGATAGCACCAGCTTGGAGATGCACATATTCATCGCGTGTAGGATAGGCTACTTCCAGATAACACAACCTACGTCTCGCAAGAGAGTCGCAGCCACACAATATGTGTCGCATTGACTCTTTTTCACCTTCGCTGAATTTGCAAGTATCAACAGTACTTAGCCTCATTCTGCGGAGGTGCTCATTGGTACCAAAATGTCCCGTGAGTGCACCTATTAGATGCCTTATTTGTGATCTGCTTAAGTTTAATAATTTAACCCCAAAGTCCGCCCTTGTGCTAGAGAAAGTTTTGGAGTGGTTTAGGCCTGATGCTTCCCTCCATTCTTTTATGTGTTCATTTCTAGCATGTGCATATAATGCTTGGTGATACGTTCCATACGTAATACCCGAAAATGGTTCAGGGCCTACCAAATGTCTTTGTGAGCCCGCTCTCGCTAGTCTATCTGCCTTCGTGTCCCTCGACGCCTTCGTGTCCAGGTACCCAGATAAGGCTGACGTTGTGTTTTCCCAGGCTGTTCAAACCTGTAACACCTTCTTTAACCAGTCTTTCAACTATTCTTCCTGTAAAATATAGATGTCTATCTATCTAGACATGTAACCTATATGTATATAATTAATATTATAAATGCGAAATTAACTATGTCTGTCTGTCTCTCCGTCTGCCATAACGCCTAATCCAGTGAACCGATTTCGATGAAATTTGGTACAGAGATAGATTAGACCTTAAGAAAGGACATATGCTACCTTTTATTCCGAATAAAAACAAATGAAAATGGTTCAAGTTGGAATAAAGTGGATCGATATGATCCAAGCTGGATCATCAAACTGCATCAAACTCGATTGAACCGGATTGAGCTGAATAAAACTGGTTTGAGCTGGATCAAACTGGATCAAGGTGAATCGTGCTGAATCGAAGTAAATCGAGCTGGATTGAGGTAAATCGAGGTTGATCGAGATAAGTCAAGGTGGTTTGAAGTGGGTCAAGTTGGAATAAAGTGGACTGAGTTGAGCCAAGCTGGATCATCAAACTCAATTGAACCGGATAATACCAGATTGAGTTGAATAAAACTGGTTTGAGCTGGATCAAGCAGGATCAAGTTGGATCGAGCTAAAGCGAGGTATATCGAGGTGGATCGATGTAGAACGACATGAACCGAGGTGGATCGATATAGTTAACTCTGGGTGGGTCAAAGTGGGTCAAGGTGAAACAAAGTGGATCGAGATGAGTCAAGCTGGATTATCAAACTGCATAGAACTGGTTCGAGTTAGATCAAGGTCAAGGATTTTAGAAAAAATCCAAAAATCTTTAATTGTTGTATTGAGTTTATTTACCGAGTTTCGTTACTCTACCTGCATTAAATGGAAATCCTTCTTTGTGCAAACTTTTCAACCCCATGAAATGAACGGAGGGGTTGTTTTTCGAAAAATGCCGGAAATAGGTTTCTTGTGTGCAATACATAAATTAAGTCTTATGACTGCAGTTCAAAAAACATTTTTAGACCCCAGTTAGAACCTCTTAGGAGTTGATAATCAAAAAAATATTATTGGCACATGGATTTGCATTTTCTTTAGCGGTAAATGTATTCGCAAAGTTTCAATCATACTCAAAAACCATGCTAATACCATGCATGCATATCAATGCATTTAATGTTCGTTTTTTAAAAAAGTTTTGAAATACGTGTTTCTTTATTTCTTTTGCTCAGTTCACTGACAAACTTTCGTGTCTGTGTGATGAAAAAAATATTTTTATTCATACACACTTTGGGAGCCCATTTGACCCACTTAGGTGTAAAATTTCGAAAAGTCTGTTCTTATTGTTCATCTAAACTATTGAATAATGTTGGTTCCAAATTTCATGATTCTACGTTAAATGGTTTTGGTTGTATCGTGATTCCTGTTCTTTTATTAATATATTTTATTTTTATTTTATTAGGGACAACAAACAACTATACATTATATTTTACAAAAAAAGAAATTACACATTTATAAAGTACATATATCAATGCATAGCCCACAACGCTATCCACGGACGCTATCCATGCCTGTTATGTTATTTATAGGCGAATTAACAATAACAAAGAAAATAAATTGTTCAATATAGATAGAAGATTATAACTTTTTACCTCTTATCCCAATTTAGGGGTCGTTTTTTTGAAAAATAAATAGAATAAAATGTTCAATAATTTTATTTTAAAAGGATTTTCACTTGTCTACGTAATAATTATTTCCTATAAAAAGTTTAGCAAACCCTAGCGCACCCCGAATCATTGTTTTTAAAAATTCCCGAAACAAGTATTTACACACATCAAAAGTGTCTAGGGATCAAGCATTTTTAAGCGGATTTCTTGAGATTGAGATGTGGCTTTGTAATAAATTTATGATTTTATAAATTTATATGGATCCTTTTTGGTGCATTTCATAATTTGAATCAGGAACTGTGAATCAAATTCGAGTAAAAGATGAAAATCAGCTGTCAATATTTTCCCTATAAAAACATACAACGCATTGAAGACATTATTAGTGCTACTGTTTCCCTACTACTGATTAAAACCAACGTTATTATGGAGCGGCGACGTCATTTAAGCAGGGAAGAAATGCTCAGAGCCGTGGGAATGATAGAAGCTGGTTCCCGGCAACGTACTGTGGCTTTAGCTCTGAATACAAGTCAGAGTGTTATCAGTCGACTTTGGACACGTTACCGAAGCACTGGTACCGTGGCTGAGCGCCATGGAGGACGGTATCGCTGCACCACACGGAGACAAGACCGATATATTCAAATCTTAACTCGAAGAGCTCCAACAATAACTGCCATGATGTTAGCCGTGAGGCTTCATCACTCTTCAGGGAACTTAATTAGCGACCAAACAGTCAGAAACCGCTTGCATGAAGTGAACCTTCATTCCCGAAGACCGCTACGGGTACCACCTATAGCAATGCACAATCGTAGGATTCGATATCAATGGGCTCTTGAACACAGAAATTGGGCAGAAGAACAATGGCGTTTCGTGTGCTTTTCTGATGAGTCTCGTTTTGGTATGAGACCGGATACAAGACGTATACGACACTGGAGAACCCCTGGACGCCAACAGCGATTAAAATCCTGCCAGGAAGTCCATCCTTATAGTGGTGGAACCATCATGGTATGGGCGGGTATTTGGATCGGCGGAAGAACTGAGTTGATTTGGATCAGAGGCAACCTCAACGCTCAAATTTATGCTGAGACGATTGTATCAGACGTCATCGTTCCTCTACAAGTGCAAATCGGTCCCTTATTTCAGTTAATGCATGATAATGCACGACCGCACACCGCAAGAGTTGTAAGACAGACTCTCGCCCCAGCTAACATCAATGTCCTGCCCTGGCCTGCTCAGTCGCCAGACTTGAACCCGATTGAGCATGCATGGGATATGCTACAGAGAAGAGCTCTGCCGAATATGGAGGGTATCCAGTCGCAAGAAGACCTTTTTTTGTTGTTGCAACGAACATGGGCGGCCATTCCACAGCGTGATTTGGATGAACTCATTTTGAGTATGCCAAACCGATGTTCTTGTGTTGTTAGTGTTCGCGGTAGAAACACGGATTATTAATTGTTTAAGTTACCCAATAAAATTTTAAAGAAAACTGTTATTTCAGTCTTTTTTTCGAACTTTTGTGTTAGTGGTTCAAATGTCAAAAATCCCTTTATTAGGAAAATGGCAAATTTCTTTATTAATGCAAAGGTGACTTGGTTTATCGTTACTGTGACAAACGAAAACACTTTATTTGATGAATCCTTAAAGAAAATTTTAATTAATATCAATCAGGAGAAAAGTTATTGCAAAAATATATGTTGATCCCTAGACACTTTTGATGTGTGTATTTATTTTATTTAAAAAAAAATCCAGTAAATTTCAAACATAAAATAAAAAGTTTCATACAAATGATGGAAACACCCCATTTGACCCCCTTAGGATTGGAATTTTCATAAACCTTTTCTTAGTGGATGCTTACGTCATAAGAAGAACCTACTGTCCAAATTTCAGCTTCCTAGATCCAGCGGTTTGGCCTGTGCGTTGATGAATCAGTCAGTGAGTCAGTCAGTCAGGACATGTAATTTTATATGTATTGATGATGATGATTACCCAACCTCATCGTAAATGAAAAAAAGGGGTCATCGAAACTTCAAAGTGAGACTACTATATCGAGTGGGGTATCATATAAATAAATCATTATTATTCTTATTCTTATCTATAAGGGCTTCATTTGCTCATCCCAAAATATATTTTTATTAGGTTAATAATTTGCACAAGTGTTCCAATAAAATTATTACTGTTTTTTAGTAATCCTAAAAATCCTTGACAAACAAATTACTTTTGCGGTTTGGTTAGTGTGCGCGAGCCCAACTTGCATTTGATTATTTTTTTACTGGTCAGGCAAGTTTTTAATGAAAATTTTGTTCAATAAGGCCTGTCTATTCCTAAGTAGTAGTCTTTGTTCTAATGACGGACATAAATGAATGCTTGGTACATAGGAACATAATATATTAACGCATTCACTGGCATTTCCTTAACAGTTGCTTTTGAGATTTTGAAAAACGTTTATGTGCTGCGATGGGAGCTATAACTGTATTGTGTTTTACTTTGTTAGTACTAGGAGTTGTTAATACTTCAGGTAGTAACAAATTATTTTATTCTTTATTTAATAAATACGTAGAGTTCGGATAGTTTTTATACTTTATGTAATTTCTCGGAGATTTTTTCGAACATTATTTTAATAGGGAATTAGCGCGATTTTTTTTTCTTTAACCTTCCCTTCGACTGATGGTAAGCCATAGAAAGCTGAACTGGCAATAGTTATTAAGTCTCTTGTGTCCTGTTATTTCACCAGCTACAGTGCCCTTTATACCGGTACACAGCAACCTTGCTGCTTGGCGGCAGAATATCTGGCAGCGGTAGTATCTACTTCGACGGATGTTGTAAACGTGTACCCTCGTACCACCTGTGTACCTACTAGGTGTACCACCTAGTAAATAGGTTGATGTTGTGAAAGTTTGGCCTCTGTGACCGTATTGTGATGAAGAAATGATTATTTCACTTAATATTGATTAAACCACCACAAACAAACGGTTATTATAATAAGCAGCCGTCATCATCATCATCATAATCAGCCAGAAGACGTGGCGTCCACTGTTGAACATAGGCCTCCCCCTTAGAACGCCACAATGAACGACAATTGGCTATTTGCATCCACCGGTTACCTGCGACGCGCACAATGTCGTCTGTCCACCTAGTGGGAGGCCTGCCAACGCTGCGTCTTCCGGTTCGTGGTCGCCACTTGAGAACCTTTCTTCGCCAACGGTTATCGGTTCTTCGAGCGATGTCAATAGCAGCCGAAAGACGCCCATTACTGAAAAAAGGCCTTCCCCTTAAACGGGAGGGGTGGCCATAATCCTCACGCTAAGCAGGCGGCTTGGGGATTGCAATATAGTTAGTATGTAATCCAATAGAAAGAAGCTGCTGCCAGAGACCTCGCGGGTAAACAAAGAGTTCCTAAACCTATACAGTGAGCAATCATTTAAAAATATCCTTTGCTCTATGTAGTTTGCTGTGTATTTCTTTTTGAAACTTTCTTCATATTAGCTACGGGCTGTTTGAGTTTGATTCTTGATTAGGAAAAAATTGATTTTCAAAAATAAACCAAAGCAGTAGCGGGAAGCTCTTGTTTTATGAATAGCCTAGGTGGTCACTGGTTTGAATCTTGCGGGAAGCAAGAACTTTGTTCTCGATACGACTGGCTGTTGATCACATGTTTGGCTGAAAAGTTGCGCCCCTTTGGAGTAGGTTTATTCTAAAAGATGGGCCACTGTGGGCTGTTCGGTCAAATGGAGATTATATTTTTGAGGATAAAGAATTAAATGGATGCAACTGTCGAAACAATGAAATATTAAATAATGGATTAATTATCATTAACTCTAATTAAAGTTAGTTAATAAAGAATATTAAAAAAAAACTAAATACACGCAAGTACTTAAAGACGTACGTAATTATCCTAGCTAATATAAGGTCGGATTGTAAAACCTTGTAAAATAAAATAGGATCGATTATATTAATTATACTTTATTACTCATGATTGTAGGTAATTGGATGACTGCAATATTTTAATAGTCAGATAAAATTAACACTTATATGTTATTATATTAGGTGCATACCTATTTGTATACGATGGATAGTGTCTATGCACTATCTATGCACTATGCACCATCGCCAAAAAACAATGTTTTTTTTTTGGTTATTCCATACACAGTAAAATTAAGTAGAGCGTGTACTATGACAACTAGGCATCTGCATTGAAGCACATACAATCATACCTACTCTATGTTTCACTAAATCTATATTAATAAAAGAGCAGGGTGTTTCCTAGGAATCACGATACAGCAAAAACCATATAACGTACAATCTTGAAATTTGGAACCAACATTATTCAAATAGTCTAGGTGAACAATAAGAACGGATTTTTCGAAATTCCATACTTAAGGGGGTCAAATGGGCTCCCAAAGTTTGTATGGAAAAAAATATTTTTTTTTGTCACACGGACATGAAACTTTGTCAGTGTACTAAACAAAAGAAATAAAGAAACACGTGTATCCCACTTTTTGAAAATCGACCCTTACAGGGGTTTTAGCATCGTTTTTGAGTATGCAAAGCAGAAAAATAATTTCATACTGCATTGCTGAAACTTTGCGAATACATTATTCAAATTATAGAGATCCAAGTGCAAATAATATTTTTTTGAAAATCAACTCCTAAAGGGGTCCAATTGGGGTCCAAAAAATGTTTCTCGACCTACAGTCATAAGACTTAGTTTATATATTGCACACAAGAATCTAAGAAACTTAAATTCGGCATTTTTCGAAAAACTACCCCAAAGGTCATTTAATGGGGTTTCATAGTTTGCACAAAGAAGGATTCCCATTTCATCATATGATGCACCTAGAGTAACGAAACTCGGTAAATAAACTCAACATAACAATTGAAAAAACTAATTTTGAGCATTTTTGTAAAATCAACCCCTAAGTGGGTCAAATGGGCTCCCAAAGTTTGTATGAAAAAAAAAATTTTTTTCGTCACATGGAAACGGAACTTTGTTACAGTACTGAACAAAAGAAATAAAGAAACACGTATATTACAACTTTTTGAAAATTACCCTTAAAGGGGTTTTAACATGGTTTTTGAGTACACAATGTAAAATAAAAACATACTTACTGCATTGATGGAACTTTGCGAATATATTTATCGAATTATAGCAATCCAAGTACAAATAATCATTTTTTGGAAATCAACTCCTAAGGGGTCCAATTGGGGTCCAAAAAATGATTCTCGACCTATAGTCATAAAACTTAGTTTATATATTGCACACAAGAATTTAAGAAACCTATTTCCAGCATTTTTTGAAAAACTACCCCTAAGGTTTTTTAGTGGGGTTTCAAAGTTTGCACAAAGAGGATTTCCATTTCATCCTATAATGCAGCTAGAGTAACGAAACTCGGTAAATAGACTCAACACAACAATTAAAAAAACTAATTTTGAGCATATTTGTAAAATCAACCCCTAAGTGGGTCAAATGAGCTCCCAAAGTTTGTATGAAAAAAAAAATTCGTCACACGAACATGAAACTTTGTCAGTGTACTAAACAAAAGAAATAAAGAAATACATGTATTACAAATTTTTGAAAATCGACCCCTATAGTAGGATTTGAGTTGACTGGTTTTTGAGTATGAAACGTGAAAAAACTTAGACATACTTACTGCATTGATGAAATTTTGCGATTATATTTATCAAATTATAGCAATCCATGTGTATACATGAATCAGAGAATTTAATCCTTAAAATTCCAACGCATTCCACAGCATATTACGGTAACTCTTTTTCAGTTCGTGCTGTCAAACTGTGGAATAGTCTACCTTTGACTATTAGACGTGCCGAGTCCTTAGTTACATTTAAAAGGCTCCTGAAGGAATATTTCTTGGTCTCCTAGCCATGACTTTTTTTTTATTTTCTATTTTTTTTTTTTTCATCCACGATATCACCTCTATACTATCATAATATGTTTTATAGTATTATTACTTATTTCCTCACCATAGATAAACTATGTTATATTATGTTTATGTATATCGAATATATAGATATTTTTTTTTTTTTATTTCAATGTAGGTATATATAATATTTATCTTATATATTATTATCTATATTACATGTAGATTTTTAGCTTTTCCTCATTTTATTTTATTTTGTTTTCTGTACACCATTGGCTACCTTCTTTTGCTATTTGATCGTTCCTTTCCATCCTAAGGTTGTCTGGAAGAAATCGCAACCTGCGATAAGACCGCCCAATGTATACCATTGTATTATTTTTATTTGTACTTCTTTGTTTTCCTGTACTTTTTGGTGTGCAATAAAGAGTTCTCTATCTATCTATCTATCTATACATGATGTTTTGGGAATCAACTCCGAAATGGGTCCAATTGGGGTCCAAAAAATGTTTTTCGACCTACAGTCATAAGACTTAGTTTATATATTGTACAGAAGTATTAAAGAAACCTATTTCCGGCATTTTTCGAAAAACAACCCCTAAGGTAATATCAAGGGGTTGAAAATTTTGCACAAAGAAGGATTTCCATTTCATGCTATGATGCAGCTAGAGTAACGAAACTCAGTAAATAAAATCAACACAACCATTGAACAAAGTAATTTTGAGCATTTTTGTAAAATCAACTCCTAAATGGGTCAAATGGGCTCCCAAAGTTAGTATGGAATTTTTTTTTTCATCACATGGATATGAAATTTTGTCAATGTACTAAGCCAAAGACATTAAGAAACACGTGTATCACAACTTTTTCAAATTCGACCCGTAATGGGTTGTTAGCATGGTTTTTGAGTATGAAACGCGGAAAAAAAATATCATTCTGCATTGATGAAACTTTGTGAATACATTTATTAAACTAAAGCAATTATTGTATAAAAATATTTTTTTGAAAATCACCTCTTTAAGGGGTCCAATTGGGGACCAAAAAATGTTTTTCGACCTACAGTCATAAGACTTAATTTATGTATTCTACACAAGAGTCTAAGAAAAAGTTTTCCGGCATTTTGCAAAAAACAACCCCTGACCATAGGGGGGGGGGGACCATTTAATGGGGTTGAAAAGTTTACACGTAGAACGATTTCCATTTAATGCTATCATACAGCTAGAGTAACGAAACTTGGTACATAATCTCAATACAAAAATTGAATAAACAAATTTTTAAGCATTTTTCGATAATCAACTCCTAAGTGGGTCAAATGGGGTCTCAAAGTTTGTATGAAAAACTTTTTTTTTTCACCGCACTAACACCACACATAATACAGCTAGAGTAACGAAACTCAGTACATGGACTCAACAAAACAATTTAACAAACTAATTTTCAGCATTTTTCGAATATCAACCCCTAAGGGGGCCAAATGGGGTATCAAAGTTATTATAGAAAAATAAATATTCATCGCATGAACACGAAACTTTATCAGTGTACTGATAAAAAACACGAGTATCATATTTTTTTTTTAATCAATCCTTGAAGGGGTTATTGAGTAGCAAACGTGGAAAGAAAATCATGCTGCACTGATGCAACTTTGTGAATAAATTCATCAAGTTAACGCAATTTATTTTGAAAATCAACCCCTAAAAGGGTCCAATTGGGTCCAAAAAATGTTTTTTGTCCTACAGTCACAGGACTTATTTTATACATTGCACACAATAATCTAAGAAACTTATTTAAGGCATTCTTCAAAAAACAATCCCTAAGGTCCTTTTATGAGGTTGCAAAGTTTGCATGAACAAGAATTTTCATTTTAGCTATAATGCTGCTACAGTCACAAAACTCAATAAATGAACTCAACAAAACAACAAACAAATTTTCTGCATTTTTCGGAAATCAACCCCTAAGTGGGTCATATAGTGTATCAAAGTTTGCAAAAAAATATTTTTCATCAGACGGACACAAAACTTTTGTCATCATATGAAGTTAAGAAACATGTCTGACACATTTTGATTTGAAAATCAACCCTTGACGGGGTTTTACCACGGTTTTTGAATATGAATGCGGTAAAAAATTCATGCTGCACTGATGACACTGCGGATGCATTCATGAAATTAAAGAAATCCATGTGCAAATTTTTTTTTTTTTAATTGTCCCCCAAAAGGGATTAATTGGGGTCCAAATCATGTTTTTTTACCCTACGGTCACAAGACTTATTTTATGTATTGCACATAACAATCTAAGAAACATGTTTCCTGAATTCATCGAAAAACAACCCCTAAGGTCAATTAATGGTTTCAAAGTTTGCATGCAGAAGGATTTCCATTTAAGTTATAAGGCAGCTACAGTCACGAAACTCGGTAAGTAAACTCAACACAAAAATTTAACAAACTAATTTTCAGCATTTTAACCGACTCCAAAAAAGGAGGAGGTTCTCAATTTGTCTGTACATATATTTTTTTTCTATGAATGTTCGCGCATGACTCTGGCAATTATGAACCGATTTCAAAAATTCTTTCTGGTACGGATAGGCCGCTCCATTGATTGGGCCCCTTAAAAAATATTACTTACGAATGAGCAGTTCCTGAAAAAACAAAAATGGCGACTCAGGAAAAATTGTAGGAATGCCTAAAAGATGATGTTTTTATCGCTTTTTAAGGACAAAAATGGTCAAACTCTGGCAAATATTTACCAATTTTATTCGAAAGAAGGAACCACTGTAATGAATATGTATAAATTTTATCACAACCGGATAAGAACTTCCTGGAGAACCATGATTGATGTGTAGGAATTTTACTGGTAAAAAAAGAATTTACACAGACGAATTGAGAACCTCCTCCTTTGAAGTTGGTTAAAAAACCATGAAACTGGTGTTCTCCATTACGTTACTCTGACAAATATGAACCGATTTCAATGATTCTTTTTTATTCAGGAGAGTAAACTACTGTAATGATTTCATGCAAATTTCATTAGAACCGGATAAAGTGTGCAATGTTTTATTCGAAAATCAACCCGTGGAATAAATGAGGTAGGTATCAAAGTTTGTATGTAATAAACAATTTTTTCAAAGACACGAAACTTTGTCAGTGTACTCATCAAAAAACTGAGAAACACGTTTAACAGATTTGTTTTGAAAATCAACCCTTAACGGGGTTTTAGCACGGTTTTTTAGTATCAAACGCGAAAAAAATAATCATGCTGCATTATGGACACTTTGCGGATAAATTCGTCATATTGAAGTAATCCATGTAATCCATTTTTTTTTTAAATGTACCCCTAAAAGCGTTCAATTGAGTTCCAAAAAATATTTTATTCCTACAGCCACACAACATATTTTATGTATTGCATACAAGAATCTAAGAAACCGTTTCCGGCATTCTTCGAAAAATTCCTAAAGTTTGCGTGAAGAAAGATCTCCACTAATGCTATAATGCAACTATGGTAATGAAACTGAGTGAATGAATTAAACAAAACTATTGAATAAACTAATTTCCAGCATTTTTCGAAAATCAATCGCTAAGGGCATCTACCAATGGAGTTACCAAATGGTTTCCACTTAACAACCTCAGAAGTTTTTTAATGGAATTGCAAAATAAGTACTGTATCTTTTTAAATAAAGAAGTAAATATTTAAGAATCCCATTTCTTACACATATAATAGCTTACACAAAAATACAGGCTACATACTTGATACCTATTAGATCAGGGTTAATAAAAGTGTGAACAATATCGTTACATTAGTGTAAACAATGTTTTAAAAACCTCGATCCATAATTCAAAACACGTTTGAGTAACAAAGTAAACGCGAGCGAAGCCGCGGGCTACAGCTAGTAAATATATATAGGTACTTTGATTTACATAATATGTTCACCTAGACAAATTTCAAATTTAAGAATCCAACTAGGTATGTCGGATGTCTGAATGCGGTAATTATTATTCATTAAAATCATGTCATGTCATTTAGTAATGGGATACTCATCCCAACTTACCTGTCCGGTAGTTGTGGTATAGTATACGGGTATGCGACCCCGGCTTCCCTAGCTATTACTGTCCCATTCCTTGCCCTCCTGGGCGGTAATATCCTACTTTTCCTACTTATTCGTGAGAACGCAATGGTCAATCATATATATAATTTAATTAACCAAAATGGCGGCGATGTGGTTCGCCACCCATCACGTCTCGTTTCTCACGGAGGTGAAAAGCGGCCCTTGGGCTCTGCCTACCCCTACGGGAAAAAGGCGTGATTTTATGTATGTAAAATAAAATAATGTTTCCTTGCTGAGAATTTTGATGACTTAATTATTTAATGTAATTCCTCTACATGTACGCTTCGTTTGTTCTACCATAAAGAACCAGAAAAAAACCGATAGTAGAAGAGCCCTAAAAGGGATTTCGGGATTTACTCGAGCGCGGCAGATTAAAATAAGGGAGGTACTTAGCATCCTCCTAAGTAACTCCACCAAATATAAGCACTGTAGATAGAGCCGCGCGTGTAAGGTAGCCCGTCAGATTAGTAAAAAAAAACCGATCAGATTAAGATAAGGTGGGTTAATTACAAGCTAAAAGGTATACATTCCGAAAATCTGACAATTTGATCGTGACGAAGGAGAGTGAGAGAGTTAGAAAGTTGCAAAATGAAAAACGATGTCTGGGAATTCTCGATCGCGGTTGATTTTTTGTTATTTGGAAGAAAATGATCCAAAAATAATATAATCTGCTGATTTCCACAAGCCGAAGTAATAAAAATCGTCAATGAAGGTGAGAGCGCGCAGCTGGTGTTAGGCATGTACTAGTGTAATCCCCACTCAGCAAGTAATATTTTGAACGACGCTCTGGTTTGTTCGTGCTTCAAAGTTCATTTTAGCCCGACTGCCCCAGAAGGCGAGCTATGTTTTTCCAGAGTTTGTGTGTTTATGTAAGTATGTATGATGAAAAACAGAAGCTTTTGGATGAGGTAACGCCCTCAGTTTTTAGGTACCCTCCCCTCCCAGTGCGGCGACAACTTAGAGTAAGTTTTTTTACTTAGTTTTAGTATATTTGTACATGCACAATGGATCCAACTGGGTTGAATCGAAGTGCGTTCCAGTGGTTACCAGGCCCGATTTTTAGCCACCTGAATAGATAGTATATTTGTAAATAAACTTTAAATATTTAGTTAAAACTTTATAACTTTATTTATCAACCAGAATATTAACTTAAAATGAACTTGCAGTAGTTGTTACTACACTAGGCTCGCAGGCCTGTATCGCAGTAACAATAGAATGACTTCACATTGTGATTCCGTAATAAATAGTTACTATCTAAGTAAAGTAATAGTCGTTCATTGTGGCGTTCCAAGGGGGAGGCCTATGTTCAGCAGTGGACGTCTTCCAGCTGATGATGATGATGATGAAAGTAATAGTATGTGTGTATGTCTATTTCTTCTTAGAAATAGACAGAATTTTAGGCTGTAGCCTAAAATTCGGCTTGATGGATTTTTACTTTCAATATGTAGTTCGATTCGTCTTAGTTGTGGGAGTGACATATGCTATAATTTAAAACAAGGTTATCAGAAGCAGATTTTTTTTCAATTGGTCAGATTAAGTATGCCCTTCAATATAATCGTCAGGTTTTAGGCTACCGTAACTGGGACGTCAAGCTGAACCGTCTGTATAATGATCTGACACACTCGAGTATTTTAATATGACGATTTTTATGCATTTTCAGAAATTCACTATTACGAGCTCGCGTCACTACTGAATCGTCAGTTTTTTGAATAGTAGCATTTTAAGGGTTCACTTGACATCTCCTCTGAATATCTGACGCGCTGGAGTAACTTTCTTTTTTTTCCATTTTCTACCCTACCTGCCGGCCCACCACGCAAGTCGGCAGATCAATATACCTTTGGTATCAGAGATACGTTCGGGCATCTGAACTATCAATATCTGACACGCTAGAGTATGTCCATGTAACGATTTTTTTTACATTACGCGACTACAGGTTATCAAAGATAACCTGTATTCCAGGTTATCACAGATAACCTGTAGTCGTTTTCCCCACCATTAAAAGGGGAACATTATATAACATTTTATTCTTCTTATCAACTAATCCACAAAATCTATTAGGTCCCCACGACGTATGAGTAAATACACATTTAGCATTAATGCCTCCTCAGCTACAAATGGCGAATCCAATAAACTAATAATAAGTTTAATGATTTTTATACTTTAAAAGTTATCAACGATAGGAATGTGAACTTTAGTGTAAACAAGTATAAATTATATAAGTATAAAAAGCCCGACTGCAAACAAACAAAATGGTCCTAAATTACATTATACATACGTAATGTACATGAGCGGTAACAGCTCAGTGGGCGAGCGCTTGCCTTGGAAACAAGGTGCGCAGGTTCGAACCCCGGCTCGCACCTCTGATTTCTTCAATGAATCATGTGCGAATCGTCTTTGTGCGATTGTTACTAGCTTTCGGTGAAGGAAAACATCGTGAGGAAACCTGCATGTCCGAGAAAGACTAACTAGCTTTCGAATGACGTGTGAAGTCCGCCAACCCGCACTTGGCCAGCGTGGTGGACTATGGCCTAAGCCCCTTCATCTTGAAGGGAGGCCCGTGCCCAGCAGTGGGACATTAACAAGGGCTGGTATTATTATTATTATTATTATTAATGTACATAATATGTATATTTATCATATATTTCAATTCGTCACGTTAAGATATTTCATTTGATACCCATATTGCTGTATTTGGAACTAACAAAAAATACCAAATGGCGGCTGGCGGCCGCCAAACAATTACTTTTTTTTATTTATTGCCTATGTCACTCCTACCACTAAAACTAATCTAACGACATATTATAAGTTAGTGTACATCACACCGTTTAGGCTGGCCGTGCCAAAGAAAAATACATACATACATACTTACATTCATACACACTCTGGAAAAACATAACACCTGGGGCATTCTGGCAATCACAGCTGAAAATAACAAGAAACGACGCAGTTGATTATATCAAACAAAGCAGTTTCTACCTTCTTTCTTTTTTTTTGTTTTTGTCACACTGTTGGGCACTTTTCTTTTTTTTTAATCTTTTGTCAAAAGATATTTCTAAATAGTCTTTAGCACCAAACATGCACAGGATATGCAGCTTTATATGAACGTTACAATCTACTGTGTATTACTTCACCTATATAACCTATCCAGTGAGTTGGGTTCTGTGTTCCTTTCGCAGTTTTACCGGTGGAAAAATGCAAGCTAGAAGATTCCAGGTGTCTGGTATCACAAACCCAGAAAGCATTGCCATTATTCATGGCAGGGGTACCTGATGCCGACATTGATGTATTAGATGTTATGGATATGGACAATGTGAAATTCGACCTAGCTGGTTTTCAGTTCACCTTGAATGAAGGAAAATTTAAGGGTTTGAAGAATGCAGTCATTGATGATGTTACGTGAGTGGTATCTTCTTTTACCTTTTGTCTGTCTGCAATCAGACCTACAAATTTTATTAATTTATCTGTAACTGGTATTGTTTTTTCAGGCTAAAGCATTGGTATTAAGGTCTGAGGTGGATAGTCGGTTATTGTGAAGCTTTATATTTTCAGGATCAGAAAAATTCAAGTGCTCAAATTTGTTAGCTTTAATATCGGCTTAAGTTTTGAATTTAATGTGATCTGTTCTGGTAAAATGACAGCATTATTGGTGAAGGATTTTATGTTAGACACTTTTTTTTCAAGTCCATGTAAATTTTAGGATAGGTCTTAGGGTATCTTTTGGATGTAATGTTTCCTTTAATATGCAAATAAAATTCCGCAGTGCCTGAAGACAAAGGTTTTTAACCAGTGTGTGTTGCCAGTGATGACATATAGTACTGTGATGCATTTTAGAGAAGCTCAGAGTTACACAACGAGCTATGAAGAGAGCTATGCTCGGGGTTGCTTTGCGCGACAGAATGCGTAACGAGGAGGATCCGTAAACTGAGGTCACCCACATAGCTCTTAGAATTTGCAAGTTGAAGTGGCAGTGGGCAGGCCACATCGATCGAAGAACTGATAACCAATGTGGAAGGAAGGTTCTAGAGTGGCGGTCACGAAGAAGGAATGAAGAAAGAGGCAGCGTAGGCAGGCTCCCCACTAGGGGGACCGACGAAATTTGCATGAGAAGCACAGTTTGGTGTATTGAAATTCATTCAAACTTATCGAAGTTCCAGGAGACCCACCGGGCTGGTAGCTTTTTCTGCCAACGTATAAGCTTGGCTATACAAAGGGGTAATGCCGCCAGTCTTTTAAGTACCCTTCCCTCCCAGTGCGGCGACTTTGAGGAAGTTTCTTACCTAGTTGACACTTAGTACATGTTTATAAATAAACTGTAAATATTTAGTTTCAATAACTGTGTATATGTGTTGTTATGTGGTAATAAAAGGGGTATACGGTAGTCAATAATGTAGGTATAAATGTTTCAGATGGGATCTTAAGAAAAAACAATTTGCTATAGAATACCATACAGACGGGACTGTCAAAGGACATTATACTGCTGGAGGGCAAATATTGATACTACCTATAACAGGCGATGGTCGTATGACACTAAAACTCAGTGAGTACTTACTTATAAAAACGGATCTTTAGTTCGTTTACGAAACTTGTGGATTAAATTTCGTAGAAATTCATCAAAGTGGACACCTTAAAATCATCATCTTATGAAACATCGTCAAATAAAGCTACCTGCCAGTGGCGTTCTGTCATTGTAGTTAGTTTGCCAATGCTTTAGGGGTCGTGCTAACATCTTAGGAACCCCGTTTCACTAGCTTTGTTGTGAGCACAGTGCTCTGACATAAAAAATATAATTGAATTTCAGTGCGATTGCCTCATTGCAGGGTTTCAAAGTAGGTCTAAATTAAAAAAGTAAGTAGTATGTTGTTTAATTACCTGAGGAGAGTTTCATTTTTTTTCTAGATAATAATAAATTTTACTCTAATGTGGTTTTTAATTTTGTATTTTAACAGAAAATTTTCGTATCAAATTTTATATTGATTATGAAATGGTAAAAGGGGCTGAAGGAAAAGATCATGTTAAGCCAACCAAATTCAACTTCGACTTTGAAGTACAGGATCTGGCTCAGTTTCACATGACGAACCTGTTTAATGGAAATAAAGAACTCAGTAAGTAATTTTTTATGCATATTATATGCAACTACGAAGGCATATTTATACCTTTTTATAAAATGTACCACCGCGCTAACTACTAACGCGATCCCATGTGATTATACAGTGACAAGAGCCATAAGTGAAAGTATGGTAGTTCCTTAAAAATACATGCATGAAGATTCTGTAGCAGAGATATTGGCAGCAAAACAAATAAATGATGGCCTCTCAGCAGCTATCATTGTGGCTGCTTATAAAGCTCTCGTAAAAGAACGCAATGGGTTTGTTAGTTTATCTTCTGTAAGGAAAAGTTACTTTCTCAGTAAAATTTGGGCTGGTGCTCTCACTAGCTACCTACCCCTTTTTTCAAACATGAATTGAACTAACCAATAATTTTTTTAATTTTACTTACTAGATAAACACGACATTCTCGTGATGGTAAGCCACACACCTGCCTATAATACACAGCTACACTGCGTTGCCGCACGTCACTCCAGACGTTAGTTATAATCACGAGTTTAATAATTTCACCAGCTACAGTGCCTTTCACACCGGAGCACAGTTAAGTTTATATACTGCTGTTTGGCAGCAGAATATCTGATACTGCGGTTGTACCTACTTCGAACCTTTTTTTTTTTTTTTTTTGACGCGGGGGAAATCTTCGAAAGATCCCCGGGAGCTGTGGGGCTCGACCGGGGTATGTGGGATTCTTACCCACTAAAACCCCCGCGGCTGTCGCATCGGCACATGAGAGGGGGGAACCCCAGGGCTCTCCGGTGGGATCTGCACCAGGGGCCCCTCAGTGCCTTGCCTTTGAGCCCGCCGCCGGGGGGCGCATTGTAGCCCCCCGGGAACCTGTCACGGTGCTCACGGGGACGGGGGTCGCAACCCCGCCGCCGTCCTCCTCGGAGTCGCCGCCCTACTTAATGGACGCTCAAGGGGCCCACACCCCGAGCGTCCAGCGACTCCGAAGGCCTACTTCGAACCTAACCTAACCTAACATCCGTAACAAATCAACTGTTGAAAATTATGCCATTGTTTTTAACACTTAGATTCAATATTTCAGGGTTTTTCCTGCATTACAAGATTATTGATAGCGATTAGAGTATTTTCCAAATATCTAAGTGGGGTAACTCTCCACTAGATGGAGGGACGATCCAATGACAATGGTAAAATATCGGTCGCAGTGGAAATATGTTGTAGTATTATGTGATGCAGTGGATGAATATCATAACGGCTAAGATGTTAGTCGAAACAAATAGTAACTTAATTCCTTATTACTAAGTCTGTGCATTTGTTTTTAGGTGATGCCATTCTCACATTCTTAAACGATAATTGGAAGCAAGTCGTAGTGGAGTTTGGTAGACCGCTGGTGCAGGCTGCGGCTGATAAAATCTTTAGAAATATTCAAAAATATTTTGAGAAGGAAGCTATTGAAGACATCGCTATTGTGTAAATGGTGCAAGGCTTTGTTTTTTTTTATTCTAATAAAGTGTATTTTACTGTCAAATTATTTAATTTTAATTATTCATCTTCGTATCAAGATAATGTAGTTCATAATGAAGATTTTATTCATACCGAAAGGCTGAGATAGTCTTTAGTATTTCCTAAATATTTTGATATTATTCAATTAAATAATGTTTCTTATGCATGCAAATATCAAACAATTTCTGGTGTGCCTAAATTAATTGTTCAAGTAATTTTAAACTGCTTCATTTTATTTTTATAATACTATGATCTGGCCCGTGGGGTGTCCAGGACAGAATAGCACCCACCCATCTCCTCCCGTTCGGTGTCCGTAAGAGGCGACTAAGGGAAAACAAGAAGACGGGCAGCAGCGTCTTTCTACTGGATTACCGCCAAGACGCCTGCCAAGGGTGCGGATTATGGCAACCCCCTCCCTTCTAACGGGGAGGCCTTTGTTCAGCAGTGGACGTTTTTCGCTGCTTCTGATGATCAAGAGTACTAAGTGTCAATGATTAGAACAAATCATCTAATCTTTACGTCTATTCGAAAATGTTTAAAAAACGTAATTTATGGGATTGAGTATTTGGAATATTGAGCATTTCTGTAGCGTCAAACGTACTCTGCATGCACGAGACTTATCAATATAGAATACGTAAAAATATCAGTCACACATATAATAATAGGTTATTAAAATAACAAAATGGTTAAAATGTCTTACTCGTAGGTCTTAGAAAAACATGTTTTGTCCCAATTTTTTAAAATGTTTTCTAATGATAAAATGATAAATAACAATTAGTATTTTATCTATTAATAGTCAGATAATTCACTAGCCATCACACCTAATTGAAGAAGAATTATCGTTTTGTGATTATGGAGGCCAAAACAATGATAATTTAAGCATTTTCTCCCACAAAACTCCGGATCACATTTGTTACACACGGAACATTTTTGGTAACGTTTCAGTGAGCACCATAAATTACGCATGCGTCCGCTTTATGAATATTTTGTTTCGACAAATCGGATTACCTACGGGTGAAATGAAATCTGCGAGGGCAAACTTCACTTTCATTAGTCGCAAAATTTCATACACATACACACGAAATCTTTTAATGTTTTGTGACGTAATTCAATTATTTTAACGTGCACACAATTTTAGTTTATTTAGGGCTTTATTACGAGTCAGTACTATTTGATAAATATACATGAGTCCCAAAATGATAACTGATGTAGTTGAGACAGATCGACAAGAAAATGGTAGAATGATAGAAACGAACACCTTTGCGAGTTGGCCAGAGGTGGTGGCGAATTGAGTTTTGTGAGAGAAACAAGAGAAACCAAAGGAAAATACCTTTGTATTTATAGGCTTAATTATGTACTATAGTATTTCTAACTGAACCTAATAATGAATTGATGTTTCTGACACCATGATGTCAACATCAAAACACAATAATTATCGGAAGTTAAGGATGAAAAGGTCTTTTTGGTTTAATTTTAGTGTCCAGAAAGTTAATATCAAATGAAAGGTCCTCAGTAGGAGCAATCAATTTATCTCAATTAAATTGTCATGGGCTTTCGAACGGGGACAACCTTTTTTAGGACTGATGTGGGTGGACGGGTCAACACATGCATTAATGTTTTTCCCATTTTATCGTAATTTTAAATCTCATTAACTTTTAATCCATTTAAGTATTCAGAAAATAGTTTTCTCTGTCACATTCTACAAATCCGTTTTTATACAAAATTTCTTACTACACCTGATGCTTGGAAAGCATTTTTTCGAAACCGAAATAGAAAATACGTCGTTATTTTCTTCTCCTTTTTTGGCCTTGCCTTTTCCCGTTACGTGGTATGGGCTTTCCCAATTACGTGAAGCTATTTATTTCGGCATTGTCCGTTATCTTCCGTGAGTCCCATCTCCCTTGTGTCCTTTTGGACCTTTGTCAACCATGTGGTTTGAGGTCTTCCTCTTCCCCTCTTGTTATTAGGGTTTTTTTTAACAGGAGTAAAGCGCGGTGTAGTAATAAGGTGTATTCAAAAATAGAGCGGCGTGCGCGGCAGCGACCTGCGGCGTATTTTTGACGTACGAAGGACACTGTTGCCCGATATCCAGCGAGCAAGAGAAACGAGCGCGTGGAGCACTTCAGTCTTAAGACAGGGGTGCGAAGAGCCTATAGATACGACTTTATCTTTAAGAATACATTTTCATATATTATCAATAGAAGTAAAGTCGCATTCTCCGGCTATTTTTAACCAGTGGTAATTTGTCAATGCCGTAGCAAATAAAATTAACGGGACACAATCACCAGTTGATTTAATTTGTTATTTATGAGAAAACCTCAATGTTTATGAGGCGGGAGCCAATGAAAAAAATTGTGACTCATATTATAACAATATCGGTTACATCCCAAGTAGCTTAAACGTTATGAGCAGCTATATTCCACTTAGCTTACGAAGGTACATTTGGGTTAAATAAACCAATCATACGCATGGTGCATTATCTAATCAATGGATTTTTGGGCCGCACTACTGAAAATCCTATAAAAGTAGGTATAATCCATAAGTAATAAGTTTTAAAAACTAAAACCCGACTACGGATAAAATCGCAGTCTAATAATGTGATATTATATAGCCTATAACCAGCGGACAATCAAGACACTTCTAACGACACCCTACTTGGCAAATTATGTTAAGTAGATTAGAAACGGATTAAGTAGATATGCGGGAACAGATGAACATACATACATCCTAGTTAAAATCATAACCCTCCCTCCGTTCCGTAGTCGGGTAAAAATTGAGAAAAACAATAAACCTGGGTACAGTTCAGTAACGCTAAAATTAGTTATCAGCGTTTGTTTACAGTTTTCCGGACAGCCGTCCCTTGACACGACTGTAGTATTAATATTTTATTATGACACAGATGGCTTACGCGGTCTGACGGCGCCTTATATTATTGAGTGTTCATATTTAATCGAGTGTAAAACCTTTTTTTCCTCTCTAGTAACACTTTTTCGAGTGAATTTACCGTCGCACTGAATGTTCGCAATTGCATTAATATATTAATACTGGGACCTGTTTTTTTTTTTCAGCTCGAAATGTTTTAGAAAACAAATATTTTGCAAGCTTTTTTTAGCTTTAGCTATATTAGCTACTTTTTTTAAAACAACTTAGTGACGATACGCAGGAGGATCGTCTGATGGTAAGCGACACAGCCGGATAAATTCACGAGCTACAGCTCCAATCACACCGGATCACGTTATCCGTACAGTGTATTGTACCGATGTGCGGTGTGCTTCATGATATTATATTCGGTACCATTCAAAATTGTTAGTTTTTTATAACCTCCGTTGCTAAAACTAAGGTCTTTATAAGTTTAACGGTGTTTTTTTTATTCTTGCGAGGAAAACCTTCTAAAGATAGATCCCTTGGACCTGTGGGGGTCAATCGGGGTATGTGCGATTCATACCCACAAAAAACCCCACAGCAGTCACATCAGCACATGAGAAACATAGGCTCTCCGGTGGGATATGCACCTGGAACCCCTCGGTGACTTTTGAGCCCGCCATCGGAGGGCCCATTATAGCCCCCTGGGAATCCGACTCGGTGCTCGAGGGGACGGGGGTCGCAACACCCAGTATCCGTCCTCCTCGGAATGGCCGCCATACTCGATGGATGTCTAGGGCTTATAAGCTTAACGCCTGTGTGACCTCACTTGTGCAGATTGTACAGGGCATGCCTAGCCTTTGGACATGTCCCATCAGCCTGGAGGCAGGCAAAAGTAATCTTCATCCCCAAACCAGGAAAGGAGAACTATGAAGATGCCAAATCCTATCGCCCTATCAGTCTTACTTCATTCTTCTTGAAGACTTTGGAGAAGATGATAGACAGGTATATGAGAGATGGCTCACTAAGGAGACGACCGCTCCATGACATGCAATGCGCGTACCAACCGGGTAAGTCTACGGACACGGCATTGCACTACGTGGTCAACCGAGCAGAACATGCATTGGAGACAAAGAAATCTGTGCTGGAGCGTTTTTGGATATTGAGGGGGCGTTCGATCGACCAACCTTCGCTTCAATAAGAACTTCAGCACAAAATCATGGCATAGATGCGACAATTGTTAAATGTTTTAGCACTATGCTACAGGAACGTGTCATTAAAACTAGTTTATTAGGTGATATGGTTACCGTAAAGGCAACTAAAGGATGTCCACAGGGAGGCGTACTATCCCCATTACTGTGGAGTTTAGTGGTGGATTCCTTGTTAGTGGAACTAAACAGTGGACCATTTCAAGCTGTAGGCTATGCAGATGATATAGTCATACAGGTAAATGGCAAATTTCCAAACGTAATAACGGATTTGCTGCAGGGTGCTTTGGTTAGGGTAAAGATCCATGCTATAATGTATCCATGCAGTCACCGGGGGTTCCAACGGAAGACCAGCGTGGCCTGCTTGCAAGCCGCCTTATGCTGAGTTGGAACCCTTTCGTTGCAAGCTTACTACTTATACTGTTTTCTTTTGTTTTGAACTATGTATGTAACCTGTTTGCTTCGAATAAAAAGTTTTCTTCTTCTTCTTCAAAAGACAATAACCTTTCCATAAGTCCAAGCAAAACGGTTATAGTGCCGTTCACGAGGAAAAGAAATTTAGAGGGCCTTAGAGACCCAGAAATGTACGGTACCAAACTAAAATAGGCTACGGAAGTAAAATATCTTGGGGTAACTCTCGATAGTAAACTAACGTGGCGTGGTCATGTTGAAAACATAACAAAAAAGGCCTTACGTGTCTTCAATATGTGCCGTTCTGCGTATGGCAAAACCTGGGGACTCAAACCAAAGGTAATGTATTGGTTATATATTACGATGGTGAGGCCTATTCTCACATATGGCAGCGCTGTATGGTGGCCTAGGACCAAACTAAGGATCTGCAAGGATTCTCTTAGGAAGGTACAAATAGTAGTTTGCATGGCAATTACAGGTGCCTTCAAAACAACGCCTACACTGGCTCATACAAATAGAGGCAAGAAAGTCGCTATACAGACTTGCAAAAGCAGGAGTTTGGCATCGTAACAAGCCCTGTACAAAACATACTTTATTGGATCCCGTGAAAGAACTGGATGATCTAATGGACATGCCCTGTGATAGGATAAATCCAGTGTACATGTTTAACAAGAGGTACCGAGTACATATACCATCCAGGGAAGAGTGGACGAGAGAGGACTCAAACCGGTTGGTGGAACTCACCTCATATGGTACACTGACGGTTCTAAAATGGAGTCAGGTACAGGGGCAGGGATTTATTCCAAGGACTGTAGTATCAGTCACAGCATGGGGCAATATGCATCGGTATTCCAAGCGGAAACCTATGCCATAATTGCCAGCATCAAAGAAATGCAAAGGAGAAATGTCAAGGGTAAAACCATTTGCATTCTCAGCGACAGTCAGGCAGCTCTGAAGGCTCTGAATTCCTTCAGAGTTGCTTCTAAACTGGTCAAAGAAGGTGTTACAGGCTTGAACAACCTGGGAAGACACAACAATGTCAGCCTTATCTGGGTACCTGGACATGAAGACGTCGAGGGCAATGAGAAGACAGATACATTAGCGAGGGCCGGCTCACAGAGACATTTGGTTGGCCCCGCACCATTTGTGGGCATTCCGTATGGAACATATCACCAAGCATTGTATGCACATGCTAGAAACATGAAGGAATGGAGGGCAGCGTCAGGCCTTAACTACTCCAAAGCGTTCTCTAGCGGAAGGGTGGACTGTGGGGTCAAATTATTAAACCTAAACAGATCACAAATAAGGCACCTGATGGGTGCACTTACGGGACATTTTGGCACCAACGAGCATCTACACAGAATGAGGCTAAGTACTAGTGACATTTGCAGATTCTGCGAAGATGAAAAAGAGTCAATGCGACACATATTGTGTGGCTGCGACGCTCTTGCGAGACGTAGGTTGCATCATCTGGGAGTAGCCTATCCTACACCAAATGATTATGTACAGCTCCAAGCTGGCGCGATCGTTGCGTAACTGAGGGAGCTCTTCGATACGCCAGCAACAGAGTAAAGGCTAGGGCATGCACAATGTATCCAACTGGGTCGAAGTGCGTCCCGGGAATACCGGGCCCAAATTTATAGCCACCAAGAATAGAATAGAATAGAATAGAATAGAACGCCTGTGTGTCTATATACTTTTAGACTTTCGCGTTCCATTGTTAAACTTTATTTTTATCGGGAATTAACGCGATTTACCTTATATTTTGGCTTGACGTTTCGGCCGGGTTGCACCAGCCGTGGTCACAAGCAGACTGGTTCAGCGAGACGGCTCCGTGCGGGAGGCAGAAATATCTTCATCTACCCCCGTTCTTTCAGTGGCCGTTAAGCCCACTACACACTACACTCACAGTACAAACGTCAAGCCAAAATATAAGGTAAATCGCGTTAGTGCCTGTGTGTCTGTCTGTATTATCGTGAATGGATTGAAATAAGCCTTTTCTTAATTGAAAGTAGGTTCAATTGACTGTAGTAAATCTGTTGTACCGTTTAAAAACCACCAGCTATTTTCTTCGTCAGTAAGGGAATATTAGCTGAACAATGGATATTTTAATTTCTTCTAAGTTGTGGCGACTCGACATAACCAGATGGCGCCACATATGTTTCAACGACGCAATGAGAAGCGCGTAGTATCACATACAACGCGATAGATGGCGCCACCTCCGAATCCTGAATCTCGCAAGCGAAGTTTCTCAAACGTTGAGAATATATACAACGTCCCGACAACAACTGTCGGTGAAGCTATAATGGCCATCTGCGGCCAACAGCGTCTATCATTAAAAAAAAAAAACAACTGTCAGGGGCTTCGGCCCAGACCGAGAATCACATCTTGCTCGGTCGAAGGATCCTCCCATTAGTACCGCCCCCCGCAGTAAAAAGTCATTTTATTACTATAAATTATACTATTTTTATGTTGTTAGTTTTTTTTTTACCTGAGGACCTAAATCTGTTGGCATTCTATAATACAACATGCTAGAGAATAGAAAACAAATGTATGGAAATGACATATCTTTTCATGCGACTCAGCGAAGATACTCGTACTCGTATGTATAGGTATGGCATTCCCACATATTTGTTTTCTATAGGTACCTAGCGTTTCTTACTGTAGTATTACAACTTATCTAGGCCCTCTGTAGTGTCCCACTGCTACGCAAATGTCTCCTCCATATATTTCCACCTATCTCGGTCTATAACGATCTTGCTGTCGCACCATCTCTTACGTGGTCTGTGTCTTTTATTAAAATAAAATAACATATTTCAACAATACTTAAAGTTAGTAAGGACCTTGGTAATAACTAATAAGTAAAGTCAAATTGAAAGTATATTTTAATTCTAACATGATTGGTAAATGCAAATTGATTACAAGTTCTGTGTTGCAATTTATAAAGCTCTGAGCTCCTGAATCAATATGGGCAATAAGGTGAGCGCCCTGTCACCGTCCCAACGCCCGTATTTCATCGAAGTAATGGACATTGATTAATACGGTTGCCCTACCTTGAAGGCTGTGTAATTAGGTGAAGATAACGGCTATCGTACATAAGTACCAGAAACTACTTTAGGTAGAACACATATTAATGGGATGGAATATGCTATTAAATTAACTAAGGCTTTTGACGCAATGTTTGTAAGTGAAACGGAATTAAAATAGGTAATCGCTTAAAATTTACGAGTTCGAAAATTACAAGCTTAGTACAGCTAATCTTATACCAGCCAATAATGTTTTAGATATTAAAACGTAAAAGTTTGTGAAGAAACACGTGCACTCTATTTTCCTATACTCGTACGACACGATACAGGTGAGATAACATGCAGGCCCTTCTCTTAAACACTTAAAAATGTAACCTATAAGATCAAAAAGTGCCTTTCTATTAAATATAAATTTAAATGAAATAAAATGTTTATAAATCATAATTTAAACGGATAAGAACGGCGCGTTGTCTTGAAACAGTCAACCCTGCAATGCAGTGTTTATGTTTATCATTTACATTCATTTTGAGCTTTTACATTTTAACTTGTGCCTTTTCAGTGACTCGTTAGGAAGTCAAACAAAAGAATATTCAAAACGCAGCCAATAAATGATAAAATATTCTTATTAATATTACAAATATGTACATTAATTACTACAAATCAATGAGTATATATATAACTAGCTGACCCACGCAGCTCCGCCTGCGCAATTTTTACGCTAACTAAACTTTGAATAACAGACATTCGCATCGAATACATAACCTCATTTTTTATAGTCGGTTAAAAACTGGGACCCACTTTTTACTTGCTCTCCGAAGCACGGACCCGTTTAGTTCAAATGGCGTTAAACGGTCACCCATCTATTTAATGACCTTACCTAACGTTGCTTAACCCGATCGATTACAAAACCTTGATAACAACTCTCTATGAGTGTTCCCTTACTAATATTTATTATATTATAAAGAAAAATTGATAAAATCGGACTAAGCGTATAACCAAGTACCCGTTTTGACTTTAATCCCCTCTCCCAAAAGAACCGTGCTAGATTACGGGATAAAAAGTATCCTATGTCCTACCTCGTAGTAAGATCTCAAATCATGCCAAGTTTCATTTGAATCCATTCAGTAGTTTCGGCGTGATGCTCAGCCGTGATACAGACAGACAGACAGACAGACAGACAGACAGACAGACAAAAATTAAAAAAAATACATTTTCGGCCTCAGTATCGGTTATAGAATGCCCTCCAAATATAATTTTCAAAATATCTTCAATGTACAGAATTGGATCTGTTACAGTTTTATTATAAGTACTAGCTGACCCACGCAGCTCCGCCTGCGCTATTTTTACGTTAACTAAACTTTTAATAACAGACATTCGCATCGAACACATAACCTCTTTTTTTATAGTCGGTTAAAAACTGGGACCCACTTTTTACTTGCTCTCCGAAGCACGGACCCGTTTAGTTCAAATGGCGTTAAACGGTCACCCATCTATTTAATGACCTTACCTAACGTTGCTTAACCCGATCGATTACAAAACCTTGATAACAAATCTCTATGAGTGTTCCCTTACTAATATTTATTATATTATAAAGAAAAATTGATAAAATCTGACCAAGCGTATAATCAAGTACCCATTTTGACTTTAATCCCCTCTCCGGAAAGAACCGTGCTAGATTACGGGATAAAAAGTATCCTATGTCCTACCTCGTAGTAAGATCTCAAATCATGCCAAGTTTCATTTGAATCCATTCAGTAGTTTCGGCGTGATGCTCAGCCGTGATACAGACAGACAGACAGACAGACAGACAGACAGACAGACAGACAGACAGACAAAAATATAAAAAAATACATTTTCGGCCTCAGTATCGGTTATAGAATGCCCTCCAAAAATAATTTTCAAAATATCTTCAATGTACAGAATTGGACCTGTTACAGTTTTATTATAAGTATAGATAGATAGATTACTACGTGTTAATACAAATATCTATATTGCATCGTTTTTGTTTTATAGTTAATCTATTCTATATCTATACTTATAATAAAACTGTAACAGGTGCAATTCTGTACATTGAAGATATTTTGAAAATTATTTTTGGAGGGCATTCTATAACCGATACTGAGGCCGAAAATGTATTTTTTTTAATTTTTGTCTGTCTGTCTGTCTGTCTGTCTGTATCACGGCTGAGCATCACGCCGAAACTACTAAATGGATTCCAATGAAACTTGGCATGATTTGAGATCTTACTACGAGGTAGGACATAGGATACTTTTTATCCCGTAATATAGCACGGTTCTTTCGGGAGAGGGGATTAAAGTCAAAATGGGTACTTACACTTGGTCAGATTTTATCAATTTTTCTTTATAATATAATAAATATTAGTAAGGGAACACTCATAGAGAGTAGTTATCAAGGTTTTGTAATCGATCGGGTTAAGCAACGTTAGGTAAGGTCATTAAATAGATGGGTGACCGTTTAACGCCATTTGAACTAAACGGGTCCGTGCTTCGGAGAGCAAGTAAAAAGTGGGTCCCAGTTTTTAACCGACTATAAAAAAGGAGGTTATGTATTCGATGCGAATGTCTGTTATTAAAAGTTTACTTAACGTAAAAATAGCGCATGCGGAGCTGCATGGGTCAGCTAGTAATAAATAATAATAATAATACAGGCCCTTAATTTTTGTCGCACTGTTGGGCATGGGCCTCCCGTCAAGATGAAGTCATAATCCACCACGCTGGCCAAGTGCGGGTAGTGCCAATAGTTAATGCTGTGCGATTATTTCGACGGGCCTATTGCATTTGACACCCTGAACGCTACTCAAAAGGTCGTGGGTTCAATTCCCACCCTGTGTCTGGATGTCATTTGTCTATATAAGTAGACATACACATACATATTACATACGTTACATATGTAATTACAAAAAACTACCGACTAGTTTTATTATTCTTTCTGTTTATTTGTTTTTTTTCTTGTTAATTGCATGTACTTTCTTTCTTACTTTTAAAGAGTAGATAAAGTCTTTAGATCAATGCTCCATCTACTATCCAATAGTCAACCCGAATAATTTCATTGCAATAAAAGACAAGTTTATGTCAACCTGAATAAATTGATTCATTCAAGGAAAACATTTAGGAATTATTTTGAACGGTTCAAACGACCGGATACAATGTTTTACTTAATCCAATTACACACATAGGCCCTCGTTTAACTTCCCCATAGGAGCTTATGTAGTCTCACCAAAGATAACGGATGCCGATTTGCATAAAACAATTATTAATAATGTCTTAAGGGACTCGAGTATAGCGTTTGAATATTAAATAATCGTGAAATGACTATTGCTTACGGGAGACTCGTTGTTAAATTAAATTTTGTACATAGTAATATTTATGTGTTTGGAAATAACAATAAGAAATACCTACCAGTCAAGTGTGAGTCGGACTCGCGCATCGAGGATTTCATACTTACCTTTTTTGTACGTATTAATGTTATTTGACTAACTACTAACCTGGACGGTTAGTAAAATCACACTTCAGATAATAAATAACCAAACCGCAAACAAAACTCAGTTTGTTTGTCGAGGTTATTAAGGATTACTAAAAAACTGTACTACTTAGAAACATCATTTTATTTTTCCTGTAAATTTAGAGACATGTTTTACCCATAATTATTACAGATTTCCCCTTCGCAAACTTTGGAGATAAGGGGAATGGTATTTTTTGACATTTTTGTTTATAAGCCAAATACTACGTGACAAATTCAAATTCGAAAATATTAGCGTTCTTCTATTTTTAGAATTTAAATACTCGGATAAATCTCCAAAATTAATATTCAACGGAAATACGGACAGTTCAATTTTAAACTCTTTCAACTTTATCCATTATTCACGGAGGTACCATGTTTCAAACTCTCCATGTCAGTGGTCCATACAAAAAGTTCGACGGAAAATACGAGCCGTGTAGGTAATATGTGGGACGAGAACCCTGAAAAACAATTATGGTTTATAAACCTTTAATTAATTGTGAAACTTCTTTCTCTGGTGTCAGAGTTTATTTTTTTATTTTTTTTTTATTGGGACAATCCACACACGGTCATCCGATCCCAAACTAGGCAGAGCCTGTACTATGGAAACCAGACAACTGATAATAATACTTATATACTTTTTTTTTGTAAATACATACTGAAATAGATAAACAACACCCAGACACTTGGCGGGAATCGAACCCACGACCCATCGGTTAGCAGGCAGGGTGTCTGACCACTAGACCAACGGGCCCGTCAAGAGTTGTTCAAGCTAGGCCTTTGACTTGCATAACGTCTGCTGCCTTTTTTCTTACTCACGGGGGTAACCTTCTATAGGCCCCCGGGACCTGTGGCTTACCCACTAAAACCCCCACCGCTGTTGCATCGGCACATGAGGCGACCTGGGGTATCATCTAAGAACTGAACTTGCCTAAATTTGCTTAACTAACTGTTCACCAAACAGATATTATTACAAATAGCTATGTGCGCTTCCCCGTGGGGTGTCCGGATAAGAATAGCACACACCCATCTCCTCCCGTTGGATGTCGTAATAGGCGACTAAGAGAAAACAAGAGGACGGATGGTCTTTCTTTTTGATTACATATCACCAGGCCTGTACCACCTTACTTTCTCGATAGAAAGTGACAGAGCTATAAACTACGTATCTTGACGTCTCTACCTCATGTCAAGTAAGATGATAATAATAATTACTGCTAATAGAGGTGGTGTTAGGGCTGTACTGCAATCCCCAAGACACCTGCCAAGCGTGGGGATTATGGCAACCCCTCTTTTCTATGGGAGAGGCCGTATTTCAGCAGAGGACGTCTTTCAGCTGATGATGACTATGAGCGCCTCGTGAAATTCTAATTGTAGAAAATGTCGTTGTAATTTGATAAAGTGAGACTATTAATAATAACTGCGGAACGTCGAGTCTGTAGAATTAATTGCTTAGTTGGAACTTACCATTTTTCTTACAAGAGTTATGATTCTCTGATTTTGAGTCTTTTCATTTGAATTTATTACTCCAATTATAAATAATATTTAACCTCAAAAAGGCAGTAGGTATTCCTCGCATAAGCTTAGACAGAATAAAACTAAAGAGCTAATCTAGGCTAGTATTAGGTATACTTGCCCTTTTTTCTTCTATTTGGTTTATTTCATACAACAAAGAAATATAGAATATTAGAAAATCAGTAGCGATATGTATTCTTTGGTTAATTGGGCCGGCTTCGTGTGGCGGGTCACACCCCCTTCCCTCCAATATGGTTGAGGGGAGTGATGGCTGCTGCTCGAGTCAACTCGTGCGCGGGTGCTGCTTGGGGGGACTGGTCCGACTACTATCCCTTTGGCCTTTATTTCGTCATATATTTTTTTTCTGTCTTATTTGATCTTTTGAACGGCAAGACACACTGTCACTCTGATCTAATTGTAACATGACACACTGTATAAAAAAAAAGAGAAAAAATGTCAAGCCTGCTGAGTTTCTTGCCGGATCTTCTCAGTTGAGGCCGCGTTGTGATCAGGTGGTAGCTTTTTTTTTTTTAAAAAACATGACCTTTCAAAAATGATAGCGTTAAGCCTATTTGAAATAAACTATGTTTGACTTTGGGTAATATAAATATAACGATTGAACATATACTTTTATAGTTTTGCATTCCATTTATCGAAAATTATTTTGTACCAGGAGTTTACGCGAACTATCTATATTTTGGCTTGACGTTTAGGCTGGGTGGCACTAACCACTAGCAGACTTCTGCGGCAAGATGGCTCCGTGTCTGAGGTAAAAATATCTTCATTCACCCCCGTTCTTTTCTATAGGGAGAAATTTATTTACCCAGCAATATAAATATCGTCGTCTTTGGCGAGTTGGCGTCGGCTTTTTCTACTTAAACGCATTTAAAGGCTTACATTTCCTTTAAGTTGACAGTTCAGCAAATATCCTTCTGCTGATAAATCGTTCGCAAATTTCACAAGTGCCAATAAGTTAAAGTTTGAGAAAAACAAGTTTAGCGCTCGTAAATTCACTGCACTCTAAGCATGTCGGAACAATGGTGGCAACTACTACGCACATTTAGTTGTAATGACCATTGACGATTATAAATCTGTGCATAAATCTGTGCGTAAAACAGATGTGAATAAATGAAAGAATCGCCTCCTTTATTTAAATCAGTTTAAAATAAATATGGTTAAGACATTTATGTACCTACTTAAGAATAGGAAGGCGAAAAAAAAATATCCGGTATCATTCTACTAAATGGTAAGAAGTCAAGTAATTAGTCTTGTCTGGTACACACAAGAAAATTTATGATCCCTAAGAACCTATGCACACCGGGTTTTATAAACGCGCCGCGCCGTCGATGCGCGTTGGTATCGTTACAAGAGAAAGAAAAACGCGTTGTCGACGTTGTAAAAAAAACGCCTTGTGCATAGGCCCTAAAACAGTTACGTGTCTCAGTTCCGTTGCAATTAAAGAGTCGGTCTACCAGCATCAATGTTTCCATGGTAAATCAATAGAGCCTAATATTACTGAAATGTTGTAATCAGATTACAGGTTAACTGAAATGTGCGTCCACAGTAACGGGCGTCCACTAGTATCCCTTCAGGTTTCCCATTGGGATTACCATAGGTACACAACGCGTTAAGTAGGGTAAGCCAATTAGGTGGTATTTAACGGTTGAGATTACTTATACCGCTTTGAATCCGTTGGGAATTTTAGTTTAGGTAAGTCTTTCTATGGTAAGATTCAGTGAAACTATTTCAGTGCGTAATAGGCATTTTAATTGGAGTACGTACTTATTTGTACAAAGTAGACCCATGAACGGAGATTATACTAGGACCTTTTCTGAAGAGACTGGTGAGGTTCGAACGGAGAGTATTTTTTTTTAGGAGTAGTACTGTAGTAGTAGTACACCGGACAAGAGGGCGAGCGTTTAAAGCGCTCCAGCCAGAAGGGTTGGGGTGGCGACTAGCACAAGGGCACCTCAGGGAGGCCCTCGGCTTGGGCTGCCGCTTAGAGAAAGTGAGTTTACCACTGGTTCACAACGCGCCCCTACTGAGTAGAACCGGCAAGAAACTCAGGGACGGGATGCATGTTGAGATCGCATGCGTACGACCCTTCGGCCTCGCCGGCGAGACCAGTGTCTGTGTGTTGGTGTGTTTACGACTCGTGACGTCGTTCTCGATGTTGTGTCATGGTATAGGTGGATACCGGTCCTTCGGAGTCGCTGGACGCTCGGGGTGTGGGCCCTTTGAGCGTCCATTGAGTACGGCGGCGACTCCGAGGAGGACGGCGGCGGGGTTGCAACCCCCGTCCCCGTGAGTACCGTTTCAGGTTCCCGGGGGGCTACAATGCGCCCCCCGGCGGCGGGCTCAAAGGCAAGGCACTGAGGGGCCCCTGGTGCAGATCCCACCGGAGAGCCCTGGGGTCCTCCCTCTCATGCGACCGATGCCGATGCGACAACCGCGGGGGTTTAGTGGGTAAGAATCCCACATACCCCGGTCGAACCCCACAGCTCCCGGGATCTTTAGAAGGTTTCCCAAAAAAAAAAAATGGTTCAGGAGGACAGACATCGGGTCAGGTGGGTCGAACAGTACATGCTGCGGACGGCGGCGGTGTACGGCTGTTCGACGATCTGAGTCTGAGGGACCAAAACGAATGGAGTGCCCAAAGCCTCTCTATCGCGTCGATAAGGCGGTTTCAGTGGGCGAAAATCCTACAAACCCGGCCGGCTTCCTATGGTAATATTCTAACTGTGGAATAAATTCGGTGGTATTTTAATTCTTAAGTACGTATAACGTACGTACGTATACCTACTACGATACTACTCTGAAACACTGGGATTTGAGTTGGAGATCCGCTGTAAATGTATACGCAGTTTTTTTTTGCAAGATTAAAATCGTAGCAATAAATGTATGAACATAGGAGTGATGGCTGCCAGACAATTGGTAGGGTTCAATATGTCATGTTCAACCCTACGAATTGTCTTTGGCTAGCCACCTGTCAGGCATCACGCCTGTGTTCACATCCATTTATTGTTACATTTTGATCTTGTAGAGAAAAACAGGGTATAGTCGGTCCAAGAGCAAGTATAGAGGTAACTGCGCTGATTTCTACTCTGTGTGCAGAAGCAAGTGTTTGGCCGGGATTCCACCTGATGGTAAGTTTGGCCGATGCAATCGTGGTTGGAAATGCACTAGAGTATGGCAGAGGTGGCCCCCCCATTGCCTCTCGTTGGGTGTCGTAAGAGGCGACTAAGCGAGAACAGGAAGACGGGCAGCAGCTTCTTTGGATTTATCTTCCACCTATACTGCGATCTCCAAGCCGCCTGCCAAGCGTGGAGATTATGGCAACCCCCCTCTTCTAAAGGGATGCCTTTGTTCAGCAGTGTACGACTATCGGCTGCTAATGGTGATGAATGATGATGTCAGAGGTAGTGCTGTACCGGCAGCAAGAAGGACAAATGGTAGTGCCTCATCCCTCAACAACTCCCCACTTTATGGACTTATTCCTGGAAATTTATTTATTAATTACTTATCTGCGATTTTCTATAAGGTATTCATATTTCCCCGATATGGACAATTTTACATAATGAAAATTCTGCCGCAAGGTAATATATGTTTATACAATCTGTGTGTGAATAGCACTAATAACTGTAAATAAATGTCTATTTTGTTTTTCTTATGGTTTATAGGTAGGTCAGTTTGGTTGGCTCTGCGAACCTATTCGGAAAAGAGGGTGATACCGTTGTGTGCTTCGAACATTATTTTTCACAAAATACTTTGAAAAAAGTTATAAGTACTTAATAATAAGACATGTTTAAATAAATATTTTTTTATTTTTTTTATCTGATTTTTCCTCTCTATTCACGAATACCTTTATAATTTGGCTCGTAAATTGGCACACAAAGGTTGGTATATTCAAAGTTAACGCATACTATACTATACAAGTTTTACTTACATACATTACATACTATACTATACAAGGTATCAAGTTGTAAACGCTCAAATTCTATTTGTGAAAACGATAGGCTTAAGTTATTTTTATTGTTACCGTGTCTATACTGTATATTTATAAGCTGCTGTTTTTCCAAACTGTAAATAAATAAATAAATAAATACTATGTCTTCAAGGTTCGTCTCGATATATCGCTCTTGATTTCAGTATTACAAAGTACAAAGAACCGCTTTCAATAGAGCTTTTGTTATACAGAAGGGCCTATACAGCCTAGCGACCTTCGCGGTAAAAATATTGAGACATTTTATTAAAGAAAAAAAAATGTAAGCTGAAACTGAAGTGAACTTGGTTTTGAAATCATATTAAACTCGTAGTACATAATTATCAGGTAAAGTCATAACGATTTTGTAGTGTGGTCATCCTCTAATAGCTATCTATAATACTTACAAAATAAAATATACATAGGTAATGAAACCTATCCAATGTATCTTGGAAGCCATTGATTCAAATCAATTCATTTGACCTCCCATAAAACCTCTTCGAATCATCATCATATTCATGGACAAACAATGTCCAGCCAGAGTGTGCCAGATGCCCTTAGAAGATCTTCCTCCAATTCACCTTTAACGACGACGTAAATAATCCCATGATCACTATTAGAAGAAGATTTAAATTTCATTCATTTATTACTTTTACAGACGTTATAAGAGAGAATATATAATAAATAATCGGATGATGCTGTGTTGCTGAGGTGTATCAGTAATCTTTCGACGTCAATCGGCAAAGAATTTCTTCATTGATACAAATCTGGTAATCAGCTTAGTGCAAACACTACTAAGCTTTATCTTCACGGCAGTCGGAGCCTCTCTGCAGGCATCGACGAATATTTCAGCCTTTCAGCTTCAGTATTCAGTCTCTACAGAGCTGTCGCGGGGGTCGCACGTTGCGCAGTCCAATCGGCACTCCTACTCAACACGAAATATTAATAAATATTCAAAGTTGATAAATTTCCTTTCACCCTCAGACTTTTGTGTGGTATTTATTTTTTATTTTTAGTGTAATTTTTTGGGTTTTTATTTTTTAGGTCACATTTTCAGTGTTGCTAAAGTGCTGGTGCAGACAGTTAATTAATGTTGACGGTGTTGACAGCAGAGTGTGGTAAGTGCTAATAGCGGATTATCTGTTTTTTTTTTCAGGAAATCCGGTAAACCAATTAGCGAAGTACCTATCTTCTTTTATAAAACCGTTCCCACTTTATAGGGGCCATGTAAACCTATAGGTTTACGTAGATTCTGGTTTGCAAAAATTTTTTATACTTACTTATAGCTTTCCATTTTTGAACAAGAATAAAGGTTTCCATTTTTGAAAAAAGAAATAAAAGAAGACATTCGAAAAATGATTTTACCAGTAGACAATTTTAATGGTCAATCGTCGTTCGCTCAGAAGAGATAACGAAATAAAACTTTTACCCGAAGTTCTTTCTCCGATATTTCCACAAGGGGTTACTTCGCTAGTACTGCGAAACAATTTGTCAGTGTAAAATTAACAAGGTAGAACCCGAGATTGGCAGAGGGAGCTACCGACTTATTTTTCACTTTGATCGCGTTGTAGACGTTTGTTAGCGTAACTTTTAATTCGTTTCCATGATATCACCCTCTCTTACTAATGAAGACAAGAATCTTGTTCACAAATTGGCTTAACTTACCAATTCTTTGAACTCTCTTCGTTTTGATTGTACTCAGATCGCGATTTCTTATTCAGTGAGTATTCTATTGAGCCTGCGTCGGAATATAATGGAAGGTGAGGACATTCAAATATAAAATCCATGGATTCGTTCTAACAACCTTTCGATATTTCGCCTTGTAACCGTATAATTAGGTTAACTTTACTTTTGCTTTTGGCACTCCCGTTGAAAGGTTGCCCTTAAAGTGATTTTGCTTCACTGAAATGTAACGAAACCTTCCCCGGAGACAATGGCTGAGTCGATTTAAAGAACAGTGATCTTCTTTCGGAATTTCTCACTTAATTAAATTTTGTAATTTGTAAGATATTCTATTTCATATTTATTATTTTTAACCCCTGACACAAGAAGCGGTCTAATAATCGGTAGGCGGTGTGGCGGATGTAATTAGGTGGTAGGTTCCTTGTGCTAGGAACCGTCCAGGTAGGTACCACCGCAGTGTCAGATATTCTGCCTCCAAGTAGCAGTGTGTACACATTGCTGTGTTCCGGCATGAAGGGCATTATAGCGAGTGAAATCACTGCACACAAAGACTTAATATCTAAGTCCTTAGGGTCGGCAACGCGCTAGTGATTCTTCTGGTGTTGCTAGCCTCTATTAGACTGCGGTGACTGCTTACCACCTGGCGGGCCACATGCTTGCTTGCTACTTGGTTGTATAAAAAAAAGTCTGACGCCTATTTTTTGTCTATTTCATCGTAGCAAATAATTGGACCGATTTAATAGCGGTTTTTTATTGAAAATAATTTTCATGTTTCAATTGAACATTAGTTTTGTTCTTTGCAATGTTATGAAAATAAGTCGATTTTATCTCATTGAGATATACTACCTCAATGGTTTGTCTTGCGTTGTAGGCTATTTCAATAAAGTTGCAGCCATAGCTGACTTGCATTTTTTATACTCTAATTTGATTTAGTGGCGTACCTAATCTTTATAAAATGTCTCGTAAGACAACCTAATACCATAATAGTTGCCTATATGGCAATTAGGTACCTACTGGTCTTAAGCTTGCGTTAATAACCCACATAACAATTTATTTGTTACCTAACTTGTTGTTAACTTCTATTAAGTCATTCGGGAAAGAATATATGAAAATATTATTAATAGGTAATTGATCCATCGGATAAACTTTACCTTATAAGTTTATACACTTACTGACCCACGCAGCTCCGCCCGCGCTGTGTTTACGTTAACTAAACATTCAATAATATACATTCGCATAGAATACAAAACCTCCTTTTTTAAAGTCGGTTAAAAACGTGGACCCACTTTGTACTTGCCCTCCGAAGCACGGAGACGTTTAGTTCAAATGGCGTTGAACGGTTACCCATCTATTTAATGACCTTACCTAACGTTGCTTAACCTGATCGGTTTCCAAACATTGTTAACAACTGTCTATGAGTGTTCTCTTACAAATATTTATTATAATTATAATGAAAAATTGTTAAAATCGGTGCAAGCGTATAACCAAGTACACATTTTGACTTTAGTCCCCTCTCCCAAGGGATCCGTGCCGAATGTCTGGATAAAATGTATCCTATGTCCTACCTCGAAGTATTAACTCAAATCATGCCAAGTTTGGCTTCAATCCATCCAGTAGTTTCGACGTGATGCTCAGCCGAGATACAGACAGACAGACAGACAAAAATAAAAAAAATTACATTTTTGGCTTTAGTATCGGTTATAGAATGCCCTCCAAACATAATTTTCAAAATATCTTTAATGTACAGTATTGGACCTGTTACAGTTTTATTATAAGTATAGATTGTCCATTAGATCAACATCGATTTCGGAAAAATCCTTTATTTTTAATTAAAAATAAAATAGAATAATTTCCGGTATTGTCAGCGCCAATCAGATTTTATTTAGTTAGAAAAAATAAACCTCCCCAAGGATTGGAACAATAAATACATTTCTCAATTAAAATTCGGAGCAGCGGAAATTTCGGCTACTCCTCGCAATTTCGGCGTCCGTTGAAAGTCGTATGGCTAGATGGATAAAATAAAAAGGAATACAGTAAAAAGGCAGACAACAAATTACACTGGAGAAAGCGTAAACATCCCCCTCGAGAGGGTTGGGACAGTGTTCGTGGCGAACTATTACGAGAATTAGCCGCAAATAAGCCGACTGTCGACTGCTCACCCGAAACTGCTTTTTGTTTTCATTCTGTGAGTAATTGCTTAATTATTGTTACTCGTAAAAATATTTTAGATGAAGATATGTTGTTTTTATCCTCATCATCAGCTGAAAGACGTCCACTGCTAAACAAAAGCCTTCCACCTTAGAAGGGACTGGTTACCATAATCCCCACGCTCCGCAGGCGATAGGGATCGCAGTATAGGTTCTAGGTAATCCAATAACTGTCTATCTTCTTGTTATGCCTTAGTCGCTTCTTACGGAAACCTAACGGGAGGAGATGGGTAGGTGCTATTCTTACCCGGACACACCACGGGTACGGGTGTTGTTGTTATACGTCTATTTTTTTAGGTCACGTATGTGGCTTAGTATTTCGAACATGTCTTGTTATTTTTCGAAGAAAAGAAATGAAGAAGAGTATTTTTAATTATTTCTAAGTTTATCTAAGAAGTTTGAAGTGGTCGTTAACTTTATTTTAATATGAGAGAGAACACAAATTATATATAATAGGGAAAGTATATAATTTGTATTCATAATTAATGTTGTCTATACCCAGATTTATTTCATCTCCGTAACCTACATTGAGGACTATTTTTAAATCATTTGATTAAACATCGTGCCACCAAAAAGAAGAAATTAATTTATATATTATTTCGTAATTATAAAGTTTGGAAATTAATTACACGCCCTCATTCCAAGAACTGTAACTAGAAAGTCCACGTTTCATTCACCACAATTTTCATTTCCATTAATAATCAGGCCATTACTAAATGGGGCTCTTGGGATCACAAGTCAGGATTTATTACCGGTTATATTAGATCCTTATAAAGCTGCTTCAGTAAGCCTCTTAAGCACAATATCGAGTTCATTAGATAACCGGTAGATATTCCTCTTACGTGATTTTGCTAAGCAATAAACGTCGTTCGTTCCGTCACATCGAGTTTATAGTTAAGGCATAATTTGTTAGCTTTTTGCTCCACCTGCTTTTCGAGAGAACTTTTCTGAGGTTCATGAATAGAATATGAAGCAGTAGTTTTCAAGGTATATTACTTTCATTTACTTTACTGGGGTGCGCGAAAAGAGCATCCATGAATGACGTAATAGTATGTCCGCTAGGCGCATACTGGACCATCAGCCTTAAAACATCTTGTTGATTGATTGAACTTTTCACAACAACATGAACATCTCTAATTTTGTAGTAGGTATACACGTCAACACGAGAAAAATTATATTTACATTACTAACTGTATGGAATTTGTTCGGTACGATTAGGGTTACGCCCTCGACTATCTATATATTTGAACAAATAATTGAACGATGGCTGGTTACCTAAACGATGGTTGGGTGCTACCACCGACTTGAAATCCTGTGATAAATTAATATAATTAAACCCAAAAGCAATCGTTAAAGATATCTACTATAAGGCTGGACTGTGTAGATTGGACTAACAATACCTAATAATTAGAAAAACTGATCCCGAAACAACTATGCCATAAATAGACATCTAACACTTAATCCCAGTACTATGAAAGCTGTTAAGTGTTTGAAATATCAAATGGCAAGTAAAAATAAATAAATAACAATCCACATTATCATCTAAAATTAAACGTGACGTGGATTTACAAATATAATACACATTTTTCAGACAAGCTACGCAATCCGGCAACCGGCGGCCGTAACGATGCGGGTAGCAAAACCCTATGTTTTGGATAATCTCGCAAATTGCTCACTCAGCTAACCCGTTGTTCATTCAACATCGCTTTGTAGATAATAGCAATCTAGTGATTGGAGACTGCACAAAAAACATATATGGAATATTACGTTTGCTGTGTTTGAAAAACTTAATACTAAACGACTGTATACCTAGATGGCGAGTATAATCTATCCACGGGTAAGCCGTAAGCGGTCGCTTAACATAAGTTGAACCCGCTTGACTTATTACTACGTTCACATAATGTTGTCTTCTATTTACGCGAATACTATACATCGAAATCAAACTACTTTTACGGATTTATTTTAGATTTTTATTATTTTAGTATTTTTTTTTTACTACCAAGGTGGTAAGCAAACGTGCGGCCCGCCTGATAAGCAGTCCCCGCAGCCTATAGACGCTAGCAACACCAAAAGAATCACTAGCGCGTTGCCGACCCCTAAGACATTCGATTTTAAGTCTTTGTGTCCGGTAATTTTACCAGCTACAGTGCCCTTCACGCCGGAACACAGCAATGTTTACACACTGTTGCTTGGCGGCAGAATATCTGACACTGCGGTGGACGGTTCCTTGCACAAGGAACCTACCACCTAGTAAATTAATTAATTAATTAATACAAACTACAAACACAAAGAATGGTTTCGATAATTTATTTATTGCTTTTAAGTGCAGTATTATATAAAAGCGTGTATTTTTAGTTTTAACTATGTATTAATTTATTTTTTAGTTTTAAGTCATAGAAATATTTGTCTAAAATATGGATAAAATTAGCATACTTGATTTGTTCGTAGCTTGAATAGTGCCTAGGCAGGTTGTTGCAAAAATCATTTTTATTTGACTAGATATTACGCGTATGTATCTCAATGAGTTTGCGAAGTTTAAGAAATCATTACGTATTTACGCTTTAAACAGTCAAAAGTACGCTAAAAGTCAATAGTTTTACAAGTAAGTAGTATTCAACCGTTCCGTTACCAACCTTCTGGGCCCAACAACAACACGTTATTAGGCAAAGTGAATAGAACTCTCTAAAAAATCAGATGACCCCAAACTCGATAGGTTTACCTAATAGTAGCCATTCCAGGATTCCGTCACCCACCTTTCTGTTCCATCATCAAATTCTGATTATTGGGCAATTTGTAGCACTCTTTAATACAAATCATTAGTACCTAATTTAAGTTATTTTCTAACTGTTACTGCTTTCGTACATATCATTATATATTTGGTTTATGTTTTGCGTATCGAGTAGACAACATTTTACACTTGAATTGTGACGCGTATTCGGGCAAATTGTGAGTAGAAATTGGCTCCGCGGCATGTGGTAATACGGTAATTGCTATCATTAGTTAGAGCGAAGACATAAATTGTGCCGCCTAGTAATCTACATGGTTTAATGACTCTATAGTACTGATGTCCTCATTAGTATTTCATTGCGGGTATTCGGACGGATTTTGAATTAAATTTTCAACAAAAAGAACTTCTGAGTGCCACGTGGATTGACTAGTCATTCCCGTGGAAGTAAGAGGTTCACACAGATGTGTGGAAAGTTAGCTTTCTCATGGGTACTGGCGCTCATCATCGGTGACATTTAGTACAAAGTTTATTGACCACAATCATTTCTATAGTTATTCAGACTGTACCATGGTATAAAGAATAAATTATGAACAAACGGCTAATCACGCACAGAGTCAAAGTCAGAGTCAAAAATATTTATTTCAAATAGGCTTTAGAATGGTCAATGTTTTAAAAGCTACCATAGGATAACAACGCGGCCTCAGCTGAGAAGAACCGGCAAGAACTCAGTGGGCTTGTAATTTTATAACTTTTTTTAAAACATTGTTTGTCTTGTTACAATTGGATCAACATTACCGATAGTGTGTCCTGTCGTTCGAAACATAAAACAAGGGAGAAAAGAAGATGACAAAATTACAAGAAACTAAAAGGCCAAAGGGATAGTAGTCGGACCAGTCCCCTCAAGCAGCACCCGCGCACGAGTTGACTCGAGCAGCAGCCAGCACTCCCATCAACCATATTAAAGGGAAGGGCGTGACACGCCCCCAGATACAGGCATAACAGACCGTATTATTTATACTACGGCTGTACTGAATGAATTGATATATACAAAGTTGCCAACCCGCCGAAACGCCGGTCGGACACGTAGTGGAACGGCAACGTCACCTACCATGCACAAGACATTTTGTGAATTTTAACGACCTGTTCATAGCACGGCCATGACACGGTCGAACATTGAATGATCTAGATTGCGTTAATTCTCATTAATTCAGAAAAAGTATATTGTTTTGACTGATTCGTTCGTAACACAGTCATGGTACGATCCGGTGTAATGGGCAGACTCCTAGTCCTAAAAACAAGCGAAGGTTGTCTTATTTATTTTTCCTTTCGCTTCGTAAAACTTAATCAACAATAAGCTGCAATAATAATTGACTACTGTAGATCCTGGCTTAAAGGAGTACCAGTGATGGGAATGAGTGGTGGGATAAGTCCCAAAAAAAAGCTGCAATAATATGACTGAACACTCTCTCGTCAATAGGTACTTATAGAAACCAAAATGTTTAATTAGGCAACATAGTTGCGTTGTTTGAAAAATATAAAGTGCCTACTTCAATTTAAATCCAGTTTAGACAGTGTCTTGCACGATAAGCCCTCCAGTTCTATTCTTAGTACCACGAGCTTCGTCTTTAGTTGCTTCGTTATTTAAGTCCATACTCCAAAGATTTTCTCCCGACACTTTTAGATGTCCACTCGCTTTGATATATTTTATTCAGAAGTAGCTGTCATCTTGATTGCAGTTGCTCCAGGAAAGCTGTGGCTTGGAAGTTTGTTAGTACGGTTGGAATTTACGTAACATGATTCTTGAGCCCCATATATCTAAGGTGCTTGCATAATCGTGCATCTACACCAAATTTACTTTTGTTGAAACGACGCGGTGTTTGCAATTCACAGCGTATAACAAAAAAACATAGTGATCTTGTAGATGTATATAATAACGTATTCAACGATAATATAGTAACTTATAGCAATACTGTTACAAAATGTTTCAGCAAAGCAGAGGGTAAGAAAAAACATTCGGTTACAATTTCCTTTAGGGTTAAAATTACATTAATCAAGTCCAAAGTTTCGTTTTCTTCTTTATGTTTCTGGCACTATGGACGCAATGAATAACATTCAACAAAAGCAACAAGTGGTAACAGAAGTTACACATATACAATTATTAATGTTATCGTGTTGCAAATGTTGCTCCACAAAAAGTAAGTTCGGTCTGTAAGACACTTTAGGTTTCATTTTCAGAACAGCGCGGCTTCGAATTTTAGGCGCCGCCGCGTCGCAGAGTTTCTATCTCTGAAGTTTATATAGCTTGTTTTTGACAGGCCAATTTTTATTGTCTTACGTTTCTGGTAACTAACGTCACACATGTATATATTGCCTAGATAACGTGGCGTGGTTACGACAAAAATATCAAACTCTTTAGTATTGTGATGCAGTAGACATCCGTGTAAAGGGGATCTTGCAGATCTGGGGGCAAACTTGGTTTTGGGTCTATTGCTATCGAACAAAATTGCTATAATACTGCTCTATCTTTATGATTGGTATTTAGGCCTAGCTAGGCGGTGTTGCGTTAGCGGTTTGTGAAAACAAAGTAACAGTAAACAGGAACTTACTACACTGGTTATTGATATATGTATGTATGTAGTATAGTTTTATGCAAAACAACTTACCATTATTTGGAATTTTTGTGGTCTTTTTAGATAATAATTAAAGTTAAATTCTAAGTTGGTATTTCGGTCATTAGAGAGAAGTTAGAGAAGTTCAGAGTCACACAACGAGCCATGGAGAGAGCTATGCTCGGAGTTTCTTTGCGCGACAGAATCCGAAATGTGGAGATTCGCCGAAGAACTATTGTCACCGGCATAGCTCTCAGAATCTGTAAGTTGAGGTGGCAATGGGCAGGCCACATCGCTCGGAGAACCGATAACCATTGGGGAAGAAATGTTCTCGAGTGGCGACCACGAACCTGAAGACGCAGCGTTGGCAGGCCTCCCACTGACGACATTGTGCGCGTCGCAGGTAACCGATGGATGCAAATAGCCAATTGTCGTTCATTGTGGCCTTTCTAAGGGGGAGACCTATGTTCAGCAGTGGACGTCTTCCGGCTGATGATGATGATTTCGGTCGGTCGGTTGCTGGTTAAAGCATATCGGATGCTGTATATATTATAAAAATTGTAGTTATTAATCTTTACACGCTGTTAAGATCTTAATGTGTGAAATAAATAATCGCATGCTGAATGTATCTACGAACCTCAAAATGCGAATTTAGGGAATATGTAGAAAATTATAAAATGTCAACTCTTTGTGAGATATTCTTCATGAAAACACTGTTGTGTCGACTTCAGAAGCACGGATATTCAGTGGCTCTTAATTATGCCCCAAGTTTACTCAGCCATAATATATTATAGTATATATATCCTATGCTTTGAGAGTCCAGCGTGAAAATAATTAAATTAACCGTAGAATTGAATGATTTGGATTTTGCATGACTTAGGTCTGTGTATGATCAACAGCCGTTTGAATGAATATATCCAAACAGCCATAAAGATAATTATTATGGAAATAGATAGTGTGCATCATCGATAAATTAGTAATTTAAATAAGAATTCAATGAATTTGTAAAATATCATCACATCACCAGCCGGAATACGTCCACCGCTGAACATAGTAAAGTATCATATTACAAACAAATTCCTTCAGAATTTAAAAAGCCTGCCTGCAGCCTTGTTGCTGGCTCCTTGTTACCGGGATCTTCAGGTAGATTTTTAGATCCTTTCTATCCAAGGGCTGCCTTGTGGAGATGACTACTAGAAAAATCCACATATCGTAACACACATTTACACATATGGAACTGGCGTTGATGACATATGGTACCTACTGAGACGTGGCCCCAAACTGCTGGCCTTTTGGAGAAGCTCAAAATCACACAACGAGCTGCTATAGAAAGAGCTATGGTCGGACTTTCTTTGCACGATAAACTACGGAATGAGTAGATTCGCCGAAGAACTAAAGTGACCGATATAGCTCTCAGAATCTGCGAGTTGAAGTTGCAATCGGCAGGCCACATCGCTCATAGAACCGATAATCAATGGGGAAGAAAGGTTCTCGAGTGGCCACCACGAACCGGAAGACGCAGTGTAGGTAGGCCTCCAACAAGGTCACTAGGTGGACTGACGACATTGTGCGCGTCGCAGGTAACCGATGGATGCAAATAGCATTGAAAGCGTTAAGCCATGCAATTGTCGTTCATTGTGGCGTTCGGAGGCTTATGTTCAGCGGTGGACGTCTTCCGGCTGGTGACGATGACGATGACACATTACCGTAACGTAACATTTAAATAATGTGTAATTTCTTTGTTTGTAAGTAGGTACGTATCTTCTATATCTTCTATATCTATACTAAAATAAAACTCAAAGAGCACTTTTTCTGTACATTGAATATTTTTACAAAATTTCTATATGGGGATACTATACTATCGACATAGAGGCCAAAACAATTTTTTTTTTAATTATTGTCTGTCTGTCTGTCTGTCTGTCGTTCTGTTCGTCCAGGTATCATTTGAAAACCCGTGGATGGATTCTGATAAGACTTTCACTGATGTGTTGTGTAGAAGTAGGGGTATAAATTGGTATATAAAACATCACGCTATGTTTCATAGGGGCTAAGCAGTGAAACATTACTTGCACATATTACCACGTAATTTCCTTTGTATGTGAATAGGGTAATTATAAACTGATCTGTTAATCATTAAGATATCTATTATTACTCTAAACACAATTGGGACTGAGCAGACATTTAGTTTGCATAAGATATGGCAGTGGCGAGGGGTAAATTATTGTAAGGGGTAAGCCGGTCCGTTACACCCAGGACATTTTCATTAGATTTCTGTATTGTTCTAAGTACTTTGCCGATAGCAATATGACATTATCTATATCTATGAAAAGGTAAAATCTGTAAATCCCGAGCGAGTCCGAACTAGATAGACGAGGATATATAGAACGAGAGGGCTTGAGGGGAGGAGAAGAGCAAGAGAGGAGAGAGACTGAGAGGGGATTTGAGGAGGGGGTGATGGGGTGAGGGATCGGGAGCATTTGGTGGAGCAAGTTGGGAGAAGAGAGAGGGAGAGGGTTCAGAGAAGGGACAACGGGGAGAGGAAGAGGGGGAGTGTGACGAGGAACGAAGTGGGAAAGAGAGACGAGCAAAACGTAATACAAAAGCGCGGGCGGTGCTACGCAGGTCAGCTAGTTATATATATATAGCATTATATAATATAGCAATATTATATAATATAGCAATAAAAAATTATCAACCTATCTATCTTATGCATGTATTTCGCCGAAATTGTAAAGTGATTGCGCGGTTCCATCTTACCTGTAATCTAAAGTGTTCAAACAAAATGCGTGTACGGTTTGGGTCGGTTCGTGATTTCAGCCGTTTAGAGGGGATTGCTGCCATTAGTGAGGGGTCTCTAATGGACCAGTCCTCCATCGCACACATATTGCTACCCTTTAAAGACAAGACAAATGAAGGTCCCATGTGTGCTAACATCTTTATTTTCCGGATATACCCGAAGTTGGTAGTTCAATTCCACGTATGGATATAATTTTAGTGAAAAATCTTCACTAAGTCTTAACTTGGAATAGGACATTGTTCATTGTTTGGAGTAGCTGGACGTTCGGGGTGTTGGCTTAAGGACGCCCATTGAGTACGGCGGCGACTCCGAGGAGGACGGCGGTGGGGGGGGCGACCCCCGTCCCCGTGAGCACCGTGTCAGGTTCCCGAGGTGCTGCAATGCGTCCCCCGGCGGCGGGCTCACAGGCAAGGCACTGAGGGGCCCCTGGTGCAGATCCCATCGGAGAGACCTGGGTGTCTCATGTACCGATGCGACAGCCCCACTTTTGAAGATTTCCCCCGCGTCAAAAAAAAATTAGGACATTTTTCATTGCTTGTCTCATCATTAAAAAAAACCCTGCAGCTGCACCGGAACACTAGGTGGTGAGTCCCTTGCGCAAGTGACTATTCAAGACCCCAAGTCTGCTAATTTTAATAAAATTACATTCAATTACTATTCATTCCAGCGACACACTGTTGAGGCTCCATTACGATTGTGACAAATTCGGTGTCACACCACTGACACGCTATTATCGTTTTAGGTCTTGAGATAGGTCTCAAGTACACTAGGGTGTATCGCTGGAATGGCAATTATAATTATGTCATTGTATTAGCAACCTTGGGTCCAGGTCCGTGATAAGCCACTGACACACCACCGGTACTACCGTCTGACCAATATAAGTTGGCGTGTGGCGTTTTTAACGAACTAAAAAAGTCAACTAGAAAAGTCACTTTTATACTTGAAATTTTACTGTAGAAATCGGTGCGTACTGTTTGAAAAATACTATACCGTAATCTTGCGTAAAGTGATTTTGAAAGTGATTAATTGGTGTTAGAAAAGGACATTTGTTTTGAACACAGTGGCGCCACTCTGGCGCGCCAAGTTATACTGGATAGACTGTATAAAATTAGTAGATTACCAAATGTGTAAAACCATCCAACTGACACACTATCATCGAAGCGTTTGTAAATTACCAGTCTTGGGACTCAGGTAAGTGGTTCCAGTGGTGTGCACAGAAAGTAGGCAAAAATATCTATGAGTTATCCTGTACTATTAAGCTATTTGTGTTAGCACTACAGCCGGTATACCTATATAAAGGTGGCGCAAGCTGAGACAAGGACATTCATACAGCGGCTATATGACAGTCAACCGTTTACCCTCATCAGGATATTATCATAGTTTGTGAAAGAAAGCTTGTAAGTGACTTATTATTATTCTCTCTACTGTCTATTTATTGTGATTTATAATCTCTTACTATGACTCTAAAATAGTAGTGTGGTAATAATTTAAATAATCGTCATGCCCCTTACATTTGTTAGTGTGCCACCACAAATATCCTTAAATTAACTAACATTACAGACGTATCGACCCATTTATACATTTAAAAACACGTGATGTGTTAATACCATGTCAGTATAACAGTACAAAATAAATAAGACCCTCTGAATAATCTTATTGCAGTTTTTAAATGCAAATTAATGTGTCTATAGAATCTGCTAACTTATGGATATCTAAAATGGTATATTAATAATAGGTTAAACAAGCCGAATACGTTTCTTTCCCAGAGGGTACTCTGTGCACGCCACTGAGTGGTAAATAATATCTGGGCCCCAAGTCTGCAATGGTATTGCAGTATCCGATATTCTGCAATTCACCTGTGTGAGACCATTGCTGTGTCCCAGTGTGAAAGGCACTCCAGCTGGTGATATTACTGGGTTAAGACTTATTAGATAATGTTTACGGTAACGAATAGTTAGCAGTGCAGTGGAACTATAACGGGTGTAAGGGACATCGTACCGAAAACCGATACCAGGGATCCAGAACACGATTCTGAACATCCTAGTGTTGAAATTTTTCATCGGCTTTTTCATGAATTTCCAAAAAAAAAATTCACTTTTTTTAAATAATATTAGTATAACATCATTATTGGTATAATAATAAAGCCTAATTTTAATTTAAAAACAATTAATTAATAATTTGTGTTTTTATTTTATTTTTATTTATTTATTTATTCTTTATTCACAAAAACAATGCATAGGCAATTAATTAATAGGCAATTAACTATTATTATTTTAGAAAATTAGCAATGTAATTTGAAAAATAAACATTATTCCGCATATATTCATTACGGTAATGTTGTAACGGACATTATTTGATATCTTATAATTTTTTTTTTCGGTACGATGTCCCTTACACCCTGTATATAGACAGGTGTATCAATTACTCAGGTGAAAGTCTTGCTAGTCTCGTAACTAGTTTGGATATAAAGAAACCTGCTATGGGAGAATATCTGGCATTATGATATCTATCTGCGTACCTATATGTATCGGGTGTTTTGTATAAACTTTTTAATAACATCGAAGGAAGCAACGAAATACATGTACCATTTTGTTACACACACATCGGTACTGCCAATATCCTGCACAAGTTTTGTCTCTATATGAAGGTACGTGTTGTCCCACTTTCTTTATACTTATAGTCTTTAGAAGTTCCAAATTAAAAACTGCTGCACATACAGACATTTGCTTTGTTGGTTTTCATTCTCACAATATCCGGTTTGAGTCTGATTAAAAAAAATATATATTTTTATATACTCGTTGTTCCCTGCAGCTACGGCCGCGTTTTTTTTAACTGTATAAAAATAGAGATACCATTTCCATTTTCTTTTAAACCACACCTTTATTATAGCCAACAAAACAAAATATAAAATATTTAATTCGGTCAAACCGTTTCTGAGTTTTAGCGAGACAAACGGACAGCTATTTATTTCTTTAATATAGAAGATTTAGAAATGATGTGCTATGAATTCAACCTGTTTTCTTTAACGACAAAGAACTTACTCGTAATATAAAAATTTCCACTACCATTTCCGGTAAGAAAATACTAAGCGAAGTTCAACTTGTATCTTAGAAGAGGTAAGTTAACGAAGAATGAACGGACGCGACTTAACTATAAATAAGCCCCGTGGCAAAGCAGGAAAACGCTTGCTTTGCAAAGCGGAGGTCGCGGGAGCTACAATTTTGTGTAGCTGTTCTTACTAGTTCGAAAAATGTTGGCCAATCACCTGATTGTCTGAAAAGTAAAATGGTCCATGCTTGGATGGGCATGTAAAAACTCATTCCAGCGGCTAAACTATCTCCGCCCGTGTCAGTCTTCCGTGCCACCAGATTGTCAGAGTAAAGAAAGAGAAAGTGCACTTGTGTCTATGCAAGCTCTTGTGTACAATAATATCTCCCGCGTAGAGGTTTGATCTTATAAAATTGGCCTCATCAAAATATTTAGATCAGAGAACCTAATAAAATAATCCAACCAATGACACCAAAAATGCGTAAACTTTAATGAAATATTTCATTCATTCATTTGAACGTCCTCACAATATTTCCGTGGCAGCTGTCCATTGTGAAATGCGTCCAACTGAAAATATCATAGAATCCTCCGTGTTCGTGATGGAATTAATTCAAATAAATAGTCCATTCAAAGTCGAAACACAGTTAGACTTCAATAATGACGCCCTTTAAAACGGGGGACCTTTTGAATATCTGAAATATCTGTGGGAGCAAGAAGGATTCCTTCGGACGTGCCGCGTCCTCTACGTGCCATATTGACAGCTAGCTGAGCCGACTTTATTCAATAACCAAGTCGTTTCACTCTAAGTCGGCCCATTTATAGTTACGGCTTTGGATTTGGATATATTATGCGGTGTAAGCTGTTTAAGGCAGGTAATTTAGTTTGCTACGTGTTACTTGAAATGTTGCGTCAAATGTACATTATAAGGTAAATATTGTTATTGTACCTACTATGGATTCAAATATTGGAAATGGTCGAAGAATACTTTTTTGTATGTAAAGACATTCTGAAGAGAAATAAGAACGCAGCCGGCCTGTCAGCGTCTTAGAGGAGATACCAATTGGTTTCTTCTCTAACGTCAGAGTCAATATATACTGGAATATTAATGTAGCATCACTTGACGCCCGGTAGGCGCTAGCGAGTTGGCGTCGGCTGTCTGCGTCTTAACGAAGGGACCTGCGTACGCGTCCTTATACATACTGTCACGGAACATGTGGTATAGTAGTGAGTAGGTGGTCACGTTACAATATAGGTGTGAGCATAGGTGTAGAGGTGAGGTAGAGAAAACCCGGAGACCACTACGACGACAGGTAGGTACCTAAGGGAAAGTGGCAATTAAAGGAATGAGAACACAGAAGGACTTTCAATTACACTATTATATATTTAAAGTTCACTATTAAGTTCACAGTTCATTCCCAGGAATTGGGACCGCGGACTTATAAACGTAAAAGATCACATAACTTGCACGTAAGGGCTCCTTGGGCGCAGGGAACGGTGCCCTAGCGCCTGCAAAAGCAAGGCGGCGTGCCTAGATGGCACAGCCGCAGCCAGGCCGTTAGACGCCGGCAGGTTCAGCACCGGCCACGAAAGTCAGCCAGCAGGCCGACCGACGCAATGTAGTGCGGGCGCCAGCACGCTACCACAGCAGCGCCCGTAGTCTCGTGGCCTCTGGCGTAGACACTCTCAGATTCCAGCTCAGGACCAGGCTCTGTCTCAGCCTCTCCACGGCTCCAGCTCAGCCTCCAGTCTCACGACTCCAGACTCTCGACTCTAGACTCTCCAGCACAGACTCTCTCTGCTCCAGCACAGACTCTAGACTGACGTTTATTTTTCTCTCGCCAAACTTGACAGCTCCTTCTCTAAATTTTAAAATTTTAAATATTAATTTAAAAGCATGGAAGTAATAAGTACTACGTACAACAGGAATGAGCTCTATCTGTGCATCTTTCAGCTAAAATAAAGAAAATAAAACCTTATGCTAAGGTCGTAAGAGTATTGTTACGCGCAAAATAAAAATGAAACCGAGTGAGATGGCAACCACTGAACGCTGTGTCCCGTTCTAACAGTGACGTAGAGTTGCTAGAGTTATGTTGCTTTCAATCCTTTCGTTGTTAGTAGAAAAATATGTGATTGATGTAATGTAATGAAGTAAAAACATTTACTTCTAAAATGTTTCTGAATATAAATAACAATTTATTACTGCATGTTAAAGCAATATTATTTGTTGCTACGTGTAAAGCCTTCTTATCGCAAACATTTTGCGATTGGCGTATAGGTTTTCTTTTATTTGTATGAAATACGGATACCTGACCTGACAACCCCAAATGAAATCGCCGACCCGGACGTTAATGGCAGAGTGTCTTTTGATTTCGTGATATTTTTGAAGAATTTTAGTTAAAATGGGTTGAATTTGTGTCGTGGAGGCTTGCGGAAGCGAGTATTATCCTATTTGTGGTTTATCTTTTCACAGCTAATAGTTTTAAACATAATTTGTTAGTGAAGAATTACGGTGACCATGCATGACTATTCAATCCTAGTTCAAGAACAAATAATTGAAATACCTATGCATTTTTTATTCCTTTCTCTATTAAAATAACTTTGTTTCAATTTCAGATTTCCTACAAACTACATAGGTACATTGTTAGATCCACCACATCCTCCTCAATATATATTTGAAGATCCACATGATATTCCATTGGTGAAGGCGTTAGCGAATTCATATCTCAATTTACGTGATTAGAATCAATGAAACATATAAGGAATAAGCTGGGTTTGCGGCATAAACTTTACAAGACTGTTTTATTTAGCAATCTCTGATTTCGAATTAAACTTAAATGTAAACATAACTGTTTTTTTCTTACCTAATTAATTAAATATACAACAATAGGTAGCTTATCGTATTTTTATCTCAGTCCAGCTACATGTTGTGTCCCACAAGGACCAGTAAGTAAGTAGGTACCTGCCTATATGACGCGAGGGTGAAAAGCAAGCAAAAACAGGATATGTAAAGTGCCGCAAAGGGCAAGTTTTTCATTAGCATCTTCGATTAAAATCCATCTGAAGCAATGATCTGCTGACGTCAGATAACAAATGATTTTTTATAATTATTGTCCTTCAATCATAGTTCAATATAGTCACCATCGCCAGAGAGGGATAAGAGGTACAGTTACTGAGCTCTCGCTCAGCTTCAATTTTGCGACAACAGCTCATTCCTGTTGTACGTAGTACTTATTACTTCCATGTTTAAAAGTAAATACAAAAATCTTAAGAAAATAATGAGGTATGAAAATGGAGGTTGATATATGAAATGAAATGAGGTGAATATCCTACAATACGTACAACTATTGTTCATACATACATAACTCCACATATATCATACATAAGTAACTACCTAGTTATATTTATTTTCAGTTATTACGTATATCAGAACTTAAATTTACTGTGGTTTGGTCAATACAAACAATAGTAACTTTAAAAAAAATTCTCACTATAGTTGTTCGAAGATAGATTGCCTTTAAATGCAACCAATAATTAAAACGTCAAAATTTAAAAGGTGCCCATTTAGGGAAGTTGATTCAACTAAACTCAAGAAGAGATTTGTTTACTAAGTATTAAGACACTGTAGATTTGTACTCTCCGTTTATTAGCTCACTTGTCGGGTCTTTAGTTGTTAACTTGTCGAATCTATTTCTCGTCTAATTCAACACTTTGAAGTTGTAAGAACTTTGACTGGAGCTATTTCTAATAATACGCACGCTAGTGAAAGCATTTGAAGGTTTGCATAGTGTATTCAGTTTCAGTATATATTCTATAGCCTATAACTCTATAGCGTTCCATGAAGCATGAATTTGGTAGGGTATTACATTATATGGTTGTATACATTTTAGATAACAAAAAATAGGCTAGATACCTACCAAAATTATTTTTAGTCCGTCATTTACATTAAAAACACGTCACGGACACGTATTTCTGCTTTTATCAATTAAACAAAAAATGACGAATATAATATAAACAGCGTTGAAATACCGCGTGGCGTCACGCCTACTTACACCTTTTACTGAGGCATAACGTCACGAGCCCTCCACTCCTGAAATTTGACGCTCTTTATCTATGTCAATTGCTATTGATATTATAAATAAAATAATAGGTGTCCAAAATTTTTTGATAGACTAATAATTAGAACTAATTTTTTTTTTACCCAGGCATCCCTATACCATAAGGAACCTTAAAAACAAAAAACCGGTTAAGTGCGAGTCGGACTCGCGCATACTATTCGTCTAAACCATCAGATAGCAGAAAAACCACAAAACTAGGATACTAAAAAAGCTTTTTTCCTGTAAGATCGACATGTATTACCTACAAACATTTTAGATTTTTCCCTCCTCAATCATCGGTGATAAGGGGAACGGGTTATTTCTGTCATTTTTGATTATAAGTCAAAAACTACGTAACATAAACCAAAATAAAAAAAAAACTGTTTTGAAATGTGCAAATGAAGCCCGTTCGTATGATATCCCACTTGATATAGTAGTATCACTTACAAATTTTGATGACCCATTCGGACCATGTTTTTTTATTATTTGGGATGAGGTTGGGTAAGTAAGATCTAAAAGTTTCAAATTGATAGCATCAGTGGTTCCTGAAATATATAGGTGTGATAGACAGACAGACGAAGTCACACCATAAGGGTTGCTTTTTAGCTTTTAGGTATGGAAAAAGGAAGGATTCAGTAGGTTTTATAGTCGTACTGAATCCTTTTTATCCCATCCAGTTGCTATTCCCACCCGGGCACCCCACGGGGAAAAAACGGGAGTAAAATTCCTTTATTATGCTAGTGCGCTTCATCATCTATAATCTATACACGATGTGGTTTTGCATTTTTTCCATATTTGTAGACCTAACAGTTAAGATTATGTTAATTGATTAAAAATAAGTTTATAATTAAGTGGTTAATAACTAAAAGATAATTAATGATTCATGATTAACGTTCAAGCAGAATAAGAGCTCTCGAGCGCTCAGAATAGGTCCCAAGGTTGGCAACCGCGCGTATACTGTTGTTTACCTACTTTGCCCGAAGAGCGGTGCCAGACAGGGCTTACTTTATGGTGACGGCACACGAGATTTCTTTTCGTACCAAACACAAAAAATAATTCATAATTTTAAGTCTATCATTTTGTGATTGATTTATGTTCTTTAAAGGGTATATATCAACCTCCGTAAATATGGCAAGAATGCAGAACCACACCCTGTATAAAGGTAGTTATAATCATTAAGAAAAGAAAACATTAGACAGTCATATAATAAACTTTAATTTTAATACGACCACCCCTAATCATATTAACTTAATTATGAACGAAGACATCTCTGTTCTCATAATGTGCAAATATGACTAAAGTTGAGTGTCTAAATTAATTTTGTCAAATATTAATCTCATAGTTTGAAATTCACATTTGAGTAATAATACTCGTCTCTCTCGCGACATTCATACAAAGTTTGAGAAACAAAAGGAACAGTAATTAAAATTGTTTCGGTCGTTTTTGTGTGCGGTTATCACTGTGTTAATCAAAGTGAGCTGTTTTCTTTGTAGTGACAAAAATGCTTTAAATAAAGTTAATGAGATACCTCATGATATAAATTGAGACCAAGATTTATAATACTCAAGGTACGACGCTATAGAAATGAAGAATAATTGTATTAATCTTTATGATCTTTATAAAATCCAAATTAATTGCCAAACCTAAATTTGGACTAAAATAGCAAGTCACACAATTTACCGCTAACATACGGGTAATTCCGGAATTATTTGAGAATCTGCAAGTTGAAGTGGCCATGAGCAGGCCACATCGCTTGAAAAACTGACAGCCGATGGGAAAGAAAGGTACCCGTGGGGCGACCACGAACCTGAAGACACAGCGTAGGCAGACCTCTCACTAAGTGGGCTGATGACATTGTGCGTGTCGCAGGTAACCGGTGGATGCAAATATTCATTATGGCGTTCCAAGAGGGAGGCCTATGTATGTTCAGTCATGGACATCTTCCGGTTGGCGATGACACACTTACTCATAAACAAGTATATAGACAGATAAAACTTGCAATAATACTATGTAGATACATAAAAGTGTAGGGCAAAATCGGCTTATGATTTCTCGTAACTTAGGATCTCATAAATTTTCCACATTTAAAGGCTTCACTGTGTGTTCTTCCTTGACGAACCAAAGGATTATGTTACAACTTTACCCTGAGTTGTTAATTTGACAGAACTTCTACAGAAATATCGCTGCGATAATAAACATGAACAAACGATGATTTGCTTTGAACTTTCATATCAGGAAATGTATTGTTGATTATGAACTCGCATTCGCGATGCGAACAATATTTTCTTATTCTTCTTTGCTTATTTACTTTCTCTTCCCTTTTTTTATTCAAAACTTATATAAAGTGAATTTCATGAATTTTGTGCTTATTATTATTTATTAATTGAGCTATTAAAGTTTAAGTTTTTGTTACTTATATGATTTGGGGTTTAAAATATATCTGCATCGAAATATCAAAAGATTATAAAGGACGAAAGAGATAATTACTTCAAGAGAGAGAGAGAGGATATTTGAAGATTAGTTTTTTCGGTACCTATATAATATTTATCTTATATATTATTATCTAAATTACATGTAGATTTATAACTTTTCCTCATTTTATTTTATTTTGTTTTCTGTACACCATTGGCTACCTTCTTTTGTTAACTGATCGTTCCTTTCCATCCTAAGGTTGTCTGGAAGAAATCGCAACTTGCGATAAGACCGCCCAATGTATACCATTGTATATTTTCTTTGTACTTCTTTGTTTTCTGTACTTCTTGGTGTGCAATAAAGAGTTCTCTATCTATCTATCTACCTATATTCAGCTCGACTAGTAAGTACAACGTTGATGATAATAATGATGATTTGGTGCAAAAACATGTGAGTATTGTAATAAAATATCGCTCAGGATTCGTGAAACATGAATGCACAGTTTCACGTGAAGCAATAGCGTATTTGAATAATTTGCCGCACCACCGCGTAAGACTACGTATTCATTATTATCACGCATAAATATACATCCGTAGATAGAAAATAGTTCATGAATACAAAATTCAAGCATCACATCAACTGAATGTTATGTATCTACCTACATACGGCCAATGACTGCCTAATTATATAATAGGCCACATTGTACGGTCAGAAATGGTCTGATGGTCGAGAAAGATTATATTTGATGCTTTGGCACAATTTAAATCAATGGGCATGTTGCTTTCTTATCACCAAGGTTCTTTATGCGTTTCTATGGTAGGTATAGCTAAAACTAAACTATTATGTTGAGACTAGCTCCTTTCCTTCAGCTTAGAGAAATGCACGTTTTCTACACTGCGTCCTAAAGTTTCTAACCCTTCTCCAGTAGTTTTGGTTCGGCCCGTACCAGTGGTTTAATATCAACCTTTCCTCTCTTTTTAGGGCATTGTTCTTAATTTGAATACTTATACTGAAAACGCGATAGAAAAAAAAAAGTTAAGTGAAAAATGTTGTCCAGTAGGACGTAAAGAAGCTAAGAGGATCTTCTGGATATGTTATCCCTACTAGACTACTACTACTAATACAATCATAAATATGTATCAAAATACATTTCAGAATTACGATGTTATTACTCGTAACCTCTGATAGAATGCTTAATGAGACCCTTGTCGGAGTTACTATTGGTAACCATCGTTTAACATAACCGAGCATGCTCTGATACCGTTAGAATATAATTAAAGTTATAACTTATACCTGAAGAGGGTACCTTCCCTTACATACGTGCTAAATATGTTTGGATATAAAGAGTCCTGGGGCCCATCACCTCTATCAGCAATGTTATTATCATATTAATTGACATGAGATAGAGACGTCATTACGAGTATACGTAGTTTATAGCTCGCTATAATATTGCTTTTAGAGGTTATGGTACATGCCCTGATCGATATACGGCCATAGCAGCCAAACTTTTAAGAGATCATCAGAAGATATTACAGGCCACAATTGTTCGCTTAGTTACATTATGCATAATCTTTTCATTAACACTACCGGGACTCTTCAGCAGGCCTAGCACGACTTGTAATTTTGCCAGATCGGTGTGGATTATGACGTAGTTCTCAACACCGAAACGTCAATTCTCCATACAAAAATGTGAAATACTACGTCATAGTGACGTCATACTCACACTTGTCTGTCAACATTTGCATATCATGCTAAGCCGTATGCTGGTGTAGAAACGACTGTTTAAATGCTCATCTGAGGCTTTTTATTTGGAAATGATACACTGTTGGCCGCAGACGGCCATTACAGCTTCACCGGGCAAATATCGCCCATCTGAGGCATGGATCATCTTACAATTAGGACAGCATGATCAGCAAAAATATGTCCACTGCTGAAAAAAGGCCTCTTCATAGAAGAAAGGGTTTCCCATAATTCCCACGCTTGGCAGCCGGCATGGTGATCTGCCCGTCTTCTTGTTTTCCCTTAGTCGTCTCTTACGGATACCCAACGGGACGAGATTTAGGATAATGTGATCATCAATATAAATGCTTTTGAGCAATTTTACTTTTCCTCTTAAACTGTATCATGTCTTTTGGTGCACAATAAATACTATCTGTATTTGTAAAAGCTACTCACATTTATTTATTTATAGAAAAAGTATTCTTCTTATTGTATGTTTGTATCCACAAATTCAAATAAAACTGTGATGTCAATAATATAATAAGTAGTTACCCTGTTTTCTTTACAAGATCATCAAATTCAGAACAATAAATGAATAAATACAGGAGTAATGCCGACCGGTGGCCAACCAAAGACGTTAGAATATTCAACCGTATCCAATTGTATTCGGCTAGTAGGTAACAAACGATATTTTTGTAAATTATAGTGATATTACTAAAACAGAAACAGATTAGAAACTAGGTCTTCTTATGAGTAAAATGTCTAGTTAACTTTGAAATAAAATTACTTTTACCAATTATACCGCGGTTTATTTTAGACTAGCTGACCCACGCAGCTCCGCCTGCGCAATTTTTACGCTAACTAAACTTTGAATAACAGACATTCGCATCGAATACATAACCTCATTTTTTATAGTCGGTTAAAAACTGGGACTCACTTTTTACTTGCTCTCCGAAGCACGGGCCCGTTTAGTTCAAATGGCGTTAAACGGTCACCCATCTATTTATTGACCTTACCTAACGTTGCTTAACCCGATCGATTACAAAACCTTGATAACAACACTCTATGAGTGTTCCCTTACTAATATTTATTATATTATAAAGAAAAATTGATAAAATCGGACCAAGCGTATAACCAAGTACCCGTTTTGACTTTAATCCCCTCTCCCAAAAGAACCGTGCTAGATTACGGGATAAAAAGTATCCTATGTCCTACCTCGTAGTAAGATCTCAAATCATGCCAAGTTTCATTTGAATCCATTCAGTAGTTTCGGCGTGATGCTCAGCCGTGATACAGACAGACAGACAGACAGACAGACAAAAATTAAAAAAATTACATTTTTGGCCTCAGTATCGGTTATAGAATGCCCTCCAAATATAATTTTCTAAATATCTTCAATGTACAGAATTGGACCTGTTACAGTTATTATAAGTATAGATTTTACTTTCCCGACTTTTTGAATAAAGAATTCGAAGCAGCACCCATGGATGTATTCAATCTAATCTAAAATAAACCGCGATATAATCCGTAAAAGTAGTTTTAATGCAATGTGTAGTTCGCGTAAATAAAAGACAACATTATGTCGAATAACTTGTTAAAATAATCAGAATTTCCCAAAAAAAAAGATTTCTTTACCTATTTACCTATGGCATTGAATATGCGGCAATCCTACCTTTATAATAAACGATAAACTAAAACTAAAACTTATATCGAATGTACATAGGTACCGCACTAATTAAACTGATATGCATAATGTTAAACAAAAAACTATTAAAAAAAACCGACTTCAAAGTAAATTATCTAAAAAGCATAAAATAACGAAAATATATTGAAGTCGGTGCTAGTACATCATGTTAAACTAAGACTAGCACGAGCTGACACCGACTTCAATATATTTTCGTTATTTTATGCTTTTTAGATAATTTACTTTGAAGTCGGTTTTTTTTTTTAAATAGTTTTTTTAACACTTTTTAGTGACGTATATTTTAGCAAAATAGGTATCAGTAGTTTCACGCAACTCGAACGTCTACGTTACAGTAACTTACTGAAAACATAAAAAGTTTATATCTCTTAAATTACTGGACCGATTTTGATGAAACTTATACTCTACCCTAAGTTGAAAAATACTCTAACTATTGCAAAAAGAATTTTCAAAATCGGACTTGTAGTTTCTGAGAAATCCGTGGACAAACCTACATACATACACTCATAAAATTTGGTAAATTTGTTTAGAAGCCCACATAGACTAACATATATTAATATTACGCATTTTTATCAATATTACATACATACGCGTCGAATAGAGAACCTTCTTTTTGAAGCCGGTTAAAAATACTCAAATTATTGCAAAAAGAATTTTCGAAATCCGACCTGTAGTTTCTGAGAAATCCGCGGACAAACCTACATACATACACTCATAAAATTTGGTAAATTTGTTTAGAAGCTCACATAGACTAACATATTATTATACTAATATTACGCATTTTTATTAATATTACATACATACGCGTCGAATAGAGAACCTTCTTTTAGAAGCTGGTTAATAAATAACCTTTATTCTTTTTTTCTGTTTTATCTAAGTAGTAGTAAAAGAAACACCCTAAGTTAATATTTTTATTTTATAACATTTAATCTGATGACTTGTCACATTCACCGGGGCACAAAATACTAAGAGTACAGAAGGCAAGCTCATGTATGTACCTCGCTTTTCATACCGACGCTCGGCGGTCGCGCTAGGGTTATCAACTCTGGCTTATGTGAAAAACTATCATGATAGTGGCACTCTTAACTAGTTTTTTGATTGATTGTTGAGAATAAAACAGGAAGAACGGAAGACGAGTGTTTGAAGAGGACGGAATTCGCGCTCGCACTAAACCGAGATATACCGAGATATCGTGTCCGCGAGGGCTGTCTATGTGTGCGTTGCTCGAGCGCCCGTTGTATGAAGCTTGTTTTCTGTACTCTCAGTATTTTGTGACCGGGGTCAGGCGGTTTAAAAAAACAAGAAAATTAAAGTGACTTAAGTTCTGATAGCATTTTTGTTTACATTGACAATGTTACATAATTTCGACGGCACAAAAACAAGACCAAAAAAAGTTGTTGGCACTAGCAAGAGGTTTATTTTTCAAAATAACATTTACAATACAATCCAAGTTTTAGTTAAGGCGGGCGGGACGTCAGCCGCCAACCCACTCCGCGTCAAATCCCAAACTTTTTTGTTTTACAACGTTCGCATAGAAATTCGAACGATGTATCGCTCAGTATTGGTTGATCTTTTGCAAGTAGCTGCTATAGTACATATTATGTATGTGAATTGATTTGTCTATTACTAATATTAAACTCTGAGATCAATTCAATAACATCCATAACCAGTGGCCTTACTATGAACTCTTATAGCAGGGCAGTTTAACACGTAAAGTGTCCTATCTTACAAATTTGTACCGTGAGCGCATCACGTGTTTTGGTCACGTAATATCTGGGTGGCCTGCCAATTAGTGCGCTCATTATAAGTACACAGGTCACTTTTCGTGTTAAACTTCCCTGCTATAACAGTTCATGGTAAGGCTTCAGGACGGTGACAGGTACGCCGCCACACAGCAAAAGTGTGTTAAACATGCTGTGAGTGGTCTCAGGTGACTTAATAACTAAACATGGGTCCATTGGTCTAGTGGTTAGACACCCTGTACGCTACAGAATATGTCGTGGTCGTGAGTTCGATTTCCATTTTGTGTCTCGGTGTTATTTATCTATGTATGTGTTGTGTATTTCTAAAGAAATAGTACCACGGTAGAGGCTCTATTTTATTTTGGGTTTAGATGACCGTTTGTCGATATTTTATATTAATACACATGTATCTGATGAATTAATAACTAATGTCTCAGGTGACTTAATAAAGAACTAATGTAAACCATAACATAAATGTCTCACTCGTCTTTTCACTTAATTGTTTTAAAAAAATCCTAAAAAATACGCTTAACTTTTAACAAGTTTTTCCATAGGTAAGTTCACAACTGCTATCATCGTTTAATACAAAAACATTTCCTACCTTGTTATGTAAAGAGCCGTGTTTAAGATGCGAAGTTACTTAGTGATCGCTAAACTTTCTTGTTAGATGATGTTCCGGTCTTGGAAATAATTTAACTTCGCAAAATCTTACCCACATAAAAAAAAAACTTTTCAAATTTGATGAGAGGCAATAATTTATTACATGATCACTTTCCATCGTTACCTGCAGGGCTATTGCGTATATTTAGCTACCCAAGTAACTATCAAACTTCAGTTGTCCGACGAACTTTGATGTCAAATAAAAGTGTGTTAACATTGGTATTTATTGGTCACTCAAGTTAGGCAATACCGTATGAATCATTTGACAATTATTTGATGGTCACTTTGCTACAGTGATCACCACTTTAGTTCTAAAACGAGATACGCAATAGCCCGCTGGTTCGATTTGGAAACAACATTATCAAGTTATTTTGCTTACATTAGCAAAAATGATATTCTGTTCAATAAGCTGCATGTTTAAAGCATGTAAATGCTTGTTGCTATACCAATGTTTTTAAAACCCGCAAGGTCCCACTGCTAGTGGTAATGGTTACATCTTTTAATGTATCTTTGGAATTGAGGACGATAGGCAATTATCCCTCTTGAGTAGTGTTGTCCACACTTATAAAATTATATTATACTTATAACAGTAGTAACAGCTCAGTGGGCAAGCGCTTGCCTTGGAAACAAAGTGCGCAGGTTCGAAACCTGGCTCGAACCTCTGATTTCTTTAATTAATCATGTGCGAATCGACTTTGTGCGATTGTTAACAACTTTCGGTGAAAGAAACAATCGAGAGGAAACCTGCATGTCTGAGAAAGCCTAACTAGCTTTAGAATGACGTGTGAAGTCCGCCAACTCACACTTGGCCAGCGTGGTGGACCATAGTCCACCACGCTGGCCAAGTGTGAGGCCATAGCCTAAGCTCCTTCATATTAAAGGGAGGCCCATACCCAACAGTGCGACATAAACAAGGGCTGGTATTATTTTTATTATACTTATTATACCTGCATTTAAAGTATAAATCAAATATTTTTAGAAATATTTAAAAAATACTAAATTATGAAAACTAAAAATAGTTTTCGTTTTGAATTAAAATAATTTTTAAATTCGAGCTAAGAATTGTATGTTGACACAAATCCTACTATTTGACACAAATATCTATAATATTTTATTTATCGCACAATTAGTAGATTTGAAATATAGTTTTTTAGGATAAAAAAAACTGTGTTTGTTTGCAAATTTAATTTTTAAGGACGCTATCAGAACTGACCACTTTCCAAACTTCTACGTAACATTATTTGGTACACTTGTACTCGTATCTAGTAATATACCTACTGTATTATTCTGAGAAGTTCTATTTTGACATGTAGCATGTCAAAACAAGGGAGCACGATCCGAGATGATGCATGATGGATGTAAGTCAGATAATGGGATATATTGTTATGTTCGCTGCTGTTTGTTTATTGACACACAAACAAGAATTGTTTAAAAATAAGGTCAATAATTAATTTTGCAAAGGCTGATAATGAACTTGCTAAAATTGTAAGATAAAAATCATAACAATAAAAATGCATTGTTTAAAAAAATACTAACATGACAAGAGAATATAAAATCATTACATCTACTATTCTCTTTTCTTCCCTTCTCTCTTGTTATTTGATACAAGTGTTGTAATTGTTCTGTTACTAAGTATATGTATTTGGTGAATATTTGGTGGACTTGTTTAACTTTGTACATTTATTTTCAGTGAAATGTAAACAGAACCGTTTTCATTTCAGTATAGAAATATCCAATATACGAATCGCTACGAGTACTTATTTGGCGTTTGTTTGTTTTAGTTGAGGGATAATAAAAATAATATATAACCGGTCAAGTGCGAGTCGGACTCGCGCACCAAGGGTTTCATACCATCTTTGGACGTATTAAAGTAATTTTACTATTCATGTAACACCTCAGCAAAAAACTCAAACCGCAAAACTAAGTTTGTTTGTCGAGTTTTGTTTAGGATTACTAAAAAAACTGTACTACTTAGAAAGATCGTTTTATTTTTCCTGTAAAAGTAAAAGAAAAAATATATTTTTTTCGTTTGTGATTAGGATGGTTAAGTGAGATTTAAAACTATTCCAAGTTTCGAATCGATAGCATCAGTGGTTCCTGAAATATATAGGTGTGACAGATAGACGGACAGACAGACAGACAGACAGACGAAGTCAGACCATAAGGGTTCCTTTTTTACCTTTTAGGTATGGAACCCTAACAAGTGGCATAGTTATATTGGTGATTAGTTATCATTTTACGTATATTTATTACATAAGACAATAATAAAAACTATTTTCAGACCATTTATTGAGATTAGAATAAATGACTGTCAAGTTTTGCCTTTGTCACTTGCCAATCTTATAGTCTAAGTTGCCAATTTTGTAAAACCAATTTTGTTTAGTTAATAAACAATGTATAATATAGCAGTGGACGTCTATTGGCTGCTAATGAAGATGATGACATTCGAAAAAGATAGCATTCCATCGGGGCAGACGGGTAAAATTAAACTTAAGATAATCATTAGGATAAATTAATTTTATCCTTGTTGAATATTCCATTTCTTAGATCACCAATCTATATCTATATGGATATAACGTTGATGTTCGTTAGTCTGGCAGGGCCATTTAGCTGAAGTGTCCGCCATTTACCTCAGTACTCCATTAGTCAACTGACGCCTTACACAAAGCGAATGCGTGAAGGCATCTGTTCGACTACATAAATGTAGACATCATAGTAAGAGTCTGTGTGGTGTAGGTGCATGAAACAAGTAGGTACCGTATCAAAATTTGCTACTCGGTTCTTTATAGATCAGATATAGAGTGCATCAATTACTTCTAATTACTATATCAGTTTTGATATTGATGAACTGTGGTATTTTATATTGCTAGTAACTACACTATCTAGTCTGGCTATATTGTGCGTGGTGAACTAATCAACCTTTGTGGTAAACACAGATTTGACACTTTTATGTTTAGAAGTAGTGAACTTATTGGTTGAAGAGCAGAGTTCGAATCCTTATTTAAAATGTTCAAACAAGGGATTGGGATGCGATTTCCATTTGCTTAGGATTATTTGGCTGTGAATGACAAGCACTCCCTGAATATCTGTGATGTAAGGATAGGTAGAGCATACACACAAGGTAGGTCTACCAACAAAGCTAAATAGAGAAGTATCGCGAAGAAGTCGATTGGCTCATACATACGTCTGCATAATTACAACCACATCTCAATACTAAACACTAAGAAGAACAGGATATAAAATAACTACTTATATAATCATGAGGCAATGTAAAATGACTATGAAATTCATTGAATCTAATACCGATAGTGTACGCAGACACAACATTTGTTCCCTCTATTACTACAAAATGATCTTTATGGATTATCTAAATGCTAGTTTCGAAACTTCAATTCCATAATATCATCGATAAGTTACGTTCGTTTACTCTGTAAGCCCCATTGAGTTTGAGTGGATCTATTAGTCAGATGGGAGACAAAGCTTAGAGACAAGTGCGTGCAGATGTTCACGCGGCATTGTTTGATTTGAGATTGATATTATTCCACTTGACACTTTGTTAAGTGCCGCATAGAAATGTCAAGTATTCATGGGTACAATTGGAATGATATTATGTTCACTTGACGCACTGGCTTTCCATTTCATACATATGAATGACTATTTGCTGTTTGCTACTAGTCCACGCTATATGTATAAAGTAGATGGATACTCTATAACAGGTATTAGTAAACAAAGTCCCTAGGTAATTTTGCCCATGAACTATTTAGCGGGTCTGAAAAGGCCACATTATGCGATTCACGTAAAAACAATTCATGTTTTGAATTTCAAGCAAATCCTTAACAATTCTACTAGTTTTGAAAAATGGTCACACATTTTAGTTGAATCATAGTCAATTCATTTATTAGCACTAATTAAGAGACTCATATTTGGTGTTAATGCTGCCATACGAACAAAAATTAAAGCGTAACTTACTTATAATTATGATTCGTCGAAAGTGGCCATTTTAGACCCGTAGGTGATTCTAGTTCATTCATTATATAAAATATATGCTGACGAAACCTTAACATTTTGGTTATCCTATGACTTGAAAAAGTTAGAATGAATACAAGGAAATAGACAAATTGCTATTTGTTGTACAACTTGTTGTAACCACTGCGATTACTGCTTCAAAGTATCTCGCGGAACTTCTAGAAACAAATTAAGATCCAGTAAACCTCTATTTTCTTACACTTTCTCGTATTATTAATAACCCGTAAGACAATAAAAAGCTATATAAATCCTTGGTTGAAATGTCACAAAGGTCAGACAAGCTCAAAATACTTCATATTTGTCTTACAATACAGATGGCCTCCGGAATAAATTTCACACATAATTGAATACAAGTCTGCCCATTACGTTGTTGTAAATGTCTTTGTAGATGGAAGTTGACTCAATCCCCGGACTATAATTATCATTCGTGAAAAAGCAAGTGACGTTGATTCACAGCGAGTAACGTGCCATTAGTTCCGTGTCTGCGTCTGCACTCTCCAACGCTTCCTTTGTCATGTCCAAAGACGAACGGGAAATGGACATAAGTTAATGTGAATCTATCATTATGGTTAAAGCAGTCTGTATTTTTAGTAAATTTTCTGTTAAATCACTGTTTACGTTTAAGGCGTAATATAAGTTAGTATGCTCCGGTTCAATATAAAATATTACATCCTTAAAAACTTCATTTGTTCTTTTTTGAAGTCGCTTGATAGCAAACGACTTACAGACGCAGCTAATTTTCGATACTATTGTGTTGAGGAAAGTGAAATCAGAATAAGTGAGAAATATAATATTATACTTATATGACAGACTATCAAGGTTTAATCGATTCCTGTCATGTATTTTAGGAAATGTTTTAAGACATGTTGGTAACTTATAAAAGACAAGTAATAGACGTGCGAAAAGTTGTTTCAATTGTTTAACTACCAAATAAGAATTAGTATTCTTTGCTTTTTTGTATTGATTGATTATAGATTTACTGTAGTGCCATTTACTGTACTATCTTTTTGTTTATTTGTTACCAGTATTAAAATTCTCATAATAAACATATAAACGGCGTTTATGAATTAACTAAGAAGGCACGCAGGGATCGTTTAAAATCGCTCAGACGACCTCACACCGTATTTATTGAATAAAATGTACATATACCAGCAAATATATCGCCCGTTGTTGAGATATGCAAATGCTTTATTGATTTTCCATCAGGTGATGGAACCATTTGTCTGTGTCCTGGTACCATGTTTTATTCCTACTCTTTTTGTAAGAACAAATTAAAACTAAATATTGTATTCGAAATATTCATCTGCTCCATTGTAATTTTTTTATACGTTATCCTCTCGAACCATCCTTGGTAGGAATCGGAGTTCTGTCAAGGCTTAAGCTCAGTATTATTTAAACTTATTTTCACGAATAATAAATCTTTCAATGCCTACATACCAGTATTATAATGTTAAGTGTTGTAATACGACCTATATAGTTATATAGTTGTTTTATATTTAAAAAGTTAAAGACAATTTTAAAAAAGAAATTAGATGTCTATTCTGTCAGCTTTTTAACTATTCGTATTTTACCAATTCTTATTTTTGTTATTCTTTAATAAATTCAGTTTCTCCACCAACAAGCATATCCTTTATATTTATTCCAACACGTTATCAGCACGAAGCTCTATGGCGGGGAACAACATGAATTTTCACGGAATACAAATGTTAAGAAACCGAGATGGTTATTCAACTTGGAAGTTCAAAATGCGTATGCTACTCATTCATGAGGAGTGTTGGACAGCCATAGTTGGATACAATGATTCAGATAAGCCGTCAAAAGAGATACAATTACGAAATGATCAGAAGGCATTATCAAAAATTTGCCTTACTGTTGACGCAAGTGCAATCTCGCATGTACGATCTGCACAAACTGCTAAAGAGGCTTGGACTGCTCTGCAGAAAGCTTATGAAGATCGAGGTATGGGGAGACGACTTTCACTAGAGCGTAAGTTGTATAAATATTCTTTGACTGATTTTCAAGATATTGAATCATATATCAATGCTATTATCAGTACTGCACAAGATCTCGATGACATTGGAAAGAAAATCGATGACAGTTCTTTGGCGGCGATTATTCTCGGAGGATTGACTTCAAAATACGAACCATTAATTATGGCCCTAGAGAATTCCAATATTCTTGTTAGTAGTGAACTGGTCAAGACTAGATTATTAAACGAATTGTCAAAAGACACCCCTCAAGAAGAGGTGGTTGCACTGCGATCGAAGGAATCTCAATTTACTAAAAAGAAAAGGCCTATAATCTGTTATAAGTGTAAGCAACCAGGTCACAAAAGCCCAAAATGTACAATGAAAAATGATAAGAAGGGGGCGTTGAGTGTGACAACTAACCTAGAGGTTCAAAGCACAGATTCCCAAGTAACTGAGATGGTGGAACAGGCTTCCATTGAGGGAATGGCTCTCTCAGCACCATCACTGACAGATCGGAAATGGATTATAGACTCCGGTGCAACTATACACATGACTCCACATCGTGAGTGGTTCGGCAGTTATCAACCAGTACAAGGTGGAATGATTACTGTGGCTAACGGACAGAAAGTGGCTGTTGTAGGAGTTGGTGATGTATCTATTTCAACTGACTCATTAGCAGATAAAATAGATAATGTAGCCCATGTTCCTCATCTGAGTTGTAATTTACTATCAGTTAAGGTTATGGTAGATAAAGGTTATTCTGTAGTTTTTAACGAAAAAGGTTGTATCATATATTATACGCGTAAGAAAAATGATGAAGTTCTTACTAAAGAAATATTAGCTAAGGGTTCTCTTTGTGATGGGGTATATACTTTAGATTGTAAAGTTAATATGTCCAATACTCCTTCAGCTAAGTATGTGCACTCTGACTGTTCTAACTTTCAGCTTTGGCATAAAAGGTTAGGGCATCTTTGCAGAATTGGCATGGACCTACTTAGAAAAGGTCAAGCTATCGGCGTGGAGTACACAGTAGTTGATAAAGAACCGTGCATACCTTGTATAGAGGGTAAGCAAGCCAGAAAACCTTTTAAAAGTTTGAAGTATGTGAAGGCTAAATCACTTTTGGAGCTTGTCCACACAGACGTGTGTGGACCTCTGCAAACAACTTCGTTCAAAGGTAATAAATATTTTATAATTTTTGTTGATGATTATACAAGATTTATATTTGTATATTGTATGTCGTCTAAGACTGACGTTAAGTCGAAGTTCCGTGCTTTTCAATCATTTGTAGAAAGACAGACTGGCACAAAAATAAAGAGTATGCGTTCCGACAATGGGACAGAATTCCTCAACAAAGAAATGACAGACTTTGTAGAATCACAGGGAATTATTTGGCAAACCACGGCACCTTACAGCCCTCAACAGAATGGGGTTAGTGAGAGATGCAACCGTAGTATAGTAGAAAAAGCTCGCTCTCTATTGTCACACTGTTCACTTCCACAAGCCTATTGGCAAGAAGCAGTAGAGACGAGTGTTTACTTAAAAAATCGTTCACCACATCGAGCTCTCACAGGTAAGACGCCTTATGAAATGTGGTTTAACATAAAACCTGATCTGTCTCACCTAAAAGTCTTTGGATGTAGAGCACTGATTCATGTTCCGTCCGGTCAAAGGAACAAATTAGATATGAAAGCGGAGGAACAAATTTTTGTAGGATATTCAGATAATCCTCAAAACTATTTGTTTAGGAATGCCTCATGTCCAAGAAGGTTGTTGAAGTCGAGAGACGTAACATTCTTTGAAAATAATTTTACTGGATTAAAGGATAATAAAAGTGCACCAATATGTACTGTGAACTCTGACATTGTCAAATTATTTTCTCAGACATCATCTTCATCAGGAGCTAGAAGAGAAGAAAACTTACCATCTACTTCTGGGAGTAGTGACATAAATGTTGATATTTCGGATGCTTCTTTTGTGGATGCTGATGATACTTCAGAGGAGAACGAAGTAGGTGTAGAGGCCAATGTTGTCGATAATAATCAACAATCAGGTGAGCAGTTTGATTTGTCTCCAGATTCCTCAAATGAATCTAGGGTAGATGATGATTCTTCAAGGCGATATCCTTCACGAGTTCGCAAACCTCCAAACTACTTCTCTTATACTACTCTTTTAAATGATGATTGTGATGATCCATATAGTTATCATGATGCTACCACTTGTGATGATAGAGATAACTGGATATTAGCTATGAAAGAAGAGTACAATGCTCTTCTCAAAAAGGGCACATGGATTTTGGTAGACAAACCAAGTAATAAAACTTGTATTCCATGCAAGTGGGTTTACAAACAAAAGCGTGATGCAGACGGTAACATAGTCAAATATAAAGCACGTTTAGTAGCAAAGGGATTTCGACAAAAAGAAGGTGTTGATTACAGCGAGACATTTGCTCCAGTTGTACGTAATTCGTCTTTGAGAACCTTGTTAGCAATTGCAGTGCAAGAAGACTATAATGTGCGACATATTGATGTCGATACAGCGTTCTTAAATGGAGATTTAGCAGAAGAAGTGTACTTGACACAGCCGAAAGGTTTTGTTCGGAAAGGGGAAGAATCAAGAGTTTGTCTGCTGAAACGATCACTATATGGTTTAAAGCAGGCACCAAGAGCGTGGAATACGAAGCTCAAGGAGACTTTACTTAATCTTGATTTTCAGCAAACAACAGAGCCCTGTATTTTTATAAAAAGATTTTCGAACAAAGACTCTTTGGTGTTGGCATGTTATGTTGACGACCTCGTCGTTCTTTACAAAGATCAAGAGACGCTTGACAATTTCAAAAGTCAAATTGAGAATTTTTTCTCAATAAAAGATCTTGGTTTAATAAAATTCTTCACTGGAATAAATATTAATCGTGATAACAATGGAATAAAATTGTGCCAAAGTACGTATATTGACAAAGTTTTAAAGAAATTCAATATGATCGATTGTAAAGATGTCTCAACCCCGCTCATCAAGAAAAATCTTGAACATGGCGGAAGCGAGTGTAGTGAGTTTCCTTATCGTGAATTGATTGGATGTTTAATGTTTTTGGCTGTAAATACTCGTCCAGATATTGCCTATACTGTGAGCTATTTAAGCCAATTTAATTCATGCTATGACGAATCTCACTGGAATATGGCTAAAAGGTGTCTTAGATATTTAAAACATACCAAAGATTATGGTATCACTTATTCTAAGGGCAATCTTGATTCAATAACAGGATTTTCAGATGCAGATTGGGCCAATTGTTCCACAGACAGACGGTCATATACTGGATTCTTTTTCGAGCTTGCCTCAGGTCCTGTTTCATGGGAAGCTAGAAAGCAGCCTACGGTAGCTCTTTCCTCAGCAGAAGCAGAATACATGGCCTTAGCTTCGGCAGTAAAGGATGCAATATACTTGAAACGATTGGTATACGATATTACAAGTAAGTGTCCTAATGTTGTATTGTACACGGATAGTCAGAGTGCCCAAAAGTTAGCCATGAATCCTGTACATCATACCAGGACAAAACATATAGACGTAAAGTACCATTTCATTCGTGAGAAGGTTAGTGACAAGACAGTAGAACTAAAGTATATGCCCACCGATAAACTACCTGCTGATGTTTTAACTAAGCCTTTAGGGCCAACAAAACATCACAAATGTATTAAGCATATGGGTATGTCTTAGTGTTTCTATTATGGTTTATATACCTTAGAATTAAGGGAGCATGTTAATTTCTGTTAACTTTTTAAGGGAGCATGTTGTAATACGACCTATATAGTTATATAGTTGTTTTATATTTAAAAAGTTAAAGACAATTTTAAAAAAGAAATTAGATGTCTATTCTGTCAGCTTTTTAACTATTCGTATTTTACCAATTCTTATTTTTGTTATTCTTTAATAAATTCAGTTTCTCCACCAACAAGCATATCCTTTATATTTATTCCAACATTAAGACTACCAGATTAGCAGGCTAACGTTGTAATGGACTGGTCATGTTGTCGTAGAACGGATGGAGCAAATGAGTTTTTTTTTGTCTGGTGGCCGGGAATTGTCCAAGGCAACGTAAGACGTTCTCAGACTAGGTGGAGCATTGATATACGAGTGGTATATTATTATAAAAATTTGAAAAGCCGAAGATCTAAGACAGTGGCGTGTAATTGGTGAGACTTATGTCCATTAGCTATCGACTATATGCTAACGATGATGATTATGATCTACGAGTACTACACAAAATTAAATCACATTTACAAGCTAGGTTTCTGTTCCTCACGGCATTTTAGGTAGGTTCTTTAGCCACAAGTCTACCAGACCATTATGAAATACAATACAATAATACTTTATTTCTCAAATCAATAACTATCAAATATTTAATCATATTTTTGGTCGCCATTTTGCCAATACCTGTCTTCTGCAGACTCAAATTCATTAGCTAGGCATACACGTACAGATGTGCCCGCCGGATCTGCCCGACAGGCAGATCCCTGATTCGCCACACACGAGTACGGGCAGTATTTCAGATCGTAATTCCAGCAAATACAGTAGTCTGTACAAATGTCAAAGCATAAAATAGCAATAATATGTGGTGGTTTTATTTGTCTCGAAGAAAGAAAACGAAGAAGAGTTTGGGTAAAGCAATGGCTAGTAAAACGGTCGCGATAGCCTTAGGATTCTACTCAGAGATTTGTCAATCCTATAAAATTTATCCAAAATTCTTTATTGTCACTAAACACCATTTCTGTGATCAAACTCATGTATTTATTACTTCGAGTATTAGTGCGCGACTGACGTCAAATCTGGCGGGTACATCCGTCGCTACGCACACACGCACAGTTGGGAGCTCGGATCTACCCGCCCCGTGCCCGATCCGCTCGATTTGACCACGGGCATCAGGCAGGCACCCGGCGTGCAAATCCGTGTCCGTTCTCACCATACACGCACGGATCTGTCCGCCAGGCACGTCTGTCGGACAGATCCGGCGGGCAAATCTGTGCGTGTATGGCTAGCTATTAAAAATTCCAAAACATTTGTGATGCCGGACTAAAACATTATGTGCATTATATCAATTGCGCGAATAATTTGAGGAAAAAACACAAGAGAGAAGGCAAAGAAGTTATATCATCAACCCTGTTTCACAATACTAACATTGATTTATCTATCACTGTCTCTTTAGGACCCACGAATACTGTAACTATATTTTCACCCTCTGACTTAGTTACTGAACATCAATCGTTCGGGCGAAACAGAAATGTAATAAAAATTGTTCTTTGTCAATTGTTTACGAACTCTGAATACAAAATAATAGAACAAAGAACTAAGAATAATAGAACAAGGAAATAAGCCACAATTTGGCTATAAAACACATTTCTGTTCTTCTATTAGTAATATGCAACGTGCTGCAAATTTGCCAATGTATAAAAGACGTTGAAATGTCGATTAAGTTGAATTACTCGTGACCAGCGAATACCACATTGGATAGTATTTATGACGTATACTGGGACTTGTATAATAAGTATATTCCTACAAACTTTTTTATAGCCAGTAATGTCCCACTACTCCATAAGGATCTCCTATCCTCCTGGTGGGGGAGGTAAAAACTGTCCAAATTTGGATTAGTGATTCAGTTCTAATATTCGAATACTGTGCCCAATATCAGACGAATTTTAGATTTGACCCGTACATGACTTGACCAATAACGTGGAACCCTTTTATGATTCAAACAAAATGAAACACATGATACTGTCAATACCGTCCCTTAGCAGCTAGGCTAGAGGAAGTCTTCAAGATTCCTACCATCAATAGCATAAAGCTTGATTGTAACATTGAAGTCAAACTCACCCACTTTTACGGATTGTAACATGATTGTCATAATGTGACATACAAACAAAAAATATTCCAGTGAGCACTTTAACTGGTGTAATTACCGGGCTCACCGGACTTAATCTATATTAATAAAAGAGCAGGGTGTTTTCTAGGAATCACGATACAGCAAAAACCATATAACGTACAATCTTGAAATTTGGAACCAACATTATTCAAATAGTCTAGGTGAACAATAAGAACGGATTTTTCGAAATTCCATACTTAAGGGGGTCAAATGGGCTCCCAAAGTTTGTATGGAAAAAAATATTTTTTTCGTCACACGGACATGAAACTTTGTCAGTGTACTAAACAAAAGAAATAAAGAAACACGTGTATCCCACTTTTTGAAAATCGACCCTTACAGGGGTTTTAGCATTGTTTTTGAGTATGCAACGCGGAAAAAAAAAAAATCATACTGCATTGCTGAAACTTTGCGAATACATTAATCAAATTATAGAGATCCAAGTGCAAATAATAATTTTTTGAAAATCAGCTCCTAAAGGGGTCCAATTGGGGTCCAAAAAATGTTTCTCGACCTACAGTCATAAGACTTAGTTTATATATTGCACACAAGAATCTAAGAAACCTATTTCTAGCATTTTTCGAAAAACTACCTCTAAGGTCATTTAATGGGGTTCCAAAGTTTGCACAAAGAAGGATTCCCATTTCATCCTATGATGCAGATAGAGTAACGAAACTCGGTAAATAAACTCAACACAACAATTGAAAAAACTAATTATGAGCATTTTTGTAAAATCAACCCCTAAGTGGATCAAATGGGCTCCCAAAGTGTAAAGGAAAAAAAAATTTTTCGTCACACGGAAACGAAACTTCGTTACAGTACTGACCAAAAGAAATAAAGAAATACGTGCATTACAACTTTTTGAAAATCGACCCTTAAAGGGGTTTTAACATAGTTTTTGAGTATGCAACGTGAAAAAAATACATACTGCATTGATGAAACTTTGCGAATATATTTATCAAAATAAAGCAATTCATGTGTAAATAATCATGTTTTGAGAATCAACTCCGAAATGGGTCCAATTGGGGTCCAAAAAATGTTTTACGACCTACAGTCATAACACTTAATTTGTGTATTGCACACAAGAATCTAAGAAACCCATTTCTGGCATTTTGCGAAAAATAATCACTAAGGTCAGGTCATATAATGGGGTTGAAAAACACGTAGAACGATTTTCATTAAATGTTATAATGCAGCTAGAGTAACGAAACTCGGTACATACGTACAACATACATACATATATACATAAACAAAACAATTTAACATACTGATTTTCAGCATTTTTCGACAATCCACCCCTAGGTTGGCCAAAAGTTACTATGGAAAGAAATATTCATCGTATGGACACGAAAATTTATCAGTGCGCTGATAAAAAACACGCGTATCCCATTTTTTCTTAAATCAACCCTTGAAGGGGTTGATGAACCGATTTCATTTCAAAAAAATATTACCTACTTACGAAAAAGCAGTTCCTGAAACAACAAAAATGGCGACTCAGAAAAAGCTGTAGGAATGCCTAAAAGATGATGTTTTTTTAATAATCTCTGGCAAATATTTACCTATTTCAATGATTCTTTTTTATTTGAAAGAAGGAACCGGATAAGAACTTCCCGGAGATTCATAATTGATTTAGAAGAATTTATCCGGTAAAAAAAAAATACATACAGACGAATTGAGAAACTCCTCCTTCTTTGAAGTCGGTTAAAAACCCATGAATCTGATATACTCCATTACATTACTCTATTATTATTATCATTACTCTGACAAATATGAACCGATTTGATGATTCTTTTTTTATTCAAGAGAGTAAACTACTGTAATGATTTCATGCAAATTTCATTAGGACCGGATAAATTGTTCCTGAAGAAAGTATACACAGTAGGTACCTCAACTCCTTGACCCGGACGAGTACCATGTACGTTCCCGGGGCCCGTCGACACAGCGGGTTGAGGACACCGTGGGGTTTTAGTCGGTAGCTGACAAGCTGTCAGTAGTCCGACATAACCGATGTTTCGCTAGATTTGATTTATGTTTAGTTTACTCAGGATGTAACAGGTGAAAACGCGATTTGATACGTTGCACCTGTTCTCTCGAACTTCAAGTATTAGCTTTTTAGTGTTGTTGAAGTCGGTTCATTTTTTTTTGTTGTGTTGTGTGCAATGTTTTATTCGAAAATCGACCCGTGGGACAAATGAGGTATCAAAGTTTGTATGTAAAAAATATTTTTACAGACACGAAACTTTGTCAGTGTACTCATAAAAATATTGAGAAACACGTCTAACATGTTTGTTTTGAAAATCAACCCTTAACGGGGTTTAAGCACAGTTTTTGAATATCAAACGCGAAAAAAAAATTCATGCTGCACTGATGACACTTTGGGGATAAATTCGTAATATTGAAGTAATCCATGTCTTTTTTTTAAATTAATCCCTAATAGCGTTCAATTCAGTACCAAAAAAATATTTCATTCCTACAGCCATACGACATATTTTATGTATTGCATACAAGATTCTAAGAAACCGTTTCCGGCATTTTTCGAAAAATCCCTACAGTTTGCGTGAAGAAAGATCTCCATTTAATGCTATAATGCAACTATGGTAACGAAAATCAGTAAACGAACTAAACAAAACTATAGAATAAACTAACTTCCAGCATTTTTCGAAAATCAACCGCTAAGGGCATCTACCAATGGGGTTACCAAATGGTTTCCACTTAACAACCTCAAAAAGTTTTTTAATGAAATTGCAAAATAGGTACTGTATCTTTTTAACTAAAGAAGTAAATATTTAAGAAATGGGAGCTATGATAGCTTACACAAAAATACAGGCTACATACTCGGTACCGATTAGATCAGGGTTAATAAAAGTGTGAACAATATTGAAATCGATCGTCCGAAGATCGGACCAACAGTAATAACTAAGAAGACCTATGGGTACACCGGCATAATTGTGACATAAGGACGTTCAACATCTCAGTCCTCCCGTGACCATTGGTGCTGCAAAGCATTCGAAACGTCGGGATAGTAAAAGCTAACATCAAATTAGTTTGAATTCAATGTGTAGCATTCGCGTAAATAAAAGACAACATTAGTGTAAACAATATTTTAAAAAACCTCGATCCATAATTCAAAACGCGTTTGAGTAACAAAGTGAACGCGAGCGAAGCCGCGGGCTACAGCTAGTAACTTAATAAATGTCTTCAGTAACAAGTAGTGCAGTTGAACTATCCATAGGCAGGTGCTTACCATTAGACAAACTTGCTTCGTTTAGCAGTATGTTAAATAAAATAAGTATACAGAAGTAAATGGTTGTCTTGCTATATCCATGTAATGTTAATAATATTTTTTCATAAGGTAAAAGTACTCCGCAATGAATTGCTTCCACTTTTTCCTTGTATGGATTTGTCTTTAAATCTCGTTCCCCCATTTCCAGATTAGTAAGAGGATTTGTATACATACTTTTATGAGATTGAGTGTATTTCGTTTGTGTTATATTTATTTCTGCAATTGCCATTGTATATGGGGTTATAAGGTTCATAAAAGCATTAAAGGTTCAATACCAGATGATTTAAAGTGTCTCTAAAAATCTTGGTGTCCTCTCCCGATGTTGTTTCTAGCAAAATAAACACAAGGTTAAGAAAACAAACGCGTCTGGTTTGGAATATTAAACTTATGTTTGGATCAAATATGAAAAAAACGCGATTCTTATTCTCCGTGCGTTTGTCAGATTTACTTATTTATTTAATTTCAAGTCTAGTTCAAATAAAATAGTTTTATTACTAGAAAAGTATCACATACAATAATTTATACCTACTTGCGTTTAAGATTGAATGGATAACCCGCATACCGGATCGTGTCCTCTGTAAATGCGATGACAAATGAAATTAAATCAGTATCGGAATAGTTTCAATGCGATGCAATAATTTTGGTTTTGCTACAACAGCTCCTTTGAATAAAAACGTATTCAGAGGGTCGTAAAATGTGGACATTTTTAACCGACTTCAAAAAAGGAGGAGGTTCTCAATTCGTCTGTATATATATATATTTTTTTTTTTTATGTATGTTCGCGCATAACTCTGGCAATTATTAACCGATTTGAAAAAATCTTTCTTCCATCCATTCTTCAATCCATTGATTGGGTCCCATAAAAAAATTATTGCTTAGTAATAAGTAGTTCCTAAAAAAACAAGAATGGTGACTGCGCACTGAGAGTTGCAAGAAAGCCTATATAGATGACGTTTTAGTCGCTCGGACTCGCTCGGTCGGACAAAAATGGTCATAACTCTGGCAAATATTTACCAATTTCAATGATTCTTTTTTTATTCGAAAGAAGAAACCACTGTATTGAATCTGTATGAATTTTATTACAACCGGATAAGAACTTCCTGGAGGACCATGAACGATGTGGAGGAATTTATCTGGTAAAAACTATAAAACTGATGTTCTCCATTACATTGCTCTGACAATTATGAACCGATTTCGATGATTCTTTTTTTATTCGAGAGAGTAAACTACTATGATGTTTCCATGCAAATTTCATTACGACCGGATATTATTTTCTGAAGAAACATGAATTATGTAAAACTATGTAGACGATAATGTGATCATAACCTACCTAGATAATTTTACGGTTTACGATGGTTCAATCTTTATATATGAAAATATCACTAAAAAGGTTAAAATAAAATCTTTTTAAAAAAAATTGAACCGACTTCAATATCACTGAAAAGTATAAAATAATTTAAATATTATTGAAGTTGGTGCCAAATATACACAGCAGGTACGCTAACACCAACTTCAATAATATTTAAATTATTTTATACTTTTCAGTGATATTGAAGTCGGTTCAATTTTTTTTTAAAAAGATTTTATCCCTCTCTACTGTGTACCAGACCGCGTCAAATATTTACGTCGCGCCAACTTGTTATTTGAAAGCGAATCCGTAGTACTTACTAATTCTTGTATCACTAGCCAGAAGAATCGCTGATCGAGTAACTTTTACCATTTTAGTTCTGAAGTTTATCCTTTATTGCCATGTAATGCGAGATAAACCGGACCAAGGGGAAGGAGTTAGTGCGATGTAGTGCAAGATAACTGCCCATTTCTATGATTGTTGGTCGTTACTTTGTGCAATTTGAGTTCGTAGCTTGATTGCGTTTTTACAGAATCTAACATTGAAGATGATTGCACAGTAGCAGATAAGGCAACTTGCAAGTTTTTAAATGCGCTGTAATAAAATGGAGTGAAGATTTTTGGATACGCAGTCTGTTTTCCGGAGTTTATGTTTATGACTTGACTGTATAAAGTTTATTTATCCCCGTTGGGTTAGTGACGCATCACCCAATCGGGAAGCCGCTTTACAAACGAGAGATTGCGGTTTCGAACTCTGTGGATAGGCAAGTCCAACAGCTCCAACTTTCAGCGGGCGTATTGGAATACTGAATACTAGCACGTTAAGGTTGCAGACACCGGTAGTGTGAACTCCGTATGTAGTTTAAAGTGTCCGTATGCGTTGCGAGGGAGTAAAGTTGTGTTTAACCAACTGGTAAGAACTGACCGACCACCTGATGCACCAAAGTTAAATTAATTTTGAAATTTTGTATAAGATGTTGTGGTTACACATAAGTACTGGGACACGTTGATTATTCTGATTACCTACGGGTTTGAGTTATCGAACCATTTTTATCCATTAAACGTCACGTTTTGACTTAATCAGATGAAAAAAAACAGAATTTTTAATCGGCAACTGTATATTTATTTGGGAAACATACGATTACTAGGTATATGCGAAAACCAGCTAAACAACATTTTGTTAAAAAAGGACCATGCCCATATTAGTATGGAGCTGAAAGTCAGAAATACCCTGCAATGCCCAAATTGCAGCTCTATGTCATATGATAACTATTTAACAGTATATATATGATAACTAGATTTAATGTCATATAAAGCACCGGTTCAAAAGATATTGGACATTAAACATGATAACTTCCTACTGGTTTTTTATACATTTTATCGTTTACAGACGGCATTGCTATTAGTTTTTCACTAGGAACTTCATGATCATCACATAAGCTAAGTCAGATCAGTGTTCTTTTATATACTTATCTGTATGTTATCAGATAATATGTAAAGCAGTATATTATAAGGTCATATAAAGCACCGGTTCAAAAGATATTGGACATTAAACATGATAACCTCCTACTGGTTTTTTATGCATTTTATCGTTTACACACAGCATTGCTATTAGTTTTTCACTAGGAACATCATGATCATCATCACATAAGCTAAGCCAGATCAGTGTTCTTATATATACTTATCTGTATGTTATCAGATAAACATGTCAGTTATTTGGAATTATTTAGTCTGTCTCCATTGTATAGTGTCAATATGTATGTGAAAATAATTTGGTTAGATACACTGGTACTGCAATGTCAACAGAACGTCTTATTTTTTTATATTTTATCCAGTGCTTCATATGATTTAAAATTAACAACATAATTCTAGTTTTTATTTATTAGAGCAATCTTGTAATATACTTTATATGGGCATTTCTGGGGCACAAATGGGCATGGTCCTTTGTTTATTATATGAATATCCTTATTTTAGTCACCCATATTTGCTGATTGCGTTATCGACCCATTTTTATCCATTAAACGTCACGTTTTGACTTAATCAGATGAAAAAAACAGAATTTTTAATCGGCAACTGTATATTAATTTGGGAAACATACGATTACTAGGTATATGCGAAAACCAGTTAAACAACATTTTGTTAAAATTTTGTTTATTATATGAATACCCTTATTTTAGTCACCCATATTTGCTGAGACTACACAAAAATATAATCTTCAGTGTATATTATCTTGTGATTACTAAAGTATGTACCACCTATTGAAATTATTGCGATTCAATTTGGTGTAAACTTTCAAAACTAAATGTCTCAAAACTAACTGCACTGCATTTCACAGGTTTTCGCAGTAAACCCTCGATATACTAAACATACAAAAAGTACATACATAAGACATACAATAAGTTAAGTTGCCTTTATGTTTTCCTTCATGAAAGTTTTTAAGTCGTAAATGCTGTTCGAGCTTTCTAATAATGTATGTAAAGAATAAAGCGTAGGAATTATTTTTAATCAACTTCATAAAATGGAGGAGGCTCTCACCTCGATTGTACATATATTTTTATTTGCTCATGTGGCCTAGTACTCGTGGTCTTGGCGTAGCCGCCAAGTTCACGCCGTAGCCAAATGGCATGACATATCCCTGACCTATTTCGTATTGTTATTTCTAGAGACACTTTATAAAGCTTACATTTTCATGCCAACAGTCATTATTTGGTGTTAAAAACTGCATATCTGTAATTTATATCAATGCTACTTTTATACCGATCTTAATTCATGTTTCGGAAGACGTTCACTGCTGACAGTAGGTCTCTATAGGCCGAGATTCCTTTATAATGTGTTGGTTTGTGTTAGGTACCATCTACTACTTACTCCATTACCACCTATTATTAGTGGGATTACAGATGAGCACTAAATATTTCTGTGGAATGTGTAACCATCCCACTAGGTGGACAGACGACATTGTGCGCATCGCAGGTAACCGGTGGATGCAAATAGCCAATTGTCATTCATTGTGGCGTTCAAAGGGGGAGGCCTATATTCAGTTGTGGAAGTCTTCGGGCTGCTGATGTGTAAATATTAAGCACCTTTGACGCATACTTACTCACTAGGTGGAAATATCCACAATAGATAAACACTAACGAAATAATTTCAAGGTCTAAATGTCAATTGTATCCATTAGGATGAAGATAATGTCGCTAATGCGATTTTCGACAGTAAATTTCAGCTAGCGAGCGTTGCGTTCCGTTGATAGAAATGTTTTATTCAACAATGAAAATGTAAAAGTCCTGTAACAATCTAAGTGGACTTAAATCAAACGAAATCATTGCTTTCGCAAAGAAAAATGCCCATCAAGACTATTGTATTTTAAATTGGTTTGAATACTTTTGAATTGCTTTGGGTCTTCGCAAGGAGATATGCAGTAAATCTTAAATAAATTACCCTAGGCTGTTAAAATATAGCGTCTGGGATAAAACGTACCATACTGATAAATATATTGGGTAATATATAAATGTCGATTTATTTATTGCCCTATATATTTTTTTACTAATGGGCGAGCGTACCTACTCAAGCATTTCTGAATGCTTAACTTACCAAATTGCTAGATTCCTAAGTTGATGTCCTAAAATGTCCTTTACTATTTTTAGTGAAAGTCAAATTACCTTTATTTTAAATCGCCCCTGCGTGATTTTGTTACACAAACATATTTTATTTATACTTCTACGCACCAAAGCAACTACTGAAAGGCTGAAGAAATTAATCTAGCGTGCTTATCCTTTTAAAATGTAGTTTATATAATAATTCGGTTTTATTATAGAATGAGACATTTAGTGAATTCAAGTAAATAACCATCGATATAATATATAAACTAGATAAACATTCACGAACAAAATGACATCTAAAATGTGGTCGCGGAGGTTGCAAACTTATCTGTGCTGGTGGCAGAAACGTGAACTAACGATTTTATAATGATAATGACTTGTAGTTTGACAGTTTCATATAGACAGTAGCGACACTCCTATCGGCAAAAATAAATTTGTCAGGATGTGGCTTGTAAAGAAATAGCGACACAAGGGCGCTATTTCTCGCTACCACTTTTTGAACCGTGACACCAAATCTAGTTTATATATTATATCGATGTAAATAACAAAAGTATTTTTTAGGTAGAATTAATAACCTACGGCTTTAAAAACCACAGCGTACAACAGATCCTTTAGAACAAAAGTAGTATATTTTTATACTTTTTTTATACGTTTTAGCACAGCTAATAAATAACATAAGTAACCTCGAATTGTTAAATGAATCGTAACGCAACTAGGGCGTATAATTTTCTCTGTGGGTGGTAAAACTAAAGCCAGAACACAGACCGTGAACCTTCCGGGGTGGCGTCCAATCGTCGCCTGCCAGAGGCCTCATTTTACTGACTTTTATATTCAACAACATTCGCAAGAATTTGTCTATGAAGCATACGTGTACGGATATTTCATGACTTAAGTACAGATGCATAAATCTTTATAATGTAAGCAAAACAATGATTATGTTTTTCGGTTTACGTTCCGTTATTAAAAATATTACATTTGATACACATAAAAATGTTTTTGAAAAAAAAAACAAAATCAAGGCCACGATTTTTGATTTTTTGAAAAGGCGTCGATACAACCTAAGAACATAACTCTCCTTCTAGGATTTAAGACACTCCTAGTCCTGTTTAGATAAATTGTAAAGAAATAATGTCCACCATTAAATACACAGTTAGAGAACAACAGTTTTAGATACAGAAGAGAAATTAAAGTCACCATTTGCGATTCGAATAGAACAAATAAATTCAATAAGTTATCCGAGGGAACTAGCTGACTGGATTTATTCGGAGGAAATGTGAGAAAGCCATCATAGAACTACGGGCGCGGTGGAGTATAAAAAGATTTTACGGTATTGTGACCGAGCAAATAAAGCATTTTGCACACCGGCCGAGCAGATATCATTCAAGTTACGTTTTTGGTTTTTTTTCGGGTGAGGCACAATGTATTATAAATAATGTAGACGCCTTAATATCCGCGGTGTACTCTTACGGATATTATACGCGGTTTATTTTTGACTGTTACGATCCTGACGATTACCCGTGGGGTGTCCGGGTAATAGCACCCTTCCATCTCCTCTTGTGGGTGTCCGTAAGAGGCGACTAAGGGCAAACAAGAAGACGGGCAGCAGCGTCTTTCTATTGGATTATCTACCATCTAGGTATACTTCGATCTCCAAGGCGCCTGCCAAGCGTGGGGGTTATGGCTACACCTCTCTTCTAAGGGGAGGCCTTTGTTTAGCAGTGGAGGTTTTTCGGCTGCTGATGATGATCCTGACGATTCGAATTCTTTGCAGCACCCATTTCACGTCAAATAAAAGAAAACAATCATCGGTGGAATTAGACGAAGTACATGCCCGTAAATGTGAAGTACGTGTGAAATACCTGACTGGCCCATCAGGTTTAGTGGTTAGACACACTGGCTGCTAGCCAATAGCTCGTGGGTTCGATTCCCACTTTGTGTCTGGGTAAATAACACCCAGACCCGAATCCTTAACAAAAAAAAGTACAAGTATTTATGACTGGTGACAGATCCGCGGTATTAGAGGTAAATACTTTTTAGGAATACTTAGATTTATGAATTCTACGTCAAAGCTCCTTACCATCCTCATGTTTACTAAGACAATGAAACTTTGTGCGAAAACATTTGGTGACAACAAAACAATCAACGTTTTTATGGATACGCATATAATTTCTACGAATCGAAAATCGCACTAGCCGTAAATATTTATCTGTGTGAACTGTACTTAAGCGTCAGCGATATGGTAGCTGCCGTTAGGTAGCGATGCGTGTTATCAGAACGGTAAAAGTTTTTGTAATAAAAAAACAATTATTGTTATCACCAAAATCTCAGTTTATATTTCGGCAAAGCGGTTGGCTGGGTTCCAATATTGCGAAAGGTGAGGAAAGATAGGGATAAAGCCTTTAACAACAATACAGTAACAGTAAAAGTTTTATCTTGTCTATCATTACAGTGATATTGCAATGACAAATATGATCAATACCTATGTACATTGTTATAGATGTTGTTAAACTAGAATAGCCTAAATGATTCTTCACTGAAGCTTCAACACTAAACATATTTCAGTACGGCAACCTATAATAAAATATATTATCAATCAAATGAAAGAATTGAAACGACTGTTAGGTAAATCCTCGTTCGTGGCTGGTCACTTGGCGCGTGCTACCTCTATGTAGATAAAATGTAGAGCACACCGTCTATATTTATTTAATGTAATGTTTACTATTACTTTGTTTCATTTGCTGTTGTGTTTCAATACTATAAAGAGTCGCTATGGATTAGGGACTATATTTCGTCTCGTTTGCTGCCGGCACAGCGATACCTCTGTCACCAGACATCTTTCGCTGTTATACCTACGATCACAGATATACGATGTAGAATAAAATGTGTGTTGCACACTGATGTTAAAAATGTTTACAAACATTTTCTAAACAAACATTTGATCACGGTGTCAAGAAAATGTTTTCATAATAAAACATTTGTCAACATTTGTTAATGTTTGCAATCAGTTAAGGCGCTTTTTCTTTTTTTAAACAAAAAATAAATGTTGATTCAATAAGCAAATCTTCTTCCAATTTCGTGTAGACGCCCTGGAACACAGAACAGTAATTGCCTTCAAACGAAAAGGTATACCTACTGCCAGATGATGTCATGTTTTCAAATGTTTGTGGGTTTCAAACATTGAAAAAGTGTTTTACCCATTATAAAACGAAAGCTGATGTCATTTCAGCAAATTGGCGTGGCGCCCGCGGAGATAGTTTAAATTTTCCTTTAACGGCTTCCTGCGGTGTTAAATTTCATATGAACTAGTGTACTCGCGTAAATTTGAGAATTGTATACAAATATTTTAAGCACAATTTATGTTATAGGAATTCTCTTACGATATTTTAGTGGATTCATGAATTAAACAACACATATTTGGGGATATGTTTTTATATTTATTGAAACTACATTATATTATTAACGTCCTCCTGGCCGATACGACCACAGTGGCCAGTCTTTCACAAGATCAGCCATCTACGTTGGAGATATTATAGTGTACGAGTGTATGCGTAGATAAAAGTGCACTCTCTGGGATGGGATGGATGACCAACACGGCCGGGGAGAGGTCAGGTGCAGGACCGAATTTTTACATGCCTACCCGACGCATGGATCATCTTACTTTACAGGCAACCAGGCGATCGGCCTGCATTGTCCTAGCTTGTAAGGAACAACTACACACAGATATTGTTCCCCACGGGATTTGAAACCGTGACCTCCGGTTTGCAAAGCAAGCGGTTTCCCGCTACGGAGGCGACGGATAAAATCGCGTTCAACCCACCTGATGTAACATCAGAAGTATCGCTTCTGTTCTATTCTATTGTTAGTGGTGATTATGGATTGGACCCGGTAACTACCTGAACGCACTTCGACTTTCGACTTCAAAGAGGATTCGCTTACCGACTGAATAATTTTAAAGAACTCACTAAGACGTCAATGTGGCCTGCATGAAATTCGCGGTTACAGAACCATCCCCTACCATCAACCCAGGGACCAGTGACTACATGAGTAGATTCCTGTAATATGTAAGTTGGTGCTGTTCATACAGCATGCAGGAATACAACACCTCTCAAAGACCGTTGGTAACCAGTTCCTAAGATTTAATTTATACGCCGTTTTCCCTTAGCAATAACTGACAATATAAATACCATTGAGTCGAAAAAATACTACAAGAAAACCATAATAAACTACTAATCGTTTTATTAAACGTAGCTAACTCAGAGTAATTAGAATGGAGCTAGTGTCGCGTCGATTCGCCGAACAAATTTTTCGTGGCACTTTTGCGGGGTGCGGGAGGTGAAGTAAACACACACAGATACAATTTCACGCATACTTACACTATAATAAACTCACAACACATTCAAAAAGATACGCACGCAAATAAAGAATGACCTGAACATATGAACAAAATTTGGCAGAGGGGTTAGCGCATCATGCTATCTCCAGTTGTATCTCCCCTAAGGTAGCTAAGGACCATAATGATTAATCAATTTAAATAAACCTGCATTCAAATCAGTTCGGCCCAAATCACACACCAATTCAATTCAATTCAATTATTTTATTTGCATAAATGTGGTGCGTTTATAGATGGTACATTAAAAACATAGCGAGTGATACACATTTGCCATTAAATGGCAGGCAAAGTAATATACAAATTAATTATAGATTCTAACAATGTCAAAACTGGAAAATGTCATACTTATAACTTAACTGAAACCATTACTTAAATATAAAGTCACATCCAAATTTGTAGCTAATTGAATAATAAACAAACATACATACAAACATAACAAACATATTATTGTTATTTTTTGCACTTTGAGGGTTAATATTTAGCCAACTTTTACTCCATAATTAAAGTGAAGATCATAGCTAGGTAATAAGTAATAAGGCTTCGTTAAGTATAAGTAGAGGTCTCTGCAGTAGCATGCAAAGGTAACAAAATTTACTGCCTGAGTCTGAAAGTCGCAAAGGGATTATTGGTGCACACCAGACTTTTGTTGAGTAAGGTATAGGAGGCAGAAACAAATGCATAATGATTAAATACTTGAATGATGAAGAACCATCTTATTATTTTGTTGCGGTTTTTTTGAAAAGTAAGACAGTAACTCCAAGTCAAGAAGCTGCATTTTTTTAAAGTGTCATTCTTATTGTGCCCTTTGACCTTTCTTAAAATCAAATCTTATTTTTATGTTATACAGGCGTTAGACAATCGGGTATAAATAAAGTATAATCTAAAGCGAGTTATTGACGCATTCATCATTTTATTGCTTAAGATTACAAAGCTGAAAGTCAAGACACATAAATTCTAAGATTTATAGCCCCAGGAGAGGTCAAATCTACTAGCTTTTATTAGATTTAAGCGATGTTCACGCGCACAAATATAAGTATTATGACCATTGACAATGATATTTCATAAGATTTACTGTACCTATTAAATTTTCGTAAGATATATAATGTGAAATTGTAACATAATATGTCTTGGATGTAGGGTAGCAAATGAGCTTTCTTTTTAGTAACTTAAAATTGGAATAATAGTAAAAATATAAGAAAAATTTGATGGATTTAAATACTATATCTTATTGACTCATATAATGAAAAGAAAATGATCGAAAATTGTGACGCTAAATCTTTAAAATTGCTATATCTTTGGATTAGTTAAAATTTAGACATGTTACCAACATAACACACATTTGATAAGGTAGCAGCCAACCTCGTGTGTCGTTCAACCCGACTTGGCTTAACGCTTGCTGTCTATATGACAAAAAACGAGGCCGACCCGTGCCCACCAAATCACGGAGACGTTTCGATCAAATGCCACCACTGGGTTTCCCAAGTAAGGACTGACTTTGCCTGACCTTGCTGGACCTTGCTGGAACTTGATCTTGCATGCTTGCTTGACCTTGACCCTGATTTTGCTTGTTGATAGTTTACCGAATAGTGATGATGACTAATGAGCGCCTCATAGTTCTTATATTTCCTTATCAGTTCCTAAAGATGCAAGAATAATGCCTATTGACTAAAACAACCTTTTCTAGATAAATATTATAGAAACAAGATCAGTGAAACTGTAAGTAATAAAAAAGCGAGATTTTTTTATTCCAGTAGCGTTCTCAATAAAAATATTAAAAGCCAAAACAAAGTTTACACCACACCGCACCCCAGACACGTCGTCGCCAAATGTGACATTAACTTTAGGCCGATCCGGGATGTTATCGAAACAGTACAATAGAGCTTTATGATTTTATGGACGTTTCATTGTTTATCTCTTACACAACGCACTGGCCGTTCGCTTTTAAAAAGTAGAAAAAATTTAAAAGGCAGAGTAGAATTGTATACGTAAGTGTGTACTTACTTACTTTAAGAAAATATGTTAGTAGGTTAACTTTTATGTGCGTTCCGATTTCAGTTAGAGAGTTGTCTGTCAGTTACAGAGAAAATGTAAATGTTATTTACAATATTAAATACCTTCTTAATTATAGTAAACGTATTCATTAGATAGTTTGTTATGGACCGTCCAGGGAGGTACTGAAATGCAGTGTCAGATATTCTGCTGCCAAACAGTCACTGTTCCAGTGTAAAGGACACTGTCGCTGGTGAAATTATTAATAACTGATGTCTCGGGTGAGCAGAGCAACAGTGCAGTTCACTTGCCTTAAGGCAGGCATGTCACTTACCTCAGGCAAACGTTTTTATTGTATTGTCAATAGGTTGAATAAAAATAAATATGGAAAAATTTGTCATTGGAGAAAATATAATATTTATTATGTTTCACAGTTCGGTCCTTAGCAACTTATAATGTTTACTTATTGTAGTTATGCGTCCATACTACTAGCCTTGCACGTTTTTAAGTTTTTTTTTTTTTTTTTTTTTCGGGTATTTTATTATTTTATCTCTTTGCCTACCACCACCACACTGACACTCCTATAAGACAGCCCACCCGCAATTTATCTTCATTGTTTGTTTCCGTGCTCAAGCCTTCGCACGTCTCCAATCCAAAGCTGCAAGTGAAAATCAAGAACCGGACAACTGAGAGGCGACGCCGCGATGTCGGGACAACGGAGAGGTGCCGCCGCGGTGGTGACGTCGGACGTCTCTTCGTGCTTCGGGAAATGGATCGTCGTGCACTATTGTGTTCGTACGAATCGAGCTTCCATACCGGGTCGTCTCACACGTACATAAAAAACACATTTACGGTTAACAGCGATGCCCCACCAGCGGGTAGTTGTCACCCCATCAGCGGGTATTGACGTTATCGCTGTGTTCAGACGATGCGAGCTTCCAATACCAGGGTCGTCTCTGTCGTAGTGTTGAACACGTTAACCGTATAGTGCGTTACACAAAAGCGATGCACACTCCTGTAGTTGTTGTTTTCGCTGTGCTCATACGATGCGAGCTTCCAATACAATCGGGGTCGTCTCTGTCGTAGATAATGAACACGTTCACCGTTATAGTGCGATACGTCCGCTCTGCTGATGTAAGTATACATATATATATGAGTATTTACGGTTAATTGCGATGCACACCCAACAGCGGGTAATTGTTGCTTTCGCTTTGTTCATACGATGCGAGCTTCCAATACAACCAGGGTCGTCTCTGTCGAAGAGATTATGAACACCTTTACCGTCATTGTGCGATACACAATGCTCATGTGAGTGAGTATAGGTCTTGCTGCTGCACAGTGTTTTTTTTACCCCAAAAAAGTGACATCGTTATTTTATTCATGAAATCTACAGAACTTTCCATTTTGAATGCTAGAGTAGAACACCCGGATATTAATTCGCCTTAGATTCTCCAAAAAAAATTGTTAAAGATTTTCTGACCTTGAGCTCGAAAATTGTAAAAAAATGTATATAAAAATAACCGTACACAAATGATGGTTTAATTCGACAAGGGCTTATGAAGCAAATCTGGGCGCATATTAAACCGTCTTTATTTCAGTATAAAAGCAGATATTTACGATACTATCGGGATTTTTCATGTTTTTGGTTATGATTTTTTTCTGACTCTTCTAGGCTGAAGTAGAAGGTCGGTCTAGGACAGAAAGATGCCTTTAGCTAAGCCCAATAACGCATAAAAATACGACCTCCAAACATCGCGTAGGTTTTGAGAAATATTTTTTTTTGTTCCGAGGTCAATCTTGGGCAATTAGGGTTGTCAAAAAGGTCATAGCTAAAAAGGTGTCAAGTAACTTCGAAAATGGGGTAAGTAATATTCGATATAATTACAAAATCTTTGATATATCACTCAAACGACATACATCGTCGTCTATTTAGTCTAATATGCTAAAAACAAAATAATAATAACTTCTATCATAGTTAGTATTACCTGAAGAGTAGATATAACAAGTAAGTGATTACCCTTGCCAAGATAACTCGACGGAGCCCCACGAAGCGGGGCTCCTATTTCTGGGTGATCATAAAAAAATTGCATGAAGGCTAAGGGCCTTTCTAAGGGACTAACTTGTTAATTTTTGAGCATGTAATTAATAAGTGCGGAATAATATTTATTTTTCAAATTACATACATTGCTAATTTTAATCAAGCCGCCTGCCAAGCGTGGAGATTATGGCAACCTCTCCCTTCTAAGGGACCTTTGTTCAGCAGTGGACATTTCGGCTGCTGATTATTGCTAACTTTGCACAAATATGTATTTTTTTTTTTAAATTGAAATTAGGCTTTATTATTATACCAATAATGATGTTATCCTAATTTTATTAAAACAAGTGGCTTTTATTTTGGAAATTCATGAAAAAGTCGATGAAAATTTTCAACACTAGAATGTTCAGAATCATGTACTGGATCCCTGATATTGGTTTTCGGTACGATGTCCCTTACACCACAAAATATAGAGAGTATAGAAGGCAAGCTTCATACAATGGGCGCTCGAGTAACGCACACATAGACAGCGCTCACGGACACGAATTCTTGGTTTATCCCAGTCTAATGCGAACGCGGTTGCTATCCGCCTCAGACAAGCGTCGTACGCATCTTGTGATATTTTTTGAGCAAAGATGGAGTATGAATAATATAATTCATAGATTATATTGTTACTAACATGTTATTATTATGATTATTATTTATTACTGATTGTTATTAATATTATAATTGTATGAATTATGGATCATTATCTGAAATAAATAGTATTATTATTATTAAATAAGATGGTTATTGCACCTGTTCAGTAAATGGATGTTTAAATTCTATTTTATTAACCGACTTCAAAAAAAGGAGGAGGTTATCAATTCGGTTGTATGTTTTTTATTTTTATTTTTTTTATTTTTTATGTTTGTTACCTCAGAACTCTGTCGTTTACGTACCGATTTGGAAAATTATTTTTTTAATTAAAAGGATATACTTCCAGATTGGTCCCATTTTTTTCAAAATCAAGTTCTGATGATGGGGACCATGAGTAACTGAGGGAACTCCTTAAATATTATAGGCATACATATAGCGTTTTTGGTATTTTTAGAAACTAGTCAAACATTTTCATTCAGAAAGTATCATTTGGTGAAGTAGATCTGATGAAGAAGGCCATAGATGGCCACCGGAACTCTGTAGTAAAATTAACAATCCATCCTATCCTAGCCGTGCCTACTAAACGTAGAACTAACGAATTTGGACGCGATGGATAGTTCTCGACGAGTAGTTGCTAGAAAAATGGAGATCAGGGTCTGATGGTGGAGCAGGAAGGTTGTCACGGGATCTCTGCACCAATAAACGTAGATCCGCCGAGTTTGGGCTCGTTGGGTAGCTCTCGATGAGTAGTTGCTAGAAAAATGGTGATCAGCGTCTGATGATGGAGCAAGAAGGTCGTCACGGGATCTCGGCACCAATAAACATAGACCCACCGAGTTTGGGTTCGTTGGGTAGCTCTCGACGAGTAGTTGCTAGAACAATGGTGATCAAGGTCTGATAATGGAGCAGGAAGGTCGTCACGGTATCTCGGCACCAACAAACGTAGACCTACCGAATTTGGACTCGTTGGATAGGTCTCGACGAGTAGTTGCTAGAAAAATGGAGATCAGGGTCTGATGATGGAGCAGGAAGGTCGTCACGGGATCACTGCACCAATAAACGTAGATCTGCCGAGTTTGGGCTCGTTGGGTAGCTCTCGATGAGTAGTTGCTAGAAAAATGGTGATCAGGGTCTGACCATCGTCAGAAGGTGGACACGGGTTCTCGGCACAAATAAATGTAGACCCACCGAGCTTGCAGTCCATGGTTCTCGAGAACTACGAGTATAACACCTAGATATCTTCGGTTTATGGCAATTGGTTAGTTTTATTAAGATATTGTCACATGTACATTTTTTAAATTTTTTGCTTAAGCTTATATTTTAGTGATAGTCCATAGTTGTATTATGTAGTGGGTGTTTTTAAAATAAATATTAAACTGGCTGTTTGTCAGAATAAAATATAAGTTGTTAAAACTTAACCTAATAATACACCAAGGGAACCACTAAAAAGAATAAAATAAAAATAATTTTTACAAAAAAAAGAACCGCCTTCAAAATGCAACTAAAAAGCCTGAAATAATTTCTAAGAATTAGTGGTTTTTACATGTACATTGTTGGACTTGGACTACAACATATTATAAATACATATTACTATCGAAGTCGGCGCCTAACGTCTAGCAAATACTTACAAGGGCAGTAGGTACCTAACTGTTTTCCAGTTTGGCGCCGTCTTTGATAGTAATATGTATTTATAATATGTTGTAGTCCAAGTCCAACAATGTACATGTAAAAACCACTAATTCTTAGAAATTATTTCAGGCTTTTTAGTGCATTTTGAAGGCGGTTCTTTTTTTGTAAAAATTATTTTTACGCGGTGAATTGTCGTTTTTTAAGCTACGAGTTGTTTCACAGAGGTAAATAGGTATTTGCTTGTATTATAACTAGCTTGTATTTTTAACCCCCGACCAAAAGCGAGGGGTGTTACTGGTTTGATGTCCGGAAGTCTGTCTGTCTATCTGTCGGTCTGTATGTCTGTCTGTGGATCTGATGATGGAGCAGGACGATGGCCACGGGAACTCTGCACCAATAAACGTAGACCCACAGAATTTGGGCTAGTTGGGTAGGTCTCGACGAGTAGTTACTTGAAAAATAGTAATCAAGGTCTGATGATGGAGCAGGAAGGTAGTCACGTTATCTCTGCACCATTAAATGTAGATCCACCATGTTTAAGCTCGTTGGGTAGTTCTCGACGAGTAGTTGTTACAAAAATGGTGATCAGGGTCTGATGATGGAGCAGGAAGGTGGTCACGGGAACTCTGCACCAATAAACGTAGACCCACGGAATTTGGGCCCGTCGGGTAGGTCTCGAAATACGAATGTCAATACGAAACGATAGTACAACACGTACACGTCTTAACAACGAGACGTCGAAAGTGTAATAAATTTGAAAGTCAAATCAAACAACTATTACGGATTATATCGCGGTTTATTTAGATTTTATTATCCCGACGTTTCGAATTCTTTGCAGCATGAGGACATGGTCCTCCCGCGATATAATCGGTAAAAGTAGTTTGATTTGATTTTAATGTGTAATATTCGCGTAAGTAAAAGCAGACATTAAATTTGAAAGTGTTAAAAATTTTATTATTTTAGTAATTAACGGTTTTTATTTCCGTTCTTCCTGTTTTATTATCACCAATCAATACGAGGATACGAGTGCCACTACCACGATAGTTTTTTCACATAAGCCAGAGTTGACAACCCGAACGCGACCGCCGAACGTAGGTATGAAAAGTGAGGTACATACATGAGCTTGCCTTCTGTACTCTCTATATTTTGTGCTTACACCCCGTATATTTTAAACGATAGAACGAATGTTTTCGATTAGATAAACATTATAATATCCAAATAACATTATACGAAATAAGTTTTAGAATATATAAATGTGATTTATTAAGAAATTATATCAACAGTTGTTATATCTCATGTTTATTATATCTTGTGAACGTTATTGAAATGAAAACAGACCAAAGAACTTTATATGAAATGGGACGCACCCTTGAAAATGGAAGATCTTCTCGGGATGCAGTTTTTAGATTTTGCGCAAAAACATTCGTAGATATGCAATCTGGTTGGTCCTTCTGCATTTTGCGGATACTTCTGATGGCTGTGAAACACCAGCTGTGGCGCAGTCTACAGCTTCGTTGGCTACTTGTGTACCAACATGAGGGTTGGCACACTCATGCCCCCTAGCAGTAAGCTCTCCAGTCGCGGCTCGGACGGACATTTCCCTGCAGTTTGGGTAAGCCCCTGCTGAGGCAAAGCAGTGCAATGGGTCTGTAACGGCTCCATGGTGCCTCATCCCCTTTCTTCCGGACCATGTGCGCTGGGTTTTAGCAAAAGCCTATCGAGAGTGGACTGCTTCCCGCACCACACATAATCCGTCAAAATTTTGGAATAAATAAATGTTTTCGTCCGTAATTAAGTCAAATGAACTTTTATTTTTATCTAATTATTCATAATTCATCATAATTTATATACGAACTATTAAAATATTAGCATTTTATCACTTAAGATTATAATTTTGAAGTGGGCTGTATGTTCACTCACCTTGAATTGGGCAAGTGAAAAAAAAACGCGTGCGCCAAATACCATAAGTACATATCAATCAATCAATCAATCATTTATTGTTCACAAATATGGGTATTATACAGATAATATATATTAAAAAGTCTCTCCATATTTTGCCAAGAAAGAAAGCATGCAAACACTACAACATAGTTAAGGGAATCACAAAAATTGCATATTATTCACTCATCTGCTAAAAAATCGGACACTTCGTAGTAACATTTATCTACTAAATATTTTTTTAATTTCTTTTTAAATAAGTTTAATTCAAGGTCTTTAATTTCTTTCGGAATCTTATTGTATATCTTAGGCGCAATGCAATAAATACTTTTATGTAAAAGAGCTGTCCGAGACGATCTTAGACATGATGTGTTATTATTTCGTCTATTCCTATCGCAGATATCATTTTATCGTGTAAATAATTTTTGATTCATTTTTACAAAAACTGTTGTTTCAAATATATATAGAGAAGGTAAAGTTAAAATTGGGTATTTAATGAAGAATGGTTTACATGAGTCAGTACATTGTAGATTACACATGGATTTAATGCACCTTTTTTGCATTTTGAAAATAATGTCCCTATTTGTTGAAAACCCCCAGAAAATTACACCAAATCTTAAAACAGAATAATTTTCATATTTTGTTTTTATCGTATTTGTCGCTGTGTACTTAGTAAGTTATTTTGATTTTTCCTCGCAACTGTGTTAAGAAACGTAGCATGAAACACGTGAGCTCTGCTCATTCGCTTCGTTTCGTTTTATTATTATCTACCCAAGTTACCATTCTCCTCTACGGAATGATTAAACATTATAATATTTTTCATGTTCTCAATGGAAAGTGTTAAGTGCAAAGGTCAATTGCAGTGGCAGCCCTAACGAGTTTTTTTAAAGTTCATTTTCTCAAAACCTACGCGTTGTTTGAAGGTGGTATTTTTATGGGTTATTGGGCTTGGCTAAAGACATCTTTCTGTCCTAGACCGACCTTCTACTTCAGCCTAGAAAAGTCAGAAAAAAATCATAACCAAAAACATGAAAAATCCCGATAGTATCGTTAATATCTGCTTTTATACTGAAATAAAGACGGTTTAATATGCGCCCAGATTTGCTTCATAAGCCCTTGTCGAATTAAACTATCATTTGTGTACGGTTATTATTTTATATATTTTTTTACAATTTTCGAGCACAAGGTCAAAAAATCTTTAAAAAAATATTTTAGACAATCTATGGCGAATTAATATCCGGGTGTTCTACTCTAGCATTCAAAATGGAAAGCTCTGTAGATTTCATGAATAAAATAACGATGTCACTTTTTTGGGGTAAAAAAAACACTGTGTGCTGGTATGTCAGTATGACATGTTTACGATGTTATCTTTACGATACCTGTTTCCACGCCGTGTCGTCTCATTTGTACAAACAATGTACAGATGTACGAATAAATGCGTTGCGCATTTTTATGACTTATGACTTAACGCTGTGTTTAGTAAATGCAAGCTGCCAATACAACTGGGAACATATCCGATCATTAGCCAGAAAAATTCCACTGTTGAATATATGAAGACGTCCATCTTGGAACGTCACAATTAACGATAATTTGCTATTATCATCCACCGGTTGCCTGGGATTCTTACAATATCGTCAGATATAATTCGATGTGTAGGTACTCCTAATTATCGGAATGCGTCGTGCGCCACTCGACGAGATGAGTAAATAATTAAAACCTTGTAATAATAATTGTAATAATAATTCACAGTAGAATGAATTCAAGACTTCATAGTTCGTACTGCAAAGTGGTATCTAGCAGAGCCGAGGCGGACTGGCCGCCGCGGGCTTGACGCTCGACGAGATCCTGGCCGGCCTACAGCCGGAGCATCCGTGAGTGCCACCGTGGAGCTGCAGTAAGTAGCCTCTGAACTTATGGGACAGTACGCCGCGCCGGCCGCCTCCTACACTTATTATAAATACCTAAGTACTTAGTGGAAAGTAACTATTGATAAATCTGTTCTAGAGAACATAACAATATGACGAATTTAGCTAAATTAATTACCTTTATGACTATATTTATGGTATAACTTTATGAACAGTAAAGTTGCAATATTTGAATGTGACAATATTAAGGACGAATTTTTGTCATACATAATTCTAATTTCTACATTTATTGCTATAAAAGTTTGAATACTACATTTAAATCTGTGTAGTAAATTTATAAGTTCAATAGTTTCTAATATATATATATATATATATATATTCAGGGTGTTTGAAGAACCCTGTCCAATCACAGTGAGTGTTATAACACTATCTTAACACGATCATATTTACGTAATATTTTTTTATCTAAGGCATATATTAGATATACTTAGATAAATAAAACCCTATAAACAGCGTTTAAAAAAAAAACCCTGTTTGTTTACCGAGGTTATCACTCAGTGTCAAAATACGATTATATATTATATAATCCTTTGCTAAATATATCATAAAAATAATACACATGATCTTAGTATACCTACACAGTTTAAGAAAAAAAAAACATCCTGTCTGATCTTTGATATTATTATTCAGAATTCATACGATTATACTTATGTAATTTTTTGTTGAATATTTCATTGGATTTTTTCTGATATTATATCTACCAGCGTTGCGAATATTCCTCTTATAAGTTTGATGTGCCTTTTAATGTGTAATACACCACATTCAAGCTGGTTTGAGTAACTTATGTGTTTTTTCTACAATATACACAAAACTATCTAGTTTACGCTCTCTATTCAATGTCTTTGCTTCTTAAGATTTTTGAGATTGACAAAATAATTTTACACCGACCATATTATTAGTTTTTACTACCTATTAATTTTGATTGTTACAATATTTTTGGAGATAGGAACTATTCTTGAGTTCAAATATATTAGTTGTGTTTACTAGTACGTCACTATTACCATCCCTTAGTATTAATAATTTAAAAGAAATATTGTTGGGTAATTTTAATTTTTTTTTATGCCCTGGTTGCTGGTTCGATTCACACGCAAAACACATTTGTCTGCGTGAACATGCTTATTTTGAGCGTTATTTGTCTATACAGAATATAAAGCATACCTTAGCGTATTTGTTAAAAAAAATATATCACATTAAGTACACCAGAAATAGATATATTTGTAATTTGGAGGCTTTACGAGTTCTTCCTATATTTAAAAAAAAAAAATTGTAACACAGAACTTAAATCACATTTAAAATTACGTTTGGTATCTAATGAGTGCATTAATAAAAGATTGTGACTGTTGTGTATATACCTACCTACCTCTATAGCACCTAAATGTACTAAATAAATACCGATCACGACCATGATCTACTAACAATCTTCTTTATTTGTCTGACTGCGAAATTGGTAAATAAGTTATACTTCTTGACTGAAAAGACATTCACGCAATTTCAGGTTGTGGTTATCACCAGTAATCAGCAATAACGTTAGGGTTATTGGCGCCATACGGGCTGTATAGATATTATAAAATAAAAAAAAATAAAAACTTAAAAAACTTAAGTTCAATATATGACTGTTGTACATATACCCTTTATGAGATAAGCTAACGGTCATTGACATTACAATCAGCTGACAGCTGGTAGATACATATGAGGGTAGGTGACACAATAAATAATATTTGGAGGGTATATCTCCTTATCTACCCTCAACTTATAAAATGTGACATAAAGTCTTGACCCATACATATGAGGGTAGGTGACACAATAAATAATATTTGGAGGGTATATCTCCTTATCTACCCTCAACTTATAAAATGTGACATAAAGTCTTGACCCAATACTTGTTTTCCAAAAAAAAAAAAAAAAAGACGCAAACTTTGAAGTGCAACTAATTAATCATAAAGATACTTTTACTATTATGGATGAAATAATACAGGATTGTTCATTAATTACAATTTATTGCTTACCTATTGTCAAAGTTCAATAATGTTTCGGTTATGCATCATGTTAATTAAATAATTAATTTAAGGTTTTTTCTATCTATTCTATGTGGCCTGTGTGGCATTTGGGAACATTTACGTTCACAAACTGATATTTACTTACATGTTACCCTTATTATAATGTTCAGTTATTGATTATATAAAATAATTACGAAAATAGACTTCAATTTCAGTCATTGTCTAATGGTGAGGTTTTGCATATTTCCTTTAAAATTGTTTTTGTAAGCTTGGTGCATTTGCGCGTGTTTACAAGACAATGATTTATTGCCACTGTTGACAGGTTTTGAAGCGAGATTTTTCTCGATTCGACCTTTCTATTCTTACATACTTAATCTTAATAATGGATAATTTTGCTTGCGGTTCCTCCGCAGTATAAATTACGATTGGTCAGGGAAGATAATCTACTTTATTACGGGCTTAATACTTACGTCTGAATTTACTGTTGGCTACGTGTAATATAATATTAGTGTTATAAGACTCGTATCAAGGTTGTTGTTAGAAAACTCATTTGATATTTAAAACAAAAACGAAAAAAAATCTAGTGCATAATATTATGTAATGTTGTTTTTTGATTATAATTATACTCGAGATTGGTCCTCAATATTAGTATAATTAACACACGTAGTTACACCTACTATGACGCCAGTTATCGCACAGTTAGTTGAGATTTATATTCAAAACATAGTTTTTTTTTTTTTCTTTTTCTTCCCATAGTGGTAGGTCAGCTGACATTCATTAATTCACTTTTCTGTGCTCCGCCAGTACGCACACGGTCCTATATTTTTTCTCGGTTAGTGTTTTCAGGTATCATTATAAAACATAGAAAATGCCTAAAAAAAAAAGAATAATGATAAGGACGATTACAAGTATATTGCGAAGAAACTTAAAAGGTTGGAAAAAAAGTTAAAACGTAATAGGATAAGGCAACGTCATTCGTCGTCAACATCGAGTGATTCCCTGGAGACATTGTCGCCTAATAACGAAGGTTAGTCTTTAATTATGTACCTGTTCTAATAAAATGATTTTTACCTAACAACGTATGTGCAATTTACAACAACCTTTATAGAATTTATACCAACAAAGTCGATATCGCGGGTAACCGATTGGGTTATCACCTTATTGATATTTTGTTGTTTCGTTGTACCTACATACATGTAAATAATGTTTAGCTATGCGGGCAGTTTGAGGGATTGTCACTCAGCTAAATAATACATGAACAAATACGTGTGTTGCGGGCTGCCGTTTGGGTTGTCACTTCACCGTATCTATGCACCACAATTATTTGTAGATACGTACTTACTGCATAAATCAAGCGCAGAACTTTAAAGTTATGTTGCGGGCAATCGCTTGGATTGTCACTTCATACATCCGAATTGTATTTTGATATACAAGGGTCCATGAATGTGGGTAGGAAGTAGGTACCCACATAAATAAAAAAAAAATTTAAAAAATAAAAAAAACTAGGTACCCACTACAAATCATAATTATTGTGATTACCTACTTGATTCGAAACTGATTTACAGTGAGCCAGTCAGGTGTTGCGGGCAATCGTTTGGATTGTCACTACACAGAAATTGAACCGTATAATATAAAACAGTACAAAAAAAAAAAAAGCTATATTACAGAAGGCGCTTTTTCCGAAGAGGAACCGTCGTTTGTTGATGACTAACTGTCTATACTATAGACATAGGCAGTCGGTATAATCTGCAACGTATTCTGTCTATCGCAGAGGGCCTTAGACCATTTGAGCTTGACACGTCATTGTTCTTGTAGCAGACAGAACCCCAGTAGCGTCGACTGACACGCGTATGGCGATAATAATGCTGTGCTGCGGCACGATGGTGCTCACGTTGACAGGGAGTACTATGAACTGAAGTGCGCGGAAAGAGCCTCTTGAAATGGCAAAATAATATATTCAGTTCAACGGACGCAGCCTGGCCAACAGTCTTAAATATTTTGGTGATTGACCATTCCTTTCAATAAGACATGAAACTGACCGTGGCGCTTTCGATCATAACTGAGTCAAGCTTCACACTCGCCACTGTTTCCAAGGAACCGATAAGTAGGTAGCTAAGCGGTAGGTACACAGTGTGTACCGATTAGCAAAACAGAAGGTGCTCGTCCTTGTGAGGATATGTTACAGGCGCAAGCTTCACTGCAGCGTTCCCAATTGCATATAACTTACAATTTCCTTACTACTTGGTTACTTACTTTCTTTAAATCGAGATGCAGCAGTGGGAACTCATATTTTATAATCTAACTGAGACTGGAGCTATTCAAAAAATGAACATTTAATTTATTTTATTAAAAATTGAAAGCAATACCTATCGATTTAAGTTGTAGAAGTTCCTACCTCGTAATGTAACGGTATATCGTAATAGTACTATAGAAAGCAAAAAAAAAAAAAATTAAAAAAAAAAATTAAAAAAAAAAAATTAAAAAAAAAAAAACTTCATTCTTCCGGGATCGAACCCGGAAACACAAAAATACCGGAAGACCGTTCAACCGCTAAGCTATATCAGCCGTTAGGCTCCATCTTTAAATTCCCTTCCTTATGTGGCATTATAGATAGTTACTGCTTAGCTCCATATGTTAATATATTGTAATGATTTTAATTTTGGAGTTTAAATCCACAATTAGTCTGTTATATTGTAACATTACTCTAGTTCTTTTACAATTTCGCGGAAAAATGAAGAAGAAGAAGAGCTTATTAAAATATTGCTCATTCCCTGTAACAAATAGCTTGATATTACTCATATTAAAGTCTGACCAGGTCCATCGTAAACATGTCCGTTAAATATCAACTAAATCTGTTGAACAGTATTGGCACAAATCTTCAACACAGAATAATTTCGCGGCAAATTGTAGTAGAAAAAGTACATATTTCGACACTGCTCATTCCTCGTAACAAATAGCGAGATATAATGATTTCTGATACTTACGCGAATATTACACATTGAAATTAGTTTCATTTCAATAAATAGCGAGATAATTTATATCCTATAATTTTTCTAGGTTTTCAATAAATATTTTTGCTAAATAGCAACTAAATCTGTTCAGCGGTTTTGACGTCAAGTCTCCACAAAGTCACACACATACAAACAGACAAAAATTCTAAAAATCATAAATTCGGAATCAATATCGTTCCTAGAACACGTTACAATTAAAATTTTCAAAAAATATTCTATGTACAGTTTTTACTTTTCTACGATTTTATTATATGTATATGTATAGATACTGAAAAATTCCAAGTTAGTCTACCACCAGAAAAGATAATTAAATTAAAACAGAAACTACAAGAGTTCAACACCTTACGTCGATGCAAAATAAGAGACTTTGCTCGCTTAGTTGGCTTGCTCGTTTCGGCATGTCCTGCAATCGAGTGTAGCTGGCTTTCTAGAAAAAAATTTGAAGGATGCAAATTTTTAAGTTCACAAAATAACAATGGTAACTTTGACAGTTATATGGAATTACCATTAACATTACAACCTGATTTTGATTGGTGGTATCGGGCACTGGATAATCCAGTTAATGATATAAAGTACGATGACTATTGCTTGGAAATATTCAGTGATGCTTCGACTACGGGGTGGGGTGCAGCGTGTAGAGAAGAAACTGTAAGTGGTATGTGGTCTCAAGAAGAACGCAATAGACACATTAATTAATTAGAAATTCTAGCAGCTTATTTAGGTCTGAAAGTATGTGCAAAAAATCTACAAAATTGTCAAATTCTCCTCCGAATCGATAATACCACTGCTATTGCATATATTAATCGCATGGGAGGCGTGCTGTTCCCCCACCTTACACAGATAACGCGAACTCTGTGGCAGTGGTGCGAAGCCAGGAATATCATGGTCTATGCCTCGTATATTATAAGCTCAGCGGACAACGCGGTAGCGGACGCTGAATCACGATGAGTTCATCCGGATGTGGAATGGGAACTGGCAGATCATGCTTTTAAAATAATAACAGATTACTTTGGTATCCCCGAAATAGACGTATTTGCGAGTAGAATCAATAAGAAATGTAACAAGTACATATCTTGGCACCGTGATCCTGATGCTTTTACTACAAATGCTTTCACTATATCATGGTCAAACTTTTTTTTCTACGGTTTTCCACCTTTCTCAATAATACTTAAGACTATTCGGAAAATTATCAAAGATAGAGCCACTGGTATAATTGTAGTTCCCTGGTGGCCGACACAACCCTGGTTCCCTCTTTTTATGAAACTTCTTATATCGAAACCATTACTTTTCGAACGTAGTAAAGACCTAATATTATCTCATTCCAGCAATCGCAACGTGCACCATCGAATTACCCTGGTTACCGGAGTCTTATCACCACCTAAATTTTAAATAAAAAAGTTCCACTGCCATCTATCCACATCATGTTGGCCTCATTATCAGACAATTCCATTAAGCAGTACGACACATACCTGAAGAAATGGTATGAATTTTGTTATGTTAATAATTTTGATATCTTTGAGCTGTCTATCTCCCATGTCATCAAATTTCTAACGGATTTTTTTGAAGCGGGTGCCCAATACGGGTCCTTAAACAGTTGTACATCTGCGTTATCCTTGATTCTAGGGTCGGATATTGGGACCGATGACAGACTTAAACGGTTTTTTCAAAGGCATAATATAGATTGCGCCCGTCATTACCAAAATACAATTATGCTTGGGATACTTCGCTAGTTTTAACTCACTTGGAAAATTGGTACCCAAATGAGTCATTACATTTAGAAAACATTTCTAATAAATTAGTTACCATTCTAGCCCTAGTCACTGCCCACCGAATGCAAACACTGTCTTTAATTCAAATATTGAGCAACACAACAATCAGTCGATGATCAAAATACCTGACCTCATAAAAACCTCACGTGTTGGTTCACAACAACCAGTTTTAGTGATACCCTATTTCCGTGAAAAACCTCAAATTTGTCCCATAGAAACTTTAAACGCCTATTTAAATATGACCAACTCCTTACGCAATAATCATTCATATCTCTTTGTTAGTCTCAGGAAACCACATCATAAGGTTACATCACAAACATTAAGTCGATGGGTTAAAAATACACTTGCAGAGAGTGGAGTAGACGTGTCTACCTTTTCAGCACATAGCACTAGACACGCTGCTACGTCCAAAGCTCGTAGTTTAGGTGTTAACATCGAACATATTAGAAAAACCGCTGGTTGGAGTGACAGTTCAAACACGTTTGGCCGATTTTATAATAGAATAATTATAGATAAAAGCCAACAGGCTTCCTTTGCCGAATCATTGCTGTTTGATACTTTACAAAATGATTAGACTAAATATTATGCATACAAGAAATATAAATTAAAATAATAAATTAAGTTCTAGTGATCATATTGTAATATGATTATTCTAAGGTTATACGTAATTAATTTCCCCATGGAATAATTTATCCAGGTTTTTTGTTAACATCCTTTTTAATTAATGCAATAAATAGATAATTACATTTTATTTTTTTCTCTTTATAATAATGATATTTCACAGACTAAGAATATTTTCTCTCAAGATCTACGTGTGTTAATTATACTAATATTGAGGACCAATCTCGAGTATAATTAATGATTAAACGAACTTACCTGTACGTGAAGTTCTATCATAATTATACGAGGAGATTGGTCCGAAGATATTAGCATCCCGCCCACCCTTGCTGTGTCCCTTACTGTGAAATATCAATTTACTCTTAATTACACTCTAAACTAAATGAATGTCAGCTGACCTACCTACAACTATAAAAAAAAAAAAAAACTATGTTTTGAATATAAATCTCAACTAACTGTGCGATAACTGGCGTCATAGTAGGTGTAGCTACGTGTGTTAATTATACTAATATCTTCGGACCAATCTCCTCGTATAATTATGATAGAACTTCACGTACAGGTAAGTTCGTTTAATCATTAATAATTGCAGAGATAAATGAATTTGGATTTTTAGGGCTATATCTTGTACCCAATAAAATAAAATAGAATAGGTAATAACCTATTCTATTTTATTTTATTGGGGAAAACAAACAGTTATACATTTTAGTATCAGTACACAATATGCATGCGTAGTATAGCCAAATGTACAACCAACAACATTCCCCAAATCATAATAGCTAATATTCACATTTTATAGATCATCACTCTAAACATCCTACAATAAGTAAACATTATAAGTTGCTAAGGACCGAACTGTGAAACATAATTAAGGATCAAACGAACTTACCCTTACGTGAAGTTCGATCATAATTATGTGAACAGTTCGGTCCTTAGCAACTTATATACTCCCCTCCCTTTTACATATCACCCGTCCCAAGTATAAAATGTGAAATGTTTTTCCTACTCTAAACATAATGAAGATAAACTGCGGGTGGGCTGTCTTATAGGAGTGTCAGTGTGGTGGTGGTAGGCAAAGTGATAAAATAATAAAATACCCGAAAAAAAAAAAAAAAAAAAAAAACAATAACACCGTGGCAAGGCTAGTAGTATGGACGCATAACTACAATAAGTAAACATTATAAGTTGCTAAGGACCGAACTGTTCACATAATTATGATCGAACTTCACGTAAGGGTAAGTTCGTTTGATCCTTAATTAGATTTGCAGATGACATAGCAGCATTAGCTGATAGTATAGATAATTTAGAAGAACTTCTTCAAATAATTAATATAATTTTTGAGGAAAATTTTAACGACTGCTTAATCAATCAACCGACAAATTGCTTTGAATAACATCTCAGTTATAAAGAATTTTAAATACTTAGTTAGTCAAATAATACACGACTCTAGCTAAACCTACCCCTGACATTATTGTTAGTATTTCAATGGCCAAAAGGGCATTTAATAATAAGAAAATATTGTTCAAAGCCAGGATAGTAACTGCTGTAAGAACGAAAACGATAGTGAAAGGTAAAATATAGGGGATAAGGGGAAGAGGAAGACAAAGGAGAAGTTTCATGAAGCAGGTAGTAGAAAAAGTGGAAGGAGTGTATCAGGAGGTTATAATAAAGGCATATAATAGATCGGATTGGAAATTGCTTCGCCGAAAAATGCACACTCTTAAATTGGAGAGAGAGAGAGTTACTATGCTAAAATCCTGTCGATACGTTGCATATGTTTAGTAACATTTAAATGACGACAAAGTAAATTTTATTAAAATAACTTTTCCACTGCCATCAAAAATAACATTAAGCACTATTCTTCTATCCTTTCACTTACAATTTTGTTTTGGTTTTGTTACTTTTGAGTCGCTTTTTTTCGGACATTTACGTCGCGTCGTGCGATCGGTCAAACTTTATGCGCAGTCACAAAGTTTGGTTCGTTTTTACATGAACCATATCCTACTAGTTCTACATGAGTGTAGAACTAGGTTTTTTTCCTTGTAGTCAGTCATATATGTAGAACTAAACGTAGAACTACTGAGAATAGGCCAAACATTCATCTAATTAAACTAGCGACCCGCCGACTTATATTTTTTATATACTTAATAGCGGCCCGCCCCGGCTTCGCACGGGTGGCAAAATGATATGTTTAAATTATAATATGTGTAAAGAATAATACCTTACCATACCTACAGAAGATTTTCGTAGAATAAGATTTCCTTAACAATTTTACCGTACTTAAAACATTTTTGGATTTCTTTTAACACCCATATAAATTGAATTTTGAATAACCCGTTGTAAATAATTAGTTGAAGAGGAATAACCAAGTTAAGTTTCACGTAAATTGGAAAAATTGCAAACATTCCTTCTCTATTTTGCCTCTTATGAGAAACAATCCAAAAAAAAAATATATACAACTTGGCGACAGGTGGCATTCACAAACTATAGAACGTTCCAGAAACTTTACGTTACACCATGGAACCCTATTTTTTTACCAGCCCTTGTTTTTGTCCCACTGTTGGGCACGGGCCTCCCATAAAAATTTAGAAGCAGACCATAGTCCACTACGCTGGCCAAGTGCGGGTTGGATGACGTCACACATCATTCGAAAGATAGTTAGGCTTTCTCAGACATGCAGGTTTCCTCACGATGTATTCCTTCACTGAACGCTGGTAACAATCTCAAGATGACGATTCGAATATGATTAATTAAAGAAATCAGAGTAATAGTTAATAAAGAGTACAAATTCATTTAAGGGTTCTTAATTTCCTATTCAGGAAAAAGGCCAATCATTATATTACCTATACTTGTGAACTTTTTTAAGTAATTTATAATCATAAGTTTAATGATATTGATATATTTTGTAACAGTATGAATATATTTAAGGCAAAAATGCGTAAGAAGCAATTAACCTTAATGCCTAGTACCTAATTTTGTAATACTCAGCTTATTTCATTGTTTAAGCAAGTTGTTTTACTTAGTTAACTAATGTCTTGTTTTTGTAATTGTATACACACAGTAACATTTTATGGAACTCGTTAGTCTTTGTTTACTACCATTTATTGTATTACTATTTACTTGCATGACTGTTTGTTTCCTGAATAAAATAAAATAAAATAAAAATAAAATAATTTATCTGAATCGCAAGAGAGGCGCCACTATCAAGTTTCTGCCCCGGTTCGAAAAAATCGTAGATCCGGGGCTGACTTAGACTTAGTTTTACTAATTATAATAGTAATAAGCGGTTTTTTATATTTTTAAACTAGCTGACCCACGCAGCTCCGCATGCGCTATTTTTACGTTAACTAAACGTTTAATAACAGACATTCGCATCGAATACATAACCTCCTTTTTTATAGTCGGTTAAAAACTGAGACCCACTTTTTACTTGCTCTCCGAAGCACGGACCCGTTTAGTTCAAATGGCGTTAAACGGTCACCCATCTATTTTTATGACCTTACCTAACGTTACTTAACCCGATCGATTACAAAACCTTGAAGAAAAATTGATAAAATCGGACCAAGCGTATAACCAAGTACCCATTTTGACTTTAATCCCTTCTCCCAAAGGAACCGTGCTAGATTACGAGATAAAAAGTATCCTATGTCCTACCTCGTAGTAAGATCTCAAATCATGCCAAGTTTCGTTTGAATCCGTTCAGTAGTTTCGGCGTGATGCGCAGCCGTGATACAGACAGACAGACAGACAGACAAAAATTAAAAAAATTACATTTTCGGCCTCAGTATCGGTTATAGAATGCCCTCCAAATATAATTTTCAAAATATCTTCAATGTACAGAATTGGACCTGTTACAGTTTTATTATAAGTATAGATGTACTTGTTTTTATATCTATCTATCTATACTTATAATAAAACTGTAACAGGTCCAATTCTGTACATCTATATCTATACATATTATAAAACAAAGTCGCTCTCGCTGTCTGTCTGTCCCTATGTATGCTTAAATCTTTTATACTACGCAACGGATTTTGATGCGGTTTTTATTAATAGATAGAATGTTTCTTAAGGAAGGTTTATATGTATAATACATGCATAATATAGTAGAGAAACACTGATAAATTTTGAGGATAAAATCGTAAAGTATATTTCATGCCGCTAGGTTTAGCAACGTTAGCCAAGGTCATTACATAGATAGGTGACGGGCGGCGGCGACTCCGAGGAGGACGGTGACGGGGTTGCAAGCCCCGTCCCTGTGATCATGGTGCCAGGTTCCCGGGGGCTATAATGCGCACTTAGGGGTATTTGGTGCATATCCCACTGGAGGGCCCAGCTCTCCCCTCATATATGGCGATGCGACAGCCGCAGGGATTTAAGTGGGTAAGAATCCCAGACACCAGATACCATGATTAACGAGGATATTTAGAACAAGAGGAGGGTGCAAGAGAGGAAAGAGAGGGAGAGGGGATTCGAGGAGAGAGTGATAGGGTGAGGGATAGGGGGATTAAGGTACAACAAGGTAGAACAAGGGGACAACGGGGAGAGGAAGAGGGGGACTGTGACGGGGACGGAAGCGGGAAAGGGGAAAGAGAAAAGAGAGAATTAGAATTAGATTTTTCTTATAAGTGAGAGAGAGATGGAGAGAGAAATAAATCAAGGGAGGGGGGAGAAAAGGGGAGCAAATTGTAATAAAAGCGCGGGCGGAGCTGCGCGGGTCAGCTAGTTGAAGATATTTTGAAAATTATATTTGGAGGGCATTCTATAACCGATACTGAGGCCGAAAATGTATTTTTTTAATTTTTGTCTGTCTGTCTGTCTGTCTGTCTGTCTGTATCACGGCTGCGCATCACGCCGAAACTACTGAATGGATTCAAATGAAACTTTGCATGATTTGAGATCTTACTACGAGGTAGGACATAAGATACTTTTTATCCCGTAATCTAGCACGGTTCTTTTGGGAGAGGGGATTAAAGTCAAAATGGGTACTTGGTTATACGCTTGGTCAGATTTTATCAATTTTTCTTTATAATATAATAAATATTAGTAAGGGATCACTCATAGAGAGTTGTTATCAAGGTTTTGTAATCGATCGGGTTAAGCAACGTTAGGTAAGGTCACTAAATAGATGGGTGACTGTTTAACGCCATTTGAACTAAACGGGTCCGTGCTTCGGAGAGCAAGTAAAAAGTGGGTCCCAGTTTTTAACCGATTATAAAAAAGGAGGTTATGTATTCGATGCGAATGTATGTCTGTTATTAAAAGTTTAGTTAACTTAAAAATAGCGCATGCGGAGCTGCGTGGGTCAGCTAGTTTATATTTAAAAATGTAAAATAATTATTGAAATTAAACTACTTTTACGGATTTTATCGTGGTTTATTTATTGATTTTACTATCCCGACGTAAAGTAGTTTAATTTCAATGTGTAATATTCGCGTAAGTAAAAGACAACATTATGTAAAATAATTTGTTTTTAAATTAATAAATGGAATAGTAATAATAATAATAATAGTCCCGCAGGGCAGCTTGTGGCAAGCTGTTGGTGCGTAACGACACCACGGACCCGAGTGTTCCAGAGAGACGGTCAGGGCCCCCACCTCGGCGTGTCTTCGTCGGCCAAGTGGAAACCGAAGGAGGCCCGCAGGACTCTCAGCTCTGGCTTGCCTTAATTGGCCGTCCAGAGAGGAGCTGTTAGAGCTATATGCTCCAGGGGTGGAAGAGTTAAAGGGCATAACGCCGCGAGTAACTTCGGAGAAAGCGCAGCACACCTCTCGACACCCCTGAGTCACTCACACCGGTGTTGCTCTCTGTCGTCATCGGACGATCATTTGGGGGCCCATCTAGTGGGTGGCCAGCCACCACATATCACAAAGTAATTATGAATGTAATTATGGCAAGTGACCCCGGCCTTTGCAATAACCCAGTAGCCAGTCTACCAATGCTCAACCCCATAAACCTAGAATTCTTTTCACATGCTTGCAATAGTCCCTACCTACGTTACCACCACTCTGCAGGTAGCGCATAAGGATCGTCCCGCATCACAACGGTTTTAACCCTTCTCAAACATTTATCTTGAAATAAATTAATGAAAGTCCAATAAAAGAATAAAGTTGATCCTGTTACTCGTATCCTTGTACTTATTTGACTGCGCTCACTGCACAGTCTTGGTGACTAAGGTCATAGAAATCAGTGTAAATTTTAAATTAAGTCAAAACAGGGCACAGTCAAAACATTCAACCGATACCTAGTGCGTAATCAGGCTTTACATCGGTCTCTAACAGGTCATCCCGAAACCTAAGTAACGTACAGACTTTACACAGGTCTCTAGTCAGCGTGCGCCCCGCTGAGGCAACCCGTTACCCTCACATCATGGTCACCTCAACTTTCTGGCTAAGACAATAAATAAAATACTGCCCAACGTGATGACTTGGCGACGAACACCAACGCGAAAGTCGGCTTGCTGATCAACGCCAACATGATCCCGTAGCACACGATTCGGCACACCGCTCGACACATACCACGTCACAAGCACTGAACAGTCTGAACTTTTACACTGTGAACAGAACATTAGAACGTAAGCATTTCCGCTTGCTTTAGACCCGCAGCACCTTCACGGCGCAGCCCCAATCACAAATTTGGTCAGTGACACTAAACTAGGCAACGACCCCTTGCCATTTACGTATTTCGCAACTTTAGTCCATCTAAGAACACGACCAGACCCGGGACTCGAACCCAAGACTTACTGACCACAATACCCTAGAAGTATGTCAAATAAAGTTCCAGTTATCTACAGCGGTATGCTTCGGTGAGCAAGCCTCTACCGATCATTAAGTTTTACTTTGAACACCACTTGTAATTAATACATGTTACAAATATACTGTCGTAAATACAATTGTTTAGAGTATTGCTCCCACAGTCTACTCCTGACCAATAAACAATTTCAAAAGAACATACCCCCTATGTGCTTGCCTTTACTAAATGACAATGTGCAACTTACGCCAGTGCGGCTGTCAGTACCACACAGTCCAAACTGCAGGGGATTTTCTTACTTCGGTGTATGCTCATCATGACCACGGCACAGCGACAGTGTGGAGCGCAGCGACCATCGATAGATCGCACTCCGGTCCTCGATGAATAACGCCACCGTGTGGTTGTCAGAGCCCGCAGGATGACCGAGACAGTGACCGCAGTATGTCTCACAATACCTAAAATATGATATGTCAGAGCCCGCAGGATGACCGAGACAGTGACCGCAGTATGTCTCAAAATACCTAAAATATGATATGTCAGAGCCCGCAGGATGACCGAGACAGTGACCGCAGTATGTCTCAAAATACCTAAAATATGATATGTCAGAGCCCACAGGATGACCGAGACAGTGGCCGCAGTTTGTCTCAAAATTAAATGTTTACAGTGGCAGAACCCTCAGGTTGCCCGAGACAGTGACCGCAGTATGTCTCAAAATACCTAAAATATGATATGTCAGAGCCCGCAGGATGACCGAGACAGTGACCGCAGTATGTCTCAAAATACCTAAAATATGATATGTCAGAGCCCACAGGATGACCGAGACAGTGGCCGCAGTTTGTCTCAAAATTAAATGTTTACAGTGGCAGAACCCTCAGGTTGCCCGAGACAGTGACCGCAGTATGTCTCAAAATACCTAAAATATGATATGTCAGAGCCCGCAGGATGACCGAGACAGTGGCCGCAGTTTGTCTCAAAATTAAATGTTTACAGTGGCAGAACCCTCAGGTTGCCCGAGACAGTGACCGCAGTTTGTCTTAAATTAAATGTTTGTAGTGGCACAGCCCGCAGGTTGCCCGAGACAGTGACCGCAGTTCCGCAGTTTGTCTCAAATTAAATATTTACAGTGGCAGAACCCGCAGGTTGCCCGAGACAGTGACCGCAGTTTGTCTCAAAATTAAATGTATGTCAGAGCCCTCAGGATCACCAACGATGTAAGCGCTAGCGATCGGTGGCGCGGCGCCACAGTCGTGTGGCGGCCCATCGCCACCGGCGTGCGGCGGCCCATCGCCACCGGCGTGCGGTGGCCCCTCGGGTTAGGGTGGCTACGCCACCGTCAGGGCGGCCACGCCACCGTTAAGGCGACCATGTCACCTTTAGGGCGACCACGCCACCGTTGTGTAGCGGCACAGTGCCGCACCACCGCCATGTGGCAGCCCAGGGCCACCACTCACCACTCCACTCATACAGCGCCAACACCACTTACTATAGCGCCAACGCCACACAATCGCCTTGGCGACTAGTACACACCTTCTGTGAACAAAACTTCAGAAACCGAATTAAAAATCGGCCCTCGTTAACATATTAGGCCCGTACGACCCACCGGACTATAACCGCTCGGCCTTCCTTAACAAAACATATCCAGATCTAATCAGATTTTAAATACGATTATTAGTCATCGATCGAGGAAATTAACAATAACCCAAAACAACGCTTGCAATGATCAAACCTCTCTTTAGCAAAATACAATTTTACTGAGAAAATTATTATCAATCGCACTTTATTATAACTAGCAGTCGGAACTCAAATTTACCCAATGCTTAAAACTAAATAATAAATCAAAACCAAGTCTTGTTTAAACCTGAGGTTTAAACACACACAACATGTCTAAATTTAAGCAAGGTCTATTTTGCTTTTTATCAACACACCAACAATAAAATAACACCATTAATTAGATCGTGCTATAATGTGACCAATAAAAACTTTAAATATCAGATTCTTGTTTTTGTGACCACTATCACCAATAATATTTTACTAAAAATACTGATGTATGAAATATCATTGACTATCACCATCAAAATCCTTGACATTGTAGTCGGGTTTTAGTTTTTAAAACTTATTTTTTTATTAAACTATCTAATGTAAATATATAAGGATTATTGACAATTATATGACTTACTTTGGATTTCCTAGATCCAAATTTCCTTTTACACCTAAATACACCAGTATACCTACCTATTTCAGTACCTACTTATTTTAGTGTACAGAATAACAAGATCAATCTGTTCACATTAATTAAAACCACAACCTCGCCTCTATAAACTTGATAATATTATGTAGGGTTGGCTATTCTATAAATATTTTTTAAATAGAACAAGTTTTCAACGTATTGAATTCGAGCTAGGTGAAGATTTTTTTTAACCTCAAATAAACAAATCAATTCTCTGACCTTTCATGTCGTGAGCCAAGGAGTTCTTTTACAGCATGTCTGCTTTCACACACTAATTATGGTAAAAAATATAAAAACGTTTTAACAGCTCTTGTTGTTGTGCGACTGTTGGGCAAAAAATCGCTCTACAACAGATGCGGGAGTCGAGTTGTTGTAAAATATTTATGAAGCCTGGGAGGAATCACACAATGCCCTTGGTGTATTCTGTGATTTATCTAAGGCCTTTGATTGCGTACAATATGATACGCTAGCCAGGAAACTACACCACTATGGTATAAGGAATCTCTCAACCTTCTGACTTCATATCTGAGTAACAGAATTCAGAAGGTTGATATCAATGGAAAAGGATCTGCTGGATCTGAGGTCACTTTAGGTGTTCCACAGGGTTCAATACTAGGTCCTTTCCTATTCTTAATATATATTAATGACACCCTACTTTGTAGGGGACAATCATAACATTGTATTGTTCGCAGATGATACATCTTTGTTGTTTAAAATTAAACGTAAATTACAGGACTATGACGATGTGAACAATGCGCTTTCTAGGGTGGTCCATTGGTTTGACGTTAATAATTTAAAACGTAATGAAATTAAAATTAAATGTATTAAGTTTACCACACCTAATGTTAGACAGGTGAGAACCAATATTGAAATTAATGGAGCCGTATTGAACCCAGTGAACTCTACGACATTCTTGGCCATTACTATAGACGCAAAGTTACAATGGGGCCCACACATTGAGAAACTGTTGGGTAGGCTTAGTTCAGCGGCTTATGCAGTTAAAAAAATTAGATTTTTCACCGATGTCGAAACCGTAAAATTGTATATTTTAGTTATTTCCACAGTGTTATGTTGCTGTGGGGATCTTCTGCAGACCTTAACACTATTTTTATTCTGCAGAAAAGGACTGTTAGAGCTATTTACTATCTGGCTCCTACGGATTCACTAAGACAAAAATTTAAAGAAATAAACATTCTAACGGTTATATCACATTACATTTATGAGAACTTGATGTATGTAAAAAAGAACATAAGTGCTTTCGCAAAGGTTAGTGTTCGACATAATATAAATACTCGGAACAAACACAATCTTGCTGTACACTCCACAAGTCTCCACAGAATTAGCAATTCTTTTATGGGTCAAGGTATACGTTTTTATAATAAACTGCCCCAGGATATACGAGATCTACCAATAAACAAATTTAAAACTACCATTAAGAGCCATTTGTCTAAAAAAGGCTATTATAAAATCTCGGATTACCTGGAGGATAAAGCTGCGTGGGCTTGAACTGCTGTACTCTAACAAGCTTATAGTTGAAGATATATATATTGTAATATGGTTTTTTATTATATAATTGAAAAAAGACAAGCCCACTGAGTATCTTTCCGGATCTTGTTAGTGGAGGCCGCGTTACGATCCGGTGGTAGTTGTAAAAAATGACAATAATTGTAAGAGCCCCCGTGAGGCCTATGCATAATAAAGAATTTTGAGTTTGAGTTAAGAGGAAGGGGCTTAGGCCTTAGTCCACCACGCTGGCCAAGTGTGGGTTGGCAGACTTCACACGTCAGTCGAAAGCTAGTTAGGCTTTCTCAGACATGCAGGTTTACTGTCAATGTTTTCCTTCACCGAAACCTAGTAACAAGCGCACAAAGACAATTCGCACTTCATTAATTAAATTAATCAATGGAGCAAGCCCACTGAGCTGTCAACGCTATACTATTGTAGTGAAAATCTTTGATATAAAGTTTATATAAATAAAAAAACTGTATAATAAATACCAACTTAATGTGACTAATGTGCTACTAAATGTATCGTTGAAAAGCCTTTTCACAAGAATATTAACTACAACTCTTGGCAACCCTAGCAATATCTAGTTTGTATACAAACCTTTGCTATTACTACTCGTTAATAGTTTGGGTATTGGGTACACTGTCATTCAATTTCTCTTTGCCGATAGAAACATATTTTCTTTGATCTAAATACATTATGTTGTCAAGAGGATTAAATGGACCATTACTTATCAATAGCGTATTTTACACAGAATTTAATAGACGATATTGTTTACGAAGTTTATTTAAACAGAAGAGATGATATTGATTTTTTTTAATTGACCAGGGAACTTGTTTTTGGCCGTACTTATTAGTAAGATGTAGTTTAATTTATATTTTTTAACCGACTTCAAAAAAAAGGAGGAGGTTATCAATTCGGTAGTACGTTTTTTTTTATAATGCTATTGGTTTCTCATAAATAAAAATAAACAAATAATTAATTGTGCAGCAGCCTGATCGGGAAAGTACCTCCACCATCGATATATTTATTTATCTTTATTTATGTCCACCATAGAAAATATGGCAGCTAAATAAAACCACTTATGTAGGTACGAGTGGCGATGGTTTCCTGCTAGCAGTGGGCGTTCAGTGAATAAACTTTTTATCATGTGTTTTTTTTGCTGTCGACGAATAAACTAGTTTGAAGTCCACTGATAAACTAGTCTAATCCTAACGACAAATGCTGCCCGCTTCATGGACGTAAGGGCTCCCACACATAACTGCGATGCGCTGCGGTGCGATGCAATGCGGCGAGAAACAAATGAATTTTCGATACAAGTTGCAGGAACGAAAATTCATTTGTTTCTCACCGCATCGCATCGCATCGCAGTTATGTGTCCCTTATGGAGCCCTTACTCGTCGTCGACGTCAACGTTCAACTATTACTACGTAGCCGCTATGAATAAATAAATAAATATCTTGGGACAATCCACACACGGTCATCCGATCCCAAACTAGGCAGAGCCTGTACTATGGAAACCAGACAACTGATACTAATACTTATATACATTTTTTTTGGAAATACATACTTAAATAGATAAATAACACCCAGACACTTGGTGGGAATCGAACCCACGACCCATCGGTTAGCAGCAAGGGTATCTAACCACTAGACCAACGGATCCGCCAATGAGGGATCATTGTTTGTGTTTTTTACCACCGGCTACCGGTCCAGCATAGCAATACCACTGACATCGGCTCCTTTTCCTTACATCTTCGGTTGCATAAACACTTACCATCAGCTGGGATCGCTTACAAGCCCTATCTAGTATTGAGTAAAAAAATCCCGTTAGTTTGCATAGTGCGTTCAAAGCCTTAAATCGATTTCTCATAGTAGCAACACTACAGAAAGTGCTTGACAGTTTATAGCCACGTTACTTCGCTGAGTCAGATGGATCAATCTACTTAGCATTAACTTCCTAATACATCAGTCTCTTCAACAAAACAAATTTATGAGCGCTAGTAAAACATTTCTGCCGTTTTTGCCTTATTGATATTACGCCCAGTCTTTATTACAGTGTCGATGGTAACATAGCCTTTGATTTGTTAACAAAGTTTACTTCAAGAACTTTAGAATAGTAATTATCTTTTTCATCTCTTCTATTCGAAAAGCGATGATTTGTTGAATGTGTTCCTCGTTATGTGTTTGCGACCACAGTAGCTCTTTTCTTCTACTGCAGGCGTTTTGAATTTGGAACATGTATAGTATTCTATGACCAACGAGATTAAAAACAAATATTGTATGTAAAAAAAAAATTACTGGCCGGTGAGATAGGTAATGTACCGGATGAAAAAAAAAATAATACGCGCGATCTACGTCCCGTCCACTGCTATTCCTATTTGTGGTTTATTCCCATCGTCCACCCCCTGCTCGGCCACCCGGGGTGGACATTGCCACAACTTTTAAAAAAAGTTCCCACCGGGTGGCCAGTGGGAATCATTATTAAAATGCAGCAGGGGGTGGACGATGGGAATAAACTGAAATTAACACTGCAATTTAATGGGACTAATCCCACCACTCATTTCCACCATTGTGACTCCTGTCAGCCAGTCTATAGTTGTCTATTAAACTTGTTTCCAATAATAGTTATGGAATGGCAGAAACCCTTGCAAGCACGGAAATTTTCCGTAGTCACCATAAGGTCCGAGTAACGTATCCGTATGTTATTTCCAAACTATTCAACATAACATTGTTGTGCCAGACATCACACTCCTAAAGTATAGGATGCGCAGTTTGTTCGAACTCATTATACACCGTAGAACACTGACAGACCGGTGAATACACCAATTCATAAGGTAATAATTTGCTTTTAAAGATGCCATGTCCCGTCATTAATTGTGCAACCATTGCGTTGCACAATTAATGACGGGACATGGCAACTTTAACTTCTACTTCTATCCATGGTCTATCAAGATGTTCACGGACATCCGAAAAAAATAAATAATGGTGTCGGCCATTTGAAGAAGCATCCCATCCGGCTTGCCATTCTGTTAAGAAGTCTTCATAAACAACCGCTCGAGAGTTAAATAATCGCAAGATTTTAGTACAGCCACGAATTGGTAAGAATTCAGCGTTTAAGATTTCATGGGCGGAGTAATTAATAGCCACACGTCTTTGTACTTCTAAGTCGAGAGGAAGTAGGTACACCCGCTAGTAACGATAAAGCTTCAGTACTGACCGTTCTATGCTTTACACAAGAATATCAACGCCAGACGCAGACTTTGTAGCAATTTACGTGGTGCGGCCCCTATCGTGGCCTTGTCTGCCTATACTGGGGCGCCGTAATACATGCAACCCAGGTAAGTGACTCCATAATCGAAATCCACTAAACGAAAGTCCTCAAGTCGAAGTTGATATTCTGGTAAGAGCATAGAAATTGCGTTTTAGCTTATTAGCTTTTTCTCCGACAGTTTAAGATTCTCAATGAATGTAAAATTGTGCTCTAATATTAACCCGATATAACAAACTGAATCTATGTTTCTGTTTTAATGAATATGTATAAATTGTAAATATAAAAAAAAAAAACATTTTTAAACTTACTATAAATGTGTTTTATTTGTAACTGTGGTATACAGCCATATCATCATCAATTTAGCAGAAATACGTCCACTGCTGGTCATAGGCCTCCCCCAAGAACTGACACAACGACCGATTGTACATACTGTCATGTTATTGTACTATTGAACTCTGCGCCAGGGGTGGACAAAGATAATGTTTTGTTTAAATAGTGACGCTGTTCACCAGAGGTGGCTATTGTAAATGTTTGAAAAAGATGTAGCCGTGTCCACCCGGGGTGGCTACAGTGAATCATTTTAGTAATGATTCTGGGAACTTTTTTAAATAGTTGTAGCGACGTACACCCCGGGTGGCCGAGCAAGGGGTGGACGATGGGAATAAACCCTATTTGATGATTTTCACATTAGAAATTATCAGTGCATTACTAATATTAAAATTAAATTGAGTTCGTCGAGTAACGAAAGCATTATTGTAATCCCTGAAAGTGTTAAAATAGACGTAAATAATATAATAACTATAATCATACTAACCTATTGCCCACTAAATCCCGAGAAAAATATTATTTTCATATAGGTCCCCCTGAAAAGTAAAGTGTGTCAGTCGACAGAAAAAATATTTTGATTTTACATATTTTGTTCCTCGCTGCGCTCAGGATTCTACTTCAGAATACTTCGCTCCACTCTGGTGAATTAAAATTATAGCCCTCGCCATAAAAATATTATTTTTCTTCCTTGTGATATAATCTACTATTTAAATTTCTCTATTAATGAGTTGTCATCTGAAATAAATATTACGGTATTTTTTTTTAATATCATCCGTAAAATGAAAATTTTAAACACTTTCTTTCTTACGAGGCACTTAACTGTTGGCACGGTCCGCTATTTCCTGCGGGAAATTGACAGCGCCGTCGCCACCAATCTGGAAAAGTTCCGATCGGGAAAAATATCTCTCGGGCAAGATTTCCAAGACGTATCTTGTCACGCACGCTCCTCACATGTTCACTTTTATTTTCGTTTCTCTTTTTATAATGACGAAGTATTCGTGTTCCTATAAAATGTTCTATAATATGTAGATACATTTAATTTTATGTAAAATGTGATCTATCAATACTCCATGGTATGTGGCTTTAATTTTCTTCGGATTACACGCCATTAGAGACGTTTTGCAAAGCTTAAAAGGAATATTTACCATAAGTCATCTAATCCTTTAAGCTAAATAATAAATGTAACTGATTCAGCATTTACAGTTTAAAGCTATTTTATTGCATCGCTCTCAGGTTTTACATAGCTTTTATTGCTTACCATTATACTTTTTTATCATTATGTGAATAATTCATAGTTTTAAAAAATATACTATACTATATCTTTGGAATAATGACCCTTTTATTCATTTAATGATAACCTAAGGCTCATATTTTGTATTTATTAAAGGTAGAAAGAAGGATACGAAATACTAGACTTACTTTTTTACTTCATAATGTTACTTTATTATTATTTCATGAGTTTTTTTTGTTACAGATTAGAAATGAGAAAATATCAAGAGAGTACGTGGCACATAAGAATTTTATGATGCGCAAATTTGAATTTAGAAACGGATGAATAGAATGACACTGGCTGTTGAGAATTTTTTTTCTGACAATAAAGAGAAGAAAGAAGTCCGCAGATAGTGTGTATCACATGCTCTAAATGCCTTGTTCAAGAAAAGATTGCGCTGCTGTTTGCAGGCGCCGACTATGTTCGACTCGACCAAAGGCGCACTGCTCGTAGCGCCATCTCTGTCTAACAGCTCTTGTTGGCTCAACGGCAAAGGCTGGCCTTCTACTTTTCCTGCGCCGGGCGATATACTGAAAGCTTTCTTCATATTTGCATTATCTATGGCAATTGTCTTTGGTAACTTAGTACTGATCTGCGTTCTAAATAACCGGAGATATATCAAATATATTGATAATCAGGTAATGGCTTAATTTAGCTTCGTAGCACTGAATTTATTTGTATTATTGATCCAGTAGAAATACGAGTAGAAATGTGGGTTGTGGCTCGAAGGGCCTATGAGGTGAATTTTCACTAAATAATAACTTTCCAAAAGTGACTGGTAAAACATAGTTATAGAGGATACTGGAGAATCTTTAATTCCTTAGGTTGATATGTCTGCATTTTTGCATATGTACGAAAATTTTTAATATTATTTATCAGTTTTTTTGCCAAAACCAACAATAAACCTTTAAAAATTCCTAATGCCATAGTATTTGATGAAATCAGGATGGCAGACCGCCATCCTGATTTCATTTAAAATTATTTAGATATTAAAGTTGATTGACTTTTTAGCATCAATCAAAATTCTCTAATTATAATATTGTCTACATAGTGTCATCCTGTTTGAGTTACTAATTACGTTGTTCAAACGCTGTTTGAATAATATTAGCAGTCTGATGAACTACTAACTGTATGATTATACATAAACTTATCATTAATATTGTTGTGTGAGGCTTATTATCAATTGTTAATATTTTATCAATCGATTTTTAATAAGAGCATTTAGTTTATTAATTTTTTTGCCGTTTACTACAGATTGCAGACATGCATTGATTTACATACACATTGCCGCACTCACAAACGTCAGTTAACGTTAAATCTCATTAAACTATTTATTTTTAATCTGATTATTTCGATCCTCGAAGTAATTTGTGCTTATGTTTTATTATTGAGCACAGGATAATCGATATCTACATACTCCATAATTTATTTATTGGCTTCGATTAATTTGTTTATTTTTAAGTACCTATCACTTATCGAGTTCTTAAATTCGATTTCAAGAACTCGATAAGTGATACTTATATTTAATTGACGTTTATGAGTGTGGCCGTAAAAGTGTCATTCTCTTTGTACAAAACTAAACTTGTTTTTATACGTATTATCCCAAAGCGTCCCGGACAGCGCGCCGCCGGCGTTACGCAATTGAGTCAATAAATATAAGTCTACGACTTGCGCCATTTTTTTTTAAATGTGATCTCTATAAAAAGTAATCCATATTTTGCAGCCAAGGTACCTCCTGACGTCACTAGCACTGAACGATTTGTTCACCGGAATCTTGGTAGCTCCAGTCGCCCTATTGCCGGCTCTATACAAGTGTTGGCCTTATGGTGAGATTTTCTGCCAAATACAGGTGAGATATTATTTATTTTTTATAGCATATCGGTTGTTATATTAATGCTGCGGTCAAGCAAGCACCTTTATGATGAGGCACATGTTTAAATCATATCCTATCATAGTATAAACCAAAGTCGCTTTCCGCGTCTGTTATACATTTATCCGTTAACTCCTCCTAAACCACGCAAAGGATTTTTAAGCGGTTTTCACCATAAATTACATGATTTTTCACTAAAGATTCGTAAATAAAATAAAAAACTACATATAAACTGTATATTAATAATAATTTTAAGCCGACTACATATATATGTTGTTCCGGAAGAAATTCTGTTTATGTTAGTAAAAATATCATCAAAATTCATTGCATAGTTAAGAAGTCAGTGCAAAAACATACAGATATTGATAGCGACTCTGTTTTTTAATACATTTTCGACGTTTAAGTCATAAAGTTATAGTAACGTGTGAAATAAATATAAAAGTTAATCCTAGTGAAATTAGTTCGCTATCAAAATATAACGAGACTTGTTTAATCCAGTTAAGGCTAGGCGAGGTCCCAACGAAACTTTGTTTAAACAAGAGATGAACAGAAAATGAGTAAAGTTGCTACTCAGGGAAAAGTTTTTTATTCGCTAAGCAAAGTTAAAGGAACGTCGTGCATGAAGGATAAATACTCATAAGGATATGTATTAAAAAAATCCGATCATAACAACTTAAGACAACAAAAACACTGCTAAGGCGACGCTATTATCTAAATAATATAAAAAAAAACATTTGGATATAAGATTGTAAGGTGGGATCATCATAGTTCCATCCTTTTGTGGCCAGAATATCGATATATCTAATACAGGGATATTTTTCTTGTGTTGCCATCCGCTTCCATATACAGCTGGATCACCCTAGTACTGTAATAAAGTGTCAATAAATTTACTTTTCGAATACTTCTCTTCTGTCTTTTGATGTTATTAATACGAGAACTAAAGCCATTATACTTAAGAGCTACTGCGGTTAGTTTACTAATATTTCCTTAGTATTGCTTCTCTATTTACCGTGGTTGGTAACGTAAGAAGTTATATCAAATATCATTGATAATTTATCTTGTATCTTCAAAGCAATTAGCTCGTTAAATGTCTTGCATTCCGAACGTTCGCTCAAGCCTATAACCAGAGCAAGTTTCAAAGGGGTAATTGTTGACGACCCGCAAAAGCGGCGATCCGTGAACAATAAAATCGCTAAAACGCCTATGGTAAAGTACATAATGCAAGATCACTTAATGGTTTACAGTGACCGAGCACAAAGTACTTTGGATCTCCAAACTTTAATCTTTGTAACTTAAACCAGACTGACCCGCTGACTCGTTGTTCCCTTTTACCAAGTGGTCCTTTATTGTATTCCTCAGATCAAGGCCGCGTAGACGATGCCTTACAATATTGCCCCGCGTTTGACGTGACTTGCTTCCAAATTATTTATTAGCATTACCTCCTTCCGAATATTGCAATATATTAGCTAAACGTATGATGATATTGCCTTTGAATTATAGCAATAAGTCTTATTATATGTTTTACAAATCAATAAATAAAGCTATATTGATATATCATTAAGCGTTGGGTTGCGGTAAATTAAAATCAAACACCTAGTCTAGGTAATCTAAATTTTCTTTTGTAAATTATTTATGCGTGAGCAGGTGTGTCGCATCAGTCGTACTTATTATCAAATTTGACGAATTCTCGATTTGGTTACTATAAAACTTGACCAATATTGTGTAACCCGTGCTATCCATCTGAGTAGAATAAAAAATATTATTTCTTGAAGCAATTCAATTGTTCAATTTCTACAGCGTCCTTTCTCAAATTATAATGCTTTTATTTTGTTTCAGGCGCTTCTCCGTGGCGCAGTTAGTCAACAGAGTGCCGTAATATTAGTTTGCATGGCAATAGATAGATATCTTTATTTGTTACATCCAGATACTTATCACAAACATTCGAGTAAAAAGGTTGGTCTATCACTTTCTTACAAGGGCATTTGTGAGAATATGCCAACTAAGGGCTCTCACACAAAACCGCGATGCGAATTGCTGCGATACGATTTCATGCGGAAACGCAAAGGTTCGGGTGGCCATACCTTGAAGGTATCTTATTTAATAAATTTATTTTTATAATGTTCATCACTTGTGTCCCAAAGGACGGGGCGCTCCTCAATTAAAGATATGAAAAAATCCACGTCATATTCCGCCATTCTCGACACAACGACGACGGCGGCACCGGCGTCTTTCCCCTACGCTGTCTCAGAGCGGAATAAAATGTAGTCACCAAGTGTGGAAAAGTTCTTGCGGTGCATTCGTGCGAGCTCGCAGATATTTACGATGCGATGCGTATTCGCAGTTATGTGTGGGAGCCCTAAAACCCATAACCCATTTTGTTACTGATAACTTTTAAACTTCTCTCTAATTACTTATTTTTAGTAAGTTTACCTCCTCTTTGAAAAGCTTTGACACAGGAGCTTAGGTTAAATTGGTTTAAAAATTTAAAGAACAATTCCGTTAAGTGTAGATGGTACTACTTCAGTTTTATATCAGCTTCTACTGTAAACAGTTGCACAAAAGTCCGCTGGAAAACAAGTGGTCCTAATCTTTTTGTGTTTTCAATTTTATGGAATAACGCAATTTGTGTTTCACAGGGTTGCGTGTTAGTGATAAGTATAACTTGGATACTATCAGTGTCTCTGTTTGCAATAATGGTATTGCCACGATCAGGATACTATTTCAACTCGACAGGCCTCATGGCCTGTGATGTTTTCCACAGCAGGGTTGCATTCAGGTATTGTTTATTGATTAATCTATTTATAATTATAAGTACATGTGGTAACAGTCAATATTTATCACTTTGTGTGGTTGTCTGAAAGATAAGATGATCCATGATGAAGTGAAGCACAGTGCACTCTTGAGCATGTAGAAAGCCGGCCCTGGACTTCACCTAACTTCTACCTGGTCGTATCGTCCCATCAGATTGTGAAACTAAAGAACGAGTGAGTGCACTCTGCACAAGCACTTGTACCTACACTATAATATCTCATGGATCATGCCCCATGCCTCATGGCTACTCTTGTGAAAGATTGGCCACTGTTGCCGCCTTGTTTAGGAGGACATCATCCTCATCATTATTTATTTATTTTGTTATTTATTTATTTTTAATTATTTATTTAATTCTTCATGCACAAATTTTGTACATAGGCGGACTTAATGCCTTAGGCATTTTCTGCTAGTCTACCAGGGTGGTACAGAGAGGGTACAAGGCGGGTGCAAAAAAAAAAGTATAGAAATAGAACAAAAATAAAAATTGAAAGCTAAGATAATATCTAATAATTACAAAAATTTATAACTATAAATACTATAAACTAAATATATAAAAAATTTGATATCAAGAATAAAATATAAATATATATAGACTTCTAAAAATAATATATACATATATATATATATATATATATATATATATATATATATATATATATATATATATATATATATATATATATATATATATAAAAGAAGACAACTAAGACTAGTGTGTAGTGTGTAAGACTAGTGTTGAAAAGATTCCATAGGTGTAATATGCTCCCGCAATTTTTTTTTAAAAGAAAACAATGTTTTAGCCATCCTAATGTCCTGAGAGAGCGCATTCCAAAGGAGCCTGAATATGATAATTATTAGTAGGTACAAAGAGTATTCATCCAGTTTAAGTTGCACGATTACGTCGTAACTTTGCATTGCCCAGCTTACTACGATTACGGATTAAGTTTTTTTTATCATCTTAGGAAAAGACAACATCCTAAATTTCCTTTTATTCGTTTGAGACTGCTTTAAAGTCACAAAATGAAGCAGTTCTGTTGATAACGTTGTAACAACTAAAGTGAGATGAGGTGATTTACAGATTCTTTTATAAGTGTATTTTGTCGCCAGAATCCTTTCATGCTGTGCCTACTACTTTCCCACCACAATGGCATTGATGTACTGTTATGGATCCGGCTTCCACGTCAGCAAAACAAGAAGCAAGTGTGACCCAGAACCATCTAGACCCAACGGTGTACCTACCGCTTGTGCCAAAACTGCACATGGAGATCATGAAATTGTGGTAATATGATTGACATTCCTTCTGGCTTTTTTCTACTACAATAGAAATCCTGCCTGAGAATTTTCTACAGCAATCTAAAGCTACGAATAATCAAAACAAAAATTTCTTCTCCACCTACATAGTAATAGGTTCGAAAAAACCCAAGGGATAAACAGTCCAAGCTTTGGAAGTATTAAATTCTTCTTACTTTGCAACGCACACAGTAGCATATTCTTTAAATGAAAAAAATAACATTCCATTACAACAAAGCAAATTTAATATATTAGAATGAAAAATAAAATCTCGCTCGCAAGGTAATTGCATCAATAAAGAGAATGAAATACTTGTCGAGTCCCGTTCCCCTCCCTATCTCTTTACGGAAACTTCGTTAGTGATGCTCTTACAGATTTATATGATATTATGTTGTTTTCCCTTTTAATAAGTGTGTGTGACCAATTTCAAATCAGAGAATATTTATGAAAGGAATAGGTAGTTATATTTTTTTTTTAACAAAAATCTGTATCTCTAAAGTAACATAACTTGAGCCTAATAATTTCACGAGCTACAGTGCCCTTCATACCCGAACTAGGAATATTGTACATTACTTAGTGATAGAGTTTCTAAGACTGCGGTAGAAACTGATTTAAGTATGTCTAATAATGTTAATGTTGTATTAATCCGTGTTTTTTTTTTCGAACAGATACATGCCCCGGTAAGACATTACAGTGTTAGTACGTCGCGGACGATGGCTGCCATGTCATTGGGTTTCATTGTTATGGTCACCCCAGCCACCATACAGGAGGTTGTTGCAGCTTGTACTGGTTGCAAGGTACCTACATTAGATTTCTGTTCCCCTGTTAGACTTTCTCCAATTACTTACTTTTATTTTATTAACAAAAAAGCATTTTATCTTTTAACTTCTGTAGACTGATAAGTATAATGTGCGAACTTACTAATGATGTATGTCATTACACCAATTACATTTTATACATCAATAAACACCACCTTGTACGTGCTTGGACTCTTGTAACTGTAAGAAAGTAACAATGTACATGATCTACGTTTAGGTTAGCCAGTAAAATTATTTTACTGGCTAACCTAAACGTAGATCAACTACCAAGTGGGTTAGACCTGTAACTCTGAAAGATAGGACTACCCAAATTTGGGCGACAATCCACCCTCAATTTAACATTTTGATATGTTTTACTCTTTGTAAGATTCGAGTGATAGAGTGTCAGAGTTAAAGAGGTGATGATGGACGAAACTGTTTAAGTAAAACTCAATACCATTGATTTCCCTGATTGAGGAATTGTCTTACAGAAAATGTCAGCTAAGTAACGCCACTATCTAGTGGTTTTGTTACCACGTTGTAGGTTGCTAGTGCTCTTTATGGAGTTGGAGATGGCTGACGGCTGAGGATATTACATTACACATTACATTTTATTGGCAGATCAGCGAGTCCTCAGACACCACTAGATCAGCAACGCACAAGTGACACAATGAGATGTCACGAGTGATCATCTATGTTAGCACATAGACACATTATCGGTTAGCACCGATTCCACCTTGGTATAAATAAATATTTACTAGTGTTTTCTCGTATGTCCAGATTCCACCATCATTGGACTTCATCGTAACTTGGTTGGCGCTAAGCAATAGTTTTTGGAATCCATTTCTCTACTGGCTCTTGAACAGTCATTTTCGGAGGATCAGTAATGAGCTTGTTCAGTACTATGTAAGTCTAATGTGTATATAGTTTTAAATCCCTATTGAGTTCCGATAAATATTATTGTAAATTATAAATATAAAAGTGATTTCTATCTTCATGCTAAGCTATGAAGCTATAGAACTGATTCTATTAAAAGCAAATCGAGAGAGTATCACAAAAGCATCTCCTAAAAAAACAATTTGCTATCATAAGCTCTTGTTACAGGTATGTTGTCGAAGATCAAAGTCTTTTCATAGCTATGAAAAACCTACTACAGGGTGCTGTGGTTCTCCAGTTACTTCAGACGGCCTACACTCAAAAGCTGAATTCGAAGGTCTTGGAGAAAAATATTGGGGTGAAATATTAGAACGAACGGTATCTTCAACATCATTACACGCGATCCAAAAAGCTTGTCACCGAGACCCAATGCGATGTTCTGGTTCATTCAAAGGATGCCCGAGTAATACCTGTAAACAAGATCCAAGATTCTTTGAAGGTTATGGCCCAGCAGAATATAGGCAACTGGATAGATCAGCTTTTCAAATAGAATCTTGTTCAAGGCATTGCAGACTAAAGAATTCTGATATTTGTCTTTTTAGACACAATCCTGGTTTAGAATGTGGACGTTCTAGATCAAATTTGAGTTTAGATGAGGGTAACTTCCACAAATCATGTAACGGCAGACATCCGGAGTTGTGAGAGTTCCGAAACTGTCCGATTTTCGGGCATAGAAGTAATAGTTTAAGTATGTATCCAGGGGTCGAACATTTTAATTCTAATATAAAGTGGAAATTCGACGATTCACCTGCTATGGATGATGACATGCAACATTTGGAGCACAACCTAGACAGGATACGAAGTTTAAGTAATGAAAGAAGTTTTAGCGCATACGGCTTAAAAGATAATGACAATTTATTGGAAGTCGAAGTGAACGATGTCGCTGAAGAGGACTCCGATGATAATAAAGATCACAATAACGGGTGTGTTCATGAAATTCATGACGAGAGAAGTGAATACAGTGCTCATAAATTTTCAAGGAATTCATCTTTATCGAACAGGGAACTTGACGTTATCAAAGAGAGCTCTAGGAGCTCAAGTGACACTGAAGTGACATTAACGCGATGACTCCCGAGGGTAACCTTTGATAAAGCGGTAAACGTTGTTCATTTGGAGTTACCCCCGGAACGCAGAATCCATTGTAAGGGAAAGTGCTTTATGACAGTTAAAAGAAATCCTTAGTTGTTCGGTGGAATAGAAGCAATAGATCTAAATAATTCATCATGTGGACCAGTAGTTTCGGGTCTGATTCTGTAAATTATTTATGTGTGTGAATGTGGCAAATACTGTATGTTGCGATATCAATTGTGCCAAAACGTAGATATAGATTATTGTGTTCTCCACTTACCTCTTTGGAGGACTACGAGTTAATGTAAATAATTTTCTGAGGAAATAGTAAAGTGAATAAAAAAATAAATGTGTATTTAAAATAACTGAACCTACTGAATAAAATATTTATATTTAATATCAACTTAAGTAATTTTATATTTTTTGTAATAGTCAAGTTAATAAATGTTCAATATTATACATATTTATTGTATTCAATTAGTTGATTGTGATGTAAATTATTATATTTAGTTAATTTCTTATAGATATAATTACTCTCGCCGATAATATATTTAATTTACTTAACATGTACATAAATAAGACTGTTTGATGGAAAGTTCTTAAAGTTAATCAGAATCGCACAAAACTTTCTTCTATACATAATAGAGTAATGATTAAAAAACTTGTTGATGTCTACTTAAATGTTAAATCAGCAACTGGAGAGAAAATAAATTGTTTATATAATTTCATACTTGGTTTTAATACTCTGAGACCGAAGATAGACGAAGGGAAAGTTAGTAAAAAAATAGTGTCATTTTTTACAAAGCCAATCTGAAGGCGGTATGTGCGGTAACAGCTCAGTGGGCGAGCGCTTGCCTTGGAAACAAGGTGCGCAGGTTCGAACCCCGGCTCGCACCTCTGACTTCTTCAATGAATCATGTGCGAATCGTCTTTGTGCGATTGTTACTAGCTTTCGGTGAAGGAAAACATCGTGAGGAAACTTGCATGTCTGAGAAAGCCTAACTAGCTCTCGAATGACGTGTGAAGTCCGCCAACCCGCACTTGGCCAGCGTGGTGGACTATGGCCTAAGCCCCTTCATCTTGAGGGGAGGCCCGTGCCCAGCAGTGGGACATAAACAAGGGCTGGTATTATATTATTATAATCTGAAGGCAGAGCTTGGAAACAATTACGTAACGAAGTCTTCCAATTAGTTTTTCATTTCTTAAATGTGGAATTCAGGACACAACTCTTGGGTTATTGTATATAACCAATATAAAATGATATTATATTCATGATAGTAAATATTTTTGGACGGATATCTCAGAAATAACTAACTACTTTATTTTATACATGACGTGGCTTAAAAAGGATAACGGGTCGAATTATAAAGAACATTATTATATTATAGAACTCTGTAATTGAAGTCCATAGCAGCAACACAGTAAGCAAACTATATAATAATATGTTTAGTTTATGACCGAGTTTATGACCGGTCTGGGGTTTATAACGGAAAGCTCGTGCCTTAACGACGGTAAATGTGTCGATGCTCAGGACTTTACATCGGACTTATCTTGTGAGTCTGATGTCACTGTCCTTTATGAACCTTCTGAATGTGATTCTGTTAAAGATAACCAAAACATCTATAAATCTCAGAAAAAATAGACAGCCAGTAATGCCTAGGCCTATTTTAAAACTAAAAGAAAAAGCATTAATTGCCGCAGACCTACAGGTCCGTAAAAGTAATTTCATTTCGCATGTACATAAAATACAACATCATTAAATTATGATTATTTGTGGCACGTTGACAAATAATGCTGACAAAATTTTAGCTATACCAAACTGTTCCATTTTAAGGCAACAACACCAGGGCACAGCCAATCTCAATTGTTACAATGCTTGACATCTGCGGGTGAAAGCGACGTGTGAAATGTTTGTGGCAAGCAATGTAATACTAAATGAATATTGTGACACCCTGCTAGGAAATTACGAAAGCGCAATGGGAACGTCGTATGAAAACAGGCTATAAAATGATAATAGATTTTTTCAATTCCATAACCAACTTTCTGAGATATACATTTAAATCGAATTAATACACTCTGACTATTGAAATATATTAAAATTATGAAGTTGTTTACTGTAGATTTTGCTTCTATAATGAGAAGCTTACGAGTGCTTAAATGAGCAGTTGCTTTTATCGCAGCTGAGCGACCATCACATTATACGTGTAGTCGGACATCACACAGAAAACACTGCTACCAGTCTTCTAGTTTTCCCTAAATCGCCTCCTACGATACAAAATGGAAAGAGAGGTATGAGATGCTATTCTTACCCGGACAGGGCTGTCAGGGCTCCGTGGGTACGGAGAGCATGTATATTTATCTCATCAGAATATCTGGCATCACTCATAATACCATACTATTTCTACCTATCATTTATCTAAATACTTACTTTTTAGGCACTAGATATTTCTTAATTTGATAATGAAAATAGAAATAGTTAGTTAATATTCTTTTCAATGGGACGTAAGGAATCGTTCCCAGGGCTTGTCGATATAATCAGCCGTTTACATTCAGCCCATGAGGTCGTGCTACGGCTACGTGATAACTACAGAGGAAGGCAGAAATTAACATAAAGAAGGGTGATTTATGAAAATTTCATTGCCGTGTAACGTTTCATTGATGAAGCGGAATAATTAAAGATATTTGTTTGTCCCTTCGTGGAAAGTAATTGGATACTGAAAAAAGTAGCTGTGTATTAAATACCCACAAAAATGTGAGTGTAGGTATACCCTGTTTTTCTTTCATCGTCATCATCAGCCGGAAGAGGTCCATGGCTGAACAAAGGCCTCCCCATTAGAAGGGAGGGGTTGCCATAATCCCCACGCTTGGCAGGCGGCTTGGGAATCGCAGTATAGGTGGAAGATAAATCCTAAAGACAGACGCTGCTGCCAGTATTCCTGTTCTCGCTTAGTCGCCTCTTATGACACCCAACAAGAGGAGATAGGGGGATGCAATTCTAACCCGGTACCCCACAGGGCCTCCCCCTTAGACCGCCATAGTGAACGAAAATTTGCCACTTACATCTACCGGTTGCCTGCGACGCGAACAATGTCGTTGGTCCACCCAGTGGGAGGCCTGCCTACGCTGCGTCTTCCGGTTCGTGGTCGCCACTTTCTTCCCCAACGGTTACCGGTTCTTCGAGCGATGTGGCCTGCCCGCTGCCACTTCAACTTGTATATTCTACGAGCTATGTCGGTGACCTTAGTTCTTCGGCGAATCTTCTCATTCCGTATTCTGTCGCGCAATGAAACTCCGAGCATAGTTCTCTCCATAGCTCGTTGTGTGACTCTGAGCTTCTCTAAAAGGCCAGCCTTTAAAGACCACGTCTCAGTACCATATGTCATCACTGGCAACACACACTGGTAAAAAAACCTTTGTCATCAGGCACTGTTTTTCTTTACAAGATCAAAATCGTAGCAGTAAATATATGAACTCAGGAGTGATGAAACCGGACTGCAACAAAACGGATTAATTACGTTATACGTAGGTATATAAAACATTCATACACATTAGGTACGCTCGAAAAGCTTAATCCAAGACTTAGAAGGTTAGAAAACGATGCCAGTCAACTTTCAACTATTCTATGGTGTTAATAAAAATGTTGTTTATTAGGGAGAATGTGTGCGGTAAGGATCCGTAAGACCTTCTAATAATACTAGGCGTGGCTAAGTGACAACGCAAGCCGAGGCCGTGCCTTTCTGAGGTGCCCTTGAGCTACTCGCTCCTTGTGCCCTTCAGATTGGAGATTGGAGCTCTTGAATCGCTTGCCTCTTTCGTCCGAAATTATCTTAGCCATCTGCTCTTTATGATATATAATAGAATGTACGTTATACCTATACTTACTACAGTGTACAAAAAAGAAATAATGCGGTTATTAATTTGCAGCTTTGTGACTGCCTTATTTGCGATTGTATATTTGAGACGTGGAGAGCAAATTAACTACCGTTTTGTACAGCAGCACAAGCAATGATTCGTTACTTTTTTATAAATTTGATTTTTATCTTATCATTGGCATCAAGTAATTATGACAAATATATAAATATATTATGACAATAGTTGCTGTGAGAAACGGATGTATGTCTATATCTTTAATATTGAGGCATTTTCCTATTTTTAAACAAACTGCGCCCCACGGGTATTCCCCGCGGGTTTTCCTCTCGCTAACACATTGTCACCCTCCTTTGAAATCGCTTTCTTCGTAACTAATTTTCTATCTAATTCTGAAAGTTAATCTTTAAAAAAGTCTAGATAGAGTTAATGGAAAATGGAAATTCCACGAAATTAGTTAAAAGTTGCCTAAGTGGTCGGCCACACTGCAGGCCTAGCGCGGCGGCGGCGGCGGGCGCGAAATATCAAACATATGAAAACGCCGCTTGCGGCCACACTGAAGTGACTTGCGCGGGAGCCTAGCGCGACCGGCTTGCGCGAGTTTGCGGGCGTACTTTTCAAACGTTCCTATCCGCTCGTTCTGGCCACACTGCGGGCCTAGTCAACAAGCGACCGATCGCGCGGCTGGCGGGGTATCAAACCATTTCGGTCTTGTCGCTCGTTTTAAGTATTTTTTTATTATTAAACTAGCTGTAGCCCGCGGCTTCGCCCGCGTTGGTTTTGTAAGTAAAACGCGTTTTAAATCAAGGATGAAGGTTTTTAAAAATATTGTTTACACTTTTATTAAATCTGGACCTATTATGTGTCATCGTCAAATATACATACTTGATGACATAGCCTGTATTTTTGTAACTCTGTCTGTCTGTCTGCTACGCTTTAACGCCTAATCCACTGAACCGATTTCGATGAAATTAGTACAGAGACAGATTAGACCTTAAGAAAGGACATAGGCTACCTTTTATCCCGAACAAAAAGATTGAAGGGGTTGAAATAGGGAATGAAATTTAGAATGGAATTTCATCATTGTTGAAAATAATACCATGACTTTGTTTTACAATTGATACTTCCTCCTTCTTCTATACTATCTAATACTTTCTATCTATATCTATAATATTGTAAAGAGTTTAAATTTGTATTTTTGTATGTTTGTGTGTTTGTAAGTATGTGTAATCTAAGGGTAATCTTCGGAACCACTGATCCGATTTGGAAAATTGTTTTGCCTGGGTGGAGCCGGATCATCGTGCTAATGCGAGCTGGATCATTTACCTCGGTAAATCCAGGTGGATCGACGTGGATCAAGATGGACCGAGGTAGATCGAGATAAGTCAAGGTGGGTCGAAGTAGCTCAAAGTGAAATAAACTGGTTCGAGATGAGTCAAGCCGGATTATCAAACTGCATCAAACTCGATAGAACCGAATTGAATAACAACTGCTTTGAGCTAGATTAAACTGGATCAGGCAGGATCAAGATGAATCGAGGTAAATCGAAGTGGATCGATGTGGATCAAGATGGACCGAGATGGATCGATATGCCAAGGTGGTTTGAAGTGGTTTAAGATGGAATAAAGTGGATTGAGTTAAGCCAAACTCAATCATGAAATTGCATTGAACCGGATAATAACGGATTCAGCTGAATAAAACTGGTTTGAGCTGGATAAAACCGGATCAAGCAGGATCAAAGTGAACCGAGCAAAAGCGAGCTGGATCAAAGTAAATCGATGAGGATCGAGATGGACCAAGGTGGATCGATATAAGTGTAAGTGGTTTGAAATGGGTCAAGTTGGAATAAAGTGGATCGATATGATCCAAGCTGGATCATTAAACTGCATCGAACCTGATTGAACCGGATTGAGCTGAATAAAACTGGTTTGAGCTGGATCAAACTGGTTAAGCTGGATCAAACTGGATTAAGCAGGATTAAGGTGAATCGTGCTAAAGTGAGCTGGATTGAAGTAAATCAAGCTAGATCGAGGTGGACCGAGGTGGATCAATATAAGTCAACGTGGTTTGAAATGGATCTAGTTGGAAGAAAGTGGATCCAAATGAGCCAAGCTGGAACATCAAACTACATCAAACTCGATTAAACGGAATAAAACTGGATTGAGCTGAATAAAACTGGTTTGAGCCGGATCAAGCAGGATCAAGCTGGTTTGAGTTGGATGTAGCTAAAGCGAGCTGGACCGAGGTAAATCGATGTGGATCAATGTGGATTGTGGATTGAGATAGACCGACGTGGATCAATATAAGTCAAGGTGGGTCGAAGTGGGTCAATATGAAACAAAATGTAGCCAGATTATCAATCTGTATCGAACTGGATCGAGGTGGATCGATGTGAATCTAGATGAACCGAGGGGATCGAGATAAGTCAAGGTGGTTTGAAGTGGGTCAAGTTGGAATAAAATGGATTGAGTTGCGTCAAGCTGGATCATCAAACTGCATCAAACTCGATTGGACCGGATAATACCGGATTAAACTGAATAAAACTGGTTTGAGCTGGATCAAACTGGATCAAACAGGATCAAGCTGGATCGAGCTAAAGAGAGGTAAATCGAGGTGGATCGATGTGAATCGAGATGCACCGAGGTGGATCGATATAGTTAAGTCTGGGTGGGTCGATGTGAGTCAAGGTGATACAAAGTAAATCGAGATGAGTTAAGCTGGACTATCAAACTGCATTGAGCTGGTTTGAGTTGCATCAAGGTTGATTGATATGCATCGAGATAGACCGAGGTGGATCGAGATAAGTCAAGGTGGTTTGAAGTTGGTCAAGTTGGAATAAAGTGGGTTGAGTTGAGCCAAGCTGGATCATCAAACTCAATTGAACCGGATAATACGGGATTGAGCTGAATAAAACTGGTTTGAGCTGGATCAAACTGGATCAAGCAGGATCAAGTTGGATCGAGCTAAAGCGAAGTAAATTGAGGTGGATCGATGTAGATCGAGATGAACCAAGGTGGATCGAAATAGTTATGTCTGGGTGGGTCAAAGTGGGTCAAGGTGAAACAAAGTGGATCGTGATGAATCAAGCCGGATTATCAAACTGCATAGAACTGGTTCGAGTTGGATCAAGGTTTAGAAAAAAAACCAAAAATTTGTTTCTTCCATTGTTGTGTTGAGTTTATTTACCGAGTTGCGTTACTCTACCTGCATTAAAGCATTAAATAGAAATCCTTCTGTGTGCAAATTTTCAACCCCATGAAATTAACTTAGGGGTTGTTTTTGGCGGAATAGGTATGTTAGATTCTTGTGTGCAATACATAAATTAAGTATTGGTTGTAGTTCAAAAAATATTTTTCGGACCCCAATTAGAACCTCTTAGGGGTTGATAATCAAAACAATATTGTTTTCATATTAATGACACATGGATTTGTATTTGCGGTGGTAAATGTATTCGCAAAGTTTCATCAATGCAGCATGAATTTTTTTATGCACATTTTATACACAAAAACCATGCTAATGGTCGTTTTTTTAAATAGTTATGAAATACGTGTTTCTTTATTTCTTTTGCTCAGTTTACTGACAAAGTTTCGTGTCTGTTTGAAGTTTTTTTTTAATCCATACACACTTTGGGAGCCCATTTGACATTTGACCCATTTAGGTGTGAAATTTCGAGTTCGTTCTTATTGTTCACCTAAACTAATGAATAATGTTGGTTCCAAATTTCATGATTCTACTTTAAATGGTTTTGACTGTATGGTGATTTCTAGAAAAAATAGCCTGTTCTTTTATTAATATAGATTAAAAAAAATCCCTCTTATCCCACTTTACGGGTAGATTTTTTGAAAAATAAATGATACGTGTTCAATCTTTTTATTTTAAGGGTATTTTCACCAACTTTCAAATCAATTGAATTAAGTAATAATTATTTCCCATACACAGTTTAACAACCCCTAGCGCACCCCCAATGGTTGTTTTTGAAAAATCCCGAAACACGTATTTATTTATTTTATTCAAAGAATCTTTCCAGTAAATTTCAAGTCAATCGAACCATACAATAAAAAGTTTCATACAAAAGAAAACCCCCCATTTAACCCCTTTAGGAGTCGAATTTTCAAAAATCCTTTCTTAGCGGATGCTTAAGTTATAAGAAGAACCCACTGTCCAAATTTCAGCTTTCTAGGATCAGTCAGTCAGTCAGTAAGGACAAGTAATTTTATATGTATTGATTAAATGGAAATCGTTCTACGTGTAAACTTTACAACCCCATTAAATGATCATAGGGGTTGTTTTTTGTAAAATTTCTTAGATTCATCATCTTAGGTGTGCAATACATAAATTAAGTCTTATGACTGTGGGTTGAAAATAATTTTTGCATCCCCATTGGACCCCTTTAAGAGTTGATTTTCAAAAAATGATTGGTTATACAATCATTGCTTTAGTTTGATAATGTATTCACAAAGTTTCATCAATGCAGCATGATATTTTTTTTCCGCGTTTCATACTCAAAAACCATGCTAACACCCCTTTACGGGTCGAATTTGAAAAAGATGTGATACATGTGTTTCTTAATTTCTTTGGCTTAGTTCATTGACAAAATTTCATATCCGTGTGATGAAAAAAAATATTTCCATATTAATTTTGGGAGCCCATTTGACCCACTTAGGGGTTGATTTTACAAAAATGCTCAAAATTAGTTTTTTCAATTGTTATGTTGAGTTTATTTACCGAGTTTCGTTACTCTATCTGCATCAATGGAATTCCTTCTTTGTGCAAACTTTGCAACCCCTTGATATGACCTTAGGGGTTGTTTTTCGAAAAATGCCTGAAATAGGTTTCTTAAATTCTTGTGTACAATATATAAACTAAGTCTTATGACTGTAGGTCGAAAAACATTTTTTGGACCCCAATTGGACCCATTTCGGACTTGATTTTCAACACATGATTATTTACACATAGATTGCTATAATTTGATAAATATATTCGCAACGTTTCATCAATGCAGTAAGTATGTTTTTTTTACATTGTGTACTCAAAAACCATGTTAAAACCCCTTTACTAGTCAATTAATTGATGACATCAATAATATGTTAAAGTGCTTTGTGTCTTGCCTGACGAGGCACTGCTTAACAGCAGAAGTTAAATGTTAGACGTGTGCCACTGTGATATTAGATTGGTCATGCTCGCCATCGAAAGGTCTTTGCTTGTGGCGGCTTCGTGTGGCGGGTCACCCCCTTCCCTCCAATATGGTTGAGGGGAGTGATGGCTGCTGCTCGAGTCAACTCGTGCGCGGGTGCTGCTTGGGGGGACTGGTCCGACTACTATCCCTTTGGCTTTTTAGTTTGTTGTACCTACTTTCGTCGTATTTTATTATTTTTTTTTCCCTGTATTATTTGATCTTTTGAACGGCAAGACACACTGTCGCTCTGATCTAACTGTAACATGACACACTGTTTAAAAAAAAAAAAAAGTGATAAAATGACAAGCCCGCTGAGTTTCTTGCCGGATCTTCTCAGTTGAGGCCGCGTTGTGATCCGGTGGTAGCTTTTTAAAAAAAAAAAATACATGACCTTTCAAAAGTGCTAGCGTTAAGCCTATTTGAAATAAACTATTTTTGACTTTTGACTTTTTAAGGGTCAATTTTCAAAAAGTTGTAATATACGTGTTTCTTTATTTCTTTTGTTCGGTACTGTAACAAAGTTTCGTTTCTGTGTGACGAAAAAAATTTTTTTTCATACTAACTTTGAGAGCCCATTTGACCCACTTAGGGGTTGATTTTACAAAAATGCTCAAAATTAGTTTTTTCAATTGTTATGTTGAGTTTATTTACCGAGTTTCGTTACTCTATCTGCATCATATGATGAAATGGGAATCCTTCTTTGTGCAAACTTCGAAACCCCATTAAATGACCTTAGGGGTAGTTTTTCGAAAAATGCCGAATTTAAGTTTCTTAGATTCTTGTGTGCAACATATAAACTAAGTCTTATGACTGTAGGTCGAGAAACATTTTTTGGACCCCAATTGGACCCCTTTAGGAGTTGATTTTCAAAAAATTATTATTTGCACTTGGATCGCTATAATTTGATTAATGTATTCGCAAAGTTTCAGCAATGCAGTATGAATTTTTTTTCCGCGTTGCATACTCAAAAACGATGCTAAATCCCCTATAAGGGTTGATTTTCTAAAAGTGTGATACACGTATTTCTTTATTTCTTTTGTTTAGTACACTGACAAAGTTTCATGTCCGTGTGACGAAAAAAAAATATTTTTCCATACAAACTTTGGGAGCCCATTTGACCCCCTTAAGTATGGAATTTCGAAAAATCCGTTCTTATTGTTCACCTAGACTATTTGAATAATATTGGTTCCAAACTTCAAGATTGTACGTTATATGGTTTTTGCTGTATCGTGATTCCTAGAAAACACCCTGCTCTTTTATTAATATAGATAACTTTAAATACATGTATAAAAAAGGTTTTTTTGGACATTTGAAATTGTAAGTGTATAATATGTTTATTGTTAATGTTCCTTAATAAATAAAATAAACTTTTTTGACTACAATTTCAATTCTTAATATTTTTTTTAAATCTCCATTCATTTAACTGTTTTTAGTTATTTCGTGCGCACCCAGCACACCATCTCTTATGATCAACGCCTCCAATCTCAGGATTGGCCTATCCAGTAAAAAATACAGAATCCTCATAAAAGGTTTGCGACACCTGCAATAAGTGTTATCGCCACAACAGCCCGCGCGTCACTGTGGCCACCCGGCGCGCCCGCCGCCGCGCCCGCGCTAGGCTCAAGTCACCGCGCGTTCACTGTGGCCAACCACTTAGAAGCATTATGTGCAAAGTTTGGTTACTAAGTTGTTGACGATATCAGCCAGTATTCATTATATGATAACACACGTTATGAAAGCTATTAGCCACCCAGCTAGTGGATGCAAATAGCCAATTGTCGTTAATTGTGGTGGTGCAAGAGGGAGGCCTATCTTGAGCAATGGACGTCTTCCGGCTGATGATGATGATGATGAGCCGCTCAAAGCCAGTTCTAATCACTGTGCAGTAAACTATTAGTTGTTTAAGCAACGTCATGCAAGGTCCACAGATGTGTGACGATTTATTGGCATATGGAGTGATGGTCTCCGTGCTTCAAAGGGCACGTGAAATGTCGCTCGCAGTCTTCAAGCCAAATCAGGAGCCTAAGGGCGGTTAGAACAATTCTGACACCAGGTTGGCGATAAGGCATACGATAGAAAATAAAATAATATAAATATCTGGGACAGCACTAACACACATTTCAAAGAATTTATACTGATGGTACAATGGTGGTGACAACCACAGTTGAAGAATTCATAATAATTAATATAATGGGTAGCTGGCGGTGTAGTACTGGAATAATAATTATTCATTTATTCTGTCGGCTAGGATCACTGATATCCATTTGAACATCCCTGTCATGACACTGAGCCCAAACAGACTGGACGTCAAAATGCCTTGACCCGGAAATACATAATATGTGCGTATCACCGTGCCAACTTCTGTAAATCCCACATAAGATTTTACTAAGAAATACGAGCGAATAAATCGCAGATTACTCGGGAAACTGACAGACAAACGCCTCTTTTTATAACGTACGATATAGGGAATGATGTTATTATATGTGGGGACGAGACCGTCGGCTCGGTGGCACTGAATGTACGGGACGTGACTTGTGTCTCTACTGCGAGTAATCACGTCTATAGCCCGTGTACATCTTCTTGGCGTAAAATGTTTTCGTTGTTAATAGAATTACTGTTCACGACTCCAGAATTGACTCGAGGATAATTACAGTCAATTGTTATTTTTTTTTTCATTAAGATAACGAGCTAATATAACTGAGACTTAAAGCATGCGTAAGCTAAGGAATAATTTTGAATAATGAATTGATATCCTAATTATATGAAACAAACAAGAGGATGACAGTTTAGAAGATGGGTAAACGAGATAAAATGTACTGCAGAAAAGACTAAGACTAGGGTAGCAAAAAATAGGGAGAAATGGATGGATTTGTTGGAGGTCTTTGCCAATCAAGAGCGAACAGCTTAAGTCGGTGATGTAAATACAATTAAGAAAATTGAACGGAACCGAAATGAACTAAACAAAGCAAGAACTGCATATCTGTATAAAAAATGTTATCTATTACTTAATTTCCTGAATACAAACTTGATAATGTATTTTATTTACATTAATTATTTTGTTAGTTATTTTCATTTATTTTTTAAACACACTACGTCCCATTTCTTTTTTTTTCAACTCTCCACTCGCAGGCCTGCTGGAAGAAATTTCTTTAGAAATAAGCTGTGTCTTTGTACTATTCTTTCCTATATTTCCGTTTTCCTGTAATTTTATTGTGTGTACAAAAATTATAATCTATACTTATAATAAAACTGTAACAGGTCCAATTCTGTACATTGAAGATATTTTGAAAATTATATTTGGAGGGCATTCTATAACCGATACTGAGGCCGAAAATGTATTTTTTTTCATTTTTGTCTGTCTGTCTGTCTGTCTGTCTGTCTGTATCACGGCTGAGCATCACGCCGAAACTACTGAATGGATTCAAATGAAACTTGGCATGATTTGAGATCTTACTACGAGGTAGGACATAGGATACTTTTTATCTCGTAATCTAGCACGGTTCTTTTGGGAGAGGGTATTAAAGTCAAAATAGGTAGTTGGTTATACGCTTGGTCCGATTTTATCAATTTTTCTTTATAATATAATAAATATCAGTAAGGTAACACTCATAGAGAGTTGTTATCAAGGTTTTGTAATCGATCGGGTTAAGCAACGTTAGGTAAGGTCATTAAATAGATGGGTGACCGTTTAACGCCATTTGAACTAAACGGGTCCGTGCTTCGGAGAGCAAGTAAAAAGTGGGTCCTAGTTTTTAACCGCTATAAAAAAGGAGGTTATTTATTCGATGCGAATGTCTGTTATTAAAAGTTTAGTTAACGTAAAAATAGCGCAGGCGGAGCTGCGTGGGTCAGCTAGTAAATAAATAATATCCTGATCTGAGATACGACCTGAAATCGAAATTATTTTATTAAACCTGGTGATGCATGCACACGCACAATGTTATAAAAATGTTTACATTAAATAAGATGACAGATTAGTCTATAGATATTGATACAAGATAGTTTACTAACTTTGCAGCAGCTATTAAGTGCTTAGAAACTCGCTGAACTAAAGTTCGGATCTTACAAAACCAAGCCGGGAAGATCCAGCTTGGATACACTTTATTACTTCGTTTTTAAAAAGAAATATGGACTCAGGACCTGACGAGGTATAAAATTTTACGTGGGCTATAAGTTACGGCAGCTATTAAGATCAATATTGGATCCTTCAAGCCGTCTTTCAGCCAAGTCTTATGACAGCAACGAGACTAGTTTCACGATTATTAGTTTTACAAGTTTTGAATATTTCAGTTTAACATTTATTTAATTTTTTAAGTATCTATGTAATATGTAGCGTTTGGCGCTACAGGTAGAAACAAGAAAACGTCTTTATTTAGAAAGATAGGTACAGTTTTATTATAATTATACAGTTTTTAGAAAAGTTAAGAAACAGAACAAGAGATCTCGAGGGTCGTGGTCGAGTAGTCGGAAGTGCGGTACGATACACCTGGAGTAAATCGGCCAGGGTACGATGTGGTAACATTTCACGTTTTGTTCAATAAAATATTCAAAATCTCTCAACGCTTAAGCGTCAATCAGATTAGTCTTGTTCGGTTAATTTTCTTTCTTCTCCTTTTTTTTTAGAACTAAGCCATCCTAAGTAAACGTCCTAAATCCTAAGTAAAATCCATCTAGCGATACGCATTATTGAGGAATCGATTAGGAAAAGAGAGAGATTGGTAGAAGGTCCCACATAAAAATATAAGCTGTCGAGGGAAGCATATTTAAAACCTACTTTCAGTTACCTATTAGAGCTTTATGAAATTAACCGTTTAGTGAAACATAAAACTACGCTGCATCAGTGGCTAACGACTGTTTCATAAACTCGATGGAAACTATAAAATCCATTTACAACCTATATGCCCCCGGATTATAGGTGCAGAAAACGAGCACTGGGGTATAAAATACGGACCTATTATAGAGCTTGTAGTCTTAATGAAACGGGATTTGTGGGTTGTTATAGAACTATATCATCATTAAATCTGTGTTTTTGTTAGCTGCTGTTGTATGGCATGTAGAATACTAACATTTTTTTTAAAACTTCAATAGTGGTTGGTCCATTTTGCTTCTTCGGAGTTGTTGGACGTTTGGGATGTGAGCCCTAGACGCCCATTGAGTACGGTGGTGACTCCGATGAGGACGGCGGCGCGGCGGGTTTGCGTCCCTCGTCCTGGTGAGCACCGTAGTCCCCCACGAATCTGATCCCAGGGGACTATAATGCGCTATTGGATTATTAGGGTTATGGGCCGAAATGAAACGAGGGAATTTAGATATTAATTAACTGATCAATATTTTATTATTGATTTTAAATGCAAGGAAGGTTGTACGTCTGAGACTTGTCAACGCACAGTAAGAATACTCAGATACGACTGAGATACGACTGACAGGGAACACGCCCAGATCAAACAATTAAATACAAACAAAGATGACGGTACTTCCGTAAGATTAATTTTTGCATGTCAAATTCAAATATGCCAACACGCCCCCTCAAAAATTAATCATCAATTATACAAACATATTCAGTATGTTTTTAGGTAATCAGAACATATAAGACTTCCTTGCATTGCTCTGGGAAAATACATTATGGTCCAACATTTGTTGCATGGATTAGGAAAACCCAGGAAAACCTAATCAGACCATTTAACAAAAAATATAAGCATATCACATAATTTACAAAACATAATAATATCATTATCAATAACACTTTTACATTTCCCGCAAAAGCTTTCTTTTTATAAATGATATTTACAATATGTTTTTATCTCGTTTAAAATATTAAATTCGCAACTTTAATATTTTTATTATGATCTAACATAATTTCAAAACCATTATGACTCAGGTACCTACTTCAGCACCCTTTTCAATGAGATGTGTTTAAATTAAAATGAATACAAGACATGATATACATTAACACACATTGGACAAATTATAACTATTTGACATGGGGCATATTTAATGCAATAGGCATTCAAGTACAGGTTTACAATAGTAAGAACCTTTACCGTATGTATGCCAGACGTTGGTTTTATTTACGGTTTATTACGAGTGTTTAAGACATTTAAATACACAAATGTATATTACTCGATTAAATCATACAATAGTATCAACACAAGTGCCGTGGAACATGGTGTCACGTGAGCGGGCCCTTTTACCCTGGACAGCACGCCACCACAACACCTGCACGATACTTTACCAAAATATATTAATATCTACATTATATGCTGCACGCATTATAATCAATTCTTCATTACAGATTTAGTGATCAAATACCATTTTGTAATTATTCATTGTTGAATTATTAGCGCATAGAGTCACTAAATCATAGACTTAAAAACACCTCAAATATTTTAAATGTACCTACTGGTCAGTTATAAAAAAAAATATTAATACACCGATTGACTGATGGATTTTTAAACACATTTTTTTTTATTCAAGTGCTTTTCAAACAGCTAAAACATTCAGCCGCTGCTGAACCTTGCAACACCCTATTTTACAAGTGCTTTTTCCAACAGTTTAAGCAAACATTTAGTTACCTGTTGAGGCCGTACAGGTTTTAACTTAGTTACCTGCTTAAGACCGTACAGGTTTTATTCAATTTACAAATTGAATTTTATCTTTCCATGTTATACGATTATAAACTATAACCGTTTATGTCAGAATTAACAAAACAAATAATTGAATACTAGCAACTTTTGTAACAGGTTTTATTTGAGTCTGTTAAATTTTCAGACCTTTTTTTTACTATTTGAATCCATTTACAGTCTAATCATTTTGTGCTCTGACCTTGGTATAAAAAGTCTATGTTTTTATTAGCGAGAGAATTTAATTCACCCGTGCGCTTCCACAGAGTTCGACTGAACTCACCTTTTTTTATTCAATGAATTAGGTATTTGACAGAAAATAATTTGATTGAACAAACATGAAACAATCATTATCTGCATTATATGAAAACCAATATAAAATGCACACAAGACAATGTAATATTTATATTAATACTTATGCAAGACATCTATGTATTACAATTCACTATACATTTTGCTACAAATATAGAAACATCCTGTGACACCCATCACTCCTTTTATGTTAAATAAAATTACCATCTGTGTTTCATGGTGAAAACTAAATATCAGAATGTACATTCACTCTGTTTGCTTTTAGATTCTAAAATATTATTGTTAACTTTGCGAATTTTACTAGAACACACTTGCTCAACAGATTTATACACATCTGATTTCGGACAGTCAGAGTTCAGAGACTAAATTGACACTGACTTCAGCATATCAGTTTCGTCATGAGAATTTCTAATATTCCCTTCAAGCCTAGAAATTATTGACACTGACTTCAACATATCAGTTTTGTCATGAGAATTTATAATATTCCCTTCAGCCTAGACATTATTGACACTGACTTCAACATATCAGTTTTGTCATGAGAATTTCCAATATTCCCTTCAGGCCGAGACTTTATTGACACTGACTTCAGCTGACATCAGCATATCAGTTTTGTCATGAGAATTTCCAATATTCCCTTCAAAGCGAGACTTTATTGACACTGACTTAACCATATCAGTTTTGTCATGAGAATTTCCAATATTCCCTTCAGGCACAACAGCAGGCCTGGACTTCACAAAGTCAGTCTCGTCCACAATAACCTCTGACTACAACAAACTTTTTGCATTCCGAATTCCAAACTTTATACCCGTTTGGTTTATACCCCACAAGTAGGTATGCCACGTACCGTGACGCTAATTATTAGATTTAAATTTATCTGATTTAAAAAAAAACAGATTTTCGAAACTTTGTTAATACCGATTTAGATAACCTATCGTATCAGTTTTAGTACGAGAATTTCAAATATTCTCTTCATGTTTTAGTAAAGCCTATTACAGGGAGTTTCGTCAGCAATATTTTTTATTTTATTTTTACTAATAAAATTATTCGCATTAATAGGATTCCAAACTTTATAACAGCTTGGTTCAGACACAAGTATACGATTCCATGATTTCGGATCATGTTTAGTTTTACTACCTTTATTTTACACATAAACCGTCGAGTCAAAACTATTTTATTCGGGACTATTTGTTTACTACATTTCAAAAGCTGCTTGTAAGGATTTCAAAGTTTTAGTTGGTGACAAATTAGTCAAACAAACTAAACCTGACGACCAGAAAACGTTTTCCAATCAACCTCATCCTAAACCAGTAAGAGTATTTTTTTTTTATGGTTCTAACTACTCGCTCAGAAACACCGTTCAATTGCAAATTGTCAGAACTCACGTAATAACTAATCCCTTTTGAACTAGTCTTTTTTTTTATTTCGATAGATTAGATTCTCTACCGTTATCGCATTACACAGGACTCTACCTTGTAGTCAATTCAACTTGTCAATAAATAGTTAAGTAACACATTTAGTAGTATTGATTGAAGTAAAAAATAATTTGTATAATCAATAGTTGAAGGAGTACTATAATAGGTTCACAGTGTTCCGTATGCACAACAATTACGGAGTAATATTATTCTATGCTTTATGAACCACAATCGATTCATACACACAGTCAGTTTTTACTGTACCAATTTAATATGTCTTACATTGTATTACATTTTTATTTACTGATGTGGCTTAACCACCGATAGCATAAAATGTATTTATTATCTTATTATCAATATGGCAACATTTGGAAGACGAGGTAACTCAACCTGAGTTACATAAGCTATAAAACTTAAATATTTACTGACTTACCTACACGGAAAAAAATGGTTTAGCTGTGGTCGCTAAATTGGTTTTGCTGCCAATTCATTTGCTGCTCTGTATAATATCTTAGGTACATCAGCAAAGCATTGTGTATTACAACTAAGACCACTTAGCTATTATTGATAACGACATTTAGCTATAAGAACTACAAAAAATTAACAGGTGTTACAAATTGTTTAACAACTATCGCAAACTTTTTTCGCTATATCATCAAAACAACATTAGGGGTTGCCCTTAGCTGTGGCTACAAATTATTATTACCATTTATGGATAAATACTTCGTCACTATTGCAAAAAGATAGATGCCTTAAGCAGCAAAGACATGTCTGTATCGGTCCTGCTAATAGTCTTTGCAATCACTGCAAATGATTTTGCAACCAGTACTAAATTTGTTTGCAGATGAATCTGTGAAGTTTAATTTGCTAATACTGTTCAAACTCTTAGTAACTATTCCAAATTATTTTAAACACCACAACTAATATTTTGAGCTGTGGTTGCTAATTATAATGTCTTCATATAGCTAAATGGTATTTGCAATCACTGCAAATAATTTTGCAACAAGTACTAAATTTTTTTGCAGATAAATCTGTTAAATTTCATTTGCTAGTATTGTTCAAAATCTTAGTAACTATTCCAAATAATTTTAAACAACACAACTAATATTTTTTGCTGTGGTTGCTATTTATAATGCCTTCCTATAGCTAAATGGTCTTTGCAATCACTGCAAATGATTTTGCAACAAGTACTAAATTTATTTGCTGATAAATCTGTTAAGTTTCATTTGTTAATATTGTTCAAAATCTTAGTAACCCTTCCAAATTATTTTAAACAACACAACTAATATTTTTAGCTGTGGTTGCTAATTATAATGTCTTCCTATAGCTAAATGGTCTTTGCAATCACTGCAAATGATTTGGCAACAAGTACTAAATTTGTTTGCTGATAAATCTGTTAAGTTTCATTTGTTAATATCTTAGTAATATTGTTCAAAGTCTTAGTAACCCTTCCAAATTATTTTAGACAACACGACTAATATTTTTAGCTGTGGTGGCTAATTTTAATGTCTTACTACAGCTAAATGTTCTTTGCAATCCCTGCAAATAATTTTGCAACAAGTACTAAATGTTTTTGCAGATGAATCTGTTAAGTTTCATTTGTTAATATTGTTCAAAATCTTAGTAACCCTTCCAAATTATTTTAAACACCACAAGTAATATTTTGAGCTCTGGTTGCTAATTATAATGTCTTCATATAGCTAAATGGTCTTTGCAATCACTGCAAATGATTTTGCAACAAGTACTAAATTTGTTTTCTAAATCTTAGTAAGCCTTCCACATTATTTTAAACACCACAACTAATATTTCGAGCTCTGGTCGCTAATTATATGTCTTTATATAGCGAAATATCTTATTAATACTTTCAAATTAACTTAACAGTGAACCATAATAATACCTTGTCAGGGGTAGCAAACTAGAGTTGCGTGAGTTTTATAAGATCATTTTGGAACTTTATCTAATTGTTCTAAATTTTACAACTATTTTTTTACAGCAAGTTACAACAACGCACAACGGCCAGTGTTCTTTATGCAGTCTCGTAAAGTTGAATGTATATCAAAATTTTCAAAACTAACGGTTTCACTGACGGTTTCCATTACGAACCCAAGCGATCAAGGCATAGTGTTAAGGGGTGAGCCATTATATCGACACACCCCTCTATATGGAGGGGGTTCTGGACATAGCCCACCAGCTGGCCGTGTGCGGGTTGGCAAACTACACACGTCTATTTTTGAATGATGTGCAGGTTTCCACACGATGTGTACTTACATCGTACACTGCACCATAACACAAGTGATAATCAATATTGAAATTAAGATGACATGAAATAAGAAAATCTCCGAGGTGCAAGGCGTTGTTTGAACATGGGACTCTTGTGTTCAAGGCATGCTTTTTGACAAATTTTCTTGACTTCTGTTGTCTAAAATAAATATCTCGATTTTACACGTATGTACTTCATACATGCATCTAATCCGTGGGGTGTCCGGCTAAGAACAACATCCTCCCATCTTCTCCCGTTGGGACTCTGTAAGAGGTGACTAAGGGAAAATAAGAAGACGGGCAGCAGCGTCTTTCTATTGGATTACCTACCATCTATACTGCGGTCCCCAAGCAAGACGCCTGCCAAGCGAGGGAATTATGGCAACCCCTCCCTTCTACTACTTTAGGCTGCTGATGATCATACATTTCGTGGATGGTTTTATATATTTAGGTATACATATCTACTTGTTGCCGATTATTATGGATATAATACCTAAGATAATAATAAAACACTGTTTACGGTTACTCAATCTTATGTAGTAATAGGCATTTACTACCTATTAAATACTTGCGTTTTAGTTTGAATTATAAAACGAGCCCGAATTTTTTTGCGACTTTTGCAAATATTATATTTGTAACAATACCATATAATAATTTGCCAGTACAGCTAACAAGATTAGTGTTTAACTCAGATAACGGGCCTTTAAAAGTATTACCAGATATACCAGATTGGTTTATGGAATCCGCCAAAATAGTGAACAAATGGATTTGACTGTATTCAGTCGGTCTCTGAGATGGGTTTTAAACATTGATATGTCCCACAGTGAGTAAAACCGGGATAACATCAGCAGTGCCCACGACTTGTACGCGTGGTCTTTAGTTCATTGTAAATAATGAAGAAAATAAAAAAGGACCAAATGAATCGTACCGAGGACCAAAAATTCTATAGATAGGTACGATAAACGATGAGGAGTTCGAATATTTGTTAGAGTAGGTATGATACATTCGGAATAATATCGTAAGTATATCGTTTCGAATGTATCGTTGTCAATTTTGAGAGTTGATATACGAATCCAAGATCTGTGGTTATTAGACAGACTTTCCTCAATAATGCGCAACTGCTTACAGTAGGTACGTCCGATGGATTATTATGCATTAGGCTTTAGTCCATTGAGATATTGCTTTAGGCTCTCCAAACTTTCGCGCATTCAAGGGTTACCTTCCAGCTCCATCATCAGATCCTCATATTGGGAAAAGTCAATGGAACTCTTAAAGCCGAATCAAGCGAGCCTAAACACGATGTGATTACTAGTACCCACTCAAAGGTTCCTTTACCCACCTTCCAGTTCCATCATCAGATCCTCATTAGTGGTCAAAGTAAATAGAATTCTTTAAAACAAAACAAATGAGTCCAAACTTGATGAGTTTACTAGTAGCCATCTAAGGGTTCCCCCTTATCCAAATTCGAGCTTTATCATGAGATCAGCTCGATAATACTATATTAATATATTGTCACGGGTCTTTGACACATGTGCAAAATTCCAAACGATTTGAACGTGTAGAAGTGGGTGAAAATGGAGTGGCAATATTTTATTACCATCATATATACCTACGTACCTACGTACTTATTACAGGTGAAACTAATAAAAGCGCGTTTAAAAGGCGTTTAAGCTAGCTGCTCATATTATGGCGAACACACAGACAGCAGATACAGGCTTAGTACTTGTCAAGACAAATACATCTAGCCTAAACACGACGGGGTTATTATGGGTATTTCAGTAGTTCCAATGGTCACCATTCCTAATGTTCCTATGGTCCAATATTAGTAAGTAGGTATGTTCTTCGTAAGACAAGAAAGCGAGTTAATAGGTACAAAAGAAACGTTTTAAAACGAGCCCGAATATTTTAACGACTGTTGCAAATATAGTATTCGCTGCAGTAGCATACAATAATTTGGGATGGTAGCAAATTTATTCGCGTTTTGCGCGGACAAATGAAATAACGGTTCTTGCAGGTGTTGCCAGAGTGACGATTCACTTAATCACATCAATTCACTAAGACTTTGCAGCTCGCTTTACGACTCGATGAAACGCTATAATATAACGTGTTAGTTGTTTATTTAATAGGCGATAAATACTGAAAATTATAATAAATATGGTTTTGTACTTTTCATAGGGTGATTTTTCGCTAGTTGGGTTATAGTTTTTGAATTTACTTTTTTATTTTTGAAATCTCAACAAAGTTATCAACTTTGAGTCATAGTGTTAAAAAATATAATGGTTCCATGAAATCTCAAACTAAACCTCTGTAAAATACGTTGATGTGATAGATATCGAAATCATTGAATCATTGATCTTGAAATACATAAGATAGTAGAAGTACTTAATAAAAAAATATAAGATGTTATTGACCACTTACAATAACATTCTTCAATATATAAGAATAAAGCTCCTTCAGAAAGTTTGAGGTGTGTGGCCCTAGATGTCTAACAAGTACGACAGCTTGCTTGGTGGATGTATAAAGTGTCTCCAGCGGCGGGCTTAAAGGCAAGACCAGAAAACCCTCAGTTTTCTGGTGCAGATCCCACCGGAGCGTCCACGCCTCCCGTCTCATGTGCCGTGCGACAGCCGTGGGTAAGAATCCCACATACCCCGGTTGACCCCATAGGTCCCGGGACCTATTGCATGTGTCCCCCGCGAGAACAAAAACCAAGTAGATCACGATATGCAGCTTGACACTTATCGTGTAGACAGCTTACAAACAAGATTAGGGTTACTTGAACAATAGATTTACGGATGTACGGGTACTTAGTAGTAAAATGGAAAAATGAATTTAGGTAATGTCAAAATAGTACTATTTTGTATGTGGCATACCTACACATAATCGCCATCGTAGCTGTCATCATAATAATAATAATGTCATCCAAGCCCCTCAGTACCTATCCGACGTATGGATCATCTTACTTTCTAGACAAAAAGATCCGTCATTGTCCTAACCAGTAAGAAACAATTACCTACTCAAAGTTGTTGCTCCCTGTGGGAATGGAACCCGTGACCTCCGGTTTGCAAAGTAAGTGGTGCTCCGCTGACCGCTTAACTAAGAGACTCTTTATCCCGAAAAATTGAAGGGTTCCTGCAGGACGGGGCATCAAAATATAAGGGTAACGCGCAAAATATATAGGATGATTTTGATATAATTTATGTAAATCGATCGAGTCGAATCGGGTGGTCAGACTGGGTTGGATGGAGTCGGATTGAGTTCCTTCAGAGTCGCTGGACGTTCGGGGTGTGGCCCTTACTTAGGATGTCCATCCAGTACGGTGGCGACTCTTAGTGGTCGGCCACACTGCAGGCCTAGCGCGGCGGCGGCGGCGGGCGCGAAATATCCAACATATGAAAACGCCGCTTGCGGCCACACTGAAGTGACTTGCGCGGGAGCCTAGCGCGACCGGCTTGCGCGAGTTTGCGGGCGTACTTTTCAAACGTTCCTATCCGCTCGTTCTGGCCACACTGCGGGCCTAGTCAACAAGCGACCGATCGCGCGGCTGGCGGGGTATCAAACCATTTCGGTCTTGTCGCTCGTTTTAAGTATTTTTTTAATATTAAATAACTTTAAATACATGTATAAAAAAGGTTTTTTTGGACATTTGAAATTGTAAGTGTATAATATGTATATTATTGATGTTTCTTAATACATAAAATAAATATTTTTGACTACAATTTCAATTCTTAACATTTTTTTTTAAATCTCTATTCATTTAACTGTTTTTAGTTATTTCGTGAGCACCCAGCACACCATCTCTTATGATCAACGCCTCCCATCTCAGGATTGGCCTATCCAGTAAAAAATACATAATCCTCATAAAAGGTTTGCGACACCTGCAATAAGTGTTATCGCCGCAACAGCCCGCGCGTCACTGTGGCCACCCGGCGCGCCCGCCGCCGCGCCCGCGCTAGGCTCAAGTCACCGCGCGTTCACTGTGGCCAACCACTTAGGAGGACGGCAGCGGTGTTGTGACCCCCATCCATGTGAGCACCTTGACACCGTGAACGCTAAAATGCAAGGTACTGATCACACTGGTGCAGATCCCACCGGAGAACTTTGGTGTCCCCACTCATGTGCCAATGCAACAACCTCGTGGGCTTTAGTGGGTAAGAATCCCACATACCCTGGTTGACCTCCACAGATCCCGAGGACCTATTGAAGGTTTCCCCGCGAAAAATAAAAGGGCCGGATCGAATCGGGCCGAAGGTGATCAAGTTCAATGGAGATGGATCGTGTTATATCGAGTTTTATTTTATGAGTATAACGCGAAAATTACCTACCTACTGGCTGCGTGTGAAGCCGCGGGTACAGCTAGTTCTTAATAAAGATTTTGTTCATATATTTTTGTTAACAGTTATGACTTAGCCTATCACCCGGTCCTGGCTTGATGTCGATTTCCGTATGTACATTACTAACCTTTATTTTTTACATTTTAATGTTAAAATGTTAAATATATTATTTGATAGAAATTACATTTTTAATAGAAATTACATTTTTAATAGAAAAGTTTCATCTGTATTTTTTTGACAGCACTGGCAACATTGCTTGGTAGTTAGTTTTTCGAATGCTGACAGACGCGTGATCATAGTCATGATCTGTGATAAGCTGAGGTGATAGGATAGACGGTGAAGTTATTGAAGTTATTGTGCAAGGGAGGACATTACAAAATTATTGGAAATCTGGGTTTATGACCAACCAGTCATTGATACATTCAAAGGTTAGTACAATATAATAAATTATAATTGCCTGTAATTAATTGAACAGAATAGCGGTCCTACATATGCCTTATTATATGAAAATGTGCTAATATTTCACAAAGAATTTTTCGGCCACTTATACTAAACCTTCCATTTTACATAAGCTCTTCGGAGTCGCTGGACGTCCGGGGTGTGGAACCCTTAGAACGTTCATTGAGTACGGCGGCGACTCCGAGGAGGACAGCGGCGGGGTTGCGACCCCCGTCCCCGTGAGCACCGTGACTGGTTCCCGGGGGGCTATAATGCACCCCCCGTCGGCGGGCTCAAAGGCAAGGCACTGAGGGTCCCTGGTGCAGATCCGGCGCGCGGGTTTTAGTGGGTAAGAATCCCACATACCCCGATCGAGCCCCACAGCTCCCGGGGATCTTTCGAAGATTTCCCCCACGTCAAAAAAAAGGTATCTTCCATTTTACATAAGCTTGTGGCGAGCTGTTGGTGCGTAAGGTCACCACGGACCCGAGTGCTCTAGAGAGTCGGTCAGGGCCCCCACCTTGGCGTGACTTCGTCGGCCGGAAACCGAAGGGGGCACGCAGGACTCGCAGCTCTGGCTAGCCTTAATTGGCTAGTCCAGAGAGGAGCTGTTAAAGCTATATGCTCCAGGGGTGAAAGTGTTAAAGGGTATAATGCCGCGAGTAACTTCGGAGAAAGGGCAGCACACCTCTCGACACCTGAGCCACCCACACCGGTGTTGCACTCCGTCGTCTTCTGACGGCCATATGAAGAGCCCATCTAGTTGGTGGCAAGTCACCGCTTGACAAAATATAATTAGTGTATCTACTAATTATGGCAAATGACCCCGGCCTTTTACAATAGCCCAGTGTTCAGTCCACCAAATGCCCACTTAAGGAAATCAAGAAATCTTTCCATATACTTCAATAGTCCCTACACCTGCCAGGGTCAACTGCTGTTTATATCTTATTTCCAGCAGTTTATTCTGGCAGGTATGTTCCATTTCATTAATTTGTCCTAACAGGCCTATGTGTTGGATTCGTCGCAAGCTTTTTAAAAGTCCGGGTGTAAAAGCCCGAGTAACCAAAAATGAAAAATAATAATAAAACCTTTATTGCAGGCAACTATGGCCCATAGAAACAATAAGCCTATTATTTATTATGAAGCTGGCTTCAAAATACAGAAACGGTAAATGTTGTCCTTGAGAACTGGGAATGCACGACATCAAAAAGATTATCAATGTCTAAAGGATTAATGGAAATCCACAAATACATGGACGATAGATTGGTAAGTAACAATTTATTACAAACGTTTTAACTAACTTCTACGAAGCTCAATCTATATGGGTGCGTCCCATTTCATATAAATTTATTTGGTCTATTTTCATTTCAATAACGTTCACAAGATCTAATAAACGTGAGATATACCAACTGTTGCTATAATTTCTTTACATATAACATTTATATATTCTAAAACTTATTTCGTATAATGTTATTGGATATAATGTTTATCTAATCGAAAATCATTAGGTCTATAGTTTAAAATGTATATTTATAGGTACCAACATAGTTAACACCTCGATTCAGAGCAATCCGACTCGGATATGTTAGGCTAGAAGCGGAGCTTCCGCCTTAACCTTCGTGGTTATTGTCTTATGACCACCCAGAATTAGGAGCCCCGCAAAGCAGGGCTCGCGAAATTACAAAAAAACATGATATTATTATTATTTTATTTTTATTATATTAGGCTAAATAGGTTTTATATCTTGTAAATGATATCAAATGGTTTTGTAATCAATGTATGTTATGCTTAATAAAAATAGTTATTTTAAAATTATATCAATCGTTTATTATATCAACTGATATGAAATAAAATTATAGATTCAGTTATTATATCTTGTAAATATTAGAAATTTTGTAATTATATCAAATAATACTTACCCAATCTATATCATTCATTTTTTTTTATTTGTCCACAGCTGGAAATCGATTTTAAAAATTTCTCTACTGATGCTGAAATGCAACTGCATGGAGACGACTCCAGCAAATATTGTGTATGTATTTTGTAAGTGGTACTGATTTATGAATCCCATATTATATGATTTTACTCAGTATTTATATTATAACCATATTCTGTAAAGGTTCTAGTAAATACATATTACATGTATGCCTAGTGTATCGATGTTTTATACAAGATGGATTTGAAATCATCGGCAATACTTAAGACTATGCTTCTGCATGTGAATTACATCCATAGTACAATCATTTTAGGAATAAAAAAGTTTAATTAAAATAAATGTCAGGGATTTTTGTGAGGACTTGACTTGCGTATAAAATATGATGACTATCATTCTGAAATACGAGAATTTATCTGTAGTGATTCATTAAATGTTGTACCTATTATCATTTTAATGTTATGTAGAAGCAAAGGTTAAAATATTGCCAACATTTTCCAATGCTCCCTGTAGTAGTGTATAAGTGTTTTTGTACCCTTATGTGTAATCGTTATTTATATTAAGTATAATGTATAGGCTATAAATTATTGTTAGTCTCAATTTGTAGATGCTGCAAGTTAGCTGCAGAATTGTGGTTTAGTCGGGGTATGTGGTTTAGTTGACTTATCTCACTATACTGACAGTGGGATAGTCGGTCAACAGTTTCGATGTAGTTATTTCAACTGCACCAAAACTGCAATTGTATAACTAGCTTGCAGTTTAAATGCAGATCATGTGCATTTACCCTAATAGGGGGTTAAGTATTGCATATTTTAAATTAATATACAGGGTTACGGGAAAAGTCGTGCTAGATCCGTTAAGTGCGTGGAGTACCCATCATTTCTGACTTATTTCACTATGAAACACCCCACCCTAAACTTAACCCTTTTCGAGATTTTCGACTTTAAATTTTTTTATTGGAAATTGCCGATGTTTAGGCTATTAAATTTTATTTTGTTTATTTTGTGTGTATTATTATTATTATTATTGCATTTTGACATGTGTAATAAGATGCTTTAGGACGTCAATCATTAAAATAGTGCACAAGTTAATTGAATAGGCCGTAGTAGACAAGTGAAAGTAAAGAAATTACAAAAATAATTAGCAGGTTTATTTTTCTCTAAGGGATATCTAAAAAAAATATTATGGCAGTTGTTCGACAGATGTGTTTTAAAATATCTTCGTTTCATCAGCTTTCTAACGAGGTATAACTATCTAGGGTTCGTATTACATTTCGTGGAAAAAAAGTAGTTGGGACGCTTCAGGTAGCAGTTCTAACGATCCCGCATCTATTGTCTTTCAAGTTGGGACACACCGTGCGAGCGAGACAAGTGACGATTTATGCAGGTGTGAATGAAAGAAAAAATGTGTAGAGACTGATAAGGGCTGGTAATACAACACAGGATATTGTTTTGGTTGGCAGTCTGCTTTTGTGCTTCGTACATAGTAGATGTGATATCGTTTTGCTCTTTTTCTCGACTTGGCTGTGATTCTGGACTATTTCTTCTGATTTGTGACTACTGTGCTTGTTAACCGGACTCTGATTTGTACTTGTGATACGGAAGTGTTGAAGATGACGTCCTACACACCTGAGGAATATGCTGATATGCTTATTTGTTATGGATACTGCGATTGTGTGTCTGTGCAAGCTCGCAACGAATACATAACTCGCTATCCCGGTCGTCGAGTGCCGGATGTGGGACTTTCGCAATGTAGTGTGTAGTTTACAGTGCATACTGCTGGCCTATACCCGTACCATTACACGCCGGTACACGTTATTGAAGAAGGAGACTCCGCGAGAAGGTTGGACTTTTGCAGATTCATGCTAAATGCTGACGTAGAAGACCCAGATTTTCTAAGAAATATCTTGTTGACAGATGAATCCAAATTTGATAAAGATGGCATAACTAATTATCACAACGCTCACTACTGGGCCCCAAAAGAACTAAGAAATCCCAATAAGAAAAGAGTGACGGGGTCCCAACGAAGATTTAGCGTGTGGATGGGTATTATCTCCAATCATTTGATCGGACCTTACTTTCTCCCGGACAATCTAAATGGGGAAAACTACAAAAACTTTCTGAGAGGAGACTTGAATGACTTGCTGGATGATCTGCCACTCAACTTAATAAGGGACATGTGGTTCCAACATGATGGCTGCCCTGCCCATTTCAGGAGAAGTGTCAGAGACTGGCTGGACACAAATTATCCAAACAAATGGATAGGACGAGGTGGGCCGTTGCCATGGCCAGCAAGAAGTCCGGACCTAACCCCCATGGATTTTCATGTATGGGGGCGCATGAAAAGTCTTGTATACAGCGAGCCAAATCCAGTTTCGTCTGTGGAAGAATTAAGAGAAAGGATTGTTGATGCAGCAAATCAAATGAGGACAACGTTGACCACTGGAGTAGTGAAGACTGGTCTCCGTAGAAGGATGCGACAATGTGTTAGAAATAGAGGTGGCCATGTTGAACATGAACTGTAGAGAGTGTAGAGTAAGAAAAAGTTGTGTGAAAACCTGATTTAGTAAATGACATTTCATGCTTACCTATTTTTGTTTTACTTTACTTTTTAGGGCTAAGTATTAACTTTCTTCACCACTGTCGCCTATGAAACTAAGTTTTTTTTCCACGAAATTTAATACGAACCCTAGATAGTTATACCTCGTTAGAAAGCTGATGAAACGTAGATATTTTAAAACACATCTGCCGAACAACTGCCATAATATTTTTTTTAGATATTCCTTAGAGAAAAATAAACCTGCTAATTATTTTTGTAATTTCTTTACTTTCACTTGTCTACTACGGCCTATTCAATTAACTTGTGCACTATTTTAATGATTGACGTCCTAAAGCATCTTATTACACATGTAAAAATGCAATAATAATAATATTAATACACACAAAATAAACAAAATAAAATTTAATAGCCTAAAAATCGGCAATTTTCAATAAAAAAATTTAAAGTCGAAAATCTCGAAGAGGGTTAAGTTTAGGGTGGGGTGTTTCATAGTGAAATAAGTCAGAAATGATGGGTACTCCACGCCCTTAACGGATCTAGCACGACTTTTCCCGTAACCCTGTATAAGCTTAATGTTCCGATTATAGTATAGTATTTCTTTGTTGTTCCGATTATATATAGTATAGTATTGAAAAAAATTGAAATTGACTTTGCCCTTATTGTCACTTTATCAGATAGTGTTTTTATGATCAAGTTAGTTGACACTTGTACTTATAAAAGTTGATATGTTGGAATTACTGTCTTATACCAGTGTTACATAAAATTGTTAGTAAAAAATATTATGTATATAACTTTTCTTTTCAATTATCCAAACTAATGTTTGTTTTAGGAGTAACTTTGTGATTTCAATAAATAGATACTTTCTTTAATTTTGTTTTGTATTGACTTCATGTAACAATTGAGAATGGTGATTAATTTATCATAATTCGTAGCATGTTAGGTAGTTTAAGCAGTACCTAGTAACTAAGGTAATTTATTACTCTATCGTATCACTGTAGCTGCACTTGACAGTGTTTTAAGTGTAAATGTTAGTTGCGTTTGTTTGCTCACCTAAGGATTTCGTTTCAGTTATGTATTACATTTATTTGAAAAAGCTAATATACAGTAACATGGAAGGTCATTTTAGCTGTTAAAGCTAAGTTAATTTGATTCTGTATCGTTTCACCTTAGCTAGAACTGACAGTATTTTAACAGTATTAGCTAAGTTAATTTGATACTGTATCGTATCGCCTTAGCTGCAATTGACAATGTTTTAGCTGTGGCTACGAATTGTGTTTGTGACTACACATAATGATTATAGTTGCAATATCTAATAAATTTATGAGAGGTAGCTAATATCCGTAGTAGCATGGAAAAAAAATTTAGCAGTCGAGGCAAAGTTAATATGATACTGTATCGTATCATCGTAGCTACAATTGATATGACGACATGAATAGAATATGATAAATAAAGTATCACAAAATATCTAATAATCCTGAGTTGCTATAAGTATTTCAATACAAAAAAATGTATTTACGCACTTGATGGCAACAACATAACAATTTATTAGAAAACGAATAACATAACCGTAACATATTTAAAGCTATGTAACCTACTAAGCGACTACTACCCTCCAGACACCCTACCCCTGGCAGAAATAGTACCCAATTTCCAAAAACGTAATAACTACATAAACATAGCAACATTAAATACATTATCATTAAAATCTGAAGAAAGTCTTCAAGAGTTGATGACTGCACTAGATGACATAAATTGGAACATCATTGGCTTAAGTGAAGTTAGACGCTATGGAGAACGAATGGAAGAACACAAACACTTTATACTATACCACAAAGGTGAAACTCCTGGACGACATGGAGTGGGGTTTTTAATAAAGAAAGAACTAAGGAATCAAATTATAGAAATTATTGGCGTATCTGAGAGAATTGCAATACTAAACTTGCGGATTTCACCCTACAATTCATTATGGTCCATAATTCAAATATACTCACCAACCGAACAGTCAAGTACTTCAGAAATCGAGGCCTTTTATTCATCCCTAGAATTCTCAATCAAAGAGCATGCATATAAAAACTGTGTAGTGATGGGTGACTTTAACGCACGAGTTGGTGAACGCAGAGAGGGAGAGGATATTGTACTGGGTCCACATACTAAAGGAAAACGAACAAGAAACGGGGGAAAATTATTAGAAATGGCGTATGATAACAACCTAAAAGTACTTAACAGTTTATATAAAAAACGAACAGAACGAAGGTGGACGTGGGTGTCACCAAATGGCCTACACAAAAATGAAATTGACTACATTTTAACGAATAGAAGCGACGCATTTGAGGACTGTGGGGTAGTGAACAAGCTGAACTTTAATAGCAACCACAGAATGCTAAGAGCTAAACTTATTATACCACAGTCCGATAAATGTAGGCCCTTTAAATTTAAGAAACCAATCAGTTCCTTACATTCGAATGCATACACCCAAGAACAGCTAAAAACACTGAAAGAAATGCAACAACAAAACATAAGTACTCAAGAAAAATACAACATTTTACAGGAAGCCCTAACTACAAGACCAGTAAGTAAAGCCATCTGTGAAAGTAAGAGAACTCATAGATACTCTGAAAAAACTAAAGAACTGCTGAGTCAAAGGTCAAAACTAATAAGCGAAGTCAACAAAACTAAAGAAATAAGAAAAGAAATAGGCAGTATTAGCAAACAAATAAAAACCAATATGAGGAAAGACCGTCAGCGCTTTAGGCAAAGCACATTTGAGAAGTACATTGCAAAGACAGGGGGCATTAAAAAAGCAATCAAACACTTAACTGACACAACAGACTGGATACCTAGCATTAAAAATAAAATTGGAAAGAACATTACTAAGAGACCAGATATACTCTCTATCGCTACTGAATTTTACTCTGACTTGTATTCTAGGAAGAACCCCACTAAAGAGACGGACTTAAACAATAATGACAGTGTACCTCTTATACTAACTGACGAAGTAAATAAAGCCATAGGAACCCAAAAAGCGGATAAAGCCCCTGGGCCCGATCAAATAAGCAATGAATCTCTTATCGAATGCAAAGACCTAATTGCTCCAATACTTAAAGACATTTTTAACGATATATTAATGAGCGAAACAATACCGACACAATGGACGAACTCGACGATCATTCTAATACACAAAAAGGGAGATAAAAGCAATGTAAATAACTATAGACCAATAAGCTTAATGTCCAACATCTACAAAGTGTTTGCAAAAGTCATTCTCGGTAGGATTACAAAAATATTAGACGAAAACCAGCCAAGGGAACAAGCCGGTTTTAGAAGTGGTTTTTCAACGATAGACCACATTCATGTTGTAAAACAAATAATTGAAAAACACAAAGAATTCAAAGTACCATTCTACTGCTGTTTTGTAGACTACTGTAAGGCATTTGATACCATCGAACACGAATATATATGGCAAGCGCTAAAAAACCAGGGAGTTGAAGCGAAATATATAAGAATAATAAGAAATATATACAAAAACAGCACTGCAAGAATAAAACTTGAAAGAGAAGGAGTGGACATAAGGATAGAAAGGGGAGTACGCCAAGGTGACCCTTTATCACCAAAACTATTTACAGCTGTCCTCGAAGAAATATTCCGGAAACTCAACTGGGATGATTACGGCTTTAATATTAATGGAGAAAACCTGTCACATTTACGCTTTGCAGACGATCTTGTCCTATTCGCATCAACAAAAGAACAACTTCAGAACATGCTTACAGATTTAGAAAACGAGAGCCACAGAATTGGTCTTAGAATAAATACAGAAAAAACAAAAGCTATGACCAATGCAGTAGAAGAAATTATTGTTATAAATGGTAAACACGTTGAATATGTGAAAGAGTATATTTATCTTGGGCAATTAGTTTCCACAAATAATACCATGACAAAAGAAATAGATATCAGGATTGGTAATGCATGGAAGAGATATTGGGGCCTAAAAGAAATTATGAAAAATAAAGACATAAATATACTATACAAGAAGAAATTGTTTAACACCTGCATTTTACCAGTGCTAACTTACGGATGTGAAACCTGGGCTCTTACGAAAAAGCATACTAAAAAACTGGAAACATGTCAAACCGCAATGGAGAGAAGTATGCTCAGCATTAGGAAATTACAGAAAATTAAAAATCAAACTATTAGGAATACAACCAAATTAGAGGATGCTACCAGAAGAGTAAATAAACTGAAGTGGAAATGGACAGGACACATCATACGTGGTATAGAAAAATGGAACAGGAGTATTATTTTCTGGTACCCAAGAAAGAAGAAAAGAAACCGAGGGCGGCAATTTAAACGATGGGAAGATGGCTTAAAGGCAATAGCGGGAAAGTTATGGACAAGGGCAGCAAGCGATAGACAGAAATGGAAGGAAATGGAGGAGGCCTTTGCCTAAGGCAAACAGATCAAGTTGTCGATGTCGAATATATAGTTTAAGTAGAATAAGCGCAAAAATTGTAATACTTATCTGAATAAAGGCTATTTATTTATTTATTTATTTTAACCGGTAACCATTTACACATTCTTTTTAATAGTTAAAGATGTTGAATTGCTTTAATTAAATATGTAAATGATCTCATTATTCGTCTTCTGAAGATTTGTTTTGTTGCCATCAAGTTTAATAAGGACAATCTATCGTATCAAACATACTTCTAGCAACATGAGATAGTGTTAATTCATATTTTGTGATATATTTTTTTATCATATTATATTCATGTCATCGTAGGAATTGTAGCTGCATTAATACTATACAGTATCAGATTAACTTTGCTTGTACTGTTAAAATTACTTTACATGCTACTACGAATTATATTAGCTACCTCTCATAAATTAATTAGATATCGCAACTAAAATAAAATCATTATGTGTAGTCACAAACACAATTCGTAGCCACAGCTAAAACATTGTCAATTGCAGCTAAGGTGATACGATACAGTATCAAATTAACTTAGCTAATACTGCTAAAACAAACCTATCATACTACGAATTATATTAGCTGACACTCATAAATGTATTTGGTGTCGCAACTAATATCCTTTGGTGGAGTCACAGACACAATTCGTAGCCACAGCTAACATATTGGCAATTGCAGCTAAGGTGATACGATACAGTATCAAATTAACTTAGCTAATACTGCTAAAACAAACCTACAATACTACGAATTATATTAGCTGACACTCATAAATTAATTTGGTATCGCAACTAATATCCTTTGGTGGAGTCACAAACACAATTCGTAGCCACAGCTAACACATTGGCAATTACAGCTAAGATGATACGATACAATAACAAATTAAGTTAGCTAATGCTGCTAAAACAAACCTATCATACTACTAATTATATTAGCTGACACTCATAAATGTATTTGGTGTCGCAACTAAAATCCTTGGGTGGAGTCACAAACACAATTCGTAGCCACAGCTAACATATTGGCAATTGCAGCTAAGGTGATACGATACAGTATCAAATTAACTTAGCTAATACTGCTAAAACAAACCTACAATACTACGAATTATATTAGCTGACACTCATAAATTTATTTGGTATCGCAACTAATATCCTTTGGTGGAGTCACAAACACAATTCGTAGCCACAGCTAACACATTGTCAATTGCAGCTAAGGTTATACGATACAGTAACAAATTAAGTTAGCTAATGCTGCTAAAACAAACCTATCATACTACTAATTATTTTAGCTGACACTGTTAAATGTATTTGGTATCGCAACTAAAAACTTTCGGTGGGGTTACAAACACAATTCGTAGCCACAGCTAACATACTGGCAATTGCAGCTAAGGTGATACGATACAGTAACAAATTAAGTTAGCTAATGCTGCTAAAACAAACCTATCATACTACTAATTATATTAGCTGACACTCATAAATGTATTTGGTGTCGCAACTAAAATCCTTGGGTGGAGTTACAAACACAATTCGTAGCCACAGCTAACATATTGGCAATTGTAGCTAAGGTGATACGATACAGTATCAAATTAACTTAGCTAATACTGCTAAAACAAACCTACAATACTACGAATTATATTAGCTGACACTCATAAATTTATTTGGTATTGCAACTAAAATCCTTTGGTGGAGTCACAAAAACAATTCGCAGCCACAGCTAAATATTGCTAATATTGTTAGCAGCCACAGCTAAATATAGCAAATAATATTCGCCGCTACCGCTAATCTTAGCTATGACATGTAGTAATTTTAACTAAAATAATTCGCTACCTTGGCTAAATTCTGGTAGCTAAAAACACTTTGCAACGACTGCTACAAACTTCGCTGTCCCGCTGTTCGTAAGAAAATTTGCAATAGCACCTAAAATTTAGTAGCTGCAGCAAATTTTTTTTTTCCGTGACCTAGTACGGTCAGTTTAGTTTACCTTCCATTCATTATAACTAGTCCCTCGTTTGTCAAAAATTTAGCCCAAATTTGCATTGTACCTTTTTCTTGTAGCATTATCAAAATCACCACTTCACCAGTAGAATGTTCCCACTGAAATAAATTGAAATTGATATTAATAAAGGTGAATTTGAACTGATTTCACTTTCCTGTTAAAATGTTAAATCTTAGGTGTGCATCACCTATAGCCATTATAAATATAAAAACAAACTATAAAAAGCTATTTATAGGCAAGTATTCATTAGCTTTGATAATTTTTAACTTTATTTCTGCTAAGTTAGGGTAATCATGTCTCAGAGGTAGGTACCCTCCACCAAAATATCAGATTTATTAATTTTTCGGAAATGAGGGAGGTATTGCAAAATAAAATTGAAGACTGGTCAATATTTACTCAAATTCCTCAATAGGGAATCTAATGAGAAAATACAGATCCAAGTATAGTACCAAATCAGAAATCAATAATCTGTAATAATCACAATGTCAACCCGGTAGACAAGATAAACGGCCAATCCTTTAAACGATCAACCATCTACGTGGGGAACACTATACCCTGCAGAAGTGCTCAAGTGCCCCGCGCAGACACAAGCGCACTCCTCTACATATTCACTCCCACAATCCAATAAGACCGAACACAGACACGATCAGGGAGAGGTCAGGCGCAAGACAGTCCCTTCACAAACCCATCCGACGCGTGAATTATTCCACTTGTTCAGACAGGTAATCGGCCTGCACTTTTCTAGCCAGTAATTAACCATTAACACAAATTGTTGGTGGTTGTTGGCGGGATCCAAATCTGCGACCTGCAAAGCAAGCGGTTTTCCGCTGCGCCACGGAGTCTAACGAAGAATAGAACACTTTATAATAAAAAAGGTACTTAGCTTTCATTGTTCCGTAGTCACTCCAAATCAGTAAACACATCTGTCGATTAGGATTTTTGTCTTTACACCGTTGACTCTAAAACTCTCGAACAACCCTCACAATAGACCTAGAACTTTTTAAAATACGCAGTTATCAAAACACGTACACCGGGCCCATAACCTATTGGATTATTAGGGTTATGGGCCGAAATGAAACGAGGGAATTTAGATATTAATTAACTGATCAATATTTTATTATTGATTTTAAATGCAAGGAAGGTTGTACGTCTGAGACTTGTCAACGCACAGTAAGAATACTCAGATACGACTGAGATACGACTGACAGGGAACACGCCCAGATCAAACAATTAAATACAAACAAAGATGACGGTACTTCCGTAAGATTAATTTTTGCATGTCAAATTCAAATATGCCAACATGCGCCCTCTGGCAGCGGGCTGAAAAACAAGGCACTGAGGGGTTGCTGGTGCAGATGCCACTGGAGAGCCCTGGTCCCCTTCTCATGTGCTGATACGACAACCGTAGAGGTTTTAGTAGCAGGAAGAATCCTACCCCGGTTGACCCCCACAGGTTCCGGGGACCTATTAAAGGTGGTTAAAAAAGATCCATTTTGCATTGAATGATGCGCCCAGACCCTCTCCACAGTTTTAAGAGATAATGTGTAGAAGTCCCACATAATCTCCTCTCTTATCGGACTAAAGGACTGGGTACTTTATGAAGGTTTCCTCCCCAATAGCAAAAAATGAGGTCCATTTTGCAAAAAGCCGTTCAAGTACGACCGAAGTGTCACATACTCTGCCGTCAAACAGCTGTCCAAACATTGCTGTCTTCCGGTGTAAAAGACACTGTAGCTAGCGAAATTAGCGGACACAAGAGTCTTAATAACTATATTTCGGGTAACATGAGTAATAAGCTGCAACGCACTGCGCGTTGCAGCTTATTACCATCGAATAACCTAACCTTTTTTTTTTGATGCGGGGGATATCTTCCAAAGATCCCCGAGAGCTGTGGGGCTCAACCGGGGTATGTGGGATTCTTACCCACTAAAACCCCCGCGGCTGTCGCATCGGCACATGAAGAGGGGCGAACCTGGGGCCTCCGTTGGGATCTGCACCAGGGGCCCCTCAGTGCCTTGCCTTTGAGCCCGCCGCCGGGAGGCGCATTGTAGTCCCCCGGGTGCCATCACGGTGCTCACGGGGACGGGGGTCGCAACCCCGCCCCCGTCCTCCTCGGAGTCGTCGCCGAACTCAATGGACGTCCTAAGGGCCAACCTAACCTGTCCAAGTCGGATGATGGTATCAATAATATAGGTACACTTTAAACATGAGACATGCGTTGCAGCTGTCTATAGGCAGGCGCTTATTTTCATCGAGTAATCACTTACTTGTCTCATTACTACGTTAAAATAATATTAGTAAGGTGCTTTTAATGTCCCATGAGGTGTCCGGGTAAGAATAGCACCTATCCATTACCGTTGAGTGTCGTAAGAGGCGACGAAGGGAAATCAAGAAGACGGGCAGCACCTTCTATTTCATTACTTATCACCTATACTGCGATTCCCAAGATGCCTCCCCAGTGTGGGAATTACGGCAACCCCTCCCTTCTAAGGGCTTCCCTTTCCACTGAAGTCGACAGCTCAGTCGAATTGGACGTTTCGACTGATGATGATAATTATGAAGTGTTTAATATGCAAAGAATTAAATAATATTAAAAGTCTACAATTTTTACCAATTAACACCAATAATAAAATCCCATAATTAAATCACTCCCTCATTATTTACAATCACACAGCGAACAACTCCGAAGCCAACGCGCCAGAATTAATTAATTTAAGAACAAAAATTAATTGTGACTTCTGACCGAATCGAAACGTAACGATAAATCGAAACGATTCCGTGAAAGCATTAATTATTATTATTAAACAAATGAAATCAAATAGGTAACATTAATAAGAAATGTTTTGGCGTAAATTATTAATTTTAGTTAAGTAGGTATGGTCTGAAATGGGGCCGTGCGGTTTTTTATTCTGATAATAAATTAACTTTAAAAGAATTTCTTTAATAAGTAGGTATATTAACTGAATATAAAATATTAATAAATAATGTCCTCATGATACGACCACCACGGCCAAACTCAAACTCAAAAATAGTTTATTTCAAATAGGCTTAACGCTAGCACTTTTGAATGGTCATGTTTTAAAAAAAAAACTACCACCGGTACACAACGCAGCTTCAACTGAGAAGATCCGGCAAGAAACTCAGCGGGCTTGTAATTTTTTCACTTTTTTTTTAAACAATGTATCATGTTACAATTAGATCATCTCTTGCACAAGGGACTCTTGTGCAAGAGACCACCCAGAGATCCACCGCAGTGTCATATATTATGCCGCCAAGCAGCAATCTGTAAATGCTCTTCTCACTGGAACACAGCTGGTAAATTATCAGGCTACTAATGTCTCTGGTGACGAGCGGCAATACGTGGCTGTCTGTAGGCAGGTGAAACTAATGGGAAAAAATAACACCAGAGAAGAAACGTCGGGATAGTAAAATTGAAAATAAACAATAGGTAAAAACGTAATAGTAGTTTGATTTCAATGTGTGATATTCGCGTAAGTAAAAGACAACATTACGTGAACCAGCGAAGTCTTACTATCAGTAAGTCTATTGGGAAGGAAATTCCCAGTAATTCAACTGGTAAGACAACTGGGATTTGACCGTCTTTTCACTACGTTGAATAAACAATCAAAACTGAGAACATTCATAAACATAGAAACTTTCGTAATACAATATCATGAACAAAAATTATGCATACGGAGCTGAAACAAATGGAAGTGTCACAAGGAAATGCTGTCGGCCCGTTGTGCGGATATTGGCGAAGGAAGGAAACACACTTCCAACATTACGGAAAGTAGGCTTCGACTTGTCTTGGCTGCTTAAATACAATAGCGGATGCCACACAGGCACCATTGGCATAGAATATTAAATGTTAATAAGCCTTTTGATTTTATGTTAATTTGGTGTGCAATTAAGTGTTATATTGTGTTATGAACACACTTTTCAAAAGTATGTAACACAAACATGTTTTTTTAATGTTTGTACTGGGTGGAAATCAGATCCACCACCTATAGGGTAGGCCGTAAAGCTTTAAGAGGCACGGGCCAAACTCTCTACTTTTAGTGCTGTCTCCACCACGGAATAGTAAAGTCTCCACAATACTCCAAATACATATTTCAAGCCAGAGAATATATCACTGTCCCGTTTTCTCTGTGGTTGAATATTTATTTGGAGTGTACACTTTTACCCCATAGCGTCATGGTAGCGACTATGGTGTCTAACCACTAGACTACCTGACCTGTCAACGTACACGTGTAACATTAGTTTTTAGAAAAAAAAACCCTCGCACAATACATACATAAGATTCTGTTTTCAATAAAAGTTTATGTATCTGAACTTGTGTACGTTACATAGCAACCTATGGCTGTTCGCCTTTACTATTACGTGTTCTGGCTTCCGTTCGACGCCACGTACGTGTCGTAATACTTTATTGTGTTACAATTTATGTCACGTGATTTTATCAGGTGTTGCAGGAAACTTTATTTGTACAGGCGGTACAGTCTTACGTCTACAAATTTGTAGGCATACAAGCCCTGCCTATTTAAAAAAAAATATATGCCCCGGCTTCGTCTGTACTTTTTAAAGATCAGGGCCTATATCCATCATATTTAATAGCAATATTATTTTCACCTTAATTTCATAGAAAGTACTCTATCACTTACGATAGAAAGCTTATAAACCACGTATATTGACATTTCTAACTCATGTCAAGTAAGATGATAATAATACTGCTAAAAAAGGTCGTGACAGGGCTCTGAACTCCAATGTAACAAACAACATTATTCTAGAAATAATATTGTAAAAAAAGCTGTGTGTGTGTGTGTGTGTGTGCGCACGCGCGCGTTTGCGTATGAGTGTAGGTTTAAGCTTACTAACAAAAAAAGAGAGAGAACTTAAGAGTCAGAGCACAGCGAATGCTAGCACGTACACGTGTCATGCCGTAGTGACGCCGTGTACACGCGCGTTCGTGTTCGAACTTGCTTGGTATGACGTCCAATAGGGAATACCATTAAATACAACGTCATTACTGCATAACGTTGCGAAGGAACGCAGCCTGTCCGTCTCAGTCTACGTGCACGTGTACGTTACGCAAGCGGTGTGCCATGTGTCATAAAGCTCCAGACATTACGTATAACGACATAGTACGTGCACATGGACGCCACGCTCCCCAACACCGACAACGACGTCACGAGTCGTAAACATATCAACACACAGACACCGGTCTTGCCGGCGAGGCCGAAGGGTCGTACGCATGCGACCTCGACATGCATCCCCTCGCTGAGTTTCTTGCCGGTTCTTCTCAGCGGGGCCGCGTTGTGAACCGGTGGTAAACTCACTTTCTCTAAGCGGCTGCCCAAGCCGAGGCCGTGCGTCCCTGAGGTGCCCTTGTGCTAGTCGCTACCCAAACCCTTCTGGCTGGAGCCCTTTAAGCGCTCGCCTTCTTGTCCGGCGAAGCTGTCATGGCCATCTGCGGCCAACAGTCATCATCATCAGCTGGAAGACGTCCACTGCTGAACATAGACCTCCCCCTTAGAACGCCACAATGAACGACAATTGGCTATTTGCATGTATCGGTTACCTGCGACGCGCACAATGTCGTCTGTCCACCTAGTGAGAACAGTATGGCGGACAACAGTACTACTCCTAAAAAAGAAAAGAAAAACGTCACGCTCTCGTCTACGCATTTGGTGTGCCGTGGCCTTAAAGCTTGTGTTCAGTAGTGATGTTAAGACAGGTATGTATTGCTGAGACTGAAGAGTACCTATATACTGCCTTAATAGTTATATTTTATACTCAACACGTAATTGCTATAGCCCGTAGCCTCATCTGCAGCTGAACATCTCAAAGAATTATTAATGATATTCGTTCTTATTAATAAATATTTCATTGGTATTGGATCCGATAACGAGCTTGCGATACGCCAATTTATGTCAATCATTTTCGCGAGAATGAATGTTGTATAGACGACGTAGTGTGTTTGTGACAATTTACTATGCGATATAGACAGATATATATGTAGATAACTACTAGCTTACTCTCGCAGCTCCGCTCGCGCTTTTATTACATTTTGCTCCTCTTTTCTCCCTCCTCTCTTGATTTATTTCTCTCTCCATCTCTTTCTCTTATAGCAAAAAATCTAATTCTATGCTCTCTCTCTCATCTCTCTTTCCCCGATCCCGCATCGGTCCCCGCCACACTCCCCCTCTTCCTCTCTCCGTTATCCGCTCTCTGACCCACCCCCTTACGCTCTCTCTTCTCCTCCCTTGCTCCACCTAACTCCCCCTATCACTCACCCCATTACTCCCTTCTCGAATCCCCTCGCTCTCCTCTCTCTTTCTATACGGGGTGTACGATGTCCCATCGTACCGAAAACCGATACCAGGGATCCAGTACATGATTTTGAACACTCTAGAGTTGAATTTTTTCATCGGCTTTTTCATGAATATCCAAAAAAGTCCAGTTTTTTAAATAAAATTAGTATAATATCATTATTGGTATAATAATAAAGCATAATTTTAATTTAAAAACAATAAATTACTTAATTGTGGAAAATTTATTTAATTATTTATTTATTTATTCTTTATGCACTAAAACAGCACATAGGCAATTAATTAATAGGCAATTAATTATTATTATTTTAGAAAATTAGTAATGTAATTTGAGAAATAAATATTATTCCGCATATATTCATTACATGCTCGGAAATAAATAAGTCAGTCATTTGTCATTTTCCATATAAATGGTTTCTGTAATGTTGTAACGGAATGTTCGTTATTTGACATCTTATAAAAAAAATTCGGTACGATGTCCCTTACACCCGTTATATCCTCGTGAATCATGGTATCTGGGGTTCTTACTTAAACCCCTCCGACTGTCGCATCGCCACATAAGACACCACACCACGCCACATAGGACCTGGGTCCTACAATGGGATCTGCACCAAATACCCCTCAGCGCACATTATACAATACAATACAATACAAATACACTTTATTGCACACCATAACAAAAATACATTTAAACTTAGATTACTACATCTTAGTGTTACAATTTTAGGCGGTCTTATCGCTAAAGCGATCTCTTCCAGACAACCTGGGGCGAAAGAGACATTAATGGAGGGCAGGTGCTTAATAATAATAAAGACAAATATAACATAAATATATAATATATATATAATAAATACATATTACAACAGAAGTAAAGGATGGTAGACTTAACAAGTACATGAATAGGTATATAGAAAAAATGGCTTATTGAAGAGATAGATAGTAAGAAGCAACTTGAGTTTTAAAGGAATCTAAGCTCTGAGCTCGTCTTATATGTAGCGGTAAGGAGTTCCATAGACGGACAGCTTGCACCGTAAAGGACCGTGTATAGGCATGAGACGTATGAGCGGGGGTACAAAGACTCAATTCGACAGATGGGCGAAGAGTGTGATGATTAGAAATGTGAAATTTGAAATTATAGGCCCCGGAATCCTGGCAAGGTGATCACCCATCTATGTAATGACCTACGTTACGTTAGGCATAACGTTGCTTAACCTAGCGGCATGAAATATACTTTCTAACGTATTCTCAGACCAGCACAAAAAATTCATACAAATCGGTTCAGCCGTTTTGGAGGAGTAGCAACAAATACTGACACGAATTTTATATATTAGATTCATTGTAACCACCTTAATAAATATTCAAGCAAAAAGTAGTAAAACAACAAAAGCAAACTTCAGCATCATGGGCGATTTCAATAATACAATATTAATAATATTCTGGGACAATCCACACACGGTCATCTGATCCCAAACTAGTCAGAGCCTGTACTATGACCAGAAAACGGATACTAGCACTTATATTATATATATTTTTTTAATAATGTTGGTGTGTTTGACTAAATGACTTTACATTTTTACTGTGTCAATAAATTTTATAGAACATGTCATCAGCAGCCAAAATAACTCCACTGCTGAACAAAGGCCTCCCCCTTAGAACGGAGGGGTTGCCATAATCCCCACGCTTGGCAGGCGGCTTGGGGATCCTTTCAACGCTTTGGACATTGTGGCTGAAGAATTAACTGGACATAATGTCAGGAATAAGCGGCAGCATTATCCAAAACCTATTGGCAAATGTGTCGCTTACTATCAGGGAAGAAGAAGAAAATTATATTAACGATAGATTTTACTGGTGAAAATATTATGTTCGGAAAAAGTACAAAAGACCACGTTGTCTCTATTTTTCAAGCTTAAGGGAGGTCTACTTACTTAAGGCAACTTATTCGTCGCTTACTTTGTTAATTGTCATATTAATTTAACTAAGCTTCGGTACCAAACGGCCTCCAATATTTATTTGTAAAATTTATTGGATTATTTGTAAAATGTTGAGTGATTATACGAGTGTATTTACTGTTAAGTATATAGGTATACCGTATACTAGCTGACCTGCGCAGCTTCGCTCGCGCTCTTGTTACGTTTTTAGATGCCAACATAGACTAACATAATGTGAATATTACGCATTTTTAATAGTATTAGATACTTATACGCGTCGAATACATAACCTCCTTTTTTGAAGTCTGTTAAAAACCGCGACCCCCTTTTTGCTCTCCGAAGCACGGAGACGCTTAGTTCAAATAGCATTAAATGGTCACCCATCTATGTAATGACCATCCCTAATGTTGCTTAACCCAGCGGTATGAAATATACCTACTTTACGACTTATTCTCACGAAATATACATAAAAAGTTTCATATAAATCGGTCGAGCCGTTTCGGAGGAGTGCGACTATAAACACCGTGACACGAGATTTAGATTATACTCGTAGGTACCTACTAGCTGACCGACCCCGCCCCCCGCGTTGCTGCGCCCGCGCTTTTTTAATAGCATACATTTGCGTTGAATTGCATACACAACCCTCTTTTTTAGTCGGTTAAAAACTGGGACCCACTTTTTTACTTGCCCTTCAAAGTACGGAGACGCTTAATTCAAATGGCATTAAACGGTCCCCCATCTATGTAATGTCCTTGCCTAACGATGCTTAACCTGATCGATTGCCAAACATTGATAACAACTTTCTATGAGTGTCTCTTTATTATTATTTTGTTATAATTAATTATAATGACAATAGGCATGATGACTAATTTTGAAAAATACTCCATAATGTACGTTACGGGTCTACTATTGCCGAAAATAATCATATTTTTGAATTAAATTTACAATTAATAGCAATATTTTCAATTTTTAAAATAGATTTTGAATTTCGATCCAAATCGATGGCCGGTGCATGGCGCCATTTTGTGACATCACTACAGTGTAAATAAACATCTATCTGTAGGTATAAAAGTGAATCATTCTGTGAAAGAAAAAGTTGAGGTAGTTTTTTATTTACACCGGATTGACGTCATTCACTCTGATCAGCGTTTATTACAAAATGGCGATTAGCTGTATTTAAGTAATTTATTTGCTTAAATATCACGAAAATCTCTTTATTACGAGATTATGAATATGAGATGCATTTTTGGAATCAGTGAAATCTGTTCTAATATTTAAAACCACAGATTTATTGGTATTGTGTTGCAGTCATCATGCTTATTACCCGTGGGGTGTCCGGGTAAGAATAGCACCCACCCATCTCCTCCCGTTGGGTGTCCGTAAAAGGCGACTAAGGGATATTTAGAAGACGGGCAGCAGCGTCTTTCTATTGGATTACCTACCACCTATACTGCGATTCCCAAGCCGCCTGCCAAGTGTGGGGATTATGGCAACCCCTCCCTTCTAAGGGAGAGGCCTTTGTTCAGCAGTAGACGACTTGATGATGAAGAAATTATTTAATTTGTGACTATTTTGATGTGAACGGTTTGTAGTCGAACATTAAAAAATAAATGAACGTGCACGTGAAAACGTTAATTAAGGTAGTTATATAAATTGATGTGACCACATTTAATTTACCAACACGAGTGCTACTTTAGATTAAACAGCAATCAAACCATTAGCATTTCACTGTTTTGTTTGCACATAAATTAGTTGTCACTGACGTTATTATAACTGGAATTTGGGTGTGTGGAATATTAGTTTAGAGAAATACTGTTTGTGTATTTGTTTTTCTATTTAACGTAGCACATAACATAGTAGACAACGCAAGAGATAAAATAAATCAGCCTTACTATAATAACGCCTCTAAGCTATTAATTAGCCAAATCTCATCGAGATTTAGGCCGTGAGTAACGAATCAACAGATTTGCACCAGTTGTCACTAGGCGTAATTATCCTAGTTGATATACTCACTCTATTTAAAAATAAAATATTTTAAGAAAAAGTTAATTGTTTAATTGTTTATTGTTAATTAAAACGATATTTAAACCAGTTACATTAATTAACATAATTTCATAAATATACAGTTATAAATAAATACTTATTTAGCTAAATTAGATTTAAAACTAACACAGAACAGTGGACAACCTCGCATATTTTCTCTCACAGAACGCCAGACACACTCGGATAATTTTCTTCCATTCATCAGCAAACACATCACATTCAGGGTAGGCAATCAAGAGGGCATTGAAGACCTCAAGAGTACGACACACCGGGGAATTTGCTCTGGCAACAGTATAACACATAGGCGGTGCAAACAATCTGTGCCGGCGGTTGCGACTGTGCGCAATGTAGTTACCAGGCACATACAGACGGCAGATTAGGTTGTGAAGTTCAGGGCAGTCAATACATCCTCGAAGGCTTTTGCATGCCACTACAAGCTGATCGAGACCTCTCCTCACCTCCAATGAATTAAAGCCTAACATCCCCATAATATAGTTAGTCGGGTACATGTATGGAAAGAAGTAGTATATCCTCTTGAATAGGTGCCTGAGGAAAGTTTTTTGAATCTTTTCAAGCATCAGTACTTGATTTGCTGAATGAGGATTCCAGACACAGGCACTACACTCGAGTTTACTTCTAACTAGAGCAGTATACAGAAGGCTGATGATTTGTGGGTTTTTGAAGTCTCGAGCATTACGCAAAACGAAACCCAAACGTCTAAAGGATTCCTTGGCAAGGGCAGAAATATGGTCTCTAAATGTAAGACGTTGGTCAAATGTTACTCCCAGGTCCTTGATGTTGGTTACACGAGCGATTGGCTTACCACCTAATGTATAATTATATCGTATTGGCCGCAACCCTCGAGTGTAAGTCATTACTTGACACTTAGTCGTATTGAAAGACAGTTTGTTCTGGATACTCCATTGATAAATGGCGTCTAGATCATTTTGTAACAGTTTACAATCTTCATCAGTTTTTATTTCCATTGCCATTTTTAAGTCATCGGCATATAATAAGCACTTTGAAGATGTTACTTTGTTGACTAAGTCATTAATCATGAATAGAAACAGAAGCGGGCCCAACACGGATCCCTGACTGACTCCTGATCGGGTATCATATGGCTTTGACTCGAAACAGCCATGTCTGACGAACTGCTTACGATCGCGCATGTAGTCTGCGAAAAAATTCAGAAATCCTGAGGCAAAGCCCAAAGCTCCCAGTTTATTCAAGAGCAAATCATTGTCGACTCTGTCGAAAGCTTTGCAAAAATACAGAACATCAACTTGCCTTCCCGAGTCCAAACTTTTAGAAACGAAATCCGTATGGATTAATAGGTTCGAATTGATAGAACGACCCGACCTAAAGGCGTGCTGGGCATCAGACAAATACACGTTTATATTTCTGTAAATGTACGCATGAAGAATAAGCTCGAAAACTTTTGCAATGGTCGGGAGGACTGCGATAGGCCTATGCTTTTCCACTGTCGATTTATCACTAGTTTTAATTAATTTTGTTAAGAATGACTTCAAATAAAATGATCTAAAAAGCATTAAACAACTAACGAAAATATATTGAAGTATGTGCTAAGAATAGCGTAATGGTGTGTTAACTAAAATCAGCACCGAACGGAAGAGATCATTTTCATTGAAGTCAATTTTTATTTTTCTGAAAATATTTTATTTTTTATTGACTTTTATGCTATTAAATTAGCAGTACGTGGGCTACATCAAATCAGTTAATATAAACTGTGTACAAAAACCTCTCTGGCTACCTTTTTTCGGAATGTAGTCGTGAAGTCCAAAAAATGACAAGCTAAATGCAATTCACTCTTATTCATCGTTATAACTAGCATTCACTTTATCACAGAACTCGAACGGCTATACTAGAGTAACTTACTGGATACATTAACAGTCCAAACTTTAAACCTACTGAACCGATTTTGATGAAACTTTTACTTTTCCCTAGGTTGAAAGATACTAAAACGATTGCAAAAAGAATTAACACAGTCGGATTTATAGTTTCTTGACAATCGCTGGACAAACCTACATACACTCAAGAGATTTGGTACGTTTGTTTAGAAGCCCACATAGACTAACACTGTTTGAAGCCGGTTAAAAAAAAACAATATAATTATGTACGTAAGTCATTTTACCTATACTGTCTATAGTCCTTAAAACACAGCATTGAACGATCAACAGGTCTTTTTACAAAAGCAAATATTCCCAGGAATGTTTCTTGTTAATTTCTTCATCAATGATACAGTTGCTACTTACAGTTTTAATATTATTGTGATCAAAGTAATTTTGTTTCTGTCGATATTTCACATTCATCAGGTTTATTTGAGTCATTATCGTCAGCAAAGACTTAGATGGGAGGGGTTGCCATAAACCCCACGCTTAGCAGGCGCTTGGAGATCGCAGTATAGGTGATAGGTAATCAGTAGAACAACGCTGCTGCCCGTCTTCTTGATTTCCCTTTCTCTTGTTTTATCTTTCGAACGGCAGGACACACTGTCGCTGGTGCTACAATAACATAATTGTAACAAGACAAACACTGGTAAAAAAAAATGAAAAAAAAACTACAAGCCCGCTGAGTGTCTTGCCGGATCTAGTGGTGGCATAAAAAAATTACCATTCAAAGGTGTAATAAACGAAAAAAAAAATCCATCTGCAATTTTAGTATTACGATAAGTATTTCGACAGTTTATAAACGCGCAATAAGGAATTTCGATACGTCCTTACGCTAGCTGTTGTCGGCTCGTATACTAATTTGAAATAGAGCGACAGCCGTCTCCGTAGCTCTATTTTCGTGACCACTTTTCGGGCCGTGACAGCTAATCTAGTTGGTATAGTATATCGATGAGCATTATAAAATACTTGCTTCTATCATTTGTTTATTATTAGCTCTTCATTGTAAAGAAAATTGTAAGACAATTGTGACGGACCCGTTATTGACCCGAATTGACGGGCCCGTTTTGGTCTAGTGGTTAGACATCCTGTCCGCTAACCGATGGGGCCCCTCTTGTCCGGTGAAGCTGTAATGGCCATCTGCGGCCAACAGTACTACTCATACAAAAAAAAAAAAAAAAAAAATAACCGATGGGTCGTGGGTTCGATTCCCACCAAGTGTCTGGGTGTTATTTATCTATTTAAGTATGTATTTATAAAAAAGCTCTGCCTAGTTGGGATCAGATGACCGTGTGTGGATTGTCCCAAGATATTATTTTTATTACTATTATTATAAAAGAGACATTAACTAAACTTTATTTATGGAAGATTTGTATGTAGTTAACGAGCTATATTGTTTCTGAACAATAATGCTTGGAAAATGTCCGAGTCGCAAAATTATAGCCGAGATAAAGCATAACAATGGATGTTTTACTGATTTTATGGTAGCTTAGATCGTATCTGTTCTATTAAAATAGAAACAAATTACACCTGACTGGCTTTTATGAGTCTTCTTGTAAGGGTACAAAGCAATGATGATCTATCTATACTTATAATAAAACTGTAACAGGTCCAATTCTGTACATTGAAGATATTTTGAAAATTATATTTGGAGGGCATTCTATAACCGATACTGAGGCCGAAAATATATTTTTTTTAATTTTTGTCTGTCTGTTTGTTTGCTGTATCACGGCTGCGCATCACGCCGAAACTACTGAATGGATTCAAATTAAACTTGGCATGATTTGAGATCTTACTACGAGGTAGGACATAGGATAATTTTTATCCGGTAATCTAGCACGGTTCTTTTAGGAGAGGGGATTAAAGTCAAAATGGGTAGTTGGTTATACGCTTGGTCTGATTTTATCAATTTTTCTTTATAATAAAATAAATATTAGTAAGGGAACACTCATAGAGAGTTGTTATCAAGGTTTTGTAATCGATCTGGTTAAGCAACGTTAGGTAAGGTCATTAAATAGATGGGTGACCGTTTCACGCCATTTGAACTAAACGGGTCCGTGCTTCGGAGAGCAAGTAAAAAGTGGGTCCCAGTTTTTAACCGACTATAAAAAAGAGGTTATGTATTCGATGCGAATGTCTGTTATTAAAAGTTTAGTTATCGTAAAAATAGCGCAGGCGGAGCTGCGTGGGTCAGCTAGTTTGAAATATATGTATATTCTCACTAGGTACCTATATACATTATAAGGACAGGAAGTCATAGTGCCACTTAAATACGAATCCTATAACCACATCATTAGTCAAAGGAGACATTTATAAATTCGTTAGTCAACGGTAGCTTGGTGAAAAACTTCTTCCGTATTGAAATAAAACTACTTGTACGGCCATCTCATGGTCCTCCCGTGACCATGGGTGCTAAAAATCATTCGAAACGTCGGGAAAGTAAAAACTAAAAATAATACGCGATATAATAAGAAACAAGTAGTTTTATTTCAATGTGTAGTATTCGCGTAAATAAAATACAACAATTATGGTAAACTTCTTCAATTTAAAATCTTAAGCCAAGTCTGTAGGCCTTCAAAAAGAAGTTTGCAAAAAGTGAATATCCGCTAGTAAAATGAAGACTACTTTAATAAGTTTTTAGTTTAATTGTTAAGACTTTTATGTATTCCTGCATATCGTTGGTTTTCCAAAAAAGTTTTAATTGTGCTACATGAAGTTTTCATATTTACATACAATCACTATATTACATACCAATTTTGCTACTCTGATTCTGATTAAGCTACTTGAATTCTCTTGAGCAGCTACTTCTAAAATAGAAATCTAGGATAAAGGAGGCGGATATTTCTGGGCCAAGATAATTCTGTGGTCGAAAAAGATGAGATAAGGTTTAAAAAAAAGGAAATTTTTTTCAATATCAATTGGCAAGAAATCAACACATTTATTAATCTTGGAAATGAGATAACTGAGAAATACGTTTTAGTCACAATACAAACATAATCGATTATCGATAGTCAATAAATGTGAATTAGTTAAGTCCAAAAATTAGGCTATCTAGGGAGTTAGCCAGGATTAATTTAATCAAACAAATTAAATCCCCATAAAAGGAACCTATTAAATAGTTCTATAACCTAATATTCAGAAGTTCAAGTCAGATACCAGCTATAGGAAAAAATCTACTCGCATTTAGGAATCGATTAAGTGCTGTGATCGATTCTGTATTTTTAGTCTATGCTGACATCTGATTCTGTCTGGCAGTGACAACTCGCGACTGCACGATACTCTATGCTGTGGAATGAATAACTTGATTTGTTTTGGGCATTTTTGTGTTTTCATTGTGTTTCATTGATAATAATCCTATGTTTGTACAGAGATCATACGCTAAATGTATATTAAAGTGAATTATAAGAAACCAAGCACATAAAAAAGTCAATAACACTCCAAACATCCGCTGATAAAAATGTCCACCATCACTTATTAAAACTCTTAAAACTCAGCTCTCAGGTTGGTTACCTCACTGGGATTTTTAGTAATGGTTTATTGATGTATTAGCCTATAACTATTACCATTTTCATCTAATTCGATCTTATTTTTACCCAGGCCCTAGATTGTATGAAAGCGTATCTGTTTCCTTTGCATTATTTCCGGTAGGTATTATAAAATCGTTTGATTACATCTGTATAGTTATTAAATTTACTTTAGGTATATTTAATAGAGCGATGATTATGTGTAGTGTATACTTTATCTCATTTAAAATTATAGTTAAAATTTTTGCAAATCATCAAATAACATCAAATTGTCTTTTCCTTACGCTTTATCTAGAAGTATTTACTTTTGAATATCAAAAATCTGTAAGTACACACATCAAAAGTGTCTAGGGATCAACATATATTTTTGCAATAACTTTTCTCCTGATTGATATTAATTAAAATTTTCTTTAAGGATTCATCAAATAAAGTGTTTTCGTTTGTCACAGTAACGATAAACCAAGTCACCTTTGCATTAATAAAGAAATTTGCCATTTTCCTAATAAAGGGATTTTTGACATTTGAACCACTAACACAAAAGTTCGAAAAAAAGACTGAAATAACAGTTTTCTTTAAAATTTTATTGGGTAACTTAAACAATTAATAATCCGTGTTTCTACCGCGAACACTAACAACACAAGAACATCGGTTTGGCATACTCAAAATGAGTTCATCCAAATCACGCTGTGGAATGGCCGCCCATGTTCGTTGCAACAACAAAAAAAGGTCTTCTTGCGACTGGATACCCTCCATATTCGGCAGAGCTCTTCTCTGTAGCATATCCCATGCATGCTCAATCGGGTTCAAGTCTGGCGACTGAGCAGGCCAGGGCAGGACATTGATGTTAGCTGCGGCGAGAGTCTGTCTTACAACTCTTGCGGTGTGCGGTCGTGCATTATCATGCATTAACTGAAATAAGGGACCGATTTGCACTTGTAGAGGAACGATGACGTCTGATACAATCGTCTCAGCATAAATTTGAGCGTTGAGGTTGCCTCTGAGGTTCGATATCAATGGGCTCTTGAACACAGAAATTGGGCAGAAGAACAATGGCGTTTCGTGTGCTTTTCTGATGAGTCTCGTTTTGGTATGAGACCGGATACAAGACGTATACGACACTGGAGAACCCCTGGACGCCAACAGCGATTAAAATCCTGCCAGGAAGTCCATCCTTATAGTGGTGGAACCATCATGGTATGGGCGGGTATTTGGATCGGCGGAAGAACTGAGTTGATTTGGATCAGAGGCAACCTCAACGCTCAAATTTATGCTGAGACGATTGTATCAGACGTCATCGTTCCTCTACAAGTGCAAATCGGTCCCTTATTTCAGTTAATGCATGATAATGCACGACCGCACACCGCAAGAGTTGTAAGACAGACTCTCGCCGCAGCTAACATCAATGTCCTGCCCTGGCCTGCTCAGTCGCCAGACTTGAACCCGATTGAGCATGCATGGGATATGCTACAGAGAAGAGCTCTGCCGAATATGGAGGGTATCCAGTCGCAAGAAGACCTTTTTTTGTTGTTGCAACGAACATGGGCGGCCATTCCACAGCGTGATTTGGATGAACTCATTTTGAGTATGCCAAACCGATGTTCTTGTGTTGTTAGTGTTCGCGGTAGAAACACGGATTATTAATTGTTTAAGTTACCCAATAAAATTTTAAAGAAAACTGTTATTTCAGTCTTTTTTTCGAACTTTTGTGTTAGTGGTTCAAATGTCAAAAATCCCTTTATTAGGAAAATGGCAAATTTCTTTATTAATGCAAAGGTGACTTGGTTTATCGTTACTGTGACAAACGAAAACACTTTATTTGATGAATCCTTAAAGAAAATTTTAATTAATATCAATCAGGAGAAAAGTTATTGCAAAAATATATGTTGATCCCTAGACACTTTTGATGTGTGTATATACAGGAGAACTAAATTTAATATACAAGACATTTTACTAAGCGAGTCGAAACGACTTTTGGCATATTAAAAAAGCAATCTTTAAAAGTCAAATTATTCACTTCTTTGTTGAATACTGTTCCCTTTTGTACCATTATTACGATAAAAGAAATTCAACAGCTGGTGCCTATAGAAATGATTACGCTGACAAAACAGCGATTTAAGTTGATAAACTGCTACATAAAATATATAATTATTATACTGGGACAGTAGAAATATTAAAAAAAAATTGTTAAAATGCTCAGAGAAATAGCAATGTCTTGAATGTTTACACTTACGCATGTGAAAAAGATGGAGGGATATCTGCGACCCAACGTTTACCGTCTTTGCTTAGTTTCAGACGAAGGAAATCGCCTGAAGGCATAAAAACAATTTGTTCGTCTAAAACCAGACTTATAACGGTGGCAGGATGTTGCAAAGGCTCCTTTGCTTGTACTTTTAGAAGTCATTTCCATGACAAAGTTGCTTTTGAGGCTTGGAAGGAAATACGAGGCTCATTCATTATTATTTTTGTGATAAGCCAGTATGAAGTCTTAATCCATTAGAATTGTTGTTGCTATCGATATATGGTTTTAGCATATCGTCACAGCTTTAATGACGATTTTGTCATAACGCGGAATAAAATTCGGTAAAACTCTACATATTGCTAAACAAAATGTTCAGGACGACTGTTCAGGACGGAGGACGACGTTTACGAAAGGACAAAATAGTGTTTGTACAGTGTGTTATATTTTATAGTTATATGTAGTTAAGTTTTATAACTCTGCGATAGTTAAGAGCCTAGATTTAATTTCCTAATAAATTATAATATAGTTTTGTGTATAAGCTCACTATCCCGAGGAGGGGTGTTCACGGACACCTTGTAACCTATACTCGAATTCAAGTATTCCGTCGTAAAAAGTAAATAAACATGGCGGTATTGCAACCATCGACAATATTAGGGAGGTGACGCCTCATGAACGAGTGAATCTGACCACATCATAGATGTATGATAAATCCCTTAGAGGAGATACCACTGGAGAGAGCATGATGCGCTAACCCCTCTGCCAAATTTTGTTCATATGTTCAGGTCATTCTTTGTTTGTGTGCGTATCTTTTTGAATGTGTTGCGAGTTTATTATAGTGCGTGAAATTGTATCTGGGTGTGTTTACTTCGCCTCCCGCACCCCGCAAAAGTGCCACGAAAAATTTTTTCGGGGAATCGACGCGATACTGGCTCTATTCTAATTACTCTGAGGATAAATCCATTACAGTATCGATATTTATGTCAGCAACGGTAGGATTAAAAAGAATACATTATTACTGTGAATTATTTTTATTGATAATTTCACCTTTATTTAAACAAATAACAACTCGAAACCCTTTAATTCAAAATAATTAACAAATGCGTCAGTATTAAAATGTTAATTTGAGTGTACAACAATTTTACTTATTCTCTAGAAGATTGAATATAATACGTCAAAGGGTAGCATTTGGGATTTTTGCGAACCATTTTGTAACTTCCATCTTCCGGCCCAGGACGAGGTTCGCTCATCTTCAAGCACTAAAAACACATTTAGTGATTACTTATAATTCTTGTAATAAAGTCACCCATTTTATTTTGTTCTCACGGGAAAAAAGTTTAAAAGGTACCTGGTACCTGTGGGGACGTGGGGTGATAGGGGTCGCAACCCCGCCGGAGTCATTACCATACTCTATGGGCGTCTTAGGGCCCACACCCTGAACGTGCAGAGACTCCGAAGATTATCACCAATTGAGCTCAACCCACTGGATGGTTCAACAGAGTGAAATCTATATACATTTTGTCAAGCCATCCAGTGTGTGGAGCGAACTGATTTATAATGGGTTTTAACCCACTCGTGAGTTCCACCCGGGTAATTACCCATTTATATTTTGGACTCAAACGAAATAAATGGATTTATTGACTTGTTGTAATTACTAATAAAAAGTATTGACATAATTTATAAATTAAATATTCAAGCTTATAAAATAATGCTCATTGAAACAAATGAGTGCACGACAGTGCAAATGTATAATAGCTTTGGAGACTTAATCGTCAACACTTAGTAAAACTACATGTAAAAAAAATGGATGGAAAAAAGAACCTGTAGTGCATGTATGTGAATTGAATTTTTTTAAACGATTTGTTGTTGATTGTATTGATAAATGTATTTTTTTTACTTTATCATAATTTTTTTTCCAATTTAAATAAATTACTTTAAACTAAAATAATCTTATAAAATCTTACCTTATATACACACAAACACTTCAATTGAAATCTAATCGAGAGTATCAAAATCCTTAGATCGTAGCAATAAGTCGTCAGTCCAATCGAAAACACGGTCCAAATCACAAAGCAAACACAAAACCAAAAATCGAAAGCAAATTCGTTAAAGAAAAGACACCAGAGAGCATTCAGTACGTACGACATCGATACGAAGCGACGAATGAATGACTATGAATAACACAATGAGGGTGTTCAAAAATGACGTGCACCAGGTGGCAGCACTAAGGCGTAAGTCCCGGAACCTGTCAAACCGCATACATTTTCATATTCGGCACTCAATTTTATTGATATTTATTTAAATAAATAATTAGATACGTAATATAAAATATTATCTTACAATCAACATAATATAATCCGTGTAGACGTGGGCAGAGTAGCGATTTACTTTGAAATAGGGACGGCGGACCTACTGTTTATGTTGAATCTACCTCAGTTTAGTCTGAGTTTAATATAATACTTTTTATTTTATAAAATGATTGATTGTGGATCAATTTCAAATCATTCAATATCGAGATTTAGATCTTTAAATATTGGACATCACTAATTTCCATAGACAAAGTGTGTGTTCTATATATTGACATATTTTATCTGTGGCATTCTCATGTCAAAAATATTTTATTTATTCGTATATCTTAAGATTTTAATTATATTTTCAGTAGTTTAACTAGTTTTCTGAATCAGTTGGATGTTTTACGTGTGTGTGGTGATAAATGGAAAGTTTTCATCTTGTATTGGTGAAGAAATTTAGGTTTGTTTTGAAGTACCCGGTTTGATTACAAAAAATGACTTTATATCTGGTTTTGGGTATACATTGTAACCAACAGCGTCAACACTCTTAGGCGGGTTTATACCGTACCAGCGATAGCTACAGACACACAGGATGTCAGTGGCTCGTCCACTCGGGTCCGCCCGTCCTGCACACAAAAATACTTAAATCTTTGTGTTTTTCTTTTACAAATGTAGCAATGGTGTGTTATGCAAAATAATAAACACTATCTCTTATCTTTCCTTTCTTTATATTGTAAATATATGGGCGTTCTGTTAATAATATTGAATGAAATAGATACTATCTTTTAAAAATTTATAATGAAACAACATGTACTATTTGATTACCAAAAATAAAGCTCTAAACCTAAAGCTTTCATAAATAAAAGTATATAGGCTATACTAGTAGGTATATAAGCAAGATATATATATAATGTTAAGAGTTTTCTCCAGGAGTTGGTAAGCGGATTTCATTCCTATTTGCATTGCTCTGACCAACCGGTATCACTTCAATACGGATTTCAATATTAGGTACCTACATATCATAATAGTCTTATAGCCAGTCCGTATGACTTTTTAACGTCGCAATCTATACTTACAAAATTTTTGCGCGTCGGACTCTCCCACCGACGGTTTCGGACGCATAAAAGTATAACGTACAGAAGTTAGTTTGTTATTCATACGTCAACAAACCCGTAACGAATTGTGTGAAAAGTTTATTGATTTTATAATAAAATCAGAGGTACTTTAAAATATAGTTAGTTTTTATTTTTTAGTATTATATATATACATATGTCGGGATATGGAAGAACTACCTATATATATAGGTATGTAGTATTAGTTAGTAGTTTAATGTAGTATTAGTACCTATACGTTACGTAAATACCTCCAGTGCAATTCTTTTGCTTCAAGATTTAACCCAAGAGGCCGTTTACGTAATTTAAACGCAATAAAAATGGTATTTCTGTTGCTCTAAATCTAAGAAATAGGAATGGTGGTGTGTGTGTGTGTGTGTTACCTGTCATTATTATTAAATACACGAAGGTATTATAAATCCTTTGTTGGCGTATTTCAAGGTTAAAAATATTTATAGTTTTCCTCAATGACGAAGCTTATTGTATCTAAATGGATATTAATTGAACAGTATCTCGACTTATCAAAGGGCACTTAACCGCCGTATTGGCAATTAAGTAAGAGCGTCTAACTAATGAAGATCGAAAGCTGCTGCAGAGTGGAGTCTGCATCAGATAGGTGAGTATGAGACTACAAAGACAAGGAGAGCATACGCACTCAAAGAGGTTAAGTTAAACCATAATACAAGGTGAATGTTGAGTAGATACTTGTTCTATTAAATATGTACCTGGCATAAACGGAACCATTTACAGAAAGATACGTTACCCTAGTAACGGTTACTGTCATACAAATTATTATATATTATATATTTATATATTATTAATTGTGTCTAATCTGCCTTTGCTGTTTGTACAATATACCATTTATACTTTTATTTCTATTATTCTATTTTATTACTTATACCAATATACAGACTTCCACTGCATGCTAGCTAAGCCCATAACCTTTTACAGTTAATTGTTGTTGTGTGGTGTGTATGGTGTTGTTAAACTTATATAAAAATAGCTCTACAGCCAATATATACCTATAGATAGACATTCACTAACAAAATTACATCTAAAATTGGTCGTGGAATTATTTTTAAGATTTATATTAATAATTCGACGTCAAAAAATAATAAACAGAAAGCGTTTACTGTTAAGTATATTATTAAGTATATCGAGGGTTTACTGCGAAAACCTGTTAAATGCAGTGTAGTTAGTTTTGAGATATTCAGTCTTGAAAGTGTACACCAAATGAAATCGCAAATAATTCAGTATGTGGTACATACTTTAGTAATCACAAGATAATATATATTGAAGATTATATTTTTGTGTTACGTCGCAGTAAATATGGGTGACTAAAATAAGGGTATTCATATAATAAACAGATTTTTAACAATTTTTAACTAAAGAACATTATATACAGATCTGCCATCTTAGGGTATTTTTCTCTCTACAGTAAAAAAATGCTCTTGTTATTCCTTTTCAATATAAATAAAAATCACGATGAAAGTTTAACTAAGATAATGACAAGCGTGTTACTCCGGCTGACGGAGGGTATAGCAATGTCTAAAGAAGTGTGGCGTAACTATTAATTAAAGGACAGCAGATGTCCCAAAGGAACTGGAATTTATAAGGGTCTAGCGTATGCGAGGCCAGGAAGGTTGGCTTTAAAGAAAAACTCACTTTATTAGTTCCTTAACTTAGAGATCATTTTTTAAATTATTCTACTTACATGAGTTGCTTCAAATTGATTTGATGGTCTAGTTATATGGTTGTATAGCTTATTGCCGAACCTACAAACGTCAATTAAAGTTAATGACCACTAATCAATATTTTGAAATCAGATTATTTCGACACAGTCAAAATAGATTTAAAAAAAAATTACTTAATTAGAATTAAGGTTAATTGTGGTTTGTGAGTGAGGCGGTTAATATAATAAATACCTAATTACCTACTATCATATGTACCTAATAGTGATTTCAATATTCCGGAAAAAGTAATTGATGACTGTATCACAGTCTATAAACCAATACAGTCGTCCAACGAAGCCGTCTAGACAGGGCAATCGTGCGGGGTGTGAGGGGTGAGACGCGGGTAGGCGCGCCCGAGCTGCGTACGCTGCTGCCGCCCGAATTAGTTAGTAGCTCGGGACATAACTTTCAGGGCTGACACGTATTTGTTTTAATTAACCGACTTCAAAAAAAGAATTCGTCATGTATGTATTTTTTTTTGTAAGCAGTTATAATGGTTTATACTAGGTGGTAGGCCCCTTGTGCAAGGAACCGTCCAGGTCCAGGTCCAACCCTACGTGCTACGGAGTACGCCATGCGGTGTCGGCTTTTACTCAAACATCAAAGGCGTCGAACTACTGTATTAATTTACTGTGACTGTATAAAAGGAAAGACGCTACCCTTGGAGTGTCCGAGTAAGAATAGCACCCACCCATCTCCTCTGTGTCCGTAAGAGGCGACTAAGGGAAACCAAGAAGACGGGCAGCAGCGTCTTTCTATTGGATTAACCTACCACCTACTGCGATCCCCAAGACGCCTGCCAAGCGTGGTAATTATGGCAACCCCTCCCTTCTAAGGGGGAGGTCTTGTTCAGCAGTGGACGTTTTTCAGACGACGAAAGGACGACTAAATAAGGACACAAAAGATTTCTTTTGTACATCAAAACAGCAAAGAAAAATAACGTTAGAAGCCATTAATAATAAATAAGGGTTAGTAATAAATCTGGCACAGACGCAGCTACCGTTCTATTATTAGAGAATCGGAAAGGAACACATACTGCATTAACTTTGGAGTATATAACTTAACATTCTTCGGCAGGAATGTTACTGGGGTAGGCTTTTTAATTACAATCGTACATCGAAGGGTCTGAGGTTAAATATTCAACGGTTGTGAGAAGTTATGATATAAAAACAAAATTAAAATCCTAAAACTGTACTATGAAACAAATTAACTGAAAAGCACCTAATAAGTAGGTAAGTAAATATTCTGACTTGACTGAATTCTAAAAACAGTTGGTATAGTAGTGTGAAGTTATAGCCATAGCCGCGTACTGCTATAATCTGTAACCCCAACCCTTAAATCTAGGTAGATAAGTAGGAAAGTACTTCATACGGCGGCATACGACTACGGCTATAACGGAATGTATTTCTTTAGATGCCCACACATACTTTCTTTATTTGATTAGCAGGCATTTTCTTATGATCACATACAATATCGAATTGAGAATCACATTTCAAATCTGTGATAAGTACCTATCTACAATCTCAATTTAAACACTAAAATAAAAGCAGAAATTTGAAACCTTAAATTAAGCTTGTTTTGTTAAAATGTCGAAATGTTTTGATGGAAACACAGAGGCATATCTACTTACTGTGTATATAATTAAAATGTCAAAATATATATTAAGGCCCGCATAGCGAGAAAACAAATAAGGTTATTTGAATACCTCTAGACTTTGTATTTGATTGATATTATCGGGTTACTCAATGAATTCGCTTATCTTATTTAAAAAACATCCCGTGATGTAATAAATATAAATCTTACTTATTAGATACTTTTCTTTTACAATTTAATATGCATCATCATCAGAAGCCAAGAGGTCCACTGCTGAATTAAGGCCTCCCCCTTAGAAGGGAGGGGTTGCCATAATCCCCACGCCTGGCAGGCGGCTTGGAGATTGCTTTATAGGTGTTAGGTAATCCAATAGAAAGACGCTGCTGCCAGTCTTATCGTTTTCCCTTAGTCGCCTCTTACGGATTTCCAAAGGGAGAAGATGGGAGGGTGCTATCCTTACCCGGACACCCCATGGGAATTTAATGTGCACTTACCATTAACCTTTGGTAAAGTCATGACTGTGTCAACTTTGCTTTTCGTATAAAATAAACGACTTGTTTATGAAATATCAAAACAACACATCCGCAAGTCTGTTGGGTTATAGGAAACAGACAAATAAAGCGACTTTACAAGAACAAAGGCACGACCCGTGGTGCCGTGACGAATGCCAAACCAAATTTATGCATACACGTAGTGTCATTCTTAACCCTTTGTAATACAGTTGTTTTTTGGAAATTATAGGTGATCTAGATAATTTTGTTCACCCAGAATACGAGCGAGTGTCGCCGCAGCCTGTATGTTTTTGGTGAAAGTTTCAAGAATGTGGATTTATAGGGAATTGCATTTTGTAGTCTGCCGTATGACGATACGCGTTGGTTTACGATATTATTTGAGAATAACCAACAATTTTTGAAAGTTTTTAATGATGCAATATACAAATTGAAACTATAACTTTTATTCCCGGGCCTTTGACTGGCCCGTTGGTCTAGTGGTTAGTGACCCTGTCCGCTAACCGATGGGTCGTGGGTTCGATTCCCACCAAGTGTCTGGGTGTTATTTATCTATTTAAGTATGTATTTACAAAAAAAAAATGTATATAAGTATTAGTATCAGTTGTCTGGTTTCCATAGTACAGGCTCTGCCTAGTTTTGGATCAGATGACCGTGTGTGGATTGTCCCAAGATATTATTATTATTATTATTCTAAGCGAATTTAGTGGTTCGTTTTTATTTGTAGACAAAAATACATCGAAAGTAAAAACCCGCATTTGTTCCAAACATCCAAGATCATCATCATCATCAGCAGCCGAATAGATGTCCACTGCTGAACAAAGGCCTCCCCCTTAGACGGGAGGGGATTCCATAATCCCCACGCTTGGCAGGCGTCTTAGGGATCGCAGTAAGTACAGGTGGTAGATAATTTAATAGAAGGACGCTGCTGCCCGTCTTCTTGTTTTCCCTTAGTCACCTCTTACGAACACCCAACTGGAGGAGATGAGGCGGGGGGGGGGGGGGGTGTCCGGGTAAGAATAGCAGCCTCGGTACCTGTTGGTACCGAACAACCAAGATACGATTCTATAATACAAAGTGTAGTCAGATTTAATGTAATAACCATATTTGTACATGTTACCACAATTGATAGAAGTCCCATATTCAAAATACTTTATCCAAACCAGCCATATCAGAGTCCTTTCGCGTTCAGCAAATCTACGTCTAAACTAAAACCAAACCTATGAATATTATAGAACCTCAGGGAAAGGCTGAGATGGTTTCATTCAACATCATATCAAGAGAATATGGTAAGACCCCTAACGATAAAACCTAGGGTAGAATTTGCAATATTGAAGTGGAGGGAATATCGCTATTTATCAGTAGGTATTACGCAGGCTTACAGCATATAAAAGTAAGGATAATCTTTTTCTATGAATATTGTAGCAGTTTTAATAAAGAGAACGAATGAATTGCTTTTTTTGTATTGTTAAGAAGCCTTTGACCTGTATTGACAGCTAAGGGACAAAGGGATACTTACTTCTTTTTTTTTCTTAGTACACAGGGGTAGGGTTCTAGGGGTCTAGTACGAGTTTCGATAGTCAACGAATTCAACCAAACTATCAGTTTTCTCCCCTTCTTTTACGAGTTTTCAAATATTACCGCTAGAGGCGACGCGATGGTGTGAAATGTATGGAGATAACTTAACAGTCTGGTCGATTTCAATAATTAAATGATCGAAACCCGATTAGACCTTCCACCCTAGTTAATGCTTTGTAAATAAGCTGTTAGTGATGCCGCACACGGGCCACCGGCCACATCCTCAATCACCGCCAGTTGAAGCTAGAAGCGGCTACAAAAGAAGCTGACGTGCACGACAGCCAGTTGTGGTCCATGTTGGACACTTGAGGTCGGTGGCCGCTACTTTTTTAAACTCGTGCGTCGTAGTGAAATGAAGGTAGAGTGGAGTGGGGAATCGCGCAAGTGGCTTGTGTCAGCGTTTTGTGGCCGAGCCGACCACTAGAGGCGAGCAGTGGCGATTTGTCGCGTGTGGCGACCACCGGTGTTTACAGTGTGCGGCGAGTCCATGCAAAATGTATGAAAACAACAGGAAATAGGTCGGTGGCTGCGTTTTGTGGTTGTGGCCGGTGGCCCATGTGCGGCAACACTTAGTTACACTTCTCTCTACGACTGTATCACTACTTATTATCATTGAGGATACTCAATCTCTTATTATCATTGAGGATACTCAATGATAATAAGTAGTTATACAGTAGTAGTACATGGTAGATATACCATGACTACAAAAATATGCAACGCGCTAAGGTAACCTTAGTAGCACCCAAACCAAAAATAATATTAAAATACATTTTTTTTTTCCTTTTTGTCAAGAAGAAAAATAAATGGTATTTTAATAAAACACTCAAATATCGCCATAAGTATGATCATTGTAAAGAGTTTATTAGTTTGGAGGGACACCTGGTCCCAAATTATACACAGCCTTCACTAATGACTATAAAAATGTGTGCAATAAAGTATTTATCTATCTATCTATAATAATTAACACCTAAAATATGAGACCAATGTTTGATTTGGGTTGGAAGCTATCCCTACCTTTTGGGCATCTAAACACTACAAAAATTGGCCGTCTATATTATGCTCCATTGCCCTTAATCTATCTATCTACTAGCTGTAGCCCGCGGCTTCGCCCGCGTTTACTTTGTTACTCAAACGTGTTTTGAATTATGGATCGAGTTTCTTTTAAATATTGTTTTCACTAATGTTTTATTTTATTTACGCGAATGCTAAATATGGAAATCAAACTACTTTTACGGATTTAATCGCGGTTTATTTTAGCTTTTACTATCCCGACGTTTCAAATGCTTTGCATCACCCATGGTTACGGGAGGACTAAGATGTTGTACGTCGATTTGCACAATTATGCCAGTGTATCCTCAGGTCTTCTTAGTTATTATTGTTGGTCCGATCTTCGGACGATCGATTTCAATATTATTCACACTTTTATTAACTCTGATCTAATGGGTATCAAGTATGTAGCCTGTATTTTTGTGTAAGCTATTATAGCTCCCATTTTTTAAATATTTACTTCTTTATTTAAAAAATAGATACTGTACTTATTTTGCAATAAAAAACTTATGAGGTTGTTAAGTGGAAACCATTTGGTAACCCCATTGGTAGATGCCCTTAGCGGTTGATTTTCGAAAAAGATGGGATTTTTTTTATTTAATAGTTTTGTTTAGTACCATGCGTTTCAACTAATTATTTATTGTAATGTCTTATTTTGCTATCTATTTATGTTAAAACATCATTTTTAGTAATTTTATATTTGAAATGACAAAATGGCGGCCACATTCTTAGTTGAAATGCATAGTACATTCACTGAGTTTCGTTACCATAGTTACATTATAGCATTAAATGGGGATCTGTCTACGCAAAATTTAGGGATTTATTTCATTATTATTATATTAGGGAAGAATGCCGGAAACGGTTTCTTAGATTATTGTATGCAATACATAAAATATGTCGTGTGGCTGTAGGAATAAAATATTTTTTGGAACTCAATTGAACGCTTTTAGGGGTTAACGTGGACAGACGACATTGAGCGCGTCGCAGGTAACCGGTGGATGCAAGTAGCCAATTGTCGGTCATTGTGGCGTTCAAAGGGGGAGGCCTATGTTCAGCAGTGGACGTCTTCCGGCTGGTGAAGATGATGAGGGATTAACTTAAAAAAAAATGACATGGATTACTTAAATATGACGAATGTATCCGCGAAGTGTCATCAGTGCAGCATGAATATTTTTTTTCGTGTTTGATACTCAAAAACCGTGCTAAAACCCCGTTAAGGTTTAATTTACAAAACAAATGTGTTAGACGTGTTTCTGAGTTTTTTGATGAGTACATTGACAAAGTTTCGTGTCTTAGAATTTTTTTTATATACAAACTTTGATACTTACCTCATTTGTCCCACGGGTTGATTTTCGAATAAAACATCTTTATCCGGTGCTAATGAAATTTACATGAAATCATTACATATAAGTAAATAAAATAAGTCTTGTGACCGTAAGGTAAAAAAACATGATTTGGACCCCAATTAATCCCTATGGGGGTAATTAAAAAAAAATTGCATTTCTTTAATTTCATGAATGCATCCGCAGTGTCATCAGTGCAGCATGATGTTTTTTTCTGCATTCATACTCAAAAACCGTGCTAAAACCCCGTCAAGAGTTGATTTTCAAAACAAATGTGTCAGTCTTGTTTCTCAAATCCTTTTGATGACAAAGTTTTGTGTCCGTCTGCATAAAATAAGTCCTGTGACTGTAGGACAAAATAAACTATTTTTTGGACCTAATTGGACCCTTGTAGGGGTTGATTTCCAAAATAAATTACTTTAACTTGATGAATTTATTCACAAAGTTTCATCAGTGCAGCATGATTTTCTTTCCGCGTTTGATACTCAAAAACCATGCTTAAACAAACCCCTTCAAGGGTTGATTAAAAAAAAATGTGATACACGTGTTTTTTTAACAGTACACTGATAAAGTTTCGTGTCCATGCGATGAATAATTGTTTTTCCATAGTAACTTTGACCATAGCGGTTGTTTTTTGCAAAATGCCGGAATTAGGTTTCTTAGATTCTTGTGTATTGCACACAAAGTCTTATGACTGTTGGTCGAAAAACATTTTTTGGAACCCAATTGGACCCATTAAAGAGGTGATTTTCAAAAAAATGATTGATTATTTAATAATTGCTTTAGTTTGATAAATGTATTCGCAAAGTTTCATCAATGCAGCATGATGTTTTTTTCCGCGTTTCATACTCAAAACTATGATAACACCCCTTTACGGGTCGAATTTGAAAAAGTTGTGATACACGTGTTTCTTAATATCTTTAGCTTAGTATACTGAAAAAATTTCATATCCGTGTGATGAAAAGCAATTTTTTTTCCATACTAACTTTGGGAGCCTATTTGACCCACTTAGGAGCAGATTTTACAAAAATGCTCAAGATTAGTTTGTTCAATAGTTGTGTTGAGTTTATTTACTGAGTTTTGTTACTCTAGCTGCATCATAGCATGAAATGGAAATCCTTTCTTTTGCAAACTTCCCAACCCTTTGATATGACCTTAGGGGTAGTTTTTCGAAAAATGCCGGAAATTAGTTTCTTAGATTGTTTTTAACAATATATAAACTAAGTCTTATGACTGTAGGTTGAAAAACATTTTTTGGACCCCAATTGGACCCATTTTGGAGTTGATTCCCAAAACATGATTATTTACACATGGATTGCTATAATTTGATAAATATATTCGCAAGACTTCATCAATGCAGTAAGTATGTTTTTTTTTCACGTTTCATACTCAAAAATCATGATAAAACCCCTTTAAGGGTCGATTTTCCAAAAGTTGTAATACACATTTTTCTTTATTTCTTTTGCTCAGTATTCTAACAAAGTTTCGTTTCCGTGTGACGATTTTTTTTTTTCATTCAAACTTTGGGAGCCCATTTGACCCACTTAGGGGTTGATTTTACAAAAATGCTCAAAATTAGTTTTTTAATTGTTGTGTTGAGTTTATTTACCGAGTTTCGTTACTCTATCTGCATCATAGGATGAAATGGAAATCCTTCTTTGTGCAAACTTTGGAACCCCCATTAAAAGACCTTAGGGGTCGTTTTTCGAAAAATGCTAGAAATAGGTTTCTTAGATTCTTGTGTGCAACATATAAACTAAGTTTTATGACTGTAGGTCAAGAAACATTTTTTGGACCCCAATTGGACCCCTTTCGGAGTTGATTTTCAAAAAATGATTATTTGCACTTGGATTGCTATAATTTGATTAATGTATTCGCAAAGTTTCAGCAATGCAGTATGAAATTTTTTTTCTGCGTTGCATACTCAAAAACCATGCTAAAATCCCTATAAGGGTCGATTTTCAAAAAGTGTGATACACGTGTTTCTTTATTTCTTTTGTTTAGTACACTGACAAAGTTTCATGCCCGTGCGACGAAAAAAAAATTTTTTTCCATACAAACTTTGGGAGTCTATTTGACCCACTTAGGGGTTTATTTTACAAAAATGCTCAAAATTAGTTTTTTCAATTGTTGTGTTGAGTTTATTTACCGAGTTTCGTTACTCTAGCTGCATCATAGGATGAAATGTAAATCCTTCTTTGTGCAAACTTTGAAACCCCAATAAAAAACTTTAGGGGTAGTTTTTCGAAAAATGCTAGAAATAGGTTTCTTAGATTCTTGTGTGCGATATATAAACTAAGTTTTATGACTGTAGGTCAAGAAACATTTTTTGGACCCCAATTGAACCCCTTTCGGAGTTGATTTTCAAAAAATGATTATTTGTACTTGGATTGCTATAATTTGATTAATGTATTCGCAAAGTTTCAGCAATGCAGTATGAAAATTTTTTTCTGCGTTGCATACTCAAAAACCATGCTAAAATCCCTATAAGGGTCGATTTTCAAAAAGTGTGATACACGTGTTTCTTTATTTCTTTTGTTTAGTACATTGACAAAGTTTCATGTCCGTGTGACGAAAAAAATTTTTTTTTCTATACAAACTTTGGGAGCCCATTTGACCCACTTAGGTATGGAATTTCGAAAAATCCGTTCTTATTGTTCACCTAGACTATTTGAATAATGTTGGTTCCAAATTTCAAGATTGTACGTTATATGGTTTTTGCTGTATCGTGATTCCTAGAAAACACCCTGCTCTTTTATTAATATAGAAGATATATATAAAATCACTGACTGACTGACTGACTGACTGATTCATCAACGCACAGGCCAAACCGCTTGACCTAGAACGCTGAAATTTGGACAGTAGGTTCTTCTTATGTCGTAAGCATACACTGAGAAAGGGTTTTTGCAAATTCCACTCCTAAAGGGGTTAAATGTGGTGGAAAGGAAAATTGCGGGCGTAGCCGCAGGTAATTGCTAGTGTGTTATAATTATTATGACCCAACTTATGCAAACCAATAATGTATTTACACATAAATAACAATGGCGATATAAAGAATTTGTTATATCTGTATATGAATCAAGCAAATGTATAATTTCCACGACTGTGGCTTTGGTCTTTTGATAAAATAAATGGTTTTGCTCAAATGAACAGTTTGTGAGACTCTTATTTTGTAACAGTTTGTGAGACTGCATTTTTGGTAGCTTTAGGTGAAGCACGTCGGAACATAAATTGAAATTCGTGAAATAGAGGTCAGATTCGGGGTTTTAAGGCTCACGTCCACCACACGGGCTATAAAATGCAAAATTAAAATATCTTTTCTAGTCTCACGTTACCCGGCTTCAACGGCCCTGCAGTAATGACCATGTACTGAAGATATTGAAACGAAACTAATCTTACAAAAATAAACAACATAAACCGTATTTTTTCTTCTAAATAAACCGCGATATAATAGCGTGGAAGAATTTTATTTCAATACTTGATACGTTCTGCAAAGTGCAAAACTTTAGCTTCGGAAAGTAAAATGCTAAGTCAATGCTTTTATCCTTGGATAATATGTTTTAAAACTGAATACAAAATATTAAGCTTCCAGATTATAATAAAACCGTACAAGAATTAAGTTTGGCTAGGAACTCCTTTTTTATACTACCATGGTGGCAAGCAAGCGTACGGCTCGCCTGATGGTAAGCAGTCTATAAACGCTAGCAGCACCAGAAGAATCACTAGCGCGTTGCCGACCCTTAAGGCATTAGATGTTAAGTCTTTGTGTCCGGTAATTTCACCAGCTACAGTGCCCTTCACGCCGAAACACAGCAATGCTAACACACTGCTGCTTGGCGGGAGAATATCTGACAGTGCGGTGGTACCTACCTGGACGGTTCCTTGTACAAGGAACCTATCACCCAGTAAAAGTAGTAGTAGTAGTTCTTTTATTCGATTATGATAAGAATTATTATTACAAAGAAAACTGATTTTCCTGCGATTAGTTTTGTTTTAATGGATTGTGATAGTATTTTATAAGTACACCACAACTGTACTGACTGATTGAAGGGCAATCAAGAACTCCATTCAAAATGTTGTCTTTTGGATTTTAGGCTTCCAATGATCGCTTCGAACCTCTTCTGCATTGGTGTAAATTGGTCCTTATCTTAGGATTGTAAAACATAGCCGGGTGTAAATTCCGGATGTAAAGCACGATGGTGACGTTTAGGAATACCGCTATCTTCATATTGAGGAGCGAACACTGTTTGTTTACGTAAACAGGTAACTGCATTAGGAGAAGAATTTGAATCGAAGGTTTGTAGAACAAGAGGACGTACTATGCGTTTCAACTAAGAAGGTGTCCGCCATGATGATCGCGACTGCGAAACATCACTCGTTTTTTACGAATTTTGTACCGGCAGCAGAGTAAACACTAAATAAAAAATTCGTCCCGGTTTTGATTATTTATTGTAATGTCTTATTTTGCTATCTATTTTTGTTAAGACATCATTTTTAGTAATTATATATTTGAAATGGCAAGATGGCGGCCACATTCTTAGTTGAAACTTGAAACGCATAGTACGTTCAGTTATTTGAGCTCATTAGCTTTTTCGATTTTAGTAATGCATAGTTTTGAAAGGGTAATTTAAAAACTTTAATTTGGCTAGGTCTGCGTTAATTTGGAAAATGACTTTCATTTTTTTGTCTCAGATAATTTTTAAGTACCTATCAGTTACATGTAAATTCAACCCGTGATTCTGATTGTGATTTGTCTTTCGATAAGACTATTTGATTAAAAAACTTTAATTAGCTAGTTAAAAACACGTTCAAAATAAACTTTCTCCAAAGAAACCAATGATAAAATTAAAAACGACTTTCCAAAAATATTTTCAATGGTACTTAGGTACTTAAGTTTCGAGAATGCAGAAATCGCTAACTTTATACTTAATCAAGTTATAACAAGCAAACACTTGACTTACCCGCTAGACGAGTGCTATTTTGCACTTAAAACAAAAGTTTTAATTAGATACGAGTGTTTCAACCGGATTGGTTTGCGGTTTTTAATGTCACGGTCTTGCTAAACTTTTGTAGGTAAGCAAAAATGGTGCTACAGAACGGTGTCTATTCTATACCTTTTTTATTTATCTTATTTTAATTTATGTTTATTTCTTAAGTGCTAACTACGTGGTCTTAGACTACTGTTCGGGTGCCAAATAACTTTTACCTACTGCTTTTAGTCACAATAATTTTTTTGCCAAGTCCATTAAAATCTTTATACGCGTTACACTCTTTGGGAATGTAAAAATTCATTTATTATGCGTAATATTCGTTTATTATCCGTAATACTTTATTAGAGAATTTAAGTACATTGTAGATACCATTTGGTAGGTATTTTGTATAGGACCCTACCCTACCCTAACCTACTGGAAGATCGACCTCCACTCCGTCTCTGGTGAAATTAAGATTAGGTACAATATAACATTTCACTGAGAAATTTTTGATTTGGCACTTGTGTATCCAGAATTCGATATATCGATGTATGAACCTATGAGTTATAGCATGTACAGGATTATAATATCCCACCCCGAAAAAAAAAACATCTTCACGGAGGGTCGAGACCTTTTTTGCATAATTAATCGTAAATTTTAACATTTTTACTACGTGCCAACGTCTTTTACGTAGATACAAAATCCTTGGCATAATTTTTTAATTACTTTTTTATTCTCTTTAGACGGAAGATAAAGTTATTACCTTAAATCTTAAGCTTATTAATTCCGTTACAGCCGGTAAACGTGATAAATATGCTCTATAGCTTTCGCTTAGATGTGTATGATTTTTTAATGCTGTACAGAAAAGTTGAGGTTTTCCAAGATCTTTTACGCAGCTTACATGGCTCACAAACAGTTATTTATACCAAGAATACAGTCATCGTATGTACTTTTAATGGATCATTTACCTTGTCTTGTGTGTGTTATTGTTGTTTAAAACATGTATGTCTGTCTGTCGCTAATTACCTTATATTTTTATTTATTCACATACCTAGTAAATAAATATTAAAGATTTATTTACAAATTAGCTGTAGCCCGCGACTTCGCCCGCGTTTACTTTGTTACTCAAACGTGTTTTGAACTATGGATCGAGGTTTTATTAAAATATTGTTTACACTAATGTTGTCTTTTATTCACGCGAATGCTACGCATTGAAATCAAACTACTTTTACGGATTTAATCGCGGTTTATTTTAGCTTTTACTATCCCGACGTTTCGAATGCTTTGCAGCACCCATGGTCACGGTAGGACTGAGTTGTTGAACGCACTTATTCGAAAAAAAAATATATTTTTCCATTCAAACTTGGGAGCCCCTTTGACCCACTTAGGTATGGAATTTTGAAAAATCCGTTCTTATTGTCTACCTACTTAAATTTCCAGGGCAGCACCGAGGGTTTTTAAAAAGATACAAGACTTGTTCACCAAACGAACATTTATTGAGAACTAACTATTACAAGCAATCTTAGGGCTAAAGCAAAATAATATAGTCACAACAATTCCTATGTGCGCCCACGCACCGGACGCGAGCGCATAACAATTCTATGAACGCTGACGAAAGCTTCGTCAGCGTCGCCCGCCCAGTCGCTAGACGTTTAGCAGGCTGTGATATGTACAGCCTGCATAACGTCTCCCCACGCAGATTCAAAATTATCCGAGGGGTTGTTTGCACTCGGATTATTTTGACGTCTGAAGCGTTTTAAAATATTATACTTATAACCTAAAAATACAAAAATGATTAAAAATAAAACTATATATAATAATACAGTACCGACGCTAACAGTTTTCACATTTAACACATTTTCATCACTTTCTGTTACCTCACTTTCACTCATTTTTAGTAAGTTATTTAACTGTTGAAGATTCGTTAGATCACTGGTTTCAAGGCTAATTGGTTTCCGCCGTAGTAGAGATTCAGAGACTGCTATCTGGGGCAGATTGACCATGGGCAATTTCGTATAATCCACAGGACTTGTAAGGACATGATGAGATTTCAGGGTTAGCTCACCAATTTGCATATTGCAGTGGTCATCTAATGTAAGGAGGTAAGTGCCTTTTATTATATCTTTTGTTATTTCATTATTTTCACAAATTTTAGAAGTTACGCTTTCAGTTTTGCTGTAGAGGATCCATCGGTCTTTTCCCACTGGCTGTATCAACGGGTCATTAACCTCTACTGGAACCGGTTGGCAGGAGCTGGTGTCATCAGAGAATTTCATCAATGCGGTTATGCAGGTATCTTCTTCCAGAAGCGATGACACGTTCTCGGTACACAAGAACATAGCCTCGTAGAGCTCGCTGCATGGCTGGGAGAGCGATACTGTTTTCGACCCTTTTACTAACAGGTAAGGGTGTTTGGGTATAATCAAGGCAGTTTGGTTGAAAGGAGTGGTGATAGGAATTGGAACAGCTCTATAATAATTATAAATTCCGTCTCTTACTATTGGTACATCTAAAATGAATGTTATTTGACTTCCTTTGGCAAAAGCTTTAACTTCTACAGATTGCTCTATTTTAACCAAATTATCGTAGGTCACTGGATAAACAAGTTTATTAGATTCTTCTATTGATTTGAGTCATTTTAATAGTTCACTAGAGTTTATAAGGGACTGATGTAACATTTTCAATTTACTGAATGTAATTGATGTTTCAATTTCATTCCATCGTATGTAGAGCAATTGGAAATTGTGCAAAAATAAATTGTAAATATTAGCAAAAGTGTGTATAGTTAAATTTGTATCCGTTATATCTATTGATTTTGCCATTTTCCATAACCCTTCATCGATATGTATAAAATTATTGTTAGTTGAATTAGTAAATTTAATAAGAGAGTCTGACATTTCAGAAAGGAGAGTTACTTTCTTTATTAGCGAGTCTTGGCGTGTTTTTATGTGACCAATCATATTGTCATACTTGATAGCGTCGTCATAGTCTAAATTACCACTAATAATCTTAATTATAGACCCTAGAGACTTAAATATTGCCCGTCTAGTTCTGAATGATGGAGCCAGCTGCTGAAGTTTTTCTATAGTAGAGTTCATAACGTAATCGGTTTGAAGCTTTACACTAAGCAGCTGAGAGTCAAGGGTCTTATTCTCAAAATAATTATTAACCTGGTCATTAAACATAAAATATCTTTTAATATTAAATTCTAAATCTTCTTTCATAGGGCTTAAATCTAAAGTCTTAATTATACTCCACTTATCATAACTTACTCTAGCTTGACCTTGCTTCACAAGGGATACACCCGGATTCCTATCGATCCTTTGAAGTTGAAGGGCCTGGCTCCTGGTGGTCAGGGCCAGGAGCGCGAGGAGGTATCTGTGAAGGACGTTTAATATCCTTAATAGGTACTTTTGTTTCGCGGGTTTTGATCCTAACAGGACAAGTATTTCTATCAATTGGTCCAATCACTTGAGCCTCTTGATAGCGGGGCTTGTCCTTGCTTCTTCTAGTATTTACGCCCTTTATATAGATAGTATCCTCTTCCTGGACATTAAACGATGTTTCTCCCCCTCGTTTTACCTGTACTTTTTCTTTATTTTCTACTATTTTGTCTGTTAAATACTTATAGAGATATTTCGTGCGCTTCATGTGGTCATTTACTAGCTGTTGAGTATAATTCTTATTAAAGTCTACCGCGAAAGTACTATTAGCATCGGTATGCCCGAAAACAACCTCAAACGGCGTAAGGCCTGTTGCGGAGTGAATTGTTTGATTGTAAGACATGATCGCATATGTCATGATGTTTGCGGCATCTGTTATTTTATATTCATATTTAGCAATACGATATATCTCTATAATAGTAGAGTGAAATCTCTCTATTAGTCCCATAGAGTTGGGATTATGTGGTGTCCCTATATGTAAATCTACTTTATAGAATTGTAGCGTTTCTTTTAATAGAACGTTATTAAATTCAGACCCGGGGTCAGCGCTTATTTTATTTGGGATTCCATAAAATGAAAAGTACTTAATAAGGGCACGAACAACTTCAGGTGTAGAACGATTAGATATTTCAAAAGCCTGACCTAACTTACTGAAGGCATCGACTACGGTAAGAAAATATTTTCCGTCAATGGAAAATAGATCCATGAATATTTCGGCAAATGGTTTAGTTTGTGTTTGTGTTACCTGTAACTGTGGTTTAAGGGGCTTTCGATCATATTTCATCCTCTTGCAAATATCGCAGGAATTTATTACGGAAGCGACGGTGATGTCCATGTTTTGCCAAAAATAATTCCGCTTTAGTTTCATTAGGGTTTCTTTGATGCCTCTGTGGCAAGTTTTACCACGGTGGTAGGCTAGTATAACTGCGCGCTGTTCCTCTTCGTCCTCTACGTACACGACTCTTTTGGTACATTCGTAAATTTTTACTGTATCCTTTTTAAATAGTTTAATGATAGCGTCCGTGAACTGACTTCTATGTACTTCATCTTCGAAATAAATGAAATGTTTAGTTTTAGGTTTTATATATTCTAAAAGAAATCGTTTGACTAAGTCGGTGTTGTCTACAGGTAAGTGTATCTCAAAAACTTTTTGTTTATCGCGTGATAAATTTTTAACTGACATTTGATTTCTGTTCCAGGTAAAAACGAGAAATTGATTAGGCTTCGTATCTATGGCTTCATCTAAAATGGGAATACCATTGGTGTCAATATCTTCGGCAGAGTGTATGGTTTCAGTTGGTAAAGAACAAGCTGTGATGGTACTAGAAGATGGAGAGCGAATTGGGAAAGAAGTGGGTGATGGAACCGTTATCGTGTCTGAGGAATCAGATATGACTATGGTATTTTCGTCATTTTCAGTGTTTTCTACGTTAACTTTCATAGATCTATCGTCATTATCAGTCAGTGCGTTTACTTTTATACGTGACAAGGCGTCCGCGTTACTATTCTGTTTACCCTTTTTATAAATTACGTCGTAGTCAAATTCGGCCAGTCTAAGTTTCCATCGGGTAAGTTTGCTATTAGGTTCTTTAAATGAGTTAAGCCATACTAAAGGGCGGTGATCTGTATATATAGTGAATCTACGTCCATACAGGTACGGACGGAAATGTTTAGTTGCCCAAACGATGGCCAACATTTCCTTTTCTACAGGGCTGTAGTGTGTTTCCGCATCGTTTAACGTGCGGCTTGCAAAGGCAATGGGCTTATCACTGCCGATAGGTCCTTGTGAGAGGACTGCACCTAAGGCAAAATCAGACGCGTCCGTTGTTAAAACGAAAGGCTTGGAAAAATCGGGGAATTGTAGTATGGGAGAATTTACAAGAAGCTCTTTGCACTTTTGAAAGGCATCTATATAAGCTTGCGTAATTTTTACTTTATTTCTTTTCTTAAGACAGAACGTCAGTGGCTGGGTAATTTTAGAAAAATCTTTAATAAATTTTCGGTAGTAGCCGATTAGTCCAAGAAAGCTTTTAATTTCAGTCGTTGTCCGGGGAAGTGGAAAGTCAAGGACTGCCTTTATTTTATCGTCGTTGGGTTCTAGGCCGTCTTTAGTGATTTTGTGGCCTAAGTAAAGCACTTCTTTTCTGAGGAACTCACATTTGTCAAGTGTCACTTTAAGATTTGTCTGTCTCAATCGGTCAAAAACTTTTCTGAGTTTGTCTATGTGGTCTTGTAAGCTATTAGAATACACTATAATGTCGTCTAAATATACGAGGCAGTGTATGCCCTGCAAGCCTCTCAACACATTGTCCATTGCGCGTTGAAAAGTTGCAGGCGCCGTTTTAAGTCCGAACGGCATTCTCGTAAATTCATAGTGTCCGGACGGGGTGGAGAATGCGGTTTTCGATCTATCGGGGTCATCTACCTCAATTTGGTGGTAGCCACTGGCCAGATCTAGTGTGCTGAAGTAGGTGCACTTCCCTAATTTGTCAAATAAGTCATTGATGTTAGGTAACGGGTACTTGTCATCAGTCGTTATGTCATTCAAACGTCGGTAGTCTATGACCATTCTAAATTTCTGTTCACCAGACGCATCCAGTTTCTTGGGTACCAGATGCACGGGTGCACTCCAGGGTGAGAAAGATTCTTGTATGACATTATCCTTAAGCAATTTGTCAACTTGTTTCTGAACTTCAGAATTCTGTACTGGTGGAAGTCTGTATGGTCGAATGTAAATAGGGTCCTCATTTTTTGTACGAATTTGATGTTTCACCTGATTAGTAAAGGTAAGAGGTAGTTCATCACAATAGAATATGTCCCTATACTCGTGGCAAAGTTTTGTAATGGCTTCTCGTTCTTCAGAGTTTGTATGGTCAAGTCGTAATTTAGTTAAGTTCTTTTTCAGTAAGTCATCAATTTCGTAATTATTTAAGTCGCTGGTCAAGACATTTATGTCGTTTGTCTTAAAAGTCAGGCTGGTAACAGTCAAGGGCCTAGTAAAGGTCAATGTGACGCTTTCTTGTGAGGCATTTTGAATAACTGTCATGGCGTATGAATCTATACACGTAACTATAGCGCTAGGCATTCGCACATAATTACTGAAGTCTCTAGCATCGAGTATCGCTTCTCCATTATCTAGATCGATGGGTACCCTTACTCTCGTTTCAGATCGCGGTTCGAGAGTGATTTCGTATGACATGTTATATACTATAGGTATTTCTGTATCCCGTGTACGTAAAATTTGGTTTTTCATGTCTATAGTCGCGTCTAGCATTTTTAGCAAATCAGAACCAATTAAACCATCATATCGACCGTCAACGTCATACACGTAAAATTTATGTCTAAGTGTGCTACGGAAGATGCTAAGGAGGGGTATGTCTACAACTTCGTTATGTACACTGCGTGCATGGGTACTTATAACTTCGAATGGTTCGTAAAATTTACAATTGGAGAAATATTCATTGGCCTTAACTGGGCTAATGAAGCTTCTGGTACTGCCTGTGTCTATCATAAAGCGTGAATTAATTTCAGGAATAAAAATGTGGGGTAATCTATTGATACCGCTACAATTTATATTTATCACTTCGGTGGGTCGTTCTTCGAGGCCTCTACAGGAAAATCCTCCTGATCGGTATTTTCTACTGTATTATCTGCATTTTCTAAATAAAAATTGTCACAGTCTGTCTGTTCGTAATTCTGTGAAGAGTAATAGTCTATTGGTTCGCCATCATACGGGGAATAAGACATTGCTTGGTCCTCCTGAGCCGAATAATAAGCCGTTTCGTCATTGTCAAGTTCATGACATAACATGTTCTGTCTGAGTGGGCGTGCAGTGCGCATGGACACATCCGTATTCTGATGCTGCGGTGTATTCTGTGACGGAATTCCGAATTTAAATTGCTGCCCGAAAGGCCGCATCGGTGCGTTATTAAATTGGGGCTTATAACCTTGTTGGGGCGTTATTCCGAATTTAAAATTATTTGAGTTTTGTGGGTTTCCGAAATTGGGCCTAAAGCCTTGTTGATTCGGTATGCCGAATTTAAAATTCCCTGGTGTTTGACCATGAATATTTTGATTCGGGGTACCAAATCGAGGGTTAAAAGCGGTTGGTCTAAAGTTATTCGCTGGCTGGTTTGGGATTCCAAATTTAAAGTTTTGATTATTAGGTAAAAAGAAGTTCGGTTTATATGGCGTTGCAAATCTAAAACCTCCGGGATTTTGCGGTAAAGTAGGTGTGAATTGTTGTATAGGTTTATTATTAATATTAACTCTATTTTTATTTTTGGCATTATACTGATATTGGAAGTTTACCTCCTCCATGACAACACTGAGCGCGGACTCTAAAGTAGTAGAGTTCCGTAATCGTACTATTCGGATTAAGTCCTCTGGCAGGTTATATAAAAACACGTTAAGAGACGCCTTATTATAAATAATCATCTTAGCGGCCTTAACGCCTTCGTCAGTCAAAAGATTGACCTTAGAAAAGAGAGCACTGCGAGTCTGTTGGATTCTGTTACAAAATTGCAAGTAGCTTTCGCCAACTCTGATTTTTAAATTATCCAATTCGATCGCGACGCACTCTTCTGTTCGCGGGTCCCCAAAATGTTGAATAAACACAATTTTTAAATCATCCCACGATGACAGGTCTGCCCTTTCGCTTAATAGAGCGGCAGCTCTACCACATAATCTACTAGTAATACAATGAAAAACATATGCAGATTGCACCGGATTATTTGGCCCGTTAAAATTTCTAAGAATATACTCACACTTTGTAATAAATAAATTTAATATACTCTGGTCACCATCAAATTTAGGAATCAGGCTCAATAAATCCTTTGGTATCATCTGCACAGCGACTGGTTCCGCGGCTTGTGCCATTTTTCAAAGTAACTATTTATGTGGTATATAAAAATAAAAATGGATAATTACGTAACGTAATAATTTAAATAAATGCACAAAGTAAAATTCTCAAAAATAAAATCTCAATATGTAGTATTAATATATTTCTTTTATCTTTATATTAAATTAAATAATTAATATATTAAACTTAGGTATATCACTTAATAATAAATCTGCCAAATTACGTGCAGAAGTCAAATAACTTTCAACGATTTTAGTTTGAAAATCACTATAGAGTTCGTAATAATTATAGAGCTATACGGATACAACCACAGGAAATAACTAGGGTGAGATAGGATAGTAAAAAGGTCTACTTACAGTCCACTCGATCCCATGCCTTCGCGTAGAGCTGCACCAGTATGAACAGGAACCCCCGGAGCCCGGATTTAAGAAATTTGTATTGGTTCGAAGATGCCCAGCACTCGCGCACAGACCTATTTTAGTGTCCTTTAAACGAGAGTTACACTATAGGCATCCTACCGGCTGCGCCACTTAAATTTCCAGGGCAGCACCGAGGGTTTTTAAAAAGATACAAGACTTGTTCACCAAACGAACATTTATTGAGAACTAACTATTACAAGCAATCTTAGGGCTAAAGCAAAATAATATAGTCACAACAATTCCTATGTGCGCCCACGCACCGGACGCGAGCGCATAACAATTCTATGAACGCTGACGAAAGCTTCGTCAGCGTCGCCCGCCCAGTCGCTAGACGTTTAGCAGGCTGTGATATGTACAGCCTGCATAACGACCTAGACTATTTGAATAATGTTGGTTCCAAATTTCAAGATTGTACGTTATATGGTTTTTGCTGTATCGTGATTCCTAGAAAACACCCTGCTCTTTTATTAATATAGATATATACTTAAACTAAGTGAAAAACTTCATCTATGTTGTTGCCACACTGGGAGGGAAGGGTGCCTTATCTGGCGGCGTTTCTTCTTTGTATGGCCAAGCTTGGCAGAAAAGCTACCAGCCCTACGGTCCCCTGAGACTTCGATAAGTTTGAATAAATTTCTTTGCGTGCGTCTCATGAGACCAAGTCCCCATGGTCTACACGGCAAAGATATAGCTGGATACTAGAGCTGCATACTTCCACCGCTTTGCGTTACTAGCGGTAGCCGCAGCCCCTCCAGCCATCCTACAGGTTTAGTTATCTATAAAGTATTCCCCAAAAAAAGTATATTGTATTTATTTGTTCACTCTGCCGTATTTGGGATCAGATGACCGAGGGTCATCAGAGATATCATGCCTCCCCCCAGCACTTTCGTGGTGCTGTCTCCGTCACCTGCCTTGGGGTCGCAGTTAGTAGGGACGCAAAGGGGTGTGGGGCTCTGTGCGTGCTCTGGCGCGACCCAAGAGATCTCTTTAAGGCTGGGGATTCCTCGTCTAATTTCTATTGAAACCCTGACGATGGGGCGCTTAAACAACCTGGGAAGATACAATAACGTCAGCCTTATCTGGATTCCTGAAAACGAAGCCATCGAAGGAAATGAAATACAAATATCTAGTTGTTCCTGAATCATTAGTAGGGATTTCAGGTGGCACATATCACCAAGCATTATATGCGCACGCTAGGAATGCACCAACGAAAGAATGGAGGAAGGTGACATGCCTAAACCACTCCAAAACTTTCGCTAGCACGAGGGTGGACGGTGTGGTTAAACTTTTAAACTTAAACTTATCACAAATTACAACAGACAGACAGACAGACAACAGACAGACGCGCTCGCAGGATAATTGACGATAACGACCTAACAAATGAAAAACTGCAACAATTGGATCATCGTCGCCTAGTTGCATGTTTATCGGTTTTTTACAGATTGTTCCACAGTGAATGCGCTCAAGCACTTTTTGACCTTGTACCACCATCCCCTTTCTTTTACCGGACTACCAGGCGCCGGCAGGGTCTCACCGCTTTGTCGTTGACACTCCAATTTGCCGCACTAAGCGTTTCGCTTCTTCTTTTCTCATGCGCACGGCCAAGCTGTGGAATACTGTGTGGAAATGTGGAAGCTGTGGACAACGTTTTCCCAGATAAATATAACTTGGGTGTATTCAAGTCTAGAGTGAACAGGCATCTTATGGGTAAGCGCGGTCCATCCTAGACCACATCTTCACTTACCATCATGTGAGATTGTGCTCAAGCGCAAATCTATTGATTATAAAAAATAAAATAAAAAATTGGGAGCAATCACAGTCCATTTTGTTACCAACGAGTAGCTATATAGAATTAGGATGACTAACGTAGATAGACTTGAAGATTCTGTGAAGATTAAAACAAGCCAATGGTACTCACATTGTGTGGCTGCACGCTCATGCTAGACACAGATTTAGTCATCTAGGAGTAACCTATCCTATACCAGATGATTATATACAAACTCAAGCGCAAGCTCCAAACTAGTGTAACCAAGGCGTACCTTAAAGAACACTTCGATTCGACAGCAACAGAGTAATGGCTAGGGCAAGCATAATAAATCAAACTGGATCAAAGTGCGTTCCGGTGGTTACCGGGCCCAATTCACCAACAATGTAATAAAATATACATACCTGCTTTTGTATAAGTATATTTGGTTGAATCCAACGTACGAAAATAATTCTACCTAAGGCTCGATTGGTCCACTATAATACTAAAAAACTTTGCAAATAAATAAACCTGTTGTTTACGTAATGCCACTAGGGGCTGCTCTCGCGTGTCCGCAAACACCATCCGTCAATGCCAAGCCTCTTATTCACTTTGGTAGTGTAAACACACCCTTAGAGATTCACTTGTATGTGTTATAGTTAGGTACATGTGTAAGCGTGTGTGTGAGGTATTAGAATTGTTTCTCATCATAATTGATCATAGTTTGGGAGTGTTTGGCAAGTTATCATATGACGTCATCAATAGTGATGTAAAATACGAGTATTGGCTGAATTTATAAGATACATTCTCATTAGTAGTTAAAAGAAAGAATATTTTGTACAAATAGATACCTAAATATTATTAAGGCTTGTTTTAGAAGTACTATGTATGTAAATGTGCATGACGAGTGTGCGATGCCCCGATCATATTTCATGTCGTTGTCACAAAGATTTATATTGTCAAAATAAAATACGAAACCAAATGTAATTTATTTTACTGTAAACAACCAGATTATTGTTCGGCATATTTATCGCATTAAAAATAGGATTATTTAGCTAAATTACGAGTATTTTCTTTGTACGGGCTGATACGGAACCCGTACAGTCTTTGGTTGATAGTGATTAAAAGATCGTTTGAGAGTCAGTAATTTAATGATAGAAAATTGATAGCTTAAATTGATAGATGATAAATGATAGTGAGAGTACGCGCGACCGATCGTCCGTGGCTTTAATTACGTACTGAAATACATTGCATGTAGCGTAAACTACTGACACGATCAAATGTACGGCTTGCCCCGTACATTCTTGTTAGATGATGATTAACTATTTCTTCCTACTATTTGTCAATAGATCTACCAAAAGCTTATAGCCAGTAATAATGAGGCCCAAATCTATGGATAACACCCATTCAGTACGTCCTCTTCATGTGTTTCCTACAACTTTGTGACCCTTTTTGGCTTATACAGTATTATCATGAATTAATAATGAGGGTTGCTTTTATCTACAGATTTTTACACCCACTTTAAACCAGTGGGACACCAGTATCTTTTGTGTACAAATGTGACTATAATATACATAGGTAACTTTTTATTGTGCACCACAGAGCAAATATACCTATAATATATACAAACAAAATAAAATATAGTATAGAAAATACCCTCTAGTAGCAGTAGTCCGGTTGTTAGTCCGGTTGACCGGACTAGCGCAACTTTTCAGTAGCAGTAGTTCGGTTGAAATATAGCACCGGACTACTGATACTCTTTAGTAGCAGTAGTCCGGTTGTTAGTCCGGTTGATTGGACTAGTGCAACTTTTCAGTAGCTGTAGTTCGGTTGAAATATAGCACCGGACTACTGATACTCTTTAGTAGCAACAATTCGGTTTGTAATATTAAGAATAAAATTGTACACTTTGTTACTTTATTGTTATTTTAAAATGAACACACAGGAGTTGCATAATCTTGTGCCTTATCTTGTGTGAGCATATGAATGTAGTTTAGAGCTAACATGTTTATAGAAGAAGTACCAGGGAAGCATAAGACATATGGAGTATAGGACATAAGGAAGGGTCCTCAAGTCTTGATATCCAGAGTAAGTCGGGCTTACTGGTTTTGATGGGTGTCGCGTATTAAGAGGTGAGGGCCGGGGAGGGTAAAGGATGTATCAAGAGGCGAGATATCCTTGTATCTTGTGCTTCCATGGTACTACTGCTATAAATAATATATTAGCTACTACTCAATAGGTACCACATCCTCAGTAGGTAAGGTATATCCTAGGGCAAAAATCACATTGGACATTGGATTGGAGATGGACTTGAAGACTCTTCCTTATGCTTCCCCGGTACGTCTACTATAAACATGTTAGCTCTAAACTATATTCCTCTTGTGTGTTCAGTTTAAAATAACAATAAAGTAACAAAGTGTATTGTACAATTTTATTCTTAATATTACAAACCGAATTGTTGCTACTAAAGAGTATCAGTAGTCCGGTGCTATATTTCAACCGAACTACAGCTACTGAAAAGTTGCACTAGTCCAATCAACCGGACTAACAACCGGACTACTGCTACTAAAGAGTATCAGTAGTCCGGTGATAAATTTCAACCGAACTACTGCTACTGAAAAGTTGCACTAGTCCGGTCAACCGGACTAACAACCGGATTACTGCTACTAGAGGGAAAATACTGTAGAAGTGTACTATACAATAGGCTCTATTATCGTTTATAGTTGAGATTTCTTATATTACAGACTACCTTTGGATGGAAAGGATTACAATTATTACGAGCTAAGGATTAATTAAATTCTTACCTAACCACCAACCTAACCAAAATAATTGCATCCCCCGAGCGAGAACAGGAAGACGGGCAGCAGCGTCTTTCTTTTGGATTAATCTTCCACCTATACTGCGATCCCCAAGCCGCCTGCCAAGGAGGCCTTTGTTCAGCAGTTGACATCTATCGGCTGCTAATGATGATGATGATGAAGGATTAAATTATTATATAAAAGAGGGTAGTTTTGGTGTACATAAGCTTACAGCTGTACAGCGGTACTTCACACCGGGGCAGCTTTTGATGTTATTGTTACGTCGCAGGGTTCTTAAAAAATGCCGTTTGCTTGGTGAAGATGATTTATTTCCACACACTCTTAAGAGTACAGCAATATTACAGTCCAGATCGCAGGTATACCACTCGGAGTCCGTTATCACAAGCTTTAGTCGTTCACCTTATCACTTCACTGAATCGCAGATATATCACTCGGTATCGCAGCGTATCGCACACTGTATCGCGTTGAGATTCTTCCGGGATCGCAGCGTAGAACACACTAACTCTGGTCGGCTCGACAGCGTCTTTTATATAGGACTATGATTTCTGGAAGGTTCGCAAGTTGTAAACAAAGTTGTAAAACTTGGGGTGATAATAGCGTTCGTGGAACCAATAACAATATTTCAACAATAGGCTTAAAGTGTAAATACCCTAATAAAATTAACAATTAAACAATAAAGAGTAATAGAAACAATACCGGGGTTCACGGAACTGATAGTAAACATGAAACAATAGGCTATTGTCTTAAAACTAAAAACGTGGGAATTTTATACAACAAAAGACGTCTCGATATTTCGACGCTAGTCCAGAGCTGTAACACTGTCCCCCTCTTAGACATGCTCGTCCCGAGCATCATTGTTGCCGTGATATCGAGCCAACCGGTCCACATGAACTATCTTTGGTTTTCCTCTCGTCCCTTGTTTGATGCGATAGGTGATATCATTTATCCTCGTAATCACCTTGTAAGGTCCTTCCCAACGGGCCTGTAGCTTCGGAGATTTCCCTTTCTTCCGTAGTGGATTATGCAGCCACACCAACGTGCCCTCGTCGAAACCACTGGTGTTTGCACGACGGTCATAGCGAGTCTGCATCTTGTCGCTGGTCCTTAGACTGTTCTCGCGTACCAATGTGTGCACGTCATCCAGTTGGTTTTGTAGGTCACACACGTAATCCACTACTGGTCTCGGAGCCTCAGGAGGTGTACCCGTAATAGCATCAATTGGAAGCCTCATTTCTCTTCCAAAGTTTACTCTAGCTGGTGACATGCCGGTACTATTGTGTATGGCTGAGCGGTATGACATAAGGAAAAGTGGTATATATCTGTCCCAGTCCCTTTGGTGGTCGTCGACTACCTTCGCCAAGTGATTTTCCAACGTTTGATTGAACCGCTCAACCATGCCATCTGACTGGGGATGTGCTGGAGTCGTTCTTGTCTTGTTCATGCCAAGGAGCTTGCAAAGTTCTTGAAACAAGGCAGATTCGAAATTTCGTCCTTGGTCAGAGTGGATTTCCAACGGTACTTCGAATCGGCAGACAACTTCTTGAACCAGCTTCTCTGCTACGGTTTTAGCTTCTTGATTCGGCGTAGCGAAGACTTCCGGCCATTTACTGAAGTAGTCCTGAACAACGATTATGTATTTGTTCCCACTGTCGGTTTCTGGGAATGGTCCAGCAACATCTATAGCTATGCGCTCCCAAGGTGCTCCAACGTTGTATAGCTTCAGTTTTCCTTTGCTTCTTGTCTGAGGTCCTTTCACAGATGCACACGCAGTGCACTTCCGGCACCAGTCTTCCACGTCCTCCCGACATCGTAACCAGTAGAACCTTTGCCGTACTTTCACAAGAGTTTTCTTTATACCGAGGTGTCCACCAGATACTCCATCGTGCGTGTGTTTCAGAAGAGGTGCAACCTTGCTCCGCGGAACAACAATCTGTAGAGTGACCTCTCTGCCATCTTCTGACTCCCACTTCCTGCATAAAAGCCCGTTATTAAGTGTCAGGCTACTCCACTGAGCCCAGTAACCCTTACACATTGGGCTGTATGACGATATGTCACCCCATTGTGGCTTGTTTCCAGTCTTCAACCAGGCCATGATAGGCTGCAGATCTTTATCTTCTTCTTGAGCTCTCTTCATGTTGTCATCCGCCCACTCATTATCGGTGCCATGAATCTTAATAACTCTCAGAGCTTCACGCGTTTCCTGTTTCTTGCAGTGTTGGCAATCTTCTGGGCATGGCCGTCTTGATAATGCATCCGCATTATTATGCCCTTTTCCACTTCGGTGTTCTATGTCGAAATGGAATTCTTGCAACTGTTCCAGCCATCGTGCCACTTGACCGTCAGGATTCTTAAATTGTAGTAGCCATTTTAATGCGGCATGATCTGTCCGTAACGTGAACTGTCGCCCAATCAAGTACTTGTGGAAGTGCTGTAAGGTCTTCACAACAGCCAACAGTTCACGGCGAGTCACACAATAATTCCTTTCTGGCTTCGAAAGTGCTTTGCTGAAATAAGCTATCACAACCTGGCGGTCGCCTTGTATCTGTGATAGGACACCACCAATCCCCGTGTTACTTGCGTCAGTGTCCATAACAAATCGTCCCTCTCTGCTTGGATAGCCCAAGATGGGCGACTCACACAAACATTGCTTCAGGGCGTTGAAGGCTTCATCACTGTCTGAATCCCAGATGAAGGCACGTTTTTCTTCTGTTAGGCGATGCAGCGGTCTTGCTATGTCCGCAAAGTTCTTGAAAAATCGCCTGTAGTATGTACATAAGCCGAGAAAAGCTCTCACTTCTGTTTTGTTCTTCGGAATTGGCCATTCTCGTACAGCTTTCACTTTATCCGCGTCAGTTTGCACGCCTTCCGTAGATATCACATGACCCAGGTATTTAACTTCCTTCTTAAATAATTCACATTTCTTCGGGCTTAGCTTCAAATTGGCGTCTCTGATCCGGGTGAAGACTTTCTCCAGATTTCTCAAATGCTCCTTAAAGTTACGCCCCATTATGATGACATCGTCGAGGTATACTAGACATACGTCTCCAAGCAGACCAACCATGACTCTTTCCATGAGGCGCTCAAACGTCGCTGGAGCATTACATAGTCCAAATGGCATGACATTAAATTACCAGAGACCGTTTCCTATTCCCGTGCAGAACGTAGTTTTCTCTTTGTCTTCAGGGCTTATCTCCACTTGCCAATAGCCACTCTTCAAATCCACCGTTGAAAACCAGTTCATGCCACTGAGCATGTCCAGTGTGTCATCTATCCGTGGCAAAGGATAACTGTCCTTCTTGGTGACATTATTCAGCATCCGGTAGTCTACGCAGAACCTGGTGCTACCATCTTTCTTTTTTACCAAGACTACTGGTGATGACCAAGGACTCGTCGACGGCTCGATGATCTTATTCTTGGCCATTTCATTCACCAACTCGGTAACTTCAGCTTCCTTGGCCCATGGTACACGACGAGGTCTCTGTTTTATTGGTCTGGTATCTCCTGTGTCGATCCTGTGTTTCACCAGTCCAGTCCTTCCACAGTCGTTTCCTGATGCAAATATGTCCTTATACCGCAGAAGAAGATCTTTTGCTTGAGAATACTCCGATGCTGTTAATATTCCTTTGCAAGATTCCATTAGATCTTCAACATGTTCTTCGGAGGTATGCGTTGCACTGTTAGAATCGCTAAGGCGTTGAAGAGACTTGACTTCTTGACACTTTCCAATAACTGTGTTTTTCTTCAGGTGAATCTCGTTGTTACTGAGGTTCAGAACTCTTAATTGCGTTACACTTTTGGTCACAAGTAATGTTCTTGCTGTTATCCAATTTGGGTGAGGACCATCATCTTCAGCAATAACACAGCGTCCGTGCTTAACATTCGGAGGGAACTTCACTCGTACAATGGTCTCTGATCTCGGAGCCAATACTGTGTCCTTCAAGCAGTATAGATTGCAAGGTCGTGATCCCTGTAGACATACTTCTTGGTCCGAAAATTTTAGCACTCCTCTTGCAATGTCCAAGATACAGCGGTGATCTTTCAGGAAGTCCAACCCCAATATGCAGTCATCGGTGATGTTGGCAATGAGTACCGACTGACGATAAACTTTATCACCGATACTAAGCTCCACGTCGGTGTCGCCGAGGACGGAGGCTGACTGGCCAGTTGCTGTTTGAAGGCGAAGTGCTGGCATCTGCTTGTTCCACAGGATTGTTCTCTTCATTAGCTCTGGTCTCACTACTGTACGTGATGCTCCGGTATCCACAGTGAAACTGCACGGCTTGTTGTCCAAAGTTCCCTCGACGATCAGGCTATTTCCGTTGCACACCTGAGTGATCGTAATTGTTGGGGTTTCTTCGTGAACCGATGGCTTGGAGGTACTTTCCTTTTGTTCAGGACAATCGAGCCTGATGTGCCCTCTTTCACCGCAGCTGTAGCACATCGGTCCAAATTGTGGGCTTCTCGAGATAATCGGGCGATTAACTGCCACCGCTTCCTTCATCTTCTGTGCCCTTGCCTCTTGCCTTACAGCTTCCACTTCCAGTGCGTGTGAAAGCGCAGTCTTCAGAGAAGTATGATGTGCCAGTCGTACAGTGGCTCTGACTTCGGGATCTCGTATTCCATCCACAAAAGCTTGCAACAGTGTCACTGGTATTGTCTCTGGTGTTGATGAGTATGCACGACGTACTAGACGTTCGATCTCGCTAGCCCATTGCTGGAGGTTCTCGCCAGGCTTCTGAATTCTTTCTCGTAGCTGTGCCCGGCACACATGCTCCAGGTGTTTCTCGCCGTACCGGGTTTCAAGGGCTTCCATCAGATTCCCCACGGTTCTTCCTTCGACTGGCAGGTTTTCTAACACCACCAAGGCATCTCCTCGCAGGGCGAGAGTGAGTGCAGTCAGTGCATATTTATCACTCCAGGCGTTTGCCTCCATTAAAGTCTCAAATTGATGCCTGAATGCAGTCCACGAAGAGGCTCCATCAAAATGAGGTAAATCAAGCCTTGACGATGACGAGCCCACTACGACTGGTTCACGAGTTTGCAGCCTTATAACGTCCTTTTTGATAGACTGCAGACTCTCGTCGTGGGCGTCCAGTCTCTCTTGAAGTTCGTTTGCTTGTGCACTGACCTTCTTAATGTCTTTTTCCATAGTGCTTACTCGTTGTCCAATTTTCTTAAGGCCTGTGTCAAATTTGCTAATTAATGCTTCCTGGTTGGCCTGCAGAGCTTCCCGCAACTCTTGTCGACTTGCTTCCTGGTTGGCCTGCAGAGCTTCCTGGTTGGCCTGCATAGCTTCCCGCAACTCTTGTCGACTTGCTTCCTGGTTGGCCTGCATAGCTTCCCGCAACTCTCGTCGACTTGCCTCTTGGCTAGCTCTCGTCGCATAACTTCCAATAGAGCGGACAAATCCATCGAAGGCGTAGCAGGCACACTCGTCGATGTCGATGCTTCCGTCCGCTCCTCCTCAGCTTGCCGACGTGTGCGGTCCATCTCGACTTGCCGCCTCGTGCGTGGTGTACGGTCGTCTTCTTCACGCGGCAACAAAGGCATTCCGCTTCTGACACCAATTGTTACGTCGCAGGGTTCTTAAAAATGCCGTTTGCTTGGTGAAGATGATTTATTTCCACACACTCTTAAGAGTACAGCAATATTACAGTCCAGATCGCAGGTATACCACTCGGAGTCCGTTATCACAAGCTTTAGTCGTTCACCTTATCACTTCACTGAATCGCAGATATATCACTCGGTATCGCAGCGTATCGCACACTGTATCGCGTTGAGATTCTTCCGGGATCGCAGCGTAGAACACACTAACTCTGGTCGGCTCGACAGCGTCTTTTATATAGGACTATGATTTCTGGAAGGTTCGCTAGTTGTAAACAAAGTTGTAAAACTTGGGGTGATAATAGCGTTCGTGGAACCAATAACAATATTTCAACAATAGGCTTAAAGTGTAAATACCCTAATAAAATTAACAATTAAACAATAAAGAGTAATAGAAACAATACCGGGGTTCACGGAACTGATAGTAAACATGAAACAATAGGCTATTGTCTTAAAACTAAAAACGTGGGAATTTTATACAACAAAAGACGTCTCGATATTTCGACGCTAGTCCAGAGCTGTAACATTATATATAGCACAAGTGTGGTCGTGTTTGGAGTATTGTAGTCACGTGGTGGGCTGGTGCTGCGAAATGCCTTCTTGCAGCTTTAGACTCGGTGGAGAGGTATGCTGAGGTGACCCTGAGGGTTAGTAGAGGCAAAAGGCGCAGAGTAGGCAGCGCCAGAATAGATGCATTTTGGAGAGTGCGCAGGAATTACATGACTTGATTTCACCATGCCATTGCCACACAATGCATTCTATAAAAAAAAAAAAAAAAAAAAGTAGATGTATAAAAAACGTTACCTATTTGGAGTGAGAATAATCTGTAGTGGATCATCATCATTCATCATCATTAGCAGTCGAAAGACGTCCACTGCTGAACAAAGGCCTTCCCCTTAGAAGGGAGGGGTTGCCATAATCCCCACGCTTGGCAGGCGGCTTGGGGATCACAGTATAGATGGAAGATAAATCCAAACGAAAGACGCTGCTGCTCATCTTCCTGTTCTCGCTTAGCCGCCTTTTACGACACCCAACGAGATGGGGGATGCAATTCTAACCCTGCACCCAACGGGCAGTAGTGGATATAATGTACATAATATTATATACAGAAGTATGATATACTCATTATTCAACATGTATACCAAATTCAATGAAATAATATGCTAATACGATATACAGAATGTAAAACAACATGTGTCCGATCCGTGAGGGTATTATTCAGTGTATCCATCGATATACTATCTAAACAAGATTAGCTGTCACGGACCGAAAAGTGCAGCAATGGATATCTTCCAGCTGATGATGATGATGACGACCTATTGTTGATCGTTGAATAAGTATTGAAAGGCCATCCGTAAATGCGTAATGAAAATTCTTATGCAAAAATAATACCGATAGGGCTGCTCCATATATGTAGCTAGAACCTATATATAACTATTTAGACGCAGGAAAATTTAACATGTTTGGGATATTACGGTTTCGGGAAGGACATCAAGATAACCCTGCGGCAATATTGAGATATGAATTACGTTCAGTAACTTTTTCCCTCTAAAGTCGTTTATATCTCGTGGCAGAATGAAAGTGATTTATAGTTATTACTGCGCCGTTAATGGACCGTTTGCAGTTCCCGGGAAAAACAATTATAAATTAGAAAATTTAATGCAAGCACAATATTTGTTTTGTTCAATATTTTGTAGGGTGTAAGGAACTACGTAACGAAAACTTTTAAGATTTCTCATATTGTCCGTTACAACATTACAGAAACCATTTATATGGAAAATGACTAACTTATAAATTTTTGAGCATGTAATGAATATAAGCGAAATATAATTTATTTTTCAAATTACATTGCTAATTTTCTAAAATAATAATAGTTGATTGCCTATTATTTAATTGCCTATGTACTGTTGTGCATAAAGATAAATAAATTTTCCCAAATAATTAATTTACTGTTTTTAAATTAAAATTAGGCTTATTAAACCAATAATGATGTTATACTAAATTTATTTTAAAAAAGTGGAATTTTTTTTTGGAAATTCATGAAAAAGCCGATGTAAAATGTCAACTCTAGGATATTCAGAATCATGTACTGGATCCCTGGTAACGGTTTTCGGTACGATGTTTCTTACACCCGTTATAAAATTGGTTTAGTGTGTGTTACCTACTTAATATTTTAGTTTTATTTTAACAACAGGATCATTTTTTTTTTGTGAGAGTGGGGTAAGTTTTTAGCTGGTCTCTATTCAATACTCTCTTACTATTCCTTTAATATATTTAACAACAATGATTTTATGGGTACTGTAATGTAAATAATATATATGTAAGGTATGGAACGCGAGTTGGATATGCATGTCAGAAATATTGAATGAAAAATGATCAGGAACGTAAGAGCTGAGAGTGAGTGAGACGGAGATAGGATTGGACGCTGTGAGTGAAAGGGTAATTAGATAGAATGACAGATAGTGTGAACGAGATAGTTGTAAGGTAATTATAAGTAGTATAAGCGAGACGAGAATAAAAAGGAGATTAACGAAAAATACGTCTTTCATTTACATATATCACTTATATACTACCCGTGGGGTGTCCGGTTAAGAATAGCACCCTTACATCTCCTCCCGTTGGGTGTTCGTAAGAGGCGACAAGGGAAAACAAGAAGACGGGCAGCAGCGTCTTTCTATTGGATTACCTCGCTATACTACGATCCCCAAGACGCCTGCCAAGCGACAACCCCTCTCTTATAAGGGGGAGGTCTTTCTGTAGCAGTGGACGTTTTTCGGCTGCTGATGAAGATGACCTGCACCTTTAAGGTACGTGGCCATTGGCCAGCGCCGGACGCACCGCACGCACGGCACGCAACGGATTTTAGTTGGCTTTCTATGATTTTGACGGCCCGCATCGGAAAATTCCGGCGCGGATAATGGACGCAGCGTTATGTAAAATCATACAAAGCAAACTAAAATCCGTTGCGTGCGGTGCGTCCGGCGCGTTCCAATGGACGCGTACCTTTAAACCGCCATTGTTAAATTTTCAATATTCCGACACAAAACACCTCAACGTAGCATATTTATGAGAAATGCAGATGTTATCACAATTTATAGATATTGGATGTGTTGCGACGATATTTTACACAATGTACCTTACTTTTATTATCAGTCAAGCAAAAAGACCCAAGTATCTATGACTCCGTGCATTCTGTTTTTTCTAACAAAATTAATGTTAGTTTAGTATTTTGTTCCTAATTTTATTATATTATGCAGCCAGTCTTTATGTAAGTATACACACTGGCCGGAAAATAGAATTGAGAATTTTCTTATTTAAAGTTAGTAGTCGAAATTTTAGTCATCGCCATCGGATGCCATCGGTTCTCCGTACGAAGAACCGACAATCGATGGGGAAGAAAGGTTCTCGAGTGGCGACTACGAACCGGAAGACGAAGCGTAAGTAGGCCTCTCAAGATTTCTGGTCGTTATCGTGGGTTCAATTTCGACTCATCATTACCCAAGAAAACGAAAGACGCCCATGTCCACTGCTGAACATAGGCCTCCCCCGTCGAACGCCACAATGAACGACAATTGGCTATTTCCATCCACCGGTTACCTGCGATGCGCACCTTATCGTTTGTCCATCTAGTGGGAGGCAATTGTGGAGTTTGAAGGGGGAGGCCTATGTTCAGCAGTGGACATCTTCCGGGTGGTGATGATGAGTCGAAATTGAACCCACGATAACGACCAGAAATCTAGTCTACGAAACCGTCTATATTGTTACAACGAAGTTACTTGGTTATGAATTTGTAAACGACGTGTACAATTACGGGCTTCAACATAAAAAACATTAAGTATTGCTATATTAATATCTTGGGACAATCCACACACGGTCATCCGATCCCAAACTAGGCAGAGCCTGTACTATGGAAACCAGACAACTGATACTAATACTTAAATACTTTTTTTTTGTAAATACATACATAAATAGATAAACAACACCCAGACACTTGGCGGGAATCGAACCCACGACCCATCGGTTAGCAGGCAGGGTGTCTGACCACTAGACCAACGAGCCCGTCTAGGCGAGTTTTTTGCAGGGCAAGCACAGAATGTAAGTGGGACTAGCAACCACCACCTGACTCAAAAACAGGTGTTACTTTAAAGTTTCATACGATACCACTAATTGTCCCTAAATGGGTTGTACTAATTAATTCAAATTCGATTCCGGCAATTAGCGATCGGAAATGAACATTTGGACCGGGTCAGTGAATGTACGTACTCAATTAATTCCGTGTCGCAGGATGTGGACCTTCATGCTTGATTAAGTTCAAGTAATTTAAGCGACGAAATCTATCAGTAATAATCCTTCTAACGGATTCTATATAAAGATAGTATAGGTAGTGCATAAGTAATTAAACTACTCTCTCGGTATACATCGCGGTTTATTTGTTTCACTCTCCCGACGTTTCGAATGCTTTGCAACACCCATGGTCACGAGCGGACTGAGATGTTGTTTTTTTTTTTGGGAATGATAGACGCTGTTGGCCGCGGATGGCCATTACAGCTTCACCGGACAATAAGGACTGATATGTTGAACGTCCCTGCGCTCTATTTATACTGTCATAATTTTCGGAGTACCCACAGTTATTATTGTTGTTTTCATCGGTGTACCCTGAATTCTTATTAGTTATTATTGTTGTTGGTCCGACCTACACAGTAAGAGCTTTCGAGGCCGTGCAGTGTTTTGCCTGATTTTGGATTTAATTATATTTATTACAGGATCCCAAGCCTGTGGTAACCCCGAACCATCACCGGTTTTCATATGTCCAACCCACGGATCATCTTACTTTTCAAACAATCAGGTAATTGACCTATATTGTCATAAACGATATGTAATAACTACACAAAGTGGCTGCTTTGAGCATGATTTGAATTCATGACCTCAGGCTTTTCGCTGCGCTATGAAGGCTACAAATCGCATCAAAGTCCCATCAATGTAGAACAGACGTCATTTGATAGTAAAAAAAAACCAAAGGCATAGTGGAAATGCCTGCATAAAGAGGCTAGTAGGCTGTTTTTGAGAAAGTGCTTCATTTGAATATGCATCATGGTCTATTTTAACATATAAACATTACAGTTACATAACGCCAAGGTAGCTGCAAGGAAGCTAGGTGTCCTTGCAAAGGTCCGCCGGTACTTCACACCGGGGCAGCTTTTGATGCTATATAAAGCACAAGTCCGGTCGTGTGTGGGGTACTGTTGTCACATATGGGCTGGTGCTGCAAAATGCCATCTTGCAGCTTTGGACTCAGTGGAGAGGCGTGCTAAGAGGCTTATTGGTAACGCAGAGCTAGTAGCGGCCAATTTACAAAGACTAGAGCACAGGCGCAGAGTAGCCAGCCTCGCAGTATTCTACAGGATGCATTTTGGAGAGTGTGCGCAGGAATTGCATGACTTGATTCCACCATCCCCTTTCCATCATCGGACGACGAGACGCACGGCACATACTCACCCTTATGTGGTATGAAAAATAAGTTTTAAAAACTATAACCCGACTACGGATAAAATCGCAGTCTAAAAAGTAGAAAACAAGAAAATATTTATTTTCATATAAGTATACTTATCTACCAACGCCTTAAGCAATTAGTTATCGTCTAGTAAGTAGATAATTTGTATATTTCAATTTAACGTATTATAAGTATAATTACTATAGATTGTAGCCGTACTCGCATGCCACCTTAATGTCGAATATGGCCAATGTTATATTGTCCCGTTGGGAACACAAAATTCAGGATGCACTTCGACGACTAGCAGCTGACCAGAGGGCCTAGACAAGATGCAATCGCTTCATAGCGAATCTATTTCTTCATTCGCTAATGGTGTCAATTCCCTACCTTCTATTAGCGATAGCGCTTGTAGAATGTTACATTGTCTAGGGGGACAGATCGTCGACTTATGTATATACAACAACGCCACGACGGATCATCAGGCATCAGTGGCATGCGACTACGGCTACAATCTATAGTAATTGTACTTATAATGCGTTAAATTGAAATATTCAAATTATCTACTTACTAGACGATAATTAATTGCTTAAGGCGTTGGTAGATAAGTATATATGAAAATAAATATTTTCTTGTTTTCTACTTTTTAGACTGCTATTTTATCCGTAGTCGGGTTTTAGTTTTTAAAACTTATTTTTTATTTTATTTATTTTGGGGCTTTATAATTCGTTACAAATCACGTAGAATTATTAGAATTAAGTTAGTATCGCTGTAATAATTACTTAGTTTTACTAAATATATTTCGTAAACACGTAATTGTTGAAGATTTCCCGTTATTTGTCCGGGCTTATGGCTCATAATTTCTTAAAACTTGACTTCGTCCTAAACCAATCTATCATATTGTATCGGAAAATAGTGAAATGTGTTAGGAAATGGTAAAATATTTATTTTTTTACAAAAATTGAGGTCCTGTGACTTCTACTTAGAAAATTTAGAGAAATGCAAAAACACGTAATTATTAATTTTCTTTGAGGAGTCTGCGTGTAAAAATTTAAGGTTCTAGTACCAACCGTTCACGAATTATAACGCTTTTTTATAAAACATAAAACCTCCTATTTGGACCCCTTAGGATACTAATTTTGAAAATTCCGTTTTTAGTGTGCGTTTTCGTATAGTGAAGAATACATTTCCCAAATTTCAAGTCTCTAGGGCTAGCGGTTTGGGCTGTGCGTTGTCCGTCAATCAGTCAGTCAGTTAGGACTTATTCTTTTATATGTATATATTGATTAAAATAACTTTAATACGCGCAAAAAAGGTATGGAACCCTCGATGCGCGAGTCAGACTCGTACTTGGCCGGATTTTTTTTTTGTTTGATTCGGTACCTAGCTCCGAACCGGAGTATCTTAACTACTAAAACGCCCCGTACTCAATGGACATCTAGGGCCCACAGCCCAAACGTCCAACCAACAACTCCGAAGGTGGCCCGTTATTTGTCGGGGCTTATGGCTGAGGAGCGAGGCGGCAGCTTTTTTTTTTTTTAGGTGGCAGCCTATCGCGGGTGCGCGCTTTGCAGGATACGCGCGTTTGCGAACACTCTCGGCAGCCTCTTATTGAATTGAAACCTTGCATGCACTTAGAAGCCACACTTGAGCTAACGCAGCAGTTAGCAAAATAGTTTAACTAAACAATATGATTTTTCCCATCACTTTTGAAATCATATCAGATTGAAATTTTAAACATCGATGTCGTATTTTAGTTTTAATACCCATGATATAACTCATGCCTACCGCTTATATCATAAAAAAAACGGTTTTCAATTACCTTTTAAAAGACACCACACACGAGATTTTTAACTTAGGGGTCCTATTTTGACCTTAAAACCCCTATTTGGACCCCTTAGGATGCGAATTTTGAAAATTATGTTCTTAGTGTGCGTTTAGGTATTCAGAAGAATACACCTCCCAAATTTCAAGTCTCTAGAGCCAGCGGTTTAGGCTGTGCGTTGTCTGTCAGTCAGTCAATAAGTCAATCAGTCAGGACATCCCCTTTTATATATATTGAATTGATGATGATGATTATTTACTTTACACGATCATGCTTGGGCAACAGAAATACACATGTGTACCTAATATCAACTTAATCAAAAAATATTTTTGTTTTACTTCAGAAGTTTTTGTCCTGTAGATGGCGCCACATTAAATTTAATGTAATATTATATAGCCTATAACCAGCGGACAATCAAGACGCTTCTAATGACACCCTTCTTGTCCAATTGTGTTAAGTAGATTAGAAGATATTTTTGAACAGATGAACATACATACATACATACTTACATACATACATACATTCTTGTTAAAATCATAACCCTCTCTCCGTTCCGTAGTCGGGTAAAAAGTGCCTTCAGTCTGGACCAAGCGGTTTGCTTCTTCTTTTATAATAAGGACAGCTAAGGACTGGAACAGTTTGCCTGCGTCGGTTTTCCCGCCCGATTATAATGTGGGTGTCTTCAAGACAAGAGTGAATAGACTTTTAATAAGCTAGTGTGCTTTACCATCCTCGATTGCGACGCCGCTTTCCATCAGGTGGGACTGCAGTCAAGCACTAGCTTATAAATATTTAAAAAAAAATTGTGACGGGGATGCTTTTCCTTGTGTTATTTTAATAAGCTAATACGCATCACTCATTTATATCCACCATCAGATGAGATCTCGGTTAAGCATTTACTACACACAATTTCAGAAAAAAAGAATATCCCGTCTTACAAATTCCCAAAATAACCTGACAAAAACGTGAAACCTCTCACCCAATTTTAATAACAAAGAAAAATAGCTTTCCACGTAACAAGGCATCCGATACACCGGGACTCAGTTGGCGGAGTGAATGGAACCGTTGCGAGAGTGTTCAGTACAAAGCGGGTCTTGCCGGGGTTTGTATCCCTTAGGGATGGGGACAGACACGCTTTTAAACTAGTACAAGTTTACTGGGCTATAGAATAACAACAAATAAATAACTTTAAAGAAAAGCAGTGAAGGGTACTAACTGGTGACAATCATCATCATCATCAGCAGCCGAAAGACTATAATTGCTAGACTAAGGAGGAGGAGTTACCATAATAGCTTAGCAGGTAACCCTACGCTTAGCAGGTAGATATCTTGGGAATCCACTGGTGATAATACTAGGCTTCAAATACTTGTAACTAACTAATAATCTGCTGTGACTTAGCCCAGCCTTTTTAATTTTCAGGGGCATTTCGGTCAATTTGGAATTTTAACCTAGGTCACAAGCAGATTATGGTCATCTTCTTCTTCTTTTACAAAAATATGGCTTCCATCAATTATTGATGGTTTCGCCAGTGTCAAGTTGTTAAATAGCAATTGCAAAATAAATGAGAACATTAAGTATTAATGAGATAGTAAAAATTGGAAAATTTGCGTTCGTCGTCGCTACCACCAAGATGGCGGCCGCGAACCAAATCCTGGTCATCTTCTGTGTTTATCTTAATTTAAAACTTGACGTTATTGTCGCTTAGACACCGGATTTATTTTGAAAGTCCAAAATTAATAAATTATTCTTTTTATAAAAAAAAAATCATCCTTTAGAGAATATCGTAAACTTGCAAAATCATGTTAATCCATCGATATACTATACTATAGATTTGCTGTCACGACCCGAAAAGTGGTCACGAAAATAAGAGCTACCGAGACGGCTATCGCTCTATTTCAAATTAGTACGAGCCGACAACAGCTAGCGTAAGACGTGTCAAAATGTCTTATTGCGCGTTGAAAAACTGTCCAAATACTCGTCGCAACACTAAAATTACAGGTGGAATATTTTTTTTTTCGGTTAGTAATCTTATTACTACTAGTTTAAATACAAAATATAAGTAAGATATCACTAAAATCCGAAATAACAATTATTTATTTGACATTTTCTCCGCTAGTAGTTCGCCATATGCCAAGCCACAGGCTGACAAAATTATTTTTGCTGATAGAGAGTGTCACTACCGTCTATGCAAAACTGTCAAACTACACGTAACTACCACAATAAAAAAGTTAGTTCTCATTTACGCCACCAGCATACATAAGTTGGTAAATCAGTACACGAGCGTTACGTAGTTCTCGAACAAAGAATGCATGGAGTTTCATTGTGCAATTTTTTTCACAACTGCGTAAAATAGAAAAAGTGATGATGAGATGTGTGTAAGTTTGTATTATTATACTATTAGAAACCCTAAATAAGATTATTTAAAAAAAGAGAATCTGTCTAGAAACCATTGTCACTGGACCACCTTAGTAAAATAAAAACTGAACATACCACTGAAGAATTATTACCACACTCCTGCAGCAGGAATACATTGTAATCACCATGACGCAGCAACTTCACTGAGACTTCCGCACTGTACGAGATCTGAGAAACGAATGACTGCGGTACCGCTAGAGCAGTGACTTACATACGCATTCGCTGAGCGCGTTCAGCTATCCTACCCACAATTTATTTTATATCGGTTTTGGAGTCTAACAATACCATCATTTGAAAACACGTTGGTCTAATGGTTAACCATCCTGGCCTCTATCCAATAGGTTGTGGGTCAGATTGCCACTTTTACTCTGGGTGTCATTTATTTAGATAAGTATGTATTTTCAAAAAAGTATATACGTATTTATATTAGGTGTCTGGTTACCATAGTACAGACTCTGGACAGTTTTGGATTACACGGCAGTGTGTCCTCAAATATTATTATTACTTTACAACAAGAACGTGGTTGCTCCGTGTATTAATATTATGTGTATCACTATACTTTTTAAAAGAACGGTTTTTTTTAAATTAACTAAATTAGTAGTTTAATATGATGAATGAGAAATAGTCTCAATGATACACAATATTTTTTTTTATTTGATGTTTTTTTATTGTTTCATTTTTTGTAGATTCCCTAGTAATCCATTTCGATGTGCTGAATGGGTTTCAATAGTCGCTAAAGAAAGAGGAGATGAATTGTATAAACCTCACGCATTTTCGTCAATTTGCTCATTACATTTTGATGAATCAAATATTAAAATTAAAAATTATGGGCAAAAGAAAAATTATGGTTCCACAAACTAGTGGATTTACGAGATATGAATGGCTTATTTTATTGTGCAAATGATGTATTTGACATTTGCATGAACACTGAACGCGTTATACGCAACTGTGTTCGTTTAAGTGGTGGTAAAAATATACACAAGAAATATGACAAAATATTTATATCTGTTGCAGTTTTAAAATTATATATTAATAAAGATGTTTTTGTCGGAGAAAATGAGCATAACCATAACATTGATTTACTGGGATTAGTTGTAGAAAAATTCATCGATGTAAGACTGCATTATGTTTGTAAAAAAGAAACCGCTCAGACAAAAAATGATTCAAAAAGACAGATTTATAATAAATTAAATTTGTTTAAAGGTAATTAACATTTATTTTTTCAGACAACTGATACTAATACTTATATAATTTTTTTTTGTAAATCCATACTTAAATAGATAAATAACACCCAGACACTTGGTGGGAATCGAACCCACGACCCATCGGTTAGCAACCAGGGTGTCTAACCACTAGACCAACGGACCCGTCAATTAAATATAATTTTAAACTATAATGTCAAATACATTGTCACTAAACTTGATTAATTATTAATGTTCAGTGTAGATAAATTAGACTTAAAATAAAATAAAAACTTGAAAGCGTTAAATATGCCATGTTTAGTACCGACTTCAATACTATTGTCATTATTTAACGCTTTTTGTAACATTTGTAACGCTTTTTGTAAAATTGTACCTAACGAAACCTAATTAATTTAGGTCTATGCATAATAAAGAATTTTGAATTTATATGTATGTCTTATTTCATCCAGTCGTTCTCTTGACCAACATGCGTATCAAATGAAGCGTCTTCGCTTCATTTGATACGCATGTTAATCCGTTGGCGGTCGACGCGTCATAGCGCTTATGCGATCGGAATCATCGGCCGTTGAGAGCTTAATGTTGTAACAAAGAAATGCAGATATACTACTAGAAAGACATAACAATCATTCTGGAGAAGTTGGGTACAAAGTAATGCTTTCTTTTATGGCTAGCATAACATTATACGTAACTTACCATATATTTATATTACGGTTATTCTGGAAAAAATAAACGTAAGCAACTCCATACCTTTCCTTAGCTTACTGTACGTCTAAGCGTTCAAAAACAATGGAACTCAATGGAAGCACACAACTCTCAGCTCCAAAACTGTGTAAGTGCCGAATTGTCTGCAATTATTATTGAACCTTATTTTATAGTACGTAAGTTATCTTTTTATATGAACATATTATTGTTTTGCGTGTATGTGTATAGTTGTGTAAGTATATGTAACCGCGACCACATTTTCGATGTCATTTTGTTCGTGACAGCTAATCTAGTTAGTATAGTATATCGATGTGTTAATCAGATACTTAGATTACGAAAGTAATCACTAAAAAAGGTCCTACTAGAAAATAATCTTTCTGAAACTGATTTTAATATGCATCCCCAGCGCGAAAGCATATTACGTATAACAATACAACCCCCAAGCTTTGTATATTTCGTTTTGATGACACGCACTTTGCTAGCATGGCATTTTCGCCTGTTGTTATATAAAATTGACACTGACGTGCAACTCATTTGAAATAGTGGTCTTATTACTTGTATTTTTGTACCTAGTGAACTGCAAAGATCTTCCTAGTAGGCAGTAACTACTTATTTGGCAGTACCAACCACCAAAACGCATCGACACAGTTGGATCCATTGAGCATGCATTGAGCATCCATGAGAGCCTTTGCTCTGTTACTGACTTGTCGAAGAGTTCCCAAAGCAACACCACGATTGTGCCAGCTTGGATAGTTGCACGGCGTTGGATAGGCTACTATTTCAATACGATTTAACCTACACATCAGCCAAGAGCATTGCATCGTCTCTTTTTCACCTTCATAAAATCTACATTACCTACCTACTTAGGTTTAGACTATGTAGGTGCTCGTTGACACCAAAATATCTCGTAATTTTTTTTTTTCTATTCAACATGAGCTAGTGCTTGACTGCAGACCCACCTGATGGAAAGTGGCGACGCAATCGAAGATGGTAAAGCGCACTAGCTTATTAAAAGCCTATTCACTCTAGCCTTAAAGACACCCACATTATAATCGGGCGGGAAAACCGACGCAGGCAAACTGTTCCAATCCTTAGCTGTCCTCTATATAAATAAAGAGGCAAATCGTTTAGTCCGGACTGAAGGCACTTTCACCACATAAGGGTGTGTATGCGCAGTGCGCCTCGACGTCCGATGATAGAAGGGGGATGGTGGTCCTGTGCACACTCTCCAAAATGCATCCTGTAGAATACCGAGAGGCTGGCTACTTTGCGCCTGTGCTCTAGGCTTTGTAGATTGGCTTCTACTAACCCAGTATCACCAATCAGCCTCTTAGCACGCCTCTCCACTGAGTCCAAAGCAGCTAGATGGCATTTTGCAGCACCGGCCCATATATGACTACCGTACTCCACACACGACCGGACTTGCGCTTTATACAACATCAGAAGCTGTCCCGGTGTGAAGTATCGCCGGACCTTAGCTAGGACACCCAGCTTTCTTGCAGCTACTTTGGCTTTGGACTCAATGATCCGCCCAAAATTTAGGTTTGAGGAAACTTCAACTCCCAACAACTGAAGGCGGTCGGTGTATTCCAAGGATGCATTCTGAAAAGTAATTTAAGTGTGTGTGTGTGTGTAGTAATGTAAGTGATTTCAATAAGCGTGTCCATTATTGAGGTGTTTTCTAGTGGTCCCAGCAGAATTGATTATTGTTTGATATTAAAGAGTCACCACTTTATTTTTATCCAATTACTTAGTTCTTTTATCTCTCATGTAGTGAATAACTTTTTAACACGCTTTTATTAGCTTGACCTGTATGTATGTATGTATGTATGTATGTAACTTTGTATGATGGTAATGGAATCTTGCGATGCCATTTTGACCCACTTCTACACGTCCAAAATATTTGAAATTTTGCACATGTATCAAGGACCGGTGACAATACAATAATATGGTATCATCGAGCTGATCTGATGCTGGGGCTCGAAGGTAGATAAGAGAACCCTTGGATGGCTACTAGTAAACTAATCCAGTTTGTGTTCATTTGATTTGTTTTAAAGAGTTCTTTTCACTTTGACTATTAATGAGGACCTGATGGTGGAACTGGAGAAGGTGGGTGACGGAACCCTGGATTGGCTACTAGTAAACACATCGAGTTTGGGCTCATTTGATTTGTTTTAAAGAGTTCTTTTCACTTTGACCATTAATGAGGACCTGATGATGGAACAGAAAGGTGGGTAACGGAACCCTGGAATGGCTACTAGTAAACACATCGAGTTTTTGTTCATTTGATTTGTTTCAAAGAGTTCTTTTCACATTAACCATTATTCAGGACCTGATGATGGAACAGGAAGGTGGGTCACGGAACCCTGGATTGGCTACTAGTAAACACATCGAGTTTGGGCTCATTTGATTTGTTTTAAAGAGTTCTTTTCGCTTTGACCATTAATGAGGACCTGATAATGGAACAGAAAGGTGGGTAACGGAACCCTGGAATGGCTACTAGTAAACACATCGAGTTTGGGTTCATTTGATTTGTTTCAAAGAGTTCTTTTCACATTAACGATTATTCAGGACCTGATGATGGAACAGGAAGGTGGGTCACGGAACCCTGGATTGGCTACTAGTAAACACATCGAGTGTGGGCTCATTTGATTTGTTTTAAAGAGTTCTTTTTACTTTGACCATTAATGAGGACCTGATGATGGAACTGGAAGGTGGGTGACTGAACCCTTGAATGGCTACTAGTAAACACATCGAGTTTGGGTTCATTTGATTTGTTTTAAAGAGTTCTTTTCATATTAACCATTAATCAGGTCCTGATGTTGGAATAGGAAGGTGGGTGATGGAACCCTGGATTGGCTACTAGTAAACACATCGAATGTGGGCTCATTTGATTTGTTTTAAAGAGTTCTTTTCACTTTGACCATTAATGAGGACATGATGATGGAACTGGAAGGTGGGTGACGGAACCCTGGAATGGCTACTAGTAAACAGATCGAGTTTGGGCTCATTTCATTCGTATTAAAGAGTTCTTTTCAGTTTGACCATTACTGAGGGCCTGATGATGGAACTGGAAGGTGGGTGACGGAACCCTTGAATGGCTACTAGTAAACACATCGAGTCTGGGTTCATTTGATTTGTTTTAAAGAGTTCTTTTCACATTAACCATTAATCAGGACCTGATGATGGAACAGGAAGGTGGTTGACGGAACCCTGGATTGGCTACTAGTAAACCCATCGAGCTTGGACTCATTTGATTTGTATAAAGGAGTTATATTCACTTTGCCTAATAACGTGGACCTGTTGATGGACCCGGAAGGTTGGTAACGGAACCCTTGATTACTACTTGGGAAGCTATTGACTTTTAGCGTACTTTCGACTGTTTAAAGGGTAAATACGTAGTGCTTTCTTAAACTCAATCAGATACCTACGCGTAATACCTAGTTTAGTTAAAATATGTTTTGCCACAACCTGCCTACGTAGCTTGAAGCTACGAACAAATCAATACTTAGACTAATTTTATCCGTAGTTTAGGCGAATATTGCTAAGACTAAAAAGTATAAAATAAATTACTAGTTTAAAAAACTAAAAGTACACGCTTTTATAAGGACTACTGCACTAAAAAGCAATAAATAAATTATCGAAACGGTTCTTTCTTTCTTTCTACCCCGTGCTTGTAATTTATGGATTATATTTATGTGTAAAAGCGTGGGGCGCCTTTTCTGAATAACAGCTTAACATTTCTGTCAAATTTCAAGAACGCTAAGTATTTGTATTCACATGACAATCATTTGTAATCATTTACAGAGAAAACGCCCCACGCCTTTACACATAAATATAATCCATAAATTACAAGCACGGGGTAGAAAGAAAGAAAGAACCGTTTCGATAATTTATTTATTGCTTTTTAGTGCAGTAGTCCTTATAAAAGCGTGTACTTTTAGTTTTTTAAACTAGTAATTTTTTTTATTATGTTTTAGTAGTTTATGCATCAAGGGGATAAAGTAGTGTCTTATGTCGCGGGCGGTAAATTGAATCGCGAGCATAACGAAGGATTCTAGCAACTCCCGAGCGCAGGGAGGGAATATAGAATACTAGAATTCTGAGTACAGCGAGGGATTTAAGCTCGCCCAAGACCAAGACACCTTTATCCCCGATGAGAATACCTTCCTTTCCCACCTACTGCGAGGTAATAAAATACAAATATTGCTAGAATTAAAATAATAATAATATCTCGGGCAATCCACACACGGTCATCTGATTCAAAACTAGGCAGAGCCTGTACTATGGAAACCAGACAACTAATGTGAATTAAATAGTTAAATAACAACCAGACACTTGGTAGGAATTGAACCCATCGGGTAGCGGCCAGACCAACGAGACTGTTAATAATATCAACATACTGGCACACTGTACAAACTACAGTGATTTGCAGCGTTAACGCGTTAACATCTATTTTTTTCTTTTCTAGAACACTGGGCTAGTCTCGCCCGGTTTGATTTACAAATGTTTTTATTTCGTGCAGATCTCTGCTTAGAGTAGTATTATAGCTGTGGTAAAAGTATGGAGGAATTTTCGTTTGATGTTCGAAATTCGAATCACATTATTACCCAAGGGAGTTTAGTACAACATTATTACCCGGCTAGACTATAGGGATATAATGAGGTACTTTATGTCAAGTTTATATGTCGGCGGGAAAATAAAAATATATTTTTCACACCACCTGGTGTGAAAAAAATATTTTTATTTTCCCGCTTAAGTTAAAATTATATATCAACCGCTTGAAATCCCTGGACCTACTAGGTCCAGATGAAAACCAGCGCCAAGCTCTTTTGCTTGGCAATAAAGCTGATCTGGAACCTTTTTGGTCCAGCCATGGGGCACATTCTTGCAATTACTTTTTTATGTTTGTATTTTTTATATGTATGTCAATTGTGTCTCATTGTTGCATGGTCAAATAAATGTCTTTGTCTTTTGTCTTGTCTTGTCTTTTAATAATTTAATCTAGACCTTCCTTCATTGTGCTGGAAAAAGTTTTGGGGAGGTTTAGGCCTCTCGCTTCCCTATTCTTTCGTTTATTTAAAATCTGTAAGCATGACTGTGGTGTTGTAAAAGGAGCTAGGGAGGTTTTGGGCTCATGAAGATTTTAGATGACGAGCGTCAGTGCAGGGCGTTTTGCGCGACTAACATGCCTCGCATTAACTTGTTGAATTTTTAATACATTTTTTTGTAAATACATACTTAAATAGATAAATAACACCCAGACACTCGGTGGGAATCAAACCCACGACCCATCGGGTAGCAGCCAGGGTGTCTAACCACTAGACCAACGTTTAATAAAAATAAACCAAAAGAAACTAAGGAAATACACTAAGCTTGCTCCCCGTAGAGTTCGGAATAAATACATATCTGCTAATATGTGACATTTATACATTACATTGCCAGCCACTACAATCTGTTAATTTTCCGCTTCCCTAGTCGTTTCATGCGTACAAACATTGAAAATTGGTGTTGACAACTAATTACCAAATATTTTCGTGGAGTTGCCTTTGCACCTGCTTTTTTCCCCTATATTTAAATATTTTTGATAGCACCTCGCAGCAGTTTTTTTATAATAGAACCTTCTTTAATTGGTATTCACTAGGTGATAGGACCATCCAGGTCCTTTGCAGTATCAAATTTTCTACCGCCAAGCAGCAAGCAGCATACGCCAGAACAAAGCAGTGCTTAACTGCTTTGTTCTGGCGTACGCCCGCAGAGGTACAGAGCACTGTAGCTCTACTGGTAAAATTACCGGTCTGTTGAGACATAATAACTAATGGCAGTAAAGTGCAGCTGTCTATAGGCAGGTGTGTCTCTTACCAGCATCAGTTCTTGTTCCTCTCGTCCCCAGGATGAATAAATATATATATATTTTTTTTAAAATTTAACGTGTACTGCCAGTGATATTTTTTTTTATTGAAAACACTCAAAAGCCCGTATATTCTGTGGCGGACCCAACAAGGACCGCACCAAGTGGATGTGTCACGACTCTCGCACCACTAATGGCGATGTACGGTGTCGCTCTCACTTGACACTCATTTGCAGACGGTTACGGAGGACGCGCTGCGTAAACAATGATGTTTTATGGTACGTAAACACTGGATTTTAATAAAAAAAAAAATTTGTTTCACTTTGTTTCATTTTTTATAACCGGTGCTTGCTCACACTCACGTAAAATGCTGCAAAAATGTGTATAAATCGCGCTCACAATGTACCAAAGTCTGACCATAAATGGAGAATCGTTTTCAGGCAGAAGGTGATCTATATAGGTAATACCCATCGATATATTATTTTACGTCGACTTCCTCGACAAGCGGCAGCTCGATTTAGCTGTCTCTATAGACACGCCACATTTGCCGTCCTTGCATCAGGGGAACTAGCTTGTCTTAATTAAGTTGAATAAAAATAAATAAAAACAATTTTGATAGGTATACTTATCCTGTTTTACAAGATCAAAATCTGATCTGACATTTATAGCTCCGATTTTGATCTTATAAAGATCAAGTAATAAGTTTTACAAACTAATAAGCAGTCTAATAATGTGATATTATATAGCCTATAACCAGTGGACAATCAAGACGTTTATAACGATACCCTACTTGTGAAATTATGTTAAGTAGATTAGAAGATATGCGGGAACAGATGAACATACATACATACATTCTTGTTAAAATCATAACCCTCCCTTCGTTCCGTAGTCGGGTAAAAATAGAGTTCGTTTAGAGTATGCATTTTATAGTGCATTTCGTAAGCTTTATCTCTTAGAACCGAAACGGATTTTTCTAGAGAGATAGGTGTTTTTATATAACATTTATCGTTGTGCGCAAACCCTTCAGCCCCGTCAACTGAGCTCTATAATTACACTGTACAAAAGAAAATAAATGCGGTTGTATTTCAACCCATATTTTTGTAGCCTACAATCGTGGCGTGCCTATGTAATTGTTTTACTCGGTTTTTATTTTTTTAGTTTTTACCTGTAAATTATTTTACAAAAGAGGTGTTTTTTTCGTATTCGATAAACCAGGTAGTACTGTAACCATCTTGTTTTAATATTAAAGCTGCTAGTTAATTATTATAAATAAAATGGTAGCATGGAGGCGAAACGATCGCGGTGCAGTTGTGAAAACGGTTTAAAGAAAGTAAAATATATGCATAAAATATGCATAAAATATGAACTTCAAAAAAGTTAAGGCTTTGCAAGAAACGACCATCGCATTGCTCAATGGCAGATATTTTATAAAGTCTAACTCAGCTTTGGGACACGACAAAAGCGAGAGATATGAAGTAGGTATTTTTTTTCTTTGTTAAGTTGTTATTGCTTATAAAGTACGATATTTTGTATACTGACTTGTTTAAATGTAGAACCAAAATTAACTAAGTATATTAACAAATTCATTTATCTGCTTAAGCGAACATCAGCACGAAACTTGTTACATGTTGTTTAGGCTTGTGATTTCAGCTTCAAAAGTGGAATATTTGGGAGACTTAAAAGAAACGACTGCTTCGTGCTAAAGTTACAGGTATAATTAAAATAAAATAATGACAGCGGTTATACTTAACTGCTAACATAAACATAGCTGCGTAAATGCTATTACAGTTTTAAAAGGCGCTAAAACTATACCCAAACTAGTGTTAATAATCTAAAACTAGACATGTTGAAAGGCTGTCTTTCAACAAAAATCTTCAGCTTCTGGTAGAGGACAAATTTTACTAAAAGACCTTCGAAGTAGTCCTGTAGACGTCTTGACGTCCGCGACTCGCACGACACCGTCTTTGCCTGGATAGACTGCTATAATCCGTCCCATCTTCCATTTTAAAGGCGGCATGTTGTCCTCTTTAAGGAGTACCAATGAGTTTAGCTTGAGATCACCTTTGCTGGAACGCCATTTCATGCGAATCTGCAGTTCTGAGACGTATTCTTTGCTCCAACGTGTCCAAAAATGTTGGCGTAATTGCTCAATGCGCTGATAGCGAGTCAAAGAATGCGTGGAATGAGCTTCATAGTTTGGTGACGGCAGCGATGTCAATGGTCGTCCAATCATAAAATGGCCTGGTGTCAAAGGCGTCAAGTCGTTCGGGTCCGATGAGAGCGGCGTCAATAGTCTGGAGTTCAAAATAGCTTCAATCTGCACCAGGGTCGTGTAAAGATGTTCATAGGTCAAATGACAGTTACCTAACACCCTAACTAAATGATGTTTGGTTGACTTTACACCAGCTTCTGCCAAACCAGCGAAATGCGGCGAATATGCAGGTATGAAGTGGAAATTGACTCCCTCATTAGCCATTTCCTCGGAAAACGAATTGCAGTTAGCTTTAATAAATTTGGATAGCTCGTTATAAGCACCAACGAACGAGGAACCGTTATCAGAATAGATGTTTGAACATTTTCCTCTACGTGCAATAAATCTGCGCAAAGCCAACAGAAAGGTATTACTTGTTAAGTCGCCGACCAACTCCAAGTGAATGGCCTTTGTAGAACAACACACAAAAATGGCGACATAGACCTTTACTAATTTACATCCACGACCTTGGCGTGATGCCGATAAAAGAAGGCCTGCGTAATCTAAAGAAACGTTATCAAAGAGAAGCCCCGATAGAAGGCGCTGCTGCGGCAAGTTGCCCATTATTGGACTAACAATCTGTCCTTTCATTCGACAGCATAAAACACATTGTCGATAGCACTGCCTAGCCAAATTACGTCCTCTTATAGGCCAGTACGTCTCTCTGATAGAAGCTAATAATAACTGTGGTCCAGCGTGCATTAACCGATTGTGTTCGTATTTAAATAACAATTTAGTAAACCTGTGAGTGGACTGTATGAGAATAGGATGTTTTTTAGCGTAAGAAAAATTTGAATTTGATAGACGACCTCCTACGCGCATAATTTTATTGTCATCTAGAAAAACATTAAATTTTAATAATTGACTTTTCTTGGGCAAGTCCTGATTGTGTAATAGCATACTGTACTCAGGAAATGATTCACATTGAGACTGTCTTATAATTACATTTAATGCTGCTTGTAATTCTTCATTACGAAGATAGCCAGAAACTACCTGCTTCCGACAACCGTTAATAAATCTAAGCACATAAGCGACAGCTCGGTTTAGCCTCAGAAAATTAGAGAATCTGTCAAAGTTTATAAGTCCATTTAATGAATTTTCAATAACAAGACCATGCAATGCAATATTAGGTTTTAATTCCGGTAGTGAATCATTATCCACATCGAGATTCTTAGAAGGCCAGCATGACATATCCTTTCTAAGAAAACTTGGACCGCTCCACCATGTATCTAAATTAGCAATAGATCTAATGTCAACTCCACGCGAAATATAATCCGCAGGGTTGTCATCAGTCGGTACATGTCTCCACTGGCAGTTGCCTGTCTTTTCTAAAATGTCTGCCATTCTATTGCGGACAAAGGGCTGCAATTTACTTGGTAACATTTTTATCCATCCCAAAACAATTGTGGAATCTGTCCAAAAGACACTACGCGTTACCACTAATCGTAAAGATGCAATTACTCTTGCGTGAAGACGAGATGCCATTAACGCCCCACAGAGTTCCAATCTTGGGATCGTCATAGGTTTGAGAGGGCAAACTCGACTCTTGGCTAATAATAAATGAACTGAGACTTCACCGTTATCATCGACACTGCGTACATACAAGCAAGCGCCGTAGGCACATTCGGACGCATCCGCAAAACAATGGATTTCTATTAATTTAGGTGAGTTACAAATGACGCGACGCGGAACAGTAACATTTTTTATTAATGGCAGATTAGTGATAATATCAGCCCACAACTTTTTAATATCCTGTGGTAGCTCATCATCCCAGGACAACTGCAGCAACCATAGCTTTTGGAGTATTATTTTCATAACTATAACACAAGGAGCTAGTAAACCTAGTGGATCAAAGATCTGTGCGATCGTAGAAAGAATATCGCGCTTTGTATTTCCATTGGCGACAGATTTACCCATTGGAAAACAAAGATAATCAGATTGCGGCAACCAGCCAAGACCTAATGTTTTACTAGGCTCTAGTGATCCTATGTTTAAGTTTAGTGACGTTTGAGAGCACCATCTGCAGTTGATTAAATGAAACGCCTGTGGTAGTGGGACTACTGGCATTGAATACAACTCTCATCCTACTTGTGGTACTGTCACGAAGAATTCCGTGATGAGGTATAAAATACGCATTTGGTATCGAATCAATACTAGGACATCGTGTCATATGCTCTAATGACTCATATTCCGACATGAAATCTCGGTACAGTTGAGGCTTAGCGTTAAGTCTGTGTTCTAGTGAGAAAAAGCACTGCTTTGCTCGTGGCAAAGAATCTCCCAATAAATCAGGAGAATGCTTGAGAGGAATCCTGACACAGAAGCGCCCATCTTCCAGACGAATGGTATTTTTAACAAAATGTTCCTCACATGACCTTTCTTCTGGAGAATACTGAGAGCTTGAACTTACTTCTTCGAGTTGCCAAAACTTACTAAGTTGATTTTGAATATTATTATTATCCATCTCATCCGAAACATAAGTCGTGGTAATATTCGTAAAATTACACGATAGTTGAGACGATGGTACATAGCCACCACTAATGGGACCTGACACGAGCCACCCTAGTCTCGAGTCACAGAGTACCGGTTTGCCGTCTCCTAGACTAAGTCTCTGCGTTCCTAAAATATCCCAATACACGTCTAAACCAAGCAAAATTTGAATTGATCCAGGGGTATGGAACAGAGGGTCTCCTAATGAGATGTCTGATGGTAAGTTTAATTTGGACAAATCAACTTGCTAACAAGGTATATTACTTGTGATTGAAGGCAAAACAAAACATTGAATATTCGTTGCAGGTGGCTGTGACGGTGCTGTCAATTGCGGTGTATGCGCACTAGAATAATTTGTGGTATCATTCTCATTCCGTGAAGTGTTAGTGGGAACCAGTTTGATGTTACTGCCTGTTTTTACGTGAATTAAGTTACTATGCTTACGGTGACACAATTTACAACCCGATTTCTTACATCGATTGGCGTAGTGACCGGTGTTTAAACAGTTAAAACATACCTTTAATTCAGGCAATAACTTCAAACGCGATTCATTTGTGAGTGCAAGAAACTCGGGACATCCAACCAACTTATGATCTCCATTGCACTTAGGACAACGCTTAGAATTCGAGTTGATTTTGTCACTGTTTACATTCTCCGAAACTGAAAGCAAAGTTTTTATTTTAGAGTGAGATTTAACAACAGAAGACGATGCTTTCGTGCCAGTGTTAGTGGACATTTCAATGGTCTCAAATAAATCAGCTCGATTCTTTATAAACGTTAGAAAATTATCAAAGGTTATTTTCTTATCGGTACCTAGTTGACCTTTGTACTCTTCCCATTCACGAAATGTTTTGCTATCAAGCTTATGTGTAGTGATGTGAATAAGAAGGGTGTCCCAGTGCTATGTGGGTTCCCCTAATGATTTTAAGGCACGTATGTTTTTATTCGTCTGGTCTATAAGGTTTTTCAAATTAGCAGACGATTCCTTAGTAATTACATCTAAATTAAACAGTGCAGAAACATGATTTTGGATTAAAAGTCTTTTGTTTTCATACCGATCACACAGCAGTTGCCATGCAACGGAATAATTATCAGATGAAAACTCAATTGATTGTATAATTAGTGCAGCAGAACCTTCCAGCGAAGCCCTTAGGTAGTGGAATTTATTAATATTATCTATGTCGTCATTTAGGTGAATTAGGCTTGTAAACGTGTCATGAAACTCAAGCCAATTGTGATAGGATCCACTAAATTTACATAATTGGATGGTTGGCAACTTAACAAAACTATGATGACTTTTAGATTTGGTAGATCCGGCATCATCGTTTATATCTGATGATTTTTGATATTGATCAATCAGATTCTTTGCTTGAGCAACGACTTTAAAGTATAAAGTTTGAAAATCATTGCGTTCAGACAACTGAAGGTTTATATCATCTGTGTCACACTCAATTGATAATTGCACCTCGTCATACCTTTCAAAAACGCTATCCATCCTTTTGATGCGAAGCAGCAATTCGTTTACCTCAGACGGGGTCAAAGAAGAAGCCTTTCTCTCCTTGAAGGAAGTAATGTAGTTTGAGAACACTGTTAATTGTCCCTTATAACTAGCGCGTTGTCTGATAAGCTTTTCGTCTGACATTGTGGAAGGTGGTGTACAGTAACTCTGGAATTTATACAATAAAAGCACATGAAAAAACTGTCTGATTGAAATGACCTTTCAACGACCTTATGCAGTGAGCCTTTTTCTTCGGTTTTTGCACTCTTGAAGTGTTATCGAATCAACTGGTTCTTCTTTTTTAACAACAATCCGGCGACAGGGCCATGTTTAGGCTTGTGATTTCAGCTTCAAAAGTGGAATATTTGGGAGACTTAAAAGAAACGACTGCTTCGTGCTAAAGTTACAGGTATAATTAAAATAAAATAATGACAGCGGTTATACTTAACTGCTAACATAAACATAGCTGCGTAAATGCTATTACAGTTTTAAAAGGCGCTAAAACTAGACCCAAACTAGTGTTAATAATCTAAAACTAGACACATGTGTCAGTAAAATGTATTAAAATGTCGGTAGAAACCATTGAATATGTACTTCATACTAGGTACGTACTAGAGATGTCTTTGAAAACGAGAATCATTGTTCAAAATTCGATGCGTGCCATCAAATTTTAAATATGGAAAGAAGTGGAGGCTCATAGATAAACACGAAGGTGTGCAGAGTTGACATTTTACGTATTCGATGTGTGCACGTATATCCACGTATGTACAGAATACAGTGTAATAATAAAAAAGATTTAAAATTAATCAGCGTTCATCATTTACATAAACTATTTTAAAGAAAATAAAAACCGACTTCAAAGTAAATTATCTAAAAAGCATAAAATAACGAAAATATATTGAAGTCGGTGCTAGCACACCATGTTAACTAACACTAGCACCAGCTGACACCGACTTCAATATACACACATCAAAAGTGTCTGGGGATCAAGCATTTTTAAGCGGATTTCTTGAGATTGAGATGTGGCTTTGTAATAAATTTATGATTTTATAAATTTATATGGATCCTTTTTGGTGCATTTCATAATTTGAATCAGGAACTGTGAATCAAATTCGAGTAAAAGATGAAAATCAGCTGTCAATATTTTCCCTATAAAAACATACAACGCATTGAAGACATTATTAGTGCTACTGTTTCCCTACTACTGATTAAAACCAACGTTATTATGGAGCGGCGACGTCATTTAAGCAGGGAAGAAATGCTCAGAGCCGTGGGAATGATAGAAGCTGGTTCCCGGCAACGTACTGTGGCTTTAGCTCTGAATACAAGTCAGAGTGTTATCAGTCGACTTTGGACACGTTACCGAAGCACTGGTACCGTGGCTGAGCGCCATGGAGGACGGTATCGCTGCACCACACGGAGACAAGACCGATATATTCAAATCTTAACTCGAAGAGCTCCAACAATAACTGCCATGATGTTAGCCGTGAGGCTTCATCACTCTTCAGGGAACTTAATTAGCGACCAAACAGTCAGAAACCGCTTGCATGAAGTGAACCTTCATTCCCGAAGACCGCTACGGGTACCACCTATAGCAATGCACAATCGTAGGATTCGATATCAATGGGCTCTTGAACACAGAAATTGGGCAGAAGAACAATGGCGTTTCGTGTGCTTTTCTGATGAGTCTCGTTTTGGTATGAGACCGGATACAAGACGTATACGACACTGGAGAACCTCAAAAATCCTGCCAGGAAGTCCATCCTTATAGTGGTGGAACCATCATGGTATGGGCGGGTATTTGGATCGGCGGAAGAACTGAGTTGATTTGGATCAGAGGCAACCTCAACGCTCAAATTTATGCTGAGACGATTGTATCAGACGTCATCGTTCCTCTACAAGTGCAAATCGGTCCCTTATTTCAGTTAATGCATGATAATGCACGACCGCACACCGCAAGAGTTGTAAGACAGACTCTCGCCGCAGCTAACATCAATGTCCTGCCCTGGCCTGCTCAGTCGCCAGACTTGAACCCGATTGAGCATGCATGGGATATGCTACAGAGAAGAGCTCTGCCGAATATGGAGGGTATCCAGTCGCAAGAAGACCTTTTTTTGTTGTTGCAACGAACATGGGCGGCCATTCCACAGCGTGATTTGGATGAACTCATTTTGAGTATGCCAAACCGATGTTCTTGTGTTGTTAGTGTTCGCGGTAGAAACACGGATTATTAATTGTTTAAGTTACCCAATAAAATTTTAAAGAAAACTGTTATTTCAGTCTTTTTTTCGAACTTTTGTGTTAGTGGTTCAAATGTCAAAAATCCCTTTATTAGGAAAATGGCAAATTTCTTTATTAATGCAAAGGTGACTTGGTTTATCGTTACTGTGACAAACGAAAACACTTTATTTGATGAATCCTTAAAGAAAATTTTAATTAATATCAATCAGGAGAAAAGTTATTGCAAAAATATATGTTGATCCCTAGACACTTTTGATGTGTGTATTTTCGTTATTTTATGCTTTTTAGATAATTTACTTTGAAGTCGGTTTTTATTTTCTTTAAAATAGTTTATTAAACACTTTTTAGTGACTTTTATTTTACCAAGATAGGTATCAACACTATCACGCAACTCGAATGTCTCCGTTACAGTAACTTACTGAAAATATAAAAAGTTTATATCTCTTAAACTACTGGACCGATTTTGATGAAACTTGTACTCTACCCTAAGTTGAAAAATACTCTAACTATTGCAAAAAGAATTTTCGAAATCGGACTTGTAGTTTCTTAGAAATCCGCGGACAAACCTACATACATACATACATACTTACATACATACATACATACATATATACATACATACATACATACATACATACATACACTCATAAAATTTGGTAAATTTGTTTAGAAGCCCACATAGACTAACATATATGAATATTACGCATTTTTATTAATATTACATACATACGCGTCGAATAGAGAACCTTCTTTTTGAAGCCGGTTAAAAAATTAATCTTGTTCATCGGATCTGCTCAAAGTACATAACACCTCAATGGTAAATAAACTATTTTTTTAAAAATAAAAACCGTCTTCAAAGTAAATTATCTAAAAAGCATAAAATAACGAAAATATATTGAAGTCGGTGCTAGCACATCATGTTAACTAACACTAGCACCAGCTGACACCGACTTCAATATATTTTCGTTATTTTATGCTTTTTAGATAATTTACTTTGAAGTCGGTTTTTATTTTTAAAAAAATAGTTTATTTAACACTTTTTAGTGACTTATTTTACCAAAATAGGTATCAGCACTATCACGCAACTCGAACGTCTAAGTTACAGTAACTTACTGAAAACATAAAAAGTTTATATCTCTTAAACTACTGGACCGATTTTGATGAAACTTGTACTCTACCCTAAGTTGAAAAATACTCTAACTATTGCAAAAATAATTTTCAAAATCGGACTTGTAGTTTCTGAGAAATCCGTGGACAAACCTACATACATACATACATACATACCTACATACATACATACATACACTCATAAAATTTGGTAAATTTGTTTAGAAGCCCACATAGACTAACATATATTAATATTACGTATTTTTATCAATATTACATACATACGCGTCGAATAGAGAACCTTATTTTTGAAGCCGGTTAATTATTTTTGAAGCCGGTTAAAAACGGACTTTAACACTTTTTTAAAGGAAATCCTAATATGCCTAATCATTGGCCTAATCTCGAGCTGCGATATTGCAAATCTCACTCTTTAGCAATTGCACTGTCCTAAAAAATCCTGAAAATGCATTGAACATTATTTCTTTATACGACACTGTTTATTTTATGAAGTTAGCTTTATAATATACAATATGGTAAGGCATTGTTGCCAAGTGTTGGTATATGGACGATGTTATTGCTTTGGCTAGTCGCCATTATTGTGTGACATTGCCTTAACTCATAGGTGCCTTGGAAGCAAGAGGTTTATGATTATATTGTTTACAATCAAGTTGGTAATTATGTATTTGCTAGACCTGCATCAGTACCATCACCTATATTAGCAATATTATTTCCACATTCCTTTCTCGATAGAAAGTGACAGCGCTATAAACTACGTATATTGACGTCTCTACCTCATGTCGAGTAAGATGATTAAAATTAAAAAGCTTATAGATTAGCGGAAACGTGAACTAACGATTTTATAATGATAATGACTTGTAGTTTGACAGTTTCATATAGACAGTAGCGACACTCCTATGGGCAAAAATAAATTTGTCAGAATATGGCTTGTAAAGAAATAGCGACACAAGGGCGCTATTTCTCGCTACCAAATTTTTGAACCGTGACACCAAATCTAGTTTATATATTATATCGATGGGTGAATGACATAGAACAGAATCAATGAACGTTTATTATTTTGCCCGAATGTCGCAGAAGGCATGTATGGTTTTCGAGAGTATGTGTGTATGTCTATTTCTTTGGCACAGCCCAGCCTAAATGGCTTGATGGACTTTGACTTGTAATATGTCGTTAGATTCGTCTTAGTTGTGGGAGTGGCATATGCTTTATAATGTTTTTTTTAAACTAAGAATGTCGGCAGTCAGCCGCCATTTTGTATTTTTTTACTTCCAAAAAATATGGACATGAAAAAAATAAATTAAAAAAATTAAAGGCCTCAACGAAACGAGTTGAAATATACAATATCTGTAGGTATACAGTGTATAAGTTTTATGTAAGTACATATGTTTTATTTAATTTGCAGCCTCCGTGGTACAGTGGGAAACCGCTTGCTTTGCAAAATGGAGGTCGCGGGTTCGAATCCGGTGGGGAGCAAAAACGTTATGTAGTTGTTCCTTACAGGCTAGGACAATGCAGGCCGATCACCTGATAGTATGTAAAGCAAGATGATCCATGCGTCGGATGGGTATGTAAAAAGTCGATCCTGCGCCTGATCCCTCTGTGGTCGTCGGTTTTCCATCCCATCGGATTGTGAGAGGTAAAGGAAGAGAGAGAGAGTGCACTTGTGTCTACGCAAGCAATTGTGCACTATAATATATCCTGCGTAGATGGCTGATCTTGCAAAAGATTGGCCGCTGTGGTCAAGAGGAGGTATCGGTCAAGAGGATATTATTATTTAATGTAATTTAAGATCATTGTGTTTGTTAGTAATTTTCGTAAAATGGCAACACATTTTAGGTGAGTCATACTCAATTCATTTATTAGCAGTCTCATATTTTGTGTGAAAGCTGCCATACGAACAAATGAATTTTCCATACAAAAATTCATTTGTTTCTCGCAGATATTTGCGATGCGATGCGAATTCGCAGTTATGTGCGGGAGCCCTTACTTATATTATGACTAGCAATTTCCTGCGGCTTCGTCCGCTAATTTTTTTACAGAGTTTACTAACCGCTAACACACCCCCAAAGGTTGTTTTCAAAAATTCGCGAAACACGTATTGATTTATTTTATTTAGAGAATCTTTTCAGTAAATTTCAAGTCAATCGAACCATACAATAAAAAGTTTCATACAAAAGAAAACACCCCGTTTAACCCCTTTAGGAGTCGAATTTTCAAAAATCCTTTTTTAGTGGATGCTTACGTCATAAGAAGAACCTACTGTCCAAATTTCAGCTTTCTAGGTCCAGCGGTTTGGCCTGTGCGTTGATGAATCAGTCAGTCAGTCAGGACAAGTAATTTTATATGTATAGATAGATAGATTCACGGAAAGTAGCCTTTTTAGATCCGCAGAACTTTGTGCAGAAGTCATTGTAATGGCATGTTTTATTCATCACCAGCCAAAACGTCCACTGCTGAATAAAAGCCTCCCCCTTAGAAGGGAGGGGTTGCCATAATCCCCACGCTTGGCAGGCGGCTTGGGGATCCCAGTTTATGTGGTAGGTAATCAAATAAAAAGACGATACTGCCCGTCGTCTTGTTTTCCCTTAGTCGCCTTTTACGGACACCCAACGGTAGGAGATGAGTGGGTGGTATTCTAACCCTGACACCCCATGGGCAGCCCATGTTTTATTAATCTTTGTAAACTTTAATTAAATGTATACCTTGCTACTAGTGCCTGCAATAGGCATGATGACTGTAACACAATACCAATAAATCTGTGGTTTTAAATATTAGAACAGATTGCACTGATTCCAAAAATGCATCTCATTTTCATAATAATAGAGATTTTCGTGATATTTAAGGAAATAAATTACTTAAATAAAGTTGATCGCCATTTTGTAATAAACGCTGCTCAGAGTGAATGACGTCAATCCTGTGTAAATAAACAACTGTCAAACTGTCATCTCAAATTTTTCTTTCATACAATGATTCACTATTATACCTAGACAGATGTTTATTTACGCCGCCGTAGTGACGTCACAACATGGCACCATGCACCGGCCATTTTTGGAACGAAATTCAAACTCTATTTTAAAAATTGAAAATATTGCTATTAATTGTAATTTTAATACAAAAATATGATTATGTTCGGCAATAGTAGACCCGTAAGTACATTATAGAGTATTTTTTCAAAATTAGTCATCATGCCTATTGCTAATTCTTTTTGCTGAAATTAGTCCTAGAAATAACCAGCAACGTGGGCTAAATTGGTCTAATTTTCTTTGAAATTGGTAATGGATGTGTTAGTCTAGGTCAAGGAAAATGTCGTCATACATGCATGTGCCTGATGCAGATAGCTGACCCCATTTACAGTAATGGGGTGTAATTATGCAGTTGAATGTCGCTTCGAAATTTGATACGTGCTATCTCTACTGAGTTTAGAAATAAATTAACTAAAGCCTATTTAAAACTATGTAAGTGATATTGGAAGTGGTTTTACTGTTATTAAGGGTTTTGTTTCCAAAAGTTCTTATGGTTTTAGGGTATTTCTATTATCTTTTTGGTATGGCCTAAAAGGAAATAAAAAAGGAACCCTTATGGTCTGACTTCGTCTGTTTGTCTGTCTGTGTTTCAGGAATCAATGACACTATCGATTTGCAACTTGGAATAGTTTTAGATCTTACTTACCCAAACTCATCGCAAATGAAAAGAAATGAAAAATTTTTTTTTTCTTTTTTTAACGCGTCATTAAAATTTCATAGTGAGAGTACTATATTGAGTGGTGTATATAAAAGGGCCTTATTTGCACACCTCAAATCAGATTTTTATTTTGGTTCATGTCACGTAGTTTTTGGCTGATAATAAAAATGTAAAAAAAATACCGCCGCCCGCCCTTATCTCCGAAGTTTAAAATAATAATTATACATGATTGTGTATTTACATATATTTTACAGGAAAAATAAAATGACCTATCTAAGTAGTCCTACAGTTTTTTAATACATACATACATAAAATCACGCCTTTTTCCCGTAGGGGTAGGCAAAGCCCAAGGGTCACTTTTCGCCTCCGTGAGAAACGAGACGTGTTGGGTGGCGAACCAAATCGCCACCATTTTGGTTAATTAAATTATTTATATGATTGACCATTGCGTTCACATGAATATGGAGGGAAAGGGAAGGATAGGTGTTGTGAAAAGGAAGATTGGCAAGTTAGAGTGGAAAATAGGAAAACTAGGATATTACCGCCCAGGAGGGCAAGGGATGGGACAGTAATAGCTAGGGAAGCCGGGGTCGCATACCCGTATAATATACTACAACTATCGGACAGGTAAGTTGGGATGAGTATCCCATGACCAAAACCTATCCAGTTTATTATCAGTTATCCAGTTTTTTAATAATCCTAAAAAAACTTCGACAGTCAAGCTTAGTTTTGTGGGTTGTTTTTTTATTGGTATCTGAGGTGTTAGACGAATAGTATATAGTACCTAAAATAACTTTAATAGGTCCAAAGATGATATGGAACCCTAGGTGGACTCGCACTTGACCGTTTTTTTTTAACTTTAACCTTGTGGCGAGGCAAGCAAGACGTTCACCTGATGGAAAGCGACTCGCCGGCCTATAGACAGCTGCATTGCACTGCTCCTTGTCTCCCGAGATATTTTTAATAGTAATTTCACCCGCTACAGTGTCCTTCACACCAGAACAAGGCAATGTTTATACACTGCTGCTTGGCTGCAATATATCTGGCACGCTACCTGGACATTCCCTTGTACAAAGGTCCTACTACCGAGTAAATATAGGTGTATACGTACAATAGTATTAGTTCTCTACTTAATGTATTCTATGCAACGAAATATATTCCATTAGGTGTACACAGCAAGCGTTCAGGCTTCCAAAGGTTCAATAAGCTGTACCTATGCATAATTATCTAATCTAGTACCATTTAACGTATTACAATAAAATACACTAGCGACCTTACATAGCACAGGAACAGATAAAAGCTTCACCAGATAATAAATAAATTACTAGTTTAAAAAACTAAAAATACACGCTTTTATAAGGACTACTGCACTAGAAAGCAATAAATAAATTATCGAAACCGTTCTTTCTTTCTTTCTACCCCGTGCTTATAATTTATGGATTATATTTATGTGTAAAGGCGTGGGGCGCCTTTTCTCTGTAAATGATTACAAATGATTGTCATGTGAATACAAATACTTAGCGTTCTTGAAATTTGACAGTTCAGAAAAGGCGCCGCACGTTGAACTTGATATCTTAAAGTCCTAATATTATTGAGTATAGATGGAAAATACGTATCCAACTACATGCTAAGAGTAACTTTAAATTGACTCGGGACATATGTAATGTAGTTCTGTAACGCGAAAGTTTGGCAATTTAGTATTGAACTGCTTGTAACTTATACCGGATAATAATGTATATTTTTACAAGTACTTATACCTAACTTTGTATAAGTATAGCAATTTGCCAGTTTAAATATTTATAATTCTTGTAACAAGTCAAGTGCCATAACAATAAAATAAATTTAAAAAAATATATTTAGTCTGGCAAACTGTTGTATTTTGATTATACCTATGGCTATTTTTTTGCTGTCACCATCTGGCAATGGTGTTAGGATAATGTAGTTTAAAGGTTTCGTATTGTATAGTTTTATAAGAGCATAATTTTGGTTCATGCGCTTAAAAAACTATACAATAAAAACAAATACATATTACGTTTGTACGTAACGTATCTGGAAAGATATATTATAATTATATTTGTTAGGTTAATTTTAATTAAATTTGTACCTAAGGTTACATAATATTAGTTATATTTTTATTACTTTACTACTCGCACGTTACAGTTTATAAAATGTATAAAGGTTTTACTAGAATAAAATAATCTTACTTTTTTAAATTTTATATTACTATATTTTATATACTGTACAAATGACCCGTGGGGTTTCCGAGTAGCACCCTCCCATCTCTTCCGGTTGGATGTCGTACAAAAGACGTGCAACAGCGTCTTTTGTTCGATATCCAAATACACGTACCACTTACACGATCCCCAAGACGGTTGCCAAGCGTGGGGATTTTGCAAGAAAACCCCATTTTGCGTCAAACGTCTTCCAGCTGACGGTACACTAACAGCCGAACCTACAAACGTTATTTAAAGTTAATGATCATTAATACCGTTACACATGAATACCCTACGTACGACAGTAAATCTCACCTGCGTTTATAGCATGTTTTCAAGGTGGCTAAGTTATGAATGATAACAATACCAATTGATCGACTCGTCAAACCATTTACTGTGACAATCGACTTTGCGGCCGCCAACTTGCTTATTAATATAACTAAAGTTACCGCGACACTGTTAATTTTGTTTGACCCAGAAGAAGAAGAAGAAGAAGAAAACTTTTTATTCGAAGCAAACAGGTTACATACATAGATCAAAACAAAAGAAAACAGTATAAGTAGTAAGCTTGCAACGAAAGGGTTCCAACTCAGCATAAGGCGGCTTGCAAGCAGGCCGCGCTGGTCTTCCGTTGGAACCCCCGGTGACTGCATGGATACTTCGCCGCACACACGTATTGTGCAACCAATACTAAGAAAGAAGCAAACTATATCTTAAGCACTACCTAATTAAAACAAGTAACTACTACTAGAAGAAGAAAACAAACTAAAAAGAAAGTAACAATAACAAAATATTAAACGCAGACACTGTATCGCAGATGGGTATTCTCTACTTGCTAACTAATTCTGAATTTTCCACGCAATATAAGCAAGGACAGTTAGAGGTGACAAGGTAGAACTTGTACTATGGTATCCAGTCAATAACAACATAAGTGGATTAATTATATAAACTGTATACTTAACTACACTTCTGGTCCTTAGGGTGCTCAGGTTAGAATAGCAACCACCCATCTCCTCCCGTTGTTTGACGTAATAGGCAACTAAGGAAAAACAAGAAGACCTGCAGCAGCATCTTTATACTTCCCATAGAACAACCTTTAAAATCATGATGATGTTAAGTAGGAACGTAACTACCTATTGCAATACATCATTATCTGAAACAGACATTAATAATAGTTACAGTACATTAATAAGTTTGAATATTTGGGGTTTTAAGGTCTCATCCGGTCTGTTGTCGACACAGAAACAAAAAGAATACATATTGAACTGAAACTAATTTTACGGATTATTATTATTTTCGCGGGTTGTTTTTCATTTTACCCGACCCGATGTTTTTTTTTTACAGCAACCACGGCCGCAGGCGCACCCTGAATGTTATAAAGTGCTTTAAAATATCAGAAATCATTCACATAGTTTGAAAAAGAAATAAGATTCTAGTCTGTGATGCGACAAGCAGAATGTTCGCCTCAAAGTAAAACAAAACTAGCAAAGCCTATAGACTGCCACATTGCACTGCCAACCCTTGAGCAAATGTCAGGTTAAAATTTTTACATTTTCCTACTTTTACAATAACATGTCACTTATTGCGCTTTCCATCCTGAAAGTTAACCTTCCGTAAAATTGGTTAAAAAGAGGTTGTTTATACAGGATGTGGTTTTCCATATTTATAGACCTAACAGTTAAGGATTATGTTAATTGATTAAAAATAGATTATTAATTCAGTGGCTAATAACTAAAAGATAATTAATGATTCATGATTAACGTTCAACCAGAATAAGAGCTCTCGAGCGCTCAGTATAGGTCCCAAGGTTGGCAATTCCGCGCGTGCTCTTGTTTACCTACTTTGCGCGAAAAGCGGTGCCAGACGGGGTTATTTTATAGAGACGGTTGCACACGGGATTTCTTTTCGTACCAAACATAAAAAATAATTCATAATTTTATGTCTATCATTTAATGATTGATTTATGTTCTTTAAAAGGTATTATATCAACCTCCGTAAATATGGCGAGAATGCAGAACCACATCCTGTTGAGAGCATGTAGCGCGTAGTTTATAGTAGCATAGGTCGCAAGTGTATCGATCGTAAATTAAAAAACTAACTTATTAGGTAATACCAAAATAGCCCTAATAAAATCTTTAATCTACGGATTCAAGATTCATCACAGCCAATGAATAAAAACAGTACGAAATTGAATTTATATCCAACGCGATGCCTAGTTGGTTTTCAATTTAATTTCGTACTGTTGATCGGTGGCTGATAGAAATTTAACTTTGTTTACATAAATAATAACAAATTTCTCCAGGCCGTATTCGGCCACAGTGGGCAATTCTTTTTAACACGATTAGTCAATTCATCATCATCAACAGCCGGAAGACCACTGCTGAACATAGGCCTCCCCCTTGAAACGCCACAATGAACGACAACTGGCGATTTGCATCCACTGGTTACCTGCGACGCGCGCAATGTCGTCCACCTAGTGGGAGGCCTGCCTACGCTGCGTCTTCTGGTTCGTGGTCGCCACTCGAGAACCTTTCTTCCTCAACGGTTATCGGTTCTTCGAGCGATGTGGCCTGCCCATTGCCACTTCAACTTGCAGATTCTGAGAGCTATGTCGGTGAACTTGGTTCTTCGGCGAATCTCCTCATTGCGGATTCTGTCGCGCAAAGAAACTCGGAGCATAGCTCGTTGTGTGACTCTGAGCTTATCCAATAGGCCAACAGTTAGGGACCATGTCTCAGTACCTATGTCATCATTGGCAATACACACTGGTTAAAAACCTTCGTCTTCAGGCACTGCGGTATTTCGGTAGAGAATATTTCGCGTAGTTTCATAGAGTCATTAGTCAATTACGTAGGATATATTAAAGTGCACAACGACTTGCGCAGGCACAAATGCACTCTCTATTACCTTACTCTCCCAATCCGATGGAACGGAAGATCAACACGACCGGAGTGATATCAGTGGCCTTAACGATGAACTCTTAAACCAAAAGTGACCTGTC